>CM017912.1:9439671-14239671 GCA_008369825.1 Triplophysa tibetana | reverse complement strand
TTCATTTATCACATTCACTTTGTTGATTTTGCATACAAATTTGTTAGAGCATTTGCATTTGAACCTATTCTGGATATAGAGTGTGTATGACTTTCTTTTGCAGAATACAAAAGAAGATATTTTGAAGAATGTTTGTAACCAAACAACATTGGCCCCCATTGACTTCCATTGTGTGGACGAAAAACCCCTAAAACATTTCTCAAAATATCGTCTTATGTGTTCCAGAGAGTCATATTACCGAAGTCCTTCTGAAACATGGTATCTCCACATTTCAGGATTTTTTATTTTTTGCCATAAATAATGTTGATCACTAGATTTAGCAAACATGTAACCTTTAAAAAGTATTAAAAAGTGTTTGTTAACTTTGACAGCACAGAATTTGAAGAGTTTATTTGCCAAATCAGATAACTATGTTAACTAAGTTTTTTATTATGTTATCATGTTTTTATTTTTATTTTATTGTGTTAATTGTTATTATTACTGCATCAAAACAGAATGATTTCTTGTTGCAAATTAACTCTTCATTTAATCATGTAAAAAGTGGATTTCCTTAAGAAATATACAAGGTTTCCGAGGGACAGCTAAAATATACAGGTTTTGAATAAATTACGACAGATTTAGTATTTTTGGGCAAACTATCCATTTAAATATTATAAGACTGGAGGTTTGTGCAACAAAACTTGGTGCCTTTTTTCATCTCTCTGACACATTTAGACAGTTTTGGTACTGTATCTTTAAGACTCATTGTAAATCCTTTCTGCTATGGAGAAAGCTGGTTCCCTCGACACAAAGCCTATGCATTTTTTCCATAGACTGTTGGAAGACCACAAAAAATCTCTTTGATTAACAAAGGTTTAAGATGTTTACACGTTATGTCTATCAAGATAATCTTTACAAATTAACCTAAAATTTGTTAATTTAAAGCCGAAATACAATCGGCAGAAGTAAATGGCTAACATGATCCTATAAACAGACTCCACATTAGGTCAATCGATGTGACACTACCAAGCCTCGGACAACTCTTTCAAACTTTATTAAAAATGTGTTCCCTGGTAAGTAATTACTGCGTGAATAAATCCGCATCTACATTTTAAGAGATTTGTGCTCATGTCGGATTATTTGTGAGCTTTATGTGCTTGGTGATGTCTGATGTCCCCTTTTAGCAACTTGTTAGCAACCGCCGTTTTTCAGACACAATAAGGCTTTAAAAAATCACAAGCGGGTTATAATTGGTGGTTTTTATGTCATATAATAAAACGTGAAAATATTTTGAGGATTTGTTAACCATGGACCTTATTCTGGCCGATTTACCAAAAACCCATTAAAAGACCCATAGACTTTGGTGCGATGGAACCGGAAGTCATAAAATGCTAACTCACTTCCGGGTTTTGCATTAAAAAAATATGTCATATCTGAGCCTCCATATTATGGGCTAGTTGCACATGATGACACGAATGAGCTTTTGCGACGCCAGGTTCGGCAAGCTATTTTACGGTACATATAACACTATTGAGTTTTGGCTTAGCAAAGTTAACAGGATCAGTCACATCGCTGTTATATTACTTTCTACATTTTAATCTGAAAAACACCTATATTTGCCAAAGTCCTCCTTTTGCCTTACAGAGTTATTCGAACTGAAATTAGTCTGCCGACTCTGGCGTCCCAAAAGCTCACCAGTGCCATCTTGTGCAGCTAGCCAATTGGCTTACCTCTCCTGATGTGATAACCCATAACGCTTAGAGGAACTTTTCATTCATTCATAATAACGTCCTTCACGTTACCTCTATTAATATCATTGTTATCAGGCTCAATTGGAGGTCATAATACTTTTATAGGTCATACATCTCTTTCAGACTTGGATATCACACCTTCATACTTCGCTCATTGTACATACAGCAGGTCTTGTTCTCTTTAATATCCTTCACATCTCTGGGACAAATTGCTTTGAGGGTCCAATCTGTATTTGTATGGCTTTGAAATCCCATTTTCCGTTTCTCCCCTCTGGCTTATCGGACACGTTCTGTATCATCATATCAAGGGTTGAGCCAAGCCAGCTGGATCTTGTGAATAGCACATCCAGAATACAAGATTTTATCCTTAGAAGGAAATGGGTTTTTTTGGTCACTGATGCTATTTTTGATAATAGCAATAATAGAGACTTAAGCTTTATAACCGGAGCTGTGCTTAGATAAAATCCCAGAAGTCGTATCCCATGTTTTGTTTTGTTTTTTGCTTGGAAAAGATACAAAGGGAGTCATTTGAGAGGGTGCAGCGGTGTCAGAATGATGATGTCCTGTTTGTCATTGGAATGGTGTTTGTTGTGTAGGGCTGTTTAGGCAGACGAGGTCTTTTTGATTTCCAAGATGTAATTTGAGGGAACAGCTTGTCTAACCAACACACTGAAATCAAGGTGACTGACAGCCGGCCTATGGGCCCGTGACATGGGACTCTCTCTCTATTGCTTTCGTTTCTCTCCCTATTCCATTCCTTTTACTTCCCCACCATCATTTGATCAAGAGAGCATTCCTGTTGCCAGGCAACAGGTGTGTAAATTTGTGCGAGTTTGCGTTGATGTGTGTTTGACCCGAAGACATTTTTAGAACGGAACAGACTGAGTTGCAGTGCCAATCCATGATTCACTCACTGCTTGCCTGTTTCCATCTTTTCTTCATAAGAGAGGTGGAGAGATGTGCTATTGTCCTCTCGGCCCCTTTAATACCCATAAAGCCCTCTGTATTCATCAGATTCACCGCAGTTCAGAGTCTCAACTCACGTGGCCGTCTGATGTTCAGGCTGTACTTGAATCTCTTCATTTTATTTCATGTCCTGCAAAATTGCCTCAACTGTTCTCACCTGTTTTGGCTTACACCACTTTTTTGAACTCCATTAAAAATTCTAACATTAAAATACGTGAAAACTGTCCTAATATTTCCTTACAATTATGTATTGTATGACCAAAAGGTTTTGGTTTGTATATACTGTAGGCCCCTGGTGTACATTTTAAAGTACATTTTAATCCTGGCGGACCCATTTGGTCCACTTTTCCTGAAAGTGTTTGGTTCCAGGCTAAGTGAGCCTTCCCTTTGTAAATTATGCAAAGACAGGGTGAGATTGCTTCTTCTTCTACCACTGTGGAAAAGTGGAAAATTAGGTTAATATTTTTAATTGTCCTCATTATTTAGCACTTACACTAATGTATGAAAAACTTGTGTCATAAGATTGTGTCGGTAGTACAAAACAAGTGTGTAAACAAGACAGAAAATCTAAGTTTTGCTGGAAAGGGCTTACTGAAATGTCTCTGCAGTTTTGAGAGGAAAACACATTGACTAAATGCAAGTTGTTTTTTAATAATCCACCTGACGGAACTCAGGCAAAACAGTTTAACAGTTAAATCCAGTCTATGGTTTGCTGATCTCATAGCATGTCTGGTTTTCAAGTGGTTTTGGCTACTTGTCAGACTAGATTGGCCTTGCTAGGACACAAGCTTTATTCAGATGTAACCAATAGTCACAAACACCCCGGTTGCTGTTAACACTGCACAATAAATCAATATTTACACACCCATACACCAGAGCATGTGAGCGCAGCATGCAAAATATAGTTGGAGCGAGTTTTTATCCAAAGGCCGGAGCGAGCACTTTGTCTCTCTCCGCTTGCACCGATACCGCTCACACCAGGAGTCTAGGGCATGCACAAATCCACACAGAATTTGCTGTTTTGTTTGTTTGAAATAAATATATGTTCTATCTTGACTGATGTTGCTGTGAGTTCTTTATGGGATATAGGCGGCGTGGCGGATTCGTCCCGGAGCAAGTTTGCTGCGTGTTGATTTTAATTTCCGCCCCTATGTAATAAAAAGGAATAGGATCATAGTTATGAAACAGGAATCCAGATTTATAAAAAAAAATTCAGAAACATGTTGGAGTGCTGGGGGTGTTTATCGAGCACAGAAATACTATGTCATACGTCCAACTCATTTTTTTAACAAGGTCACCATGTTAAGCATGAGATGCCACAACGTTTAACAGTGTAAAGAAGTCAGAATGCATGAAATAGCATGTTACCCCATCTTTAGCGCAGGGTGCAAGTGTCTGAATCCACTTTTGACAGTTTAATGTCGAGAAAAATAGGTACACGCTACTTTTACGCTCTTTTCATAAAAAAATTAAATATTGGGCCGTTGACTTCAGACCAGGTTTCAGTTGGTCAGTGGTGCAGTCTATTGCCTATGTGCCTCAAAATAGCAATGCACCAACAATGCACATTAACACCCCTCGTTTTCAGACAAGCACACCCATGGGCGCACAAATGGGCGCAAATGCATTGTCTATTTAATAGTGCTGTCAATCGATTAAAAAAAAGAATCTGATACATAATTTGTTTTCTGTGATTAATCACGATCGCGCATAACATTAATGTTTTAAAATATAATTTAACATTCTAAGAATTTCACATTTAATCTTCAAATAAATGTAGAAACAATAGATTTCTTTCACAGCATCATTTTATGAAAGCCAACATTCGGATATTAGTACTGTAAGTGATGTTTCTATTAAATAGATTTTTTTTACTTTAATTATTTTTCAAAAAAATTCGTTAGCCGAAATTTTGGTAGATCGCTGCACTGTTGCCTTCATATGCACAGATGTCTCTGTGATTGGCTACAACATTGACAATAAATAGGAATCCTTGCGGCAACAATTACTTTTTTCACAATCATTTAATTGTGTAAACAATTTTTGTGACAATTCATTTTTCAACCGTTCAGTCTTTTGGTGACAAATGTAGAATTTTAATAATGTTGTGTGTAAACAAGATGGTGGTGCAGTATGTTTGATTTTGGCCTTGTTAGCATGTGTCTTAATGCAGCCCATGTTGTGTGTAGGTGTGCAAGCTGCTGATAAAATGTCCGAGCAGACTAATATGTGTTTGTTATGTGGTTATCATCACAACTGTGAAGACGATGTTGTGTACATGTGTGCTTGTGTGTGAGATCTCATTACATAAATTTGTCAGGGGAGTGAGCAGGGATACAGATCTCTATGGTAACACATTCATCTCAGCTTCAAGCAGAAATTAGACAGCTGTGCAAACAAACACACTTTAACCTCTAAAAATACAGAAAAAATTGAAAGTTTCAGCTACTAATGCTTTCGATATTAGATTCGGTAACTTGGATGCAGAAGTGTTCGTGTGTGACGAAGGGTGTGCTCAAAAATCCATCTGTTTCAAAACCCAATGAGCTACCTAGGGAGAATTTTAAGGAGGCATTCTCCTTATCCAAAGTCTATTTGGAAGGGTAGGTAACATAATTATATTTGATCTGAAATTCCTTATTCAACCAAGTTCTAAGGCAGTTTTCATCAAAGCAATCACAAAATGCATTACATTGAATATTGTTAATTAGAAATAAAAAATGAATTTGATACAGAGAAGTATCAATAATCATCTTTTGAATCAAGTGAATGGCCATTGTCCTATTTTGTTATTAATGTTGAGTCAAGTTTTTATATGTATTGCAGTTTATATAGTTCAATGACATTTTCAGTGCTGTTTCAGAAAACAGCTGCCTATTGCACGTACACCAACCATGAGCCTTCATTACATGGACACGTAGGCACAATCTGAAATAAAAGAAGCTGGAACCATTAGTCCCTTCCTCTGTACTATTGTGTAAGGGTTGTTTGATGTTGCTTTGCGACCCCTGCACGCGGCAGTGTGTTTTGATCAAGCTGTGGTGTGAGGCCCACTATCTTCTGAGAGAGTCGCATGAAGAATATGAAAGAATACACATCACTCCACGATTTTCCGTCATCTTTTATGTCTCATCTCTCTTTCGTCCTGACACCTGTGTTGCTTTACAGAGCGTTTTTTGATGCTTTTCTAATTGAGCTAATCTAAATACATCCTCAATCACTGAAGAGCTCATTAATCTTAAACCAGTCAACCTTTGTGTGTGTGTGTGTGTGTGTGTATACATACAGCTAATCTCAGCAATAGAGTACCTCAGAGATTATGTATTTTTGTAGAGTAACCCAGAAATTAGCGCCACACTGGTTCCCTCGACAAAAGTCTATGCATTTTTAGCAAAGACTTTTGGAAGATCGCAAAAAAAAAAAAAAGAAGAAGAACTGTGATTAACAGTATGATTTATACGTTTTGACAATCAAGATAATCTTCACAAATTAAAGCTACATTTGTTACGCCAGAAGTAAAAAGCTAACACGAGGCTATAAACAGACTTCATACAGTCGCTCGATATCACCATCACCATCTCCAAGCCTCCGTCAACTTTTTCAAACTTTCTTTAAAACGTGTTCCCTGGTAAGTAATTTGTTGGTGAATAAATCACAATACTCGTGAGATTATCTAGCGTAAAATGGTCACTTTGGCGGGAAAGACATTTTTAACAACCGCTGTTTTTACGACATAATAAAGCTTTAAAGACTTTAAGATTAAAACGTTATTACAATGTTAAAATATTTAGAGCTTTTGTTTAACCACAGATCTTGTTTCTGGCCATTTACCAGAAACCATAGACCAGGGGTCTTTAACAACTTTTCTTTGAGGGCCAGATTCCAAAAGTAAAAATAGGATGTGAGCCAGTTTTCCCATATCATTATTTCTTGTTATTTTGTACTTCCGTTTATTATTGCATTTTTTCCCTTTTAAACTGTTTTTGTTTTGATTTTACTTACATGTCCTTTGTTGAAGCATGCAAACAAATATTGCATCCAGTATAAACCTATTCATGAAAACTCATTAAAAGGGATATTGCCTTTATTATTGTATTCCATATTCCCTTATACGCTTAATGAAATTGCTGTTAATCTACTCATGACCAGTCCCCGAGTAGCCCTACTTCGTAGATGTGGGTGGTATTGTTTTCTTGAATTAATGAAAGTCAAATAAAAAACGTCAAAATCGCTAATACATTCAGCAAAAAAGTAATCCCTGCCCGTTGACGTTAAACTGGCGTCTAATAAAGCGAATCAATCGGTCTATGCAAGAAACTGAACGCTGTTATCGAATCTTCGGGTGAATGCCAATCGCATTCATGTACCTTACAAACTTATATAGCTGTTTAAATCATACATAATAAATGTAGTAATATAAAACGACATATTTTTTTTACTTATCTAAGAGAACAGTTCACGTGGTGTAGTACTCTTCCTGTAGTTACTTTCAAGGGCACAAGACACGTTTTGGAACGCGACCTGTCGTGTGCGCAAACCGACTGCCGATTATAACATTGCAAATATAGAGCCGAGGGGAATTACTTTCTTATTGAATATAGCGGCGTTTTGGACTTTTAAAGCCGTGACGTCTCGGGATGCGCATTTCTGATAGCACACCATTTATTTGAAATGTTATGGCGGGCCAGGTAAAGATGATTGGCAGGCCGCATTTGGCCCGTGGCCGCCGGTTGACTAGCCCTGCAATAGACTTTGCGGCGATGGGTCCGTAAGTGCTAAAAAGCTATCTCGATTGCAGGGTTTGATTACAAAAACACGTCATCTCTACGATACTCTATCTCCCCACTCTATATTCAATTTTCAGTTTCTCTTTTAGCTTTTCTGTGTTTCTTTTACCCCCTTTTCGTATTCAACCTTTACACGGTTAGCTTTTGAGAAATCCCCCCGTATATTTGAGCTCCGGCTACAATGTAACGCTCTGAAAGGAAGACGATTAAAGAGAATCAGAGTTTTCTCCCACATGAAGTAATTGTCTCCGAGCTGGCGGCTTGTAACTTTCTTCACCCCACTCAAAGCGTATTTTCTTTCCTCAGGGGAGCTTTGGGGGAGATTGTGCTTTTCTAACAGTCTCTGGTTTCGCTGTTGCCTGAGGTGCAGTTTCAGTCCGCAGCTAAAGCGCTAGCTCACTGTCACTAAATCCACCAGCTGCGTTCACCCCACTAAATCTCAAGGCTCATGTTCTCATTCACTTACATTGTGCCACAGAATCCAGTGTCGCTGTGTTAAACACATTCAGTAAATCATGCCTGTATGGAAATGTAATGAAAGTAAGTGGGAAGTGTGCCATTTTTGCACCAAACTCCTAAACTCATTTTGTTTGGACAAACAGGCCTGTCTCAAGCTTATGCCACACTTACTTTAAACAGGAAGTTGCACATTTTTGGAACATGATTTATGTCTTGTGCTTATACAGTTACAAGACAAAATGTTAAAGCAGCAGTGCGCCTTGTGTGCGTTTCTTTCACTCTTTGTGATATTTAACCTTGTCTTGCATCACTCCACAGAGGCATGAATTATTCAGTTTGACTAAAGAAAAACATCTGTATTTGGAATTGAAAAATGTAACTTCAGGTACTGTTTTCATGTATCAACTAAATTTGCTGTTTCCAGGGCGTGCATTTTAGTGCAAGTTGTGAAATCTCTTTCTCATATCTGCGTTGCTTAAAAGTGATGGAGAGAGCTGGTTGGTATTCAGTTCTACATCAAACAAACTTCAAAGTCATTTCACACTGTTTGTGCGCCATGGGCGTCAGTTGTCTGGCTCATGATCTCCTGCTGAGACGTGCTAACCTGAGCCTGCGGAAGATCCGCAGGTCATGCAGCTTCTCTCCACCTGTTCTCCGTGTTGACTCACCTGGCGCTGTTATTGAGAAGCTTTCAGAAGAGATTCAGAGGAGGGATGAAGGTCAGAGCTCATTTTGAAAATATGTAACTTCCCCTGAACACATGATGGACAATTAAGGTATCCCACAATCCCCTGCGTCAAGAGGATTTGCTTTGTGCCAGCTGTTAAACTTATGTAGTCTTTTTGAACAGTGGTCTGGCCCAATAGGGATCAGTCGTGTATGATCTCAAGTGCTCGAGCTTGTAGACCATTCATCATCACACTCAATACTGACACCCAGCTCGAGCTCTCTACACCTGAGCCTGAATACTTCAGTTCGTAGCATTGAACATGTACATTCATCCAATGAAACAGATCTCTGAGACAACTTAACGTTTTTTGGACTACTTTTATGGGGCTGTACGTTTTATTTTATTCCTTTATATTATTTTCTGTTTGTGCTATTCCCAATTCATGACATTACATACACAGTGCTTTGGAAAACTCGATTCAAATTGGTCAGTTGAGACATTACAAGGTTATCAAAGGTTACATGACAGGGTCAATACTAGAAAGTGGTTTCTGTTTGTGATCACATGATCTTGGATTACGATTTCTCGTGAAGCATTTTGAAGCAATTTGTGCTGGATTTGAATGTACGTAGAATATTTGCGCTTGTATTTGTTTAAATGTTATCCATTACACACTGTTTTGGCAATGATACAAATATGATTTAACAGGATTAAAATTTAAAGCTAGTTTAGTTTGTATGATGGTAAGTTTAATAACCACTACTGTGTTTGCTTATAGGTTATATTTCCTTTTGATACATCAAGCAGATCAAAAAAAGTAAGCTGAAATAAGACACAATTAAGACAATATTTAACATGAATTATTAAAATGAGAGCTGGATACTACATGCGCGTGCTGCGTTGCCAAGGTAGCATTTACACAGTCATTTCCTTCTAAAAGGGAGTACCAAATCCATACATGACACAGTAATACCCTACACCCTTCAAAGAGCTCACATCAAGGGCTCAGTCCTTTGAAGGGAGTAGGGCATAGGGATACTCACTTTCATTAGTGACCCTGGACCACAAAACCAGTCATAAAAGTCAGTTTTTAATTCAGATTTATACATCATCTGAAAGCTGAATAAATAGCCAAGCTTTCCATTGATCTACAGCTTGTTAGGATTGGAAAAGACTATTAACTATCAGAAAATATAGAAACTGTGGGTGCAGAAAATATATATTGTGAAAATCGCCTTTGATGTTGTCCATCAGAAACATGTATATTTTAACACTCTATTGGCTTGCCGGTGTAATGACATTGTGGAGGGCAGAAATTTTAAGCTTTACAAGGATACCAAACTTAAGTGACTAATTCCCAAAGAGCGGGCAGCAGCAAGTGAAGTTTGCAGGCTTGTTTCTGCCAACTTTTGTTCCCGATTTTGCTGCATCCACTCACAAAAATAAAGTTTTAATATAATTGCGGTAAGAAATTTGCAAAATGTCTTCATGAAACATGACCTTTACTTAATATCCTAATGATTTTTGTCATAAAAGAAAATGTAATAAACCAGCTAGTTGTACATTATTCCTCACTTGTGAAAAATGATATTGTGCTGTATTGCCCCAAAGGGCAACTAGGCCACCCTCACATTATACATCATAGTAGTTCTTTATCTCCAGATACATTGCAATAGCCAGATGAAAAATAGCTCTACTTCTACAGTGTTTTACCCTAAAGACACAGTACTGAGCATAAGACAAGTTAACCAATAAATATCACACTGTACTACCTGAAAAATCATTGGGCCTCATTCATGAAACATTTGTACAGTTATTTATATACATTTAAATACATTTTGAGTAATTTACATGTAAAATGGACTTTCCTAAACACTTTCCTCCAGATTCACAAAAACTTCATAAACATCAGATTTGATAGTGTAATATTTGTATTTTAATGAATTCCAATCACTAGTAAACAGGCCGGCTTGGACGCTCATCCATAATTAGCATAATCTCCGCCTTTGGACTACAGCTACGCAAATTACGTATCTAGGAATGCTGGAATCCTCTGGACTTCATCCTCTTATTTGGCAACATTATTGCATAAATGCATAATAGGCTTTAATAAATTAATAAATTAAAAACTGTCTCCACCAAAGCGTTTTTAGCCAGCTGAAATAATGCTGCTCTTCTGAAAATTACTAGCTGGTGGACCTTGAGAGCGTTTTGGAAGCACTGCGTGTTTTCCGGAGATGTGTTGGATGCCTCTTCTCCACTGTGGTTGGAAAGCTGTGCCAAAATAGAAGAGGTTTGCATTAACCCAAAGTTAAAGAGGAAAAAAGGAAAAAAGACAGGGCAAAAGAAATATCATTATGATACATAGTGCATCAAAATGCAGTTTCATTAGTTCGTCTAAAAGAATACAGAATGTTTGAATATTTCACACACCATTTACACGTGGTAGTGAGCATGCGTAAATTTCTTTCGTACCAACTAACATTTTGAAAAAAACGACAACATTTTCACGAATCCGATGATTCATCAAAACGACTTTACGAACGATTTACACAAAAAATCTTTCTGCTCATGTTTCATGAATGAGGCCCATTGCACCTTTCAGTCAGATGTGTTTTCTGTGTGGTGAGGCAAGATGCTTAAGTTGTTCACCTCAGCCTTCATTTCTCCGACACATGAGCACGTATGACTGGAGGTTGGTTGTCAAAGGTCGTTGATTTAGGAGATGGTGAGACATCACGCCATACCTTGACCTCAAATACACTGTGTGCATGCAGAGAACCTGTTTGAGTAAGGAAAGACTGAGCATCTTTATGGCAGGTGTGACAGGGCATGATAAGCATCAGGTATGCCTCATCTCACGACAGCAATTGAACTCCACTGTTGCACTCCTCCTCGCAGCCGCCCGCTCACGCTGGGAGGATGAAGCCGAGCAAGAGTAATGTAAGGGGAGGCAGATGCTCCATCACAGCAGGGGAATGTTTGTAAAAGAGCACACATGACAAAACACATATTTTGATCGTGTGCCTTTCTTTGATTAACTAATGATTTTCATGGCGAAGTTTTGGATTTGTTTAATTACATGAGAAACTATGTGCTTTGTCACGTCTATAAATTTCTTGCATAGTTAATAGATAAAGATGTGATCTACATCAACAGCACAGAACTTCCTGAGATTTCCGCTTCAGTGATTTCTCTTGCATATTTATGTTCAAACTCTCCCCCCCTTTTGGCCTTGTCTGATCATGAATTGTTTTGTATCCTGTCATCCGCGGTGTGGTGCTGAAATTTTTGACACTAACTTTAATCCATTAGATGTGGTAACTTGGGTGCAGACTTGTTTGTGTCTGACAGAGCTTGGGTTTTTAAAAGCCAGTAAGCATTTTAAGGCATCACAGGCACGCTCTTGATGCAAAGTCTTTTCCAAAAGGTAATCAGTTTAATGATGTATCCTCTCAGAATACCATGTTGCAAAGAAGCAATCCCAGAATGCATTGTGATGATGAGATTAGTGCAGAAATAATTCAGAGCAGGGGCGGCGCCAGGAGGTTTTCCTTGGGGGGTGCTAAGGGGGTGCCTTAAGCGACCCTGCAACGATGTGTCGTGCATTCTTACTTCTTTACCAAGTTAAACGGGCTGTCTTCTCATATTTAACATGGTCAACTTGTCAAAAAACGAGTTGGTCATATTACATAGTATTTCTGTGCTCGATACACTCCCCCAGCGATCGTACAGGTTTCGAAACGTTTTTTTTGAACATAGAAACTGTTTCGCAACAACTTTTCTTAGACCCTTCTTGGACAATTCTCCCCGGAAAAAAAAACAATCGTAAAGCTGTATCTATCTTTTATAAATGTGATCAAACTAAATACTCTTCGAAGATACGAAGAGTGCAATACTACTGTATAGGTACTCAAGATTAATATGAGATAGGCAGAAACCCTGTGTGTTACGCCCGCTTTAACAGTTTAAGATGGTGGGCTAATAAAATTATTAAATTAATGAATTCCTTAGATAGAAAACATGCAATTTTGCCGTTTAAATACAGAACAGCATCTTAAATATATTGCTGTAGCGCATTAGTCTACACTTCTCCCATGGGTGAACTATTAATAGTTATTCTTAATGAATAGATTTTTTTACATTTTAGAACAAGCCTGCATTTAAAGCTGTGCGTTTTTTTAAAAACATAATGCAATGTGCAAAACAGCCTACCTAAGAAACAAACGTATTTATGAACTAAAAAAAATCAAAAACATATGAAGCAGAATACGTAGGTCATTGCAGCGTCCATTCGGCGTATGGTTTTGTTATTACTTCACAAGTTTCTCTTATGGTTCGACTCATTTCACAACGGGTCCTTCACTAGCCTAATCATTCCTTCTAACGTTATAACCAAAAACAAACTAATCAATGCTATGTTCTACAGTTTTTTGTATTGAAATAGAATTCGCAATAAAACGCACTTATTTCAGACCACAATGTGTTCCCAGACTAATCAGAACGTTGAATATATTCACAATTGGCCCGAACCCCATATAGCCTACTTTGTTGTAGTTTTACAATCCTGTAACTATAACGTAAACTTAGATTGCTCCCACGCTTCACATATAAAAACAACACAACATCTGATTTGCTACAGTAGGCATAACAATCCGCTTTACCTGCTCTTAAGATGCTCTTCTCTTGGCTGTAGGATGGAGTGCTTCTCTTCCAGGTAAATGCAATTTATTATGTTTTATTGAGTTCGCTGCTATCTGAAACTCACATTTTCTTACACTGAAGTACTGGAGAAGTTCGACTGAGCAGCATACTATCAACTCACAGGCTAAGTCTTGATAACAGATGCTAATTTATAACAACCAAAATACGTACTTCATTTTTAATTGATTTAGAATGAAATCACCTTGTTTGCATTTATTTTAAAAACAATAAAGAATTAATATTTTAAGAAATAAAATATATATATAAAATATCATTGGGACTATTTATCATTAGTGGGACATTATGCACATAGGTCTGTTTAGTAACGTTGCCAGGTGATCACCGCAACTTGACACAGAAGTGGCCTGTGTTGCTTAGACAACATTGTGGACATTAACTGTCACACACATCAAAAAAACGCTCTTCTTTCCATTTAAGTATTCATTCATTGTTTCATATGTAATGTTAACTCTTTAGTTATTTGTATTAATTTAGTGACGCATCAGTTATTTAATTGTATTAATGCAGTGGAGGGACTAAACTCCGCCTAAATTGCTCATGACGTAATTACACTGAAGCTGCCGCACCACCGTGTTTGTATTTCAAAACTTTCTATTAAATTTATAGGGAGTTATCACATGTTAATGATAAAACAGTAATTTACCAGTCCCCGTTTTTAAATCTAAAATCACACAGTACGTTCTTACAACGCAAATGTAACATTAACCGTTAGAGTTTGCATCATTCTGCAGTTCGAATGTGTAAAGTAGTAGACCATCCGGGAATCTTTGGAATACTCTTTTCAACATACTACGATTTGGGACATAGTTATTTTATTTTCGAATACTAATTAGGACGGATAGTATGCGAATTGGGACACAGCAATGGTAGACGAGATGAAAGAAGTGCATTTTTCCCTTTCAAATTTTCTTTCGATTTTTCAGGCCCTGTTTTGTTTGTTTAAAAAAACATTATACATTATCAATAAATATTTGACATCTAAATAAACTAGCAAACTACACCTCCATAGGAATTGTGGGTCTTTTTGAAAAGATTTTTACAAGCAATTGAGCTAATGCTTTTTTTGGCACTGTCCTTACTCTGCATTTAACCAATAAGTAATGAAGGGCAATCGAGGCCAGTGGGACTGAATTTAATCCATGTTCTCTGTTTCCACCCATCATCTTTTTAATCGTGTTGATCTCACAGATTTTCCATTTTCTTTCATCTTTGCAGTATAAGGCATTCCCTTTCCACCCTCTGTCTATCTCTCTTCACAGCTCCTTTCACAAGCTCTTGATTTATCCTTCAATGCTTTTAATCCAGTCTAAAATCTTTCTGCTTTCTGACTGCTGACACACTTATTCCCCGCTTCCCACTTTATTTTCCCCAGAAACAATAATTGTAAAACAAACCATAAAATCAGGAGCAGTTCAGCTTCACTTCTGTTTCTATGGCAATGGGTCCTTCTGCGAAAAAGTCCGACAACACTCGGTGTGTTTTCTTTTGACATGGCAGCAGTAAAGGCTTGATGTACTGTAATGTGGAGTCCAAAGAAATTCATCATTCATCAGTTTAGGTTTAATCTAGATTCTAGAAGATACTAATAGTGTACCACAATGTGTTGAGTATAGTATCAGCTCAGGCTTTCATTTTAATTTAGTCACAAATAAAACAAAGTCTTTATGTACAAGTTGTAGAAAAGCTAGGGAAATGCCACTTTTTATGTTAAATAAGTTTTGAGCTTTATTTTTCTATCGGGGGTAAGTGTTGCGGTGCTTCATATAACAACATATAAAACACACACCTGGCTTGTTGAAAAGAAAGGTGTAAATGTGCCAAAGCAAAGATAAAATAACAATACAGATAAATCTCTCTTATGCTATTTTAGGTTATAAATATAGAAAATGAATATTAGTAATTAATATATTTTTAAGTTTTTACTTTTTCGCTGTCACACCAACTGTAAGACACGTGTACGTCATATTTTTTAACTTCCCAGATACAAATACACAAAATACATATAAATAGAGAGAGGAAAATAATAACAGTCTTCTGAATTTGCTTCAGGCAAGAAAGTAAATTTGTTGCGATTAGTAGAGCATCTAATTGTCAAATACATCGCCCAAGGGGCATCCACTCAAAGCAGAAGTGAAAAGGGTGTGTGCCATCTTCTTTTATTGTATATAGTGTGTCCCCTCCTCAACACTTGCTCTACACTCTTAAAAATAAAGGTGCTTAAAAGGCTTGGTTCCACTAAGAACAATTTAGTCAAAGGTTCTTTCAAGAACCATCTTTTTCCTCATTTTTACAATCTGAAGAACCTTTTTTTAGGAATGTGTATAATATGTGATACTTCATATGGGAACGCCCTTATTTATATTTATATTATGATATTTAGTTATTTATTTTCAGTGCCCTAACAAATTCTTACAGAATTCTTAATTATTTTACAAGGCAGCTAATTCGTATGAATTAGTTTTTCTACTAATCGTACGTTTTCGTATGATTCACATCGCAAAAATTCACATGAATTACCTACTTTGTAAAATAGTTACGTATATCAGTGAGATCAGGGTGGCCATGCGGTGCTTTAGCAGTTTTGGGGTTTGCACATTAAAAACTTCCTAATGGGCGATTCACATTTTGTGTCTAAAACTTGAGCCAAACTACTTTCTCCTTTTTTCAAAGCGCCAAGGAGTTTGTGGTCTCCCGGCGTCTGTCCTCGCTAAGCAACCATGGGTCACAAAAGCCATTAAGACGAGGAGGTATATGCGGATTTTATGCACTGATAATACCTTGCAATAAGTCTGCTTCAAGTTTTTTAATGCTTTGATCATCTGTTTCTTCACTGAATTTAACTATATTGGTTGGTTGGTTCTTGTAACATGACCTGGATGCGTGCACAGTATATATATATTTTCATCTCGATTTGGCGCCACGTCGCTGCCTATGTGAGCACACTTGCTGAGTGTCTACCTTTAAAATAACGAATAAGTGAGCGCAAAAGACGTGAAATGTGAAACTCCCCTAAGGCCCTATTCAAATTTCTCATCTAAAACCACGCGGAAAACGCGAGCTGCCCTGCATTCTTCTTTTTTTCCAAAAGCGCCTGTTTTTTGCGCTTTCCAAGCATCTGTCGTCGTTAAGCAACGATGGCCACAATAGCCGTTGAGACAAGGAGGTAAAGACAAAGGAAAAAAGGATAATTTGCAATGAAAACACGTTGCAATAACTCTTCTAAATTTAGTTATGCTGTGATCTTCTTTGTCTCCATTTTCATTGAGCTTGTTTATATTTGCTTGTAATGTGACAAGAACCGACAACCAATATAGACGAGCCCGATAAAGACACAGATGATCACAGCATTAATACATCTAGTCGCAGAGTTATTGAAAGGTATTTTCAGTGCATAAAATCCATATATCCTTTGTTTACAACTCTTCTCAGCGGCTAGCGTGGCCCATGGTTGCTTAGCAACGACAGACGCCAGGAGAGCGCAAATTCCTAGCCGCTTTGGAAAAAGGAGAACGCAATGTGGCTCGCGTTTTCCGTGTGGTTTTAGACACGAAATGTGAATCACCCCTTATGTTCTATATGTCACAAAAGGCTGAATAACTTTCACACGTTTGTAATCTTGTTCTGTTAAAATGACAGTGCTGCATTATAGAAATGTGTATATCACTAAAGAAATGTTTCTTTCTGTTTTTATTCAAGCTGAAAAAAGATCACTATACTGAAGACACACACACTTACAGTAGATCATGCCAAACATACGCACTGTGATCACGACACAGTTCGATTTAGCTTGACTGAGATTATTGCCATAGTAACCAGGTCTGAGATCCCCCAGGTTTCAGCTGTGGATTATGGATTTGTAATGAGTTTGGTCCAACAATTCGATATGATGCTTATCTAAAAGCATCAATATTTGTGGCATTAATGTTCACTTATCTCAATTAAGTGAATCAATAATTCAGATTACGGCAGATATTTGAATGCCTGGAATTTCCTCATCCACACCTCTAAATGAGCCTCAAACTCCTCAAGCTATATGTCAGTATGTCACCCCACACGCTCTCTGCCAGCGAACAGCCCAAAGAGGAAATCTGCTTTGGGTGTCACTGCAGAGAAGAGTCACTCGCGAGAATAACACGCGCACACACGCGGTTGCCACCCACACACACCATCCTCATCACAGTCTGTTACGCTTTGACCAGACACCCAGACGCTTGCTGCTGTGAGCTGATTATTCTACCAAACTATAAGTGTGCTGCAACTCAGCTGTATTTACTTTTTAAGTATAAGCCGAGCGCTTGGTGTTCTTACACTGCCTTTGCAGAAAGTATGACTGGTTGATGATGTTTTTGTGCGGCACTGTTTTGGCGCATTGAAATGTTCTGCTCTGGACAAGACAAGCTGAAAAGGCGGCACAGCTCAGAGACACAGTCTCATTTCCATCTCTCCTCTCATGGCGCTTATCAGGGATGTGCGTATCTCAAAACAGTCTTGAATGACGGGTCAAAAAAGGTATTAAAGGAATCGTTTGCCCAATTCAAAAAAATCTGGAACTAGTCATGTATTCGTGTAGGTCCATTCTGACCATCCTCCATCCTTGTGTGTGTCTGTTGTATATACTGTATATACTTTTAAATCACTTTCTGTTATCTCCTACCTCTGTTGGACTCTCTCTCTCTTCTCTCCACACGTTTTCCTCACTTCTCTCTGTGACTCTCTGCACTGAGACAGATAACCCAGCAGACCTGACTGCCCCTGAATACATTTCCCATAGCACCAATTTACACTCCCCCGTATGACCGTTAAGAGTACAGTTATTGTTGCGCCCACCCATTCTGTCTCAACCCGACGGTATGGCCTTTTTTCATTACCCTCCCAAATAAACAGGAGAACATTACCCATGATTCCCTGGGTGCCTGCACTTGTTTTTCAAGGGCTGGTTACATGGATACTGTACATACTGTATTTATCTGTTTATATACAGTATGCACAGTCCTAGGACCTCTGATCATTCATAACATAAAGAGATACAATCATTATTATTCCAATTTTGTGGTACATTTACCAAATTTACATTTAACTTTTATAACTTAAAACTTGATCTTTAGACATTTAAAACAGAGTATTTCAAGTTGAGTTATCCATTATTTTTGTTTTTATCAAAAATATTGTCATCTTTTAGGAATACGTATAGCTAATTTCAATTCATGCAGTACAATGTAATGCATGGGCATAACTACACCCAAATATATCATCATATTTTTTACCCTCATGAGTGTTTTTGTGTCCACACAGTGGAGGTCAATGGGGTTCCGTGCTATTTTATTACCAACATTCCTCAAAATATATTATTTTGTGTTCTGCAGACGAAAGTCATACAGGTTGACATGACATGAGGGCTATTAAATAATTGAAGAATTTTCATTTTTAGGTGAACTACTGTATCCCTTTATATTTTTTCTGATGTACTGTATATTAAGAGTTGATGGCTATTGAGTTTTGCAATTTACAGGCTCTACAAAATGAGCATCATTAGCATGTTTATTAGAGATGAATATGATGATATTTTTGTGGAATTTAATTTGTTCTTCCAAATGTTGATTTTTATTGTAAAAAACACTAAATCTACACAAAGATGCATTTGTAGGTAAAATGATTGTCATTTAAACAAAATAAACATTGCTTTTAACAAGTTAGAACTTATATTATTTTGATGTTGTGTGCCAGTAAGCTCTTTATCTCTCTCTCACACACATATGCACCAAACAAACCATTTGATGAGAGCTCTGCCAGCGTGTTTCCAAATATACCTCAGCCCGTAACACTGTGTACTGCCAGAGACGTGCTCTTCTGTTGCACGACTGCGACGTAAATGACGTAAAGACGTTGAGATCACTGTGTATTCCTGACTTATTCGGACTAACCTGCCAGCACTCTAACACAATTAGACGCGCACCCATGCCGCACACATACAGACTGAGTCACCAACCGATGCAAGTGGGAGGCAGGAGCCATATCTGAGGTCTGTCTCTAAGCACTCAAAGCTTGCGTATCTTTGACACGAAGAAACGTGCATGATGCCTCAGCTCTTTAAACATAGATCTATGTTGTTCTTGAACTTGTGTTTTGAAACTCATCAGAATGAACATCTACAGCACTAGCTTTGCTTCAGGATCCAGGTATTACATTATGCATTTGTACCAAAATCAACATAACACTTATTTAATGAAATGAAATTTATAATTATATTATCACCCTGTGTAGAAATTTTAGATAAAAGAAAGATTAGGATTAATAAGAGTCAAACTACACCTAGTTGTATGGATGCTTTTATGGCGCTTTCGTCATTGTGCGTATGAAATTTAGCGGCATCTAGCAGTGAGGTTGCGAATTGCAACCATTGGCTCACTCCACCCCTCCCTTTCAGAGCCGCACAGTGGCTAACACATAACTAAGATGTCGCTTATTTGCTGAAAGAGATAACGTATTTATGAAATGCTTTCTGTAGACCAGTTCGTCTGTTTAGGGCTATTGCAGAAACAACACGGTGAATTCCATGTTAGGGGACTCGCGGTGTATGTAGATAGAAATAGCTCATTCTAAGCTAATAAAAACATAACGCTTTGTTATGTAAGGTCTTTATAAACTTCTTAAGACATAAGTATATTATATTGCATTTCTGTCAATATATTTTCCAAAGACGTTCACACAGCATCTTTAAAATGAGTTGGTCAACAATTTCTTCAAAATATTGGTTCAGCACAAATGTATTCATTTAAAATGCGTTCTAAAACAATGACAAAAGGTTTTGGAAACAGCTTTGCACGCTAGACAGAATGGAAGACACATGACATGTATGCGGATGTTGAACAGAAGTTGGGATTTATTGCTGTCACTCTATGGTCTTCTGTTGTGTGGGAAAGACAGAACATCAGATTCCACTTCATTCAACTCTTCTCAAATTTTTCATTGCTTTGTTCCAGACGTCATTTGACAGCACTCAGCACGACTATAGCTTTCAACAGACTGCTAAGAGATTCTTTAAATACACCCATCTCTCTCTCACTTTCTCTCTCTCTACCGGCTTATTCGCTCCATAAATTGTTACTCCATATGATTCCCACAAGAGACCGAGAAGTGCTGTCCTGGGTTTTATGTAATAGCCTTATTTATTTCTTTAAGAGGGCAATTTCCTCTACTTTGTACATGGGATGAGATTCATTAGCTTTTACTCATTTCGGCTTAAAGGTCTGTGTTCACATGTGCATAGTCTAACGCAAAGACTAACCATATTTTTTAGGAGCTTATTCTGGATTCAAACTGCTTGCCTGCGAAGAGATCATCTAACTAAAATGTAAATTGTTTTTAACAAATAAAACAGATTGCCAAAAAGTTAGGAATGTTTGGAGCTATTCATTTACCCTCAAACACACTCAGAATATCTGAAAAACTGTATGGTCCTCAGGAAGGCAGGCTGAGAAATTGGTTTCTCGTTGTGGTACAATATGCAGTTGTTAATGAATGTAAAATGGGCGTCTGAAAAATCTCATTTGAAAGATTTGTGTGCACCTGGTAACAACTCAACTTCACTGCTAACTGCCACGCCCCCTCATCAGCACCTTCTCCTAGCCATTCCCGTTACCTTTCGCCTGACTTTTGAACTAACTTCCCATCATCCTTTGCACGCCATGATTAACCCGCACCTGATCCTCACTCCCCTCGGACTCTATTTATACCCTGTGTTTTGGCTTGTGCTTTGTCAGGGGCCATTTCAATAAGGAGGTTCAACCAACACCGAGTTCAAATGTGAACTCTGAGTTGTTAAAAGAGTAAGTAACATTTGGTCATGAAAATTACATTTCATGCAGTGTGTTATGATGCAAAGTTGTAAGTCCGAAGCTGAATGAATAAAAAAGTTACAGAGTCGACTCTGAATCACGCAAACAAGATGTGACCTATTCCATTGCCATGAATGACTGTATTAATGAATGAATGAGGTACACAACTTGCGCTTTAAAAAGGGGGAGGAGATTGAAAGAAACTCTGGGTTTACCAAAGAAAACCTGCTCATGAGTTACTACGGTTACTGACTCTGAGTATAAGTTACCTCTCTTTTAAAATCGGGCTTAAGTTACTCACGTTTGACATACCTCACATTCTGAAACAGAAAACCCAAAGTTTCCCTCATTTCAGGGTTAATATACTCAGAGTTTTCACTTAACCTCCTTTCTGAAACAGGCCCATGGTCTTGTTGTAAGTGTTATCAGTTGTCCTTGATGTTTTGCTAGTGCCGACCCTCTGTTAGCTTTTCCGTGGATGTTATCAGTGTTTACCTGTGGATTTTATCTGTCATTTATTGTGGATTTACCCGTTGATGGATGTTATATGTGGATGTGGATCGTAACATGTCCTTTGTTCATCTGTTTCACCTACATAAAATAACCAGTTCACCTTACCCCGTGAGTGGCATCGTCCTTCAGTCCCGAAGTGTACCACCCCTTATCTTTAATTACGTTTTTATAGGTTTCCATGTTAAAGTGTTTTGTTATAATTCATTATTACAGAAAGATGTTCGTTATTTTTCACAGTGACTAAAAGGACATTGGACTGGCAGTACTCATGTTTATCTGGAGGTGTGTTCAGTCTCCGTCTCTGCATTGCAGCTCTGCTGTTGTGCGAAACTTGAACTCTAATGTATATTTTATGTACTTACTTCCTCTGCTTCACTGAATTGAATGCTGCCTGAGTGGTGAATCTTTTAGATAGAGTACCACATTGCTCACATCACACACAGCATACTGCATAAGGACCATTGCATACTGTGAAATGATGATATTTAGCTCAATGTGAGCTATTATGAGATGTCCAACATAGGAACACACCCCACACACTGTTTCTCACATGCCCACACATGCAGAAACACAGCTGTGGATGCGGTAGGAGGGGCACTTATGTCTCCGCTGCAAGCTTCCTATATTTAGAAAGGCCTGTAATTGGTGCATAGTGCTCAGTTCAACTGTTAACTTAGTCATCAAGGGGACATGGGGAGGTATGAAAAGATTTGTTGGTACAATATATGTGAAAATTGCCTGTTAGTTCACCCTAAAATAAAAATTCTGTAACTTACTCAACAGTTATTTTAATTTAATAATAGTTAGAAATCAAAAAGGTACAGTTCACCCGAAAATAAATATTTGGTAGTCATGTATGTTTTTTTAGTCATGTAAGGACAGCTGACCTTATACCTTACTTTTCAATAAAAAAATTATGGACACAACCCTACAAAATCCTGCATTTCTTAAAGAGTAAGTAGCATATGATTTTTAAGGTCCTACTTTGGTTTATGGAGTGTCCAACAACAAGTTTATGTACATAGAAGGTGTAAAAACACTATTATGTCGTAATAATAGGTAATTATTCTTACCTTACTTCTAAACTGACTCTCAAATGATTCGTTCTACGATTCATCTGTCTAATCCCCTCCTATCCACTAGCCTTGTGTTATGTGATTGGTTAGGTGGTGTAGTCTGCTGTGATTGGTCAAACACGTTTGTAGCGAGCAAGACGGGACAAGAGCGAGTGATGATAATGAATGTCAGCTCTAGGTTGCACGGGTATCGCATGTCTTTGGAGGAGATCGGAAGCATAAAAAGACGAGCGACCGGAAAACCAGGCCTGGATGTTTTATGTTTGTGTGGCCGGAAGTCGATCATGCAGGAGATGCCGGCATTTACTTTGGTTTTATGGTTTGTTTATTTTTTATTAATAGTTGTTGAACCTTTGCCAGTTCCCGTCTCTTTCTTCCCAATCCTTGAATTTGTTACAGCGATCATCGTGGATACACTGCTATAAGAAACGTGTCTCGTTTGCATGATTCAGAGGCGACTACCTTTTTTACAAGCTAATAACCTTGTTATTTATTCACCTTGGGACTTACAACTTGGCAAACTGCTTACTTTCAAACTCTGCAACATAACACACTGCATGAAAGTCTTTAAAGTAGCAATGTGGAGATTTTAGCAGCATCTAGCGGTGAGGTCGCAAATTGCAACTAACGGCTCACTCCACTTTCAAAAGCAGTACAGCGGCTCCAACTGGACAAATATGTTGTCTCGTTTTTGCTACTTTGCCGAAGGAGATGACGTATTTACACAATGCACACTGTAGAGTAGTTTTTCTGGCTCATTCTAAGGTAATAAAAACATAACGCCTTGTTATGTAAGGTCTTTATACACCTCTGAAGACATAGTTATGTATATTATATTGCATTTCTCTCAATAGATCCTCAAAAACTACACTCTCTAGACCTTCAAGAAAGGTTTGTGCAAAATGATGCTTGTACTGCGGATCTCACGCCGGGAGTCAATAAAGACCAGGCATAGCATCCTGGATGTTGATCCATCCAGTTCTAAGCAGGTGCCAAGTTTTGCTGATTGATTTTTTTTGTCCTTTGCAGCACTGGGATCAAGCCAAGCGTAACTAGACAGGCTCCTTTAAGCCCCATTAGCAGCCAACCCCATTGAGACAACAGCCTGAGCAAGACCGCTTTCCCCTGTTCTTTTTTCAGTGCTTTTATAGCTTTGGTCCCAACACAGCAGCACACGTTTATCGAAGTATTAGCTCCCGATCGCCTGTATGGGGCGAGCCTCTGCCTGTGGACTTTGTTTTTGTTTTGTTCTCATTATTCAGATTTGAGTTCCTGATGTATTTCTGAATTCAAATTCTCTTCAGAGAGCTTCTGTTTTTACCAAATGAGCGATATATTTGACAGTCCATTTAACAGCTTACCTTCTGTTGTTCATTGCTTTATTGCGTTGCCAGGTAAATCAAAGGGGATTGTTTGGGCTTTCATCAGCACAATGCTGACGCATTCTATCGAAGGGCATGCATGAGTCAGCCTCCACCGTTGCTTTTCTCATCCGGATGCTCTTAGTCACTGGCAGGCCTTGGTGTGGTACTATTCATCTCACTGGCCTCCATTTAGCACTCTGATTGACCGGTGTCTCAAAGCCAAGAGCTTCAATTAGTGCTTGTGTTTGGATGCGTCCAGATGGAACACAGCGGCTCAGCGTGTCCTGACTCATTACAGATGGGAAACTTTTGGCCAGACTGAAGTTCCTTATCAGAGATTACGTCTGTCTGTTTGTTAAAACTATTATATCCGAACAAATCCACACTGACAGATAATTGCATGTTTTCTTGGAAAATCGCTAATCCTTTCGCTAGACAACACCCTTATTCAGCTGGTGTCGTGTTGAGCCTTTTGAAGCTGCTATGAAACTGAAATTTGGACCTTAACCAACAGCCCCCCAATGAAGTCCATTTAATGGACAAGAACCCTGGAAAGCTTCCCCCATAAGCCTCAATCTGTTTTCGACATAAAAAATAAACACACAAACTATATGACGTGTGTGTGTGTGAGTGATTTATCGTATATTTAATGTTATAGCATGCTTTTTATATGAAGGCAGCTCAGAGAAACAGATTCAGACAGGCTTTACAGGCAGCGTATAGGAAGTCTATTTGAATAAGAAACATGAAGCATCTTTGCAATAACCAATCACATATTTAAAAACGACAATACTAATTTCTCGCTAGAAATGCATTTAATAGTTATTGAAATTTTGAAAAATAAACTTTAATGTATACAAAATTGTGCACCAACCGGCGCTTCGGCTGTCGATTTTATTTTTCAGAGCTTGATCTTTCTCGACCCATACACCTTCCTTGCACGTTTTTATGGAAATGACTAGGGGTGTAACGATACTTCGTATTACGATGTTTCACGATGCACATCGTAGGAAGATGAGGATATTTTACGATATGTTTCATTCTATTTATTCAGCAGTCAAGACGCTGCCTATCTCACATATGCTGTAGAGAGAGAACTCTCTGGGCGAAGGGGAAGCACAAGACACAATCTGTCTCCATGTGGTTTACAAAGCGTCATATTTTCCTTCACAATCGCCGTTAAAACACAACACCTTGAAATGTGACTGCAGGCAAGTCATCCCGAAACTCATTACAAAGGCAGCACAAACGTTTTTAAATGCCAATGCTAATTTATCCGCTAACGTGAGCTGCTGCATAACGTGATATGCAACATAAAGAAACCAGAACTGTTCCGAAAAGCGAAGCATGAATGACATGCAAAAAAACATGCATGTGATTTGCGTGATTGAAGAAATGTAATACAGTTTATGTAATATGTCTTTTTGAAAGATTTTTCTCATTCATTACTGTCTCAAGCAAAGACATCGCAGCTTCAAAGAGACACGAGCCAATAGCGCTTGAGCTTGAGCTCTCTCAGAGCATTTCTTTGTTTAAATGAACACGCCCTTCACTGAACAAATTAATTGAGTCAAAATGAGAACTGATGCATGTCGTTCATGGTCTAATATTCTCTGCGTTACTACAATGCATTTCCAGTAGTTCTGAAAAATAATGGTAGACCTGATTAAATTGAATTCCAAGGTAAATTAAATGTTATGGTTAATTCTTTGTATGGAACATTTAATTACACTAATTAAATGAGTTATTCCAGAAAGATTTTAGTAGACTAATGTAATGCGGATTTTGTCAACTAAAAATAGACTAAAACTATGATAAATCGGATGACTAAAACTAAATTGCATTTTAGTAAAAGACTATGACCAAAACTAAATCAAAATTTGCTTTCAAAATTGACACTGATCTTAATTCTAATATCAGTTAAGCCTTTTAAAATGTTATACTTCTTTAAGTTGTATGTGCAACAAAATAAGTCACTGATATTGTTAATGTTTTGAAAATAAATGTTATTTGAATTTTGTTCAAAATATCGAGATGTGTATCGTATCGTGAACCCAGCATCGAGATATGTATCAAATCCTGAGCAAAGTGTATTGTTACACCCCAAGAAACGGTAGATGTAGCGACCCACTTGTCATTGGTTGGCTGTGAAAAAGGTGCTTGACGCAGGACGTCTTTTTCCAAAAAATGTGACTTTTTTAACTTCAAAAGATGCTCTGAGCTGTATAAAAAGACTCCGGCACTGGTGTTAAAAAACTGTATGATGCTACAATGTAAAACAGACGCTAGCAGCTTCAAAAAAGAAGTAAAATGGGAACATAGCGTAATACTGTAGATATCACTTTCAGATTTAACAACATTATTCCCTCTTTAATTCAGGTGCGGTAGCAGTCAAGCATTTACACTAATCCCCAATATGCATCGAATTTACTTGTCTGCTGTAAATTCTAATGGAGTTTGAGAAATGCATTACATTTCCCCCTCATTTCGAGTGCATGATGTAATAAAATTGTCGGTTATGCTGTGAGATTTCTAACCATCTGTCTGTTTCTGCTCGACTGTTTGGACACTCTCTCTTGTATGCCACTGGAAAACATCTTAATGATGTTATCAAACGATTAACCCTCTTCCTGGAAGGAACTCTCATGCAGTTGGTTCAGAATTAAGCATGTGGGAAAGTTATTCAGTTAAAGGGCAATTTCAAAAGATAAGGTGTGTGAAGAATACAAAATGGCAGAATGTGAGAAATTGATATTGATTTCTTTTGAAGAAAAAATAGTGCACGTAAACCATAATGAAAACAAACAAAAACGTATTCTAATAGGTTGTGATGCGATGGAGGTTGTTGTTAAAGTCTGCGGTCTTTAAAATGTATTAATTTTGTGTGGAAACATCCGTAATTCAAAAGAGAATTAAATTTTTAAGATATTCTCACAATACTTTACATGTGTATGACAAAAGAAAGTCAGTTCATTTTTGGGTGAGATTTTCCTTTTAGTTAGCAATTTAAGACTGACACACATATAGATGAACCCAATTTGTTAGCTATTTATTTGATTTTCTTCTTTGGTTTACTATTTTCGCCCTAACTAAAGTCAATACACTCTCAAAATAGGAGCAACTAAGCATTAGTCTTCAAAGAAATTAGAAATCACAAAGGTGCATTTAACATGTGAACAGATGTCATATTTACTCATCACATTCCTGTATACAAAACATAAACATTTAGAATCCAAGTCACCTCAAATATTTCTAACAAAAATATTACTCTCTTTATCACAATTCAACAAAGACGGTCTCTTTCTAAGTGTACATTTTTTTATTTATAAGAACATGAAACAGTGTTCCAGTGTTGTAGGTTTGGAGGAAAACTAAGCTGTCTTTTGTCGAAGTTAACACTGTTCTGCTCCACATCATTTTAGAGTAAATCCAGACATCCTGTGCTGGTCGTGAGATCAAAGCAGTAGAACTGACCTGACTGATTGTCCCTTCAGTATTCAGCTTGTGTTTGTGTCCTTTTATAACACTGATGATTTGATTGTCCTGTAACTTCTTGTTTGTCTCACTGCTTATTTCCAAAGCGGTGGAATGGTTGTGTGTAAAAGATGGATGTTTGCGATGAGACGCGACACGAGTGTGTGTTTGTGAGGTCTAGAAGCTTCTCTGTGATTAATCAGACTTGTCACGACCGAGGAGCTGTGCCATCAGTACAAGCAGCTTCTTCCAGCTCACTATTGTCTACAAGATCCAGGAGACAGAACAGACTTCTCTCCCTCTCTTTCTCTATATTTTGAGCTTGTTCCAACCTAATGACTTGCCTATAGTGGAAACATTTAAAGGCGCAATATACTGGCAACCAATGTTATGATGCCTCTCAAGTTACCTTGTTCTAGCTAAATTCTTTGCATGTATTCCTTTGGAGAATATAGACATTGTGTCAATCTTAATGAAAAAAAAATCCAAGATAAGAAAAGATGTAAGTAACACTTTACATTAAGGTCGTAGTTGTTAACATTTGTTAAGATAACATTAGCATAAGCTAACATGAAATAACAATGAAGATTACTTCTACAGCATTTATTTATCTTAGTTCATGTTAATTTTAGCATCAACTAATACGTATTTAAATGCAAAAGTTGCCTTTTTTATCATAAGTCAATGCCCTGTCATCTAACATGAATAACTGTATTGCCATGAACTGACATTATAGGGATACTTCACCCAAAAATTTTAATTCTGTCATCATTTACAAATTTTTGGGGTTGTTCCAAATCTGTATGTAAGTTTCTGATGAAAACAGAAAAAGATATTTGAAAGAATGCTTATAAGTTGTTTTTAGACATACTTTACAAAAAAACATTACTTGTGTGCATCTTGACACCAAACTTAAATAATCACACTGATATATTTTAACATATGTCTGGTTTAAGTTGTTTTCGATCAACCCACCTCTAACATATTGGTTACAGGAACTAGGCTTAAGAGCTGTCTGGGAAACCGCCCCAAAATAAAACATTGGAAATGTGAAAATAATTGTGTGGATTTTTTTCCTCTATAGAGACAATGATCTAAACAAACAGCTTACACTTTAGTGTAAAAGTACACATTTTAACAAATTTTGAAATGCATGAAACATGTGTGCATGTTAAACTGTACAATGTTTAAAACAAAGTAGCTGTGAAAATAACCTTTGAATTGCAACCTGTTTTAAATTGTATGTCAGGAAATTTTTAAGTTGAACAATTCATAAAACAGCTCTACAAGTTAAACTGTACAATGTTTAAAACAAAGTAGCTTTGAACACATATTACATTTTTTTCAAAATTCATGTCATAAAAGAGGTGTGGAAAACAGTTAAACTGTAAAATTATTTAACCAAATAAGATAGAGTATGTACCAGTCAAAGTACACATTTTTTAACATTTTGATCTCCTCTCTGTAAATTTGCAGGTGTCAAACAATAAACAAAATAGTTAAACCTGACTACAACAAAGTCAAAATAACATTGACCCTCAATAATAAAAGTAACATATTTGGAGCCTAATGACTTCTTAGACTAGAATGACCAGCTATAAATACCTGTGTTGTCTTTACTCTAGTATATCAGTATGTAAAGTACTTAAAGTCAGATATATAAAAAACATCAAAATTAACATCATAAATCATCCGTGGGCTATTGGATGAAACAGTTGTTTCTGCATTGATAAAGAAATCCTCATTAATCCTCAATTCATGCAAATGTCCCCAAAAAGTGCATCTCATGCAAACAGCTTAATTTTAATCTGCAGGGTCTTTGTGGTCAGCTTATGTCCATCCAAGTTCATTATGATTCTCTGAATTAACTCAAAGGTGTTATTGAGGTTGTCAGGAAAGCTTAGGTCAAGAGCATAATTAGACCGCACTGCATGATGAATGCCAAAATCACACAGTCTAGGATACTCAAAACCTTGATGCCCTCGATCACATTCCCTACATCATCTGGTTTTCTTTCGTATAAACACAGCGTTTTGTTTCAACGTTATTGTTTAACCCTAAATGTGGTGCTGGATGACACCACATGCAAATGAAAATATTTGTGGCGTCAACGCATAATTTTTTATTCCAACTTCAGACCCACCCCTTTTCCTCTTGCACGATAAAGCTGTTCTTACATATTTTCCGTTTCTGTTGTCCGTACAGATTTATAACAGTGACATCGTAAGACAAAATCACTACACAAACCTTAAAACGCAGGGATTTTGGCTAACGATATAGGCTATTCTTTCACACAGCTCACAGCCTCTAAGCCTGTGTTTATTAGAAGACGATCTGTGTTCATGTTAACATATCCAAACAGTTGATATAAAAATGACATGTTTTAAAAACCCTGTTTTGTACTCTATTATTCACGCGTCCATCGACGTAAGGGGAACTGAATGTGGTACTTCTCCCTACTGCTCATGGAACACAGTAGATGCAGAAGAAGAGATCTGTGGGTCAGAAAGCAAGACCTCGCCATCGCGGTGCAGTACTGACGACAATTTCCCACTAAATTTAAACTGAGATTTATCCAAAAACACGCTAGATTTCTTGTTAAGCGCTTCTTCCGATCAAATGTGGCTAAAGGGGTCAAAAAGTAGCTTGATCTTGTTAAAGTGTTTATAACTTTCTAACACTGGCGGAACAAAATAATTAATTGTATACATGGTGTCACTGAAAAAGCTGCAGCCGTGGCTGGGAGGATTTAAGCGGAAACTGTGTATTTTATATTATCTGACTTTATCAAATAGTTGGTCATGTGTTTGGACACTGACGTGCACATGCTGAAAAACAACTGAACCAAGACAGGCCAATTTTAACTCATTGTTTTTTCATCAGGTCAATGGATCAAGTATTGACTTATTTTAGTTTTGTGCCATTGAAAAGTCCTGTTAACACAGAAGAATAATATTAAATGTTACATTTTAAATGCACAAGCCCTTTAAAATAAAATGGATTTTGATTGGATATTAACGTTATATTCTTTGTTTTATTTTTCAGCCGAAGATCTCTTAAATTTGTACGATTTTACATCTAGTTATCATCCTCGATTTGAACTGGCTTTTTGGGGACAGCTACCCATGCAGAAAGTTGTCAGCTAGCCAGCTTGGAGCATTTTGGAACACTTGCCCTGTCCCTCTCCCTCACGCACGCTTGTAAACACCCGAATCTTGCGCTCCAACAAATTTGGAAATTTTTCTTATTGGTGTTTGCCTAATCCGTCAGGTGTGTGTTCTCTGTGGTGTATGTTTGCGCGGACACGATTATATGTTTTTACACGCTTAGTCTCTAGCTGCTGTTGTTTATCATCAGTCTGTCACCCCGGGTTCACGTCTCTGCTTAGTGCCTGACAAATGGTACAAACCATATTGTGTGTGTGTGAGCATTTTACCGTTTGCATTTCCTGAGCATCAGACTCATTGCGTTCCTGGCACAGCTTGTGTTTGGTGTCTCCGTATGATGTGAGAGGGCCTTCGCGGTCTGTTTACTGCTGCTGTACTGTATTTAGGAAGAAGTCATGTTAAGTCAGTTCTGCATATAAATAACAGACTCTAATGAGAAACTAATCATCAGTAAATATTGTTTCTGCTCCTCATGCTCTGCCTCTCAAGAAATGGGCTTGTGTGTCCGCTTGGTTAAGATCTTGGGGATAAACATGCACTGTTTGCTTGAGGATTTGTTCGGTTTTTATTGGTTTACCGTAGTTTAATGAGCTTCTTGGCTGTTTGAGGATTTTTAAATTAGAGCTCTTGTCACAGTCTATTTACAATTTGATTACACATACTGTATTATTGTCACGGTTTCCCTCTGTCTCTCCCTGTGTTTTCCCCTTGGACCTTCACCAGTCCCTTGTAAGCAATCGCCACACATGTGAGTTATTCCATCATTACCCAGGCTCTTTATATACCCAGTCATCTTATGCACTCATTGAGTGCGTTAACATGCACAAAATAAACGGATATCTATTAATAATCAGCTTAAAAAGAAACCTGTTTTCACGTGTTTACATTGTTACGATACGAGATGTCTACTACTAATATAAATACATACCATCATCGTGTTTGTGTGTCAGCTAATTTAAACACCTAGAGAGAAGCCACTCACCTTCCGCTGCTCATTCAAGCATAATTCCATCTGGAGATTCCGATTCTCTGTCCAGCCAAAGCTTTTGCTCAAGTTTTGATTATAATCCTTGGCGGTAATAATAATCTCAAAACGAAATACTTTGTTAGCAAGGAGGACACATAAGGGAATAAGACGCCGGAGAAAAATGATCTGCCATTTTCCTCCTCCTCCATCCCTGCCTACATAGCGACCTTATGCGTCCCAGGTGAGTGACGTCACCTGGGCTTTTTCTTAAACATGTCAGTCAGGACTATCCCTATATTGCCAATACTACATCCCTAACAACATGCATAATAAACCAGTGCAGTGACGTCACCGTCAATAATCTGTTTAGTAATTTAAAATGCAGCGGGAAAACTGTCAGAAGTTGTTTTTAATATCTCTTCTCATAAATCATAAATTGCAGTACCTGCAAATGGAACAATATTTCTTCATTTCGACGTTTCTACATCAACTAAATGATTCGAGAGCGTTATTTTACTATAACTTCCGTTTGGGACTTTTACTATTGGGCACATAAACAAAACTGAGAGGGAGAAAACCAGTAAAGATGTTTACATGCAGAGCGAAATTGAAGTAATGGGCAAAAAACTACCTCTGCCGTGCGGGTTTGGCTCACGCTGTTGATAAGCATTCCCCGACAAAAGAAACCCGTTTTACATCTTTACATGACTTACACATGATCAGCTTAATATATTCGGAGTAAGACTGTTAACGCAAGTTTGTTAACTTCCAAGTTTGTAGACCTGTCAGTGTTCTTTAATAAAGACGTATCTTAGTTAGATCCTTGTGTGCTCTCGTCTGTGGGGTTCTGTGACAGAAGAATGGACCCCAAGAAATTGATTATTTCGGCTTCATTCTCCAGTATGACATTTACATTTACATTTAGGAATTTGGCAGATGCTTTTATCCAAAGCGACTTACATTGCTTTATCCTATACATTTTACATAGGTATTTGCAATCCCCTGGGATCAAACCCACAACCTTGCGTTGTAAACACAATGCTCTTACCACTGAGCTACAGGAAAGCTGTCAGAGCTTGTCAGAGCATGCTTCCAAGACCCTAGAGACTGCTTCAAAGGCCCAAAAGATTGCTTCCAAGTCCCTACTGCTCCCTCTGGCCGAAACCAGGCCTCCCGAGCTCCCGGCACCCTCCAGTCCTCCCTAGTGTCCGGCATCTCCAGGCCTCCGAGCTCCCCTATGATCCTTGGTGCCGGGACTATCGTCCAGGGAGGTAAAGTCACGGCTTCCCTCTGTCTCTCCCCGTGTTTTCCCCTTGGACTTGATCCTCCACATTCCCTCACCAGTCCCTGGTTTGTAATCACCACACTTTCCAGCTATTCCATCATTACCCGGACTCGTTATATACCCAGTCTTCATATGCACTCATTGTCCGTTCTCTGTAGTGTTTGCTTCCAAGTTTGTATACCTGTCAGTGTTCTTTATTTAAGACTTATCTTACTTGGATCCATGTCTGCTCTGTGGGGTTCTGTGACAATTATAGTTAATAGGGGTATTATGGCTTTTGTGTTTTGTATTTAAATCAATTTCTACTAATATTGCAGATATGCCTGTAGAGTAACATAAATACAGACTTATATTTTGTGTTATTTCAGTTAGCTGTGTCAGCAATGTGATTTCTTTGCTTTTCCAGTGGGGATGAATAAAAATCATTACAGACGTGCAGTAACCTTTAGTTTCCAGCAGGGTTTTTAAATGGGCCACTGCTCAGTAGAATTTAATCAAACACATCTAAAAAAACGAATAAGGGTCTTTAGGGTTAGTTATAAATAACAGGCAGGTGTGTTTCGTCAGTGTTGGAGCTAAACCAGATTTTTCATATTAGGAAAATAGCAAACTCTACTTCAGTCATTAAAGAAACAATTCACCTGTTCTGCATAGATTAATTTGGTTTGTTGAACACAAAATAATGTATTTTGATAAGTTTATGAAAACAGTTCTGGGGCACTTTTGACCAACATAGTATTATTTTTCTACTTTGGTAGTTAATGGCATCCACAAACTATTCCAAACATTTCAAAAATGTATTATATCAGCATCATAGACACAGATAGCAGTCAAAATAGTCACAACAATTCAAAAGTCTTATTTTAATTAGTGAAACCGTAAAACCAAAGAAAGAAGACATTGTTTTTTCATTGTTCATTTGATTTGTTTAGAAAATATAAAATATTACACATCTATTATTAAATAGATGATAATGCTGTAAATGACTACTACCTGTCAAAACATTCCCCACTCTGCCTTATCTTATAAAATAGCATTTGAGCCTAGTTAAACCAATAAAAAGTACTGTTTAGTGTAAAAAATGTTGAAGATTAGCTGACATGCTGTCGATTCATTAAATGATAAGCTGTTTTCACTCAAACACAAAGCCACTCCTATGTTGACATCCATTAAAAACGGCCTGTTGTCTTCGTCCCTGCGTACTGCAGCTATGCTTTTCTTAGCCTTTAGTTCCTTTGGGTAGACTCTGCAAGAGCAAGATAATAATGCTCATGGGCAATTCCGTGAGAATGTCAATCTTATACCACAAAAAAATACTATGGTAACAGAACAGATTTTAACATTTGTTGGTTCAAAAACCCATGTGAGAGCTCTCTTCAAATTTGTGAAGAATTTGTTTTATTTTTAGTGCATGAATTTTTATAGTCAGGTAAGTGCCATTTTCAGGATTGTCACATCCATAACGCTACATATTCCTCATAAATGGACACATGAAATTAATATAAAGTCACTATTTAATGTTCTTCAAAGAGGCATCCCTTCACCATTCATTGGGTATTATTGCTTCAGTATTGTGCATTTGTCCCTTTTTTGTCAGATCCATAACGCATGTTTATTTCCCTTTTTTAATAGAATTTTTTTATGGACTGACATTTTTTGATGCGTAGACTCTATCAACAATGGTTCAGTAAAATATAAACAGATTATTCATATAATTGTAACAAATTCATACTCCAAGCATTTTTATGTCTCGTCCATAACGCTGGACTTGCCCTCATGCTGTATATATAGTAAAGCCAGTGTGAAATCTGGAAATGTCTGTTGAATGCAATTGTTGAATTCTCCTTTGCATTTTTTTATTTAGTTTCAAAAAGGTCACTTTATGATGAGAATGTCATGTCGTGATTCAGACTCTAATATTGATATTTCGCATTATTTTCCTCTTCAGAAGAACAGCTCATCAGACAAAATGTACATTAGGGTTGTCTCAAACAGCCACTTGTGACTAATGGAAGCTTGTTATCAGTTGATTATTCTGTTGCATTGTGGGTGCTGCGCGTATACGCGTGTCACAGAGATCATACTAAAGGTCAATGTGAAATAACACTGCCACTTCAGCAGCTCGTTTTAATCATTGGTCTGAAGAGGGAAAGATCATTATAGAAAAAATAGGAGGAGAAATCTGTCATTACAAACTTGTTTTGCTGCATGCTTTTAGTTTGTGCTCTGAATACTAAAGACAGTTTATGAAAGAGCACTGATAATGGAGTAATAAACAGAAAGATTAAAGAGACTGACAGACTGGTATATAAAAGAACAGAAGAATTTCAGATTTGTCATTTAAAAAGACAAATAATTTCAGTTCTTTTTAGTTGAATAAAAGGCTAGAAATGTTGAAGGGTGTTTCATGACTTAACAGTTTAGTTTTTTTTTTTCCATGTGTAAATCTGTATCCACCTCTCACACTGAAGAGCAACATGTTGATGGAGGCGCAGCAAGATCCACGCGCGACTGACGATATAGTGCGAGGTTTGCCCCAAAATGAAAAGAATATATTTTGAAGATAGTTTGTAACCAAACAGCACCGGCACCCATTTACTTCTATTGTACAGTCACAGAACCAATGCAAGTGAATAGGTGCCAGTTAACAACATTTTTCAAAATATCTTCTTTTGTGTTCTTTGGAAGAAAGAAAGTCATACAGGTTTTTCAATGACTTGAGGGTGAATAAAGAATGAGAGAGTTTTATTTTGGGTGAACTATCCCTTTAAACTTGATGTGCCATTTTTAACATCGCCATATTTAGTTGTAGCTTTCAACCAACAGGTGACATTCTCTCCCCTTCCAGACTCGACAGAGAAACTTCCTGCTGTTATCTCGTCCACATTCTGAGAGCTTTTAATGATTTTGAATATCGATCGTGGTTTCTGAAGGGCAGAAATGAGTGGCCTTTAAATGGCATTATGAAAGACGACGCTAACGCTATCAGCAAACAGAGCTTTTGCTGGGGCGACTCGAGTCTTACAGCTCTCATTTTCAAAATATCAGAGCCATTTCCAGCCATGCCGCCTGATATCTCTCTGTAAATATCAGTCATTTAACTCCGGTGTCACATTGGGTGTGGCGCTGATGCTCACGGGGTCTGTTTAACTTGGAGGTTTTATAACTTTATATACTTGCTCCACACATGTACATATTTGAAACATGCAATCAATATGTTTTAGGGTTTTATAATTTATATATTTGCAATACAATCTGAATACACAGTTGGAATGGTCCTCAATTCAGCAATATGGAGATCCAGATGGTGTGGTTACGGCGTCTCCCATCAGAGAGATGATTGGGAAATGCTAACCAGCCAAATCTTGACACCTGGAGCAAAACACCAACATCACATATCTGGCCTGATGATGTGTTCTTGTTTCTCCTCTGCAGTGGTGACTACACTGGGATATTTTGAAGAGCGTTTTGATCATGAGGGTAAAGATGAACAACAGGCATGACCGCTTGCTATTGCTTGAGGCAACGTTTCCTCTTTTAGATGGATATACTAAGGTTGACCAGTTTTTTCAGTCAGAAAGAGATGTGATGTGATGACCATGGCTTCGCAGAACATTCTTACCAGTACTGCAGTAGGTGTTGTGCGAACAGTATAAAAACTTTCCGTTCACAATGCATTGACTTGACCTTCCATTTGATAAAATGAGAGTATTAACAGCTGTAATCTTTTTTTTTTATTATTTGTTGATCAAACCAACATTTACTGCTTCAACTGTACCAATACTTATTTACTGTTTGAAGGTTGAAGCTGCCATCCACAGCGTACCGTCACACATTTGCAATGGTATCTGTATGTCTGTTTGTCTACCTATCAAAACTCACAGATAAAAGAGTTAAAAAGGTTAAAAACACCAAACAGCCTTGTTGGGAACAACTACATACCACTCATAACTCTGCTAAAAAAAAGAATCATGCCCCAAACACAATAGAAAATGTATGGATAGAAATCGTATTGTTCTCAGTGGAAACTGTAATGGTGTCTTCTGTGGTATACATACTGTGATGCATTTAGTTGGTGGGATGATATCTGGTAGATGGGAACCTAAAGGACATCATTAAAGGGATAGTTCACTCAAAAATGACTCACATTCATTTACTCACATTCGAGTTGTTCCACATCTGTATAAATGTCTTTGTTCTGATGAACACAGAGAAAGATATTTGGAAGAACACGTTTAACCAGACAGATTTTGCCGGGTAAAATACAAGGGTATAGTCAAAAGTGCCCCCGAACTGTTTGCTGTCCTACATTCTTCAAAATGTCTTCTTTTGTGTTAAACAGAATTAAAAATGATAAAGTAAATTTACCAACCATGGGAGTCAATGAGGGGCAAGATCTGTTTGGTTATAAACATTCTTCCAAATATCTTTCTCTGTGTTCATCAGAACAAAGAAATGTATTCAGATTTGGAACAACTTGAAGGTGAGTCATATGACATCATTTTCATTTTTGGGTGAAGTCATCTTTGAAATCCGAATGGAATAATGTCCAAAATACCCTACAGAAAGGAATTTTGTAAATGTTTTTATGGGAAAAGCTAATGGTTCATAAGGATATTCTTATGGAATCCTTTAGTTGTGGAGATGGTGGTCTAGTGGGTTAAACCACTGAACTGGTAAATCAAAAGGTTGCTGGTTCGATCCCAGCAGCCACCACCAGTGTGTCCTTGAGCAATACACTTTACTCCATGTTGCTCCAGGGGGATTGTCCCTGCAATAAGTGCACTGTAAGTCGCTTTGGATAAAAGCGTCTGCCAAATGACTAAATGTAAATGTTTAGAATTTCTGTGATGGTTTCAATTGCGATTCTATTGTTTTTTGTCAGCAAAGAAACAAAATAATAATATCATGTGACAGCAGTGTGAATAAAGATTTTGCTGAACAGTATTCTGTTAAGTAAGCAATTCTGTTTTAAACAGTGGGTGTATTATCTGCTAAAAGTCATGAAAATGATGGAGGAGGACATGCAGCAGGTGTTGTTTCAGTAATGGTCTCTCTGTCATATGGGTAGATTTAAAACAGCTGCATGTGGCTGTGCACGTATGCAGTTGTGGACAACACTGTGTTTGTACAGTATAGTTGTAAGCTCATGCATGATCAGTGCATATGTTTCTCCAGTTATGTGCTTTGGTTTAATCTAAGCATGCATGTGCGTTTTCGAGCGCAGTTGATGTTTTTCTTTTTTAAGCACTACTTCCTAATGGTCTCTGAGTGCGTGTTTGGTTGCTATGGGGTCTCCCAGGGTGACGAACAGAGATCAGAACGCAGAGCTTTAATTAGAAGTGACTGTGTGTGATTGGGCAGTACACCCTGCAGGGGGTGAAAGACTGCTTGCAGAGGGTCAGAATGGATGGATTTAAGACGGTTGGACTGAGCTTTGATTGAGTGATTGATTTAAGACAACAGTTGGTGGATGGAGGTTTGAGTTGAGGTGATTCGTATAGACCCATGATTGCAAATCCCTAAACTGTTTGACTTGTTCTCTTATCTAATTGGTGAGAAGGAGCCTTATGTACAGTAGCATCCTCGCATCATACTCCGAATATTTGGCAACAATGCTGTTGAAGGGAAACTACACCCAGAAATAAAAATTATCGAATTATTTACATATTTATATACCCTCGTGGCATTTGTATGACTTATTTTTTCTGCAGAACACAAAAGAATATATTTTAAAGAATTATCTTTCAAATACATTAACATATTCTTTTGTCTTCTGCAGAAGAAAGAATTTTTGATTTTTGGGTGAACTTTCTTTTTTATTTACCATTAACATGGCATTTATACATCACATAAGAATAGACCTCAAAATACTGATGTTAAAACAAGTGGGCGCTTAAAGCTGTAAAATCCATCAGTCAAAGATTTACAGTTAGACAAATCTACGGTTCCAATATTTAGCATGAAACATAACGTGGCATTAAATCATATGATAAGTGTTCAACGTGTCAGACTCAGTGATACAGTAAATCTGTCACTCTGTACATCGAAATCGTATTTAAAATGTATATCTATACAAAACATTGAACCATTTTAACAATGCAGTCATCATCCACATGATTAACCATTTTTGAGAATTGTACTTGGCTGGTAGTCTTGCTTCTTGTACTTTAAAAAAGCAGCTATATAATAACATCTTTCTGTGTTAAAGATTGTAAAGTTGTCAAGTACTTGAACACCTAGTGCTATTCTGGCAAGGGGCTGTAGACTCACCGAGTTATTAAAAAAGGGAAAAACGCTTTTAAAGAACAGGTGGCAAACTCTGCTTCTGGAGGTTCAGGGTGTTTTGTTCTTCATGAGTGGTTCAGTGTGAGTGGTTGACATTATTAATGAGAACGTTTATTTGCTGGTGTTCTATATTTTGGTGTCAATATTTCTTGTTTTGTTTGTTTTAATCAAATCCCTTTATTGTCACTCAACCATATACACAGGTGCAACGTAGTTGAAAAACTTGGTTGCAGTTCCGACAACATGGCAGTATGACAGATTACAAGTTACAAAGAATTAGAATACTTTACCGTAGACATTTCTTGTACACATTTACACAGTAAACATTTCTGTACAAGTGTTAAACCATAATATAACGAATGTCACATAATTTACATGTAACTACACAGCAGCAAATGTACACACATTGTGCGTATTGTACAGTGATTGATATGTATTTTTCTGACTGTATACTGTGAAATTAGCTTAATAAATTTCATATCTACAGAGAGAACAGACATTAAGTGTTTATTGTTGCACCTCCTGCTCTGTACAGAGTGTGATATTTCTCTCTCTCTCTCTCGCTCTCTCTCTCTCTCGTGCTCTACACATTTTTAAAATGTCTATTTGCATCAAATTGAACTGCACAAATCATAGAATCATGGAAAGTGAAGATTGTCAGTCATGATCTTTGACCGTTGGTTTCTGCTGTCACATCCCAGCATTGCATATTTTTCACATTCCAACAAGTGTTGAAAGACCTCTCACTTTATCAGCCTCCTGCCTACTGTCTCTTTGTTGGTGGATATTATGTGAAATGGGGGGCTTCTTGGATATTCTGATTTAAAGGTGGTATGACATCAAGACAATATTTGGGGGGTTTAATTTGTACAAAAATAGTTGTTCAGTTGTCTTTAAGATCTTTCATTTACTATTTTAGGCAGATTTTTTGTCTTTGAGCAGAATGGAAAATTTGAGGAGTGGGAGCCATTTTGTTAATCACCAGTGCTACGTCCCCTCTAAAAGCACATTAGGAATGAATGTGATGTCCCAGAGCTCTGTGGAGATCATAAAGTGCAACTTTCAGTCCAAAACTGTGTCTGCAAGAGAATGTTCTCTATTGACCAGATGGTGCACCTGGAAGCATCCCCCTTTCAAGGGAAAGCAGAGCCCATACCAACAGCTGTACTGTCTCCATCCTGATTTAAGTCCGAGCACAGTGGCAATAAATGATGTGTTCTGGGTTTGTCACACAACAGAAAAGTGTGTCATTAACCACCCAGCCAAATTTGAATGGAGAAAATCATCCAAGTAAATAAAGGGGGACTCTCCGCTCTCAAATGCTGGCCACGCCCACTCGCCTCGCTCAACCAACGTCGAGTACCCAGCCCAGTAGGCTATGTGTGAATCATGTGAATACGTTTTATGGGAGGATTTGAATTCAAACAAGCGGGATATTCATCAATAGATAATTCACAAGTTCGCAAATCCAGATAATAATGCAGGTTAAAATGTATGCCTATTTGGCATGCTGTCCGGGAAGAGGGCTCTGAGCCCGGCAGTTTCTTCCGAACTTGAAATACTCTTTCCCTGTCTGGTGGGATGGCTCCGGGCCCGGTATTAGCCCGAACCCAGAGCGCTCCCCTGTTGACCTGTAGGAGGAAACGATCTCATGTTGATGAGCCGGGGTGGTGGAGGGATGCCTGAAGACTAGAGAGAACGCAGGTAAGACTATTTGTAGGTGTTCTCTTGAGCTGATAAGGCAGTAGTGTTGTCAAAAATATCGATATTTCGATAAGTATCGATACTGAAATATCTGAACGGTACCAATACTAATTTCCCGAAGTATCGATACTCCGATCCTAGCCGAGCTGTCACTTCACTTATCTCCGAAGGCGAGTTGACAAACACCACACGTGACCGCAGTGCCTGTCACGTGTCTCGTCTGATACGCTCTGGTTAAATAGCAAAAGTTAAGTGAATATAAATATGGCGTGTGCGGCGCCTCCGCAACCAGCTTTGGTTGATAAAGAACACAGCAGGAGTGCTATCTGGAAATATTTTGGATATGAGGCAAATGAACATGGAAAGCCTAAGGACACAAACAAGCCGATATGCAAGAGTTGCTGCAGTGCTAACAAAAGGCGCTAACACCTCTAATATAGCGATATGAGTGTTGTCTCGTTTTTTCAGCGTAGTTCTTAAAGTTAATATAATCCGACTGAGGAATCTTTAGCTGTGAATCTTTAAATACTTTAACTGTGGTCAAATGTAAATTAACTTGTGCTTAATTAACTTAATTCAAAAAATGATTACGTGTGTGGATCGGTGATATTTGAATCCGGCATTAAAATATGTTCATCAAATAATATTATGTATTGACCAGCATTTATGAAGGATGAGCAATGTATTTGCTACAGTATATTTTAATCTTTGATGACAGTATGTAATAAAATACAACGGATCATGTTTGATCTGGTCCAAAGAAAAAAAATATTAACAGATAGAACTTTGGATTTTAATTAGTACATGTATTAGTAAATGTTAGTTTAAATTAACTTTTAACTAAGATTAATACATGTTTTGGAAGTATTTTTCATTGTTTATTTATGTTAACAAATATCTATTACCAATTACTTAAGTCCTGAGATTAGTTACAAAGTTCAGTTCATTTTAAAAGTGCTGTCAAAAAAATATATATGTTTATTAAAATTTGGCATTCTCTTGTAGCACCAGAAAGAAGATGAGACTCGACCTGCAACAGTACATAATGCGTTACAACACACATTATGAAGAATTATAATGCATTTTACCCTTTAATAACTCTTTATAATACATTATATATGTTATATTTATCTTTAAATAATAAAAAAAAAAATTACCCCCTTAATGTTGTGGCAGTTTTTTTCTCTGTGGTATCGAAAATGGTATCGAGTATCGATATTTTTCAAGGTATCGTATCGAAGTAAGAAATTCCAGTATCGTGACAACACTATAAGGCAGATGCTGAGATTGCTGATAGCGAACCAGCCGGGTGGATTAACTGCTCGTTCTCGTCTCGTAATTTGTTAATTAGACGTCATTCACTGAAGCTCCTGATGTTCGCTTTATTCTCCTCCATCCGTTTGCGTATGTGTTACCATTAGAGAGATGCTAGGTGCTCTAGTGATAGGGGAGGGGCCATGCATGCTCTGGCATCCATTGCGTCATCAATCCCCCATTTAAGCCCCGCCCACAAAATCCTGAACAGAGAATTGGTGAAAAATTGGTTAACGGTTTACCTTCACAATTCAGTACTTCATCCTTCTGAGTCTTTGTAATGTGTTTCAGCAATACATTTCTAACATCTATAATCTGTTTAGAAACAATTCTCAGAATTCTCTTTACCCGGACTTTAAAATCCCAATGGCCAACCGTAGTGCAATGGTATTGTATTATTGAGTCTCTTCATTGAAGCTTTGGTGTGATTTTTAGTACTGGAAGAAGAATTAGCACACCATCCTCAATGTGAAACACAAAAGATATTTTGAGAATTGTCTCAGTGGTTTAGTGTCCATATGATGGGAGGCAAAGGGGTTCAATGTTGTCAAAGGGGTTCAAAATATCTTCTTTTGTGTTCTGCAGAAGAAATAAAGTCATACAGGTTTGGAATGACATAAGCGTAAGTGAATAATGAAATAATCTTTATTCCCCTAAAACGATAGCTATAATGACCGTAAGAGTTTTCAATGATCTCCATATGGGTTTAAACTGCAGCCAAGAAAGTGCCACCTGTTGTAACAGAAACTAACAAAGCCAATAGGATTCACTTCTGTGGAGTGGGTATTTACTGACAGTGATTAAATACCCAATTCCTGGTAAGTACTAATCCTGTTATATGCATGAAAGATTGTCAGACAGCCTTTCTTTCACAAAAATCATATGTTTTATGTAGGGGATTCAGGTGTGATGTTATTCAGACAGAGAGGGATTTGTAGTGATCTTGGAAAGGAAAGATGTCTGCCCTTGAGAACAGATGTGAGTCTGGTTATCCTTCCAAAATGAAAGGTTTCGCCCCCTAAAATAGCACAGCAGGCACTTTTCTCACATTACCAGGTTTTTGATGTAAAAGCATCACCAAGAAGGTTGTCATTATGTTTTTTTCAGTATTGTGACAGTATTGCAGAATTATTGAGCCTCACAGGATAAGAATGGAATCATGTGTGGACTTGACTCCCAGGGACCAATACTGGTGAAAATTCAGAGATTATTGTGGCACGTTTAGTATAGATGAACTAACAAATACTGGATCTACAGACAAGCTGAGTCTCAATGCTTAGAGCAGATTTGTAAAATTCTTGCTGAGGAGATTTATTTTATTTCCCTGTTGCTGTGTTTGTAATATCCGAAAACATGAAAGAGTTGCACAATAACAGTAGAAAAAAGCCCTATGAAACCTGATAGATTGTCAATGGCATTTCCATCGTAGGTGCTTCTGGTTGTGAGCAAAGTGAAGAGAGCTTGTAAAGTGGATGAGGTCTGTGATTCAGTAACACGGTGCTTCAGATGAGTTGTTGGCAGTCGTGCGGTGATTTCACGGCCCCTCCATCTTAAGCTCGGTGCTGCCACCTAGTTTACCGCCCCCATGTGTATCTCTTTCTCTCTTCATCTGCTCATTTGTACCGCACTTAACTACAGTCACTGGTTGCTGTTTCGGCGTTCTGCAGATGTCTGAGTCAGCAGCTACTGCAATCAAGCTGAGACAGAATGAAAGAGATTCAAAGACTGAGATACACCGTGGCATGTGTTAAGAGCGTTGTTTAAAAGACAGGATCTGTCGAATGAGCTTGGCTTGTGTTGAACCCATCATATTGTTTGGGATAACAGGAATACATCCACCCTGACAGTCATAAGAATTCCATATGGGGACTGCTAAAACTAATATAGGGACTGTCCTGTTATGATTTGTGTTTTTTGTTGGCTTAAAATCCCTTTGCATCGATGACATCCTAATCTATTTCTGTTATTCCCTAGAATTTTTTGCGCTTATTATTACGCTTTCATTTCTTACATGCTCTCGCATGAGCTAAGAGTTAATGCAATGGTAAAATTTTTGTCACCTTGACACTTCTGAAAAAAGTCCTGACTGCCATCAGCATCAGGCATGCTTTCTTCTCCTGTCATTGGATGTACATTACTCATCTCTCTCTCTCTCTCTCTCTCTCTCTCTCTCTCTCTCTCTCTCTGCAGTTGGATAAGCAGCAGTAAAGTTATTCTATGTGCTGAGGCGGCATTTCTCTCTGTCTTCACATTATAATTTCACTGCTGTGGTGCATTTCAGGATTTCCCATGAGATCTTCATGAAGGTCAATGTGAAGTTAAGCCTTTACTAAACTAGCAGCAGTGTTTACACTGTACATGCATTTGTGTGGGTGTTTAATATAATGTCTCTGGTGTTAAATGAATATACTGCGATATAATATAATGCAATTATACAGTATACAATTGATAACAAAATAAGAAGAAAGGAAGGCTTGTTTATCAAAAGAAAATAATACATGCTAAATGCTAAACCTTTTCTTAAGTAAACACAGAGGAAAAACTCTTTTTTTGTTGAAAATCCTCACACTCTAACCCTAAACCCTGAAATTAAAACCACACAGTGCCTTTTTGCACACAGAACATCTAACAATTTACATGTCACTGGGAAGTAATGTGCCATTGTTCATGATGCAAGAACAGATTTTATCCTGCCCCTGGGATGTGACCGTAAAATGCATGCATGACAGCTGATTCTGGTCCTCAGTGCAGTAGTGGCTGTGACAGGCCTCTGATGTGGTGTCATTACATGCTCTGTGGATTGTTTCAGGATTTTGATGTGGTATTTGTAATACTGTTCAATAAAAGGAAGGAAGGAGGCTGGAACCGTCAAAGATTCAAATAAAGTTTTAATCAAAACAAACAAACAAAAACACGGAATTAAAATGCCGGCAGCCACCTCACGGTCGACTGCCAGCCATAACATAATATACAAAACGTAAACCATATGTCCGAGCCTCGTCCTCTTATGCTCCCGATTTCCTTCCGCCTCACGGATCTCGTCACACCTTCCTCACCACAGTATTCAAATCATACGTTTTCATTTGCCAGGGGACTGGACATAGGCAATACAGTATGTGCACTACTCTAAGTGCCATATTACAAGTGTTTTTGCGGTGTCAATTCACACATTTGCATTAATTCTTTGCCAGTTAATACCCATTTAATCCATATCAGTTTACCTGAATTCATTCATGTGTTTCCTGGGGTTTGAACCCACGACCTTAGCGTTGTTAGCAACGTGCTCAGTATAAATCTATCCTCATCCATCTTGATGTAATTTCAACCTGAAATCAGCTAACACAAAATTCTCATTTGGGGTGTACAGTATGAACAATGTAGACACATTATTTAAACAGACAATTTAAATTCAGATAAATGAGGGAAACTGGAGGGAGAGGACACAACCAATGTGATCGTTTATCACTGAAACCTGTGCTATTGTAGCAAAACCATGTGAGCAAGAAACACTTCACTAGTCAATGATGGAATTATGGGAAAAAAAAGTTCATTCTGAAAAACTATGTGAATGCTATTGCGCTATGCTACTCGACCAAACCAACATTAACACTGACTGTGATTCAGTACATTTAAAATAAAAAGTAGACATTAATTTTCTCTAAAAATTGATACTTGGATTTTGTTCTTTGAAGTTTCAGGAATTGCACCATTTAGTATAATTGCTTTACATTTTATACAGAGCAAGTTTTTGGAAAAGTTCACAAAGTTTGGGGCAGTTATGGGAGAGAATTCATATTTAATGTTCAGTTCCCACTGGGAAACAGAACAAATGTGCAGTTCAAGTTAAGGGGTGGAATTTAAGCAGACCTTAAAATAGCTGGAGCTCAGGAAAAAAAGAGCAGGTCTCTGGAGATTCTCCACTCCTGCAGACCAACAAAATATTCCTTAATCAGATCGCTTGTGTGTCACTTCCACTCTGTCATGTGTGCTTTCTGTTTTTGCAGTTATTGGTTTATTTAAGAAAAGAAATTGGAGATTTGTAAGCTCATTAATTATCTAAATTAACTAATTATCTCTCTCTCACTCTCTCCCTCTCTCTCTCTCTCTCTCTCACTCTCTCCCTCTCTTCCTCTCTCTCTCTCTCTCTCTCTCTCACAGATGGTAAGGTGTATGCCTTAGGCGGGATGGGGGCAGACACAACCCCTCAGGCCTACATAAGACTGTACGAGCCAGGAAAGGACCAGTGGTTGCATCTCACCTCCATGCCCACTCCCCGCTATGGAGCTTTCTCCTTCCTGCGTGGTAACAAGATCTATGTTCTTGGTAAGCCCATTAGTTCTCTTTTTCTAATTAGAGTAAAGAAAAAAGCCTGTCTAGTATTCATGTAATAAATCTACGTAATCCTGTTGAGGAACAAATATATTCTAATCATTATATTCTTCTAAGTATACCGTGGGTCTTAAAGTCTAAGACCCCTTTTCTATTTGAAAAGTTAAACCTAGAAATTATCTTATGTTAATTCACTCTGATCTGAAGCTGTTTGTTGGTGTTGGTTGGATCCTTATTTGGTATGTCCATCCTTTGCTCGAAATTATGCTTTATTAACAAAGTTCGGGAGGAGCATGTGCAGATAATTTACCCGGCTGGCTACAATCACACATCCGGCTGGCTTTCAGTCACGGTAACCAGCACTATAAATACCAAAGCAGTCATACCTTCAGTCTCTCGATTATCTCTCGACATCCCTCCTCCTCCCTGACTCCTCACCTTTAATGCGTTTTCCAACTCAGCACCGGGGATAAGCCCCGGGTTCGGGCGGGAACTGGGCCCTCTCCCCGGTCAAGGGCTTGGGAGTGACACATAGATCGAAGCTCCCTCCGTGGGACGGCATGCCAAATACGCTTACCAGCCGTCCCGCTTTATTATCAGCTGAGGGGATCTAGTGAATGACAGCATGTTCTGAAGATAGCAAAGACTATAAGATCCGTGTTATGTCAGCCTGATTTGAGAATGCTGTCATCTTGTCATCTTTAATAGAGGCAAGCAAATCTGATCTTTTGTGAGTCGACGATCATGATTCATGATTCTAAAACTTAATTTCAAGGTTCAAATCATTTTCAGCATTAGTTTTAATGTGATTTCACACTTTCAGTCATTCATTTTAAGGCTAAATGTTCCAGAGACAGTGGTAGAGGGGCGTGATGCACGTTTACACGTGGAGAAGTGGTCTTCTCTCTGGAGGCATTTGGCAGATGGTGTACGAGACTAGCCAATAATTATAATGTATCTTATTTCGTGTTTTAGACTGTGTCACAATATTTTCCAAGAGTAGCAGATGCGGCAATAACACATGATAATTGTACTAAGACTGATAAGAGCTGTCGAGTCATTTCTCAGTAGGTGGAGTTCAGAAGAGATCTCAGCAATGACACTAACTGACTACAATTGAAATTGTAGTATGAAAACAAACTACATTATTTTACCTAAACAATCAATATTCATTTGATTGCTTTTTTAAGGTATTTCAAAAGTTTTAAGGAACAACTGATCACTCCATCAGTTAGCTATGAAATGCAATTTCAAAGCAAGAACCTTTTTCTGGGTCACACAAAGTACACATTGATGAGTCATAATATCAAAACTGGATCAATATTGATTGAATTACAACAAATGCATAAAAGTGTCTGCTGGTTCAGTTTCATCTCTCACATCTGGGAGGATCTGGTTTTATGGCAAACCGACCACAACACCTACAGGCACAGAAAATGAAGATTCCATTTTAAAATTATTTTCAATTTTTCTGAATTTACTACTTATAGTTATATGTTTATGTAAAATTAATATTTTAGTTTCATTCTGTGAACTACTAACAGCATTACTCCCAAATTTTAAATACATAAAATTATATAAAGATATGAAAATGTTAATACAAATATTGTTTCTAAACTGCATTTATTTGCAAAAAAAATGGATGTAACGTGTAGCCGTGTATATTAACGCTTATGACAAGGAGTAACATCCAAACAGGTATTTAATGACAAATCCAGGAGAAGAATGATACAGAAACACAAGCACACATAACCATAAACAATAACCGCCAAAGAACTGAGGATAACACAGGGTTTAAATACAGATGGCATACAGCTTTCCTGTAGCTCAGTGGTTAGAGCATTGCGTTAACAACGCATGGTTGTGGGTTCGATCCCAGGGGATTGCACATACCTATGTAAAATGTATAGGATAAAGCAATGTAAGTCTGCCAAATGCCTAAATGTAAATGTAAATGTAAACAAAGGGAACTAGAAGGAATGAACAGACACGAAAACCAGAACTAAAACATAACGGAAAAGTGTCAACAGAAAAGACGTTCTCAAATACTGCAAAGAAAAAAAATTCATATGAAATTTTAAGCAATATTATTTAATATATTAAAATATAAAATAATTTTATGTGATAACCTCAATTTTTTTCACAAGTTTCATGTCTTGTCATGCTGTTGGTCTTTCACATTGCTGTTAGATGACTGTATGTCACCCATGAGGTTTGATTTTGTTGAAATTCAACAGACACTGGACTGGAATGAACCATACAACATCTAGAAATGCTGATTAAATGAACATTTGAAATGGTCTCGTAATTGGTATGCATAGATGCGAGGTGTAGTTCGGTTTTTGAAGAGTTGTGAATCAGACTTTACAGTATGTTTTTAAAATGCCTTTATGTGTGTGAGTGTTTCTGAGATATATTTGTGAGTAATCGAAGTGTGGGTTTGGCTCATGGGTTTTATGAGCATGTGGAGTAGTCTGTATGAGGTCATGTTTTGGCAGATTCGTCCCGTTCATGTTGGAGAGAAAGATCAGATGCCCTCATTTTCTTTGAAAATTCATTAAAACACCCTTCTACCAAACAATTCACACATATATTTGTGACGAAATGATGACATCGATGAGACTTGTATTCTTTTTTGTTAAAGCTATAAACCAAAATTATTTTAATACTAATGTATATTAAAATAATAAGTATAAGAAGTCTTTTATATCTAAATAAACACACACACGCACATAAGTATTCTTCTCAAGCAAAATAGAAATTAGTGGTATTGACCAAAGATGTGTCATGATGAACAGCTCAGACTTCCATACAATGTTCAGCAGACGTTTAATAAATTATCAGAAAGTGACACACAATGTGGTGAACAGTGTAAAGAAGTGTAATAATGCTAAGATTTCCCCTCAGGACTTCTCCCGCACGTTACAACATTGTCTCAACAGTTAAACTCACACTCATGCGTTCGACATCACATAGAATAATTCATGCACAGCCTCTTCGTATGCAATCCATGCTTTAGCTTATATCTCTCCAAAACAGTCTTCATCTTTCTCTCTCACGCTCTTTTTCTCTCATCGTCAATATAACTCAAAGGGCTACTCGCCTTTGTGTTGCTTTTCATGCTTAAGGCACGCAATGAGACTTAAAGTTTGGTGGGACTCTCGGGAGGAGCTTTCACCTGGCGACAGTGGTTAAAGTTAGGAAACTTAATTTTGTTATTTGTCGGTGGGTGCTGTCAGGCCACAAATAGAGGCGCACCGGAATCACATTAGCGCCACGTATGAAGAATGAGTCCTTATCACGAGACGCTCATTTACCTCAGACTCTGTTTGGGATGCGCCCCGCAAAGTCTATCATCCAGCCCGGACACTCGATCACAAATCACCCAGATGCAGCATGCTGTCTCCCCAAAATAAGATCCCTACTGTGCGTGCTAATACCGTTACCCCTGGTGCAGACATGAGGTATATGTGACCTCAATCAAACGTGAACCAAAATAAACATTCTCTAAGAGAGTTGTTTTCATTAAAGGATATAAAATGTTCCTCTCCCCTGAAGAGCCTGATCTAAATCTCAGCTCGTAGCATTTGATTTTCTTATTGGCGTAAACAAAGTGCTTCATTTATTATTAACTATAAACATTACTACGGTGGCTGACTATGAACTAAGATGTTGCACATTTTTGCTTCTTCGCTGATGGAGATTTATTAAACCGTAGTGCAATTTGTCCATTTAGGGCTCTGTGGAAAACAACATTTCCACATTTTTGGTGGCCACTTAACAAATAAAAGTTCTGTCATTATTTATGATGTTTAGAGAAATGTCTCTGTGGTTGTGTCCTTACAATGAAATTCAATAGGGTCCAATGTTGTTTGGTTATGCGTACATATTAAATGTGTTTGTGTGCATAAATTTGGCTACACACCGCCTGTCTGTTATCAAATCTGTCTGTTCTGAGCCCATAGCAGCCACATTATAGCATGTGGGCATGTGCCATCACTCATCTCAGTATCTCCTCTCTACACACGTCTGCTTTGAATTCACTCGTGTATATGCCCTGTTCCCCTCAACTAATTTTTCATAATTTTGACCATGGAGGCTTTAGTGATTGACAGCAAGAAGCTGCAAGAGTTGAAGGAAGGTAATTGGTGGAGTCCAGGAAAGGTCAAACGAACAAGCTATCTTTAAATGGGCTGCGGTAACCTCTCTGGCACACTTCTTAATTATGAACGCTTTTCCTTCCGTCCACCTTTTTCTCTCATTCTTCCTCTTTTCCACGTTGTTCCGCAGACAGGTTTATATTCTCTTTCTTTTGTTTTCTCCTGTGTGTGTTTTTTTCTGGCTCTCTGTTCTTATGTCCCAGAGGGCCTTGAGTAATGCCAAAGCTGGGAGGAGATCAGTCACATTGTGAATTCATAGAGGCGGCAAGAGAGAATGTGAAAAAATTGCAGGCGGGTATGGAAACGTGAAAGCATTTGTTGGTCTCTGGGCTTATGTAAACATATACGCATAACCAAACAACATTGGACCCCATTGACTTTGTTGTATGGACACAAAACCACAGAGACATTTCTCTAAATATCATATTTTGTGTTTCACAAAAAAAGTCATATACAGGTTTGAACACCATGATAATGATGGAATTTTTATTTGTGGGATCTCTTTAAGTGGCGTCCTAAAATGTGGAAATGTATGTTTGGATATGAACGTAGATGATAGTGTATGTGTGCTGTTATACTGTATGCATACAGTATACGTGCCAATGTAAACGTGTGGGTTGCGTGTGTGTCAGACCCAAGAATGGAACGGCTGTCAGCCTGTCTGAAGAGACCAAAGCGTCGTCAGTGAGTCGTGACATGTGGTAATCGCACACACAGTGTCTCCCAGCAGGGACAGACGTGACATACTAACTGAATCCTATCGCAGAGATACACACCCTCTCGCTCCATCTCAATCTTTCCCTCATACCCTCTTCTCACTTTCTTGACCTCTAACAGGTGGGCGACAGGGAAAGCTGCCAGTGACGGCATTCGAGTCCTTCGACCTGGAGATGAAGAGCTGGACGCGGTACCCGTGCATCCCCAGCCGCAGAGCGTTCTGCTCTTGCGCCGCTACCGACGGGGCCTTCTTCAGCCTGGGGGGACTTCAGCAGCCCGGACCTCACAACTTTTACTCCAGACCTCACTTCGTTTCCACTGTTGAAGAATTCGATTGTGAACAGGGTGAGAAAACTTCTCTTGCAAATATCTCTTTTATTTTTCCTAAACCAAGTTAAGCTAAGCTTTATTGACAGAATGATAAGCAAAAGAAATTTAAGTGTTGGAATGTCAAGATAAATACATTTTTATCATTTTGAGTAATACATGCGACGGGTAATAGTGCTGTGAAAAATATGTTTGTATATTGTACAATGCCAATTTTATATAGCCGACATTTTCATTCTTTGTGAAATAATAGTTCTCACACACTAAACTGTACATTTTTTGTTTTTAGCTAAGTTAGTTTTCTAATGTCAGTGGTTCTCAAACTTTTGACGACTGCCAATCGTCGCCTTCCCCTTATTGTATGTTCACACAAACGTCAAGCTTGAGAATAAAGATGGACAATTTTTACTGTTAAATTGTTCTCATTAAATCAATCAAAGTTGAGTTGGTTTGAAATGTAAGGTACTGTCTACTCGCTTATACAGACCCATATGATTTACGGAATGATATTTTCGGCTTGATCATAATTTTATTTGAGTATATTAATTAGGTTCATTTATAATTAAAAACATTTTTGGGATATAAAAATATTGTATGTGCACCTTCAAGTCATCGGTTCCCAAACCGGGATCCAGATTGGATTCTGTCACAACTACATTATTTCTCTCTCTCTTTCTTTCTGAGTTTGTTGATCTGGTTGAAAGCAAAATGTGCTCTCTCTTGACAGCTTCGCTTTAATCTCTTCATCCTCGCCCTCTGACAGGGTGGAGAAAGATTGATGTGTTGTTGTGTTCACTGTACATACAGGTCTGGAGGGCAGAAATGTATTTGTTTCTTTCTCCAAAGAAAGCATAACAGGAAGGAGTTTAACATTTACTCTTAATTGACAACAGTAGGATATTTTTCCTATTTGAAAATTGCTGAGTCAGTCTTGTAAAATATATGTTGTTCATGTTATGGGTACTCAACAGAGCCACGGTGTATTTTATTTACCTCCAGTGGAGCACAGGAATAATAGATGATGCGAGTCTGCACAGATTGACTGGTCAATCCAGAGTTTATGAGACGTGAAACTTTGTGTTCAGGCTCTGCTGTAGACATAAAAGTACATTTATCCTGAAGACACATTTAAACAGGATCTACAACACAAAGGAAAAACAAATTAATTTATGTAATTTTAAAACACATGGGTCAAAATTCAAACTGATGCAACATACAATGAGATTTAAAAAAAACACTGAAATTTAATTAAAATAACAATAAAGAAGTAAAGTAGATAAATATAATAAAATTCACTATTTTATCTCACTAATCGAATAGCGAATTTCTTGCTTTTAAGTTATTTTACTATTTATGCTTCAGTCAAATTGTCATGCTGCAAATATTGTTTATTTTGTAATTAACAAAATTAGAAAAATGCAAAGTAGAAGCATTTTCTCTAGTGGACTAAGATTTTTGCGTTCCACCATCTGTGTTCATCTGTGTTGGATTTCCTCTTGCTCTCCAATCCGCTTGGCATTTAATTCAACTGTAATTCTCATTTGTTTTCAGCAATTTTTTTCTAGTCCCAAGAGTGCAAGTCAAGTAGCTTTTAATTGCTCTAACAATAAAAAGAGCATCTTCTCATCTCCACATAAATTGCAAAAAAAAACAAAGGCTCCAGGCTATTATCACGGAGATTCGTGTTGTTAGCTTTTTCATCTTCTGTCACTTTCCTTTCTTTGCTCCCTTTCTGTTTGCCAGCTTTACAGTTTGTGTGTGTTCTCTCGGGCAGACTTAAACACAGAAGAAGTGTCATTGTTTTTCTTTATGTGAGGGTCAGTTTCACTTGTACCTTAAAACCCCTTAACTGTCAGAGTCCTTTTTGATCCTACACATGAAATCGCACTGTTGGAACTAAAATGGCTGTAACTCATCTTTGAAAAACAGACCTATGGTTGGTCTCATTTGAAAGAAGAAAATTAGCAGATTATTAAAAAAAAAAGGTATTTTGTTATTTTTATCGTTAATTTCATAAGTCAAAGTCCCAAGGGTCACCAAGTGTTGTATTAAGTTTGGTCATGATACACCACATTTTGAGTTTTTTAGAAGCCCTACCACCAAAATCAACTTGGGGGCCCATGGGCTTCAACAGACATTGAGGTTCTTTTTGTTTATTATTTTTACTTTTCCAATTAACAGACACAATAAAAAATACAAAAGCACAGAAACAATATAAAAACAATAAATTTGAATGAAACTATAATTTTGATGCACACAAATGTATGAAACTCTATATAAAAAGGAAAAAATTACTCTTCCTACATAAATTATGTGAAAAAACACAAAAGAAATCTGTATTCTAGAGTCTTAGACCTTTTCAATTATATATAGTATGTCATGATTCGATTACATGCACTATATTGACGCAAACTTAGGTGTCCCATCTACGGGACGGTGACAGTTAAAGCCACTTGCCAGCCTGCATATATATTAAATGTTTTTTACACATTTTTTCCGTTGATTACACAGATACGAAGGGACCAGTGGAAAATAATAAAATGTTTTTCAAAAAGTAAATCAAAAGGTTCCTGAATATTTAAACACATTATTATTTGGCTAGTTAGCTAAATCCAGTTTGCCCCTGTTTGTGGATTCTGTAAATACAAATTGCACCTCTCTCCATCACAGTCCATTCACACTGAACAAAGTCAAGTGTGCGCCATGAGATACGAAGGGATTCTGAGTAAAACAGGTTGTAAGCTGCTCAATTCTTACGGTTTAATCAGATGAATTTGCATGCCCAGCCCCCATTGTAGCTTGTTAACTAAATGGAAGCCATTGGAAGCATCATGAGTCTGTGTGTTGTAAGCGTGTGTGGATGCATGTGTGTACGAGTAAAGGAGGCCAACATGAACCCTTCTTGTGTAAGTGGCAATCACTAATTCCATTTTCACTTTACCTATTACTGCAGAGGCCGAGGAGACAGCAGCCCGTTGTAATTACCAGCCCACGTTTACGGGCTGTTTCCTCAATTACACATGACTGCTCTCTAATCTCCCTATTCAACACATGCAGGATCACACACGATTGTTTGTATTTATGAGTAGCCCTGGATTAGTCTTTTAAAACAGACAAAGCTTCTGCATTACAGATTGAGAATTACAGCTTTGATAGCTGTGTAATCCGGTGCAAAAATGCTCCTCTACAAAGGTTTCATGTGTAATGTCCAATGATCTGCTTTAACGAAAAACAAAACGAGGAGAATGTACCTGCAATGTGAGACATGAAGCTAATGCCACTACATAGAATACTGCTTGCCAGCAACAATGGTGAATGAACAGTTCAGGGGTCATTATAGGTTTATGTGACAGTACAATTAAATATTTACCAGTCAGATACAGTAGGTTTGCTACTATTGACTCTTTCACCTGCACATTTCCAAATCATGTGTTGTCTTTTTTTTGTTTTAATCATAAGAAGGTAGTATTTTTTTAGGGTTTTATTGTATTTTAGAAAATGAAAATGCACACAGTTGTCTACAAAAGAAAAGAAAACTTTGTATTGTCACCTATTATATTATTGCTCATGTATGACATATCGCTTTTGCTCCCAATCTCTTTGTAAGTCACTTTGGATAAAAGCGTGTGCTAAATTACTACATGTAAACTTAAAGTCCCAGTGAAATTAAGAATGACAATGTTTATTTTTTCATGAAATATTGCTTTTTTTGTAAATAGTTTATCAATGTGGTTCAATCTATTTTTAAAAACCTTGTGCCCTCATGATGTTTAATTAAAATCTGAAAATGCACTTCCGTCCTGTAATGACCATCTATCTTAAATTACGTATGTTAGACGGCTTGAGTGGAGCATCCGTTAACTCCTCCCCTTCAACTGTCAGTCTGCTGCCAGTTCCATTTCAAGAGGCAATGTCCGTTTTTATACATTCAATCAAATGACGAAAAGACGAAAGCCATGCCCACAGTTATACTGATTAGAAATTCAATTTCTCTTGGAAATGCGTCAAAATACAAAAACAATCGCAACTTCAGGTTCACTGGGCCTTCAATTCATAATTAATAGATGTATAATTTTGAGAAGATGTATATTGATTTAAGATTTTGTAGATGTTTGAACTGCAAAACTTTTCAGTGTTATTATTATGTATTTTTTATTAGAAGTGACCTATATGTCAGGTATGGTGACCCATAACCGAAATGTGACCTCTGCTTTTAACCCATCCAGAAAGTAGTGAACACACGCACAGCAAGTGGTGAACACACATACACCCGGAGCAGTGGGCAGCTATAACTGCAGCGCCCGGGGAGCAAGTAGGGGTTAGGTGCCTTCCTCAAGGGCACCTCAATCGTTACCCACCGGCCCTGAGGATCGAACCGGCAACATTCTGGTCACGAGTCCGACTCTTTAACCATTAGGCTATGATTGTCAATTTTAGATGCCCAAGCTGCTGTTTTTCCATACATTACAAATTAGATGGTGACCACTGTTCAAAATGTTCAAGAAAATTACTCCAAGAAAATAAAAACTTAAATTCAGTACGCAAAATGTAGTGCATAGGTCACATAGAAAAACAAAAAATGTATACAAGTTTGAAACAATTATATAATGATAGAATTAAAATGTTTGGGTGGAGTTTCCCTTTGATCCCGACACAACCATCCACATTTATTAAACAAAAGAGAGAAGTTTTCAATGTACCTCTTCTCTTATTCTAAAGTCAGTCAGATAATAATAAGCTGAAGTTCAGAAAATTACTACAAAATGTTCATTTTGGTGTGAACTATGCCTGTAAAAGTTCCCTCGATCCTTTATTGACTGATTTCAGATTTCATCATCGTTAGCCGCAAAAGAGAAAATGCCTTATTTACTGAAAATTTCTTTACAATTGGCTCTTTCCTCTTCCATATGCTTTACAAATCTCCTCAAAGTCATCTTCAATCCCACAAGTCTCTTTGAGAACAGAAGTCGATCCCCACAGCTTGGCACTGTTTTAGCTCCAGGCGATTGTGACTCAATAAAGTACACTTTCCAGGACTCTACACTTCATCTACTCACAGCTTTGGACAGGGAAACATTTACCATGGCCATAGGCTACTTACAGACATGATTTGACTCGCAGCTTTTAATCTGGAATCCAATGAACTATGCTACATGCAGAGTAATTAAATATTATGACAGTTAGTGCATGTGTATAAAGGTTTTTCATGCTGCATTATGAGTTTTTTTCAAACTAACTCTTTGTAATTGGCTTAGTTTTACCGAGTTTTGAGGTTTCTTCATAACATTTTCCCTCAAAATGGTCTTTAGATATGTGTGACAATAAATCAATTACATTTAGACCAGTACAATAATAAATCATGCTTATGAATGTTAGGACTGTCAACTTCACATGTTGGATTGGTGGGATTTATTCTCAACACATTACATTTTCTGGGCTTATGTTCAACAAATAAATATACACCATATTGACATCCAAAGCCACTTTTCATTATGTTTTCAGTGCTTCACTAATCTAATGTCTTTGAATTACATTTATAGGCGTTTCAGTGCAAATATCAATAAACACTATATTGCAGTTCATTTAGATTATTCATATGTCATATCATATCAAGGCTGCTCTTAGTTAACAATTTCAGACAAATGTTTATATGTCAAATCAGTCAAGGATAATTTTGAAGTGGATTAAAATGAAACTGCTCTATTGAGTATTAGTTGTACAGAACTTCTGCTTCTTCTTTGTTCTCCAGCCAGCATCCATCTGCCAGCATTTATAACCAGACATCTTTCTCTCTCTCTCTCAAAGCCTCTGACATTTGGGACATTTGCTCATCATAAAGCATAATCAAACACCTTTCTCCAACTGCTTTTTTGCACGCTTTTTTTTTCAGTTATTCCTTTTCTGTCACAATCAGTTTTCTTTTGTTCTTCTTGCACTGTCAATATGCATGCTTTCATGTCTCGTTCTTTTCAGCACTCTTTTTCTTATGTGTTACGTTTATTATACTTCTTCATTTTTTTCTGATGTTTTTGTGCTGGTGTTTCTTGTTTTGGTCTTCACAGCATCATGCTATTATGACAGACCTTAACACACAAGCTCTGTTGACACATGTATTAGAGGAATCGTCTACCCAATGATCATAATGAACTATTTATTCACCCAAATATATATGTCATTTCAAAGCCTCATACAGGTTTGGAAGAACATTACTGTAAATTGATTGTTTGAGAAGTATCACTATAGAAACAGTTTTTTGTATAACTAATGTTCAGGGTGGCTCAACACTTACACAAATGCAATTCAATTGATGCATAAAAGCTTGGTATGAATTTTCAGTATGCATTAATTTGAGAGGCTTATACGTCGGCGTACTCCATGTGCCGTAGCTCTCGGCTGCAGTTATACATAAATATGCATATGAGAGTTTTCGCTAAATCAAAAGGATGCACTCACGCTGAAGAGAAAGAACTTTTGCGTAAACATTTGTTTCTCAGAGATCCAGAGTGTAGATGCAAATGCAGTCTATACACAAACCCAAGAAACTGGTATAAAAGGAAATTACACAAGAAACTAAGGCTTTACAGAAGGTTGATCTGACAGAGAACAAAGGATAAATTATGCTATAAATACAAGAACTTTAATGGTCTAACAAAAAGACAGCTGGAGACTATTTGGAGGCTTAAGATGGAACAGAAACACATGTTTCTGTAGTTCCGGTACTTTAAGTTATAATATAACAAAAGCACAAGGTCAAACAGAATGTGATAGTATTAACCCGCGGCTGCCATAGGAAATGGGCAAGATTGTTTCTAAGATGACAAACGATTGCAGAAAATGCACAATGATTGGCAGAAGTACCCTTCCAATATTTCCAAATTAAGCGAAACATGTAGTAAATCATACTGCCAGGAAAAGAAAGCAAACCACATGGAGGGCCAGTAATTGAATAACAGATCTCCGTGTGTCCCATCAGCGACTGACTCTGGGTTTACCATTGCTAATATTGCTCTATGATATTACCGGACAACATAGTCACATCTTTTCCAACTTGTCTGAATATGATGCCGTAATGCTGTGTGGGGGCTGTAATGGAGCTCATCTCTTTGACGTTCATAGTTTGACTGTGGAAATGGAGGAGAGAAGATCCACTGTGTCAAATGAAAGCCTTTCGTTTTTTCTTTGATATAGCCAGCACAAAATAACTCCATTTCTATTCTTAGATGGTTTCTTTACGGTCACCGTAACCTTTATGCATGCGCATGTTGTTTTGTGTGCACGTGCACATCTTTTTGGTCCAGTAAGACGTATATTATGAAATACGGAAATATAAACGATCACATGAAATTCCATTTTAACAATAAATTTATGAATGTATGTTGTTCTTAAATGTCACAGTCGTGTTAATATATGAAGGATAGATTCTAATACTCTTAAATGCCAAACTAGCATAAAATATGAGTGAAATATGTTCAGCATGAAGGAAGCCAGCATTAGAAACGAGTGACTGTTTCTGTTATTTCTCCCTTATCATTGCAGTCTAACTTTATATGTATTTTACGTCGTTTTTGTATGTTTAACTTTGTCAAAATGTAATGCAGTTTTTGCTGGAAAGGGAAGTTAAAAAATAATTTATACAACTGCTTTTTCATGTCTGAAGAGAGCTTTTTCTGTCACAGAAGCCAAGAAATACAGTAGCTTGGCATTAAAAGTAGATGGAAAGGGGTCAAGAAAAACTACACTACACTGACTAACATCCCTGCTGAAAAAAACAATAGAAAGCATTAAAGAAGCTGTACTGGTTATAATAGTTTTAAAGTAAACCGTAATGGTGTCTACTGGTTTGTGATGGAATCTATAGGTGGGATGTTAAATCCTACTGGAATAATGCCCAAAACGCACTACAATAAAGAAAACTATTGGGTTTTAATGGTATTCTAATGGAAACCTTTCGAATATTTGTGACGGTTTCTACTCGGTTTCTATGGGTTTTTTTTCAGGGGAAATCAGATTATAAAAAGTTTGGTCTTGGCCAAAAGAAAGAAACCGTATCAGCAACAGACCTTGAGTGCTTCCACACAATACGTTTGGAGTGCTGCCCACAGGATTATGGTTTTAAGTATAGTATGGCCACTTTAATGAAAGTTTTAGCATAGAGATGCCTCTTTGATAAGACAGGGAGATTTAGATTTACATGGTGTAGTGTCGACTGATCTGAGGACACAGGCTCATTACCGCAGTGCCTGTGACAAACCGGCAGTGTTTGCTCACTCATTAGATGAGAAGCCTGCTGTTGTCAGCTTGTATTCTCAGGGATTTTGTACATGAAATGAGTCTGTTCGTAACAATGCTGGAGTCCCCATCCTTATTCACAGTAAAAAGGGTTTGTGTGCACCATCAATGCAAAAAGGATATAATGAAAACTTCCTGGTAATAAAGGTAGCCACGTATTTTGGAAAATTTATTTTTATACTGTTTTGTCACTTGATAGAAGTATTGTACCAAAAGAAATCTTGTTACTATTTTAACATTAGAAGCACAATTTTGTGTTGTTGGAACAGTAAGTTCTCGAAAAATAGAAACCAACACAGGCATTCTAATGGTTTTCATTACAATACCAGTATGAACCGTTAGATTTTTCAATTAAATCCATTACAACTTTTCTTTCTGTATTGTTTTATGGGCATTATTCAAGTAGGATTTAATTGTGTTCTATTGGTTCCCAAGCGCCATATTTGCCACAAACAGAATAGATCACATACCAGTAGACACCATTATAGTTTCCATTAAATCCAATGAAATTCCCATTGTATCCATTACATTTTCTGTGCAATTCAAGTACCTGGATAATGCACTCATTTAACTGAATAAATGAAGTGTGATTTGTCTGACTTTCATGAACTCAACAGTCGCTGTTTTGTTTACTATAGATTTAATGCAAGCAAAGTTCACCTACTCTTAAGTTTGGCAATGGCAGAGGTCATGCTGGGCAAAGCTGGTCACACTGACATCAAAACTACAAAATGATTTTCAATGACATTTCATCGCGTTTTGTTATGTGTTTGACATCATTTACCCTTATCTGGGAAACTTTAGCATATATATCAATGTATATTCCACAAACATAAAATATACTCTTCCTGTGTATGGTAGAGTGCATTTGGGACCCAACGCTTTTGTTTTATCATCATTATTTTTATATGAAATTTTAATTAAATTACATTGTTTAATAAACATCAGGCCTTCTTTTATACCTTCTCAATAGAAAGTGCTGCTTGCATAGTAAATATAAGTTTTCATTTTCACTCATATTGTCTACACATTCCTGTCACCTTTCCTTATTTCAACTCTCGTCTCCAAGGGTCTTCTGGACCGCCGGCGTTGCCAGGAAAGAGAAACTCCACAGACTCTGCTCTTGGCTCTTCAGCACACTGTTTGATATAGGGAGAGGATATATAAACAGGGATTTATATATCATCTCTGATATAGTGGGCAGCGCTTGTTGATTAACCCATTGATCTGCTCTAATCAATCCCAGAATGCACCTGTGCTCCTAAAAATGTGCATTTCTGATTCACAATGACATTGTTCAGAAACAAATGCCACCTTAATCCGATATTTTTTGTGTATGTCATATAGATATCTATATATAGCATCACAATACTGTGTATGTTTTTTAGAGTTAAAAGAGTGTTTGCGTGTGCCCATGTGCGCGTGTAATAGAAAGAGGGGTGAGGATTGATTCATGAGCTTTAAATAAACACGGCTTCTCATCTCCAGCTGGGTAGTTGTTCTGAGTCTACAGAACTGTCAATCACTCAACGCCTTCTGCTCTTTAGCTGCAGAGAGAAGCGCAGCTGTGTGCGTGTCTGGTTCAATAGTAAGCGACAGGTCGACAGACAGACATAGAGACAGACCGCTGGCAAACAGAGACAGGTAATCCTGAGCAACAGTTCAAAGAGAAAGTGCAGAGCGTTTTTGGACTTGCTATGATATTTAATTTGCTATGATATTTAATTCCAGAATGAGCTCTTTCATAATTCGGCCTCTGTAAATTAAAAATTATGTTCTAGATTATCTACATCTTTGGCATTTGCATTGTGTTGCATCTGACATTAGCATCATAAGCATTATGTCACTTAAAAAACTGTGTAACTTGTGGCTCCAAGACTGTATATTCTGTTGCATTTTATCCAGCTGATTTAGAGCTGGAGAAAACATCCTGCGCCGCTTATTTGTTCTCATTCTCAACAAACAGAAAACAAGAGGCTGACAAGCGCAAAACGTAAACATGATTTAACTCTCACCAATTTAGTTTTGTCCTACAGTTCCCTTTATCAAACTCAGCCAGGCAAACAATTGTTCTAACTCAAAATCTCATTATTGTAATGCTTAGAATTTAAGAATAAAAGAACAAAATATGTTATTTGCTTATAAGTTTTTTTCACAAAGGTAATTTAACTATTTACTTACTATAGTTTTTACTTTCAAAACAAACAGTTTTATGTCTACCAGCCATGTAACACACAACGAATTTCTACAGACAAAACCATGTAAATAGAGAATCTATCATCATAGTGTGCTAAATAAACCGTGAGATTCAAGTGTGTGTCTCTGTGATGTTATTACCCATGACCTCTCGCATCCATTCTCCCCTCGCCACACATTATACATGTCAAGAAAAAGCGACAAACACTTAAACCCCTGTCAGCGTTGAATCATTGCCGATTTCAACCAATTTATCACCCAATTTCAGAATGGGCAGCGGGAGGTGGAGATTGTACCTGCGCCTTTCTTCCAGCTCTCCATCTTTGTGTGTTTCTCTCCTTTCTCTTTGTACTGTGCTCGAGTCTGTCACAATGAGCTCGCCTGAACCTAGAGAGATGCTGAATGGCTTTCTCTCTTCTAAAAAACAGTTTGACTGGTCACACAGGGGTCACTACTCTTCATTAACCACCAGCATGCTTTCCCTTGCTGTTTGTGGGGGAAGGCAAAGAAAAGAGAGAGAGAGCTATTACCTTTATCTTTGATTCTTCGCTTTCTTTCTCTTTATTTTTATCATAAAATTCACATCATTATATTTATTATATTTTTTTATCATTACTTAGCACGTAAAGTTTGTTAGAGGGAATTTGCATACACGACAGAGATTCATTATCAGAGAAGACAAATAAATACATGAATGTCTGATTTTGACTGCTGTCAGGAAGCGTTTTTTTCAATATTTTGTATTCCTTTAGGCTCTGTATTTCTGTATATACTGTGTTGTATTTACTGATGATTTATAGATTATAAATAATATTATTATAAATAATAATCGCACAAGAATAATAATAATCATGAATAAAATAATCATTAATATTAGGGATGCACCGATAAAGAGATCGGTAATGGGCCCGATACTAAGCTCATGTACTCGTACTCGTAAAAATGCACCGATATTAAAGACTGACTATGACATAAATTTGTTGTGAAGTTTGCTTAGAAAGTTTGTGAAAAGCAAATCAAATAATTTATTTTTTCATAAGGTGGAGTTGTTTGTAACAATGAAGCTATTATGTTTTTATAAGTCTCACTGTGTTCTGAAAAGGGACAGGCATAGGTATTGGTACTTTAAAAAATGGCATCGGAGCATCCCTAATAAATTTAAATTACATAATAAATACTACTACTACTACTACTACTACAACTACTACTAATAATAATGCATAATTAAATAGCTAATAAAATGATAAATACATTATAACTACTACTACGACTACTAATTATAATAATAATAATTAAATATTTAATAAAATAATAATTGAATAACTATTACTAATAATAATAATATTTGATCATAATAACTTGTATATATAAATGCTTCACTCACTAAATCTTTTTTTAATGGCCATGTAATTGAGGATGGCATTTTCTCAGGGACTGTAAATTTGTCCATCATTTCAGTAAATTGGAGCCATCTTGGTCTCCGACGCGTACAGAACTGAATGTTTTTATAGTGCAACGCTCAAGATTAAGTAAAATTGTTTTGATATTCCCCCTTTATAACGTTAACATTTTCAGAGACAGGGACGAACGTGGTAAAAGACTCCAAAAGATCTTCTTTTTAGAAAGATCTCGGCAGTAACTTGACCCTTTCCTGAACATTTACATAGGCATTTGGCAGACGCTTTTATTCAAAGCGACTTACATTGCATTATCCTATACATTTTACATAGGTATTTGCAATTCCCTGGGATCGAACCCACAACCTTGCGTTGTTAACGCAATGCTCTTACCACTGAGCTACAGGAAAGCTCTACCAGAGAAATACTCTGTGAAGCCCCTCAGAGTATTTCTCATCCACATGAGGTGCATCACCGTGTTCCATTGAAGAAGAAGACTATTAGTCAGTATGAGGTTAGGGCCGGGTGGGGGGCTGAAGGCACGGTGCCCTAGAGAGTGTGTTTCAATAGGCTGCGTTTGTAAAAGCTGTGGAGCTGACAGAAGGAGAAAATATGGGAGGAGATAAAAGACAGTCCAGAGCCTGGAGATCACCGTGGCTGAATGAGATAGCAGGTGGCTGTAGGTTACAATGCAAAAAAGGAAATGGATATTAAAGTGGACTCAAAAAGTCAAGTAAGTGAGCGAAGCAGGCGTTTATCAGAACGTTTTATGGAAGTCGAGGGCATTTGTTCACGGGTAGATGGTGTCATGAGTAGAGATGGCTTTCCGGATACTGAGTGGCCATGGCGTGTTAGGGCAGGGAATAACAGAGGGAGACAGAGAGATAATGATGCGGTTTATACCACGTGTTTGTCGGCCTAAGACTGGTAAAGCAGGCGGCTCAGAGAGCTAATGCAGCGTACGGCTTTGCCAGCTGTTTGATCACTGAAGTCATTTATCAGTCCATCCCCATAGCTCAAAGCAGACAGACACTATTTGTGTGTGTCTGAACTCTCTCTGACTTCTTCCATTGCTGCTTGTTTTGTTTTATTGCAGTCATTACGGTACATTATGGTCTCCATATCAGTTTTGGCTAGTCCCCACATGCTGTCAAACCCAAATGGCCGCGAGCAACACGCCCCATCTGGCTGAACTCGAGTGAATCAGAGACATATTGTGGGTGTTTTACATGGGTCTGTGAAGGCAAGTTATTCTGTTCGCCCTCGGCCCAGAGGAGGTCTGTAATACCTGAGAATGGGAATGTTAGTATTTGCAGTAGGTGCAGGACTCCATGAGAAATATGTGTTTTAAAATCCGCCATCTTCCTTTATTTCACTTGTTTGGAAGCACTCCAGAAAAACTTGGCACTGGCAAAACATCTTTAATGCTCTATCATTTATAAGGAAAATACAATGGGTGGTAATCTGATTCAATTGTTTGTGATTTATTTGTTGGGGCCATCCCATCTTTAATATCTCAATTATTTCTCTTAGACATAAGTGAGATTAAAAGGAGACCAATTAGAAACTTTTGCTTAAGTCTCCTGCATCTCAGATATTCCTCCTGAGAAAATGATGCAGAAATGTCGCAAATATCTCAATTAGAGTTTCAAAAGAGATCTCAACAATGACACAAACTGAGCTCAAATTTGCCAAGACTACAATTAAATGTTGTTATCTCAATATAAACTCAAACATTTACCTCACACATTTACCCAAATCCAGTTTATTTTACCTAAACAATCTACACTCATTTTAAAGTATTATGTATTGTATTTTTAATCTTTTTAAACTATAATAAATTTCTCCACTGATACCTATAGCCGATTATTTAGAGTGATGTCTGCCGTTACAGATTCTACATTTAAATGAACACATTTGGCAGACGCTTTTTATCCAACTTACATTGCATTATACTATACATTTGGTTTATAATAATGTGCAATCCCTGGGATCGAACCCATGACCTTGCCATTTTTTACGCAATGCTCTAACCACTGAGCTACAGGAAAGCTCAGATAAATTAAAATTCCGTAACTTTCAAATGTAGTTAATTCATATAATCATTATTAAAGGAGAAGTTCACTTTCAAATAAATGTTCATGATAATTTACTCACCCCCATGTCATCCAAGATGTTTGTATATTTCTTTCTTTAGTTAAAAAGAAATGCTGGGTTTTGATGAAAACGTTCCATGATTTTTCTCAATATAGTGGACTTCAATGGACTCCAAACGGTTGAAGGTCAACTTCAATTTCATTAATACATAATTACGTTGAAAAGGTCACTCTTGACGTAGATGGAAGTATCGTGTCAGTGTTGACAAGTTGAACGTACAAGTTTCAATGTAACTACGTATTGCATGAAGTCATTAACGGGCATCGCAGAACAGAGCACTGCGAGCATTTGTGGTTATAAAGCATATACATTTTTTTTTTGAAAATGACAGATCGTTTCGCTAGATAAGACTCTTGTTTATCGTCTGTTATCTTTTAAAGCCCTTTGAAGCTGCACTGAAACTGTCATTTCGACCTTCAACTGTTTGGAGTCCATTGAAGTCCATTATACGGAGAAATATCATGGAATGTTTTCATCAAAAAACATTATTTCTTTTCGACTAAAGAAACAAATACATAAACATCTTGGATGACATGGGGGTGAGTAAATTATAATGAAAATTTATTTTGAAAGTGAACTTATTTTTTTAACAATGTGTTTCAATTTTATTTCTAACAAGCAATTTTATCAGAAACATCTGCCACCGAGTTGATACCTAAATCATAAACACAACCTATACCTCCATCTCCTGAGCTATGAATAAGCAACTTACAAACACTTAAAATTTCCTGTAGGATGCTGAACATTCAAACCCTGACCCCTTGCTTGGTCCCCCCTTATCGATCATGTGATCTTGACCTCTCTTTGACCTCCTGTGTGACCTATAGGTGTGTGGCTGAAGGCTACGCGGAGCTGTCGCATGAGAGAAAAGCGTGCCGACTTCGTAGCCGGCTGTCTCGGCGGACGAGTCATCGCTGCAGGAGGACTCGGTAAGTAACTACCTCCAAGAAAACATCAAATAGATTGTGCAAATAAGATCAAGTGAGCTTAAAAAACGAGGAAAAAGATCTACAAAAAACAGCGCAGTGATTGTCATTTTACAAAACAACCTGCGGCAGAAACTGTCTTGTAATGAAATGCAATATAAAGCGAATGGTTTCATTATGTCAGGTTGCTAAGTGTATTCATGATTAAGTACTGTGTGTTAACATCACCTAGCAACAAGAATCGAGCTTGCAGTAAACCAGCTGCAACAATTACAAGCTCCTCATAAGAACTTTGTGAACTCTGTGACCTTCCCTTAGGACACACTTGGTTTAATTGCTATTGATCCTCACCATTGCCGTGTATAGTTTAGTCAACATTTCCTCAGTCTAGCCCACTCTTTCGTTCATTTTAATCGGAAAGCCATAACTAAACTTCATTACGTAAGGAATAATTGATGAAGGACTTTTCAATTATTGAAAATTACTTTGCAATATTTAACTGGTCTGAAATTAAATATTCTGCATATATTGTGTTAACCACATCACCACATACCAAAAAATCACAAGAATCATTCAGATTTTCATCTTTTAAAAAAATGTGTGTGTATGTTTTAATGGCAATGTTCAGCTTCTAAAATACCTCAGCACCCAAGTATCCCAATAACTCACTTATTCACTTTCGTGTCACAAATGATGTGTGCATGTACGACATAATATTAAAGAGAGATGATATCCCCAGATCTGAGCAGTATTGGCTTTTTCACAGTAGTAATGTGATTCTGTAACATGAGTTATTTTGGAGATTTCATTGTTTTAATAGCAAAGCTTTGATTCTTTATGCAGTGAAAATAGTATTTTTTTCAAAGTTATTTAATAGCGTTCAATTGCACCGCCCGTGGTACAAATACAATTAAAAGGGATCTTAGGAACACTGAGGGGTTAAAATAAATGAAAATTCCAAATTGTTTTTTTTATTTCTGTAAAGTTTGCTTGACCTATACAGTGTGTTTTTATGGCTCTTTCTTCCGTGTTAGGCTGCAGGTCTTTTTGAAATGATATGGAAACATAATACAGTCGATAAAGACCTGGAACTGCTTCATATGCATTTGGGTTGTTAAATTAAGTGTTTTTTGTGTTTTTCATCTATAAATTGGCCATAGCCTTATAAAATGTAATGTAGTGCTACTGTTTTTGTTTTATTGCAGTTTATTACTATTTATCTTAAAATTGATTCATTTGTTTGACATGTTTAATTTTTTATTACAAATCTTCAGTATTTAAAGTGTTTAGAAACAAAGTATTTGCATTTATTAGATTTTTGGTAAGGAATCATCTCATATTCTTAAATTAGCAAAATGAACAAACTTAGTTTTGCAACTGATTGTTTAAATGTTTTAAGAATCAGCTATTCATATTTCGACCACAAAAAAATTATGTATTTATTTTTTCATTAAATACAATTATCAATATTATTGGTCGAACCACATGATAAGTGGCTGTTATATATAATTAACCCATTTATTATCTATCAACCAATCAGAATCAAACATTCAACAGCACAAAAATTGACTCTGTAGAATTACGTATTGACAGCCTGTTTTACATAATGTGTCTTTTAACTAAATGATTGTTTCATTTCAATATTTAAACTCAAATGAACGGATTATTAGTTAAACCTCTGAATATCTGGCTGAAAACCTTCCTGCGTTTTTTTCCTCTGTCTGCGTTTGCATTACGAGAGGCAGATATTTCCTCAATATGTGTCAGCTGAAAGAGTGGGCGAGAAATTTCTTCATCTACCCAAAAAATGATATTTAGGGCACAGCCTTACAGATTAAACATGGCACATTTTTTATTTCATCTTTTCCCATGTCTAGAAATAGAAGGATTTCAGGCATCAATGAAGCCAATGGAGGATTAAGATGTGTGTCTGTGTGTTGTTCTCAGTATCTACATTATAACGAGAGTGTGGGAGAACTGAGGGCAGGTTTCTTTCAGTATGTCACGTTTAAGCGCAAAACTACGTCCACCTTTCACCCGCTCGCTCTATTCTCTCTTATAGCTCTTGTGTGTCTCTCTCTCTCTGTATATGTTCATTCAGTTGTGTGTTTGTTGTGTTGATGCTGTTGCTACGTCTCTGTGTGTGCTGCTCTTGTTAGCACAACTGACATATCTGTGTCTCTTCAGCTTTTCTCCTGTTTCTCTTTTAAACTTCATTCTCATGTCACGCTGACTTTACTCACACACACTGTTTTAATATCAGACTAATGATATTTTTATCTACTAATCCTCAAGCTAAGTACTTGTCTTGACATTATTTATGATTTAATTATACCATTCATTTAATGTGATTTGGCAGTTTTTTTGAGTAGTAAGTGTCAGCCAATTTGCCCTTTACAGTTAGTTTTTAACATTTTTATTAGATTCTGACATTTAAAAATCTGGTCCAAGTATAGTCAAACGTGCACACACACACACACACACACACAAACTGTCAGGAGGAGATGCTTAATTCCCTCTAACTACTCATGTCTTTCCAGAATTAATAGCGGCTATTAGGTCGACATTGGAGATGATGTTTGGAAAATTGTTCTTCACATGATTCATGTGTCCTCATGCAGATTTTCCTGTACTCAACTCTGGTTACAGATAAACACGGGTTTAGTATCAATGACAGTGTCAAAGTCAAGAAAGCATTGAATGAGAATTAGGGATATAGTGAGAGAAATGTGTAAGGGTACTTAGCGTACGATTACAGCTACTTTAGTTGTCATATTTAAAGTCGTCATGAAACTAAAGTTAGGACCGTATTATTTTCTGTGTCGTGACATATATCTGAGTGAAACCGTTTCTAAAATGATAGAAAATGTAGGGCTGGACTTGTTTTCCCACATCGAGAACTGATTGGATCATTGCTAACAAAATGGAAGCAGATTTGAATGCGAGTTTGCTGTCAATCGTGAAGGATTATTCCCTATTTCTCCTGTGAAAAAAGCTGTGCTCTTCCGCAATTCCTCATGACAGAAAGTGATGAAGAGTCATTTCGAGGGGGGTCAGCGTTTTTGATGAAAGATTATGAGGGTGCATGAATCAAAAAACGTTAATTTAATGCCGTCTTTAATGTATCGCTGCTATCCATGATTCTTTTGTATTATTTAGCTCTACAAAACAATGAGAATCTTAAAGATGTAGAAAACACCAGGCATTGCCAAACAGCTTCATCTGCTTTTACAAATATGTATTTGCGTGAAAATACAAGCGCCCGAGGATGCGTAGCAACACGCAGGAGATCTTCCAGCGGGCGACAAAGCTCCGCTCGACGTGACAATTTTGATTACCGCAAGTGGATTCACCCGAGTGTTTGTTCTGCCAGGAAATTATGATAACAGTAGTGGCGGCACCAGCCCGTTCATGTCATCTGCGCTTCAATTTGAGTAACCATGGAAACTTAGCGACAGGTACAGCGTGATCATTTACTGTAGGCCTCGATGCCAAACACGAGAGAATGAAAAACACTCTGCCCAGTTGCACTGACCCTGAGGGAAATGAGAAAATGTTTCTGTCCTGCGACTTTCTTGCATTTCCACCAGGACTTTTATTTGGCTTGCCAAGAACTTATTTATTTGTTTATTTTGCAACATCAGAGGAAAAGTTTCCTGCGAGACAGAGGCCGCAGAATCTATACGAGTTACATAATTTGAAGAAATCTGCATGGCACCACCTGTTCAAACCTGCTTTAGTCCCAAAACCCACCAGGTGGCATATGCTTCATCTGCATGAAACAGCCGCGGTCTGTGTCTGTCTGTGTTGTGAGAGCTGTGTGCTAGTGTGCAGAGGATGTCTAGGACTGAATGGCTGGAGAGGATTTGAAGAATTGTGGAACGTTTTCTGTACACTTGACAGTGAATCCAGCTTTGTTTGCGCTGTCAAACTCACTTACATCAAATACGCATTTTGATAATAGAAATGCTTTGTGTACTTTGAGATGTGTAGACCGGGAGTTTGTTTGCGGAAAATCTTTACATTTGATGTATACATTAAAGGAACAGTTCATCCTAGAATTACAAATTTATTCTGGCATACACATTTGGAGTAATTATAACCCAAATCCTGTTTTTTCCAGGCTTTTTAATGCAAGTAAATAGAGTCCCAGACACCCACTCCAAAAAGCGCATATATCAATCATAAAAGTTGTAACAAATGCATTTTTGTCACAAAGTAATCCACACAGCTCCAGCGATACATGTTCAGGGATACATGTTCATGTTAAATCATGTCTCATGACATAAAACGATACATATTTTCACGTAAACAAGATTTTCACTGTTCTAACTCAAAATTTCCGCACACAGGCTCAACGAACATCATCTTTTGAAGCTCAATTGGTTGTTGCGTCTTGTGACCACGAAAACTAATGAGATTCAAAAGATGAGATTTATTGAGATTTTGAGTGAGAGGAGTAATTAGCTTGTTTGTATACAAACGTGATTAAGTAAGCTCAAAATGTGAATTGTTTTTGCTCACAAATGTATCGTTTTTTGTCATGAGACATGTACTGTATTAACCCTGAACATGGAAACCTGGAGTCATATGTATCACTTTTAAGATGGATTTATGAGGTTTTGGGAGCTTCACAGATGTATTTGTATCCGGGCAATTCCAGCGTTATGGACGTAACGTTTTGTGTTATGGACGTAACATAAAAATGCTCAGAGAATGAAATTGTTACGATCACATTGAACCATCAGTTTATATTTTACTGAACCCTTGTTGATAGAGTCTAAACATCCAAAAATGTCAGTCTATGAAAAAAATAATTAAAAAAAGGGAAATAATACACATTTATGGATGTGACAAAAAAGGACGCGTTTTTTTGATTAAAATAAAATAAACAAAATGCTTTACAAATTTGAAGAGAGATCTCACATGGGTATTTGAACCAACCAATAGTTAAAATCTGTACTGTTGCCATAGTAAAAACCGCTGGTAAAAACTTACTTTTTTCATGGTAAGGTTGACATTTTCATGGAATTGCCCATCTTTAATAATGAAGATGCATGTTTGTTGTTGGTAAAAAAAGTGTTAAGGCAGGAATTAACGTTTAATTATCAAATTTCAGGCTAATCCAGTATAACACTTTTCAACAGATAATTTACTTTAAACTCATATTTTTTTGTGGCATCACAAGGTTGTATTTGTTAGCATTAGTTAATGCATTAGCTTACATAAACTAATAAACAATCCATCAACAGCATTTATTAATCTTAGTTCCCAGTAATTTCAGTATTTACTGAAATCAAATGTTTGCATTTTTTAACCGTTAATGCAGCATAAACAATTTATTGAGATTCAATAACATTAACAAAGATTAATAGATGCTAACATTTACTAATGTTTACAAAAACAACCTTATCACAAAGTGGTACTTAATTTTTTTTGGAACACTAAATGTACTATTATTTAAAAATCAAACCTTTATTACATACATCAACAATTCATTGACTGTATAAATGGAAGTGTTATTAGTAAGCAAGTTCAATTAGTATGCAATTCAAACCCATGTCTCGCCGCAGTGAGCACAATAAAGAGTTGTTTTGTTTTTTTCTCATTTGAAGCACCAAGTGAGCCAAAACTGCCACTAAAACCCATGTGCATGTTGTAGATAATTTACACTGTTGTTTCATGTTTGTCAGGTAATCCAACCAACACCTCTGGCATCAGTGGAGAGTTATAACCAGCTGAAGAGGAGATGGGAGACCGTGGCCCCCTTACCCAGCCCTCGCTGCTCATGTGCCTCCATACAGACCCCCAACATGCTATTCCTCATTGGAGGGGTGTCCCAAGGTCCCAGCAACGCCGTGGAAGCCCTCTGTTTAAAAGAGACCGTCTGACACACACACTTGAACAAATCTTCAGATGCTGTGCTGTCCCGAGTGTGTACACTCTGGAAACACAAAAGTGTAGAAGCAAAGCGCACGTGCATGTCTCTGTCAAACATTCACAGGCATTTCCTGCAGAGAATGCATCAGCTTTATACTTCAAATAGTGGAGACAATCTTCTGGAGCTTGGACCGTGTGCTGGACAGAAGACGTTTGGACTGGAAGCAAAAAATACATTTAAGAATGATCTAACTATAGTAAAATATATTTATTATAACGTTGTATCAAAGAACATATGTTTATTAATATATATATATATACAATTGTGCATATACTAAAATATATAAATCGATAGACCTACACAGACAGACACACTCCAGGCGCCTTTGAGCTGTACTGCATTTTCCAGTATCAAAGCAGGGTAATTTTCTGGCAAACTAAAGAGGAACTTAGGGCCATATCCACCGAGCTGCCACAGCACCTGTCTAAGGTAGCATGTTTAGCACTTTTTGTATTATTATTGACGGAGGATGTGCCGTGCGAGGACCGAAGGCGGATGCGTGTGTGTGTTTTTGTATCCTCACAGCCATGCACATGTGGAATTTTGCGATTTTCTGAGTGCAGAAAGACTATGATTCACACATGCACACACTGTAGCAAAAGACAGTAGAGATGACAGAGAACGTTAATCTTGCCGGTCAGATAAAGGAATGTGCAGGTTCAAAACAAGTTAAGCTTTATTGATTACCACGCATAGTAGTTGGTAAAACAAGCAAATGTTGTGTATTTACAGTAATGCACTTGAAAGTCCAGGCAGTATAAAGATTTTGTTGTTTGCTTTTTGTCAGTATTATGTTATTTATTCAGTAACACTTTACTATAAGGTTGTTTTTGTTAACACAAGTTTATGCATAAGCTAACACGAACTGACAATAAATAAATATTAGTATTAGTAAATGCTAATTTTAACATAAACTAATATAAATACATGCTGCAGAAGTATTGTTTATTGTAAGTTCACTGTAAAAAAAACATTCCTGCAAAAAAGCGGTGGCTAGGATGGCAGAAAACAACGTAAAATAACATGTAAAGTTACATATGTTACATAGATAATCGCTAAAGTAATGTTAAGTAAAATAACATGGAAACATGTACATTTACTTATCAATACTTTTCACCAAACTTGTAAATTTATGCGGTATGTTACTGTAAAAACAAAATCCAAAAATTCTGTAAAATTACAGTTTTTACCAAGTTGTTAATGGGATGCATTTACTAATATTAACAAATACAACCTTATTGGAAAGCGTTGCCAAATATTCAAATTCAAATTACTAGCTAATATAAACACATCAAGTCACACCAGCAAAAGTGATCATCTGCAGTGTCAAACCAGGTAACAATAACAGTTTTGGTTTCCGCAGTGTAAGCAGAGATATTAATTTTTTTCATATTTTGAGTAGTTAAGTGAATCATCCTTTCAGCCCTGAGACTATTGTTGTGGTTACCATTAATGACAGCATTCCTGTGAACCATTCACTGTAAGTGCATTACTGTTAAATGCTTTCTATTTAATAGACAAGTCGAAAACATTTTATTGAGATACATACACTAACAGAAAACAGCAGCGCTTAACTTCTACTGATCCCAGAACATTGTTTCACTGCCCTTGAGGTTTTAAAGGCCTGGTTGGAAAATTGACACTAACATTTTGTAAATTGTAAAAAAAATTACCTACGCAAAATGTCAACATTGTTCAGATGATCCAGTGCCGTGTCTCAATCCACAAGTGATGGTTTCCTTATTTAATGAGAAACTAGATCCTTAAGGTAAGAACTTATTGGATTTAGTTGTGACAGTAGGCTGGCAGACAAACGATAACTGTTTCTGAGCGACCCATTTACTGAAGGAGAGATGAATGCTCTCAAGGGACATGCAAGAAGACAATGAGCTCACTTCCTGTTGATCCGCTAAAACCTTTGATGCAGACCTCACATGCCTCATTTTCGGTTCACTGGTACCCTGCTAGGGTCCTGTATTCCCATCACCAACGATCTGACAAGCGCATCAGGTCACTGGGCATATTTGCGATGCCGAAGACAGAAGGCAAACATGTCAGGAATTGGCAATGCTTACTGAGAGGTTTGGGCACAGTAAATTCAGGTGTATCTTTGCAGTGACAGTCAATATGGGTTTGATGGTTTTGATCAGGTCTGTGTGTATGTGTGTGTGTGTGTGTGTATTTCTGTGTGAGTTTCTGTTTACGATGAGCAGTGAAGTGACACCTGCATACCGGTTATATCACATTGTGGTCTCAGATGTGTGATGAGCTGTCTTCATTGGAGATACGGTGCCTGAGGGTGGACTAAGACGTTCATACATATTCATATTGAATCATTGAGAGCTTTGTGTGTGTGAATATGGCTGCTTGTGTACAGTATGTGTGTGTGTGTGTGTGTGTGTGTTTGTATTTGGTCAGGTTGTTGAGTACGGAAATTGTTTTGAATGGGTTTGTGTATGAAAAAGTGGTGGTTTACATCCAGCTTCAAAATGACACATCTGCTCACAAACATAAGGATAAAAAGCAACAAACATATACAATCCGCATTTAGATTTATTTAGATTCACGCCTCCCTAATGACTGTGATATTGTGCTAGCTGCCGGCGGTCTTGTGCAACATGTCACAGCGGAAATACAAACCGGTGATGGATGGATATTTCTGTCTGTATTGAGTCATGCCAGTTTATCAATAACAACAGAACCGAACAGAATGAAATATGTAACACCAGGAGATAGCAATTTATTTTTTTAGTTTCTTTTTTTTACTATTATAATATGAATGTGGGCTCTGATGCAGATTACCTCATTTTTATTTTGACTTAGGTAAAATGTCACACAAGTCCTAGCCCTGCAAGAACTGATGATGTGAGAAAAAGATGCAGACAGAATTATACAGCTTTTTTGATCAATATACAAATTGACACGGCGAAGTCTTTTTGCTTACATCTCATTTCGCTGCCTCTATTAAATGGAAACACGGAGTTCTTTTGTTGTTATTCGTAAAACACTCAAAAGAGAATTAGCATTTTCAACCCATGTGTTCCCTTGGGAATTCTAATGGGTTTTTAGAAAAGCGTTTTTTGATGAATAAAAAAAGGTTGCGGTCACTGTGCTTGAAAAGACTATCCTGTTTTGTTTTGAAAGACAGAAATGACACACAGTCATGTCTCTGATGTGAATGCAAGTTGCCTCAGCCTTATGTCTTTATTTGACTTTATTTCCTCTGCGAAACACAAAAGAAGATATTTTGAAGAAGGTTGGTAACTGAACAAAACCGACCCCCATTGAATTTGATTGGATGGACAACAAACCAGACATTTTCCAAAATATCTTCTTTTGTGTTCCACAGGTTTCGAAGACAAGAGGATGAATAAATGAGGAAAGTTTTTGTAATAACTTTATTTGACTCATAACTCAAAAACTATTCAAAACACAATAGAAACTCAAAAGCTTTTTAAGTTGGCACAGAAATTGACATCATGGCTGAACATCTTCTTTTCCATTTTTACTTGTATAAAATTTCCCTTGTTTTTATTTCGTTTGACCAAAGACTGAGACCTGGTGATTGCGGAATTTCACTGAATGGAAAAATCTCATATTTTTATATCTAGAGGTGCAAAATGTTTACTCTGAGTTGTTCATTTCAGAGTTGCAGCGAATATTATTCAGACATCCCCATAGTGCTTTAAATCACTTTAAGGGATACAAATGATTTGACTCTGGGCTGTTTCATTATACAATGTTCAAATGCATTTCATCCTTTACCCTTATTTGTATGTAAATCACTTGAGAGTAAACGCAGTGTATTGATCCCCCAAACTCTAGTAGCGGTTGTTTTGCAGTGATAGTTCATGTTTCTCCATGTTCTGAATATTCTCTGTTGTGATTTTCCAATTCGAGTCAGTGAACTAATGCGGTTTCTCCAGTGTTTCGTGGGTTTACCTGTTTGTTTTGTGAGCTAACAGGTCATCATGTTGACCTCGTGATACCAGGAGCTGTAGAGATGATCTGATGTTTATTAATGATGTTGTGATGTCATATAGTGATGTAATAGTGGTAGCTGACGGCCCCTGACAGTCTTCAACGTACAGCGCAGACAGTCCGGGCACAATTTCTGACTCAATCTCCATAATAAATCAATCAAAACACACATTATCGCATCGGATAATCTCTAATCTGAAGACGGATAACTCTTGGTTTTAGCCCTGAGCGGGAAATACAATTTTAGTTCATGTTTTCCAGATATAAAATATTGCCGTGAAAGATTGTTTCACACTGAGGTAGATGAGCGGAGACACACAGCCGGCCCAAGGGAACTAACACTGTCCTATGAGATTACACCGCACCCATCCACACAGCGAAAGCTCTTTTACCCTCTAGCGTACTGTTGTCGACCATGCACTGAATCAACCTCTGTTGTTACACTTTTAAACTGTTATTCACATTTTTTATTCTGTGAAGAATTATGGGACTATTGACGTGTTGGTGTATGAGCACTGTAGTCATGAATTTTGTGAGATGGCTATATCAATTCTGTTGATGGCCGTGGTTTATAACATTGTTTCAAGTAGATAAAATGTAAAACATTATATTTGTAAAATAGATCCGTTTTATCAAAAAATGCTGTGTAACTTTTTAGCTAAAATCTTACTGATATCTTAAAGGTGCTGTAAATTCAGATCATTTTAACCAGGCACCCTCTTTCCAAACCCCGCCCTCAAGACATCTTAGCCAACACAAACACACAATATGATTCTGTGGCAAGGAGTATTTCTCATTGGCTGGTTTTCAGATTGACCAAAAAGCGCAGACCTGGCTCCTTTTTGTTGTTTACAGAGTCTAGAGCTGTCGCAGGTGTGATTTCTCTGGATGCCTGTTTTCTATGATCTCTGTGAGGATGATGTGACTTTTAATGTGTGGTGTTCCGAAAGCAAAAGTGAAGAAATGCTTACAGCACCTTTAAAGTTGTCATCAGGATGAAAGACGGAAAGCAATATATGAAACTACATGAAAATGACAGTGGAGTGAAATCTTTGACACCGTTATATCCCCCATTGTATGTGAATAGAGATTGAAGCAGCATATCACATGGAGAACTGAAAACTGGCTAGAAGGGTTAACATGGTCTGGATTTTAATCTAAATTGTGTTGAAACGTGTTGACACACAAGTCCAGTTCAGTAGTTCAGTGCCTATATATGTGAGGTAGTGCCTCTACTACAATTTCTGTAATAAAGTCTTTGAACATTTCTATGTGATCCTATTTGACTCTGTTTTTTGCAAACCTTTTTTTACAGAACAAAAGAAAAAATATGGCACCCTTTTGATAATGGATGATGTAGACACCGATGTCTTTTGATGCCCAACTTGCTGTAACTTGATTTAGGACTAAATGATTTGACATTTGTCAAAATGATTTTATGTTTCCCTTCACCTCTTATTCATAACACTGAAAATAAATGAAGCTGTTTTGTTCAAATAATTGGATGAAGGACAAGACAAAACAATGAGTTAATTTGCATACAAATTAACTCAAAGCTCCTGTAACCGTCTATGCTTTAATTAAACAGAAGCACCTTGTACTTATCCTAATTTCTTTTGTTTGATATCTTTTTATTCCCCTGCAGTGTATCTATATGTGATGGGGATGATTATTAGGCTACTTAACTAGATTAAAGAAGCTAGATGTAGCTTCAGAAATATTGGTCTTGCTGCCCTGCTGTGTGTATGGGATGAGCTGTATTTGCAGGGGAGAGAGAGAATTAATTCGCTTCTCACTGGTGCATACACGACGATTTTAAAACTGTTTATGACATAATGACAATAATTATGACGCCTGGGGTCAGTATAACTATTATTGCCAGGATGTAGAGTATTCAATTTCTTTAATAAAATTATTCATATTTTCATATCCTCTCAGATCAGAGATTTTGCACTGTAGACTTGTTATTTAGTAAGGTGCACAGTTCTGTATTTCTTGGAGCTATTATTGTTCAAAGAACAAAAGAACACAAAAAACAGCACTATATACATTTTAGCCTCTGTAACACTGTCACCTAGCGGCGCTTTTAAATATCGCACCATTTTTTGTAAAACTAGTGGGACAGAACCTTAGCGATTTTTTTCGGTTCAATTGAATTGAATTTAAACGTTCACTTGTAATGATCACATCCTGGCAGCCTATTTTTGTATTATCACATATGATTTAGTGTCATATCCGATCCAAGCACTGATGGATAATTATACAAACTGTAATTAGGCTTGAGAGCAAACAAAAAGTACTGCATTAAATCTAAAAATATTAAAATCCACTTATGAGCAGGAATTATTTATTAGGCGCCTTGATAGGGAACATAACATAACTATGCTTATTACTCAATCAGTCAGTCCTGATTACTGATTTGCTTATAGTTATTATGAGTCATTTTCAGAGCTTATTGATTTTTAAGGTATAATTAAAACGCGGGCAGGATTTGTTTGTTCATGTCATACATTTTGTGAACAATACAGAAGCTAAATACATGTGAATTATGTTACAATTATTACTACTAGGTTACTATTATAATAATTATAATGTTTTATAGCTAAAATTATTTAGCATTTCAATATAAAGCACAATAATCATGTTTGTTGTTGTATAGGGTTTTAATCCAATAAGATCATTAATTCATTGTGCAATAAGTGTCCTCGATACCTCTCGGCCCAAAGAGCTTATCCTCATGAAGTATGTAGTCAGCACATTAGAAAAGGTCTTTAAAGATCATGGACGGAGGAAACACCGACACTGTGTGCCCTAGTACCAACTGGAAAAAAACTCAAATATAACATAACTTAGTGTATTTGACCTGTAGCATTTGAATGTTTTATATTTGCCATGTACTTCTTAAGTTAGGCACATCCAGCTAAAATATATTGATTGTTTAAATGTAATCAAAGTATCAGGTGTAGTGCTTTGCCTCTTTATATTTATTATGTGTGATCCTTTTTCATTGAGGCTGAAGGCAGAGGATTTGTAATTATTTTACTATCAATATCATTGCCTTGAATGGATATTGTAATACTTCAATGTATTTTAACATATTCTCTTCAGAACCGTGCCTAGAAACAATAAGATCTATAGCATATTTATATTGATGTTTTTTATCCTTTGAAATACATTTAGGATTCTCTATACTGTCCAACCCAACACATCACTCTCATGAATTAGGCCAGACATTTCTAGATCCTAGTTTTGAACTATAAATAGGAAGTGTAGAGGGCAGAGAGGATTATGACTCAGATTGTCTAAATGATTCACAGGACACAGGACAGAGCAATATCTTTTTTTTAAGGATTACATTAGGACAACCTTTACCTATAAAACCTCAACCCCCCCATACAGACCCTAAAAACAAACAACGGACCTCTTATTATAAAAATCTTCTCGGTAACAATTTACAGTGACTTTCATCCATAATTTCCGAAAACATTATTTTATTTTATCGTGCAAAACATGTACAACATTAAAACATTCATATATGTCTGTATGTCCCATGAACCCCTGCAGGTCCTTCATGGACAGTTCTGGTTTCTGGCACTTAGAGAGTAATAAGAGGTCTTAGTAAACCAGGGGATGAAGACGTCCTTTTGTGTTTTGTGGCCATAACCTAGACAACAGTTTCAATTTAAATAGGAAAAAAATAGTTAGCGAGAGATAATTAACTTCCTGATGTCTTCATCACTTTGATATCCACAAAGGGGCCCTGAAACCTCAAGTCAGGAGTGGCGCTCTCTTCGAAATGATAAATAATATCTAAGCTTTTCTTGATCTTGTTTCAAGCTAATTGAATCAGACATGGATTGTTATGAATAATCCCTTGCAGTCATCTGATTCATTCTGTGATTCGTTCTGTGCTGAAACCAAAGCCAGTCGAGCATCTGCGTTGAAAGGCTGCATTGAAAACTCTGATCAATACAAAACCATTTTCTGCTTCTTTTTTGCAAGGGATAAACATTTATGTGATTGTATCTCTACAGTATTGTATCATTACGTATTGTATCTGTTTAGATGGGGAAGACACCCATGGAAATGAGGCTGCCAGATGCGATCATAATCATTTTTGGTTGAAAAGCAGAGCTTTGGTTTTGGTTTGTTGTCTGCTTTCGTGATGGGTCAGCGACTCAGTGAGGACTCTGATGATACAGAGATTGATGTTGCTGAACTGCAGGAGTGGTATAAAAAGTTTGTGGTAGAATGTCCGAGCGGGACCCTGTTCATGCACGAGTTCAAGAGCTTCTTTGGGGTAACTGATAACCCGGAAGCAGCAGATTACATAGAAAACATGTTCCGTGCTTTTGACAAAAATGGGGTAAGTGAATCACAAATACTGCTCAACATTTTTCTCCACAATTCTATTTCAAAATATTAATATTAGAATGCACACGTATAATATTTTTAAAATTCATTTATTATATGTAGGCCTTATATTTATTTAATACCTATGAACTGATTATACAATTTTGGATTAGAAAAGAAAGGGGGCCTTTTCTGTTTGTTTATTCTCAGATTTCCTTCCCTTTTATTTTTTCATAGGACAACACTATTGATTTTTTGGAATACGTTGCAGCCTTGAATCTTGTGCTTCGAGGAAAGCTGGAGCACAAATTAAAATGGACTTTTAAAATGTATGACAAGGATGGTAGTGGCTGCATTGACAAAACAGAGCTGAAGGAGATTGTGGAGGTAATCATCCCTTGTGTCCAATTCAAAAACTACAGGGAGCATAACGCGTCAATGGTTTTCAAAGTAAAAAAAGGTTGTGTTTAGTTGCACTTGTTGTTAAATATGATAATATAACTGGTTTCATAACTTTGACCTTGACGTGAAACTTTATAGTGACATGTTTACAAGGGACTAATAAATATGACCTGTATGATTGCAGAACTTATGTAATACGAACACTGTTACCGCAGTTAGGTTATATTTATATATAAGTGTATTCTTGAATGTACTTTTATTCATATTTTAACACTTTCTTGGAAACAACATGGGCATTAATAATCTGAAAATCAGGCTGTTCTGTCATAAAAAATAAGACCCCTGATGACTCTCTTATTTGATCCTGTCCATTTGTTAGTCCAATGTGGCATCCTGTGTAATGTTTACTTTTACAGTCAATCTATAGACTAAAGAAAGCCTGTCACGGTGAACTTGATCACGAGTGCAACCTACTGACCCCAGATCAGGTGGTGGACCGAATATTTGAGCTAGTGGACGAGAATGGAGATGGTAAAACTTCTGATTGTAATTTTTGTTTGTTTGTTTTGTTGGTGATTAATTACAAGTAATTGTTAAAACAGTTCTCGTAGTACTTTCATTTTATAAGTTCATTTTAAATCCTATAATTCATAATTTCTCTTTCTTTGTTGAAATGTTCTGAGCTGATGTAGTTTGTGTCTGCAGGGGAGTTGTCTCTGGATGAGTTCATTGACGGGGCACGACGTGACAAGTGGGTCATGAAGATGCTGCAGATAGATGTCAACCCTGGAGAGTGGATCAATGAACAACGACGCAGGAGCGACAACTTTTAAATATGCCCTTAAAACTTTACCATAAGCCTGTCCCTTTAACCTAGCAAACATAGCACAGATTGTATAGCTTCTCAATTACAAATGTTATCATCGCGAACATTAATGTTAGTTCTCATCATCTTTTATACGAAATAAGGTGTAGAGTGTAATATCCGGTGTAGGATTCTCCAGTTGAGCCTCACTGTAAAACGATCCAGGGGGCAAGGTTGTATCCAGTTCAAGTCTCCTCCCATTGCATTGTGATTGGTCGACACTGTATCTAGTCTCCTCCTACTTCGTCTTTGTCGATTGGTGGACACGTCATGCTCGTGTTGTTCGTCTACCATTTCCGCATTAAGTCGTAACTAAAGTTATTTATTTGACAGAAAAACAAACTTGCTGACACCAAAAATGTTTATTAAAGTGTTTTTTAAAAACAAAACTTATTTTATAAGATTTAGGTTTAGGGTTTGGCTTAGGGTACTTTTAATAACGTATTGTTTACATTAAGGTTTAGGGTTTGGGTTAACAACACTTACAGGCGTACAATAAATTATGATTACATTAATAAGAGCAAACTTTGGCGACCACGGTTTGCAACTTAACTCTCCAAATCACGCTATATATAAAGTGGGAGGAGTCGGATCCAACCACACTCCCTCTGTCGTGTTCTGCAGTGATGATTGGTGTCTCTGTTAATTCCTCTTCGATTCTTATACTCACGGGCCTATTTCTCATCCTTCATTGCTGTGTATATATTTATATTTTCTTTATGTATGCTGTCGAACATTTGTCAAAAGCTGTCAAACTCTGTGGATGTAATGCATTTGGATTTAATTTCAGATATTACACACTCACATGGGCTACTGTAATAACACGTATCGACAATATGTTGTCATATCTGAGGTTGGTAATTATATGAATAATATGAACACTGGGTCACACTAAAAAGTGTTCATTTCGTAAACATTTTAATCTTTCCGTATGTACTGTGCTTCATTATTAATAATATTTAATATTAATAATATGATTTGTATACAACGCCACAACAAATTCGGACTTAAAAAATAAATGAAATTATAATGTTATGAAAATCATGCTTTTTGTTCATTTTGTTGCATAGAACCAGTTTTGCTAGTAACGTTATTTTCATAAATGTGTATTTTCAAATAAAGGAATGTAATATATAAAACTTAAATGTCTGCGTAATTTGCCATGTCAACCCTATTAAAGGATAATTTCTCAAAACAGTGTTAAAAACAATGCAAATATATGTGGACCCTGTAATATGTTGCGTACTTTGTTGACAAAATGCCGGTGTATGAAACTAAATAAAATAATAAACATTATTTTCCGTTCATACACAAACAGTTAGGTTACAGTAGCCTGTTTGCCATATTATTGTCTACAGTTGGGTTTATTCATCCTATAAGCTTTATTTACTTAATCATTAACTCTCATAGTTTAAACTCCCTACCACTAGATGGCAGTCAATGCATTTTTATACGACGAAGCTAAACTTTAAAGATACAAAATGTGAAACAGAAAGCTTGTGTTTCTCCTGCTGCTTTTATTTGTAATCATTCAAATTTGTTCGATCGTTTTGATCGTTTGTAAAGCAGACATTTATCTTCGTTACTGTGGTAAGTTATCAGAGCACCGCTACAAGCATTAGTGGCAGTTAGCAAAAAACATGATTGGTATCTATTAAGGGCACTCCATGGCCATTTCATATCAAATGTTGGATCAAAAGTGTTTATTCAGTTTAGTTTCGAACACCTAGTTACATTTTTTTTAAACCTGTTGTCTTATAAACTGCGATTTTAAAATCTTGGTATTTATATTGCTGCCAGGAAATATAATATACAGCTATCAAGCACGTACATTCGTGTATGAAAATTTGATGGAGATAATGGTACGTATGTTGCACATATAGCCTGATAACCTCGTGGTATTTCTTTTACAACCTTACCGTGGTCCAGTCTGTTCCTAAATGTCTGAGGTCTCTAAAGGCAGAGTTTACACAGATGAAGATACACAAGATGTAAGCATGTCTAAAATATTTTGTTATTGTGTTATTTCTTAAAGTAATTCCATTTTATTAGTGCCCTCTGTGGTTTGGGGATTCAGATGCTGGTTTAGAATCTGATAAACGGTAAAAGAAGCTCATACCCATACCAGGGGGGTGTCTCAGTATGGAAAGATTAGTTGTCTTGTATATTTCAGCTCCCGTGCAGCTCGGGATGGCAGCTGCACTACATGATGGGAGATTTGTTCACCTGTTCTGTCACAGACGCCCTGGCACACTGTATCAGTGAAGACTGTCGTATGGGAAAAGGTATAGCTGTGCTCTTCAAGAGGAAATTCGGTGGAGTTGAAGAGCTTTTAGCTCAGGGTGAGTGCTCTCTTTGTTACTACTGATAAGAAATACCATGTACTTCAAGTTACCTTTTCACCTCCTGGCTAATTATATGCTTTTAACAGGTAAGCATCCAGGACAGTGTGCTGTTCTTAAAAGATCCAGTCGGTTTGTGTATTACCTGGTAATGCTTTTAGGATTAATTAACATTTACTTGTTGTTTCTACTTTTCATGTATGCTGAAATGGTCTAAACTGTTATGCTTTATCTATTTTCTGTTAGATTACAAAGCAAAAGTACAACCAGAAGCCCACATATGACACTCTCAAAAATAGCCTTGTGTCTATGAGAGAACACTGCTTGGCCAACAGGGTTAAGAAAATATCCATGCCTCGGTAAACTGACAGATTTACGAGAAATATATATACAGCTTGGATTGATGTTTGAAATAATGTATAATTTGTACTGTATACACATGACTGATGTCATTTTATCTTGCTAGGATTGGCTGTGGACTCGATAAACTGGAATGGTTAAATGTGTCTTCCATTATTACTGAAGTCTTCCAGAACACAGATGTCTGCATCACTGTCTATTCAATAGACCAAAGCAAGACTAAAACTCATGTTCCTAAAAAATGATACCCATGGAAATTCACAATACCCCTCTAGTTTTCACTATTTTATTTGTCCCTTTGTTTTTTTGGGGAGGTTGTAGGTATCTTATAATATACACTATGATATAATGGGTTTTGGGTTCTGTTGTTTTTCCCTGTTCATCCTGTTAGATATTTAATGTGTTTGTCTGTTCTGTTCACCACCAGAGGGCAAATGTATTTGTTTTGAATGAAGATATTTAATACAGTTCTGCTGTCATAATTCTGGTGTTTCCACTATAAACAATCTTGTAAAATGTAAACAACACATAAGCACTTCCTCAGTTTAATATATATAACAGTATATACTGTATATATTTTTAAACTAAGATCTTTATGTCTTAAAGATGTTAGTTTAACATTCATTCTAATTTCTCTGTTGGTTGTATAATGCTCTGTTTATGTAGAGTGGAAACGCACCAATTTTATATAGTATCTATATAAAAAACTGGGCTATAGTATCACCAGTTGTCAAAAACAAGCTTTGTACTGTAATTTAGTCATGTTTATTATATTAACATAAAGGATGTTCTTTACTATGAGAATTCCATATGTTAGAAAAGACATTTTACAAAACGGTTCTATTTATATTAAAACATGGTGGTCATAACAAACTCTATTTGTTTTTGCCAAAATAATTCAAGGCCAGTTCTGAAGGTTGCCCAACAATAAAATCTAAAACTGTTATTTGGTGATGTAAAATAAGGTTATCCCATACATTTAAGAACCCTCCAAATACGCAAGGGTGTTCTGAATTTAATTCCGAAGTTTAAACTCCCATCCAGAAACTTGAAGGGATAGTTCAACCAAAAATGAAAGTTCTTTCACCGTTTAAACAACCTCATGTTGTTTATCATAGAAGACAAATAATTGTGTCATTTATTTAAGTATTTAGGAAAGCCAAACTGTTCTGCGGCACCTTTGACATTAAAATTTGTCCTTTTATGGTAGTCAATGATGTCCCAGAACTGAAAATTCCTAACATTCTTCCAACTATCTTCCTTTATGATCATGAAAAAAAGTTATTTATACAGGTTTGAAACAACTTGTGGGTGAGTAAATGATGACAGTATTTTTAAGTGTGGGTGAACTTTTAAGCATGTTATTTAATCAAATCTCTATGGCTAACATATTTTTCTACTTTAAAATATCACACAGCTTGTCATCATAATATTGAAAGCTATCTTGACAGTCCTCCCAGGGTGTAAAGTTGTCTTCCTCGTTCTCTACAAAGGTAGACCAAACGTACACAAAATCCAAAGGTCTCATCATGCGTATCTTACACCCCGCACTAACTAGTGCCTGAAGTCCGGCTTGTATTTCTGGCTCCTCCCACAGAAAGAGACGGGAGCAGTGGATGATGAGGCGGAGCGTCTTGCGGGCTTGCAAGATCCCCACAAGCTTAGCAGCACAAACTGCGCATGGGCTTGAGGATGTGTACCAGGTTACTGTGTAGTGAAGCGTCTTGTCGTAAAAGGCCAGCACTTGATGGAAGAAAGCTTCTTCAGCGTGTGAACACGAATGCTCATCCTCCAGAAAACCACGGAGCCCGTCTGGTTCTCCAGTGGCCCCTTGTATGTCCACCTGGTAGCACAGGAAGGTTTTGTTTCGCCCTGAGGAATATTCCACATTTCTAAATTGGAATTTAAAGAAGGTGGGGTTCATTCTGTCACTGTGTGGAAAAAAAAACAGATTATTTGGACAGTATAGAGGACGCTGAAAAAAGCCTTATGCCTGTTGAACAGAGTTGGTGCCCAATGGGTTTCGGGTCTTGTATGGTTTAACAAGATTGTAAGCTACAAAATTAACATTAATATTATCCATGGAAAAAATCAAAATGCTTAAATCCTGGAATGGTTCTGTCTAGTACAGTCCACTATTTTTCTTTTGTATATTTTAGAGAAATTTCACCAGTGTGTTATGCTAAACATTAAGATAGGTTAAACTGTAAAAATAAAAAAAGTGTCCCAAAAGAAAGGCACACATAATGTTACCTTGCACTTTAATGACATGTATTAGCAAGAAATTGTTGACCTACCCAACAATGATCTCAAACGGAGGAAGCTCCATTGGCTCCAGTTGATACTCCTCATCTTTGACTGGTCCCTGAGCTCCTTCTGTTACCTCTACATTTCCTTGAGGCGTATCCTCATTTTGGGGCAGATTTTCTGGGGCCTTTTCTGACTTTTTCTTCATCTTTGCATCTTTATCTTTGACCTTTTCTTTCTCCTTCTCGGGTTTACTCTCCACTTTCTTCTCTTTCTTCTTTATCAGACCCTTGCTGGGGATCTTGCTGTCCTTTCTCTCCGCCATGACTGAGTTGTGCGAAGAGTCAGTGTGTGTGTGAGGGGTGTTGTTGATTTAGTAGCCTATGTGAGTCATAGAGATGACAGCATGAATATGTTCCTAAGTCTTAGAGTTAGAAACGAAGATAAAGATAACGTGTCACAAACAGGAGCGGGTCAGAGAACGCACAAGGGAGGCAAAGTAAAAGGGCAGCTGCTCTCTCTTGTTTCCATGCTATAAAAAGGCCCAAGGATAATGAGGAAGAGGGGAATTTTCATACGTTCAGTACTTCGGCATTGTTTAAATATGTCACCCCCTATTGTACATGTGCATCAACAACTATTTTTCATGCTCAATTTCAAATTAAGGATGCTGAATCAAATTGCATAAAATGACTTGCTCATAAGTCTTTTTCCTTCTCTTTTGATGGGATATAACTGTTCATAAACCAACAACAGGGAGTTTATTAATAACTGAAATCTGGCAGAAAGCTCGGAGTGATTTGGTCTCTTCACATAGTTGGATCATGTATCAGGTTAGGGCCTCACTGGTTTCACATGAAGGTCATCTAAAGAGTAGCGTAATACTGACCTGACCTGTCCTGAAGAAATAAAACTCAAGCTTTTCTTGAACTTATTGACCTGTGAGCAGTCTGTGAGGTCACTGTTTACAAATACAAAGCAGAAACTTGTTTTTTTAGAGGTTAGAGAAATAGGGACACTTTCCAGATTAGTCCTGTGTAGGAAATAGTGTGCATTATGATTACAGTTCTAAAATGTGTGAGTTTCTGTCAAATGTGGGTTCCAAAGACAGTATATTAGTACACTGGAAAAATGCAGGGTTATTTTCAAACCATAGCTGGGTTAAAAAGGGAGAAACCATCGGGTTAAATGAATGCTGAAAAGTCCCCGATTTGACCCTGCATATCGTCGCCGTTCTTTTCAAAACCTCAGATGTCCAAACTTGGCAAAAAATTGAAATCATGGAAAATGGAGATATGAGATATATGGGAAAGGACATCAGGGATGTAAGTATATATCCCATGGGTCCGGTTTGGTTTTGACCCAACTATGGTTTTAAAAGAACCTAGAATCTTTTAGAATGTATAACCATAAAAGTAGGAAAAATAACCAGAAATTTCATTTTAAGACACATGTAAGAGCTATTGGTATTGCTAAAAGCAATTGCTTGCATACAGAACAAAGCTATCAGCTATGGTTTAAAATACATCAGTGACAAACAGTTTAAATATAGATCTGTGGGTGTGCGAGCACCTGGAATGTTTGGTCACGTGTGGCTCATTTATTGTAAAGATGACATATTATGTAAAACTGTATCTGACCTCCCAATAATGATAATGGACAGCCTGCACCTTCTAGCCAGCGCGACTGTCTCATAAATGAATTACTTGTATGAAAGCATATTGATCAAATTAATGTTGTGCCGATTGTAAACTGCAAGTTTTAAATGTTCTTTTTTTAAATGTTATCTCAAATATAACTGGTTCATTGCCCACACAAACCAGTACCTTAATATTTACACATACTGATTCAATGGCATCTGCTTATGGAGAAATGAAATTGAGGCTCTGCTATTGCTTCCAATATGGTTGGGTCGACCGTCGCCAAGATGTGAAATTAAATTTCTAATGGATTTTGATTTTCTATTTGAATGTTGGCTGTTATTTATGGAATGATATTCCGGACATTATTTAAATGGAATTGCAAATTGTATTTGCAATTGCGTTTTCAATTTGTGGACGCATAAAATGTGACATAATCCAAACGAGTTTTGACCCCGTCATATTTAAATGGTAATTTCAATTACCACGTCTGTTTTTTCACTTTCTCAGCGTCGCGTGTGTAGCCAGCCAAAACTCAAATGGAATCGCAATTCCCTTAGTATTTCCATTTCCGATGCCTTACACGGAAACCTGTCAATCAGTGTCAAGGGTGGGATTATGCTATGGGCCGTGTTTGTGTCGGGAAGTGACGTCACACGCAACGCTGAGAAAGTGAAAAAACAGACGTGGTAATTGAAATTACCATTTAAATATGACAGGGGTCAAAACTCGTAAGATATGGGAAACACAGTTGCAAACGGACTTTGCTTTTCCATTTGAAATTTGGCAGTCAGTGTGCGTTTGCTTAAACGAAAATGCAAACGGTAATGCGCGATTTGCAATTCCATTTTAATAATGTCCGGAATATCCTTCCATAGTAATCACGTATTGTGTGTACACAAAAAGAAAATGCAATGTTACCGTATGCATATGAATGAAGTAATATGAAATTGTAGTTTTACTGAACTAAATGGGAACAGACAGTTGTACATTACAGCTGCAGTGCAGCAGTGGTGCTCCACCTCACACATAACTCTTTTTGAAATAAAGTTTATTGATTGAATGTCTTGTTTGCAATTTTTATCTTTATAGAATACAGGGACATATAGACTGCTAGGATGCACAACTTGAAACAAGTGCACTAACCTATAAACGTAAATGAATACACACTGAGACGGTAAAAATTGTGAAGTAGAGACAGAAAAATTGACCACCGGATACAGGTTGATGACAAAATGTAGGATTTGGTATCAAATACTTCTTATTGGAATTTTATTGTCCCTACTGCACACCAGCTGCCAGATCCATATCTTGATTTCCCACAGACTTTATTGCGCTCTATTCACCCCTCCACGCAGAGAGATCTCCGTTCACCATCAGCTTTTCCAATTCCCCACAGTATAGAAATGTAATTATTTTCAATTACAGAGACTGCCTGCAGTGTTCTAAGGGGTGGGTTTTGTACACAAAGAACCCTTACAAAAGGCTTGTCAGGCATATTCTATCTCCATTTGACTAATTATTATTCTTAATAAGTATAAAGCTTAACCCCCAATGTTTAATAAGGTTTAGATGACAATTTAGCTTTTTTTATGAAAACAGTTGGTACCTTTTTCTAGGGTTAAATCGCAGGCTGATAGTGAAGGAGAACTTTGTAAATGTTCAACAATTATTCAGGAATTTGCAAGTGTGCTTATATAATCCTGTTACATTTGAAGTACCATTATATTGGGTTGAAAAATAAAATGAAAAAGCTAGAAAGCTTTAACAAAGCCAAAATAGGGCAACACTTTCGTTAACTAATAACTTTCAATAAATATGGATTAATAGCTCATTGTAAATGTAGACAACATAATCTATTGAAAAGTGAACTAACATGAACTACTATCAAACAGTGCTTGTGTTGAAGGGATAGTTCACACAAAAAAAAACATCTTTATGTTGCTCAAACCTGTTTATGACTCTGTGGAACAGAAATTAAGATATTTTGAAAAATGTATCAATAGTTTGTGGCTATACATTGGATGTCAATGTTGTTCTGTCACCAACATTCTGCAAAATATCTTCTTTTGTGTTTTGCAGTAGAAAGAAAGTCATACATGTTTGGAATGACCCGAGAACTGAGTATTTGTTGCCAGAATGTAAATTTTAGATGAACTATACCTTAAACCATAACGGTTACATCAATTACAACCAGATTACTAAATTGGAGATAGAATCGAATTGTCTATAGAAACAATCTACAGCATTTATATGGACGGATACATATCAGGCACAATCCCCTTCTGGGTTTGAGGTGTTTGGTTTGAAATCAGTATAACGGAAATCCATTAAAGCTTTCTTTGCACTTAAGACCAAAGTATTCGATAGTTAGCTTTTAAGTAAATTAGAGTGTCCAAGTTTTTGGGCAGAAATCTACATTGCTGTGGTTTAAATGTTATGCTGACCAGGTCAAATATCTGATCCACCGATGTGGTTGTTGCTGGCACGGTGAAAACTTTCTTGGCTACTTGCGAGAGCAAGGGGAAATCGATGGACTTGCGCTTCCAGTATTGCAATGGATCCTCATCCGTTGGTTCTTCGTGGAGATACGTAGACAACTCCTGCTCCACAGTCTTGGCCTGAGCGGTCGGCCTCTGCTTGATAAAAGAGAAGAGCTTGCAGCGTTTAGATGGTGAAGGCTGGGCCTCTGAATGATGTTCTAGTGGACTTAATGGCTGTGAATGCTTTCCGATCTCCTCCAGCAATACTTGCTTGTGCCAGTCACCGTCACTGCTCCAAGACAGTTTGAACTGTGGATCCAAGGTAGTTGCTGTCACATAGAGAGGGTCTTCAAGAATCCCAGCGAGCCTGCGGTCTAGAGCTTGAGATAATCCCATCACAATCCCTGAACACTGTTGAGTATTGACTTCTGCCAGATGCTTGCGAAGACCTAGTACACATGGCAGGGCTAAGCTGATGGACACATGCTTGTCACCAGATACCATGTCTGAGGCCTCTTCGAAAGGTTCCAATACCTCCAACAGCTCCCGTAACACTGCTTTTTCTAAACTACCGAGGACTAGGTCACTTCTATCCACAATGTCTTCAAGAAAGTCCATTGACTCCACCATTTGACGCATTATTTTTAACTGTGCGTTCCAGTGCTTGGATGAGGGTCCCTGGTCAACTGAAGAGCCGAACACTTGAAGCAGTTTTTCAGGTGCTACGGTAGCAATAATATAGTTGTAAAGATTGGCTGCTTTGCTTAAAGGAACGGATATCTGAGAGGAAGCGCATACTCCTTCCTTGACACACTGAGCCAATAATCGAGCAAAGCAGTCTATCCTACTTCGACCAAGACACTGGTCTAAAGACTTGTGGTTCTCATTGCTACCCATGGCCTTCTTATTTTCGCCTGTAACAGCTTCTTCATCGCTACAATCGTCCTCCCCTTCCACTTCATCGCTTCCAATAATATGGAAGCCAGGCAAACGAAAAGCTGATCTTTTTTCAGAAGGCGACGAGTCGGCAACAACTCTGAACACTTTTCCGGAGATGCCGTGGGAGTCGGAAATCTCATCGAACTCTGTGATCATCTGCTGAGTGTTGCTATGGCCTGGAAGAGGTAAACATGCCAAAAGCGCAGATCTAATATTCCAGTCTGTATTTATGAAATGACAAGTCACTCCAAGATACCCACAGTTGACACCCACAGTGTCAAGAGACATACTGCAGGATTCTGCCCCTTTAAGAGCCTGTTTGGCAGCTTGCTGCACCTGAGAGACATAGGCAGGCAAAAGCTGCTGTTGTATATAATGACAGGGTACTGGCATGTAACGGGGCTCCAGGAGCTGAAGCAGCTCCCGAAATCCTTCGTATTCCACTATCTGTGCTGGCTGCAGGTCTCGGATGATCATCTTGCCAATGGCTTCAGAGATGAGGGATTGCCGCGGGTCACTGTAGTCAAATTTGTTCATTCCGGTGCCACTTTGAGAGATCACTCGGCCACCAGGAGGGCCCGCACACGTCTGCATTGTCTCTCTTTTCACATCTTTCTTCCTTACAAACTCATCATACATAGCTTGATGTTTGCGCTGTGAAAATGAACAGTGTTGGGTTAAGTGTTGGGTTAAGTTACTTAGAAAGGATATCTGCTGCAAATTGATAACCCTGTATTCAGATCATTTATGAGTTTCTTTTTTATCATTTTTTAAAAAGTAATTGCATTTTTATCTCCGAAAATTGGTATGAACATTGACCACATGGAAATTAAGCTTTTTTATCTTTAAATCTTATTTAACTTTTTCAAGTATGTGTAATTATTATACAAACCTGTCACTCTTTGGTAAACAAAGACAATACTCCACAAAATATTTTTTCAAATAATGTACGTGCAATTTTAACAAAATACATATTTCAATTGCGTTCTAATGGATTTTTTACCTACATTTAGATTTTTACATGTAATACTGTTTTAAATTAAATATCGTTTCATTCAGAATTGTTGAAAGTATATCATACAGTAGTTACATGAAATGATTAAACAGTAAATAAATTCCTTAAAATAGAACAGTAATCTCTCAATTTTGTCATTAGTAATATGGCTGATTTACATCTAACAATGATGGTTTCTGTATAGTGTTTCTGACTATTCATACAGATAAACTGCTTATGGAACATGTCAAAAAAAGCTACAACGACAACATAAAGGACATCATATTAAGTTACCACGCAGAAACACGTTATAAATATTCTAAACATTTCCTTATTATGAAAAGTGTATACATGTCTTTTATATTTGCATTGGCTTTCTCTGAGATAGAAGTTACCATTTACCTTTAAATGTGTAACGAAGTTAGAAGTGACTGTCCGTTTTGCCTGAATCCTTGTGCCACAAGCTTTGCAGTTCGATTCAATTTTGCCATTTTCACCCTCACAGACGATATTGAAATAATCCAGAATGGAGACCCTAGATTTTGACGCCATTTATGATTTTTAAACCTTCCACAATGGATATGATACATTTAACGAATCAAATTGACAATCGATTCTTTCACACATCATAAAAAATTGTCTTGATTTTGCGATTCATATTAGCTGCCTTGTCTGGATGCAGAGATATAATTTGACCGAGATAACGCGTTCGCCTTTGCTGACACTGATCATGATAAATTATATATTTAAATTGCGGTAAAACACAAAGAGCATATGTCCATCAAACCTGCTTAAGTCTACAAACGTTATATTGGTTGCAGCATCAGTCGTGATGTAAATATCCCCCTATCCGCTAGCAGCTCTTTTGCGACGAACACAGCACCAGGAAGTAGATCGCTCGTGGATTGCGGTTGCCAGATTGGGTGGATTTCAAGCCAACCAGAAATTCATCCGAGCGGTACGGTTCAGTACAGTACGATTCGGTACAGGAACCCGTAATCTCTGTAAAACAATCAGACTAGCTCCACCCATTAGGTTCCGGTACTATTGGTACTACTCTGCTAGGTACCCTAACGAAGGGTACAAAAAAGTGGTACGGTACGGTTCGCTATTTTGTTACACAAAAAAAATTGTTCCGTAGTGAACAGTACTGAACCTTACCACGCAGTGGATACTAGGCATTCATTTAGCAGGCACCAGTCAACATTAAAAACATGGATTCTGTTTCCCAGAATAGTTCGCATGAGGCTGTTATTTGATCATTTTCTGTATTTTTTCTAATTTTGGTTCTCATAATGCATTGCATGAGGCTGTTATTTGATCACTTTTATTTTTTTCTTATTTTGGTACCCAGACTGAATATAGTATTTTTCTGTAAGAATAAAGACTTGTTAATGTTTAGTGGACATTTATCTTTTAACATACTGTTGCCAGTTAATTGCATAAATGTAAATCTACAGTAAGGTACTGGCAAACTGCTGCCAGTAATACTGTAATTTCTGCAGACATTTTTTACAGTGTACTTTTGGAATCTAGCCCTTAAGGAAAATTAGTTGAAGACCCCTGGTGTATATGCCGGCTTTTATGGTTCGTTAATCTTTTAAAAAACGTAGTTCTGGGTTTTGTAATTTGTTTGCTGTACACCTTGTCACACAGCAGTTTTTAGGCATTGTTCTGATTTTTGTTAGAAGTCAGAAATGACAAGGAGGCCGCTTCCCCCAATAGAAAGTCAATAGATGTAATCAAAAAGTATTGTTGGTTGCATTGGTTTTTCAGCAACTTTTGCAGTTTGTAAAAGAGTAGCAAACAATCACTTTCTTCTCATATCACAAGTTGACAACATGAACGATCAATATGATGCCAGGCTCGTAGCTCAAAACCCGCTCCAAACACATTATTTGGCAAGAGAGACGTTCAAGAAAGTTTGAGGAGTCACCTGGTAGCACAGAGAACATTGGTTGGGCACCCCTGTTCTATTGCAATCCAATGAATCCATTTGACATTGCATTGTTATGATCATTCATGACACATTCAGTATTCATTATCAGCAAGAACAAGTTTTTGGTTGCCATCATTCACCATTTTACTTCCTTAGAGTAAAACAATTCTTACATAGCTGTATGAAGCATATTTGCATTTAATAGACCACAATTATTTTTACAAATCATTAACATCATTTTTTGAAGTATACCTTCAAATAGTTAACATTTTTATTAATAAAAACAGTTGTCAAACACACCATGGGGATCTGTCTTTTTAAAGGGATAGTTCACCCAAAAATAAAAATTCTGTCATCATCTACTTGCCCTTAAGATTTTCGAAATCTGTTTAAATTTCTTTGTTCTGATGGACACAGAGAAAGATTTTTGGAAGACCCGAACAGTTCCTTGATCCCATTGACTACCATAGGATTTTTTGTTTTGTTCTGTTGAACACAAAAGAAGGTATTTTGAAGAATGTATGACAGCAAACCGTTTTAGGGCACTTTTGACTACCTTTGTGTTTTTCCTACTATGCTAGTCAGTAGGGTCCAAGAACTGTTTGGTTACAAGCATTCTTCCAAATATCTTTCCCTGTGTTCAAACAAACAAAAATATTTATACAGGTTTGGAACCACTAGAAAGTAATTCATGACAGAATTTTCATGTTTGGCTGGACTATGCCTTCAATGTTCATACAAATGAAAATAAATTAAGGTTCTAGAAGTAAAGTAAAGTAAAAAAAGTAACTGTTAATCTTTTATTATTTCTGGTTTGGTCTTTCCTGATTTCTCTTGCTTTTCTTTCATCTGGGCCTGCATTTCTTTCCTCGAAGCCAGTATTGCACTCTGTATGGACGCAATCTCTGCTGAGAGAGTGATCACTAGTGGAAAGAGGGAAAATACTTAATTGGTAACGCATAATAAACCAACAAGAAAACACAATATACTTTATATGATAACAAAAACAGCTTGATGGGAAGTCTTCAAACTGATACTGTCGATCTCTGATGTGTGTGTTTAATAGAAATGTAACATATTGGTAACATTAAAATCAACGAGAATAACATTAAAAACGAGCTCACCTTCTCTAAAAGCAGATTGAGCTTGTTTCAGATTCTGTGGTACAAGAATTCCAAACCATTTTAATGGATCTCTGTTTTCTGGTGTGGTTGACTCAGTCTTAGTTTTTCCTTGATGGTCAGTCTCCTGTTGCTCAGAAGCACCTTCCTCTTTATCCTCCTTTTGTTTGGTATTTATTCGCCTTCTAAGACCTGAAATTTTAAATAATAGCATGTTGAAAAATAAAACACTGCAATCATTAAACCACTTTAGACACTATGGTAAAGCACCCCTGTGGAAACACTATGAATAAAAAAAATCTCCTTTAAATTATATTGAGTCAGTCTTACCTCCCTCCTTTGCTCCAATGTCTTCTATCGAGTTATTTTGTGTCAATTCATCTGTTTTATTTTCTGCTCTGTTACATTTAAACTCAACTGTTCCACTTTCCATCAAGCTTTAAAACATTAAAAACATAAATTTAAATAATTTAATACTTTTTCACAAATTAATGTTATGTCGTTTTATAAAATTTATGGACCTGTCCTCCACATGAACAAGCGGTTCCATCTCACTTGCATACTGTAAAGAGGAGACTTGCTTATTTCCCATTGAATAACGTGCCTTGGCTATAGAAAACCATCCCTGTGTAACAACATTAAAGAGAAGTGTATTAAGAATTCTCCAAATCAAATGTTCTGTGTATATGTAATTATGAAAAAATCTGCTGTAATTTAACCAGGCATTCGTTTTCGTTCTCTTACCCCTTCTATAAGTGAATTCAGTTTGTGCCTTTTCTCTTCCAGAGCCTCGAGCTGGTCCATGAACAGTAATAACTGCTCATCCAAACAAATGTTTTGATCACGCATTTCTATTGTTTTGTCTGACTATACAAATAAGCAATATTTCGCTGAAGGAAAGTTGACCTGACAACAGAATTGAAATATGAAATGTTTCGCTGAAACGCTAGCAGTAGCACTAGCTGAGTGAGGTCGTCGAAGCTTTACCGGTCACGTGATAAACAAGTCATATGATATTAAATGGTACCGGTTACGAATTCTGTTTACTGTTATTTGTGTGCGTATGTGCTCTTTTTGATTGCTGAACCACTGGATGAGAACAATTTTAACGATCGTATAAAAGGCATGGATTTATAATGTGCTACTATGTGTAATAACTTATGTATATTCTGAACTGAATAATTACCTGACTTGCACAAATAAAGAGTGCTTTGAGATTTTGCTCTGTTATGTGTCGTTTTAGCAAATTGTTTTTTTCTACATGATAAACTTTATCGCTTTTTCTGTTTAAAAGAAAAAACATTGCTTCCCATACCGGGAGTCGAACCCGGGCCGCCTGGGTGAAAACCAGGAATCCTAACCGCTAGACCATATGGGAGATATGTTTAAATGAAGACGCAAGGCTTTATAATATTAAAGGCAACAATGCGTGTACTATCTAGAAGGTCAATAATTTCTTATTTTCGCTATTAATTGCTTTTCTGTATTGTATATAATGCTGTATGATTACTGATTTTAAACACAACCGAGTACCTTCAGGTGGTTAGTATTGCCACAAGCTACCTTACGCAAACGAGCATATGATGCTGTATGAATATGACTTTTGAAACAACATTGCATGAGTATGAAACATCCTTTACGGTTAAATTAGTTAATAGCCGGCAATGTTAGGTTTTATGCATTCAAAGATAGGTATTATGCATTCCAAACATTACATTATTTATAACAGAACTACGTTGACGTGTTGTTGCAAGTACAAGTTCAGAATTGAATCTGCATCTTCCACCACCTCTGGTAGCTCGCCGTGATCGTATAGTGGTTAGTACTCTGCGTTGTGGCCGCAGCAACCCCGGTTCGAATCCGGGTCACGGCAGGGTTAAGTCCCTATCACGGCATATGAGGTACATTTTTCATCTTTTGAAATTCTAATTTGTCGCTCATCCTTACAAGTTATAACAGTAATATAGTAGTAAAATCGTTTTGTAATAAATAATACGTTCACTCAGACATACCCCTTCCGCAATTGTGACGCCATTCATGTTCCGAGACGATCGTCCAACTGTAAGCTGAGTAGATTTCAGGTAGGGACGTTCCACACGCAGAGCATAAAATGATTGGGTCGCGTTTCTCACGTGGCCTCCGAGAAGGCTGTGACTCGATGGCGCGATGTTTCAGCAGTCAAAGTGCAGTTAGTAACGTTGAATTTACCGACATACATCGCAAACTGCATATAGAAAATCATCACAGTTCAAGGATATTTCACACTTCACCACAACGCAGCTTTGTCCTGAAACACTGGTCGGTGAAATTGGCTGAATTTCTGTTATCTCGTGCAAGGTAAAGCATTATGGAAACCCACTTATCACTGTACTGCTGGTACTATTATACTTCTATTAAAAATTTACTCGTTCTTTCATTTGCCTTTACAGATGTTAAAGGAAGCAGACGCTATAAATCATCCCTATTGGCCACGTAACCTGTCCATTCCAAACTATGTGGCTAATGACCGTTCAATGTCAGAAATCCTTATATTCCTGTTCTCCGTGTCTGGGTTACTGCTGGTTGCCACCTGGTCACTAACTGGGTGTAAGGTATCTGGGAGCAGGCTCAGTGGAGGGAGAAGGTTAGCTCTGTGCTGGTTCGCTGTGTGTGGCTTCATCCATGGTGTAATTGAGGGATGGTTCTCTTTATACTATACCATTATTCCTGAAGACCAGAGTTTTCTTTCACAGCTCTGTGAGTCAAATTGACATTTTATAAACTGCACATGTGTTACTAACACCGTAGACACGGTGTCAGTGATATCAACTCAATAGTATAAACCTCAATGTCTAAGAACTAAAGTACTATCTTTTATCCGGCACAGGGAAAGAATATTGCAAAGGAGACAGCAGATATGCAATGTAAGTTATGTACATTCTTGTCACAGTTTTAGTATTCCTCTTTGCTTGTCTCAAACCCCGTTAAATCTTTTTTTCAGAGGGGATAACTTCACAGTAAGCATGGAGACGATAACAGCTTGTCTCTGGGGTCCCTTCAGCATATGGATCGTCATAGCCTTCCTATATAACCGTCCTTACAGATTTGTTCTGCAGCTCATCGTATCCCTGGGTGAGTTATTTTGGTTTCTCTATATATATACTTGTATTATTAAAATAAGCAGTTATTTTGTCTTGTCAATATAGTAATAATTGAAAGATTGGATTGTATCACCCTATGGCAAACTTTTTATTGCCCTTTTATTAGGAAATAAAATTCTGTCCGTTCTTTTTTACTTGCAGGTCAGCTGTATGGTGCAGTGCTTTACTTTTTCACTGAGCACAGAGACGGATACATTCACAGCGAGTACGGTCACCCCATATACTTCTGGTTCTACTTTGTATTCATGAATGCTTTATGGGTTGTCATTCCTTTTATCCTTATATTGGATTCATGGTCTCAGTTATCAACCAGTCAATCCATGTTTGATAAAGCAGCCCGGAAAGAAAAGTCTAAAAGAAGCTAGTCCAATGAAGCTAGTCCAACAGTATTGTCTAACTTAAAAAAGAATTAAACTTCTAAACTTGATTTTTATCATTACAATATGTGAAGAGATACAGTACTGTTGATGGATACAAATAAGGGCAGAAAGTAATGTTTATGTTGAATATTCATTACAGTAATTCAAATTTGTTCTTGTTCAACATTGAAGGTTCCTAATACTGTTGCAACAGGCAACAGATTATTTTTGTAAATATGAAGCTTGAATGTTTTTTTAGAACACACTATCTGATCTACACACTAACTGATCTATTGCTGGCTCCTCTATTGTAATCAAATTGACTATCCTTAAATATTAGTTAAATAGATGTCGCATTGGCCTGTTAATCATGAGAATCCACTAGATGGCACCATGTCTAGGGATGATAATAAAACAGACATGTTGAGATTGTTTTTTGGAATCATGGAGCAAAACACTCAAGGTAAAATAATTCAATTTACATGTTATCTAAAAAATAAAGATTGTTTTTACCGTGCAAATGGCTTTTTCCTGTCATAATTTTGATCAACGCTGCCGTGCAACTCTAACCATATTTAACGGGGGCCATAACGTGTCTGTACGTAAGTAATAAGGTGTTGAGAAATGAAAACGTTGTGTTTATACGCAGAAAACCGCAGCACCACCATTCACTTCTGCCCTGACCAATAAGGTGGCGGCGTTGGGGTTGAATCCAGTGGACAATGGTGTGTCTAGGTTTTTATATGGTTAAAAGTCCCCCAGAGTTGTTGCTGTCCTACATTCTTCAAAATAAAATATTTGGTGTTCAACAGAACACAATTTTTCCTGCTTTGTGATAGCTAGTTGGGTCCAAGAATTGTTTGGTTACAAGCATTCTTCGAACGCCCTTTCTCTGTGTTCATAAGAACAAAGAAATTTGTAAAGATTTCGAAAAACTCGATGGTGAGTTAATGACAGAATTTTTATTTTTGGGTGGACTACTACATTTCGTTACACTGTACTTGTATATGTGTAATGACAATAAAGTTGAATCTAATCTAATCTTAATGGTAAATTAGGCATCGGACTTTAATAAAAATACATTAAGGAACATACATTTAGATTTTTTTTTACTGATATGGTGTCTGTTGTGAAAATTCATATATTAAAGAAAAGCAATATAATACATAATCATAATATAAAACTTGAAACATCAAAATGCCGAAACCCGGGATCGAACCAGGGACCTTTAGATCTTCAGTCTAACGCTCTCCCAACTGAGCTATTTCGGCTGTTCAACCGATCTTCGTTGGCAGTAAGATGATTCTGACAAAAATACATATGTCTAGATTTTATATGGTTTAATGAATATAAAATAGGATTTCATCCAACGTAATAGTCTTATCAAAAAGAATGGCACGTTTGTAGGTGGGGCCTTACCGGAGGACTAAATAGCTGTAGGTAAAATTTGGCTTTTAAACCTTCCATTCAAAAGCTTGCTGATAGGGGATATAAAGTTAACGTTAGACCAGTCAGATATGGAGCAAGCACTGCATTAGCGCCAACATTGTGGTTCAGGTTCAAACCGTTCCGACTCCACTGACAAAATTTTCTGTTAAGAGACATTGTAGAATATGTAATTTAACTATTTTGTGTCAACAATTAACTTCTTTCACAAAGAAACTACATATGTTCTACTTATAAATGTCACATTCTTGCTCTATTGTCAATAATTACCTTAAAGAGATCATACCACCACTTTAATCTGAGACCCTGTATGGGGTGTATGCCAAAATCAGCAAGCAGGAAGTTCCACATCCCCCACACACATTGTATTTTCTTTTGTATGGATTTAAAACAAACATGAATATTTAGGGTTTTTTTGCAACAAAGCCACAAATATAAACACTATATAAACTGACAATAAACCTGACACCTGTTGACCTTATTCCTGAAATATTAGTTTTAGTACAATAGATTAACAAATAAACAGACCTCACCAGACCTGAATATTCCATCACACTTTAACGGTAAAGGATTTTCTTTGATGAGAACATCAAAAGCACGGGGAAAAACTCAAAGGTAATGTTATTATACAGCACTCGTCTTTTAAAAATAAAATCAGACATAGCTGTCTGCCACCTTAGAAACACAACCATGCTGCTGAACTTGCTATCCGAAACGGTTGCACTGATGCAGTAAAGTTTTATTGACTTCTAGACTGTATTAATGCACTAGGTGGTTGTCCTGCATCTTCAATAAGCAAAGTATAGCTAACGTTAGTCCAAAATGCAGCTGCTTACCAGGTTCAGAAAATATGATCATAATGCCTCTTCATCTCCATACCAGTTGCCTTTGCAAAATTTTAATTATAAAGCTTTCAACTGGATTGGGATTCATTTAGCAATCGAAGAGCCATGGTTTTCAGGACAAAATCAGAACGGTTAAATGCAGGAGCTAAACTGTTTATTTTCCAATGCACTCGTATTTGTCACATTCATTTAAACAGGGACACGATCATTAGACAGAAAATATAAACAAAGGATCAATAATTTGTTGCTAAACATAACTTTATAATCGTTCTCACAATCCTGATTCATAGTCTCAAGTACTTTGCATTTCACGTCTGCGGAATACAGATCAACTCATAGGAGTCACCTTGGAGTGATTTTTGATAATGAATCAGAAGGTAATGAAGTTAGATAACCAAATCAACACAGTTATCAAAAACAGTTTTTATCATCTTAAATCTACTGCGAGGTTGAAACCCGTTTAACGGCTATAAGGACTTGGAAATTGTGATTCATGCTTTTGTCACTCACTTTTAATAGGAAATTTTGATTTTGACATTGGTGGGGACATAAATAAAATCGGTGTGTATGCAGAGCCGCATAATGACAACATTTTAGTGCAGTTTCCTTGACTTATCTGAACAATATAATATTTTAACGTTTTTTTTTATATTCAACCTTACTAATGTTACACAAGTCATAAACAACAAATATACAATAGGTCCATTTTTTGTGATGCCAGTGAAAACCATGGCAAGGAAAATAAAAACTGAACCAGCAGATTTCCTCCAGGTCTGCTACAATAGAAATTAAGAAAATGTTCTGGGCTTGGCTTACTTTGGTTTGTTTTAAAATAGCTCCGAATGTCTCCATCCTTAACCTCACCTTTTTATATCACGTTCATGATTCACATCATGTTGTTTCCTAAAACATAACCCTCACACAGAAAACATGAGCAAATAACAAGATTACACAGAAACATGATTTGCATCACGCATTTTACGTTTTAAATAATAAAGGCATATGAAACAGTCAATTGTCAATCACTGTCCTTGAATCCCTATGTAAGATAACTCGTCGCATTATTTGTATTTCTCCTTGTCGGTAGCCTGAAAAAACATGCACATTGCATCGTGTTGACAGAGCTTTGGCGCTTGGTTCAAACGAAAGCCGCTGACGTCACACATTAGCGAGAGAAGGCTCAAAGCCATTCATAATGCGACCTGGGTTAGAGAGGTGGGATTTAAAAAAGAAAAGCCAATCCAGTTAGCGACGTGATCTACAGAGGCGGGACTCATTGCAGAGAACGAGATTTAAGAATTTGTGTTCCACACAACATATACAACAGCGGTTGTATAAGATGTTTAACTTCAATTAAATTATTTTTGGACAAATAAATGTTGAATATATAATTAAGTTTTAGGTAGAAAACACAGAAAAGCATCAGGGTTATATATAAATGTAGATAAATTGTTTGGTAGAAATTTATTTGTAGGGACAAATTTGTGTTCCCTAGAAATTGGTAGGGACACGTCCCTATGCTAAATATGCTCTATACAAGTATGCAATTTGCTTGTTACATACATAACGTTTATCAGAAAAACATCTACAGTTGCAACATGAGCAAGCGAGTGTAATCATTATTTTATTCTTACGACAAAAATGAGGTTCTTAAGAAAATATTTGAAAACGTTTTAAGAAATGTTTGAGAATCGCTCTCACGAACATTCTTACGAACTTCCTATAATTGATCTGAATAACGATCTTAGATTACAGTTTCGTGAATCCAGCCCTATAGTGTTGTAATAGTAATTTTTCTCTATGCCACGATCGCGTCTGAAACTTAAAGGAGATCGTTGTTTTTCTATTTCCGCCGCCCTCCCCCCGATTGTCTAATGACCTAACAGCTTATATCAGCATGTCCCCGGATATTGGAGGTTATAAATCTCATCTTAAAACCTATTTTTTCTTTTTAGCTTTTACTCTTTTATCATTGTATGTGTTCTATTTTTCATTCAAGTACAGCACTTTGGTCAGCTGGCCCTGTTTTGATCGTGCTCCAGAAATAAATATAGCTTTGCCATCACATTGAGAAAAGAAATCTCCCGCCCTCTACATGACAAGCTGTGGAAAATGTTAATGTTATAGTTTTTTCTCTAAGATTAACACAAGGGGTCGCTCTTTCATTCTTTAAGACCTTTTTTATTTTGTGTGTTTAGTGTTTCCATACATTTTAGCAAAGTAATTTGATCTGAAAGGGACCAAATATTACATAAAATAAAACTTATATATTTTTTCATTTAATTTCTGCGCAATTAAACCTTAAATTTATCACCCAGGTAATTAATTAAATTTTAAGCTGAATTCCATCCGGCTGTAAGAAGTGTTAAAATAACTGTAAAAAAAGTATTTAATTCTAATTGCACAATTGTTTTTATACACACCACACACTACCCGTTCTGAAATATCTGGTATTGCTGGATGTAAATAGGAGCCATAGGGCCTATGCACCAGTTGTGCATAAGTTACTACAATTAGCCTAGTTTTGACTTAAATGGGCACTATGTTACAACTTATCCACTACTAAATATTTTTGAGTTGCACCATTCAACTTAGTTTTTTCATAACGTTACGCTTCAATTAAGTATTTACAGAAGCGTCCCCTCAGGAGTATCTGTAGGAATAAAAAAAACATAGTTTCACTCGAAATTCTTCAATGCTTTAAACATACATGATAATACTGACATTTACAGTCACTTACCTTTTAAAAGAGAGAACATAATGTGATGACATTACTTTATTAGCGGCTCAAACAAGAACCCGTGTTGTGCATATCCAAATAAAATCAACTTTTTTATTTCATTGGCGGTTGACATTAAAATGATCATTAATTATGATTTTCAAATGTAGTATTATTTTTAATCAGCATTTTCTTTTTAATGTAAAATATGAATTAAAATACCTATTATATTATTCATGATTAGGTGGCATTATATTAATGAAAAATGTATTTTACTGTTATTATATGAGGTAAAATAAGTTTACATAAAGAACATTTGAAATTCACATCACTTTAACACAACTTTTTCTCACAAATTTAAAGGCTGCTCTTTGACTATTGAAGGCAAACGTCATATTATGCGACTACGCATTACTTTACAAAGCGCTTAAGAGCTACTAGCCACGCTCTGCCTTAGGAGCAAAAAGTGCAGACGATTAACGTACAGTTACAAACTAAATTGTAGTTGCTAAGCCTTTAGTGTGAACTTTACGTTCTCATTTAAGAGGGAACTCACGAATGGCTAGGGCAACCAACCGAACCCACATGAAAAATCCTCATTGAAACGAAATTTAGAGGGTTTTGCTTCTGATCTCTTCAAATTTAGAATGATGTTTTTGTAAATTCAATTGTAAAAGTGAAAGATACTTAAAGGGACAGTTCATCCAAAAGTAAAATTCTCTCGTCATTTACTCGCATTCCACTCGTTTCAAATTTGTATAAATTTTATTGTTCTGATGAATACAGACATTTTTTTTGGAAGAATGCTTGTAACCAACAGTTATTGGCCATCATTGACTGAATATATTTTTTCATATGGTAAAGGTGGCCCAGAACCGTTTGCTCTCAAATATTCTTTAAAATATTTTCTTTTGTGTTCAACAGATCAAAGACATTTATAAAGCATTTTGTCCTACTATGGTAGTCAATGGTGAGATTTGGAAGAATGGTATTTTAAAAAACTATACAAGTAAAAAGTATGGTTATTATGAAGTTCTAAAATATACATTTTTATAATATATTATTATAATTACTATTCCTTACTGTTTATATTAAGTCAGTGCATTTTATTCCCACAATCTATTGTTTTTTTCAGAACATACTTTTGGTAAGAGTATTTCATGCCCATGATCTATTGTTTTTTTTTAAAAATACTTCTACCTGGCAAGATAACCTAAATTTGTAAATTTCAGTTTGCACAACTAACAACATGAATATCATTCATGTCTTTAATGTATTTTGTGTCCTACCCCATTAAAATGGTTTTGTCAAAATAATATTCACATAGATTTCTGACGGGAATGCAAAAAACAAAGAATTCCGTCCCTGGGTGGGCTTGAACCACCAACCTTTCGGTTAACAGCCGAACGCGCTAACCGATTGCGCCACAGAGACTACTGGTTTGACTCGCTGAAACTATTGATTCAAAAACATAGACAAAGGGTCTCTGGAACAACACACAAATAGTACACATAATGTAGAAACCCCTCTTGTTCCACACAAAATTATTCTTAAGGTCTTTTATAGCCCCCGAGAGGAGCTGCACAGGATATAAATGTTGTAGGTTGACATCATTTGCTCTTGAGTGGAGAGTATTGTTTACTAATCTGTGGGGCCAAGCAAGTCCTCTACAAATGCTGCATTTCCATGTGAATTCTTTACGGAGTAGTTTTTTTGTAGCTTGACAATCCTTGCCCAATGTCTAAAAATGAGGACCAACTTGCAAAAACACCAAGATACCTACTTTCAACACAAAATTGTGCATCGAGTAAAATGTGTTTATTCAGGTAAAGTGTACATCTGTTTTAGGCGCTGTATCTAATAACTGGCCATTTGTTTCTGAGGGCAATTTGCGTACCAAAGTTAGTCAATTGTATAAGCAATCAAAAAAGTCCAAGTCTTTACAAATTACGACTACAAATTTAATTGCACATAAGGCAAAATGCACAAATATCACATTTGAATGCATTACACCAAATAAGGCATTTTGCCTTATTGCAATGCTTCATTGACAGTCTCAAACAAACATTATTTATTTTATTTTAGAAAAAAATGGAAAACTCACCGTCCCTGGGTGGGCTTGAACCACCAACCTTTCGGTTAACAGCCGAACGCGCTAACCGATTGCGCCACAGAGACAGATGCCTTTATATTCTGGAATGTTGCCCCCTAATATTGTACTGGTCTGTACTGAACAACTCATGAAGAGGACAAAAAACGGTGTATTTCAACATCTTCAAAAAAATCTAACATAACCTTCTGCTTAAATAAAGACATCCATGTGCTAGGCCGTTTCAGTCTTGTTTATGTTGCATACGTAATACAGATTTATACCCACTATAAAACGATCAATATTTATACACTGAAACTGTTATCACAAATTGTGTAAAATGTATTTATATATCTTATATCGTTACATATCTTGTTATATATTGTATTTCTCATGCATCTTGTTCATTTAATTTACCATAAGAGCTTATTCATTCTATGACGAGTTCACATTTCAAGGGGGTGTGTGTATTTTTTCATGTAAAGCTGCTTTGAAACAATGCAACATTGTAAAAAGCGCTGTTGTAGAAGTAAATTTGAATTAAAGTTAATTAAAAAAAATTACTAATAAAGATGCAGATTAACCCAGCCATTTTTCAGTAAAACGTTTTTAAAACAACAAATAAAAATCTCTAAATAGATAGTAGTTCAACGAATAAATTATATTTAAGATGCATATAACTGTTTTTGCCAAATACTTTTAACATCCAATGTAAAGTGCCAGACTTGGGGGAATGGGGACCCTTTGGGCTGGAGACACTTTTTGGCTCAGTTACTATGTATCATAGCCTTGCAGCAGTTAAAGGTCCAGTCAGTGAATCTAGTGGCAAGGTTGCGAATTGCAACCATATGCTCACTCCACCCCTCACCCTCCCGTTCGAAACTATGGCTGACAGAACATGGCAAATTATATGCAAGGAGACACGGTATATGTATATAGAAATAGTTCATTCTAAGGTAATAAAAACATAACGCTTCATTGTGTTAAGTCTTTATACACCTCTGAAGCAGTGGCGGCAGCTTCAGAGGTGTTCTTTATGATCTTTTAAAGAGTGGAAGCTCATTTTCGGCCTAAATCATAAAAATTGTCCATTTATTTATATGTGGTGTGAAATATACGATGAAGGTTGCAGCAGTTTGTCTTTCGACTACACATGCAAAATCCGCGATGGGACTGAGTTGGAAATGGAGACACAGAGTGATACGCGTCATAATCTGAAGACCATGCCCACGCCCACACCAACCGTCTCTTTGCATTGCGAGAAGCTGCCGCCTCCTTGTCATTTATGATTTATAACAAAAAAAAAAAAAATGTCTAAAAGCTGATATGTGACAATGTGTATAGCAAACAAGCTAAAAAAACAAGAAATACGTTTTTATAAGCTGTCGACCCCAAAAAACGAGGGTTTTAGGACATAAAAGTGGATTAAAAAGAGATGACAGACCCTCCAATCATCACGCAGTCCGGGCCAGCCCACTCCTCCATTCATCCCAGAGACGCTGAGCGTCCGTGGGCGGGACATAATCGCAGCATTATCCAATGACCGTCTTGTTTCTAAGCACTGAAAAAACTGTTTAAAGCAGCCCCATTGAAGTCAATGGACGCTGGGCTTCAACAGAGTAATGCACTGTACGCTACTGGAATGAATGAGAAGGAAATCGAGTCAGCCGACCTAAGTAGCTGATTCTGAACGAAATTGTTTTCGTTCGAGATGAACGTGTTCAACGCATTTTTAGTCAATAAAATGTTAGTACATATATTTGACCATTCATTTTTTTACAATTATAGGGGAACCTGAGCTTCCCTTGCAGTCTTAAAGAAATCGCGACTGCTCTGAAGATATTGCATTTCTGTCAATAGATCCTCCAAAATTGTACACCATGGACCGTTAATGTTTATTTTAAAAAAATCTAGTTTTTTATGTTATTATGTTTTTGTTGTGTTTTATTGTGTTAGTTAGATGTATTGTTTTAGTTATTATGACTAAACCCAACTGCAGTTTGAATAATATTAATTGGAACGCACAATAAAATACATGATAGCCTTTCGTTTACGGCACAAAGTCAGTCTAGCATAGCCGCATTTCACAGCGTGATGGTCACATTGGTGTAAAAGTCTATCGAAAAGAATAGGAAGATCACGGTTACCACTGATGTGTAATTTGAAGCTTGTGATTTATGTTGGCGAGTGACACTGCCGTTTCACCGATCTGTTCCGCATAGCATCTTCTGAATTGAAATTCTGTCAGCGCTTTGGAGCATATTAGTTTATTGACGTCCTCAACTAACTTTTTTTAATAAAATGCAAAAAAAAACTTTAATTTTGATTTCTAGGCTTTTAAGGTTTGCCATCTAATATCGTTGCATTGCATGCATCGACGAATAAAAAGTGGAAATACAATGTGGCCGTTTGAAAGATTTTTACATTACTTAACACACATGAACGTCGTTCACATTATAACCCCCTGCGCCCCGCTCGTGGTGCGCGGCCTACAGTTTTTGAAAAAAACTCGCTTTTGATAATATTCTATAAAATAACGTCGAAAATGTTGGATTAAATAAGTGTCACGATAAAAAGTAAGCATTCATTACTAGCATGTAAAACTGAATCATAAATATTTGAGCAGTAAGTAAACAGTAACGTTAGTCATATACTTATGTCTCCGCTCCGGCGGATTCCTCCGCCAGGTTGATGATGTCTTCTGGATTTTCTTCCTAAACATTAGGCTTTGGTGCAAGAGGATAAAAATATCTGGCGCTTGTTTGCATTTTCTTTCTTTTCTATCGCGTTTCTGTCGTCACGTTTAAGTTTTCTTTTTAGCAAACCACGATATGTCCTCTTCGACATTTCTAACAGCGTCATATGCAGACAGGTTTCAACATTGGCCATGACGACCTCTAATAACCAATCAGCAAACACCCACCTGACTGAAAGGTAAATTAGATTATTAACGATGTTTTCGGATTTGTTAGGAATGAAATATATATTGATTGTGTGTTAGGTTGAAAGGATGTGGTACTAGGTACTAGGTTTTATTGACTACGATCAGTCCAAGAAAGGTGAATTTTATGTTATTAACTAGGTTTTGTTTTTTGCTAAGTTCCACATTCATAAATCAAAAGTTTTCAAAGACAATCCTCTCTTTTTTTTGTTTTCATGCAAGAATTTGAAAAATACCTAATTTTTCCATCAAATTTTCAAAGAAGAAAAAAGCTGTCAAAGAATTGTCTGTTTGTAGTTTTTTCCTTTATTAATCTTATGTAATTCTCTTTATTTCCCCCTGGTTCTTTGTTTTTTTTTGTAAATTGCATTGTATGTTTGTTAAAGCATTAATATAATATAAACGCAATAAGGCTTTACTTGAAAATACAACTCTGTTAACCTATTATCTTTTTAACAGCTTTGTGGACTGTATGCACTCCCATATACTTCTCGCCTGGATAAAGGTGTCTGCTGAATAAATTATAATAATCTTGTTTATTTTAAGTTTCCAGTATGTCTGTTATTCTTCCCTCTTGACTGTAATATACAGAAATAAAATGTTTACAACAAAACAGTATATCAGTATAGTTTATCCTTATAAAACATAAATAAAACATATAATTGAATTCAGTAAATTTCCTAAAAACCCATTTTTACTTAACACAACTTTCAAGTGAATGGGAATTTTAACACTGAAAATGAGAAAGTATATATATACACTATACAGTATTTCCACTTATATAACAGTATAAGAAAATCCCAGAAGTAAAATTTATAGACATTACAGAGTGAGATAGTCAAAAATTATACAATACAGAGCAGCGGTGACACTTTAATAGACTATTTACTTAACAATCAACATTTTACACAGTATAATTTCCAGAGCCATTGAGAGGGAGAGAGAGAGATTTGCATCAAAGTTTTTTTTTGCCACAATGGCAGTTCATGGGGGCTCTCAATAGTTCCCAAAAGTTACTAGTACCCATAGAGCTGCAGCTAAACACACCGATTGTGACAAAGTTTTTACCCATTTTTCAACCTGACGCAAGTAGTTTAATTAATAAAAAATGAAAGAAATAAAAAATTTAAAGAGAAAGCAAAACTTCCTGGAACTATCTGAAGGCTCCATGAATAACTTGACACGGGAAGAACTTTAACTACCGTTTTTGCGAATTTCTATCCAATATTGACATACATGTTCTGTTCTCAGCTTTTAAACATGAATATAATAAATTCCCTTCATATTATTTATTTCCTAGATAAACATCTTGCTTAGCCTTTGACCGAGTTTATTATTCAAGTCTTTTAATCTGGAGTTGACTTGTTTTAAAGCAGTGCGAGCTGATACAGAATCAGGTTGCAGTTCCAGTATCTTTCCAAAGGCCTCACGGGCATCCTCTAATTCCCCAAGCTGCATGCAAGCTTGCCCAAGCCGGTACCAAGCCTTAGTGCTTGCTGGGTTCAGCTCGGTCGCTTTCATACCGCTGTCTCTGGCTTTTTCAAGCTGGCCTAGCTTAAACTGGCACAAAGATAGATTGGAGTGAAGTTCTGCTTTTACAGTTTTATACTCCTCGTTAGCAGGTGTATTGGAGTCATCAGAATTTTTTGCCTCCTCCATTTCTCCACCATTGGGTGATTCCAAAGCAGTTTCATTATCTTCATCCACACCTTCTTTAGACTTTTCTGCCTCTGTATTTCTCCGGGTCTGGACCTGTAAAGTTATTGTCAGTTTTACAGCTCTGCAGTAGCAGTCTGCTGCCCCCCAGATATCTCCATTCCCGAACCGTTGACCACCCCTTTGCTTGTGAGACTGCACCCAACCCCATTTCTCTCCCGGTGTCATCTGCCATGACTCTTGCCCAGAGGTTAATGAGTGTAGCTGAAGTGTAAAGCCTAGAAACTGCTGAGACAATCCCTCTCCTGTTGCACTTTTAGTTTGGGGACCATTAGCATCACTGCATGTTGCATTTAAAGTCTTGGCATTCCAGGCCCGTATTGTGAACTGCAAGTAGAAAACCAACATATTACAGATTATTACACGTACGTATTACATTTTGCACATACTGTATTAAATAAACCAGGATTACCCTCACCACACACATCTCTCCAGCCTTCATCCCTTCCAGGCAACTCTCTATAATGTCACACTGTCCCTCTCCCATACGCAACAAACACCACTCATCCAATGGGATCTGAAGTACAGAATCCTGGGAGCGAGGATATGAGGTAGTCTGCTCACTCGAATTAGCAACGGCTGTTGATTCATGCTCATTGGAATAAGTTTGTAGTGTGTTTTCCTCTGCCACATTCTTTCTTCGCACTTTTACTTTACAGAGGGACCCCATTGTGGGCGTAACGTCCCCATGTAGTCTTGGTCCAAGCCACCTTCGGTACACCTCCCACAGACCACCAGGACACGAGGAGATCCATGAGGACTCAGCTGACACATGATCACCTTGTTTTTCAGGCACTTGGACTGTAGTCATGACAAAAACTTCTAACAAATCTTCAGTATTACCTTTAAAATAGAAGGAAACATATTAATGACAGTAAAAAAGAATAGCATGATTCAGCAAAGAAACGATTAGTAGGCAAAGTCTGATATAAGAAAACAGCGTAAAATATGAACAATATTGCTGATGAAGGATTTATATTACGTTTCTATGAATATTTTCGAAAAAGGTTTCATCAGCACATGTGTTGACTATCACGACACCTGTCATTACTGTGCTGCGATCTCAATTTTAAATCATGTTACACAATATATACTCACTACATGTATATTTCTACTGGTAAAAGTTGAAAACCTTCACTAAAATATAATAAACGCGTTTACCTCCTGTATTTCTTTGCTATTGACAGACTCTCTTCCTCCAAAGTAGAAATCGCAAGAAGAAAGCCTTGTATCGCCCTCTACAGGTACGGCATAGCATAAACATCAACGTCTTTAATCTTGACACCAGATGCCGCTATTTGATGCTACATGTTTTGATGCAGTTTCTTTTATTTTAAATAAAATATAAGCTGCTGAAAATGATGATTAACGACTAGATACTTATTACAAATACAAAACAGCATTCAAAATGAGATGTTATTAGTATTGTTTATTGAGTTGCATTTGTTTTTCACATACGCATTTAAAGTCCTTTGTTTGCAGTCTTTTGCTGATCTTCCAAAAGCAAACATTTCAATGTAAAAACATGATGTATGACTGAACTAATACAGAACAATGTTTTACAGTATATGAGTAAAGAGGAGTAAAATGTCAGTATATAGTTGATAAAGATATCATTGGCACATACATTTTCTGTGAATGGAAAAAATTGCTTTTTCAATTTCTACCAAAACAAAAATGCAGTGCAAAATACAATATACTACAGTAATTGTATCACACACACTGTACCATGGAACTTTGGTAGTTTATATTACATGTTACTACATAATTACCGTGTTTAAGTGGTATTCCAGAATATTTCAAAGTATTAAGCTATTCATTTTTTTTATTATTTTTATATTAATTAAAGGGACAGGGCCTGGTAATGTACGTCCCACTACTTACAACAGCGAGTCTCCTTCGTGGCCAGAGGGGGCGGGCTTGACAGGAGGGTCTTTTTGCGTTGTGTTTCCTGGGTGCATGCAGCGTCACAGAAAGGCCATCCAGTACAGTGTTGCAGAGCGTGGGTGAGTGCGTCTGTGTGCTTGTGAGAGGCAGGGTTAGGGCAGAGTTTCGGAGGACGTTCAGCTGACAGGCGTCGCCGTTGCTACTCGACTCGGATAACAATACAAGCGAAGGCACGGAGTTGTCGCGACTTGCGAGATACGCGCCTTTAACCGGATTAAACCTAGAAAAGCCGTTTTGGAGGGATCCGAGCTGAAGGCGGATGAGCGCAGCCCGCGGGAGGGCAAGTGTGTTTCTGTGGAGGGGTCCAGGTTGCGAAAAATGAACAAAAACCACCGAGCGCCGAGCAACCGAACTCTGAACGCCGTGGAGGTGAAGAGCAAGGTGCGTCTAGCCTACGGGCCAATTACTTTCTTTAGTCTTTACAGAACGGACTAATGTTTGAGTTTTAATGTGAACTTTAGACGTTGAGGTGTGCTTATATGGCCCTGGTCATTTTTGTCGACCTCGAATTGTGAGTAACTTACTCTACAGGATTGCGACAAAACAATTGCGTATGTGACGTTGTATGAGTTTGTGTTGTTGGAGCGATTGTCTGTTTTGACAGTCACTTATTCTTTGTCTGTAGCTAAAATATATATTTTCAAGGTATTTTATTAGTGTTACTAAATGAGTGATGCCTGAATAGTAACTGAATAGAACGTTTTGCTGATCAAGTTCAATTTTACCTTGCCTCTTACTACTTACTCTTAAACAAACTGATGATCATTTCTGTCAGAAAACTTTTCCAAACTTGTCCTCCAAAACAAAACACGAACACGAGATCAAGTTTGTGGAGATTAAATATTGACTGTTCTCGAGGAAGTTAAATCAAACATCTAGCCGCACGTCAGCTCTGTAAAATGTACGCGAATGTAACTCTTTGTAAATCGACCTGTATGTCAAAACACTTTCCCTCACATGTAGCGTGAGAGCAGTTTACAAGTGTTTCGGGACATGAACATTTAAACGTTACATTTTGTTCTTATTTTCTTTATACATTACTCCAGCAAAGTCAAGCAACAAACAACAAAGTCCTAGTCACACTTCCACTAAATCAAAATACAGGACCGCTTTGTCATGGACATACCATAATAATCTAGACCTGACATACATCACATTACACATAACTTTATAACTTATTACAAGTCATGAAACAATCTAATCTGACCAGTTACATCTCATTAAATTTTTGCAACACATGTCTTGCCTGTTATTGTCCTGTGACAATAGGAATTGGGTGTTTGAAATGCAGCTAGTCTAAAATTAGTTGTTATGAATCAGCTATAGACCATTTAGTTTCAAAATCTATTTTCAAAAATAAACCTATTATTTGCTAACCTGAATCAGACGTTACAGACAAACACATGCATTGGAACAAATGACTCACTATTAATAAATGATAACAATATTTGCGCGATTAGCTTTTATTCACTTATGTCTTGCTGTTTTTTTCATATGCATTGTGTATTGATGTCTGTCCCAGTTTGGAGCAGAATTCAGGCGATTCTCTTTGGACCGGTCCAAGCCGGGCCGCTTCGATGAGTTCTATGGCTTGCTCCAGCATGTGCACCGGATCCCTAACGTGGACCTGCTCGTGGGTTACGCCGACATCCATGGGGACCTGCTGCCAATCAACAATGATGACAATTACCACAAAGCCATATCCATGGCTGCGCCCATGCTCCGCCTCTTTTTGCAGCGGAAAGGTGAGGGTTGTGTTTGAAGTGGGTCACTGGTCCCTCACGACTGGTCAAACTTCAACTCCATATAACTCTTGCACAGCAAAACTCTGCCTTAACTTTGTTTATATCTTTAGTTATATGGTCACAGCTCAAATCTGTTATAGCTTGGTGGTCAAGGAGAATAGGTAGAACTCTAAAATAGTTGATGATGTGCAAAAAGCTGTTTTAACTCATAACATACGTGGGGGTGATGACTGTGATCCAGGAAGTTGTTAGTCCAGAAGTGGTGGTTTTGTTGATATATCAATGCTATCAGATAATAATGCGACAGTGCCTGCAGTCTCAAGGTACATGTCAGAAAAGTCAGTTTCATGTACGGTTATAACTTATCTCTCTCCTAGCAGGCAAAACTCTAAAAAAATAAAGGCACTGATGCCTTTTGATGGGACCCATTTATGTTTTTATCTTGATTTTGTGTGCTACAGTTTTTAGTCCAAGATATTTTGGAAGTTTGACATAACATAGTTTTAGTTTGTTGCATAATCTCCCTAAAGCTCCTGTGGGCATGTGTTTCTTAATTTGGTGTGCACATACATATTTTGACGTTTACCCCTCACCTAAGCTCACTTAAAGTAGCAGTGTGAAGTTATAGATTTGTCTGCTGATACATGGGCCTTGATCGCCGTTGTGTGTCTTTTTGGCGTGTTTTGGCCACGTAGGGCCCGTCTGTGGGGTGCCCCATTCTAAGCTGTTTTAGTGTGCCATATGACCTATAGATAGTAAGCCACTTTGTTGGTGGAGATTAGAGGGGTCACCGTGTAACGCTGTGTGTCCTGTGTTTCAATTACACGGTCGACGCTGGCCCCACGCTGTGACCTGTTGCCATGGCAGGGCTTGTGACACGGAAGCACACATTTAGATCAGCCCACTTTTAAACCTCATGTACACAGAGGCTATGCTGTGTAGCCTACACGGTACATAGATAGTTATATATATATATATAGACAGACAGACACCTATTTTCAAGCCTTGTGAGCCTTCCTTCTGTCTACAACCTAAGACAGTGACCAGACTGAAACGTGATGCTCTAAGTGACGGATTTAGACTGATTAGCACACTAGCCATGAATAGTGCTCCTCATTTGAAGCATGCTAGAAATATAATCAAAAAAGATTTCTACGGATTTTGACATTAGTTTGAAATATTCATAATGTAACACCGCAAAATACGTTAGTGAAATATATTTATAACCATTAATTCTCTTGTCTTCATCTGCTATCTTGGATTTTTTTTTTCCCAGTGCATTCTGGGGTTGCTTTTTCCACATGGATACAGTACATGTGGTATTACCCTAACAAGGTATCTGAGTAATGAGTATAATGTGATCAAGTATCCTATTCACATTTAATGTTTTGTGAATAACAATCTACGGTGTGAGTTGAAATCAGTTTTTTAAATCACATATATGTGCCCTATATTAGGACCGAAAGGAAAGCAAATGTCGTTTTAATGGAATGAGACACATGCAGTGATCAGGGTTAAAGTAGCCGTTACTGTGGTAGGAGCTCACATGGGGGTTGGGGGTCGGTCTGAGACATTCTTGAGTGGTGCGCTGTGTCTGTGTTTGGAATTCTGGGTTTTGTTCTGTCCTGATCTGTTTTGCATTTTCAAGTGGCTTGACTTGAGCTCATCATGCTGGACCTGGCTGTTTGAGTGTTAATGGCATGTGTACATCAAAACACTGCAACCGATGGTTTAAGTGTGTTTCTGTATGTGGTCTGTCCCACGTTACACGCTCGCTTTTCAGGTTAGCCACAATACGTCAGTCCCATGCTTGTTTACCTGTTGCCATGTCATCGGTGAAGAGGCCAAAACTGGTTGGAATTAATGACATAGGATTCTTGAGAGGGGATTGGAGCATGCTAGGATAGCTACATTCAAAACACACGGAACATTAGCATAGCCGACTGTTGCAGAGAGGTGTTTGCTGGCTTTAAGGGTGTTGGCACCTGCGTGCCTATTTGCATCATGTGTCTTCCTGATCAGACATCCTGCTCGCTCGCTGATGGGGAGTCACTTTGCTTTGTAGTTCGTCACGTTCTCTCCTCCTCATTCTTTAGTTCAATAGGGACTGATTCCTCTCCTTCATCACCCCCTCGTCTCCAGGTATTCTGCTCAATTGGTGGAATAGTGAAACTGAGCACGATACCGATAGCTGATTATTCAGACTGATATCTGCCGATAACGATTCCAAAGATTAAATGAATATTGTCTGAATGTTTGGTTCAGATTCAAATACTTGATTCTGATTGGCCAGTCGTGACATTCCAAGGGTTGTTCTATTCAAATAACAACCACTCAAAACATAATAATAACATCCTGTAACCCGGATACTGCAAATCATTTTGAGAGGAGCAGTTTAATATTACTCAAAAAATACTTATATGTCTTTTAATAACATATATGGTATTATATTTACGAAAGATTAAATCAATTTGCCTGTTCGTGAAGTTTGAGCATTGTTTCTTAGTTTAAAACCGAAACTAAACGACTTTTCCTCGCGGAAGGTCTGCATTCGGTAAAAATGAGCTAATAAAATATTTCACATTTCATGTCCAGTTTATTTCTCATGTGGCAAGTAGCCGTGTAATAAGCGGGATAATGCACAAGCAGCCGGCTGTTATCGTGATGTCGGGGCTTCTTTCTGTGATAACAACCGACTGCTTGTATATTATCCCTTACATATAATGACTATTAATATTGAACATCGAACTGGTGATCTTTCTTAGCGTTTTCTACAGAGTGCAAATTTATTGCGTTTTCCTGTCCACTTTTAATTGACACGATATATCGACCCGGATGCTTTTATCGACCGATACCGATTATCGGCCGATGCATCTTTAATAATTATGAAACAAAATGACGAAAATTGTAAAACTAATATTATAAAAAACCGTCGCTAAACAAAATTGGAGCCATTTCAAATATATAAAACTTGGTGCCACACACAAATTAGAATTTTCTTTATTAAGGTGTCAATTCTTTATATAAAACAATCCAATTTACATTCTGAAGTAAATTCATCTTGCTCATCACTTAATCATTACTGCTTGTTTCTTGCTTGCTTTCATGTGTAAATATCATAATTGTCACTTGTAAACAAGTAATCAATTACGTGTCTTAAGAGTCCGACCCTGTGCTCTTTTTTTAGTTTCACATGTTTAACTGTTGAGTCACTAAATACTATTAGTCTTGCTAGTACAATTACACCTGCTGTCTCAGACTGTTACTATTATTAGCTCCCTCATTACATTTTATTGGATCATTCATTACACGTTATTTCCATTAATTTCATAGTTTCTCCGCATGTGACTTACAGAGGTGTGGTCCGTGAAAGCATTTCTATGCAGGTGCATAGTTTCATGCCGTGACACATGTTTCTCTTCGCTTCTCCTCTGCCTCTTTATTTCCTGAAACCACAAATTTGTTTACTTTTCCATTCATTGAATCAGTGGGTTGAATCAAGGCACAGGGGTGGGTTCGTGTTTTTACTGACACCAGTGACGTCTGCAGCTTTTATTGCGGTTTCAGTTTTAGGAGGAGCCGGTTTAATAAGGTAGAGGAATTCCAGGGTCAGGGAATGTCGCGTTGTGACAGAAACACTGTCATGTCATTGTGCTGGGTTAGCAGAGTGGAAACAGGACGGTTTAGGCTACCTGAAAAAAAAAGGTGTCTTTTTAAATGTCACAAGGTTGGTGTAACCTGAATTCTGTGGTCACATTAGACTTTTTGAATGTAAACTTTCTAAGCAGAGCAATGCGTTTATGGGCAACAAAATGTGATTTTTTTTTAAAGCTGTATAATACAAAATTGGGAATGAATATTATTATCACTTCCTCTAAGATCACACCTATACAAGTCACACACCATCACATGATGTTAATTCAGATCAGAGTTCACCTCACTTGACCTTTTAAAGACTGAAATTTGATGGGTTTTTTTCAGGTCAACCATATTTGCTCACGTATGAATGGAAGTCTAACCCCTCGTTCACACTACAAGCAATAAAGCGACATGATCCCATTCATTTCAATGGAGAGCTGGCGACTTGAAAAATCTATTATGACCTCAGTATAACATGTCAATTTTCTGTCATATGCTGAATACACTACATCATTGTAAAGCATGTCTCATTATATTTAATAATGGCACTAAACAATATGATTTGTATTTGGTTAACTACATTAATTACATCTAAACTTCCTCCTTCCTATTTTATTTAACAGTGGAGTTATAAATTTAGATTTTAGCGCTGTTGATGGAAAGAAGGTCTTTGTTCACCTATAAGCAACAGGTGGGAGATGGAAAGCCTGGTGTGGAGTGGAATGCTTTGAGTGTGGAGGGGTATTTGCTGGCCACTTCAGTCTCTCTGTTGGGTAAAGAGGGCGAATGCGATCAGTTCAGTGTCGTCAGTGAAGCGGAGAGGGAATGAACTAACAGGGATGAAAGAGGGGTGAAGGGTATGCTGTGTGGTGGATGAGGCTGTGTATTTGGGGGGAAGGGGCAGTTAGCTGCAGGATTGGGGAGGGCTCACACTGCACATTGTGTGGAATGTGGTCAGACTGTGATCACTTCTGCTGGTTAGATTAGAGAAGACAGCATAGCTGCAGATGGGTGTGAGGAATGAAGCCGTTTATAAACATGTAGAAGTAAGGGAACAGAGAGCAAAAGAGTAGGACATAAGTTGTGCGGGCATGGACGTGTTATTAAAATCGAATTTAAGAAAAAAATAAGGCATGTTATGTATTCCCCACAAAAAAACTTGTTCTCAAGATTGATTTTAGGAAAAAATTTAGAAGAATCCAAATTCTCTAAACAAAGTGCGGTCGTAAATATTATCTTAAAATTACAACAGCCTCACGGTTATCTTGAATCTCAAAAGGTAAGATGTTTGATACATATAGTTGGTTGTTTCACATGTGACGTGTATGTTATGAGCCAGAATCATAATTTTGACGTTTACTTTCCATTGAGGAATATTATTTTGACATAATAATGATAAGGTCTAGCTCCCTCAGTTTAGCTTTCATTATTAACTCTTTCCCCATCAGCCTCTTTTTGTTTAAGTTGCCTGCCTACGCCAGCGTTTTTACATTTACGGTGAAATTGAATGGCCTCACAGCACATTTTCTGTAAAGAATATATGGACAAACAATATGTCCAATGAAAGAACAGAGTCTCTGCTTTTAAACAAAAGAGACCGGATTCTTCTATCTTCATATGTTCTTTTTTATCACTCCTTAGATGCGGGAAGGTTTCTTCAAAAATGCATCACTTTGATTAAACAGCTGAGATAATTAATGTTTTTTTGTCAAAGATTCCGCCTGGATTACACTCGGAACAATCATTTAAAACGATACGTTCTAGGTTCTGGGATTCTGTACTTTTCCCAAAGGTGTGTAAAAGCATCACCTGCTTAACAACAGTACAAACACTGAATGCCGTAATAACTCGTCTTTAGGCGGGGAACCGTTTTTTTTTAAATGAAGAGATAACTCGTCAATGGCGGTGAAAGAGTTAAACACGGAGTGCTTTTTACATTGTTCTGGGACAAAGTGACTCAAAACGTAGAAGGTCAAGTATTATGCCATAGTAAAACACAAAAAGTATTCTAATAAGTATATTTTTTAACTCTTGCTAACATATTAGCTAATATGCGATCATAAATTACGTTTCATGCAAATATAAATATACTAAGAATATTAAGAATGCAACGTGCTTGTTTTTGCACAAATAAAGTTTATTAGATGAACATCTACAGTTACCACCAGAGCAAGCGAGTGTAATCATATTATTTTATTCTTACGACAAAAATTAAGATGTTCTTATCCGGCCCCTGGTCACTAGTTTATCCTGTATAACATGAAAGGAGAAGTTGCTAACAAATAATGTACAACGTTTTTCTATTCAACACGTGTTTAGGGCTGTGCTGCTGAATTTTAGCAGTTTTTAAATAATTTATTATATAGTAATGTGATGCGTCAATAAATCATATACCAATGTGTGACTTTTTTGGATTGTCATGATATTTTACTGATAATTTATCACTGTGGTAGGTCATATAGAGTAGTGGCCAAAAATGATGTCTAACTTGGAACATTTAATTGATATCTTCACTTCTTTCCAAATATTTAATTAAAGGTAATTTTTAAAACAGTGTATCCGTGTTTTGGTATGTTTGGGGTGTAAACTGAAGCTCAGCTTTGAGGGGAATTTTAGTAGACTTGGCATCAAAAAATGACTATATATTATTACCAGTTACCACATGAGAGGGTCAATGATAACAGATATAATTGTGTATGCTTTCTTGTATATAATATTTTTTTCTATGCATTTTTTCAAATATTCTAATTAAACCGATTTTCACCGATATGCTGTCTAATAGATATCTCAATCGTGTAATGCCTGCTTCACACATACTCTGTTTGCAGTGCATATACAGTACTTATTGCAGTACATATGCGGTGTGAAAGCGGCAAGCGTTTGCCGTTCTGTGCCGATCCGTGGCTTCTGTGACCCACAAATTCAACAATTGTCACATAGTTTCACTTTCAGCAGAGATGCCCCTCCATTTTGACAAACTGTGTAATGTAGATTTTTCTGGCCATGCACCGCCTAACTTTAAAGAGTGTCATAACGTGTCGTTTCGTTGTTGGCCTAACCCAACCTAAATATATAACAGAATCATTTTTTATTACCTCTGTCATAAGTTAGGAATGCTGATGACTGTGTCTTTAGTGCGACTTTAGTGCTTTATGATGAAGCTATGTATGATTAACCTCAGAGCAGTAAAACTGAACCATGACCATGTGACCTTTAACTGTGCACATTCTTGATAGTATCAGAGGCGGACAGAGAGAAGGTGTCCGTTTCCTCAGGGAAACTTGAGAAAAGGGGGTCCCAGCTAGGATTAATGCGCAAAACGTACAGTGTGGGCCTGTGTTCAGAGATTTAGACTGGGGCCAGGCCGAAACAAAACCCTGCAGAAACAAGCTCAAATGCTGGTTAGTGAAACAGTCATGAAAGCCCCTGAGAGACAGTGACTGTGTCAGAAAGGGAGAGAGAGATAAAGATGAGGTGGGAGAAAGAACAATGAGCATCGTCAGCATGAACAAAACTGATGAATGCGGCAGTAGTGATTTGACAGGAGGAGTCATTCCACCCACCCACACACACTTATTAAACTCGCACACTGCACACCCTTTATTTATTACAATTTATTTCTTGGCTGTAAATATATCAGAACAACCTTTAGCATTATAAAGGTAATGACCCTTATCAAAGCAGTGATGTGCTATGCATCACTGGAGAATATTCCAGGTTAAACAAGCTTGATTAAATTGTTTTCTTTGATGACAGAAATTAATGGTTCCCTGTAAAATTAAAGTAAAGTGGGATGCCAGTTATACTCTTATAATAAAGTTGTATTGGGGAAAAGCATAGTCTCAGACTAAGATGGCTTGATCATAGATTACACATATTTTCTTTGCCTGTCTATACTGTTGATATTATTTAAGTGAGTATTCGCAATCAGAAGTAGACAATCAGACCAGGCTTTAAACTTAAAGGGATAGTTCGACCAAAAACTCCAATTTGCTGTTTATTTACTCACCCCCGGGTCATCCGAGATAAAGGTGACATTTTTTATTGAGTAGAACCATAAAGAAGATTGTTTGGTAAATCCGCAGGTCTCTTGGCTTCATATAATGGGAGTCTATGGGGTCCACCTGTCTAAGAGTTCCTAAAGCACATAATTCCAAAAAAGCGACTGTCGCTCAACACTCCCTTTCTGCAGGTGGCGCAAAACGCACCAGACGCTGGCATGCCATCTGCTACCAAATACTACAAGAAGAAGATCAGTAGTTAACGGAACGTGTGCAGAGCCAGCACAGTATGACTAATATTATTAAAAATAATGTTCAGTCATCATGTCGCACGGAAGCGCTCTTTTGGAATTATGTGCTTTAGATACTTTTAAGACAGGTGGACCCCATAGACTCCCATTATATGAAACAAAGAGACCTTCGGATTTACCAAACAATCTTCTTTATGGTTCTACTCAAGAAAAAATGTCACCTTTATCTCGGATGGCCTCAGGGTGAGTAAATAAGCAGCAAATGGTATTTTTTTGGTGAACTATCCCTTTAAGTTTAACTGGATTACCATGGAAATGTATAAATTCTTTAAGGACAGTTGCCATCTTTACTTAATGCCAGCTTTCTAGAGCAACAGGCATTTTCATGATTTCATGAGCTTCATACACTTCCCCTCTCATCCTCTTGTTCTTACTTTTTTCTTTAAGCGTGTCTTATTCTCAAAGGCTTTTTCCATGTTTCACAGCTTCAGGCTTTGCTCGTGCTCTCTGTTATCAGAAGAGGTTTTCCTCAATCTAAGTACTGCTGCTGAAGTAAACACACATTGAGCCCGAAATAGCAGCACCTCTAACATTTTTCAATAATTTTTATTTTTTCCCATAAACCTTTAGTGGTTCAATCTGGTTCTCTCCTCTTTCTTAACCTCCCTCTCCACCCCCTCCGGTATTGCACCGTGACTGGAACGGGATGGCACACACTCCCCATGTGAAAGATGTCCAGATTTAAACTAAAAGCAGCAGAAATGTTGCATGCATGCTGTCATACTGTCAGCAGCTGCTGGTTTGAATTATCGAGCCGCATTTCTCTGTGAGGTGCTGTGTGAAGTCAGACAGTAAACAGAAAGTTGCACAGTAGCCACATGCAAAAGAAAAAAAACCCTGAATGAGACATTCACAAATGTGAAACATGAGCCAGCGAAGCGCGGCTTTCATAAAGTCTTCCACAAAGCTGCTGTATATTGGATGAGATGAACCCGTCTCTTAGTTTGTGTTGAGCAGAGGCACGGTGTGCCATCTCTATTGTTTTCACACCCCTCGTGGGATTCTGATCACGAACGTCCCTGCGTACATCTCAACCAAGTGTGAATATTCAATTATTTAGTATATAATCCATCACAGCCAGGTGACATGTAGAAGGTTACCGATATGTCTTATGCCTCGTTTTATGTGTTTGGTTGGAATGTCTAAAGGTTTAGTAAACAATTAGTAATTACAAATATTAAAGTGATAGTTCTTTTGTGTTCTGCAGAATATAGAACGTCTTAAAGATTCGAAATGACAAGAGGGTTAGTAAATGATGATAGAATTACAATTTTTCTTTAAAGGAGTCTTGCATACCTATATGTAGGGGTGGCATGTGTGTTTTTGTGTGTCATTAGAACACAGGCCTGTCTCTGTCATGCTTATAATGGGTCATTATGACCGGACTGGTTTCCATAGTGACGGTATCAGGTTTCACAAAGAGCCGGTGATCTTCCATTAAAGAAGTAAAATAAAAGGGTTTGTGTGCAACCACATGTATAACATGTATATCACAGGTTGGGTTTCTTCAATATATACTTGCCTATCAGAAAAGCTAGTTTGTGCCTGTTTGAGTGGCCCTTGGGAACTTCCCATGATGCCCTTCAACATGTCTATGAAGCCATTGTTAAGCCTTAATGTGGAAGAGTGGAGCAGATAAGGCAAGGAGAAGAGGAACGCTGGAGGAGATGAAAAAGATCTGCATACATGCTTGATTGCTCCAGCAAATCGCATAGCTTATACTTGTGTGTGTGAGAGCGAGAGAGAGAGAGAGAGAGAGAGAGAGAGAGAGACAGAAACTTTTGTGCCTGATTTGATCTAAATTTAAATATGTTCACATGAATCACATGCTACTCAAGGTCTGTTTTTTTTAAAACATGGTTCAACAAACACCACAAAGAACAAGGGCTGAGCATATGGATTAGTTTTTTCGGTCAGGTTAGGTCAATATTGTGGATTTTCACAACTGATGTGTACACATAATTATATAACCAACTTATTGAATACTACTGTACATGTATATAAACAAACTGACAAAAACCTAATGGCTGCAATACATAAAAAACACTTTAACATGATGGCGGAGCAGCACTTACCCGATAAAACAACCAAAGGTTCTGTTAACAGCTAGTCATCCTTAGGCCGTGTTCTCACTTGACTTTTATTTTGACAAGAAAAAGTTGACAATGGCGATTTAAAAAAAAAAAAAAAAAAAAAAAACCAGCAAAGTTCAAAGATAGCATTTGTGCACGAAGGCAGCTTAGAGAGGCAGCTTAATGTAATTCTATTTGAATTATAAATAGAGAGCATCTTTGCAAAAAACATCACATATTTAAAAACTACAACACTAATTTTGCGCTAGAAATGCAATCAGAAGTTATTGAAAGTAAAAATGAAACCTGTTACACAGGTCTCTGTCATTGGTTAGATGTGAAAAAGGTCCTTGACGTAGGGCGTTTTTTTCCAGAAAAGTTCTGCAGCTCAAAAGCACTCTGAGCTGCAGAAAAAGACGCTGGCGTTTTAAAAAGTGCTCAGGACTTTTTTGAAAATCCTGTTTACTCCATAGGATTATAGTGTATGTGTTTGCATGCACTAAATAACGGATATCTATCAAAAATCTGCTTAAAAAGATACCTGTTATCACATGTTTGCATGCATAGTAAAAAACCAGCTACGCAGAAAACTGCGTTTACATGGAAGTTAGAGACTTTCTCGAGTGCAGTGGCGTCATCAACGATAGTCTGTTTAGTAATATATAAAAAAAACAGCTTGTGACCATTTTCCCGCTGCATTTTTTATCTCTTCTCATGTCCGCAGTAACTGCATATGAATAGTTCTTCATTTTTACATTTCTACATCAACAGCATGATTCTAGAGCGGACTTTTATGTGTCAGACATGCAATTGGAGTAATGGGCAAAAAAATACCTCTGCCGAGCAGGTTTCGCTTTAACCGTTTACAAGCTTTCCTCAATAAAAGAAAAGGCACTCCGTGTAAAACAGACGCTAGCAGCTTAAAAAAAGAAGTCAACTGTGAACACAGGTTTATTGAGCATAGGGTACATTTACATTTAAAGATACATTAAAACTTAATCCTCACTGATAACATGCATGAGAAAATTCATGAAATCACATCACTGAAGTAGAAAACTTGTCTGACCGGGATAAGAAAGCTCAATAAATAACATTATTGCAATGTTAGTTATAATCTCATAACAAGGGTGGTTTAAGTTAATGATTAAAACTCTTAGGTTAACCATTGTTCTCTTTCGGTTAATAGGAGACCTGATGTGTTTTTTGTAAACATGGAATTGCGTTACACTTTTAGATTCCTAGCCTTTTTCCCAGTCATTCACATGATCCAGATATATCTTTCACTGTCTTCCTACTTTATTTTTTATTTTGAGTATGAATGTCTTGCAGGTGAAAGTCCATGATGTGAGTAAGCTCCCGTGGAATTCATAAATGGCGTAAAGTGAGAGAGAGAGAGGCTTGGGTTTACAGTAGATTACACATTAGCTGAGGGGCAGAGGGAAACTAACAAGTAGGCATTCACTGCTATGGTATCTTCTGTTAGTCTCTCCTTACAAGGCTGTGGGAATATTTCAACAAGAGCAGAGAAACACATTTGATGATGTGTACAGATTGAAATTAAATCAAATGTTATTCTAAAAAAATCAGTGTGTGATGTGTTGGAATTTCCTTAGGATCTACAGTAATTTCTATTAGTCAATTTCAATAAAATTCTGATTTAAATATTAAAATAAGGATTATATAAAGGAATAGTCTGGGTTTAATTTGAACTAAAGTAGTTTAAGCTCACACCTCGGCTTATTAAAACAAAAAAATATGTGTTGACCGGTAAACATTTACAGTCGAAGAGATTTTGATTGGTAATGTATTATTGTAAACAAAAAAACATTCTGTTGTAGCAGACATCTTGACATGGGAGAGATTTAAAATGAATTATGCGAAATATATTGAAATTATTCTAATATTGAAAATGTGCGTATTGATATATCGCAATGGTTTTAGTTTTTATGTTCAGCAACATCAAAACATGGATGTTCAGTAGTTTTAACTATCCTTTATTTTCCTAGAAAAAATATATTTTTACAATATATTTTAATATAATTTAGCGACTTTGTCACTTTACAAACAGCATTTTAGCATCACAAATTAAATATTGCATTATTTAGCAAGTTATTGCATATCTCATATTTCTTCAATGTCGTACAGCCCTATTTAACATTTACACTCTAGTTATGTCACAGCCATGAAACATGATTTTGATACTTGTTTGTAAGTGGAGTTAGGGAAAGGGACATTCTCATTCCATACATTATAAAAGTGTATGTCTGCTAACAGCTAATTTTGTCAACTTGTAGAAAACTGTTAAAGGTAGCAGACATTAAAAAAAACTTGATTTCAACTTGATTTCATTAATAAGCGTTTTCGTCACATGCCTTACATAACATTCCCTCTCTTTTTCCTGTGCAGAGGAGGCCGACTACTCCGCATTCGGCACGGACAGTGTGACCCGTAAGAAGACCCCCGCAGCTCTGGCTGCAGTACTACTTCGCCCGGACGCCAACAAGAAGAAGCCTCCATTCATCATCAGCCTGCCCAAAGACTTCCGCCCAGTTTCATCAATCATCGATGTGGACATCCTACCAGAAACACACCGTCGTGTTCGTCTCTACAAACACGGCCAGGAGAAACCGCTGGGCTTCTACATACGCGATGGTTCAAGTGTACGTGTCACTCCCCAAGGCCTGGAGAAGGTTCCGGGCATTTTCATCTCCCGCATGGTCCCCGGAGGCCTGGCAGAGAGCACGGGCCTGCTGGCCGTCAATGACGAAGTGCTGGAGGTTAATGGCATTGAGGTGGCCGGAAAGTCCCTGGACCAAGTAACGGACATGATGATCGCTAATAGCCACAACCTCATTATAACCGTCAAACCGGCCAATCAGCGCAATAACGTGGTACGCAACATCAACAGCGGAGGCGGGGCCACATCCGGCAGCTCGGGACGATCCTCGGACAGCAGTACGTGTTTCTACAATTATTCCACGCCGGTCTCCATGGGAATGACTCCATCTCATATTATTCAGAACTATGAGCCGGATGAGGAGAGCGATGAGGATGAAGATCTGGTTATTGAGGGGAACGGCGAGACTAAACTCATTCCACAGGCAGTTGCACGGGCGACAGCCAGCACCAGCATGCCCGCTCTGCCCAGATATGAACCCCACCTCAATCTCAGACCCTCCAATGGTACCATGGCAACGAGTGTCAGCACGGGGTCTCTGAATGCCCGCGAGAGGGGCCTGGAGAGATGTAATCTAGAGGAAGAAGGCACAGTTATTACACTATAAAGACAGTGATCCAACACAAACCTTGTGAAACACATGCCAATACGCACTTTTGTGTGCCATAAGACTAGTATAGCATGGCTATATATGCAGCGACCAGAGAGTGTGGGAACAAGAGAGGAGACCACAGCACCTTATAGGACCTCTCTATAACCACATCACCACTGAGAGCAGCACAGTACCAAAATAGCTGCTGTACAAGTAATAATGAACTGCCTGTGTCAGACTGTTTAAAAAATGCAGATATCTGGAGGGTGATCTCAACAACTTGACACCATATGAATCATGACAATCTTTGACTTTGACAACCACTCCCTTACGAGTGCTTTAGCATTATGACAGAGAACAAAGTAGGGTGGCTTACCCAGCGTCTGTGTTGCCATGGTAAGCCGCTGAGAGTTAGTACTGTCAAGTTTAGAAGGAATGCTGAATTGTGCTTTTCATCATTTCCTGTCTACAGCACTAAGGTTATCATGAACATTTCCGGAGGCTAGGTGTATATTGTTAGAACATCATTATTTTTAATGCCTAGTTGGACATTTCAAAGTTTTAGACTGCTGCCTCGGTTAAGATACTGTGTAGATTTTCAATTTTTTAATCGTAGCCAAAATACAGATTATTGTCATATTTTGTCATATAAGGGTATTTTTTATTTGTACCAATTTGTTTGACAAGGGCTATCTTCCTGCTCTGTGTTTTTCTGACCCATGTGACCCTGTGGGATTTGAATACATTGTGATGTTATTGTGCACTCTGAAGTGGACACAAGGATGTTTCATGTATGAAGAGTGTCTGTAAGCCTCAAGTGGTGCAAGCGAATTAGAGAGGAAGAAAAACTGATTCGCATTGAATATTCACAGGGATGTTTGTTTAGATGATGTGTGAACTGTACGTATCTTTGGGGGTTCACACAGTGCACCAGGCAAACATACAGTTAGATCAGAATGGGGATGAGATTCTGAAAAATAGGCACAGAGCAAATGTGATTTAGTACATTTGGTCTAAAGGGATGGTTTGCCTATATGTCAGCATTCGTTCACACTCATGTGGTTTAAAACTCGTATAGGAATCTTTCATCTGTAGAACACAAAAGAAGATATTTCATGAAATGTTTTTTGTCCATACAACGGGGGTCAGTGTTGTTTGGTTACAAACATTCTTCATAATACCTTCTTTCGTGCTTTGAAAAAGAAAGAAAGTCATACAGGTTTGGAATCACATGAGGGCGTATAGTTGATGGAAGAATTTCATTTTTGGAGGGATACTTTCCCTTTAAGCTTAATCTTTTTTAAGATATGCTCTGCAAACTCGCCTGGCTGAAGTCTTGGCCCCGGAACCTTACGTCTCTGAAAATTCACATTTAATGGTGTTAAATCTTTCTCTCCGTATCTAGCTTCCACGCCTTTACAAACACTCCACGCTTTGTGTAAGGCAAGGGTGGGCCTTCCAACTTGATATATAATTGTTATTTTTGAATGACAAACATCCATATTTATGAACAAACGGTAAAGTCCCAGTGAAATTAAAAAGGACAATGCCTATTTTTCCTGAAATATTGCAGCATTTATTGTAAATAGTTTATCAATGTTTGGGATTCTCCATAATCTGTGCGCCCTCATAAACTTCAGTTAAACTCTAAAAATGCACTTCCGTCCTGTAATGACTATTCATCTTGAATTACGTAGGTTAGACGCCTTTGACAGCATATGCTAACTCCTCCCCTTCAACTGTAGGTTTGCTTTTATACATCCAATTAAACAGCAGAGAAAGACAAAAGCCACGCCCACTATTTCCCTCATTTAAAATTTAGTTTCACTCGGAAATGCATCAAAATACGGAAGTAAAAACGATCGCAACTTTTGGTTCACAGGGACTTTAAGCTCTTTTGTCAAAGCATTCCTTCAAGAGGATATTACCATAGATACAAATATCCCTCTTTTGTCCTTACAAATGGGTATCATAGAGACATGATTGATTTTGTAAGCTTAAGTATAAGATCACAATTTGTGTCAATGTGCACTGAGGGAGGAAAGATGTGCCTCAATGTAAACCCATACGGTTCAGATCTGCTGTCTGAGATTTAGCCGAGATAGCCTTTCATTCTAAATACTGCTGTCTCACCTGCTTAAAAGCTGATGAGAAATCGTAACACTGGATGCTGTGAGCATGTCGCTCATTTCACACAAAGCTTTTTATTGCACTTACACTTCACAATATATCATGTACATTACCAAAACCTGCTCGTAGTAGCACACCACTGTAGCTATAATCATACATAATTCTTACAGATCATTCATATTCAAGGTACAACCAACTTATTGAATGGAGTTTTTAGCTGTGTTAATTTATTTTTATAATGACCACTACACATGATTTGGGATTGTAACCACAAAAGTTTTATTTATTTTCAAACAGACATATGTATTTTGACATACAAACCTCATTATTTTTTTATCTTGTGTTTTATTTTTTGTCCACTAGCATCTTTGGTGAAACTTCATTCTGAAACCTTTTTGGAACTAGAAATATGAAGAATATAACCTATTATTTTCCAAACTGTGAATATCTTACATTTCTAATGGAGACCATATATCTATGACCACCTATAGGGGATTTAGAAATGGGCTTTTAAGCGTTATCATGTGTCAATTTCTCTTTTTGATAATGAGCTTGCCAGATAAATCCTTTAGATTTGTACTGAAAGTCGTCAGTATTTTCTTATTAGTACTACATAATGTAAATTTGTTTCACAATATGAAACTTTTAAGAGATTAATGCTATATATTGAGACATAGATGCACATGTATTATAGTACATTTTGGATGAAATAAACTAATATGTAGAAAAACATTGATGTTGTTTCTTAACTGTTTGGCTGTATAATAAAATAACGCTAATTTCATCTGTGATAAATGTAGTGTGTGAAATCTTTACATTTATATTATAAGGCCAGCATTCATATATAATGTATTTATTAGTTTAAATGCAGTAAAGAAATTGTGAAACTACATTTTATTAAAATCTTTTAATTGGACACTAAAGTTAAAGGGCAACTAAAGATAAACCATTAAAAATTACTTTTTTGAAGTCTTGGCCAATCAAAAGCAAAAATAGGCTGGACTTATTTGTTTTTTTAAACCCTTGCAAGTGTTCTGTTTCTTGTCAATGCATGATTATTACAGTCAGTGATACTATTTAAAGCACAGAATAAAAGTGCTCTGGTTAATAATAATACTGTTTCAATGTTGCTAACTCAATTCTGCAAACCTGCCTCAGCCTTTTGTTAAATTTAACAATTTGAGAGAGGTCAAGTTACCTTTCTGTAATAAACCAAGTTCACAAATTGTCCATCCCCAAACTCTGAAAGCATGATGCCACCATGTGGTTAAAGCATGTAGCAACATCCTATACCACATCAACTATAAAAAAGAATATAATTTATTTTTAATTATTTACATTTTTATTGGTTAAAATGCCCATGACAGTGTTTGTATTTTTTAATAAGTACAGTGTGTGTCAAAGGGCAAATGTCTTGATCAGAGGTACATGACAAGAAGCTACATTTGAAACATCTAAATAACATTTCAAACATTTAAATAAATGTGAGTGAAAATGCAATAAACAAAAATATTAAGAAATGAAAGTGTAAGTAATCTTTATTAGTTTTTTATATTGTACACATTTCTTTGAAGATGTAGATTTGTTTTGTTTTCATTTATTTCTAACAAATTGACAGAATTTCATACAAGTTTGATGGGGCTGCGCAATTCTGAAAAATAAAGTTGACCTTAACATCCTATTATGGCAAATGTATGTCTAAACATATTACATAATATAATTGCATTTCGAAAAAGTGAAGTCCAAGATCTTTATTCATTCAAGAGACGGATTCTTCTCAGTTGTATTATGATTGTTTGTTTCTTTATAGGACGCTTCATGCTCGCCGTTTCCTTTATTTCATGAAAAAACCCTATAATGTTGAACCTGTACGTCCCCGTGCAGTTTTTCCTGACCTATGCCAACGCATACCTGCCCTGACAAAACTCCCCAGTGCCCAGACTAACATACGTGCCCCACTTCCATATCACCCGATCTCCATGCATGTACACATCATTGTAAGCGTCTTTGGTCACGTGACGTGACGTGCGGCCAACATGGCGACGCAGAGCTGAGAGAGCAGCAGCGTCCAACTGCCTCCGTGTCTTATCTAGCGACAACGGCGGCCCGTTCCTGGTTGACACCCCCACACACCTGCCAAACCGCAGGGACCGGGCCAGAAATGACGGCCTGAGGGACTTCTTTAACTCGACCGAGAAATGAAAGAACAAGAACAGCTGGAAATCCATCGACGGCATACGCAGACAGAAACACTGAGCACCAAAAGCATGTTTCTGTCTCGAGCGCTTGAGAAAATCCTGTCGGATAAGGAGGTGAAGCGGAGCCAGCACAGCCAGCTACGCAAAGCCTGTCAAGTGGCGCTAGGTGAGTACTTTTTATTTTGATCCTCGTGAAAACAGCTCAGGCCTCAATCACATATTAAGATCCCATAAGTTAGCCTCCCGCTGCCCACTCACATTCTACATTAAATTCCGGGTAGCGAGCTAACGTCATCCTAGCAGCCGTCAGTGACAGGTCTGACCGTATTGTGTGATATTTATCTTTAGTTAAGATTGTCATGTTTATTTTCACCGGTAATTAAATCACATGTTGATGCAGAGGTCTAAATGACATATCGGCGTGTTCAGCCTGTCTTGTTTTGGTTGATCACAAGCTGTTAGCATGTGTTAGCTGGTATCAGCTGCTATCCGACAAGATGCTAGCTGCTATGGTGACTTTAACTGTCAGATGTGTGATTTGTGTGTCACTTATCGATTAAAGATCAGTTACAGATCTACACATCGGTATCGATCTGCATTGGGCGTGATGCCGACAAGCACTGGGCCTATTTCGAATACTTTTTTTGTACTTTAGCAGTTTGAACTCGTAAAAAAATATAGTATTAAACATGTTTTAACGTGTCATATGTAGTCATTTGTGATTGCTATTAGCTGGGAACTCTTCTGGAATAACTAACGTTAACTTACCGAAACGGTTATCTATCTGTTTCAATGTGAGCATGTGTGTGTGCATGTCAAACTCATTCGGCTCGTCCCGCCTGTGCTCCATTACTTATTTACTAACTGAACGAGTACTTGTTGAAACAGGAGGATCTAGTTTCTTGGTGAGCTTTTCCACCGTTAAACCTTTGTTCCGGAGGTTTCCACATGTCAGTCAAGAATAAAGAGAGCTTCATTTGAACAGAATGGTCAAACTCAGTATTTTGACTTTTCTTCATGTATACTTGCTGTGTTATCTTAAAAACAATGAATAACTACAGTGTTAAGGTCTTTCGCGGGTGATGTAATTCTCTACTGGGTTTGTTAAACTGTATCCTTCTTAAAAAAGTGCGTGCCCTCAAACAGACACTCCCCTTATTCCCTCATGTTATTGAATGAGATTGAACGCCATAGACTTATATTTACACAGTCCATGAGACATCCGGATTCACTGCTAGGTAATGGCTTGTAGACATAGTCTCTCAATTCAGCAGTTATAATAAATGCAGCCTTCTCTAAGGTTGTCAGGTTAAGGATTTTTTAAGAAATTATTTAGAATATGTTGCAATGTGTGGGTCTTATGAAATATGATGTTGACTAAGCTGTTTTCTGTAACTTTTGTTAAGGAGATGGCTGCCTGATAATGAGTAATAACCCATTTCAATTTAAAGGTTTATTTGTAGACCTCGGATTAAATTTATTAATAGGAAACGTTTTGTCTAGAGGCAATCGCAGTAAATTGTATAGATTATTTTTTTACCATGTCATTACAATGAATGGGTACTTGAGCTTTTAAGTTGCTAACATTTTTTTAAATGTGAATGTTAAAATCATTTCTACATCTTGCTGAGTAGGGACCAATATACAGTAGGCGTTCCTCGTGTATTTAATTGCTTTGGCACTGTCATAGCATGTGTAGATGTTATTTCTACACAGAGATCCTACAGTACTCAAGACTGAGATATTCAAATTGTCTTATTAAGCATCAATTAAAAAAACAGTAAGCTTTTTGTGCCTGATTGATTGATTGACTTCCGCTTCAGGTCTGTTTGTTTTGAAGGAGGGTGTTATTATAGATGATTCTCAGTGATGTAACAGTATCTTTGTGTGTTCATTTGTTTCTCTCTTTTCATAGATGAAATCAAGCTTGAGCTGGAAAAACAGAAGTAAGTTTACAACTGAGCTCCTTGAATCTCATCTCATTCCCTATACACCATCCATTAAAGCCATAGTTAGTTTCCCCAAAAATATCTTGTCATTCAAAACCTGTATATGACTTTTGTGTGAAACACCAAAGACGAATTTTTGAGAAATATCTTTGAGGTTTTGTGTCCATACCATGAAAGTTAATGGGAGCCAGTGTTGTTTGGTTACCAACATTCTTCAAAATGTCTTGTTTTCTGTACTGCCGATAAAGAAGAGTCCTACAGGTTTTGAATGACATGAGGGTAAATAAATGATAACCAAATTTTTTTTATGGGTGAAATATCCCTTTAATCTGTCTCGTTTAAGGTTCACTGAAACGTTGAAATAACACTGGGAGAACATTTTAATAGCATTTCTTCAAATGATCACTGTAGTTTAATGCATCTTTATTCTGAACCATCATTGATATGTAATTACATCAAACACTAGTCACACTCATTCACTGCTGTTGCTGTTTCGCATCCATGTTGTCAGGATAAACTGGGATAATATAAAAAAATGTGGTGTATTGCGATACAGTATAATATAATTTTTGTACTCATCTCTGCTGTGAAATCTGTGTGTACCAGGGATGGCACAATTGTTCCACCCCGAGTTAACTACATTGAAGCGGACAAGTACGTCCTCCCGTTCGAGTTGGCGTGTCAGTCGAAGTCCCCCCGCATTGTCAGCACATCTCTCGACTGCCTGCAGGTACGTCTGGTGTTCTCGATGTCCTGTGTTCTGTACTCCTGGCATTCAGCCTGTAGCGTTGCGTCATCCTGGTCAACCCTGACATTTCAACCCTGTCATTATTGAATTAAAACACTCGAAAGCTTTTCCATTCGAGTTTTTCAGTCTTGTGATTTGATCTACAGGGAACTAACCACAAAGGTTATTTAAGATTGTTAGCTTTATGAGATAGACTTTACATTGGACATCAAGTTCGGAAATTCACCACTCACTTGTTTTAAAGCGGCCCTAACACATGGGGTTTCTGCCCATCTCATATTAATTTTGAGTACCTATAGAGAAGTATTGAACACATTGTATCTTCGAAGAGTATTTAGTCTGATCACATTTATAAAAGATAGATACAGCAGTACGATTACTTCTGAAATCATATGGAGTGTGTGGGGGGGAAGGGTAGGCTGAACTAAAACACAGAGAAATCAGTTTCACTCACCGCATGCGGTTCATGTCCGGCATCTTTTAGCGCTGGGACTGCTCCATATATCAGTTTTAAACAATCTCAAAATCCTGAGTTATATCCACCATTTATATAACATTCATCACCCAAATGTGGTGAACAAACAAACACCTGAACTACGCGAACATTAGCTCTCTCTCTCTCCTGCACACAAGTTAAAGTGACATCTGTGCATGCTCCTTCTCCTGCTCTCCATGCTGCAGTGTGGGCGTGCCGCGTGTTTTTCCAGGAGAATTGTCCAAAAAGGGACTAAGAAAAACTGTTATAAAACAGTTTTATATGTTCGGAAAAAACTTGAAACCTGTACGATCGCTGGGGGAGTGTATTGAGCACAGAAATACTATGTAATACGCCCAACTCGTTTTTTGACAAATTGACCATGTTAAGCATGAGAAGACAGTACGTTTAACATTGTAAAAAAGTCCGAATGGACGACGCATCGTTCCAGCACCCCTTTAACATATCCTTGTCTCACAACAGAAGCTCATTGCATACGGCCACATCACAGGAAATGCCCCTGACAGCGGGGCTCCAGGGAAACGACTGATTGATCGGCTGTTAGAGACCATCTGCAACTGCTTTCAGGGTCCACAGACAGATGAAGGGGTGCAGCTACAGATCATTAAGGTGACACAACCCCTCCATCATGCCAGCTCGTTTTCTAGACAAGCACCTCCTTATGACCGCATGAGAGATGGGCGATATAATGGCAATATATTTTGAGAGCACACTGAAATTCTGTGATTCTGGAATTAAAGTTTGAGGTATTTAAATTGAAATATTTATGATTCATTTTATTTTGTAAATGTCAAAGCCCCCCACCAAAAATGTTATTATTTACAAGACAAATTTCATAATTGTGCCAGGCCTGGGTCAATGTCTTTGATTCAAGCCGAACTGTTATCACTGTAGATAAGCATGCTGTATTTCAGCTCCTCAGCGACATAGAGAAAAAGAGGCTGTTTACATAAAGAGAGGAACGGTTTGCATAATAGGGTAGGGCACCAACTTGAGTAAATTGTTACATGTGTATTAGTTTTAGTTTGCTGTAAGATTAAACGGATACTTCACCCAAAAATGAAAATCTGTCACCATTTACTCTCCTTTGAGTTGTTCCAAATCTGTATAAATTTATTTTATGCTTTATTTCTGATCAATACAGAGAAAGATATCTGGAAGAAGCTTATGACCAATCAGATCTTGCCCCCCATTGACTCTCAAAGCAGAAAAATTGGTTCTGTTGAAACTCAAAATAAGACATTTTGAAGAATGTAGGACAGCAAACAGTTCTGAGGCACTTCTGAATACCATTGTGTTTCCTCCTACTATGGGAGTCAAAGGGAGGCAAAATATGTTTGGTTATAAGCATTCTTCCAAATATCTTTCTCTGTGTTGATCATAACAAAGAAATGTATACAGATGTGGAACCATTCGAAGGTGAGTAAATGACGATAGAATTTTCAGTTTTGGGTGAAGTAAGTCCCTAAATCATGTTTGTTCTCATATACAACTAGTCTATGGTTCTATTGCTGAGACCAATCATAGTATTGTTTTGTGTTATATTTTTAAATTGGCAATTATAACATGACAATGTTAGTGAAAATTTAATTGAGAAATTAACATTATTTTTGTATTGATGTCTTAATATCTCCCAGTTTGTTTTTGTTTATTTTTTCATTTTGTCCTACAACTTTATTTCCGGGTATAAATAAGAGAATAATTCACAGACATGCAATGTGTTTTAAAACCTTTGGACACTACAATATCTAAGTAAATCAGTAATCAAAGTGAAGTTTTTCATTGTTATGCTCTGCAGGCTCTTCTGACAGCTGTGACATCACCGCACATAGAGATCCACGAGGGAACGATTCTTCTCACCGTACGGACATGCTACAACATCTACCTGGCCAGCCGCAACCTGATCAACCAAACCACGGCCAAAGCCACTCTCACACAAATGCTTAATGTCATCTTCACCCGTATGGAGAGTCAGGCGGTTAGTGTAATTTTTAAGGATATAGTTCACTTCGAAAAGTAGAAAAGAATGCGATAGTTATTCTCAAAAGAGAAACTCAATGGTCACTTCATAACCCGGTTATTCACAGTTAGACCATTCAGAATATTCCGGGCAAAGGTTTGTAATCGTGCTGTACTGTACTCAAGTAGAAATTTAACTGTAACTATTCCTTACTGTTCTTAGAACTATTTGGCCCGATTGTGGCAGTACAAGTTGTTAAATTTAGGTGGTATTTGACTTTCTCTTGATTCTCTTGCAGGCTCTGGAGGCTCAGGAGTTGGAAAAGGAAACACAACATTTACAACTGCACAATCCCTCACCAGTATCCAGTAACCCTTCACCTGTGACCCAGAACCCTTCTCCCACCCCCGGCCGAGGGTCCGGATCTCCGTGGCTCAGTCGAGCCCTCTCGGAACAGAACGGTTCCCCTTCCTTTTCCCTGAGCCCCCCAGCGGACCCCTCCACCCCTTCCAGCCCTCAAGACTCATCCTCTGTCAATGGCCAGACAGAAGAGTCAAAGTCAGAAGAGGAGTTTGCTACAGATAAAGAGACCTCAAAGGAACCTCCACATCCAGGTATCAATGGAATCAATGGTGTATCAGGCTACAATGACTTATGAGGCCAAACACATCAAAGTTCTGACTACTGTTACTTTCAGTAGTATATTTTAGTGGCATGGCTTAAGTGTCCTCTGAAATGTTTTTTCATCTTTTACTCTTAATGAATCAGACACTCAAGAGTCAGGCCCTAAATTGGAGGAAGAGGAGGCTCATCTACATCCTGAAACAGAAGCAGCTACTGAGGTTTTGGAAGAGGCCGAGCCAGACAGCGGTCTGGGAGATAGCTCTGTTGAAGGAGGTGAGTCACACTCGAACCTGATATGCTCTCGTTCCTGCTTAAATGGAAATTTGTCTAACCTTTGGCCTTTGTCCGACAGGCTTGGATCAGCATTCTGATTCTGAAACCAGAATGCCGCCCCCTGCTGTCCATTTGGACTCACAGCAGATGAACGGAATGGTGGACAATCGTGCCTCTGAGTCCTCAACAGATATTCTGGTGGGTTTTTAATATGCTTTCAGTTTGAACTACGGGTATCGAGTGAGCAAGTCCATTTCATATGAGAGACATTCAGTTATTATCTGTAAAGAGACGCTTTCATTGTGGTCAGACTGGTCTTTTATTATTTGTATGAGCAGGATGGAGAAACCTTGCATGGCTGCCAGACGGCTGCTCGCTTCTCCCACATCCTGCAGAAGGACGCCTTCCTCGTGTTCCGTTCGCTATGCAAGCTCTCCATGAAGCCCCTAGCTGATGGACCACCAGACCCAAAGTAAGAACCAGAGGACAAAATATAGCCATGGAAAAAAATGAAGATACCGCTCCAAATTTTCATTTCAGATCAGCATTTCTAGATGCATTGTGGTTATTCCAGTCAAGTGTTTGTTGAATTTCAACAAAATCAAACCTCAAAGTCATCCAGCAGCAATGTGTAACACTGAGAGCATGCAATGACACAAGAAAACTGTGATAAAACTTAGGTTACCATATAAAAAAATATTTATTGGACTTTTCCTAAATACATTATTTATACAATCTTACTGTTGTATTGCTTCAAATTAATACTTAATTTTGCAGTATTTGAGTTCTGAATAAATACAGAGCATATTTTCTGTTAGTTTGACCTGTTTCTCATTTTCTGCAAATAAATGCAAATAGAAACAATATTTTTATTTGAAAATTGAGAGAAAAATTGTAAAAACACATGTATTAGTTCACAGAAATACACAATATGATCATTTTACCTAAGCACAGACATTTCAATAATAATCAGAAAAAACAGTCTCTGAAATGGTCTGCCGATTTTTTTTCCGTGCCTGTATATTTAATGATGCTGTTACGACTATATTCATAGACTTGGGTTTAAATACATCTTTACAGACAAATAAACTGGTATTTTATTGGACTTCTATTTACTATTCCAAGCACTTGTCAGATAAGTAGATGGTGACTGGTGTGTGGTTGTGATTTGCTAGAACAATGGATGTAACATTGAGACATTGAGATAACTGTAACTCAGTACTTGAGTACTATTTCTGTATTCTGTTCCTCTCTCATAGATCTCATGAGTTGCGTTCTAAGGTGGTTTCGCTGCAACTGTTGCTGTCAGTGCTCCAAGGTGCCGGTCCTGTATTCAGAACCCATGAGATGTTCGTGAACGCTATCAAGCAGTACCTGTGTGTGGCGCTGTCTAAAAACGGTGTCTCGTCTGTGCCTGAAGTATTTGAACTTTCTCTTGCCATCTTCCTGACCCTGCTCTCTCACTTCAAAGTGCATCTTAAGATGCAGATCGAGGTAAAAAAGGATGAAGCAAGATTTGCATTGTATAATTTTGCATTGCTTATTTTGTTTCTAAAACTACGCTGGATTCTTCTCAGGTGTTCTTCAGAGAGATCTTTCTGACCATCCTGGAGACATCATCTAGCTCTTTTGAGCACAAGTGGATGGTCATCCAGACTCTCACTCGAATCTGTGCAGGTCAGAGGAAATGCACTATTTAAATATAAACGCACTTGTCGAGATTCTAATATGAAATCCAGTACTGAGTAAGTCTCTGTCCTCTTCTAGATGCTCAGTGTGTGGTGGATATTTACGTGAACTATGACTGTGATCTCAATGCTGCCAACATATTTGAGCGGCTGGTAAATGATCTGTCTAAAATCGCCCAGGGAAGGAGTGGACAAGAGCTCGGCATGACTCCGTTACAGGTATTTAAAAGGAGTCCAATCATACTGAATACGATACAGATTTGTTTTCCAGAACATATTGACATTATGAAACATTTGAATCATTTACCCCAGCATTTTATTTCAAATCGCACCATAAAAAATCGGGTAATAATTAATTTCAGGAGTTGAGCTTGAGAAAGAAAGGACTGGAATGTCTGGTGTCCATTTTGAAGTGCATGGTGGAATGGAGCAAAGATCTGTACGTTAACCCCAATCTGCAGGCCAACCTCGGTAAGACAATTGTGTATCTTATTGCTTGCATTGCAATAAGTTCCTGTATAATTAGTTTTTAGGTTCTGCTCTAGTGGTAAAAGCCTGGAACTTCTGTCCAAAAAAGAGTTTTGATACACGTTCACTGTAATTTCTGGTATTATTTTAGGCTTTGGTTGATTTAAGAGGCTGTGATTCGTATTGTGTTGTGATGTAGGTCAGGAGCGTCCAGCAGAGGGTGACAGTGTAGATGGAAAGCTCCCTGATCACCTGTCCTCTCGCAGAGATAGTGTGAGCTCTCTGGACTCCACCGTATCTTCCGGTGTTCTGCAGTCCCATCCAGATCACCCTGAACAATATGAGGTCATCAAACAGCAGAAAGAGATTATCGAGCATGGTATTGACCTGTGAGTCTTCAATTTCATATCAGTCTTTAATTTTTTGTTTTTTCCATCGCTTGTTTTTTGTTTTTTCACTCTGACCATTTTCTGTCTGTCGTAAAGGTTTAACAAGAAACCAAAAAGGGGATTGCAGTACCTACAGGAGCAAGGCATGCTGGGAACATCGCAGGAGGACATAGCCCAGTTCTTGCACCAGGAGGAGCGATTGGACACAGTGAGCACATTGATAAACCAGCAAACTTGAATATATTGTACCACATTGACTACTCAATTGCTGATGTTGAGTTCTGTCTCCGCTTGATTCAGACTCAGGTTGGAGAGTTTCTGGGAGAGAATGTGAAGTTTAATAAGGAGGTGATGTACAGTTACGTGGACCAGCTGGACTTTTGTGGTAAAGACTTTGTGTCAGCGCTACGTGTCTTTCTGGAAGGCTTCAGGCTTCCGGGAGAAGCGCAGAAAATCGACAGGCTCATGGAGAAGTTTGCAGCCCGCTACTTGGAGTGCGATCAGGGGTGAATAATGCAATCTGATCGTATTTCCAATTGTTTATGGGGTTTCTGTCTGTGCTGACACGATTGGTCGGTTGCTTTGTAGGCAGACTCTGTTCGCCAGTGCAGATACAGCTTATGTTCTTGCATACTCCATCATCATGTTAACCACAGACCTGCACAGCCCACAGGTAAAACTGATCCTTTTTCCTGCTTATTAATAGCGTTCGAATAGCCAGAGGTTTAAAGTTACCCCAACTGTATCTTTTGGTATTTCACTTTAGGTGAAGAACAAGATGACAAAGGAACAGTACATAAAAATGAACCGCGGCATTAATGACAGCAAGGACCTGCCTGAGGAATATCTGTCTTCCATCTACGACGAGATCGCAGGCAAGAAGATCGCCATGAAAGAAAGTAAAGAATACTCCATCACTCCCAAGTCCAGCAAACAGAGTAAGAGCATCTTCCTATCTATATGAATCCTGCTATAGTGTGTTTATAGATGTGGGATTCTGTGTAAGTTTATTGGGTTTATGAGTCCTGCGAGATTTTGAAAAAAAAATGTCTTCATAAGGATGTTTGAGGTGTCATTTCCTGCTTCAGGTTTAAATTAAAGTCTGTTTTTTCCTTTCTTTAAGATGTACCCAATGAGAAGCAGAGGAGGCTCCTTTATAACATGGAGATGGAGCAGATGGCCAAGACGGCTAAAGCTCTAATGGAGGCTGTTAGTCATGCTCAGGCACCTTTCTTCAGCGCCACTCATCTGGAGCATGTCCGGCCCATGTTCAAGGTAACAGAAACTGATGTTTTGCTTTAAAAACAGCAGGTAAAAGCACATATTGAGTCTTGCATGAAAGGTCACTATTGGGTCACGGGAAGTTTGTCCAGGATGATGTAACAGGAAGTGGTTTAACACATTAGTCTAGTTACATATATTGAATGATTAGAAATAATGTTTGTTTATGCTTTAATTATTGTGTGATTTTGTCATATGTCTATTGATCTTTGTGTAACAGCTGGCCTGGACTCCTCTGTTGGCGGCGTTTAGCGTCGGACTTCAGGACTGTGATGATCAGGAAGTGGCGTCCCTGTGTCTGGAGGGGATCCGCTGCGCTATCAGAATCGCCTGCATCTTCAACTTGCAGGTTTGTGATTGGCTCTTATCAGCATTTTTAATGCACAAATTTCAATCATATCTTTACTTCCTTCTTACAAAGCTTGGTCTAAATATTATGGAATGTATTTTCCTGTACATGCAGCTGGAGAGGGATGCATACATTCAGGCACTGGCCAGGTTTACGCTGCTGACCGCCAGCTCAAGCATCACAGAAATGAAGCAGAAGAACATCGACACCATAAAGACTCTCATCATGGTCGCCCACACCGATGGAAACTACCTGGGTAACTCCTGGCATGAGGTGAGCAACAGAAACATGTTTTTCTAAACAAACGAAATATAATTGATGTAACTACAAAACATACTGGTATTAACAATAACTGGAATATGAATAACTTTTCTTCTTATCGTCATTTACTCACCCTCATGTCATTATAAACCTGTATGACTTTATTTCTTCTGCAGAACACAAAAGAAGATATTTTGAGAAACATTGGTAACCAAATAACAATGGCTCCCATTGACTTCCTTTTTTATGGACACAAAACCACAAATGTCTCAAAATATCTTCTTTTGTGCTCTACAGTGGAAAGACTCATTGAGGTTTATGAATCACAGGAAGGTTATCAAATTATTTTTGGATGATCTATCAATCGCTTATCAAAAACTGTAAATCTTGGGAGTGATTGGCAGATTTTCTCTCCAGGCAAGATGGTTCCCATTAACCCCTGCTCTCCTCTGTTACTCCCTACACGTCCTTTTGTGCTTTATTGATAACATTTCTTGCCTGTCTCTTTATATCCGACTGTTTTTTTTCCCGTGTAGATCCTCAGGTGTATCAGTCAGCTGGAGTTGGCTCAGTTGATTGGAACAGGGGTGAAGACGCGCTACATCTCCGGTGTGGTCCGAGACCAGGGAGGCAGTATAAAAGGCTTTCCATCAGGGGGAGATGAATTCATGCCTCTAGGCTTAGGTAAGCCATTGTTTGACTGCATTTGATAGCTCTCGGAGGGGGTCGAAGTGTTCAGTCTGGTGGGTTTATTGCCGTGTGTGCCAACAGAGTTCCATATGGAACAAAACAATATTATTGGTCTCCCACAGGTACTCTGGTTGGAGGTCCAGACAAGCGTCAGATGGCTCATATCCAGGAGTCCGTGGGGGAGACCAGCTCCCAGAGTGTAGTGGTGGCTGTGGACAGGTGCACTGCAGTTACAAGACAACACAAACAAATACAGTGTTATTGTTTATGCTGTTTAGACTGACCTTCCTTGTCCTCTTTTGTTTCTTTTAGAATCTTCACTGGATCCACCAGACTCGATGGAAATGCCATAGGTAGGATTTTGTTTTAAAGCACAAAAGTTATACACATTGTATATTGTGTTTTCTATGTGCAAGTGGGCGTTTTTATAGCGACCCTGTTTTCCATGAGAAATTCTCATAGTTTAAGACATATTCATGCATTTGATCAATTACAACACAAGGAAGTGACTAACAGTGTGTAGGGTTTTTTCAGCCTAAATTGCTTCCTGTTTGGAATTGTGCGTTCTTGTGCGGATAATTTCCCCATTAATTTGTATATGACTTGGAATTTACCTCTAAATTTAAACTTTCAATATCAGACTTATAAATAGACCCACAGTTTCATGATGAAATATGGCACAGTTCATTACATTTTTAAACCGATTCAGGAATTCTTCCATCTTATACTTTTTTTACACTTCTTGCATACAAGATTCCTAAATTCCACCAAAAATTCTGTTCATGTACATAATAAAACTATATTAAGGCCAAAATGTGACCAAGCTCCCGACCATAATGTAAAGTTTGTGTTCTCATCTCCAGTTGACTTTGTGCGTTGGCTATGCGCTGTATCTATGGACGAACTGGCTTCAGCACACCAACCGCGCATGTTCAGTCTGCAGAAAATAGTGGAGATTTCCTACTACAACATGAACCGTATCCGTTTGCAGTGGTCACGCATCTGGCAGGTCATCGGTGATCATTTCAACAAGGTTAGTTTACTTAACCAGAGGTGACACCAGAGCAACCTGTTGATAAAACAAATGTGATTTATTTTTTTATTGTTGGTATGGTAGGTGGGTTGTAATCCCAATGAGGATGTGGCCATCTTTGCTGTGGACTCCCTGAGACAGCTTTCTATGAAGTTTCTGGAGAAAGGAGAACTGGCCAACTTCCGTTTCCAGAAGGACTTTTTAAGGCCATTTGAACACATTGTGAAAAAGAACAGGTGAGGCATGCAGGGTTAGACAAAAATACAGAAAATACAGATTTTTGTACAACCATGCGGTGATGCTACACACGTGCATGTTCACTTTGTTGTTGCTTGTACATTCATCTTCCTCATCCATTCTTAAGATCACCCACTATTCGGGACATGGTGATACGTTGTGTGGCCCAGATGGTGAACTCTCAGGCTGCTAATATTCGTTCTGGTTGGAAAAACATCTTCTCTGTGTTCCACCATGCAGCATCAGATCATGATGAGAACATTGTAGATCTTGCGTTTCAGACTACAGGTCATATTGTCAGTAAGTACCAGTAATTGCCAGTAATTATGAAAATGTTTTTGTTTGTTTGTTTTTTCTCTACAAAAACATCCTTTTATCATCTTCCCCACAGTGAAAACGTTTCAGCAGCACTTTGCAGCAGCCATTGACTCTTTCCAAGACGCTGTAAAATGTTTATCAGAGTTTGTTTGCAACGCTGCTTTTCCTGACACCAGTATGGAAGCCATTCGGCTAATCCGCCACTGTGCTAGATACGTATCTGAGCGGCCGCAGGTTAGTGTTATACCCTCAATTTTAAGATTACCCATAATCTCAGAACTTCATAGATTTTAAATCACTTTCTTCCTTACCAGGCACTAAGAGAGTACACTAGCGATGATATGAATGTCGCCCCTGGTGACCGTGTCTGGGTGCGAGGCTGGTTCCCCATCCTGTTTGAGCTCTCCTGCATTATCAACCGATGTAAACTGGATGTCAGGACAAGGTGGGCTTTCTTGTCTGCCCAGGCTCTCTTTATCTTCGTATTTAAAATGTGAAGTGGCTATCATTGAGAGTTTGCTGTGTGTTACAGGGGACTGACAGTCATGTTTGAGATTATGAAGAGTTACGGACACACCTTTGAGAAGCACTGGTGGCATGACCTCTTCAGGATCATCTTTCGCATTTTTGACAACATGAAGCTTCCAGAGCAGCAAACTGAGGTGAGTGAAATGGGGAGCACCTATTTTAAATCGGTGATTCAAATGTTTCATTTTGTTTCATGTTTTTGATCATAACAACAAGTAGGCTAAGCAATAACCAAGCATACACAAAACTAATTAATCTTTGCGTTTATTTTTGTGTAGAAAACAGAATGGATGACGACAACATGTAACCACGCCCTCTATGCGATCTGCGACGTGTTCACGCAGTTCTACGAGCCCCTCAGCGAGGTGTTGCTGGCGGATATATTTGCACAGCTTCAGTGGTGTGTGAAACAAGGTAGGGATTATGCACTCATCATGAAGGGAGAATTTGGGAATTTTAGGACTTCTCCATCTGCTCCGTAATACGATTAGCAGGACTTTAAAACGTGACACCTACAAATGTCGCCGCATTTGTGGTAACATGTTGGCGCAGTAGGTGGTGATGTTTTAAATCATCTGGGTGTGGTAATACAGGGTTTCACTGTATTGCACGTTTATTACTCTGCTTCTGTTGTCAGATAATGAGCACTTGGCGCGGTCGGGCACGAACTGTCTGGAGAACCTGGTGATCCTGAACGGGGAGAAGTTCAGTCCGGAGGTGTGGGACATCACCTGTGCCTGCATGCTGGACATCTTCCAGACCACCAGCCCTCATGCGTATGACAATCTTGCATATACCATCTGTCTCAGTGAAACATTAAATTGTTTTGTCTGGATTTGTTTTGATGAGGCCCATTATATAATAGATTCATACATATACAGATTAATAAAAAAGGGAGATTCTGTATGTAACATTTTTTGTTTTCATCACGCATCAAGTTTTTTGTCTATCTGATGTCCAAACATATTTCAATAATCCTGTCAGGTGTTGACATGTAAAAGCCTGTTAAAATCTGAATGTGTTTTGCCAGTCTGTTTGTAAGCTGCTTTATTTCTCAACTCATTAAATGCTCTCACAGTTTGATTCTGACTTTGCTCTTAACAGCTTGTTGACATGGCGACCAGCTGGACAGGAAGAGGAGGTGGGAGATGGGAAACACATGGTGAGATGACAAGAGCTTAAATAAATATTGCCAATGAACACGCAGATAATTGTCCTCAAATGAGCACCTCTAAGATCTTAATCTGTTATACATAGTAGTTTTCCATGTTCTGTTAGCGCTAAGACACACCCAGCAGTAGACTTTGCTTGCTATTTATAGTGGACATTTGCATTGTAGGCAGTGCTTAAATAAATGCATTTGTGTTTGTTTGTATAGGATGTTGAGGTGGATTCTCAGTCTCAGAGTAGCTTTGAAAGGACCCTGTCAGAAAGAGGACACAGTCAGATGTCCACAGCCAGCGATGAAACCTGGAAGGGGAAGTCCCAAGCTAGTATGTACTATCACCCTAATCCATGGATTGTAATATCCAACTGTGAAGTCATTGAATCGCTGTATGTTTCACAGTAGATTACTTGTGTTTGATGAGAATGTTACAGTCTAAAAATCCTATTTTTATGCATATTTTTAAGCAAGCATTTTTTTCCTGACAAATTCTGTTTGTCATAAATTAACTCTTACATTTTATTACTAATGCGTTCAAAGTGATTCTCTCCCTTACCGAATCTACCCCACTTTTCCTTTACTGTTGTAGCGAAGTCTCTCTCTATAGGTGTACTTTAACATGATCATTCTCTGGTTTGTTCTAGGGGTCTCGGACCACAGGTTGTTTGCGGGTCTGCTTATGAAGTGTGTCGTACAGCTGGAGTTGATTCAGACCATAGACAATATTGTATTTTACCCAGCTACCAGCAAGAGGGAAGATGCTGAGAACATGGCCGCCGCTCAGGTTTGTTGGGATCAATTATACAATAACACCCGAATACTCCATCCAAATTATAAATGGAGTTTTATAGTTTTAGTTAATGTGTGCTTTAAGAGCTTTGAGAGACCAGCTATATGTACATTATATCCATACATGTATATCTACATTCAGAAGATTTGCCTTTAGGGTTTACACACTTTCTCTTGCTGGAAGGACTACTGATGGTTCATCCTTCACTACACATATTTTGTCCTAACAAATGTACTCCAGATTGCGAATCTCTGTCCTAAAACCACATGCAACTGACTAGCAAGTTCACAGATGCGACATAACTAAAGCCTATTGGAGTCCTTATCATTTAATCTTTTTTTTAACATTCGGATTTATTTCAGAAACAAGAAAGGTTTTCGGAAGAAACTTTACAAAAATTCAGACTATGACATATGAGTCTTAGTTTTGGCTTTGTGTGTTTTTCCACAGAGAGATGCACTTGAGGCAGAAGATGGGGAAACGGAGCCCGATCAGGGCATGTACAAACACCTGTCGTCACAGCACCTCTTCAAACTGCTTGACTGCCTCCTTGAGTCCCATCAGTTTGCCAAGGACTTTAACTCCAACAATGAGCAAAGAACATCGCTATGGAGAGCAGGTCTGCACTGCCAGCTTCACGAAAGGCTTTAATCTGCTGATGTCTTGATCACAAATGTCAATCTTTTATTTCCTTGTCTGGGTTGTGGTTTATGCTGTCATTTTAGGAGACTGTCTTTTTATTATTCTTTGTATGTGTGTAGGCTTCAAGGGGAAGTCAAAACCAAATCTTCTAAAGCAGGAGACCAGTAGTCTGGCCTGCAGTTTGAGAATCCTTTTTCGCATGTACTCTGACACGCAGCTGCAAAACTCCCGGTCAGACATCCAGACACGTTTGCTGCAGTGAGTGCGGTCTTCTGCTTTCTTTATTCATTACACCGAGTGACCAGCCGTGATCTAATCTTGTGTCATAAGCCTAATACACCTTGTGTTTTAATAAATTGTTGTGATTTGATTTATTATTATATTACGTGAGGGTGTGATATTGTTAACATGTCTGCAGTTTTGATGATAAAGTTATGATTAAATACGTTATAATTGAAACCATTAAATTTAGTGGCTGCAATCAGCACAAAAATTTGCACCAGAAAGTGCTTTGCTATTACATAGGGTTTATCTTTATGACTAATAAAATGCTTAGAACAGATTTGTGTAAAACTCACAGATAAGTCACATGCGTAAGTTCTCTGATTTACATCCTCTGTACAGGAAGGTTTGGGACAGATCAGATAACAGGTGTTTGTGTGTGTGTTTTGATGTAGAGTGTGTAGTGAAGCTCTGGCATACTTCATCAGTCTTACCTCAGAGAGCCATCGGGAAGCCTGGACGAGTCTCCTATTGCTGCTTCTTACTCGGACACTCAGACTGCCTGATGAGAAAGTAATAACATACATAAACATTATCTCAGTGCACCAGAGGACTAGATGCAGGGTCCAATATTCAAGTTGTGGCTAGTTGAAATTGAACATCGATTATTGACATAATAATTAACTGTTTCCCTGAATGTTTATGACAAACAGCATTATGAATCTGAGATTTTGCACCCGTCACAAAAAACAAGTAGACATTTATTTTAGTTAGTTATTGCAGAAGACCACCAAAAAATGAAAATTGTGTAGTTTGCTTGGTTTGGATTGCATGGAACAAGAAGAGAAATATCTAAAAATACCCAAAAAATATTTTTACATTTATGGGGGAATCCAGTGATGTAGCTAATGGGAATGGTATTTCCTGGAGGATACCCCGTTTTGAATATCTGTTATCATACAGGTGTCAGTGTTAAGGCTATCATTACGGAAAGCACCCTGCTGATACGCCAGCTTTTCAGTGTGATGACCTTTAAATGTAAATAGGACTTTTACGCAGACAGACCTCTGACAGCTCTTAGGATCTTCCTTGTCTGTTACTAAAACAGACTTTTCCATTCATCACTGTTCTGATAACATCAGGGGTTCCCAGAGGTGGATTGACATGTTATGTCAATAACATGTTATATTATGTTTAACTCACTTTAACATTCTCTGTCCCCGCAGTTCAAGCCTCATGCCTCCTGCTACTACCACCATCTGTGCGAGATGATGCAGTTTGACCTCATTCCAGAGCTCCGCGCAGTGTTGCGGCGATTTTTCCTCCGTATTGGTTCTGTCTTCCACATCGCTGCTACCCAATTGGGCCAAGCGCATCCTTTATCATCCTAAATGACAAACAAACAAAGATCACAGCTATGAACTTTAGGGGAAAAGAGAGGCTGAAGGAGATGGTCAAGGAGAATAAGCAATTCTCCTACAGTTTTTTTGGACCGTACAGGAATGCTTTGACTAATGCAGAAACTAATTACTCTGGGCTGTGTGTGACTGCCTCATGTTAATTCTGCCAGTCCTGACTCATCCGCCACTCCCCAATGAGAAAACAGCACTGTGACCCAGCAGGGCTTCTCGAAGCTGACACCTCCATTGTGTCATCCGTCTGTGTCCATGAGTCATATTTGTTTATTTTTATTTTACTTTCTTTTGGATGGCTGCAACAATAATTTATTACCAATACTACTGTATAGCTGGTTTCTGATTGTCTATTAATTTTCAGTTTGTTGGCTTTTGTCTTGTTAATTATTTTGTCTGTTTTAAAGGCTAAAATGTTGACATCTGAGAATGGGAAAAAAACAGAAGTCCATTTATATGAGTTAATGCAGAAACGTGATCAACCCCTGTTAAGACTTTGTAGATGACAGACAATGTGCACTTAGCGTTTCCCAGCTGGCTGTGGGATATCTGTAAACGATTGGTCCAGAAATGTGCATTGTCATGTCCTTTTACTGAAACCATTATAAAAATGTAACGTTCATCCCCATTAAAAATGTAAGGGCTAGTGTCACATTCAGGCTAGCCTCTTTTCTGGCATTAAAATGCTTTTTATTTTGGGGTAAACAACCCTGTTTTAGATTCAGTCTGTTCACGCTGAAGTCTAAATTGTTCTATGAATGCTACAGTTGCTTTCGAAAAGAGTTGTTGTTTATTTTACAGGTGTCAATACGTGCACTTGTTAATCTAGCCGAGCAGACGCAACCATTCCTTAAATGTCACACATCATGCTCATCTGGTTTTCATTGCATAGTTTCATTGAAGGGTTCTTTCAGTTTGCATTCCAATTTATCTGTATTTATCACTGAATCCCTAAGACATCAAATGAACATTTAATTTAAGTACACTAAGGTTTGCTCAGAATATTTACCTTTTATTTGTGCATTGTGCTGTTAGCTCTTTTTGAGTCTGACTGAATCTTCTCTAAAGTTTACATCATGAATGCCATTATCATGGTATCATTATCAAAAAAGAAAATGGACGTAATAAGAATATACTGTATAATCCAGGTATATCTTCATCAAACCCCTACAACATATGGTTACTAATGTATTACCAATACCCCTAATTCATTTCATTAAGGATGTGTTTCATTCTTGAAGTGCATTTAAATCTTTTCTGGAAAAGCATTCCTTCCCTTGCAACTATGGATGTCTACTTTGCCTCACTTGAGACTGGGAAATATAAATATATACAGTCTAAGAAGAAATGTGTAAAGTTTTGATGTAAAATATGCAGAATAATGTTCAGCTCTATACATATTGTGATGTAATCTCCCGAGCATTTGGTGCAGTTATCAATAAAGTTTGAATTCAGAACGGTTAAAATTCCTAAGATTTTCTGTTACTTTAATACTTGTTTTTTAATTGACAACGCCATCATGTAAGATGCGTTTTAAAGACGCAATTATGACTCATTTGAATGCGCCACGGGGTGTCGCTAGAATAGTTGAAAACCAAGAGCATTTGGGGTAACAAAGGTTACCATAGTAATTCTGCGACTCTTTGTTTAGAGCTCATTATATCCACATTCACATATTTCATCGATTTTCCATAAAATCATGATAATAATGGGTAAATGAATTGTGTTTATTTAGTTTTTGATATAACACATAATGTGTAAAAGTTGCCAAGGAAACGAGTTTATGTATATTTAGTTTTCTGTCAGCAGCAGAGTATTTGAGTGTTAAACCTTAGTGATTAGAGCGCAAAATGCGATTGAAACATAACTGCTCATCGGTGTTCCTTTTCAAATGTTTATTAGGGCTTAACCAACGGACTTTATAGCGCAGTATAGATTATTCCACAGACTTCCACGCACATAGGATGCATGTGCAGTAATAAATGAATAGGGCCTTGGTTTTGAGAGCAGCTGTAAGGGGCGGAACTCAGCGCTTAGCCTGTGCTGCTGAATGCACACTGCTGACAGCGGCTCCACATAGTGAATACAGCCTGGTAGAGGAGAAACGCGTCGAAATCGATCATGCGGGAGATCAGGACTTTGCCTTCTCAACTGTCTGAGTAAGTAACGTTACCGAAGGTCCGCGAGGATGGTTTATTGGAAACGTTATCTTTTCATCCGCATTTGCTTTCAATTGATTTCGTCGTTCCCTGAACAGCCATCCCATCTTCCATGACGCTAGCTACACTGCTAGCTAACTTAGCCGAATGGAGGAAAATTTGACGTAGTTGGTCTGGATTTTACGGGAAATGTAATGTTGGCTAGCAAGAACCATACATTTTATGGAGCATTTTATTAATTTGCGCATTTTGGAGTGTTGGCTGATCTTGCGACTGCAGTACTTTCATAAAGCTCAAATGCATTCAATGTGTTGCGTTTATTCTTAATAAAAACACGCATTTAGCGGACATTAGTAACGTTACAGCATGCATTTGTATGCGAATCATCACAGACATTGAGAAATAAGCGTTACATATAATGTTAAAGCGATAACATATGTCAAAATTTGTGCCAGGGTTTTCCGTACGCTCGTAACGTTATCCCGCGTATCTACTGCAAAGTCAAGGCGACATTTGGAAAGCTCTCTTTACTTTCAAGTTAGTGTAATGGAGAGTTTTGCGAATACTTTTAGTTTGCTCAATGTTTTGGTGTCTCCATGAATGGTTTTCACTGACTGACGTGGTTAAGCGTGATCGTGTCTCTCCGAGTGTGCGTCGGCTGCGGTCACTTTCCAGAAGTGACTGCCTGTTTCCGCACGGCCACTGCGCTGGGCCCTTACAGAATGGAGGCTTTTATTACGTAATGGCGTGGGCAGACAGCGGGCGTCGTGCCATATAGGAGTGTGAATGTCCTATCACAGGGAGGGGAGGTCTGCTTTAAAGGGGAATAACTAGACCTTGCTGATTTGTTCTTTTACACACAGTATTACTTTTGATCTACCGCGGTGTCGGTTTGATTTTGTGGCAAGACCTTTGCACTATAACCAGCATTTACACACGTAGTTTATGCGCATTCGGACATATTTGCTTGGTTGACTTAATCTACGACAAGAGTACGCAGATTGCGTTATGGTAAGATGAAAGCTATTTTACTCTTCGTTCTATCACAATCACGATAATGTCAGATAAAGTAAAGATTTTCTATCGATAGACTTTGTTTTGGTTAATGTCTAACATGTCGGTTGATTAAATATTGAATACTGGTTAAAGGCAAGTCGAAAGCTATCTAGAGTTTGTTGATTGGTTTGAAATGTTGTTTCTTAACGTTAACGTTACTCAGATAAACACTTTGGATAGCTTTGTCTATATTAGATCCTAGCGGTTGTGTTAGCGGGAACGTAACGTTGTGTGTGCTTTATGACTTGACGTTATGTTCGTAAACAAGCCTAGTGTCGTTCTAGAAATTTCGTAAATTCGCAAAGTGTGTGAATTCAATGTTTCCATATTAAAGCCCGTCTGTTAGCATAGCAATGTATTACGTTAAGTACGAAATACATATGCCTTGTAATTTAGAGAAAGACAAAATGCGTCATATCAGAACATATTTATAAATTATTTCATAATACCAGTCAGACTGATGATACCAATAGTATAAGTTCAAAAATGTACATTTTATGTTTTATACCTCATTCGTTACGTTCAGAGCAGCTTTGCAATATCCATGTGTTTTGCACGCGTTGTTGTTAGCACGTGTTTGTCTGATCTAGTGTTTCCTGGGAACTCGCGTGTCCCCTACGTGCGCGCGCCCTTCCCACGAGGTATAACATAATGTAATGCGTAAACGATTTAGTCTAAAACGTTTGATGATTTAATATTAAAGAGAAAATGTATAAAATAAGTTTGTTACGCATGTTGTTTATCAGATTTTAGATTTTAACGGATTTAAATGATTTAATTAAAATCCGAAATTAAAGACTAATTCCGCATGAACTCGATAAACATTCAACAATATGTCGGTTCAAAAAGAAATGTTTTTAATTTTTGCTGTCTGTTTGACTGAATCTGAGAAAATAAATATTAATTAAGAGGTAAACAGGTGATGCAAGAGTTCTAAACGATTTAAAGGCGTTCATGATGAATAATACCATGAATCACTATGACATGTTTTGTCTGTGACTGGTTCTTCTGCCATCATAATAATTACAGTCCGTTATATCCAGATTTGTTTAAATGAGGGAATCATTATTCCAGCCACGCTGGCTGTTCATGTCCCCTGCTGTTTAAAATTCACTCATGTCAAGGTCAAAGTATACATTGCCTTTCCCCACTGTCTCTCGGACAAGGGAAGAGGCAAAATTGTCTGTGTTTTTCATAGGAGGTAGGTGATGAGTGGCTACCATCTGTTCCTTTGATCAAGTCACTCAATTAAGAAAGAGGGCTTTAGAAGGTGAAAAAGCTGTTTATTTTTGTGCACCTTAACCCCTTCCAAAGTTTCACCCTGACCCCCTCCTCTCCCTGTTTGTGAAAATGATTGCGTGTTTACGGATCAATTCATCGCACTGTTGTCTTACTACAGGGCATGAGCCATTGCACCATCCCTGAGCGTCGGCAGAAGCCTGAGAGGGACGCGAGGGTGTGCACTGTGTTCTAAGAACGAGCAAGTAGAAGCTATAACCAGACGTCGGAAAACAACGAGTGACAACGTGAAATATGTCTTACTATAACAGAGAACTGGTGGTATTTTTTATCAAACACAAACTCTCGCAGAGGAACTACCCCTGCAACCACATTGGACTCACAGAAGACACAAATCGGACTGAAGGAGGGCAGGCGGCTGAAGAAAACAGGGATGGGGCGTCAGGAACGACGACCCTCGTTAATGGCTCCCTGAATGGAACGAGTGCTAGTACCACTGGGACCCCACCGAGATCCCCCACAGCATCCCCCCAACATCAGACAAATGGAACTAGGAGCATGAACGCTGTGAAGGAGGCGCTCCGGGATTCTGCCAACGAGTTCGAACTGCGTTATTCCAGAGCATTCAGTGATCTCTCCACGCAGCTTCACATCACGCCCGCCACGGCGTACCAGAGCTTCGAGAGCGTGATGGATGAGGTGTTCCGGGACGGAGTGAACTGGGGCCGCATCGTGGGTCTGTTTGCCTTCGGAGGGGCTCTGTGTGTCGAGTGCGTGGAGAAGGAGATGAGCCCGTTAGTGGGACGCATCGCAGAATGGATGACAGTCTACATAGACAACCACATTCAGCCCTGGATCCAGAGTCAAGGAGGATGGGTGAGTGCGAAGACACATGTGTCTTTTCTTTTTGCTTTCTATTACAGCCTTTTATCTCATCCAGTCTGTTCTTAAAAATATGTATCCTGTTAAACAGAGCTTTGAATTGTCAAACAATGCAGTATTGATTCAACGCGAGTGGGGTGGAGCTACACAGATTTTCTCAAACAGTTCCTGTTTGTAAAATGAAGGATGTTTATAAACATGGAAAATTTACTAAGATTTCAGGAAAAGTTCTAAGTGGATTTTATTAAGTTCTTTTGCAATTTATTGTGTGTGTGTGTGTGTGTGTGTGTGTGTGTGTGTGTGTGTGTGTATATGTTGCATGGGCAAATCCGCTGGATCTCATGGGTCCAGATGCTGGCTGTTTTTAGAATACACCTTCTCTTGGGCTTGGGTGGAGATGTTCTAACTGTTTGGAAGGGGAAGAAATGAGAGATAAGATAACAGAGCCACAACTGCTGGTCAGCTGATTATTGATCTTCATAGCTTTTTGGAAAATCTAAACTCTATAAACTAAAATAGAGCAAATATGGTTTGGAAAAGAGGGGACTGTACAGTTTGCTTTCCTTTCCTCTGTCATTTTTTTTGTTTTCCATTTGTTTTTTCCCTTGATCAGCTGTCAAGCAGATGAAAGGCAAGCGTGGGTTAAGTCATGTGAGAAACCTTTGTGATGATTTTCGGCTTTTTGTAAGCGGCAGTAATGGAAGTGTCCTGTCCAAGTCAGCTCTTTTCCTTTGTGAACAGGGCTACGATCTGATTGGCTGGTCAGTGAGGGTGAGATATGGATGTCATTGTCTAAGGTCATTGTTAGCGCTGCTGTTTTTTGACAGTCGAGAAAAAAAACACCGTCTATGATCTGGATTTGAAAATGTTATCCATGTTTACTAAATCACATCTTTTTTTCTAACATTGATGTTCCTTTCTTGTGTCTTGTGACGTCTTGATTGGGAAGCAAAAGTGAACACGGTGCAATAACCTGACCTATGAAGCTTAGTAATCGTTCATCCTAAAATAAAAATGTTGTCATCATTTACTCACTACATTGTTATTTCAAACCTGTATGATCAAAAGAAGATATTTTGAAGAATGTTGGTAACCGAACAGCAATAGCATCCATCCACTTGCGTTGGTTTTGTGACCATACAATAAATAAATTAGGTAAACTATCCCTTTTAAAGCGAAGTATGTAATTTCTGTGCCACTGGCATCACCGAATAGAATGAACTTAACCAAATTACAGGAAGTTACAGGATTTCTACAGAGTAGTAGGGAAAGAAGGACATGCCGGTCAGTGTATTACAATACGTTTAAAGTGCTGAATGGCACTACACAGACAAACAATGAATGAAAGCTTGCGGCTTTACATCCTGAAGTATTACACCCAGCTGCGTTTTTGGTTCACTTTTAGCAGAAGTTGCAGGATGCGCTCTTGATGTCACTTCCTCAATAGAGAAGGAAAATGAGGTCTGTGTGTCTGACATACAAAGGCAGACATCGATGGGTTACATGCTCTCAATGAATGTAGGCCGCTTTTCTACACACACCTACTCAACCCTCTTCATCCCACTCGCATTCAGCAGCACTCAAAGTCTGCCAGCCAAACTTCAGCAGTGGTTCACTTACGGATGCTAAACCTCAAACAGGCCAGTGAAGCTTATCTCAGAGTAGGGGAAACGCATATGCACACGTGCATTCTCAAATTTTACGGTCAAACAGAATAAGGGCTTTTCTAGTGCGGGTTTCCATGCATTGAAGCAGAACGATAGTGGGAGTTCACACACTGATTCATGTGGGGGATTTTAAGGGACATTTTACAATTCAGTCACCATTTGCTCTCACTTGTGTCATTCTAAACCTTAATGACTTTTTCTTTAAGTGGAATACCCACTTACTCTCGCTCATGTCTTGCACTCATTTTGGGACTTTTGTTAGTGTGCGTGTCTGCTTTCCCCTCCCACAGGCACACTTTTCGACCACGCTTTTGTCTCGTTCCCGTTCTGAGCGCACAATTATGCAGTGAAAGTCGTTGGCAGCTGCATGTCGCAGGTGTATGGCAATACCTGCACGTCTCTCTTCTGCTCCGGGCAAGATCTGTGCGGGAGATGGTGTAGACGGATACTCTGATACTATAAAAATGCAAGAATTCAATGATTGTTTGATAAGTGGTAATAGTATTGGTTTGAGAATAAATCGAGTCAAGGTGACCAAAACTGAAAGGACTTGGAGATACAGGGGAAGTATAACAGATGTGAAAGTGTATGTGTGTGATAGTATTTTCAGTGTTGAATTCGCCATTGCAAGAGAGGAGTCCATTGCTGGAGGGGGCTGGAATATTACCAATTATGGTTGAATTATATGTGAATGTGCTCTGGGTAACTGCCTTTGTTCATTTAGGCTAGTATGAGATCAATTATTTTAGGTCGGTGAGAGTTTAAGGGCAATAACTGGTAGGAGGGTAAAATAGAGACGTTAGCAGGCTTCGGGTGGGGAATGCACTCCTTACCACACCTGCTTTGTTCACGGTTACTGATTTAGTATGTTTATGTACAAGTTTTTTCATAGAAACCCTCATTAACACTGTGTCAAGTCCAGTCTTTTTAGGAAAAAATTTACTCTGCTCCTTACAAGAACATTGACTTCTGAACACCCCGGTCCATTAGTCAACACTCAGATGCAGTAATGCACCCATGCATGGACGCTTATAAACAAAGTCTCGCCTTTGTTATGTTTTAATCACTGTCACACACTTATTTTAGTTATTGCATTATGTGTATAGCTGTCACAATGCAGTTTCATCAAACGTATACAAAAACAGATACAAAACACGCGTTTGTCATACGTACAAACGCTTCTCATTGTCTATCGTGTTTGCACAGGAAACACCCAAGGGACCCCCCCTCCTCTCCATTACCCTTCCTTCATCGCTTTTACTTTCTGTTCATCCATCCTTTTATCGTCTCTTCCTTTTCTTTTTCGATTTTTATTTTTTCTTTCAGTATCCCCCCGCCTTTCCCGCGGTCTCACGTGGATGGATGTGTTGCAGATCAGATATGCAACAACATGCCTGCGTCACCACGTTATTGCCCCCGTTCACCTCTTCATGGCGGCGTATCCGTTCTGCGTTCGCTATCCATCCATCATCCCTTCACTGTACTGGTCATCTGTCTCTCCAATCGATCCGCCAGTTGTGATGGCCACGCGTGCTGGCCAGACGTGTTTGCGACACGCTTCTTCACAACACCTCCCGCAACCATTCGTCAAGCTCCGATACATCGGCACCGCCCTCTCTGCAAGCGTGCGTGTCGCATGACAGACTAAACGGCTGCTTTTGTGCTCCTGGTCAATTGTGTCTGGATTGGAGTTGCGTTTGTTTGCCAGCGTTCATCAGCGTGGAATCTCCAATTAGTGTGTGTGGATGCATGTCGCATTTCAAAATGCGGTGTGCATTAAAGTTCTAATTCATGCATTTTTACTCACGCCTTTCATTTTAGATACTTTATGAGATCATAGCACACGCAGAGCATGTGATTACCTTTAACAAAGAACCTGCGGGTGCACAAACACACACACGCTTACAGTGTGCAGCATCCAGGTGAGGCACTTTGCTATAAACACACAATGGCAACAGAAGTGCATACAATCCAGATGTGATGCTGTCGAGCACAAAATGTGCCACTCCATCGCACACGAAGAAAGATGTAATTCTTTACGTTGTGATACATCAGTCAGTAATGTGTATTTGTCGCAGTTGTGAGTGGCGCCGCACATACTCTCCCATTATTATTCTCAAGGTCATAGTTCATCCTGACCTCTGCCCTCATAACAGATGAGATATGGGGAAGCCAGAGCTAAACATAATTTAAAAGATTTTAAATAGTCAACTCTTTATTTTGGTTGGTTGAGCTCTGTATTTTTGACTATACACTTGCATTTATTGTGTGTGTGTGTGTGTGTTAATATGGTGTTTGTTTGTTGCTGACAAGAGTGAAATTGGCAGTAAACAGATGGTGTGATCTCTCTTCCAGGCACCTCCAGAATCCTCCTTTCCAGCATGAGAAAGAGAGAGAAAAGGAGTGGGGGGTGGTGGCTGGGGGAAGGTGGGATTTGAAGGACTAATACTATGGCTGTGCACCGCTCTTATGTCACAGACAGGGGGAGAGATGAAGGGAGACTTGCATTCTAGAAAGCTTGGCCTGATCCATTCTGCAAGATCACGGGAGGAAATGGAACATTCCGTGATAGGGTTGGAATGGTGTTCCCAACACAAAGGTTGTGGATACAAATCAAATGTATGATTTGAATGCACTGTCAGTCACTTTAGAGAAATAAACATAAATCATGTAAGCATGATAACTACATTGTGTGACCGCCAACATACATGTTTTACATTCTGATCATTGTTTATGTTCCACACTTTGGAGCGTGCACTGCTAGCACACATACATCTGTAAGACATATTTGTTTGCATTGTTTGGTCATATGTTTCTGAGATCTCTTCTGTCAGACGTCGTATAAAAAACTGGAAAATGTCTGTAAGAGGTTTATGATTTAGAATACATGTAAAACTGCATTTTCTTTGCTGTTTATCGGATGATTTTACACAGCAGATGTTTTCCAGATCTGCAGATCTTAAGAAGACATTTTTCTTATGTTCACAGCTACAGCCCATTTAGAAATTGTTAGCATATTCTTGTGATTGTTTTCATTATGTTTCTGTATCTTAAAGTTCGACTCCAGTGCTTTTAGCTTCTTAGCTGCTGCTCTCCTGTCCTCTTAGCAAATTAATATCCTCCACATACACACACCGACACACGCACTGTGTGAGTGTTAAGTCATTTATGTGGAAGAGCAACATGCACCTGTAAGCTCGGTTTTCCTAATGTACTTTAGCCGAGATTAGCCAGAATCATAAAACCGCGCTGCAATTAGCTTCCAATAACAAAGACCACCGGCCCACTGCAAACACTTGCTTTCTGTTAGAGGCATTGTTATTGTCTCCGAGCAGTGGATAACATTAAGCTTATTGTTCATCTGACCGAATTGTGGCTTAAAAGTGTGCTCTGTGCTCTCACACAGCTGCGTTCGCATTACAATTGCACTACAGAAGAAAATCTACAGAACTAACAGCTTCTAGCTATGAATGGTGATCAAAACAAGCAGTAAGCTGCGGTTATATTGGGAAGTCCTGCTTTTCAGAAAAACTTCAAAAAAGAGCCAAATAACTTTTTGAGAAAGGAATCAACTTTGGGTTTGTTGCCAAGATGGCACCAATTATATTCTGATTCAGGTGGCAATAAACTGAGTTTAAAGATTGAGTATCATGTCATGCATTCTGACTTCTTAACACTGTTAAAGGTGCTGGCTTCTCGTGCTTACAGGGCAGTCATGGCCTAATGGTTAAAGACCCTTGAGCAAGGCACGGATCTCCCAACTGCTCCCCGGGCAACGCAGCAATGGCTGCTCACTGCTCTGGGTTTGTGTTCTAGGTGTGTGTTTGTTACTCACTGCTGTGTGTGTGCACTTGGATGGGATATAAGCAGAACACAAATCACGAGTATGGAACACCATAAACCATACCATTTATAAATAAAGTAGACTTGAGACCGTATTTGGCCTCACATCACTTTCACGTTTTTATCACTTAAAAACGAGTTGGATGTATGACGTAGTATTTTTGTACTTGATGCTCTCCAACTTGTTTCAGAGAGTTTTTCTAATTCTGAATCCCTGTGTCATCACGGGCCATCACGGTTATCTGCGCTGCTTCAAGATGGGTTGGGCTGCGCTGCAGCTTGTTGCTCTTGCAAAGTTTAGGTGTGTCTGTTTATTCACGGCATTTCAGTGATGGATGATCGTTTGAAACTGATAGATGGCACGGTCCCAGTGCTAAAAGATGCGGACATAAACTGCACGCGGTAAGTCAAACTAAGTCATACGTCTTTGTTTTGTTGGCAATCGGTGTGTACTTGTGTACCTGTGATACGCAATCTTTAATATCCAATTCTAATTAAAAAATGCTGCCCCCTCTTGTCTTGCTTTGATGCCATTTTTTTTCAATGTAATGGCGCATGGATTGCTTGGTAGTATTTCAATGTGGTTTAAAGGTGCACCCTTTTAAATCCTATAATGACAAATGAAACAACTACAGTTCTCTTTACATGTACTCTATGGTCATCGCAAGACTTCAAATACACGTAACGTGCAATTTCGGATAGGCCCTTATTGTGACAGTTTTTGAGTAAACATGTCTGTACTTTTGAGATGAAGTCATAGCGTCATTAGAGAGCAAAGCTCACCGCAGCGTTTCAGGTGTGACTATCTCAGGTTTATATGACTCGGAATAAAAACTTAATCTGAGTTTATGATGCCCCGGTCATGCCAGATTAAGAGTAGTGGGGAGCAGTGAGATCAGATTGTTTTTGTATGGATATTGGATGCACGGCTGTGATCAGACAGAGCGGGCTTACACTGGAAATCAGGTCATGAGCAATTCTAATTCTCTCTCTCTCTCTCTCTCTGTCCATTCTGTTCATCCCTTTTCCTCTATGTTCTGTAAACCCCCTCTCCATCACTTGTAGTTGATATCAGATTATGGAGAGCAATCTGAGGTCACATCAGAAGGTCTATTGACAGTCATGCACAAAGAGAGCCATTGCTTCGGACTAGGTCTGCACAGTTTAACGAAAAATATCCCAAATATGCACATCACAATGGTTTGTTATGTTTTTTTGTAAATTATGTGTAGTCAAACTTTTAGTTTGATGCAAAGTTTGGTTTCATCAATTTCACTGCATTTCTTCATTGGTCATAATTTGATATGATCTTACTGTGGTCTAACACAATCTGTTTGAGCAGCGTTGACTCTGTAATGTGTACTCATTGTGGTCAGTGCGTTTACAATTTAAAGTTCTTAAAAAATTATGATTTATTAAAAAAAAAATAACCAAGCACCAACCTGCTGTAGCTCAATTATAGCTATCTTGGCACCAAACCATGTCTGGACTTGCATGTTGGCATGGCTAGTGTTCTCACACACTTTAGTTCTTGGAATATGCATGTCATGCAGTCTGTTTCCTGACAAGTATCACTAGAGACTGTCTGTATGAGCGTGATTTAAGACAGCGTCTGATAAATCTGGCTCGATCTGTGTTTATGCATCTTCATGATGGCTTTAGTCTACGTGTCTATCTATAATCTGTGCCGGTCTGTGTGTGTGGGATACCCAGCTGTATGCTCACTGGGATTTGTCTGACAGAATGAGAGCTGATGGTGACGCTTCCCCAGTGAGATATGGAACAGATTGGAGTTGGAGCCCCTCTCTACTGACTCATTAATCTCCTCTTTAATTCATTTACAGTACACAAAAAACGTCCGCAAAGCCAAAGTGAGCACAAAGCACACCTCCAGCAGACTGATCCTCCAGATATGGCCTAAAATAAAAAAAGAAGATGTGCCTATCGGATTACTTCGCAGGCCGTAATCTGATTGGAGCCAAGGTGGTCTAAATTTCATTTGGGCCAAGGGTTCAGTGGAGCCTTTTTCACAGCAGTTACGGTAATTGTCAGCTAAATTTGCGTAGTTTATGACCTTTTGGTGTTTGGACATGTAATGACCTTCCTTTAAAGGATTGCATAACTAAACACTAATGATTTTTCAGGGAAAAGAAAAATTTGATGAAATCTGGAAAATTGGATGCTGGGGATTTAAGGAATGCGTTACGAGCAAGAGCGCTGCTGTGGTCAATATCATTACATTGTTGATCTGTAAAGATGCAATATTATAATAGCATGTCCCAGCTCTGTGTAGCTGAATTTCAACACTCTTTGTCAGTTACAGTCATCTAATCTGATTGGCCAAGCAGTATCAATGTTTGAGAACAGTTAGTACAAATGAAGCAACAAGGTTGCTGACCACGCCCCTATTACTCTGGTTTCAAAGTAAATGTACTATCTGTGCTGGACAAATAGATGCTGTCATTAAAGAAACCTACGTCCCATATTTGGAAACACGTAAACTATGTGTTCCAACATTATTGACTTGACCAGAGAATCAGACTTCAGTGAGGAGTGGAAGACTCCTGTTTTGGCTTTGTTGTGAGTTGATGTCATTGACATGACATCTAAGTGGTAAATACCAGGGTGACATCAGATTTACTCAGAAGCATCTGCCTTCACAGGAACACAATCTTGGAGTAACCGAGATGACACACTCTTTTGACCTAAACGTGATAAAATGACCGGTGCACTTTGATCAGAGAAATGCGGCAAACAGTCTTTGATTCTTGTTGCTTATTTTTCCCCTTATAAAGGATAAAGGATATCTCAAACGCTACATTACCAAACCAAAAGACTTGTTGAAGCAAGTGTTAACAACAGTATGAACAAACAGCTAGCTTGTTGTCTTTATTTTTTTAAATAATTGGTTCTTTCTGATCCTTGATTATTATTGGTTGTAATGTGTCATGATTGAAGCTGTTGTAAAATTCCCAGAAATATACAGCTAACCACATTATATACGTAGGTATCACTGCACCACTGCATATGTTGCTGAATCTGTTTTGCTTGGTAGCCGGTTTGTTGTTTCTGTTTAGAAACGACATTGTGTGGTAGAGCGATAATATCTTTTATTAATATCATTACATTTTATTAGCCATGTCCTATTTTAGGAAACCTTTCCTATTATGGTAGTTTGATTAAGCTCATCTTTGGGATCTTTGTAAAGGCATTTTGAGTAATACAGCTACAAAAGACCTGAATCTGAAATGAGACCGGTTTTCAACTTTCTACGTTTTTAACAAAGCGTTTTATAAAACTGTCAGTTCTGGTGCTTGATTCTGATTGGCCGAGTCAACCTCTAAGCCGTTATCAAATTTCTCAGCATATAACTGCTGACTAGCTATAATGCCCTTAGCTGTTATAAAATGCACCGTAACCCACTGCTTCCTGGGAATTATTGCTTTGACAACCAGCAACATTCATGTGATTCTAGATCAACCGTGTCGGTCACATGTCTTGTCTTGTGATGATTCACTAGAATTATTTAGCTTAAGTGTTTTGCCTCTTTTCTTTCCCCTCTCAGTTCCACAATCCTTACCATCACCGATCAGAAATTTCATGTTTCAAGCCGAGTGACTCAGCAGAGATTATTGAGCAAGAAAACATTAGGCCTGTTCTTGACTTGATGCGGTGTACAGTTGGAATTTAGCTTTTTTTTCTCTCACTTTCTCAAAGCTTGCCCCATATCAGCTGATTTCCGCACAGGCATGACGGTGTCCACATTCCTGGATTGTGAGGAAATCCTGCCCTTCCCGACTGGTTAAAATTGTTCTGCTGTGAGCCGATGAAGTTCACTGAAGAATATCACCGGTTTCCTCTTTACTCACCACTCAATGTGGCTCAATATGTTTTATAGAGGCCACAGGGCCTATTCTGTTGTTGTAAGACATCTCCTTAACATTCCACTGCTCTCATCTGATGGGAACGCTACTGCTTTGTTTGGTTGCCAGCCTCAGGCTGTCCATATCTTTTTGGTCTCAAGGTTTAGAGCTTTTATTTGTAGTATATTTGGGTTGTTGAGAATTAAAGCTGACCAAGTATCCTATGGCGTGACGGCAAAAAATGTACAAAACTAAATGTTAATGATGCTGTATATGAATTACATTATTAATAGTTATTTTATAACATAAATAAGAATCAAAATGACATTTTTGCCTTAACACATGGTCACATTTATTTGTCAACTACCCAGTTGCTTAGAATCGGTTTTAATATCGTTTATACTTTGAGTTAAGGATTTGATTTAAATGATAATTATTAAACATTTTGGGTAAATAATACATTGCATTTGAAAGCTGCAATCTGTAACTTTTCTGTATATTGCTATATCTGATAAAAACAAAAACAAAGGTTACAAATTATGAAGTGCTAATATTTACATAGTTTTAAGTCAGATTACATCAGCCTGGCATTTTACATTAAATTGTGCAGAACAACAAATTAATACATATATATCAAATTATTATTTGTTTATAAATCGTTATTATAAGTTTACTGGTGCAAATTATGGAATGGTGAAGTGACTCCAAACAGTTTTTATGTATATGCGGAATAACTACTTTATTTATTTTAACCAATATAAGTTATGGGCTCCGGCTTTAAGTAAACTAAAGTACTTTGTTAAATATGCTTTACGGTACTTAATGATTTTTTTTACTTGTAGTCAACATTTTGTTTGCGAACACAGTCTTAGTTTTATTTGCTCCATGGGATTTCTTGTTCATGTGAATCCAAACGCACATATCTTTATTGCTAGCTAACATGAAAAAGATACCTTTAATAATGTGTCTGGTTAGGACACGGTGTTAGGCAGCATAATTAAAATGCTTATCTGTAGAAACAGCTTTCGCATTGCAAGCTCTCCTACGATGACTTAAAATGGCTTTGTAGGCAGCTCACCAGGTTATAGAAAAGCAATTGTCTCGCAGAGAATTATCATTGGTCAGGCAAACAAGAAGAGGCAGTTTCACAGGTTTAAGTATGAAAGGTGATGGACAGTGAAACCCATCTTTTACTTTTTTTAGTTGCTGGCGTATGTTCAGACATAGCAGTCCTCCGGTATTGGTACAGAAGAATGGCCATGCACAGTTTTAAATGAAACGCATTATGTTCTATGTGACTGCATCATCCATCATGTTGATGTAAACGGAACAAGCCGTTCCGGAAAGCATGTCGTTGGCTAAGCAAACACCACAGTGAGGGTAAGGGGTCAGGATGGTGTAACAGAGGAAAAAGGATCTCCGACTCAACCAAGCTGAAGACTCTGTGTGACACTTTCACAACTTCCCAATCTCTTTTTTCTTTCTTTCTCTCTGTCTTGCATCAAGCTCTACTTGATGTAATACACTGATGTGAACCAAGTAGCTCAGTTGCTGTATTGTTACCGCAGCAACGTGATGAGGATGACTTTGCAATTTTGCCCCCCTTTATCATCTCTGCCAGTTTTAATACCCCTTCAGTGCCTCTCCAGCCCTGTACCACTTTCAGAAACCAAATCGGTCCCTTTACTGTCCTCTATTTGGATATAAGCCTGTGGTAACTAACAAAACGCAGACACCTTGCACCTGGTTTCACTCTCCAGGTTTGTATGTGCTCTTTGTTCTGATAGGGCTGTGGAAAACGCCTGGCAGTCGCCGCTGCCTAGCAGCCAGTATCTCTTGGGAGATTTCGCACAACCTCGGCTGTGTTTGGGACCAGTAAAATCAGGTTTTCATGACAGATAGCGGTTATGTACACATGCTTTCTTATTCACTTAGTCACACCTAGTGTGGATCATAAGTTCTGAAGGTGTAGATCTTAAGGCGTAGTTGTAAAATATAGTCATGTGGGGTTGAGAGCTGTTTCGAACACTAGTCATGAATATAGTCAGGCATGATGAAGTGTGTTCGGCTATATTGTTGGACATGTCAGGGCATGTGCTCTACCTGTGTGGTGGGAATAGGATCGATAAGCTTATGTATTATATGTTAAGTTAAAGTGGCCGTAACTCAGTTTCTGCATATCTCCTATTAATCTTGAATACTTTTTTTGAGTACACATTTTTAAAACATACATGCATACGACCTCCTGCACGCTTGCAGGGGGGATGCACTAACTAAAGCACGTGCGCACCCATTTCCAACAAACACTACTACCGCTCCATCTATAAGTTTCAACTGATCTCCAAATCCAGCGTTGTATCCACTGTTTGTATATAATTCCTCATTGAAATGAAACTTCAAGTAAATGATTTAGATCAAAGGTATGAAATCATATTTGTAGTTTAAACAAGATATCGATAAACACGGTTTTAATACCACTATTAATGCTGGTATGTTGTGAGACCGCTAAAACAAAACAGTTTCACCCTTGAGGAATACGCCATTCATTATTATTATGGAGTGGTAGCAGCTTGTTTTCTCACAATCATTAATTTATTTACCAAAAGTGACACTAGCGGATGTTGTCGGTTTTGTTCATGGTTTTCTGGAGATATAAAAATAGGAAATACAATTTCAAAATCGTAACACATTTTTTTGAGCGATTTATTCATTATCATCAAGGTATGATATATGTTCGCCAAATCATACTCCGTTCTGGTTTATGGTGGGTTAAATGCACATTTCGAATAGATTAAATGTATTTTTTGGATGTGCTAGATTTACATCTCACTGCTAGTATGTTTATATAGCTATGTATGTTACAAATCAAATATTGAATTACTAGACATGTACATATATTCTTTTTTTATCCGGTCCCGTTTATTTGTGATCACAGGGACACGGACAACAATCGAAATAAAGAATTAAAACTATAGAAAACAGAACCCTGATAGCACGCATACATCTGGCTTGCTTCTATTTGACGTCTGCATTTACATTCTACAGACATCTACAATACATGGTTTGCTCATCTGCAATACGTCTCGGAGATGTCTGCTGTCAGACGTTATATAGACATCTTGAAGACGTCAGTAAGATGTTTATGATTTAGAATGGATGTAAATCTGCTCTTTCTAAGATGTTTAGCAGATGTTTTTATGCAGCAAATCTCAAGATCTTTAGCAGACGTATTGCAGACATTCAAACATCTCCGAGACGTATTGCAGATGAGCAAACTACGTATTACAGATGTCTGTAAGATGTAAATGCAGACGTCAAATAGACGTTAGCTAGATGGATTGTGCTATCTGGGAAGAAAACAAATCATCAAAACGAGAAAATAATTAAATACACGGTATGAATAATTGTCTGTAGGAGTTTGTTCAGACTGTTATATTAATAACACAAGTAAGAGGGTTATGTGATTTATAAGCGGACTCTCGATAGGAAATGCTTAGATCTCACAGTAGATGGCGCCCCTCTTCTCTTGGTATGGCCTAAATTCATCGCTTTTTAAATTACTGCTGTGGAAAATCTATGAAATTATAAATATGTTTGTGTTTCTTTTAAATTCCATATAGGGAGCGCAACATGCCTAACCGCATTTAGTCTCCGCATCGGTTCTGTGAAGTGAACGAAGCTAGAGCATTGAGGAGAAATAGTTTTTCCCTACTTCCGGTCTCTGTCGCCATATTGTGAAGGGGCTTATACAACACTGAGTAGCCTACTTATGTCACTTACCCGCGAAAAGAGCTGCCTGACTCAAATGTCCAGTATTTTTTATTTAATAATATGTTACTTTATCACGTGACGTCTCTTCAACTCTTGTGTGATCAAAGTGCCTATCCCATGCAAACTGAGAAAAAACTGGGAGAGCAGGTAGAAATACCTTCCAGGTATTTCTACCTACTTTTTTGCATACTTAGTTCTTTCATTATGCATACTGGTTTTCGCCAGCTATTTAGCATAGTAAAGATGCGATTTAGATGATATGGCTGAGTAATTTCAGTGCAAGTCTGTGTCTATTGTCAAAAATAAGGCTTGACGGTTTCAGCAGTTTAGCATATAGGCATGACAGTGAAATACTTTCGTTTTTCTGCTTAATCATTCTAGAACAATTGTATGCTCAAATTTAAGCCAAACCTCCTTTAATGGATCCACCTATCACGTGTACTGACTTAAACTACAGAAATCATTACTGAGCACTCCTTGTTCCACCATCTCCATACCTTCTACGGCATGTCTTAACATGTTTGCGATTTAAGGCTGACTAAGAAACATTGCTGTCATACCACTGAACATTCCCACCCACCTTTTTCTCAGAGGTGATCTTTAACAAAGCATGCATGTGTTAGGGAGGCTTCAGGTATTAAAAAAATGTGCAATCATTCAGAGGTTATAAATTCCACAGTCATGTATAGACTGAAGCACACCCTATCTGTTCTCCGTTCACAATGAGGTCAGCGCTGGCCTTGTTTAAACAACCTGACATTGACGTAGATTTGACGGAGGAAGTGAAAGAGTGAAGTTTTATTAACTTTGAGATCTACGCAATATGAGCTTTGCCAAGTGGCCAATAAAACGAATGAATAAAAGTGATGCATTTAAAAGGCTAGTTCACCCAAAAATTTAAATCATTTAATCAACCTCAGGTTGTTTCGGACTTTTATAAATTTCTTTGTTCTGTTAAACACAAAGAAAGATATTTGTAAGAATGTTAGCAATTTTCAGTTCTGGTAGATCATCTACTATCAATATTTTATCTTTTTTGTTCTGTTGAACACAAAATTAGATATTTTGAAGAATTTAAGAAAACGAACAGAACACATTCATTTATACTGGCATGAAATCACATGAGGTTGAGTAAATGGTGACAGAATTTTCATTTTGGGCTGAACTATCACTTTAAGGGAGACTGAGCCATATTTACAACCCATAATAACACTCTCGCACCCGCTTGTATATCCTTCTAGCAAATCAGTCCTAACATGAATAATAATTGAATGCACTATATTTGTGTACCTACGTTTTTTCACTCATAGTAGAGTTGAGCATTTATGAGCACATCTGTTTGCACATGGAGTGTTCAGTGTCATACTATGAATGACAGCGAGTTAAAATCTTGGCTTGTGATGTCACATGCTGCGTCATTGCTCATGATAACCACTCTGCTCTGGAACTGCATGTCTTTTATCAGCCTGTGCCACCCCCATCTCCCCTCCCTCACACTGGCACATTCATTTCCTGTGAATTAGCTCTCATTTGCATCAGTAAAGTGTATGTGGGACAGGAGTTGCCGTGGTTACACCTGTGACGCATTCCTATGATCTTACTCTTTACGTCCAACTAGCGCCGTATCTCACGTTACTTCACCTTTTATTAGTCTTTGTTTCCTTATCCACCTACATTTCAGGTGCGGCGTCTTTGAGCCTTAGAACGAATTTTCAACTTTTAGATTTGACATCAATTTTAATTTAGCTTGATATTTGACTTCAGCGTGGCATTAGGCCACCCTAGAATGTTCCTCAGGCTTTGTTGAATTTGTGTCATAATTGTGATTTAGATTAATTTTATTTTTACCCAATTCTGTTTGCGCAGTTATGTGTATGAACAGTTTTTGGGACAGTATACAATAGGCTTACTGTAGGGGAAGGTTGGACAAACACAGGCAGTCATGGCCTAGTCATTGCATTGAAAGTTCTTGCTGTCAGTAAAAATGCAGAGGCATGTTTAGTTTCATTCTGTGGAGAAACCCTGCCTTCCAGTGACTGGTAATTGTTGCGACTGTGAACATGTTAAATTCATCAGATGGTTTTTTTCCGTACTTCACATACTTCCCGGTGTTTTCAAGGTTTAATAGATAACTGGGGCAACGGGAAGGACTAAAGTATGACATCAGTGTTCTTTAGTGGAAAACAGGGGTGGGCGTCTGAGGCTTGTGTGTGTGTGACTGTGTGTGTGTGTCCCAAGACTTTTAGTCTGTTTTGTAATCGCCTGCATAAACAGAATATTTTTGGCATGTTTGTTGCATTGCTGTAATGCCTGGACCAAAATTGTGATGTCAGTGATTGCATTAACTCCACATCTGCAGTCAGTAGCCAACAGAAAATCCCTTGTATCCAAATGAACATGTTTTAGCCATATTTGTTATTTCGCAGTGATCCGGCACTGCTCTTATTTCACTTTTCATTGGCAATTGGTGTGCTCCACTTTATGTGTGATCCCCGAGGAAACAGGTTACATTATAAAGCCTGAAATCCCCTTTCAAATAAAACGGGGGTGAAAGCCTGCTGAGAAATGAGGTTAGGGGAGTATTTGAAACAGACAAGGTAAATCTCGCCCCCTTGTGGTTATAGAATGAATAATGCATTTTCACACACTAACGTGTCTCAAATAAGGGCGGGCTTCATGGTAGGACTTTGAGGGAAGGACAAGGATAGAGTTAGGCAATTGGCTGAAATGAACTATCAGTTAGTTTTAGGAAATAATGTGATTGGATGGTTGGTCTTCTGTATGAATGGCTTGTCATAATGTTTGTTATAGCTCTAGAATCTTCCACATACTGTACTTGGAGCATGTTATTTTTCAGCATAAAATCTTAAGATTTCATGCTTTAAGGTAAATAAAGTGTTACAATAAGCAAAATCAATGAATATTGGGAATTAAAAAAAACATCAGAATGTCTAAATTACATGATGATTTGTCATTAAGAAAGTCTCATTATAAGGAGACTTAATGGTCCTAAAGCAGGGTTCCCCAACCGATCTGAGTCCAAGGCCCCCCTCTCACCTCTCAATTTCTATCCAATCAAATATTTTAGAGCTTAACATTAACCGGAAACTTTTTTTTCATTATAAACATGGCCAAATAAGAATTATCTTCGTCTTCTTAATGTTTTATAATGCTAATTTTGTTTAATTTTAAAATACTAGTCATTTTAAGCCCCCTTAAAGGTCACCAGGGGCTCCCTTGTAGGCCACGCCACCTCTATATCCCCACTTCCCCGTTGAGGACCACTATCCTAAAAAGACTTGCATTTTCCTGTTGATTTGGAGTGAAACTTGCAATTGACTGTCATATGTTGTTTGTGTGTTTATTTACAGGAACGCTTTGCAGAGATCTTTGGGAAAGATGCAGCGGCAGACAGCAGAAGGTCACAGGAAAACTTCAAGAAGTGGTTCCTGGCGGGAGTGACCCTGCTCACTGGTGTCGTGGTGGGGTCACTGATTGTACACAAACGCCTGTGAGGAAAAAGGATAACTGAAGATCCAAAATTACCCACCGCTTTATTAAGACCTCCAAGTAATATGAAGGAACTTTAAAATTCAGTTTTAAAAATTAAAAAATTCAACGAAACCTTTCGGATTATTTTGTTTCCCTATTGATTGCCAACAAATTTCATGTTTACACCCCGCATCTCACTGTTTCCTGTTGACCATGTGAAGTTCACCTGTGATGTCATGTCACGTCACATGACCCAGACTGCAGGAGGATGCAGGGCTACAAAAAAGGCAAAGCCACGTCCCTCCACCCTGTTTAACAAAATGAGAAAAATGACTAAGTTTGACCAAACATTTGTTCTGTGTGTATCTCTGTAATTATTATTTTTAATAAATAATTATTTTCAGCTTTATTGTCAGACTTTCAAGTATGCTAATTATTCTCTCATTTTTAAAGAGATTGGCAACTAACAAGGAAACAGACATTTACTTTTATTGTGTTTTAAGCTTATTGTTGATTCTTGAATTACCCAATGAAAGCTGGAAGTTGAATCTGAACTGAAGTATTCAGTCATTAATCAACACTGACATCTATGTGAAACGTAACCTGTCTGATGTACAAGAGATAAACAAGAGAGGCACGTTTGAGCCCTGCACTGCATGGCATTTCTTGCGTCCTCTGTGAAGAAGGATTTAATTCTATGTTCTCTACCATTAGAAGGCACAACGGATATAACATTTAAGTCCTTCCCTTTTTATTTCATTACTCTGTTACTTTTCACATCCAAGCTGGTCATCAATTGTGTGTGCACCTGCATAAAAAGAAGGACCAACAGCTTTATTTTCTGTTTTGATTTGATTTAAGAAAAAGTTCTGTATGCTTGTTGCCCTTTAATGATGGATTATTAAACTTAAATTTCAGTTTCAACTGTGGTATCACACATAACTTATTTATGTATTTGGGATTGTAGTAACTAGAATATAGAGGATATGATATGCAACTAATGGCTGCCATTTCACTGCGTTATGCGCACAGTATGTGTAACGCATTAAGCAGAAAGAAATTGAAGTAAACCAAGTTGCCACGAGAAAACCTGGTGTCTTGTATGGTCTTGAGAATTGAAGAGTAACAAATGGCTAAACTTGTGCTGGGAATACTGATCTAGTGTTTATAGATTACATTGTTAATAGATAAGCGAGGTTTGATACGTTTTTGTGTGTAGCACATTGGACTTTTTTGAGCCAAGCCATAATCCCTCTCAATTCATGCAATGCTAAAATTCATTTATCCTAGTGTAAATTTTTTTTTTACACATTGGAATTGACCTTTTGTGTCAATGATCAACGATGTTTAGAACACCCGTCCATAGAATAATCTTTGATCAGATGACATGGTTTTGTAGCGTATTTTAGTATTTAATACCTTCATTTTTTGCACCATTAAGTGGTTATATTGAAGATTGATTTGTTGATTGAAATGGTAAAATATTTCTTTTCCCCCACAAATAGGGTGCAAATGCTTAATGACTTCTAAACTCACTTGTTGGTTTCTCCTTTCTACCATTTTCTATCACCTTTCTATCTCCTCACTGCTCCTGTCATTTTTCTGTCAGAGCACCTGCTGCTCCATTTTCAGAGATCAGGAGAAACGATCTGTAAGCTTCAACCCATTATTAATTCAAATAGGACGTCAAGTCGAATATTTCTCGCTTGTTGCAGTTAATAATGATTGACAAGCAGGTTAATTCAAATAGATACGATGAAGGGAACGGTGGTACAGGTGTATTGTCAGTCTTCAACTTGCCTGGTGATCCCATGGGGGAGCTGATATCTTTTGGTGTGTCAGTCAAAAGATTTCGATCCTAAGCGTGACGTCCTTTGAGACCTAACCTAGAAAAGACATGTCTGTCATATGGCTCTGTGGTTTGTAAGAATTAGACAGGTCTGAGATACTTTGAGTATAGATGAATAGACCCTGACACTAGCGTGAAATTCCCAAAACTGGAGCGTTTTGTTGTAAAGTCAACATGGAATCAAAATCAAACAATATATCTTAAATGTGTTATTTGCTTTTTAGTGCAGATTTATCGGTGCACTTCATAACAGTCGGAATGTTCGTTTTAAAAGAATTTCTGAAATGTTCCAACCCTGCATTTTATCGAACATTCTGTTAAGCTAGGAATTAAATGGGTTGCGATTTCATGTTGACTTTACGTTTAAATTGTAAAGCGTGGAAAAATCCTGTGAGGTTTATTTGTTTTCATTTCCTAAATTGCAAGTGAAGTGTTTGGATGACAATGTACAAATTATAGTTGAGTCTCAGCGAGTTCAAATAGGCGACATTTACACTTTTGCTGCTCTGTAGACACTGATTTCACAGAATACATTCCGTGTTATAAACCTTTGCTGCTTGCATGATTAGTCTGTGTCTGTCATGTTGCAGTGTGTGTGTGTGTGTTTGTTTGAAAGAGTTTAATCTACGAGTTTGACAATATGCTTAAGAGTGAAATGTACCAGCATCGGCAAGACACTATGTAAACTAGTTAACTTAAATGACAAATAGACTAGGTCATAATAGCTTGGTAAAATATTTAAGGCATTTGATTTCAATTTTTTATTTATGACATTTGATGTAAATGCATATTGTTCCTATGGCCTTAAACTCATCATAATTTCCTTGGAAGTGTATTTTTTGTTGTTCATTGTGTTTGTACTTTGCCATCTTAACCTAAAATTCAAAGACGAGAAAGATACTATTTTTTTAAGGTTTTGGGTTTATTTAAATTGCTTCACCCCTTAATTGTTTGTCTTAGGAGTTTTTAAAATTGTCTGATATCATTTAAATAAAGACCAATTTGAAATCACAGTGCTTTTAATCTTGTGATCATTGTGTTTTCTTTTCTTAGTAAATCAAAAATACACATTTATAAGTCTACCTTGTAACAGTCGTTTCTCTGGTAACATACATTTTATTTAAATGGTTTCCTAATGGGTAACATTCAAATAAACAAATTTAAAGGGCATACATCATATGAAGACTAAGGTGATTGTAAGAGTAGACATACGGCTTTGACATATGAAGCTCAGAGCTACATTGACTTCATTTATTTCCACTGGCCCTTCTCATAGTCCCATTGAGCTGAGAAACCTTCCACAGGGTTCATCCGCATGTCCAGCATCCTCTTCACCTGCATGGACTGCCACTCATCATCAAGGGTACGTGGACGAGGGGGATATACTAAGAAAGATTAAAATGTGGAAATTGACTGTAGAGAACTTTTGTCGTACCATGTAAAAAGTTTTCACCTATTTCAACTTCAGAATGTATCATGCATTTTGAAACTGAATCAAATTGGCTTTACAAGTCCCTTTAATTTGAATTACTCTGAACCAACTTTAAAACGTAGTTGCATTTCATTTAACTTATAAAATAAGGTTGAAATTGGTTAAATTATTTTCATGGAAAAAATTGACAGTGCCTTTTTTCATGAGATATTGCATTGTTTATTGTAAATAGTTTATCAGTCTCTTTTTAAAATTCGTGTGCCCTCATAATCTTAGTTTAAAATTTGAAAATGCACTTCCGTCCTGTAATGGCTATGCATCTCACATGACGTAAGTTAGATGACTTGGGCAGAGCATCCGTTAACTCCTCCCCTTCATACTGAAGGTCTGGAATTTATCGCCGCCTTCTTTGGCCAAGGCCCGCCAAATATGCCACATGACTGACAGGTAAAGCAACCAATCACGTTTCGGCTTGAGCCGCGTTAATGTTTAGAGGCGTGGAAGTGTCCCCGCAGTAAAAGACCTTGTGTAAATTCACGAACGTGTCAAAAGTTAACAGCAACAAAATTATTAAAAATGTATGCCGTGAACCTCGACACTTTTAAGAATGAATCGTTTGGTCGATCGTCATGAATTATTATAGCAACCGCTAAACCACATCTTACTTCCAGATCAGATGGCTTCGTGTTGTTTCCAGGCGGTCCGTTAAAGAACGCGACACGCACGTCTTCCAGAAATCCTGTGAAATTCAACCAATCAGATGACGACTTCGAACGTGCTGAAGTGTTCCCAAAAATTTTGCCATATGTATAAGACGTTCATCCCACGGATCGGCTAGTCTGCTGCCAGTTCCATTTTCAAAACTGTTTTTTACATCCAATCAAATCGCAGAGAAATACGAAAGCGGCGCCCACTATTTTTCTCATTAAAAATTCCATTTCCCTCCGAAATGCGTAAAAAACGGAAGTAAAAATCGCAACTTCCGGTTCACGGGGACTTTACAATGACTCACTGGGAACATCATTTTTCACGGTAAGTAAGGTACAAATTTTGTACATAGACCTACTTTTATGCCCAAAACCTTTATTCCGGCCAAAGAATGTGCTTAATCATTAAAATATGTTAACAAAAACTTCACTACGTGTATAAAAAGTTAATAATAATGATTTTTTTATAAAAAATAGAAAAAATATATCATTTAAATCTTTTTTTCTTTACTCAATAAGTGAACTGTTAATAATCTAGTTTAATGATATGCATATTTCTTACCATAAAGTCGCTGCCAGAGGACAACCAGACCAGTGAGCCCAATAAAGAAGAAAATTCCACCTAACACAGTTTTCCACTCACTGGATGGTCTCTTCATCTCTGCGTACGTCATGTTAAACGTCATCCTATACACTGCAAATAAATGCCACAGTGACTAAATAAAGATTACAAAGAGGTTTTTTTACACAATGTGTGAATTGTCATTCAGCTCTTTGCCAGAATTTTCATCCCAATCAAATATAAACTATATTTTGAAGTATAGAGAACTGATAAAAACCCTGACATAAAACAAAGAAAAAACACCAACAGGCAAGTTTCTCTTCTTTCGAGAGGTTGTTCCACTGTCCTTTCTCCTTCTGCTTCAGGCTCGTGTCTGCAGCACAGAGGGTGCTCGCGGTATGGTCTGTCTGGCAGAGGAGTGTCCAGACGGTCACAGTACATCGGCAGAGACATATCAGCCTGCTCAGCCACATCTGAAAGAGAAGTCAGAAACATGGTCAAGCTTTAAACAAATACACTTTCAAACTAAATTTGATATACTTTGAGGTATTGTACTGATGCACAATATAATTTGATTATGCAAAATGAAGAATACACATTTGCATGATATTTCATATTACCATGACCATGGCTGGCCAACCTGGCACTAGCAGAGCTGAATGCAGCCACTGTCCGTCTGGACACGAGCCCTCCAACATGACCAGCTGTCAAACGTAGCATCTAAATCACAAGAGAAAAAGAAAATACACTCACAACCCTTCAGGAAGACAACAGTACCTGTCTGGGAGATTAAATACCTGCAAAACATGTTATACTTTTATTCTACAGCTACTACATCATATCAAACCTCTGTGACCTTAAGGGCGACATGATGACATTAATTTTAAATGCAGTATTTATAGTTTTAGAGACTTAAGATCTAAAGTACTTTTAGTGTATTTACATGGCATTTTTTCTTATTAAGTTGGACCATGTAGTTTTTGTACAATTATTATTTATTAGTGAAGTCCTTGATGCTTTGTTTCCAAATCCCAGCTAGATGAGTCTGCTCATATAATCATCTTTTGCTATTAATTGGAGCAAGTATCCTTTCACACAGATACTTTGGAGCCTCACACACAGCATACACTTATAATACAACAATCTAACATATTGAATAGACATAAAGAAAAATACAAATGTGTTGTTGTGATGTTAATATTAAAGAAGAAGGTAACACTTTCCTTGAAGCATGTATGTATAATGCTTTATAAAATCAGTTTTAAAGCATTGTAATACACCTTTTGATGTATTGTAATGTCTTATAAATAATTGTTATTACAGCTAAAACATTATTACACTTAGCAATTCATTGTTACACTACACATTTCAAATTGGTTATACTACTTTACAACTACATATACTGCATGACAACACACATTATGAATAATTATAATGCATTTTACACTTTAATAACTCTTTATAATGTATTATACATTGATGCTTCAAGGAAAGTGTTACCAAAAAGAATGATGATTCATATGTGCATTGTTTAAACTCTCCGCACTTTCTGTGTGCGGATGTGGAAAAAGATTTTCTGAATAAAATGGACGAAGCTGGCAAAAGGCCAATGTTCGCAATAACTTACATTTTCATCAATCCTCAAACAAATAAAAAAACGATAACATTCTATTTAAAAGATTTAATTGTTAATCTACATCAAAATGTCTTTAGCTCCATATATTATAGAACAAGCTGTTTGTTTGGATAAGATTTGAAGAAGACTGTTGCATGTGTCCAAATATGGACACAATAAGCATTGTTTGATAACTATAAGGAAAAAAGTTTCAATTTCATCTGTTGCTCATCAGGTTCTAAAGCTGTTAAAAGTTGCCGTTGTTATGCAAAAATATCAGAAAATGAAAATTGACATTTAGTTTTAATGTCAAGCTGCATGTCTTTAAAACAAGCCATCTATAAATGCACCCATGCACAGTTAAAATACTATAAAAGTGCACACATTCAGTTTTCTGCTCTGCTGTTTCTTTTTTCAGCCTGTTTGTGAGTCCCTCTCATTCTTCTAGAAACTTTTCCTCAGCGTACTTACAGTTTTCCAGAGAAGAGACGATTAGGATGACAGAACTGCACACACAAAAAAAGCTTGATTGCAAAAAAGTCCAAACAAACCAAAGAATTGTGCACACTTGCTTCGATTTATGTGAACGTCACTGCTTGGGCTGCTGGCACACACAGACAGTAAAACTGACTATAGGGACACAGGGGTGGGAGGAGAAACGAAGGAGAAAGACTGTGGGATTGGTGGGTTTAGTGGGGATTTAAACAGTGAGAGACTGTGACAGTACAAGTAAACATTCTTAGAAAATCGTGTGACCAGACTGGGGCATCAGTACTGAAGTGGAACTCACAACATGGCAAACTTTCTTTGTGTTTGCTTTTTCTGCATTTTTCTTTCTCACATTAAACATTTAATGAAAAAAACTACTTTTTCAATCAGTTTTTGGCGGATTGCTCATTTTTATTTGCATTCTAGGAAATGGTCAGCTTTCAGTGAACACAGGAAGTTGAGACCCTAAGGGACAAAGCTGAGGAGAAATATGGGAAAATAGGAGTGAAAAGAGAGAGAATGGGGAGTTGATCTGGACCACATCCAGTTCAGATCTGGTTAAGCCTAATGCAACCTGAACTGGTCTACTTTATAATGTAACGAGGGTTAATAATAGTAAGGAAGTAGGCGGGAACCGTCGAACATTTAAATAAAGTTTAATCAAAATAAACACGGAAGTAAAATGCCGTCAGGCACCTCACGGTCAAGTGCCGGCCACAAGAACATAAATACAAACGTAAAACATATGTCTGGGCCCGGTCCTCTCTCGTCAGCAGTCCCGTTGCACGTCCTCTTATGCACCCGATTTTATCCGTGAGATATGCGGGTCCAGTGTGCGCACAGCTGATTCCAACTATCACTCACGCCACCGGCCCCGCCTCGCGGCTCCCGTCCCGCCTTCCTCACCACATATTACTCTAGCAGTGAGCCTGTCTGATTAACTGCCAGCTAACGGTCACCAATGCTATATATAGAGAAAATAAAGGATAGTGTCTCAAGAGTCAAATAAGGATAAAGGGGCTGTGAAATATTTCAGCCAAATGCCTTAACATGTTGATAGATGGTATAGACTGTTTCATTACTCACATACAGTATCAGTCATTCCTTCTAGACTTTTTCAAATAATGTTGAAGAATTCTTGCACAACCGTCGACAGTGTCTTAATAATAGCAGGTGTCATGACTTTTCACTTTATGAACCATATTTCATTGTCACACAGTTTAATGAGCACATTGCGTTCAACATATTCCATGTTAAAAGAGATAAAATGAGAATTATTTATATTTAGATAAACCACAAGATTCCACCACTTTCAATAATGACAGCTGTAATAAACTTAAAGCTCATCCACAATGAAACAGCAGTCCTAGCAGTTTTTCACAACTTCACAGCTTATATCTTTGCATGAAAGAATTAATGCATTGACAAAAATATGAGCATTTTTACTACTTTAACTTACTATTTTTATGAAACCCAATGAATGCACACAATTTTTGCAATTCACATAGAAACTTCATTGTACCTGATCAATGATTATCTCTTCCCAAAGGCATTTGTAAACAACTGAATGTTATCAGACACAGAGCTGTCATGCACAAATCACAAAATCCACAATATCACAGTCACTTTGTTGCTTCATTCAACAGCAAATATGCATAACAAGTTGGGACAGTTTTCTAGACCCAAACTAAAACTGTCACGTATTTTGCGTATAGAAGACCTCAAGTAAGGATTACAGGTTGCATATCTGTGACCATGTTTAAAAAAACATCACAAAGAAGAAATTTAAATAGAAACCTGACAACTCTCTTGTGAAACAACTCAGTTGTGAAACCTACATGAGCCTGTAGATGACAGTATTGAACCTCACAGAGTGCCAGCTTCTGTAATGTCTACAGCTGACACAGGGGGCAGCAGCGGGCTGGAGTGGACATGGAGCAACAACTACTTCACGCTTCTTAAGACACCGAGTCAAACAAATTCATTCAAACAAAATCATTGATAAGGTCTTCAAACGTAGCTTAAAGTGGGAACAACTCAGAATATAATGGTTAGCTTTGATGATAGGACAAAACGCCAAATCTTGAAAAAGTATTTAATACTTACCAGTGTAGTGACTTTCATTTCAATGGTTTCCCACACCAATAATTTTTAAAGTAAGATTTCTTTCATTTTCCAGGTTTAGTTTTATTCAAAGAGATTAGTTTTATTTTTTAATTGTAAATAACATAGGTTTGATCCAATACCAAGTCACATATTTCTTAAATATCCACATTAAATAATGTTTTAAATGGAATATCTGTTATAAAAGAAAATCACCAATTTCAGCTGCCTTAAATTTTCCAGTTAAATTAAATTGCTATTGTCTTACAAACAAAGCTAAAAATATTACACAAGATAAATTCCTATAATGATTGATCCACAATATTTGTGATGTTAAATTAATAAATACAACTATTTTTGTTACAAAAACACTAATATTGTTGTTATTATACTTATTATTAATACTTCTTCACAACATAAGCACTGATATTTCAAGATTAATTCACTCATCCCTAGTCGAGAGTCCGGAGTATTGAGATTTGTGACTATCATGTTGGGGTTCACTGATTCTCGGGTGTTGACCGTGACACCAACAGCTGGTAGAACAAAGCTAGAGGCCAACTCAGGCACGACTGGCTCTGTACCCCTAATTTCACTCGTTCCCCTCCCACCAAGAGTGGCACGTGCCCCAAAGCGAAAATAGCAGTTTAAACCAAGAGTACACAACCCCCGCTTCTTCTGTGGTTACACCCATTGTTATCTCTCGGTTCCCCACGGGCCCCTTCCTCCAACTAACTATCATATGCTCAGATTTTGCATTTTTTGCTCTCTAGAGGAAACTCACATGCCATTTGTCTTTCTGCCCCCCACCCCGAGCGTCTCGCATTGTCTTGTCCCATCACAGAACAATAAAAATGCTGAGATGAAGATTGAAGGAGAAACGACACTCTTGACCGTTAGCTTGAAGTCAGTCTAGTTTTTCATGTCATTTATCTGTGTCAGCACCCAAACAGACACAACTCACCAGAAGTTTGTCTGCAAATGATAAGGCGCCCACTAAAGCGCAAATGCTTGTGATTGTTATTTCATACATCTAATGCAGATTCAAGAAACTAACGGACACTGCCATCTCATTTAATTTAGTTGTGATATTTTAAATTTGCTCGAAAAATTGACCGCTCAATTTAACTTTGAACCTTTAAATTTTGTTTACATTTTTATATAATATTTTTTTGATATTTTTCTGCTTTTGCACCAGATCTTACTCTGTTGAAAGATGGATACTGGATATTTTTGGGTGAACTATTCCTTGAAAAAATATTTTGTGTGCGTGCAGAATAACGGCATGGGTTAAAGAACACTCTGAAAACACTAAAGAAAGGCAGTGCCTATTTGCACTATAGATGCTATTTACATTAAGTTTAAATAGAAGTTGGTTCATTTTACACTAAGAAGCATTTCTTAATGATATGCTATTTACACTAACCGAAAATATATGTATTTTCTATGAATTAAGTAGAAAGAGTAATTAGATGCTACTATTTGAACCTCAGTATTGTTGTGCATTAAACATTATGCAAAAATAACAGAGTAAAAATCATTATATTTATAAAAAATATTACAATTATGGTAACATATTGAGATATTAAAGCCCTAGACCCTTATCCTTACCCTGAACCTAAACTTTATGAATAAAACTGAATTTTAAGTCTTAAATTAATTTCAGCAAGAGGTAGATTAGAACCCCAGTCTCCCTTGTCAAGCCATACATACTTTATACTATATTAGTTCCAAAAGATGTCTTTGTTACGCTTTTGCTATTCCAATCTTGGTGGGCGGGACTAGTGCAAATTATCTCTGCCAACATGACGGGCTATTTGTACTCAGTGTAAATAGATACTCCGAAAAAAGGTGCTATATAGGACTTAAAGTGTTTCTTTGCTTGTAATCAGAGGGGAACCACCTTCAGTGCTAGATAGAACCATTGTCATGAATTGTACCGGGAGGAAGAACCCAAGTGCAGACAGGACACAAGGACGAGGTTAAACAGGGTATTTAATGAACAAAGACTGAACAAAAAGGCAAAACAAAACCCACAAGGGGGAAAACAAGACAGGATAACAATAAACTCAAACAGGGACACGAGACTCAGTAAACTATAAACACTTTGTATAACACTAAACTAAACTTAAGATACCCACGGTAACATGTACAAGGAACATAGCTTTAGAACATAGCAAGAACAAGAATAAACATGGCATGATAGCGGAATCATGACAACCATATCTTAGTGCTTAAGGGGTTCTTCAGAGGTACCGAGGTGCTATATAGCACCATATGGTTCTTTAGCGGTTCTATATAGCACCTCAATCATCCCAAAGTACAGCTGAAGAACCACCGAAGCACAAAAATATGCTTCTATATAGCACTAAAAGTGGTTCCCCTATGATCACGAGCAAAGAACCACTCTTATTGTTATTTAGCAGTATTTTTTTGAGTGATAGATACACAGATGCCCCAAATACTGATGGTTCAGTATACGTATGATTCATAATACTTAATTTATAATATTAGATTGCATGTTGACTATCTACAACTCTAGAATGTATAAATATCTAGAATGTATATATCATATGTTATGTGTTGTTTTACAGACCAAAATATTATAATTGCTAAACTAATACAACAGAACAAGACAAAGGTGTTAGCTAATAACATGAATATGTTACCATAGTTAAAAAACTGTAATATTGAGTGACATTTTATGATGTAATGGGCATCTTGGAAAACTCATTGTTTACTGCCACTAAAATGTGGACCATTCCGAAATGGTGGATACATTTGGCTAGAGCAGTTGAATGTGGCATCTATATATAGATATCTATGTTAAGAAGAAAAATGACTACATTTAATTTCTTAAATTCTTTCTTTGTCTATGTGGTTCATCCAGCTTCATAGCCATATGCTTTCTCATGCCAAAATCTGCAAGGACACAATTTTAGTCATAATATATCATTCATTCTCTTAACACCAACTCCTGTGAGGCCATAAATCCTAACAAGGCCTGACCTAAAAAAATACAGCTAAGGGCGAATGCCATACACATACTACCAGCTTTAACTTAGACCTTCTTCTGCCAGTCTCCTGGATTACTGGGACACCTCTCTCCCTGTTCCCCCATTCAAATTTAACCTACTTTGCATACTGGCACCATAAGACAATCTTTTCCATTCAGCGCCTCAGGGCATGCTGGGTAAATGGGTCATTCTCCCAGTGCCCTACGTAGGAAGTGCGATTTCTTTTTGTTGCTCATTTCATGTGTGGTAACAGCTTTGTGTTTGATGCAAACCCTCTATCCTCCTCCTCTGGCTCTCGTTCAATAAAGTTATGCTTCCAAGCAGTGGCAGTATGCTGGATCTCAGATGATGTATTAGTGTAGTCAGTGCAGGCCTTGTTAGAAGATGCATTTGGCCTGCGTTGCACACCATTTATATCTTCTTACGGTTTATTTTTCTCTGTTTAGACTGTCAAACATTCAGTTATAATAATGACATTAAGTGTTCCAATTGTGACAAGATTATCAGGCTGACTTTCCTTGTTTGCAGTTTTTCATATTATCTGTTGGCAGAAGATGAATTAAAGCAAATGAGGTCAAGCATTTGGCTTCAGGGCAAAATAGGGAATAACAACCGCTTTTATAATATCATGGGCAACACGTTCAACACCATAGAGTAAAGCTTTTACTTCTGCTTGTTTATTTAAATTTTCAGTTCCACTTCAACTCAAAACAACCCTGAGAGTTTGGCTAGACATTTTATTGAGGTGTCAACCGTTTAAATGTCACTTGTTTGAAGCAATAAAATACAGTTTGTGGTTGGTCAACGTTCTTCTGAAAAAACGAACAGGTGGTAAGGCATGTTTGTCTCTGGTGCACCATACATGTTTGAACCAAAGAATGAATAATTAATTCAAGACTACAGCCTCGCTTAAATGCATTGGGAACCATCAGAAATTGTGAATGAGTCAAAGTTCAACATATTATATTAAATATGATCGTTTTTTTTAAAAAATTTTTTATTCTTTGTTACTTTACTGTGGAAGACAGCTTACGTGTGTTGTGAGTTCTGGGGAAATAAGGAAATTCGCTATTTATGAGTCATTGTTTCCATAATTTTTAGTTTGTGTGGAAATTCTATAGAATGGATACTTGTCAATTCAGAAATGGTGTGTGGGTGTTACTTTTGGGTGGAGGAGGAAGTTTAAAGAAAATAGTTTTCATTTTCATAAGAGGTGTGTGTGAAGCCCTATACATGAAAACAGACCAATGCGTTTGTATGAGTGTCTAAAAGAGAGAAATTTACCAGGTAGCAAAGACAAAGTCCCGCTGTGTCAAAGTCCAAATTTGCATGTTTAGCTCCAATCTGTTAAAGTGCTCTTGCAAACATACTGTATACACAGATATGCTGTACAGAAATGTAAGCTTTCCAAACACGAATATAAAAACAAACATGCCCATGTGCACAACACAAAAAACACCCTGATTGCACATTATAATGGGAAAGGGGAAAATTAAGTGAAGAAATACGAGGAGTCACAAAAAGTCATTCTGTTAACAAAAACATACATGATAAAGCAGAGAATGTATTCTGACAGATGAGAACGCTACTGTCACATAAGGTTCACCTGTGTTGAAGTGCTAAATGGACAGTACAGAAACATATTGATGGGTGGGAAAATGAAATCATTTAAATTCAACCAACATTTGGATACTTGCACTATTATGCCAGTTTATCTTCTGCTTTCATTTATACCTTTGTGTTGCTTGGAAAAGCAAAGCCATCCCTTCAGCATTGTGTAGGGAAGTCATTGTATTCATCCCAAAAGAAAAAGACTCTTCTTACATCAACCATTTTAGCTGCATTGCTCTTCTGAATGTGGAAGGTAAGATATTTTTCTCTCTGATGGCAACACGCATGACTAGCTACCTCTTTGCAAACAAATTTATTCACCAGTTGTCATTTATGTCTATATGGATGTAACCACACTCCTTCAGATGGCGACATGCACCAACTGGCTTCTGAAAAGGCTTGAAGACCTGTTCACATGGGCTAGGATGAAGATAAAATCCTCCAAGTCACTCATATTCTTGATCCGGAAAGGAGCCAAGAGGGACAACATCTCCTTCTCAGTGAGTGGTGAGAAGATTCCACGCTTGATAGACCAACCAGTGAAAAGCCCCGGAAGGCTCTACACCGCTGACCTATCTGTATATCAGTGTGAACAGGACAAACCATGTTCGATCTTTTTAAATCTGATCTGAGCCACTTCCATATGTGGTCCTAAATCAGATACAGGTCTGATGTCTCGCAATGTGACCTCAGTCTGAACGGTTATATCAGAATTCATTCCACTTTTATATCATTCTACATCGGCCCGCGTTCGACCTATCGTGTCTAATCTGGTCCACCATCACGCAGACTGTCTTCATGGCCAAATTAACTGTGCCATGGAAAGACGAGAGCAAGGCAGCGTTTTTAGAGGAGAAGGTAGAAGTATGCAGATCTTGCATGCAAGCTGGGTGAAGAGCATATACCTTTCCAGTTGAGGTTGGGTGAAGAAGCCCCAAGCTGCAGAAGGCCTAAAAAGACCTGGCAAAGGTGGCAGACCAGGGGAACTTTTGGCTCTGGCTATGCAGGAAAGATAAGGCTTGGGGGAGAGACAGATAGATTATCTGCAGGGGGCGGCAGGGAGACGTCCCTACCACTACCCCACCACCTAGAGATGTTCCGGGATTAAAGCAGCGACATATTAAGGATGGGTGGATCCCCGCTGATGACCCTGCAGATGTCCAACCGGCACTGGCAGGAGTCCGTCGGGCAGAAATGCCTTGAAGGTAGTTTTACCTGTGCTTATATTAACAGTAATGTAAATTTTCCTATCCAATTTATGCTCATTGTTGGGCAGTTCATGGTTACAAATCTGACATTAAATTTAAAGGACATTTAGTTTACTTTTGTGCAAATTGAATGTACTATTAAATATACTATTTTATGTTTCCACTTGGTCTCTGACTTAATACACTGTTCTAGATTATCCTTTATTACAATATATCCTATATAACTTGCCAATGTACCAAAGTGGAATGAAAACACTTGTCCTACATCTGCAATTCTGTGTCTCATCCCTTTTTGCACAGCTTCAGGACAAAAACATCATTCTGATCTCCTTATTCATTTAGATATTCATATTCATAATTCGGCGAACTGCCTTGGGGTTTGCAGACAGATGCAATTACTGTTCTTGAGCATTTGTGTTTTAGTTGCTTAAAGGGATACTTCACCCAAAAATGAAAATTCTGAAATCAATTACTCACCTTCGAGTGGTTCCAAATCTTTATAAATAGATAAGGCACTTTTGACTACCATTGTTTTTTTACCAAGTCAATGGGGGTATGTCTGGATGTAACCATTCTTCCAAATATCTTTCTCTGTATTCATCAGAACAAAATAATTTAAACAGATTTGGAACAAGTCAAAGGTGAGTAAATGATGACAGAAATTTCATTTTTGGGTGAAGTATCACTTTAATATCACAAGTGTCATGATCCCGCTCTTGTCTTGGTGTTGTCTGGCTTGGGAGTTGTCTTGTTTGTTTTTGTCGAGCACGTGCTATCCTGGGTTAGCAGCTAGCACGTGCTCGTTGTCTACGTCATTTACCACGCTCCCGTGTTTACCCCGTTAGGGCTTTCCCCTCACCGGTGTCTTATTTGCTATCATCACACTCACCTGACTTCTATTACCTCCACTTAGTATTATCCTTATAACCCCTCTGTTTTCCTTTGTTCCTTGTCTGACCGTTGCGTGTTAGTGTTTCAGCTCAGACTGCCAAACGTTCTAGCGTGTTCTAGACGCTCCTAGCTTTAGCCTTAGCCTTAGCTTTTGCCTTAGCCTTGCCACGTCTAGCATTAGCTTATTTTGGATAGCTACCCCTGCTTCTCTGTGTTTTCTTGCTGCCCTGTCCTGTAACCTTTTCCGCTGCACCTACAACAGATCCCGTTGGCGTTCCGGACTGCGATTCTCCACTGCACTAAGCTCCACCACTGCTCCTGGGATCCACCTGTTTCCAGATGTTAACAGATTCTCTCGCCCAGCGAGTTCCGGGTCGAGTTTCCTCCCCGGACCCAACTTCTACGGATTCTTCCCCGTGGCCCGCAGGGGGTCGTCTGTGGTGTGCTTCTCTCTACGGATTCTTCCCCGTGACCTGCAGGGGGTCGTCTGTGGTGTGCTTCTCTCTACGGACTCTTCCCCGTGGCCCGCAGGGGATCGTCTGTGGTGTGCTTCTTACCAGACTGTGGTGGACTTTATTACCTGTCAATAAAACACTGTTTTTGCCCCGCACTTGAGTCTCTCTTTGTCTGCCATGACAGAACGGTCAGACCAACATCACGACTCAGCTGGGCTGGATCATCTCAGGTCCGCCCTCCAGCAACAGGGCATCATGCTGGGACAACAGACTACCCGTCTCGCCCCCTTCGCTCAGGAGGTAGAAGCTCTTGGTGGTCAGCTATCCTCTTTCCGGCTTCAGGTCAACGAACATCTCAGTGGAGCTACCCAGTCAGGGGAACATTCATCCTCTCTCCCTCGTGGGAATCATAGCGAACCGGAGCCTCACGCCAACAGCCCTCCTCTCTATGATGGGGACCCCAACGCCTGCAGGGCATTCCTCTCGCAGTGTGCTTTGGTTTTTGCCCTTCAACCCCGCCGATACTCTACCGAGGAGACTAGAGTGGCGATTATCTTGACCTTATTGACTGGACGAGCTCGTGAGTGGGGAGTTGCAGTCTGGGAAGCTCAGGACCCATGTTGTCGTTCGTTTCTTAATTTCCGGGAGGAGATGGCTAGCCTATTTGATAGGTCAGCACAGGGCGACGAGGCGACGAGGCCGCCGCTCAGCTTTCTCGTGTCACGCAGGGCAGGGGTACTATCACGGACTACTCGATTTGTTTCAAGACGTTGGCAGCCACCTGCAATTGGAATACAGGGGCTCTGCGCTCCCGCTTCCTGGATGGACTAAGTCCTAGCATCGCGGATGAGATTGCCGCGCTAGAACCCCCCCGGGACCTGGAGGACTTGATCAACGCCTGTCCTCGCATTGAGAGCCGTGTCAACGCTCGTCGACGTTCTCCACCTCCTTCCTGGCGGAACCGGGACACCAACAGGGCTGACAACCGAGGAGCCACCCGGGACGCTACCTCTCCCACTTCCTCCCACAACCCACCAGCAGAACCCATGCAGATCGGCCGCTCACGTCTCACACCGAGTCAGAAGCAAGAACGGGTTCGTTATGGCTTGTGCTACTATTGCGGATGTGCGGACCACACGGTGACGGTTTGTCCGGTAAAAGCCGAGGCCCATCCGCAGAGCGGAGAGTCCGGGTGGGCGCCATCTCCAGATCCTCTCCTGCTTCCCGCACTCAGCTGCCCTTCCGCCTTTCGTTCGGACAAGCTACGCACTCCGGCCTTGCCCTGATGGACTCTGGGGCTGAGGGAAATTTCCTCGATGCCTCCAAGGCACGAAAGTGGAGGATTCCCATCTCACCTCTCCATCAACCTATCTCGGTCTGGACGCTAGCGGGAAGGCCCTTCACCACTATCACTCACGTTACCCCTCACGTAAGCCTTTTTCTTTCTGGGAATCATTGTGAGAGAATTAAGCTGTACATCCTCGATTCCCCCAATAACCCACTCATATTAGGGCATCCTTGGTTGTCACATCATAATCCTCACATTGATTGACAGTTCTATTCTTGCGTGGAGCCCTTTTTGTCATGTGTCTTGTCTTGGTCCTGCTCCTTCTCCTGTTTCTGTGTCTCCCGTGTTTCAGGTCGACGCTGCTGATTTGAGCTGGGTCCCGGAGGAATATCGCGACTTGGGATCCGTCTTCAGCAAGTCACGAGCTACCTCTCTGCCACCTCACCGTCTTTACGACTGCGCCATAGACCTCCTCCCAGGCACTTCTCCGCCCAAGGGACGCCTTTTCTCCCTGTCCAGTCCAGAAAGAGAGGCTATGGACAAGTACATCCGGGAGTCACTGAATGCTGGACTCATTCGTCACTCCTCCTCGCCGGCAGGTGCGGGTTTCTTCTTCGTGCAGAAGAAGGACGGCTCCCTGCATCCTTGTATAGATTATCGAGGTTTGAACGAGATCACGGTCAAGAACAAGTACCCCTTACCGTTAATGTCGTCTGCCTTCGAACTCTTACAGGGAGCCCAGGTGTTTACTAAACTAGACCTACGCAACGCCTATCATCTGGTTCGTATCCGCAAGGGGGACGAGTTGAAGACGGCATTTAACACACCATCTGGACATTACGAGTATTTGGTACTCCCGTTTGATTTGACCAATGCTCCAGCCGTCTTCCAGAGCCTCATTAATGATGTGTTGGGAGACATGATTAATCGCTTTGTCTTTGTTTACCTGGATGATATCCTCATTTTTTCTTCTTCTCTCCAGGAACATAACCGACACGTTAGAGAGGCTCTCCAGCGTCTCCTAGAAAATCAGCTGTTCGTCAAGGCGGAGAAGTGCGACTTCCACTCCGATACGGTTTCGTTCCTTGGCCATGTCATTTCTCCCCGAGGCATTGAACCTGACAGTTCCAAGATCAAAGCTGTTGCCGAATGGTCCACCCCCGACTCTCGTAAGGCCTTGCAGCGGTTCATGGGGTTCGCCAATTTCTACAGGCGATTCATCCGGGGATTCGGCCAGGTGGCCACTCCGCTCACTGCATTGACCTCCACCAAGATCCCGTTCTCTTGGAATTCTCACGCACAGGTAGCCTTTGATAAACTTAAGTCCAGATTTGTCTCTGCACCTGTGCTCTGTTTTCCAGATCCCGAACGGCAATTTATTGTCGAGGTTGATGCTTCCGACGTCGGGGTAGGCGCAGTTTTGTCTCAGCGTTCCAGTCATGATGAGAAGGTGCACCCTTGTGCTTTCTACTCTCACAGCCTCAGCCCTGCTGAACGAAACTACGATATCGGCAACAGAGAGCTGCTGGCGGTTCGTCTTGCTTTGGGGGAGTGGCGCCACTGGTTGGAGGGGTCGTCACAGCCTTTCTTGGTCTGGACGGACCATAAGAACCTGGAGTATGTCCGTTCAGCCAAGAGGTTGAATTCGCGTCAGGCCCGTTGGGCACTCTTCTTCGGCAGGTTCAACTTTACCCTATCGTACCGGCCCGGTTCTAAGAATATCAAGCCGGATGCTCTCTCTCGTCTCTTCGAGTCCCCGGGGGGGGAGTCCTCCACTGATGCCATTCTCCCCAGAAGGATGGTGGTGGGGGCCCTCACCTGGGACATCGAGAGTCGAGTGGCGAGGGCCGGTCGTGGGGTACAAGTGCCTGAGGAGTGTCCAGCGGACAGACTGTTCGTTCCGGCCTCAGCACGTTCCGAAGTCCTCCAGTGGTGTCATTCATCCAAGTTGGTCGGCCATCCAGGGGTTCAGGGAACCGTGGCGTCAGTACGCCAGCGGTTTTGGTGGCCGTCAGTTTCCACCGATGTCAGACAGTTCGTGTTGGCTTGCCCGGTGTGTGCTCAGAACAAGACGTCCCGCCGTCCACCTGCTGGTCTTCTTCGTCCCCTCCCCATTCCCTCCCGACCCTGGTCACACATCGCTCTGGACTTTGTTCGCTCTGGGTCTTCCCCCCTCCAGAGGAAACACTGTCATCCTCACGGTGGTGGACCGATTCTCCAAGACGGCCCATTTCATTCCTCTTCCCAAGCTCCCTTCCTCCCGGGAGTTATCTCAACTGATGGTGGACCACGTCTTCCGCATTCATGGCTTGCCGGTCGACGTCGTGTCCGATAGGGGTCCTCAGTTCTCGTCCCGCTTTTGGAAGGAATTCTGTAGACAAATCGGGGCCTCAGCGAGTTTGTCTTCAGGCTTTCACCCTCAGACCAATGGACAATGTGAGCGAGCCAACCAGGATCTCGGACGGAGACTCCGCTGTCTGACATCCAACAACCCTAGCTCCTGGAGCCAACAGCTTTCTTGGGTGGAGTACGCCCACAACTCTCTCCCCGCCTCCTCCTCAGGTATGTCACCATTTGAGTGTTCTCTTGGTTACCCACCCCCTTTGTTTCCCGCCCAGGAACTCGATGCGGCGGTTCCCTCGGCTCTGGCTTTCGTCCAACGTTGCCGCCGCACATGGACAAGAGCCAGAAAGGTTCTGGCCCGAACCTCCCTGAGGACCAAGGCCGCAGCTGACCGTCACCGGTCCTCTCCTCCTACCTATGTGTGCGGTCAATGGGTATGGCTTTCCACCAAGGACCTTCCTCTCTGGGCTCCTTCTCGCAAGCTGGCTCCCAGGTTCATTGGGCCGTTCCGTATCGCCAAGGTGGTCAATCCGGTGGCCGTACGACTCAAGCTTCCCCCTTCTCTTGGTCGAGTTCACCCTGTTTTCCACGTATCCAGGGTTAAACCAGTGGTCACATCTACCCTCAACCCCGCTAGTTCTCGGCCCACCCCCCCTCCCCCGCATCTCGTGGACGGAGCTCCGGCTTACACAGTCAGGAAGCTTCTTGACGTCCGTCGCCGCGGCAGGGGATTCCAATATCTAGTGGACTGGGAGGGCTATGGCGCAGAAGAAAGGTCTTGGGTTCCTTCTCGTGACGTGCTGGATCGTTCCTTGGTCGTGGACTTTCACCGGCGACGAGGTGAGCCCCCTCCCTAAGTGCCTAGGGGCGCTGGTGGGGGGGGGTACTGTCATGATCCCGCTCTTGTCTTGGTGTTGTCTGGCTTGGAAGTTGTCTTGTTTGTTTTTGTCGAGCACGTGCTATCCTGGGTTAGCAGCTAGCACGTGCTCGTTGTCTACGTCATTTACCACGCTCCCGTGTTTACCCCGTTAGGGCTTTCCCCTCACCGGTGTCTTATTTGCTATCATCACACTCACCTGACTTCTATTACCTCCACTTAGTATTATCCTTATAACCCCTCTGTTTTCCTTTGTTCCTTGTCTGACCGTTGCGTGTTAGTGTTTCAGCTCAGACTGCCAAACGTTCTAGCGTGTTCTAGACGCTCCTAGCTTTAGCCTTAGCCTTAGCTTTTGCCTTAGCCTTGCCACGTCTAGCATTAGTTTATTTTGGATAGCTACCCCTGCTTCTCTGTGTTTTCTTGCTGCCCTGCCCTGTAACCTTTTCCGCTGCACCTACAACAGATCCCGTTGGCGTTCCGGACTGCGATTCCCCACTGCACTAAGCTCCACCACTGCTCCTGGGATCCACCTGTTTCCAGATGTTAACAGATTCTCTCGCCCAGCGACCCAACTTCTACGGATTCTTCCCCGTGGCCCGCAGGGGGTCGTCTGTGGTGTGCTTCTCTCTACGGACTCTTCCCCGTGGCCCGCAGGGGATCGTCTGTGGTGTGCTTCTTAACAGACTGTGGTGGACTTTATTACCTGTCAATAAAACACTGTTTTTGCCCCGCACTTGAGTCTCTCTTTGTCTGCCATGACACACAAGTATAAGTGAAGTTTGGAATCGTGACGTGAAAGGAAGTGTGGTTAGGATGGAAGGGTGCCGCAGAAAGAGAGTTCCACTTCTTATAGTCCTGGCTTTGTTGGTATTGTCAACTCCCCTGGGTTTTGATCTTTGACACAGCAGTCTGCGTCTAATGAGTATGTGTGTGGGTGTGTGTGTTTTAGGAATTGAGAAAGGCTGATCTGGATTTTGGTGTTGTCATTGCAAAATGTTTTACCGCCTGCAAAAACATGTTTTAGATGGTTTAATACGACCAATTTCTTTGCATTAGCATTTGCTAACTGAAAAAGAAGTAAAATTTACAGAAAGTTCAATCTTTCTTATAAAATAGTTTTTTGGGAGTTATAGCTTAATGTGCAGGACATTGCTTCATAATAAAAGTAAGTTTTTTTTCTTTTAAAGTTAATATTCATGCAATTTTATACATACAGATAAATACCCTGAGGACACAAATGGCACAGGTTTGGTAGAATGACTCAAATATATATATATATATTTATAGTACAGAAATTGTGTCTAATTGATTGAATGTGTATGATAATTGTATATATATGTGCTCACTTAAATAACTGATTTGCCATATAGAAATTTGGCACATGCAGTATCGACCTCTGACCTGTAGCGTCTAGTCACACTCGTCCCTTTTATCTTCTGGGGATCTCCTGTCATAGGGAGAAGTAGAGCAGCTGCTTGTTGAGATGAGAAAAGGAAAGAGGATTTGATTTGGTGGGATGGGGTGTTTAGGAAAAGATGATAGGAAAAGAGAGGAAGAAGAAGAAATTGATCTTTAAACTGATATAATTTGTTATCATGAATCGGTTTCTTATTATATGACAGCATTGCTGTATAGCATAAGTTTTACCTGGCTGAAATTTAGGACATTTAGCTAAATAGCATTGCTTTTCCCTGATAAAGCATACTCGACTTCTCAGTAAAAACATGGAGAGACATATAAGCATAGAGAATAAAGAGAAAGTTATTTGTAGGCTGACTTCCCAAAAAACTCTGTTTGTTTGACCTTCCCTGCCGGCAAGACACGGCAACATTTGCCTAAAGTTGGATAACACACAATATAATATGTGTCATTCCAGTTTCCCCCTTAATTTTATGAACAACAATAGATTTGGCACAACAGTGGTTCAGATTTGTATGCACGTGTGCTATAGCTAGTTTATGAGTAGGCAAAAAAGAACTATACAGATGAGCATGAAGCAGGCTTGACTTTGTAGAGCCATTGTGTCTATTTCCTGATAAAGAGTAGGTGGTGTATGTGTGTGACAGTGAGTTTTTTTGGGTGTGGGGGGTTGGGGTTGCTGAACCTGTTTAATTCAGTTTTTCATCTTTGCTGTCTGGCATCTGCTGATCCCTCTGTTAAGGTCCTGATGGGTGGGTCCACTCCATAGGGACAGGGCAGGAGAACACCATAGACCGTGGAGAGGCGGTGCAAGAACAGGGGAAAATCTTTATGGATTTATAAGTCCTTGTCTTAGTTATTTGACAAAACAGATGTAACACAGTTCTAAACAATATGATTATTTGTGACTATTTAGTATAAAAAATAAATCCCTGAATCTATGAAGCATCTCACACATACTAAGTGGCTTTCTGTTCTCTGTTTCAAAACTTATCTTCAATGTTTCATCTTGCCACTCCTCTCGGTCTCACCTTTTCTTCTCTGTTTCAAACAGTGAGACAAAGGCGAATAAGTGATAAGAAAACTTTCCTTATTTCCTATGCATGGGTTCTTTCCCATGGGTCTATCATCCAATCGGAATCAGACAGGGTGCTATGAATAGTTGTCTAGGAAAAGGGAAAATAGTTCTTGTTTACTTGAAAACGAAATTGTGTGTGTGACAGAGAGAGACTGTCATTCGTGATTGAATAGCAGCATCCTGGGCTGGCGATGTGCCAGGTTCTGACTCAATGCAAGGAAGAGATGCTGAGCGACCAAAATTAGATGCGGTTTGGTAAGATAGAGGGACATGAAAAGTGTATGCAATTGTATGTTATAGGGTTAGTTTTGCTTATATAGAATAGCTTAACCAATATCTTCAGCGACAAATGACAGCCACTTAGCCTACAATTTGCATACCTGTATCGGAAAAATCTTCACATCTCAATATTTCTCTAAGGGTAAAAGCTAAGAAAAAGAACGGAGGAAGCATTAACAGTGTGTTAGAGGTGTTCTTTTCCTCCCCTTTAATTGTGACCACTTATGTACCCAGAAGAAGCAGAAGATGAAGTCCTTGCTCAGCTATCTGGAAGTCATTGAAAACAGACAATACATTGCCTCTTCACATGATTTAGTGTTGTGCTCCAGAGCATCATGAGGCTTGTGTTCCCAGAAGTGACGCAAACCTGTTAATGGGAAAAAGAAACAATGAAGCTTAACAATAAAGGTAAAAAGATAACATAACTCAAACCATTCACATTACTGTTGGCTCTTTGTTGTCAACATTTAAAAGCCACACATTTCTGTGTGACAACTGCGACTACTGTTCTACTAGTTTATTTTATGTGGAGGCGACAGATCAGCCTGGAGTTTAATGAGACATGTTTGTAATGGGAGACGATTGACGGTTGAGGTTCATGGCCCAGGGGAGCGTGTCTTTGTTTCTCAGAGCAGGCATGGCTAACAGTTAAATCAGGGATCGAACAATAGATGCAAACTGCATTTTGCCCCTCACAGCACCGAATGGGAGTGAGTAATAGGGGCTTAAAGATCAGGGCCCTGCCATTTTACAAACGCCCTCTTTCTTTTCTGTTCCTCCAGATAATTACATATTCAGTAACCACTTCGTAAATCAGCAGCAGTTGTAGTTTGCTGTTGTAACATATTTCCTGTACAATGTCTGTATTTCTTTGTTTTATATAGCTTCCTTATTTAATTGTGTTAGTCTTAATTGCTCAACATATTCTTAAATGTAAGGAAAAAAAAGAGCTTGACGACTTTTTCATTGCAAAAAACAACAACAACAGCAAACTATTACTCTTTCAGCATGTGAGATTGAAGGTTGACTCCTTTATCCTTATTTCCTTATAATTTAAATGGGTCTTATAACTAGGTGTTTAAAACGTGGATAAAATAACGTTGGTAGGCCTATAGAAAATACTCATTTGTTTATCTGGACATGCAGTCTTGTGCCAACTAGTCCCACTCTCCATTATAAGTTATATATATTTCATTTAATTGAAAAGTTTTATTTAAAACTAAATTGAACTAAATACATAACCTAATTTTAGCTGAGTCATTCAGTTAGTCTATACGGTTGACAAAGGCTAATAAACAGGAAATAAAAAATTGAAAGGCTCTAAACCAAATTAGTTAATTAAATCTCTTTCAATTTAACCCAGACTAGTTTATCAATAGCCCCATTGTATACATTCATTAAAACGTGAATCTGTGCTAGTTAATGAATTAACCCCATCCCCCTTTACACTTCATCACACATAATGTATTCAACGTATTGGAATTTAGTAAGCCAATAATAACACTAACCACCCAGTGAATGTTGTTGTAAATGTTGTAAATCATATCTGTAGTGTTTTTAAAGGGTCTAATGTGAATTTGAGCAGCAAAACTCTTTAGGGCCGCTGGCAGAATGCGTGTTCTAACTCCTTCTGTTGTTTTGTATTCATTTTAAGTTATTTATCTCTATATAATTATTCCCTCTTTGTATGCTTTAAAATCGCATTATGACAAAGGACAAATAAAGTATTTAGGCCTTCCAGAATGGTTAAAAACTTTGGAAACGAAACACTATGAAGGTAAAAAAGCATAAAAAGCTAAGGTCTTTAACATTTAAAACATTATTTTCCAAGATGTTTTGTTTATTTTCCATTTTACTGAATAAACCGCCTGCAGTGGCAGAATTACGTACGTTATATGTTGGAACTTGGACTGGAGTGCTGTTACCCTGGAAACTGTCCTGCGTTTTCCAAACTGTGAAAGGACCAATAGCGTGATTCGGCTCATACTACATTTGCGAAATGAGGGGGTGTTCAAAACCCTCTGAAGACACTCTAAGCGTCCTAAAATGTGTTTTTCTTTTTTATATTAACATACTCATTTAAAACGTTTAAATATCTGGGTGAGAAATGCAGACATATTTGAATGATTATATCCTACTTTTTCTCACAGTAGTTTTAAACCCTCAAATATAATGAACTCATTGTGGTATATTCCCCGCAGAAATTAAATTTGCCCACTGTGCTGCGTGTTCCATCAACTTCCATGAAAACGTTCCTTCACTCAGAGATAAGCAAATGAAAAAAGGCTCTACGCTATAATACTACAACTACTAATAATAATAATAACTTAATTTAATGTATGCCTTGGAAATGCTACACGTTTGTGAAGGTGAGTGTTAAAACGTGTATGGATTATTGCAACGTAAATCATGACAGCTTGAGTCATTAAATCAACGTGTATTCAAGTTTGTGGCTTTAAAACGGCACTTCATATTTCTCAATGTTTAATAACTACTGTTAATAACTATTAACTTGGTAATAACGATATCAGATGTTACATTCAGTTTGTGGTTTAAATATAAAGAACGTTTAAGATGTGTAATTATGTCTCGGACGGGTGCGGCGGCAATATTATTAATGGAGGACGATGCAGTAAAGATCTCTCAAACTAAATGTGCGATATCGTCAAAAGTGTCGCCCAAGGGCGAGGCCTCGTATGAAGTTATTCAGCATTGCACAAGTTCTCTGTAAAGTGTAGTGTCCTTGACTGAAGCTCTGCTCCCTGAAGTAACAAATTATCTAAACAAGTATGAAGTGACACAGGTGCTTCCTATCCATTTCAAGCTTGTGTGTCTTTTGCACTATTTTAAATATGGGACCGATGTGGGTGGGTAGAGCATGTTTTGTAAAGGTCACATAAACTTTCTTTATTAATATGTTTTGTGTTGTTTTTGACCTTTCATCTTGATTGCGGACACCGTTCCATATTATGTTCTAAATGTGTGTTAATTTGTCTTTTGTCTGACAGAAGTCTCTTTTGTGGCACTTTTGTGTATAAATGCTGAAACACACTAAAGCATGTTTTTGTTATGGCTTTCATCATTTGGAGAGTGTGTATGAATGCCTGCACATATGGTCCATCTCTAGTATGCCATGTGAAACAGATGTCACTCACAGATTGATGTCACTCTGACCTGATTGCAGCATTTGTAAAGGGATACATTAGGGCTCAGAATATGTTTTAGTTTACTGATATTCGGGATGAGAATGTTTTGTGTGCTGTCTGGGTGACATTTTGTCATATTACATTAATATCTAGTCATTTAGCATTTAGCCTTAACAGCGGTATTAAGAAAAACGTTTTCTTGGATATTTTTTTACAACTGCGGTTTTAGTTTAAATGTCTTGTTTGTCATAGTTTTAAAGTTAAAGGTACAGTTTGTAGAAATCGCCGCTACAGGGCGCACGATCAAAACAACAACAATCGCGTAGCTTGATGGCGCTGTGTAGAAGCGTGGAACGATGGGATATGTTGTGTTCAACTCCAACGCTGACTGTACCGCTGACACATCAATCAGATGGGAACGAGAAATCATGTTAGCGGAAGTGATAAATAAAGTTTTAAAATGTAGTGTTTGATGAAATCAATTTATTTCATTATAATGAATTAGACCAGAGTAATGTAAGGCTTAAAACTAAATTGTTAGTCATAGATGTTACAGTAATTGACCAATTCGATGGTGTGATAACACTGCCCAGTTTTAAGTGTTCAAATCAATCATTGTTATTTTGAAGGTACCCAAATCATTGGCAATAATGCTAGACGGACCGACGGTACAAACTACTTCCGCAGTTGTCTACGACAGTGTCACGCGGTTGCTACGTCAGTAAAGGCGGTAACAAAGGGTAACACGGATATGACGCCAATGACAGGCGCTACACGGCTCCGGTCCACTGTTTCGAATGGCGATTTTCTCAGGTTTTGTTGGAAACACTTGAGATATTGTAAGTACTCGGCTGAATATATATATATATAACAGTGGCTTAGTGGTTTTCGTATATTTCACTTATATTTTATAATTCTTACAAACTCTACCTTTAAAATCTCCTGTTCCAGCCTCATAAACAGAGACTATCAGTAAGCCCTTGAGATATTGTTTCCCCTCAAAACTATCAACACTGTGTCCTTGTGACAGTATGAAGTCATCAGGAGCTTTCTGACTTACCCCATAAAACATTCAAAGAGGAATGTCGGTTATATCGCTGTGGGCTTAATTTGTGTTCCGAAGAAGAATGGAAGTCCTAGGGTTATTTTACAACTGTAAGGCGAGTAATTCATGACAGAATTTTCATTTTATGGCAGTGTGTCCTTTTTATGTACCTTTTAGATTCTTGCTCAGTGGGAAACGGTACATAATGCACATAATACTTGTTCATAAGAGTTTACAAAAGTCTAGTAGTAGCAGCATAGTAAAATAGATGTCTAAGGACCTATTCGCACGGGATTAATATGACATTGGGATCTCTAGTCATTTGTAATAATTGCAGAGGTTGTCTGTGATGCTCATCCCGTGCAAATTGGCCATGTCTGTAATTCGTAAAAAGTACCCCCGCATATTACCTACCTTATTTTGACGAACACCAAGGTCCTGTGATAACATTAGTCCCATCTGTGTGATTTGGAGGGCTCATATCTTTTTCCGCAAGGTTTTATCCACCTTTGCGAATAATGGATGCTGTGTTGAAGTGTTTTGATATTATTTCGGGTGCTGGGTCATATCCATACCTGCCAACAATGCCTTTTGGCAGGGAGTCTCCCGTTTTGTTATTTCTCATGGAAACTCAAACTCCCCTGTGAAACGGACAGAGGAAGATCCCGAACGCGGGTCCAAAATGCTGAAAGCTAGTCATATATCATTATACTCAATAACTATATATATATACAAACAAACTATACGCAAAGCCTTGCCATCATATCTGGGAAATAACTAGTTTTATCACTTACATGTGCGAATGCGTAACATGGAATACATATGTGGGGAGGTAATATCTAACTCACACAAGGTCCCCAGTTAATACTAATCCCGTGCGAATTGGGTTTAAGATAATGTTTTATGGCGGAGTATTAGAAATTACCATTATTTCGTTCCGCATGTGGTGGATATTAATTCTCCACTCTGTTGTTGTTTTTGTTGAGCATTACTGCTGATGTCAGTGTTGTGGAAATCATCCTTACTCGCACAAAGTTGTGAAATGTGGACTCTTTCTGGATGTCATAACAGTGTCTGATGCCATTACTATTGGTCCCTCCTCATCAGCACATGGCGGTGTTTTGTGGATTTCCATGATGACTGTTTATCATTGCTGCAGGCCAATTTTCCATTCGTAAGTGGAAATCTGTCAGTATGGGGGGATTTTAAGATTAGTAAATAGTCTGCTGTGTTCTCCTGTTTTTCTCAAACTAACAATGCACTGCTGGTAAAAGGAAACCCTTTAGGACTAGCCACGTGAAGCCCTAAATGCCATAATCTTTCTCAGTGATAGTTGACGGTTGACTGCCTAAAGGCCCCGTGAGTGTTTTCTTAAACTTGCCTAAGGGAGGTGTCAACGTTTTTGGTTATTATATCCTGATAGCAACATTGTCTGTTGGACCAAATTACAGTATATATAAGGTCTAAGGCATAGTTGTTTGTAAATAGCCGAGGGGTTATTGACAGGATATATATATATGCACACAGACCTCACAGAATATGATGCTGGCCATTCCCTATGACCCACATAATTTGTAAATAAATATTGTTTTCATATAGTTTGCTCAATAGCTTCATATAGTGTGCTCAATCTGAGGCCTAACTGAGGGCAGAAAGAACTTCACCATATTGCAATTGTGCACTGTAAATGCTATACACTTATGCTCTATAAAAGTACATAATGTAAGATAGTAACTATATTGCGATGTGAAATATCAAGCATTGAATTATAAAATAATTTAATATAAGCAGTGAAATTTTAGTGCAGGCAGTTGTTTATTGCATGTACCGTAATACCATTATAACATTAATTTTTTTCCTTATGGAATTTTTGATCTGTAAAAAGCATCCCACATAAGCCACCCGTATGCAATATGACCAAATACAGATTCCTCCAGTGTAACTTCCAAACGTGACCAATCTTTTCCTTTCTCCTCACATGCTCATGTTGTGCTCTTCTAAATCTCTAGATTTTAAGGAATGTGAGTTGGCTCTTTCATGCCTCTCCCTTGAAATGCCCGCCCACAGCTCTTGTCCAGCCATCCCTCCACCCTTCCCAGAGGTGCTTCCCTCCTGCACGTGAGAAAGCTGCTGGCTGCCACCTCTGTATGGCAGGCCTCCATCTGCTCTGCTCTGACTGTCTATCCATTAACCCCTGAATGGCCTCTCTTTACATACGTGTTTTTATTTTTGTGTAAGTTACCTAATTATGTGACTCAGTTGAAGCAAGTGTTTTGTTTTATAAAATCCTATTTTTGCTATGTATTATTGCACCCTTGAATTGAGCAGGTATTGGACGGATAGCTGTCTTTTTTTCTGATGAGGTATGTGAACCATATGCAAATGAGCCCCGTTTATTGAAACACCAGCGTTAAATATGTAAACGACTTTCATTCTGATAAGTGAGCTCACAATAGTTTGTTATTGACTCTTTGACCCACTTTACCCCCTTTGCATTAACATGTGATTGGATTGCCCTCCATTCCACTGTGTTTCCACTTTGATTGGCCCTTACTGGCACAACATGGAAAATGCAGGACAACACAGTATAGTCACAATGCGTCTTGGGTGTGTAATGTGGTTTAGGGCTGTGCCGTTCCATATATAGTATATATGCCAATGGAACATGTTAAAGGGACCTTTGAATGGTCTATTGATTAAGTGTGTGTATGGCTACTGATATAGTGGTGTGAAAGCTCGTTTGGGCATGTCTGCATGTAATGCGAGTTGTAAAAGGAGATGTCCGTATAAGAGTTTGGCTGTGTGTGAGTCTTTCTACAAAGCCTGCAGCGTAGTCTGTGATCTTCAGAATGAAAAATGGACTGCAGCCGTAATCCTGCACGCCTTCATAATCCTCTCTTTCAAAAGCACTGCCATTCTTCAGCAGCTCAGATGAGCGCCGTCCAGATCCATGCTGACAGCTTTACCAATGTGCCAAACAGGGCAGCCAGGCTCTTTTACATTAGCGTTGATCTTGAGTTGTAATTAGCTCCACCAGACATATCAAGAAGTAGTTACGATATGAACCAGCTTTATGTCTACCTCATGCTATCGACGGAAATAGAAAAGAATGTGATGACAGACAAGAGTAGAATTTAAGCGCCACATTCAGGTGTGTTATTTTAACAGTAGCATCTAGTCTTTGTCGTCAATTTCAACATGTATCATACTTCACAACCAACTTGTTGAAAATTGACAGCCCCTCCAAACAGGCAGAGTTACAGCCATTCCCATAGAGATCTGTTACTATAGCCACAGGCACTGATTCTGTGGGTATAGTGGCGACGCTATGACTCAGGTATGCCCCCTTGGCATGAGGGTGTGGGTTTCAAAGGCAGCCAAGTGTATGGCTAAGAATCCACACCTGGACCTGACTGAATGAATAGACCCGGTGCTGTGAGGAGGAGAAGGTGTTTGGGTTAAGACTAATTTGTTTGTTGTGCATCTGCTGGGCAGATGTTATCTGTTTTGTCAAGGACACTTGCCCTTACCTCTTCCTCTTTACACCGCACAAAGGTCCAGACTTCATGTTACCACTCCTTGAATAATCTGGTTGATCCTATTTTAATCCTGGTAAAAATGGAGAGGTGGAGTCTTGACAAGTTGCGTGCAGGCCACTTGTCGTTTTAAGGTTTCCGACAGCGTTGGGTCGGTAAAAATACAAGGTAGTTTTATGACTTGTATTGTTTTCTGCTTCTGTGAGCTGGATCCAGTTCAATCCATCTGGGAGTACTTTATGGGATGTCCATCTTGTGTCAGTGCTGTAAAACCCAGACTCATATTCTGAGAGCCAAGACATTACGAGTAGTCAATGGGCTGCTTCCAAGAACAGAAACAGTCATACTAGAAGATTCTTTTGCAGGTAATTCCTGGGAGATCTCCCTGAAATTGTTTAGCCTGATGACAGGATATCCTTATGACCACCGTTGCTTGTCTTTTGTTTTCTGCAGCACTGTTCATACTTTGATAAAGCCAACCGACGCTTCACAATCACATCCTCTACAGTAATATAGACTTCTGGTTGCCTGTGGGAAAAGATTATTGAGATTCGTTTTGGGAAATGACTACCACAAATAGCTAGCAACTGAATCTGGAAGTCTTGGATTAGAAGCAATCGGATATGACTCATCGGCAAAAATATGTAAAGGAATATAAAGCTGGTCATGTAAATAAAACAAAAGCAGTGACTGTGGCACTTGAATTAATCTGAATGAATGTTGATGTGTCTGTGGGGAAGTGTTATTCTTCCTGCTTCTCCAGCACAGCACTTCCTGAAAGGGTGGTGTGGGAGGAGTTATGTAGGAGAGAGGGAGGAGGAGGAGTATTTGAGTTGCTGTCTCGCTCGCACACAGACACAGACTCTCACACATTTACTGAAGCACCGATTTTCAGCTGAGCTTTGTCCTTCAAGAGGCTCCACAGTTTAAAGCTGCTTTCACAAAACAAAGATTTCTTACATATCTGGTAAGTTAAGCATTTAGTCGCTTCCATGTATCTGTAAAACTAGTTGCATTTTATCTAGAGTTACTTTGTGTTGACTGTGCAAGATAATACTTAAGGCATGTAAGCTGTTGAAGATTGTGTATTTGTGTTCTGTATAACTCTTGTTAAGATGCTTTCTGGTAATGACAGTGTTTAAGTATTTTTCTGTCATTTCATCATTCATTTATAGGGGATGTGAGTCTTTTGTGAGTCTAATTTGAGCATGTTGAGGCTGGACTGATTATCTAGTTGAGCGTAATGAATGTTTATAAGAGATCAGTATGATGGGAACTGCGTGAATGTATGATGAATAAGAATTTTGTAATTGTCAGGTTTTGCTCAGTTAAGTACATGTAAATTCCAGTCATTCCAAAGTCCTTTATTCTTGTATAAAGAATACAAGAATATATATTTTTATATTTTTAAATTTGCTTCGCATGTACAAATACGTGCTTAGTTGTTATAGGCGGTGGTGTTAGATTTTGGCTCCTGTGTGCTGTTGTTTTGTGGGTCAACAGTGTGTAAAAAAAGCAATTACTAAAAATTGAGGAACTGAGTCACAGTGTGTTCGTGTAAAAACTATCATGAGCTAACATTTGTGATGGCAGGTCGGAAAATTCATACGGGAAAAGATTACTCTCTCTATCTCTCTGAGATCCATTTACTCATCCAGTTTAGTTACTGGTCAAACTGGGTTAATATGTGACCTCTTCTTGTGTGTGTTCGGATAGTATAATTGTTTGCGCTGTGCTCTTGTTTTTGTTCAACTTTGTCACTTCATGTTTGTTGTCCTTTTGTTTTGGTGCGCTTGTTTTGTGTGCCTGGTTGTGGGAAAACGGAATTGGTAGTAACAGTGGAGTAGGGTAAAAATAACACGCTGGACAGCAGAGGCCGCGCTGACACTAAAACCACCTCATCTTTGTGATTATACGCTGTGTACACACGAATGTTTTTACATCAGTTAGCACTCCTGTTTGTGTAGCATTTACCACACATAATATAATAATGAAATTGTATGCTGGTGTGCATCTCTGTGAGACTTCAGTGTACAGAACTTGAGTCACCATCCGCATGCTGTGGAAGACTAGCAGGGTCAGAATCCATTTAAAAGACCCAGGGGTCATGGATTCCTGAGATGAGCCTGACACAAAAGGGTTGCTCTGGTTTTAATTAAGGGATGATCGGGCCATTTATCTGTCATTTTACTTGATCAATACGACAGTGAGCGTCTTTCTTTTTTACCAGTGACAAAACCGTGAGGATGTTGCCAAGGCGATTGAACTCTGATTGAAAGTGGGTACCGTTTTAGGTTTAAATTGCCCTCTGCCCCTACAATGCCCTTGCTCAAGTGTACAGCTGGTATTACATAGCTTCATTCAGGGGAAACGTACATCACTAATAATCGTGTAAGTGACAGATCGCCTCTAGGGTCAGATACATCTGTCTAAATGCTATTGTTCTGGAAGAGTGTTCTGATCTACTGTGACATTTTAACCTGATTTGAAAACTCCACGGAGCTGATGGGTCCAATCTGGAGAGCACAAGGGAGTTAAATGTAGAGAATCTGAGGTCATAGTGTGTGGCCTGCCTGTGAAATACAGATGGACTGATTTCCCTCATCTGATTAACTTATTAAAGTCAAAATGATAGATGAAGAACAGACCAATCACATTCTCTCATCTTTTCATCTCTAACACACCCCTATGAAGCTAAATTTACGAACGCATGTTTTGGAAATGTCTTTTTTTCTGAGGTATCACTTTTTAAAGGTACATACATGTTTTAGACAGACTGTTTGCTTAGATCATACTGCCTTTGTAACTGCCAAAACAGATGACAAACAAACTGAGAAGTGAGAATGGTCACATTGTTTTGTGTATGTGATAAATGCCAAAGATAGCTGTATTCACACCTCTTTAGCGATCCATTGTATTTACAAATGGCAGATGATAATATGTATAGCTGACAGTATCCTGGGGGTAAGCCAACCGTTCAGCGTTGTATTCAGATCTGGTCGTGTGGCGTACAATACAATACCAACTCTGTCACACTTTAATGAAATTGTGTTGAGAGCTCATCCTGGCCTTCTGTGAACGGAGGGGAAACAGCTGTGCTGCTGTGGTTTGGCACACATTGAAAAGAGAATGCTGTTTATAACCCATATTATCCTGCTGTCTGTCACTGATAGAGCCGTGTAGGAGTTATGGATGGAGTTGGTGTAAGAGGTTATCAGGCTATAGGGTTAAATCCTCAGGGGCGTCGTTCTTAAAGTGAGTGAGCTAGGTGGAGTGAGAGGTGTGACTCTGTCTGTCAATACAATGAAAACCCTTGGGATCGATGTTAGTTAGCTTCTTCTTATGCATAACACCTTCTACGGTATAGTGCAAGAGGTCAAATCTTTCAGTTTGCGGTCAGGGAAATGAGTTTCCCCAGTAGGGCACTGCTACTTTGATTTACTCTAAATACAGCTGATGCAATCCATTATCAATGAATCAATTGAGAACCGTCATAAAAAGTTAGTATTATGGAGCATGGGATGGGGCTTTTCCGGTTTAAATTATATATCATCTTATCACAAAATCCTTATCAGCGTTCCATACGTTGGCAGCTAAACTATCAGTTCAGAAAAGGGAGGACAAACTGAAAAATCCCTCACCATATCTTTTCGAGAGGTCATAGTGCCTTGGTCCTTGTTTTACTCACTTATTCGCATGACTTCAGTTTTGTCGGCAGAAGGGCTCATATTGGGCGAGATTCCTAGATTTCCTCTTTGCTCATGATGACGTGAGCCAGAGGTTCTTTGCAAGGCCCTTACTTAATACCTGACAAAGTTTACACAATCTTCCTGAATATAGACGTATGAGAAGAGAACATCATTTAGCCTGAGGGTGATAAGAGTAACTGTAACATGAGCACACAGGTGACTCAGGGTGGATCTTTCCGTGCTGGTGGGAGCAGTAAGGGTGTTTTTTTTCACCTATGGAAGGAAGGGAAGCTTCTGAGTTTATTTTCCCGTCTCACGTGTATCAGTCTTGTCTGCCCTGTAGTCCCAGTAGTTATTGATAGATGGTCTAAAAGCAGCAGACGGCTTCCAGTCGCACACAACTCCCCTTTAATTACATTGCGGAATTTCTTTTAGCCAAAATTAGTGAAGTCATTTTTTACTTTCTCTCTGCAGCTTCAGACCCGACTTGTCGTTTTCTGATGCATTCACTCTGTGGTTTTTAAGACTACATCACATTTTCCACCTATCAAGCATAACTCAATTCATTAAATGCTAATTAAATGAATACATCCACTTATAAAAGACACAAAAACATCACTGTTAGATGGCGTGCTCACGCTGTTAACAAATATTTTCCATTCACGTTTTTTATGGGTCAACCAACAGTTTACCACTAAACACTGTGGAACATTACATCAGTAGATCCCAGAAATCAAGACCAGATCTTTATTTTGTGCTCAACAAGGTTTACATTGGAGATGTCTGTGTGCTTCTGTGGTTGTGGCAGTCTAACGTGATGTGCGTGTATATTTTTGACTCGTTCTGGGTCCAGCTGGCTAAGCGTTGAAACCCTTCTGTTATCTCAATCCGTTGACACTTGTGCCCAAAGCTCAGTCTGTTTATGCCATGTACATTTATGTGGTCTTTAATTCCATTTGTGTTTTTGGGGGTTTATCTTACATGACACATAAACAAACTAATGGTTTGGGATCACTGTCTGTAACGTGAGCATGGCTTGACTTTTGCTATAAAGTGAATCAGACCTTGCATTGGACTTTTTTATAATGCCAGATCATGTTTTTTTGTAATGATGTTCACAGGCTTGTGTGAGGGTCTGGTTTAGGGGGCAGAAAACATCATTAGCCTGGTATGAAAACGTAATTATCTGACTGCTGCCCATGGCAGTTAAATTCTTTTGTGAGAGGACATAACAATATGTGTTGGATGTGGTCCTGATGACTCAACAGGAACAGAATTTCTGCTATTTCTCTGCAACCCGTATATGCTTGTAGCTTCGGTCCCTCTGGAAGATGTTTACTCTGTGTTGATGCTTGGTAAAGGACAGTGGAGCGCTAGGGAATACAAAGATGTTGAGGGTAAGGAATGATCCATTTTGGATCTTGGACACTAGATCTGCCTCACCCCTAGCATCATGGCAGGATCCTGAACAACTGCGGCTTCTATTAAAAGACTGGCCATTGAGAGACAGCTGTGTGTGTGTATGTCTGTGTGTGCATCATTTGAACGCATCAAAGAATTTGACCTGGATATGCATTTATTGCATTACTCGTCCATAAGCCTCTTAAAAGCCGACAGATCCATGACACGCATGTTTAAATGGTTCTCTTTTCACAGTATTGATTCACTAACAAATATATTTTTAATGCCAGTCTTAACTTACTCTTAAATTACCTATTTTTCTGCTTATTGAGCCTCCTGAATCTCTCACATATTGTATAAAGTTATATATGTTGTGAAAGATCTGGTCATTCAGTCACTGCCTTCATCATCAGTAAAACAGAATATAAAAATAATATACAAAAACTTTCCTCATTTTTATGTTTAGTATAGTGTCTGAATACTGTGTAAAAGGGATTGTTTAGTCGATAATATGGTTATGGTAGCACAACAATCTGTTTTTCAGTCTTTCACGTTATGTTATGAAATTTGTTTTACAGGCAGTTCTTTCTTTTCTTTAATGAGAATTTGAGGCTATAATTAGGTTTTTATATTGATTATGCTTGATTAGAGAAAAGGGAGGGTGTCATTACAGGGGCAAGGGCCCAGACACATTCTGACTGTGAAAAAATGAAATTGGGTATTTGAATATATATGGCTATAAGAGGCAAGGAACAAACCTTTCAGCACTTAATGATGTAATCCAAACTTGAAAACCGTAACAGAAGAAAATAAAGATGGGAATGAAAGCAAAACTGTTCTCTCTCCCCTGACACTGAAGATGAAAAAGAATATGAAAGCATTAGAAGAGAATAAGAGAAGAGTCTAATTAAAGGCTGCACTGATTATTTGAGAGCAATGCTCTATTTTTTTATAGGGTTTAAGGCATTTTATAAAACCTGCTTGTCTGAGTCAAGAGGAGTGAATGCTCATGAGTTTTTTAGAAGCATTTAAATGAGCTTTAGTTTAGATCTAGTCTGGGACCAGAATATAAAACATGATAATCTGCCCATATTGTACTCCGTAAAGACAGTGCACAAGGCGCTTACACAGAACAAGTGGAACAGGCGAGAGGACATTTAAATATTTTCATACAACGGCACTGTTTGATGCAACTGAATGTACAAGACTGCAGCTGTTCTCTAGCGCAGCCTTTTCTTTTTTGTGCCTTTTGAAAGAAACGCATTTGAATGAAAATAAAGGAGGAGTGTTTGTTGTGAGTGGGGGGGGAAGGTGCAATTGGTCAATATCACAGCCGTCGGCCAATAAGACCCCAGCTGCCGGCTTACTCCTTTCTCCTCCCCTCGTGTTCAGAATTCGTTTCACCGTTCTGATTGGTCGCTTGCACATGCAGCATCTGGAGCCTCTACGAGTGTAGTGGGAGGGGCCAGACAACGTTTTAAAACCAAACGTCTGCCCCCATTCGCTCTAGAGTGTTCCAGTATCTTTTATGTATGTGGAGCAGAGGGAGCTGTAGGACTTTCTGTCTTTGCCTATCCATGTTTGACAGTATCTTTCCCTCTCTCTTGTTTCACCAGGAAACCTATCCAGGATTACAAGAACAAGATCCTCAGGTTTATAAGGAGTGTTTTACAAGTCTGAAACACCCAGAGAGTGAGAAGAAAAGACTGCGCCAACATTGCTCTTTAAATCCTCTCGGCATCAGCGCTTGCTTCAGGATCTGTCCTGTCCTGGTGGGTCACTCTGTCGGACTGATGTGGAATGTGACCCTTTTTGACCCCTTCCCACAAGCCTCTTTTCAATCAGCTGGACTGGTGAGAGAGCAGATAATAGAGGCAAACACACAAAAAGAGTAAAAGCAACAGCAGCAGGAGTGTACGGACTGGTAAGAAAGTTAAAGGAGCCCTTGACGGTCTGGAAAAGAGCTTAAAACACAAAAGAGAAGGAATATAGAAAAGTGTCAATACAAAAGACTTTTCTGGGATTCTTGAACGCAAGGAAAACTTCGACCCTTAGCCTTTATTTCATCTTTAATCTCGCCCTCACCCATCATGCCTGTGGAGACCCTTCGTCCCACAGATGGCCGTCTTGCTGGGAGGCCCTTCACCTCCGCCATGCCTTTCCGCATCCTCAACAAGGGACCCGACTACTTCCGCAGGGCTCCCGAGCCGGGAGCACGAAAGTTAAGTGCAGTAGAACGTCTTGAAGCAGACAAGGCCAAGTACGTTAAGAGTCAGCAAGTAGCTCTCAATAAACAAGAGCCTGTAAAACCACCAATCATCCGCAAACCGCTGTTATCACCGAGCATGATTATGCAGTGTCGGATAAACACTCCACCAGCAAGGAAAATAACTCGCCGTCTACTCGATGCAGAGAACGGAAGACCGGAACACGGCATGTGCAGAGGACCTCAACTCAATTTGGACATCCTAAATAACCTAATTAATGTTTGTGATGGTCCACTCTCTTCCTCCCCAACTGCTTCCTCGCTGTCTCCCTCTGCTTCCTCGCCCTCATCTGGGGGTCACAGTGTTGAAAGTGGACAGTCTGCGGAACCCCTGCAGTTCATCAACTTTAAAGCACACCTTACCTCCTCTCGCACCTCCTCTCTTCTTAACAACCAGACAATACCTGCAGAACCTAGTCAAAGACCACCTCCAGTTCCAGCCAGGGCTCCCAGACTCGTGCCACGAGCTAGTTACGGACCCCCGAACTCTGTCACAGTGAGACGGGTGGATGTGCGACCCCAGGCGGAGATTAGAAAACCGCGGTTGCCTCTACAACCTAAACCCAGACAGACCCAAAAGGCTCAACCACAGATAGCCCAGCCACAGGCACCCCCTCCTCCCGCACATCCAGCTCAGCACCAGCCCGTGTCTGCTCAACCTCCATCCCCCTGCTTGCCCCCCAGCCCTCTGCTTCTACGCTCTGGAGTTTTACCCCCAGCCTCCCCCGCCTTCACCCGTCTCTCAGCCAGCTCACGAGGATCACGCCCCGGATCGACCCGGAAACACCCCACCCTCCACCGCTCCAAGTCTGATTTGAGTGACCGCTATTCTCGGGCCACAGCCGACCTGGAGCGCTTCTTCAATTACTGTGGCTTGGACCCCGTGGAGGTAGAAGGTATGGGTGGTGTGGAGCGTTTTGCACGAGCCAGTTCAGACATTGTTTCTGTTTCCAAGCTTCGAAGTGTTAGTACCCCAAGCTCAGAGTATGGAGATGGACGGAGAGGAGAGGAAGAGGAGGACGATGATGACGGAGATGACGGGGCTGTCAGGCCTAGTGAGCGTGTTCCTTATGGCATCTCTGTCATAGAGAGGAATGCACGTGTTATTAAGTGGCTTTATGGAATCAGACAAGCACGGGATACCTCGCAAATCATCTCCAACGTCTAGCTCTATACATACAGTATGAGTACCAGACAGAGACCATTTAAATGAGACTAGCTGTAGCATTCTTGAAGTCGTTCACACAAACAATATTTATTAAACTTTTAAGATGTTCGAAGGCTCTTAAAAATATTTGTTTTTTGTTGTATTTAGATAATGTTCATGATGTTTTTTACAAAGACTATTCATCTTTTGGAGTGAACTGCAAGGATGATGTAACTCCATCAGAAAACAGACTTTTAGCACTGTGATGTGGATACGTTTGGATATACGCAATAATATGCTAAAAGCATTATAAGTGTGACTGAATGGATGATGATGATGGTGATAATGAAAGCAGCAGTCGATCTGTTGTGCTGGTGCTGTTCAGGTACAAAGTCTTTATTAAACAGCAGTGCTGTGAACCCGTGGCCTAAGCTAATTTCTCTAGAAACCATAGTAATGGAACAAAGCAGGTACTTAAAGAAATATTGAATTTGTTGAAAATTGATTGACAGGTATTTAGAATGCTTTAGTAAGGAGGTCATAGTGTCTGTGATAGGCCTCAGGGACGTGTTTTATAAGCCACAACAAGACCACAGATACAGCTTGCAAATATCAACACACACTAACATAAAGGATGTGAACACACTCAAACCCCTGCACACACTTTTGCTTCATATGTGTCAAATTCATAGAAAAATTTGGCAGACAGTTGAAATGTTTATGAAGGCGAGACTGAGATACTGTGAAGAATTCAGAGCTTCCAGGAGGCAATGCTCCTCTAAAAACATGGCTGGTCGACTGTTGGTATTGACAATTTGTTTAAAGTTTAAAAAGGCCAGCATGTGAGAGCCTCTTGTCAGCATGCACACATGGATTTACAGCTGTATTAAGTGGCACAAGCACAGTTGCACGATGTGCACTCTCAAACAATGCATTCCAAACATATGATCATACATTCCATCCAGCATAATGCTTGCGTATGATTTGTGTGGGTTTGTTGTTTGTGACTGTTCCTTCTGCTTGTTTCTGTTGGTTAATGTTTTAAAGAGGATGTAATGTCATGGCAGGTAGGGAGTGACAGAGCAGAAAGAATTGAGAGACTGAATTCTGAGAGTTTGGCTCCATACTCTCGGGGTAGTCAAAGCTGTCAAATCTGTTAGCTGTGGAGTTTTCATAGTTGAAGTCAAAAGAACGGTAAAGCTTATTTTAACAGAAATTTAATGAGTCTTTGCACAAAGACAAGTTATGAGGCCGTAGGTCATTAGGCTTTGGCTTTTTTAAGTTTTGCATTGTTAAAGTCGCAATAATCAAAATGTTTTTTGACTGTGCAATCCATCTATAGCCATAAATGCATATTCGCTCTGCCAGCACAGAAAGTATGAATACAAAGGTACAAAGCGTTAAACAGTTCAGTAAAGTAGCTATTTGAAGTATAACTGGATGTTCTGCTTGTTCTATGAAGTTTACCATTGACACAATTGCAAAAGTAAAATGCAAAATTGTAAAAAATGCAAAAAATGTCAATAAAGATATGTTTTTGAAAGTAACTTTCTCATTTTTGTTATTATTAATAGGAACAAACCTATTTTACATGACTACAAATTAGGGCTGCACAATATACCGACGTTCTCAAAATAAAAAAAAAATATGAAATCAAATTTTCAAACTGATGCATGTTGATTTCTTGATCCTGTGTCAGACCGGATGCTTTCACTCTGTGAATATTCCATGAGACATAGGATATTAAATAAAGGTAACGGTTACATCCCAGTTTAAGACAAGACCCAAACTTTAATTGAACAGATCTAAGACATATTGACTTGTCTTTTGATAAAGGGGTTGTTTAGTGTGAAAGTTATTTTATATGCCTTATGAGAGTCTAAAAGGGTTTGTTTTCGTTTTGCTTACCGAGACGTCAGATTTTGCAGTCGTCATCTAGAATTTAGAGAAATTTAGAATTCATTTTATAATGAATTATTTGCTTTACTTCTGCAAATAGTTTTTAAAGCGTATGTTTTAATGTCATGCATTATTAAACATGTACAATTAACACAGATTAAGTAAGCAAATATTTTGCAAAAAATGCTGTACTCTAAATAAGATCAAAAGTTTAAATCTATGTCTTGGATAATGCATCTTACAAACCTACCTTTTTAAAACTGAACATTTACAATTCTATTCATCTTGACCTTAAACCCTTTTTGTTGTTGTTGTTTTAACTTCCCTGTGATACCCTGCTTGTGAATCTGAGCTATACCAGTGGCCTGTTGGCTTGTTTATATGTATCAGGACTGACTTCAAAGTGCTGTCTTTCCTGTGAGAGGTAATCAAGTAAATATGGTGCCCTGAGGACGAGGCTAAGACATGGTGTCGCACTGGCAGGCTGTTATCCCAATCACCAGTGAATTATGACCAACCTTCAGCAGACAAACAGAGAATTATGGCCGGAGGGAGGGGGATGGGGGAGAGCTGTGTGACAGTGAGGAGTGAAATGAGATAGATATGCTGCGGCTCAGGGGAAGTGATTGCTGACCATCAAAAGAGGAAGATGAGGAGATGATAGGTGTTATGAACTGGATGCCAATTAGGTTTAAAGCTCCTACTACAAGGACAATGAAACCTGTGGATGAGTAAGAAAGGAGAGAGAGGTTGTAATTAAAGAAATAGTTGAAATACTAATGGAACTTAAGTCCTGTTAAAAACAAAGATAAGTATTTGGAATTATATCAGGGTGTGTAAAAAATGACTGAATTTTTATTTCTGGCTGAACTATATCTGTAATATATGTCCCGGCCCCCAGAGATCTCCAGTAGGGTGAATTGAGGTGAGGCGTGTTTATAGTTTTCTCCTGTGTGCATAGAACTCATATGAACAGAGAGAGAGGATGCTGTGGGGGTGACAAACGCTCATATTTGCTCGCACACCAGCTGCTTCATGCAAAAGATACACAAAGTACAGTACATACCTTAAGCACCTCTGAGAATATATTTTAAAATTCATTCCTGAACAATGAGAATTTGTTTGGTTTTACATTAAAAAAATGTACGGCGCAACTGCATTATCCACTAGTATCTTCTCTAGTGTTTTTCAAGTTCCAAGTTCCTCCCTTTCCCCAGATTAGCCGTTAGACTGTTTTGTGCAGTTTTTTTTTGGAAGACACACCAGAGAGATACGTTGTAAAAAATGTATTACATTTTATTGACCATTGAGGGTTTTTGAAATTGTACTTTAATAAACGAAAACTAAAAAGAATGTGTGGAGAAACGTTTCTTTGTATCTAATGGTGTTTGATATATAGGGATAGTTCGACCCCAATTTTTTTAAAACAATTTGTTCTCCCTCATGTCATCCAAAACCTGTATGTGATCCGTGGTTTTGTGTCCATATTGATGGTTTTCCGTCTTGTTTGGTTACCAACATACAAAATATCAGCAAACCGTTTTGGGGCATGTTTGACTACTGTTGTATTTTTTTTCTACTATATGGTAGTCAATGATATCCAAGAAATCTCAGTTGCTAACATTTTTCCAAATATCTTTCTTAGTGTTCAACAGAACAAATAAATGTATACAGGTTTGAAACAACTTGGCAGGACTTAGCACATCGTTTTTATTTAATTTAAATGCAGCAAATTGTGTGTTTGTGTTTATGTAGACCACAAAGGACAGCAGTTGCTAATGTATGTCACTCGTTGAGCCATCAGGGGATGTGTGAAGCTATAAGCTGATTAGATGCACAGGGCAGATGGGTCTGTGTACGTGTGTCAGACTGAATGTGATATCTTGCTGCATAAAGTGTTGGCTTGTCTGCTCTCATCAACCTCATTTTGAAATGGTCTTAAACCACTTAACCCACACCACTCATCTGCTTAAAGATCAGACGGCAGCTGAGGAGATGAGCTTCACCAATCCATGACAGTTATGACCAATCATAAGTATCACAATGTTTTGGGAGATGGAATGTGAACTTTATCCTATTAAGCATCTAGCAGAAGCGATATAAGGAGGGAGCAGTTCATTCACTTAAAATGAATGGGGTAATCTGTAATGCTCAACTAAGGATGCAAGGTCTTTCAATATTCAGCAATTGCCATTTCAATAATAAAATACACTGCCTTTTTTTTTAACTTGAGAACATGCATGCTCATGAGTTGGATCAGTTCAACAACACGGTGGTGTTAATGAAGAAGACACACACACTTACTGAAACCTCCTCAATATTTTATCCCCCACAGAGATCTGAGAAAGACACAATGAAAAGTCTCATCAATCATCAGCCATCCATTCTGGGCAAAAAATATTTAAACATTCTCAGTCATCACACGTTTTATATTCTCAATATAAAAGTTTTAAAGGCAAACGTCAGACTACTTTGATGAGAAAAGTTGTTTATTTATTGTTAGAGAGAAATGGCATGTGTTTAAGACATGTGTTTGTAGACTGCAACTGATTCTGGCTTGGGAAAGTTTCTCAGGAAATAATGATGTCTGTCTGGTTTGGGCTTAAACTCATGAGATAAAGGAGTTTAGCCAATGAGATGAAGTCTCAGTTTATCTGGACTTTGAGCTAACTGCTTTGCGATTCCCTTGTAAAAATGTGCCTTGAAATGTTCATTTCCACATGCACTCATTGTACTGCAAGAACCTTGACACTGCAGTTATTTACTCTCTCAGATTAACAATATGAGAAGATTGAGCTCATGCGGTCCTTAACCAGATAGATAAAACAACAGCATTTAACAATGTTTTGGCTCTTCTGTAAACAAAACAGTGTTTTATCAAAGTCCCATAATGATGATATACAGAAGAGAAACCGACAATCGCTAAATCGTTGTTGAATTAATCCATTTTGAGTCCTAGCTGTCACATAAGGTACTAGCTGTCACATAGCTGTATTTTTAGACATAAGAAGGTCAGCTTTTAGTCAGTGAGTCATTCAGCCATCTCTTTAACAACCAGACTCAACAGATCAATGTCTGATGGCCTTGATGGAAGACTGATGCTTGAGTAGACATCAACTCTTAGTATTATACCAGACCATGTGTGTCACTCTTCAAGGCCAGCTGTTCTGTTAGATTTTTCAGTGAGCACTGATGTGTTTGTGATTGAAAACATTATTTTATGTGTATTGCTAAAGCAAAGATTTTTTTGCAAAAAAGGAATACACAGTTTATGAAACAGATCATTGCTCTCTGAAGGAAACCTCTTATCGTATCTCCATTTCTCATGGTCATTTGTTGGTCACCCCTCGGGTTTGTCTGTGGGTTTTGCAAATATTTCACCAAAAGAAATAATAAAAAAGAGCTTGTCAACTTTGACACTACAATGGGTTTTTTTTGTGTTTCCGGAGAAGTGGCAGTTACAAGATGCAAGATTTTAGTCCGACTGCTACGAAATTTCATCATCACTATCGTTGTTTTTTGTGGTTGGTTAATTTGTCTTTAGATATCAATTTCCAGATGTGTCTGCTGCATAAACTACACGTACTTACTCAAACACAAATGTTCAAACTCGGCCTCTCAGTCGTTTCCTTTACCCAACTGACAGCAGGTGTTATTTTAGATAAGGACCAGACTGTCTAGTTCCTGTTTGTCTTTGAGTCCCCATGTGTCTTAAATCTTTTTTTCACTTTGGATAGCAAACTTCTTTTATTTTTCTCGACATAACGTCTCTACGTGGCATAGATAGTTAAAAGGAAGCAGCTTCCCCAGAGCAAGAAGTGCTGATACCTTATTGGAGTTCGAGCCGTTGTGTCAACTAGGGAAACTTTTTTCAAGACGCTTAGATAAGGAAAGAAAGACCCCTAAACACATCTTTTCAAAAACACACTAACGTTTTTGGGCCTGTGGTGCTCTTTGTTGCTTCATCTAAAATGTATAAAAGAGTCGAAAAGCTTATGTCATACAGTTCAATACTGTGTCCTTTAAAACCATTGTCCAACTCCGTCCTTCACAACTGCATCTTGAATGGTTAGACGGAATATGTTTTGTACTTTTTCAACAGTGTAGCACTGGCTACATTTCAGCTCGGGTTTCTGAAGTCTGACACCAACAGCTGTATGGTTCAGAATGTCCTTCCAGTTTAGAGCTTAACTGCTGTGTGGGAACCTTAGGAACGAGCCAAGGGCAGAACCCCTAAGTCATGTATAGGACTATGAGATCAGGCAGCAGAAATGAGGAAACAGAGGAAGTAACTTTTTGGGGAGACATCTAGAGATGCAGTATTCAGGGCACACAAACAACAGCATCATCAGCAAATCTTCTTTCTCTGGTTCTCTCATCTCTTGATCACTCGAGCGGAGGATTCTTACAGCTACAAGTAAATCCCTTCTCTAATTAAAAATGCAAAATCTAGCCCACTTTCCACTTTTGCTAAAGCGCGTAAAGAGAGCTGTGACGCGCCTGCCACAGCAACTTCCAGAATCTTCTTCTCCCTCTCCATCCCTCTCTGTTTAGATCTCGGTAATGTAAACCTCTATCGCCCTATCTCTCTCTCTCACTCACACATTTGAGCCTGAGGTGTGGGTGAAGATATTCAGATAAGAAAAATCCAAATCTCTTCCTTCAAGTCAGCAAGCAGTGATTCATACGCAATGATTCACATGTGAATGTTATGAAGAGTACGTGTATATGTACTGAAATATATATGTTTCATTTATTACATATTTACATATTCCATATGCAATGTTGCAGATGTTGAAACCATAACAGTATATTCTCAGAATGTACAGGCAGATTAGGTTGTTTATTTACATTTTAAGCAACATCCCATACTGGACACTGAATTATCATTTTGTTTCTCTTTTTTATTATTTTTCCGTCGTTTTCTTGCTCTAATGGGGATGTCATGCTGTGCAGCTCAAGCTGCCTTCAAAAGGAAACAGTAATGTCTCAAAGGCAATGTCTCCAAACTGGGTCGTTTGAGTAGGCATGAGATTTACAGACGCAAGAAAACTGAAGCTGAAGCTAAGAACAATGCGCTCAGAGAAAGGCTGTTTTATGCTTTTTCAGATTTCATCTGTGTGAACTGCAGGTGGGCTGTCTTCACTATTAATACCTCCTAATAACATATTCTATTTTCATTTGAATTGTATAACATTTGTTCTTTAATTTGCAGCTGTGGCAGCCATGGAGGCATATTATTGTTCTATGCCCTTCAACATAAATGCCACAATTATACGGCTGCATAAAGATATGCCTAACTTTGTTTCTTTGTTCCTTACCCATCATGCACCGAAAGTTCATGTGCAATAGTGTCAGTAAAATTCTGATCTATTTGTTTTTTGACATACTCTTTTAAGGCCTGTAAGTTTGTCTGACGTTTTCAGTAGCCTTTGTGAAAGCTTAGCACAGTTCTTTGAAAACTCTGTTTTAAAAACTTTGACCCGACGGTGGTTCAACTGATAATTCTCATCCGTCTCTCATTCACGTGCAGTACTTATGAAAAATGAAAAACTCCTCGCACGATTACAAACTGACTCAGACTTTTACACACGCACACTGACTCTGTTGGCAGTAGAGGAAGCATGTGAGCTGGACTAAAAGCTGAAAACTGTGATCATGACTCAAATAGGAGATGATTTCATTCACTGTTGAAAAACACACTGAGCTAAACAGCCAGCAGTAACGCAATAAAGCCGTGGAAAAATTAAGAGACCATTCTATATTCGTGCAGCATTTCTAGATATATTGTGGTTATTCCAGTCCAGTGTCTGTTGAATTTTAACAAAATCAAACCTCAGTGACATGAATAGCAATGTTAAAGACTGAGAAGACATGACAAGAAAACTGTGATAAAAATTCAGATAATCCAGATCACATTCATTTTTCCTAAATGTCTGTTCAAATATGACTGTTATGCTTAAAAGTGAGTATGAACTGTTTTCTTTGAAGTATTTGTGGACTAAAAAAAATCCAGGTTTTCGGCAAACAAATGAAAAGAGAAAAATAAATGTTTTTGAAATTTTGGAGAAATGTTGTTAGAAGTTCACAGAATAAAACAAAAATGATAATTTAAACTTTAGCACTAGAAATAGTAAATTCATTATTAATAATTCATCAGTAATAATTTTGAAATGGTCTCTTAATTTTTACGCAAATGTAAATACATTTTTCAACATATTTTTGTCAATTTTGAATTACATTTTTTTATATTAGTGTTTATTAGTAACATTCATTGAAGAAATTTCTCTCATCTCCTCCACCAACTATGCATTTTTCCACTATTGCAATGAGCCTGTGTTGGTTCTGGGATACATATGGATAGATGTGATGATGCGTCATGCTAAAGCTTTGAGTAATTTTGGGATTTAGCATATTTTAAATGACTTCTCTTTCCTAAGTGTGTCCTAAATTTAGATTTCAAACAAGAGAATTTAAAACCATTTAAAAACACATTCATAACATATAGAGATATGTCTAAACTGAGTGTCTGTGTTGATCTGACAGTGTATTTGGGTGAGATTAGAGGAAACAAAGACCTTTCCTTCAGCTGCCTGTTTGTCCTCCCGGTCAGACTAGTTTGACTTCCACATGCTTAAAAGCCTCTTATTTTACCTGAACGAGACATAATCCTAGAGCTTGTCAGAACGATTCTCTTCCTGGTCCACAGACGGCGGTAAGTGTCATTTCTAACCTGTATGGCTTTCTTTCTTCTGCAGAACATGAAAGAGGGTATTCTGAAGAAAATCGGTAACAAAACCAGTGAGACATTTCTCAAAATACAACATGGGGGTGAATGATGATGAGTTTTTTTTCTGTGAACTATCCCTTTAAGAAAAGCATAATGGGATATCATAATGTCCAAAGCTGCACATGTCATCCGGGTATTTTTCCACTAAAATTTACAAGAAAACTGTGTAGCAGGGAAGTGCGCACATTTATACACATTCCTAGCTTCCCTAGACAGGTCGTAGGGAGTCAGAGGTCATGTGGGCGGAGTAACAGGAAGGGTCTGAAATAATAATAGTCGTGTGTTGTGGTTCAGGCCATCAGCTGTGCTAGTATCTGAATGTGTGTGTTAAAGGTCTTGTCTTTCATTTGCTTTACTCCCTCCAAGCCGGTTACTGACGTATGATCACACATCATATTGAGTCTACAGTGTCTTAAGGTCACTTGCAGCTCCATACTAGTTTTTATCATTTATTTCAGTGGAGAAGGTTGGAGGATCTTATGTTTGGGTTTTTGCTTGTTTCTTCACTACATCTCTGTCGTCCTGTAGTGTATCTGTCAACAAGTGTAATAATAGCGCTCCAAATAGTCTGACTCATGTCTGTTGCGAGATGTAGGCAGGTTTGCGTTGTGCCTGCTGCTGGTGTTGTTGTTGTTTGAAGTTTAACATGCAGAGAGCACGTATATGAAGCGGTGTAACCTGAGGCAGAAACGTTGAGAGGTGTGGAATTTCACCAGAGCAAACCACTCTAATGTGTCCTTGCTTGTCACATTACTCACCTTGTGCGTGCATCGTTGGATAATATCACGTGCCGTCTTTTTATACCTTTTTTTGCGCCATCACTTTAATTACTCACCTCGGACAGCTGCGGGGTACTTTGCGCAGATTCTGTCCAATCTCGACGAAGGTGAACCAACTGTCCTCTGACTCACCTGAAGACCTGTGACGCAGGCTCCTTCAGTGAATGTCATCACCTCCAGATCAACTTACAGACCCGACTTTTGTTTTGGAGCAGGGAAGTTTGGCTCACGGCAGCCTCTGCCCTCTCCACACCCCTGGCGCCCATGATGCGTTCACCCCACTGTGGGTGATGTGTATCTGGGGTCCTGATAATGAAGCTCCTCTGACTGAACGAACACAGTTTCAATCTTGCTGTGAGCTTATTTTAGCGACCAAACACAAGTATGCAATAATGGTGCAACTGTTGTAATAGAGCTGGTTTTGTTCAGTGAGCTCCTCAAGTTCAATCCGGTGGGTTTATTTGAGGACGGTTATTATGGTTCTGTCATGTCAGTGTTAGGCATGATGGCAATTTTATTGTTTTTTATTCGTGTGGGTGGATATGTCGAAGCTAGATTTCTTAGCATGTTTTTGTCAAACATAATGACTGCTAGGAATCATACAAGGAATTTTGGTTTGGAAGAGCTTGTATGTATGTGGTCGGTCACAGCTGCATATCCGTCGTGCCAGTGACTGTCCCGCTCAGTCAGAGATGTATTGGAGGAAAGATTGTGGCGATACAGGGAATTTAAATTACAAGATGCAGTTTCTTACACAAAGCAGCAGAGACGAGCGGAACAATGTATCTGCTGGGACTCCACAACATTTTTTGTGGAACACTAGAAGTGCACACAGAGGTAAAGACCCATTAAACGTTATAAAAAATTTAAGGTGCGTTGCGTTCTGTGGTGCACTGGACGCATCTGCTGAATATTTTATAAAAAGTTCTCTCCTTGTTTTTTTTCATTTTTGTATATAGGACAGGATGTCACTCACTGCAACTTCCTGTCTGATTACATTCACCAAATGGGAGGGTAAGATTGAGAGCTAGTGACATTGTAAGGGTGAAGTTTATAGAATGAAATTAGGACAAGGACATTGAATAGTTTTAGGCTGTACTTGATTTATACTAAATCTTTCCAGATAACATGGAATTTTTATGGAAGTTTACTTTCAGAATAGTTTTGATATGCCCTGTAAAAACCTCTATATACATAACCAGAAGTTTCTCTGTTTTACTGCTCTGTGATTTGTCGGACGATGCTAAGAGAGAGATGCAGAGATGCAGACCTGCTTTTCCAATGGTCACATTTGTTTGAGTTTCCCATTACAGCAGCTGGACAACAATCCATATGTGCATGTGTGTGTTGTGTATGCACAGTTTAAAATCTTAAAATGTATATTTCCATCTTTCTCTCTCTCTTGTTTTCCAAGAAATCCTGAGGTCTGCAATGGAGCGCTCACATTTCTTCCAGTTCTTGTGCACCTGTTGTTCCCTCAATGTTCCCAAGTCAAGTTAACAGTGTGAGTATTACAAATTTGTTCCTTAGCAGATGTGCAGCTATGTTTCTTTCTCTGTCTCTGAACTGAGTGATTTCAACAAAACAAATTTCTAAAACACAGACACACATTTTTGATTCTTACTTTTTAATCAATTGTAATAAAATACAGTGGCATATCACGACACATCAGCTCATACAGCACTCTGAATTTATTGTAAGGAATTTATAATTTCTAAAAAAAAAATTGAATTTTTATAATTTTGTCATAATTTCCACATCATACTTTTGAGCTATCTTACTTCACAGCAGTTGGGACATCAACAGGATTAGAATCAATACATTTTTTTGTGTGTGTCCTGAATCAGTGTTGGGTGTAACTAGTTACTAAGTAATTAGTTACTGTAATTTAATTACTTTTCCCTTGAAAAAGTAAAGTAAGGGATAACTCATATGTTTTCTGTACTTTAATTCCAGTTACTTTTGATGTAATTAAACTAAATACTTTGTGAAATATATGCGTGTGCAATAGTGTAATTGACATCAAAATTCAAAGTCTAACTTTAAAATCTGTGCTTTAATGTATAATTCTCACATTTCTAATACTTTGGTCAGTTCATAATATTATTTATTTGAATGAATTAAAGCCGTTTCATGTCTATCCTTGAATCACTTAACTAATCAAGGTTGATGTAGGATATAGAAAGTAATTAGTAATGAGTAACTAAATACTTTTTGGACAGAGTAATTTGGACAGTAATCTAATTACACTATTGAATATGTAATGAGTAGCTAGTAATTCATTACTTTTTCAGAGTAACTTACCCAACACTGGTCCTGATGTTACATTTTTATGGACTTTTTTCTTACAGAAAAAAGCAGCCTGGCTGATGTGTATTTATTATTTTGTTTTCCCCAGAAGAAAGAAGAATCATACTGGTTTGAATAACCTTTTAAATGTCCCTTTCAAAACAAATTAGGTCAAATATAATGTCAATTTTATGGAAAATATAATTCAATTTATTAAATAATAATTTTCCATATTTGGGAAGCAAGTGCACATATTTTTCAATATATGAAAGCTGCTATTCCTGTTGTATTATTAAAAATATTGTAATATATTAACTGTATTGTTTTATTTTTTCAAATATATTCAAAAATAAAGTTAATATATAATATAGTTATATGTATATATATATATTAAATGATTAATGTATTGACAAAACTATATATTTTATTTCCATAAGGGAAGCGTAAACATGAGACTTTATTCAGTTTGTAGATGTAGTATCTCATTAATGCTTTATTTCAAACCAACAACACAGACACAGTACAGATTAATCCCATCAGTGCCATTAAATACTCTACCCCACAGCTATTACCATAAATGCACATGAATCCACAAGGGTCATAAAGCAGGCAAATGTTAGCTGACGTCCTCACCGTTTATTTACTGGCCCAGTTCAGACATAACCACATGAGGTTCCTCTTGGTTGCCAAGGTGACTCCCCTCCTCTATATGTTACTGAACGAAAGAGGCTATTGTCTGGATGTCTGCTGGACGAGCATTCTGGTCCAGGAGTCCTAGCGTCTGAGAAAAGGGCTTATGACGTGTCATAGGCAATAGAGAGACATAAAGACCTCTACCCGCTTACGTTTTGGGTTTTTCAGTGTTTTGTGTTGTGTGATACCCAAACACTTTCATTGTCTGACCACAAAGGTTCATTTCACTAATGATGTCATAAAAAACATTCACAGACACTGACTAATTGTTGATTGCCCAATCCAAAAATACAGGTTGGACCTTTGTACTCTAAAAGGGATGGGTGATGTCTGTTTGTCTTTCCCTTGATCTAAAATGACACCCCTTAATAAATATCAATTATTTTAGACAACAATGAATGTATTGAATTGAATGCTTGCTTAAGTCCCCTGCTACTTAGATATTTCTCTGGGAAAAATACCAAATCTCAAGAGTTTAATTTCATTTATTTAAAATTGCATTCTTAATTTGAAATTCCCAGGCAGGGTTAAAATTCTGTTTTAAATTTTTTACAATGAAATGCAGACCAAAGTGCTGTTAGAATAACCATACAAACACATAAAATGCGATTAAACGACAAACGAAATGCATCATCTATCACTTAAAAAACATACACACACTAGCCCGACTCCTTAACAGCTAATCAGTACAAATGTTTTTCGACACAAGCTATAAAAGTGTCTATTAGTCGTGACTGCTCTGATGTTATGTGGCAGGCCATACAGAAACTTGATCCTCTTAAAGCTCTGTTACATATTTATTTAAAATGACATTTTAACAATAAAACTATTATCTTTACTGATTTAAAGTATTAGTAATTTTTGTATTTAATTTTCAGCATGTCAGGATACATATGCCAATCTCACTGTACTTTAATTTTAGTTTAATTAAAATGTAGACAGTGGTGGTGGAAGGTTGTAAAAGAAATGGCTTTGTGCAGTTTAGAGAGCACACTAAAATAGACCCACACTGCTCCTGTGCTCACTGTTGTTAATTTACCTATACACTGTCAAGAAGGCGATCAATCTGTTTGATAGCCTGCTTGCCTTTCTGTACTCTTGTGCTGTTAAAGACTGTAGATTTCTGTAAAACCTGTTCTGGCTTTATTTCCTTGCAAACAAACAGGTGGATTGACAGGTGACAGAGAGAAGGGTGATGATTAATAGAAGGAGGGAGGGACAATTTAGGATAGAGAAGAATTATGGAAAAGACGGTGGGGTGGGGGAAAGATCAGGAGAGATGAACAGTGTGTAGTCGAACTCTCTGATTAAAGTGTCAAGAGTGAAAAATGATGGGTCATAGCGAGGGGTGTCAAAGACCGTACGCACACACACACACGCGCACACGCACGCACTCACACACACACACACACACACACACACACAGACAGACAGACAGACAGAAAAGAAGCAACATAGAAAAATTGATCAGATGGAAGCATAGACGGACATTTTCGGCATATTGAGGTATGTTTAGTTTCTCTGAATACAGATCTTTTATTTACTTTATTTTTTGTATGATGTCTTGCGTAGTACATTTTATGATAAACAACATTTTTGTTGCATTGAGGATTTCGTTTTTTAATAATTAATCCACTTTAAGTATTTGACAATACAAATTGTATTTGACATGGTTAGTGGAAAAAAACAAAAGGTCCAAATGCCCCTAGAAACCATAGAGGCCAATTTGATTTTACGTTAAAAAAGCACAAGAAACCTTTTGAACTAACGTTTTAAGTTTGAAATAGGTGGACATTTTTACAGTTTGGGTTCAACGAGATTAGAGGAGTGACAAGCAGCGAGGACGAACAAGGAGACAGCCTAACCCTTAATATTTTATTACAATGATAATGTATAAACTTGTCAGAAATGAACATTCACAATATAGAAGATAGTAAAAGGCAAAATGACATGGAATAGGAAGCTGGTCCCATAGCTCTCTGGTCTACGAGCAGCTCCCTTCCTGTTGAACCAAACTTTATCGCTACATCTAACCCCCATGAAGAGGCATAGAGCTCCACATAAACAGAGTTGATCCCATTAGAGAAAGGGAATGCACAGAAAAGTGGCTTTGCAATACATCAACGTCCATAGATACAAATGAAGACCATTGAAGATACTTCCTAATTAGGATAACAGTATAATTTCTTATCTTTGTAATTAGGGAACCATTTCCTCCTGTCTTTAGTGTCCAAACATTAAGATGTGAAATTGAGACTGTACTCCAGGTTTCATTCATGAAACAGATTGGGACTCTAGAAACTGATTATAAATGTGACCATCATTACAGAGGAAATGGAAGTGAGTTCTGATCGGAAGTGATAAGCTCTGATAGAACCACTGGTCAAAGGTTAATCATGTAGATTCGTGTAAAGTGAGAGTAGCCTGGATGCCACGACGTTGCTATGGTAACACCATCAAGTATCACAAATGCAGGAATGACTCCTGTTGCACACATGGAATGATCACTTAGGGGATTCACACCCACATTAAAGTTGTCAGTCCTAAACTGCTGTTATGCGTACTTGACTCAAGAGATGCTATCTGCACAACTGGTACAATTATTCCTCAAGATATTTTTAGGAAATTGTAAATAATCCAGGTTTCTTACTAAAACGGCACCCAAAAGAGAGATGTGTTATTGGCTTATCAGCAAAGAAATAGATGCAATTTCATTTAATGATGCCCATTTGCTATACTGCTTTTTCTTACAGAATAGTTCCACCTTTCTGGTCTGGACCTCTGGGGACCTAGAAAATTACAAACTATATAGGCACTCAAACGATATACAAAACTGATATTTGTCTGAGTCTGCATTAAGAACATGTGTATTAATGTGTAAATGTCATCAGAGTATGTACAGCATGTTTATTTTGTAATAGAAGGGTTTGGTCATTCTCTCACAGGTGCAGCCTGTGACCCAGGACTTCCTGTTCCACACCTCAGTCTTCCTCTCTGCTGTTCTTCCTGATCTGTGTTAATGTGGAGTGTGTGCTAGTTCGAACAAAAATAATTGCATGTTACACCTACAGCCTGTAAAGTACTTGATCATCTTTGTGCAGTTCAGGAAACTTCTGAAAAAGGTACTTCAAAAACAAGCTGTAGTACTGTCTTGTTTATCACTAAAGAACCCTGTAAAACAGGATACATTACATGTAGCCAACAGGCAATATCTTGAATCTAATAAAATGTTGTTCTGTTTATGCTTAAAACAAGAAGGGGAACAACTCTAGTTCCCAAATCCCAAAAGAGTGAAAATACATTTGAGTCCAGAACTAGTCTCTGAAAATAGATCTTGCACAATTTCGCTTCGATTTAGTTTTTGATATGTTAAAGGTTTCCTCAGACAAGCACTTTCCACAAGTTGATTCATTAGGGTCTTCTTGACATTTTTTGGGTCTTCTGATTTTTCACGTTTTCTGGGGTGCTAGATGCCCCGGGGACCCGATTATAGCACTTAAACACAGAAAAAGTGGGTATTAGTGATTAAGATGTTTTTTTAACATTTCGATTTAGCTCTTAATGTTTTGTTTGCTGTATTTTGCAGGCAAAACATAGATTTTTGTATACAGACAATTCCCCCTTTTTAGACTAGAAGAATGACATCATTAAGTCTGATCCTCGTGATTGCAAATAGTAGTAGAATTAGAAAGTCCTTTGCTAACTAATCTTTAAGTCCATGTTGCAAATATGCATATAAAAACAGAAATTTGGTTAAATTCCCTGAGGACCAGAGAGATGATTAAAAGAGGATGTCTTTAACATATGAGGACATGGAGCAAACAATGACAGAAATGCTCGGGTGTTTAACCCTTGTGCGGTTTTATTTAGGGTTGTACACTCATAGTCTTTGGGATCACTAGAGACCCCAGGTAACAAAATGTAAATTTTGAAGAATTTTTTTTTTTAAACAAATGTAATTTTTCTCCGTTTATCTTCCGTTACGCTTCTACCGTTTTTGGAAGATTTGTGATAAAATAAAATATATATATATTAAATTACATTTATAAAAGACCCACATTTCTTACTTGCATTCTTGAGGATAACATGGATAATTTGACGTGGTTAAGTGTAAGAGTTTGCCCATCTTTTGGAAAATGCAGTTTTCAAACAAGTAAAATGTTATCACTCTTACCAGTGCTGCAGAGCTCTGGTAAGAGTTTGCTATGTGCTATTAGTTGCTCAAATTTATAGCCTAAATGATGAGCGACTTTTGGGAGCGACTACTAATAGGAGACGCTGGCTAGCTTTATTACAAATAACAAGGTAAAGCTAGGTGAGGAAATAATACACTGTTTTACTAAAAAATAAAAAAATATATGATTACCATACTTAAATGTAGATTAGTTATTTTAAGGCAATCTATTATCTGCTAGTGTGGGACGCTGTTTCTTAAAAGTTTGTCACATACACTGTAATACAGTATAGACATGCGTGTAATGCTGCATGATTCGTGCCAGATAAAGTGGTACGTCCCGCCATCTGCTGGCTACTGCAAGCATTATATAAATAAAAACGTTTCTTTTAAACTTCAAAAATATCTGCAATTCATTTAATGAATGAGCAACGGTGTCACGTCCCAATGTCTGAATGAATATATAGCTATATACAAAAATATTTATATCTTTTTTTTCTAAGTGGTTATTTAATCTTTACATTTATTGAAAAGCAAAAAAAATCACAATTATGCAACAAAAACAAAAGGAAGAAAATTTGTCATCCGCTGGTTTGGAACTGCAGGTAAATGTTGGCGTCGTCTGTTTCCTGTCGGAACTCTCCTCAGTGCAACACTTCAAAATGGCGGAGCGGGAAGAAGCGGTGAGGGAGTTCGTTGCTGTTACTGATGTTGATGAAGAGAGGGCCCGTTTCTTTCTCGAGTCAGCCGGCTGGGACCTACAGGTCAGACATACTCTGAACATTTTTCTGACTTAAATATTTTGCCGTACCACACAAACCACAGCTGCAATTTCAACAGATATTATTGAGCCTCCACTGGCAGACATAATGTATAACCGGCTAACGAAATATGCAAGTCACTGTTCATTAAAACCACCAGGAGTGTCTTAAACTGCTGAAGCTGGTTAATCAAACTCTCTTGATATGATTCGTACTGCTGGGTTTGCCATCTGCATTGCTCAGCAAGTGGATGCTCTTAACCTTTACTAGTATATTTTGTATGTTATTCAGCATACGTGCTAGTAGGTTTAGCTTGTTGGATTGATACTCATGAGTACATTGCTTATTTTTAAAAATGTTGTCTTATCTTAAAGCAGTTGATATAATTATTCCAATGCCTTTCTAATTGAATATGACATTTGTCTCAGTAGATGAGACCGGCTGTCAGTTCCTTTTGAAACTTCACGTTCAGTTGTCGTGCCTTGTGTACTTGTCTGTAATATAAAGTGACAGTTCTTTCTGGTGTTCTCAGCTGGCTCTAGCTAATTTCTTTGAGGATGGAGGAGATGATGATATCGCCACTCTTCCTCAGCCAGAGTCTGTCTCTGTATCTCGATCCACAGGACCAAGGTAACACAAGTTGGTTTTTTTTGGGGATTCTAACACACTTGATATGCCTTGTGGTTAATGTCATAACATGGTATTTTATTCTCTTTTAATTTAAGTGAACACAGAGTTACGTCGTTTAGAGATCTGATGCATGAAGATGAAGATGATAGCGGCGATGAGGAAGGAGAGAGGTCAGTATATTGTATTTGTCATTAAATCAGAGTAATGTTTAGGTAGTTGACAAAGCCATCAAGTGGAACAACGTTAAGGTGATGAGAAGACGATAATCTTATTTTTAAAATGTATTTTAGAATACTGTGAAATGGCCACGCAATGTGACAAGTAAACGAAAAATATTTCAAGCTCACTTTTAAATAAAAGGATCTCAGAAAACTGTATGTAGGCCAGTTTAACTACCAAACTTAGGGAAATCATATTTGCAATAATTAAGTGTTTTGCCATATTACTCTATAAAAACAGATAAAATCTTGACATGAAACTGTAGTTGTTGTTTAACCAAAACTGATTAAGGGTTTATTTTATGTTTTACTCGCCCTCAATGCATCCTTACTGAATATGGTTTTCTTCTTGAAGAATTATGCAGTAGAAGTTATAAAACCATGTATCCTTTTTCATCCAAGCGGTAGAATAGGAGTGAATGTGCGCCCATTTTTCCGAACAAAGAATTCAATTGGATCAAAACTAAAAATGCTGTGTCGTCACCTGAAATTACAACATGCCAACGTCATTTGCCTCAAAATTAGTGATGGCCGGTTAGCGAACGAATCGTTCTTTTGAATCGGTTCTTTGTAGTGAGCCGGTCGAACCGGTTCACCAAATCGAACTGAATCGTTCAAAGCGGTTCGCGCCTGCAGAAAGCACTTATCCACATATTTCCTCAGTTACCCACGCATGCACCCCCTAGAGCGGTTCTCGTTATTGATTCAAGAATCGTTTGCAACAGTTTTTGGATCACCAGTACATTCATTGAACCAAGAGCTGGTTCACTGTCTTTCGGACACGTTCGAGATGTGAACCAGGCCGTTCAACTGATGAGCTCAGCTGATGCACGTGCGTCTTGGCGGAGTCTAAGCATATTAATAAGCCCTTTGCCTAGATAATATTTTGCTTTATATTCCCTTTAACATTTATACTTAAACATATTTTGAGAATAAAATGTAATAATGTAAGAATAAACAAAGTGTGTACAAAAATGTTTATTGTGTTTTTTAAAATGCTCCAAAATAGAATTACATACAAAACATATACTATACAAATAAGAAACTACATTTGCAGCATAAAAACATTAACAGGGAACACACTTTATAATTGTCAGAACTATTTGTATTTTATGTATATGTTAACGTGGCTTAAAATGCATTAATGTTGTGCATTTTTGCTTTAAAATTACTTTAAAGATTGAAAACAATTCCTAGACTATCAGTTTGTAAAACTTAACTACAAATTCATTTGTTTCATGTTGAATCTATGGTATTTTCTTGAACATATCTTATTTCATTTTTAAACAAGATGAAACAAATCTAAACGTTATCATGCACAGGAACGAAACAAGCGGATTGAATCGTTCTCGCAGAGAATCTTGAGTCACAAAATCGAATCGGTTGCATTGCACTGGCTTTCCGGTCATCAACCGAGAGCCGTGTCTTTCGGACACGTCCGATTTGTGAAAAATATAAATGTGAAGCGGTTGTTCAGCGCTAGTGAGTTGATAAACTGCGGCTGCGCATGCGTGCTTGTGAAAACTAGCAGGCTTCTCTGACTCTGAAGTTAAAAAAATTCTTGAAATTTAGAAAAGCCAATGTATGAACAAAATAAGCACGGGTGACGACGACGAGCGGGGCAATCTGACAAAAGTACGTTTATTTAATAACAAATAAATAACAGATTATTCACTTTATAACGTTCGCTTGCATATTACTGCCTTTGTCTGTATCTGTGTGCATTATTTGCCAAACTTAAATGTGATAAACTTTTCAGATCATGATGATGTTTTAAGTTATGATTATTAATGACTTAAAGTGTCATCATTAAATGTTCAGCCAAGTGTATTTTCATCCCGACCGAACGTTGTTACGTCATAACAGTACTTCATTACATTCTGGCGTAAATGAACCGTTTTTTTGAACCAGTTCATTGAAACGAACTGTCCGAAAGAACCGGTTTGTGGAAAAGACGAAAGGACTTCCCATCACTACTCAAAACAAGCCTCAGGTTTATGTGTAGCCGCGGGATAGCAGACAACCTTTTTATAAAAACAAATGACCCGTCTCGAACAGTTCTTTGATCAGAAAATTTGCTTCATGCAATTTTTGGAGCTTCACAAAGTCAACGCCCATGCAATCCTTTTCTACCGCTTGGAAGCAAGAGGATATGGGCTATTATAACTTCGCCTGCATTATTCTTCAAGATGAAAACCATATTCAGTTAGGATGCCTAGAGGGTGAGAAAAACATGGAGAAATTTTGATTTGCTGGTGAAATAGTCCTTTGACTCTTAAACAGTACATCCGTGCAGTTAGTGATACAGAAGTAACATCGGTCTTCTCCTGCAGGTTCTTTGCTGGCGGGTCAGAACGCAGTGGGCAGCAGATCGTTGGTCCTCCCAAAAAGAAGAGCCCAAATGAAATGGTTGAGGACCTCTTCAAAGGTGCTAAGGAGCATGGGGCTGTCCCTGTTGACAAACCCGGCAGAGGACCTGGAGAATCTAGCAGGTCTAAGGTAATTATATTGCATTATGTTCATTAAAATGGATAGGTTCACATTCAAATGTTCTGGTCATATTTTTGCTCCCAGTGCATTCCGTCACGTACTGAATGTTATTTCTTTTAATATTGTAATTGCTTAATCTTACTATCTCACTACAGCCTTTTGGGGGTGGTGGCTATCGATTGGGTGCAGCTCCAGAAGAACAATCTGCTTATGTGTCAGGAGAAAGAAAACAGTCAAGTTCACAAGATGTAAGTCAAATTGCTTGTGACCGCTGAAGTCATTCTGACAGAATGAGATCTATTATATCCATAACAAGGATGTGCCAACAGGTACATGTGGTGCTGAAGCTGTGGAAGCATGGGTTTAGCCTTGATGATGGAGGGATTAGGAACTACACTGATCCTGCAAACGCCCTCTTCCTGGAGGCGATCCGCAGAGGGTGAGCTCTGAATTCTCACTGAGATTAATGGGTCTCAGTTTTGAGATTATCAATATTGCTTGATAATGCCTATTTTGATCATTTATAGAAGTGACTGTTATAAATAAAATGATTATAAAATAATAATAAAATATTTTGTGTATTTGATTATTTCTTTGAATATTGGTATTGGTAAAAGAGTCGTATAAGTTGGCCAGTATTAGACATTTTGTATATTAGAGTTATCCTCAAACTAAACTAGCTGCACTACTAAACCTCTCATCCTTTCTCTGGCTTTTTCAGGGAGATTCCCCTGGAATTAAGACAACGTTCCCGAGGTGGTCAGGTAAACCTGGATATGGAGGATCATCGGGATGAAGACTTTTCCAAACCCAGACCTGCATTCAAAGCCTTTGGCGGAGAAGGACAGAAACTCGGCAGGTTGGAAAGCTTTTCTTTCCTTATTTCTGAGAACCAGTTGTTTAGTCAGTGATTCTAATTCTTGAGAAGTAGCTAAGACAGCAAATTCATCACCTTTATAATTTGACATCATCATTTTATCTTATACATACCCAGCAAGCACAGTATACATGCTGTGTAATGCAGGTGCAGTAAAATGTTAATATGCTAGTGTAAAAATCTTACTAAACAGACTAAACAGTAATATTACTTGTTTCATTACTCTTCTCTCCCTCAGTGCCACTCCAGAGTTGGTGTCACTACAGAGAAACACGCTGGACCAGGCTGCCAGTGAAGCTGAGGCAAGTACTTCCATTAGTGTGGACAGCTCTCAACCTGTTACCAGTATCCAGATCAGACTGGCTGATGGAGGCCGACTGGTGCAGAAATTCAACCACACCCACAGGTAAAAGCTTATATTATCTTACAGACCCATCCATCGATGAATCATAGCATTGGAGATCTCACCCCTTACATGTGTGAGCCTGCCTCAAATAGATCGTCTTCTCGGCTTATTGATCCTTCTTTAACCTTCACAGGGTGTCTGATGTGCGTGAGTTTGTGGCAAGTGCTCGCCCGGCTTTAGCCGCCACAGAATTCGTTCTTATGACAACCTTCCCCAACAAGGAGCTGACAGATGAGAGCCAAACGCTGAAGGAAGCCAACCTGTTGAATGCCGTCATTGTGCAGCGACTGAAGTGATGCTGCCCTCTGCTGTCTGAGCTGCATAAAGCATGAGTTGGAGATTGGACTGAAAGGACTTCTAATTACTTAATTTTGTTTTCTTTAGTGATCTGTTGCTCCCTCTGAGGCAGTTTTGTGGGGCGGTGGTTGTTTTTGTTTGAACAAAATGGAGATAAGAGGGAAGCAGTCACATTGTGACGCATTTAACGGAAGGAGTTAGGAATGAAGGGGAGATCTAACACATTTTACGGTTTTAGAATAACTGATGCACATATTCTGATCGAAATAAAGAGCTTTCTGAAGAGTTTCGACATCCCTTTACCTCTGTGTCTATCTCGCAGCAATATGCTGCTTGTACTTTTCCTCCTCGGTTTTTGATGTCCTCATTCCTTTCCTCTGGTCCTTCTCTCAACATTTTATGTTTCACCAAAACTGAAGTAGCCTTATAAATTTGAGCTCTGTGCAGTGACACTGATCTCCAAGATCAACTGTTAATGAAAAACTTTATTATATTTTTTTTTACAATTGCATATTTTATAGGATTTAAAGATTTATTTTACTGTTTAGGCTGTCACACGTTTTTTTGCTTTGTTTAATTATATGGTGGTCAAATTATTACTTGGTTGGTTAGCGGCCATCTAACTTACTACTGCTGGTGAACATATCAGTGGACATATTGTATTCTATGCAGCAACTGATTATAAAACTGGATGTAAGGTGTGATTGTGTAGAGCTTTGGTCAACCTAATATTAAACCCATTTGTCTTGCATTGGAGTATTTTTTAAGGACTTTTAGTTGTGGCATATGGTCCTTGAGATGCAAGTGTTCAAGGAATAGTTCAACTTAAAATAAAAAATTGTGTCCTTATATTTTCAACTTAATGTCATGTCAAAAGGTGTATGCCTCATTATTCTGTGAAACAAAATAAGCTATTTTGAAAAATATCATTTTGGTTTAGTGTCAAGCAGTGAAAGTTAATGGCAGCCATTGTTGGTTGGTTACCAGCATTCTATATCTTCTGTGTTCTGCAGGAAAAGAAAAAGTCATACAAGTCAGACATGAGGATGAGTAAATTGTATATCTACAAACTTTTAAGCGAACTATCCCTTTAAACTTAGTGAGTGCGAGACCATCGGTTATTTACCGTATGCTATCCTTTGGGCCGTTTCTTTTTTCTGTGGCGTGTCAGGAAGCTGTTTTTTTTTAAGCTGAGAGTCATAAGATGATTCTAGACAGCATTATGCGAGCTATTAGTGTAGAAACGGGAGTCATGAGTTTGTCATGCATTCCCAAAGTCTCCATTCATACCGCTGTTTGTTGTGGTTTAGTCCTCTAGAGTGTTCTGAAGTCGATATTTGCTTGCATTTGTCTGACTTCGGAGAACTTAGATTGAGACATTTATACAAGATCAACATCTTTACAATTTTCCATATGAATGTCACTGTAATGTATTTGAGTGGGAGTTAAGTATAACAAGATTGTATGCGGCCCCTTTTATTACATTAATTTTAATTCAGATAATCCAATACATTAGTTATGGTTGCCATTGATCAGCGCGTGATCTGTGTTGAGTTTGTATTTCAGCAGCTTGTGCGTATTTATACACGGCTATTTACAGTCTAAATAAGAGAAAATGTAATATCTCATTCCTTACATGCTCTATAACAAAGTTCATAATCACTCACAGGAGTATTTCAACAACAAGCATTCTTTTCATTACATGTTCTTCAGGGATTGGAAAGCAGGTCAATCTATTCCCTTTTGCGCAAATGGATGTACAAAATTCCACTGCACAGAAGCAGAGGTACACAAACCCAGGCCAGAACGAAGCAGAACCCAAAGTGTCCTGAGCTCAACTCCCTGGAGTCCTTCAGGATTTCTTTATAGTGCAGAGTGTAAATAAGTGAGGCAGTGAAGTCATTGAGGCCTGGGAGGGAAAACGGAAAGTGTGAGTTAAAAGGAAAAAATGTTTCTTAGTAGCAACTCAAATAAGCTTTAATGTATCTTGGCTTGAGCAGACAACATAAACAGACGTCACATTTGAGCAATAAACGAAAAAACTCTGAAGAGCATTAACTCGCAGAAGAGAGCGTTTACCTGCAAACACCTGGCAGACACCAGTAAGGTAGAAGAGTCCTCCTTTAGACATAGTGAAGAGTTGCCCCAGGAATACAAGGAATGAAATACCGGAGAAGACCACAGACAGGACCATTAGAACCTGTACAGCCTGAAGCCATTCTGATGGAGAAAAACATTCACCCTGAACCACTACTAGTGCATTCAATTCCCAGATTTCTTTTAGAGCAAACATTAATAGCAGGAGAGGAAGATGCTTGAAACCAAGAGGTATTGTTTTACCAGTCTCATCTGATGTTGCACAGAACCACCCCTCTGTTTCATTGTCAAATCTGCAGTTGTACCACAAGTCTGAACTCTCAGTATCATCCCAAACCCACCAAAACTGAATGAGAGTAGAGTAACAAGTCATTACAAATCATAACAAAATGTGTCAATGTAACTCTTGGTATTAATCTGTCTTTAAAACTGACCTTCTCCATGGTAGCGATGAAGAGAACCGCCAATATGACGAGATGAAGTAGAGTTACAAAAATCAAAAGGGATGCCATAGTGTAGGACAGCACCTGTCAGCCCACAAGATAAAACAAATTCTGTAATATTCTGCTTATAAACTGCCTACTTTTATAAAAGTCCTATTAAAAATTCAGCGAAACCAAGAGGGAGGAAAATCTCTTTTATACCATGTTCTTCTTACTCATTTCTTTTAGTTCTATTATTCTCAAAATAGATGAAAACAACTCGAAACTGTATGATTAAATTTTATTTAAATCACAAATAACACATTTATCAAAGTTTTTGACTTTAAATCAAGTTATTTAAAAAAGTCAAAGCACAAATTAATTCTCTAGTCAGAACCATTTGATAATAAAGTTAGGCAATTTTATATGTTGCTGTATTGTACGAACTTCCTTTTATTTCATTTTGTAATTGGTTGCTTGATATAAATAAAAGAACCAGAATAAATGAAAGGGAAACTCACCAAAAGAACTCCAAACACAAGTACACTTCAGAAAGCAAATGTTAACAACGATGCGGCTCTCCTCCTTTTTGTGGAGCCAACTCCAAAAACGCCCATTTCCTTAACATGCACTTCATAGAATTCCTGCAGTTCTCCAGGCTACAGAGATCACGGCTTGCTCGTATCAGATCCTCCGTGTGTGTTCAGGAAGCGCATGAGCATGGACACACGTATTATTTTCCCTCGCCACTTCTTTATCGATGTAGAGGGTGTGCGCTGACTTCCTTTGCGACACTTATCAAAACTTCAATCTCCCGTTGAAGATGTAGCTTATGTGAGAATGGCGTGTTTTATTCATCATCGCCCAAGAGATGAATTTATGGTAATTAAATAGGGAAAATCACAGTAATGGGCGAGAATGCAGGAACCTCGATGTTCATCGTAAGTGATCTAAATGTAAATCTATAGTATTTTAAAAACGATTCGACCGCAGTTAATCGTTTGCATTTACAGCACTTCTGTTCGTTAAATTATATACTGTAGGTGTATAAATATATTATGTTTGTTAATTCTAGTTATACCTCTTTTATCCTGCTTAAGTGTAATTAGTACTCCGGTCCACTAGGGGTCAGTAATTACTCTATTTTGTCCGCTAGTATCGATGAAGCTGCTGAACGTCACACGTCAGAGGAAAAGCAATGGCGACACGGGGCGCTGGGTTCGCACGGACCCAAACAAGCATACGAAATTCACGCAAAAACATCCTTAGCAAAATCCGTCATGGTCAAGTCACAGGTGTGGGATTGACTAGAGGGACACAGGTAAGATTTCATAATAAAACGACGAATGATCTGACAAAGAAGCGTTTATTAGCCAGTGTTTACATGCGGAGGCCCGAATATCCCACATTAAGAAGTTACTTAGAATGAAATATATATGACATAATTAACACGACCTCAAATAAAGAAAGCCACTTACTCTAATTTTATGAGTAGATGACAAATATATTTTTATAGGGTTATACTTTAAGTCAAACAATAGGTGGGCGTTCACCTTTTCTCTCAACCAAGCAAACGTAAATGCTTTGTTTTTTGTCATTAATGTCATTTTTGTCAGTTTGCTTGTTTCCGTTTGCCTTTGTAAATTTGGCAGATTCTTTTATCCAAAATGACTTACTGTAAAGTGAATTCTAGCAGTACAATTTATAGATTCGATGTTATTCAGTGGTATTCATTGTAAAATAGCAATAAATCAACTATAATAGATCAATAACAGATTATCTACCAGGCCTGTCTTATTTCAAAAATGTTTTTCAAATTATGTGATTGTGTTGTCAGGTTCCTGTGGCTCTGCTGGAGGAGAGAGATAAAAGAGTTAAATGGCAGGGAATACCAGCGTTACTAAGGAGACTTCATGAGAGCAGCCACCCTAACAGTGATCTCTCTGACATCCACAGCATGGTCATGGTATGTACGGTCCCGCTGTTAGTTTGAGATGACCATCATATACCAATTTGTACATTTTGTGAACAGATGTCAAGTCATTCTGTGGTTGTGCAGGAGCTGTCGTCATTGCTGTCTATGGAGGCCATGTCATTTGTCACAGAGGAGCGCAAAACACCACTGCAGTCTATTTCACCTAATACATATACATTTGACCTCTTTGGAGGAGTTGATGTGAGTTTTCTTTAAATAATTTTAATGCCTGACTAATCTTAAATGGAAAGATGAGGGGAGTAATTCAGTTTAGATGTAGTTTTTTGGGATATGAATGACTTTTTTATCAAATAGTTTTAAATGCTACTTGAGCAAGGGTTTCAAATCAGGCAAGTAACTTGGAAGCCATTATATTCCTAATACAGAAATGTCAAATGATCAAATAGTGAATAGCTGGATCGTACAGATTTGTAGAAATAGCACTGATCAAAAATTAGCTTATTTTGCCTAAAATGTTTTGTATTTGCCCACAGTTGTTTGTAGAGATTCTAATGCGACCAACACTCACGGTGCAGGGAGCCCTACCCATACGTGAGCTCATTTCCAAGACTTGTATTCCATACTTTTTGTAGTCATTTATTTATTTTTGCTTGTAGGTAATACTAAATGTTTTGCTGTCCCAGTTAATAAAAGTTTGCTTCAATTTTCAGTGAGTGATGATCTCATCAAGGACTGTCTGAGTGTTCTATACAACTGCTGTATATGTGTAAGTATAATCATATGTGGATGACTGTAAAAGGACAGAGATGATGATACAACATTATCCGTCTTGTCCTCAGTTCTTCATAGTCTCTGCTTTTGTTTTGCAGACAGAAGGTGTTACAAAAAGCCTGTCAGCGAGGGATGATTTTGTCACGTTTCTTTTTACGCTTATGTCAAACAAAAAGGTTTTTCTACAAACTGCCACTCTTATCGAAGACATTCTTAGTGTCAGGAAGGTAATGAAAAGCATCCATCTTGAAAATTGTATGATTTTAAGCTTGATATGAGTTCTATCTCTGTGGCCCTTTTAGCACCAGATAAGTTCTTATTTATATTCCATAGTGATGAAATTGCATACCGTTTTACCTTTAGGAAATGGTCCAACTGGAAGAAATTCCCAACCTCCCCAGTTTGGTCCAGAGCTTCAATCAGCAACAGCTGGCCAATTTCTGTCGTATCCTTTCGGTCACCATATCAGAGCCAGATGTGGGTGTGGATGACAAACACACCCTCCTCGCCCGCAGTACCCAGCAGAAGACCAGCACCTGCCCATCACGATCTGAGACCAACCAGGGTTAGAAAGCAGTACTTAACATAAAGCAGACATAATGTGTTAGCCTGAATATACATTTTGTAAAATAATTGCACAAATAAGAACAGATTAGATTGCATTTCATCCAGTCCAGGTATTGTCTCAACAATATGTTGTGACAAACACTCAAATATGTATTTTTTATCATAGTAACCCTGCTGAATATCCCCGGCTTTATTGAGCGCCTTTGTAAACTGGCCACGCGGAAAGTGACGGAGGTAGAAGGAGCCTCTGCCCGCTTAGAACTTGAAGACTGGCACAGTTGGCTTGACAACGCTCTGGTGCTGGATGCTCTTATGCAGTTAGCAATTGAGGAAGCAGAGCAGAGCAGTACAGGTAAAACAAAGGAAACAAGGTTCTACAGTTAAAGAATGTGACCGTTCACATCTATTACTTGATCTGCTTTACCTAGTATTTGTGATCCTATGACTCCCTGTCTGTCTTTCAGAGTCATCTGATGAGAGTTCCCTGTCCTCCAGTCCGCTTAGACACAGATTGCCGCAGTCCATGAAGATAGTACATGAGATCATGTATAAAGTGGAGGTTCTTTATGTTTTATGTGTGTTACTCATGGGTCGACAGAGAAATCAGGTAAAGTGACTTTAAAAAAAAAATTCTGTTTAAGCTGATGTGTAATAATGCTTCACAGTTTAATATCTTGTGTCGGCTTTACTGTGATTCATAGGTTCACCGAATGCTTGCCGAGTTCAAGTTAATCCCAGGACTCAATAACCTTTTTGATAAACTGATCTGGAGAAGACAGCCAGCTGGCCATGTCTTACATAGACAGAACCAGAATTGTGACTGCAGTCCAGTAAGAACAATTTTTTTATTAGTCAGACCTAACCAGAATTAAATCATTCTTGACTTTTACATACTACAAATCTGATGATAACTCGCATCTGTTCCGTAACATCAGGAGATCTCATTCAAGATTCAGTTCCTCAGACTGTTGCAGAGTTTCAGTGATCACCATGAGTGAGTATCATACAGAAGTTAAAGGACCAACTGAATGAACATTTATACCAAATGTCTTAGACTTATTTTCATCCCGGCTGCAGAAATAAGTACCTCCTCCTAAGTGGACAAGAATTGAATGAACTGAGTGACATCTACCTGAATGCCAATATCTTTGAAATGGAGGCTCTGAATAACACAGACAGGTATTTTACTAATGTCACATTAATTGTTTTAATATAATTCTGTTATTTCTCATTGGTTAATAAGTTTGTTTGGTTTCAACAGGAACCTTGTGTGTGATGGTAAAAAAGGTCTTCTTACGCGGCTAATCTCGGTCATGAAGAAAGAGCCGATTGATTCATCATTCAGGTGATACCTTCAATTATGTGTGTATATAGTTAGTGTTCTCACATCATGAAATTATCTAGTTCTTTTATATATTATTCGTTTATTAGCTCTTCGAAAATTAAAAAAATATTGAATTGAACTCTGAAAATCTAATGCAAACCAAATACTAAAAATATTGTTTAAGGTATAATTCACCATAAAAGGAAAATTCTGTCTTTATTTAATCACCATCAGATTGTTCCATACCTGTATACATTATTTTGTTCTGCTTAACACAAAGGGAGATATTTGGAAGAAGTTATTTTTTCTACTATGGCAGTAAGGGATGAGATCTGTTTTGTTATGGACATTCTCATCTCTGTTCATCTGAACAGTTCATACAGGTTTGGAACAATCTGAGTTAATAAATGATGACAGAATTTTCATTTTTGGGTCGAGTATCCCTTTAAATGAGGATATCATTTTCCCTAGGTCTCATTTATTTATCACAAATCATATTCCTTAAGGTTCTGGCAGGCGAGAGCAGTTGAGAGTTTTCTTAGAGGAACACCATCATATGCCGACCAAGTGTTCCTGCTCAGAAGAGGCTTGTTAGAGGTGAGTGGACTCGACTGTGAGTGACTGCCTGTGTCGTGTGTACAACAACTGTGTAGTCTCATCCATTCTTTCCTCCTATTATCTGGCAGCACATTCTGAATTGCATTATCGACAGCGGGTGCACGTCCCATGACGTTCTTCAGAGTTACTTTGACCTACTTGGTGAGCTCATGAAGTTCAACATCGACGCCTTCAAAAGATTCAACAAATATGTTAACAATGAGGAAAAGGTTTGGATTTGAGTCTGGCGTCCTTTGATCTTAATTCAGACATACTGGTATACCAGTAGATATGAAATCTCACATCTATCTCTCGCTTATCTCAGTTTCAGAGGTTCCTGACCCAGATCAACAGCTCTCTGGTGGACTCTAATATGCTGGTGCGATGTATCGTCCTTTCTCTGGACCGCTTTGAGAGTCAGACTAAAGACATGAAAGGTGTGAATGAGTACAGTTTCAAATATACTTGTATGCGGACAAGACGAGAAAGAACATTTTTTTGTTTCTATGTTGCTCAGTGATTGAAGTGTTTTCAGAGTGCCATCTCCTGTCCTACATGGCTCAAGTGGAGAACAGGTTGACTTTCCTGTTTCGACTGATCAACATCATCAATGTGCAGACTCTCACACAGGCAAGATATATACACTTTTGTTCTGGTGTTGACTGAATTAGATGGATCATGTAAAACTGACACTGTTTTCGACCAATCACAGGAGAACGTTAGCTGTCTGAACACCAGCCTGGTGATTCTGATGCTGGCGAGGAGGCGAGGAAAACTGCCTTTCTATCTGAACGCTCTGAGAGAGAAAGAGTATGCCGAGAAATATCCAGGCTGCCTGCTCAACAACTTCCACAACCTGCTGCGCTTCTGGCAGCACCACTACCTCAACAAGGACAAGGACAGCACTTGCCTTGAGAATGTGAGCTCACTGCCATTGGCCAATCTCAGATGTTTCATTACAGTGGTTGAGTTGAGGAGCTAACGTCTGTATGTCTTCTGCTTTTTTACAGAGTTCATGTATTCCCTTCGCCTACTGGAAGGAGACTGTGTCGGTACTCCTGGGTAATGCAGAATCCGGAAGAAGCTTACGGTGTGCTATTTCCACCTACATTGATGAAGCTTACAGGGACCTGAACAGAGATTTCATGGAGTTGTGACTCTAGAGACTGTGTGTAATGTTTCGAGCTACTTAAAGGACTTGCTTCACATCAAAACTGAATCACAGTGTGCAATATCACAAGATTCAGTTGCATTACAGAATTAGTGTTTGTGTGACTGGAGGTCTGAGCATGTGTTTCGTGGATGTTGATCTGCTTGTGTTTAATAGTGTGATTGTGTATTGGCTGTAGTGATATTATGGCTGTGCGTTGAAAGTGTGCTTGGGAATATGAAAAATTGGAGGGGTTTATGTGTTTGGAAAGTTTCTAGTGCAAGGAATGAAACGTCACTGCCGACCGTCCCTCAGAGCAAAAAAAGACTGTGGTATAGGACATCCTACTGTCTTATGTTGGTGGTTCACTTAGTTTACATACTGCCTGTATATTTATGTATGTTATGTATGTAGTTTTCACTTGATCTCAAAATTTTACTTTCGTGAACTCACAGAGTGACGACATAGTCAACTAAAGTAAATTGTTTTATCAATATCTTGACTTTTGATTGTCTGTTTGGTCACAATATTCTAAATGGGTTGTTCACCCAAAATTAAAAGTTATTTCCTTAACCCCCCAAATTCCAAACCTGAATGACTTTCTTCTGTAAAACACAAAAGAAGATATTTTGAAGAAGATTGATAATATATCTACTTCCATTTTATTAGACACAAAACAGACATTTCTGAAAATACCCTCTTTTGTGTTCCACAGAAGAGAGTCATACAGGGTTTGAATAACAGGAGGGTGTATAGAATATACATTTTAGATGAACTACCCCTTGAAGATCCCACAGTCACGGGCATTACAAACATTGGTGATGATCTAAAAAGGTATTTTTCTAAACATTTAAACCTAACTTTGTATTTGTAACATTGTAATTCAAAAACACAAGTCCATTTTGTGTTTTATATCTCTCGTTTACGTTCCCCTTAAAGGACGAATGAGTGAGTTCTTACGATTTAATCTGATATTATTACATTTCAAGATTCTGTTGGCAAAACACACCTGAGGGGTTTATGATGAAAATCGGCATCTTTTGTTGAAACTCATTTGCATGTATAAACAAAGCCCACACAGTATTGGCATTTTTATTTTAAATGAACTTATGTGCAACGTGACAGGATTATGCAAACGTTTGAATCACTGAAGATGATTTTTAGTGATAAATAGAACATCTTAAGAAAAGCTCAATCCAAAGACTGTCAAACAACAGAGGGGTGCAGACAGGGAAATATATCCCTTTGAAATGTCCTTGTTCTTCACCCATGCTGTATTAACATTGAAACGATTTCCAAAACACTCCAAAGCTGAAGCCTAAAACCCTTCAAAGTCACAGAGGGCCCTTGACAGAAAGCTGGACATAAAATTAAACATTTCTAAATATATATTTGACCTTTAAATATTGTCATTTATCGATTACCAAAAAGTTCATTTCCATTAACCCTCAGTCAGCATCAGTCAGACTTGTGCCTTGCTGCATTTCCTGAAGACTAAAAAAGGTTTTCACACGTTACATCACTCTTATACGCTTCCTTATTCGGTCTTCATTCCGTGATCTGTGAACACAAAAGGTAAATGTATGATTTGTTCATATTCAAGCATGTTGCATCGAAAGTTCACAGAAAAGTGTTTATTGATTTATTTTACCTTAACAACGTGAGTCTCTCGAGTACGAACCCGTAGCTTGTTGACTTGAGATTCGGCAATATCCGCTCTCTCTTCAGCTTCATCCAGGTCATGCTGGATCTTCCTGAAGCGGGTCAGATTGCTGTTGGCATCCTCCTCCTGTCACACACCAACCAAATGCGTTCCTTTTATAACTTACCTACATCACAACTAAAACATTTCAGCCTTATTATAAGCTGAATGGATAAATGATTGAGTTCGAACACTAGAAAAAACTTTATGTGAAATAATACATACTACATCCTCGGCCTGCCTCTTGTAGCTCTTCACTTTAGCCTGTAGTTTTTCAATCATAACTTGCATCCTCAAAAGAGTTTTTTTGTCCTCCTCTGTCTACAAAGAGAACACAAAGTCTTCTGTAATCTGTAACAGAACAATTTTTGTAACAAATCACCCTGTGTAATACCTGGTATGTGAGCTCTTTAATTCTTCTCTCATATTTGCGTATTCCCTTCTGGAACTCTCCACTTTTCTTCAGTTCACACTCCAGCTCTACCTCGAGTTCCCTCACCTGAGGTACAGATAAATCCACACAATACCTCATACTCATATCTGAGGCAAAACTGGAAGAATTTTTTTGTCAACTGCTTTTTACAGAGTTTTTCGGTTAGACTTACCCGATTTTCCATTTTCTGAATCTGTTTCTTTCCTCCTTTCAGAGCGATCTGTTCGGCTTCATCCAAGCGCATCTGCAGATCTTTTATAGATTGCTCCATGTTTCTCTTCATCCTCTCTAGGTGACTGCTAGTGTCCTGTTCTTTCTTCAGTTCTTCTGCCATCATGGCTGCCTATGGATAGATTTGGTGTTAAACGTTACCCTTTACAAAAACAAAGTTTCAGTTTGGGTGACCATAAGTGCCATTTTTTCCCGGACACTTCCTGGACATGTTTTCGGGTACTTCCGCATTTCACTGCTTCAAGGTTTATTATTTCAGGTTTTAATTTAAAAAAGCAACCATTATATTTCAAGCTCATAATGAAACTACAGTGATTATACATCTTAAGAGAAATAAATGTTTTTTTTTAAAAAACGAAATATTAAACCATGATGGCGTAGACCTATGCGTGGACAAATGCAGCCTCTGGTGTACGCAAGCGACATCCTGGCCAGGACTTGTCCGGCAAAAATGGCACGTATGGTCACCCTGTTTAAGTGTGCTATTTGTTTACTTATTTTCAACAAAATAATAAAGTATACTTTCAGTCTCTTTTTGTACTTCTCAGGAAATATATATATTGACAAATATATATTCTGTATATTGACAGAAAAGTCTAAGTATATTTGGGCTTTACTTGTAATCAATCTTTCGACGGATTTTAAAGTAAAATTATGTATTCCAAGTATGCTTAGTTGTGTTTACTCTGAGAGTACACTCCAAAGTGTACTTTGACCAAGTATTGAACTTGAAACCATCAGTAAGTTCACTTATAGTTATAGTTTATTCAACCAAAACAAATAAATAGCTGTGTATTCCAAGTTTACTACTAAAAGTACACTTAAAAACTAATAAATAATACACTTACAACTAAGCTTAAAAGTGCCAATTTAGTCCCAAGCAGTATTAAAATAGTACACATAGTTCTTAAGTACTACATTTTCATATTAGTATACATACTAGATGGAGTATGCTTACTTATTTTACATAAGTATGCTAAATAAAATGTACTTGAAGTATACTTATTGTTTGGGGGTAGTTGTAACGGCTGGGTGAACATTGTGTCAATCCTTTATCAGTTTTACAAAACATCAACTGTTGTGACAAGAATTTTACAATTCCTTGCTGAGATTTTTTAAGAGGTTGGTTTCTTACTAGACCAAATAAAAACAACCCATCCCTTTGAATAGTGACATTTTGGTCCCTAATATGCCTTAGGTCCTTCATTCTAAAGCCCAGCTGTTTGGAAAGGTAATCTCCTCAAACAGCAAAATGATTTGAAAGAATTGTTTCTTTTCATAGCACAAGCAGTACAGCAGAAATTACATTTGAGATGTTTGTTTAATTTACTTGAACGCTTCATTGTTGGCTATGAATGGTAAAGTAGTCCTTATAGCATTATTTCCATGGCAACTCACATCAGTTATGGCCTTCTTCGCCTTCTCCTCAGCATTGCGGCACTCCTGAAGAGCATCATCGACCTCCCCAGACAACACGGACAGATCGCTCTCTAACTTCTTTTTGTGGTTCAACACGACTGTGTTCTGTTAGGATTATTAGAGGTTCATGAAATCTGACTATCATTATGTTATCAAAGATCATTATATTAATCCAAACACACGCAGATGTGATTCTAACCTGAGTATGCAGCAGATTCACTCTCTCACTGGATTCCAGAAGCTCATGCTCAGCGACTTTGCGCATGCGGTCTGTCTGCTCCGCCACTTCACGCAGCTCCTCCACCTCTGCTATGAGCAGATTGTTTCTGCGTTCTGTGATCACCACCTGCTCCTTAAGATCTCCACACTGATGCCTAGACTCGTCAAACTCCACTTGCAGATCCTGAGAAGACCAAGAATATATCAGAAGACCAACAAACAGAGATGACAAAAGAGCAGAGAAGAAATGTGATTTTTCCGCTTACCTTCATTTGAAGCTGTAGGTTCCGAACTAGTTTCTGAGACTCCACAGCTTGTCTGTTTGCATGGTTCAACTGGATCTCCATCTCGTTCAGATCTCCCTCCATCTTTTTCTTTACCCTGATGGCCTCATTCCGGGCCCTGGTCTCGGCCTCCAACGTGGTCTGCATGCTGTCCAATGCCCGCTGGTGGTTTCGACTTTATTTATAAAAAATGGATGAAAGGTTTTTGGAGGAAGTGTCTGGAGGTAAAACATGTTTTCTTATGTTATGTTTTTTACCGGAGATTGTCAATCTCTTCATCCCTTTCTGCAAGCTTCCTTTCAATTTCAGTTCTGACCTGGCTGAGCTCCAGCTGGATACGTAAGGTCTTACTCTCCTCGTGCTCCAGAGTGCCCTGCATTGAGTGCACGGAAGTTAACAGCACATTCTTTTTATTATCTACGTTTTACTTTTGCACATAGACATTATTATATTATATTACCTCCACCTCCTCCAATGCTGCGTGAATGTCACTCTTCTCATGGTCCAGTGTCTTCTTTACCTTCTCCAGCTCATGTATAGCCTTATTATCTTGACCAATCTGTTCGGTCAAGTCAGTAATTTCCTCTGCAAAAAAAATATATGCTGGTTTGTCTCATTTTCGGTCTCCAAAATACAACTTAAGACCACCGAGCACTGTGCAATCCTTAATAGTTTGTACCTTGAAGGTTTTTGTTCTCTCTTTTGATAGTCTCCAGCTGATCAAGTGCTTCTTCGTAAGAGTTTTTTAGCTTGAAGAGTTCTGTGCTAAGACTTCGGGACTCTTTTTGAGAGCTGTCCAGCTCTGACTGTGTCTCCTCAAACTTCTGCCTCCATTCTGAAAGGACCTGGACAACGTTCATTGTTGGAGAATAAATATCAAAGAAATGTAAGCACATTTTTACGTTCTACCTGTGGTTTAAAAGTATATATTGGAGTTATTCAAATGAAATTGGTCCTGACCTTATCAAAATTGCGTTGCTTTTTGTCCAAAGCAGCAGCCACGGCATTAGATCTTTCCAGGTCAACCATCAAGTCCTCAATCTCCGTCTGCAGTCGGTGTTTGGTCTTCTCCAGGGAGGCACACTTGGCATTAGAAGCTTCTATAGTTTCCTCAGATGTCTGAAGACGAGCAGCCAGCTTCTTCCTGAAAAACAAAATCGCAATTTTTATTTCTGCTTTTCTGTTTATTCAGAAGCCATATCTTATTTTGAATCTTATGAAGACTATTTCACCCTAAAAAATGGGGCCATTGATAACCAGATATATATTTAATCTCCTTGTATGTTTTGCTGATGAAATAAGGCCATACTGCTTAAATGACAAGAGTGCGAGTTAAGCGTGACAGAATTTTCATTTTGGGGTGAATTATGTGGCACAATAGACCATCCTCTTACTTGGCCTCCTCTAGCTCCTCGGTTCTCTGAACGGCATCAGTCTCATACTTTGTCCTCCACTGAGCAATCTCCGCATTTGCTTTAGATAAAGCACGCTGTAACTCGGATTTGGCCTCCTGCTCTTCCTCAAACTGCTCTCTCAAGAGGTCACAGTCATGCCTGGAGGACTGTACAGCATGAGCTAAACTGCCCTTTGCCTGGCAAAGACACAAAGTAAAATTATTCATTGATACTTCTGGGTGAGGTCAAGTACAGTAGTATATGTGCAACAATACATCCAGTGTATTCAAACACAGACTCACTTTGCATTCCTCTTCCAAGTGTTTCTTGAGCTCTTCCAAAGTCTGACTGAGAGAAGTCTTTGTTCGCTGCAGCTGCATGACCAGAACTTCTCTCTCTTCCAGTCTGCGACCAACCTCGCCTGTTAGCAGAAAGAGAGATTCCATTTATATTTATACATCTGGCAGCTGTTTTTTCCAAGCTTACTTACAATGCACTCAAGTTCCTTTCAAGTAATTATTTTCAGTATCACATTATAAAGCAATGCTCTAGCAACAGAGCTACAGGAAAAGATGTAGAAAACTGACCGCTCTCTGTCTGGGCTCGTGCTTTTTGAGAGGTCACGTCCATTAGCTGCCTCTGGAGTTCCTCCACTTTGGTTTTAGACTCGTTTAACTGGTCCTCGTACATCCTGCACATTTTCTCAGTTGTGGCCTGCAAACAAAAGTTCTCTTCGTTAAGATAAATTGTCTAACATCTTTTGGCCATAGATGATGTGATAACTAACATAAGCTGGTTTAAAGGATTATTCACCCAAAAATGAAAATTCATTCTTCCTTTATTTCCACTTTTGTCAATTCAAACTTATATAACGTTCTTTCTTGTGCAGAACACAAAATGAGTTATTTTGATGAATGCTGGTATCCAAACAATATTGGACTCCATTGACTTTCATTGTGTGGACACAATACCACTGAAACATTTCTCCAAATATCTTATTTTGTCTTTAACCAGAAGAAAGTGTCGGGTTTTGAATGACATGGGGGTAAATAAATGATGACATAATTTTCATTTCTAGGTGAACTATGCCCTTTTTTTTCAGTAGTCAATCCTAAAAAAGCACTGAGCACGTTGAGACGTCTCACCTTGGCTCTAGAGAGATGCTCAAGGTTAGACGCCAGATCCTCAGACTCCATTCTGGCTTCTCCCTTTTCCTTCTCCAGCTTTTGTTTGACCCTCTGCAGGTTATCAAGCTGTTCGCCCATCTCAGCCACAGTATCTGCATGTTTTCTCCTCAGCATGGCCATGGTGGTTTCATGATGCAGCGAGGCCTCTTCTAAATCCCTCCGCAGCTTCAGAAAGTCAGACTCCCGCTTCTTATTCATCTCGATCTGGACCGCAGTGGCACCTCCTGCTTCCTCCAGACATTCGCTCAGTTCCTCCAGTTCCCGCGACACATCAGTACGTTGCTTGTCTGCCTTCAATCGAGCTGCTCTTTCAGCCTCTAGTTCCTCCTCCAGCTCTTCAATACGGGTCTGTCAGGAGTTTACCATAATATAACATCAATACACTGTTGAAAATGCTAGGATGTACCCAACCGTTGGGTTGTAAATTAACCTGGGTTGTTTCAATTTAATAGGCTGGGTTGTTTTAGCCCATTACTGGGTCAATTATAAATACTGTATTTCCAGGGTTTGTCACTTTTTGACCCAAAGCTGGGTCAGTTTATTTTTTGTGAATATCTATTTACATAAACACTTCATGGTGACATTTTTATTAGTCAGCCAATGTTCTCAAGCCTAGTGGACCACAGCATTACTTTGTTCTTACTACAATACAGCCATAAAAATGTATGTAAGAATGTCATCTGTTAAATAAAAAAGTACCATTAAGAAAAAACTGATACGGCTGAAAGAAACAAGTTTATCTTAAAGGAAAAGTGTTGAGAGTTTAGCATTAGTTTGCAAATTGCAACCAACAGCTCACTCCACCCCTCACTTTCGAGGTACCATGGTGACTGACACAGAACTAAGATGTCATAGTACCTTTCTAATAAACATAGGTCCCACAGATCCAAACACATTAGCCAAGTAAATATATTCACCTGTAATTCTTTAATTCTCTTTTGCAGTTGAATCACCAAAGCTTGCTCTTCATCAATCTTTGCAGTAATCTGAGCCATTTCATGGTCCTTCCTAAAAAAAATTACAAGTACATTAGAACCTGAACTGCAATACTAGAGCAAATTTGTAGCACAGCATTTCCATGTGACACATTACAGAAGAAGACTTATTAAGCCAAATCTCACTTTTTCAATCCGTCCTCCAGATGCTGTTTGGTATTCTCCAAATCCATGGCTGACTCAACAGAGAGCTTCAGGTCTCCTTCCAGTTTCCGCTTCACTCGCTCCAGATCCATACGTAATTTCTTCTCCTGCTCCAGAGAGCCCTCCAACTGTTCCAGTAAATACAACAAAAATAAATGTAAGAATTAGACTATTACAATATAATATATTAAGACCCTTAAGCCTGTCCCATAGAATTTAACTGTGCTCGCTCCATACTCACGTCATCCACCTGCTGTTCCAGTTTGATTTTCACCTTTGACAGCATGCTCACTTTGTTCTCCTCAGCCTGCAGGTCTTCCAGGGCTTGCTGATGTGCATCCTGGAGGGCTTTCTTCTCTTTAGTCAGCTTGGAGATGCTCTCATCCAATGTGGCCATTTCCTCCAACAAGTTTTTAACCTGAGAGGACAAAAGAATGAGGTGAGCGCTTGAACAGAAAATAGCAAGATAAAGTAAAGAGCTAAAGCAAATACCTTGTTCTCAGTGGCATGTTTTTCCTTCTCCACTTTGGCCAGAGTGATTTCCAGATCATCTAGATCTTTCTTTAGCTCAACGCACTCATCTTCCAGTTTTCGTTTCTTGGCTGTGAGGGTGGCATTTAGCTCCTCCTCATCCTCCAGACGCTCCATCAGCTCCTTAATCTTTCCCTCCATTTGGATCTTAGCTTTGATCAACAGGTTACAGCGCTCCTCAGCGTCTGCCAGGTTATCCTGCTCCTGGAGATAAAATGTTCAAGGGATGAGGGCACCTTCCTTGCATTTTACACAGATATTAATAAATAAATGACATCTAGTGTAATGATTCACTTACAGCTTGAAGCTGAAGAGAGAGATCATTTTTCTCCTGTACCAAAGAAACCTGTCTCTCCTCTAACTCCTTTCTCTTCACCTCCGACCTCTCTAGAGCCTCCTTTATCTTCTGGAACTCCTCCTTCAGCGCCACCAGTTCCTTCTCCGTGGCTGCACTCCTCAGCAGGGGCTTGATCTTGAAGAACAGACACATCCATGGCCAGTTCTTTACAGCGTAAAATGCGCGAATGTTCCACTGGATCACCATCAAAGCTTCCCTGTGTGAAGATATTCACATGAGGCAGCATTGCTAAATGAACATTTTAGGGAACTGGATCAAGACTTTAAGACTCTTTTGAAAAACTTTATGTCCATGTAGGAAATAAGCGGAAGCCATTTTGATGACTAATAAAATCTACCTTCGTTTGTTCAAAATTAGCTCTGTATGTTTAGCACCAAATAGGGCCAGGCTGCCACACACCATTGTGTCGCGGTTTCTATATCAGTTATCCCACTGTGACACTAAACATACCCAAAGGGTAAATCAATTCCCCATCGCTGAATCTGGGACAGTCAAAGGTTGAACAGTAGTCATTGACTATGTGAACACATTTGGCGAAACAAGAGGACTTAATCCCCTGTCACCTGGACTGGCATCTAAACAATTTGCCTGCTCCGTGACAAAAGAGGGTTATTTATAATTAAGAAGAGAATGAGACACTGGTTAGGAACCGGGACACATGACCCTCCTCATCACCTGCTATTGCGAATGCCATTTGGGGTGGAGGGGCTTTAACTGGCTTTTTATGTAGCGTGCACACGCACAAAACACGCAGACACACGCCACAACATAGTTCACATACACTCTAGACATTCCCACCATATATAAAACTATTTGCGTTCGGTTATTTAGACATTTAATGTCCAACGTCAAGGTTAAAAAACAGGGTCCGAGTGGTATCTTCTCCTTACGTACTTTTCTATCATCATCTTCTTTCGCTCCATCCTCATCAGTTTACCCCTGCAGAAAGCCTGCAGCAAGGTAAGGATCTCAGACAGTCGTTCATCTCTCATGTCCTCCAGTTGACCAAGAAGTCCTGCCTTGAAGAATACCTGATGGAGGAAACATTCAGTGTTTGTCATGAGGACCAGCTTTGGGTCACTGAAAATAGACGATATAAAAGGAAATAAATGTTTTTGAACCTTGCTGTGGCCAAACTTGTACTGCGTGTGGTCGATGTCCAACGAACCCAGAAGCTTTTCAACAGCTTTCCTGCTGTCCACATACGTGTCCTCTGGGATGGCCACAGGATTGAGGATCCGGTAGCTGGAAAATCCCGAAGGCCTACTTTAATCTAATCTTCTCCATAGTTTTGTATAATCTAGAGTGTCCTAAGAGATTACAAATGTGACCTATGAGGGAGAATTTACCGTTGTTTGAACTCTACATAGAGAATGCGATTGGGGAATCCCTTTCTGCAAATGCGAATCCCTTCCAGAACGCCATTGCACCGAAGCTGGTGCAAAACAAGGAACGGATCCATCATCCCTATTAGATACAAGAGCGGACGCATTTGACATTTTTGGCATAAGATGACACAGCAGGTAACAAAACTCCTTCTGTACGAAAAGAAAACAAATCTAAATGTGACTGGTGTACCTGAAGTCTTGGTCTCATTGGGGATAATGCATCGCACAAAATGAGGCTGAGTGCTTCTCAGATTTTTCATCAACTTGTTTAGATTCTCCTAGAGGAAGATAAGACGAATGATCAATCACCTTACTGTCCTTCAACTGAGTCAAGATTTTGACTGAGTCTGACAGTTGCATTCCTGTAGCTCAACTGGTTACTCGCAACTCTTACCTGTGTCGTGTTTGGCATCTGTAGCTGGTGAAAGCAGAGCCAGCGCAGACTTAAAGTGATGTTCATGGGTCAGATAACCTAAACATCACTGCAAGTCTTAACTGGCTCACTCTCCATTTCAAAAACTTATATTTATTTCTACATTCTATTTGTATTTCGTTTAAAGTAATTATATGTGTGTGGCATTTCTGGGGCATTTAAGGATTTGGTATAGTAATATATACTTTAAAAAAGTTATACAGTTTTCTCTTTATCTTTATCAATGTTTACTCCTCATTCACCAACCTTGTGAAGCTGTGACACGGTTTGGAATGATGCACCTTTCTTTCTCTTCTCTTTGCTTCCTGGCTTTCCTTCTGTACCTGTAACATGCAGTACGTGTGCCCTTTAATACACCTTAAACCTGATCCACATTAGTACCAACTGTAAAGCAGTTGCTTAAAAATGCACCTGAATTAATGCAGATGAAGTCCTCAAAGAGGCTTGCCATTAACTTGTTAGAGGACCTTTGGAAGACTCCAACTACTGTCTCATTCAGAGGATCCCTGTTTTTGTCAAGCCATCCACTGATGTTGTACGGCACCTGGAAACATGCACACATCAAAATTACAATTCACATGTGGCGCAGCCTAGTGGATAATGATCCAAGTTTTTGCCCAAAGCTTATGAATTTCAACCCTTAAACTATCACCATTGTGCCTTTTGGCAGGGCACTCAACCTCGGATTTCTCCAGATTATTCCTATTAGTTATATATTGCTTTTCGATGGAGACGCTCCATACTGCAAATCGGTCCCTTATTCCATCGGTCCCAGTTGTGTAGCTAATAAAGGCTCTATTGTATTCTCTGATAAAAATAGCCATATGAAATATCTGTGTAAATGTGGCAGTACTTCCACTCACCACACCAGCATAGTGCACCAGCTCGAAATGGGTCTCATATTTGCGTTTTTTGTCAGGCCTCGGTCTCTGGAAGTTGGGAGACTTGCCAAGATGATTATCATAGAGTTTAGCTTTAAAGCTGATCTCTGTGGCTTTAGGAAACATGCACTCCTCCTCTAGAATAGACAGGATACCCATAGGCTGCAAGAAAATGCAAGAGGGATGCAATAGCATGAGTCTGGTACACTTGTACTATTTTGTGCATGATTTCATGTTTAAATATCAACCTTTTCTATTAGGTCAATGCAGGTCTGTAGATCTAATCCAAAGTCTATGAAGGTCCACTCGATGCCCTCTGTTTTGTACTCCTCCTGCTCCAAGATGAACATGTGATGGTTGAAAAACTGTTGCAGTTTTTCATTTGTGAAGTTGATGCAAAGCTGCTCAAAGTTGTTGAACTGTTAGGAGCACAAAAGGAGATTTTTTTACTTAGGTACAGAGAGTAATGAATAATGTCTTGCTCCTTTAAGAGGACCAATGTGCGATGTTTAAGGACGTGCCTCAAAGATCTCAAAGCCTGCGATGTCGAGTACTCCTATAAAGAACTGACGTGGGAGGGCTGTGTACAGGGTTCTATTGATTCTGCTAACCAGCCATTTAAACATACGGTCATAGGTGGATTTGGCCAGAGCACCAACTGCATAGGCCACCTACGATTACAAAAAAACATAAAATCATCAGAAATTTTTGTGTATTTATCTCTCTAACATCCACAGAATGAAGTACATGTAAAGTATTGTGCCGACCTGTTCGACAGTCTGTCCCCTGACTATGTACTCATGGCCCACTTTAACCCTCGGGTGGAGCAGCCCCTTTATGAGGTCAGCTGAGCTGATCCCCATAAGATAGGAGGCTTTGTCTGCACCTGTGGACAAAATCACAGAGCTTAATCCAACCTAGATGCTGACCAAACCAACTAAATTTGGAAATCTGTTTACCCCGAAAATCCCTCTTACTTTCAGTGCCATCCGCCTCCGCTTGCTCCTCTCTCTGCCGTACTTTGAACTTCATGTTTCCAAAGTGCATAATGGCACCAACTATCTTGTAGCAGCCGTATTTTTCTTCAGGAGTGAAACCAAGGGTGTCCATTGCATGCTAGAAAGGACAAAGGGATATGTGCTCCATGGGTGGTCATTAAGATTTAATTTAAATGGATTGTTGGAGGAAAATGGCGCATCCAAAAACTGCAAGAATCTCGGTCATACAAGCAATACTTACATCTGTGGCAAGCAGTTCGTCTCCATCGTCCATGTGGTCCACAGTTGTAACACCCTGCGAGCAGAAGTGGTAGTCAAAGGGATTTGATGAAACCAGCAGCATGTCTGTTAAACAGATGAAAGATGTTTGGTTTTTAGGAGCATAGCAGAAATGCTGATGTAAATACTTCAGTCTTGGTTATTTGGTGTATATATTGTTTTGTATAATACCTTGCAGTTCTGGTTTCCTATGGGAGAGGATCTGGTAGTAGATGTGATAACTTCTTTCACCACATTGCTGAAATATCACTCTGGATTTTTCCAGCAGATCTGAACAATGAAATGAAGAAGATGAGACAACATCAAATATATTTCATTTATTAACACAAAAGGACATTTTTCGAAAATCAACATACAAATTTCAAAATCAGCAGATGCTAGTTTCCCGGTAGCACCAAAATGGATTCTTATAAATTTTCCCTGTGTTGATGAGAGACAAAACAGTGAAACAGAGTAGAATATTAAAAGAACATGAGATATTATGCACTTCTTATAATATTCACTCACAAAGCGGGATGAGTTGTCATTCCTCAAGGTTTTAGCATTGCCAAAAGCTTCCATTGCTGGGTTTGCTTCAATGACCTGATCCTCTAATGTACCCTGTGTGTGTGTTTGAAAACAGAAGGATTTGTGAGTTTACCTGACACAACTCATGAACTCAACACAAAAAATGAAATCTATGAGTAGACAGAACCAACTAATGGATATGGAAAATGAAAAATATTATCTTTGATGATTGGGAGGGAATAAATGACATCTGGGTTGATTTTCGAAAAGAGAAGATCAAAATGTTAAAAATGAAGAGACAATATGAAAGACTTGCAAAAAAAGGGGGAAACGGGAATAGGCAATGTAGAATGGTAAAAAAAGGGTTTATGAAACATACTGCAATGGGAATAAGACAACAAAACTCTTAGGGTCACTCCTTATTGGTTAAAAGGTAGTGTGGGAATCCAGATATAAAATTAAAGTATTATCATAATCCCCAAAAACAAGATGTAGATGGAAAAAGAATCGCAGGGACACAAAAACGAGGGTGGGTGATGATAAAAAAGCACAGATATGAAGTTTCTGCCCTTACTCCTTTTTTGATAGCTGTTTCACCGAGAGCAGCTATAATGGCAAAATACTGAATTACACGTTTCGTGTTGACGGTTTTGCCAGCACCGGATTCTCCGCTAAGCATGAGGAAAATTCATGTGAAATATGCATGAAACATGATTAAATCCAAGATGATGTAAAAAATGAAAAAAACCTGGCAAAACCCTTTTTTATACTGTGTCAAGATTAAGTAATGCAAAAATGCAAAAATGTATTCCACATCATTTTGGCTAGTTGTAGAAAAGATGTGTTATGGGGTGGTAAAGGAGTACTTACGTGATAAGCATTGACTGGTTTTCACGATCTATAGGAAAAATATCCCAGAACACTTAATGAGAACTTAATGTTAGTTAACACAAAAAAACTGTAATTGTGTAATGATCAAGCAGGTACTATTTAGTATTTTAAAAGATGTATAAAATTAAAAACAAATGAAGGCAAAACTGAAATAAGTTAGAGACTTATTGAAAACAGTACTTTTTAGCATCTCATTGTAGGCATTGTCTGCTATGGAATAGATGTGTGGCGGAACATCTGAGCGACGCTTCCCCTTATATGCACCAACTACTTCAGCAGAGTACACGGGAAGCCATTTGTACGGGTTAACCGTCACACAAAAAAGCCCTGAATATGTCTGCGGAGGGACAGAGAACAATAAAGTTGATTAGACAAACGAGAAATTCAGCTGACAGATTGGTTGATGCATGAATAATTCTCAAACCACCGTGAGATACAGACAACAAAATGGGTTCTTACATAGATCATCCAGAAACTGTAACGACGGCTGAGGTTGAAGAGAACAGAGGCCTCATTGAGGTGTGTGAGCATGGCCATGTCTTCAATCATGTCAAACTTAGGGGGGTTCATCTGCTGAATATCATCCTCTCTCACCGTTAACATCTGTTTGAAAGAAATTATTTATTCACCAAAAGCTTTTATTCCATCGCCGAATAAAATGTTGTTGCTTGACAACTGAAGCAAAGTTGTATGTCTTTTTTCACTCAATCATATATCATTCAGAAAAACATCCCCATGAATACATCAAACATCAACATTGTTGTTTGGGTAAACTTAAAACTAAAAAAAGTCACGTTGCTCATAAGAACAATGGAGATTATTTAAGATTCACTGACCTGTCCATATTTGGTCTCCACCATTACTTTGTCTCCATCTTTATCCTTAACCTCCACCTCAATGTAGGCTTCTTTTTCATCTGGAATCCAAACACGTTTCTTCCCTACACACAGAAACATAAACACATTAGGCTCATGTAACACATTGTAATTCATATATTTTTTATTAATATTAATTATATAATTATTATTATAATTATTAAAGCCATCAAATATCAAAATGTTCTTTGAATATATATTGTGCTGATCATAAGAAAGCAAACATTGAGAATGGTAAGTATTAGGGCCCTGCCAATGTGTCTTAGCAATTGACAATACATGCTCAGTATACTCTGTGAAAAATTCAGCAAATGGACAAGATTTAAAATATTTTAATATGATTCTAAATTAAAAGTAAAAAATAAGGTATAAACCTAAAAATAAATTCGAACCAGTTAACACAGCCTTGAGACAGTACCATCAAACGCATGGGCTTGCGCAGCGAGCTGCTCCAGGTTGGTTTTACGCAGGAACGTCGCTGCGTTGCCAAACTCCCTCAATTCCATAAAGCGTGACATGATAAACGCCTCGGGTCCCCAGTTTGCACTCAAACGCCTGGAATTTGAGAAAATTGGTTAGGGTAAAAAACTCCAGATTGTGTTGCTTCTCGTAGGATTGAATACATTGCAATTTAAGCGTAAAAAGACGATTAGGGTTCGTTTTGAAACTGTAACATGCAAAACCATCCAAATACAGCGCTTCATTCAAACGCATGCATATGAGTACTAACCTCAGGAAAGTCTAAACGGGTTGGCCTCTCAACAAGTGGCACGCTCTCCTTTTATTGTCTCTCTCAAGGTCAGAGTTGGGGAGATATGTCAGACATCCCCATGTGTCCGTGTGTATTCAGTTGCTCATTGGTCGCGTGGCAGCGCTGTCCGACCCTGCATGATCACAAAAGGCAACCAGGTGACGGAACCCTACTGTAAGCGGGTTATTTTTAAAACGACATCGTTGTTGATCGTGATTTAACCTCTGATGTCCAAAGGTTAAATACCTGACCTCTTTCTGCGCATATTTTAAGGACTAAACATTACACTGCATAAAAATATAAACTACAGATTTCAGCTAATGTAGCCTACATTAATTACAACACAAAGTTATTTTTCACCATGTACCACGACCACAAAATAGAAAAGAAAGTGTAAGAGAGGTTTGCAGGTTCAGACCATACATATTAAATTGTGCTATGCAAAAAAAATGTTGTTTTGAATGCTGATCTGAAGGGTTTTGTAAATTGTTATGAATTATCTGTAATAAAAAATTCATTGGATTAGATCTGTACTATTCTTGTTATGTCTCACCATCTGTAAAATGTATTCATCTCTGTGATCCAGAAAGTGGATGTTTTTGTTTTTTTAAAGTCTTTCTCTGTAAGAAAAACAAGCTTTGTGAGTGCACGACAAATGCACTGCTCTGCAGATTTGTTCTTAAGCTAAAAAAGTTTAGAAAACTGTTTGTGGATTTTTATGAGAGTTACTTTGTATGGTGACAGGTGGAAATTATGATTTTGTAAATAACGCCTTATATGTGGGAATGGTGGGAGTCTCAACAAAACAGTCTCTAAAAATAACTTAAAAAATATTTTTTTATGAACGCTTTACAACATGGGGCTGTCCATTTTAATGTGACCGAATTGTAATTTGTATTGAAAAGAAAACTTCCAACTGTGTCTGCCTCATGTGACTATTTGAGAAAACCAGTGATATGTTTAAATTAACACATGATCTGGATAAACGTTAATGCTTGGTTACTGATACAGGCCGATCCTCCGGAGCAAATTGGCGCCTCAGAAGCTGTCGACCTTGAGAGGTAAAGCTGAGATAAGTGTCCTTTAGCAGAATCCAGAGCCCACTCTGTAGTCCGAAAATAGAAGAGAATACAACTCCCGTTCCCAATAGCCAGCATTCCATGCTCAGATAGCCATGTTGTCTGTCAAGAGTTTGTGGTTAAAGAGGCGGTCCTGTGGTTGTTTCCCTTAGAAATTACTGGGAGTGATCAGCCAGTGATCAAACACTAAACAAGTTTTCTGTCTGAACTATAAATACTCTTAAAGATGCACAGGTGTCACCAGCGGCCATAAAAAGAGTAAATATATGCTTTCTATTTGTTTATACTGGAAGTACAATTAAAGCAAAATGTAAATGTAAAGTAAATGTAAATTCTTCTTTGTAAATTCTTCTATCATTTAACTCCAAATCTGATGCAGGACATGAGTTGTATAGACATCTTGTTTTATACTTGAGGTTTTTGTTTTAACAGCTTAAGCCCTTATATTTCTTTAATTCTATTTAACAGCGTAGACTAATCTTTTTAAACACAGAAAACCACCCTACGCTATACCTGCAATATGTAGGCCTATAAATATAAACAATATGTATAATTATAAACCACATGGACGAAGGTCATATTTATACATTTGGCAGATGCTTTTATCCAAAGTCACTTACATGTAGGAGAGCATATAAACATTTTGTCAACACGCTAAACAGTACCGTTAGTTCACAAGGCCATGCTACTAGGAGGATTAAAGATGGAGTAAGCGAGGGAGAGAATGAACAGCAATTTTTTTTAGACACAAGACGTAGACATCTATTGGTTAGTCAAATCAATGAGGAACAGGTATGTTTTACACATTTTTTTTTAATTGTGAAGGATGCTGCTGTTCGGATGGAGGCTTGCAGTTCATTCCAACCAGGCATCGCTCATTTTCAGACCAAAGATGATGGGAGGGGATGTAGACCTGAAGCAGTGAGTTAAGATAAAGGGGGGAATTTGCCATTATCGTTCTGAAGGCCAGTGTCAGCGATTTAAACTTGATGCGGGCGGCGACTGGCAGGCAGTGAGGTGAAATCTGGAGGGGTGTTACATGGCTTCTTTTAGGCTGATTGAAAACTAGACTGCATTACGGATCATTTGCAAGGGCCTGACTGCTTTGGTTGGAAGGGCGTCCGGTAGAGAGTTGCAGTAGTCCAGTCTTGATATGTCCAGACCCTGGACTAGCAGCTGAGAGGCATACTCCGACAGGAACGGCCTGATTTTCCTGATGTTGTAGAGCACATACCTACAAGTTCGAGTTGTTACTGAGATGTGAGAGTAGGATTTCAGCTGGTCGTCGAACATCACCCCCTCGTTCCTCGCAGACTTGGTATGTGTTATAGTTGAGGATCCGAGCTAAATGATAAGGTTATGTTCAATTGATGGGTGGGACAGTATAACCAGCAGTTCTGTCTTGGAAAGGTTGAGTTGTGGGTGGTGCTCTTTCATCCAAGAAGACATGTCCAGAAGCCAGGTAGAGACAAGGGCAGAGATGGTGGGGTCATCTGCCTTAAAAGAGAAATAAAGCTGCGTATCATCTGCATAAAAATGGTATGAGAAGCCATGAGCCTTAATAATTCGACCTAGTGAGGTGGTATATATAGAAAAGAGGAGAGGAGCAAGAACTGATCCCTGAGGAACTCCAGTTGTCAGTTGGTGAGATCTGGATGTCTTGGTGAGACCTCTCCACTATACCTTAAAGGATCTGCCTACGAGATAATAGTCAAACCAATTGAGTGCAGTTACAGAGATGCCTAGTTTGGAGAGAGTGGCCATAAGAATCTGGTGGTTTACAGTGTCAAATGCAGAAGAGAGATCAAGCAAAATAAGGACAGATGACAAGGATTTAGCCCTTGCCTGCCATAGGTTTTGGATGAAGACTACGAGAGAGAGACGACAGACAGGAGAGAGTTAATATGAATATATACGTAATGTATATACTAAGAAAAGCATTACATTTTATTGTGCAGCTGTGCAATGACAATAAATTATATTCTATTACATTTGATTCAACTTTATGGTGTATACTTTTAACTTTTTTCATGGCTTCAAGAAATACATAGTAATGAATTACACTAAATCATATGACTATACATTAGAATGAAACCTGAATCAAAGCTTCCTTGAACCTGTCTGAGGTCTAAAGCCTTACACATGGTGAGCAGTTGTCATAGATTATCAAACTCTTACAAGGCACAAGGTTCTACCACACAGGCTAAAAGGTCAAGAGTGGAAGAGGTAGCATTGCATTCTGTATAACCACACTTAATATTGTCTGAGAAAATATACCTAAACTGCCAGCTAATAAATGTTTTCCTACTGCCAACCAAATTACAAACCTCCTGGCCTTCTTAACCCAGTGTGATCTACCATCCAGCAATATGTTCCAGATCCTAGATGAGCAGTGTGAGCTACAACACCTGTCTAAGTAAATTCAACATCCCACTATCTTTTTTCTATACTTTTCTACCTCTGACAGTTGGGTTAGACCCTTGCACTTCAGTGACCCTGCACCTGTGTGTGCACGAATGGGAATGAGAGTGAAGGAAACACTGGTAAACCCTTGATATTCTAATCCCAAGATCACTAGCCAGCCCAGAAATAATGCGATCTAATCAGTCTTTTAGTAAGTGACACACAACACCTGCATTGTGTTGCCACTCTATCAGTCTTGCACAAATACACACTCAAAACACAGCCTAGATATGAGCACCCACAGCTGTCTGTCTATTTTAGTCTGGATTTTGACAGCAGTATATCTCCCCCGCCCCAGATCCCCTTTAACAATCCCTGACGCCTTCACCAGAACAATAGCCAGCAGCTCACATAAACCTTTTAAACTTAGAAAGCGCTTGGGCTTAAGAATAGCCCAGCCACTTTGGCGCAATTCATTGGCTTGCACAGAGTAATGCTCAGAGTGGATGGACAGGGTTAAAACGCATTTACTCAAAACTCTTAAATGCCTGATTTCTCAAATGGAGGCACAATCCCAGTTTGTGAAGTGGATAGTTTGTTAAGTAGATAGTTCAGACTTTTAATTTTGTTAGAGCTGTGTTCAACGTTGTAAAACATCAGATGTAATGCACAGCTGTGACTGCACATCAATAGAATTCTATATTAATGAGCTTGGGCTTTGTTGCTTGACAATCGCAAAAAGATTAAAGTTAGCTGCGGAGCAAATAAAGCTATTAATTTAATTATTATTTACATATACAGTTAACTATAAGTGTCACATATTCCTTCAAACTTTAAATTGCTTTAGACACAGCGATACAAATGAGTAACAAAAACTAGTGACAAGCATGTCACTCATCACATCTCCGTCTCATTCTCTCTTAACATTCTCAACACACACATCTATTATATTTCCAATTTAAATAGTACATATAAGTTATAGTTGAAATTTTAACCCTTGACAATCTAATACACTTGAACAAATATACTCATTTACGCTCTGTTTCGAATTGTGTTAGATCACGGGAACTTGACAGCTATACTTGGGCAAGTCTACATGGGTTAATTTGGTCTCTGGAACTCTCCCATATATCGCAATATAAAATGCCTCTTAACAATGAGCCACATTTCACAAAGGCATGGCTTCAAAGACCCGAGGATTGATGGAAACCTCTACATGAGCCACTCAGAAAGCCACAGCCAACACATTGACAACTGCTGGAGAAAACACACAAATGCACACAGACACACACACGCACACTAGAACGGTGTTTACAAGCAGTATTTGTGCATATTGTTTTTAATCTATAGCTAATTTTAGGTTATTGACTATTACTACACAAATGAACAGTGATGCTGGTAAGGGATAGATAAGGTTTACACAAAAGATGAAAATATTTCTCCATGGATGAACTTCACTGTTTTCCGATTTATTAGTTAACTTTGTCCATCTTGTTGAGAACAATAATCTCAAAATCCCATCTCTTAAAACAACATCTTTAATAAATTTAATGTATTATCGACATTATTAACACATAATGTCAGATCTTTTAAAAATATAAATGTTGCATGTATCATGTGGCAGCAAACAATTTTTTATTTTCCACATGAGCTGAGAGGACAAATGTTGTTGCCTATTTACTACATTTTTTTAAAGGGACTGGTTGCGAAACAATATATTTCCTCCAGTCAACACTTGAGCTGAAATCTTCATGGTTTAACTTGTGAGACTCCTGTAAAACTGTAGATAATCCAGTGCTTTGTGGCATGAGACCAGACCACTGAAATGGCTAACTAACACCCCCTGTAGGCTCCTATAACACTCCACACACATTTGGTAACTTGATTATAGAATAAGAACTAATGACTAATAAACACAGCCCTGTTAGGATCTCCCTGATGGTAAAGTACAGTAATTCACTGCTTTGCAAACTAATCTTGCAATATGAGCCAACAGTTAGTGCATGTGTGAGGAATTAACAGCTATGGCTTTGCTTTTGAAACCACAATGGTTATGGATAAAAGCAGTTATTTTCAGTGATACACACAGGTGACATAGATTCAGAGAGCAAAACATCTCTCTGTTTTTTCTTCTTTTATTTAACGTTTTTGCAATTGCTCTCTGTATTCTTACCCAGCCATATGCATATGCAGTATATCACATATTGCATCAACATTATTCTCAAAGCAATAATTTCCATTGGACGAAAGACTACTATGCTATTAAATAAAAAAAAACATAAAATGCTGAAAAATATGCAATTATTAAGGTAACTATTTATACAACGTTCTTATTTTGTAAGAGAATGAACTTAAGGGACTATTATTTTGAAAATGGATCACACGTACGTAGACACGCTGTTAGAGAACACGCCTATATTATATGTGGTGCACCACAGTTTATGAATTTGTTCATAATTTAATAAGTTATCGCTCGTCGTGTAATGGAGGCACAGATAACGAGAGAAGATGCATTGTCACGGGAAGGTTACAGACATGCATGTCACATTATGCTGTACGGGGACTGTAGCGCCAAACTCTTCGGGAAAATTCCCATCAAACACATAGTGCTGGTAAGAAAGAGTTGTCATACTGGAAGCATCATACCTTAACAGTTTTATTTAAAGAGTGCGACTAACACAGGTGCTCCGGTTAACGTGGCATGAAGGTAAAAATAAACTATGCTAATGAATGCCCTTGCAACATAAACCTGAATCCGAGAATCCTGTCATTCAGATGCAGATGCGCTTTGATGGGTTGCTAGGTTTCCCAGGGGGGTGAGTTCATTCTTCTGGACCAACAAACAAAACAAATCTTTAAATAATGGTTCTGTAGTTGTTTATAAATCTGCATGTGTGTAGCTGCCATTGCTAAGCAAGCGCATGTGTGGAGTATGTCATTATGATGTCACCTGTAGATTTGTGAACCCCTCGAAGGAGACTTTGGAGGCAGGGTTAACCAGAGAGCTTCTTGAAGAGGTGGGTGAGGCTATACCAGTGGGCGTCGAGAATCATGTATCCTCCTGCCTTGCTACATCCTGCCCGCTCATCACACACTTTTACATCAAGAAAATGACAGAGGCAGAGATAAGAGAAATTGAAAGAGCAGCAGTAGCTACGGCCACAGATCACGGTTTGGAGGTAGAACCATGTGCTGCTCAGTTTTTCTCTCTTCAAATACATACATACACACATGACATAAATGCGCCCTGATTTTCTTGCTTCGTGTTTGTCTCAGGTGTTGGGTATGGTCAGAGTACCGCTCTACTTCCTGAAAAACGGAGGTGGTCTTCCTTATTTCCTGTCTCATTCGTTCATCAGTAACTCCCGGGCTCAGCTGCTCTCTGCCCTGCAGCGCTGTGGTCTGCTGTCCCAGGGGGAGCTGGAGAAGGCAGTGAGACAGGCTGAGCAGATGAGACGCACACACAGTGCTGATCCGCACTGACACGAGTTTACACAGCAGTGCCTTTTCACCTCAGGCCCATGATGCTCTAACAGTAGCCCACCCCCCCATTGCCAGTAGGACTACCCCTTATATTTATCCTTAACCTGGTGAACATTATAGCATAAGTAAATAGCTGAAACATAGCTTTTTTTATTTTTATTATAACTTATATGTATTGATGTCATTTAACTATGTAAAATTAATATATTACTTATGCATTGAATGTTCCATGTAAATTGTTATATGATCCCTTTTTGTTTTCATGCCAATGCCACTATTTAATTCCGTTAATATTATAGAAGTTACACAAATAAACAGCTGACGGGTTGTAGAAATTGTTGATGAGTTTGCATTTCACTGAATTTGTTGTCATTTTCATTACGGAGAAAAGCCACAGGGGTGTGCTATCATCCTTCACTACTTGGATTGTACAAGCAAGTGGCTGGTAAAACTGCAGTATTTAAATTAAATTAGCCTACAAATGGCTTACTTATAGTTGTCAGTGTGTATAAAGCCGGGATAGCAGAAAGAAAAACAAATGACAAAAGTCTGTATTCTCCGAAATAGTGCAATAATTCAGAATGCTTTGTAGATTAATCCTTTAGTTCACTGGAATAACAGTTCACTTTAACCCTCATTTTAGCTTCCGCAATTTTTATATAGAACAGTTACACAGAATTTGACACTTTCAGAATTTACATTACTCACTGTATTATGAAACTTAAGGAGCACTGACTGTGAACTAAACCCCATGACTCAACATGATTGCCTGACTTCACTGATGCTCATTTGTATCACAGGGATCAAATCCTGTCTGCCATTGTCCAGCGCCTATTAGAAAGTTTGTCTATACAACTGCCAATGGTTTTAAATGATTATAAAAGTATAAAAAGGTGTTGAATTCTGGTATCTTACGATTTACAGTATATGTTCTGCAAACAATCAGCATATCTCAACAGAAGCTATGTTAATGTGTTTACAGCAAAAGACAATACCTTTGTTTTAAAGATTTGACATGCAGTGCAGTTTTAAGTGTGAGTGCACATGTATGTTTTGGGGCCACAGAGATGAAGTAGGTCAGAGCTGTGAGGATTGACTGACCAAGTGGAAGCTGAACTGTCCCTAGGGATGCTCTGATAGAAGGGATTGATGCAGGCGTTGGGCAAGCAGAGAACCAATGATAGAGTTGGCGTATTGGATTCAGCGCCATCGATGTTAAACTGTGTTTGCTGTTGCTACCCGCCGGGTCTTATACATCAATCGTATTGCGTAATTCTGACAACCTCTTATGGTGTAAGTCACATTGATCTCAAAATCACATCATGGGTTCCCCTCAGCCACCTTCACAGTGGAGCCGCCTTTACAAGAACTCATGGGTGGGGTGGTTATGGTTCCCGTAGACCATTTAATTTACACAAGGGACTTGAAGCATGTGCAATGATCATTGTTTTCCAAGTTGTTAAATCTATCACTTTTTAAGTCCTTAGTGACCAACTGTCTTCTATCAATTGTTTATCCTTACTGTATACACATTGAGGTACATGTGCAACTTTGGTTGTGTTGCTTTTGCACTGAATATATCTTTAGGGATCAATAATAATCAACCACGTTATCTATGAAGATTGGTACTGTGTATGCGTTTCTCTGGTTTTGTGTGTAGATAAAGTGCATGGCCATGTGCCGCACTTTATAGGACCTGTTTAAAGCCAGTGATTTAATTTCCCTTTTTTATTCGTCATCACACCATGAGAATGTTAAGAGAACACTAAGAAAGAGGAAGGAACCAGAAAAACTTGGGAGGTTGAGCTTGAACTTCTTGCTGCACCTTATTAAACTCAAGGGAGACGTAACCAAGTTAGAATCCACCATAAATATTAAAACACATAATGAAAATGAATATTTGCACGTCCAGCGCGGGCTTCTCATCTTGGATGTTAATGTCATTAACTTTCATTTAGGAATCCAAATTTATTCTCCTTCATAAATGTGCAAATGGAGAGGCTTTCAAGCTTAGATTTACCAAAAGATGAGAACATGACTGCTTCAGAAATAATTAGTCAGTCGTATTTGTGTTTCCAAAACAAACAAGAAACTCACACTCAGGAGAAACAAACGCATTTTACGACCAACACACGGACACTTTCAACACACGTCTGTTGCTGTTACGCGAGTAAATCGGCGGTTATTTGGGCATCTTGAGCCTCATTTCCTGTGAGGTGCGAGTTCATCCGTTTCACAACGCCATAAAGAGGACGACGCTTCTGTCATGCCCTGCTCTTTGTCTGCGATATAATGAATCTAATGGGCTACATAACTAGAGCGTTTAGATAAATGCGACAGCTCAGTGATCAGCTCATGACGACGCTCGTTGCGGTTACAATTCTGCGCAATATCGCAACAGTCAGTTGCAGCCGTAGCAGGTGCATCGTGCAGCCATTGTTGTTGCACAGTTTTCTCAGTTATTGCTGCTTCCTTAATCACTTTTGAATGGCCGGTGTCGGTTTTACAGCCCATCAAATGCGAGTGCTATTGCATTTAATAGACCCATGACTCTACAATAGTCCTGTGTGGATAGAGGGGGGGGCGTCTGTGAACACAAAGCAAGGTCATAAGAGAGGCATTTCATGGCCAGAGAGAGAGAGAGAGAGAGAATATTAGGAATGAGAGCTCTGGATGGGAAAAGTCTAAGAGAGGAAGACAGCATATTCATATCCATCCCTGTTTTTATAGTAGCCTAAGCCTGCGGGGAGAGGGGCGAGGGGGTGTGGTTTGGGTTATGACATTCTCTCTGATTGCCTGAGAGCAGCCCAGACACATACACACACACACACACACACACACACACACACACACATAGAGAGAGAGGGAGGTGCTTATTTTCAGCATGCGCGTATGCTGTATGCATGTGTGTGTTAAGAGAAGAGGAGCTGGTTTCTAGCATGCGTGTGTGAGCTTGTGCGCGTGTGCGTAAGGAAGAGACGCACTGGTTTATTTTGAATGCATGCCTGAGAGAGAGAGAGAGAGAGAGAGAGAGAGAGAGAGAGAGAGAGTCATTTGTGTAGAATGTGTCAGAGGAAGGGAAATCAAACTGGCTGCATGAAATCTATGTGACTTAAACACAGCCTTCTCTGTGTCCGAGAGTGAGAGGCGGTGAAGAAACAACAGAGAGAACTACGGAGCATGAGGTAAGATTGAGCTTCTTAATTGAAAACGTATTTTCTTTTAGTGTTTCTCACAGCATGACTGGTTGTATAATCATGTTTAGAGCATTACTGCCTCCCCCACCTCTTCAAACATGCAGTGGACACTCAGTGCCATGTTTGTGTGTGTATGACAGAGAGCCATTTTCAGCATGCATTATCACTTCAATGTTCATGTCAAAGAGTGTATGTTTTTGTGTCTTTGCATGCATACACCGTTGGCTTATGCATCTGTCGTTTCCATGCACAGGCTGCATGCTCAAGCATACGTGACAGATTTGTCCGTGTTACGTGTGAGTGGCACACGCACACAGAGAAAACCCCTAACAACTGCACACGGACTGGCTTCTTCCTCTTTCACTGTGTCTTAGCATTGATCCTTATCACCTGGTCCGGCCCACATCAGTGGTTAGATCTCCCATCTCATCACCTCCTGTACATCTGTGGCGCTGTCATTTCACTTGCTTATGTCTCTGATTCATTTTCTCATGCATCTCTTTCCATTTATTATTATTGTCTAATTCCCTTATCACGCTCTTTTATCAGTACCCTTTCTACTGCAACTTTTAAAAAATGGCTTTCGATTGAAGGAACTGGCTTCTGTTAATATAAGACTAACAGGATGTGATATTGTGAACAAAAGCAAAATCTTGGTTAGCACATAGGGACATAAAAGAAAACCATCTAAAAGGATTTCCGTGTAAACAAACTGAGAGTCAAATATATTTTGACATACTTTATATGATTTGAACATGAAATTGTACTTCAAAGCATGTGCCCTTAATTGCATTTTGTGCACTGGCCACAAAGATGTGGCACGAGGTATATAAGCTTCCTTAAAAAGATGATTTAAAAAACGGTTCAGAGGCAAAACTGGACAGACAAGGCGAGACGAAACGCAGTGCTGGAACAAACTTAAGGGTCAGAGCAGAGAGGAAAGATCTGTTCCCTGTACCCACAGAGAGCATCACAATGTCAGACTTCAGGGGAAGTGTAGGAAACACTGGGGGCATTCAAGCAGCTTAATATGGGATTAGAGTGTGTGTTTTCTCATCGTCTACACGCTACGAAACGGGGCAGACAGTGAAGTAAAATGCATGGTGTTTGTCAGATTAGCAGCCTCATCCTAAGCATGACCTCAACTCAGTTCTCACATTTACCTCTATGAGGCACCACTCACATCTCAGTGGCTCCATTACAAATGCCTCTTTATCCCATCTCAGTCATGAGATAAAGCTGTTTTATTTATTCTCTGAATTGTGCTTATATCATTAGTGTCCCGAAATTACCCCCATGCATAAATTTGGAGATGGTAGAATCATGGCAGTTGGGCAAAACAGATTCTGCCTCAAAATTTCCTCCATGCCAAGTTTGGAGGGGGTAGAATCATGGCACTCGGGCAAAACAGATCTTGTCCCAATATTATCCCAAGCATAAGTTTGGAAAACTTGAAAAATTATCCTGTCATCTGAAACATTACGTGTGTGTATGCCCTTGAAATTTTAGCATGTCTATGTAAATATGAAGAAACGATTCATGAGACATACAGTGTTGCTTGTGTGCATGCATAAAACGAATAGTGCATTCATGCATAAGTTTAAAGGGGGTAGAATACTGGCAGTTGAGCAAAACAGTTCCTGCCACCTAGAAATATTCCCCTGTCATGTGTAACCGTGGTTACAGTTATAATTATATTTCACTGTTGTGTGAATGGATGTTAATGGAAGAAGCAGCCAAACATAGGTGTGTACTTTAAAACATGTTTAACAGATGCCTCAATTAACTTTTTTCTAGGTTTGCCTAGTTTATTGATACGTTGTGCATTGTGATGTCATTTACAAATTTTTTATCTGAACTGTAATATTGAACAGACACACACATCTGAAAGCCTCATGACAATAAGGGAAAGTGTGAGGGGCCTGTTTGCGTCATGGATGTGGTGTGAGAGTAGTAATGCATTATCACATTACATGGTTTGTGTGCTGTTGTGCAGTGGGAGGATAACTGTTGTGGGTTCAAATGTTATATTAGCGAGAGTGTTGCTTGGTGTATGATTTAGACTATAGAAGATTTTCACAACCTGGTTAGTTCTTTTCTTTGTGTTTTTGAATATTTGTGTGAAAATATATTTGGTGGAAAAAGTAGGGCGGGGCATGATTTTATTAGTTGGCAATAGATTGTATAAGGAAAAACGATCTCTATATGGAAAAGAAACGGTATTTTAAAGGTGGTAAATTATTGGACTTTTATGTTGAAAAAAGTGCACAAGTAATTCATTCAAGAACAGGAACTCGCAAAAACACTAAGGCGGATTAATTTTCCTTTCATGTTGACTGTAAAGTGTGACATAGGTAGTAGGGCGGTGCAATTAACCAAAAATTAATCGAAATTGCCATATTTTTCCATCAACAATTACAAAAACTAAGCAACCGAGGTAAATCGACTATTGTGCCGCATTTCATTTTGCAAGGATCCTCTCTATTCTTTTGGAATAAATCCACAGCGCATCCCTTTATAGTGGTTCAGCTGTGCCATTTCTTCACATTTATTATGCTGTCGAATTCACAGTTTCAAAGCAAAGTTATTTATTTGTCGTTTTTTTAAAAGTTAATGACTAATTAAATAATTTGGATCTTAATGTTGGCTCAAATAATTATGATTATGATTTTTGCCATAATCGAGCAGCGCCTGGCACTCTAACAGAAAAGAGTACGCAGGAGTTAGCAAACATTATGAATTTCTGTTTGTCTGTACAGATTGTGCTATGACAGTAGGTCTCAGCAGTGGATGCTTTAAATGTGTGTGTGAGAGGGTCCTGTGGTCCTCTGCTTTGAGAGAGATAAGACCAGAGCTCAGCCTCTTTCCAGCTACCACTGGGAGCGTAAAACAGGATTGATCTCATGGATCTCCAATTCCCCTCGGTTTCTTTAACTCAATACAGCAGCCAGATCAAGTTTAAACGAGCACATTCACTCGCTCAGGACACTGGACTGCCCTCTCACACAGGCATTCCATTGCTGGATCAATATGTGCCTGCTTATATGTCTGTGTAACATAAAAAATCCCTCTCCTCCCCTTAATATGTGGATTTGTGCATTCTGTATACTGCACGTGATGATGTCAAATGGGTCGACATCTTTAGAAGTAGAATGCAAGGTTGCATTTTGTCTTCTGAAAAAAATCATATTAGAGTTTACTATTTAAAAGGCAGTCTAAAGCCCATTGCAGATTGAGTCCGAAATTTCCGCAAGTTAAAAAATAAATACAACCTCACTGCTGTGTCAATGACATTTATAGACTGCCTCCGATATTTTCATCTGTCATAAAAAATTCAGGCCGCGTTCAATTTTCTGCATTTTCGCATCCGTAGCAGGCATTTTGAGTGGCTTTTTATAACAATTTAGTACAAACGGTAGCCAAATATGAAAAAGGCTTGGGGAAATTTTTGGTCCTTTATACAGAGACTTTAGTGCCAAGAGTTTAAAAAATATTGACTTCCAGCAGCACTGGCATACACTAATGCTATATAATTCAACCCCATTGTACACAAATCCGATTCACGCTTGTGAATCAATAATAGCATTATCATAATGAAGTCTCAGCTGGGTTTTGATTGGCTGACTGAGGCTCCTGACCTCTAAACACTCAAATTGAGAAAGAGAGCTGCAGTCTACTATGACCACACAATAAAGTGGACAGTGTGCTTTTTATACACAAATAATAATAAAAAAGTCCCATTCCCTAAAAATATTTTTATGTGTATTAGAAGTACCTTTTTTATCATTGTTGTGTTTTAATTAAAATGATGAATTTTCAATGCCATCTGATTTCGGTTAAACCACAGATTGACCTAATTTCAACAAACGTATTGTCTCATTCCTTTGTATGGCTTGGTTTTAATAAAATTGTGTTTACTAACATAAATGAGTCAAGGCACGAACTAACTTACTTACAAGAAAATGCATCCCAAACGCATGAGCACACTAAACATACATTTCTCGAAAACGTATAAAATTCAGCAATAATTTATTCTCCCTTATGCTGTTCAAAAGAAGATATTTTGAGAAATATCTAAGAGGTTTTGAGTCCATATAATGGAAGTCAATAGGGTTCAATGTTTTTTGATTAGCAACATTCTTCAAAATATCCTCTTTTGTGTTCGAAAGTCATACAGGTTTGGAATGACTTGAGGAGGAGTAATCGATCAAAGAATTTAAATTTTTTGGATGAACTAGTCCTTTAATGTTATATCACATTGTGCTGCCTTAGATTCTTGCAGTGTGCTAGAGCAGCCCTCTTGATTTCAGAGAGTAATGATGAGTCAGATCCCTCCACCCTCTCATAAGACCAACGGCCATTACTGACGCAACTCACATCAACTCTAGGGCACTTCAGACTGCCTTCCCACAACAGTCACATAATTCTGTAATAAACCATTTATTTTTCTGAAAAGTTATTAAAGCTTATTACACAAAATAATATCCTTCCCTCTACAGCAGACCTAATCCTTTTGACACTAAGCGCTTCCCCCAAAACTTGTGACCTCTAGCGCTTAAAGCAAGAACTATAAATCGATCATCGCCTCAATAGCACCTCTAACAATAAAATCCTAGAAATACCCATGATTGACATGATGTCTTCTTGTGAGAATCTTTCTGAATCACTCACAAGAGAAGACAAACAGGATGTGGGCAGGTGTGCTCTGTTCACTTAACCGTTTTTTAATTTCATCTGGAAGTGCCCAAAACACATCACGCCGAAGCAAGTTTTTTATCTATTCTCTCTCACTGTCTCACTTATCTTATATTTACTTCAACGTTTAATTTAATGTGCCTGTCTTCATCGTTTGTCACATTGATAACACATATTATGTCTCTTTTCTTCAGGCGAAGACAATCACAGATACGTTCTCAGGAAACGTCAAAAGACAATTATCAAGCACCAAAGCTCCTATATTCTCTTCCTGTGCCATTTTAAAAGCACGTTCACACAGGACTTTAAGAAGTGTTTCGATTGGAACTCACTCTCTACACACACACACATGTTCACAGAGACTTCCCTGTTCTGCTTTTGCTGAGGGCTCAAAACGAAAGACGCTTTTCCTCTATGTGCCCGTTCTGAAATCCTGGCAGAGCATTTCACATCATTTCTGCAAAATAATGGAAATATAATTAATTTAGCTAAACTCACACAGCGGGAACAGGAATTAGAAAAGTTCCTTTGAGAAGAAAACTGTGCATTGTACAGTGTAGACATTTTGGGCCTGAGCACACTGAGGGAAGCGCTACCACGGCGAAGGCATCATGACATCACATGGAAAACTGAGAAAGGAGAAAGGGTGCCTGGCGGAGTATGAAACACAAATTAAAGGTAAGGGCAATTCAATGTAACTCAATATCTCTACACTTTTTTGTGTAAAACAAGATTTGTTTGCAGTACGGCTATACTTCTCTACACTAACAGTATTGTCACTTATTCACTCTCGTGTCTTTTGAAAGCTAGTCTATGACTTTCTTCTTTGGAACACAGAACACGTTATTTAAAACAGAATGTACAATCGTCTCTTTGCATGGACGCCGTGGTTGTCAAGCCACAAAACATCTGATACAGCATAGCAGTTCTTTTCAATACAATGAAAGTAAATAGTGACCACAACAAGATTATTTTAGTAATCCTTATTTTCTCTGTTTATCCTGTGCATATAATCTGTAATGTGATGATATACAGTATTTACAGCCAGTATTAGTTATGCTGTCACATCAAACCAGGCCCGAGACACTAGTGCAGAACACAGTTCACACTGCTTTTCTGCTGAAATCCATCCACCCGGACATGATCCCTTTCCCTCTTTTGCTCAGAGGTTCGTGGTCAGCTGTCAGAGCAGCTGAAAATCCTGGATGCGCAGGTGGAGGTGAAGACGCAGCAGCTGCAGGATCTCAGCGAGTACCTGCGCAGACGGGGTGAGATTGAGGCGGAGTATGCCCGCTCTTTGGAGAAACTCAGTGAGAAGTTCACCATCAAGACCAAGAGGTAACCATCACGATAATTTTTATATCTGATGTAAAAATCTATGATGTAGATGTGTGGTGCTGTGGTTCGTAAAGGGATAGTTCACCCTGAAATTGAAATGAATTCATCATTTACTCGCCCTCTTGTCATTTCAAACCTGTATGACTTTCTTCCTGCTGCAGACTCAAATATCAAAAAGATGTTTGAAGAATGCTGGTAAACAAAAATCGTTGGTCCCCATTAACTTCTATTGTATGGACACAAAACCAATGCAAGTCAATGGGGACCAACGGTTTTCTGTCACCAGCATTCTTCAAAACATCTACTTTTGTGTTCTGTAGAAAAAAAGTCACACAGGTTTGAAATAACAAGAAGGGTAGTAAATGATGACCGAATTTTTATTTTGGTGTGAACTATCACTTTAAGCAGGAAACAGGTTAAATTCTGGCATATTCATGGTGTATTTAGATGTATTTATGTATGTGTGTTATGTAAATGTAATCTTTTTGCCTACGTCTTTCTTTAGGAAGGAGCAGTTGGACATGTCGGTGGCTCAGTGCTGGTCAGTTCTGCTGACCCAGACCAGGCAGGAGAGCCGAGATCACAGCTCACTGAGTGAGCTCTGTAGCAACACCCTCACACAGAGACTCTCACACTGCATTGACGACACACACCGCCTGGCAAAGCGGGTAAAGATATTTATCTTGCATTCTGTTATGAGCTCCGACTTCTACCCCCTTTCTCTTCCTCTCTCTTATTTACTGACATAACATACTCCCACACACAACAGCACCATCTTCCTCATTTCACAATGAGTCTTTACTCTCTGTGTTTCAGAGCAAGGAGGTGGGGCTACAAATGCAGGACGAACTCTTGAAAGTCACCACAGAGCTGCAGACGGTGGGTTTGAGACAAATTTTTTGTGTTTGTGTTCATAAGACAGTTCTATAGACACACGTCTCATTGCATTTTAGCACATCCTGTAGCATTTTTAGCTCCCGTGTCCTCTGAGTTTTTAACAGACAAACAGTTTTTTAGTTCCTAGCTGTGCCTGGGTCAGAACTGCATAATCAGGCTTAGTGACCCTGGCTGGCTGCAGCTGTGTGTTCTCTCTTCAGTAAGCACAAAATAGCTTCCATAACACAAGTATCTGGACTCGAAGCTCAAGGCTCAGTGCTTTTGTGTGCTTGTTCATATTTGTGCAGACCTGTACAAATTTTAAGTCTGTGTGTTATTACATACATTTAGCTGGAGCATAAAAAGTGAATTGTCATTGAGCACACTTTAATACAGTGCAAATAATATTTTGGTAACACTTTTTCTTGAAGCATATATAATGCATTATAAAGAGTTATTAATGGGTAAAATGCATTGTAATTCTTCATTATGTGTGTTGTAATGAATTATATGTAGTTATAAAGAAGTTTAACCAATTTAAAATGTGTAGTTTAACAATGAATTGCTTAGTGCTTTAATTTGTTAACTAATAACAATTATTTATAAGACATTACGATGCATTAAAAGGTGCACTAAAAATGCTTTAAAACTATTTTTATAATGCATTATACATACATGCTTCAAGGAAAGTGTTCTTAAACAGTTTGTTGTCCAATAAAAGATCACTAAATTAAATGAGTAGTTGTACCATAATTTTTGTACAACATTCATTGGCAATTCTTAGCAAACAATTTTTAGAATAGTTTTTTGAAAAAGGTTGCACTGATAGGATACTTGAGTATTTTTACAAACAAGATTTTTTGCAGTATTACAAAAGATATTTCAGGAATTTCAATTTAAGCGTAGATTTCTGAAAAACGATAATGTTACACTGTTGGGATACTGTTGTTTTTTTGGTCAAACAAGACAATATGTTTGCAGTACGTGTTGTAAATAAGCGCTTTCACAATCTTAGATTTTCACTACATGATTATCGTGGCAAAAAAATTCACGGAAATAATATTATCCACTATGAATGTTTTTTTAAAGGATTTTTTTGCTATAAATCTAATTCATCTTTAAGAAATAATAATTATTGTTTAATATTTTGTGTTTTCACTATTTTGGACAATGAATCACACATAAATTAAAAGAGTGCGTGAGAGAGTTTGGAACCGTTGTGTCTCTAAAAAATAATTATTTACGATATGTGTAGAACTTACACAGTATTGATAACCCGTTCTTTTTATTGTCATGATTATTGTCAATACCGATATATCGTGACACCCCTAACTCTATCAGCTCATGTGACTTTGGTTGCTGATCCCTCACAGGCTTTAAAAACGTATCATCAGTACCACACCGACTGTCTTGCTGCTGAAGGGAAGCTCAAAGAGGCCACGCGACTGGAGGAGAAACAAACGGGCAAGTCAGCTGATCTTGGGCTCAGCCAATCAGGAGGGCAGAGACGCAGTTCAGTGAAAAAAATTGAGCGACTGATGGAGAAGGTAGTGATGGTGGTTTGAGAGAATGGAACGTGTTAACATCCGGTGCTTTGCTCAGTGAAGATGGCACAGGAAGAGCAAGATCTCACTTTATCTCTAAACCAACCGTATGTGTGTGTGTGTTTCAGAGACAAGGGAAAGCACAGGAAACTCAGATGAAGTGCACTAAAGCTCGTAATGATTACTTGCTCAACTTGTCAGCAGCTAATGTCACCATGAAGAAGTACTATCTGGAAGATATTTGCACTCTGATTGATGTGAGTCTAATTCATTTCTGTCCCAGCACCATTTGTCTAGACACTCATAAGGATGTGTTAGTTTTTGAGTTCCTTTTTTTGTTTTGAAATGAGCCATAACCAAAAAGTAGGATGGACCCTATGTAATGTTTTTATTGCTTTATAATGAGTTTAATTAAGGAAAGTCTAAGGTGAATTGTAGCAGACGTGTTTAAATTGTATCAAAACTGGAGACACGGCATTAAGTTACAAACTTTGAAACGGCAGTAAATGTCTTACAGCACCCCCTGCTCTCACCTACATCTTCTAAATCATTGATCTCAGCTCCCAGGTGTGGGCCTGTTTGTAATTCATAATGCCTTCAGGCACATTGTAAAACATGTCAAGTCTGAAACGTTACAGCACAACATTCATATCTGCTCCAGCGATGACGTTATCTCAGTTGTTCTGTGTCTGTCTTTTGTATGTCTCTGTCATCTGGTTGATTTTGAATGCAGTGCACAGATCTGGGGTACCACCTGTCTGTGTCTCGGGTTGTACGTGGATACCTCTCCAACAAAAACCGACTGCTCCAGAACACGAAGAATGGCCTTCAGCAGCTGGACACTGCTGTGACTGCACTGAACCAGGGCCAGGACAGAGATGCTCTTCTGCAGGCTCACAACACAGCGTTCTGCCTGCCCTTCCGTTTCCAGTACCAGCCCCATGAGGGAGACCAGGTAGCAAATCATACTCGCGTTATAGCTGTCCAATAATTCAATTTTATTTATATAACACTTTTATACTAACACAGTTTTGCATTATTGCAACAGAGCTTTACACACGCTTGGGTAGTAGTGACTGTAGACGTAATAATGAATAATAAATAAAGGAGACATGTATATGGTATTATAGCAGTTTTACTCAATACAATGTATGTGTTGACAATTAAAGTTTCATAATTTTATAGTCTGACATTTCTATAGTAGTAAGTGCTGTCTATACAAATGTGTTGATCAAAAATGGTGGAGGGCCACCAAGATATATTAGAAGTATTCAGCTTGGTATGTGATTTTAAGTATACTTTATTTAGTAGGTTTACTAATATCAGTGTACTTGTAGTATATTTGTAAGTGTATTTAGGTGTACTTGTAGTATATTTGTAGGTGTATTAAGGTATTACTTGGGACTTGCTAATTTTTAGTTGATGAATTTATACTTTAAGTGTGACAACTACCGCAACTGTAGTACAAGTGAACTGATAGGTATTCTTACTGATATTTTACTAGTTTAATACTTGTAACAAAAGTTACTTTTAATTTCACTTTTAAGTATACTGTCAGTGAACTACTTGTTTTTTATATTTATTAGGTATTTAAAAGGCCACTCAGAGTAACTCAACTACAAGCCAAGTATACGTCATATTTCATTATACTTTTAGAGTATGTTGAATACAAGGCATAGGCCAAATATACTTTGAACTTTTCTGTCAGAATAACTATACTTGGGTATAAAAGTACATACAATCTAGACTGGAAGTATACTTGATTTTAGTTAAAGGAGGTATACCAATAGTACACGCATTCCTCTTTTTTTTTGTAAAGGTACATGCATGTGTTTGTTTTGTGTGTGGTATAGGTATGTGAAGTAAGCGCAGAAGGTCAGGTGAGGTATGAGCTTGAGACCAGATTCCAGCAGCTTCAGTCAAGACTCTCCTCCGTTACCCTGGAAACAGAAGAGGTAAAATCCTGTGTCATGTGACCACATCACAGTTGCTCTATGTATCTCTGTGATCCAGTTATATAGATTTTTGTCAGATCTCCGAATGACACAATCTCACTTGTGAACTTCCTTTAGATCAGTAAGACACTGAAGGCAACGTACTCTAACCTACTGGAAAGCATCTGTGATGATGACTGCAACCCCACCCCTGACACCTCCACCACCCAATCAGCAGAGAGCACAGGTGACGGCACTGGAGTTAAACCCACCCTGGCAAAACGCAGAGCCAATCTACAGGACACAGAGAGTTTCTACTTTACAGTGAGCTCTAAGCCTACACATATACAATCTCAGCAAAGATCTTCTGCGGTTACAGAAAGTAACAATCTTAATAATCATTTATTTGATTTTGTTTTAGAAAGTAAAGGAGCATATAAGTGGCAGTTCTCTAATCTCAAAACTCCAGGCCAAGCATGACCTACTTAAAGAAGGCATACAAAAAGGTAACTAACCACAATAAGTTATTTCTTCGAACTAAAAGAAGAAAAAATTTGGGGGGTTTTCAAGTTAATTATAGCAACTGAAGCAAAAAAGTACATGTGCAAAAGATGTATGAATAAGCATTCATAAGCATTTTTTGTTTCATTTTTTGTTTCGATATTAAAGCAATATTTTACGCCTAAAAATACAAATTCTGTTATCATTTATTTATACTCGCATGATTCAAAATCTTTATATGACTCATACAATGAATTGGACCCCATACAATGAAAGTTGATGGGGTCCAATGCTGTTTGGTTTCCAGCCATTCTTCAAAATATTTTCTTTTGTCTTCTGCAGAAGAAAGAAAATCATATAGGTTTGGAATGACATGAGGGTGTGTAAATGATAAAATATTAAGGTGATTTCCTACCTTTTATAAAATTTTAAAAATGTAATTTCTGTCATCATTTACTCACCTTCAAGTGGTTCCAAATGTGTATACATTTCTTTGTTCTGATGAACACAGATAAAGATATTTGGAAGAATGCTTATAACCAAACAGACTTTGCCCCCCCCCCCAATTGACTCCCATGTAGGAAAAATTACTTATCAACTTTTTGTTAATTTCATTTTGAAGAATGTAGTTCAGAGCAAACAGCTCTGGGGCACTTTTGACTACCATTGTATTTTTTCCTACTATGGTACCCAATGGGAGGCAAAATCTGTCTGGTTAAAGTATCTGTCGGATGAACTATCCCTTTAAAAATATTGTTGTCTCTAAATAGCTTTATTGCCAACTCCATGTAATTATCTGTCTGTTCTCATTTTCCTTGCATGTCTCTCCTGCAGCCGAGGCCTTCGACAGCGATTCCTCCAGGTGCGTCTCAAATCCCATCTGTGTCTCTGTCACTATATTCTGTTCACACTGTAATGTGCTGACAACGCTGGCTACGACCCAGCAAACATGTGCTGACGGTCTTTGCGTGTTCAGCAAAAATGAAGACAGATCCAATATGACAGAGCTTAACAAGATGTTCAGTTTGCTAATGAGGCTTAAATATCTGTACATTTTTCCATTGTGCAATATTGACCCAAAAATGTGTGCACGCTAAAGAGTATGTTTATGTTGTGAGTGTTGTTGTTATCTGTTGTGCGTGAGTACTGATGTTAAGCATGTTTGCATGAGTACACTGATGCCATAGTGTCACAGTGGAGTGCTGGTGTATATATTTCCCAGAATGCAGCCTGGTAGGGCAGTGCGTGTGCGGAAAGCCAGGCCCTTCTCCCAGTACAACCACAAACTCTTCTCTGGAGACATGCTCTCCTTCATCCAGGTATAGCCCTGTGGCCGACAGCCCTCTGCTCTGAGACAGATTTCCGTAATGTTCCTGCTGTGTCCCTCTAACATCTCTGCCTGGCTTTCATAACACTGGTGCTACATTCTCATTGTGTTTCTTTAACTAGTCACATGTGTTGCTTTCTTGCATTTGTACCGTTCTTGTTTGGCTTTGAGCATGAGCACACCCCTGTGTCTGATGATTGTTGCGCATTTAATGCGACAATGCATTCGCAATGAATATTTGTGATCCGTTTGGTTTGACCACTCGTTGTATTCAAACCGGTGTCGTATAATGAGAACATATGCGAAGATAATGAGGTCACTTCGTGACATTTCTGTTCATTAAGTGAGTGAGGTTTGCATAATTGTGTTATTGCGTAAGGATTCATATTTCATTTGACATGCTACATTATTTCCATAAATGACACGGCTGCTTATTAAATCAGGTGACAGACGCTCTCGTCTGCAGGCTTCTAAAAACCTGTGCAGGCCAAGAAAAATGTGTCACCTTTGGGTTTGTGGGTTTACTTAGCTATACTTTGAGGACAGTTTTATAGTCAAGAAGATAACGCTTTACTTAAAGCATATATTTATAATGCATTATAAAAGTAGTTTTAATGTATTAATTTTGCCTTTTAATGGACATTGTAATGTTTTATGAATTATTGTAACTAGTTAATACATTATAACACTAATCAATTCATTGTTACTCTAAGCATTTTAATATGGTTATAATTCATAACAACAACATTTCATGTATTACAAGACACATAATGAACAATTATAATGCATCATATCCTTAAATAACCCCTTATCATGCATTATACATAAAAGCTTTAAGTAACGTGTTACCTTGAAGATGTTTGCATTTGGAAATATAGCACCTAAACCTTTCCTCATTTAGAAAGCTAAAGTGTGTGCAGACGTGCATATGTCTGTGCATGCGTGTGCTATTAAAAGTGGAGATATTTTCTAACTGACAAGCCCTGTCTGTGTTATGTTCCAAAATATTTCAATAATTCTGCAAGTGCCTTGCGACACTCATGCTCAATGTCACTTCTATGTTACTAGTGAAATGTTGCATCCTGCTCATCCAGCTTTTACACGCAAATAATAGCATCATACAATGCTTTGGTAGTTTCATTCACTTTGCTAGTATTTTGCAAATACAGATCAAATCAAGAGTGGCTGCAGGATGTGGCCCTCTGGTAGCATTGGGGAACTCCAAACTTCAAAACTATCAGTTTAACATAGAGCTCTTGACATCTACTGTGCATTAACCACAAAGTATGGCTTCATCTACAAACTGTCACTCTGTGTCTCTATGTGCTTGAGCTGTTTAAAAGACCGGCTTGGACCAGCATAAAAGTTGGTTTAGACTGGCATATATAATGGTAGACCAGCTGAGCCAATGTGTTAACCAGCTAATCTTAACTGGTTAACCAGCAAAGTTGTTCTGCTGATGCTGGTTGACCTTCATGGTGAAGTTAGTTAATAAAATTGATGGGGCACAAGCATAATAGCATCCAGCACAGATGGGGCAATTCCAGCGTTATGGATGTGACTTTTTAGTCATAACTTGAAATATAAATTCTCAGAGACTGTATCTATTCCCATTATTGTGAACCATCTGTTTATACTGTACTATACCCCTGATGATGGTCAGGGAAAAGCAGTCTATGGGTTTTCTATTTTAAAAGAAGGAAAAATATGTGTTATGGATGTGCCAAAAACGGAAAATTGCTTTTGATGGAACAACATGCATTGTATGATTTCTATGAATTAAAATGTGCGAACCAGAAGTAATAATACCCCCCCCCCAAAATGCTGTAGAGATGGCTCTTTATATATATATATATTTTCATATGCTAATTTATGAGAAATATGGACTGTTATGGATTTGACAGTTCTGTTATAGATGTGACAATTCACTTACCGACTATAGAAAACATTACTTTAAAAACACATCAAATGCATTAGAAGTTTAAAAGAGCTTGACCACCAAATATTGAAATCTGACCTTTCAGTAAAGTGAAAACAGTTGGTAAAAACTTTATTTTTGTTAAGGTTTTAAGATCTTAAGGTTGACATTTGCATGGAATTGCCCAATTTGGAATTGTTTGATATATGCTGGTTAGTTCTGGTCTGGTTCTAGCTTCGCCAGAATGACTAGAGTGAATGACAATCTTTATTATCTATGGTTTAAAATCCCGTTTGGGCACAAACACCTAACATATTCCAGTGGTCTATCCTGGTTGTTTGAGCAGGGTGCACAATATTTTCTCCGAGATTACCTCTGTATTCCTGGGAGCTCAGGCCTGCAGAGCACTGCTCCGCCATCTGGCTCTCTCCTCTCACCCTTTTGTTGTGTTGTGAATTGTATAGTGTCTTAACAGTCTGCTACACCCTGCATTAGTATTGGCTGGTGTATCTCTTTATCTAAAGTGGACAGTAAATCTATGAGAAATGCACTCTCGCTACGCCACTAATAATTGGATAATGCAGCCAGGGCCACAGAACTGCTTTGCCAACAACAGATTTCTGACTTAAATGTTTGATCAATGGGCGCAGCTCCTTACGATTGTAAAACTGTCATTTTTTTCTGACAAAGTGCATGCAAATAAGATTTAGGAAAAGGAACAAAGCTAGCTTTGCTAACATGCAGTTTCTGACACTTAAGTGCATTATCCGTGTCTATATAAATCTAAATGAAAACAGGAATGCTGTCCTGGCGTGTTGCTTGTCATCTAAACTCCTTGTTCTCTACTTTTGTCTTTCTCCTTTGCCCCCAATCTTTTTAATCTCTCCTGCTTTTGCATTTGCTTTCCTGTCATTTCTACTTGTTTTCCATGCGTTATATTCCTCCTGGTCATGCCACACGATCTACACCACCTTTTTACTTCCCTCCTGTTCTTCTCTGTGTCTGCTTGGCCGCCTGTGACTGTAGAAGAAGGAGACGGATGTCGAGGACTCAGGTACAGCTGTTTGCCCGTCATGCGCGCATGTGTTTGTTCTCTGCAGTTGCTTTCTATGCATTTATATTGATTATTGTACTTTATATGAACTCCCAAAAAAGATATAAGGACACTTAAGCCAAAATGGATATTGACATTGTAAAATGTCAAAGTGTCATTCATTTTGAAACAAATATAGGACACACACACTTTTTTTAGGAACATGTTTCATAAAAAGAAATGTATTAGGTCTTAAACTTTAAAATATAAGATTGCTTTAAATTAGGAAGTATACAGACACGTTCTAGTATTACATCGTTACATGCGGCTCCTCTTCTTGGGTGGAGGATTTGACGTGACACTAAAACTGCCTTTGGGAAGCAGCTGATTTCAAGTAATTGCAAAAAAAGCTATGTCATTTGTTTGCAGAGTGACTTGAGTGTCCAAAAATATCAAAATATTTTTAAATGAATTTCCTATAATGAATTTACACAATTGCACTCCAATGCAAATGTGTAATTTTGTCAATTCCCCTTCATTTCTATCTCCCAGAGCTCTGGGCAACAGATCCCCCTGGTGGTGGAGAGCTGCATTCGCTTCATCAACCTGCACGGTAAACCTGTCCATCAAAAAAAACTCATTAAGTATTATAGACAATAATAAAGTCGGTGTAAATGTTAATGTGATGTGTTTTGTTCAGGTCTTCATCATGAAGGCATTTTTAGAGTGCCTGGATCACAGACTGAGGTTAATAATATCAGAGATGACTTTGAACGAGGTAAGAGAGTGTTTAATTTGAGAAACACATGCCAAAACATTTACACCGTGTCTTAACTGGACACTGCCGCATCCGGTGTGTACAAAATTTATGATGGGTTCTAATGTGTTTCTAATGTCTTTTGTCGTGTCTGGTGTAGACACAGTGTTACTGTACGTGTTATATGATGATTTGATATAAATGATTTGATGTTTTTTTCTCACAGTCTCTTCTGTGTTGTTCTGGTTTGTCAGGAGAAGATCCCCTCACTGATAATGAGAGTGACATTGATTCAGTGGCAGGAGTTTTGAAGCTTTATTTCAGAGGTCTGGAAAAGCCTCTGTTTCCAGATGAGAGCTTTAGCCAGCTCATGGAGTGTGTCCGTAAGTTTGCTTGTGTGAACAGAGGTCCTAAAAACCCTTTGGGTTCTCAGTTACCCTTTGATTAAAATGTGTGAAACAATAGGTCTGTCAAAAATTTGTTCAAAATAACTTCTTGTGTTCCATTAAATGCTGGTCATATGTGATCCTTTCTGTGAAATCCTGGATGAAGTCTCATAATCAAATTATTTGATTTGAGATTTTGAGCATTAAAGTAGTTATAACCCAAAAATAGGTCTTGTGTGTTTATCACTATAAATAATTGGATAGAGTATAAAATAGATTTCAAGATACACTACTCAAATTATCATTTATAAAACGAAATTATAAATTTCATATTTTAAATATTCAAATTAATGATTTTATTGCAGTATGTTTATTTTACACACACAAAAAAAACACTGGAGGTAAGCTTCCTGAACATTTATTTTAGTCTTTGACATGACCTAACTGATTTCATTTCTTTGGCATTACTCGGTCAATAATAATCATTTCAAAAATATTGCTGCCGTCCTTTTAAAACATTGTAAATCTCGTGGGAATAAATCATAATTAATAGTGACCCTTTATGTTTGTCATTTGGGTTTTGCAAATATCTAACCAATAAAAAGTATTAAAAAGTCCTTGTCAACTTCGACAACACTGTATTTAATCATTTTAAAAGTACAATGTTTTTTTTCCATTTCCCCAAAAACTGTGAATTTGGACATTCATGGTTTCGTAAGGACGGCGGGTTACATATTCACAGAATTGTAGATTGAATTAATGAAAGAAACAAAAAACGACTAGCTGAGTTTTTCACAAGCAACGTCACATAAGAAGTGTCTCTAATTGATTCACACTGTTTCTTGACTAAGTTCCAGTATCTCTTTTCATTTGTGGCGTTTTGTTACAGAGATTGAGAATACGACCGAGAGGGTAGCTCAGGTGAAGTCAGTGGTCTCGTCCTTCCCCAGACCGGTCGTCATAGTGATGCGTTATCTATTCGCCTTCCTTCATCAGTGAGTCCTGCTCTCTTTACCTTGAAGACCCTTGTGGTCATTCCAAACCTGATAATGATGTGCGGTGATAACATGTGTTTGGTTTGTGCATTTAGTGTCTCTCAGTACAGTGATGAAAACATGATGCAGCCCTATAACCTGGCCGTGTGCTTCGGACCCAGTCTGCTCAGAGGGGGTGATGAAGTGACCCTGGCACCTCAGATCAATGACCTTGTCAAGAACATGATTCTCCATTGTGAAAACATCTTCCCCGGGGTATCCGAACTCCCAGGTCCGGTATATGAGAAATGCATGACTCTGGAGCAGGAATATTGGTGAGTCTAAAAGCATACGTCTTATGATAAATTTAGTCCTTTTGTAGCCTATATTTAAAAACAATTCTGTAACATTTATTTTTAGTGAACCAATCACAGAGGAGAGCGAAGGAGATGTTGATCATCTTCCCAGTGAAGATGGTAAGAAAATGAAACATACATCATAAATATTTTTATTCTAAAGCTGTTCAAGGTTCTGAATAATTGTTTATTATCTCAATGTGTCCATGTGTGTTATGTGTTGGGCTCTTGTGTCCTCACGTTGCATTGTGGGCATTTCACATTGGGTGTGCTACATTTTGGCATATGTGCTATTTGTGTGTTGCCATGCTGTGTGCTGTGTTTGCGCTTTATGTGGCGTATGTTCAGAGTGGGAGGCAGTGGCTTTGTTTGATTATGTTGCACGCTCCGCAGCCGAGCTGTCTTTCAAGCAGGGTGACCACCTCCTACTACACAGCAAAGCCTCTCCTGATTGGTGGAGAGGGGAAATAGGTGGAGTGAGAGGCCTGATTCCACATAAGTACATCAATGTGGTGGAGGGGTGAGACCATATTCTCCATAAATATCAAAGATTCAATTTCTGTCATTTGTAGATCTTCATGACAATAGATTGAATAAAACGATGCATATTAATAACATAAAAAGCAATTGCAGAGGCTTTATAAATGATATTCAGTGACGTTTTCTTAGCTTTACTCACTAGTGTTGGTAACTCATCCAGTCTTCTGATCCTCAGGGCGGAGCGTAAGGAACGAGGGAAGAAAGAAGAGAGTCGAGGGGGCAGCACTGGAAATCTAACAGAAGATCAACAGCTTGCTGAACACAGCTCCCGGTACATTGAATCACTCTTCGGATAATAATACACTATGAATACTCTGCATAGAACAACTGAGATTTTACCTGTACTGTGTGTTTGCTGTCATTGCCCAGCATGAGGGTGAACAGTGACAGCGCGTCTCTTCCAGGCCGGCAGAGGACAGGCAGTGGAGGCAACAGTGTAGGCGTGGGTGGCAGCGGAAGCCCCATTCGAAAGCTCACCCTGCATGTGCCCGAGGGACGAATTGTTTTTCCTCCACCGCCAGTTGCAGTTGCACGTCAAATCTCAGGGTGAGACCACGTAAACTTACCACATGTGCAAACTGATGTTTAAAAAAATTTTCATTTCTTTAAGATGGTTCTAGTCACAACATATATCCCACAGTAACGATTGTGTTATTCCACGATTTTGACGACTTGACTATTATAATAAATCTGGAAAAATCTAAATAGAGTAGGTGATCCTTAACTTTCCAGTGCTGAACAGGGACACACAACCGATCAAAGAAGTTCAGAATATTAAGAGTACATCTGAGTGCCCCCTGCTGGCCTTACTAGCACCCTGCGGAAGTCTCTCATCATAACCATGTTCAACCCTGTTTAGCATTCAGGTTACATTTTCTAAGTTGAAACATTTCAAAAAGTTATATTTATTACAAATATCTCTTTTTCTTTTAGTCATCATGAGCGCAGGCACACTTTAGACACTCTGAGGCCGATAGGAGGAGCCACAGACAGACAGACAGTACATATCGACAAGGTATGATTCTGTGTGATGAACTTTCATTTAATTCTGGGAATTATTCGTTCACCAATACGAGCGTTCAAATTACTTGCTTGTTTCAAACATACTGATCAACCCTTGCTGTCATATTCCTTTCTTCCTCATTCATTTCTTTTCACTTTTTCCTTCGTTCTTCATCTCTCTCGCTCTCTCAGGAGGTCAGTCGCCAGATGAACTCTGTCTTCAAGGAGCTGTTGTCCCGTCATCCTCCTCTAGAAGTCTTGAATGCTCCTCCCTCCTCTCCCCCCGCATCCACTCCTGCAGTATCTTCCATTGCTTCTCGGCATTCAGTGAAGAAAGGATTCAGAGGTCTCTTCAAACCCCAAGACCAACAGGACTGACGGAGAACGATATACGAGTGATTTTGAGTATTGAGTGAGTCTGAGTGGTTGGGCAACAGTGAATTCATCACAAATATGAATATATTTTTCCAGACGTACAGTATGGTAGTCTTTATGCCTTATTATCTCAAGTGTATTAGAAAATATTTCCGGTTAAGTCTAAGCAATCACTTAACCAGTGACTGATTATGATTTTATTTTTGTGTGAGTCATTGCTCCTGTTAATGGTTGTATTTGTGTTAAAGCTTTGACAGCAGTTAATCATAATCGTCTGTCGCGGTGTTGTTTAATGTGTCTTGGGTTTTATATTGTAGTGTTAGGCTGTGTCTTTATGGAGAAATGTTCATATCTGCTGATGATGTTTTCTTTGAGTACCAGACAGCAGACCAATTGGTTTCAAAAAACTTACAAGCCACATAGATACTGATAGGCAAGTAAGTGTGTTGTGGGATTGACATCAATAACAGACAGAGCCCACATTGTTTATTTTAGATAAACACAGTCTGAGGCTTTGGAAATGTTTAAAAAGAAATTATGGCCAGCGTGAAAGTTAGTTAGATACTTTGGAGAGAAATGTCATTTGTTTTCATTTTTGAGCTTTGTTTTCTTGTTTTGCTTTTTTATAGGCTCCAAGTACAAAATTATGATATTAAAATGTTTTGCATTCAAGAAGAAAAGTTGTTTAGGTTTAATAACAATTGCTGATTTTATTTCAAGATTTCTTAGTCATTTGCTATTTAAAATGCATTTGAGCCTTTTGTTCATTTCGATGTACAATGTATTACTATAATTTTTAACATAATTATATTACAAACTGGCCAACACACGCACTCGCGTAAAAACAGGTGAAGTGGCCAAAATAAGCACAGCAGAGCAGCCACCCTTTACCCTCTGACTCCATTTTCTCTCGGTCACATATGAAAACTAAAAAGACAACTGTGAAGACGAGTGCCTTCAAACACTCAGAGCAGCTCAGGAAATGTCAAACATCAAACACGTCAGAAAAAGAGAGAGAGGAGACCTGACTTCTGAGATGATCAAACTGTGAAAGAGCAAGTGCAGTCACAGGAAGCACAATGGCACTCACTTCCTGTCCTCTGCACTGGTGCACATTACTGCCCCGGGTCACTGTCTCCCTCACAGTTGCATTCCCCTTAGCAGTGTGTTTCTCTGTTAAATGATGTCTTCAATGCTGTATGAGATACAATATTATCAGAATAAATTATATAGATTGAAAAATACTGTGAGTTTGTCATTAGTGTGATTTATCTTTTTGTGATCTGTTTGCCATCTGGATTCAAATGATTATACCTGATGTATTAAATTTGTTTATTTAAAGTATGCCATAAACTGAAAATAAGTCAATATTTAAGATGATATGTGTGAAAGCTTGCTGTGTTCAGAGAGGTTTAGGCAGTCCGGTAACATGATCAGTGGTGCGGTGCCCCTCTCCATTCCTCTACCCAAAATAACTCTACACTAACCCAACTAATTCTTCTTCGAATATAGACGCATTCACAAGCCAGATTGAGGTACAGAAGACGGGCCAGAAAGAGTGAGGTCACACCTCCATACTAAGACAGTTCCTGCTGTGCTTTCCCAGTGATAGTACACTAGGCCACACTGGGTAACATCCAATTATCCAATTCATAAGCTAGATGCGGAGCCAGGCACGATACATGTCAAAAGTTTTTAGCCTGCCTAGCTGATAAATCATAACCTTTGCTTAAGCTAGATTATACTTAGTTTACTGGAACAGGAATATTGTTTTTTTTTGGACCAGGACTATTGAAGGGGTAAGTGAGAATATTCATAGTTGCTAAAAAGATATACATTACATTCATGAGTATACTTGAGGATACTTAATATTGTTGATGAAATGTGTTTATTCTAATGAATCATCATTTGTATATTTAGTTGTTTGTAAATATTCGATTTCTTTGATTTGTAAAATGTAATGAAAATCTACATCTACACAATACTGATGGGTTCATCTTTTGTTACTTAAATCTAGTCAAGCAAGCATGCAGTACTCCTGTAACAAGTGTAAATATAGTCGCAAGAATACAGTTGTCAGTCTGTGTCTTGTGTGTCTCTGACAAAAAGCCTGTAATTGCCAATTAATAAAAATAATATGAGCAATTTAACTTCAAGATTTTCATAACCAAAGACTCCTTTAACCTCATTGCTGATGATTTACTGATAAAAAGTTCAGTGTGTGGCTTCGCGGTCAATATGATGTCAGATGAGTATTTGGTGGAGTGTAAAATTGATGACGATGATGATGACGATGACTACGGGGTGCAGAAAATCCAGCCCTCTCCTCCTCCACCACCACAGTTTAGCTCCAGCCCCTCCATCACTCCCCAGCCCTCGCTCATTCACGTGGACATCAGAGACCCATGTGGTGTCAACAAACATTTGAAGGTGAGTGCACGTTATTGGTGTTCTGTACTGTATGCAATAGAGAGTTTACATGAGAATAGACCTGTGACTAATGGGTGTTTTATGAATTAAAATGACAAGCACATCCAGATATGAAAATGTAGCTCAACTGGTAGAGAATGGTGATAACTGTAATGAGACCAACATTGAAACCATCCTCATTTTTATGGACTCAAGACCAAGACTTCAACTCTGATTCTATCTAAATATACGTTTTATATACTGTATGTAATTGTTCCTTCTTTGTGACACCAGGTAGAGTTCAGCGATGTATTAGCAGAGCCTGCCTCCACACACAGTTATGATCGTGTGTGGATTTACAGCGGGATCGCCTTCGAGGCAATGAGGCTGTGGTGCTACCGTTGTCTGACAGCCCTGTGTGCTGTGCCCGTCTCTTGTCTCTGTGGCTGTCTCTTTGCCCTTCTGGCGTGCATGCATATCTGGTAAGTTTATTTTGCTGCCATAAAAAATCGGTTATAGACGATAAAATAACAGGTAATAAAACAAATTACTTAACAAACTTATTCTTACTGGTCCCTGCCATCAGGTGTGTGATGCCATGTATCCAGGTGTGCCATACATGCTTGCCCTGTGTAAGGTCACTGTGGATGAGTGTGGTGAATATCTTCATCGCTCCATTCTGCACGTCTGCGGCTCGCTGTTGCAGTGGCATACATGTGCTGTTCTCAAAGGAGTGATGAAATAGTCTGAGGAAGCTGGTCAAACTGCTTTTCAAAGTTCACACTGAAAAACTAAAGCAACTAGAGCAAAAACATGAACCTCTGGAATCTCTGATTGGAATCTCGTCATGCCACCATGAGACTTTCGAAGAAAAATATGACATGTTATTCTCTTTGTTATAAATCTTTATGCAGGACATAATCAACGCTGGTTCAATGCTGGTCCAGAAGAACTTCCTGTTTCAGTTAGAAAACGTTTTAACAAAATACAACAAACATAACCTTTATAACCTCATCAAAATGTTAAACATATAGAGTTAAGATTTAATTATGTATGATTTAAGATTTAAAAATAAAATAAATAAAAATGTAACCAGAAGTTACTCTGGACCAGTGGTTACATCTTGCAAAGTGGTCTATATTATTATTTCGAATAACAACAGTAATATTACATTTTTGGTTTTCTATGTTTATATTGTTGTCTTTTTGCTTATAACAAGCAAGTGTCAAGTATTATATAATAACAACAACCCATGGTTACCTTTTCATTATGTGATTTACACTGTGATCTTTATGTGAATAAACCAATTAATAAAAATCACACCTCTTTGTAAGAAGTTATAAATGCAACAACTCCGCCGCAGCTAGCCACGCCCCTCGCATCAGCGCATTTCCCCAGTTTCCCCCGCTCCTATTCACGGACTACATTTCCCATAACCCCTCACACCCGATTATCACCATGATAACACCCGCACCTGATCGTCATTCCCTGCACACTTCATAACCCATGTGGTGTATCCTGTCTAGCGTCAGGTCCAGTTCTGTTGTGATCGGTTTACGAGTTAGACCAATCTTTATTACCCGTGGATGTTGTCTGTTATTTGGAATATATTTACCCGTGGATGTTACCTGTTATTTGGATTATATTACCCGTGGATGTAACCTGTTATTTGGATTATATTACCCGCGTATAGTACCTGTTATTTGTACTTGCATGTGGATGTTACCTGTCGTTTTACTACTCACCTGTGGCTGTTACGTTACCTGTTACCTGGATTGTTTCACCTGTCTTCAATTCACTTTACCCTGCAATAAACCCATGTCAACTTCAGCTCTCCGTGTGGGGTCGTCCCTCAGCCTGTAATTGTTACAATAGGCACTTTTATTATTTTACTTTTAGTAATGTCATCAGTATATATATGTAATTATATTAATACATCTGGACATGTATAAATTGACCGGTCAAAAAAAAATCTTGCAACTGCATGTACACTGCAGCCAAATAATGGCAAAAACAAACTCTTCATTACACTTCATTATAATTTCTTTATGACTTTTAAATATGATTATTTTAATTTATAAGACGCCGTTTGTAAAATAAACGAAAGCACCTCTTTTCAAGAAGTTGTCCGACACTTTGCAGTCGTGTGTGCTCCCATGATTCCACTACCCGGAAGAAGCAGTTCGCAGTGTGATGAAGCGCGGAAGTAGCGCGGGGGAATTCCTCGACAATCTGCGCCTGTATGATCTTCTGTGGACACTTTTTACCTGATTTACTATATCAAGATCGTTTGTGAATTTCCTTGCCGGTGAGGCTGAAGATGTTGCCTGAGCTGAGCTCCTGCGGTTGACTCTAAACGGGGCCGTGTTTGCTTATACAAGTCACTCGGCTCACAGCGGATCTATTTAGCCAGAGACGTGTAACGTTACGTGTTAACGTCTTAAAAAAGGTAATGTTCACTTTACAGTAACGTTACATCCTAAGATATGTTTATCACATCGTTGATGTGCATGTGAACAATTTGAAGCGTGTTATTACGTGAATTTTTTTATGTTATGCGGTTTTAAAAACACTGATGCTAGTTGTGTCGTTAGCTGAACCCTGTCAGTAACCTGTAAACAAAACACGTAGCGATTAAAACAAATCTCCCGTGAACAGAGGACGTACGTAAGGAGTAAGGAAATTAGATTATTAAGGCCAAAAATTACATTTTAAACAATAAATGCTAAACCGCTGTTCGTCCTCACACTTTGTCGAAGTGAAACCTATTTTTCTCGAGCGTTAACGCCGCATAAAAACGAAATCATAAATTTGTAAGCAAATGGGTAATTTAATTGTATAAACGTTTTTTATTAACACGAATAAGGGACAGACGTGTCCGGGAATATCCCCCTCAGCTCGTGTACACTTAAAGTGAAACCGGAATTCATCCATTATAATTTGCGAAAGGGCATCAGACTGTACTCTGTAAACGTATTTTGTTAACAATACCACCACAAACATGATCTATATTGAAAAAGAGCTCCATATGTTTATTGCCAGAATCATGGTCCAGCCGCAGCCGTCCGGGGGTTGCACTCTGCAGTGGGAGTTGAATGGGGAGGAGGCTGTGGGGGCTGGAGGTCACGGGTCACTGATGGCCAGTTCACAGGGGTCTCTGAAGGTCCCTCCTGAATTAGCGGGAAATGAAGTGGTCCTTCGACTCCTGACAGACAATTACCAGCTACGAGGTGAGACAAGAGAGTGATTTTAAGTATAAGAGAAATTTGGACACATAACACAAGTATTAACAGTGTAATAATACACAATGTGTTACATTTACATTAATTCATTTGGCAGACGCTTTTATCCAAAGCGACTTACAAGTAGGAGAGCAATGAACATTTTGTCAACAAGCTAAACAGTACCGTTAGTTCACAAGGCCATGCTATTAGGAGGATTAAAGCTGGAGTAAGCAAGGGAGAGAAAAACAAGATTTTTAGACACAATACATAGACAGTTATTGGTTTTATATACTATTGAACGCTATATATATTGTTCCTTCAACTTGTAAACAGATGCGACGGATGGTCACTTTTGAATCAATAAACAATTTGAATTGTTCCACAGAGGCACTGAAGCGAAGCAACGATGCCCTAAAAGAAAGATGTGAAGAAATGGAAGGATGGCAGAGGAGGTCAAGAGAAGAACGGGAGTTTCTGAGCTGTAGGTTTCGTGAGGCCAGATCCTTAGTGCAGCGACTGGCGGAGGAAAACCAGAGCTTGTTGGGCCAGCTCAACCACAGCATCACTCACACGGGAAGTCCAAACATTGACCATCCTAAGGAGTCTAGAAGTCAAGGTCAGGACCAAGGCCAAAAGTACACCAATACAGAGAAGAATGTCTTCATTGACACACCTGAAGTAGGTTTCCTCTCGTGACCATTAATTTAGAGTTTTCATAGTTTGCGGAAAGTTATTATTCAATTGAAATGAATGTTAATGGTCCTGTTTGCTGTTATAACACAGGTATTACATGAAGCTGTTTTGATAGATCAAGCTGAAGGAGTCACTGACAGACACCCAATGCCTCAAAGTTTGGTAATGTTTCAACATTCTTAACATTTATAATGCAACAATGTGTGCCAGATACTTAAGTAAAAAATAACTAATTTGTCATTTATACAATATTCTGTGCATTTTATCCATTTATTCCATTTTATTTTGAGTAAAATCCAAGATTATAGTTCCCTAAACTAATCTTTAGTTTTCTTGCATCATTCTACCTTTCAGCCTACTGAGGGCTCTAATGACTTTCTGAAACTGCTGAAAAGCCATAAAGAAAAGCTAGAGGAAGGGATGAGAGTGTTGAGAAGAAGAAACGAAGAGCTGGAGAAGGAGAAAGCAGTGAATGAGAAAGAGAGAGAAAACCTTCTTGCCACCGTGGAGCAGTTACGCTCCAAGCTCACTCATGTAAAACATTGTTTCTATTTGCTTACTGAGTAAACGCATGCCACATATACATTTACTGTACAAATAAAATGAAAAGGGTTCATCGTCTTCCCCTGAACTTATTGAACACTGAGATATTGTGAAATGTTCAGAATGCTCTTACTTTATGGGAACTGGGTAAAAAAAACAGCACAAAAAATATTTTCCAACTGATGTCAAGCCATGCATTAATTTACAATTGTCAAAATGTGATGCAACATATGCAATGATCTACATTGTATCATTTATATTTCAGTTTAGTTAATGCTTTTATCTTTTTTCTTTCTCAGAATGGTGGTTTGACTGAAGAATCAGTCCAGCAGACATGTTCTCTCACTGTTCCTGCAGAACGGTACTTTAACATATTTAATCGACTCTGGTCTTCCTCTTCCTTGGTTTTAAATGGCGTGATAATGCAGTGCATAACCCAGTTACACGCACTCAACTCTGCTTGCTTGGATTGTACTTTAATAAACTCTCAAGGGTTGTGGTGCTTTGCTTCGGTTTAATGTGAATAGTTTGCTCTTTTTCTGTCTTAATACCTTAACCCATGTGTCTGCTTAGCTCTCACTTGGCTAAACTAACTGAGCAGCTTCAAGCTACGCAAGGCAGGTGAGGGGAACCGTGTATGTGTGCATGAACGTCCATCCCCTCATTGGTGTTGAAAGAGCATAATCGAAAGGAATATTTCGATGTAAAATGAGGATGCGGTTAATAGTATTTGTGTTTTTGGTGCGGCGTAGGTACAGGGAGCTTCAGGAGAAACTGGACTGTCTTCAGAAGAACTCCATGCAGAGAGACAGAACCGAGGCTCTTCTCAAACAGAAAGAGAAGGACTTTGCTCAGGTGAGCAAGCACACAGACAGTCTTTTTCAAAACTGAGCCGTCAAGTGTCTACACATATTCAACAAAAGATTCCTAAAAATAATACTGACTCTTCGTTTGTAGCTGACAAAGGACAGTGAAGCTCTAAGAGCTCAAGTCAAATCCCTTCTCGGGGAGCTGAATGAACGACAAAACTGGCTGGAGAAGAGCGAAGAAGAAAAACGACTTTTAGAGGATAAGTGAGTGAATCTGTTAATCCCTGCATGCGTATATGTGTGTTGATGTAAGTGTTGTGTATGGTCTGTGTGCTCAAGGGCTGTTACTGTGCTCTTCCAGCCTGACTAAGAAGACCGAGCGATTGCAGGTCTTAGAGAGAGAAATGGAACAGCAGAAGAAACAGCACAGTGTGACTGTAGACAATCTTTTACTGAAGACTCAGAATCTTGAAGCTGCATTGAAGACTGAGAGGCTCGTCATAGTAGAGGAGAGGTTAGCCTCATTGTACAGACACATCCGGATAAAACACAACTTCCTTTTTTTATTGTTACAATGGCAATAGTGACCAGCAATTTCTGTAATCTTCCTCATGCAGGAGGAAGTTGGCACAGCTCCAGCACGCATATACCTGTCTGTTCCAAGACTACGACAACAAACTGAAAAGTGAAAAGCAGGCCAATCACCGGGTAGGTAGCTGTTATTTTTTCAGTGCCTGTTGATGAAGAATTACCTTTTAATTCTCATTTACAGGTACATTAAAAAAATCAGAATATCATAAAAACGGTCAATATTTTGTGTCACTCATTTAGGAAAGTGAAACCCATATATTATATGGATTCAATACACATAGTGCAATATTTCAAGCCAGTTTATTCCTTGAAATATTGATGATTATGGCTTAAAGATAATGAAAACCCAAAATTCAGTGTCTCAGAAAATTTGAATATTACATAAGATCGATAAGAAAAAGGATATTTTAAACAGACATGCCTGACTTCTGAAAAGTATGTTCTTTTCTATGCACTCAATATTTGGTTGGGCCTCCTTTTGCATGAATTACTGCATCAATGTGGCGTAGCATGGAGGCAACCAGCCTGTGGCACTGCTCGGGTGTAATGGAAGCCCAGGTTGCTTTGAAAGCGGCCTTCAGGTCATCTACATTGTTGGGTCTGGTGTCTCTCATCTTCCTCTTGGCAATACCCCATACATTCTCTATGGGGTTCTGGTCTGCCGGTTTTGCTGGCTTATCAATCACAGTAACACCATGGTCATTGAATTGTTACTTTGGCAGTGTAGGCAGGTGCCAAGTCCTGGTGAAAAATGAATCAGCATTTCCATAAAGCTTGTCAGAAGAAGGAAGCATAAAGTGTCTAAGATTTCATGGTAGATGGCTGCGTTGACTGGATTCAGAAAACACAGTGGACCAAAGTCCTCTTTTTAGATGAAAGTAAATTAAGCATTTCAGTTGGAAATCAAGGTCCCAGAGTCTGGAGGAAGTGTGAAGAGGCACATAATCCATGTTGCTTTTAAAGTCCAGTGTCAGTGATGATTTGGGCTGTCATCTCATCTGCTGGTGTTGGTCCACTGTGTCAACATATAACGCACAAAATATTTCACTCTATGTGTTATGAATCTATATAATATATGGGTTTCACTTACTGAAATTAGTGAGGAAAAATATTGACCTTTTTCACGATTTTCTTTTTAGATGTACCTGTATATGCATCAAAAACAAAATAACTTGATAACATCATGGTTTCATGTTTGTGGTAAGCTTGTTTCTGTATACGTCAAAGATTGGTCATGAATATACAAATGTAAACGGAAAGTGTGCGTGTGTGGTGTTTCCATTGCAGAGCGGAGAGGCAGATACACTTGCTAACAGGTTAGCAGAAGCTGAGAAAGCTCTGGCCCTGAAACAGGATCTCATCGATAAACTCAAGGAAGATACGGAGCAGTTGAGAGCTACTTTAGAGACTATACCAGTACTGACTGCTCAGGTGAACACACACATACATATACTCTCCTTTATTTATGTTACCATTATAGATTTTTATTCAATCTGATAATAATGTAAAAGAGTGCTTTTCACAAATAGGTCATACACAAAATAGGACTTGCTGTTCTTTAATATTTTACTAAGCCAAATGTCAGTTATAAAGTTCAATGGAAGTTTGTGGTTAACCTTTAGAAAATGTTAATTTCTTGGTTTTTATTTTATATGAGGTTTGGAGCCCTGTTTACAAACTTTGACATAGTTTAACAAACCTGGACATAGTTTAAAATCCTGAGTTATGCGAGAAACAAATAAAAGAAAGAAAGAAAGTTTGTTACAATTTTGCACTAAAATATCCAAAAACCACTAGGTTAGTGTTATATATGTTGTTCAGCCGAGTACTTACAATTTCTCAAATGTTTCCAACTACTCGTAAATCATGATAAAATCCCATTCTAAACAGTGACACGGGACGTCATATACGCTTTACCCTTTGTTACACCTTTACTGACGTGGAAACCGCTTGACAACAGTGTCATGGACAAATGCGGAAGTAGTTTCTAGCGTCTAGCAAGCCACTAGCTTGTTTCGAGCAATCAATTATATATACTATAAAACTTTAGTACTTAACCTCATCTGCTAACACGATTTCTCGTTCCCGTCTGATTAATGGCCATCAGCGGTGGAGTTGAAAACAACAGATCCCCTCCATCCACGCTCCTTCACAGTGTCATCACGCTTTGCCATTGTTGTTGTTTTGATCGTCCTACCTCTATCGGGGTTTTTTTTACAAACTGTATCTTAAAGATTTATATGCTCCGTAATGAAAGGGACAATTCCCTCAAAATTGTAGTCAAAAGTGCCCTAGAACTGTTTGCTTTCCTGCATTCATCAAAATATCTTCTTTTGTGTTCAACAGAACAAAGCAATTTATAAAGTATTTTTCAGTGTAGTCAATCCTGACTCTATTGGTTGGGTGAACTATTCCTTTAAGGGGTATTTTGCTTAACTGGTCAATGATAATGTGCAACAGCAAGGAAATAGGTTTGATTTCTGGGAAATTCATTAATTGGTCAAATGTTGACTGTTGGATCTCAAATGTACTTTAAATGCATAATGCCCAAATGTGAATGTTGTATCATCTTCATACAAAGTGTCAATCACTTATCATTTACCTCATTCAGAATACATGATGATGTCATACACTCAAACACTATCCTGTTGGGATGTAACATTATCAAAATCTCACTGTACGGTAATACCTCGGTATACCGTGCACAGTGCAATAACTAAAATGGTAAATGATGACGTAAGCCATAAGCAGTCTTTTTACTTAATCCTCGTATCAAAACTGTTGGTTAAAGGTATGAGATGGGTCAAATTACCTAAAAATCCCTTTTATAAAATAAAATATTTTCACCAGATGGAACTTGCTAAAGGTAACATCTATTATTTTTTCTTACATTCTCTACGGTAGGCCTGGAAGACCTATCATTTAATACAGTCATGTGACCACGATACTATTGAGACAAATTTTCTATTGCAATAACACGGTATCGATAATATCGTTACATCCCTACTATCATGCCCATATGTTTTTATGCAGGCAGATATCTATAAGATGGACTTCTTGGCTGAGAGGGAGGCCAGAGAGAAACTTAATCAGAGGAAAGAGGAGCTGCAGGAGGAACTGAATAAAGCACTGGCTGAGATAGATAGACTCAAGCAAGAGGGAACCTCACGGTATGAATATGGGAGAAGAAAACGTGAACAAAATTACAACATAATTCTATCAGTCATGTCTTCCCTGTGTGAAACCAAATCCCTAAACTGCTCATAACATTACAAGACACTCATAGCCTCACAAGACATATGCCAGAAATTGTTGAAGAGCAATATTCACAGCTTTGTAGGCATTTCCACTTATTCAAAGGATCTGGTAGTTATTTTCGTCTGATATCTTTCAACATTCATGAGTGGTTAACATCATCTGCTTGTTGTTACCTCACAGAGCACGTATAGAGGAGATGCAACAGAGACACTTGGAGGTCTTCAGGCCTCGACCACTCCTTCCACCTTCAGTTGGTAAAAAACACCTTTTTCAAAGTCTGTATGATTTTAAACCACCAAATTATTCAATAAATAAATTGTTTATTCATAATGCATTATAATATTAATATAATTTATCATGTTTGGTTTAAAAATATGGTTCTCTTTTAAAGCACCATTCCCAGGAGCAGGCATGTTCAATCCGGCTCAACCTCTATCTGCACGCAGGCGAGAAGATGCTCAGGATGAGCAGCCCGATTATCGCTGCCCCAAATGTATGTACAAGGCACCAGACATGGACACCCTGCAGATTCATGTCATGGAGTGTATCCAGTGAAGTGTTCACGTGCTCTCTTAACATCTGAACTCAATCAATAGAAACAAGAAGAAAAATCTAGAACATGGTAAATATATCATGACATGAACCATCCGAGGACTTTGGACATTTAGTCGACTCGTTAATGTAGACAGATGTTTAGCAAATATTTTTATCTTGTGGTTCTGGAGTTGCCGCTATGTTCCAGTACACTTAGTGTATGTATCTCTTTAAAGAAAAATCTCATCTGTGCTTTAAAGAAATCTCATCTGTACTGCCTTTCTGTGACAGCATAGTGTAATGTAATGCACGTGTGAATGTTTGCTTTACGTCCGCACACATCTGACAGTGACTGTGTTTCCTTTATATCTGTGGTAATTGTTTCTCTGGAAATATGCACTCTTGAGGAGTCATGCCAGCCTGTATTAATATTGTGTATTATCAGCCAAAGTGATGATGAAAAAACTATTTGTACATACTATTGTTATGGAGAGATTTAAAACAATAAAAGTGTGAATATTATATTATTTTGTTTTTATTTTAAAACACACACAGTATTTCAATAATGTTCCTCATTTTCAATTTGAACTTATCTGTGAAATGAACGGGAATGTTTACAATTGAAAAATGTACTGTTTTATTGCTGTTAGAAGTATATACTGCCGTTATGTTTTCTTGTTGCCAAAATATGTCAGTGGCTACTGTGATGAACGACACGTGATGTAATACATACATTTACTTTGCCTCAGAAAGAAAGGGTACAGTATGTTTTATTTTCAGATGGCTTGGTTTATTATTGTATATTTGTCCTTATGGTTACTGTATTGTTTTGTAATGGAACGGTGTTCAAATAATTACAATGGATGTTTAAACGTGTCCACAGGAATCATAGGCAGTTTGAAAATCTACTATGCCAAAAAGAAACACCATATGTTCCATCCAATTTTATTTTGTTACTATTCGTACGTCGTGGCCATGTCTGTATGTCTGCAGTACCGGAGGCTTTCAACAGAGGGCGCGTCGACAAAATACACGTCATTCTTCAGTAGAGGTGACGTGTCTGTCCGTCTTTCATTGGGTGGACGCTCGTGTTTGGTCTTTTTTCTCTCAGGTTTGAGTAAGCTGTGGATATCAGTGTCAAAGGATCAACATGATGCGAGTTATTACAGCTATTTTGGCTCTATGTCTGGGTCTTTGCGCAGGTAATCTCATATTTTAATCAATTTATCATATAACGTTACAATACTGTTCGTTGATCGTTCAGAGAGGCTAACAGGGAAATGATTCGGACCACTGTAACCTACTGGTTAAGATTTTGACACAAGTTTATAAATTGTTCATCTCTATGCTTGTATTAAAGCACTTTTTCCTTGAGTTTATTCATTCAGTCTATAACTAACATCTCGGGTGATTCATTGTAAGGATGACGATGGCTAACTTAACGCTATATTGTTAAACGGTGTTATTTGTACGGATTATAATGTAACTAACTTACTGTGTTCTTTCTCCAGCTGATACTTGCACAGATCCTGTTATTTCACCATCTTCATACACGACGACAGACGCGCTCATCTCTTCTGAGACCGTGTTCATAGTTGAGTTGAGTCTTGCGTGTGCAAACGGAGCACAGGTGAGTAGATTATCAACCCATTCACGAAGTATATATGTGTACAGTTATTAGTACGGAAGTGTGGACTGAAAAAAAACTTCTCTTTGTCTTTTAGAGTGTTGCCTTGTACGCAGACGTCAACGGGAAACAGTTTCCTGTGACCAGAGGCCAAGATGTTGGTAAATACCAGGTCTCGTGGAGTGTTCCCCACAAGCAGGCCAGTTCAGGCACATATCCGGTTAAATTCTTCGATGAGGAGTCTTACAGTACTCTACGAAAGGTATGCAGAAGTTGTTTGGTTCTACGTTTTCTTGATCAGGTGCAAATCCATCCAAAAGTTCAATCAGCAGTGCTAATCACAAACAATGGTTTCAGGCTCAAAGAAATAATGAAGATGTTGATGCCATCAAGCCATTGTTCTCGGTCAATGTGGATCACAGGGTGAGTAGACATACTGATCTGCATTGTAAACAAAGACTTTATCTGTGGATTAAAGTGCTTTGATTATAACCAAAAACATCTTTCAAAAGTTATAACCACAAAGCATTGCACAGTTACTTTCACGTGAAATAAAAATGGAAGATATTTGGTTCAGTATGAATATGTTCACCTTAAGGATATCTATAAACTAGTGTGATTCAAAAATTTACAATTCACAGAACCAAAAATTATATAGAAAAAAGCATTCAAAACTTACATTCTCTCACTTCCACCAAAACAAATCTAAATTTTTTGCCATCATTCTGCAGTTTTCTGACCAATCAAAAGCTGTACAATATACTATCAGTCCCCACTATTGGTTATTTTAAAAGGATTCAATATTTCCCTCCCTAATTTCCTGTTTCTATAGAGAATGACCTCAATGCATTGAACAAAGCTTTAAAATATTTAAAGGCACTTCAGCGTGTCTTCAAGAAGAGCATTTTGTATTTTCTGTTTACCTTCCGTGCTTTTGTTCTTTTTATTAATGAATATGAAAATTGCAGGGTGCATGGAATGGTCCCTGGGTGTCTACAGATGTCTTGGCTGCGCTGATTGGTATTTTGGTGTACTACCTGGCCTACAGCACCAAAATTGCCATCCAGGCTTGAAGTCCACTAACACAGCATTGAAGATGACATGAGTCCATAATCCACCATTGCAGTTTTTGTTACGTTCCCATTCAGCCATTATTCCATTCTGTTGTGATGTGCAAATAAATCACAGAACTGTTTCAATGTAAGGTTAAAGGATCAGATGATGACAATAATCAAAACGTTAAAAGTTGGTGGTGTTTTTATTTTCTAACTAAGTGTCAAGAATTTGAAATTGTATGTCTGTGATATTAATTATAAACCTCAAAAGAACAAAGACTGGGCTGAATAATGTGTGACATCACCATGGTCCAGTTCTGTATTTTGCAATGTTCCAAATATCAATGAAATTCATTGAATATAGGAATAAAGAATTTTTTTGAAAGCCTTCCCGACTTTTTTTATTTTTTTGAGTTTTAAGTTCAATGTTTTGATGCCATTATTGTGCTAATATTATCACTCTTCTATGTATTTTAGTCATGAACAGATTTTCATCTGTAAGTATTTTTGCATGAAATGCAGAGTGAGGTTTATATGGATAATCACTGATGGTGGGATCAAATATGGCGGACGAGGTTAGGTTCACATTCAAGTCGGTTGTTGTTAATATAATCGGCCGACGCAAAGTGTATATATATATATACGTATCATTTAATTATCTATGAGATTCTTTTTTATTTTTATATGTATAAAAGCAGTATTTCAATAAGATATACATACGCGATAAACATCTGCAACTCGAAGTGAAACCTGGCTCCCCCCTACGCTAGTTGAAATGGTTCAGTCTGTAATCCCGCCTCGTCCACATTCGTTGCTTTGACCGAGTGTCAAACACGTTTACAGACAAACTACCGCTACACGATTTATATCCCAACCAGTCGCTCGTCTTTTCACGCAAATCCCATTCTTTCTCATTCTGAATGAGGAATAAATAAAGATCGAATTATGTCTGAACCACCTTCAGGGGATTCTGCCGGAGCGGGAGGTTATGGAGCCTTTTACCCGGCGGGATACCAGACGTTTCACCCGGAGGAGCACGGCCTAGACCGCGGCTTCCGACTGACGGCCTTCTCTGATCTGAAAGGATGAGGGTGCAAAGTCCCGCAGGAGGCTCTGCTCAAACTCCTGCAGGGACTGGAGCCTGACCGCCCGCCCGGAGAGGATGGCGGTTCGGGTTCGGGGGCTGGAGACGAGACCGCTGAATTCGGCCAACTTGTTTCAGCATCACAGGGTCCGAGACTAGGTAAAGCACGCACGTGACATGTTTACTGTCAAACTTGGCTAATAAAGCGTGCAGTAGCTCGGTAGTAGCTGTCTGATGGTTTTATAAAGTGGGAAAAGCGTTTTGTTTGCTCAGTTAAGATCGAAAAGTGAAACAGTAAACCAAAATGTATTACATGTTTAAATAAAGTATATACTGATGGACGGATAGAAGTGCTTTCACATGCATTTCTACTTGTGGAACAACACGTTGAGCATTTTATCAAAAAACGACACACTATTTCCCTCAATTTTGTAGATGTATGTTTTCATGTATTTTTATAGCCGTGTTTTATGTATAGGGTTTCAATACAGCTACGTCAGCAATGCTCATTCACATTGGCTTATGGTGTTGCTAAACTCCTGGCAAGTATAATAGAATCATCTGAACTTTGGACCCACCCAGTTATTGCGTGACACTTTAAAACAGGCCATAAGTAATCCAGCAAAAATGCCCCTACCATTGAAAGCTTGGCGAGTTAATAAATAAATGAAGCAGGGCCTTCATCATAACTAAATGTGGATGAATACATACAGATTGAAATTGTGAGAACTATTATGAATTAACTATTCCTTGACTGCAGGTATAGGAATGGACTCGTGTGTCATCCCTCTTAGACATGGAGGTTTGTCCCTGGTTCAAACCACAGATTTCTTCTATCCTTTAGTGGAGGATCCCTACATGATGGTGGGTGGCTGACTTTGGGAAAGTTAATACGTAAAATACAAGAAATGCAGAACTCAAGCATGTTGTCTTTACAGGGCCGAATTGCCTGTGCGAATGTGCTGAGTGATCTTTATGCCATGGGCATCACAGAGTGCGATAACATGCTTATGCTTCTTAGCGTCAGTCAGAAGATGAATGAGAAGGTGAGATTTCCTTTTCTCTGCGTCTGATCCTTTCATCGTTTTCCTTATTCTTTGATTTGACAAATTTTTTAAAAGCAAAGTGAGTTTTAATTTATGGATCTGCTCGATATCTCTACACGTGTATGAGGTTTTTGGTGGTTTGAGAAGCTGTGCATTATATGGTTTATTAATATGTAATGTACCAATGCACTCTCAGGAGAGAGAGCAGGTGATGCCTTTGATGATGAAGGGCTTCCGGGATGCGGCAGAGGAGGGCGGGACCTCAGTAACAGGAGGACAAACAGTCATCAATCCCTGGATCATAATCGGAGGGGTGGCCTCAGTTGTGTGCCAGCCCGGTGAATTCATCATGTGAGTTTCTTCCTGTCCATTCACCAGAAGCAGTCATCTAATATTAGATCACCACTTACCTGCATTAAATGGGAAAGAGATCAAATATATACGCATTGTGTAACCCATCTAAATGTTTATTTTGTGCATTGATATTGTGATCAGGCCTGACAGTGCTGTACCTGGAGATGTGTTGGTTCTTACAAAGCCTCTGGGAACTCAAGTAGCAGTGAATGCACATCAGTGGATGGATATAGTGAGTCCTGCCTTATCTCACTCACTGATATCATTAGTACGATTGTTTGTGATTCCTTGCATCACATCTTTTGATCTTTCACCCAATCTTTCTCCAGCCAGAGAAATGGAACAAGGTAAAACTGGTGATCAACAAAGAAGAGGTGGAGCAAGCTTATCAGGAGGCCATGCTCAACATGGCCACTCTCAATCGCACTGGTACCACATTGCACGAAAATTCTTTGCATGGATTGATTTTAACAATGCTGTCAATATTAGCACATGCCACCTAGTTTTACAACCTTGTAATACTTTATATGCCCCATATCTGTTCACTGAAATGAGAACAGTAGATAAAGATTTATGAACTTTTTATGTGCCGACATAAAATCCCTATATATTGGTTACAAAAAGTTCTCATTCTGTCTCTCTCTAGCTGCTGCTTTAATGCACAAATTTAATGCACACGCTGCCACAGACATCACAGGCTTTGGGATCATTGGACATGCCAGTAATCTTGCCCAGCAGCAGCGAAATGATGTCGCCTTTGTCATTCACAATCTTCCTATTATTGCTAAAATGGCCTGCAGTGAGCAAAGCTTGCGGTAACTTGTTTGGACTTTTGCAAGGAACCTCATCTGAAACATCAGGTAAGATCTACAGCGAGGCTCGATCGATAAACACAGTTTCTTTAAAGCGGGTGTAAAACACAGGGTTTCTGCCAATCTCATATTAATCTTTAGCACCTATAGAGTGGTAATGCATACTTCGTATCTTCGAAGAGTATTTAGTTTGATCACATTTATAAAAGATATATACAGCTTTACGATTGTTTCCGAAAACAAATAGCGCGTGCAGGGGTGAGGGGTAGGCTGAACCAAAGCACGTGCGCACCCATTGTCAATCCATTGTTTTTTGGCCTTTTGCATCTTTATGTGGATAGGACAGTGGAGAGTGAGACAGGAAATTATGGGATTAGAGAGAGGGATTTGGAAGCCGGGAATGGACCACCAGCGGGGATTCGAACTCTGGTCGCCGGAAGTGCTAGCACGTCGGCGCAAATTCCACTTTACCATACATATATCAGTTTCAATCGATCTCCAAATCCAGCGTTATATCCACAGTTTAATATACTTTATAAGATTCATCACCCAAATGCAGTGAGCAAACAAACACCTGAACTTCGCAAAGTATGCTCTCTCTCTCTTGCTTACAAGTGAAAGTGACATCTGCGCATGGTCCTTCTCCTGCTCTCATGTGGCCGTGCCGCATGCTTTTCCGGGAGAATTGTCCAATAAGGGACTAAGAAAAGATGTTACGAAACAGTTTTATATGTTCGAAAAAACCTTCCCGAAACCTGTACGATCTCCGGGGGAGTGTATCGAGCACAGAAATAATAAGTAATGCGCCCAACTTGTTTTTTGCCCATGTTAAATATGAGAAGACAGCACGTTTAACATTGTAAAGTAGTCAGAATGCATGACACATCATTGCAGGGCCGCTTTAAGATGAACTAACTATCATTTTAACATTAACTATTACACTTCTTTTCAATTCATGTACAATTAAGAACATCAATGTAATAACATGAAATAACAAATTACAGTTGTTACTTCTCTATTTAACTGACAAATTGGAAACCTCTCTTCCCCATGTTGGAAGAAATATGGGAATATTTAAGGTGTACGACTTTCTTGTTAAAAAGAAACCATAAAGATGTATACACACTTAACAATAAATCATCCTCATTGCTTTCCTGCAGGTGGTTTGTTGATCTGCTTGCCAAGGGAGCAGGCGGCTCGATTCTGCGCCGAGATGAAGTCCAGTCGTTTGGGTTTTTCAGGAGCTCTGGGGCAGGATGGTGGGCCAGGCGATGGGCAACAGGCATGGATCATCGGCATAGTGGAGAAGGGTAATCGCTGTGCTCGCATTATCGACAAACCTCGAATCATAGAGGTGCCGTACCGCGGGTCTGTGATTGGCACACAGGAGAGCAGCAACAACAATGCGAGTCCTCATGAGGTGCAGTTGACATAACTCTGCACAACTGTGAAGGGACTCTAATCTGTCATAAATCATCATTTTGTTCTTTAATTTTCTCCTGGCTCATTGGTGGTCTTGATAGATTTTTGTGTGTCTATGCTCATGTCATAGACATAGTGTTTGTCAGTCAATGATAGGAAATGCAAAAGACAAAAAGAATAGGTGAATAAGTCATTCTGCTGTCCATTTCCTCCCCCTGTTCAACCGAAGTGTTGAGAGCGACAGACCAAAAATGTTTTAATTTACCTGGTGGGAGATGGAATGGACAACAAACTTGCATTTTTTTCTTTCATTCTCATTCTTACACACGCACATCCAACTCTTTCATCTGAAGCCTTAGATCTTTCATTTTCCAGTTGAGATTTTTTGATGTATATCATTTTTTTTTACTGTTTTTTACTGTTAATTTCCTCTTGGAGAATTTTGACCAAGACCATATTTTTTTCTCCAAAAATGAGTGTTCAATTCAGAACATCTGGGTCTTTCAACAAAATGAGATGGCAGTTCCCAAGAACAGGTATCCATAACACAGCCTCTATTTGTCAACATTAGTTAACTATTAGTTAACATGAACAATTGTTTATGGTTTAGCTTTAACAAAGAGGAATAAGTGCTGTAAAAAGAATTAACTTATGTAACAAATAGGACTTTATTGTATATTGTTAAAGGAGTAGTTCACCTTAAAAATGAAAATTCTGTCATCATTTACATTCCCTCTTGTCATTTCAAACCTGTATGACTTTCTATTTTCTACCAAACACAAAATAAGATTTTTGAAAAAATGTTGGTAACAGAATAGCACAGCCCCTCCATTCACTTCTATTGTAACCAATGCAAGTGAATGGGGGGTTTGTTAACAACGTTCTTCAAAATATCTTTTGACAAAAGAAAGTCATACAGGTTTGAAATGACCAGGGAGTGAGTAAATGATGACATACTTTTCATTTTGATTTTTTTTTAACAAACTTTCCCAACAAGTCAGAAAGACAAAACTTGTAAAATGACAATCAAATCTGAAGTGTTTAGCTATTTGTCTATTTAGCTATCTGAGAAATTGAGCCTGAATGATCAGAAATATTGATTTCATTGTGATTATTTAATGGTACAATCAATTATTCATTTTTTGTTAAAGATTTAGATGTCCAAATTGTGATGGTGTTTATTTAGAATTGTCCACTTAAATCATATTCATAACACTGTAATACGTTTACTGTAGAAAAACACAGTCACATGCCTCGTGAAATAAGATTAATTTTCATTCTTTGGTCATTTTCCTATCTACAATAACCTTATAATGAAGTGCTGGTTAGATTGGGGTATAGCGGTAGCTTAATCATTTGATTCGCTATGCACAACATTTGTCATGGTATTCAGAGAAGTCATTTTGAACAATTTGCAGAGTGCATAATATATGAATGATGTGCATTACTCAGTTTAACCATATCTAAAAAAGAGGTACTCTGGTTTTGCACCACGTAACTGATAAAGGATTGAGCAGCTTTCATCAGTTCAGTGGGTGATCCCAGAATCCCTATTCTTGCATTTGAATGGCTGCAGCAGAGCACCAGTGTCTGATTTCCTTTTTTATGATGCCTCTCTTTTTAACCCCAGCTAATGGGACAGGAGAGGTTGATGTTAGCAGAAAGGAAAGGATAAGCTGATCTACCAAGTCCATTCATCTGCAGTGATTGTCATTGCAATTTCATTCATGAAATGTTGTTCAATAAAATTGTAATTTTGTCTAAGAAGACTATTTGTATTGAATATTTGTTCTTAATGGAATAGTTCACCAATGGTTACTGTTAGTTTAGAAAATTCCAATCCATCCAAGATGTCAGAGACACACAAGAGTGTTTTACATTTAATATACTCTCTTAAGAATAATGGTGCTTAAAAGCTTCTTCACAGCGATACCATAAAGAACCATTTTTGGTTCCACAAAGAACCATTCAGTCAAAGGTTCTTTAAAGAACAATGTTTTGCTTTCTTTTTGAAAATCTTAAGAAAACAGTAAAACAGAAGGTTCTTTGGCATACAAGAATCTTTTGAAGCACCTTTTTGGAAGTGTATCTAAGAGTCACTACAAAATTTGAAATGAAAATAGTTTTAAATTAAATGTTTGTGTGTGATGTTTTGTTGTTTGAGTGTGTAGAATAGATAAAATGAGCTGTCATTAAAAAAATTGACAAGAAATCAATAAATTCAGGAAAAAGGGTTTGCCACAGTTTCGCTTGACTATCTTGAACTTTACATAATAAGTCTGTGGAATGTTCATTTATATTTTCCAACTTACAAAGCATTAAAATGTCTGTTTAAATTGGGCTACATATAAAACTAGGAAATTATCAATGCAAATTATTTTATTGAATTATCATTTTTTAATATGCACCTCATGTTGCAGGTATGTTATAAAAATGTATAATTAAATACATAAATGCATTGTCATTTTACATATTGCATTACCATACTGCATTCTAAATTAAATACACCATACACCACAAGGTGTCAGTAGAGTCATCTCAGTGCTCCCTTTCCTACTGACGATACAAATATCATATTATATCTATAATTTGTTTATTGTCAATGTTTATTACACTATTATTTGTAATTTTTCAATTTATAGTTAATGAATGTTGTACTAATGTACTGCCTAGGGACGGCAGATAAAAAGTAGTTATTGTTACTAATTCTGGCATATTTACATGGTGTATTTTTATACAACAATTTATTCATGACTATGCATAGTCCCTAGTAAATAAACCAATAAAATAAAAAGATATAACAAAGTTTACCTGTATAATCTATAGTAACTGACAGCTTAATTGAAAGTTTTGTAAGCAATGTCTTTTTGAGCATGTGGAAGTTGGTTAGTTTTTCCTGGAGGAGTTGATACCAATAAAAGAATGACTCTATTGGTGAGAAATGTCAAGATGATCAGAAACAGATTTTTCAATTAAGCTTCTGCCAACAGATAGATTTAAGTTCATGGGGGACCTAAATATTATGATTTTCAAAAGTCTTAACCACGAAGTTGCTTAAAAGGTTTCAATTATGAAAATGAATGAATGTTATCTGATCTTGAATGATTTGGAAAAAAAGGTCAAAGTTAAAGTGAAAATAAAAAATACATATTAACAAGGCATGGACATTTTTGTCCGCTTTGTACATTAGAGTCAGGCTATTTTAAAACCTGAAAATGCTCCAAAAGTAATAATGCATCAGAATAAGTGTTGTCAAAAATATATTCACATGTCTGCTTCACATTTAGTGTATGGAAAATAATTTGCCCTCTAGATCCCTGCGATCTGCTAACAAACAACGGCTTGTGGTGCCATTGAAAGGGAAAAAATCCCTCTCGCTGTACCTTCTGGATCTGTTCCACGATTATGGAATGATCTGCATGTTGCTACAAGATCAGTAGATTCTGCAGCCATCTTCAAGAATCGTCTGAAAACACATCTCTTCCGCCATCACCTGGCCCATTAACACAGACATCTATTTCTTTTCTACATTTCTGTCTTTATATAGTAAGAAGAGTATTGTTTTCATTAAATTTTTAGTTCCTGCTCAGCTGCTCTATGTAAAATGCCTATTTTGTTTGAGATCATCTGTGGCAGTACTGGAGTTGATAACTGCTGAGCAGTACTGGGGTTGATATTTATTTCAATATTTAATTTGGTTTTGGTGGCCACTTGTTTAAAGAGATAAAATGATATTTCAACCAAAAATGAAAATTCCGTCATCATTTACTCACCCTCTTGTCATTTCAGCCTTGTATGACTTTTCCCCAGAACACAAAAGAAGATATTTAGAAGAATGTTGGTATATGGCCCCTTTCACTTGCATTGGTGTTGTGCCCATACAAAAGAAGTGAACCGGGGTAGTGCTGTTCCATCACCAACTTTCCTTTCTTCTTTTGTATTCTGCAGAAGAAAGAAAGCCATAAAGGATTGAAATGACAAGAGGTTGAGTAAACAATTACGGAATTTTCATTTTTGGGTTAACAATCACTTTAAGAAGATGCAAACACACCAAGAACACATTTGAAATGTCCCTTCTCATGAACATATGGATACAAATCTATATCTAAATCTCTGAAAACTATCCAAATATTTGCCCAGCTCAAAATTTCCAAAAGTCTTGTTTTATTCATTTGTCATGTTTCCCCAGCCTAAAAAAGCCTGTTCTGATGGTATCTGTACTTTAGCTCAGTATGAGAGATTTCTGAGAGGGCCATTCCATCCCCCCTTTAACTCATCCTTGTTTTTAGTTCTTGTTCATGTTCACTGTTCTACAGAAACTGCAACTAAATCATAATGGATAAACTCCTGTCTTTTTATAACCAAAAACATTCTGATCGGCAGATTCTCCACCTCGCCTGGGCTTCTCTTCAAATTTAATCTGCTGTGTTTTCCATTAGCAAAGGATGGGATCTTTCTACAGCGCTTCCATGTTGTCTTGCACTATGTACTTTTTGGTGAAAGGTCTGATCTCAGCAGAGAAACAGTTTAACAGCTCACATTCTCTGTTTATTGACCCTGACATCATGTCCAACCTAACCCGATCCACTTTTAGTTCATCCATTTTGGCACTATGACCATTGTCACAGAGCACAGTGACATATGACGTACAGAGGGTCATTATAATCATTGATTATAACATCTTTAAGTGATATAATGTTTGCATTAACATTTTTAAAGCTAACCATTTTCTCATTTCTTACGGCACAGAGGACATCTTAACTAAAAAGTGGCACAGCATACCCTGCTTTCTACTTGCTATTCTTAATTCCTGTTAACCTTGTGACTTGTGGTGTGTTTTGTTGTGCTGGTAGTAAACATGGCATGTGATATGACTGCAAGCACAGTTGGCTGACAGACCTTTGTAAATGAGTTTCATATGAATGGCATGAGCCCCAGAGGGTCGGCATGGGCAAGATGACTATCTTGGGTATAAAACTTTTTTTTTCCATCCAGTCTCCAAAAATACTTGTTTTAGCTGTTCACAGGTCATTAATTTGAGACAGTGCGAGTGGTGTAGCAGTCATAAAGAGTTTTCTTTAAATGGGGCTTTTCATATTTCAGAGTTGCATAGAGTGTGTGAGAGAGAAGAGCTGTTTGGTTATGAAAACAATTTATTTTAGATTTAATTCAGATTCATATTTTATTGTACATTATTGTATAAAATAAAAATAAAACTACTAAACAGTTGTTAATTCTTTGCGGAGGTCAACCGGAAATTAAGCTTGCTCCACATAACGTTTGTTTATGTTGTTGAAACCGTCCGTCCGCTGAATCCGTCTATAATATGATCTGCTGTACAGAAGGTTGTATCCCACAATGATGTACTAAGTTGACCTTTTATTATCAGTGTAGCAAATAAAGGGTGAAATGTATTGAATCTCTTTCACATTATTTGATTACACAAGTGGTACAACATTTTTAATAACTTTGATATTCAAGATGATTTTTAAGATGATGTCTAGACAATATTGATGCCCATCATGATACGGCGAAGTCATGGTTATTACATTTTATTATTACATCTTAACTATTTCTATTTAAACTGAAACTTTAAAATTTAAACAAAGCACACTGCAAGGCATCGGTAGTGAATGCTTTACAGTGTTTTTTCCCCCAAAAAAGAGTAACTAAAATGATCCTTTCTGCATTACCTTCCTTTAAAGATTTTAATGATGCGGTTGCATAATCATGAGTCATTTCCTTCTTAACTCTTAATTTATTGAAATTACATTATAGTGTAAGAATCTCCTTATGCTCCCAGGAATGTCAGATGGGAAAAGCTGGTGATTTTTTTCAATAAAACAGAGCAGGATTTATATATCACCTTTTACAGTCAAGTGTGTTTTTTTCTGCTTGATTTAAAAGATGGAAGGTTTCATCACATAAGAAAGGACAGGTACACGGTGCCACCTTTTTATCTCAGATGTGACACCAGTCTTCCTGACGTCTCCGGTGAGATGTATTGTGCTAGTGAGCAAAGACAGTGCGGACACTTCCTTTAGTCCTTTAGACACTTCCTTTGATCCACTGGAAATGAATATCTAATGCATTCTATTGAGCGCAATATGATCTGTTGCTTTTTTTGGCCTTTGAGATAAATGCATGGAGTGCTCATGTTACTCAGGAAAGAACAACAAAATGAGCTAAAAATAAAATATAATTTATTATCTATTGTATTTTAGAGCGTAATAATCAGAGTTTTTCATACATTTGGATGAAAGTTGCCAAAAGGATAAAAAGCAGGTAAGTACTCTCAGAATTATTCCATTGTTTAATCTATACTTACTTGTATTGACTATATTTACTTATTAGTTTACGGTTAAATTAACAGATCATCCGGCAGATAATCAATAAATAAATGTTACTAAGAAAAACATTACAGTTGACCAAAATTTACAGGAACAACACCGGGCATTGTCACATTTCTAAAAATAATTTAAAGACGTGGATTAGAAAATTAAAGTAAAATTGAAATGAACCTTTGATGAGCTTCAGAATACACAAATGCTGAATTCATATATGCACTGACCCAAGTTATGAACATAAATGTTTGTTAGACTTAATTTAATAAGGCACTTAAAAGTGGAAGTTTTCTGAAAAAATAATTTACTTAAGCATGTAAAAGGTCCTGAACTGCAAAGCAATAAAATCTGTTTTAACACAAATCAAACAAACATCAGAGGTAGAGATAGAAGAGTGACAAGCCTGTGGTTTCGAGTGAAATGAAGTTGGTAAGTGTATACAGAGATATATTTAAGCACTATTTCTTCATCATGTTTTTGAAATGGATATATACACAATGTACAAATATCGTCTCTCTTGGAATGTTGCCACCTTTACTATTTATTATGTATGTACTGTATGTTCCTGTATGTACTGTATTCTCCCCCATACATACACAAAGAAAAAATCTGTTCATCTGGTTTTTCTAAGAGATGTTTTAACAAGACTGTCAGCATACATATGTGATATTGGCTTCTATTCACACACAACACTGTAGAAAAAAATCACAAATTTGAGCAGCCTTAAATGTTAAGTTAAATCAAAGAAACTTAAAGGTCCAGTGTGTCATTTTTGGGATGATCTATTGATAGAAACGCAAAATAATATAGCTATGCCTTGAGAGGTATATAAAGAGCATACACAGTGAAGCATTATGTTTTTATTACCTTAGAATGAGCTATTTCTAGCTACATACACCGCGGGTCCCCTTGCATGTAGTTCGCCATGTTCTATCAGCCGTCGCAGTATTTCGAAATGGAGGGGTGGATGAGTGGTTGGTTGCATTTCGCAACCTTGTCGCTAGATTTAACTGATTGGACCTTTAAATTATTCTGAACGGACTACAGTTGTAAAATACAACAAGATTTTTAAAAACCAGTTCAATATAATTAAGTTCAACTGACTAATAAAGCTTATTTGATTAAACATGAACATTTAAGGAAACTTTTTAAGGTTTTAAGTTGATTTTTTACAGTGTAGTGTATGCTTTGGAACATTAAACCAGTTTAAAGTGACATGTTTAATAAAACAGACGATGGGATTTGCCGGTGTACCACCTTCCTTTTGAAACTGTCAGCACTTCTAATGTTTTAATATCCTATGTTCAAATAATCAGGAGTCTAAACTAATCACCATCACCATCTATTTATAACTCATCTATGCGTACCAGAAAAACAGAACGCACTGTATCATAAATCACAGCATCTAAAGCTGCCTCTTCTCATAATGTATGACCTTGCCACTGGTCTCCTGCAGATGTTCAAAGTACAGCAAGATAACCCTTCGTCCATTTATTGATCGCATTTTGTTTTCTATCCCATCCACAGCATTCTGCACTTTTCCTTCGTGCTATAACGTCTGATATTATCCCTTGACCCAAATCTTTGAGACCATTCAGCTGAGATATAAAAGGAATGTAGGGATGCATCTCGGATCCTTTGCTTCCTTCCTTTTTCTCAGTCTCGATAAGCTGGGCTTCACAAGGTGTTCATCAGCATTCACACATCACTCCAGTCTGATAACATGTGAAATGTGGATGAATGTCGCTGTGTCTAGAAGCCACACAATTCAGTTTCAGTACTTGATTGCTATCTTTACATTGTAGCTCTTGAAGTTCAGATTGTGTTTTCGCCAGGTACCTGAATCTGATACATTTTTTAGGTTGCTGTGTTTTGAACCAGCATGTCAGTTGCTCTCATGGTCCTCAGCTGAGTGTCTGCATGTATGCATTTGTTCCAGACGAGGTGGAGGTCAGTAGGTGGAGTCCTTTGTGGTGGTGGACGTGTGCGTGGTGGTGGAGTCGTCCGGCAGGGAACCTCGCTGTGGAGATTGCATGGTGTTGCAGCGCAACAGGCCGAGCAGCTCACGTGATACGCTGCTGGAGAAGGCTGTGTAGATCCACGGGTTAGTGCAGGAATTCAGACTGGCCAGTAGCATCAGGATAGTGAAGACAGCACCTGCGTGAGAAATGAAGGTAAATCTAAACCTTGAGACCCCGGTACATTTGCATTCAATACTGTTTTTTGTATAACTTACTTTCTGTGTGCATATCATGGATTAGTTTTATGCTGTATACAATAAAGCCTTTGTTCTATTTATGGAACGTACATTGTATATAGACGATTGACATGAGATGCTTTAGCTAGGGACAATTAAATAGATTTTGTTAATGAAAACTATGAAAAAAAATATTTATATGATAAAATTAGATTTTTTAACAGTATGAACTACTTTTGATACTGGAGGATGAAATGTGCTTCCAAAATGCAAAAATGCAATATGATAACAATGATGACTCAGTGATTAGAGCATTGCGCTAGCAATGCCAAGGTCATGGGTTCGATCCCTGGGATTGCACATACTTAAAAACAAATGTGTGGTATAATGCCATGTAAGTCGGTTTGGGTAAAAGCGTCTACCAAATGTATGAATGTAATGTAATGTTTTTTAAGGGTGATATTTTGAAAACCACAGCACAATTTAAGTCTTTTAATTGTTTGCTATTCACAACAAGGATGTATTCAATAATTCTCTTACAACAAGACGTTTTTGAGTGTGCATGGTTCTTTTAAACAAAAAATGTGAAGGTATATTTTTTACTTAAAGACTCCGTGAACCGGAAGCTGCGATCGTTTTTACTTCCGTATTCTGACACATTTCCGACTGAATAGAATCTTCAAAGAAGAAAATTAGTGGGAGTGGCTTGCGTTTTTCACTCCGAAAAGATTGGATGTGTAAAAACAGCTGTTGCATCAATTTTGAAATGAATCTGGCAGCAGACTGACAGTTGAAGGGCCAAGCCGTCTAATTTATATCATTTGAGATGGAAAGTCATTTCAGGGCGGAAGTGAATTTTCAGATTTTAATTATCCACATTGATAAGCTATTTACTATAAACGCAGCAATATTTCATGAAAATTATCTTTTTTATTTCACTGAGACTTTAATATGTAATTCTATATAAAACGTAGTTGCAAACTCTGAAGTTTACTATCCTTAAAGTATACGTAAAAGTACAGTTTAAGAAACAAAAAAGTCGGCCAATTTAGCCCCAAGGATTAAAATAGTACAAGTATACTAGTACTTAACATAAATGAAACAATGCAGAGGTGTTTATGTGAATGATACAATGAACAAGATTGTTCATCTACCAAAAAATGATCTAATGTTTTTATGAAGTTTGATTGCATCTGGAAGAAAAATTCACTTTAATACTGATTCACATTATTATAGGTTGAGTTCATTTCCCCACACACAGCACTGTGCTGGATTACTGCTCTACTCAATAACTGGTCAAACTGTGCAGAAAGTCCAGCCTAATATAGAGGTGTAAATACCAATGAGATACCCAAAAGTCAGGTGTAAAAAAGAAAGAACACATGAGCTCTAACACACCTGCCTGCAATCTTTAAACACACCAGAAGAACTTAAACTGCTTCATGTGTTCTTCATTACAGGACTTGCTGAATGTTTGAATTCTGAGAACAGGCACCTCTGTTTGGAGAATATTCATGAGGAATGTATTGCTTGTTTTGCTTTTACCAGTAGCATGTTAGAAAGTGATAGTGTGAGTGATTGAAAATGAAGTGTTGCCTTTTTATGAAGAACTTGGACTAAAATAAGCAGCTGGAATATACCGCACAGTCACTGACTACTTATGTTCAATGCTATTTCCGCTATTTGAGAACGCAACAGAGATGATTGTACCATAAAAACCTTTCAAGCTATAGTCATTCATTAAATATTTATAAACCATAAAAGGTATAATCCTATATAGGTCAACATAAGTCATATGATAATATGTTGTAGGATGTTTACATGTTATCAACCTTTTTCAATTGTTCTTCCCAAACTGCTGTGTTCTATTTGAAGAGGTTTAAAACTTCAAATTTGTTCTCGCTTTAGCTCTCGGCTAAACAGAATACAAAGTAAACACAATTGAACCACAAGTGCACACATTCAGAGGTCAACATAATAAGGATTGTGTGTACTTGTGTCACATCACGGCAAGTTGTCATGTAGGTTGTCACGACAGCTTCTAGCTGTGTTCTTAGCAAATAGCCCATTCTCTCTGGCAATCAAAACTTGAAAAAGATACCCAGCGAAATATTCACTAGAGCGTTGGTTCTCAAACTGTGGTACGCGTACCACTAGTGGTAGCCGACTTGAAGAGACCCCGATGGTACGTGACACAACAGGAAATTAAAAACTCTCTATTTTAATATACATTTCGTGTTTTAAAATACAATTTCAATCGATAAATACGGAATATATCTCAGCCTATGTGCAGTTTTAATATAGTTGTATGAATTATTGTTTATTTGGTCATGATGGGCAGCTCAAACAGAGAGCGGAAGCAAACAGTTGCTTGTGAAGCACTTGAACCACTGTTTAAATCAACGAATATAGCGTTCCGATTCGTTTGACCTGCCGCTTTGACAAAAGCCGCTGCAGTAAAGTGTGAGTCTCTGTTTGATATATAGTGCGGTTATCTTGATGTTTAAGGATACTTATATTTATTTATCTTCTGTGTCTACTTTTTCAACATTGTTTCTCTTTAATATAGGGTTGTAGACTAGTCCCCACAGAATTAATTAATCCCGCATAATAGTCATTCACACAGTCCTGTTTACAGTAAAGAAAAGTGTTTTGTGTCCCCTATTACTGCTGACTAACTTGAAAAACTTGGGAATAAAATGTTCTTTAGTAAATAAAAAAGTCTTTGTATTATTAATAATACATTAGAATTGGACGACAAGGTGTAAAGATAAAGAGTCACATCTCTACTATTAATTTGAGTCTTCCATCTGTGTGTTTTCTATGGCTAATTTTACTAAAGGTGGTTCTTGGTCTTAAAAATATGAGAACCACTGCACTAGAGGAAACCATGTGACAACTGGCTCCTATATAAATATTATGTTTGTTTTAAATCTGACCTTGATCAGGTGGGTTGGGGTCCCAGGCTGCCCATAACTGAACAATAAAGAAAGGAGACCAGCAGATAGTGTAGACCAGTACAATGACAAGAGTCATCCTGACCGTCTTGGACATGGCTTTAGTCACACCCGGTAGAGGTGGCGGATGAGAGTACTCAGCATGAAGAGGAATAGCAGTAGCGTCTGGAAGCACATCAGGAAGCATCATCTCAGAAGCCCCAGACATCTTCAATTGTCCAGCCAATGAAAAAGCACCACTAGATAGTGTGCCCACGCTATTGGCTGCCAACGATTGAGAATGGGCGGTTTCAGGGATGTGGTTGGCATTGTTGGCAGGAGAGTCTTGCAGGTGGGGTGTGATGGAAGGGAAGGGGCCATCTGAAGAGGGGAGTGATCCTAAGCAGGGCTCGCAGATAGAGTTCCTCCAGGCTGGGGTCTGAGTGTGGTTACTGTGCACGTTTTGGAGGTCTTCGGGAGGGGATGAGGAATAAGATGGGCTGCAGCGTGTTTGGCTGACACCGCTGTCAATGTGATGGCTGTGTCTGCTTTGTCTGGTTCTATCTCTGACCCTTCCCCTGCAACCCTCCCTATGAGCAAAGCTGAAGAATACGGAGCTCTTCTTAAATTCCGCTGTCACCAACCGCTCCGACTTCAGGTAGATATTGTCATGGATCTCCCTGAAAATGCGCACCTAGAATATAAAACGGATGATAAGTCTTCACAGAATGCCAAAATCCAAGCATGGTCATACTTCATGAAAACTTAAAATTACAGTCATCTATCCATCTGGCTAAATTAGTATGGCTTTTAAGTGCTGTTTTTGACAATATGCTGTAAAAAGCTTTGGGCCTGTTTAAATCCACAAAGAAAGATGCTGAGTCACAGAAATGTAAAAGAAAGCCTGTGGCAAAAGGCTGTTCAGGTAATTGCTGAAGCCGGAAGCATCAGCCGGAAAGGTCTTGGTTAAATATTTGTAAAGCAGACAAAGTGGTTTTGATGTTCTGCCGCAGGGAAGCCAATGTTTTAGCAAATGGGGCGAGTCAATAAAATGTTGTTGGTCTAGGTGAAAATATTTTACTCAAATGTGAAAGATTGTATGTTCAAATCTTTAAGCTCATTTACCTCCATTTAGAGATATGGCAACACAATCACACAGGAAAAAAGTGTAACTATTTTACAATGTGGCTATTTTAGACTAATTTCCACAAATTATGATCTCATTCAAATATTTATCATTCATACGATCTACAGAGTACAAATTCATAAGATTAAGGCACTTCGTAAAACAGTTAAGAATTCCTGTTCCTACTATGGTTAGGTAAATGACAACGGACAGATTGGGTCAGACCGGCTATATTAATTAACACTAATAATAGAAGCGTTAGTTTTGCCTTTTTATATTGGACCGAAGTTGGATAATAAAACAAGCAGATTAAATAGAAGACATTTGCAAGCAGGACTTTAGGACGTTTCATAGAAGTGTTTTAGAGGGATGCCCAAGCAGGCAGCCAAACAATATCAGTGTATTACACAGAACATCTTTCACAGCCGATGTCAAAGTCATGGAAGCTGTTATATGACGGTTGGTTATCTAAGAATGATTGTAGCGGAAATCTAATTACCAGCTGTAGGAATGAGATGAAAGTTAAAGTAATTAATTGCGAGGCTCAGTCAAATGTTTACAATCTCTGATAACCAAATACTACTCCAGTAGGTTCTTAAAAAATTCGGAATAGTGACATCATTTACCCGGGAAGTATACGGCTGTAGTCCGATTCCAGCTGTTCTCTGTAGTCCTTGAAAAGCGAATTCTTATAAAGACAATATCTCGCTTGGCATCAAACTTTGAGCTCTATCATTTTGCAGATATTGTTTATGCTCTTACAGCAACATTACACACTAACCAAAGTTTGAAAATTGACATCACAGGGAATGCCCGCTTTAAGGAATAGCAGAATGTTGTCGTTTCTCGTATTTCTTTTAGCTGGACAGTACATTGTAAAATTATTTGTTGTTTTAACATTAAAAAATTAAGTTACCCAGCTGCCTCAAAATTTGTAATTAATTAAACTTCAAAACATAAGTTAACAATTGTGCATTAAATTCATGTTATAACTAATATTTTTATGTTGAATTAATTAAAAAATGTAAGGCAGCCAGGAAACTAAATTTTTTAAGTTGAAACAACACATATATTTTAATTCCTTGTTCACCCAAAAATGAAAATTCTATCATTTAATCAGTCTCTTTTACATTTACATTTACATTTAGGCATTTGGCAGACGCCTTTATCCAAAGCGACTTACATTGCTTTACCCCTTACATTATACATAGGTCTTTGCAATCCCCTGGTTCAAACCCACAACCTTGTGTGTTGACGCAATGCTCTTACCACTGAGCTACAGGAATGTATGTGTTGCTTTTCATTTCTTTTTCACCTGTATGACTTTCGTTCTTCTGCAGAACACAAAAGATGATATTTTGAGAAATGTTGGTAAACAAACAAAAGGTTTTTAGGGGTGGGAATCTTTTGGTAGCTCACGATTCGATTAATATCTATTCTTGGGGTCACGATCGATTAAAAATCGATTAACGATTTTTCAATTTTTTTTTATAACCATTCTTTCTCAAAATTAGATGTGATATATTTCCCCTTAACTGGCGCCGTCCTATATCCGGAACAGTTTTATAGAATAATGTGTGTAGGAAGAGTAATTGTTTCTCTTTTTAAAGAGTAGGCTTAAAAATTGTATGTCCTTTCCCTTATCGCTGTATAGTTTCATACAAATGTATTGTTTCTATTTCTGTGCTTGTGTATTTTTTTCATTGTGGATAATTAAAAAAAAGCATCTCAATGTATGTTGTGGTCAAATTTTAGATCAATTGTTAAAACCATATAGGCCCCCTAGTGGATTTCTGCAATATTGCAGCTAATGATCTCACAGACTCATCAAAATTTGATGTATCAAGACCAAACTTGATACAACAATTGGTGATCCTTGAGACTTTGATTTATGAAATTTTGGGGCTGATCCGTAATTATTTTAAATCTGTTTTTTATAAAATAAAATTAAAGCTTTTATAGTTTTTTTCTATCACAATAAACAAAGCAAAACAATTTTTTTTGCGATAATCTCCTAATTTTCTTCTTTCAAAAAAGAATTCATGAGTTACAGCCATTTTAGTGCCAACAGTGGGTTTTCAAGTGTAGGCTCAAAAAGGGCTGCGCCAGAGGTTCGATTTTATTCCATTTTGCTGGAATGATGGGATTCGATGCAAGTCTTTACCTAAAGTGTTTTCAAATTACTTTACCTCCGCCATTACAAAGTTTGCATATTGCATACATCTTTTCAAGCTCCTTCTTACCATAGAGTTGATAAAATCCGAAGTATTTCCAAAAACTTCGCTAAAAATGGGACGGGGTGTTTCTTTTAGACCCGCAATCGCTGTTGCTGAACTTAAGGTGGGTGGTCTATCGACTGTCCGGATGCCGCAGCGCTCTAGACAACATCAACGATTGTTATTTGAACTAGAAAATTGAGTTTTGGAAATCTGTGAATCGATAAGAATCTCTAGAGGACTGAATTGCGATTCATATGTGAATCGATTTTTACCCACCCCTATTGGTTTTGTATCCATACAATAGAAGTGAATGAGTACAGCCATTGTTCAGATACTAACATTCTTCATAATATCTTATTTTGCTTTCTGTAGAGTCATACAGGTTTAAGATGACAGGAGAGTGATTAATTGAGGACAGCATTTTTAAGTTTGGCTGAACTATCCCTTTAAATCTACAGTATATATTTAAAAAGAAAGTGTGTTGGGAGTAAGAGAAGGCACTAGATATACCTGACAGACAGTGATGATTAAAGCTGGTAATATGAATACAGATACAGTCATCCAGGTAACGTATGCTTTAAGTCCCCATGGCTCAGCAAAATGACCCCAGCATTCAAACTCCCCAGGGGCCACCTCTGAACGTGAGAAGATGAAAACCTTGGAGTGGAGTTGAAATTAAATTGGAGTTAAAATGTGAAAACCTTTAAAATAAAAATACAAGCTGAGAACCGGTTAGCTGTTTACATACGAAACAGAAGTAAACCAGTAAGGGCTGTTCTAAAACAATTTGTTGCTCACCTGTGGTAAACTTAGCAACAGAGCCAAGCCCCATGCGACCACAATTGAGGTGTTCCAGCGAGAGGGCGCGCCTCCCCGATATGCCTGCAAGGGGCAGCAGATGGCATAGTGCCGATCCACAGTCATAGCAACAATCATGTAGGAGGACGCAAACATCCCGACAATCTGTAAGTACTTCACAGAGCGACACAGAGCGTCGGGGCCCTGAAAGCGTTCGGTAATGTCCCACACCAACTGTGGCAAAACCTGCGGGCAAAATAAATAGGTTGTATTTCACTCTCACTTGCAATTTTGGTTGTTTCGGGAAATTTATGACTCCATGATCTAAATTGCTGATTGGGTTCAATGTAGATTACGAGCGCAAGCACATACGTGCACGCCTTGCTGACACACCACTTTCCCACGTTTTAAGGCTTTAATCACATAATAAATGTATAGTCATATAATGAACAAATGTCCATGCAGGTCAACTATCACTTAACCGGCCAAATTTTTTGCAGCACACATCATTTTGTAATTACTTTAGGAAGAAATTACCTGAAATAAAGCCACTACGAGGTCGGCCACACAAAGATTGATCATGAAAAGGTGCATGGGTGCATGATGTTTCTTCCTGCGCAGCAGTACCCACAACACAAACCCGTTACCCAGAGCTGTGAGGGCCAGCACCAGTCCCAGCACGCTGATCTCAGCTCGGGCCAAGGCCTGGTCCCGCACTCGTGGAGGGGCCACAGGCTGCATCGTCGGCCTTGTGGTGGTCCATGTTACGTTCTCTGATGGAAAGAGCCAGAGAAAAGCCCCCGTGCCCCCATAACTGCTGCTGAGATTGAAGAGGGAACTGGATATGTCTGATGGCCCTTCAAGCCCCCACACGGAACGATTCGACTGACCCAAATTCTCTTCCCAGGAGCCCATGATCATGCCTGTGACCTATAAAAAGAAGGACAGACGGAATGAGATGTAAACAGAATAAGACGGATCGCTCACTGATTCGAACTGGTATGACAAACAGTCCTAAATCAATTTAATGAAATCGATTGAAGATTCAGATTGAATCTGTTTCGTTTTGTTGGCTATTTTTATAGCTCATTTACAAGAGGATGGTCTAAATTGATTTGATCAAATAAGGTTGTTAGAAGTGTGTCTCCAGTATAATTGTCAATGAAATTGCAGTCTCGGTTTAAAAGGATGGACCATCCAAATCTGACAATTCTATTCAAACGTTCTTTTACTTGTAATGGACAGAAACAATGACATCATACAGGTTTTAAATGACAAGGAGCCGAGATAATACTTACAAAATCTTTATTTATTTGGAAATACTATCCCATTACACCTTGTTTTGTGAATATCCACACCTTTCTTGTAATAAAAACAGTCCCTTTAGTTTGCCCTAACCAAAACCATAATGTTTCTTTCCTCTCATCATCTAAGTCTCTTTTCATCCCCCCATATCTAATTTTTCCATAATCAAAAGCACATCTGTCGCCTCCCTAAGACAATGCACTGCAATCTCTATGTAAAACATTTTAAAATCCCCCAAAGTTTCCATCTCCTTGTATCACCAGTTATTTTCCTCATCAAAATGGTGTTTAGATTATTATCTCCAGCTGCTACAACAGATTTTAGAGTAATGAAAGATAATTTATTTTAACAAATATCTAAAGGGCAAAATTGAGATGCAGTGCCTTGGGATTCAGTCATCATTTGTCTTCTTAACAAAACTTAACAAGATTGTGGTACAATTATGGTGCTTAAATGTTGACTGAGGCAAGGGTGACTGTTTTCAAGGACCAAATGCAGAATACAAAGAAAGCACTTTAAAGTAGGTGTCCATAATTATTTTTACTGACTTTTATAACTGAATACGAGCTTTTACTTATTAAACTGGCAACACATCATTTTTGTGTATCTTATTGGCTGTGCTCATGCAGAAACTTTCAAATTGAAATGTACCTTGCACGAATATTATTTTTAATGAAATGAAAATGAAACGTGAAAGTGCAAAAGCATTTATTAAAACAGCACATAGGATAACAAAGATAAGAGCAATGCTGGCTGCTGCAAAGTGTGTCGCCATTATGCAGCAAATATACTGAGAGTGTCTGTCAACTTCCATATTAATACAGACTCATATTTCATATTCCAACTGACTAGACCTTATTAAATCTAAATAATGTAAATATGAGCTTTAAAGGTTTAACAGAATCTGAATGATATTGTAGATAACATTTTTGTGGCTACCTTTTCTTCTTAAATTTTCCATGACTTCTAGTGTTTATGAATAGAAGCGTGTGAGGAAGGAAACCCCACAAATAATATGTCTTTACTCAATTTCTTTGATAGCAGTGAGATTAAACAGAGAGCAAATGGAGACTTTTGCTTAAGTGTTATGTTTGCCAAATTTGCTAATGCACCAAACAGTGTGTCATTAAAAGTCAGAGATTTTAAATCCAAATTTGTAAAGCGGTTTTCTTTTACCACAAAACAACCGACAATTGTCTCATTTCTGTCTCATTTACGTTTATACTTAAAGGAGCAATGTGGAGATTTGACCAGCATTTAGTGGTAAGGTTGTGGATTCCAACCAACAGCTCAATTCAACCCTCACTTTCAAAGCAGTACGGTGACTGACACAGAACTATGATGTCGTAACATATTGCTCCTTTGCCGAAAGAGATAACGTATTTACGAAATTCGCAGAGCAGTTTATCAATTAATATTATATTGCATTTCTGTCAGTAGATCCTCCTAAATATTACACACTGGACCTTCAATTATACGTAGATTTCAAAGTCTCTTGAGGTTTAAAAGAGAAATTTCTGAGCAATATCATTTTTTCTTTCGAGATGTTGTATTCACTCATTCGTGTTCATCTGCTCTGCATCACTCTTCCTTCTCTTTGGAGCCTCATAATAAGTGTGTGGTTTTCATCTTATATTTACATGATTAAATCACAAATGAAATTAGATGTGCTGTTTACAGAGTCATAACTAATTAAATCCTGACATAACACAAAGACAGCTAGTGTCTTTCCTTTGACGTTCCTACGGGAAAACAAGTCGAGCACTCTTGCCGTCCAGCCTGTGGTCTGTTCTTTCTCTGTGCATGTCCCAACTGCTTTCTATTACCTACTTTGTTACCTCCTGGGAAATTACCGAAAGAGCCTCCTCTTATATTCTCTGCCTTTAGATCTGCTGTTGCCCATACGGCCAACGCTGGCTATTCATCAGAAGGCTGTGATGTGTGCCCCTGCTAGATATGTGTGCTCACTTTAACTGATATGACGTGGCATGAATAAATTTGTTTCTCCAAAAATGACCCCAGCGGTCTCACATGTATCTCCTCTAGAGCTTCATATGAGCTCATGCCACATCAGGCTGTGCTCACATTTTCCAAAAACATCTGTTATCTAAAGTCGTATCAAGTGTCAATAGATCCCTCGTAGAAAAACCTTGTGAATCAATGAGCATTTATTTTAGCAGTCTTATCCAAATCTCATCAAAGCTAATAAAGATGTGTTGTCAATCCCTCAAACCTCCATCTGCTGATGATCAGGCAGACACTAAAAATATTTCAAGTTTCCCGTCGTGCTTTGCTTGGAGGTCAAGGGGGCAGATGGATATAGGAGGAGACTGGAGTGAAGCATCTGAGAACCTACTGTGGAGAGCAGCAGTGCTCTCATCTGTTCTTTCTCCTTTCCTCCTCTCTCGGTTTGTACTTCTGCCCGCTGCCTGCATTTCTGACTTTTACCTAGATCTTTATAGCCAAAACTTTTGTGTTGGTATTCTTGAAGCTGGATTGGGATTTCAAAGCAACTTTCCGATCTCAACAGCTGAATGAATCTCATGGATAAATACAAATGATCTGTGCCAACCAGCGGTCAAGCTGTAGGAGCCGAAAAATGACTCCTGCCAAATTATGACTCCCCCATTCCCGACTAACATTAGGTGTTAGGATTAGGTGTGGGGGAGGGGTTAGGATTAGCTAATCCTCCATCAAACTCAATGAGGGGAGTCGTAATCTGGCAGGGAGTCCAAATCGGCACCACTGAGGCAAAGACAGTCAGGTAACAGCGGTGCTGTGTGCAGAGGGGGGTCAGTCAATGCCCCTTTCATTTCACAGTCTGACAGTGCACATCGATAAATAAATAAACAAGAGGTGAATGAAAGCGAGATGAGAAAGTAAATACAAGAAGTCAAGAGACAAGAAAGAGGTACGAACGTGACTACAAAGAGAAGTTTTGGTGATGATGGAGAAAATGGGACAATGAAGATGTTATTACAAAATGTTTGCAGGGTCCTTATGTTAATATAATATAAAAAGAATAAATGCTTGAGTAATACCACACTGTAAAATAGTAGTAGTAATAAATATAGTATTAATAAATATAAACAAAATATAATTGCATGTGATAGTTCATGTGCACTTTTTTTAAAATATATATTTAAACTACAAACTAAATATGCATATTTATTTTTAATAATTAGTTATTCATACATATATAAACAGTATATATGTATTAGTTGTTAATAAATATATTAATGATCATTTTAATAAATATATTTAAATAAAATATATTTAAGGTCCCGTGCACAGATGCATTGCCTTATTAAATATATACAATTATTTCACAATGATATTCTTTTTACTTTAAAATAATAAAAGTGTACTTGCATAACTCTTTTGAGTGCTCTCTTGTATGTGTCTGATACAGGGTACATGTAATGACCAGATTCAAGAGGACTTAGTGAGCAGTGATGAAGTGCTGATGAAGGATTTATTGATATACGTCAGTATATCAGAAGTACAGTGCATTACTCTGTGGCTACAGTCTATGTGTGTGTGTGTTTGTGGCGGACTAGGTGCAGAAGTGTACGGAAAGCAATCGCTATCTTTAGAACGGCTTATAGGAATGAAACAGCAGGAAGAAGCTACTGTACAGCACAACGGCCCTGACAGGAATTGATAAGTGCAATAGATAGAAAAGATGAGAGGTTTATGTGAAGAAAGAGCCGCTGTTAAGCACAGTGTCTCACTTGTGCGTCTCCTTTTTAATATACGTAACTATCCACCAGTCATAAACAGTGGGGTCAAAAGTCTGAGGCCACATTGAAAATCTGGAATTTAATTAATTGAAATCAGGAAATAATAACAAAAACTTGTTTCCAAAAAAAAGGAGCACTTCAGTGATGGGCTGTGGCCAACCACACAATAGTCACTTCCTTTGCGTCTGAAGGATTACTGAGTGATCCACCTATTTTCATTTGCTGGCTCTTTTGTCTGGCATGACGGTCTTTTTTATCTTTTAATGTTCAGTATCCTGCACTGACCTCAGACCCTCTTCCTCTACCCTATAAAGACTGTTTTAGTTTAGTATAGAGAAGTAAAGTGTTTAGTATGATATGGTTTGTACAGTACAGTAAAGTATAGTTTTATACTTAAAGTCGGATCAATCCGTCCATGCGTGTATTGAATTGTACCTTTTACACTGCTAGGAATATGCAATGAACTGATAAAATTATTAAGTGGAAAGAATACACAGAATGATACTTAAATGTAAAGGTGTTAGTCAATGTATAGGCTTGTGAAAATAAGGACTTCACAAAAAAGCACAAATACGTACTGACTTTACTCATTAACTTGCCACATGTATCTCTGTAAAGAGTTTATAGTCACTTAAATTCAGACAGAAATCTTCTTAGAGACAAAACTATTCAAATGACACAATAGTAACTACAATATGCAAATGATTCATAACCTAATTTGTGGTTTTATTGCATTGTCCCGAGGCACAGGAAACATCATTTAAAGTGCAGCAATCGATTTTAAATCCTCTCAATTTCCTTGTGAGAAGCTGTGTTTGTTACTTAAAATGGGACTCTCACCATAGCTTCAAAGATTTTAAGACACAATACTTCTAAGACAAGTGTAACCTATTCAAGCACAACACTGTTAAACATTATTTACTTTTCCTACAAGGTTGAAAAATCTTCACACATTATTTTCAAAACATTTTTAAAACGTGAGCCCAGACGTTATATCTCAGACTAGTAATTGGCATTTAAGAAAAAACCTGTGAAGACTACTGGACATGCAAGTGCTTTCTTACGACCCAAACAGGTCATCTGTGTTGACTCAAGACGTGGGGAATTCATCTGCAGAGTTAACGGGTAGTTCACCCAAAAATGAACACCCTGTCATCATTTACTCACCTTAGAGTTGTTCCAAATCTGTATCAATTTCTTTGTTTTGATGAACACAGAGAAAGATATTTGGAATAATGCTTTTATAAACAGATCTCAAAACCCATAAACAACCATAGCAGGAAAAAAAAATGGTGGTCAAAAGTGCCCAGAACTGTTTGCTGTCCTACTTTCTTCAAAATGTCGTCTTTTGTGTTCAATATAACAAAAAATTATAAAGTAACTTATACTGATATGGGTGTCAATGGGTGCATCTGTTTGGTTATAAGCATTATTCCAAATGTCTTTCTCTGTGTTCATCAGAACAAATAAATGTATACACATTTGAAACAACTCAAAGGTGAGTAAATGATGACAGAATTTTCATTTTTGGGTGAAGTCACTTTAAAACGTCCTACAGCATTACTTCTTTACTTACTTACTTACAGCATTACTTACTAGCATAAGTAATGAACAATAAAAAACCCATTTAACATTCTATATCATTTATTTTAGTAACTACAATTGATCGTTTACTTTCTATTAAAAGAAACCTTAAAATATTTGCAGATTATGCTTTTGCCACTCGTTGATGGAGTAAATTTGTGGGGAAATAATCAAGAGGCACAGTGTCAATCTCACACACACTGGCCTCTATATCGTCAGAACATGACTTCAATATCTGCTCAAATATTAAGTGTGCAGGTGCGTTTAAATTAATCCGATGAAGCGCTTATATAACATATGAGCTTTAAACTGTCAACAAACTAATTATTTTAACCATGTATATGACTCTTGAAACAACTGATTTAAACTTAAAACACATTTGTGTAATTTAGTACAATTGATAATTTAAACTATTTTCTCCATTATAGCGCCACTGGCACAACTCCTTAATTTTAAACAGGACACACTTTTTTAATGATATCTTCATTAGGCGAGCTATAAACTACATTTATCCCTGGAGTAGATTAGGTTTGATGATTTCCACGATCTTTGTTCAATGGATTTACTACAAGATGTCAATCACTATGAAAAGTAGCCTACGCATTATGCATTTATTTTTAGAGACATTTAAAAACCAATTCCCAACGTAACAGCACCGTTATTGCACAATGCTGTCTGCATGTATTAAAAGTTAAAACCATGTATCTTATAACCCGAACACAGCACGTGTTTAGCGTGACAGGTTTTTGGAAATCAATACGGAATGAAAGCGTTGCATTTTATGAACGATCAAGAACAAGCCAAGCACTTACCGTCCGTCCGTCAGGTCCGTTTTTTCACTTCAAGTATTTCACTTTGCGATATATAATCCAGCTTTCTTCAAGCACTAAGCCATAGAATGCTCTGTCCACGCTACGTGCACTCATTCTGTCTTGACGGTGAATATATTTGTCCGCTGTCCACCACTGTGACTTTGTTTAGGTATTATCTGAAATACATGGGGAAATTGAAAAAGCATTCTGCGAATTAAACGTGTCAGTCAAAATGATTAATTTCCTTCTTGTTCGGACATACAAATGAATGTTTACACGTCATTGATATGCTGTCTGTCTGTTATGTATTTCGGTATAGGCTACTCTGATCTGGCCAGCTAAACATAATTTAGGCTCGTTTACTTGTGTTCTTCCTTCAGTTTCCCTCCCTCTTTAAGAACTCCTCCCCTGTATCTTTATCCTTCATGCCATATCCAAACCTTTTGATCAAGGTGCTTTAACCAACCTAACAAAGCTGAATTTATACTATTTACAATAATATTTATACAAAAATGTATATGTATTTAAAACATATATTTTAGAATGGACGTTCAAAATGAACATTTGAATTTTTACGGATTCTAATTTGTTGAATGATGAAGTTGATTCTTAAAGGAGTAGTTCCCCTTCAAAATGAAAATGTTATTATTAACAAGATCTCTTGTCCTGACAATTTCTTGTCATTCAAACCAGTATGACTTTCTTTTGCAGAACATAAGCACAGCCACGCCCCCCCCCCCCCCCCAATTCACTTCTATTGTAACCAATAAACATTTTATTTTTGTGTATGACGGTGAACTACTCATTTAATCCAAAAGACTTAAAATAAAAGGAACTGAATCAACTGAACCTCTTATTTTTAACATTTCTACTTTACAGCATTTGTTCACATCAGATGTCTACCTTTTTACAGTAGGCCTGCTGTAGTTTCCAAGTTTCAGTCATCTTGTTCCCACAGTTCTGAATTCAGGCCGTCACCATTTTTTTCTCTCACTGGAGGACCTGCTCATGTTGTCAAGTGCTGTCAGATGCTGTCTATAGCCAGTTTGGATCTTGAGTAATCTTGGGGTGGGGGTGGGTTACTAAGTCTGTACTATTCTAGCATTACAGTAGTGATTTACGACTATGATATTCATCCATCTTCATTACATAGGGGTTGCAAATAGCACAGAGTAAGTAATCCTGTGTTTTTATTTTCGCAGAAGGAGGACGAAATAAAACCTGACAACCTCATTATACAAATTGTTACATTAAGAGGGTGATTAAAACATGGACGAAATTAATAATTACACAGAATGCATAAACATGACCACGCTCACATGTCTGAAACACCTGATGAAATAAATTACAGTTACCATTTATATTAAACGGGGAAGGCTGGGAAATCAGCTCCATTCCCTGCCATGTCTTTTGTCTTTTGTTAGCAAATATGACAAAGTCTGTTTTGCATTAGTTCTGCCAAATCAACGACAGAACCATAATATGTTGATTATACTGATGGCTGGAGAAATACAACTGGTCCTGATTTAAAACTGGAAGCCTTTGGTTTTATTGGTTAGCGATGATGTGCTGTCTTAGAGAAAGTCAGTGACCCGGTTTTAAATCGCCTGTTTATTCACTCTACAGAGGCGGCGTGAGTGTATGTTTATACAGTTGCAGAAGTGCTAGACACACTCTCCACATTCTCCAATACAGATTATCCAGGCACATTTTTGCTGGAATCTGGAATTAAAAACATTTTTCTTATTATTTCTATTCTTGTATCATATTCACTCTTAAAAATAAAGGTGCTTAAAGGTTCTTCACAGCGATGCCATAGAAGAATAATTTTTGGTTCCACAAAGATCCATTCAGTCAAAGGTTCTTTAAAGAAACATCTTTAACTCACCTTTTTATAACCTCAACAATCCTTTGTTACCACGAAGAAATTATTGTGAAACAGAAACGTTATTCGTTATTCCTTTTTTTTGTCTAAATGGTTCCATTAAGAACCTTAAACATACAAATCAATCAAATCCTTTATGTGTACATGGTTTAGTGAAAATAAAGGGGTTTGATTGATTTGGATGTTAAAGGTTCTCTATGTAACCATTTAGCCAAAAAAGGTTCTTCTATGTCTCACAAACTCATTTCGGCCTTGTCGCGCAGTCTCGCATGTGATCAGAATCATAAGAGCGTATGGTCAGAGGTGAGGCTGAGGTATAACACTTCCCCTAGATGACTTGGCTCACGAACCGCTGCTCTCTGCGAATAAGACAGTGTATATTATGACACTTTGAGTGGAGTGTTTACTATTAGGGAGCATGTGGTGCACACATGGACTGATTATGAATGAATGAAGTGATTCTTCCCAGTCAAAGGATTAAGCTGCCAATGTTGACTCCTCTATAGGAGAGGTCTTGTCTGTTTTCCAATGGATCCGAATCAAATTCGCAAAACTTCCTCGTTATAATTTCTCCCAAATTCCCTTTGGTTCTTGTAAACACCGCAGGGGGCTCTCCTGAAGTTTCCAGATTTCCATCTCGTTGTCAACATGTATATTAATATAAAACACAAGAGGGGTTTTGAGAATATCTTTTATGATCTTCTTGGTCTTGTGGTTGAGGGACTCATGTGATATGTGAAAGTCCAGAGGGCTCATCAAGGGGCGCAAGCTGACTGAGTAAATCTGTTCCGTGGTTTTGGGGTCTCTGAGAATCTATTGAGAGGGTAAGAAAATGTGTGGTACACCAGAAAACCTCTGTTTGTTTTTCATACCTCTACTTTCTTCATCCCTCCTTTTTCATCCGGTTTGTTTTTGATAAAACAAAGCCTTTCAGCCAATATATTTAACATCCATTTTTCATCACTGTAGTTTTTCACCATTGACCAAAATGCTGAAGGAAATACCCAACCTTATGGACTGTCAAGATATCCATGTGTAAGTGAAGATAGGCATTTTAATAATAATAATAATAATAAAAATATAGGCTACTGACAACAGGCTAACAATAATAGTAATATAAATAACATTATTATCCTATATTTAGTACCATTATTAGCTAATGATAATAATAACATAGGCTAATAACAACAGGCTTATAATAATATTAATGTTTATAATAACATTATTGGCCTATAATAATAATTTACTATTATTATTTTCTCAAGAGACTATGAAGAATCCTAAGCTGGAGCAACCTCTGAGCAATAATAAATCTTTCTGGGTTAAAAACAGACACAATGAACCACGCCTGACTACGCTGTAGTAACTGTATGCGTATTCTGTGTGTTTGTGTGCTTTTGATCGTGAAATACTCCACATGACAGAGGGGCATTTCATGACCACTAATTACTGAAATGAACCAAAGGAATTCTTATAGTTAGCTTTCATTAGGATTAATGATCCCTACACAGATGCCCTTCAAGAGACACAAACAGCTATCCTAATCATGAGGGCCCCCTCAAACAGACAGAAACGGCTATCTCATTATAACAGCAATGTTAGCTGTGCGTGATAGGCTTGTATTAATACAACATATAGGGCAAAAGGTTTAGTTCTGCTGGTACGTAAAGTATGTTTTCCCTCAGAACTGAGGGTTGCATGATGCCAATAAATTAAGGGCTTTGAGGTTATTGGAGAATGAGGTAACACGTGTAAACTAACAAGAAGGTCTGAGTGACTGACAAAGAAGAGATCAGGTGGAGGACTCAAACAAGTGCATGTGATTAAGATTCGAATCCTTTGAGGAAGGTATGAGATACTGCGAATGGAATTTTAAAGCTGGATGCCAAGTTAAATGCCCATCACAAATCCAGCTGCTAGCTACAGTTATCCAAGACTTTTATTAGACAGCTCATTTAAAACAAACTGCGTGTTTATCACACATCAATGCACACTATCAAAAGCATGGAAACGCTTTCTTACGAAGATTGATAGGTTCATGTATTATTTGTATGATATTACTTTGCGATCGAATATTTTTTAATGTCTCTTTTTTCGTGCATGCTCGCTTCATCACAGTTCACGTGTTGTCAATACCCACAGGAAGGATCCCATTTTTTATCACACAGACCGCTGTCCTCTCTGTCCTCCAGCTTCCCTCCCTTCCTCTCCAACCTTGCCCATTTCACACACTATTTGCACACAACCCTCATTCACTTTCTCTTCTCTTTAATGAAAGACGGATGTGGCCATCCCAGATCGTCACCCAGTATGATCCATTAGTCGTGCTTTGATTAATTGCTATAATACAGCTTAATTAAAAGGAGCAGAGTGTAAGTGAGCAATTACAAATCCGACTATTCTTTCTCATATCCTCCGTATCATTCTCTCAACACTTCATAATAGTCTCTTTAAGCTGAGACCACGTTTGCCCATTTTTCTTCCGTCCCTGGATAACTTATTCCGTTTTCATGTGGGAATCACAGAGGCGGCTGATAACAGGACTTATCTAAAAGTACATCAGAGCACGCTGTAGGGTCGAATGTGAATAAAGCCCGGATCATTCCTCCAGCCGCACGGGAGAGGGTTGCTGGTTTTATGTTGCGACATGAGACATACAAGCAAACAAAAGTCATAAAAATGTCAAATAGAGACAAATGAACGCAATATCACGGTCGCAATCATGCCGTTATTCTGAATAACAGCATGGCTCTGTTTATCGTGACACTACGAGCTTAGATCCGTCCAATGGGGCACAAGCATCACAGTGGACACGGTTGACAAGGTGTTTCATTAACACCAACACTTCAGATGGATTATAGCAGATGTTGTCATGTCACATTACCAGGACACATATGGCCATTAAAAACAGGTATTTGGGCAGGAAATAGAAAAAGAGGTCCCAATAAATACCAGGGTTTAATTACGCCGGTTTCACATGAGGAAAGAGGAATGATGAGTGGAAAGCGGTTCTCCTTAAGGACTTGATTGGAATTGGTGGGATGGTGAAGGAAGCAGATGGCTCACGCTGCAGGTGTGTGAACTGTGGAAAACATAGGGAAGGGTGACAGAGAGAGAGAGAGGGAGAGAGAGAGAGGTGATTATGATGAATGGACAGAGATAGTGCAGAAAAATTCATTCTAATGCATCTCAGGTAAGAAGCAGTCTTCACGCAAACAGTGAGGAATTGAAAAATGCTGAGAAGGACCAACATTTACAATCAAGGCACACAGCCTCAGGCTTCGATAAGACGGTTATGGAAAGAGTCTGATAAAGACATTTCCCCTCAGCTTTCAGGCTGTGCGAAGTGAAGCTAATATCAGCTGATAGGGCTAATGAATTGGCATTCAGTTAGCATCATTAACATGCGTGCGGGGGAGGACCAATGCTAATTCCTCAGTTCCTTGCATATCTCGGCGGACTTAACCAAATGACTCTCCATGAGGAGTTTTGTTTTCGTCGAGTTATTTGTGACTGGGTCGTCACAAGAATAAAAAGCACCTCATTAGGACGGCTCCGGTTTTGTCTTTTATGTCACCTCCAATTTCGTTCCATCTGTCGTGTCCTAGTTGCGGTCAGTTTAAACCGTAGATATTTCCATTTGCACTTATAGGAGCCCCTACGCAGGATTGACATCATTGTGGAGGTCCTGATGTATTTGCTCAAGCAGATAGTAAAAGCTTTATGAAGGACTCCACTCCTCATAATCTTCAATTACGTTGTCAGGGAAACCGCTGTTGTAAAGTGCCACGATGAAGGATGCATGTGGATCGGTCATTTCTAACAGGGCGGTTACAAGGGAGAAAATCACGGTAGACCTGGGAAGCCAATAGATGCAAGGGAGATCAAATTAAAATGGATGTACGGATGGACAAAGGTTTCCTGTAATTTGTTTTCAGTGGAAGTGTTAACACAAAGCAGAAAGAGACTTCTGTAAATGGATAAGTCTCTCTTTAATATGTGATTGAAAAACATTTCATTCCTTTTAACCAAACCCAACCCTGGAGTTTCATGAAAAGAATGAACTAATTGATCGGTGCTGTTTTTCTACCCCAAAGTCATAACACCAGATATTAGTTCTCAGCTTATAATAAAAGGATTGCTTATTTCTCTGTTTGTCTGTACGATTAGAAAATCAGCCAAGCAGTATCTCATGATCTTGATTGCAAATACAGATCGAGACAAGCGGACGGAGCAGTCGATATGCTGTTTGCCTGAATAGAGATGCTATGTAGGCTCAAACTAGGTTGTTTGAGGTCAGGTGTCCTGAGAATGGAAAAAAACATCCTTGCGTGATGCTCAGAGCATGCACAGGATGGGAGGATAAAAGTGCGAATGAGCTACAGATAAGAGTAGACGATCAGATGGTCAGAAGAGAGATGAAAGATTTCATTTTTTCTTATTGATTCAGATGACAAAAAGTACAAGAGAGAGAGAGACAGAGGGAACAGGATTTGAAACTGGGTGTATCTAAGCCAACAACATTTAGATATGTCATGGGTAAGAAAACAGAGAGTGAAATAATTTGTGGTCATGTCTTTCCTCTTTTCTAGAAGATTTGCCTACTTAAAGGAATCAGCTAAAAATGAAAATACTGTCTACATTTACTCACCCTCAAGTTTTTCCATTTGTATAAATGTATTTGCTCTGGTAAACGCAGAAAGATACTGTATTTGGAAGAATGCTTGTAGCCAAACAGTTATTGGCCATCATTGACTGCCAGGACAAACTGCTTTATATGTTTCTTTGCTCTGTTGAAAACAAACAAAAAAATAATATTTTGAAGAATGTAGGAAATCAAACAGTTCTGGGGCACTTTATTGTAATCCGTTTATTTATTTCACCTTGGAAGTGAAAAAGTTCAGCCTACTTTGGGTTAACTGTCCCTTTATAAATAAATAAAAACTTTGTATATTTTAGTATCTTTTGCCTAAAATTAGCAGAGATGTTTTGTCATTTTATCAAGGCTCTTGAGGTCTCTCCTTGAGAATCAAAGCCATTTTATTTATTTATTAAACAATTTGTATATTTGTAATAAAAATAATTATATTTGCAAAATTACATTTTTATCTATTAATTTCAGATATTTAAGCATACTTTTCAGACACCTACAGATAAAAAGTTTTATAAGAAAATTAGAAACTTTTCACTCAAGTTTTCTAAAACTTTTAACCAGCAGTGTATTATTGTTTTTAAAATGCAATAAAGAAAATTAATCGAACAAGATTCAGCGTAGCCTTCACAGTGACACACAGGTGTTTGCCTGACATATGTTTAGAGATGATAATTTCTTCTGTTTGTCTTTGTGTTTTTCCTCTCTCTGTTATGCTGCCTCACAGCTCAACAGGTGTCAATACGCAGCTACCGATATCTGCGGCTAATGAGACACACGGATCTGAAACACACATATACGGTTTAATACAACTCACCAATGCAAGAGGAAGGATTTATCAAAAACCGTGCTGTGCATAAAAACACGAGCTCTCTCAATTAAAAAATGCTAAATAGGAGCCCTGTCGAGATGAGGCAGTCATCAATGAGAACATGAGTGATTGAGTCACAGATGAGAGCACTCTGCAAGTTCAATGAGGTCTAAACCTGTTTCCGACTGTAGGATTATAAGAGCAGTGCACCTGGTGAGGCTGATGAGGGGGACAGACGTACGCGGTGGAAAAACGGACAGATGGTGCCAGACATTCTTAGAGAGAGTAGAAAGATAGGAACCCCAAGGAGGGATGGGTTATTGGAAAAACATCAGTTCGTAAAAAATTGTATGTTCGAAAAGTAAAAATCAATAATTCAAAAAAAGAAAAAAGACGAGTTGTGCTTGCGGCGTAAACATTTATTTTCAGTGAGGTTGGCACGTTTGAACTCGCTCCCTAATGCTGCCACTGTAATAAGCAGTGACCCTTGTAAATTTGTGCTGGTGAATTGTGCACCTCCTGGTGCTGCTCAATCTATTGTGCAAGATCGCTGATGCTGATTTGGAATGACTTCAGGTCCGCAAGAGGGCAGTGACTGTCTCCAATAATTACTAGAGCCTGGGACAACCAGCACTAAGCAGCGTGACGTAGAGGGTTAGAAAGGAACAGCGAGGGATTGGGAAAATGACAGAAGATTACAGTACGAGAGGAAGGAAGGAGGAATGGAGTGATGATTTGTAAGATTGCAAAGGAAATGCCAAAATCTGAGTGCTTTGGTGGGCATCTGTAGACAGCATGGTCACTGGGCTCACTGGCTCCATCAAGCTTTCAGCTGCCAACATTAAGAGACATAGTAGACATTTTTGATGACATTAAATAGTACACTGTAAAATTTGCTTCTTTGTTTTTTGTTGGTTCAATTAAAAAAAAAATAACCTGGTTTCCTTACAATTTTGAGTAAAGTTAACTTAAAAATATTAGTTAACTCAATTCATTTCTTGTTGAATTGACTTATACTTTTAAATAGAAGTAATTTTATGGACCCTCACTGTTTTGGGGGTTAACCAACAATTTTTTTACAGTGCTGCACAAACTGGAGGGAAGGGTAGGACATTTAAAAGAGATAATAGCAATGTAGGAAAAGACAAACATCACAGCCTACCTTGAGAAAATGGTGTAAAAAGGTCCCAACAACATCTTAATGAGAGAGTTTACCTAAAAATGGAAATTCCTTTTCGCACACCCTCATGTCATTTTAAACATGTGTGACTTTCTACTGAAGGACCAATATATATATATATACATTTTTGGTATCCCAACAATACTGGACTCCCATGGACTTTACATTGACTTCCATTGAATAGAAAAATTGGGAATAAGTGACCCATGTTTAAACAATGCACTTTATTAAAACACAATCATTGTGGGGCTCAGAGGAATGCTGTGTGGTTAATCTAAGGCATCTCCTCTAGGAAATAAAATCAAACTGCCATAGCAACTCATTCTCGAAACACATTTCCCCAAAGCGTGTAATGACATACTCAAGGGACTTAACATTTTTTAGCTTAGTTTTCAAATTGAATGTTTTTGAAGGAACAGTTAAAGACTGCAAAATTACTTTTGGTACTCAGGTATCTTGTAAAAGATTGCCTTTAGTTCCTGTCATTCACAAGCTGGTTTTCTCATCTGTTCTCTGTTCGCTGATGGTTCAGGGGCCCTTCAGTACAGCACATTGTACTGGGAACGCAGTCGTAACAATTCCCCCAAACCCCCAGAGCACATTCCCTAGAAAGATTAGCATATTTGGGCTTATAATTTAAATCATATGATTTTCTCTCATATGCATGTATGAGATCAACAGAAGAATGTGTATCGATATTACTCTGCTTTCCTTCCTCTTGGACACTGGATGGAAGGGCAAAATGTAATTCTTTTCCGCTCCTTAGCTTTCTCATAAACCAAAAAATCCAACACACATTTAATAACCACAGAATTCTTATCCCAGTCTTTCTCATCCCAATTCTTCATTTCCCCTTTTTGCAATTCAATTAATAGTTAAAGTTATAAGACCCAAAAATTGAAATTCTGTCATTATTTACCCCGCCCTCCTGTCAATTTACACCTGCATGACTTTCTTTCGCAGAACACACAAGATATTTTAAAGAATGTTGGTAATCGGCACCCATTCACTTGCACTGGCTGAGGGGTGCTGGCACTGTTCATTTACCAACTTCCTGCAAAATATGATAAGAAAAATGATAAATCATAAATTATGACAGAATTTCCCTTTTTGGGTGAACGATCACTTTAAGACTCCTTAAGGTCACAAATAAGTGTTGCTTTTTGGTACAGCCCAGTTCATTTTTTAAATATAAATGCTATCGATATGCTGTATGGAAATACGCACATTATATACAAATACAGATTTATAACTAAATTAAACAAAATTGACCTTAAACCATGGGTATTGTTCCTACTTACACAACATAGACTGAAAATGTCTTTGTCTACAAAAAACCTGATAAGTATGTGTAATTAGCAATGGTTCAATATCCTAATCTTTATATCTTTAAATCCATGACAAGCTGACCCACAGTCAGTAAGATTCAAAATACAATAAACATTTATATAGGCTACTGTATAGTTAATAATGCAAATGACTACCACTAAAGTTTCAATGACTCTGTAATTCAACATGTATACATCACAATTAAATACATTAAAACAATTATTTTAGTTATAACTTTATATCAATTTATTTGAATTTCAGATAAGAGACTTTTCAGATTCAGACTTCAATTTCTCTGATTACTGCACAACAGCTACTTACATGAAGTGGATACTGAAATGCCTTATTTCCAACCTGATTTAAGAAGTCAAACGCAAAGTTTATTTTCAATGCAGTGCAGCACTTTAGCGCCACCTCATGGAAAATCATGGAAAAATCCACAGAACTAATATTTGAGAAAATTATTTTTGATAAAGACGAAAGTCTTTAATTTACTTAAGACACCAAAAATCTCAGAAAACAGTCTCACAAGGTAAGAAGAGTATATTAATAAAAGTGCTTAACGTATGATCAGTTAACGCTACAACAGATGAAAACTCTCCACAGTGCAAGTGTATACTCTCTCTGCGGAAAAGAGACAGAGGCACAAATCTCATCAGATAAGGGCTGCTAACTGACCAAAAACATGTTGTGTAAATAACATAGAAAACATTAATGTTTAAGAAACTTAAAGCCTTGCGTTTTATAGCTTTGGCATTATTTCTTATAGAATTTTGTCATTTATCCTTTGATAAGGCTGTCTTCATTCTGTACCATATCCCTGGCTCCTTTTTACATTGAACGTTTTCTTGTGTGTGTTTGTGTGTCTTCATCTGAACCGATGCAAAAAGACTATCAAGTTTAGTAAATTTTTGGTTTGAAAGAGTTTATTAACCTTATTTTTCAAAACAAATGACCATAGTTTTCTGCCAAATTGATTCCGAGGATAGAACCTGTTGACATGAAGTTCAGATATTTAGTGATGTGCGGGGTCCCCCTCTCTGAATCTCCTGCATAATGGAATGGACCACCTCAGAGGTCGTGGCCTGACCTCCCAAGTCAGATGTGTGCAACTGCAAGAGTATAGGGACTTATTTAAATTAATGCCTATACAAGCTATATAACAAAAAGAGCAAATATGCAACTTTGAGAGTGGATAAGACAGTTATATATTTCAGATAATTTGGCAGAATATTATTTATTATAGAATAACCTGTATTATACATCCTATTGAAATGTGTGTGCATCATACCCGGGTTTCAGACAAAGTTTTCAGAACTGCATTTCGAATCATACTGGCATATGCATGAAGTCTAATAAATAAGAGAAACAGCCAAGACCAACATTGATTCAGCGATTTGGAGAGTATCGAAGTATCAATCCATTTAGAGTTAAAAATGTTAGTTTGTGTTACAATTTTTTTGTATACTATGAGTTGTGCATAGAATTTCGTACAAGTGAAATTTCAGAGAAGAGCACTATAGAAATATTAGTATTTATACACATTACCTCAAGTGATCCAGCATCAAGCAGCTCGCCAACAATGTGGCGGTGGGGTTTGCAATATTCTTGTTCGCAATGCTTTTCCCAGTGTTCCTAGTGGCCTATAAAACATCCAAGAGACCATGTGTCCTGTGATCACTTTAACAGCCATAATATTGAATTTGTGTATTCTGCTTTTTCTTACGGTCTCAAAAACAGAATAGTCCTTGCCATAGTTGACTCCTGGTACCAGACCCGGACCGCCAACAAGTCCAGCACACACGTTACTCACAACGTTGCCATAAAGGTTAGGCATTACCATCACATCAAATTGTTGGGGCTTGGAGACCAGCTACACAAACAGAAATGTAGATTTGACATGTCAAAGTGCAGTCAAACTGGATCAAACACTTACACAAACACTATTAAGTGTACATACCTGCATGGTGGTGTTATCCACGATCATGTTATCAAATGTGATGTCAGGATATCCAGCTGCCACCTCTTTACAGCACTGCAGAAAAAGGCCATCGGCCAACTTCCTATTAAGCATTAGAGCAAACCATTCCACATATAATCAAACAATAACTGAGTAAGATATGTCTTAATATTGTGCTTAAATAGTAACATTAGTCAACAGTGTAGGTATAAATGGACTCTCACATGATGTTAGCTTTGTGTACAGCCGTGACCTTACGGCGCCCTTGTTCCCTAGCCAGGTTAAAAGCATATTCAGCAATCCGCAACGAATTTGTGCGTGTTATAATCTTTAAACACTCCACCACTCCGGGAACGTTCTGAAACATAACGTTTACATGTTAACATCACCCAAAAATGAAAACTAAATGTCACAGATATGACTTGCTTTCTTAGGGAGAGTTCACCCCAGAATAAAACTTCTGTCATCAGTTACTTACCCTTGATTCGTTCCAAATCTGTATAGATTTCTTTGGAACAGATCTTAGCCACCATTGACAACCAGTAAGAAAATTTAAAATGGTAATCAAAAGTGCTCCAGGACTGTTTGCTTTCCTTTATTCTACAAAATATCTTCTTAACAGAACAAAAGAAATTATAAACATTCAAACAGGCATAGGTCACGCCCCTCCTGAAGAAACCCACATTGGACCCCTCTACTCCCGACAGTTACCGACCTGTCTCTCTCCTACCATTTATTTCAAAAACACTGGAACGGGCAGCGTGTTAACCAGGTGTTTTCCTACATATCCCAGAACAAACTACTGGATGACAAACAGTCTGGCTTCAAAACAAACCACTCCACTGAGACTGCACTGCTGTCGGTCACAGAAGCACTGCGCCTTGCCAAGGCGGAATCTGAATCCTCGGTCCGGATTCTGCTAGACTTATCTGCAGCGTTTGACACTGTCAATCACCAGATACTGCTAGCAACCCTGTCATCAATAGGAATCTCAGGCTCTCCTCTCCGCTGGTTCAAATCCTACCTCTCCAACAGATCCTTCAAGGTGTCATGGAAGGGCTCGCTGTCCGCTGCTCACCACTTGATCACTCGGGCCCCTCAGGGATCGGTACTTGGACCGCTGCTTTTTTCCATCTACATGACATCCTTGGGACCCATCATACAGGCTCATGGCTTCTCGTATCACTGTTATGCTGATGACACCCAGATCTACATCTCGTTTCGACCAGACGATACCACTGTAAGAGCTCGCATTACAGCTTGCCTCTAGGACAGCTCAGCTTGGATGAAAGGGCATCACCTCCAGCTGAACCCTGCCAAGACTGAACTACTTGTGTTTCCGGCGCACCCTACGGTGCCACACGATCTCAACATCCATCTTGGCAATACCACAATCACTCCTTCCAAAACAGCCAGGAACCTCGGAGTCATATTTGATGAACAGCTGTCCTTCAATGATCACATTGCAAAGACAACACGGTCATGCAGATACGCCTTATTCAACATTAGAAAGGTTGGACCTTATCTCACGGAGCATGTGGCACAACTCCTTGTCCAGGCCCTGGTAATCTCAAGGTTGGACTACTGCAATGCTCTCCTTGCTGGTCTTCCTGCAAAGGCTATCAAACCACTCCAGCTGGTCCATAACGCAGCAGCACGCCTCGTCTTCCAACAGCCCAAAAGGGCTCATGTGACACCCCTTTTCATCTCTCTCCACTGGCTGCACGTCGAAGCCCGCATCAGATTCAAGTCACTTATGCTTGCCTACAGGACTATCACTGGATCTGCACCGGGTTACTTTCACACCCTCCTGCAACCCTACACCCCATCAAGATCCCTGCGTTCAGCAGACCAGCGGCGTCTTGTATTGCCTTCTCATAAGGACAGTAAATCGCTTTCCCGCTCATTCCGCTTCACAACTCCTTCCTGGTGGAACATTCTTCCTAACTCTGTCCAGTCAACCACATCCCTCACAACATTCAAAAAACTACTCAAAACCCAACTCTTCTGTGAATATCTGACAGACAAATAAATTAATAAAAAAAAATAACCCTTTCTCTCAACAGGTAGTGGTCTAGCTTTCGTTGAAACTAGTTACTTTGTATTGGCCCCTAATGTATTATGGCTCCTGTATGACATATCGCTTGTTGCTCCCTAACTTTATGTAAGTCGCTTTGGATAAAAGCGTCTGCTACATGACTAAATGTAAAATAAAGCCTTTTTTCCTACTATGGTAGTCAATGATGGCCAAGAACTGTTTGGTTACAAGCATTCTTCCAAAATATCTTTCTCTTTGTACGTCAGAACATACTAGTTTGGAACAAGATAAGGTTGATTAAATGATGACAAACATTTTTGGATGAACAATCCTTTAAATTTGAGAAATGAAAGCAATTGTCCTTATGTTTGAACTCAAGTTGCCAGTCAACAACTGCATCATATTCATAAAACTTTGATGGCCCTTAGACTATTTTCTTCAATATGAACATAACAAATATCAAATGGACCCCTGCTGGATATTTTGAAAATATGGAAAGACTGAAAAAATGTCAATGGTGGGGTGAGAAGAGAAACAAAAATAGGCACAGACCTCATGCTCCAGGCTGCTATACTCTCCTTCAGTATTCTCCCTAATGATGATGATGTCAATGCCTTTGTGGCGTGTCGGGACTCCAGGAAGTGACTGACAGTGCATGATATTAGCATACAGGTCCAAAGATGTCCTGTAGGAGTTCAAATGAGTTCCACAATTTGCATTCACATTCTAGAAAAATGAGATATCCTACCGAAGCAAATAGTTCCTGGATTTATGAGATGGAGGAAAATTGTGGTTGGTCTCTATGTTACCTATGAAAGACAGAGTCCTGATTGATAATGTTTATGGCTCACATTTTCAAGGGTATCAATGAGAAATGTGCCGTATGTTCTTACCCACCCTTAAGCGCGACTCCATTCCGTTTAATTGCAGTAATAGCGTTGTTGATATCATTCTCAGAAGCAGCGCCTGAATCCACCTTGACAATCTCAAAATCCACCGGCACACAGCAAAATCTAGGAATAGCATTACATGGCAAACATAAGAAAGCTTTACTTGGTGCATGCTGATGAAGCCGGTTAACAGAAAGCTGTATCACCAGACCTGAAGAGATCTCGGACGTGGTTCAGGAGTTCCGGCCCAATACCATCCCCAGGGATCAAAGTCACAGTGTGTCTGCCGCCATATTTAGCAGGAGGAGGCTGAAGAGAGATGAAAATCAAATAACTGACCAACATACTCTTAGCTTAAAGGTAAAGTTCCCCCAAAAAATTTCGTTATTTATTTACTCTCATGTGATTCCGAAGAAATATGACATTTTGAAGAACGTGGGTAACCAAACAAGAAAGTGGCAAGAGAACGAGTGTTTTTTTGGTCTCATGATAAAATACAAACTTTTGTTCTACAGAAAAAAATTGTCATATACAGGTGTTGAATGACATAAGGTGAATAAATGATGACAGAATTTTTATTTCTTTAGGAGCACATCATCACAATATGAACTCAAGTATTATTTTGGCTGAGTAATTCAACAGGTTTGCAATTCTGTGAAGTTTAATAGCTAGGTACATAAATGTATGCGTCTAACGCAACATGATTTTCCTCAAAAAAATACTTTTAGTAGTGCTTATGTTCTGTTTTTCAAGATAAGATTCTTTCACGAAAGGACATACTGTTGACTGGTAAAATACTAGAGACCCGTGACCTTGCGAATATGTTTTCTATAATTTTGTTTTATCAAACCTATTGATAACTCCAGTGTCTAATTGTGATCAGTAATAGTTACGCATAATTCTACCGAACACCATAGGCGAATGTGTGGCTGGACCAGTACTCACAATAGTCTGGTGGTGGTTGGTTGATGAGGTGTCGGACAATCACAGAGGAGAACAGGAATGGTTAGTCAAAGGAGTAAGTGGGAACCCATTTTGCTTGGATTTTGCTTAAACAAATTAGCTTTCGTTTTAAACAAGCAAGGAGAGATTTGGGAGATGTTAATACAAAGCTCATACAGAGGCATTGTATTGAAATGCTTGATTGAAGAAAACTGATATTCCAATGGCGATATAAAATCTGTTAAACCACTACAACGATCATAACAGCGATTAAACTGTGATAGTGAAAAAAGCTTCTTTCTGCAAAGAAACTGAAATGACAGTTAACGGTTCAAAGAAAGTCATGCTCTAGTATAAAGTAAATGAATGTATAAATGGAAATAAAGTCAAATATGATCATAAATCAGGAGAAACAGCTCTTACAGTATATGTGGACATCTTTCTTTGGCAGCAAACAGTCAGTTTCAGCTGAAAAAAATCACAAACACCCAAATAAAAGAGTAAAAAAACAATGGCTGTGTCAGTACAATTTATTAAATATAACAATACAAGAAGCTACAATGACACCTGCACGTAGCATGTGTGTAGGCAGACAGTGACCTTGTCGGAGGCTGTAGCATTTGCGTTGCTAAGGACACTCTGCCCTGACTTGGTCGAAATGCATTTCAATGCCCCGTATATCAAATTATTAAGGTAAAACTGAAATTTTCTAGTGTTTAAAAAACTCTTACGCTTTTAGTGGTCCATGCTTGCAAACACTTGGCGACAGAAATAGCTGACATTGCAACTGTCGACATTTTTTGAGGATATCGCGCTGCCGCTTCAGCATCGCACACCGCGCTATATACTGCCGTGAATTTAGTTCGAGCCAGCGGTGCTTTTCGCAATCAGCTGACGCACAAAAACTCACGACTTGACTTTTATCACAAAAAGCTTGACTTTGGCACCCCCTTGTGTGCCCTTTATGTACATCGATATATTGACAGAATTATGATCTAGGCCTAAATATAGTAAAAGTTAACATATAGGGTACTTTACTAACCATGTAGCAACAGTAAAAAATAATACACTGATATGTCTGTTTATCACTCACTCCAAACAAACCATAATTTCGCAACTGTGTTTATACAATGGTGGATCAAGATAAGACGTTACTATAAAAAATAAGTATGCGTTTGTACATATGTATGTAACATTAAATATGGCTGTAAAATTGCAAAAACAAAAGTAGAAGCCTGCACAATGCAATACACTTGTTGCATGTAACGTTAGTTCAGAGGGGGGACATATTCAGAAGCATGTCGTCGTTCTACATTATTTCCTTTATTATCTTTAAAAAGGGAAGCAGGTCCTGTAATAGTAATTATAATACATATTCCGATACTCAGTACGAACTGCAGAGAGGACTATTTCAGTTCAGCTTTTCAAACTAAACCAAAATTTCCTATAAACTTTTGAATGAATCGTTCCTGTTGGATTTGACATATATCAAGGTCTGTCGCCGGGATGTACTGGTAGTTGTAGTCTGCTAATCAAACGTCTACAAACAAAAGTCTGACATGTCGAGACAGAAAAACTACATCCCCCTAAACGAGGCCAATTGCTCCTCCCACTTTTCCACCGCTTGCCTTACCTCCCACTTGCTGTCGGTCCGCGGGGAAGTCGCAAGATGGCCGACGTCGCATGAAAGTATGGTCCTCTCCTCAACATGAAGTCGTGAGTGAGACAGTTTGCGAGGGAGCTTACGTCGGGCATTTGTTTTTGTTTTATTTTAGTTGTTTTACTTTATTTTTCCCTTAATTATTCATCTCATTCCGAATCGTGGCTTCCCTCGATTTGTCTCGACTAGTTGACGCGTCAATCACGCCGGGATCTTGGCTAACTGGCTAATTGCGCGAGCTAGTTTGTTAGCCGCAAACTGTAGCTCTTATAACTTCACCAGTACAAGAAAACCGTACTGTAACAAGTGTCAGTAAGGTATAGGTTTAATAACAGCGAGCGTGTTGGATAGTTACTGCGTAGTCATTGTTTAAATTGTATTAGATGGGGTGCATATAGGATTTATTTTGATGTTATCAACATGGTCGACATTATAACTGTAGCGTGCGCGCCGTTATCCTCCATCGTTACATTGTAGACAGTGGTTATGTTTTTTACGGTGCAGTATTGTAATTAATAAAATCGGATACGTCGTACTTTGAACTATAACACTGGCACATCACTGTAGCACGTAGAGGAATGGACACACATTATACCTACACGACCAAATGTAAAAAATAGGCTCACATATCTGTAATTTCGCAGGGGTTTGGCTGGCATTTGCATTTGTCGGGACATTAACCGGACACACCACATTGGAGACATTTCAGTTTTTAGTTAACCCACTTTAACAGAACAAAACAAGTCCACACACTTTGAGTAATCTTCTCAATAAACGGTTCAGACCTCTCGTGTTTTAGACAGTCGTGCAAACAACACACAATATGGGGGTTCAAGGCTTTCAAGAGTATTTGGAGAAACGTTGCCCCGGGGCGGCAGTTCCAGTAGACCTACTGAAGCTCGCACGAACAGCAGGCCGTCAGCCCCCACATTATCACCACCACCATCCAAGCTCGCTGCCTCCGCCTCCCCCGCCAGCTCGCATTCTCGTTGACGCTGACTCTGGCCTTCAGCGGCTTTATGGGGGCTACCAGACCGACTGGGTTTGTGGAGGCGAATGGAACGCAATGCTCGGCTATCTGGCGGCGCTCTCCCAGGCCTGCTTGTATCAGGGCGGACTGGAGCTGGTGGTGATTTTTAACGGCACACTTGGGAAGGATCGCTGGCCGGAGTGGGCGCGGCGGGCGCAGGGGCAGAGGCAAACAGCGCAGCTTATCGTCAACCACGTCGGCAGCAAAGCCACGCCTCCTCCGCGGGCCTGGTTTCTGCCCCCGGCCTGCCTGAGCCACTGTGTCCGCCTCGCTATGTTTCGATTCCGCGTGCGGGTGAGTGCAGAGGATGTACTCAACAACTTGACTATTTTGGCTTTTGTTTGGATAGAATGCATAATTAATCCTGCATAGTTTTTTTTAGATATACATCATTCAATTGATTGGGTGTGCCTGTTCTGCCCCTCATCCTGCATATTTATTTCCTGCTGATATTTGTGTCTATGCAAGTTGCTTGAAAAGTTTATTTAGTGGTTGTATATTAAATGCTTTACAGTTTATCTAGATAAACAGGATTTGGTGTAGGTCAGAAATTCAGAGCAATGGGTACTGCACATCTATACATCACAAGAATACATGGTCTCCTTCCACCCTGATTATGTTGTAGGTGGTTCAGACCCTTGAGGACCATCACCAGGAGGTGCTATCCCTGTACAGAGACTACGGTTTTCAGGGTCTGATCGCACAGGACTCAGAGTTTGCGCTATGCAACGTCCCAGCCTATTTCAGCTCACATGCTCTCAAGCTCTCCTGGAATGGCAAGAATCTTACCACTCACCAGTACCTGCTAACGGAGGCTGCTCGCCAACTTGGCCTCAAGACCCAGCACTTGCCCATCTTTGCTGCTCTACTCGGTAAGCAACACTCACTGTACACCAGCACATATCATATTAGTCATTCAGCATAGAGGTTTGGTGCTGAAGGTGTGTTTTTGAAACAGGTAACCACATTCTGCCAGACGAAGACTTGGCTGCCTTTCATTGGAGTCTTCTGGGGCCAGAACACCCTTTAGCCTCACTCAAGGTGCACAATGTTTCATTTGAAACAATGTCTGATATAAGTCTTTCTTATTTATGGCTGACAATTATGTTCATTAATCCAAAGCATCCTTGCATAGTTTGACTGTTGGCATACTCTTACGTTTGCTTTCTTTTGAGGTGGTTAAAAAGGTTCGATCCGTTCCCATCCGATGTTTTGAATCTCATCATTGCAACATTTGCAAATAACTGTTGTTTGGGCCGTGTCAGTTGGGGAAAACACAAACCATTTCAAAATTACTTATGCAGAATTTATTTTAGGGACCAACTCCTCCGTGTTTCCCTCCATCTTCACTGACCGCGTCACTTAATCTTACTGAGTTCACAAGCAACTAGTGGTGGGCCGTTAAGACTCTTATCGCGCGATAAAAAAAATGTCGCCGTTGATCTATTCTCAAAGTTGGGTTGGTAGCTGGGTCTATACTACGCAAGCTATGATGACTTTCACCTTGATATTTTAGCGCGGATGTATACCTAGCTTAATTGCACTGTAGGGGGCGAGAACGAGAGTTTTCAACTCGCGTGATCCGCGTCATTCGTGCCGCCTCATCATCTAATAACCAGGGCTTCATTCGCGCTTCATTCGCGTCATTCGCGCCGCCTCATCATGTCATAACCAGGGCTTCATTCGCGCGATTCGCGCCGCAAGTAGGTCTATCGCGTCTTTGCATTGACTTAACATGTAAATCACTCGCGCTTGACGCGCCATTCGCGTTTGGTCTGAACACAACATAACGTTACTGTGAAATTACCACATCAAACGTGACGTGCTAACATGGATGCAAGTATGAAGCTGCCGGGCTTGCTTCAGGGAAAATTTATTTTTAAGAAGCTTCCCAATGGAAACCTAGACAAGACTAAGGTTGTTTGCACCTTGTTCAATGTGGAATTGGTTTACTGTACGGAATTGGTTTACATACATTTGGTTTAAAAAAAAAAAAAACTTTCTCTCAACAGGTAGTGGTCTAGCTTTAGTTGAAACCAGTAACTTTGTATTGGCACCTAATGTATTATGGCTCCTGTATCCCTAACTCTTGTAAGTCGCTTTGGATAAAAGCGTCTGCTACATGACTAAATGTAAATGTACTGTAGGAGCTCTTCCAGTCTCAAGAACACAAACACAAAGCATCCCTTAGCTAATGCGGAAGTAAACACAAGTAAATCTTATTGAACATAATTTAATTTTCATCACAAATCATCATAGTAGAACAGCTTTCTCAAGCAGTTTGTGATGCATTTTGGAAACAGGAGATGAGCCCCTGTTCTAATGCGCCACCTGGCTTGAGAAACCCGTTCTCAAAGACTTACTTTTAGTCATTATTTGGGTAGCACACATATTCTGAATGCCTTCGGCAGAATTCAAATTAGCCATTTTAATCTAGATTAATCTAGATTAATTCCAAGATTAATCTAGATTAAAAAAAATGAATCTATGCCCACCACTACAAGCAACGTATACGAGCTTGTTAACTTGGCGCAATCTATCGCAAGGATGTTGAAGAATTCAATAGAACAACAACGGATATAACGTGTCTTGCACAATATAGGACGATGTAAAGATTATTCCGCTAAAGTGGATCGTGCAGTCATTTTAATCGTTCGCGATCAAATATCGTCATATCGCACACCCCTACTTGAGCGTCCGGCTTTTATTTTAATTAAAACTTTAATTTACACTGTATTTAAGTAACCCATTTTAACTTCATTTTCAGCACACTTATTTTTCTTTTCTCTCTCGGCTCAGGTAAGGGCTCATCAGTTAGTTCTCCCACCCTGTGAGGTTGTCATCAAGGCTGTATCTGAGTATGTGGCGTCTATCAAAGATCTTGGAAATTTGGATTTGGTGGCCAAGGATGTTTTTAAGCAGTCACAGGTGAACCATGAATTTACTACTTTTACTGTTGTGAATTCGCGTTTTTCATGATGTTTTTCAACAAGCTTCATCTTAACTTGAAAGACTTTTTATCATCTCCAGTCTCGAACTGAAGACAAAGTTGAAAGGTTTAAGAAGGCAGTGGAGTATTTTTCAGTGGCCAGTAAACCAAGACCTCTTTCCATGGGACCTTCTCCTTACCTCTGTAGGTATAATGTGGTGTTTGCTGGGCATGCAAAGTATACATAATATTACGTTGTTTCTTTTTACAAGACTTAACATAAACCTAGACAGCAGGCCATAGATTATTTTGTAGATGTGTCTTGGTCGCTTGTATTCATGTTTACTTATTTGCTTTCCCTTGACTCGTCTCGCAGTTCAAGGCTTTGGGCCTAGTCAGTTTAGTGGACCTCGAGGCCACATGGAGGCAGTGCCGCCTGGCAAAGCTCAGGTAATTTTCAGAGAAATTGAGCGTGTTTCTTACTTTGAGAGTAAATTAAAGAGATTACCCTTTCTCATTTTGCTGTTCTCAACAGTTTGGTCCACCGCAGGTGCCAGGTGTTAAGGTGCCTTATCCAGGTGGGCTATATGGATCCAGCCCTGCCATTGGTCCTGCCCTTTTATGCCAGAACCCCACACAGCCTCTACAGGACTGTAATGATTCACTAGTTGGGAAAATGGGCTTTGCTGATTGGTCTGCACCGTATGATTCCTCTCAAGGTGGCAACCGACAGCCCAATCATCACTCAGCTGCTCCCACAGGCCCATCCCCTTCATCGTCATCATCTTCAGATGGGGAAGAGCAAAATGACACAAGCTCTAAGTGAGTCCACATCAGGCATCTGCATGCACTTGTAGACCCACCTTTGGACATAATCTCTGTTAATTATGTCTTATACTGTGTTTGTTAGTCATCTGATATTGAGGATTGTGTGAATATTCATTTTCTGTCACAGTCATTTGGCTGACAAGTCTTCGAGATGGGAAGATCCCAGTGGACGGGGAGGAGGGGCCTCTGGGGACGGTCACCACGGTAATGGAAGTGGCCCATCTATCCCGTCATTGCTGTCCATGCCAACACGGAGTCACATGGACATCACAACGCCACCCCTTCCACAGGTCAGTGCTGAGGTGCTGAGAGTGGCAGAGCACAGACACAGAAGAGGACTCATGTACCCACAGATCTACCACGTCCTGACCAAGGTACTACAATCTCACAGCATGTGCTTGTACCACTCCAAGATCAACTTATAGTTGCAAAAATTTCAGAGACCGTGCCTGTAATTTCTGAATTTCGCTATTGTGACGTTTTTGCTGGCAGCAGTATTGTAGTCTTTTAACTGTTTGTAGTGATGAAAATAAATATCATCCCCTAATTTTGATTTATAAGCAATCCATTTGAATTAATCATTTTAGGCTACTTCCAGCCCTTGTTAACAATATGTTTAAAGTGCAAAAATTTCCTATAAACGAGTTATCTGCATGAAAGCAGCTAATAATACCCATGATGTTTCAGGGGGAGATGAAGATGCCCGTGTGTATAGAGGATGAGTGCAACCCAGACCTGCCACCTGCCTCGCTACTTTTCCGTTCTGCCCGCCAATATGCCTACGGGGTGCTGTTCAGCTTGGCTGAGACCCAGCGGAGGTTGGAGAGACTGGCCATGCGCAGACGCAGTCCAGTTGACGGTGAGCCAGACTGGAGAGTAGTGTAATTTCAGTCTTATAGCAATACCCTTAAAATTTCATAATTCTTTGATCAATTTTGTTACGGTAGTAAAAACTAAAATAATATTATTATCAAGACATTTAATTTAAGGAACGGCATGTAACATTTATTATTTCTAATAGTAATGATCTCCATAGTATAACCAACTTGTAGGGCCCACTTTTGATGTTTTGTAGAGATGGAGAAAAACGCCACAGATATGTTTTAAGTTTTCTGATCAGAATGTAGCTGTAATCATACTTGTGCTGGTTTGGACCCTTTTGGGTTTTCTCTAGTTGTGAGGAACAAAATATCTAACCTGGAGTTATTTATTTTTGGACTTCACAGTGCCCCCAGTGATTGTTAAGGAGTGGTGTGCCAGTAAAGCTAAATCTGCCCTCACTCCAGAGCTCGTCCCAGCCCTGTGTTTCCGTGAGTGGACATGTCCCAACCTGAGGCGATTGTGGCTGGGCAGAGCCTCAGAGGACCGTAGCCGCCGCACTAGAGCGTTCCTGGCATGCATGCGCTCTGACTGCCCTGCCCTTCTCAACCCGGCTTGTGTGCCGTCTCACCTGCTGCTCATGTGCTGTGTGCTCAGGTAGCCACACTCTTTTAAGCGATGATGTCACTGTAGGCTATTTTGATTGACATCAGAATGTTTTTAACTGGACTGTGTGTTATAAGATCAGTAATTAATCTCGGTAGCTTTCGGTGTATTAGATGGTAAAGATTTTGTGTGTTTGCAGGTATATGATGCAGTGGCCGGGAGGCCGCATTCTTCAGCGCCATGAGCTTGATGCCTTTTTGGCTCAAGCTGTGTCCAACCAGCTCTATGAGCCTGACCAACTTCAGGAACTCAAGGCAAGTCATGTATCTAATTAAATGTGTATAACAACACATAATATCTACATTTCAAGCAAAAATCAAGTGCATCTTTGAAGTACACGCTCTCTTTGCACTGTCAGTATTCCGTTAGTCATTCTAAACAAGCTTTGAAATGACACGTGACATTTATCAGGCTTATTGCAGGAATGCCTCTCTATCGTTTTCATCCTTTTCTTATTGACAATGATACCAGGTGGAGAAGGTGGATAACCGTGGGGTGCAGCTGGCCTCTCTGTTCATGAGCGGTGTGGACACTGCCTTGTTTGTGAATGATGTATGCGGACAGCCCCTGCCATGGGACCACTGCTGCCCTTGGGGCTTCTTTGATGGAAAGTTGTTCCAGAGCAAGCTAGCTAAAGCCACCAGAGACAGAGCCTCCTTACTTGACATGTGTGAAGGCCAGGTTAGCAATTTAAAAATGCAGATGGAGCTCTTTTTATGTTTGATAATAATTTATTTTAAGCAATGAATGTTTCCTCACTCCCTGCAGGAGGAACTGGTTTCAAGGGTGGAGAAGATGCGCCAGGCCATTCTGGAAAGCATCAACCTCTCCCGACCGCCTCCCCCTCCTCCACCACTGCCACCCCCTGCATTCCTCCCCCCTGCCATGGTGCCTCCTTTCTACCCCATGCATCATCTGTACCCTCCTCGACCCCTGGGCTCCATGCCACCACCACATCATCATCCCCAGCACCGGCCCAGGGCTTTCCCAGGTTAGACTTATCTCTCATCTACCTGTTGTACAGCATATTATAAAATATTAAAAGGATTCTTTAAGTTTAACACTCCGATTTCTTTTCAGGAATCCAATCTATACCTCCCCAGGGTGGCAAGCTGGAAATAGCTGGCATGGTTGTTGGTCAGTGGGCTGGGAACAAGCCACTACGTGGCAGAGGGGGATTTAATATGCAGGTGGTGTCAGTAGGAGGAAGAGGGTGAGTCAGTTCTGTGTTAAATAATGATGCTCTAATGGGATATCAGTGTTTCCCATAGAATTTTGACACACTCGTTGTGCTGGTGACTTCAGAAACGAATTAGCATATTTGTGATGTCATCATGTCGTGTTAGTGTTAGCACTTTTCTATTCTAGCTTATCTGGCACATTATACTGTTTTTTACAACTGGGTGCCACCAGCAGTCACTTGAACCGCTGCTAAAATAGAAATTTCTAGTCTTTTAATAGCACACACACCTAATGGCTTCATCAGACAACTAGACCACACATTTACCGACTCTTAAGTCATGACTGGACATTCTGCTGAACCATCAAGTCTGTCTATCTATTTACTGATAAAGATGGGCAAGCTTGGAGTTATAGTCCTGTTTTGGAAAACGCAAGCAAACCAAGATGTTCACATTTCCTTGTTTTTTCAAGGTTATGCACTGGTATTTTGCCCAGTTGGCCAGTTTGGCTTTATTATAGGTTTTCATTCTCTTTGCTTGGGCTTTTGATGGCTTTTACTCAAACGCATATTTTCGATTTAGAAATTCAGGACATAACGTAGGATTGTTGTGAATATCTATTATAAGTAATAGGACCGTGTCGACTAGTAATTCATTTCTGAAAATCCCCTATTTTAGCCTAATATATCGTGATTATTGTTGCATTTGTTTTGCTGTTCCAGCATGCACAAATATACGGGTTAATTATATTTCATTTAGACGCCGCTTTGTTCCGTTATAATTTGAATAGAGGTTTCGTTCATTTGCACTAAACAGCTCAAACAGTTCATTTTAATTATTTTCTTTTGACTATTTATAGTTAGCTTAAAATGGCTGTTTTTCTTTTTTAGGATAAAAAAATCATGGCTGCTTGTCATTCTCGATTTATCAATAAATAACAAAAGTATATATTTTTCTATAAAACGGCTATCTATTTAAATGTCCAATTTCAAAATGAAAAAGTATTCATTTTAGAATAATCAATTATTTGATAAATTAGTCAAAAGATTAGTCGATTTAAAAATAGTCGTTAGTGGCAACAAAATAATCAGGCTAAAACCTGCTCTTTATTTCAGTATATGCAAAACAATAATTTCACTCCTTTAACCAAACATTTTATGCTTAAGATTGTTATCTATCTGTGTAGGGAGAACATTTTTGCAAGTTGGATTTTTTTACAGCGTAGAAATTATAATTGTAAGAAATTGTAAATCAAGTCTCAAAAATGTCAATCAAAATATTGGGAAATCCTTAACACATACTGTTGTTTTTTTCTCCAAGAAGGGGTAAAGAGCTAGCATCAAGAGGAAGGGGAGGGAAGAAAATGACCACAAACAAAACACAGGTAAATCCTACAAATTGCTTTCACTACAAAATACACAGTCTTCACATACTGATAACAAAGGAGATTGATCCCCAATTTTTTTCGTAGACACTTTCGTCATCACCTCCCTCCTCAAGCCCCCCAAAGCTCAGCGAGGATCCAAAAGTGGTGGGGGGGCCTGCTGGATCCCAGGAGGGAACAGGGACTGTATCGCAGCAGCTGAACGGCAGCTCTTCAGGAAGCGCCACTGGTCAAGACCTTGACCTACCACCACTGGCCCAGCCAATCCAGTGTGCCTTAGCCAGCAGAGACAACCAGTCAGAAGATGACGTGGAGGTAGAGGCCCCTTGTTGCCTTGACGACTGCCCGTCAGATGGTGCACTACAGAAAGAGGAGTAAATACATCCCATAACGTAACAAGAGCGTGAAAGGGAATGATCAAAGGTTGACTGCCTTTTCCATGCTAAATTAAATATGTAGGGCACAGTAGCCACTTTGTGTTATCATGATATAATGTAAGATGCAACACATGCTGGAAACAACAGGTGGACAGTGACAGGAATTTGGTCCGTGTCACCTTACGAGGCGGTTCTGGTTTCAAACTTTGCAAGTTTAAATCACAACCCTCGACTGCACATCGCCCTGAATCTTCAGATTCTGGACCATTTTTTTCCACTGGCCAATCGGTGTTGTAGCATAGTGAAAAGCTCTTTTATTTCAGTGTCATTTTATTTTTAGAGCCATGGTATATTAGTGGTGTCGCTGATATATCTATGATTGCCAAATATGGCTACAAAAGGCCCTTATTGCCCAAATTATATTTTAAAATATCTACTAAGAACACTGTTGCACCGTGTTAAGTAGCACAGCAGCACCCCGCTCTAAAGTTTCTACCACACAGCAAAGAATTACACTATAACCCTTACTGCAGTGCACCACAGACAACACTGCCCTGAATATAGTAGAAGAATGAAAACTGATGGAAAACACCGGTTGTTATTTGTATGTCACAGTGTGAATTCACACACACATGGTAGTCCCTTTTTTCTATTTTTTTGGCCATATCTGACAAAGTTGCCATTGTCTTACAGGCAGTAAAAGGTTTCTAAAGACGTGTTCTTAGAGGCATCTTTAAGTGAGATTGAGGAAGAACAATTCAACATCTGAGAGAGTCGTACAGGTTGCACTTATTATTGCCTAGCTCAACTCTTGATTTATTTCACATTGATTTGTGATGATCTTGTCGGCTTCTTGTGAGCCCACATCCCCTTTAGGAATAGTAAACGCAGCACTTCAACTTGATCCTAACTAAAGACTTATAAATAAAATATTTTAAGCACCTTAAGGTTATAGATATGCAAGCTCCTCTCAATAATGAGGAAGAAATGCCCCTTAAAATGGATTGTATTCTAACATAAAGCACTTAAAATATTATTTATCATGAGACAGTACTGCCCTATATAGTAGCTTGATCAATTTTACAGAGCTTTTGACAGTTTAACTGTCCGTATGAGCTTTTACCTTGCGTGTTGTTTACCAGTATGACGTACAAATTGGCACCAACCCATCTGAATGTGAGAACTGAGTGCGTTGTACCTGCATCTTGTTTTAAAAACGAAAACACACTGGGTTATCCTCGAACCAGGATAAAGAAAAATCGAGGCTTCTGCTAGAGTTAGGGAGGAAGCGAAACAGTGTGTTCAGAGTGAACCATGATACTGTTCGACATCCCAGCTGATTGTATATAGACCCAAATGTACATGATCCTGTTAGGCAATGATGTGATTTAGAGGAGTGATTTTATCAGTGGTCGAGAATGCACACAGTCCCTCAGACAGTCCTCAAAAATCTGCCGTTTGACACCTTCACTATTCATTCTTGTGAAATGTTTGATTTCAATTTGAGTTCTCTTCTCAGCGGTTCGGCCCTCCTGTCGATCACGTCCTCTCTGTGCCTTGTGCATGTGTACCATGTTGATGTTTCGTGTGCATGTGCATTCTCCCACCATCGCTAAAATCATTGAAATTTTCGTCACATTCGGAATAATGAAAGTAATTATTACTATACGAACCGTAGGATCACCTTCTATTGTGACAGTCATTTAAAAAAGTCAGTGCTTCTCCAGATCGTTTGTGTCAATAATCTCTCCGTCTAGTCTCGTTTTTGTGACTATCCTATAAACTTATATTGTGACTGTCCTAACACATTTCTGTGTTACAGAAGGATATTCTAATGAAATAGGCTTTTTAAAATCAAAGCAGATTGAAGCATCCGGAAGGTTAAAGCCCCACTTGCTATTAGATTTACCATTTTGCATCAGATGGTTAGGAAAGTTTTAAACTTGCATTTAAAGTTTGAATTCATGTTTCAGTGATTTGTTGGAATGAACTTTAAATGAGTAAGAGTAACTAATACACTTGAGAGGTTATTACATATAGTCGTCATAGTTTTAAATCTGTACAATTGACAATGTCAAGATTACATCACAGCTTTCTATGAACTCATAAAATGCACCTTATTTTGTTAAGATAAGAAGTTAATAAATATAATTATATTTAGTGCCACTAAAATATATTGAAAGCTCTTTAAATCAGATTATGAAAGACACCCATTATAGCTTATGTCTTTATGTATATTCTGCAAATTTTCACTTTTGGAAACCTAGACAATGCACTATCAAACCACAGTTCATCAGAAATATTGCATCGAGCGTGCAATATTGAATTGCATGAATGTGTGACACAAAATGAGTTTAAAATTCATATTTCCAAAAGGACAGTGAGATGCCAGAATATGTGGACATACCGGACAGATTTAGAATAATCTTGACGGTAACACGACAGGTAGTGTTCTTGAATTTATATGGTACACCGTCACGCACATTAGAACACCTTAAATTTAGGTTGTCACCTATTATTACAAGTATAGTACAATAGTGCTAGTTTTCAAGAGAGGATCTCCTGCATGTAATGGTGTAAATCCACATGCATACAGAAACATCCCCATTAATGTTAACACATTAAAGTTTCAAGATAGATTCTTAAAAAAAACAGTCAGTCCTCTACTGTCTGTGATTTTAAAACAGTTTCAGTTTTTTCAGTGTGTTTATTGTCATAGAATATCAGTAGCTCCTTCACATTTAGTTTTAAGTATAATCCAATAAACAGCATAAGCCGAAATATACAGACACACCAAATAAGATATAATCTCTCTCTCTCTCTCCTGCACAATATCTTTGTTATTTCTGTAGGGAGACATCAGTTAGTTTGAGGGAGTAACTATAGTATACTCAGATTATGTATTGTCCAGACTGTTAATTTTTTGTAATGAATTTTTTGGATACTTAATTTGTCGGTCACTTGGTTCCAAAGTTACCCTCCCCAAAGCTTCATTGCTTTGTTCTAGATTGCTGCTTAAACTGTCATTCATTCGTCATTTATCAAGAAGCTTATGTAAGAGTAAAAATAAACCGGCAACAGATAACATTTATGTTGAATCAGAGAAAGATCTGGAGATCTGTAAGGCTGTTTAGAGGGCCATTGATTTGCTTCCGATGTTGGGCCCTGTCTTGATACATTTTTATTTCACTTTTCCACTGTTGTCCCGGACTGCGGACATTTATTAAATTGTAATGTTGAAACATTTCTGTTCTCTTGATTTAGTAATATCTCCCTCTTCACACCTGACCTGTCTGTTTATTCTTATATTCATATATATTTTTGGTCTTGTTACCCCTGCAGCAGCTCCCCTTACCTCCTCATCTGAACAGTGAGAGATTTTAACTTGTATAATTAGTCTAATATTCTGTCTGTTGGTAATCTTAGACAAGAGTTGGTAACATTCTCAACAGTGAACCAAGAAATGTACTTGCCATCTTTGGTATCATTCAGTTGTGAAATTTTTACTTTTTAATGTTATTACAACTGCTACTCCTTTGACCGTTGCTACATTTAGTATTAAAATTTGCTTAGCAGAACTAGATATTTTTTAACTGTAATGATTGCGATTTTCCTCACCTGTATTTTGTATGGTATTGTTTTAAGCCACTTCACCATTATGATGTAATTATCACTACTTCACCGCTGCGTTTTTTTCCATACTTATTTAAAATCCGAATGCCAAGTAATTTTAAGCAAACATTACTCTGCTTTCCTGTACAGACTACATTTTGTTTGTGCAGCTGGTTAATTTTGAACTGAAGTAAATTTTTGTATCCTCCAATTCAATCTCTTTGTAGATCTCGCATACATAATATGCATTTACACGGTTTCAGTAAATTGCTTTTTTAAAATGAAATATAATGTCCGTAATTGGATAAAATGAAAGAAAATGTGAGGTTCACATCATCTTGGTGAATTGCTGCTAAATCTTGTATTGTCCAGTTTCACTGCTAAATTGAAGTTTTGTTTTGTCCTCTCAAGCTTGGACACAGCTTTTGATATTGATTAACCCTAGAAAACTTCATTAACTCCCATGTACATGTACTGTCTCTCTGAAATATGTAACTTCAATGGTAGTCATCGATAGGTTAAGTGTGAACACATACTGTAACCATATACACAAACAAACGCTATTTGGTAAAGAGTTTTGCCTGTGCATTCCTGTAGATTTGTGTCTGGACCTCAGATCTGACTCTTGCTTTATAGCTGTTACCCCGTATCCTGGCTGTGTAACCCTTCACTCCACAGGACCACATGTGTGCTCTTAAATGATGCTGACAGGTTTCAAACCTAGTCTGAGAACAGCAATGTGTTGTGTACAGTGGCCCAGTGACAAACTACACTTCGAATATCTTTTTATTTTCTCTGGTTCCCCACTGCTGTGTACCATGTGGCCTCCCTTAGCCCTACGACAGTCAAGTCAACCAGTCCATTTGTAGGCAACACATTCTGCCGTCTATTCTTGGGAAAATGATCCGTTCATCAACACCAAACGCATTGATGCATGCATCAAGATCTCCGGAAAACTTGTGAAGTGAAGGGTAAAGTTCATATTATTATTGCTGTTATGGTTATGATCGTTATTAACAATTTCTCATTTTTAGTATAAAGAAAGCACCTGATTGTTTGGAAAGAAAATTTCTTTTTAATTTGTCTTGCTGTTGTGGTCTGATTTCACAATGGATTGGGGGAAAGCCAAAAGGCTCAAGAGAGAGAGAGTCAAAGTCGGCAGTCATGTTTGTATGGTTGGGAAATGACTTCAGTGCTGAAATAAAATTTATTCTTTTAGTAAAACAGTGTTTAAGTTTTATTTCTCTATGTCATTTTGTAGAAATCAAGGTATTAAAATGAAAGTCTATTTGTTTGGCAAAAAAAATGTGTTTTACAAAAGAAATTTTAGTGCCGTACTAGAACATTGTTTAGTGCCACCTTTCATCTGTGCCACTGCCAAATACATTTGTTGGCATACACTTATGACATTCCATCACCAAGGAATCTACCGGTCTACTTATGTTAAAACAAATAAATTTATTAACTTTGCATTATAGAGCATTGTTAAGAAGCACAGTGGCAGCTCCTATAATAAGGAGATCATTTTTGCAGTGGTATTTTTTTTACAACGCACGTCTTGAATTCATATAAACTTGTAGTCAATAAAATCTCGACGTTCACAATTGCAAGTTGTTGTGACATCTGGCAGCAAGTTAACAGCACACTTTAGAGTCAAGTAAATGATCAAATCGACAGCTGAATAAAAGGAGGATCGTATCACTCGAGGGGCAGGTCATCCGAGGAGCATATCTGCACGTCTGCAGCTCATGTATCTAGTTCTTGCTGGTGATGTAAGATGGCGGTTTCATGTATTGTACAGTCACGGTCTCAGGTGAGCGAACCACCACGTTTCCTTTTCGTCTGTTATTGCCGCAGAGCCGTTATCTGTTATTCCGATATAAAGTGCATATACGTTTAATTTGAGTCTGGTGAGTTAGTTCGTTTTGCCGTGCATTTTTCATCACCATATTGGGTGCATTATCGAGGCCGCCATTTTTCGTATTTGATAGCATAACTTTAATAGTGGCTAATAGAGTAATGTCATTAGAAAATGAAGTAGTTTAAGCAAGCATGTGTACGCATTTGTTTAAACGGTTTCCGACCAGCGTTAATGCCTTTAAAGCGTTACGTCAAAGTTATGTTTTCTATCTAATATGCAATCTGGAATTGCAAGGGAAAAAGAGTGGGTGAACATACGCGTGCTGTTATAAACTTAATCTGACTGCCAGACAGTCTATAGTTTACCCGAAACCCATCCGCGTTTTAAACGCATGAAAATGACATGCATTCTGACGTCAGTGCTGTCTGTAAAGAGACAGCTGTTGATTCCTGAGAGAAGTATATTAAATTAGTAGTTCAAATAAAGAACATGTGGATCGTCATATAGGATTATTACGGTGTACAGTACACATGTTTAAGTGTGGGAATGACACGGCCATTATGTTTACTGCAACCCCAAGGAGGTAACGTTACTATAGATACAGTTGTGTATACATTATTGTGTAGTGTGTTTGTGGGACCGTCTTATACAAATGGATACATTTATGTTATTTTCATTCAAAGAACAGTCTGAAAGACAGCCTTGACAGGACTGTTGCATTTCTTGCATCATCATCATCCCAAACAGAACACTGCATAATGAATATTACCAAGGCTGTATTGTTTCGATTCATATTTTCTATTTCTAAATGATAGTTCAGTAAGGTACATGGTCTGTTTTTGGAGTCCAGACTTTTTTCAAGCTCAGTAATTAAAAAATAAATACTAACAGCATTATAAATACTAACAGCATTTTGATTCCAATTCAAACTGGGTTCTGCAGAGCAGCACCACCAGATTAGAGGCGTTTGTTTAATCTCTCAGTTGTTCATCATGACTCATATTGCAAAAGATGAATCGCATTGCCAGAAATCTGCCTACAGTTTGTGGTATGCTGGTTTGATAAGGTTAATAGTGAGTTAAGGAATGACGACAACAATCTCCCGCTCCAGGATTTATGAAAATCAAATTAGCAATTGCAAAGGCGGTTCATTAAATTCAAACTAAAAGTAGCACAGAATAAAAAATTGATTTACTGACATGTCTTTCTGCCTCTTCTCTTTACCCCTCAAGGCACCCGACAGAGGACGGCTGTATTGAGGGCTGTGGAATGAGGTAGTAGTTTGTATAGTTTGGGATCACACCAGATCTAGGAGATAACTATACAGCCTACTGTCTTTCTCACAGCTACTTCCTCACATCAGATACAACATACCTCCAGTAAACAAGATTTGTGGATAGTAGCATTTATGTTGTGCAGTATTCTGTGTTGTGTTTCTAAGTGTGTACACTTACACTTGGTGAGGATTCAGTAGAAATAATGCTATATCCAACTGCCTTACCACAATGACTTTAACTCCTTAATCCACTGTTTTAAATAACATAACTGTGCTGTGTGTTATGGCTTTATATGTTCATTGTCAGTCTATAGTTGGTGTATTTTATGACAGTGACAATATATAAAATAAATAAAAGTGTAATTTGCGTACACATTGCTGTTCTTTATTAAATTATCAATACACTCATCTGCCTTCTCTTGTTCATCAAACCTCACTTATATCAGCTCAGATAAGTAAAATGAAATCTGAACAAAATAAAAGTCCCACCGACGCGAGTTTGCGTGCCAATTTTAGTAGACCACATTGGCTAAAAGTCCCTGTGAGCCCGGAAGCTGCGATCTTTACCCTTCCGTATCTTGAAGTATTTCCGAGATGAAAAATACTGTGGGCGTGGTTTTAGTCTTTCTCTACGATATGATTGGGTGTACAAAACAGCCGTTGCATTTTGAAAGGGACCTGGCAGCAGTCTGACAGTTGAAGGGGAGGAATTAACGGATGCTCCACCCAAGCCGTCTAACATACTTCATTTAAAATGGATAGTCATTACAGGACGGAAGTGTATGTTCAGATTTTAACTGAAAATTATGAGGACACACATTTTAAAATGAGAATGTCCCACATTGATAGACTATTTACAATAAACGCTGCAATATTTCATGAAAAAATTGGGACTCTCATTTGTAATTTAGCTGGAACTTTCAAGACTGTTTTAAATGCGTTAAGCACCATAAAATATGAATGATAATTTATCATTTTGCGAATGACGAGCTCAGATTTTTTAACGAAGTGTAACTATTGGCCGAGCACATCCTGTGAAGTTGTCAATCAGATTTATTGTATCCAATCATCGTTGCGGGTGTTGTCGAGTCCGTATATCCGATTGGCCTGAGTCGCGCTGACGCCTTGTATGACGCAATCACTGGCATCCAAGCAACTGCAGCGTGTGAGAGTAATATGGCGAACATCAGAAGTGTCAAGGTGAGAGAACGATTGAATGAATGGATTCATTAAGATCTTATGTTTGGGCTTCTGCTGTAAAATTTTAGTTTATCTATAAACGTTGCTTCGAACTGCACATTCGTAGTTTCCGTCTTTATATGTTTGTATTCTTGAGTTGTTATCATGTTTTAAAGTTATAGCCTCAATGCTAACAAGTTGAATAAAACTTTAAGCAGGTGTGAGCTAAGCTTAGACAGGCAAACAATGATGAAAAAAACCTGCTTTGCTTTTAATAATAAAGTAATCGCAGACACTGTTGCTTTATCCTCCAGAGTCCAGCCTCACTGTTTTACATATCCTAAACATAAAGTTTTACAGTTAAACAACGAATGCCTGTATTGTGTTTGTTATATATTGAAACATCACTGGTATTGTGCACGCTGTGTCCACAATAAACTGACCACTTTGAGAGTATCTCATTTTATATGTGTAGTAGATCGTCCATGCATTATAACATCACACTAAAGCCTAGCAAATATGTAATGTACATAACCCGTGACCTGCTCTTACTGACCCTGTGTAACAGGGTATGGTAGGTCTGGTGACTGGAGGGGCTTCTGGTTTGGGGAGAGCCACTGTTGAGCGACTTATCAGTCAGGGGGCCAGCGCTGTGATCCTAGACCTGCCCAGCTCAGATGGTCACAAACTCGCTGCTTCACTTGGGGAGCGTTGTGCGTTTGCCCCCACTGATGTGAGTGATACGTTTTTAAAACCTTTTTCCATTTACATCCTGCTTTAACGGATAATGATCTATTCACCTTAGTTTTTTAACATAAAGTAGTTTTTGAAATATTACGAATGTATTGGCTCTAATATGACCTTTATTTGTGATCAAGGTCACATCCGAGTCAGATGTGAAATCGGCGGTTGACTTGGCCAGGGAGAAATATGGAAAGGTGGACTTGGCGGTAAACTGTGCTGGAATAGCTGTGGCTGTAAAAACCTACAACTTCAAAAAGGATCTTCCACACAGTCTGGAGGATTTCACCCGTGTTATCACTGTAAGCAAACTTGAATAAAGCGTTAAAAGTCCGGGTGAAGAGAATTCTGAGAATTGTTTCTAATCAGATTATAGATGTTAGAAATGTATTGTAACACATACGCAAACGGATGGAGGAGAATGAGGCGAACTGAAGGAGGATCATTGGGCGTGATCGCAACGTGCTTCAGTGAATGACATTTAATTAACAAATGACGAGAGGAGCACAAGCAGTTAATCCTACCTGCTGTTTCGCTATCAGCAATCTCAACATCTACCTTATTTGCTCAAGAGAACCACTACAAATAGACAAAGCTGTCTTACCTTCGTTCTCTCTACAGTCTTCAGGCATCCCTCCACCCCTCCTGCTCCTCTCCAAGAGACCGTTTTCTCCCACAGGACAACAGGGGAGCGCTCTGGGTTCGGGCTAATACCGGGCCCGGAGTCATCTCAACAGACAGTGAAAGAGTATTCAAGTTCTGAAGAAACTCCCGGGCTCGGAGCCCTCTCCCCGGAAAGCATGCCAAATACGCATACCTTTTAACCTGCATTATGATCTGGATTGGCGAACTTTTGAATATGTTTTGATGAATATCATGCGTGTTTGAATTCAAATCCTTCTATAAAACATTTGATTCACATCTAGCCTACAGGGCTGGGGACTCACGTGGCTTGGCTTCAGTGCCAACAGTGGACACGCCCCCAGCGTTTGAGAGCGGAGAGTCCTGCTTATTTTTCCAAGATTTTGATGACTTATTTTATATACTTGGATGGTATTTTTCTCCATTTAAATTTGGCTGGATGGTTAATAACACACTTTTCTGTTGTGTGACAAACTCCGAACACATATTTTAATGTCACTTTACTCGGACTTAAATTGTTTATTGGTTATGTTTAATGAATCATTAAGTTTATCTGAATTATGTGCATTAAAGGTGAACATTGCCGGGACATTTAATGTGATCAGACTGGCTGTAGGGGAGATGGGGAAAAATGAGCCTGATGCTGATGGGCACAGGGGTTGTATCATCAACACAGCCAGTGTTGCTGCTTTTGATGGGCAGGTAAGTCGCTATGGATAAAAGCGTCTGCTAAATGACTAAATGTAAATGTAGATGTAGCTATGCCAAACACAATCTCTAAACGCAGAGCTTTCTAATAGTGCAGCGTAACATAATTTTTAACGTGTGTTGTTTACCCATTGTCTGTTTTTATAAGGTGGGCCAAGCTGCATACTCTGCTTCTAAGGGTGGGATTGTAGGGAATGACTCTTCCCATTGCCCGGGACCTTGCACCAATGGGGATTCGTGTTGTCACCATTGCCCCAGGTCAGTGATCATGATACCCGTCCGTACATTTAACGTTTTTTTTTGTATGTTGTTTATATTTGTCTACTTTTATGCATACAGGTCTGTTCTCCACGCCCCTGCTTGCAGGATTACCCGAGAAAGTTCAGAACTTCCTGGCAAGGCAGGTGCCCTTTCCCTCACGTCTGGGAGATCCAGCCGAGTTTGCACACCTTGTCACTGCGATAGCAGAAAACCCCATGATTAATGGTGAAGTGATTCGCCTGGATGGCGCCATTCGCATGCAGCCTTGAAGGAAATGCTAGGAAAAAAGTATGGTAACATTGGGAAAACCTAAAAGTGCTCTATGGTTGAATTTCGTACTGAATATAGTATAAAAATGTCAGGATTTGTTGTGTGCAATTGACACTGTATCACTCACATGTCATTTCATACCAGATTTTTACATCTTTTAGTCTGAGTATTAATTTACTGACTGTATATATGCACCACCTCCTGGTGTGATGCAGTGACTGTTCACATTCATGTAGATGATGATGTGTCCCTGGATTTGAAGACAGATCACATCTTTTGACTAGGCCTGATTAATGTTTGAAAATGCCTGAAGTGTAATAATACAATCATAAGGAGAGTTATGCTAAATATCAGCTATGTATTTGCTGAATGTCTTTTTGCGTGTAAAATAAAAATATGTAACTGCCTTATAATAAATAATTTAGTCGCAAATCCCTTCAGGGATTACTTAATTGAAAATATGGCAAGATGGTTCTTGTTGTTAAATACAACTTTTTTTTGAAGTTCATGGACAAAAAACCCATGTTTTGTTCAGTTACTGGACCAATAGAGGGCAGAATCAAGCAGGACCGGAAGCATTCTTTTTTGCTTTTGGCCTTTCTTGTACTGGGGAGTGAAAAAGTAATTGTCCCTTCCTGATTTCTAATGTTTTCTCATATTTGTCATGCTTTAAATGATCCAGGTCATCAAATACATTTCAATATTACACAAAGAAAACCAGAGTAAATAAAAAATGCAGTTTTTAAATGATGGTTTTATTTATTAAGGGAAAAACTTTCCAAACATTTATGATCCTATGTGAAAAAGTAATAGCGACCTAAGTCTAATAACTACCTGTGCTACCGTTTGCGGCAACAACTAATCATGCGTTTGCGATAGCCGGCAATGAGTCTTTCACATCGCTGTGGAGGAGTTTTGACACACTCTTCTTTGCAGGATTTTTTTAATTCAGCCATATCGAAGGGTCTTTGAGCATGAACAGCCTTTTTAAGGTCATGCCACATCCTTGCAATTCGATTCAAGTCTGTACTTTGACTAGGCCACTCCAAAACCTTAATTTAGATTTTTTATGCCATTCAGAGGTGAACTTGCTGGTGTGTTTTGGATCATTGTCCTGCTGCATAACCCAAGTGTGTTTAAGCGAGGTCACTAACCGATGGCCGGATTTTCTCTTTTAAGATTTTCTGGTAGAACACAGAATTCATGGTTATATCAATTATGGCCAGTCGTCCAGGTCCTGAAGCAGCAAAGCAGCCCTAGATCATCACACTACCTCTACCATGTTTGACTGTTGGTATGATGTTCTTTTTATGAATACTGAGTTAGTTTTACGCCAGATGCAACTGGACGCACACCTTCCAAAAAGTTCAACCTTTGTCTCATCAGTCCACAGAATATTTGCCCAAAAGTTTTGGGGATCATCAAGATGTTTTTTAGCAAATGTGAGACAAGCTTTTGTGTTCTCTTTGGCCAGCAGTGGTTTTCGCCTTGGAACTCTCCCACGGATGACATTTTTGCACAGTTTCTTTCTTATTGTAGAATCATGAACACTAACCTTAACTGAAGCAAGAGAGGCCTGCAGTTCTTTAGATGTTGTTCTATGATCTTTTATGACCTCCCTGACGAGTCTTCGTTGTGCTCTTGGAGTAATTTTAGTAGGTCACCCACTCCTGGGACGGTTTACCACTGTTCCATGTTTTCTACGTTTTTGGATAATGGCTCTCACTGTGGTTCACTGGAGTCCCAAAGCCTTACAAATGGCTTTGTAACCCTTTCTAGAATGATACATTTCAATTAGTTTGTTTCTCATCTGTTCTTGAATTTCTTTAGCGAGCGGCATGATGTGTTGCTATTTGAGATCTTTAAGACTACTTCAGTTTGTCAGACAGATTCTACTTAAGTGATTTCTTGATTCAATGGGTCTTGCAGTAATTCATGATTTACCAAGGGGGGCAATAACTATTTCACATAGGGTCAGAAATCTTTGGATTGTTTTTCCCTTAATAAATAAAACCATCATTTAAAAACTGCATTTTTTATTTACTCTGATTTTGTTTGTGTAATATTAAAATGTGTTTGATGATCTTTATCATTTAAGCATGACAAATATCCAAAAAACAAAAAATCTGCAAATATTTATCACACCACTGTATATTGTGCATTATATGACTAATATAAAACAGGCTTATAATTTATTACAATGTTATTACAAATGTGCTTTTTTTTAATCAAGCAACATATATATTGTATATTATATTACCAGTAAGCTGTTTTAATAATAATTTTGGGGTGTAACGGGTCTAGAAACATAGAAGACTTCCCAGAACCGATAAAGATAAGTTAAACTTGAATTGCCAAAATACTGGCAGCTGGGCACAAAGGTCCTGCTAAATCCTTTGCAGAACAGATTGACCGTAATTAAACAAAGTAAACCCAGATTGATGTTGGTAAATCTGCTTTAAGCACAAACAAAGCAGATTGATTCTTGTCCATTGAGTAACTGTTTACACTGATTTATTTCTGCCTATCCTAAAAGCTTTGCCTAAAAGACATGTTAAAACGTGGATTATCTCAGACAACAAAGAATTAATAAAAATATTTTGCTGTGGTTTTTGACATGCATCAATGCACAGATTTGTCCATCGATGAGATGCATCAAAGCAAACCAATATAAAATTGGTCAAAAACACATTGCAGTCCCCGCTTGATCAATCTCTAGTGTGTGTAAAAACAGATCAGGCCTCTGAGGAACAACATGCATGATAAATGGTTTAATCACCCAATGATTGTTATTGAGTGTCACTGTGTTGAATCATTTTACTTTGATGTGTACATCAGGTCATGGATTATTTTGGGGAGGCTTTGATGGACAATTGCTGTCATCCCGTTTCTGGATGTATTGTTAGGAAATTTACTTCATTAACAATAGGCAAACACAGCAGACTTTGCAAAGTCAAATACATTAAGGGATCCCAGGAAAGACAACCATATGGTTTGGATAAAACAGTCAGTTGTTTCAAGAGCAAACTAAAAGACAGAGTCAATTGTTACAAGAACAAACTAAAAGACTGTATATTTATCTTTTTTTATATATAGGCCTAGCATTTTTGTATATTAATTAATCCCCATGATTTAGCTATGACAGCAGCAAAGAAAACCCACAATAGTCAACTTCATCTTTATCCTCTAGGGGGCAGGCTACACAAGCAGTCCACAAGCAGATTGGTGTTTGGAGAAGCATTCATTGACAGCTTGTACATGCTTCTTTTAATAAGCTGCTTCTAAAATTCTCCCATGATATCAAAAACACACCAATGCTTCATGTTTATGCTATCAGTGTTTATCCCCATGTAGTCATATCTCTGCTAAATGTTGGAATGGTACCAAGCACGACAGAGTCTGACTCTTTTGGAAAGATGGGGAACAGATGCAGAAAAGAGAAGAGACAGTGAGCTGGTTGTCATTTATCTGGGTCAGCACGACCGACCTCTTTTCTCCATTGAAACATAAACATGCACATATATAAATCAGTTAAAGGGACAGTTCACCCTAAAATTCTGTCATCATTTACATTGACAACCTGTATCATTTTCTTTGTTCTGCTAAACACAAAGGAGGATATTTGAAAGAATGTCAGTAACCAAACAGATCTCCTCCCCCATTTACTGCCATAGTAGGGAAAATAAATACTATGGGAGTCATAGTTTAGCAAAACAAGGAAATTCAAACGGGTTTGGGACTATCAGAATTGTCCATTTTTGGGTGAACTATCCCTTAAAAGGCAGGGTGGGTGATCCTGTCCAGATGGACAATGATGGACAATCAGCAACCATAAAACTTTCCTGCGGAACCGACAGCAAGTATATCCACATAACAATGGTCAGATTTTTGAATAAGCAGTGACGAAAAATCATCTGGATCATGAAAGTGGAAAACTAGAATTAATATCGGTTCAGCTTTTACACGATGGAGACCGCTCCGGCAGACAAAGAGTTTGACAGCCGATGCCATGGTTGCTCTCTTTCTTTTGGACAGGTATGTACATGCTTTGATGGATTTAGTTTGTAATTTGTTACGTGGATTTATGAAGTACATTCATGTATTTGAAGGAGGCGTGGCTTTGGATGGTGAATCGGATAGAGGGTGGGATAATAATTTCAGTGCTAGCAGGCTAAAATTAGCACCTTTCCAAATCAACCACCCCACCCTTAAGAGACACCAGTGAGAATTATATATTTTAAAAAAAGTTAAGTGTCATTGCTGTTGCTATAAAGAAATGCTTCAATGTTCGCATGTTTACCACACATGCAGACGGGAAACAGGAGCCATGGGGAGGTTCCCCCTCATAAATATGTGTTAACAATGTTATTTGTCAAGAAAGAAAATGATCTCAACCCAGGTAAAATGTGTCCTGGAAATGTTTTCTGAAATTTGCTCGTAGAGGTGAGCTGTATTTGATTAACTGCCAAGTCATTCACAGAAATAAAAAAGAGATATTCTAAAGACTTCAGCTTTTTGAATTGGCTGTTTGTTTCTAAACACGGCACAACGGCATCCCACTGATACGTTCCATCTGTAAGCTCCAGAGAATGCTGTAAACAGAAGCCTTCCTCCTTATGAAAGAAAGTCAGGAAATAATAAAACCTTCAAGGGCTGAATGTGTCCACCGAAGAACCAGAAAAAGTAGGATGATTCAAATGAAAAGAGTCCCAGAGATCTCAGATGTCCAGGTCCATTGGTGGGTTTGAATATGAGCATTATCATTCGAATCCCACATTTACGATGCTTTTCACATCTGACAATACTATTACCCAGCCAGACAATGCGCATCTACTTCTTATCCTTCATGGAAACAAATGCATTGGTCTGAAACATTGGATATGGTGTCTTTCTGGGCCCTATTAGTGGTATTGTGTTGGTTTATCTGTTGAGCGCAGGCTACAGTAACAGTCTTTGTGTTGAGGGAGGGTAATCCTCTATCTGTGTGTGTGTTTGTGCCCGCTCGAGGGTTTGTTTGAGAAAGAGGAGGGAATCCACTAATGCTGCCAGAGCTGGAGAAACAAATAAACACTGTGTGCCTCCAAACCAGCCATGACAGCGTAAATATTCCCACAACATTGGGTCTTTACAAGCGTAGACACAAATAGAGCTAATATTCATGTCTGTTATGGTACTTTGAAAACTTAGGACGCTTGCGGATTTGAACATAATGATTTGGACATGTACACCCTAATGTGTACAGATATGGGATTTATTTTAATATTTACAGGATGTACAATTCAAGGACCATTTCTCTTGCCGGGAGGTTTGTGTTGTTTTCATGTTGGGGTTTGAAATAGCATGTGATCACAGCTTTGAGAGCACGATGATCCAGCACTCCTTTAGAAACACACACATTTTTTGACTTCATCCACCACTTTATTGAAGCATGTCCATAACGCTGATAGAGGTGATTTGATTTAATCAGATGCAACACTTTCAGGGTAACAGTCTCTCATGAGTTTCAGACTCAGGTGTGAACATAACGCTGTTGCTGAAAAAGCATTCCGTCAGAAGTGTCTCTCACCATGACAGAATGATCTTACAGGAGATCACTGTCGCCACGGTGAGTATTAAAGGGATAGTTCACCCAAAAATGAATTATTCCACCTCAATTTGTTCTTTTCAACACAAAGAAAGATATTTGGAAGAATGTTAGAAACTGGCAGTTCTGGGGCACCTTTGAGACAGTTCTGGGGCACAACTATGGAAGTCAATGATGCACCAGAATTGTAAAAACGTTTAAAAAACCTTTAATGTAAAATCCATGTCATTGCTTCAAACCTAAAATTCATTCGAAAGCGAACTTATCGTCGCTGTCCTTTCAAAGCCTTGCATGTCCAAATTTGCTGTTTTTCAGGAAATGGAACAAACACTGAACTTTTTCAAAGTTGACAAGCCCTTTTAAATACTTTTTATTGGTTGTATATTTGCAGAACCCAGTGACAAACATAAAGGGTGAAGAAAAATAATGATTTATGGCAAATAAAAATGCCGAAATATGTAAATGCAACGTTTCAGAAGGACAGCAGTGATATCGAATTTGTGTTAAATTCAAATTTGTATGCGCAGTGATCAGCCAGCCACCAGGTAGTGACAAGTTCACCCAAAAATGTAAAAATGTCTCTTTCTTCTGTAGAACATCTCTGTAAAAATCTCAGTGTTTATGTGTTCATACACTGATAAAAGGGACAAAAGTTGTCACTCTTTAAAAAAGTCCTAATATGCACATACATACAGATATGTATAAAGTATATACAAGTATGTACTAATATGCATTCTTTAGATGCAAAGTGTACTGCCTTTTAACCTTTTTAACTGAAAGCGTACAATGGATGTCAATGTGGGCCAATGGTTATTTGATAATAACATTCTTCAAAATATTTTTTTGTTCTGAAGAAAAAAATAATTTTGGTTTGGAATGATATTAAGAATAAAAACAACTGTTTTCTCCCAAATTTGTTTTTTTGTTTATGTTGTCAAAGCACTTACATTTACAATTACATTTTAAACCAACTTTATAATAGGTGCCACCTACACTACATAAAATATATTATTATTATACAGTCATTTGCTTTGGCATGCCCTTTCAAATGGGACATTCCATTCATCCATAAAGCCTTTTACACACACAGCCAAGCAAAAGCAATATCCTTTTAGTCTGCAAAATAGCTTGTACATTTAATTACCAGCCACATCTGGAGCGTGAACACGGAAACTTTGTTAACAAGAACATATTGACACAAAGTGTCTAGATCCATAGCTACATTTTTAAGTTCAGAGAGTAGAGAAGTTTTTCTCCTTTTGGTCTAAAAGGACTAAGCTAAATCACAGAGTTAAGAAGCCCTTATCCCCAGCAGAGAGTAGGAAGAGCTTCGGACCATGAACCCTCTTCCATTCATAGCAGCTTCTGCTCAATTTCTTTGTATTTCATAGACATCATTATCACAGCATGTATGATTGTCTGAGACGCAGTCAGCGAGACTTCCTTAGCAAGTAGTTTTATCTAGAGTGAGTTACCCAAAGGAGCCTGAGCCGCAGCCAAATTCCGTCTATCTGTTAATTCCTTCAGCTGGGTGCAGTTCTCACAAATTTCCCCTTGAGAGTGTGAATCTCTGTAAGAGCAGCTATTAAATGCATTACGGCTGCTCTGTTAGACGAAGCTCGTCTGGAATTCCAAAAATTCAAAAGTTCAGGATAAATTATTCATAGGATTCATGTTATGACCGAAGTACAGCTTGCACAGGCATCAATCCTGTCTTTGTGATTCATAGCAAACGTATATTGTCCACTGCGCACAACTACTTATGCCAAATGTAACTTTGGTGTGGCACCCTTAGAGATCGATGAAATTATCTATGCGCAAGTCTTGCAGCTTTTTTCTCGAGCATCTCATTTCACAAGCGCTCACACATCACCTCCGCGCATCTCAAATGTAATAAAACTCGTAATAATATTGGATGGCATTGATAATCACCTCGGAGAGCAATGCGAAAAACCTGCAGCTGAATATAAAACACTTTTGCTCTAGTTTGAAACACTTGTGTGTCCAATCAATTTTAATATATTGAAATCTATTCAAACAGAGGCTCAATTATGCAAAAGAGTCATAGTCAGATAAATCTTATACAGGACGCACCAGTGAGCCTCAAAACAGCCATCAGCACATTAAGGGCAAACATGACAGCCAACAAACACACTTACATAATGACTAAATTTGATTGTGTCTATACAGATACAATGGATGGCACTGTTAGATATACTTTATGGCCATGTGTTCTTCATTGTGTATATGTTATAATTACGTCAGTCTCACTTTGTATTTTTGCTTTAAGATACACTAGTGTTATCCAGGGAACTGTTTTTGGGTTTGACAATAACAACAAAGCAATAATGTGGTCATATGAAAGGGTGTTGAAATTTTGTTTTCTGACAATACTTCATGACTTGATTTCTGTTTTTCTTCATTTAAATCGGATAAGAAATCTGAGTGAAATTCTTACAAATGTTACACACTTACATCGTGAAGCTTTATATGGTGATATGCATTTGTGCAATAGGGCTGTCACAATATCCGTTTTCACTACACGATATCTTGGTCAAAAAAATTCACAATAGAAATAACCTATAATGATATCTATTGATTTTTTAAGATAATTATATCAGTTGAATCCATCTTTAGTTTTGTTTTCTTTTTTGGCCGATGAATCACATTCAAAATACAAGCATATAGGGAGGCAGAGAGTTTACAACCATTGTGGCTCTTAAAGGTGCTGAGCATATTTTTTTGGAGGATCTACTGACAGTAATGAAATGTAATATACATAACTATGTTTTAAGAAGTGTATAAAGATCTTATATAAAGAAGCGTTATACTTTAGAATATGCTTTTTCTATTCGCGGGTCCAATTGCTTTGAATTCACCATGTTAACAGCAGCCCTAAATGGACAAAGTTCTCTACAGAGATTTTTTTACTTAAATACATCATCTCCTTCAGGAAATAAGCATACCGCCATCTTTGTTCTCTGTTAGCCGCTGTAGTTTTTTGAAAGGGAGGGGTGAGGTGTGGAGTGAAGAGAGCCGTTGGTTTCACAGCACCGCTAGATGCCGCTAAACTTCAAACACTGGACCTTTAAAGCAAAAATTTCAACAGGTGGTGAACAATTTACAATATTATCATTGACACAATATAAATGTTCAATATCACAGTTATTGTACTGGTCTAATTTAAAACACATCTACATGTAAAAATGAACTGGAGAGGGGCTATTTTCAGGGTAGGTTTATTTTTGTTAAATTCTATAGAAGCACATACCCTTAATTACCCTTCTAAACGAGAAGCGCCTTTTGTGAGCGACAGCCAATAGGAGTGAAGATGGGAGGTAACATGATTCTTCTTCTCTCAGCTCCAGTAGTGAGAGTCATCAGTAGTGGTAACATCCAGTAGCCACCTGACCGCCAACCCATGGTGACTTGCAGTGACAATGTCGCTTGTAATGTCGCTTGTAAAGTCTTTGGCTACCAAATTGTAAACTACATACAGTTAAAACAAACATGATGATATTGTAGTGCACAGAAATGTGTCATTCATGCTGAAGTGCTGTTTTGTTTTTCTGCACCTAGTTATAGACAGCTGATGGAGTATTTGAGAGCCCCGGAAAAACGACGGGCAGATAGAGTTAGTTCAGACTGATGCAGCTGTGTTATTCACTATTCTGAGTTCTGAGTAAATAAAAGTGTACCTAGAAGCTCTTTGTCATTTTTCAGAGGCTTCAGAATTTTTCATTTTTAATTTAAAACATATTGTGGATGTAAAAGATGAACACGTTATCATGCACATGAGTGACAGCTCTCTTGCTAATCAGAATGAATGGCAGGGAAACATAATATCCTTCTACTAGTAGTTGATTGTTACATTTATTATATGGATTTGTGGCTGTTGATGTCACTTTGAATTATAAATGTTGCAGATCGATCGATAAATGTGATATTCATTTTAATAACAGGATCATTTTCAAGATAGGGTCATGTAAAAAGCATCCAACTGAAAAATCAATCTAGATGTAGCCCTTAATACGCACCTTTACACCTTTTTATAATGTTAATTGTTATTTAAGTCTTTCTAGTTTTGTACATTTTTTTATTAATTTGAATTTCATTTGTACTTGAAAAATCACGTCCCCTGCCTATGTTTAACTCTTTTGTATAGTTTATAAACATTTCCTTTTCTATTTTCTTATTGAGTTAACCAATTAAACACAAGTATAGGGGCTAATAAATGCATAAAAATGTAAATCAAAACAAGTATTTATTAATACAAATAATATATCTGTCTTATGATTTTTTGTCATTGGTGTTATTAGTGACACAAACTATTATTTTGAAATAATAAAAATATGCAACTATTTACTTACAAGGTCAAAGGTCAACAAAGAAGATGCTCTGTAAAAGAACGCACAGGGTGAGTGTCCCTTTCCTTAATCGAAATTAGAAATTTGTTTTAAAATGTCGGTTTTTGGTGTGGCGTCTTTACTGTTGCTTTGATTTGTGTCAGTATGAAGGATTTTTTATTGGATTTTTTTTTATCTGTATAATGTATAGATTTTAGTGTGCCTAATCATGTTGTTTTGAAATTACCTTTTATGTAAATTTGTCACTGGTGTTACACCAACAATTATAGAAATATCTATGCAAATAATAATTACAATAAAATAATTAATTAAGGAACAAGATTCAAGTCGGCCATTATTATTTGTAATAATGTAATCATGCCGGTGAATACTAATCATACAATTTTATTAATGAAAACAGATTTTTTTAAAGTCAGAAAGTCACTGTTTTTTGAGAATGACTCAGCCTTTATTCTGCATATTGTTTCTTGAGTCTTTATTTTAGTAATGAATAAAGTGTTTGGTGTTATAGACTGTATATGTATATATATATATATATATATATATACATATATATCTATATACTTATATATATATACATCCTCATTGGAGGCTGAGTCCCACTAATATTGAAAACCTAGAATCGCCCCTGAAAATAACACAACACTTTTTAGTGTGTAGACTCACACTAAAAACACTTATACCTTATAGTTACTGAAATATAGACCCTCCCCCATATAACAAATCCTACATTTCTACTTTATGGATGGATGAATAGATATTAAAATCAACCCTTCACAATATATCATTATGGTTGAAAATATTTATTTTTCTATACATGGCAATACACATCACTAAAACAGAGCAAATTACACAAAACCGAACACCAAGTTCAGGGGAAACGAGGTGATTGTTACACATTTCAAGTGTTCTTCTCTGAATGAATCATTTCGAGGAGAGGGAACAGATTAGCTCTCCTATCTCAGAGAGTAAGCTTGTGAATTACTTCTTTGTCAAATTGCCTCTCCTTGTTGGAAATCATGCACAACCTGAAATTACCTCATTTATCATACAATGTTGCATTGTTCTATAATCAGATCACAGGTACGGCAAAAAGTTTGTTTGTCAAACTTTGTACCAGTGCTGCATGACTCTTCGACAAATTATTTCATTACATTATTAGGAAAATTGTATTTCCACAAAACTAAATAGAAATTGCAGGTCTCTTTGTCATGACTGCGCTGTATGTATAGCCTACCTTAATAGAACATACATGCACCAGTGCATTCAGGCATTCAGGTTGTGTCCCAACAGACTAAGAGATGATAAGGCTGTGTAATTCTGTATTTAAAGAGACGCTTCATCCAAAAATAAATATTCTGTCATCATTACTTAGTCTCATGTCGCTCCAAGTCTTTGTGGCTTTCTTTTTTCCACAGAGCACAAAATGGGATAATTTAATGAATTTCCACTTGGGTGAATTCAATACAAAGGCAGTACATTATAGGCTTATTATGATTTCATTGCTTAATAAAGCAACCAAGAATGTCAGCAAAAATGTATGAGAAAGGGTTTGATTTATACGAGGGCGAATACATCATCAAAATGATAATTTTTTGTTAACAATTCCTTTAAGAGTGTTAATAGAACATTAGAGCACGTTACAAGATGTTCTAAATACATAACGGTGAAGACAATGTTCAGACAGGAACAACTAGAGAGCCATCACCCCATCACAGAGCACTGAACTATGAAATAAATGCCTGTCGTCTTGTGCTTTGAAAGACAGGTTCACTGCAGGCCGGACAGAAGCAAATGTAATGATGTTTGAATGATGAAGAACATGCCCTTGTTTTGTAGAACAGAACTGAAAAAGTAACTTGGATGCAGTTATCAGATAATGAACCCAGGTCGGTAGGTGATGCAGATCCATTTTTGCGCTAATGTCTTGGCCAAGATCCTAATCGTGTCCTGAACAATCTGGCCAATGGAATTATCCGCTCAACTAAAGGGCTAATTAAAGATAAAGGGCTCCCATCTTTCTAGTCAGTGTTAATGTAAGTCTGATGGTCTAAACAAGGGACACTTCCAGAAGGTCATTGACTGTTGCCAATGTTCTTTGAAAACTTGTGTTGTGACATTTTTATTAGTATCATTCATGGGCGTAGCTTTGGTCTCAGCTTTGGTGGGGACATCTGAAATACTAATGAATCAAACACACACGTATCAGTATGCATTCAACGCATCATGTTTATATTTCAGAGCAATTTAAATATGAAGGGGACATGGTTTTTAAAACTTTTGACATTCATGATTTCCTTTTATCACGCTTTAATAATTCGTAGTTCATAAAGACTTTACCTGAATCCCTGAAGGTCCAGCTACTTCTTCCCCAACATGCTCTATGACATGTTCAAAAGATGTCTGAGTTTCCTATTTGTAATTACATGAACTAATGAATAAAATACACACGTATCATAGTATGCATTCAACACATCATGTTTATACCAGATAGTGTTATTTCGATATTATCAATCAAATAATGATTCATTATATTTGAATAACCAACAGTGTTAACTTTTGCCTTTTTAACATTGCCAACACGTTTTTCCAGCACATGTGTCTAGCAATGACAGTCCTTCATTAAACTGTGGGTGATTTCCCTTTTATTTCTCTGCATGTAGGGTAGGCTACACTCACAAATACATAAACAGAATGTAGAAACGAAAAATGTCTCAGATCCACTGTTTATGTTGACTGCAAGATTCTAAGTTAAGGTAGTTTAATTAACATTCAGAGACTTGCTAACGTAGCCTTCTATCATCCTGGGTAACACATACTATCACCAGTTAATACTATTTTCCACAGTAGAATCTGCATTTGAAAGCCTGGTCAGTCACTACTACTGCTAGTTTGTTTGTGACTAGTTATTTTTCCTACTTACACTCTGCTTTATGAAAAAGCTTCGTATGTCCCCTTTCAAAAATGGGGCAAAAAACGGAATATAAAAATGTTTTACTCTGGCCCTGGTAACTTACCGTCGGCATCATCAACTCGCACACACACACACACACACACACACACACACCCCGCTCGCTCGCTGCCAGTGCAAGCACAAAAGTAGTCCCGGCCCGCACGTGTAACCTGTCAGATACCCCCCCGCCAATCAAATTACGGCATTTCTTGTACTGTCTTCGTCCTGGCCGTTGGAATCGATCCAAATAGCAGCGCAAAGATCCAAATATCAGTTCAAAGGAGCCGGCTAAATATTGGTGGGGACAAATTTGTCATCTCAAAATATTGATTGGGACAAGTACCTAGCGTCCCCCCCTAAACCTACGCCCATGGTATCATTCATAGAAGGCTTTCCTTTGTCAAAAAAACTCTTTTTTAAGAAGGACATTTTTTTAAAATAACTGTTGACAGATATGCTGACTTGCAATAAGCTATTATTGAAATAAATAATAATTGAAATTGGCAATCTACTGGTTAAAGTAGATAGTGAGGATTGAAATTAAAATTGTGTCATCGTTTACTTGCATTGGTTTTGTGTTTACTTGATAGAAGAGAATGGGTAACGCCATTGTTTGGTTACCAACATTGTTTAAAATATCTTCTTTTCTGTTCTGCAGAAAAACGAAAGTCATACAGGTTTGGAATAACAAGAGGAAAGGTACATGATGACAGAATTTTTAATTTTTGGGTTTACTATCACTTTAAGAACTGGGTCAGTAATGAGCCAATAATCTGTGTTAAAAATCAGGCTGTGATTAAAATCAGGCAACACTTTCCATTAGGAATGGATTTGATGACATTAGTTAATGTTAATCTACATCTTTTATTAGTTCATGTTACTTTCAGCATTTACTCATACAATTTTAAAATCAAAGTTAACTATGCACCATGAACTCCTGCAAGAATTGTATTAAAGTAAATATTATTGTTTGTTTTAGATGTAATGCAATGTGTATACACGATTGAAGGTTCAAAAAGGCTGTATTTTCCACATACAGTGCACGTTTGTATCTTCTCTTTGCCCCGCATCTCTTTGACAAAGCTCATTGCTCTGAAAAAGAGAGGTGAGCTACGATTGGCCAGTTAACCAGCGCGTAGTGATTGGTCATATACTGGAAGCGTGTGACGGAAATGCAACGCCTCTTACCATATTTGGAACATCAGGTTCCAAAGCAATTGTACTGACAGTTAATAAAATGTCATCGGTATCTCCTTATATCAATTCGAGTAATGAAAGGCACGTCTGGGTGAGCATTTTTTTTTAGATGGAATGCATCTTTTGTTCGGACACTATAATTTTGCAAATTTAGGTGTCTAATACATGCATGGGTAAATTATAATACCCCAAAGAGACAGAAAAACACGTTTTCGCACCAGATGACCCCTTTAACATAACATTAACTAATACGAACAAAGATTTTAGCTAAGTTTTTCCATATTGCTCATTCTTAGTATATCTCAGCATTTTAAAAATATTTACAAATACAGCTTCATTGTGTAAACTGAAATCAAAATCCTGGTTATTGTTTTTATATGTATAAAATGGAACAAAAACAAACATTTTGTATGAATGTATCTTCTATTATAAAAAACACACTTAGTGTTTCCCATATATCTAAAGTTGAAAATAAAACTCCAAAATCAGTTCTTAACATCAGTTGTAATAGAAAAAGGGTTTCCAAGAAGATAAAAATGCATTAGAAATGAGTGTTTGGATAAAAAAAGAGAGATTGTTTTTGAAGAGGCAATTGCAAGTAGTTGCAGGTAGTTTTCTGAACCAACTAAATGAATAAGATTCTGCCTTGGGGTTCAATAGACCTTTTCCAGAACTTCAGGAACACAGCTTTCACTTTGAACATGAAGGCTGAATTGTTCTAACTCATTACTCAAGCACACACACACACACACACACACACACACACACACACACACGCACACACACGCACACCAGGAACAAAAGAGAGAAACGTCTCTCAAAAGACCTCTGCTGTACAGCCCCCTCTGAAAAATTGCAGACGTATCAACAGAATGATGATGGCACGTATCTATCAACGGGGCATTACAGGGGCAGGGGACCGGCAGGCACTCCGCGATCTGCTGCTACAGCAATGCGCTGTAAATTACAGGCCAATAATTATGAGTCTTTTCTGGAAGATAAAGGCAAGACCCTGTTTCCCAAAAGTAATAAACCTGACTTACGCACCCCTAGTTGAGGATGAAAAATGTTCCCCCGGCAACTACGTCTGTCTTGCATGCTGGTTTTCTTCAACTGGCATGCTAGGCAAGCAATCTCCTTTCATCACAGAGAGAGAATGCAATTTCAGAGCTCATATCAACCAATTTTGTGTAACCCACAAAAGGAAGAAAGAAATGTAAGCTAAAAACAGGTGGAAAAAATGAACACTAGACACATTTACTCTTTGGACTGCAGAGAGATCAAATCTGAAACAAAAATTTGAGGGATGTCGCACACGTCATAGTTGAGCGTCAGAATACAATTTAGATGGATGGACTGTTTTTCATTAGCAAATGATACACATTCATTTTAAAGAATTTCCCATCATTCCCTGATAATCTGATCTGATTCCCCTAATGTCTGAGTAACTTGATATTAGCTTCTATTTTATTAATACTGTATATCAACAACATCACAAGAGATAAAGATCTATGAACCTGAATACATAAGGGCTTAATCCCGGTCATGTGTTATCAGGTTTATAGGCGGAAAACTTTCCAATGAAGCAAAAACTGTTGTGCAACTTTTTAATGCCGTTCCAGACTCTGAGCTATGCAATGGGACTGACTTAAACAGTCCTCTTCTGCGGTCTAATCTGTGCCACTCTAGTTTGTGTTAGGAGATTGAGATTTCTCTCCCCAAAATGGAGTTTGGCAAATTGATGTGTGTTAAAGGAAAGTGGAGCCATTTTATATCAGTGTGAGCCTGCAGGCATATTCTACTGACAGACCCTGTGCGAGATCTGTCCATCACTGTGATTCTGCTCCTTTCCCCGCTTCCCAACGAAATGTCCTTCCACGCTCATTTCAGAAGTTCACACAGAAAAACACACACATGCACACCAACACCTGTTTTACACTAAAAAAGGAATATTACAGCATGGCTCGGCGATCGGATTTAAGCGGTCTAAATGTAATTATGAAAAAAAAAATCAAACCCTCAATATGAAAATACACCGTGAACATTTCAATCGCTAGATGTTGGTGTTAATAGAGAAATTTTACTGAGGTGATTATGCTGTCTGGCATTTTGCATTGGGAATCAAAGACCCAGACACCAAGCAAAGAACTGCAGAGCCATTTCTACATATCTTGTCAAAGAACTGACTAAAGCTTTATTTTGCAGCCGTGTGACCTTGACATTTTCAGCTAGAATGCCGCTGCGCTGTTTCCATAGAAAGAAGTATGTTAAAATGAATCAACTAACTTAGAGTTTATGCAACATTGAAAAGTCTTGATACAACCCTTAGCACAGACTTTACAGCAATCCAAATAACCTGCAGTAATTAGACTAATACGAAGTGACCGCTTGAACAGAGTTATGTATTTCACCTATAATCAGACAGAAGTTTGAAAATACATAATTTAGACAACTGAAATGTAGTTTGTTTATTTGCCAAGTCTGAATCTGTTTGCAAAATTGGGTGAATAGTTTCCCCAACAAAACGGTCCCCTTTGACGTTCCATATGTACGGTATTTACTTAATATATACAGTATACATATATATATTGTTATGGTCAAATCAATGGGGATCACTTTAGGGTGTACTATTCCTTTAGGCCAAGTCTACTTCCCGTGTTTCTTGTCTCCACTCTCAATGTCTCAATAAAAACTAAAGACAAAAGCTAGCATTATATTGAAACGTATACCAATAGTGAGCTGCTATACCTACAACTTACAGAAGTAAAAAAAAATAAGAAACCATCCCAAATTTTAATTTAATCAGCATTTCTAGATGGATTGTGGTTATTGCAGTCAAGTGTCTGTTGCATTTGTAACAAAATCAAACCTCAGCTGTGACATCATCCAACAGCAGTGTGAAAGACTGACAGCATGACAAGACATGAAACCTGTTACAAAAATGTCAAAGAAGACATCACATAAATGAATTATTGAACTTTTCCCAAATACATGTATTGTATCACTGTTATATCGCTTAAAAGTGAATATGAACTTGTTACTTTGCAGTATTTGAGGTCTGAAAAAATACAGAGCTTCTTTTCTGTTGATTTGACCTGTTTGTCCAGTTTTTTTTCTGTAAACCATTGCACATAGAAACCATATTTTTGTTTGAAATTCCGGGGAAATGTTGTGAGCAAAGAACTAAACAAAAATTATTATTTAACCCTATTTTTTAAATGGTCTCTTAATTTTTTCAGTAGGTGCGTTTAACAATATAAATATAATTGTTTCAATGTTGGTTCAATGAATTGGTCATTCTTAACCTTTATTCAACATTAAATCAATCATCTTTGCTTTCTGGATTAAGCCCTAAATATATATACACAAACATCATATGTACAAAAGTATTCGGATGCCCTTTGTAATGAGCGAGTTTGTGTAGAATGCGTAAGTCTTTCCATTAGGACAAGGCTTAGGGTTACAGCATATCATAATATTGTAGAAAATTTAGATCTCGCAACAGTTTGGGTTTTCCAGCATGACAATGCCAAACCAAGAGTCACAAAGAAATGATTGATTGATACATTCTAGTGTGGAAGAACTTGACTGGTCATCATCAAAACCCAACTGAACACCTTTGAAAAAACACTTATCATAAAATCCCATCAATGACTTGAAATCAGGGGTTCAGTCACTTCAGAACAAAAAAGTTGCAAAGCTCCAGAGCTGTTAACAAACAAATGTAATATGGTAGAGTATGGTATAGCATTAATATTTGTTTTGCATGACTAGAATAGATAAACATGTTTACTAGAAGGGGGGTCTTTTGTCCATATAGTGTATACTGTATATTGCAAGATAAATGCTGTCTTCTTTAAAACAATGAAAATTTTTTCGTGAATTAGAGAGAAAGGTTACATAAGCATCCTTAGTTGAAACACAAAGACGCTGTTCATCTTGGGAAAGCATCACTTCCAGTCTTTTGACATCATCATCAAACATCTATGCCTACAGCATACAGTGTGTCACTGTGTAAATGTCCCAGTCCACTCTATGAGATCTTAAAATGTCGTTTAGACACTGGACGCTCAAAATCACTTTGCGACTTTCTCTTTCACAGGCCCCTCAAAATCCATTTGGATAGAAGTCTAGACGAGAGGGCAAAACTCATGACTCAACTTCAAAGGACGGCGAATGGTGAAACAAACAAGCCCACATCACATCATTCTCAATGCTACACTCAATGCGTCTCAACATGTAAAAAGGAAGCACTGAGACCAGCAGAGCATCTTTGTTGCAACTCACTGTTCAGCACCTGCACAACAATAAACATAAAATTACCTATAAACAGGACTCATAAACATATGCCACCCACGAAATCTGAAATCCGCAGAAGAAAAAATGCCTGACGTCTGATTTAAGGATTATTAGAGGAGAGTGAGGGCCAGAAGCAGGAGCAGCTGCTCATACTGGAGATGTTCATCAGCATTCTAGAGCGGATGCCTCTATAGTCATATTTGATTCCATATGGCCGCTCTTTCAGTGAAGTACCTTGGTCCATTAATTCCCAAATATCTGCTCAGCGGATTCGAATGCCTCGAGAAAGGACGTACGCTGAAGAGTGGCCATTAAAGCATATAATCTGGACCAGTCAAAAGTGACAGCAATACAAGGACTTGATTCCAAGGATGAAGCAGTGTGGTGTGATGTGATATGAGGTGGAAAAAATATTTTTATTACTGGACAGGATGAGACAAAGTGTGATATACTGCAGCATTTATTTACACCTTTTTATACAAATCTTCTTATTTTATCAGTATGTGCATTCCCCGATCCATTGACCTTGGTGTTCCTTGAGATACAGGAAAGGCAATTGAAATACAAAGCCCTTGGGATTGTTTAGGATTCAGTTTGCTATAATTCTTCGCAACCACTTTTATATTAATTGCCTGTGGGAAAACCAGCAAAGGGCAAAGTGCATGCGTTACCAGCTTAACACATGTGCTCACACTTGCTATCTTCTCTTCTGTCAGACTTAACCAATTAGAAGTAATAGTCTCCTGTTGTTGTTTCTCACAGGTGTATATATATTGGAGCTGTCCACTTAACTGTGGTGCTGAATTCACTGAGGGGAAACTGTCGCTGTCCGTGGTCCTGAAGATACTGTGTGTAGTTAAAATAGCCATTGACAATCACTTCAAGAAAAACCCAAATGCCATCCATCATATATTTGCCCTTGGCTTATCACCCCGTCTCAAGTCTTCACACCCCACAGCTCCTCCATCCTTCTTCCATCTTCTCTATCTCTCTCTACATCAAGTCCCTCTCGTCCTCTCTCAGACGATACTTGTCAGTGAGATGTGCTGTGTGGTAAGATGAGTGTGTTTGTGGAGGGGGGGCGGTGTGCGTCTTTTTCTTGCTCTGACCCACAGGGTTTCTATCTCTCTATTGAAATATCAGAGCAGGTGCCAGATGCCTGGAGCTCATAAAAAAGGACATCATGCTTTCGGCTCACCTTCAGCCGCTCTGTGCCCACACGTCTATGGTTAACTCGCTTAGTGCCGACTTTTCCTTCACATTCCACCACTTTTCCTGGCGGAGTTACACAGTTATTTTCTGTGGTGTTGTGAGCTAATCTCTCAGGACTGCTTTATGTCTTCCACAAAGTCGCTCGTCAGAGGTCCTTAGTTCATGAACGCTTTTGCAGCAAAAATGTACATGTGTGAATAGAATAAATGGGGGAGATGGGATAAATGACAATTTATCAATTGTCACCGAGTACAGAGATGAGTCGAAGGCAAAGGAAGCTTTAATATACAGGACACGAGCTGCGTCTCTCTTATACGAGATATTAAAAAGTGTTAAATTATTAAACCGTGTCCTCTTGACCTAAACATGCTCAGTCAGACAGGCCGTGCGGGTTCGAAATGTTTAATCAGATTTTTCATAATGCCCGACTGGCTTTGGTGACTCTGCTTAGGATCATATCGGAGACGGCGAAAGTGCCTATTTAAATGCACCTGTCATCTGCCGGCTTTCCTAATGAATATAAAAATGTGAGTTCAGTTGGAGGGGGCTCAGAATCAGATGGATGTCGTTAACATAGACGAAATACAAATGCACACGTAATGCAAATCCCTGGCATGCCATTAAAAATAAATATACGCTCTAATTGAGTGTATGCACCGTAAGGGTATTTAGAGGAAAGAAAGAGGCTGCTTTATGTGTTCTCTGTTGTCATTAGTAATCTCTTCAGGGTAGGTAGAGAAATTCTGTAAAGGGGGGAGGGGGGATGGGGGGTACTGAGGGACAGACGGTATTAGGTTAAGACAGTGAAGCTGGAAGAGATGCTGTGCAATGTAACTGTCAGACATTAGAAAGAAACGGGTAAGAGAGACAACAAGATTCTTGTTTCATTCTCTAACATGTCTTTATTGACATACACATTTACTTTGATTTCTCTTTTTTATAATCCACATTAAATATTCAGATTAAAGGGTGTAAATATTTAAACAAAAAGTTTCACTAGACTCATTAGGAAGATTCAGCCTGTTCGGCACAAAGCAAACGCAGTCTAAGAGTTTACCAGATATTAAAATAATGTTTTCCTCCAGGCCTCCTGAAACTCTAAAGGAAGAGCTCTGTTTTTCCAAAGAAATATGTGTCTGGGATTTCTTTTACATGGTCTGCTAGTTTTATGGAAAGTCTTTATTCAGTGTTACACTAAGAATAGCATCTAGATTTTTTTGTTTCTTCTGTTAATCCTGGTGCTGCTTCTCTCCTTACAATAAGATACATTGAGAGCAATAATGAAAACAGGACAGATGCATATGATATATTTATTTACTTATTATTTTTATTATTTTTTACTTTATCAGAGCAAGTCACAAGTTGCAAATTTAACTTTACAAATTTTTAATAAAAATTCTGTTATAACTTTTATACCTTTCTGACAATATGAGTACATGGACGACAGAATTTTTATTTACATTCAGCTGAACATATTTGACAACATAATTTTGAAGTTTTAAAAGAAGGAATTTCTTTTCATCTCACTTTATCTCATCTCAATCCATTAAATAATCATCTCAGTCCATTGAATAATCACAGCCGCAATTGCTGTTTTATTTCTGCATGGTAAGGTGCATTTCCTCCTAAACGCTGATCTCACCTCACAACCAATGTGTTGATCACAACTTCGAGCCAAACACACCTTTGGTGAGCCATGAAAGTAAAGCTGAGTATGAGTGATTCATGATCAAAAATAGGGCAAACATTGATTGGCTGAAAACTCACTATTTTCAGAAGCAAGATCCTGCGTGAATGCTAGAAAATATTCACAGTCAGAATGTAATATTCTATCCAATTCCTATCAGATCTGATAGCGAGAATGAAAAAATAAGACAAGAACTGTATTACACCCTTGTTATTGTAAGAGTTTGATTCTATTTAAAATGTTCTTTCAAAACATCTCAGACGCTACAATAAGGAGCCCACAATAAATCAGCAAAATCCTCTTCAGAGATATTTTCATCTTCGCCTGTAAATCGTGGTGAATAGGTCTTTTTTTTTTTTTTTAGGTAAGATGAGTTTTAAATTGAGGGTACATCAGTTTGCTCATCAAAGGACATCAAAATCACAAATGTTCAGGAGTAGAGGAGTCAAAGAGGAGCAAATTATGCCCGTGAGCTTTGCCTTATCCCACAGAACAAAATTGCGGGCTTGAAACTTTTCAGGGGCAAAATGGATATCAATAGGAAGAAATTTGATATTTTGGTCAAAGACAAAAGAAGATACTTGGATTTCAAAAAAGTACTGCCTTCCCCTGTATACATAAAAAAAATTGAAGCCGTTTTTAATAATAACATTTTTAATGGAAATGGTGGTGGGGGCATGAATTGGACAGCACAAAAGAACCATTTTATTCAAACTACAGAGCAGAGCTGAATGCTGTTTTCATGATAAACATCAAAAATATTAGAGAGGAAGCTCTTAAACCCACTTCACAATTACATCTTGGTTGAGTTTAACACACACTTGAAAGCATGTTTATCCAGAAGAATTTATGGTTGTGCTTTGTGGTTTCTCCGAAAAACATTAGCTAAATACAGACATTCAAGAAAAAGGCAAACAAACTCCCTAAAGGGTCTCAGCTGGTTAAATAAGGCTGAAGTTAGACGATTCATTCAGAAGTAAGAGGGCGTCGACTGTTTTCTCTCTTGGAAAGAAAATGAACATTTTCCACTCAAGGAAACAAGAATACCTGTTTTTCTTAGAAGCATCATGTGAGCAGTACCGCAGTGGATGTGTTTTAGTGGGAGTAATGTCAGGTTTGCTGCAGCCACCAGGTGAAAGTGAGCTGCCCAGTAAGAGAAGCAGTAGGGAACTTGAGTGGGAGCTACAATATCTGTGCTAATGCAGGTTTCCAACATCGCGACATCTGTATTTCATCAGGCTTCCGTTAGAAGAAATAAACACTTTAGATTCCAGCCCTTTCACAACACATGGGACAGATTTAAAGGTCTGCTTTTAAAACCCAGAAAGGAGTGTCAAATCCCATTACAGGCTGCCTAGCGTGGAAGGAGCATCAGATTCTCCCTATCAAGCTTCCTGGTGCTCAGCAGGTTGGAAAATCAAAACAAGATGGAATTTCAATACCCTAAAAATACGGGCTTATCTGTGGTTGAATTCCCCCTGAACGGGAAGTCACAATTAGGTTTAGTGATGTGGTATATTTTACAGTGGAATAAAATGTCAATGAGAAAAAAGGGTGTGGCTTGTTTCTTCCATTGTTAATTGATTGGATGTATAAAAGTGGCATTTCAATCAGAAATGGAACTGAGTTAAAATATGTTCTGCCCATGCCAAACTGACATCATCAGATGGATCGCCACTCCAGAGTATTTAAGTACAATTTTAGATTTTGATAAAAAATTATGAATGAAAGAAATATTGACCCACACGTTCACAAACTTCAACAAACTTCAATAAGTCCATAGTAAATTCAATTACAATTGTAATTCAATAGAAAAAAATAAGAATAGTTCCGATTTCATAGTGACTTAATGTTGACACATTTTACAGAAAAAAGTAATTTGTTGACTTTCACAAATGTGGAATTCAAAATCACTGTCATATTATGGTTTGAAATAGATAAGAAGCATTCATGTTTCTGCACTATTTTTAGAAAATGTGGGACATGTTAACCACTCAGTATATCAAAACTAAAAAAAAATGAACAGCTCTTCCAACTCATTGAGATCTTACTAATCCCATCAAACACCAAGACTATCGTCTGTGGTCAATGATAAAAAAACAGAGGAAGAGGAGTGTCCGTCTTATAAAATAGGGCAGCCTGAGCAATTTACAAGTGACAGCTAAGTGACTACCGGTCTGTCAAGCTATGGGGCTCAATTACAAGCTGAGGATAGAGTGATGGAAAACCAGGAGAACCACTGAGATCACAACCACGATCTATAATCATTGAAATGCAATAATTGCACAAGCACAAATATTGACTCCTCGGCTGCTCCAGGGGGATTTGTGTTGCTCTGGATTAACAAAAAGTTTTGATAAATGTCAGCTGGCAGTCATCCGTGGGAATGTTACATTAGGATACAAATGCCCAACATCATTCCCGCAGTTTCAAGGCAGGTTTTAGATGAGAGATCACACATAGCTTAAAGCCATTCGGACTCTCTCATATTGAAAGAACATCTTGCTTGCGACTGAGAGAGAGAGAGAAAGAGAGCGAAAGAGAGAGAGTAGAGGGAGGGAGAGCGAGCAAGAGTCCCGCCCTTCAGTTGTGTTTAAATGTGAAGCGGAAAATCATCTCCGAGCTCAAGGGAGTGAAGAGGCGATTCAAGTGTTTGATGAACAGCTTGGCAACGCGTTAAATCATAGTCGAAGCTCTCTCTCTCTGTCGCACGCTTTTTGTTTGTTACATAGTGTCTCTGACTTCGGCTACAGAGTGAAAAATCTGAGAGTTTCTTAAGGAAAACGTTACCTGGATGCAGGGATATCTGGACACCTCACAATGGATGGATTGAGGACAAAGTGTTGAATTTTTTCAGCAGTTCACCCTGAATGAAACAGGTACAGAACAATTTCATTTATTTCACTTTATTGTTTTATTTTTTAATTTGGTATCAGAATTACAGGTGTTTAAATATCCAGGTTAACTTGGAATGGAAACGATAAAGGTTGGAAAGCAAATAGAAAACAAGTTGAATAGATGAAAAATGTTTTTTGATTCTTCTCGGCTAAAATGCAGAGCTCACCGTAAAACAAGCATGAATGCCTTGATCTGGTTTTGGAATCCATGAATTTCATGCATTAGAAACATCACAAAGCTGAAAGATGGGCTCTTTTGATAAGTTCTGTAGAAATGTTTATAGTTTAATAGTCTGACGTACAATTTCAGCTCCTGTTGTCTGCATGAAAATCTGACTGCATAGTAATAACTTACGAATTTAAGCATACACATACTATAATATTGGAAGCGGATTGTCAAGGAGACAAGGAAAGTAACTGATTGACACTTACATTTAAATGTGACCTTATATGTTAAAAGCAAGGCAATCTACATAAAGATGAAGGCTATTAGTGAAATCCTGTGAGGAAGTTTAGAACAACTCCCTACTCACGTTCCCTCAAAAGCTGAAATATATGATTTCCATAAAGATTTTATTAAAATATCAGGTTTGAATGCATCTCACAGCACAGTGCTTATGCAGAGGTGGTCTGTATATGTGAATGCAAGGACTATAAATACCAGCGATAGATGTTTTTCCTTGGGTGGGCAAAGGTGAGCTCCACTGTACAAGAGACAAAGGTGTGAAAAGTGCAAGAGTGAATAAAACTCAGTTTGGCTGTGCTTTTTCAGAGGAGTGTTGGGATGTCGTGGCTGTTGTTGATGTGGGTCAGTCTAACAGTCCTGCTCATGAGTGAGGGCACATTTTATGAGACCATACAGCAGCACCTGGCCCCACCCGGAACCAACATACAGATCCTCGGTGAGTCTTTCGTTTCATTCACACCTCGCAAGGGAAAAAGGGGGCTGCAACAAATAGCAGGCCCTGTTTTAAGGGGTGTTTTAGGGTGCTGATAAAATCAGATAAAATGATTAATGGTGAGATTACGCTACGCATAGATTATTAGAGAGGAACTTCACTTTTGTCAAAAGCACCCCTTAAGGGACACTCCACCCAAAAATGTATACTGTATACATTCCTATGTTCTTTTGAACACACAAAATAAGATAATTATAAAAATGTTAGCAATTGACATGTCTAGGAATTTTTTTATTTTCCTGTGGTCCTCAATGATGTCTGGGAGATTTCAGCTACTAACATTTTTACAAATATCTGTATTGTGTTCAAAAGAACAAAGGAATGGATACAGGTTTGGAACAACTTGGGGTGGAGCAATTCACGACAGAATTTTTATATTTGGGTGGAGCATCCCTTATATTGTTTGGTTCTGGAAACTTGTCTGCTAATAAGCGCTGTGTTTAAACTTTAATGAAGACATGTTAAGATAATCATACTTAAACTGGACTAAAAACAATCAGGGCTATATTTATACCACCATTCTTGATTACTTTAAATTGAAGATTTAAATTTTAGTAAAGGATTAACTTTAAATTAGAAGGTTTAAATGCAGCATATTAAATGTCAACATATGGAAGCTGGAAGGATTCTGTACAGTTTTTAGAAAAATAAGAATTTTCATGATTCAATCAAGAATATTTGACGAGATGACAAAAATATATTTAAAATGATACAATATTAATCAATCAATCCTTGCATATAAGTGAGGGATAGTCAGACAGTTGTTATCACAGAATAAACCCTGACAGTGTGATCACAGTCAAGTGGTTTTATTTATTACACAGCTAAATTACCGAACATTAAATATTGATTAAATATTTGATTTGCTGATTTGTAATGAATGCAGACCTTCCACGAGGAAAAAGCGTTTACTTTTGTTTTTAAGGCATCTCAAACGAGACAAGCAATTTTGTTTAAAGGGGTCATATGGCGCAAATACGTGTTTTTAGTGTGTTAGAAGTTGCCCATGCATTAGACACGCCAAATTTCACAAATGAAAGTGTCGGAATAAAAGATGCATTCTATCTAAAGCAAATGCTCACCCAGACCTGCCATTAACGCCTGGTGTAACCACACCCCCACAAATCTACGTCAGTTCGTGGTATGGTTTGACCTAGAGCGCCCAAATGTATACACGGTGGGCATCCCTGTCAGTACAATTGCTTTGGAACCTGATGTTCCAAATATGCTAATAGGCGTTACATTTCCGACAAAACGCTTACAGGCTCGCTTTGACCGATCACTACACACTGGTTAACTGGCCAATCATAGCACACATTGCTTTTCAGAGCGATGAGCGCGTCAAAGAGAAGATACAAACATGCACGGAATGTGGAAAATACAGCATTTTTGGACCTTAAATCATGTGTACACATTGCATTACATCCAAAACAAACGATTCTATTTGTTTTAGGCGTGTCGCATGATCCCTTTAATCGTTTGTAAATATTATATTTGTAAATATTAAGCTTGTTTATGTTGTTAAAAAGACATGTTTATATTTAATTTATGTGTATTTCTAAGGTACCCAGATGACCATACATTTATAGTTATAAGCGGTCATTATCGGTGAATAGCTGTCATTGGAATATCGTAGTTTTATATACAAATTACATATTTTATACATAGAAATAGATGTTATATACATGTATCTTAGGCAATTTGTGATGAATGTTCTTTTCTATTCTTTAGATTTTTTATGCCATATGAAATCTGAAATGCTCACAGACATTTTCTCTAGTTGTCTGTATTGTCAGCTCATTATGCCCATGATCTGGTTGGATAATATAGACTCCTCTTTGCTCATTTGATTTATTTTTGGTCTGGTGTTTTCCTGCTGTTTATTAACAGAGGTTAATCAATCATGGCTGACAAAGAGATAGAATTGCAGGTGAAGGTTTTAATTACTGATTTGTTAAGCGGTGTATTATTAAGTGGTGCGACACAACTTGAATGTAAATGAAAGCCCAGATCAACACAGCAGCGATTAGCTCTAAATGTTGCTTCATTTCATTCGTATTGGTGCAAACTGGTTTCATGATGAGAGAGACTCACAAGATTTATTGCTGCAGGGCTAGGCTGTTGTAGTCTGACCTCTCTGTTTACCGTGCAGTCTAAGAGGAGTTTATAAAATGAATCATTAACAAATAGTTGCAAATATGACCTATAAAACAGCATTCCAGACGGTACAAAATAACATCTAGACTGATTATAGACAGACTAATGTCAAACAAATTAAGTTTGCTATACCAGATTTGTGAATCTCATACTAATTATAATTATAATAATGCAAATAGAGAAATGTAGTATGGAAAGATATCATTGGACTTTAGAATGGATACATTGTTCAGTGGAGACCCTGTAGACACAAGATTTTGGAATAACAAAATAGGATGCTCTTATTTATGTAATGGAAGTGACTGTCGGGGGAGATGGAAATATGAGTCTTCCTCACTAAAGTTCATGTGAATTTTGCTTCAGAAGGTATAGTTGCATGAGTCATATGGACTTATATGATACTCTTATGGTGCTTTACTGTCATGTTGGTGCTTGGCAAACCCGGTTTCCAATCATGATCATTATATGTTCTTTGAAAAATGACTTTGTGTTTTCCAAGCAAGACATAAAGTCTGGAAGCATGTAAGAGCGAGCGCGTAAATGATGACGACGACTTTCATTTTTGGGTGAACTATTGCTTTAAAAGCAGATCAGGTCAAGAAGAAGCCAGACGTTTTGTCAGCATCTAAATCTATTATGAGAGATGCCGTCCTGTTTATCTAATATCTGTAAGGTGCGGGATGGTTTTAAGGATTGCCTCATTTGCAGCAGAGCACAAATGCTTCTTGTAACCTCACACCTCTAAATGAGAGGGCTAAAAGCAATTGGAGACCATACCGCTTACTTTAACTAATCTTGCTAGAGGCACTTTACCGGGATTGGATCCTGAATTGGAATTGATTTTATTGTACAGACTATAGAACAATTATAGAGGTACATGCCAGTTCTGATACAAAGAGGTATGTCTCTCATTTCTCTTAGGTCGGTGAAATTTTGGCTACATTCTAACTGACAAAAAAACGCTTTTACTATTTAGATTCGACTGATTTGCCTTTACTTCCATCTGGAATGTAGATGGTGAAACGTTAGTAATGCAAGACCTGATTACACAATTGGGCTTTAACTGAAAGTCTTATCAGCAAAAGATCTTTCAATCACATTCTCACTAAATGGAGTAAACACACTGAGTGCTTTTCGAATTTAACTTCTCTAAATCTGAACATCAAAGCAAATAAACAAAGTGCCCAGATTGAGTTTATATGAGCTTTGTGATATTGTATAAAATTTGTATTTTGGTGCATGAGGGAATGAATGGAGATTACATTTAAGGGTCCATATGTTGTCGTAAAAATTTTCTTTCTCAATTATTTCTGAGCATTAAAACATTTTTCATGTTTTGTTTTTCATAATTATAGCTTCTGTTTGATTCCAAAAAGAGACCAATTTAAAAAAACGTGTTTAAACATTGATTCAAGCACTGCGCTTTACCCCATAACACATTGATAACCCATCGTATAAAATATTTTAATTGAACCTACCACAACTGCCAGCCATATTGTGTTATTCTATACCTCACGTACGTAAATACACATTATATTGCTATTATGTAGTTACATGTATAGAGAATTGTTTTTGTACAGCTATGTTCTTTGTATTTATTGTCCTGTAACTGTAAGAACTTCATTATTGGCTGGAATTGCACACAAGCTTTCCCCTACTATTGCACTTGTGCATGGTAGAGTGACAATAAAAGTGTTTTGATTTGATAAGGATTCTGCCAAAATATAGACAGTTAAGTTTAGTTACAGTTAAGTATCGCTATTGTTTTTCACAAAAGTGCATCGACATTCCAACCTCTAGCATTTGAACATCAGCAAGTGATATTTTTCAGCCCTTTTATAAATGTTCAATGAAATAAAGTATTGCAATATATCGAAATATGTATCAAAATTTCACAATATAATCCCCATATTTCCCCCAGTAGTTTACATACATACATTACACAAATTGTATTTTCAGCCTTATTTTTACATTTTTGAATAAGTAAAGTATTGCAATGTATTGCGATATGCATTACAATATTATTGCAATAATTTTCACAATATGTATTGATATACCGACCTCAAGTGTCAACACATCGCATAATATAAGGAAAATGTATATATATCACGATATATCGTACATTGACTCATCTATTGAATCGTGAGGCCCTTGAAAATACACAGCCCTAACATTGATAATATTCTCCAAAATTCTTGATTTGAAATATAAAACTTGAGATATTACTGTTTAAGATATTAACAATCCATTTGCCTGTTGCAAAATCTTGTTATTTCAAAAAATGTGAAGAATTTTCAATCTGTGTGCTTTACCTTTAATGCTTTAAAACCCACAAGTAGGATTGCAGCTTTACTGAAGGTGGGAGTGTGCACATGTGTGTGTTGTGTTACAATGAGATATTTGTTTAAGTATTGAGTGCTTTGAGGCTGGTGGATTGCCCTAAACATCAGGGTTGACAGATCATGAATTGTAGAGCCACCACTGTTTTCATTGAAACCATCAATGTGACTAGTGACCAAGATCACTTTAGGAAATTGAGGTTACGAAACGTACGAAGGAGTGTTGTTGCAAAACCGCAGAATTGCTGTATCCATTAAAAAGCTCTTTGATACAGGATATTTTCCTTCTTGAGAATTTGAATTTCAAAGTGAGGTTTAATAGAGCATGTTTGATTTTGGCAATATTGACTTCAAAGACACATTAAATGGAACGCAAACATAAAAGGCACAACAGAGATACAACAGGTCTATTTAATGAATAACTGATTTCCACAGAATGACCATTATTTCAAAACTCATGGCCCAAATATGCTATCTGAATTTTCAATAACTGTAGCTATACTGTTCATTGTACAGAAAAGTAATGGAATGTTATTCAACACATCCATCGCTCTTTGAGTCACATCATGTATATCTATAGGCATGTGAATTACTTTGAATCTATATAAAAAACAACAGACCAGCAGGATTTCTCCAAAATGTTTCTCCAAATAACCTTGAACAATGTTGCCAATTTGCTGTTTCCCAGCATGCATTGTGACATGAATTAATTATGTAGATGGAGTAATGCGATCAATGTTTTGCTGTTTGTTATGTGGTTTATGTATGTTGTCGGTGTTTTGACATCAATGTTACACTGATCCTAAACATTGTTTAAATGTGGTGATTTTAAGATTTTTTGATACGATTTGTTGTTCAGCCATTCAAACCACGCATGCACACATCAAGAAAAAAAAATACATTTCCAATCCACCTGCAGTTTCTGAGCACACATTTTCAATTTGTTTCCAGTTTCTAGCCCAAATCTGAGAACAGTTGGATCATGTTTTCTTTAAATTCTTATAAATTTCTTTGTTACTGTGCATTGATGGAAAGTTGACTCACAACCTTCACTCATAAACTCTCTATAGAGCATGATGGGAATGCCTCAGTTTTGGTTTCTTTACACGCTGTGCGTATTGGCAGCTCTGTGAGCTCTGAGTTCTGGTTTTAACTGAGTCCTGAATCAAAGATTGTATTTAAATGCAGAAGTGAATTGTGAAGGAGAGATAGAGAAATGCAGACAGAAAACCAGCCAGCCAGACAACTAGATGGAGAAATATGTAACTTTTCTCACAGATGTGCTGCCGGCTGTTCTTGCTCTTCGGTTAAGACGAACAGACGAGGAGCGATGATTCATAAGACCAGGTCTTTATTCAGCGCTGACAGCCGCAACGGCACTGAGCAAATTGTGTTTGTCATGCGTGCATAGCTTCCATGTTGCACTGTTACAATAGGGAACTCTCCAGATGTAGAAAATAACCCATCTTTAATCAAAACCTGACCTGAACAAACCCTTTACAAACTCATTTAAAGACACACAAACCATGCAAACAAATGTGCAGACGGTCTCTCGGGCCCCCAGGAGACCTTCACTTAGTCCAAGGACAAGTAGGCTGTTACACAACCAACCATAGAATCAACCTAGCTAGATCAATGATTTGAAAGCTGAAGCAGTTCTTTTACACTTGACTGTTGAATCATAAAAATACAGTTGAGAGACTGTTGAAAAAGTTAAATTCACAGTCGGAGTATGATAATCACACAACCTGGCGTATGAGAACAATTTAAGCAATGTTCTGCAGAGCAGCAACAACCGCAGCCCTGTAGCAAGATTGCAAGTTCTGCCGCCCACCCATCTCATTGAAATTATCTGTGTCCACTCCAAACAAGTCATTTTTACCAAGCGGCCCCTATGTTATATCTGTCTCCCTGCAACTGGTTGTTCCATCCCACGTGACATACATGAAATCACACCCTCACATGCTTAAGGAGGACTGGATAACATCGAACAAACTTAGGGACGAAAAAAGCAAAACTACACAATCACCTTGGACTTAAAAAAGTACAGCATCAAAGTGCAAGAATTTAAAGAGTTAACTGTAGACTGTAGGCTAACTATATTACATTGAAAATTACAGTGAGCTAATCTGATAACTGCGGTTCGTCTGCCTCTTCACTCCAGCAGCAACACAAGCGTGACTTATGAGCCTCTCACTGTGGTTTTAGAGGGCAGATATCATATCAATCAGTGATGGATTCTGGGAAATATGGATCGTCTGTCAGGTTCGCTTTTACTTGTTAGTTACTTGATCAATGCGACTCTTCCTGGACGTGAAGTTGATGCACATATATGCATCAACACCTGGATGTGGTCGTATAAAGTGTCAGTTGTATCTCACGGCACATCTCTATTCATCTGAGGTTTTACTAAGCTGATGTAAAAAATGGATTGTCATTTCTGAAGAATGTTTTATTTGGTCAATCTCTTAGAAAAGGCTTTTTCTATTTCACCAGCTTTAGTTTGTGTAGATCTTGCAGTGTGTGAATGTCACAATGTCACTTCAATACATTTTTTGGATTGAAAGACAATTTTATGTCAAAAGCATCTGCTGTTACAATTTTTTTATTATATGATCTGTCCTAATATAAATTGAGATAAAGGATTGTTCCATATTAAGATTATAATATATGAAATATAAGAAGATATATAATTGTAATGATTTAAAAGCAAACAAATGTTTATTTGTTTACGTAATGTTTTTGAGGGATAGTTCAACACAAAATGAAAATTCTGTCACTATTTACCCACCCTCAAGTTGTTTCAAACCTATATACATGTATTTGTTATGCTGAACACAAAGGAAGATATTTGGAAATATGTTAGCAATTTTGGGACATCTGGGACATCATTCCCTACTTTAGTATAAAACATATAGCATGTTTTGTTCTGTTGAACATAAAATTTGATATTTTGTGAAATGTAGGAAAGCAATCTTTGACTACCATTTAAATTGTTCCTACTATGGTACTCAATGATATCCCAGAACAGAAAATTGCCAAAGTTCTTCCAAATGTCTTCCTTTGTGTTCAGCATAACAAATACATGTGTACAGTTTTGAAACACCTTGAGGGTGAGTAAATGATAACAAATTTTTCATTATTGGTCCCTTTGATATCATAAAAGGAAATTAATCTGCATATATAAAAACAGCTTTCCCATTAAAGTTTCTCAAGAGGAAACCTCCATAAGGGCTCAATAAAGCTCAATAACAGGGACAGGTCTGGATTTCAGCTTACCATCTGCAGCTACAGGCTGCCGAACCCACCCGAAGCCTTCTATACAAAGTACCTATGACAGAATCAGGGCTCGACCGCGGCGAGCCATCCCGCTTGGCCTTTTTTGTATTAAATATATCTTAACAGCATAAGATAGATGCCGGTTGTCTGCGATAATTCCCCCCCACAAGCAAGCCATCCATGCATCTACATTAAGGCAAACATGGGATGTATTTTTCGTCTGCTTCAAAACAAAGGTTATCTTCCCGCTTGTACGCCAGCACACACTGACAGTTTAATAGCCTTATATAATGCGGCTCCTGAAGGCACATTATTTTAGCAGAAACGTTCCGTCCATCTCTCTCGCTTCCATCCAATCTTCTTGACAGTGCCAGCTCGCCCGCAGGAACAATGGCAGAGTGGTACAGTCTTAGCCCCTGGGCCGTCCTCCATCTGCTCTCTGTCACCCATCCTCTCTCTCGCTCTGCTCGAGACAGGGTTTCTATGAATGCCAATCTCACTGCACAACACCTGAAGCCATCAGACACATTCACAACCAACAATGTATTACCTCTGAATTCTGCCCTGGACGGAGCGTGCAGGAAGCCTTACATCAACTTTATTATATCAGCCTTATGAATTTTACCAGACGTGTGACATTTACTGAGCCACCTGAACCAAGCATCAAATCTGAGGACATTTTCTGAATGCGGCTCTTCAAACCTCACTTTTAAAATGTAAAAAAATGAAAAGAGATTAGATATAAAAAAATATTGATTCCCCGTCATTGTGTTTCTCTCTGTGTATGTGACATCAAATTAACATAGGTCATAACAAAGTAATCTGAATAATAGATAACATGTACTGTATTAACAAGATGCGCAGCTGCCCTTATATTGAATGGGGAGAGAAGGCAATGTTCAGTATGGCCACTCTAGTGAAGGAAGTCCCGCCTTCCAGTAAAATGAGCCAATCGTAAATCGATAAAGACAGGTGATTCTCTGGGATGGGGTGGTGTTACAGAGCCCTGGGATGCACTCGCCAACCTGTGGACACGTGCAGTGGCTGAAGCGAGTCCAGCGACGTGGAACAGGTGTTTTTTGTCACGGTTCTGCCAATCTTGGTTGACTATTTCCTGGTCTTGAGGCAGAACCAAAACAGAACATCCCCTGTTTCATGTGGAGAGAGACGTTTTTGACCTTGTGGCCTTCCATACTCTCCCCGAGTCTCGTCTGTGTTCCCGCCCTTTCCGTCTCATTAGCCTCACCTTAGTGTTTGATCTGTGTCACCTGGTCCCTATTTAATTATCCTGTGTTTGTCTCCCTATTTATACCTCTCATGTTTCATTGTCCTGTGCTGGTTCGTTGCTTGTGCTTACTTGTGTTTTTGATGTAAGTAGTACCTGTTTGCTGTATGAGCAGTGATTCTTGCCATTGTCTTACCTTGTTCCTGTTTACCCCTTGTCAAAGTAAGTGTTAGTTCAGTGTTACATCAAGTGTTTGTTTTCTTTGTAGTTTTAGTCAGTCAGTGTCCTTGAATTTGCTTATATTTTACCCTGTCTTGTTTTTCCCATTGTGGGTTTTGTTTTGCCTGTTTTGTTCCTGTTTACCCCTTGTCAAATAATTACCCGTGTTACCCCTACCATCTCGTCTCGTGCTTGCCTGTACTTGGGTTCTCATGTGTTTACCATGACATTTTTAGCGCAAATTAAGCTCAGGAAACAAAAGTGAAGGTACGTTTGAATTTGGGTATAATTGCTAGTAAGAAAAATATTTGAAAAACTTATTTCAGTTCCTAAGATATCTGCCCAGCGCTGACAGCACTCAAGTTGTACTACATGTACTAAATTTGGGAGTTTGACAGTACCATGGAAAAAAATGACAGCGTACAAGTTTGGAACAAGTTGCGTTTGAGGAAATAATAATGACAGAATTTGGGTGAACTGTTTTATACATGACACTTCATACAGTTCACCGAGATCACTGATACAGTACATCTAAAAACAGACATAGAACATCATTCAAGTCAAATATTAGCATTTCTACTTTACATGTTTACGTCTTCTTTCCTTTTTGCAAACTTCACCAGGCATCGCACTGCCTACCTCTGTCAACTCTGTCTGGTTGACTGCGTTAACGTTCTTCAGCTCCACCATGATGCAATGAGTATAGAACTTAAAGTGACACGTCAGTGATGTTGCCGTGGCTACAGTATGCTGATGATGTGATGCTGCGTTCCCTGTTTAATGATATGTGGTTTCAAGAGGGATTTGCTGGAGTAATCAAAGCTTTCACAGTCAGCGTAGAACACTGATCTTGTCTATCCATTAATCTCAGATAATTTATTTCATTTCTCACAAACGGCAGAAGTTTAATAGGCTTGTTTACGCCATCACTTTCAAAACAAACAATTTCCAGAGTGCAAGGGAGAAATCTATATTGCAGATGAGATCAAAATGATGCACGGATATTCAGCTGGGAGGAAGAGAATTTGAGCTGGTGATGCATAGCCAAACGCTGCCTTTTGTTGTAGTTTTAAATGTATTCTTTCAGTGAAACAAATCTTGACAGTTTCCGAATTAGAACAAATGGAGACAGCAGGCTCCATCTAAAAAATACTTGTGTCTTGTTCACAATCCATCCCCCTTCATTTGTGTATAAAAATGACACGTCTGTGATTTGTGAATCATAATTTAGATTCCTAATAAGAAACAATATACAGTATCTGTCCACTGTTCCTACAATAGATTGATTGAAAATGTTGGAATTTTGTGAAAACAAAGACAGAAGGAAAGGAAGGACTAAGAAAAGAGATAAACAAAGAATGAAAAAGAAACAAATAAATAATTAAAGGAAGTTTTATAGAAATAATGGAAGGAAGGAAGGAAGGAAAGAAAGAAAGATGGAAGGATGGAAGAGAAAGGAAAAGAAGTAAGAAGACAGGAAAGAATGATAAAGAAACAAAGAAAGAAATTAATGAGAAAGAAAGAAAGAAGACAGGAAAGAATGACAAAGTAAAACAAATGAATGAATGAGTTAGAAAGAAACAAATAGTTGAATGAGTTAGAAAGAAAGAAAGAAAGAAAGAAGACAGTAAAGAATGATAAAAATAAACAAATTAATGAATGAGGCAGAAAGAAAGAAAGAAAGAATGAAAGAAAGAAGAAAGAATGATAAAAAAGAAACAAATTAATGAATGAGTTAGAAAAAAGAAAGAAAGAAGACAGGAAAGAATGATGAACAAACAAACGAAGGAAGGAAGGAAGGATGGAAGGATGGAAAAGAGGAAGGAAGGAAGACACATCCCCATGCATATATAAAGAAATATGAAAGGAAAGAATGACAAAGAAAGGAATTGAATCAGTTAGAAAGAAACAAATAAATGAATGAGTTAGAAAGAAAGAAGACAGGAATGAATGATGAAGAAACAGACAATCAAATGAAGGAAGAAAGACACATCTCCACATCACAGAAGCTTCAGCAGCAGTTAACAGTTTGGGTTTATGGCTGTAAGTCAGAATTCTCTTTTGGAGTTGTTGAATAATTCAGAGGGTGTTTTGGGAATGTGGATGTGTGTAATTGTTTAAACAGCAGGAGTAATTGAAAGTGTACAGGCTGTGGTTGAAAAAAATGGATTTCGATCGCCTACAGCTTAATTAATTACACCACACTTTGTCCCCTCATGTCGCTCACAGCAACAAAGACCCAACGAGAAGATCCCCATGTAATAATAAACATGCCATCCCTCTCTATCATTCCCTCTCTCACACACTCTCCATTCCCTCTAATACCAGCAGCAGGAGAGGTGGGGAGGCAAGTTAATTATTTTGCATGTGAAAGTTGCAGCCATCAGCCATGTTGAGAAGTAATCAATCAAAAGCGTGCCGTACAGCCAGGAAAATGAAAACTGCATTCAGAGGAAGCTAAGTATTTTGCTATGAATTTTAGGCTGTTCTAACATAACTCATATCATAAAACTGCTCAAGTTTTCATGAGTCTGAGAATATGAGTATTCAGTGTGACACAATTTAAACGTGAATGAATCCACACAGCTTACAGTAATTATCAAATATTCATACAGGGAATGGGATTGCATTTTAAATGAACTTAAGTAGTTCACTCTAAATAAGCCCCCATTGACTTTCCATAGTAGGGATACAAATTAAAATGGGGGCATATTTTAAAATGAACAACTCGTTTAAAGGGACAGTTCCCTAAAAATGGACGTTCTTTCATCATTTATTCACCCTGACGTCATTTCAAAGCTGTTTGACTTACTTATGCAGAACAGAAAGATAGAAGATATTTGGAAGAACATTGATAACAAACATTATATGGGCAGTTAGACACAAAACAATTAACGCATTTCAAAATATCACAATTGACAGAAAAGGGTGAATAAATGCTGATAGATTTTTTTGGGGGAAATCTAATTGTCCCTTTAGTCTGAAATTATGAATGAAAATGTCTCTAATTGCATTCCATTTTAATCGCACAAGAAACAAGCAAGAGATTAACGAAATCTTGTGATTTGTAGTTTTTTTCAACAGGATGTCATTTTGCCCCATGCTGTTCTCGTCTCTTAGCTCATCCGGATTCTTACAGTTGTGATAGAGGTATTCAGTGGCAGAAGCGTGTACAGCTGCAGGCATGTCTTCACTGTCCTTTTTCACTGATGTACCGTTAAGGACATCACTCTTATAACAACACATGTGAGCACTCAGCGACCCTTCAGAGAACCAGAGAGAGCCTGAGAGAACGCTTTAGTACTTGCGGGTTTGGGGGCACAAACTCATTTACACAAGCAATGACTCAGCTCAGGAAGGACGCTGTTTTTTGTCTAGACGGGATTTTGTAAGGATTCAATGCGACGTAATTAAATCTAAAATATACTGTGGGTGTGACAGAACAATAGCTTGTCATTTGCATGTTCTCCGAACCATGGAATGGCAAAACAGTGTAATTTTCCAAGAGTGCGGTTAAATTTTTTAAGTTAAAAGTGTTTGCACAGTGAGGGAGAAACTTATAAGGCCAGGAAATGACCAGAAAATGCCGCGCAATTGCCCACTGAACGTGCATTATGCAAAGAGAAGGAAATAATGGGAATTAAGTGGAGTCATGAAATGGCTGCGTTTGAATTAAGACGTCAATTCAGTCTGCTTCCCCCAGGCCATATGAACAGTTGTAACGAGACTTTAAAAGGCCCACTGTGATTCAGTTCTGTTGCCTTGCAAGCAAAATGTAGACATTATCACGTCTATATCACAGCCAGATCTCTGTTCGTGTTTCTCTGATGCAAGATTATTACTTTGTTGAAGAAATAGTTCCCAAAAATGAAAGCTCTAAAAAGCAACATAAAAGCAAGGTTTTACGAAGCCATACAGTTGTTTTGTCGGATTAATCGAAATGTGAGTCATTATATAATAATAATCTTGACCTCAAAACAAATGCTTCAAAGACTGTCATTATCATTAAAAGTTACTGTTTATTTAGTTGTAAGAGCATGGCATTAACAACGCCAAGGTCGTGGGTTCGATCCCAAGAGATTGCACATACTTAGAAACAAATGGAAAGGATAATGCAATTTAAATCGCTTTGGATAAAAAGGTCTGCCAAATCCATAAATGAAAATGTACATTTATTCACCCTCTTCTTATTCCAAAGCTGTATGACTTTCTTTGTTCAAAGACTGTTGGTAGCATCCATTGACTTCCATTGTGTAGACACTAAACCACTGTGAATGTTTACTTTTTGGAGGAACTATCCCTTTACGAAAAGAAACAATCCTAAATGAATTCACAAAAAGTATGATTTATATTTAATAAATCATTACTTATAGACAGCTATGGATAACATTCTACTTACTAAGGTTTAACCTGGTGTGATATTGCTATTACATTATCTAGAATTATTTACCGTATTTTTAATAATTAGCTAATATCACAATTAATAAACCGTATTATTAAATAGGGCACAAGTCAACAAATCCTTAATGACTATAATGTGAATATATAATTTTATATAACTGGACATTGTTAACACAGATCTCCTGCCTCAGTGAAACTGAAATGATTGTAGAAAGCCTTTATTATTTTTTCCATCCTTGCTTTAGATATATGAGTCATTAGAGCTGAATATCATGGGATTTTGAGACAAAGTGTGTGGTAAACAGTGTTACGCATTTTCTTTTCCAGTTTAGCTATGCTTTCATGTTCTGTTATTTACCAACCGAGTCCACTGGGAAATTCAAAACACAGCATAATAGCATTAAACCAACCAATTCCGAGGTGCATTTTTCCTGAATCCACATTCTTTCAATACGATTTCTCCAGAGACACTACGCAAAATTAATTACCATTATTTCATATCTATAATTACCTTATTATTTCCAAAGAATATAAAAGCCATCCTGAGTTTAAATTAAATCCAAAAGGAGGGCAACTCCATAAATTAGTGCAATAATGAGGAACGCAATCCGCAGTTTTCTGTCGGCACCCATGCACGTGCCCACACGCTGCCAACTCCGCTACGCTCCTGAGACCATCAGTGCAGTCTAAACTCATTCGCCTCATTATGATAGGATGAAAGGATCACGTTGAGGTTGTCTGAGGTGTGAATGGTTGAAAGGAGAAAAAGAGAGAGAGGGGCGCGCTGGATGGAATCAACCTTGGACAGTTCAACCCGTCACACGTGGGACGCTTTGTTCATCGTGGCAATGCTGAAAACAAATTGCTCCGTCCATAAAGACAGATATTCAACAGGGTTCAATGGCTGTGTATTTTTAGAGGAAAAGTAGATAATACTTATGTGCTTGAATGCACCCAGGACAACATAACCAAGAGAGACTTAATTTGGTTTTACGGGTTCAGCTCTCATCTCCTGGTTATTCATGCATGTGGGCAGATAATCTCATCGCATAATTGTGTTTATCTGAAACACTTCTTCACAACATTAACGGGGAAAATTGCTCAGGCCACAAAGCTCTCTCTCTCGTTCTCTCTAGGTGTGTCATGTTGACGCTCAAGCATTTATGAATGCGAGACAACCGTGTGAAGAGGAATCGGGGCTGAGGACCAAGAATATGCAGTACACACTTGTGGAAATGAGATGAACTGTGATCAGCCTCTAAACTGAAGGAAGGGAGAAACAATAATTTAGAAAGCGACACGGGGGAAACGCTTTCAAAAATCTGACCGACAAAATACTTTAATGTGTTTTTGTCTTACTCTCTTTTAAAAGGATTTTTCACTAAACTTTCACTCATTTAAAAGTTTTATAGACAAAAACACTTTAAAATCTGTATTTGCAGTATGTTTTAAATGATGTACACTCACATCAGATGAAAGATTTCAGACGGTCTGAAAACACTGTTTTATTCCTCAGTCGGCTCATGGGGACTGACCATGAAGGTCTATAAAGGCTGTACAGAGCTATTGAATAAGCACTGCCATTCATCTCTTATTCAATTAGTGACTCAGTAATAGTGTTGAATATAAAACATTTCTTATGCCTTACCTTTCTATTGACCATATTCCAAATTCCTAAAATATATTTTTTAAATTAGACTTTTTAAATGTGGATTAAACAGCACCTTATGTTTCATGTAAAAAGTATTCAAGGGGTCATATGGCGCAAAGACATGTTTTTCTGTGTCTTTGGTGTGTTATAAGTTTCTCATGCATGTATTGACAGGTAGAAGCAATCAATCACTTTTCGCTTTGTACCACGTCACATTTAGTGGAATGAAAATATCCCCACAGTAACAAGCTGGTCTGGATTAACAAACCTCTTGAAAAGTTTACTGAATGTATCAGACATTCAGCAATGGTCCGAGACATCTAAGGCTGAGACTAGCCAAACCCTGACTTTGGAGTTGATGCTTTAGGCAAGGCAAGGCAAGTTTTTTTTTTTAGCACATTTCATACACAAGGGCAATTCAAAGGCAGATTCCAGCTACAGGTGGCGTAATGGCTGAACGCTGACTCGCCCTGTTTTGACTAAACCCTTGTTATCTCTAACTGACTTGATCCTGATGATCTGAGAAGTCTGATTGGTTTATATTCAATGAGCATACCTGAGATGCATTTAGGTCCTAGACCATTAAGTGATTTAACTGGGGATGGAGGTCTAGTGGGTCAAACCACTGAACTGGTAATCAGAAGGTTGCTGGTTCGATCCCAGCCACCACCAGTGTGTCCTTGAGCAAGACACTTTACTCCATGTTGCTCCAGGGGGATTGTCCCTGTAATAAGTGCACTGTAAGTCGCTTTGGATAAAAGCGTCTGCCAAATGACTACATGTACATGACTACATGTTATAGACAATTAATAATACTTTGAAGTTGATTCTAAAAGTAACTGGTAACCAGCGTAAGGACCTGAGGATTGGAGTGATATACTCAGAATTTTTGGTTCTGGTCAAAATCCCGGCAGCAGCGTTCTGTATGAGCTGCATCTGTCTGATGGTCTTTTTGGGAAGACCTGTAAGGAGTCCATTACAGTAATCTACCCTGCTGGTGATGAAAGCACAGACTAGTTTCTCTAAATCTTGGCTTGAGACAAAACATCTGATTCTGGCTATGTTTCTGAGATGGTAGTACGCTGATTTGCTAATTCCTTTGACATGACTGCTGAATCTAAGGTCAGACTCCAAAATGACCCCAAGATTTTTTACCTTGCTTTGTGTCTTTAGACCTCTTAAGTCAAGGTATGTGTTCACCTTGTTAGTTAGCTTTAAGATCACATGATCACATGACATAGAACAAATAATACACTGTAAAGTATTGGACCTAGTTCAAGTTAACCATAGGGTGACCATACGTGCCATTTTTCTCGGACACGTCCTAGCCAGGATTTCAGTTGTGTCTTACCCATACGTCGTCAAAGTTCTCACATTTCAGCAAAAAAGACTTTTATATAAAATTAACATTCATTTCTCTTAAAATGTATTTGTGGTGAGAAAGACGCCACTGGCCCCTTCCTCACCACAGTATTATTGTTTCAATCACTTTGAAATATAAGAGTTGATTTAAATAAAACCTGAAATAATAAATGAATGGAATTGAGGTATGAGGTGGACAAATGTGACCTCGGGAAGACGCACCCAAAATCCTGGCCAGGACATGTTCAGTAAACCGTACTTTAGTTTAAATGCTGCTTTAAATTTTTAAGTGAAATAAAATTTACTTCACAAGTCACTTGAATGAAAATTCAACTAACTCAAAAATAAAGCATTTTGTGTAACCTAAAAAATCTAGTTTAACCAATTCCAGCTTTATTTCATAAGTTAGTTCAATTTGAAAATTCAAGGCCTTCAAAACATTGAACATTTTGAACTAAAGTTTTTAGGTTGACTTATTTATACAGATTAACCCACCGAACCAACTTTTTCTAAAGTGTACACTAAATAACCCACAGTAACTGCACACTGTGTCAGTATAACATCCCAAATCATAACAGCAAGCACAACAAAGACTGACTGCAACACCATTAATTGTAGCTTTCCTATGTGTCCTTTACTTATAGTGGTGGTTGCACGTGTGCCGGGTGCTGTTGCATCTTGTGCACAAACTGAGGCACCCGCATAATTTTTCGGACGGCCTGGTTGTCATAAAGTCCTTTAGCGGAGTCAGAATATGATTTCATGCCCCAGATCAGTTTCACTTTCTGACGCTTCAGCCCCTCTCTGAATGTGACAGCGCACTGACGGCCTTTGTGGAAACGCATACTGATGTGGAGAAATTCTCTCTCTCCCTGTATCCTTTCTTCTCCTCTCCTGCTCCCTTCTCACTTTACTCTCTTTCATGCCATTCTTATTCATCTAAAAACAACACCAGCTCTTCCCTTTTGTAGTTGCTCGGCATTTTAATAAAACATCGGCACTTCTATGCAGGCCTCCCTTGGCAGGCTGTTTTTCACTCTGCGCTTGGATAGTGCTGCTCTGAGGCATGTGTAGTTTTATAAACCACCGGCTTTCATTTGTCTTCCGTGACTGGCGCTCGTAGCGGCGCTATTGATATTTGCTTCACCCATGTGTAAAATACATGTGTTGTTAAAATGGCTATACGCTGTTTGAAAGGGCATCGTTTCGGAAAAACGTATCCGGGACAGAGATAATAAACGGGTTGGCGTCGTATCAATGCACAAATTTTTTGCATAATTTTACAGGTGATATGCACGAACAGCCGTCCCCGGTAGCTACCAGGATGCGTGAAAAATATCAACTATATTTCACATATTCATACATTAGCCACTCTCAAAGATATATAAAAATGCATTAGCTGCTATCCAGTCAAGCCAAGAACTGAAATGTTTTGTTTCTTGCTGAACGGGTCATTGAACGACCTCGCTCTGCCTCAGCAGTGAACTACAAACAGGGCAGAGTTCAGGGCAAGACAGCAGATGCCTTTGCCTGAGCAAAACACATCTTGGATTTGGTTGCTGAAGAACACATTAGTTCAAAGTACAGCCTTCAGTACGTTCCCTCTCATCTGAATTTGTTATTTAGCCGTCATAAACTCACATCCAAGTGCCTCATTTAGGGCCACCGAGCCTTGCTTTTAAAAGGGCGTGCACTCGGGTGTCTCGCTCTGTTTGCCTTTCATGTGAAATCTCTCATTGTGAATCAGCCTGGTCTCAAAGCTCTGAACAGCATGACGCCATCTGACTGACATCATGCCAGCAGCAGAAAGAGAGAGAGAGCGAGAGACCTACAGAAAAATAGAACATTGAAAAGTTTTTTAAAGGAATTCTTAGCTAGTGCTAGTGATGAGCACTTCACTTAGAATATAATGAAAGGAGAGACTATAATAAGTACGTTTATCACTCCAACTTTCACACATTAACAGCACCGAATCGTGGTGTGAATATTAGCAGTCCTGCAGCCTCTTCTAGGGTTTTTATTTCAGTTAAGTTTCATTAGTGGACATTGCATAGAGAAAAACTTGCAAAAATACCATGAATATTAACACCCAATACTGTGTTTAATTTTTCCCTTTTTAATTATGATGCATGAAAATGGGCTTTGTAACAATGAAAATTGTGAAAAGCACTATTTAAATGAACTTAAATTGAGTTGAAACAATATGATCTGCTGTTTCATTTATTCTTGCTATTTTTTTTAATACAAACAAGAGGTCTGTGCTTTACAATTAACCTATTTGTTGTCATTTGCTTTTTCAAGATGCACAAATAAGTGACATGAGCTTATTTATGTAGAGTATTGTGCAGTGTTATTATATTTCCATGAAAAAAATGCACAAACAGTTTAACCCCAGCAATAGGATGTTCCTCCAAGCAGAGTAACATCAATCATTAAAAAGGTTTGGAATCGCGGACGTAAATCTGCCCAGAACTGGCTGTTCTCCAAAACAGAGTTTCTGGACAAGAAGAACTACAGAAACAGGCCAACCAGGGCACTCCAGCAACACTCAGTCAAAGTCCTCTGTGAGAGAGAAAAAAATGAAGAAACTGAGCAGTAGACAACAGCAAGCAGATTTATAAATCTGGATGGGTCAACCAAAAAGCTTGTTATACATATCACATCTCGGCAGGATTTTGCCCGAAGCCGTGTAAGAGAATTTGGAAGAGTATTCTGTGGTCAGATCAGATTCAAACTTTAAGGACTTAATACAAAGCACCATAAAAAGCAAACACAGCACATCACAATGAGAACAGAATTCCTGCTGTGAAGCAGCATCATGCTTTAGGCTCCCAAAACTCATAAAAACTAAAAGGAAAATGGAGATAATTTAAAGTATGGTGTAAACTCCTGGAGATGCCGCAGAGAGCTCTAGGATTTGGAAAATGATTTGTCTTCGTACAGGAAATACCTCCATTCAACTGAACATCTGTGGACTGATTTTTTGTTTTTATTTGTATAATATATTAAAATTGAATTAAAGGTCCACTCTTTTGACAGAAATTCAATATAATATACATAACTATGTCTTAGGTTTGTAAAGACCTTGCATTAAGAATTGTTAAGTTTTATTACCTTAAAATGGGCCATATTTATCAATTCACCACGGCTCCCCTTACATGGAATTCACAATGTTGTTTCTACAGTAGCCCTGAACGGACAAACTGCTCTACAGAGCGTGTTTCGTAAATACGTTATCTCTTTCGGCAAAGAAGGGAAAATGTGTCAACATCGTCCTGTGTCAGCTGCCGTAGTGCTCGGTTGCAATTTAGCTTTATCAGTAGCAATTTTGACTTAGCACCAAACCCTGGCTAGCCTTTATTCCACTGGGCATGAATAAAATTAAAAGGTAACCTCTACACGTTGCCTTACAGTTCATACTGTGCACTAGTTGAAGCAGCTTTGGTCGTGAGAAACATTGTTTTCCATCAGTAACAAATTTGCTTTGAGGGTCGCAAGGATAAAGCAATTTATCAGTGAAATTGTACTCACCAATTTCAGCTTTTCCCAGAAGAGTGACAGCATTCCATGGAATAACACCCCAAAGGAATAAAATGCACAGGCCTGTGTGTGGCAGCAGTGAAGTTTCTGGTGTGTGTGTGTGTGTGTGTGTATGTGTGTGTGATCAGTTTGCGCTCTCATCAACTACTGTTGACAGCACTGTCAGAGTCTGTGCCTACAAAACCTGCCTTCTATCAAGGTCACCTGAACAAATCTAAATAAATTCAGGCTTCTGGTTTTGAGCTTTAAAACCGTTCTAGTGTGCTGGCTTAATTTAGGCAGACTTGATTTAGGCTGATAGGCTTACTGAGGAAAAAAAACATAGTGACAGAAAACATTTAAGTAAACGAAAAGGAGTGAGAGCTGGCGGCCCTCATTGTGCCTGCGGGTCACATTCTTGCGGGTCTGTGAGTAATGGGTGAGGTAGATGTCCCTGTCATTGACTTTAACAAGAAAAATCCTTAAGATGCAGATAAATGGAGCCCTGTTAGGACTGTAGATGCACTTTTTGCTGCTACAAAATAAAAAAAATGTGTTTTGGAGCCCAGAACCTAATGGATGCCGCACATTGAGTTTTTGTGTTCTCAAGGGTTTAAATCTTATAGGCCTACTATTCTGCTTGCTTTCGCATTCCCTCTCATTACCTGTCCCCTCTTCACCAGCTTTGGGAGTCAGAACTACAAAAATGTATACAACAATTAAAATGTTTACTTACAATCGAATATACCCAGTCATAAAGGCTGAGATGCATTTCACTGAAGCCATTGTATGGTGCAAACAACATTTTGAATGTTCTGTATTTTCATCCTTATCCAAATCGGTGCTTCTCCCGGCAGCTTTTTCCCAATGCAAGTGAATGAAATCTTCCATGTCCAAGCTCATGTGCTCACAGGCGGAGCCGTATTGTGCCTGCTCGTCTGTCGTTGTTTGTTTGTCCTCTGAGAGCATGTTTGTTTGCTGTTGATAGCTTGTGATATAACCGGCCTGTCAGATGAAACGCGCATGCAGATGGCTGTGAATGAATGGAACGATTGAGGCTGAATGCATGTGCAGCGCTTCCTCCAGACGGACAGACTGACACACACACACATACGCGTACACACACATTCAATTTGGCTAATTAGACAGTAGAAGACTCAAAGTTATAGCTTTTGTGTGTTTTACGCTGTCTATTTTTCTCTCTCCACACACTGGCTGCTACAGGAAAATAAGCCTTTATTGGTCCCTGATGGCCTGGTCTCATATCCATTAAACTGAATAAGTGCCTGAAATAGCCCTTGTAGTAAGCAGTGTGATGCAGGATTCCCTACCACAGCAGCTATCAGTGCATCTATTAGATCAATCAGTGGTGTAGCCCACACTCCCTCAGGGTGACCTTATGTTATGTCTCTTAAAATATGAAACTCAGCAGCATTCATCGGTCGTCTGAAAGGTCTTTGAAATTAACGACACAAGGTTTGCTTAATCATTAATATTTCATGAAATTCTACGCACAATTGTTTTATTTTCAGGATGTTTTTTAGCGGGTTCTGTAGAGGCTGATGAAAATTATACTAGTGCTGCTGGTCTTGGATTTTTTGGTTCAAATGGATACACAATCTAATTTCAGATATAAATCTGTTGAAAGGAACCAAAACAAGAACACAAAATGCCCAAAATGACATAGTGGTAAATAGGGGAATAGGAGATTGCTACAGTATGTGCCATAACCTGCTACAGTGGAATCTAAGGGAGTACTCACATTTAGCCCGGTTGGCCTCAACTGCGCCCGAGCACGATTGTTACCTCCTCATTGTGCTTTCAAATCACCACATGTACATTATTATCAGCCTATTGTTACACACAATGCATTATGTTTGACAAACCTGAAGTAGTTTGGCTGTGGTTACACACACCTGCAAGTGTAAGTGTGCTGTGTGTCAGTTTTACGGTGAGAGCTGAATCTCAGGGAGGAATTTAAACAGTCGCATAATTTAGTCATGCTTTCAGTTCTACGCTCTTTCACAACATGTGTACCACGCCCGAGCCCAACCGCACCGTGCTCTGGCCCACCTGTTCCATGCAAAGCCAGGGACGGCTTAACGAACCAGGGCGGGCGCGATACGGAGCGATCAGTCAAATGAACCGGGTTTTGGGGGTCAAACGTGCTCAGGCATAGTTCAGATTGCCTGTCGAGAGTATCCCCTAAAATTCTTTTTTAATTCTTTGGTTCCAGGAACACAAGGTGCGCTTTGGAAAATATTAAAATCATACTGGATTACGTAAAGGGATAGTTCACCTAAAAGACACAATACTTTCATCCTTTATTCATGTCATATCACACCTTTATGAAAATATTTTGAATAATGTTGGTAACCAAACAACATTGGCCACTATTGACTTTGAATGGACGCAAAACAACCGAGACGTTTTTCGAAACATCTTCTTTTGTTTTCACTGAATAAAGACTAGAATAGAGATGAATTTGTGCTATGTTCACAAAAAATGTTAAAACATCACCAGTTTGATGTTCAATATTGATAACATTCAGAAAGTTAAGAAGTTTTAATTTAATCTTCAGAATCGGCAGATACCACTCTGAATAATCAGCTATCGGTATCAGCGGACAAATTTGTGCATCTCTAATTTTGAACTACATGAAGATGAATAAATATTTGCAGAAGTTGCATGTTTGTGTGAAGTATCCCTTTAACATCATACACAAACTGGTCAGCCTATTTACGCAGCGCATGCTGCCGATTTAAGAAATAAGTGGACCTGCCAAATACTTATGCAAGTTTCCCCCAAAAAAACCTGATACACTAAAAATGTAAATATAAAAAAAAGCAAAATAGAAACATGTTTACTAGTGGGCTTATACTTCTGTGCACATCATTTTCCCATAGGGGAACAGTGAATGACAGCAGCCTGCCAGCGCTGTACCACATGTCTAACAGTGCTCTGACCCTCTGTTTAACATGTTGAATAGGCAGAAGCCACACTGAGACCTCTATGAGATAACGTTTATCCCCTGAGGTTCAGCAATCAATTTCTAGCGAGCGCCACGAAGTGACAGAATACAAAAAGCAATCAACAGTTCACATGTATCCGAGCTGTCCACCGTCACCTGCTTAAATATTCAGACCTGTTTTTAAAGACTCAGGTAAGCCGATAAACCGGTCGACAGGCAGAGCTCTGTTTCTGCTCCCCTCCTGTTTTGACTAACTTCAATCTCGAGGTAATGAGAGCTTAAGCAAGCTGGGGATGAAGAAGCTATTTACATTTTTATTGATTTTTGAAAGTGCATTTAACATTTTTTTATCTTTCCTCTCCCCTCGCTCTTCACATCCCCAAATGAGAGGCACACTGCTCTGTTTACACTCATTGAGGATTGAAGATATTTTAGTCAGGAGCTATTGCAATTTTTCTCTCTCTTGATAGATCAAAGTGGAAACTGGGTCTGTCTTATGTAATTAAGACTCCACATTAAAGAGAACAAACCCCTGCACATTCTGAATGAATCCCCACTGGGGCAGAGAGTATTTTTCATAATTATAGAAACACAAACAAGGCCTCCTTAACAATCCACACCGTCCTCGGTGGAATATTATTGTTTCCTGCACTTCACTAGGATATGCTATCTGTGTGTTTTGATACAGCTCATTTTTTCCTACTGTGCATTTCTAAGAGATGGAAAGAAATGTCATCATAAAACATCATAAACATTCACCCTTGTATAAGTTTAAAACCGGCATATGACTCTTTCTTTTATGGAACACAAAGTAAGATATTTTGAGAAATGTCTCAGTGGTTCTGTGTCCAGAAGTCATAGACGGCTCTCGACTGTCGGGCCAGGGCTTTCATTGAGCCGAGCCAGTAGACTCGAGGTTTTAGATGTGAGGCAAAAATAAAGTTGCGTTTCCACTGTCAGGCAAGTAGTAGGGCAGCGATGCACTAAAACCCAGCCCTAAACACCCCTCTCCGGACCACACGTCACTCAAAACCGCCTACTCAAGTGGGAAGAAGCTTTTTTCGACTTGATGCGGTGCCGCAAGATCCAACTAGCGGATGACATCAAAGTACCGCGAGAGCTATTCGAAATGATTTTATTATGTTTTTTTCGAATTGCTCTCGCGAAACTTTAATGTCATCCGCCTGTCGGATCTTGTGGCGCCGCATCAAGTCGAACAAGCCTTTAGCCTTTTTGTCAGACAAGAGAGAAGCTGGATCGCAATCGCGTCATTAATAAAAAACATGACGTAGAAAACAGAGGCGACTGTTTGTTTATTTTTTAATGTCCGATACGTGGAAGACGAGGCAGTAAAATAAGACGACGGAGGTTCAGCGGTATTTATGGAAAAGTATAATAAGAGCGCGATCACGCTGCAACAACACTTGTAAAATATATTACGGTATTAATCTCGCTAGACGTAAATAAAATCATTAAAATGACTTGTTAATTTAAGTTTACGATAACATATGAGCATATAAGCTAATACACAGTATTTCAGCGTCAACATATGCTTAACAAACAAAAAACATCACTTAACATTTGTTAAATTGTTCCATTATAGTATGTAAATATCAAAAACATTAAGATCGAGATTCGTTTGCTTTCACTAGCCATAACCTCATTTATGTACTATTATGTGAAGCATTTAGTGAAATAGACAATACTGGTCATTTTTACAAAGTCCTAGCGACATAAACTGTAATGTAAGTTTGTTAGAATTGAAAAAAAGAGTAGGCTACCAATTTGAAGTTATTTTAGTCAACAGAATCACGTGGGGTCCTAAAGGGGACCGATTTGGAGAGGGGATCCAAACCCAATCCACACACCTAAATAGTATTTGAAAGTAAAATGATTATGTCCCAAATCTTAGTAACGTTATGTTGTAAACAATCCAAATATTCCCAGATTATCTTCTTCTTCTGGTAGAAATTTGTCTCGCTTCTGGTTCGATAGTGGAATGGGGGCCAGTATTGTGGTTACCAACATTCCTCAAAAATATATTTTTTTTGTGTTCTGCGTAAGATTAAAAGTCATGCTGGTTTGGGATGACATGAGGGTGAGTAAATAATGAAAGAACTTTAATTTTTGCGTAAACTATCACTTATATTAAAATTGTATATTAATAAATGATCGACATTCAATAACATGACTGTTAACAACTGTTAAAACAATTATTAATATATATATTTATGAAGAGCTCTTTTCCAAAACGCATTAAGTGCCACATTAAAAAAAATGAGTTTGTCATGCAATTTTGCTGTGTATTAAACCTATTCACTGCTCTATCAATGTTTCATGCCAAATCGCTATATTTCCTTGTTTAAAATGTACTTGCAAGAAGCAGTTTCTTTCCAAAACGGTATAAATCCCGAACCTGTTTTTAGCCTAAATGCGATATGTCCTCTCGACCAATCAGAATTCGCTCGTTAGTGGTATTTGTATGTGTTAATTCTAATATTGAAACATGAAATTGAAAATATTTATTTTATTTTACTATTTAGTTTCTTACTATTTATTTTATTTGGCTGTTATTTATTTCATGCATTTGCATTTATTTGATTTATATTAATTTATAGTATGAGTCCCTGAGTCATCTGTTTCATGTTCTCTTGTTTGTTTGTTTTTATAAAGAAATAAACCATTTTTTTCGAAAAAAAGATCGATTTGTAGCGTTTTGAAAAAAAAAAATGAATTTATAATCGACAATATTGCTGTTTCATTTACCAATCATTGTTTAACATGTTCAGACTAAGCCAACAGACCATTTTAACAGGATAAATTGAATATTAACAAAATGTATAGGTCTAGGTAAAAAATGTAATTTTCATGAAAACTATTAGCATGGATTTATGGCGTTTTGGAAAAGAGATCTTCATATATATATATATAATTATGTGTGTTTCTTTGTGCATTATTTATCGGGCCATATTAAGTAGGATTGAGCATAACCATTTTAAAGCAATTTTCACATAATAACATATAAGAGCACATATTGTCATTACCACATTTACCGTGGCATTCTTCAGCTAGAAAATATTCACTGTCTAGACATTTATTGTTGATATTAAGAATTGGCCTCTCTGGGTGAAGTAAAGGGATGTACTGTCTCTAGTTTACAATAAGTTAGGTTGTCTCCAGTAAAGAAAGTCAAGTCTGCTCATAAACAGAAGATTTTCTCTCCATCTTTGTGCCTTTGGCTCATACGACTGAATTACCAGAGCGTTTGGTAATAACTCGCTCTCTCAGTATAAAAACCCACAGGCCCTTGTTCTTAAAGGACTTCCGTCCACTTCAGATCACCCACCATTAAACAGCAGTCACCCAAACCTCTCACCTTCCCCTTTATTCTAGTTCCTATAGGAGTCACTTCTCTTCTCCGAGAGTCAGACTCAAGAAAGCCGTATGACTGTTACATTCAACTTTGCATGAAAATACACAATATAGAAAATAAATGGGAACTAAATAAAGACATATAGATGAGGTAAAAGCAATAAAAAAATTCTACTCCATCACACGAAAGGAGTGTCTGCATTGAAATGCAAGCTGAGTTATGTGGCAATATACAGGGACAATAAAGGATGACATGCACGAGGTAATGATTGTAAATGTAGATTCACATGGCGAGACGGGGGGTTCGTATGGTTTCTGATGTGTTTATCTTTTGGCAGAAGGCGGGACATGCGAGGTGATTGCCGCGCACAGATGCTGTAACAAAAACAAGATTGAGGAGAGATCTCAGACGGTGAAGTGCTCCTGTTTACCAGGGAAAGTGGCAGGAACCACCAGGAATAAACCCTCCTGCGTTGACGGTAGGTGAAGAGAAGTGACACTTTGGTCTGATAACCATGGAAAAGATCTTAAAATAAGTACACTTGTTGTGCGCTGTCTTTAGTGTGTGTAGCTGCCTTTGCATTCGTGTGTGATATGTAAACAGGCTCTTGGCAGATGCTCGACTACTTTTATACCAGCTCAAAGCAAATGTGCAGCGTTTGAACAGGCTGGAACAATGCAGCTGTGTTTGGGTGCCATGTGCTTGCAGTTGTGTTAAGTTGCCTAAAAATACAGAGCTCCTTTACACAGGAATAACTCATCCAAAAATAAAAATTGTTAAAAAAGTCTCATATGGATCTTGTCAACCAGTTCAGCTTGAAACAAAGTGTTTGGAATGTTTTTACCACACGGTTTAAAACATGGCATCTGAATACAATTTTAAGGCACATTTTTTGGACAGCTAACATAAAATATAAATTTATGCCAAGAGCTGTTTAATAATTTTATTTTAAAAAAATGCACACTTTTGAACCTCAAAGAACAAATCCCAGCGTACAGGTTTTGAAAATCACAAGAGTGAGCAAACAGTGCCAGATTTTTTATTTGTAGATAAACTATAGCTTAAAGATGTGGTGTGTTTGAACAAGCTCTATTCAGGGTCGCTCTTGCAGTGTCCCTGCCCTAGAAAACCTCAGATCCTCCGGGCTTTTCATTATTAATGCTCTGTCCTTATGACAAACGAGCCGCTGTAAACTAACACTTCTGGGAGAATATCTCACTCGCAACGCTCCCCAAGATAATCAGGGAACATTAACTTTGACTGTGACACACCATGGGGCAACTCACCTTTCCCCATTTCAAACTCATTAGGATTCCTTTCTTAATTATACCATCATACAGACAGAAGGGAATACGAATTAGGCAAAATGAATAAAAAGATGTAAGTAATGACATTACTATTTAAATATGTTTGAGTACTAGTTTTTTGTTTCTTTTGTCGTGATAACATCGTCCATCATTTATAAATTAAAGCAGGGCAGTCGATGGAGCTTAGAAAACACAAACAAAAGTGTTCAAAGTTCCATGCGTTTGAATCCCTCTCGCGGTATTTTGATGTACCAAAACCTTAACCCAACAAGAATATTATCTGAACACAACAACTTCGAACAGAAACTTTGTAAATTTAAATAAGGTTTCATTGAGATAAAATTTAGAATTATGATTAAATAATTGTGATGATAAAACGCTGTGTTTGTTCTCAAGGTAGGCGTCTTCTGTCCTTCCTTTATATAGGCCTAAGGATAACTTCGACCCATGCGCATACATCCGATTAAATTCGAAGCAAAGTGCAGTCTCACAGCTTCGCCTCAAGAATTTATTAGTCAAAATGCGTATAAACTGACACAGTGACTATGGTACCTGACAATATAAAGCCAGAATGGGGAATGGGGAACTGTACTCCTGGGGTTTATGCACGGGGTTATGACGCACTTCCACTAAAATCTCAGCCAGCTAAGCCACATCCGCTCTCATAGAGCTGAGGTAATGTTTCACGAAGAAATAAACAATGTGTTTAGTAGGAAAACTAAATAATTTTAGGGAACCAACAGAATAACAGCTGAGCATTGCTTTGTACCTCTGTGATCATGATATATCAATTGAGAGGGCATTGTCTGCAACTGGCGCTCCTTAAAACTAGACAAACACAAAAGGAGAATATAATAACGTTGATATTTTGGCATATAGGGCTATAGGTTAGGTCTCCCCCTTTCTGGCAAAGTAGAACATGACATAAAAATGCAAAAACATGAGATTGTGGAACAGCTCAGTAGTGTGTACTGTATTGCCTGAGGTTGTGTTGTCGTGGCTTTTATTGGTTATAGTGACCCTAGTCATGCAAAACTGGCAAAAGAAAACAATAACTGTAATATTTTCCTCACCTTACACTGTGACCATTACATTCAACAATTTATATGAGGTCTGTGAATGAATATGTGTTCACCTTCATAAATATCCATGGAGGAAGAGTTCACCACAGACAAATCCAATAACAAAGCAAAATGAAGTGTCTTTTTTCAGCCTATTTTCAGCAAGACAACCATTGGTTAAGTGCTTTTATGTTTCTTCAATATAAATGAGTCTGACTTGTTGTTAAGTTTAGTGCCAGGATCACTATAATGGACTGTTAAGTGCTTGTCTGACAAAAAATGCCTATATATCTCCTACAAGTTCGACGTCTCTTCTCAAAGAAAGCTTTTCAAACTCAGATTGTTTTTACATTAATAGCGTATCACTGATACACATTTTTTATTTGCACCCTGTCTGTCCTTAAACGTTTGGTGTCTGTGGATGGATAACAAGACGTTCAAAGGCTGCACTAGATCTGTCACCGATACATTAATGTATCCAATATCATATTCTTACATTATCATATTGTGGCTTCACTTGGTATTTGCACTTAATGGCCTTTGCTCCATTTGGAAATGAGTATAAAGTGGGAAAAATTGATAGCTTTTAAAAAGCCCATGTCTGCCATTGAAATGAAGCCTGTGCTCAAAACTCTCCATTTGTAATGGCAGTTAATTGACCTTCAGTAGATGCTTTGAACATTGTGCTATATATCGCTAAGACTACAAGATGAAATAGATTTAAATGAATAAATCGACATGGGATTTCATTTCAGCATAAAGCTTTTATAGCGTCACTCTCTGAAACACTTCCGCTCCTGCTGACCGCAGACATCCACTGAGGCTATTCAACAGCATTAGACATGTAAGCGATTATTTGTTAGGTGTCCAAGGAGCGGTGGGTGATGGAGAATGGAAGATTACTCTATTTTAAAGGCACTGCTGTATTGGCCAATGTGATTTTAACCTCATTATGTTCTTCTGGCAGCCTCCATAGTGATTGGGAAGTGGTGGTGTGAGATGGAGCCATGTCTGGAAGGAGAAGAGTGCAAGACTTTACCAGACAACTCCGGCTGGATGTGCTACTCGGGGAACAAGATCAAAACCACAAGGGTGAGATGAAGGGCTTCTCAAAGCCATAGCTTGTTACCTTAAACACATTAGTCAAGTTTGTGAACTGTAAGTGACTTTTGTTTGGAGATAAATGCCTGTGTTATTTTTTACATTTATAGGTAAGGGCTTATTCAATTTCCGTTTTCCCAGAGAGTGCTTAGAGTGATAGTTCATATAAAACTGAAAATTCTGTCATCATTTACTCACCCTCTTGTCATTTGAAACCTTCATGACTTTCTGTCTTCAACCAAAATGCACTGGCCCGAATTCACTTCTATTATACGTACATTAAACCAATGCAAGTGAATGAGTGCCGGTTATTAACATTCTTCAAAATATCTTCTTCTGCGCTCTGTGGGAGAAGGAAAGCCATACATGTTTGAAACATTAAGAGAGTGAGTAAACTACGACATTCACTTTAAGTCCTAGACTAAAATAAAAGTTAGAGTTGTCTAAACTAAACACAGTTAGCAGTGACATATCTTAAAATATGCAAGTGCAATATTTGGTCTCCAAATGCACTCAATTAGCGTAAAGAATTTTTTTTAAGGCATTTTTTGTTAGTTTATAAAAACTTCTTAAATTTCCTAACTTTACTAAGGGCTTGTCCTGGTTTAAGATAATCCCTGTCCGGGAAACCACTCCATATGTTTTATTATGTCAGAAAAAAACTTTTAAAACAAAATTTTCTTTCTTTTCCCAGAATACCCATCCATACCCCTCCTTGTAGCAAACCGCTTTACAGCAAAGCTAATGATGGAAGAACTTCATAAAGGTTTGTGGTTTATTGTGGCCTGGTTTGACATTTGTGTGATTGTATGAAGACAGAAGGCGTAGGCTCTAGTAAATTTAGTAAAAAAAAACATTTCAGCATGGTTTCAGTTTGATTATTTGTACAGAATGCATTAAGAAAATGTGTTCTATACAATGTTAATACATGAAAATGATTTAGATATTTATATGATTAATCATCTATCCTTCATTTACTCCTTTTTTTCAGGGAAACATTCAAGACGACTGACTAAATGAAATTTTCCAACCACGATAGCAACTGTCAGGCTTGATAAGAAGAGGTCCTCTGCTCAAACGTCCATCTGTCTCTTATTCTCAGCAACAAGGACACTTTCTGAGAAAATCTCTGTGGGCTGTGAACACTGCTGGTCCATTATTTTGTTTTTGTTTGACAACTGTCAAATATTTGTTTTTGCCCTGTGAGTCTTGGATAATTAAACTCATATCCCTTTGCGTGGATTGCACTCAAGCCAGCTTTACTTATCCTAAAATAATCTTCTGTAAGATCCCCGGATGTTCTCCGGTCTCACGAAGTGACTGATCAAACGACTTCTCCTGCTGTATGTAATAATTTACGCTTCCTATTTATGTGGACGGGCAGATTTTTAAGTGTGGGACTTGTGACACTTTTCTTCTAAAGACAATTTGTGCATCAGCTATTCAGAATGCTGAGGATGATCTTTGGATTACTGATTCTGATTAATGATCCTTGCAATGGTTTTGTGTCCATACAATAGAAGTGAACCTGTGCCGGCTATGTTTGGTTACCAACTTTCTTTTGTGTTCTGCGTAAGAAGGTCAGTCATACAGGTTTGAAATGACAAGAGGATGAGTAAATGATGACAGAATTTTCTTTTTGAGTGAACTATTCCTTAAACATTTCTCAAATTGCTAAAGATGCTGTTTTATATTATTTGTGGCTATAGTACTTTGACAAATTGAGCAATCAAGGCTTAACTGAAGCGTTACGAAAATTAACACGTCTAATGAAAACCTAATAGACCATCACTTTGAATATAAATATATATAAACATTGTGAATTTAATACTGAAGTTAATGAAGCCCGATTGAAATATGCTGGTGCATGCATATATAAAATACCATGATATTTAAATATTCTGAATCGAAGACATTTCCCGCTATTCAATACAACAAACACATTAAACGATACATCAGTTCTGTTGTGTATGGTTACTTCTGGTCTTTTGAATTGACTGGTGCAAACTGGAGAAACTGGTCTCTGGATATGTGCAGACAGCACTGAAGGACATCCTGTGGAAATTCTTACACCCGCTGGGACATTTACCTGTCGTTTACATTCAGATATAGTCCTCTCCACTCGGAGCAACTGAGGGCCAGAGCACACGCTCGCTCCGAATATGTATGTCCAGCATTCTAAGCAGGGAGCCCAGATCATAAGAGCCCCAGTGTTGCTGTCAGCATGCAGAGAGGAGCTCTAACTACAGGCTGAGTGAATACAGATCACTACATTTACAGTCCTTCACACTGGACAGCGGGGGATGAACTTTAGCCCTCACCTTCAGTGAAGCATTAGTGGAATTTCAAATAGATGACACCAGGGTATCCGAGTGGAAAAATGAATATACAGAAATCTTAAGCAAATATCAGCATTTTATCTTCAGGCAGAGGTTTTGCTGAAGCTCCGTGCCATACTCGATGTTTGGCAAATGAAAAAGTTCTTATGTGTTTTACAAAAGACAAAGACTTCTATTCCATTAAAAGTGGAATCACAGTAAATGAGGATTGGAAATGAGCTGATTTAATTTTATATCCATAAATGTCATTGTAAAATGTATGTAAATAAAAGGCGACATTTCTATCCATTTGGATTGGACTTTTGTTTTACACAACTTAGTTATTGAAACCCTGAAACGAGCAAATTCCTAGTGCAATTTAGGCAAATATATATGGCTATAGTTCATATTAAATGAACAGTGTTAACATGAATATTTAATACATTTATTACATGCAGTCTACGAATTAATATAAGGTCATAAAAGCCTCATGAATACTAATTAGAAAAAAGTGCTATTTAAAAATGCATTACGTGTATGTTATATACCAGCATTTTAAAATGTCACATTGCCAAAATGTCTCCCACCTACATATATACTGTATATGTTCTTTCAGTTCTTTATTTATGTATTTTCCAGTGTGTTTGAAAAGACCATGTAGGCAGAGTCCTTTAACCATTTCTGCCCTCCAGAGTTCTTTGGAAAGTCAAAGATAAACACGCATTGCCAGCGAACATCTTGAAACGAAAACATTCTGATGGTTGCTTGTTGAGCTATTTAGAGTCCAGGAAATGAGGCCATTAATGATTCAAAGCAGTTTCTCATAGAATAAAGTCGCTGGAGCTTTAAAGGATAAAAGCGGCTATGTCCTCCTCACTGCTAGAGATCACTGCTTTGATATTTGCTTTGAGAGAGGTTTCTGTGTCTTGCCAGTCTGAAATGCTCCTGTGAGGCTCTCTGTCTGTACCGCAAGTCTCAATGTCATTGCAAAAAAAGTCATTTGCTGGAGCTAACAATGTCAAGGTTGGTGGTTTGATTCCCAAGAGACATACGGATTGATGTAAAGTATCTGAACGCACTGATTTTTTAAATAAAACTGTGTCAAATGGAACAGTAATTGTTGGACAGTTCCCAAGAAATCTTAATCTTCATAAATCATAACCACGATATCTCCATACTGTAAGTACTGTAATCACAAGTCTTGCATCAGTGAAGCTAGTACTGATCACATTGCGCATTTGCCAATCAAGCTCCTCCGAACCCAAACAGATTTCCCAAAGCCCCTTTTCTTTGACTCTAATTCAAACTGACATCAGGAGCTTCTCAACCAACCTTGCTCGCAACCAAAATATTAATGACCAAAGCAAAGAGTCAAGGAGCTTTCAGCACGTGTGAAGATGTGCCTGCAATAAAGTTTTACCATATCTACTGAAACGCTGGCTCTGGCTCTTACAATATGATTATTGGGTGCTGCGCTGAATAATTCAAAGAAAGGCAGATGTAAGCACCATTCCCCCTTGAAACACGTAAAAAAACGGCGCTGTAATAAGAAACACATTTCGAGGGGAAGAAAATGGGAAAAAGACATATAGCCATTAAGCTGGACCTAATGAACTTTAAAACGTCTGCCACGGTTATTAAAGCTGTGCCATATTGGGAATATAGTCACGGCTGAAAGGTTTTGTTAGGATTACCTTAAAGCTTTACTAGTCGATATATATCACAGCTTTGACTGCCCTGTTGCTTTTACAAGACCACATAATAAAAATATTACGAAAGAAAATGTAACAAATTCCTACCCTTCCATTAGTGAAAGTGCCTTAAATGTAATAGCAACACACTGAAGTATACAACCAGCTATTGGTGCAGTACAATGTGGATACAAATAGTAGCTCATCTAGGATTATCCTGAATAAAGCAGCAGTCAAGCTGAAGGACAGGCGCTATCCATTTTATAATCTGCTTTAAACCAGTGTATGTGATGATGGGAATAGCTCAGGCTGTGGTGATAGACTATGTTTACCCAAGACTCGCTCTCACCTTTCATTTTCACCTTCTCGCATCACTTCACAAGTCTCAGACTCCTCTCACATCGCGAAACACAAACAAAAACAGGTGTCTCTCATCTACAAACACACACACACACCAAAACACTAGATCAAAAGGAACAGTGCAAAAAATCCCTCAAAAGAAACTTGACAGCTCATTATAGACTTTGGGTCGTTCTTTTTAAACAACAGAAGACTGTTTAAAACATGCAACGTTCAACAAGGGATAATGGATGAAAGGAAAACAAGTCATTTGTAATGTGATGAGCATCGATGCTTCGAATCATTTCACAATAACAAACAAACACTTCTAAACGAACGTATTAATAGTTTATTCACATTGTAGGTGATATGTGGTTGCAGGTGTGGTTGAAACTGTGACTATTAGTGAAAAGTTCCAATAATCTATCCAATAAGACCAAGCGTACAGTGAAAATATCCAGCGTACAGAGAAATCGGTCTTACAAATGACTTAATAAAATAATAAAAATATAAAACACATAAGCCACATACATCAGAACACAACCAATCATATTGTTCACGTTAGATATTGTTTCTGTTGCCCAGCAGATGTGATAGTGTCCCAGCAATTACATTAAACCAGAATGCATTATGACTGTTGTTTCAGACCTCACAATGTGTGAATTTTATGATTAATGTGCGTGCAGAAACAGATTACCTAGGAAGCGTTTCTAGCTATTCTGTTCCGACGGGTATCGAAGCAAAGTCCAGACACATCTTTTTAATTCACACTCACATACACACAGAGAAATCCCAGAACAGATGGGGCACATCATTGCTTATTTTCTCATGCCAAGTACCTTTACCAATTCAGTTATTGCAGTGTCTCACAAACTCAAAGCAACTTACTCATGTAAACCAAATAAACATTATACAGACATTTCAACCATTCATACTTTGCATTTCAAATTCAATTGTACATTTGTCATGTGAGGTCATCTCATGTCATCCTCTCTTCTCTTTTTTTCTATCCAGTGTGTTGAGAATGACTAAAGTAATGGTTTGGTCTACAATCTGATCTGACCAAGAAAAAATAGACGGTTTCATGGAAAGCATACTGTGTTTCTGTGTTTGGCTATAACATAACAGTTTATTTATATTTAATTAATATTAATATTTTATTGTATATTAATTTAATTGAATTAAAACTTCTTAACAGTTATTTATTCTTTGCGGAGGTCTAACGGAAGTTACGTTTGGGCCACATAACATTTGTTTATATTGTTGTCGCAGAAACTGTATATTTTGGAGTAGGCATTGAATTTGATAAAGCTGTACCCCCCATCTATTTGCTTCACAGAACTGGCTAATCTTGGTAATGCGCTATCGTCTGTGTAAAATTGCTCCTAATTTGAATTTTTTATTTCAGACTGAGCCAAACAATTTCATGTGTCTTCCACCCCTCACTGCTTGATGCAATTTAAACAAAATGTTGGCCTAGTAAGTTGGCACGACACCGGCATCGAGTTTCTCATTTCCTCGTTCATAAGTGTGCAAACAACACCGTATAAAGTCAATTTAGTCAACAGCCCTCTTATTGTTAATAATATGATGCAAACTGAAAGAATGGACTTGTTAAAAACTCAAATGTTACATCAACATCATTTAAATTCATACAGGGAAATTCAGAGCCAGTTCCCTTAACTCACAACACAACATGAACGTGGCCCTCCCCAGGGGACTGATACCAAACACAGCATTCATAAGTAGTATGCTGTTTTCTGACTCCCCTCAAAGAACAATTACTCTCTCCCGGAGAGTTCTATTTCATTAAAATTGAAATGTGTTTATTTCAAATACATAAATTTCCCTCTTGCCACTGTCAGCTATAATTTTATGGGTAATACGGAGTGAAAAGGTGAAAAATAATCATTTAGAATTCAAGTCAACACAGTTTAAATAACAGTGCAGCAGGAGGCACCTCGTTAATGAACGGTTATTCACTAACACTGAAGATATGTGTTCTTTTCACAGTTTTAAATTCAGATCTACAGAATAATTTCAGATAAGAATATTTCAATTAATGAGACTTGTGACACACTTTCAAAACAGTCATTCGCAAGCCTGGTGTCAGGAATGTAGGCCTAACACTTCCACCAATATCATAAAACAATACAAATCTAAACTATAATATGATGTGATAATAACCTACAACTCAGGAACACAGCTTATTCTGTTTTCCCATCTGTCTTTTTATATTTCTCACAAGCTAACAAGCGCACACACACACTGTTCTATTTCCATATCAAACAGGTCTTGTTTTGCTTGAAACGTCCCGTGTTTACTTGCCTTCTCTTGCAGGTGCCACATAAAGTCAGTCAGACGAAAATGAGAAAATGTAAATTGTATTTGTTTGAGTTGTGGTAAAGAGGTTTCTTTAACATATATCAGACCACCAGGACACGTTTTGGGCGGTTTCCCAGACAGAGCTTAAAGGTGGGGGGGATGAATTGGAAAGGTGCTAACTTTAGCCTTCTAACACTGAATTTATAATCCCGTCCTCTATGCGATTCGCCTTCCAAAGCCACACCTCCTCCAAACACATGAATGTGTTTCGTAAATCCGAGTTACAAATTACAAACTAAATCCATTAAATTCTTCTCAAAGCATGTACATGTCCAAAAGAAAGAGGGCAACCATGGTCTCGTCTTTCAGACCCTTTGCCTTCCGGAGCTGTCTCCATCGTGTAAAAGTTGAACCTATGTTAATTTGAGTTTTTCTCTTTCGTGATCCAGACATTTTTTCGTCGCTGCTTTTTCAAAAACTGACTTTCGTTTGGTAAATTTTACTCAAAAAAATGATTTTTTGGTGTTGTTTATTTTACTTGGACAAATCACTTTCATTTAACACAATTGTATAGGTTTCTAGCTCAAACCTGCACAAAGAAAGATCAGTTTAACATAATTTAATCATGGTCAGTGGTTACACTTGTTTGAGTAATGTTTTCTTAACATTAAATTAACATGTAGAGAGAACATGAATATTTCAATTAAACTCAACATGAAATTAGACATCATGAAAAACAGACAACAAAAATATTCTTTAAAATGCCAACACATCAGAATACTCGTCTCTAATACCCTGATGGCAGGCAACGTTAAAAATGATTGATTTGTCAATGTTAATGGCTTGAATCAAAATAACTTTTGCACCCGCAATTCATGTTGAAAAGATGAAATTTAATCAAACCATTATTGTGATCAGTGTTTGCTTTAGTTGGGACTTTGATTAGTGACATTTTTTGTCATTTCCCCTGTGCTCTCTCAATGCTTGCAAAACATGTAAAGCATAAAGAAAGTGAACTGTCACAACAGGACAGTTATAGTTGTTTTCCTTTACTTGGCATTAAATTTATAGTAAGATTGAGGATAGATTGTTAAGTTCTGGTCACAAATGCAAAATTTCTGGGACAAAATAAACAAAGTTTTATCAACACGTTTAAAGATCAACACTCATCATACAAACCTCTACAATGGTGACAATCACCAAACGAATTCAGATTAACAAATCAACTGCAATGCATGCTGGGACTCATGAATGAGTTTTGAACTATGAGGTTACCCAGCATGCATTTCAGCATGAAGCGTTCTTTTGTTGATTGTCAATTGTTTCATACACTGATTCTTCCTGTCTAATTGATTCGGCCACATAATTTTCCTCTAGAAAGTCACATAATGTTAACAATAACACAACAATCTCATGAACAACATATCAATCCCAGTAACTTCACAATGACTACACTGGTTCCTGCCGAATCCCTGTTTCTTTACCGCAACAAATATATCCATATATTTGTTTCATGTTGAGGATTTTGATTCATTTATGTGCTTGATACCTATTAATTTCATGTTGAGAAAATATGACTCAAACATGTGGAATCACTGCCCATGATTGAATTATGTTAAACAAAAGGGCCAATTTTTTAGTGTACTTGTTGTGGATTCTGCAGGAAAGTTTGATTGATACTGATTGTCCGCCATTCTCCCTCCACTGACACAGTGGACGTGAGTGCGCTGATGACGGATGATGTCTGGGTGAACAGAGTGTGCAGTGGTATGCAATGCAAAATTCATTGGCTAAAAATGTAAACACAACCAGTCACAGTGTTCGTCCTGGATGTTTTGGTTGAGTGAATGTTTTCTGTTCCTACGCCTTTCACAAATGATATATAATTGTAAAAATATGATTTGACCACTGTACTTCTTGATGGGCTATCAGGATGTAAAGAGCTTTCCATCCAACATGAAAAAAATAGTTCTGGACAGGATCACCCACCCTGCCTTTAAAACTAGTCCCAGTCTAACTTAAATAGGTGTCTTGATCAAAAACAACTTACACTGACATATCTTAAAAAAGATCATTGCCATTGTTTTGTCTCGAGATGCACACCAGTAATTTTTGCAAGGTATGTTTATGAAACAGGCCTAGTCCTTGCTTAAACTTATCCCAGTCCGGGAAACCGCTCCTTTATGGTCAAACCATCTTTAAAATCCAAATAAAATGCAGTTGGGGGACCCAGATGTGCTTTACATAATTACATACATGGTACAACAACAAAAATATGTCATTTTCATATGAATTCATTAATAAATCAATATAAAACAAAATGTTACATTAGACATAAAACCATTTTCTTTTTTCTTAAATAAAGTTTTCACTCAAACTGATAAAAGCATAACTGACTAATATTTCCCCCGATGACTTGCATCATTTGAAAGCACACATTTTTAGTTCACAGTTTGCATGTTTTTGCCGACAGAGTGCAATTTTGTTGACATTTGTTGCATTTCATTTAAAAATATGCTTCTGTGAAATTATGAGCTGTCATCACATCTCCGTGGTCTGATGTGTGAAGATTTCATCTACCGCGTGACCTAGGCAGAGAAAAAAAGAGCCAAAATACATCTTAGACACTATTTCATATGACAGGTGGAATAACATTGCATAAACAGTCTAACAGATGCGTCAACAGTTCAAACAGCAGCAGAGCCATCTCTACTGGGATGTTGTAGCCCAAAACGTCTTGGGGTGAATCTGGAACATGAACTTTGACATGTAGTAACAACAAAACTGCTGACTAGACTTTTGAAATAAACACTAGACTTGCCTTATATACATCTTACCTTGGTAGTTTTGATTTTGTTCCCCGAGCTGCAGGACCAGCCAGTGAGGTCAGGCAACACTTTACACTCCTCACCTGTTAAACACGGCTCCATTTGACACCACCACTTCGACCGAACGACAGAAGCTAAGCGGCGGAAATGAAAAGAGGGCAAGAAAGAGTGTGTGAGAAGAAGTGTTTGTTTTGTACAGTACTACACTCTCTGTTAGATTTAACTATGTATTTGAAAGCTATAGTATATTCATGAAAGATATAGGTGTGTCAAAATCAAATCAAATCCCTATATTGTCACACAACCATAAACACAAGTGCAACTGAAGGTGAAAACGTGGGTGTAGTTCCGACCAAGATATGAGATATGAGACAGAATTGTAGATTACGAGTAATAAAGAATTACAATACTTTACAGACATTTTCTTGTACACATTTACACAGTAAACATTTCTGTACAAGTGTTTAAACATAGTAAAACGAATTACACATAATTTACATATATATATATCAGTAAATGTATTAAGTAACATATTTACATAAAAAACCCTGTATTAAATGCACCCAAAGCCAACTGAAAACAAATCATAGGAAATCCTGAGGAAACATAGCAAGCCCTTTCCAAAATGCACATGACACAAAAATATTAAAAGCCAAATGCTTTTACTACATGAAATTACTTAATAAATAATTGCTGCACCATGCTGAGCAAACAAAGTCCGGTACAGCTTACACAAAACCACCCTATAACTCCGTAACTATGATCTAGACATTAACCAGTGTGAACCAGCGTGAACCAGCAAAATTCATGCTGGTCTTTTCAGCAGGATCTTTTGTGATGGACTTTAACTTCAACATTTGCTTAAATAGATATAACATCCATTCCGAGTCAGCAAATTCTTTTGAGCAGTGAAATGGTAATATCCTGCATAGCACAATAGATGTGCACCCGAGGCGCCGGGATGTTGTAATGCCATTGTAGATATAGGAAAACGTGTGAAAGTGAATGTGATATTACAGGTTGATATTCAATTTCAAAGGGTTTTCTTGCGATTTTATTTCAGCGTGATATTGAATTATGAAAATGTTGACGAGATCTAGTTATCATTTAAAGGACTTTTTATTTATTGAAAATCCGTACCATTATTGCAATTGAATTATATTCTATTGCTGCGTAAAGCAAACAGGCAAAATATAGGAGATATTATCAGTGAGAAACTGGGTTGAAAGAAATAAAGTGATAGTTCACCCATAAATAAAAATTCTGTCATAATTTCCAAACCAGTTTGACTTTATTTCTTCTGCAGAACACAGAAGTATGTCGATCACTTGCATTGGTTTTGTGTCCATACAACCGAAAGGTGCCATCAGTAGTTTCCCCTAATTGGTGAGTGCAAATAAAAATACATTTGTATATGACATGAAAACCTTTCAACACAGAGATAAAATAAAAGCCTTGGATAAATTAAAAGATTTTAATGTCACTGTTGTCAGAGCCCTAAAGACAGACTTTTTAAAAAGAAAATGAATTTAAACAGAAACACCAAATCATCATCTGAAGGAAACGGCTCTCAGGTATAAATAATGTTTATGTATCCCTTGCACACATGACAGCTGTCTTCTGACTTTACATTGACAACAGTTAACAACAGCATCAAAGTAACATTTTTCAGTAGACGATGCTGTCAATCACGATTCATTTATTCTGAAACTAGGATAATAATAGGATGGGTTCCTGACATTGGTGGACCACCATCCTATCCAAACGGTATTTATCGTGTCATTTCAGATATAATTATTCAAACTGTTTACTTCTTTCCTGTATGAGCTCAACTGGCATGCAGCTTTAAATCAACCATGTAAAATAGTTAAAATTAAATGACCACGTTCCTACATCAGTATAGTCATTATCATTGATTTTGTACCAAGTTTTTCAATGTTTGGTGAGGATGACAGTAGACTCACCATCCACACATGAGGGTTTGGCATGGGTGGTGCCAGCAACCTGCCCAGGCAGACAGGAGCACTTGACCGTCTGAGATCTCTCCTCGATTTTATTCTTATTACAGCAACGATGAGCCGCCACCACTTCACAAGTACCCGGCTTAACTTCATATCGACCTTTCACGAGTTCACCTATGCAGATAATAAACGGTTAGCAGAAGTGTAAAAGGTATGCGTGTCTGGCGTGCTGTCCGGGGAGCGGGCTCCGAGCTCGCCGGTTCCTTCTGAACCCGGAACACTCCCCCCGCTAGGGTGAGTGTCCAGAGCTCGGAAACGGCCCGAACCCAGAGCCAACCCCCCGGATTCTGCTGACAGGTGAGTTCGGGGGAGAAGCTGGGGAGGTGGGGTGGGTGTTAGAAACAGAAGAGATGTCGCAGGTAAGAGGTCTTGCTTATTTATGGGCTGGCTTGCTTAGCAGGTAGAGTGGAAGCCATGATTACTGATTGTGAACCAGCCGGGTTTGATTATATGCTCCGGCTCCTCCCGAACTTTGTTTATAAAACATCATTTGATTGACGGAAAACATTGAGAAAAACTGACGTGATTATTTCATACATTTTGTTTGCTCAACTGTTGATTGTCTGTCATTTTATATGTGGACATCTTGTGGCAAATATAAGAATATAGAGAAAAAACAAAGGTTGACAACAAATATTTCTAATCTTTTGGCGCCACCACATGGACAACACCACATTTACACTCATCTATGATCTGCTTTATAAACAAATATATAGAAAGACCTATATTATATACAAATAATTAAATAATAAAACATGATGATGAAAATTTACCGGAAAATTTGTTAAAAACACCATATATAATATATTATAAAGACAGTGTAAATCTGTAAGTCCCATATTTAATAAGGGAGAAGCAATACCATTCATTCAAGAAATATTACAGAGTTCATATTTTTGTCTTTCTAAGGAAAACATGTCAAATAAAAGTACAGCACATGCAAGAATTATATCTGGGTGGTTAACGGTTGTTTAGCTGTTATTAGTTATGGTCTGAGCTCCCAGAGGGTCATATACTGTAAGTGTGTCCAGTGTGTGTAATGAGACCTGAGAGAGATATACAGAGGTAGGGGGGTGTTGGGGTGTGTGTCCTGGCTCACCAGTTTGGCCCCGAGAGCTTTGGTTGCCGCTGGACACTGGCTGTGTGCACAGAAGCCACACACACAACAGCAGAAGGGCTTTCTGGTTGTGCCACATGCTCATACGGTACACAAACTGCACAAAATGATCTTTTGAGCAAGACATGCTTGCAGTTCTCTGCAATAAAACACACAAAAAACTATTTCATCTTGATCCAGAAGAGTGCAGTGTAAATGTATCATATACTGTAAGTTTGAGAGTGCATTTCATTTGACTATGATTTCAGAACCCAGGTGAAGTTATGATGACACAATAAGCATATACAATATAACATGTATTTTTGTTGCCATAGCTTAAAATCAAACAATGGCATTTTAAAACATAATTTGGAAGTGGGTCAGTGGGGTCTATAAAACCTGTGCTTGCGGATGATGAGAGAATCATCAGTGGAAGACTTTAGTTCTACTTAAAGTTTGGTCATCTGCCATCAAAGTCCCAAATGTTCAGAGGCAGCATCAGCATCGTATGCAAAGCCTAAAAGGAACAAACATGAGAGAAATGAGTGTTGGTGATTAGTGTCAGTGAGCAGCTCACTGGGTTAATCCGATCTTACATCTCTCGGATCTGCAGCCCTGCTTCTCTCTGACATGAAGACATTATTGATTAGCTCAGCAATGGCAGCTCTCATTTTACTTTAACATAACACACAAGTTCTCATGTTAACTTTTATTAATACATGTTCAATGCGTGAAATTTAAACTTGAACAAAAAACATAGCCTGCAGATTAGTTACAATGCAGATATGCATAACGCCAGGATAATATCAAATGTCCGTTTTTGGTGTCTACTCATTATTATTCACATTGAAAAAAGGACGAAAGCATTATAAATACACGAGTAAGAAACTGCACATCCAAAATTGTGTACGTTTGCTTCATGAATCGAATATATTGAAATACAGCAATATTACAGATTCCTGAGCAAACGTAATTTATGATAAACACGTTGCTTTTCATGTGAATCTTCTCATTTACGTTTTTTTAAGCGATTCAATTCAAAGATCGAATGACACATCTCTCTCTTTAAGACAATGTGGATCAAAATATAAATAGAAGATGCAGCATAACTGTAGCCTAAACAAATACACTGTAACAAAGTTTACATTTGCTGAGTAAATTCGTAACTTTTCCACTTTCTCGAAGCTGACGTGAAGATCGGATACGCGTGGCGATCACTTGGCTACTGACAGTTTCAATTATTATGTAAACAACAGAAAAAAAAATATTAAGATGCGCGCTTTTGTTTCAAGATAAGTTAGTCGTTGAAAGTTTCCTACCTGTGGTTCCTCCGGAAAAAAAGAGTCTTTCCTACTCCCGGGTTAATTCGGGTTTGCTTTGAATGAAAGTCCCTAGGAGCAGGCATAGAGGTTTTCTACGTCAGTGTTAAAGTTCATCAAGAAACCATCTGTTCACATTCACATCTTCTCTATTTCCATTCTAAAGGCGATTATGTTAAACGCCGGCTTGATACAGTGATACATTTTTGCACATTTATTAAATGTCCTAAGTTTTAGGAATACTTAACTGAACTCTTTCCGTAGATAATAGGCTTAACGTTATTCTATACATATATAATGAAATTAACTTCCACACCACCGCTTTTAAAGACGCTGCATGTTGCAGCCGCGTAATCCCCAGAAGTAATTTCTAGCGTGACCATGACAACTCGCAGTTCTCCACAAAACCAAGGGCCAGTTGCATAAAATGCTTAGACTAGTCTTAGAAGTTAGTCATCTTGTTTCTTCTTGACTGGTCATAACTTCTTTAAATCAGCAGATTGGGCCAATTGGAATATGAAAAGTAAGACTAATTAATCTTTACTAATTGCTAGTTGTTGAGACTCAGTCTTAATTTAGCCGCAAACTTTATGCAACTGGGTCCAACTGTTTTCAACAGCATGAAAAAACCAGAGCCATTGAGAGAGTTGCGCCAACGTTGTCACGTGATTCATGGAGCCTTCAGATAGTTCCAGGAAGTTATGTTTTCTCCGTGAGCTTTATTTCTGTCTTTTTTTATTCATTCAATGACTTATGTCTTTAAATGGTTTAAAAGTTTTCTTCTGTTGGTCTGTTTATCCGCAGCTCCATGCTTACTAGTAACTTCTGGCCCGGGAACCACTGAGAGCCTCCACGAACTGCCATTGCTGTGAAAAAAACTGTTCTATTGGAGTCAACTGACTCTCTCTCTCTCTCTCTCTCCCTCCCTCTCTCTCTCCCTCTCTCTCTCTCTCTCTCTCTCTCTCTCTCTCTCTCTCTCTCTCTCTCCCTCCCTCCATCCCTCTCTCTCTCTCTCTCTCTCTCTCTCTCTCCCTCCCTCCCTCCCTCTCCCTCTGTCTCCCTCCCTCCCTCCCTCCCTCTCCCTCTCTCCCTCCCTCCCTCTCCCTCTCTCTCCCTCCCTCCCTCCCTCCCTCCCTCTCCCTCTCTCTCCCTCCCTCCCTCCCTCCCTCTCTCTCTCTCTCTCTCTCTCTCTCTCCCTCCCTCCCTCCCTCCCTCCCTCTCTCTCTCTCTCTCTCTCTCTCTCTCTCCCTCTCTCTCTCTCTCCCCCCTCCCCTCCCTCCCTCTCTCTCTCTCTCTCTCTCTCTCCCCCTCCTTCCCTCCCTCTCTCTCTCTCTGTATTATAATTCTGATTCATAAACAGAATTATGATTAGTCAAAGAAGCCACAAAGTTAAAGAGCAGGACACCCCAATTTTTGTTTACATTTTAACTAAAAGGCTTTTAAGGATCACAGACATAACTATTCACACTGTTAACCACAAAGAACGATGAGGGACAACATAAAATAGGGACATCCTTTGAAATAGTAGTGAGCATTTGAATACTGTTTATTGGTGAGGTAATAATTTCTAAATAGACCCCACATTTTTTTTCATTTTAAATATAAGGCCTAGATTACTCTCCATTAATATAAAATGCAACCTTGTAATTAAAAAACACTGTTTGACATTGGCTATACTTGAACTTTGATTTATATCTGACAATTGTATCAGTTATTACTAATTGATTAAATTTTTATACATCATAAAATAGGCTACCTTTATAGGTTTCACAGCTAAAATTGCCCTTGATGGCATAAAAAGCTTGCATAGCTTTCTCTTTCAGTGCATTCACTGACAGACCAAAACTTCATGATGCGCACTGTATACGGTGCTGTAGTATAGACCTTTAATTGGCGGTATTTGACATTAGCACCATTTATTTATCCACAATGTTGACTCGGCATCTATTTTCAGTGTAAATTAATTTACCGATGTCATATATTTTTCATAATTATCCATTATAAGTGCTTTACTGTTTTCAAAGACAGTTGAACTGAACATTTCTTTCAAATATATAATCTTCAATGAACTCCTGGACTAAGCCTTAGTTGAAATAAGATATTTATGTCGCTTTTTTAAAAATGCGATAGAAGAATATATTATTAAAACAATAAACCTTTAAAATGATCTACCTAAATAAGCAGTCTCTCTTTCTCTTCTCTTTATATTAATTTGAATTTAAATTGGCTGTTAACAAATAAATTAAATACATTTATTTTACATTAGCATGAAAAAAAACACTGCATCTTATTCAAATACCCATACATTAGTTTTAAAAGTAATATGTAACAGTGACAGCAGTACAATCATTATGATCTCCTTTTATCAAAGGTTATACTTGATCTGAAAAGTTTGAGAATAACTTATTCAAAGCATGCAGTATATTTCGATGACATCTGAAAACATTCAATTTTACACATTACGCAATTGTTGTTATAAGTTAATATGTATTCACTTGCTGTTGTCTTCATTGACAATAACAGAAACTAAAGAAATGGCATTATTTTAGAGATTGGAGTTCCATTTGTAATGTGGTTACATTCTCTCGCAAATAATCATAGTTTTTCATTTAAATGTAAAGAATAACATAAGTTCATGTCAATCTGTGAAGCAGTTTTTAAAATTACATTTATTAATATTGTATCATATTAACATTCAAATGTACATGTCGTTTTTTAATTTCATGCTCAAAAACTCAGCTTTCCCTTTTATAATAAGACAAAAAACATCCTACAGTACTCTTTATTGCCATCCTGATCATCTCTGCACTTGAATGTGAGTTCTGGATTTAAAAGGAGAGCAGAACATGTTCAAAGTGCTGTGCAAAATATTTAGGACTATATTGACCTTATGTGAATTTAACAGCAATTTTGGTAATTAGTTAAATTCAGTGCATAAAAGTGTTTTTCAAAAATTTGAATCAAAAATCTCCAAGTATTTATTAAATCTATTTTTTTAAAAATGGCAGATTTGTCAAAAGCTGGAAAATGGCTTGGTGCCAAAATATATAATGATTCAACTCTATCCACCAACAATAAATAAATACTTAAAATCCAGCTAAAATTTAGTGAGCAAACCAGAAGGGAAAATGTTATTCGTATCAATAGGATTTCTTCCATCTTTAGATTTTAAAATATATACTCAATGCTGATCGGTTGATGCATTCTAAAATATAAATTTGGATAAAGCCAAATTACATTGAAATGGTCTGTTGACATAAAGAGATCATGTGCATACTTAAAAAACATAGCTGTTCTAAAAAGCTGCCATTGTAGTGTTATATGGATAAATGTCTGGCTGTATTTTGTGCCTTTAAAGGATTAATTTCTTTCACTTAACTGCTAGTGAGTTAAAGGCAACTGAATGTAAACATAAATGTAGTTTAGAGTCATTTCTGCTCACCCGACTGCATAGGGTTCAAGGCTACATATGCTATCTAAAGAAATGGATATTAGTGGTGTTAAAATTGAGAATGCTTTTTTAGTGCGATCACAAGCGTTGTCTGAGAGTTGTTTATGGCAGACTTAAGGCACACATATATTGTAACTCTGCTAAGTGGTTTAAAATGTTTCGCGAGTTTTACCAAAACCCAGTGAAAAAAACAAAATGTGTCCATGATGTGCCCGCTTTAAAATGATTGTTCTAGGAAACTTGTGTATTATATGAGTCAGTATTAATTCCACAGGATTTCTACGCACACTATCATACATATTGTTTTCAAAACATCACAACTGTGAACGGTAAAGAAAGAAAAAAAATCCCTAACATCCTACACCTGCCTATGAGGCATCTTCACTTTTGCTCTTAGCCCTAACCACCCCCTCGCTCTCCTCAATGCTTTCTTTAAATAAACACTCCTTTAAGTTGGGTTGATTCCCAATATCAATCCCCTGCTCCTGAATCTCCTGCAGTAGAGCCTCCCAGCGTCTTTTGTCCTTTGAGATCTTCCAGGACAGTCTAACGTTACACTGAAGAAGAGGGATGAGCAGAGTATGCAACTGATGTTGCTGCAAGGCCTCCTTGGAAGGCGCCATATCCTGTAGGGCTCGGTCGCAGTGTTCCTGAGCTTCACTAAGCTGATCTACTTCCTGGAAGCAGATGACCAACGCAGAGAGCGTGAAGAACCAATGAACCCTCTGGAAATGGTTTTGCTGGAGGAGTTGCTGACATCCTAACTTCTCCTGGAGTCTTAGAGCGTTGAGAAGAGAACCCAGGGCTTCTTGGTAGCGGCCCACCCGCATCAGCATCTGGCCAGCACGTAGATCGCCCAGGTAGAAGAACTCAAGATATGTGGGTGTGGTCCGTAGTTCGGGAAGGGAGTACAGGTGGCTCAAGTATTGCTCAAAGGCCCGGCTGCGCTTGGCAATGGTCTCGGCAACAAAGTTTTTGCGCAGCTTTTTGCGAGGGAAGTAAACGCCGTCCATCTCGTCCCCGTGACGGCGACGCAAACGGCTGTGTAGCCGTTCGAAGTCGGTGTAGCGGCGCGTGATGACTGCGGGAGTTTTGTCGAATGTGCCAGAATGGATGACGTGAATGGTGTAAAGCTACAGAAAAAGAACTTGTAAGAGGGTAGTTGACAATATACAAAGTAAAAGTTGAATCACATTCTAGCTTTGCGTCCGAAAAATGTTCTTTATATATAATCATCTGACAAATACATTTATAAATATAACATTGTATTTTAAATGTATATTCAGTCTAGGAGCTATAAATTATTAGTAATTTGTCATCTACTAAAATACAAACGTGCAAATATAGAACAATTTTGGGGGGGTTTAGATGGTGTTAAATTACAAATCATCTATCAACAACCAAAAAAAAAATACAATGGTTTACTCTTGTGGTACTTACCACATACTTGGAATTTGTCTCATGAACAACACTAGCGTCAGTCACTTCAAAAATGAGCTTTTCAGGAATACAGCGAGCTCTTGAGGCCCGCCAGTTTTCTTGTAGTTGTCTGGTGATCATGTTAGAGCCTTTTGGAGAAGGACCCATGGGGCTAGCATCTATAGACCAAAGACAAAATCAACTGAACTGAAATAGTTCCCCTAACCAAATAGGAGAAGTGAAATCTGTCTATAATTTTAGCATTGTAAAAACTCTGTCAAACAGGTTTCCTTCAAGCGTTTCCTTACGAATTCATGAAGGTTATTGAATAATCGTAATTTCACCAATGTATTCTTTTTTTAAAGACATTTACTTGGCTCTTTCTGTACAAGGACAGTCCATAACCATAAAGGATCAGTATGCTCTATATTGCAAATCCTCTAATACCCAAACTTTGTGTGAGTAACATTAAAAACCATCAGCCCACAAACTCTAAAGTGTCACATTAAAGAGGGATTTCAGACTTTGTGTGTAACACCTTATATTTGTGTTTCTCACAGAGTTGTTGTATTGTTTCAGGAGAATTCAATATGAAACACTTTTAAAATCCCTGTGAACCGGAAACAGTACTATGATCGTTTTTCCAAGTAATAAATGAGAAAAAAAGAGGCAGAGGCTTGTTTGTGTGAATTGACTGGATCTAGAAAAGTACTTAATTCAGAAAAATATGAGAAGTTAGCAAACGTTCTATCCTAGTCCTCAAAGTGACATCATCAGAAAAAAAAAATCCATTTTAGAGGAGAATTTCATTTTCCGATTAAAATACGTCGGGGATTAACTTCACCACAAACTTCACTTTCACCACAAACTAGTAATAATATGTGCAGCACCAATTCACTTGCATTGGTTTTGTGCCCATACAATAGAACTGAATGGGTGCTGGCAATGTTCGGTTACCAACTTTCTTCAAAGTAGCTTCTTTTGTGTTTTGGGGAAGAAGTCACACAGGTTTAAAATGACAAGAGGGTAATGATGGCAGAAAATTTGTTTTTGGGTTAGGTTAGGTCAATAAGTTGTTGTAGGGTGTGTCATCATGAATTTATTAACTACTCATATTGTTTATAACAATAATATTATTAGCATTATATAGAAAAAAATTGAGGACTACCTGTGCTACTACATGCATTATCCAGAGAGTCCCCAAAAAAGTCAGAATCACTGTCCGGTCCTGATGCATCGCCAGCATCCTCTGATTCAAGAACCCCATCGCCCTCAAAGCACAGGGTACCACTGAGCCTGGCCGAGATGCAGTCTGTATCATCCTCAAGTTCGGAACTTTCTGGAAAGTCATCTTTTCCGTCCGTCTCCGAAGGCAGCTCTCCTTCCTTGAATAATGTACGGCGAAGTCTGTCGAATAGTTTAGAGGCCATCCCAACTGTTCTCCAACCCTGCAACATAAAAAAATCCCACAGTAGTTTCAGTAGAGAGCATTCTTCAATCTATAACAATGTAAAGCTGTGACATTACTTCGAGCAGATTCTTTATGAGAAAGGACTGAATAAAGCCAGTGAGATGGAGCGTCCCTGAGGAGTAATGGAAACACTGTAACTTCACACCACTCATGAACTTTCATTGAGCTGTGAAACTAGAGACTAAACCTTGAGGGAAACTGATCTGTGACATAAATATTTATTCATTTCAGAGGGGGTTGTAAAAAACAACCAAAAGCATTTAACTGATGTAATTTCATGGAGGAAATGTGATTACTAAACAGATATCATATAGTAACAAATATTTGTCTTCACAGGATGATCCACAACCCCCCCACACATACACACACACACACACACACACACACATTCCTACACTTTGCACAAAGAAAGTTGATCCACACCCAACTGCACCCAAATTGATATTTGTATGCCGGGTGTAACATAAATCAATTTATAATTTCCACAAACAACTTTTATGCATCACGGTTTTCGTCATAATAAATATTTGTGAAGACTTGGCTAGTAGTTCAAGTGGGAGAGTTCAGTTTTTAGCTTGCTACGTGCTAATAACATTGACACTCTTAATAAACAGAACTTCCACAAACTACACAGAGAGAAAATTACAGTAATTTAACTAAAACGTATTTCAAAGCCACCGAACCTCCGATAAACACCATTGAAAGGTATCCTATTAAAGGGTTAGTAAACTTGGTGCACTTGCTTGCTAACAAACTATGGCTAATCTGGCTTCACACTTTTTATAACTTAAGAAAAACGAAACGCATGAATATTAATGTTGTCCTTACCAGAGTTACGGACCTCTAAACTACATACGATCACCTCCTCATGGCGCGAGATCAAACATTTTTATGTATAAAGAAATATGGAAGTTGTCCTGATCTAAGTTGCACATTGAAGTGGGCGGACACAACTTGCTAACAACCACAACCCAAAATAAATAAATAAAAAAATTGACAATAGATTCTATGGACTTTCATTTATTAATACAAGTGTATAACCCGGTTGATGTATTATATTGTTGATTTTGTAACATGTGTAAATTTCAATGATGAATTATTTAGTTTATCCTGAAGGATGATTTATTCAACAGTCCTGTCATTATGTTTTAGTATACTCTGTAATACAAATAATCCTCTATAAACATGTAGCAATTCACAGATCTATATTTAATGATCGCAGTTATATCTATACATTAAACATATTTAACTTAATATTAAATGTTATATAAACATGTAATTTATTTTAAATTACTAAAAAGCTCATTTATTACTGACAAAAAAATCGCAGTACAAAAGTTTTTGTTTCATTTCTGTAGTGGTTGTTTTTTTTCACCACTTTCTTGACGTTTAATTACACACCCGTTCAGTAGGGGGCGCTCAATTGTCCTTATGTGCTGAGTTTGTAGCGCAGAGGAAGAAAAGACCGCGAGTTAAATTTCCCCTATCTTCTGAAACATTGGCGGTGATGTTGCACAATGGCATCTAAAAAGCCCCAAACTTTACGGAAAGTTTCTTCGAGTGACCCAAAAAAGTAAGACTGGCTTAAATTGTGATATATATATATACATACATTTTACTTATACGGAAAATAACAGTGGTTTTACTGCAGTAACCACAGCTTAGCCATGATATTTGGAGGAATATTATGATAATATTATTTGTGGCTATCAAATCACAATTTTTTATAGAAAATTTTAGATGTGTCGACGATTTATCATTGTTATAATATGTAAAGTGTAAGTGTAAATGTGATTCTGTTTCAGGGATCAGAGATATAAGTGTACAAAAATGTTGATATTTATACAGCATCTTTCTGTATTTCAGTTTATCAACTGACAATGAGGCCAATAGTGGAAATAACAGTGGTGCGAGGAGGAAAAGCAAAAGTAAGAGCATCAGATCTTAAGATCTCCATTATCAAATGACATAACTTGTAGTAACACTTTCATCTGATATTACTGATTATTAGCATCTGGCACAATTGTGAAGTCCAGGTACATGCAAACTGAACCAAAGGCTCCTGCAAAGGTAATTGAATGTGTAGTAATGGATGTTAGTGACATTTTTTTTGTGTCATTTCACTGTGATACCCATTAGAACTATTGTTACATATTGTAATGTTTGTAGAACAGTGCACACCAGCAGTCAATCCTTCAGCCTCCCAGACCTTCCTCTCCCAGAGTAGGCGTCACACGAAAACCAAGAGAAGGCGCACCCTCAAGACGCACAATGAGTGTTCTTTCAGACAAGGATTCTCCATGTGAGCTTATGGCTAAACCACCATTTCAGCAGTATATTTGTAAAAAAAAAATGTTATTTTTAAATCAACTGTTCCTTGGGAACTCCTTGTTCATTTTAATAATTGTTTTACAAGATTTTCTTATTAAATTAGAATCTTATAAGATTCTTAACATGTCATGATTGCTGAGGCGCAGCATATTGAGCAAACATTTCTTCCGCCAGTGATTACCAGCATTCTGGAGTCCTCAAATTTGGGAGGAAATGTCTTGCAGTCAACTGTGTTGGATGGCCACTGTATATGTCCAGATTTTGATGTCTCCGTCATCAAAGGTGTGGTACTAATGTAATTTGGGGTAATACCATTGCCTATAAACCTGCTTGTGTAACAAGTCACTACTTTCCAGATAAAGCTGCTCCTCCAAGCACAGCGGACATTAAAAATGATGAAAGGGACATGGCAATGGAGACGTTTTTATTGGCCTTTCTCACTGCTAAGGTCTGAGCTAACCTCGATTTACTGTTTTACTCGTCTTATCTTTTATCATGTTATTTTTGTGTCAGAATTGCTTTTTTGAAGTCTTTTCGTGTTTTTTATTTTATCTAGATTGAGCATAAGAATCAAACACTGAGAGAGGAGGCGGAGAGGAATATTCTGACTGTTATGGAGAAAGAACAGCAGTTGCGCTCGCAGGTTCATGGCATGAAACGACAGTATCTTGTCCTGGAGAAGCAGAAACAGCTCAACAGTTTACTGGACTTGCAGGTTATTTCTGCGTATTTAACAGGATTTCTATAGAATATTTTTGTTTTTATGCATCCTCTTTGAATTTCTCCTTCCTTATGTAGATTGAGGCTTTAGGATCTGTTGCTGCTGCAGCAAACACGTTTTCAGAGGAGTATAAGTCATTTGCAACCGCCATTGATGCCACAAGGCATAAGCTGCCCATAAAGAATGTGCACATTGGAGAGAACGCCGAACATTTCTTAGGTGTGTGAGATTTTGCTTATTAAAGAACACAGAATCTTAAATGGTTGTCTATTGTGTACTTTATATGCATTTAACAGAGATATTGCATTTAGCCATTTTTTTGGACTGCGAGTTGGTAGTTCAGAGTTTTACATGTCCTGCAAATATTTTTATTAGCTTCCAACCTCATATTTTAATATTTGTCAGAAAAATGTTAGTTGTATTTGAATGTGCAGTGGTTTTGGGAAAAGTTCTTAAAAAGGCAGAGGTGCCCTCTTGTGGTGGTTTCCAAAAATGATGTTAAATGTTTTTAAAAGCACTTAACCTAACCTCAATGCACACAGCATTCATTGAAAAATATTTGTCTTGCACAGCCCAAGCAGTCGGATGTCTGAATCAGAGTGAGCGTGTCTTGCAGCAGTATACACGGGGCATTCCCACTGATAGTGAGGCATCAGCAGAATGTCTTGGAGAAATGAAAAACTCAGCTCATGAGATCAGCAAACAATTGACAAGGTGAAAGTTTATATTGAAAAACATATGAGAGGCTTTGTTTGTGGACTGTAGTACTGTAAGGTGTACCTTCACAAATCATGTCAGATAGTCTCTGTTCTTATACAAATGTGTGCTTTATATTTTCTTAAAAGGACTTTTTCTGAACTTCTGGAGGTGTCTTCGTTAGTAAGCCGTGAGACGGTTTTGATCCAGCAATCACTGGAGGAAGACCAGATTGGACAGGGCATGGCTCAGACTCTCTTCTGTACCTCCATGTCATGAAATGGTTTATGAATATTTATACATGTACAGAGAAAGAATTAAATGTTATTTTGATTACATCCTTGTGTCTTGTTTGTCAGACGTTCTTACAAATTTCTGTTAGTTTAAAATAACATTGTTATGTAATCATTATTTGGATTGTCAAGATAAAGCTGTGAATGTTTTAATAAATTCAATATAGTTTTTTAAATACAGTAACAAGAGTTTTTCCAACATCTTAGAAAACAATAAATGTAAATCCTTTCGGATTATTTTTTACGGCATTATTTAAAATCAATCTGAGAATAACATTCGCATTACACTGTTTGATAAATATAATCTATCACTTTGTGCATTGCTGTTATTATTAAATTATTAATTTTAGAGGCCTTACACATTACTAAAACGAATCCATTTGCCATATGATTAACTGATAGTCTTAACATGTATTCATGAGGTAAGATATTATGTTCCATTTTTACAAAAGTATAAAAATAAAACATGTAGAAAGTGACAATCTTTAAATTATTTTAGGGTTGTTTTACTCTCCATTCTCATCTAATTTATTTTCATGAAATATATTATTTAAACAAAACGTTTACTCATAACGAGAACATTACGTACATACAAAAAAATAAAAATATACATCAATTTTACTACAATGCTGAAATGGTGTAAACGTTATCTAACTTTTATCGGATATGACATCATGGTTCAAGAAAAAAGGCGGCCAATCAGAGATGTCGTTTCTGCATATGACATATGACCGCTTGGATTCCATCCAATCAAAGAACGGGAAAAGCATGAGTAACGCGTGAGTGTCCGTATTTCTTGTTTTTATTTTGATATATGCAAGATTTTATAACTTTAACATTTTTTTGACATATAAATTGAATCGTTGTTCATTGTTTAAGAGTTCGAATGTCTGAAAAATACGAATAGAATATCTAATGTATTCATAATGGGACTAAACCACGGGCTAATGGGATGACTGTTGTTACAAAGCACATAACGTTAACAGAGAATGTAGATTAACGAATGGGCACTCTGCCTCCGGTGTACGTGTACGTGGCAGCTCGTTTATTGTTGCAAAAAATATTTTTTAAACGTCCTTATTTGTATAGTTAAATATATGTTTAATCTGTATTTTTACATTCTACGTTCTACTGTCAGTGTTATTGTAATCTGTATGCACCAAGGGTCTGAGGGTAACGCAATTTCAATTCTCTACATGTATGTTCTGTACATGTGGCAGAATTGACACTAAATCAGACTTTGACTAGTTAAATACCTGGAACAGAAATGTTCTCTGCATTTTCAGACATATAGATGAAATGTTTTAAATGCATGTTACTCTAAAGAGTCAGGTAAGAATGGTTCTCCTGAATCTGCCAACGTATATAGGAAATGTCACAACCTTTTTGAACGTCATCACAAATATTTCTTGTCTAATGTTTAGGTGGCCTCATCCTAGGAGGGGCAGAGGGAACAGGCATAAGGATCAGGACAGAGCGAACAGGGAACAGGCCGTTGAGCAGAAAGTCAAAGACCCAGTGCCCCATGGCATCTGTATGACTATGTGCCCCGCGAATGAATTACGCCAGCGAGAGGCACAAAACAGACTGCACAAATCTGAGATGGTGCCTGGCACAGAACGGGATCGCTTGCCTCGTGCAGATGTCTTACGTGCTGTCAAAGAATACTCGCGACCCGCTGCGGGAAAAGACTCCACGCGACCCAGTGACCTTCGACCTTCATCTGTGCTTTTAAAGACTGTGTGTTACTTAGTAGATGACATCGCAGCTTCTAAAACATTTCAGCCGTGGACTGAGGTATGGTAGTGGCATCTTGTTATGCTTTTAAGGTTGAATCCATAATTGAAATAGCTGACTTATCTTAAAGTCAGCATGAAATCCATATTGACCCTTTTTTATTTGGATAACCACATTTTTTACATTTATTTCCACAGGTGTACAGTTTTGTTTTCGACCGTCTTCGTAGCGTACGGCAAGACATGATTATCCAGCGTCTGTCTGGGCCGGAATGTGTGACTATGCTAGAGAAAAGTGTGCGCTTCCTCCTCTACGCATCTTACAGGCTCTGTGGACAGCCACTTCAGTACTTTGACCCGCGTATCAATGACACTCACCTGCAGGAAACTTTAAGCTGGCTGCTGGAGTGCTACAGAGAAGGAAAGCACCAGCATCAGGAGGAGTTCCAGGCCTTGAGTCTGCTCTATAACCTGGGTGAGTTAATATTTAAAGACACTAATACTGTAGCTAACATAGATATCTAAATTCATATAAATACTGCATTTCTTCATAAACACATTCAAATATAAACATTCACATTGTTTATCTACACATGATGCTTAACAGGTTCATTTCACGCCATGCAACATGCACTTCAGCTGCCTGGGCGAATACGCCACTCTCCAGCGGTTCAGCTGGCTCTGGCTGCAAGCAGGGCACATACCGAGAGCAACCCAGTTCGGTTTCTCCGCCTGGCCCAGAGACTGGATTTCATGCAGGTCTGTGCCCTCCACAGACACCTCTTGTCCTGCAGGAGAGATCTGCTCCTGCTGTACAGCCACGGCTACAACAGCAACAACTGTCGCTACCCTCTCCAGAGACTGTCCCGCCTCCTGTTTCTCAAAGATCCGCTGGCTGCTGAACTTTGCCAGGTGCACGGTGTTAACATCAGCAGAGAATGGGTCATCTTCTCCAAAAAATCTTTCACTGAAAGTCCATCTGGGGATCTGCAGTGCAGGGATATGCATGAGCCGCTAGATGACGAGAAGTGGAACTGTAATTCTGATGACATTATTCATAGGTGTGCCTGAAATCTTTATTTGTAGAAGGGATTGGTAAGCACAGCAGTGTTTTATTTGTGGGGGGGGAATCATGTTTTAGAGCCTTTCTTAGTTTCTTATAAAGAAACGTGACGTTTCAATAAAGTTTTTGTGTAAATAATTATCTCTTTATGCGTATATATAATGTCCTGCAATAACTTATTGTGAACATATAATATCAATAATAATGAGCTTGGTGCTCACAACATGCCCGTAAGTGGTCATGTGTATGTTATAACCAAGGATGGATCCAAGCACTTTTGAGCCTGATCTGATTTCTATTTCGGTAATTGACAAAATTTTCCAACAGAAATGGTAATATGATATCAGACGATCACAATACCGGCTAACAAAACCGTTACAATTGTCTTACGAACTTAACTGTTTCTTAAATATATACTGCAACAAGCAACAACTCCTTAGCAAAACACAGCAAATATCTTATAGCCCCTTACAATGCCTTGCAACCAGATGAAACACCCTAGTAACCAGCTAAAGCACCTTAGCAACACCTAAAAAACAGCTTATAGAGCCTAACAGATGAACAGCCTAGTAACCAGCTGTAACACCAAGTTAGCAGCCAAAATACCCTAGTAACAAGCAAGGACACTTTTACAACACTTAACAATTTTATAGACCCTTAAAACGCCTATTTTAAACTTCTTTTAGTCTTTGTTGGACCTGAAGGTTCTTGCAGGTTATTGCTTTTCATTTTCTTTTATATTTATTATTATGTTTATGCATTTGGCAGACGCTTTTATCCAAAGCGATTTACATTGCATTACACTATACATTTTGTTTCTAAGTATGTGCAATCCCCTGGGATTGAACCCTCGATTTGTTTTAAAGAAAACCTTAAACACTTTTGATTTCATTTTGTTTATTTCTGTTTAATTTACAGCAGCATTTTCATTTAAGGCATCGGGTTGAACATTTTAAACACCAGAATGATGGGTTCTAGAGACCCCCTCTGTTCACTGGAGGTCTCAGTGTATAATTGGACAATTTGTAGATTAAATGTCATTTTGAGGACTGTCAGTGTTCTCTTTGAATGAGGGCATTGGTGGTTTTTGGCTTAACTCCAATTGTTCCTAACGGGCCGGAGTTTGTCTCATTTGAAGGAACACTTTCAGGTGGAGATTCAGTTTCATTCTCAGGGTCAAACAGCGCCTGCACAACATTTTGAACCCTGGAATGGTCGCTTGGGGTTATAGAGAAAACGAAGGCTTTAACAATCAGGTTTACTTAAACAATCAGGTAAATTTTACTTATTCATTACCGTTTTCACTAATGGGGGTTTATGTTTTTCTGTTTGAAGAAGCAGAAAAACAAGAAGCCCACGGTCTTTTAGCATTATTCTACACGGCAGTCTATCACGGCACGGCGCTAAAAAAAGAGCCTATAAGTTAGGCCTATATTGTGGTTATTTACGTTGACTGTCATATTTAGTAATGTGACCATTTGAAACATTGGACTAATGTAAAAGATTTACTCTTTTTTTTTTTTTAGGCCAATTTAAAGAGCATGTACTTCGTTAAAACAAAGTAAAAAAAAATGTATGGGTTCGCTACTGCACACTGGTTTATGCTGGAGGTAGTGTGTAGAAGTAATCACAAATACTCTAAAGCATAATTCAAATTCACTTAACTTAATGCCAATCTTCCCCTAACAATTTTTTTATTGAAGTTCCCGAAAGCTGAATTTTTTTTTAAATACTTTGAGCCGTTTGTTGTGAGGGTTTTCCTTGCATATTTAGAGCTTTTCTTAGATACATATTTTTTTAAATGATACAAATACAAACCTAACCTGGTGCTTATGTGAAGCATAGCTTGTCAAGTAGACTTGACTTTGTGCCTATTTCGGTTATTTAATGAAACTGTAACAGTATTGAATGAATTCATGACTGACAATTATTTAACTTAACTTCTCTGTAGAGACAACCATTTAAATGCTTAATATTGTTTGATCAAGGCAAAATAATTAAATACTCAGGAGCAAGGGCTTATAGGTAATCTTAATAAAAAATTGAACTGATCATTTTAAGTTCATTCCACTTGAACTTTAAAGGGTATGGACTGTACTGTATAGAATATCCCATGCCGAAACGACGCTTTTTCGAGGCCCGCAAAGAGGGGGGCGAGTCGGACCCCTTAATGGTGCCGTGACCAGGATGGGTGAGTGAAACGAAGGCCAGCGAGAGAGTATGGAATAAAGAGATATGTGCGAGTAAACCACACTCCCCGAACAATAATGCGACAGACTAGAAACTGCGATCTTTAGCATCCTTGTAAGAGTGCCCGTCTCCTATGAGGGACCGACGCTGGTTCGAGGCAGGCACATTAAAGCGGGGCGAGTAGGAATAGTTACATCAACTTCCCAGTTAAAGCAGCGAAATGACATATTTAAATAACAGAATTCCGCATCTTATGTGTCAAGTTTCACTCGTAAAAAACTAAAACTAAGTAAAACAGCGGTGCGCCATTTATTAACGTCACACACAAACAAGCATAACGACGCGCACTTTACACAAACAAGCAGCTGTCTTCCTGATAAACAGTTTTCGCATAGACTTGCACTGTACAGTACAGTACCACCCATACTGACGCACAGTACAGCCCATATGACGCACAATACAGAATGCGGTATTTATTTTAATGTAACGTTACTAATGTAACTTACTGTAATTGCACCAATTTTTTGTATAATAGCACTATTTAATATGTCACGGGAATCTGATCAATTTAATGCAGTATAGTTGTGCTCAATATATGACCAGGAACACCGCAGGGAAATGCAGCAAGGTTTGTTTACGTTACACCGGAAGTTCCTCCCGTTATTCGCTCAAGCTAGCCCTACTTGCAGCAGTGCGGCGTCTGTCACTGTCTGTGTCAGCGGAGAAACATGGGCGAAGCAGAGATTGTGCCATCGGACGAAAAACAAGCCGAAATCTGTACCCCCGATGAATCAATTGTATGGAGTCAAGAGGTTGAAGTGTGTCTTTTTCACGCCATGTTGGGTCACAAACCTGTCGGTAAGATGTAATGATATGAATAACAGGCCTTTGTCGTCCAGTTATATTGACTGCACGTGAGACGGAATACAACATCGTAAAGAAGACGTGTACTCGTTTCTTCCCCATAATCGTGAACAAATTAATAACACATTTATTATGTAATGAGTAAGATATCCGTCGTGTGTTATTGCATGTAGTATTTTAAACATTAGCTTCATCGCCTTTGACACCCAGTTGTTTAGGCTCAGCTAATGTAACGGGTAACGTATGGCTTTGTTACAGACCTAAGGAAAAATAACGGGTAAAAGTAAATTAATATTATCATGTTCGACGCTTAAAAGTAAATAATGTAGTTATAAAGGCAGTAACTTACGGTGGATTAGTTTTGTTCGCAGTCCTGCTAGCAAACATTAGCACGGCTGCTAACTAGCACGATGGCTAGGCTAACCCTTATGAAAGTAAACCATTGTTTTGTTAAAGTAAAAGTGTAGTTACAATGTTTTTTACCTCCAGATTGATTGATATTTGTATAACAGAAAGTATACTATAATCCCCATGATTAAATTGTGGTTATTATGATGAAACCCAAGTAAATTTTCTGGTTACTACGGTTTAACTACTAGCTTTCGTGGTTCATTCCCTTCTGGTTGTTTATAATAACAACAATTTTGTGTGTGTGTGACCAATTGTGTCATTTTTGCAGGGGTGAATCGTCATTTTCACATGATATGTATTCGTGATAAATTCAGTCAGAATATTGGCAGACAGGTGTCATCTAAAGTCATCTGGGATCATCTCAGCACCATGTATGATATGCAGGCACTGGTAAGACACTTGTGTACCTGTTTAATTTCTTTTAAAACATGCAGAAAATTAAAAACCTCACCATTGAATTGCGTTTTATACCACAGCACGAATCAGAAATACTCCCCTTTCCCAACTCAGAAAAAAGCTTTTTGCTTCCCGAAGAGATCATACAAGACGTTAAAGAAGGTGAGAATCTTTTACCTCCGTTTGCGTATATTGCAGGATTTACTGAAATGTAGTTTTGTAGTGAAACTATTTATTACGGTCTCGCCACATGACCGATAGTTTAACCATGGTATTTGTAGTTAAACTATGGTTATACAAATAATATTCAGTCTTCCAAAGACATGCTCACTTCATTTCTACTCAAATAAAACCATGATTCATTTTCCTGCATGTCAGTAAATGCTCTTGTTTTTGTACAGGTAAAGTGGCATCTGAAGATGATGCAAAAGAAGACATCAAAGAGGAGATCGACCCTCCCACCACGCACGAAGAAGGTTCTCTCTTCCTGTTGCGTTTCTCTCATGTACACACTCCTTACTTTTCTTTCCCACTCTTTCTCCTTTTCTCTCTCTTTCCTTGATGTAAGCATTCACTTAAAGCCTGCGTCAATGCATCACTTTTTTTCTGGATCCTTCTCCCATTGGCCTGTAGCTCAGCGTGGCTTACACTGGTCATTTGTGTCTCATTTTTAAAGGTCTGGGTCCTAGTACGGCTGGCCAGGATTTTGCGTGGTATGGACAGAAGAAAACGTTTTGCTCTGTTCCAAAACTCCAGCTTGAGCTCAGTACAGACCAGCTCATTACCAGAGGCCTCTGTAGACAACCTTCAGAGACCTCTGACCATGTGCGTCTCTCTCTTTCGTCTCGTCTTTCTTTCGCTATCATTTCTCTTTCTCTTTTTTTTGAGAAAGCCTGTTTGTGTGCTCACTACTAGGGGTGGGAAATAAAATCGATATGGCGATTTATTGTGACATTTCAGCCAGCGAGACGTTAGTCAATTCTCTTGCACAAAGTATCGATTTTTTTCAAAGACAAAAGATCTAAATTCATACATACACTGTGCTTACCAGAACGGCAGTACCCACATATTTCTTGTGGTGACGCTCCCAGATTACAGATGGTCAGAGGAACGGAAATTGTAGTTCACATCGGAGAAGAAATGCGAGCATAATGGCGGACCAACAACAAATTAGAGATGTGCCAGCGTCTTTTGAATCAAAAGTTTGGGCGCACTTTGGATTTCGTAGTGAATGTAAGTAAGTAGGCGTGGTTAACTCGGCGCTCTGCAAGTTGGTAATACTCTTTTGACATTCTTTCAATCTGTAGTTTTGTGATTCGCTCCAGTCCGGCGGTTTCTCTCTCACACGTAGTGCTCGTGCTGGGGTGCAGGTATCTGCGCGTACATATAAAAAAATCTCCTACTCATGTATTTCCGAAATCAGATTGTTTTGTAAAGCTTTAATAGTTTTTATAAAGTTCAACTTTAGGCGAGCAGAGGCGAAACTTGTGTTGAAATGCGCGATGATGCTCATTGCGTAAGCGCTTTGACGTGAAGCGCCGCAAACTCCCTTTTTGGGAGACGCATTTGGAGTCACCAGAGACTCACAGTCCTAAGAAAAGCGCAAGGATAAACAAAACTAAAGCGCAACTCACTAAAAATGCTCATCTTATAGATCCTTTTTTCCCTTCATTTTCAGATGTCGTGATGTATTGTTATAGAATTGCCAAGCGATATATCGGTTGGCAATTGTGATATTATCGGTATCGTGAGCCCTGTATTGCTTATTGAATCGTATCGGGAGGTACCCTGCGATTCCCACCCCTACTCCGTACACTGCGGCTTATTATTCTGTATGTATGGATGTTTGTATGTGTGTGAGTGGGGTGAGGTGTGTTGAAGCATGGCATGTTGAGGGTTTGTGTTCTTGACAGATGTGTTTAACAACGACAGATTTATAGTTCCTTGCACAAAGGTTCACCAATCTTTCCAAAACGTCTAGTTGGGAGGTTAAAGAAATAAAAGGCACCTTCAATTTGAAAATTTAAAAAGGGATGTTTTCACAGTTTTCTTGTCAGTGAAGTGCATCTATGGAACCTCATCGTGCTGCCTAAAGAGACAGCTTACTAGCACAGGTGAATTAAGTACCCTATAATACACAAAAATTAGCTTGAAGTGTTCTATTTCATGCACTTATTTTGAATTTCATTTACAAAAAATGTGTTTTTAGTTGTTCTTAAGACAAACCTCATATTTGAAAAGACTATTTTTAGACACCGTGAATAGAGGTACAAAATATATATATTTTTAGTATATTAAGTACAACATGGAAGACATCATGGAAGTGATGTTTTTTTTTTAAAGTAACAATAACTAATCATGTAGTGAAAATCTAATATTGTGACAAACCTCAACTGCCCTTGAAAGAAATGCATCTTCAGATTCGGGAATATTGGTGGACTCATTGTGAACAAATGCTGGTTGTGTCTGTAGCTTACGTTCAAGGATTGAAAGTTTGTACTTTTCAGGCTGCAAACAAGAGACTAGTGAGTTGTACACTAGGCCGATATTACATCCGTTGAATGTAGGATTGTAAATATTTTGTTGAAAATGTGGTTTGATACAATAATCCTGTTTATAACATAACGGAAAATACCTTGTTGGTGTAGGAATATTGCTGTTGATATTAGGGGTTGTATGAAGGGGCACTTCATATGACTAAAATGCTAAGTAGAATGCTCCATCCCAAAATCTTCAAAGTTGTCAAGTGGTGAAATAAATACATTGCAGTCCTTATTGATTCACCAAGCTACCATGTTAAAATTGAAAGCGAGGCTCTGGTGGGAAGAAACCTGTAACTAATGGTCAACAACCATACGTAGACTTCCAACCCATCACTACTAATTTGCCACATTTTACATCATAGATGAAAATTGTGTGTTTTTTTTATTCACAGCAAATCCTGTTGCTGTAGGTTGGTGGTCCATAGCGTTTTGTTTCCACTGGAGTCCCGCTCTTGATTTGAACATGGCGGCTGTGTGAAATCAGTGTATATAATAATCAACACATAATAGTGATGTAAATCTATTTTGTTCTTTGTGTTTCCTCTTCCAACCCTTTTTCTTCCTGTTTCCTCCCTCCCCCATCTCTTTGTCAGGCAGCAATTCCTCCGTGAAGACGTCGGAGAGATCGGGCAGCGGGCGCGAGAAAGAGCGGGCCGAGAGGGGGGGCTCAGGTGAGACGGGCAGCGGGTCGTCAAAAGAAACAGTCGGGGAAAAGAGGAAGAGGAGCCGAGCCGTGGAGAAGGTGATGAACTCCAGCAACCCCTCCAGTCCAGGAGGAGCCAAGCGCCGCAGGACGTAGCAACAGCAGGACGTTTTGGGAAACCAGACGTTTGAATAGACTGACTGATCCGAAGGGTTGAGAGAGATTTGTAGCCTATGTTGGTCATAGTAGAGCCAATGTAAAAGTGAAAGTGACATTAAAGAAATGTGGGGTGCTCGTGTGCGTTATCTGCAGTCCAGGGTTTCAAAAGTGCTCCTGTGCTCTATTCTCAGCTGTTCATGAGAAGGCAGCATTGAGAAAGAAAAGCCTTTGGTGTGTGAAGGGTCAGACTAGACCGGACAAGTACTGTATGATAAGCAACATTAAGCTATCCTCAGCTGAGATTGAAAACAAAACAGAGCTGGGGCATGTTATGTATTTTATTTTGGGAGGACATTTTAAGTGGTGGTTTTATTTTTGTCATGGACCTCTTGGGTTAATCCAGAGACTTAACCAGTTTGTTTTGTGACTTTTTAGGAATTACACAGCAATCTAAATGATCTTTTGTGTCTTGTGTTATATGTATGAAACAACACATGATTCTGTTACTAAATGGCCACTGTTCAGACGCTTAGAAAATAGTGATGGATATTTTGTTTCTGAGTCATGGCTGTTTGAGATATTTGACCGAATGTGTACACACACATCTGGTGTAATTCCCTAATAAAAAAGCGTTGTTCTGCTTTGACTTGTGAATATCTATATTTTTGAGAATTAACATTTAAAGGGGTAGTTCACCCAGACATGAACATCTGTCATAATTTCATTCAAAACCTGTTTATGACTCTCTTGTGAAGATATTTTAAGAAATGTCTCTGTGGTGTTGTGTTCATATAATGGAAGTGAATTCAATTCTGTTAAAGGGATAGTTCAACCAAAAAAAGAGAAAAATTATGTCATTAACCCGTATGTCATTTAAAACCTGAATTTGATTGATCTTGCTCATTGTCCATACAGTGGAAGTCAGTGTTGTTTGGTTACCAATGTTCTTCAAAATATCTTGTGTTCTGGTGAAGAAAGAAAGTCATACAGGTTTGGAATGATGTGTGTGTGTCAATGATGAAATAATTTTTGGGTGAACTATCACCTTTACAGACGTCAATGCTGTTACAATATTTTTTAAATGGTTTAATAAATAATACAATTCCATCCTAAATAATCTCATAGCATTTACTTTAAGTTGACTAGATAACAATAACATTGTTAATATTTCTATAAACAGTTTTACAAAAGAACATGATTTGGTCATCCATCTGTTCAGATTTATATTTTTATCAGTTTTTTCCCTTGCTGAGATAAATCAGGATAGCTGAGTCACTGTGTGTTGTTGCTCTCTCCTTCATCTCTCATGCTTTCGTTATACGTTCATTCCTGCTGCTGTTGCAACAGTATCACTGCAGTCCCTCTCCACAGCCTCACCCCCACTTTAAGTGCCGCATTGCTGTATCAAACGGGGGCGAGTTCATTACACACATACTTACAGGAGAGCAGGGTGTCTGTTTGCTAAGGGGCGAGCAGGTAAGAGGCCACAAACTTTAAGAGACTTTAGCCTGATCATAACATACATTGAAATTGTAAATGTAATGTGTTGTATTGTCTGTGATGGTTGGTTTTTTTCAAATCTATAAAAGGGAATGGATAGCTTGACAGATTTACAAAGAATACGATTTACTATTTTAGGATTGTTTTTGATATAGGAATAAAACTGTAAAGATGATGCATTGTTTGTTGTTATTGTGTTTCTTTAGTAATATGTTTTTTCATGATATCCAGTATCTTAGGTTATGCATAGTATTACACATTAGTGGATCTGATGTTTTCCAAATATCTGCATTTTGTTAGTTAGAAATTACATTAAATAGCTTTTTGTGCTAGGCTCGGAATACAATGCCTGATATTGAATCCATATCTAATAGTGACTGGTAAACATTTGTTTGTGGTGTGTTTTGGCATGGCTGTAGAAGGAGAACAAGCAAACTCCCGCTGTTCCCACCCTTGATCATGGGGAAAGAGAAGATCCACATCAACATTGTGGTCATCGGCCATGTTGATTCTGGAAAGTCAACAACCACTGGCCATCTTATCTATAAATGTGGAGGGATTGATAAAAGGACCATTGAGAAGTTTGAGAAAGAGGCTGCTGAGGTATGTAAACAGAAACGCAGATAGGAGTAATTGTTCCAAAGCGTTACAGTTTCCGCAACAAATTTTTGCTTTTGGGGTTGGAGATGGGGTCATTTTGTGATGGCCTGTAACAAGATTTTATCAAGAGAAGAGTTTGAATTCACATCCCACTTGGATTTAAGTCACTTCAGCATAGCCAATGCTATAATGTGTTATGAGAATATGGTGTTCATGTTTTTGGTGCTTAGTCAGTGTTCACTGGCATTATTTGTTTTTTTTAACTCAATACAGCATAAAGGTATGTTAAAATTTTAATGTTAATTAATCTAAATTACAAGAAGCAGAGACAGCATATATGGGTAATATTTGTCAATTATGGTGAATTGTTTATTTATTGAGATGACACATGATAACAAAATGTTACAAATTGAAAATATCCTGATCTCTTTTACATATTAACAATGATGATAAAATAAGAGACAAATCAAAATAAATACAATTTAAAAAAAGGTGGAGGGAGGACGAACGAACAACCAAAATGTAAAGAAAATTCTAGAAGGACATCTACCCGTAGGTACATGTATGAATAAAAAGTAAATAATTAAATAAATAATAAGTGATACAAAGAGCTACACAATAGGGAGAATTAGAAAAACAAGTCATATACAATGTAGGGGGGACATAAAGAAATAAAATGGATACTTAAGACATTCAATATCATGTTATCTAATCTCTTTCAACCCTGTTTACAATTTTACTGAGATTGAAGTTAGAAATAAAGGATTTAAAGGGATTCCAAATATTCTCAAAAGATGAGAATTTAGCTTTTAACGCTATGTTTTGTGTTGTATTATTGAAAGAAGTATTGTGTGATAGACGGCATTTCTACTCTCTTCCAATACAAATCAATTAAAGGCTTCGCCTGAAGTATACCTATGTCAATCACGCGTGCTGTTACGGTGTATAATGTAAAACCCAAAGTAAAAATGTCTGGTTCCACAGGGAGATTTACAGAAACCGCTTGATAAATAAGTACCATCATGGTCTATTAATAAAGTTAGATTTGGGAAAGAATAAGCTTGTGTGTATTAAACGCAATATAGTTATTTCTCATCTTTGTTTTGACAGATGGGGAAAGGTTCCTTCAAGTACGCCTGGGTTCTGGACAAGCTGAAGGCTGAGAGGGAGCGGGGGATCACAATAGATATCTCACTTTGGAAGTTTGAGACCACCAAATACTACATAACTATAATAGATGCCCCCGGACACAGAGACTTTATCAAAAACATGATCACTGGGACGTCTCAGGTAAAACAACAGTGACTTGAGTCCTCTTGTATTTCTGTGTAAAGTAATGACAAAATTTGTCATTGTGTGTTAGATAAATAAAAGGGACAACACAAGTTGAGTGGAAAGTCAAACAAATTGTGTTGTCTTTGACATATCGCTCTTTGTGTTGATTTTAACAACTGTTATAAGAGAAGCTTAGAACAACAATGTCCCTGCTCACTAGAAGAATGACTTAGTATATTTAATATTTACCTTTTCTCTCCCAGGCAGACTGCGCAGTTCTCATTGTGGCCGCTGGGGTTGGTGAATTTGAGGCAGGCATCTCTAAAAACGGGCAAACCAGGGAACACGCCCTACTGGCCTACACACTGGGTGTCAAGCAGCTGATTGTAGCCGTCAACAAGATGGACTCGACAGAGCCGGCATACAGCGAGAAACGCTATGATGAGATTGTTAAGGAAGTAAGCGCCTACATTAAAAAGATTGGCTACAGCCCCGCCTCCGTGCCCTTCGTCCCTATTTCAGGTTGGCATGGCGACAACATGTTGGAAGCATCATCCAATGTGAGTCTCATTTGCATGTACGTTTATAGTAGCTGGAGAAATTGAATACCCTGAATCACTTTTCAGTTACTGTGGCTAAAGACCGGAAACTCAATTGATAAAAGCATCAGTTTTTTGTTGGGTAGATGCCATGGTTTAAATGCTGGAAGCTGGACAGGAAGGAGCAGCACGCTAATGGTGTTACCTTGCTGGAAGCTCTTGACACCATCAGGGCCCCAACACGCCCCACTGACAAACCCCTCCGTCTACCCTTACAAGACGTCTATAAGATTGGAGGTGGGATTAACCTGGTCCTGGTCTCATTACACCAAGCAGAATTGTACGGGGTGATGTATTTTTTAAGATTGAATCGAGAAAGCCTTTTGTAAATTATAAAAAATCAGCGTAACTCCCATGTACATTGTTTGTAAGCAGAGTTGCCAGATTTGCCTGACAAAACTAGTCCAAAACCCAATCCAAACTATCCCAAAAATAGCTAAACAACCCAATACCTAATAACAAAAAATAAATGCTACAATGACCTCATCCCAAATACCAATACTAAAAAGTCCACTACTGTACCTAAAATACATATTTACATTCGGGTTGTGTTATTAATCGTAATCAATTCTCAATTTCAAATTTTGCTTTCAAAAATGAGGAGACAATTATCCTGCCACATTCTGTTTTGCAAGGATTGTCTCATTTTTTATTACAGCATATATATATATATATATATATATATATATAAATATAATTTGTATGTATGCATTCATACTTTATACATTTTTTTCATTTGTTTTTAAGTTGAATCCAGTGTTAAATTGGCATGTTATTAATTGTATTGTCAATCATTTATCTTTTTAGACTTCGTAATTGTGAACCCAACATTGGGCAAAATAATCGTGATTTGAATTTTGTCATAATTGAGCAGCCCTATTTTACGTGCACTGTTATATATTACAAAACTTATTCTTTAAAATCAATGTATAGAACTTATTGTAAACACTGTCTTTTTTCATAAATAACTCCATCTTACCTTAAAAAATTACCAATGATGAAAGATATCTTTCCATTTCAAACCACGGAATAAAAAAACCTGCGGAAACGGTTTAAAAGTTACCCAAGCGAGAAAACTATGGAATCGACAACCTTGTTGCATGGGTCCTGTGTAAAAGTAATGCACACAAGAAAAAAAAATCTGTTAATTTTCTTTGAGGACTTTATTTATTAATTTTGCGGACATTTTTCCGTTAACCCTTAAACACAACACGATGTAAAATTCAAAATAAAGTGAAAACAGCTTTAAAATAAAATTTTGTTAAATTCCTATTAATTTACTAAATTGTGCCCTATTTTTACAGAATTTATATTGTATATTAAGAATAACATATAATGACCAATTGGCAAACATTTATATTTCGGTATAAGCTATGAGTGTTAACATGTATGCACTTTAATCCAAAGCAACTTTAGTATATGGATTCTTCGTGAATCTAACCCACATCTTCTAACATCATAAATTACCCGTTGAGCTACAGGAACACTGCAATCATATTCTCTTCAGGTATAGGGACTGTACCAGTAGGCAGGGTTGAGACAGGTATCATGCGGCCCAGCATGGTGGTGACCTTCGCCCCGGTCAACATCACGACCGAAGTGAAGTCCGTAGAGATGCATCATGAGTCTCTGAGCGAAGCGCTACCTGGAGACAATGTTGGCTTCAATGTCAAGAACGTGTCGGTGAAAGACATCCGAAGAGGAAACGTGTGCGGAGACAGCAAATCAGACCCACCCCAGGAGGCATCAGGCTTCACAGCACAGGTTTAAAACACTTCTCGTCACCTTGTTTATAAACTGTATCTTCAGTTGTCTTTCTGGACATCTGGATGTTTTTCTTTTATTCCAGGTGATCATCTTGAATCACCCAGGACAGATCAGTGCTGGTTACTCTCCTGTAATAGACTGTCATACCGCTCATATCGCCTGCAAGTTTGCAGAGCTTAAGGAGAAGATTGATCGCCGCTCAGGCAAGAAGCTGGAAGACAACCCTAAAAGCCTGAAGTCTGGAGATGCCGCCATTGTAGACATGATCCCAGGAAAACCCATGTGTGTGGAGAGCTTCTCTCAGTATCCTCCACTCGGTATGTGTTTGTGTGTCTCCATAGTTCTTCGTCTTCAGTTCAAATAATTGAAAAAAACATAGTGATAGTGAATGTGTTTTTTCAGGTCGCTTTGCTGTCAGAGACATGAGGCAGACTGTTGCTGTTGGTGTCATAAAAAACGTGGAAAAGAAGATTGGGGGCAGCGGAAAAGTAACCAAATCTGCACAGAAGGCTCAAAAAGCTACCAAATAAATCTCTGAAAGTTTTCTTTTCACCTCAGGCCCCGTCCAGCTCAAACAACCAATCGGCTGCCCCCACTTTCATATGGGCATGTTCTGTCTGTACCCTCACATGTGCTTGAAAATATCTGCTCTAACCAATTGCTGGTGCAGTCTGAAGGACGTAATGGAGGATTGACACTATATATTGTAAATTTGGACTTCTCATGCTATATATTCACTAACAGACTGTTACAGATGCATGGATGTTTACCTAGCTGGTGTTGCCAAGAATGTATGTTGTGAGTGTGTTGGAGAAAGCGAAAGTTTGTATAATTGAAAGCTACTTTGACAAATGATGATAAATAATATCCAAAGTAAACAAACCGCTGCTAGACATTTTGTAAAGTTTGTAGCTGAGCATTAGATACTAATCAATTCAAAGCACCATGCATCTCTGCTATTTAGGTCTTGAGGCGTGTAAATCATTGTAGCCGAAACAACTGATGACCAAATAAAATATTGCCCCGATACCTGTGTTTATAAATTAAATGTATTATCTCAGAGATGGAGAGCAAACACTTCATCCAATTTACAAGTTCACAGGATCATGCATAACAAATATCTAGAGGTGGACAGGTATGACATGCCAACATATAAGAAATGAAGGGCCTTGAGCTAAGATGTGACTCTTGAGCTTCAATGCTGCCTTTTTGAGAAAAAAAATTAAGTGGAGAAAGAATGAAGTTTAAATTTTGGTTAATCTGCAGAAGTGTTTTAAGAAAAATGTCTTTCAAATAAATTTGCACAATTGAAATGTTTTTTTTCTAACAAGAGTACAGACATTAAAAGTGTTCTTGTGCATTTGTATTCATGTGTGAGAGAGATCAAACTAATACGATGATATGTCCCAGAAAGCTGTTATGAGTCTTGATGATGTATGCATGTAGACATGTATACATAGCCTACTGGTTCGTTTCCTCTTCCCGCTGATGATAGAACAATACGAGGAACAGGGCCGTCACAAGGGGGGTGCGAGCCCCTGTGCAAACTTGCTGTGAGAGGCCCTCTGGAGGAGAGAATGTTTATTAGCAGAAGTTTTATTATGATTTTCTAAAAAAAACCTTTCAGTGAGTTTATCGTTATTCCAACGATCGCAAATTTCACAGGCATTTGAGGACATATAATCCAGACTCTGTGTTGTTAATGCAGTGGATATTTCTGCAAAACGTTTGTATCAATTTACCATCATGAGATTAAAGAGGGTAAACCTTTACTGTACACATCCATATGATGTATCCAGATTGGGGGAGAGATAACCACGGGCTCTTATTTGATCAGTAGTAATGCCTTCGCATCTCTTCGTTCAGTAAATTCAACAGCATTATTAAAAATGGAAACCATTCAATCATTCAAATGAACTGTACACTGAAATGGACAAATCAGCTGGATTAACAAAGTAACAGTAAATCATTAAAATACCTCCTGGCTCAAGTCAGCTATCACTTTATTTTGACATGTTGAAGAGTGATTCAATTCCTTACAACGCACTGAACAATTCAATATTTAGGCTATATTCATATATATTATTCAGATGTTCAAACATTACATTTGCTGAACGTTTTTTTTTATTTAAAGGAGGCAAGAATTAAAATCACAATTTTAACCCGAGCTTTGTTATATAAGAGGGAATCGTATTCACACGAACATCATGTGAGTGTCAGAAAAGAAAACGCCCTTGTTACTGAGATTATATCTGTTATTGATTCCAGGCCCAGCGAACGCCAGGTTCTGGAATGCACCTATCTATGACGACATTGATAGGTTGAACACCGCTTCCACAGAAAAATATCAACAACTACTTCTCTAGCCACGCCCACTGGTTCACGTATGACAATTCTGACCATTTGCTCGTTTCATTTCTCCTTTGGAGATTTGCACCTGATTGGTATTAACTTCGGAACTCTAGTCATTTGTATTAATTGCAGAGGTTGTCTGTGATCTTAAGCCCTTGCGAATCGGATTTGGTGGCCTCATATAACATTTTTCAAGGTTTTATCCACCGTTTGCGAATATTCGAGGCTGTTTTGAAGTGTTTTGGTATTATTTTGGGTGCTGGGAGATATCCATTAATTACCGGAAGTCTCACATTTGTTTATTTATCGTGGAAACTCTCGTAACATTTGAGACCCGCGATAGCGGTGATCTTTCATCCAGTTCGGGATCACTGGTCTCAAATGCGGACAGGTACGGTCATATATCCTTAAACACCAAATAACTACAAGTTATACGCAAACCCTTGCCATCACATCCGGGAAATAAGTCAGTCAATTTGAGTAAAATCATCCCCTGCGAATGAGTCACATGAAATACTGATCTGGGGAGTAAAATTTATATATCACATGAGGTCTCCAGATAATATTAATGTCCTACGAAAACGGTGAATGGTGCTAAAGTGTAACCTAACACTATGCCTCGAACCAAATTCACAGAAGGCTCCAACTACGCAAACAGCAATCCAATCAAAGCAGTGGGCGTTTACTTATAAAGTCTTCTAATCGGCACGCCCATTAAAACCGAGCATTTGCTGAGCTCTGGCCTCAAATCAGTGTAGAAAACAGCCTATTACTTCTTGATTTTTATGTTTTTGAATGTAAAAATCTCGCGACCGTCATAACTAGACCTCATACAACAGTTAAAAACAATAAACGAGGACAGTTTATGAGACCTTTAAAACATTTTAGACAAAAAACTTATTAGGAACTGCCGCGTTACAAAGTTTGAAGAATACAAATGTGTGGTTCAATTAACGAAAAATGTCAAACCTTTATATAAATGTGTTCACCGAACAGTTATCTACTCACTCTGAACTGTCTTCTCGCGGCTCGACCCGGAAACAGTAGAAGTGTTGATAGTGGCATCTTCATGGTGGCTAACGTTAGCTTTCACCTAAATTATTGTAGGGCCCTCTTAGTTTTTTCTGAAAATGTTCTTTCAATTCATTTTTTCGTCCACCGACTCGCGTCGACGACATTGATCACGCTCTCGTGCCGCAGCCGACATTTTGTTCTTCCAGCAGCTACGTACATAGATAGAACGAGCACGCCATGGAACGAGCACGCAGCACGTACATAAGGCCATATCGAAATGAATAAAAAAATGTTATAAATGTGTTATAAAATTATAGATAGAGGAAGAAAAATCAGAAATTTAATTTCGCTGGTTAAGAAATAAAAATAACACACGAATTTTTTTTTGTAGGCCAGGCTCGCGCGACATATACTTGGTGGGGCGCGAGGCCCTGTGTGGTTGCACACCTGCTGGCACACATGCGCAGAACGGATCGTTCAGGCACACCGGATCGTGTACCGACTCAGCCCTTACGACGGCTCTGACGAGGAATAAATAGCCTAATTTATTATCACCGGCTTTTCTGTCACATTACTGCAAACCCGCGGTCTCTCGCTCTCATGCGCGCCCGCACACACGTAGCTTTGGCTCAAGCTTCCGAATCCGTTTGATCTAACAGACGCTTGAAATGAGATGCGCAAGAAAGGAGTCCTACTATCAACAGCAGTTTATAGGCGATAACCTGACTAATGTTGAAATTAAACATTTGAACAAGTGCCTGTGGTGTGGTGACCGTGGTATAAACAGAATAATTGACTCCGGTAGGTTCAATTATTCGAAAGCATAACCCTCAGGATGCGAATGCGCTGGTCGTCGCCCGTCGTCAATTATTCCTAACTTAATGAAATACATTAAACACTTTCTATTACGCAGATAAGCAGACTTGTATCGTGTCTGCAGACTCTACACTTTGTTGCTTGTGATAAACCCAACCAGACCCGGTGCAGCGCGCTGCAACAAACTCACCGGTGACTCGTCTGAACCTTCTGATTGTCCATTACGTTCGAGCGCTGTTTCTGATTGGATGGAACACTTAACGATACCTACAAAACACGGTAAAGGAATCTGATACACCGTGATTAGATTATGAAGGTAATGCTGTCGTCAAATTTAACGAGCGGATGGTGACTGACAGGATGACTGAATGTCAGTGACACAACAAGAACTTATTTCCCTGATATTATATCTATGAAAAGTTCTGGAATAAAAAGTCAGGATATCTGAATGTTTAGCCTCCTGCCGAACCTATTGCCGCTACTGGGACTCTTTCCCGAAGTCTACACAAACATTTGTAATCGTGGATTATGCGATTAGCTTTCATTTTTATAATCAAGGGACAGTGGGAAGTGATTATTAAAACTAACAATAAGATGTTTTCTTGAAAATGCAGAAAAGTTTGTGTGAATGTCTTCAGTTTTAGATGAGCGAACTGTGGTGACGTCATACACCAAAGACGCCACAAGGGGTCACTGATGTATTTTCAGTAGGGTGACTGCCGCTTTTCACCCGCTAACTTGCTCGTTAGCTCTTAATACAGAAGTGTTTGAACATTAACTTAAATCAAAGGCACCACGCAGGGGAAATATAATAATGTTTTGTACCGTAAACATTTTAGAGAATTCATTTAATTTTAATTATTTACTGTACGTATTTCACAAGCTATTGAAAGAATGTTTCTCTTTTCTATTATACTTCTGTTTAGCTATGCTAAGTACTTTTTACGACGTCATTTATTAAGGATATGAACTGTCAGTGTAGTTAGAGAGAAGTGTATCTTCTGGTTAAATTCTCCTACGGTTTTTGTGAGAGATTTTTGTGCATTGTAATATCTCTTCTTGTCATTTGCCATTGTTTTGTTTTCCAGTCACTCTTATTCACAAGAATCTGAGAAGCAATCACTGCAGTTAATGTTAATAGTGTTTGGCTGTTGTGGTATGAATGCCTGTGATGGCCATAAGCGGTCCTTTGAAATGATAAGTGAAATAATTATGGCAAGCGAACAGGAATGCCCACAGAGGGCTAAAGGTCTTGGGTGATTGGTGCGATAAATTAAATTGTCAGGCTTTTTGTCAAACCCTTCAACTTTGAGGCATGAATCATACCCCTAACTGTTGTGAAACTTCCCATGGAAACCACAGTATTAGGGAATATTCAGAATAGAGGAATAACACAATGGCTGCGTTTTTTCCTCAATGCTCAATGCAGACAGTAGGTGAGTCATGTGAAAGATTCTATCAAATGCTGCATCTTATTTTAGATACATTAACATTAAAATGTAAGGCGGTAGAAAGCAGTGTGTTTACAGCGGGATATCAGAAATCATATAAATCTGAGCAAGCTGACAAAATATATACTTTACATCCCGGACACAAGCTCACATTCAGTCTTCAGAGACCATCCAGCCTTTGCTGTCATATTTTCGAGTAAAGATGTTTGGGAAGCCGGATCTCACACCAAATACACACATCATAAAGTAGTTTTAATGCATTCAAATGATATATCAAATATTGCTGACAACTGGAGGTCTTTGGAATGTTTTATTAATTTTGTTGGTTTTTGCAAATAACAAACATAAAAACGAAGCCTTGAAGGGAGATCTTCAAAGTAAACATACGAAACTATCAGGATATAGCTGATCTTTTGCAATTGTTAAATGGTAAAGAATGGCAACTCATTTTTCCCAAAGAATAAAAATACAAAGCTTGGATCACAACAATGGAGAAACAGTGTCATGACAACATTAAATAACGTTATAGCATATTGGTAATGTGCTGATTTACTTTTATGTCTTGAATTGGACAAACTGATCATAGACATACTGTTCATTATATTTTAGATGACTTGTGAAAAAATACAAGTCTAAAACAGAGATATGCAACCAGCAAGACCTTCGGTGTGAACTCTAGCTGCATCTATTGGTCTCAGGTGTCCTGTTTTTTTAGATGGATGTGTGCCCAGTTCTGATTGAACTAACTATTGCAAGCATAAACTTGTTAACAGGTGTCAAAAAACACCTTAATGGCTAAAGCCAATAGAGTACACATTTATTACAGTGTAAATAAGGCATATGAGGTATATTCTTATGAACAAACACTGAACACACCTTTAGAATAAGGAAAACTAAAACTATCCTTCTAGCTTATTATAACTCTAATAAGTATTGACTGAACCAAAGCGCAAAAAATATAGGGATCTAAGAGCAATAAAGGATTGTGAATTCCTAGAAACCAAGGTATATTAGAATACCAAGATATATTCTTACCAAAACTGAAACCTAAAGCATGCGAATACCTCAAATCAAAATGACTGTCTTACAGTTGTGTGTTTTGTATATATCGTATACATAATATACAAAAAAGAAACAAATCCTTTGAAAATTTGTAAATTGGTTAATACTTAAGATCTCACGTTTATTGTATTGTCTAAATTAGGGTGCAGCAAAAAATAACAATTATTTTCATATTGAAACAACCCGTTTGTGCTAATGTATGTCTGTTTTATTCAGTGGACACTGCTTTATATGTTTGGGATCAAGATGAGCATGGAAAAATGAAATATTCTTTCTGGCTTTTAAGATTCTATGTCGCGCTCTTGTCGGTGAACATCATGGAATTGAATCAAAAAAATATATATATATTAGACACTGATTGACCTACATAAACTCTGACTATTGTATTAAGTTATCCTCAGCAGACCATCCCAAAAAACATGAATCTGGGATGTGTGATGCTAGGGGTTCGGGCTGCTTGCCCGCTCTGTAGCCTCAGCAGTGAAAGGAAAATGGCCGAGATTATTTACTGAAGAATCCACAGAGCCCATTCCTCTCCTTTGGTTGCTCATCTTCATGGTGTTCAAGAGATTTTCACAGTTTAGCCGGCGTGTCATTTGCTAACATTATCAGTGAGATATCTATCTACTTCTAAAAATACACACATAATGTGCAGTGAGTTGACACCACACACGTGTACACACTTACCAATGAACTGGCTCAAGTCGAACACTGCGTCTACTATTTTCCCACAGCCGAAATGTTGTGTTTTAAGCCCCAGTGTCTCCGTGTTGATGAACTTTTTCTAATTGACCTTATAAAGTGAAGCGCCAGGTTTTCATCCAGATCACCTTTATTTTGCTTTACAGGGATGAGGATCCTCCAATACAACAATTAAAAGACCTTGCTCCTCCGAACCGGTGCTGCAGCTGAAGGACGTGCTGGCTTGTCCATGCAAATCATAGATGGAATCGAATGGAACTGAAAAACATACAAAATGAAAATGTAAATATATTAGATACTAACGGTCAAATAACTCTGTTTTAATCAAATAATTTAAAGGATAAAATGAAAATATCTTAAAAGTAAAAGTGTAAAGATAAATTCAGCTTAAAGATGACATTTAAGAATTTAACTATTTAACTATTCATGATACAAACATCCCATACTGAGTAGAAGTGAGATGCAAGACAGCCCATTTTATCATCACAGGTGTGTATGTGTGAGCGAGCGAGTGTGTTTACAGTGCATTTGCAGTGAGGGAATTTCAACACGGGGGCATGTGACCTTATCAGCATTCAGTGGTCTTCTACATTGCACTGACATTTACAATAAGTAATTGGCTGTGGAGAGCACAAAAGACCTTGTTGACCTAAGAAATCTTTTACTTTTGCGTCCTCGGGGAGGCTAGTGAGAAACAGAGGGAGTCTTGTACCAGAGAAAACACCAGCATCTAAAGAGATGAAACTCACAGGCTACTTATCATACACTACCAGTCTATAATTGGGAATCTTAAGCATCATTTATTTCAATTTTCTCATGTCATTTTTTCATAAAATCCTTTCACTTTTTTATGACTCCATTAATAGTTTCGTCGCACATGAACAGTTGCATCAATGAAGTGATACGCCAAGACTATTGATATTGTATATGCACTGTCATGGCTTTAACCGCTTAAACACTTTTATTTGTAATCGATTTGGCAGAACAGTGAATATCCGCCGTTCGGTTTCTTCTATGGTGCCCTGCTTCTCACATATCACATTGCCCTACTTGATGACGATCAAAACTGGAGCTGAGGGCGGTGCGTATGGATGTTCATTTCAGCTCCAATAATCCATTCACTCTTAACAAACGTTCCAAATATACCAGAGACTGATAAATAATTGAGCTTGAGCTTTGAATAATTCAGCGCACATGTTAAAGTCTGATCACTGGGAAGGTTTTGGCTAGCGGATGTAAGGGAGACAAATGTTCAAATAGAGGAGCAGAGAGCTTCGGTTTGTCCTCTCATTTACATTTAGTCATTTAGCAGACGCTTTTATCCAAAGCGAATTACAGAGAGTTCAGGGAGCTGTAAACGGTATGTCATACATAATCTCTCATCAGTGGAGAGATTTGATGCGACACCTTTCCGCCTTCCACTCATTAATAGATTCCATATGCATAAAATATCTAAAAGAGTAATTGCTCGCAGTGTAAAAAGCGAAAAATCTGTTGGAAGCAGTCAGAAACATGTTGCCTGTGTAAAGACACAATGCCACAATTGAGCAATTTTCCCTCCTATATTTTGCTGGCGTGATGGTCTTCTTTTCTTCCTCCAGACTGGGGACTTCAAACTTGCTGGGGATTCGCTGAGTCTGATGTGTCACTGCGATGATGCCAGGAATCAACTCGCCGTGAGCCTCTTGGGAGTGGGGGTAAAGGAAGTCGTCTAGGAGTTAGCCTACTTTCATCCCAGTGAGAATAGCACAGCGGTCATCACTCAGTCTGCTAAGAATAGAGACTGATGACAGCGGCTCAGGTCGTGCTGGGCTACAGTCAATGCACAGGGGCACTGAAATACATAATAGAGTTTGTACAAGATATTCAGCTAAAACTATACAACACGTGGATGAAGGTATGCAGACACATTGCATGAGGTCAGTCAGATTCATTGCAGACAAAGGTAGAGATAAACGTGTATAGTAATGCAATCTCCATTGACAATGAATGGACTTAGATGGCTTGTATTGAAGTATTTTTCTTATGTTATTTTATAATTATATTATTAAAGTTTAGGAATGTGAGAGAGACAAGACAGCGTAGAGAAATTTTGTGTCGAGAAACTTGTGTAAAAACATGACTGTCTTATATAGTTTACTGAAACTATTTAAACATCTTAATTGAAATCAAATAAAATGTTGGCCTAAATATTATTTGACAAACTTAAATAAAAACTTCAAACAAAAGTTACTTATAATATACTTAAAAGTGAACACACTAAAAATATAAAAAAAATTAAATAAACAAAAACTGAAATGATATAAATGTAACATATGTCGCAACATGATATATAAAGAAATAAATAATAAAATGATCATAAGCACATTAAAAAAACTACAAGTTAAACTACAAGTTACATGAAAGATATATATTATAATTAAAAAAAATTAAAAACTACAATAAAATTGAAAACAAAACTATAGTAGCTTTGGTAACACTTTCCTTGAAGCCTGTTTGTATAATGTATTATAAAAGTAGTTTTAAAGCATTGTAATGCACCTTTTATTGCATTGTAATGTCTTAATACATTATAACACTTAGCAATTCATTGTTACACTACACATTTTAAATTGGTTATAATTCTTTAAAACTACATATAATGCATTGCAACACACATTATGAAGAATTATAATGCATTTTACCCTTTAATAACTTTTAATAATGCATTATAGATCCATGCTTCAATAAAAGTGTTGCCATAACTTCTAATAACTAATCATTCCAATAAACTACCTTGCAACTGAATGCTGAGATTTCTCAGCATCACTGCCATTTTTGTCTACACTATATGATATTATTAGAACACCTTCAGATAGGTAGAAAATACAAACATTAAGCATTCTTTACATTCATATTACTTTGAAATTGTGTTCTTTCACCGTCAACATACTTTAAATGTATTTTTACATTTCAAAGATCTCTTCTTATCCACAATCTTATACGAATGGACAGAACAGCCTGTATTTACATGATTTCAAATGCAGGTGGAATACAAATGTGCATGTTTTTCCCTGTCAAGTAAATTGCTTTCTTTGAGATGTCAGAGCGGTTGTACCGTGAAAGAAGTCAGATTTGATATTGTCAGATCCGGTAGATGTAGTTTGTTTCATTTCCTCCACAATTTTAATTATAGTACCCCACAGCCTAACTGGAAAGACCCCAGCATGACTTTTCTATCTTGATCACTGACACAGCATTGTGAGCCATGAACAAATTTTAGTTAGAAGTGTTAGATTGTATCACGAAGATAATTTTCATTAGTGATTTAATGTGACTCCGCAGTCAAATGTATAATTCATGTTGACAATGTCTCTGAGTGTCACTAAATTAACAATCATGCAGGTAATTAAAAAATAGTCACAGAAGAAACTAAAAATATTTTTAAGCCTTTAGCTTGTTCAGATTTTGTTTCACATGGTTCTTGTCAGAGTTTAATGGGTTTAGAGGAGAAATGTGACTGCAAAACAATAGATCAATATAAAGCAATTATGACGAATGTCAGAGGTCTTTGTGAAGCATCAGCGCTTGCGATGACTGATCTCAGCGCTTTCATCCACAGATAGTCTTAACAAGTCTGTCTCTATTTTTCTTTCCTTTCATAAGAAAACCTTTGTAAAAATGTGCACAATTTCACTGTGACAATATAGTTATTCGGTGGATTATAAGTGTATCATAAAATTACAAGTTTCATTCTTTCATTCATTGTTTTAGCTTTCATTCAGTTGCAATATCTCTACCAAGCAGAAAACTCCATGCTTGCGAAACTGTATACTTAAATATTTTGCAACTATATGCTTAATTCTTTTACTATTTATATTATATTGCATCTTATCGCATTATATCTGATGTGGGTTTATTTGCTTTTTGGTGCGGAAAAACATTAAACCAGCAAACTGCAGGATCTCTGGAGGTGTGGAGACTTAGAAGCGAGGAGATTAATAGGAGGTTGACCGGTCTTACAGTACAACAGATAAGAAAGTAATACTATAATAATTCAAGACTGGTTTTTGATAGTTCAACTAAAAAAGAAAATTCTGTCATCATTTAGTCACCCTCTTGTCATTTCAAACATGTATGACATTCTTCCTTCCACGGTATACAAAAGACGATATTTTGAAGAATGTAAGTAACTGGCCCAAACTCATTTGCATTGGTTTTGTGCTTAAATATTTAAAACTTTCTTTAAAATATCTTCTTTTGTGTTTTGCGGAAGAAAGTCATTGAGGTTTGAAATTACAAGAGGGTGAGTAAATGATGACAGAATTTTCATTTTTGGGTCACTTAAAGTCCCCTTTTTCAACACTGTCCACACCACGCTTCCCTACCATCCTACAAGTGCCATCTGCCTGTGTGATCAAAATATATCCGTCTATTCTCACTTTCTGTTCTCTTCTTGTTACTTTTCACACCACATGGATAATTTTCCAACAGGAAACATGTCTTGTGTCTACTTATGGAAGACTTTTATCAGGACATCTGGGCCAGAACTTTCTTGCCAACTGATGCACTTGGTTTAATCTTCCCCCCAGAAAAGAAAAGAAGCTATTGCATAGAAATGTTTTATTGCTAAACAAAATAGGAATAAATCAAAAGCGAGAACAGCGCCTTATAAAGAACTGGGTAATTACCTTCAAATTACCTTTTATTATGAGCCTTAATAGAATAGTAAGGTACATTTAATCTGGTCCAAACAGACTGGGTTGAAAGCAGCAGCATGGGAAAGTCATTTAATGTAAGAAAAGCCTCAGTTCACATGGACAGAGAGCCTCACGTTTTCTCATTTGAAACTATGAAGGCAAGTCAGAGACTTCATCTCTTTACGTGGATCTTGAACTGGTGCATCATTTTCCAACCGTCTTAGTTAGAAACTAAATGATGACGTATTATCAGTCCATTCTCATTACTGTATATCTTCTGTTTGCCATGAAGTCCTACTTTCCGCTATGGAAATATAAAAGAACAGGAAGTCATTGTAATGAAAGAAAACAAGAAAAAAGATAAACAGGACTGTGATGCAATGGGAATTGATCTTACATATACTGTAACCCAAGTCATAAAACAACAATATCAGGTAAAATTATTTCAGAGGTAAAAATATTTTTAATGAAAGTTATAAAAGACATACGAACAAGACAAGTCTCAATTCTGACTCCAGATATGCGCTCAAGCAGCACTCCGTTTATCGTCCTATGGTTATCAGAACCTTGTGAAATGATATAAGGTGTGATGATATCTAAGAATCCCCTTCGGTGACCATTAGAGATGATCCGTATGCCTCTTTATCTCCTTGACTGTTGGGAGTCTCCAGCCTAATAAACATTAGTTTCGCTCACAATAAGGAGACCAGAATGTTCACAGGCCTGCTAGCTCACTTACTGTGCTAAAATATATTATCTCTTGACTTCACACTGCCCCCAAAGGCATTATTTGGACTAGTGATCGATAGCGAGGAAAGAGGAAAAGGCTCGCGAGGCCTGAAGAATACATAAACAAACTCTTCTACAATTAACCGCTTGGAGCAAAAGTGCCAGGTCTCTTATAAAAGTTTGAGCAAGAAACTACTGCATCTGTAACACTGGAAAATGGCCTAAAGGACATTAAGATCATCTTAAATTAAAGGTGCCATTTAAAGGGATCATTCAATTCTGTAACTATTTATTCATCCTCATGGTGTTCACAACCTGTATCGGTTTCTTCACAAAAGAAGATATTTTGAGAAATGTCTCAGTGGTTACATAAGTGTTCAAAAGCATTACATACGAAATAATGAATGAATAAAAACCTTGATGTGGAAAGAAGAGCTGAATTTTGATGTGTGACAGTTAATAGCCACAATGTTGTCTAGGCAACAACGGCCACTTCCGGTTCCTATTAGTATTGCATATTGTTTTTTCTACACATTAAAATGTATAAACTTTTCCATGACAAAAACAACACATACTTTTAGTGCATATAAGTAGGCGAATTGAGACGCAGCATTGATTTCTGAAATAGGTGTCTCGTTTTTTGCTCATTCTTTTGAACAGTGGGTTCAGAACCAGTGTGGTTGTTTGATATCATATCTTTTGCTTTTGTAATGTCGATTGTTTTCTCATCTACATTTTACAAGGCATTGCCTCCCTCAGAGAAAACCCCTCTATTTAAGTCAATTTAAAAGCCGTTAGATGATATTATTAAAGGATATTTTATCACTCTACAAAACCACTATTATTTGAGTGGTACATGAAGCAATGCGGCAAAAAAATGGAATACAATCCCTCAACGCAGGAGGTTCGGTTGTACAACAATATTATTGTGCAAAAATTGCCAGAAGTACCTGATTCATTGTTTGCATAGAAAATACCACTGACAAGACACAAAATGACAGGGTCAGAAATTGCAGGACAGTATGATATGAACAGACATATTGAAAGAAGCATTATTTGAAGCATTTCAAATAAAAATTGCAAATGAAAACTGGAGAAAGAGGTCAAAATAACAGAAAAGATGCTCTGGATTTTTTCAGACCTCAAACACTGCAAAGGAAACAAGTTCATATTTACTTTTAAGCAATACAACAGTAATATTTATACATCTATTTAGGAAAAGTTTTTTTTATGTAATAACCTTGATTTTTATCACAGTTTTAACGTGTCTTGTCATGCTGTCAGTCTTTCACATTGCTGTTGGATGACTTTGTGTCTCTCCTGAGGTTTGATTTTGTTAAAATTCAACAGACACTGGACTGGAATGACCACAATACAACTCTAGAAATGCTGAATAAAGGAACATTTAGAATGGTTTCTTAATTTTTCCGCAGCTGTGTATTATATAATGTAATAGGATATATGATGTGACATATAATGGGATATGATATATGATAGAGGGTAATAAAAGTGGAAAGTCTTTTAGGAAACTCATTATTTTATGCCATGCAAGTTGATGATGCTGGTGGCTCAGAATTGCAAACTTCACGTTTCAAAAGACACAGAATGGGTTTGAAGGTTGATAAGATAATGGCTGGCAATAACATCACTATAGAGTCCCATAGGGATTCTAAATGTTATTATCATTAGCAGTCCCCTTTGTGTTTATTGTGATCTGTTCTATTACTTTTGCATTGGTCATTGAGTTCAAGCCAATTATAGGTCATCAAAGAGATGGTTCTGGAATCTCAATATCGCTGTTATTTGTCTAGATGACCATATGTGGGCAAAATGAACATCCATTGTGTCGTAATGGCAGTCATCAAAGAAACTCAATTGTAAGCAATGAAGCTCTGTTTAGAGTATCATACTCCAAACAGCTGCTGTTATTTTGCCATGTGCAGAATAGAAGAGAATACAGTATACACTGTGTCGGCTTTCTTAGAATTCTTACCAGGTGCCGCATCAAATATGCCGGAAAAGGTCGGACCTTGATTGAACCATCAAGAACATTGCATGATGGCGAATTTACGCAATATGATGGCAAGAAATAAATTTAGGAATTAAGATTTCCCCAATATGGATTCTGTATGGATTTTTTCCAAAGCGACGTATAAGCAGGAGAGCATGTAGACATTTTGTCCACACGATAAACATTTCCGTTAGTTTACATGGCCATAGAATTAACTTTTTTTTTACGCAAGACATTCAGTTATTTCTTATCAAATAAATGCAGAACAGGTATGTTTTGAGCTGTTTTTTGAAAGTTGTGAATGATGCTGCAGTTCGGGTGGACGCTGGCAGTTCACTTCACATCAGGGGAGCCGAATGAGTAAAGGTTTTTCAAGTGATTTGCAAGCGCCTGTATATATTAAGTCCAATCATTATGACTTTTAAAAAGCAAGTATTTATCAGATGGTAAAGATAAATGTTTTCCATGCAGTAAAATAATATTACTGATGCTCTTGAAAGGATTCACATATATTGTTTTTTCATTGATGGACACTTGCTTGATCTAAACAAGCCATTTCTGAATTCTGGATCGGTGATGTTAGAATCAATTATTGATTAAATTTGGTTTCACAAGGTGATGTTGTAGGATTGTTGACATTGATAATTCAACAAGATGAGTGTAGTGGGCGGGGCGGGACCGTGGTTCGAGACCGGTGAGTAATTGTTAATGAGCGCCAGCTGTGCGCCCACCGGTCTCGTATCACTAAGGAGATCGGGAGCATGAAGAGAACGAGCGACCGGACCATTACTGAGAGTGGACCGGGCCCGAACATGTTTATGTTTGTATGTATTGTATGTATTAAATGTTTAAACGTTTGCCGGTTCCCGCCTCCCTGTCTTGAACTTTCGACAATGAGGTTTGTGTCCTCCATACAGATAATTAAAATGAAAACATGATGATGTGGAGTAAGATTCCTCTTCTCAAATATCAAAAAATAGAAGAGTGAGATTTGATTTGTCTATTATTAAATTCAGGAAATTGTATGTATTTGAAATATGGAGGTTTATTTAGGTTTGTCATCATTCGATAAAGATATCAGAAGTAGGACTTTCGCTAGTGAAAACACATTTTTATGTTCCATAGCAACAAGATTTTGTGTTTTCAATTTCGTGAAGCAAGCTATACAACAATCTCTAAAACCGCTTTAATATTAGGAATTCTCATCTTGCTACAACAGTAACACAGACACAATTACAGAAAATACATTAACCTCGAATTATATTCAGAGCAGCCGGGCTAGAACGCTCAGATGTTTGTTTACGTATTTAAAGCTGCCTGAATGCACAAGTGTGAATGCGCTAGACTGATGGATCACCGTTGAGAAATGGAAAGATAAAGTGAATGTGTGTTTGCTGGGATGTGAAAGTCATGGAGACAGTAATGTGAGGTCTGGGTATTTAACTGTCAGACTAGGACCGCAGGAAAGATGCTGTTGTTGCTGATGTGGGTGTAATTACAGTCACGGTGAAGGGGTGAGTACCCGGGCAGCTTTGTTATACCCACACGCACACACAACACGGAGCTGATAATTACTGTCACACCTGTCTGAACGCTGTTCCCCTCCGGGGCTGAATGAAGTCAGACAGCTGTTCTTGCAGTGAGGGGTGTGGACATACACCTGTCCGACTGAGATCCCCCTTGAAACATGTGTAATTTATCTGTGCTACAAATTGTGTCTATGTTTAGGGTTTGGTAGTTTTTTGTTCTGTTTTTGTTTACATCAGGGGTATTCAAACCTAGCTCCTGGATGGTCGTTTGCTTCTTTCCAGACACCTCGGATTTAGGATGTCTCATATCAAACCTGGAAAAACATCTGGATTTAGTAACATTAAAGGTCCAAGCTATAATTCAACCATGGGTCCCCCTGCATGGAATTTTCCACGTTGTTACTGTTGTTACGTTTCATTAATACGTTATCTCCTTTGGCAAAGAAGTGAAAGTGTCAGCCACCAAAGTGCTTCGAAAGGAAAGGGTTGAGTGACAGACAGGGATTGGTTTAAAGGGAAGTCAGGGTATAGAGAGATGTATTGGTTAATACGTTGAAATAGCCTTACATTAGTAGCATTTGTCATTAGAAACATATCAACTACTTTAATTTCTTCAAAAGAACCCCTAAATGTAAGACTAATTTTAACCTAAGTAGGCTGCCATGTTCTTTTTCGATTACGTAAAATGGTCGCATGCACAGACACTAGTTCTTCAGTTAATAAAAGATAGTGTAGTATAAAAACGTATCTATAAATAATGCAAAAATAATAAAGAACGAAAATAAAGACAGTATTTGATGAATTTTCATACATTTGAATATTTTCTGTCAGAAACGATACAAACATAGATATTAACCAAAATCATTGCGAATTTAAAATATAAACGATGTTTTAGGTATTATTAAATGCATTTCATCCCGATTTTGACTTTATGTTGATTTATCAACATCAGTACCCTATTGTCTTCTCTCTCGGTCATTGACGGGCTAATTCACGTGTGCTCTTATACAGAATAAATAACCAAACCGCAAGCATCGTATTATTGTGTTTATCAATACATTCTCATCATTTAAAATGTACACGATAATGGTGGATGATGATGTCTTTAATAGTCTTAACTGTCTAAAAGACGGTAGTTTAAAGCTATGATTTAATGCATGTTTACATTGAACAGACGCTTACATGAACGCTTTAATGGCAGGCAGGCTGACTGGCTTGTGACAAAGGCGGGAAACAGATTCGGACAGCCTTCAGAGGCAGCGTAATAGAATTCTGTTTGAAATATAAAACAGAGTGCGCAACTGTAATTACTTTGAAGACAGCAAAGGATACATCTATGCTGCCTTCAAAAATTTACCTGATGATGGAGGTCTCTCAGGAGACAGGTATAAAGCAAACATTGAATTCAGACGTGCCTTGATGTCTTCCTACCTTGAAATGCTGCTTCTGAAAACCTGTGTGCTTTGCTGTAGCGTTAAGAGAACGGGCCGAGGCTGCAACCATTTGACGTAACAAAAAAATGTTGACCTCCAAGTAACTTTTTTTTCAAAAGACATAGAGTCAATGCCGTTGTTAATATATTAAGCCATACATCTCTCTATACCCAAGGTTCCTTTTAAGCCAGGTCTAGAACTTATATTTAAGTCATCTTTAAAAACAAAACTTAAAAAAACACTACTGTGTGATCTTGAGACAAAACACATGCGCTAATTATGTCAGTGCAAGGAGCAATTTAAAAAAAACAATATTCTGCAAAACTGCTATGGATTTTTTTGTATTTACAGGTCCTCTGACATACGTAGGCCTAAGTCACATGATCATTCTTTAAAGATGTAAAATTGTGTACTATAACCTTCCAGAAACACCCCATGCGAGGCCGCTCCTTAGCATAAGGGGCTTTCCATCTCATTGCCATGATTTTTGGAAATAATTATCGCGAGATAAAAAAGTTTTAAATGCATATCGCTTGAAGGAAACGGCATTGTTTCGCAACCATCATTTATTGACATTAAGAAAATTGGAAATCTGTAATGGAAACCAAGCTATTGTCTGCAAAGTCTAATAGGGATGTAACGATCTAGCGCGAACTGGTTGAAAATCAATCATTATATGTCATGATTCAAGTCATTGGAGGGGCCGCTGCGTTCACTGCAAACTTGGTAAATGTGGGTATGTTGCCAATTTTTAAACGTAAATTCCAAGAAAAGTACAAAGTCTTAATACAAAAGTCTCTTCAATATAAACATATTATTCATTTTTATTTGATTTGGAATTTGTTTTAAATTTGCAGTTTAGTTTTTTTTCTTGACAGAAAACATATTTTTATTTTACAAAGAAATGTGCATCTTTTGAGGAATAATACAAGCGCAGTTGTTTATTTAGAATAGGTCTTTACTCATTTTGCAAATAGGAATCATGGATAAATCATATTGCAAAATCAGTATCCTGAATCACATTGCATTGTGATCGGAGTTAAATTATAAAACATGCAGACACATTTTCTAATAATATTTGTGAATTAAATCTGGAGAATGTGAAAATTTCAGCAAAATGTAGGATAAAATCCGTATTGGCTGAAGTTTCATCACATTCAGAAGGGCAACGAGAACGTGAAGAACAAGTAAACACTATGAGGCCAAATGAATATTTATAACCAGCTGAACAGGGAGTGGTCAGGGGACCACTGCGAAATGTTTATTCATAAGAGGATTATGTAAAATAGCCAGAGAGGCGTGTTGGTACATTCAGACAGGGTCTAATGGTCAGTAATTAAAACTCAAAGCTGGTGTTGAAAGCAACAGAGAGCACTCATTGTTTCGGGTGTTGAAGAGTAAGACTGGTATTCCCTTTAGAGAACCGCATAAATCCCGCACCATTCTGTGTATTGATTTGTGTGTGTGTTTCTGTGTGTGTGTGTGTGTGTGTGTGTGTGCGTGCGTGTGTGTGTGCTGACAGATGGGAGCACATCACAAGCCTGTCTCTGACCAAACACTCACACATGTTCTCCTACCCCACATTTGTTTGTCCTTGTCTTCACCTTTTGGACTTCACCTCCATCTAATCGTCCACACTTTGTTATGCACATTTACAAAAGCTTTCTGTGTGGCTGTTATGGTGAACAAGAAATTATACTTTATTATTCCTCACAAAAAGACTCTTTTACAGGCTGACACACAAAGGGATTGTTGAAATACAGCAAGGGAATTGAGCTATTGTGAATGAGCTCTTTTTAAGCTTTCCTGTACAGGAAGTCTATCTAAACACACCAGACTCTATCCGCCCTCCATAGCCAATTTAAACATAGGTGTCAGTTTGACTTTTACTGCAATGCAACTGTTTGCTCTGTCTTACTTGACTGTACAACCTGTGTAAGCTCTAAAGCTGTGTAAATGCAGTCTTGGGCTCTTTTCAATGGACATTCTTTGTCATTGACAGATTTTTTATACCAGTGACGGAAAAATCTGAAAGCCGTCCGTCATTTTGAGGGATTGCAACGAGGGCAGTTTGTAATTCCCCTTTTTTGTCAAGCTGGTCGCATTTTAGGGGATTTACAGTAAAAACCAGTAGACCAGTTATGATGAATGAAGACGAAGGGTCAGGAATGCAATCAATCGAAGGGAGTTTACTGAAAAAAAAGTGTTTGTAGTTTTTCCAGCAGAAGTCATCTCCAGCACTCAGTTCCACAGGCCGACCTGCCTTTCATCCAAAATGCTGTTGTATTTAAGCTAACAGAGTCAACTAACTCATCATTACTTGGGTAAATCAAGCTCACATGATTGGTTATCAATCAATCATACAAGAACATAAAGCTCTCAAACCCTTCTGGAGTCATGAAACAGGACATCTGGTATAGTCCTAGATTATCAAAGATGACAGGCATGTACTATAAAATAACTTAATTATAACATGACGTTACGTCCGTCTCATTATTTTCCACTCTTTCTCACTTTCCTGAACAATACAAACACACATACACAAACGCCACAATGTGTGATAACAGATGTTTTTCATAAATGATGATAAGAAGTCCCTTTTCACAGTAACACTGATCTCTTCTCTTTTTTGTCCTAAAATATTAATGGCAGACAGTTATTAGATGAAAGAATGAAGAGATATTTCAGTTCACATCAATGACATCTTCACTGGAACTCATACAAAGAAGTCTTTAGTTTTCAAGAGAAAAGAAAGGAAAGGGAGAGAAACAGACAGGAAGAGCATATTGATCTTATTAGTGATATGGACCCATATACTGTATGTTTTCAGAATTATTTTGCACCTGGTTTTCATTCGCCATTGTTTGTTTTGACGTTCACAATTTCTCCTCTCAGTCGAAATTTTTGCATTCTTGTTTGCTTAAACTTTAAATTCTAGATTTTACGACAATAAACCACATTCTTCACACCCGTAACCTGTAATAATGTGCTGGATCTCACCTACAATGATAACAGTAACCTCCAAAAAAGTCTCCAACACCATCTTTTGAGAAAAGAAAAAAAGCAGCTGGAGGGTTTATTTACAGGGCTTTAAAGAAACAGTTTACCCCAACAGTAAAATGTTGTCATTATTTGAAACCTCATGTCATTCAAAACCTTTTCCACACACTTTTGCAACTTGTATACCTGCAGCAACAACTACACCACATTGTCGCTGTCTTTCCTGACATTTTAGTTCCATTTCAAAGAGGTGAAAACAAACGCCTGACAAAAATGATGCATGTTGAAGTCTCTTACAGTTTTCTTTAGTATACTACATAGTGCTTTCAGTTGTTTTAGTGTGGAGAAGCTTTTGGAAAACACTTGAAAACTCTAGTGTGAACAAAGAGTCTTCCCCTATTGCAACCAGAAAGTTAATTCAGAATGCTGCAACCTTACAAGATGTAATCCAGTCAAAAGTATTTATAACAAACTTAAATGTAAATGTTTTCCATTTCCAAACCGAATGAATGGACTGTACTGTTGTGTTAAATCTGTTCAGTTTGTACTATTTTACTGTTAGATACTGTGTACTACAAGTCAAGGTAAAATAAAAAAACAGAAGTACAGATTTTACTTTAAAAACACAAGTTTGAACATATTAAACCCAGTTATTTTTCAGTATATTTTAGCTTCATATCAAGTTATAAGGTGATCTATAGTAGATCTGAAGGGAATTCATTGAAAACATTATTGGTTGTATATGTATTTTTCTTTTTGATGGATGGGCTCTGCCAGGCTTTGCATCTTGGGATGAAAATGCCCCCAAATGTGAAGGACCCTTGACACCAGAACTTTACCTCTATTGTTTAACTTTACAAAGTGACCTGGAAAGATAGATTCCAACTCTACTGTAGGGGAATATAGTAAAAATAGCTTACCTTGGGTACTGAAACTGTTGTGCACTGTAAATCATAGAGTGTGAGTAAATGATGACAGAATCTCGATTTTTGGAAGTTTTTGCATTCATGTTTACTGAACAATTTAAATAAACATAGGCAAAAAGTGAGTGGCTCAAATGAAAGCTGTGAGACAAATGAAGGCATGAAGCTGTAAAGTTGAGTGTTAGAGGAGAGGTCTGCATGCGGATCCTTACTCGCTGAATTGTCAAAGCTAAGATACACTTCTTGTCAGCATCTTGTATCTGTAGTTTTCAAAAATTAATTACAAAATATCCGCTACAATGGAAGCAATTGTTCTCGTACAGAACAGCAGAAATACTCGTGTCTCAATGATAAAGGTGAAATTGATCATCAAGACACAAGCAGAACAAATATGAGGATACCTGATTAAGCCACTGTTCTGACACTCTCATTGTTTCTCTGTATCTCTCTTTCTGTTTATCTCTGTACACCCCATACACAGAGACACAATGTCATCAAAAATAGAATAATTCAAGGTGAATAAAGAGATATCTTTTTGAAAAAGATACTTTGGCGAAAGCTAGAATTGGGCGGTGAGGGTTTAATCAGAAATGCCATTTTAAACACACCTGGAAATATGAGTAAATAAAAATGTTAGAGAGAAAAAAGAAAACAGGGGTTGAATGGAAAAAGGCTTAGACTTTGCATAGAATTTGCAACAATCATACAAAATAAAAAACAAAAATTTTAAATTTTCTTTTCCGCAGTGCAAACTATACATCTTTTAAAGGAACAGTTCACCCAAAAATAAAAATTCTGCCATTTATTCACCCCAAGTTGTTCCAAACCTGTATTAAAAGTCTTTGTTCTGATTAACACAGAGAACGATATTTGGGAGAATGCTTGTAACCTTACAATAATAGTCAAAAGTACCTCAGACCTGTAGTTTTCCTAAATTCTTCAAAATATCTTCTTTTGTGTTCAACAGAACAAAGTAATGAATAAAGCAATTTTTCCTGCTAGGGGTCAATGGTGGCCAAGAACTGATTGGTAATACAAGCATTCTTCGATATTTATTTCTGTGTTCGTCAGAAAAAAGAAAAAAATAAGATATGTAACAACTTGGGGGTGAGTGCATGATGACAGCATTTTTATTTTTGGGCAACTGTCCCTGTAATCTTCATATTGCGCCATGGAGTCAATGTTACAAATAAATCCTCCCATCGGCCAAAATCCCCCTGCTGGTCAAACTTCTTTTTGGCATATAAATTCACAGGTCAAGGTTTGCTAAATCTATCAAATCTGTTTGTCTGTCTGTACATCTCCAACAGTTTTTATTTTCGTAGCACACTTTGTTAACTATTGGCAAGCGCAGCTCATTAAAATAATGAATTATCGAAACTGTGTGTGTGTGTTATTTGTCTTCAGTCCTTCCAGTGCTGTATTCACTTTCCTTCAAACTGACAGGCGCTGCAGAAATCGGGAGAAAGAGCTCAGCCGGGAACCATATAAAAACAAGAAGCAAACTAATTACAATCAGAATAATTAGAAGGCATGTGGCTGTCGGCCAGCCCGGCTCGTTTTAAAAAGAAATGTTACCTCTCTTAAAGACTTAAAGGAAAAACTCTATATTGTATTTACAATCATGGGAACTGCTCCTGGCTTTGAATCAATTGGACTCGGCAGAGCGATTATAAGTCCTGGGGTCTAAATCTTTCACACAGTTTGATTTGTGTGTGTGTGTGAGAGAGAGAGAGAGAGAGAGAGAGAGAGAGTGTGTGAATGTGTGCTAGACCCAATTAGGTTAATTAATTAGAAATACAATCGATAAATGAAACTTCATGGTTTGTCGATTGAGAAATTCCTCCTCTTTTATCAGCAGGCACAGGTTTAGCGGGAGCTCATCTGTAGAATGCTGATGAACAAGACAACTTTTAAAAAAGAATTATCCACCATTTTCCATATTCTTTCTGTCTCCCACCACTTTCCAAATCTGTTTATGTATGAATGGGCTGCTCATTATGCAGACGTGCTCCAACATCTTAATCTTACTGCAGAACTTTCACAGCCATTAAAAGTTACAATTAAAATTACAGCCACACAGGGCCTGTCACTGCTGTCAAAGGACAATTTGAATAAGAAAAGCCCTGCTAAAATAAGCCACCTCGAAATGAAGTTTTGAATCTGACAGTGTAAAATTATGTGGAGCAAGAAACGTTGTGTTCTCTTTTGTTTCCTATTGCTCTGTGTGTGAATGTCACAGTGTAACTGCATTCAGTCATTCACTAAGGAGTGTTTGTTTTCCAATGTGAATTTATTCTACCTACATCAACAGCGCTCTTGCTCTTATTGATTTTATTCAACGCTCCTGCAACAATAACTTACTATCGAAAAGCTTTCTTTCCAGACTAAATCTGTACATCTTTATTCCCGATACAACATATTATTATAGACATATACAATCTGAAATCGGTAGTACTAACATATTGACATATAGACATGCCTTTACAGTAACTATAGTAAAAATGAATTCCGTAAATTCTAACGTACTACTTAATTTACTTATCTCACTACATTACTGTTTGTAATAAATGATGATTTAAATTATTATGAAATGTGCCAACGCAATCTGGATATCTGTCTTGTCCAAGGGCAAAACACTTTACTTGCTCCTTGTTGGGTTTTAACCAGAGGCTTTGGATACCAGCACAGATCTGTAACCGCACCACAGTGCGCTGTCTTTTGGAAATCGCAAACTGATGAGTTTATTTGTTAAGACCAGTTGCGTCGAGGAACCATAAAAAATATATGTAACACAGTTTAAAGTAGGGAAGGAAGGAGGCGGGAACCGTCGAACATTCAAACTAAGTTTAATCCAAATAAACAAACAATAACACAGAAGTCATTTAGACCGGCAGCCAGTCGGATGCCGGCCACAAGAACATAAATACAAACGTAACATATGTCAGGGCCTGGTCCTCTCTCGTCGAACACTCTGCCGCTCGTCCTTTTATGCTTCCGATCTCCACTGTGAGAGATACGGAGCCGGTGCAACGCTCTGCTGACAATCATTATTCACTTATCGGCCCGCGTCCTTCCCTCGCGGCTCTCGTCCCGCCTTGCTCGTCACAATATATTTGAATGAAATCATATACAGCAAATCTCAGTTGACAGTGCACGTACTCATATCAGAATCTACACATCTAAGGTTAAACCTAAGCTTCTCATGACGCCTGTATGGAATATTTTTGTGAAGTATTGCCCGTTCTGTTTGTCTGGGTAGATTAGGGCTCGCTTTCTCTTTCTGGAAGAAGAATAGGCCCAGCAGAGCCAGACACTCTCAGTTCAGAATAATCTAAACTGGAGGACGAAGAGCCTCAGGGAAGCCAAAGAAAACAGTCCTCTGTTGTGGGTGAGCCTTAACATCCTTCAGTGAGCACAAGCCACTGAAGTAAAAGGGTGAGCTAAGTTCAGCAACTTCTTATTTGTTTATGCCAGCAGTGTATATAAAGCATCCAGTTTGCGACAGCCCCTCTGGTCATTGTCAAAGAGTGGTCACTTATTTAATTGATCTGTGTATTTATTTCTCTGACATGAAATTCTGGTGTCTCACTATCCACTACTTACACTGGACTTAACATGTCCAGAGAGAGAGAGAAAGGGCGAGAGATTGTGGCTAAAAATTTTGTCAATACTTAACATGTAAGCTTTAAACTCTTCACTTTAACTAATGTAAGAACATTTACTGCATATTACCAGTTATTGCTTTTTGTCACAGGCAAAGACACTTATGAATCATTTGGGTGCCACTAAGATGCACAACAGTGCCATTAAGAAATACAATCAATTTGTCAAGTGCACATACAGGCCTGTTTCATGTACTTTCAAAATAGATGTTAGTTGATCTCTTTGTACTCTTTTACACTCTCTCAATACCACCAACATGGATCATGTCATTCCAAAGATCCACTGAAGAACCTCTGAAGAACGACTTGAAGCACCAAGATATGATTTTATATTGCACTTATAACATATATGGTATATTATATATAGCACCATTTTTTTAGAGTGTAGCTTTTAATCAAATGTGTTACAAATCTGACCCTGGACGACTAAACCAAAATTGAGATTTTTACATCATCTGAAGCCGAAGAAATAAACTTTCTATTGATATATGGTGGAACATCAATTGTTCATAAAGCTGACTCTGAGGGTGCATAAAAAGCTAAATATTGAGAAAATCGCCATTGAAGTTGTAATCTGAGGCAGTACAGCAGGCCATCCATTCACAAAAATAAAGTTTTTATATATTTAGGGTGGGGTATTTATAAAATATCTTCATGGAATATGATCTTTACTTAATATCCTAATGATTTTTTGCATAAAAGAGAAATCAGTCATTTCTACCCATACCTTGTATTTTTGTCAATTACTAAAATTTTCCTGTGCTTCTTGTGGTTCAGGGTCACAAGAAATAAGCCCCGCGAAGCAGTGGGTTACAGTGCATTTTATAAGGCTATGTAATGCGGTCTGCAGTTATAAATCAGGGTTTTGTAAATCTATGGTTAAACACTTGAACAGAAATGTTTATTGTGTAAATGTGTACAGGAAAATGTCTATTGTAAAGTATTGTTTTTTGTAACTTGTAATCTACAATTCAGTCTTCTAATGAAATGATTCAGAAATGCACCCAAGTTTTTCACCTACTCTTGCACTTGTGTATATGGTTAAGTGACAATAAAAGGATTAGATTTTTTTATGTTTACTGTTAGGGTGAAATTCCCTACCTGATGCCCCGATTTAGACGTACACACACAGTTGAGGTGATGTGGGTCCGCCTCAAAACTCACAATACATCTAGTGCCTTATGTATGGCTAACTCTATACAGTAATTGATTGGTGCCTGTATGTGTGAAGATCACAACAGAGTCAGCACTAAGAATGCACATTGCATGCTTGCATTTGCTACAAATTGTCGTCTGACATATTTAGTAATGCAATCTCCACGAATCTTATAAAAGCCTAAATATTATCTATTAATAATTGTGTACATTGGTTTTCATCATGAATGTATGTGTGAAGGTAAATGAGAAGAGGCTGAGAGGTAAAGGAAGTGTAAAAGAGGGTGGATGAGAGAAGCAGAATACTGTGTGTGGTTTTTGTGCTTTCTTTCCTGGAGGTAGTCTTGATTTCGTTGGTCCCCATTAACTGAAGAAGCCAAACAAAACACATGAAAGTGTTGCTTTTGGCCTTTCCTCATTCTAGTGTGTTGAACTTATTTCCGTGGGATGTTACCAGAAATTGTTAAACGATCCTTAAAAATAATAATCAGTTGATCAACATAACAGTGCAGTGTGTTTTATATCCTTAGGCAAGACGTGCTTGTATATTAAGTTAGCTCGTACTGTTAATAACATAGGATCAAGTGAGGTTGCCAAGGAAACAGAGTCAACCTGCAGACATGAGATAAAAACTAGAATTTTATTTTAGATTTATTCATTTAGAAGACACTTCTGCCAAACTGATTTAAACAGTTTGATATATCAGTGTACCACAAGGGTTATAGATTTCCTATTTTAAAGGGATACTTGACCCAAAAATGTTAATTCTTTCATCATTTATTCATTTTCAAGTTGAATAAATGATGTTCTGATGAACACAGAGAAAGAAATTTGGAAGAATGCTTATAACCAAGCAGATCTAGCCCCCCATTGACTCCCATAGTCATAGGAAATAATACTTTATAATTGTTTTGTTCTGTTGAACAGGAAAGAAGACATTTTGACGAATGTCATCAGAACAAAGAAATGTATACAGATTTGGAACAACTCGAAGGTGAGTAAAGATGACAGAATAAAAAAATGTGGGTGAAGTATCCCTTTAAGAATAACTTTGCATGCAAATGTACCACCATGCTAGGGTGTTCCTGGTGGTTGCTATGGGTGGTTGCTAAGGTGAGTGGTTAAAGGTCCTGTTTAAAAAAAATAGCAGTTCATGGTACTCCACCTCTCCCTAATCTCTACGGTTGCTGACACAAGACTAACATGTTGTCACGTTTTTACTTCTTTGCTGAATGAGATAACAAGTTAACAAAATGCTCTGTGTAGAGGAGTTTGTCTGTTTAGGGATACCGTAGAAACATCTTTGGGAATTCCTTGCAAGGGAAACTGCGGTGTATGTAGATAGACAAAACGCTTCATTACGTAAGGTCTTTATACTCCTTATAGTTGTATATTATATTGCATTTCTGTCAAAAGATCTTCCAAAAAATGACACATAGGCCCTTTAATAATTTTTTGCCGTGTGGTTGCATGCTAATTCATTCTAAATAAGGTCACCGTACATCTCTATGAAATTCTGATCCGTAGACGTGATTCAGGGCATTTCATAAATGCAAGTATTTTTTATTTTATTTTTTATTGCATGTTTTACTGTCCTCCAGTGAAAAATAACAAATCCTATTACTTGGAAAAGTGATTGCACAGTGCACCCCTCTCCTCTGCAAGGCATGTGAAGCCAAAAATGATTCATGCCTGTAGCGCACACTTGAAGTTTCACATTCAGAATTATTTTTTTTTAAAAACGTAAGCATGAGCAATATATGCGATGCTTTCTTTGGCTCACTTTTAGTGTTTGGTGAAGAAGGGATTCTGATTCCCTTAGCTTTTATTCATTTCATGTTCCCAACACCCCCCTTCCTTTCCCAATCCAGCATAGCGTGTGAATTGTTGCGGGAAAGATGTAAAACAAGCAGTAACGTTACCCAGTAGGGCTGTATTTTTCTGAAAGGTTCAGTGTCGACTTGCTCTCTTTTTGTTCCCTTGATATGTCACATTCTTTCTGCAAGCTCAAAGTGACCCCCAACCCGGGAACGCTTTGGGAAAGGTTTGCTTCCGCCCTTACACATGCTCTTGGAGATTCGCCTACCGCCCGGCTTTCAAAACAGTGTAAATTTGTTTGAAGAAGCAGAGATCATTTTGTTTAACATGTTCCATTAATCACTGCGGTTTCTCCTGGTTCTGTAATCAGCTCTGGGTCTGTATGATCCAACTGCTATCTTCTCCGAAGACTCTCCTACCCCTGCAGTTCATGGTTCATGGCAAGTTTCAGACTATGGGGTACATGGGAAATTGAAAAGCTAACATTTACTCAAAGACCACTGATAGAAGAATTGCATAGAGGAAAAAGAGTTGGAAAGGACATGGCCCAAAAGGCAGGTTGTGTAAATGGCAGCGTGTTGGTGTTTATAGGTTACTGGCGGACTGAAAGGTTACTCGCTGCTATTTCCTTCCCTGTCTAGAGCTTGACATTTTCTGACACCCTTGACCAACTGTCTATTAATTATGCTGACATTTCAGGCTAAAGTGTTTGTTGAAAAATGCCAGAGCAATCTTGAGGCATTTTAGTGAACACTGGGATCTTTTAATTGCTTTGGTAACATCTGTCTCCTCTCTGGCCAGGGTCAGATGATCCCCGACCGGACAGATAGAAGGTCATCATCGATCATCCATATTCTAATTAATGAAGCTTTCTGTTTTTTTTTAATCACCAATTTTTAGAGGAATGTTAAGGTTTGAAAGTAATTTCTCACAGACAGCATATTATTGATTAACACAGAACAACTGTGTTGCACAGCAGATGTGCATAATTTAAACAAGCAAAATTATAAATTGAAAATTTTTCATGAAATATTGCAGTGTTCACTGTGAATAGCTTATCAATGTGGATAATTTTCTTTTTAAAATGCGTGTGCTCTCACAATCTTTCGTTAAAATCTGAAAATTCACTACTATCCATCTCAATTTATGTACATTAACTGTCAGTCTGCTGCCAGTTTATTTCCAAAATGCAACGGCTGTTTTATACATCCAATCATTTTGCAAAGCGCAAGCCACGCCCACTTTTTTCTAAATGAACTTTCTGGGGAGTGCAAACACTGTGTCATTCTGCATAGGATTTGACCAAATGATTTAAGATGATTCTTTTGCTCTTTCTCAAGAATCAAGCTTTGTCGTATGCTTAGAGCCCTCTCAAAATTGATGTGTTTGAAAAGCACATCCCCATATTTGATCTTTTAAGTGGCCCATTCATTTTGGGATGAAGCTGTGATTCTTTTTTATTGCTGTGATTAGTTCAAGCGTGACAGCAGGAATGTGTGCGAGACCACCGGCTGTTACAGACAGATGAAGTATGGAGAAGATAAATAAACCTAGTTATCTTTTTGGGTGACATTAAGGTTGGAGTCTGATAAAGAATTCCAGTGAGAAAGCAAAGAATGACATGTACCTCACCGGTGCTCTTAATCGTATTCCGTTCGGTTTGGTTGACATGCTTTGATGTGGAATGTTTAACAGTCATTTGAAAGATACAGCACATTTACGAGTTTCAAAATATCAGAAGTAGGGCATGTACAGAGCGTACAGGTCTGTTTCGCTAGTTAAATATTTAAATTACCTTTTAAGAATATTTCATAGGACATCAAAGAATGATCTGAAAGATAACTGCCTAGACAAATTAAAAGAAAATATGAATCTAGAGATGAGTCATGAGCTAAATACTCTGTTAACTTGAAAATAGTTGTAAAGATAATGAGAAAATCATTTTCCAAGGCAGTTATGCACATCATTAAGCTAAATGCCATCATTTTATTAGATCAAAACAGTTTGAGAAATACAGTAAACTAGCAGATGCTAATGATGTTTACAGTTTACTTGAATTTAACTGGTGCTAATTGGCTAATTCTCTCTGACATCATTTTTCTCTTCTCCCCCAGAAGAGAAGCAACTAAGCCTGTGTAGAAAACGAGAAATATATTACAGTATGACTGACGGTCTATTACAATTATGAATTAAATGCAGGTGCATCTTAATAAATTGAAATAATCACAATTAAAGATCATTCAAACATCATTACTCTATTGTGTCAGATGATAACATTGTACATGTATTACAATAAGTGGCTTTAGAAGTCAATTTATAGTTAGTTTCATTTCCTTGTGATTCACTTAAAACCTGTTATTGTTTTATTGTTGGTCTCGTTTGAAAAAAGAAAAGTAGCCAATTATACACACAAACAAATAAAGGTATGCAGTAAAAACTAAATAAAAAAAGTTAATGTGTTTCTTTGATTAAAAAATACATAAAAAAATGGATTACAAAAAATCTAAGCACACTCTTTATAAAAAAGAATCAATTTCTCTCCCTACATAAATAATAAAAAAAACACCAAAGAATGTATTCTAGAGGCTTAGACCTTTCCAATGATATATAGTTTGTCATGATTCGATTAGAAATTGCATGCACAATATTGATGCAAACTTAGGTGTCCCGTATACGGAACGGGTGATAATTAACAGGCTACGATGACAGGTTGCATAAAACTCATTATTGTAACCCACTCTGTAATTGTATTAATTGTTAATTGTGGTTATAGTCCAAAATAAGCAGCAAACTTCATGCCGATACTGGAACCCTGAATCTAAAATGGCACACTGTGAAAATAGGAACTGTATTACATGAAGTTGTTTCCTTTTGAGTGGTCAAACTGTACATTATATACTAGGATTTTGTGTGTGTAGTATCAATACTTTCCAGACCGCAATCCGCCGTGTTTTCATTTTTCATGTGACCCTTATGCTCTGCACCTGCAATAGGTACAGTCACAAATATAAAACAAGCACTATTCACCCATGATAAATCTACTTCTTTCTATCACATATGCTTAAAACGAGCCACCCGGCTACGTTTTCTGCAATCTATAATTCATAAACTTTTTTATTGGATACAATAGTGGAATCCAAGGGCTTTTATCAAAGCAGGGTGTGCATGTGTTTTTGAGGTCCGTTCTTCTAAAGAACAGGTACATTAACATGGTGACAGGTGTCTTGTTACCTAAGGGCTGTACTGAGACATGAATAAAATGAAAGCAAATCACATTTTTCCTATCAATACTGTAGTGAATATTTTGACCAACTGAATATTTTTATGCAGCAATTTAAGTGCAACTCACGCTCCTACAGTAAATGTTTTTTAACAACCACAATGCTGATCGTAAGTGGATAAAATTAAGCATTTTGCACGTTGCCTGCAATCCATCCGGGTCTATTGTTTGACTTCAAATAAATATTATGTCATCCCGAATTGGCAGTATCCCTGAACGGACAAACTGCTCTACAGAGCACATTTCGTAAATGTTATCTCCTTTGGCAGAGAAGCAAAAACGTGATCTTAGTAAGGATGTAACGATTCACTCAGCTCACGATGCGATGCGATTCACGATACAGATCTCTCAATACGATTCATTCACAATTCATTTTTACGAAAGGAGTTGAGACAAATTAGGAATTAACAACTATTATTTCTTAATGCTGCATGTTTCTTTCTGAAAGAAAAATAAAATGTTTTTTCTGTTAAGTAACGAAACTAATTTCAAATCGAATTCTAAATCAAATAAAAAGTGAACAATACAAAAATCTCTTCAAATTAAACAACAACAAAAGAATTTGTCCGTGCTTTTATTGGATTTTTTTACATTCCAAGTTTGCAGTAAACACAGCAGCCCCTGCTGTTAAAAACATGCATTGCGATTCAAATAATATCTCAACTGGCTTGAATCATCATAATATGATCGATCTTCAACCGGCTCATGGTAAATCGTTAAATCCCTACATCTTAGTCCTGTGTGAGTCCTCGTAATGCTTCGAAAGGGAGAGGGAGTTAGCCGTTGGTTGCAATTCACAACCTCACAGCTAGATGCCGCTACATTTCATACACTGGACCTTTAATGTTGCTGTAATTTAGAAAAAAACTTGAATCACTTAGCAGAATCCATTATACACATTCTTTTTGAAGATTAACATTCTTCAAACATAACTTTTCTGAGTTTGATCCTGAGAAAACCAACAAACTTCCCAAAGTTCAGATCTCTGCTTATTCCTGTGGCCAATTATCTCTCTCCTGCTATCTGTCTCTGCCTCTGGAGAGGGCAATTTCAGCCCTGTTAAACGGTGAAGAGAATCGACACATCTTCAGAGAGGGGTTTCTTTTACAACTCACACCTGTCTCCACGGAACTGAGCCAGAGTACATTCACCTCCAGCTGTCTCGCTCTCAGAGTTAGTAAAAAATCTTGACCCTGATTTCATAAACATGTTCTCGCAGCATATTCCTCCGGCTGTAAGATTAAAAGTATTTTCAATAAAAGACCACTGCAGATTGCATGTGGTTGCACCAGTTTGCTAAAATTCTGAAGGGCGTTTAAGGGCTAAACTACTTTGGATCTCTTATAAAAAAGTTTTAAAATAATTCACAGAATCAAAGGGTGAAGTACTTTAGAGTTGTAACTGGTGGTAGTTAAATCTGGAATTGTATTGATATGAAGCTTAAAATAGTGCAGGACATTTGAACCAATAGTTTTGTTCTTGTGGTTTTAAAAATAGGCTACTGATGTGATAAAATGGGAGATTATAGAAAATCACGATATGTTAAATGAATGAAAACGAAAAGAAAATTAATTCAGCCAGACTCATAAAAAACAGGAATTCCGCAATTCTTATTAAAGTACATTTACAGTTTATTTATTCAACCACAAAACCTTGTTTCATAGTTAGCTTCATCTCGCTGTGAGTTTTACTTGTACAGTTGGATGGATAAGCAGGAGGAGAGCAGAAATGGATTGTAGTTCTCAGCAAAGCTGTCATACATGTGCTGCGCTTTATGTTTGCCCAAAGTGGTCGGTTATTACCCGTAATGGGCCGATGCATTATGGGTAATTTGTCTAGTGCAGACCGCATAGACCTTGGCATGCTGGTGTTATGGTTCCATTAGTCTCGAAAATTGAATGTAACATTGATCACTGAGATAAGCACACTATAGCTCCTACATGCTTCAGTTCTGTTCGTCGGAATAATGTCTTTAACCCACATGGAAAGAACAAGCAAGGCATATATAGCAAGGCATCAGGTTAATATGATATACAGTTTATTTAGTTATTTGTATTTGTTGTAATGTGTAGAACTGAGCAGAGGAGATGACTTTTCTCAGTTTTCCAATAAAATATCTAGCTTATATCCTGCTAAAAGGACCAGCATGTCTGGTCACTAATGTGTAATTTTTAGGAGGATCTATTGACGGAAATGCAATATAATATACATAACTATGTCTTCAGAGGTATATAAAGACCTTACATAATGAAACGTTATTTTTTTATTGCCTTAGAATGAGTCCCCTCACATGGAATTCTCCATGTTGTTTCTACGGTAGCTCTATACGGACAAAACTACCCAGCAGAGTGCATTCCTTAAATATGTTTTCTCCTTCAGCAAAGTAACAAAAACAGAACAACATCTTAGTTCTATTTCAGCCACCGTAGTGCTTGGAAAAAGGGTTGGTGGTGGAGTGAGCCGTTGGTTGCAATTTGTAACCTCACCGCTAGATGCCGATAAATGTCGTATACTGGATCTTTAAGGTCCAGTGCTTCTGTTTCGATTTGTTGTGGCCATTAAACACAATACGTCCTTGGTCCACCCCTTTTTATCGAGGATGCATTGGGATGTAAATTGTGCTGGCACATCGCAGCCCTGTTTCTCAAAATGCATTTCGCCGCAATGACAGTAAAGCTGTAAAACCCAAACAATCTTGTAAATATTACTGTTATTGCATTATGAAATATAATTTTAAGATTTTTAGGAGAAATATAGCTGTTCAACTTGGAATCTGGGGTTGATTGAAAAAGATCAAGCTATCAAGTGTGGCATCATGAACAAGCCTATGTCCTTCTGTCCTCTGAAGTTTATACTACAGAGTCAAACTTGCCAAGTCCAAACTAACAAGGACATACGTCCAAACCTGAAATGGCTTATATCGACACAAGAAATACATTTTATTTGGGTCTGGAACTAAGTATTTTTTGGATGTTTTAGTTGTTAAAGTCTCTAGTGACTATAGTCAGAGTTTCAGCATTATTAGTGTGCCTCAGTAAGAAATTTTAATGACTTGCCAAATAAACATCAATCGCTGTTTTTCAAATTCAGCATCATCGCACGGCACCCTCAGATTTCATTAAATTGTTATACAAACGGAGCTTTGGAGATAAATCGAAATGACTGAGTAATATTCCCATGCATTTGAGATTATTACTAAATCAACATGATGTCTGGCATTTCACAGCAGAACTTGTGCTGAGAGACCTGACGCTTTGCTGAAATGAGAAGAAACTTATTTCATCTCGGTCACCGGGAAGTCATAAACCTGTCAGTCAAATATGATACATAATCCTCGGGAGGTTGTGCGTGTCTCAAGGAGGGAAGATATGAGAAATTATTACAGAGACATTGTGAAGGAAACATAGCCAGCTTGTGACGTGAGGTGCTATTGTAAAGCATTGTAACTGTATCCAGTGAGCTGCGGTATTAAACAATACATCCAGAACTGCAGTTGTGATATCTGTGAGCGAGACCTCTATTAACCCACAGTGAGAATCCAATACTGCAAGAAAAACCCGAAAGAAATTGCATGAGATTAGTTTGAAATATGCAACATAATCTCATCCTCCTTTTTAAAAGGTTAGACAAGGGTATGTATCGAACATGATAAACCCAGCGGTGACAGTGTGGATCATCTGGATTTATAAATGTTTCTATTAGAATAATTGAGTGGCACAAAAACTAAAAGCAAAGAGACATGAATAGAACTGCATTAGCTGTGCGCTAGAAACTTTTTTAAAGAAAGGATCAGAACTGAATTTACGAAATAAAGTCAGATAATGGTCAATAATTTGTCTGTGAGGTGGGCCAAATCCACATCTGTGGAGATGCTATAGAAGAACCTTAGTTCCCCAAATAACCATTTGTGACCATGGTGCACAAAACCAAGGGTCAATTGAGATTCAAACATCATTAAATTGAAAAAGCTTTCCATTGATGTTTGATTTGTTAGGATAGGATGATTTTTCAATGGAGACGGAAACTCAAGTGCAGGTTAATGGATAAGTTATTGAATAGTCCACCAAGAAGTAATAAACAGTCCTCCAGACACCACCAATCATTATTCATGCACTTTATTTGCACACTTTATTTTATTTGCACACTTTGTCATTTCTTATCCTCCATAGAAAACTAACATTTGTGAGAAGATGTAAGGGAAAGAATCTGCTCTGATGTAATACACGGCCAGGATGGCTGATGTTATTGATGATGGATGAGATATATTTTGATATATCTACTTCACTGTAAAGAAAAATGGTACACTTTTAACAAAAATGCACAGGGAAATTATCATATTCCACTCAGGTCCTATATTCCCGTCCTGAAATCAAAGAACATCCCTATGAATTAATGCAGCCTCTTCACATACAGAATCCTCAATAAAAGCACATATGACATTTTAGTCACTGAGAGGGTCTCTGTGTGTTTAAAATGCGTGCAATGAATGACTTTATTAATGAATAAAGCTACTTTCTGAAATGGGCCACATGTGCTAAAAGAAACAAAACATCAACATAGAGGAAACAAAGATACACTAAACAGGGACCCTGACAACAACTTTCTGAAAATCTGGAATTTGAGGGTGCAATCGCCTTTAAAGTTAATCAGAGGCGCAATAGCAAATCAGAAACGTTGCTAAGAAGAAACATGTTTGTTTTAAAGCTCTCTTTTGGCTTACCGCTCTAAGGACGTTTTCAAGGAGCGGGCAGCAGCGAGTGAGGTTTGTGGGCCCTTATTTGTAAAAGTTTTGTTCAGCATCCTCTTACAAATATAAAGTTGATATTAACAGTTAGAGATTATTTAAAAAATATCTTAACTGAATGTGATCTTTGCTTAATATTTACTTTTTTTGCATAAAAGAAAAATCTATAACTTTGACCCATTCAATGTATTTTTGACTACTGTTATAAATATAGCCCAGCTACTTAATACTGGTTTTGTGGTCCAGGGATACATTTACTCAAAGGTTTTATGAAAACCATTTCTTCCTTACTGTACTCAAGAGCGTTTTGCCACTACAAAGAACCCTTTGTGAAACCGAACTTTCTCACAAAAATTGGTTTTCTATGGCACTGTGAAGCACCAGAAAAGTTATGGATTTGGCTAAAGATAAAGAAGAAATAACTCAAGCCCAATGGCAGTAGCCTTGAATAAAATGAAATTCTTACCTACTTACAGTGTTTGAACTGTAGTTGGACCCCTTCAGCATCCAAACACACACTTGATCGATTGTTATTTTCATCTCATTTGGCGGTGATGAACATGCAGCTTTGTGCTTGCATAACAATATTTTGCATCATAGGAAGGATTTCAGTGCTGTGCGTAGTGGTGGGCTTTGCTGTACACAGGTTGATAAAGTATATGAGGTGTCAGAGGAAAGATGCAGGGATGTGAAGTATAGTTCACCACGGGACTCCAGTGTTTTACTCACATTTTGATTGAGGCCGTAAAGGGCCAAGAAACATGGTGAATAAAAATGAGCAATGCAGCGTTTAAATTCTCTCTCTCTCTTTCTGTTTTTTATGATTCATCCGTTTGACATATTCTTTTTACAAAACAGTATTCTATTTCTCATATTGAGTGACACGTTGTTGTTTTGCAGAGGTAAGCATTTTGTGAGAATCAATTTCTTTTTTTATATAAGTGGAGTGAGATCGGGTTGCGAACACAAAGCAAGCATCAGTTTTTGCTGTTTTGAGAGAAACCTGTCATTGTAAAGACAGTTTCATCATTTAACAGTGATCACTTGTTATAACTTGCTGGCTATTTGCTTGAATTCAAAGCCTAATCCAAGCTGGACAAATGTTTGAAAAATCTGAATCAGTTGCAAAATACCAAGATACGTTAAAGAATAATTTCCGCAATTAATGCATACAGATCAAATATCTATTTATTTATTGTTGGTGAATGATTGGGTTTAAATGATTTTTAATTGAGGGATTTCTCCATTTGATATGTTTCATTTTTGTCAGCCTAATTTTTCACTATTTTTGAAGAGTATATATGAAAGACCAAGTATGCAAATCTAATTCTAATCCAAGTATCTAAAATATTTTTTCAGAGAAGAATACAGAAATAGAACTTTTCAAAATCATTGTTGTGTAAACAGTAATTTATTCATATATGACCCTGGATCACATAACCATTCTTAAATAGCACGGGAAAATTTTTAGTCAAGACAAAAGTGTCAAAATTATTGTTTTTCTTTTGTGCCAAAAATCATTAGGATATTTAGTAAAGGTCATGTTCCATGAAGATATTTTTTAAATTTCCTACCTGAAAAGTGGATGGCCTACCACAGTGCCCCTGATTAAGGCAATTTTCTCAATATTTTGTTTTTTTTTGTACTCTCAGATTCCTGAGCTTTAAACTTTTGTATCTCAGACAGATATTTTTTTCTATTCTAACAACTCATACATCCATAGAAATGTATTTATTCATCTTTCAGATTATGTAAACATCTCAAATTCGAAAAATTGAGGCTGGTTTTGTTGTCCAGGGTCACATAAATAAAGTCTCAGTAGGTTTCTTTTTCCTGTGTCCATTCTCATATCACTTACTGTAGGCCTCGCATCAAAAAATCTAATTTAATTTTCTGTTCCTTTATTCATCTGATAAGAGAAGTGTAATAAGCAGGATCAGGTACGGCCAGCCAGTCATTTTCACAAAACACACTTTTTCACTTCGCATCTTGATCACCCTGATGGCATTTATTGTATGAGTTGTCAAGTGTACATATTGCTTTTTCTGAGGGCAGTGATCCCAACTACTTGTTTCCAAAAATATAATTTCACCACAGACAGTTATATCACGACATATGCAGTAATGAAAGCTTCTATTTTCTGTAAGTCAGGGGCTATTATGTCAAACAGCTCCTCTTTAGTGCAATATTGCTATATTGGCCTTCAACATAATTTTCTTTAATTTCGCTTGTTGCTGTAACATGTTAATATGACGCTTCCCTGTCAAAAACAAAAACTTGTGTGGACATCTCCATGGTTCTCTTTATTTGAAAGGCTCAGAACGCACCCAAATCTTGTTTTGCCAGTTTGTGTGAGGCTCGGGTTTAGATGTGGGGTTTAGTGAATAAATTATTGTATGTTGATATGAATACCATGGAATCTATAAAAGGTGTGTGTGTGTGTGCTGCCTCATTACATACATCTCGTGAAACCCAGAAGATCCTCTTTTATCCTCAATCTCTGACACACAAACAAAACAAGTGCAAAATCAATTCTTTATAGATGACGCTTGCGCCTGGCTTGAAGTTAACTTTCGGTCTGTCTTTGGTTATAATATTTAAAAAATATATATTGAATTTATGTTCATATTAATTTATATTCATATTTAATTGTATATTATTTGTATTAAATGTAAAAGTTATTTGCGGATGCCTGAAGTTAAGCTTGGGCCAAATCACATTTATTTATTAATTTTGTTGCCACTGAAACCATCTATATAATACACAGATTGTGTAGATTCTTTTGTGTTTATTTTCATCCAACAAAAAGTTTTTACCCTGATTAAATTTCCGTAAATAACCATTAAATCGATTGCAGTTTCTGTTGTGTTTTGGGCAGAGTTGTATTGTTTTTGCCAGCAGAACACTGACCAAATGTTAATGCAACATTTATTTTATACAGAACAGAAGTCTCCCATTCACGCTAGTTGTAAACTGCACCTAAGTGCTGGTTTAGGTCCTTGAAATACAATTTAGTATCTCTGCCATCTTCTGTTTCCATCATGAACAGAAGGTTAGATGCCCTTCATCGCCCCCTTCAGGGCATGGGGTGAACTTGGCAGCACCGGTTGCGCTTAATTGTACTGTAATGTGTGTTTGTATAACACTTTTCACGTTCAGCTGGTCTACATCCAACAGTTCAGTCAACACAAATGGTTGATTGGCAATAAAAAGGCATCTGAGATTTGCAGTAATCTCTCTTGTTATCATTTCCCCTTCATTAATGTGGGAACTCGCAATGCATTTCTTGTAAGTTAATTATGATGAAAGTATTCGTAAGAACACTTGGAAGTAGTTCAGGCTTTGGTTGAATTTCAGTGAAAGGAAATACCTGAGCAGGGAGGAACGTGTGGTTTTGGTCGGGTAATCTTATTATTACTGTACTCAACTGTGTGTGTGTGTGTGTGTGTGTGTGTGTGTGTGTAGGTGTGTGTGTGTGCTTTATTGCGTTTAGCGTTTCTTTGAACATTTGCACAAAGAGAAGTGCCCATATCTTTCATCTTCAATTTTAAAATAATACCTGAATTTCCTGCCACTAAGACTTCACAGACACTTAATGAAATGTAATGGTGAAGTAGAATAGATTTTAAAGGTGTATCATTACGTCACAACCAGACCACTTTATGTTCTTTTGTCATCGTCTGACATCGCTGTTTTCTTTTTCCCCTTTTAAATAGCGGATAAAACAAAAATATTCTTTAAATCAGAATATATTCTGCATTTCGGCAGCACTTTGACAAGGACGCTTATGACCTGTATCTAATACATCTGCTTGCATGCAGGTCAAGTGTACTGTCATGTTTTTACAAGAAAAACTGACACTTCACAGAGACACAAAGAGAGGGAGGGAGAGGGAGTGGTTCGCTGCTTGAATTCCCCACGATTAATGTTCCTCGTCTGCAACTGCAAACGCTGAAAATCATTTCATGTCATTGCGGTTGAGCGCGCTGCAGCTCAGCTGCGGCTCATGGGCTCCGTGAGTGTTGCGCGACGCCGCGTCAACGCTTGACTAAATGTGTGCATGTGTGTTCCAGAATAAAAATGGAAACATCTGAGAGCCCAAACGTTTATACATCTGAGACCACAGGTGGTGTATTTCATGCTTTGTGATCGGTCTCTATGGACACAAAGGAATAAGAATGCATAAGGTGCCCAATTTCCTCTCTTCCTCTCTCACTTCGCCCCTCTCTCTCTCTCTCTCTCTCTCTCTCTCTCTCCGTGCTGCTATAGATTTTCTAACCTATAAGCATTGCAGTGTTTACACTAAACAGTGATTAGGCCTATGTGTTAATTCTTTTAAACATCAAGTATCTGTCATTCAAGCAGAAATTATTTAAGGATGATTTATACCGGAAGAACACACTTCCTAAAACTTTCTTCTGCAGAACACAACAGAAGATATTTTGACTTAAATTGTATGAACACAAAACCACTGAGATATTTCTCAAAATATCTTCTTTGGCGTTCCACAGAAGAAAGAAGCATATACAGGTGTTGAGTGACAAGAGAGTGAATAAATGATGACAGCATTTTTATGTTTGGGTGAACTATCCCTTTAAAATTATGCTGTTCAGTGTAAGTTCTAGGAGATCAGAACTTTCTAGCAGATGTGAGACAGATACTGTTACTTTTTACCCTGAAGCTTTAAAATGTTGTCACAGACAACATGCACAGTAGTAGTCAATTACCCATGACCATTAAATGTCACTATACTACACTAGACAAACTAGACAAAAGCAAATGTTTTCTTTCTGACACCCACTTGTCTGTATTATTGTAATGGAGCTTTGTGTTAAATAGCAGTAAACGAAAAGGCTTATGATGTGCATACACCCGAAACAGTATTTGCACTTAAAGGAACAGTTCACCCTAAAATACATTTTTTGTTTCAAATCTGTTTACATTTCTTTCTGATGAACACAGAGAAAGATGTTTGGATGCTTGTACAAAACAATTCTTGGCCACCATTGACTATCACAGTAAGAAAACTTAAAATAATTGTCAGAAGTGACCCAGAACTGTTTGCTTTCCTACATTCTTCAAAATATTTTCTTTTGTGCTCAACAGAACAAGGAAATTATAAGGCAAATGTTCCTACTATGATAGTCAATAGTGACCAGGAACTATTTAGTTACAAGCATTCTTCCAAATAACTTTCTCAGTGTTTATCAGAACAAAGAAATTTATACAGATTTGAAACAACTTGAGGGTGAGGAAATGAAGACAGAACATTTTTGGACATTTTTAAGACATACGATACAAGACGTTATAATGGGATTATCGTGTGGTGCAGCACCCTGCGTAGACAAAAAAAATCTAACTTTTTTCTGAAATATTAAATTTACATCATTTCAAGCAGATCTAAAAAAACATACAAAACATTAATAGATTAAACGCATTCTGGTAAATTCATAAATGCAAATGTAAGCATGTTTTGCAATTCTGTTTAGTTTAAAGTTTTAGTATCAGAGAAACATGTTTAGATGCTTAAAAGAGAAGAGAGAAAGAGAGAGAAATATCCAATACCAAAAAGATATAATCCCAACATGCCTTTTCCTTGTGATCAGCATTTGACACTATTGATTTTTTTACCATAAAACTACATTCAGATCACAGCAGCTACAGCTCTGAGTGCTTTTGACGGGAACTAAGACCCCTTGATCATAATTTCCATATTAAAATACGTTCACAAACCAGAGCCAGACATGCTCAAAAAGAAAAGCTCAAACCGCAGGAACAAGTTTGGGGTTGAGCCGTGTAAACACAGATGATATACAACTTTCAGGAGACCTTGAGCCAACTTCTTATCCAGTTTTAAGAGTGGGAAAGATTTGTGTGTGTCTGTGTGAGTGAGTACAGTGTTTCTCAAACCTTGCGCTGCTTTCTTTTGTATTATGTATCAATATAGCCCAGTCAGTCTTAAGTATTGACAAACTTGAAATGTTTTCATATAAAACTGTGTATGATTAAGTATTGACATTTATTAAAACATTCTCTTGCACAAGAACTAAAATCAGATTAATCACAATGACATGTTTATGAGGCTTCTATATCAGAATAACCCGGTTTTGAGACTGTTTATAAGATGATGAGTATGCTTTATGATGAAGAACAGCATGTGTGCTAAAACTAAACTCTCTCTGTAAAATTTATTGTAAAGGTTATGACATTAACAGTAAAGGGCTTTGGTTAGAGCCTGGTATTCATTACAGCTCTGTCTGACGAACAGAAGTCCGCTGTATATAAACAACACACGTAATTCATTATGAGACACAAATTTAATTTGCTTCTGGGAACGAATGATGGATGAGCAGATAAATATCAGACGTAGATTGTTAATCAGGAACCAAGAAGTTGCAAACAAAGTTGCAAGCGAATATATTTTTTTATACATTCAGAGCTATTTCCAGTGTGTACTTGAGAAGAGAGTCATCTGAACAAGTGCATTATGGGTAATGGCTAAATAATGCACTAGTATCAAAATAATTCTTGGAATTTGTGTCAGTCATACACTCCTTTTGTACTTGTTTATGCATTCTATGAATTCTCATGTAAGGCGTGAGGAGGATACGTTTCTCGGAATAGGCTATCGCGTGTGGATTTACAAAAGTCTTTTAAACTGTTTTCATCCAGTATGGAGGTGTCGTGACGAGACTCTTTAGGGATGAAGTGGATTTATGAAAGGGTTTAAAGACTGGTTTTTATACGTGGGTGATTTATCAGGACCGTGTAGGGCAACTTTTGACCCCATCTGGTCGCGAACAGAAGTTGAGAGCGTGCATGGAGAGATGTACTGTTACAGCAGCTGACGTCATGATATTTGTAACACACACGCATATTCACACACACGGCAGTTTTTTCTGGTTGTCTGGCAGTTCATTCTGGTATTCCAGTAAAAGCCGTATTATAGAATCTGACTCATGGATCTGTTGGCGTGACAGATGTATCTTATCAGAAATGATTGCACTAAAAAGCCAAGTTGAGCGTGTGTGTGTGTGCATGTCTAAGACTCTAAGACTTCTCAATGTCAACAGACAAAACTTTCCAGTCAGGATGAGTGTATTATTAAAGGTCTGGAAAGAATGAACGAAGCAGACTATAACAACCTGTATAGTGCGTGTGTGTTAATATATGTGTGACCGTGTCATTTAAATGGCAACTGCTGGAAATAAATTCTCCTGCTGGAAAATCTAGCTGAAACCAGCTTCTGTCGAGAGCTGATTTTGCATGTTTTTTAGGTGGTCAGATAGGCTACCTATAGAGGATGAATGTTGCAAATGCATTACTTAGTGTGTTAAAGTCTTCTCTTTTGGTTAAAAAAGCAAGTATTTTTGTTAGGGGTTATTCCTTTTAAGCTTTATTCTATGAAAAAGCAGAAATATGCTTTTTTAACATGATTTGAGGTAAATGAATTAAAGTTATGACAAAATTGCTGTCAGGCATATGCTATTGAGACATAATCTCATGAGCTGTACTTCCATGCCTATTACCTAGAAAATAGTTGGCAGGATAGACACAGAGTGGACTCAGAAACACTCTCAAAAAGGATGATAATAATAACCTTTTAATATATTTTAACACTTTTTTTGGTGTCTTTTTTAACACATATGGAGCGGTTTCCCGGACAGAGCTTAAAGAAAAAGTTTGGCCAAAAAGTTCACACATACTTTATAGAACTGACTGTTTAAACAGTTGGCACTTCATCTTATTCGGTATCTACTGTGACGGTGTGCGATTTTCAATGTATTCAAAATGTGCAATATGGGTCTTCCAGGACTGAGTTTGAGATAGGACACCAGACTGAAACTCATTTTCTCTAAGACCTGAAATGACCGTGTCAGATATCCAAAACGAAAGATGTCCAAAATGTCTGTTCCGATTGGCCAGATTTGACCTGTTAGCGATTCCGGTCTGTTCTTTCTCTACACTGAGCTAACATCATATTATAAACACATCACACAGATATTTCCCTTTGAGCAGATCCTGTTTACACTGCATATGCATTCGTCTTTTCACGTGCCCACTGAAGGCCGTCTGAACCAGTGAATCTCAAAAGGCTCTCAAATAAATGGAGAGCGAGGCCTTTCACAAAGAGAGCAAGCTCCTGTCAAAGCCTGCCTAACTAGCATGACTACAAACACGCTCATTAATTAGTCAACAGCTGAGTGATCTAACCACCCGCCGGGGGGGGTGGAGGTCAAAGTGAATGACCTCGTCTTCATTGGTCGCCGTGGCGACCGAGCCACCCGATCTGTCAAGCGCTTCTTTTCAGCACGGTGGGAAAGCATGTTTTGGCTCACGACCCCCATCAGCCTTTGCTCATCGGACTACAGTTCCCAGCCATTGGGCATGGGAGTCAGGTTTGTGTAAGAGCCGCCAGTCAGGGCTAAAGGAAAGTCCAGCACAAAAGCGTCCTGGAGCAAACACCGTGGGCGAGAGAAACTTGAGGTCTGGAGATGAATGCCCCCTTCTCTTCTCTCTGTTCAGCTGGTTTTCAGATTCGAAAAGACGTGGAGGAGAAAAGAAGAGCAGATTTAAGTGGAAGGAAATGTTTCTCTGTCCTTCTCGCATGCTTGTTTTGCTCGCATGCTTGTTTTGCATGCTTTTCAATCGGTTTCTTTCTCTCCATCTCTCGCCCTAATGGATTTATCTTTAGCTCGGCGCTGCTGTGTGTCGAGAAAAGGAACATCGTGACATGGCCTATTTTGCTACAGCAAGGCTCTTCCATTAGCTTTGAGTCTGTAAATAAATAAATAACTGTGACAAAAAGGTGGTCTCATAGAGAAGTGGGTACAGGCCTAGATTCTAGTCTCCATCTGTCTTAAGGTTTCGGAGTGTTTAAGTCCTTCAGATCAGTGCATGTCATTCTGGGCCAACCAACTTTCAAAGGGGAGAAATTGGAGATTTTCTTGCCGAAAGATACAGTTTTTTATTCTCTGAAGGATGACATGATTTGAACATCTTTTCTCCCCAAGTTATAGTGTCAGTATCATTTCTTCTTGGCTTAGTGGTAAAGGAAAAGAGCCTGCTCAAAACCAATAAAGCTGATTCACACCTCCAAGCACTGTCCTTCACCATCTTGATCTATGGATAAAATTGGGGTCACAAATGTTACCCTAGTATAATTGTACTGTTTATTCATTCACATTGATTATTTAAGGTGTGACAATAAAGATGATTTTATGGGGATTTTAGCTTATGGGTCAAAGTCTGGTAAGGGGTTCTAATGGGACAACTATGATTAATAAAGTCATTTTTCAATGTTGTTTAAAATGGTCGAAAACGAATTTGTTACATTTTTGACATCCCAAACATGTCCAAATACATGTAATTTCACTAAGCTTGAAAACTTTATTCTGTAAAGTATGTTTAATGACCTATGCTTTTCAATGTTTACAGCACATTTTATAATTACTCAAAAATCAATCATGGTTCAGACCTTATGCATGTTATCACATCCTTTAAAAACTTTGTATAGGAATATTAGAACATCAACAGATATCACACTCAAGGGACAATTCACTTGACAGAATATGAAACAAATACAATTAATTAAATCATTTCAATATTATGACATTCATGTCTCTATCTCCTATCTTCTCAGTTGTTTAAATGATTAAGGTAATTGTCAAAGTTTGATCAAATGTTGTTTCATTTTCCAACAAAGGATGATACATTTGTACACAATTTATGACAATTAATTACCCCTTAGCAGATTTTAATTCTCTTAGGTATTCAGCATCAGTCCTTGTGTTTTGTTTACAGTCAGATAGGCATCTTATTAATGGTTTTGCAGTGCTACCATTAAGTTTGTCATGATTCGTGAGGTAGACTGCCATATTTTAAACACAACTTGTATTTCAAAGAAGTTCCAGCTGAAACCTCCAGGCTGAAAGTAAAACCCTTTCAAAATAAATCAACCATTCCACTCTTTTCTCTCACTCTCCTCACCATTTTCATGACCTCTTTTTTGACTATGTCAACAATGCACCTGCTCGGCATGAGGACCACAATAATCTTGAAGAGTACTTGACAAATAAAACCCTTCCTGCCTAGTCCTCTTCCTCTCTGTCGGGAGGGACCTCAAGAGCCTTTTTAGCCAAACCGGGGTCTCAAGTGTCCCGCTACACTAGCGCTTATGAATGCACAAACCCGCTGAACCCTCATAAGCTTGACTGCTTCAAAAACAGCAGTGCCGTTGACCCAGCCTGAACCCCGCTAGCTTAACACTGTCATGTCCCCATTGATAGAGTTCCTCAGGAGACGCTGATTTAAAGTCACTGTCCTACTGCACTCACAGATCTTTATCAGCTCGAGCTATGTATAGCAGAACTGACCAGAGAACACTGTGGCACTATGAACAGACATATGAGACGGTTCACGTCTCTTTTATTTGTTTCTGTTTCCTCTCTTGAGAGTCTCCACTGTCCCTCTGTTCTTTATCTTCTCCCAGGCTGTCAAATCTCCATCCATTACAAACATTGGCTTTTTCCGGTCATCTAAATCATCTCCTACACATCTTTTTGTCCCCAGTGGTGTGATGGGGAGACAGGGTGGTATTAAGTGATGGAGACTTGTACAGGAAGTGATGTGGGTGTAAGCCAGTGAAGTTGGTGTGGTCTAGACTTGCTTTCATATTGAGCCAGTAGTCACTTCCTCTGGGCTGTTTATCCACCTCCCTTCCTCTGAATGGGGCTTATGCTTCATCCCTCATCTGTTCATCTGTTCTTTTCTTTCTCTACCACTTAATTTGAAAAAAATTTACTATGATACATGCCAAACTTTTCCTAGTCATATACCCAGTGTCATATATTAAACATACTCTGCATTTTGCAAATAACAATTTAACAGATTTGTTCAAGGCTCTATTCTTTACTATAAGTATTGATTTTGATGTTTTTATTGTAAATTTAATAAATGTGTCACATCTATGGCTAAATAATTAAATAGCTAAACCAATATTGTCCCTTTATAGTAAATAAAGTTCATGCTATTTATATTATATATTACATTAAATAAATCGTTAATAAAAGAATTAGCCAATAATTTGTTTCTGCAACAAATAGATTAATAAAAGTTATGATTGCTCAAAAAGTGGGAAAATACAGTTTCAAAAAAACATTTTTATATTCTTAGTTTTATTTTCTAATTTCCTGTTGTGTGTTTTTTTATATTATTATAATTATTATGTATTTGTTTGCTATTATTATTATAATTATTATTTGGGTTAAATTAATTAATTGATTTTAGTTTGAGTTTTTTTGTTTAATATTACAGTGCCTCAACTTATTTCAGTTCAATTAAATTTAGGCCTATATTTTATTTGATTTCAATATTTTAATAGTTCACGTTTTGCTTTACAATAATAACCCTGCTTAAGAACTGGTTTATAAAGGGTATTTAGCTTAAATTCATGTCTGTGTGTGTGCGTCTGCTCTGTATGTCGGACACAGATAAATCATCTTCCCAACCTTACGCCTACGTTTAGTCTATCTCAAGTCCAGACTGCCTCTGCGCTCAGACATCCGAGACAAAGTCAAACAGTCTGCTATTAGGTCAAGTCAACACATACACATCATCCAAACCTTTATGTTGATAAGGTATGTGTGGACTGTTGCTAAGGGGTCTTTCATACTGATCAAAATATGAAATATGTTTTCATGCTATTGTGTGTGTTCGTGCAGTGTTCGTTAATTGAGCTCCTAAACCCACCACAATTTTACTCTGCAATTTTGATCATATCGGAAAGCAACAAAAGCTCCCGTTTAAAAATCCCTCTTGTCTGTCTCCAAACAGGCCCCTTATTTAAAGGCTCTCACTTATAAGAGACAATTGACCAAGAAAGATGTCTTTGTGCGACTGGCTGTCTGAACTGTCTCCTGCAAGTCACTGTGGCATGTTTCAAGACACAAAACGTTCTTTATGTTGCAAAATGCTTGGAAAGGCGACCAACCGATGCGTGATATGTAGTCTGGGTGGATAGTTTAGTCAGAGTGAGGTTTTTATTCTGATCCTGGTTATGTTTTGGTGCCTTGGTCTTCGAGTCTACTTCAGATATCTCCAGCACATAGCCATGCTTTTCAACAGGTTTAATCAAGGTATCACCATACCGATAGGTCAGATTTCAGTATTTGGTGGTTTAAATCCCCATGTCAAGTTTGTTTATAAAGCATAGATTTCCTTAGTCAGGTACATAAATTGTCACATCCATAACAGTCCATATTCCTTATAAATGGTGTCACAGTCTGGCTAAGGGATGTGACAAAAATAAAAGAAAGAATGTAGAATTCTAGCCAAAATTATAATACATTTATTTTATAGACAAAGGAACATCCAAAACAAAAAATCGTCAAAGTAACAAGATAACAAAACAAACAGCAGAAGGTGGGAGCTCCCGATGAAGAGGACGACATTCCTTTTATTAGGAGAGAAGACACCTGGGCCCAGGTGTCCTCAATCTCCATTATGGACTGCAGCACCGCCCCCTAAAACACCAACAAACCAACACCGAGAGAATGTATGCAGGCCGTCACAGTGGGCACATGAAAATTAAAATAAAATAGGCTTTACTATTTTGTGGTCTATGAAATAGCCATCCCTTCTCAATATGTCACGTATTATTGTGTAACGAGGTTCAATAAAAGGAAGGAAGGGGGCGGGAACCGGCGAACAATAAAAAAACTTTAATCAAAAATAAACAAACAATAACACAGAAGTAAAAATGCCGGCAGCCACCTCACGGTCGACTGCCGGCCATTTGAACATAAAGACAAACTTAAACATATGTCCGGGCCTGGTCCTCTCTCGTCAGCAGTTTCATCGCTCGTCCTCTTATGCTCCCAATTTCCTCCGAGATATGCCGGACCGGTGTACCCACAGCTGATTCCAACTATCATTCACGCCCCGCCTCACGGCTCTTGTCCCGCCTTCCTCGCCATATATTGCTTCTGGTTTGTTTATTTAAATAGACAGAAATCCTACAAATTAAGTTTTCTCTCAAAAAGGTTGGTCACGTACATAACAGACACATTTTTTCCTCTTGTAAAATAGAAAACTCATGCATAGACTGACATTTTTCAGATGTCTGGAGTCTGTCATGAGATGTTTGGTAAAATATAAACAGATGATTTAATATATTGATAATAAATGTATTCACTGAGAATTTATATTTCAAGTTTTGCCTGAAAATGTCACATCCATATCACTGAAATCGCCTAATGCTGGTTTAGCTGTAACAATTACTAGATCTAGAAATTCAAATATCATAGAGACATGGCTCTGGAATCGCCTAGCAACACACTAGCAACCATGTAAGAACAATTTAGTTAGCCCATAGCAACAGAAAATCGCCACTGTTAAAAGGTCGAATTAACACTCACAGTGTAAATATAAAACACATTCTCAAAGTGTGGATTATATATAAACTGTGAGAGTGAATCTGACCATTTTAACACTGCCGTTTTTGCCATGTTGTAATGCCCTGGGATTTTCTTGCTGATGTCAGTGAGTATTGCACAGATAGGAGCACTCACACACTACTCATGATTACACCTACATTTAAAAAAGTATATTTTCACGTTTTTATGGTCTTTATCCATATGTTGTGTAAAAGTTATCTGTCTCAAAGTTCTTGCACTGGACTACATCTAGATTACACCATGCATTTATAACCTATATTCTTAACGCAGAGTTGCTCTTTAAACAATAGCCCCCCACCTCACGTCCTTGCTGAGGCTGCATAATATTTTCTCTCAGTTTCAATCGTTTAGGGAGCTCCGGTGCTCCATGAATATATATTGCACACATGGGATTCGACCCGGTGCTATAACGGTGCTCACACAATACATTCTCAGTTTACAACAGCAAGCAGACAAACCAAATGTGCATAATAAGTTTTGTTGAAAGCAGTACAATACCAAACACTTTTAAAGCATTAATAGCACGCTCATTTATTTTCACAAATCAATAAATTCTTCCTTTGGGCTTGAGACTTCGAGAGAGACGTTTTTTTTCGTAGGTTCGCTCTCACCGTGCTTCGGTGGAGGGAGATGAAGCTTTTGTGTAGTGGTACAGAAAAACAATCAGTCTTTCGGAGGCGGTTGTTATTAAAGGCACTGCCTTGTTTCCCTGGGCAATTAAAAAATCGTTACGTCAATCGACATGTTTCTGGCTTTCTCGAATTCTCCGTTTACATGTCTATTTCAACTTACCTTGTGTCAAACACAATGTCGTTAGACCGATTGTCACATGGTTTTGCTATTTTTAGACAAATTATAAGCTCCTCTGACGGGTTCTAGGGTTTGATGTGCCATCTCCGGGTGTCACAGACAGTTCAATTCTTCATTATGTTTGTTCATCTGTTTACAAAACCATTTGCGATTCTTGTCCGAGCCAAGCCTTCATCATGACACAAATTCCAATTAAAATTTTACAGGCCCTCAACTTCCATATTCTCTAATTAGTCTGGTGCAACAGAGGTGCCAATCTCTGCGAACTCTGTGTTGAGGTTGGCAATAAAAGGAGCTGCTTTCTTCGACCGCATCCTAACCTTTAAACTCGAGCAGCAGGAGTCAAACACAATACAGATTTCACTATACCAGCGCACAGACGATGAAAGAAATGTTTAAAAGAACTTTTCAGCTGTTATGAGGCAATGCTGCATAACCCTGCTGCTGTCTCAGAGACTTCACTTTTTATCACATCTGGGCAAGTTTAAGAGAATAAAAGGGAAAAGTGAGGCATGCGGGGGGAGGCTTTGGAAAGGACAGACAGAGCAACCATTTCAGATATGAATAAAAATACGCCACCAAATACAATGCAGAGCAATTGCTTTCTTTATAAAGTTTTAAAAGCAACGCTTTGAAAAGATAAAAAAATTGCTATGACAAAAAATGGGCATGTGTGCTATTCAAGCTTTACAAAAAATAATCAAGTGTTCATATTTGAGAAGAAAAATAACTTGGCAATAAGCAAACTAAATATTTGCCAAAATGACAACAACCAAAAAAAATAGGACGCGGTTTATTTTTCATAGTTGTTTTTATGATTAGTTTTATCAGTGTTTTTGAAACCTTTATCATTTTGAAATGCATTTCTTACAGAAAAGTAATTTATTGATCTATGTGTTTGTAAATGTGTTTTATATTTATGCATAAGTACACACAGTGCACATTCAAGATAATAATTAACTTAGATATAAACTGTAAATTTATTCAATTATTGTGATAATGTTTTACATAATTCTCATACATTTAATCATTGTTTTATATGTAAATATCATTATCTGTATGTTACCACCGCATACGTTTTTGTGCAAAGCTGGAGTTTATGTCTGCTTTTTCATCTCCAGCAGATTACATTTTCATCCTTGATCAAACAATCATGTTTAAAGTTTATTTGTATTACTGGCAAAAATCGTGAGTCTTGAGTTAGCTTCTGTCAGACAACTTTTCTCACTTTCTTACTGTACAGTATTTTCAGCATCTGATGAAACTTTGAGAACTTATTTCATCATGCTTTCAACAATCTCTCTTGCACTCACATTTCTTTTTTGTTTTAATCTGTCATTCCACCTACTATCCATTTAATGTGTAACTGTTGAGCAGCATAGCGAAAATATGCAAAAAAGTTGGTCATTTCAATGCTCGGATAATGTGTGGAGAGGATGGATTGTGGATACCATAATGGTGGCCTCACTTATCATACCTTGTTAGTAATGTGTTTGTATATTCTGTGGGCTTGTGTATGGGAGGGCATGTGATTATGGTTTACCAAACCTGCCAAAATGTGTATTTAGCAGAGAGTGGGCGCCATATCCTGCATGTCTGGCGGTGACGCACCCCATGTAGAGAAATGCCGAGTATTTGGGTGACAGTAGCAACGGCTTTCAATTGCCAAGCCGAGTTGCATGCTGGTTTTTGTGGCACATTGCATCATCGAGGCCATCAGTTAAAGCTCCCATCTATCATTAAAACCACTTTGAAAAGTCACTCAGACCATTAGCGATCACATCCGTGTATAAAATCCAACTCCATGGTTTAAGAAGCGGAGTGTTTTATTCACTGTGGTGTTTTAAAACCCTTGATCATACAAGTGGCACTTTATATCTTTTGAGTTGTATATTTGCATAATGCATGCGTGTGGTCCTGTCTGTAAGAGTGAAGCTGTGCTGTTTAAAACTCTACAGGAATCAACACATGCTCACTGTTAAATTGCACCATCACTGTTGGGTGTTTTAAAATGAGTTCAGTTGGCACATTCTAGTGCACAATGAAAGTTAAAATAGAAAATAAAATAGGAGTTAAATGCTGTGTTTTTGTGACTTTCATGATGTAGAAAGGATTGAACACCTTTCATTGAAAATCTTTTTTTTTAAGGATGCTCAAATTAGGATTATTTTAGCCTATACAACCACCGATTTCTCATCATCATAACTGGCCAACATCGATCCCAATCCTTCAGGCTTTATATAACTCACATTAGCTCTCGGATGACTGCCACTTTCACCTTTTTTCAGATGAAGTTACCTTAGTAATGTATATTATGTGCAGAAATAATGCACAAAAAATATCCATTATTAGTTCTCACTAAGAACTTTCATATGCCCTTAAAAGCAAGGCTTTTCATAACACTATTAATGTTATGATACTTAATGAAACATGACAAAGTCAAAACACAATTGCAATCTGTAAAGTTTGTAAATATACATTGTCTGAAATCTGACTAAGGACAGAAATAAATAGAAAATTTCAAAGTGAGTCGACAACATCCAAAATAAGTGAGTCATGGAATGTGATTATCGGCCGATGCAGATCAGCAGACGGTTGATCAGAGCATCCCATCCCTTAGAAGTGGCCATTTTCCGGCAGCTAAGGTAACAGAAAAATGCAGGAAATATGGTAACGTGTTGTCACGTAAAATTAGATGTTTTTTCTTGTTCTTTTACACTTGTCTTGTAAATTTGCATTGTGAATTGGCAATATCTGTAATTCAGTCAAATAAAACAGGAACATTCTGTACAGCAGGCTATGTCTGATAGTCTTCTGCACCCTCTCCGACTTGCACAGATGGACAAAATTAGCATAATTTGGATCACACAAACATAATAAGAATTTCTATGTCCGAAGTATTGTTGAAATCCCCAATTCTTCAGAAGTCTGAGTATTGAAAACTTGTTGAATGACTCATTGTAAATGGTGATTAGGCTCTTTTCTCTCTCTATTCAAGAGGTCTGGCACAGTAGTGACATTTCAAATAAATCAACACCATGAATATATAAATAATAAATGAGTAGAAAACCAACAAGCTGTGGGATAAATAATCTTCGCCTGCTGTGTTTTCCACCTCAGGATAACAGGCCCAATTTATATTTATTAATTAAAAGAACCCTGGTGATTGCAGTTACGTGCCTGCAGGCGCCATAGAACCGTGTGTGACCAAACAAGCCATCAATACTTTAAATGCTTAAAAGTGAAAATAAGCATTAAAAAGTGCACTGGCTATATAAATAATCATTAAAATTTCCTCAGGGATATATAGGACTAAGAACAGCATGTGTTAGTGTGCAATGTGACTGTATATCTTGTAGTTTCCGTTGCTGAACTTTCAGTGTGATCTATTAGTTTGGCTCACATTCACCAGACGTAGAAATTTGCAAGGCGCTTACAGTCTATCTTAATGCAAGAGTTAGTCATTTTTCCAAACGCCGGCCGTGGATTACTCATTATTATACTTCTGCTTATATTTTCTCTCTCTCCAGGCTTCTCCAGAAGGACTTGGGTTTATTGTAAAAAAAAAGTTAATGTTTTTCTTTGATTAAAAAATAGATTAAAAAAATACGGGTCGCAAAAGGATAACAAAAAATCTAAGCACACGCTTTATAAAAAAATTATCAATTACTCTCCCTACATAAATTATTTGAAAACACCATGAAATCTGTATTCTAGAGTCTTAGACCTTTCCAATGATATATTGGATTCGATAAGAAATTGCATACACAATATTGACGCAAACTTAGGTGTCCCGTATACGGAACGGTTGACAGTTAACAGGCTACAGAAGTTTCAACATTCAACAAATGAGGACACAGCCACTCTGCCGTCAGTTACACCAAACACCTCTCGGTCCAGCCTCGTACATCCCTCATTCATTTGCATGGTGCTCCGTCCAGCGGCGGCCGTTCATTCTTTTCTCTCTCTGGGGGCCGGGAAGGGTCTCCATGGTGACCCAGCGGGTGTCTGAGCGTGAGGGTGGTCTGACGGATGGCGACTTCCTCTTTCAGCTACATGACACGAGCACAAAAAGAGCAGTTCTGAAAGAGAGGGGAGAGAGAAGCGGGAGAAAGGAGGTGAGGAGGGGCGGGCCATCGGGGGTCAGGAATAGAGGTCAGTGTAATTTGCACAGCGCTGTCTGTCTTTCATAAAGGGCGGTGAGAGGGAGCGTGGTGGATCTGTAGGGCTCCTGACTGCCTGTGTGTGGGGAATATCCCTCTCTCATTCAGGGCTTGTTAAAATACAAAGCAGCAGCCGGAGAGTAAAAGAAGGGGGAGAGAGTGTGTTACTTCTGGAGAATCACATTGATCTCTACTCGCCCCTTCCCATCTCAAATGGTCTCTTCTTCTAGTTTATCTCATTGTCTTTTGATTCTTAACTCTTCTTTATGCTGCTATATACTCTACTTTGTTTTGCTCTATACTCCACTCTGCTCAAGATTCTGCTCTTCTGTTCTCTACTCGATCCTCTATTCTTTCTGCTCTATACTTTTTTCGACTCTCCTCTATGCTCTAATCTACTCTGCTTGGCTTTGCTCTGTACTATACTACAGTCTGCTCTATACTTTTTGATCTCTCTGCTCTGCTCTATTTCACTCCTCTCTATATTCCGCTCAGTACTGTAGTGTACTCTACTCTACTCTGTGGGCTATTCTCTATTCAACTCTGCACTGCTCTCTTTTGATTGTAGTAGACTGAACTTTGTTCTATTATATTTTATTAGATTCTATTTATTTCGTTTTGATTCAATTCAATTCAACTCGACGCGACTCTACTCTATTTTACTTATTAATTTATTTATTTAAGAAAAATATAAAATGTATAAACATTTATATTTAAATTAAATTATTGAATAAATACATTTAAATATTTCCTAAATATGCATACATGTACAGTATGTGTATGTGTTTATAAATAATATATGTCTGCCCAGTACGCAGACATATATTATGTAAACACAAACATTATTTCTGGATGCGATTAACCTGATTAATCGTTTGACAGGCCTACTATGTATTCAATATCACTTACTTTGACGGTGTCTATATGATAGCGATGGAGTAGAAAACTTACGTTTTTTCTTTGCGTTTTATAAAAGTTTCTCACACACAAAACACTGTTGTCAAACCGATCTGCATTTACACGGATCCGCAAAAATTTGTAAACACTGTATTGCGCATGCCGGGAAAGTAGATGGCGATTTTTAAAGAAACATTATGTGCACATAGGTGTACCCAGTTTTAAGCAAACATTGCTAACAATACCCTTTGAGTGTGTGTTTGGTTAATATGTATCCATTGGTGTTGGTGGTGCAGAAAATCTACTTTTTGCTGGTGAAACCCTAATAAGTAGCCTTTGTCTAGCACAAACACTCTGTACTGGATGCCGCGCATGCCTATAGACTGAACACGAAATACGCATGCGCGTGACATCAGCGTTTTCAGAAGGTTCCATTTCGTTTACACAGAAACGACTTTTTTAAAATTTTAGATTTTCTGTCCCCCAAACGATGTTGTCATGATATTGAACTGCCAAAACGTATAAAAAGTTTTATGTTTTTTGTTTAAAATGATATTGTGCACACAGCCTCTTATGCTCAGTACTTTTCTCATTCACAACTTCTGACAATGAAAAGGGAAATAATTGCATCACGTGTTCTGAAACGCTCTGTGGAAACGAGCCATTAGTGCATATCCCTCATTATGTGAACTTTATAGATAGTATGTATCTAAAGTATCTACTCCAGCAAATCGAGCAAATTTAGCGATTGAATCTGGATCATAAGACCCTGAGAGACATTGTACCTCATTGTGATGGCAAAATGTATTCGCTTCTGTTCACATATACCCAGCAAACCACATAGGGAGAGAAGGCAAGGACAGAATTATAAATGGACTTTATTATTGTAAATCTGACTTTGTGTGAGATTACAAGACAAAGCGTGTAATAAGATGACCTGAGTCCAGAAAAACTCGGATGAAAGCGTGATCCACTGCAACTTTTCTAAAGTGCTTCATAATGTATTTGAGTGCATTTACATTTATGAATAATTGATGGTGTGGTAGTGCAGGGAAAGTGTGTTGGTTTACATAGTGTAAGCTACACATGTCCTGGAGGGAGGTTGTGTATAATGTAACAGCGAAATGTAAGTCAAGGTTACTGCATTGCTTAAGTCCTTACCTCTGGGTTAACACTGATACTTTCACTTAAGATTCCTCTGTATTTTTGAACGTGGGCCGAAAATCAACATCGTGTGCTAATCGTATTTCCGTCCAAAACATGTCCAATTTCAGCCAATAATTTTTACCTACACTTCTAGGACAAATTCAAAAATTATCTTCATATGTGCAATCCCCTGGGATCTAACCCAAAACCTTACGTAGTTGATGCAATGCTCTTACCCCCGAGCAACAGGAAAGCTGTAGCTTTGTGATATCAGTGATATCTGAAGGTTGATATCAGTGCATATAATTGAAGGAGAATGCGTGGGCTTGTCTCTCTGTCTGGGATGCACATTTGAAAGTGTGGGACTCAACTGAAGATTCATTTATTTTCATTCATACGTTCATCTACTGTTAAAGTTTAGAATTCGGTGACAAAACAGTCCAAGTGTTTTTTGTACACTATTTCAATTACTTTAAACACTGTATCATTTGTATCACTGTACATTGTTCAAAAACTTTGATTTACTTTCTTGTTTGAAACACAAATGAAGATATTTTGAGAAACTTTGAGTAGAAGTCAATGGGGGTCAATGTGGTTTGGTTAACAACGTTCTTCAAAGTATCTTCTTTTGTGTTCTGCAGGAATATAGTCAAACAGTTTTGGAATGACGGTGAGTAAAAGATGAAATAATTTAAATGTTTGGATGAACTATACCTTTAACACTGAGTTTTACAGCTTTACTGATTTTATCTTAAGAGATATGTGTGGATAGTCAAGGCCACAACTTCTTTTAAAATCATGGAAGTATATGGATATTTTGAAGACTTGGGTGTTGACAAATCTAACTTGACAACGTCTGACTTCCTTGTCTCAATTTTCTTCCTTGCTTCTTTCTGTCAGCTTTCTGTCATTTCACCTCATCCGAGCATCTTCTTCATATCTCCCTGCCATAATGTTCACTCTCAAACTTTTTTCTTCCTGTTGTGGTCACAGTTACCTCCTCGATGTCAGATATTTGATAGCAGAGAAGAAGGTAAAAACATTTTTTATGACAGCTCCACCCCATTAACCTTCGCAAGTCTGAGCAGGGTGCATGTCATCCAAACAAACCACACTCACTTTCACTGACAGTTGGACTCGGTTAATGGTTGTTTTCCAGTTTGTAACAGGTACAGACACATTGATTCTTATCGCTGTTCATCTGCTGAATGCTGTCTTTGCAATTTTTGCAAAACCAGAATTTATTTTTGTCGAGCTGAGTGTTCTCAGAAATTCACCACAGGAACAGCATGACTCGAAACCGTCTGCAGGTTCCTGCTTGAGAATGACAACCTGTTCGGTGGGGTCACATTTGAAAAAAAAATTTCTCCTTTTCATACATCTTCTAATATTTCACATTCTTAATTTCACATCTCAAAGGGATTTAACTGATTTTATCTCTGATTTGTGATTGTTTAGGTGCCAAGAACTGCTCCCCTGTGGCTCTGGGTGATTGACAGATGGGATTAGAAGCAAATCGAAGGGTGTGTCAAAGATTCCTCCTTATTTTTAGGTAAAACCTGATGAATTTATATTGTTTTTTCCGTAAAGTTTTCCCACACACTCCAAGAAGAAGAGAAATGTTATTAGAGATTAAAGATTTCTTAAGAAACTTCTTAAAGCTAGAAAAGAAGTTTAATAGGTTGATATTTTGAGCTTGGAAATATTTGGTAAGGGAGGTTTAATGTCTAGGAAAATCTGTGACGTTGAAGAGACATTGAAGGGTCTTCTTCTAAGGAAAAACATCTAAGAATCATGAGCCTTCATTCATTTTGACAAAGAGTTGAGATATTAGAGAGATCTAGTTTGTCATATTTTTCTTTCACAGGGCCAACACATCTCTTTATCATTTTTGTGAGGATTTTGTCGTCATTTGAAACCTTGCACATGCAGCTTAGAGTTGTAATCCTCTTGCAGCCTCTGAAGTGTCTTTAGCTGAAGTTTGACCTGAGGGTTCAGCATTATTCTTGTTGGTAATTTGTTGAGAGATTTGTAAGCATAAATAAAAGTGTTATTTCAAAAACAGTTGAGTTAAGTAGGGGAGTTTCAGACTGGAGCTGTCGGAGCAGAACGTGTGATGTTTTGTGACACTGAAAGTGATTTTTTTTAATTGGTCTTCCACTAGTCTAGTCTACACACTGGACAAAGTGAACAACAAATGGGGTAAGAACTCCTGTTATTAATAGTAAGTGATTTTGGTTGACATGAGAAATAAAAAACCGGTAGGATCCACAACATTTTCTAGCAATGATATCCGTGTATGATAATATAAAATGTTTTACATGTTGCTAAATTGTATCCAGGTTCTTTACACAACAAGTTTGTAACCATCCATCAAAGTTGGGTTAAGTGGTTTGAGGAATGCAGTTCTATAACGGGTATGTTTTGCTCAAAATAACCCCCCACACTTTTTTAACCCTTGTGTGCTGTTCAGGTCTGTGGGGCCCATTTTCACTGTTAACTTAAAATTATTCATATTCATTCAATATAAGTCCATAGATTTTTTTGTACTTTGAATAGCGCATTTCCTAATAAACGTAATGTGATAAATAGGATTACATATACTGTATGTAATGACCTGTATGCTGCCTATGCTTCTTGTAATTGGGATAAAGTTTTTAAATTTTTATGGCTGTATTGATTTAAAAAACACATCAGGAAGGAACAAGTGACAAAAACATTAACACCATGCAAGGGTTCAGGTAGCACATAACATTAACGTTACATCACAGCATTGCAATCTGTGATTTGCTATTTACTCTAGCTAAACAAAGCAAATTCCTATTCTAATATCATTTTGTTGTTGTTTTAGAAATTTTGTTGTTTCCTTTTAAAAGTGCTTAAAATTGTTTTCACACCTTTTAGATTTGAGCTCTTTAATGATGTTTTTTTTGCTACTCAGCTCATCCATAAATTCTGCCACCCCATAATGCAAAGTGAAACCCATAGACCTTTAAAAGGATATTTTCAGAAATATAACATTAAGGGTTTGGTTGGTATATGAAGGTTTAATCATGGAGAAAACCAAAGATTGAGTTCAGTATTGGGCATGAATCATCCAGTGTATCGTCTTGATAAGAGACTCAATATTACATAGCCATTTGTGAAAACATGGTTAAGCGTTTTAGTGCAGAACACCATACAAATGTTGCAATCTAGATTAGATTCTCTGATTAGTGTGAATGAATATAATCTGGATTACAAGAGCTCACTTCAGAAGTACAGTTCAGACTATGATCCATCCGTTGCCCTCACATAGCACTGTGCTCTCATGAATGGTTTCACACAATTTCCCTGAAAAGAACAAGATTAAATTTAATCCATCCTGCCCATTAAAGTGAGATTAGGATTATAAAGCAAATTCTGATCGTCAGCATGTAATCTCCTCGGTCTGTGCTTTTCACTAAATAGCACTAAAGCATTCCAAATGAATGATTTTTGAAAGCCAGCGCCAGGGCATTCGTCAGCTCTCTGACACTCAGACAGTGATAGATATATGCAACCTTTAGCTTCTGATGCCTCAGCAAGAAGAAGAGGTAGGCACTTTTCTCTATTACCAAGAAAGAATGGGAGGAAATGAGATAAGAGAGAGCGAGAGAGGTGACTTTCATAAAACTTGGCTGGAAACTATTTGCCTACTTCTTCCGTTTTATTCTGCCTCCCTCATCTTCTTTATTTTCTTTCTTTTTATGTCTGTCTATAACAGGCCTTTGAAATACCAACTTTGAGGACTCGAGGAGGAGGAGAGTTCTGTTACACTTATTCTTTATCACATGTGCAATGGCTTTCAGCCGACAAGCCTCTGGAACAGAGCAACACCTAAATGATGCAATAAATAAGCAAAATCAATATCTGACTCTTGCATTGAAAGGAAAGGGACTGTTGCACTTTATTTTGTGATTTAATTGACTTAATTTGACCTCCGTAATACAACACGCAACATTACCTTGAACATTCATCCCCCCCCTAACCTCCTAACAAGACTTTTCACACAGACAGTAGCAGAATTGAGAAGTGATGGCAAGGAGCTGCTTCTAAGAACTAACCCATGACACAGTTTATTATTAACTTCTTCAAACGGCTTTCAGCAATACTTTCATAACAGGCCGCTATAACAAAATCCTCTGTTCAGGGTTGGTAGGGCCATGTTTGTACATGTTTTTCATGATGCTTTTAAAGAGACCGAACACAATGAAACATTGTAGTCATTTTCAACTTTTAATTCACAAGCTTCTTGTTGACCATTTATAGCTTAGTTCTTTTTATAGGGTATTTCAACCCAGTCTCAAGGCTGTTTGTGACATGGTCACGAAATGTAGAAACTTGAATTCATGTTCATGAATTTCCCATTTTTTCGTGGCAGTAAACGCGTCTTTTTTGTGTCACTGCTTTTTTTGTGCACTCAGCACGACTTTCAATACACAAGCCACGTGTGTATAGACATTTATATGTTTATAAACTTATACCAAAGGAAGTCGTACATGTTTCACAAGATGGTTATAATCTACCCCTTACTCCACTCAAACCCTAAAATCAAAGAGGCAAAGGCTAATTTAGCTAAAACGAAGGCATTTTACGAGGTGGCTAAGCAACAAGAAAGGACCACCCTAACCCCGTCCCTAAACCTTACGCCACAGGGCGAAGTGAAATCATAACAAAACATACAAATGAGGAATTCACACAAAAAGAAAGAGAATTTTGTGTCCATGAACACGAATGAATATACATTTCGTGACTCTGTCACGAATTCACTTGAGACTGTGTTGAATATTTTCACATTTAAATATCTTTAGTATTTTATCACTTATCATTATGCCCCTTCAATGGTCTTAGTTCACTCAAAAGAGAAAAATATCTTTCAGCATTTACTAAACCTTGTGTCTTTTTAAACATTAACATTACTGTGACAAGGAGAGCAGGACGAGGGCCGTGAGGGAAAGGTGCGAGGCCGGTGATATGCGAGTGATAATGAGCATCAGCTGGGTGTTGCACCAGTCTCGCATCTATCACGGAGAAGCTATACGGAAGCATAACAGAAGGAGCGACAGCAGTGAAGGACGAGGATAACCAGGCCTGGATCTTATGTTATGTTTTATTTTTTTGTGTGGTCGGCAGTTGACCGTGAGGGACCTGCTCGCATTTTACGTTCATTTGGTTGTTTGTTTATTTTATGAAAAGTTAGTTCATGTTGGCCGATTCCCACCTCCTTTCTTCCTTACATTTTTAAACCTGTATGACTTTCTTTCATCTACCTACTCCAAAAAGACAAAGAAAAAGGTAACCAATCAACACTAGTCCCCATTTACTTATATTGCACAGTATAAAAATTTGACATTTCTCAAAATATATATTTTTTGTGTTCCACATGATAGACCACCGGTCATAGCTGTTTGGGTCCACATAAAGACTTGGGGTGGGCTTGTTTAACTTGGGCCACCTTTTAATTTAGTTCTGTTTAGTGGCTTTTTTGTAGCTTTAATTATTGTATGGTTTGTGAATTTCCAGACTGTTTTGTGATCTAAGATTCGGCCAGCTAGTCCAGTGCTGCTCTGTTTCTGAACAGATAAGCACTCAAAATGACCCCTAGCATTGTGGCGAGTTCTGCAGGGGCGAGTACTACTCACTACAATCCTCAGAAAATATAAAAATCAAGTCCTTTCTTTCTTCTCCCTTGATAACTGAAATCCTGGAGTTCTATTCTGGTCTTAGTTAAATCTGTAACACGAAGCCTTGGAGGCTGCCGATAACCTTACAGGTTCACCATGTACAATTTATATCATCCTCTCATACAACATTCTCGCCCTTGCGTCCTCAGCAATAGAAGAAATGGGGGGGGGGGGGAGTAATGTATATTGGTAATGAAAAAGAAACTAGAAACTTCACTTAGGGCGCTAGCTCAGATATATTCTCTAATGATGGAGGTTGGTGGACTCATATTAAGTCCTTGTGAAATTGCTTGTCTGGGTAACCCACACTGTTTGGGCAACTTAATCATGGTTTTATACCATATTCTATACATTGTCAGTGCAAATAACAATGTCAAATTATGTTTACTGCAGTTAGACCAATGTTAAATTGCCCAGAATGAACCACATGAATAACCATGAATACTGCACACTGAAGCCAAGCTTTCTTCTTTCACGCGCGCGGTCTGTAAGCCCCGCCTGTCTCGCGCTGTGCATTTGTGTTCACATTATTGGGTACCAGCGGTCCGTACAGCCTCTCTTTTCTTAGCCGCCCCCAGCCCCTTCGCTCCCTGACTGACGGAAAATGTTAGGAAAAGCAAAAGAGGCAGGCGTGTTTTAGCAGATGCCTCCTACTGTCCCGATTCAGCCCGTTTACTGCCTCTCTTACAGAGAGAGAGGGTGAGAGGAGAGCTCGCTGAGTTGTCCAGGAAATAGAAACCGCCTCATTCGAACTTCTCCGTTTTTTTTCTCTCGTCCGTGTTTAAAACTTTCTATCCAGCCTCTCTCCGTCTCACTTCACCGTTGACAGTCACTCGAAAGTTTGACAAACTTAACAGCTGTAGACCCGGGCACAGGAGGAGAGAAGGAAAAGCCGCGACACTTGACCCCCCTCCCTCAGACCCCCTGTACCGCCGGACCGAAGGGCACAAACCGCCACCTGCTTCCCCTGCAGCTGTTTGTGAGGTAGGCTACTGTCCCACATGTCCTAATTTCTCTCTCTCCAACTATACCGTAGCGGTCGCGATTTCAGTTTCTTTGTCATTCATTGCACTTTCTCATACTTGCGTTTGCGTGCTTTGCTGTAGTTTGCGTGCTTCGCTTTGGCTCGCGTGCGCGTGCGCGTGAAGAGCAACTGTCACTTTTTCACATACTTCTACAGTAACAGTATGTTTGTCTGCGTGCGTGTGAGCGCGCGGGCGTCGCTGTTATTATTAGTTCACTGTCAGACTGATTGACTGACTCCAGTGTTTCTGAAAGACTGGGAGGGTCGGAGTTACACCCTGTTTCCTCACCAGACACCCTCTTGTGTCAAAACAGAGGAAACCTAGTGTTGATAGCTTTGAGACATCGTGACCATGAAACAGAGGACGCCAAAACACGTCACTTAAGTTCAAAGGCATCACGCTTATATTGCATATCAACACACGTTGTGTTGAGAAATGCGGAACAGACTCAGAGCAGTGCACGTTTCCCTGCTACAGTGAAACAGTGCTGGTTTATAAAGGTAAAACATTGAATAAGTATTGTAAATTTGCGACACGTCTATTCTGTATTATTATATAGTTGATTTATAGAATGATAGTTACCAAAAATTGTGCTATGTTTCAGCTCTTTAAAAAGCACCTGTTGCCTGAGCTTCACTGAGCTCAGTCTGGCTGTGCTCTTAATCAACTCTGTAAAGTGCAACCTAGGATGATTTTTGTCACTTTATTCAGGGAGCGAGGTGGATATAAATTAGACTAATTCAGCTCTTATACATTTTTCTTAACTAAGAGAATAGTGGAGTTACGTAGTGCAGAGGAATTGTAATATATGGTACACTCAAAGAGTGTTGGTAACCGGACAACAACAGTACAAATTGACTTCCATAAGTTTTGTGTCCATACAATAGAAGTAAATGGGTTACCAACGTTCTTCAAAAATCATCTTTTGGGTTCTTAGAGAAAGTCATACAGGTTTGAAATGACAAAAGGGTGAATAAATGATAACAGAATCTTCATTTTTGAGTGTACCATCCCTTGTATGAGTAATTTTTGTTCCATCTGATGAAAGATAATAAGATTAGCATTGAAAATCAAATTGAAGGCCTCGCACATTTAAAATGTGAAACTGCAGAATCTAAGCCTTGAATAAATATGTTGTTGTCTGTTTGTATGGACGCTCATATTGACGGTTTCATCTTAACAACATAAACATACCTTACCGCCACATGCATCTATGTGAACAGTTCAGTAGTTCCGTAGATTCATTCAAACCAATCCCAGATACAGTAACTTTATGGCTGATTCCTTTTGACTGATTCTAAAAAAAAATGGACCTTAAAAAGAGACGTTTGCTTCTGCGCTATACAGTACAAATTTTATGTTGTATTTTTATTCCTTGTATTATTATCACTTCTCATCTTGACTAACATATTTTTTGTTGATTTGTGGCGCTGCAGACGCATTAGCATCACAAAAATGTCTGCAAAGACTGCTTCATATCTTATTGCATATTGTGATGAATTTTTATTTTTTTATATGTCTTTCTGTCAAGTTGTGCTGAGCCCCAAAAAATGCTTAAGCCCCTTTGTTTTCCAATGAAAGAGGAAGTAAGGAATACACTGGCACCGCTAAACTAACCATCATCTAAATAAGCTGTCGAATGATGATTTCAGCTTCATATAAATGTTCAAGTGTTGTTGCTTAAGCTTAGGGTCATAACAAGCGTTCTTTGATAAGCGTGCAAGTGTGTGTTGAGTTGTAGGGTGTAACAGTACCAGTTTGAGAGCTGGTGTCCATGTCTTTACCTTGGCAATGTGAGTGCCATGTTGATTTTGGGGCTCTGACAGTGGTTAGCCTGCAAATGCTTAGCCGATGTTTACACGGTTTGCTTACATTTGGTCAGTAAATTCCCACGGTTTTGACAGGTGGCGAGAGGCGACCAACAGATTGTTAGCTTTTGGTTGAACTCTTTCTTTCTTCTTCGTTATCTTTTCTTTTCTGCTCTATTTCTCTTCTCTTCCTGCTGTGCCCTCACAGCCGTGGTGGGAGGGGAAGTTTCGCGACAGAAGTAACCCTTGCACTCAAAGCTAAAGCTCAGGCCGATGTCACTGGAATGGAACGTTCTTGTAGGCGATTGGCCGTAATGGCTAACGACCTCTCTCTGTTTTACTTTGTAACACCAGATTATAAAGATGCCATGTGTTGCAAGCAGATGTTTGAGTTCCCTTGAGTGTGTATGGGCCGAGAGTTTTTCACTTACAGTTCACATAAAAAATCTGATTGAATTGACTAAAGTGGAAAAATACTGTAGACTATCATAGATATTATATACATGATTTACGCCAGAGTACCCCTATTTTACACATTGTTTTGTTTACTATCAAGGCTTTTCCCAAAGGACTTGCTGTGGTTGTATCAAGGTCATTCACAAAGCTCATGTTTGACCTTTGAACTTCCCTCTGGTACAAAACGCCGTGTGGTATATTGACAGTTTAACCCTAAAGATGTTGAAATCAGCATATTCTGAAAGCTTCTTGCCTGATGTCAATGAGTCATTTCCTTTGTACGACATACTGCTTATTGCTTCCTAAACTCTTTGTAAGTCGCTTTGGATAAAAGCGTTTTCTAAATGACTAAATGTCTAAATGTATTTTCATTATGAATTTTTCCCACTGATGTGGTTTATTAATCTCTGTCCTTCATTTGTTATTTTGCACACTTACTGTTCATGTGCTTTTGAGTCTCACCCAGTTGGTGTTTGCTGTGGTCTGTACTGTATCTTCTGCTGCTGTAAATGGGGGACTGTGTCTAATTACTCACACAAACACTCTTACTGTAAAAAAGGCTGTTGAGACACACGCACACACACAATTTTGAGAATCTGTGCCCCTCATAAACACACCGTAGATGCTAGTGTGCACATGTGGTGTATTTGTAACAATATTCCCTGTCCCTATGATGACTGTTAAAACTCTCACATGGCATTTAACATAGAGAAACTGCTTACATTTACTTATGCAGTAAAAGCTTTCATCAAAGTGACTTACAAATGAGGGAGCATTTAGCATATTCCCTTAAAGGGATATTACAGGCAGGAAACAAAGTGTCCCCAATGTTTTACTTGACCCTCAAGGCATCCTAACTGAATACTTCCTTCTTGAAGAATAATGCAGTCATATTATCATCTACACAGAGTTATAATACCACATATCATTTTTACTTCCATGGTTAGAATGGGAGTGAATGAGCGTTTACTTTTTGAAGCTCCAAAAAGAGCATCCATCGATCAAAGAACTGCTTGACATGACCCAATGGTTTTTAACGTAGGTTTTTGAAGCGAATCGATGTGTGAACATAAGGCTTGTTTTTCCGGCAAATGACACAAGTTCCTGTGACGAAAGTTTGCTCCAATAGTATGCCATCTCCTCTGCGCAGGAGCTTTCATCACCGCTATTTGCCGGAAAAACAAGCTTCTGGTTCACGGCCATCCAAAGGATTACGGAGGCTTGACACCCACGTGATTAGGGCTGTCAATATGGATATTACTCTTAAACAAGTGCATTGTTTCACTACAGAAGACCTTTGTTAAGACCACAGAGCGGTTTCGAGCAGTTCTTTGATCGATGGATGCTTTTTTTGGAGATTAAAAAGTCGAAGCCCATTCACTCCCATCCTACCGCTTGGAAGTCAAATGAATGAAACGTGATATTATAACTCTGACTGCATTATTCTTCAAGAAGGAAGTCATATTCAGTTAGGATGCCTTGAGGGTGAGTAAAACATGTGGAAATGTAGTTTTTTTGCCTGAAATATCCCTTCAAGAGCCAACAAAAAGACAAGTATACAACTCTACATTTACAAATAGCAATAATATTGAAAATAGCAGCAAGGTTTTGATATGTAAAAAAAACCCGGATATATTAAACAATGGAATATTAAGGGTTGTTTAGGATTTTTGTAGGCCTGTAACAACATCAGATTTTCAGTACACAGTGATCGTGGCCAAAGGAATTCACAAGATATTATTACGATATAAAGTGCTTTTTAAGATATGAATTAAAAAATGTAGTTTAGTTTGTGTTTTTCTCTATTACTTGTTCAATGAATCACACCAAAAACAGAAGTTTATGCGAGCAGAGAGACCAGTGTAACTCTTTCAAATGGGTGCTGAATAGTTAACAATAGTATGATATGTGTGGAATTAGCACGATAGACAATATCGATAAACTTGTTTTGGTTATCGATAATGGTTATTTTAAATACTAGTAAATTGTTATACCACTAGTCAAGTTTACAGGGGGAAAACGGGAGGCACTCAGTTTTGTCTTGAAGATTGCGATAATCTCAGCCAAGTGCTTGAAGTTTTTTATTCTTTCAGGACTGTTGCAAAAATATACTGGGTGTTTCCAGTCTCTTATGATCCCAGAATGTTTGAAAACCAATTCTTTTTGAGCTGCATTTCTTCTACTGTACATGCAGTCTACTTGTGTAATACCCGGTGCAATAAAATTTTTAAAAAAAGTGATCAAAGATTGAGTGTGGGATTTTGATCTGTAGTACAAGTACAAACCAGATATTTGAGCATCGAATTCACAGGTGAGACGCAGTGATCAAACGGTTGCTACAGGAACTTATTAACAAGGCATTTATACAGAGTAGATAATCGAATATGTGTGCAGACATGCATATGTATAAGATATCTAAAGATTTCTGTAAAGATTCATGTATAATTCAGCAGCGAAGCTATCATTTCCAACTGAGTATTTCAGAGCTGAAAGTAAGTAAATTACAGCTGTGTACCGTAACATACACACACACGGAAAGCAAAAACATGTTAAATTTTTCAAGCGGGAAAGCGCACGATCACACTGATGCATATGGACCTTGAAGGCCATCTGAGGAAAAGATTGAGAAGTGTGAGAGACAGGAAAGAAAAGCAGACGGCAAGATCCGAGAGTATGATAGATCTGAAGAGACTTTAAAGGGACAGTTCACGCAAAAATCATCATTTACTTAGTCTCTTGTCATTTCAAACCTGTATGACTTTAGTTTTTTTTTCACAAAAGAAGATATTTTGAAGAATGTTGGAAACCGAACAAAGGCCATACCCATTGACTTGCGTTGGTTTTGTGTCTATACGATAGAAGTGAATGGGTATCGCTGTTGTTCGTTATTCTTTACAACGCGTCTTTTGTGTTCTGCAGAAGATAGAAAGTCATAAAGATTTGAAATGACATGAGGTTGAGTAAATGATGCCAGAATTGTTTTGGGGGGGAACTATCCCTTTGAAGAAGAGGGACGGGTGGAACTGTGCTTTTTTGTTTGAAAGGGTTTGAAAGGCCTCACTTTTTCCATCTATTACAACCTGTTCCTCTTCTCAGTCTTCTTGCGCTTCGGTTTTTGGATTCATACGATCTTCTCATCCAACACATAATCCTCCTGCGTCATTTTCTGAAGCTCTTCAACTTGCCACACACAGTCCAAAACAAGAACCTTATTCAACTCCTACAGTTTCCCCTAGTGACATTTACTGACTGTAACTTACTTTCTTGAGTGTGCTAAAAAAAATTCTCTGCAAAGAAAGGCTATTGAGACATGTTTTGATGAAAAAAAAGACATTCTCATTGTCATTCTGCGTTGGTTAGATTTCCTCAAAATCCTTTTAAATTTGCTCTCCAGAGATTTAGCCAATATATCTCCTTTACCTCCTTTGTATGTCTCCTTGTCGTGTGCTAATTTTTGCCCCATTTTTCTGTGACTTACTCTGACTGACTGTCATAGGCGTACAGTAATGTAGTCATTGTGTTCAACGCAGCTGCAAAGGTCAACAGTGCTCCAGTTAATTCAGAGAAAATAGCTTTAAGGAAGAATTACTATGCAGCGGATTATGACATAAGATAAACAGCAGTTGGGAAGACAGATTAGTTATTTCTGGCGTTATAAAATACTGTTATAAAGAACAAAATCTATTCTATTCAAATTTTATCAAAGTGTAAATTCTTGTAATTCTGCAGCACATCTTAGACAGTTTACCAATCCCAGACAGCGTTTCTTTATTATATAACGCACAATAAAATATGGAATGACACAGATCTGATCATATGCGAGCGATACCGAGTTAAGTTCTAAACCAAAAACATACAAAGCCCATTTTACACACAGGACAGTAGCTTGCTGCCGGCTTTTTGGGGTCATCCAGGCAGAACAGATCGGGCTTGATCCTGGATTTCAACTTCCGAGGAGGGAGGTGATGCTTTGGGTTTTAGGAAACAGGACCTTTATTCTACTTTGTTGTGTACACAGAGTGCGCAGGGAGGAGAAGATCTCGACTTTTCTTGTTGCTGCTCGATGGGCTTGTTTTAGGATTGAAGGGCACAGCAGGTAGCTGGAGCTCTGTATTCAAGAGCTCTTCGCCCCTCTAATACTGTTTGCTCAACGGCATGTGGGTGTGTGCGCGTTTGTATGTGCGTGTGTATAAGAGCCGTGGTTCCTGGAAGCTTCTTTGTGGGATTTTGTTTATGATGCACTGTTGGTTGATTGCTGCGATCTCAACACGCTTTCTAGTCATTTCTGATGATGCCATATGGTTCTGCACATACTAGATTGTTTCAAACTTGATGAATGGATTTATCAAAGAGTCGTTTCTTTTATGTTTGAAATTAACAGTGTTCTCTTAAAAGTATATTACAGAAAGCGGGTTTTTGCTAGTCTCGGTCACACAAGATATTTGTTATTCTGTTGATTTGCAAATGCGGCAGACCAGAAACGCATGTTAATGCAAAAAAAACTTTTTTGTTTGTTTGTTTCATTAATATCTTAGATTTGTGTTACTATTCATGATCATTTTATTAATATTTTTTGGGCAATTTCCTCATTTCATGATTTATTTATTTTTATATTGCTATACATGCTAACTTTTTTCCATTTCATTTTTAGATTACTTTTTATTTGCTTTTATTTATTTACATTACTTTTATTAACCTTAGTTATAATATTTGTAGCCTGACATTTTATTTAATTTCAATTAACAGAAATGTCCTAATAGTTTTTAGTTTACAATAAATATCTTGGTGTGACCTCAACATTACACTTAAGTCTAAGTGTATCTTGGAAAAAATCTTCCTTGGAATAAAGGATCTTTTGTGGTTCCTTTTCAGTGAACCTTATTACATTATTATCAGTCTATTATTTTCTGGGTTGTTTATTGCAACATTTGATTCTATAAAGAAACAGAAAAAGTATATTGTTGAACTCCGTTGAAGTTCTCCAATGACATCAGTCTGTTTGAAGGTTTCTCCAGCACTCGATTTGAAGGACAGCGTGGTTGGCATTAGCAGGTCGGCTTAAATGTTCCCAGAACAGAACATCAGACGGGACTTGGCTGTATGCCCCTCCACACACAAACACAAGTTCACATTGCTGGTCTGTTCCATGTTTGTCGAAATACTTCATGCTCACCGCAGGTACCCACTCATACCCAGTTCTCCAGTGCTTCTCTCATTTCCTCTTTTAGTCTCAGATCTTCATGAACCTGAGAGCTGAGTTCTCCATTTTCATCTTGTAGGTTCCACTGGATTGTCATTTGCTGAGTCAGTCGCCACATGTATATTGATGTGCATACCTACATACAGTACGCTCTTGTCTTTGCATGTGTTTTCAGTACACACCCACTCTCTGGCAGAGATAGAGAGCGGGTAAGAGCTTGCTGCATGTTACTGTATGCAAAGTCAGAAGAAATGAACAAACAGTGTGGTAAAGACTCCAAACGCCTTCATTTGCACATTTATTCTCAGGTTCTTTGAAATATTTCAGCATGTAGGGGATAATGTGCAGTCAGCTGGTCATTATCGCTAAATAAACCCAGACACTGTAATCAGAACAGGAGGTCGTTTAAGTTATAAGATACAAGAGCTGTACATGCACCCACCTAACAACACCCTTTAATCATGTAAATATAGTTGCAGACATAGTGAAACGGTACTGAGAAACTATAATAATGGCTATGGGTGATGCGCTGACGCGGTGAAATGGTGAACAGGTTTTTAGACTTCCAGCTTTATGGATATCCCATTTTGAATTTAAACCTGAAATGTATGTTGACAGAGAAGGTATTTATTACAGATAAATTGAACAGTCTGTTTGTATGTTTCAAAACTTTGTTGATAATGTCTAGACATCAGAAAAATACCAGTCTATGCTAGAGGTGCACCGACTGACCGGTCAGAAACCGCAATGAATCAATTTCGCATGATCGGCCGTGAACGGTGATCGGCCGGTCAGTCTCACGTCTTGCCGATTCGAAGCCGATCGTATGTTGCCAGCGATGCGGGCAATAACGTCAAATACGCGAGTAAAAATTCAGTTTAAGAAGGCTGTCTTTCACGGCTTATTTACGCTCGTGACTGCGTGGTTCCACCGAACTGCGCGAGACATCATGTAGTGCACAGACAATTTTTGACTGTCCAGTAGTTCACCTTCGTTGCTCCGTCTACTTCGGGTATGTACTACATGCTAACTGTGATGCTAAACTGTGACACATGCTAAACTCATATTGAAGTCGTTCACTATGTGTAAAACAAATGTAAATTCCATTCAACCCGATTAATTGTCTAACGTTTAAACTATGGTCATTTCTCTGAGGTAAAATGACATTCAACACGACTTGAAAAAAATCAAAACTATAAAAAATGAATAAATCAACCAATATTTGTTATATATATCTGATTGAGTTCTTAACAAACACAAAAAAGGACAAATACATACATATTTAGAGTAGAATTCAGTCCTAAGATTTGTTACTTTTTATTAAAGTGGCAGTTTAAGTCAACCCACTACTTTTAGTACTACAGACCCAAGATAAAGACAAGTTATTTTACATTTCAGAAATAATAAAATAAATTAAGGATAGTTTCATAAACAGAAACAGACAAGATTAAAGTTGAAGTATTTTATCTTTGACTTTTGTGAGAGTACAAAAATGAAAAAGGTCGATTAAGTGATTAAGTTTAGTTATATATTATTATTTTAACTTATTTTCAGTCACAAAGTTCTTAAATTTAAGAGTTATTTGGGCAAGAGAAGATTCTGCAATTTAATGCGGGTTGTAGAACTGTATTTAGGGAAAATGTAATGTTCAATAATTTATGTAATGAAAAAAATATGAAAAAATATATAATGAAGAAAAGTTAATGTTTTTTTATATAATGTCAATTATAGTTTGTGGATATAAAATCGGAATCGGCAAAAATCAGAATCGGCAGCTTTCACTTACAATAAAATCGGAATCGGCAAAGAAAATTGCAATCTCTAGTCCATGCACATGTGGTGACTGACAATCAGAATCAAGTATACCAGTGCAATGTAATATCCCACGGAAACCCCACCGACCGTTGATAGACATATTGTGTGTGACATACTGATGCTTTGACAAAGAGCCTTCTTGATCATGCCAGAAAGCATCTTTGAATATTTAATCTTGAGAGATTTTCTCTCTCTCACTCGTTCTCCTTTCCTTCATCCTGTCATGGCTTTAAGCCACCTTGTCAAGTCGGTTTCCTCTCTCTCTCATTTCACACTTCACTGCACTCACTCTTTCCTATCTTTGTTTATCTCTCTTCCTCTTTATTGGCCCTCAATCCTGCCCTTTTTCTCTTGATGGGGCGGCAATTTAGCTTTACCAGTGAAACTGTATCGCACGACGCAGGTAGATACACCTTACCTAATACGGCTTTATGAAGAGTTGATGTAATTTAAGTCATTCTGCTTAATGACTTAAGGTCAAGTAGGGTTCCGGATTATTTCGGGTGAAGCAAATTTTCTGAAAGCTGTGTGAAAGGGTAATTGTGCTGTTCATTAGGTTTCTACATGTGTGACAAAGTCAGTTTTAACAAAGACAAGGAGAATTATCAAGGCGAGTGTTCATTTATAAACCTTGTGTGTGTGTTTGTACAGGATTAGCTTTATTGTAAGTGCCTAGTTTTGAAGGAAAGAATTAACTTGTGGGAATATTTTAGGGTTTTTTTACTGTAAAATGGTCTTACAAATTAGCCAAATCATATTTAACCTGAAATGTAATAATGACAACAGAGCTGTGTCAGAGGAAGGTTTATGTATAGAAATTGTATTATCCGGGTATGAAAACAATGAAAGTCTATAAGATGTCTTCACTAATATAGTGAAGTGGAATCTGAAAGAGTGGCTATACTTTGAGGCAGGGATGTCTGCAGAATTCATAAGGCCCAGGACAAAATTTGACGCAGTAAAACACATTTAGCTGTGCCAGAGGCGTGAACTAAACAGCAGATGTCAATAAATTATGATTAATGGAAGAAAGATTTGTGAATAATTTAGATTAGATTAGATTCAACTTTATTGTCATTACACATATACAAGTACAGTGTAAAGAAATGTAGTTTAGGTCTAACCAGAAGTGCAATTAGCAAGTGCAGGATATACAGTGTGAATAAATACAGAATACAATATTAGGGGAATAATATACAAATGTTCTATGACAATAAGACAGTCGGTATGTACTATGGACAATATATACAGAAGGATATATACTGTGAATGTCAGAGCTGACACGGAGGAGGATGAATGGAGAAACAAAAAGGTATAATCCAATGGGGTTTAATGATAACAGAAGTCCAAAACAAACACGGGAGCAGGAGAACAGGGAAGACAAAACCAGTTATACAATTCATCGACATAAATAATAACCGACAAAGAACAGAGGGAGACACAGGGCTTAAATACAAAAGGAAGACACTCATGGAAAACAGAAACAGGTGTGGAACTAATTAACAATGACGAAACACAAGTGAAAACGAATTAACTAATAATGAGATTGGCAACGGGAGATTAACAAAGATGAGGGACAGGTGAAAACAATGAAACAAGTGAAAACAGGCAAGGAACAAACGTGACATTACCCCCCCCTCCACAAGGCGCGACATCGCGCCAAAACAGTACCAAAGGGGGAAGGGGGGGTGGGCGTCCTGGAGGCCGGTGCAGGGAAGACCAGACCTGGTGGGATGGGAGACCTCCAGGACGATACGTCCAGCTCTGGGACTCTGGAGGGCGGCGGCCATTCTGGAGGCCTTGAGGGCGGCGGCCATTCTGGAGGCCTTGAGGGCGGCGGCCATTCTGGAGGCCTTGAGGGCGGCGGCCATTCTGGAGGCCTTGAGGGCGGCGGCCATTCTGGAGGCCTTGAGGGCGGCGGCCATTCTGGAGGCCTTGAGGGCGCCGGCCATTCTGGAGGCCTGGAGGGCGCCGGCCATTCTGGAGGCCTGGAGGGCGCCGGCCGTTCTGGAGGCCTGGAGGGCGCCGGCCGTTCGGGAGACCTGGAAGGCGTCGGCCGTTCGGGAGACCTGGAAGGCGTCGGCCGTACCGGATGGCAGACGACCGGTCTAGCCTTGAGGGCTATCCCTGCCATATGGCTCCCCCCCAAAAAATATTTGGGTTTAGTCCGGGAGCTCATATGGAGGTTGTCCAGGACCGGTTGGGCAGCGGGCTCTGGCGGCTGGGCAGCGGGCTCTGGCGGCTGGGCAGCGGGCTCTGGCGGCTGGGCAGCGGGCTCTGGCGGCTGGGCAGCGGGCTCTGGCGGCTGGGCAGCGGGCTCTGGCGGCTGGGCAGCGGGCTCTGGCGGCTGGGCAGCGGGCTCTGGCGGCTGGGCAGCGGGCTCTGGCGGCTGGGCAGCGGGCTCTGGCGGCTGGGCAGCGGGCCTCTGGCGGCTGGGCAGCGGGCTCTGGCGGCTGGGCAGCGGGCTCTGGCGGCTGGGCAGCGGGCTCTGGCGGCTGGGCAGCGGCTCTGGCGGCTGGGCAGCGGGCCTCTGGCGGCTGGGCAGCGGGCTCTGGCGGCTGGGCAGCGGGCTCTGGCGGCTGGGCAGCGGGCTCTGGCGGCTGGGCAGCGGGCTCTGGCGGCTGGGCAGCGGGCTCTGGCGGCTGGGCAGCGGGCTCTGGCGGCTGGGCAGCGGGCTCTGGCGGCTGGGCAGCGGGCTCTGGCGGCTGGGCAAGCGGGCTCTGGCGGCTGGGCAGCGGGCTCTGGCGGCTGGGCAGCGGGTTCTAGGAGACCGGACGGGACCGGCTGGAGAGGCTCTGGAAGGCCGTGCGGGAACGGCTGGAGAGGCTCTGGAAGGCCGTGCGGGAACGGCTGAGAGGCTCTGGAAGGCCGTGCGGGAACGGCTGAAGAGGCTCTGGAAGGCCGTGCGGGAACGGCTGGAGAGGCTCTGGGAGGCCGTGCGGGAACGGCTGGAGAGGCTCTGGGAGGCCGTGCGGGAACGGCTGGAGAGGCTCTGGGAGGCCGTGCGGGAACGGCTGGAGAGGCTCTGGAAGGCCGTGCGGGAACGGCTGGAGAGGCTCTGGAAGGCCGTGCGGGAACGGGTGAAGAGGCTCTGGAAGGCCGTGCGGGAACGGCTGGAGAGGCTCTGGAAGGCCGTGCGGGAACGGCTGGAGAGGCTCTGGAAGGCCGTGCGGGAACGGCTGAAGAGGCTCTGGAAGGCCGTGCGGGAACGGCTGAAGAGGCTCTGGAAGGCCGTGCGGGAACGGCTGAAGAGGCTCTGGAAGGCCGTGCGGGAACGGCTGAAGAGGCTCTGGAAGGCCGTGCGGGAACGGCTGAAGAGGCTCTGGAAGGCCGTGCGGGAACGGCTGAAGAGGCTCTGGAAGGCCGTGCGGGAACGGCTGAAGAGGCTCTGGAAGGCCGTGCGGGAACGGCTGAAGAGGCTCTGGAAGGCCGTGCGGGAACGGCTGAAGAGGCTCTGGAAGGCCGTGCGGGAACGGCTGGAGAGGCTCTGGAAGGCCGGACGGGACCGGCTCCGAGAACAGGTCCCCTTTAACCTGCTCCCGTTGCTGGGTGGTGGAGGAGTGAGGCGTGGATCCGAGATGAGCCGGAACGAACCCCTGGCCTGTGACCGATACTGGGCGACCCCCGCTCAAGTCCTCATCAGTCACCCCGACGCAGAACTCGGAGCCGGTTGCTTGGAGGACTCGATTTACGAAGTCCTCCAGCCGGTACTCATCTGCATCGGGAAGCATGATGAGGACGAGCAGAATGTCGTCCAGACCGGCCACAAAGGCCAGGTTTAGAGCTTGATCGCTCCAACTCACCCGATAGCACACGCCAACAAACTCCTCCACGTAGTTCTCCAGAGGCCTTCCGTCCTGCCTCAAGTCCCTGAGGACAGCCTCTGGAGAAAAGGTACAGCAATCCATTTTTAAAGGTCGGTTATTCTGTCAGAGCTGACACGGAGGAGGATGAATGGAGAAACAAAAAGGTATAATCCAATGGGGTTTAATGATAACAGAAGTCCAAAACAAAGACGGGAGCAGGAGAACAGGGAAGACAAAACCAGTTATACAATTCATCGACATAAATAATAACCGACAAAGAACATAGGGAGACACAGGGCTTAAATACAAAAGGAAGACACTCATGGAAAACAGAAACAGGTGTGGAACTAATTAACAATGACGAAACACAAGTGAAAACGAATTAACTAATAATGAGATTGGCAACGGGAGATTAACAAAGATGAGGGACAGGTGAAAACAATGAAACAAGTGAAAACAGGCAAGGAACAAACGTGACAGTGAACATTAATGTACAGGTGGTTATGAACAGATAACAATTTAGACTATACAATAGTGCAAGTGACTTAAGTGTACAGTAATTACAGACATAAGCTATCAAAGTTATTAGTTTATTATTTGTGGTAAGAAAATGTGTTGTGAAATATACAGTTACCAGACTCACTTTGAGAAAAATACTTTTATTTTTGACTGATGCGATATTGAAGGGTTATTATAAATGAAAGAAATACAATTTATAACTTTTTTTACTATATTTAACTTAGTTTGGTTTTTGTTTTTATGCGGCTCTTGTTTGTCGATGATGATTAAAATAATTTAATTAGGGCAACATTGATTGGTTGGCATGAAACAATACCTCATCGTAAAGGAGTATTGAAAGGCCAATCAGATGAAGACCTGGAGACTTGTATTAAATTCACCATGATATCAGCTGCATTTTGAATATAAAGAAGTGAAAGAAGGTCTGGAAGTGAGATAGAGGAAGTCTGCAAATTGCAACTGTGAAAGTAAGCCTCAGATTTGCAATCCCTAGAGATGCCACATGAAGAAGTTTATAAAGAACATGGAATTAAACATTCTTTTACACAAAACGTTAATAACACATAGTCACAAGACACAGTCATGTCCTATTTTTCACAGTTTCAAGACAAAATAGTATTGCTTAAACAAAGCTCTTTTTGGGTTATACCCTATCTAGACTGGCAAAACTTTGAATTATAATGGGTTCTACTGTTGTTTGTTGCGTCGCATCATGTCTGGTGTAGACTCAGTGTTAGCTGTCATCCGACCTTTCTCTTGGATGTTTCCTAAACTCTAGATTTTTCCATATTGATGGTTTCATCAGACGCACACAAATCCAGATTGACACCTTGTTGAGATCTCTTGAAACTCTAGATAAGACACATGTGAGATGAATTGGGTGTTTTAAAGTGTTTAAAAAATGTTGTGTTGTCTGTACTCGTCTGGAAACGGAAGTGACCTTCAAAAAGACAATGAAATGCAGAGAAAGAGAATATTAAATGGGTTCAACTAGAATTAGAAAGATAAAGAGAGGGGTGTCCATTTAAGTCATTAAAATAATTGAGATTGTGACTACATCTTCCATAATTACCCAATGTCAATTACAATGTTATATTACCATCTCCCACTCCCAGTGCATCATAGTTTCTATTTTCATGTTTATGCAGCTGTGAGCATTGCAACTAAATACAAACATGTCTGGTGTGTTTAATTTAGTCTACAGGGCTTAATCAATGAGCGAGATTCAAGTTGTGTGATGATCACCGAATATTCAAATTCATATCTTATTTTTGTTTGCAGTGATAATCTTCGATCATTTACTCACTTTTATGTCATTTCAAACCTGTACCAGTTCTCTGCAGAACTCAAGAGAAGATATTTTAAAGAGTGTTGGTAACCAAACAACACAGACGCCCATTGACTTCCATTGTATGGACACGTAACCAGACATTCTCTTTATTTGTGTATTCCAGGCATATTCAGGTTTTGAACAAAATGAGGGTAAAAACGATATATTTTTTATTTTGCGGAGAACCATCCCTTTATGTATTTTTCTTTTAGTCTTGTGATGTAAACTGTTACTGTTTATACCGTATAATCTACACTGTATAATGTAAAATATATAATCTGCTTTTCAATTCGAGCAAAATATTCAACATATTGTCATAATCGTGCAGCCCTAGAGGAACATCCTCTGCAGGGACCTGTAAATATAAACAGTTGTCAAATGTTAGCGATATCTGATATGTCAGATCTGTAAATGACTTCAGTACACATGTTTAAATAGAAAGCCTCACGCTGAGGCTTGTGTGTACATGAGTTCACTGATGTGTGGCTGTCTATGTGTGAAAGCAAAAGGGAAAAGGAGAGCCTGGGGACAAATCTAAACCGGGTGATGGTGTGTCTGTCAAGCTGCGTGTCTACTTGTAAATGATTGTCGTAAGGATGCGAGTTTACCTTACACCTCATAGCACCCTCCCAAGAGATGTTATTGCAGTTGTGCATGGTGTGAACCATTTTTTAAGCCAGTGAAATCAATTTCAAGCTCTCGTGCAACCTCCGTTAGCATTTAGCGGGTTTATTGTTGGGTTTGTTGAATTTATTACCGAGGGTACAAAAAAAGCAGCAGTTTTAAGTATTGCATGTTATTCAAAAGAAAACAGACATAAAAATGTTTAATGCAAGTGTGGGTGCGTAGGTCTTTCCCCTCCAGCCTTTAAAAAACAAGTTAACATTTTCACAAAATTTTAATGGCTGACAGTACATTTTCTGTAATTTATGGACAAACAATATATATACTCTCACTGCTTTCAAACTAAATAAACTGTATTCTTCTATCTTCATTTGTTCTTTTTATCACCCTTTAGACATGGTTGGGTTTCTTAAAAAATGCATCACTTTGAAAAAATAGCCATTTTGGTCAAAGACTCCACCCCGATTACACTACAGATTAAGAACAGATAAAATATATACGTTCTAGGTTCAGAGATTCTGTACTTTTTTCAAAGGTGTGACACAGCTCCAATATCTCGTCTGTGGCAGGGAACTCTATTTTTAATGACGGGATAACTTGTCAATGGCGGGGATAGATATAATAAAAGAGAAACAAATTGTATGCAAAGGGAAAAATGCAAACCTTAAAGCGGTCCTCCCCCCGGAATCAAAATTTCCCCATGTTTGACTCACCCTCAAGGCAACCTAACTGAGTATGGTTTTCTTCTTGAAGAATAATGCAGTAAAAGTTATAATACCAAGTATCATTTTACTTCCAAACGGTAGAATGGGAGTGAATAGGTGTTGACTTTTTTAATCTCCAAAATGTGCATCCATCGATCAGAGAACTACTCGACACGGCTTTGTGGTCTTAACAAAGGTCTTCTGAAGCAAATCGATACGTTCTGATGCTTCAGTCATCTCTCGAATTTGCGTGAACCAGAGGCTTGAAAACAAAATCTGAAGCGTTCGTCACTGCAACTTAGGGCAGTCCTCTTCTGGAAAAACAAGCCTCCGGTTCACGCGCACCCGAGAAATGACGGAAGCTAGACATCAACGTTAAAAGCACTGTCAATATGGATATTTCACTTAAACAAATGCATTGATTTGCTTCAGAAGACCTTTGTTATGACTACGGAGCCGTGTCGAGCAGTTCTTTAATTGATGGATGGACTTTTTGGAGCTTCAAAAAGTCAACAGCCATTCACTCCCATTCTACCACTAGGAATTAAAACGATACGTGGTATTATAACTCTGACAGCATTATTCTTCAAGAGGAAACACAATTTCAGTCAGGATGCCTTGAGGGCGAGTAAAACATGGGGAAATTTTGATTTGGTGGTGAAGTATCCCTTTAATGACTGTGTTTGATAGACAGGGATTAGCAGTGTGATTTGGGTAATTACTGTAACACTTGCCTGTTAAAATTGACTGTTGGTTGACGTCAAGTCAGTGCTGTAAAGTAGACCATGAGGAGTTACAAAGGTGACTTGAAACTCAAATATAAAGGCCTCGGAGGTAAACAGATCTAGTATCAACTCCCATCTTGTTAACAAGATCAAAAGTGAGATCTTCAGGAAATGTACAAATAGAACTTTCTTTCCTCGTGCAAACGCCACACAAGATTCTCGCTGAGGGGAGCTTACAGATACGTCTGTGAAGAAGAGCATCTGAATTCCTGCAATGAAAATGATGACAAGCACATCTAGTGTGTTTGTCCCTCGAGTGTTAAATAGAAGTAAAGTTTATCCATCTGGAAATTGTTGCGTGATATTAGGATGTGGAAAATGGTTGCTAGGGTGTTGTTGAACATCTTGCTATGCATATAATGGGAGGCTGGCTCAGGAGGGGGGGTTGGGGGTGGTCTTGGGAAATCAGATATCCTGGATGGGCAACAATATTCATAGTTCACTGCATGCACAATTTTTACATTTTTCAATGAAGTTGATAGATCATTATTTAGTAGATAGTACAAATAAATAGTATTCCATTTTTTGTTTGTCAAGTGGATATTTATCTTAAAAAGAAAATGATATTTTTATATTTACATTTTTCTCAAATTCAACAGACATTGGACCGGACTGACCACAATACATAGAAATGATAATTAAATGAAAATTTGAAATGATCTCTTAATTTTTTCTGCGGCTGAATATGCTGCCATTTTTGTTAATACTTTGCTGGGTTGTTCCTTATTGGCTATTTACATATATCTAAATAACGTCAAAAAATTTGTTATTTTCTTTCAAACGTATCACTTCCCTTCAAATTATTAAAATCGTTTGGATTGCTTTATGATGGATAGATGCTTTTTGGGGATACAAAAACTCGAACCCATTTAATGGCATTTCACAGCTTGTAAGAGCCTGAATATTACGTAATATAACATAAGAAAATTATGGAGTAATTTTCAATTTCAGATGAGGTATCCCTGTAATTCCCTCAAGGTCAAACAGGAGCTTTTCTACCCTACAGGTGGATTTGCTTGTTTGTAGATAGTCTTATAGATCCAGAGAAAATTAGCCTTTGTGTTCTTATTGACTTCTGTCTCTCTCTCTCTCTCTCTCTCTCTCTCTCTCTCTCTCTCTCGCTGATCTATGTGTAATGCTTATATTGTTCTATAGCCCTATGCTAATCAGTAATAGTTTTTATCCATATGTGACTGATTGCCTGATTTCGTGTGTGTGTCTGTATGTGCGTGCTTGTGTGTGTGTGTGTGTGTGTGTGTGTGTGTGGTCGGGCATGTGAAGGTCATTGAGCTGATTGCTCTGGTGGGATTTCTTCAGCGTGGCCTGTGCTGTTGATCCTCATCTGTTTTCCCCTCTCTTCTCATCCGTTCAGGGGTAAGTGTTGATAGGACCATGGCTGCTTTTTAAATAAGATCTGGCAGTTGTGTTACATGTCCCTGAGATTGGATTTTGCCAAACTAATTTCCAATCTCTCCCTCTTTCTCCCTCTCACGATCTTTCGCTCACTCGATCCGTCTTTCTCTCATATCACTTTGGTTTACGGCTATGGTGCATTGATCAATGAATCTCAATTTGAGATAAAGGATTATTTGTTTAAGTTTACACGGGATGGAATGGAGGGAGGCGAGATAATCACGGTGCGGTCTATAGTGGCCTTCATTGAAGCAGCTCTACTGGACTGCTCTAGCAGGGTTTAATTGGGTGCTTCAAAGGGCCCAGGAATCAATCCGAGAAAAGGGATGAAGAGAGAATGGGAAATAGAAACAGTGAAGGAATAGCAGATGGAATTAAAAGTGGGCCGCCTGAAGGTTGCAACTCTTGAATTGAATTCAGAACTTAAGGGGGGAGGGACAGCCGGACATTCGGTAAAACCAAATGTCTGGTTAAAGCCCTATCAGCCTTCTATTCTTAGAGAGGACATTTCTTGAAGGACAGTAGCCTCAGAAGCATTTGGATCCTTAAGCCGTATTTAAAAATGTATGAATGTTATTGCATTTGATACAGAATATCATAACAGGTGAAATTTATCTTAAGAGAAATATTTTGCATAAATTAGTTTCTAAATGAAAAGTTATAAATATACAGTTAAAAATTGAAATTAATGGGATACTTTACCCCAAAAAAGAAAATACTTTATAATTTATTTTCCCCTTTTGTCATTTCAAAGAGTTATGACTTTTTTCTTATGTATAGATTTCTTTGTTCTGATGAACACAGGAAGATATTTGGAAGAATGCTTATAACCAGACAGATATTGCCCCCCCCCTGATAAGCATTGTAGGAAAATTACTTTTATAATATTTTTTGTTATCTTGGACACAAAATAAGACAATCGGAAGAATGTAGGACAGCAAACACTTTTTTCCCACTATGGTAGTCAATGAGTGTTGAGATCTGTTTGGTTATACGCATTATTCAAAATATCTTTTCACTTCTATTCTTAGAGAGTACAGTACACTTCTTGACGGACAGTAGACTCAAAAGAATTTGGATCCTTAAGCCGTATTTAAAAATCTATGGATGTTCTTGCACTTTATTCAGAATATCATAAAAGGCATTTATTGTAAGAGAAATATTTAGCACAAATTAGTTTCTTAATGAAAAGTAATAAATATGCAGCTAAAAATGAAATTAATGGGATAGATTACCCAAAAACGAAAATACTGCATAATTTATTTATCGTCTTTTCATCTCAGTCATGTATGACTTTCTTTCTTCTGCAGAACACAAAAGAAGATATTTCGAAAAATCTTGGTGACCGAACAACATTAGCCCCTAATGTATGGACACAACCCCTGAGCCTTTCTCAAAATATCTTCATTAGTATTTTACCGTAGAAATAGTCAAATACAGGTTTTCAATGACATGTGGTTGAATAAATGATGACAAAAAATATTTTGGTGGAACTGTTCAGACACCTGTACATTCACTCGTAGCACACATATGAAAGCTCACACACTCAAACACATTTCCAACAGTATGATTACAGGCAGGGGCTCTGGTGTGGTTCACCATTTCTTTTTTAAACTGCCCCATGGCAAAGCGGTTATCATCTTGTCTTACCGGACTCAGTAAGTGTCTTAATTATTAATGTTAGACTGGAGGCATGGCCGCACCACAGAAACCCCCCCCAAGGCTGGACACGTTTATCCTCCAAACAAAGAAACAATATTATAAATGTATCGACAAAGAAACAATGTTATAAATATTACCCTGTATCTTATCTATAATAATAAATAAATCTATAAATAAATGATAATAAATCTGAGTTAAGCTTGAGCTGTTCCTTCGTGGTTAGAGATCCAGACACAAAACCAATGGGTTGCTTCCTGCTTAACATTTTACCTTCTCATCTCTCAAAACTGTAATCTATAATTTTGTTTGTTAAAAATAATCAAAATCAGTTATTGAGAAAGCACAAAACAATCTGTGTTCAAAATGATCACCATCATGATTCACAAGTTTATAATAAGGATTAATAAATTGAGCTGTCAGGTATGATTTCGCAGAAAACGTTAGTTTGAATTTTAAAACACCTACAAATGTGTATATAAAATGACCTGCAATTTCATGTTTTAAGCTGGGAGGACGATAAAGAGCGAAAGTTACAGATTATAGCTTTAACTGTGACTGACATTACATTTCCCACTTAAAAATACAAAATAATAAACATGTTAGGCTGGATGTATTCCATATGACCTTCATTAATTAGACTTTTGACAAAATTACCTTAAAGTGATACTCCACCCAAAAATGAAATTTCTGTCATCATTTACTCAGCTTCGAGTTGTTCCAAATGTGTAAACATTTCTTTGTTCTGATGTACACAGAGAAAGATATTTGGAAGAATGCACATAACCAGACAGATTTTAACCCCATTGTCTTACCATAGTAGGAAAATTACTTAATCATTTTTTGTTCTGTTGAACTCAAAAGAAGACATTTGGAAGAATGTAGGAGTGTAGGACAGGACTATTTACTACTTTTTACTACTTTATATTCCTACTATGGTAGTCAAGGGGTGTTGAGATCTGTTTGGTTATGAGCATTATTCCAAATATCTTTCTCTGTGTTCATCATAACAAAGAAATGTATACACATTGGAGCTACTCGAAGGTGAGTAAATGATGACAGAATTTACATTTTTGGGTGAAGTATCCCTTTAACCTTAACCACTACAGGCTCATTTAAAATACTCTGGCACCTCAGGCTGGTCCCACGCGGCTTGTGTGATTTTAATCGCTTTCCTCTTCTTCTCTCAGAACAGGCAAGGCAGTATTTTTTTTAAGTGTTGTATTCATTTCTGGCTTGTTGGGGAAGTGGCGCGGCAGCTGGAATTAATTGCTTCTTCGGTGTAGTACTGTGAAGCAGGAACAAGCTGCGCTGTGATTAAAAGCGCTTCACATGGAATATGAATAAGCGTATAAATCATGCAGAGCGGCGGGGCGCGTAATGATAGAAACCACTCTCTCGGTACGAGTAACGGTGAGCGCGTTACGTCTTAGCCAATCCGTGATCTCAATGGTTACTGAAGGTCACTGGATGGGAGGAATGCGGGAGTAGTAACGGGATACAGTAGCATAATGTGTGATGTTGATATGTAATGTCCCTTAGATAAATTTACCAGTTGTAATAAAATGTGTTACTGTTATGTGTTGTAATAAATGTAGAATTTTAAAAAACTGTTTTTAATTTTAAAATATAGTGTCATATATCAAGCACTAATACAAATGTAGATTTATTGTTTAATTACAAATATAATGGTTAAACTATGTTATTATGATGAGATGAACTTTAATACACATACTGCATGAAACATACTAATTTCAAGCAATTACACTAAATATAACATCTAATATGAGGTCTAAACACCCAGCTAACAAAAATACGTGCCATTTTGCTATTATTCCCATTATGCTATGCTTACGATGTTTCTGAATGTTTTGAAACATTCCAATAACAATGTAAGAATGATGACAATTGTCATGGTTTCACCTCTCCTTGTCAGGTATTTCTTGGTTTAGAGGTGGAATCATACAGAATCCTTTGTTTCATGTGGGGAGAGATGTTTTTGACCTTGTGGCCTTCCATACTCTCCCCGAGTCGCGTCATCGTTCCAAACCTCCTGTTTCCTAGTTTGTGTTAATTAACTTCCTTTTCTGTATCTGTATGATTCCACCTCTAAACCAATTTTGTGACTTTTTTGTAACATCTTTATAATGTTTTTAAAACTTTTAAGCAATTACAGCATTGTTAATATGTTCTTAACATAACTGTAGTAACATTTTTTTATAACTTTAATTTTCAGAGAAACTTGCCTGTAACAACGCAAGTACTGCAGAGTTCACCTTGTATCTGTGTTTTACATAAACCAACGTCTGAATTCTGTAATTACAGAAAGGATTTTTATTATGTTATCATATCACATTTTGGTTAAATGTGATTTCCCTCAGACACGGTGATGCTGACCCAGGCCGCAAAAATTGATCGAGGGATCAAGAATCAGACGAAAGCAATCATGACATATTGAAAAGGGTGACAGACATTCAGAGAGGGAGAGATGAAAGCCAGCCCTGTATCAGTTTTCTCTCACCTATCCATCACCTTGGAGACCGCAGATCTGTGGTTTAGCCTGTTTGCTGTCACTGAAGCTGTAGTGAGGAAAGGAGCCATTTTACATCATTGATTTACATTAGTCAGGAAAGAAAGCTTAAGAATGACTTAAAAGAGTGACTCAGTCATTCCCACACAGACACACACACACACTCTCCCTTGTGTGCCAGCCTTTTAATATTGCATTGGGCATTTGGTGTCTGCTTTCTACTTGATGGGGTTTAATTTAATCTGTGGTGGCTAACTTTCTCCCCGTGTGGGGTCTTTTCAACACACTGAAAATTACAGAGCGAGAGAGAAAGAGAGCAGATGAAGAGCCATCGTAACAGAGGATTGAGAAGAAATAAAAGATGACATGAGTGAGGGGTTTAGAGGACAGGGGGAGAGGGTGATTGGGTTGCAGAGAGAGAGAGAGAAAGAGAGGATCAGGGTAGACTCATAGCTGGAGGCAGGAAGTTGAATGACGGCTGAAAGTGAGCTTCCTGTGAATGTCACCTTAATGTGCTTCATTGCTGCAGATAAAGTAACCTCTTATAAAGAGACTTACTGATTTCCTATCAATTCTTTTCAGGAACAATAGCTTATTTACATAAACAATTAGGAATAACTTTGTTGAACCATAGTGTGTTTGAATCCTTGATTCTGATTGGCTGGAAGGTGTGCATTAAAAGCTTTTAATGCTCAGACAGTTCCAGTCAGTTTGATCAATGTTTGAAATTCACTGACAAAAATAACTCTCGACTTAACCTGTCTGATCAAAAATATACTGTAAACATCAATGAAGGCTTTAACTTGGTAAATGACTATGGTGTAAACTGGATTATCCATAGCTGGCCGTGCATTAAAGGGTTGTAATGCACTTTGCGGAGGCAACTGCTTCTCATCGGGTGGTTCTTGGCCTCCACGTTGTGCATTAAAACCCTTTGATGCACTGCTAGCGCTGGATTATCCCTTACATATAGTTCACCCAAAAATAATATGTATAACATTTTATCATATGAGCACACAAAAAATAAAGTTTTATATAGTGGTTTATAATTGCTTGAAAGGGTTCTAATGTCATGTGGTCTCCCATAGATTTAAAATCGGTAGAAAATCGTCTAGTGTGTGGACAGTTTTATGTACATGAGTGATCGCATCTCAAATCAAACAATATTTATGAAGAAGCAGTATGCTATAGAGTTTCAAACTGTCGAACGCGCTCGTGGGCCACTGTACTGAACTTCCAGTACACATTCATAAACAGAGAGCCTTTAAATTATTTCTGATAACAGGCAAAAGAAACCGAGAAGAACTGTTACTTGTCTAAAATTGTCTCTCCAATATTTAAAATTTAGAATGCGATACCAAGCCCAACAGCTAGATATCAATGTACCGTATGGTTTCTTTAAAGGGGTCATATGACAGGGCTAAAACTAAATTTTCGTTTGTTATAGATTGTGTATAAACGATTTAAGGTGTCTAATACATGAATGGGCAACTTATAACACACCCAAGAAACACAGAAAAACACTTGTTCGCGCCTCTTTTTATGCAACAAAACTACAAGACATATTCAACAAATTGTGTATTTATTAAAATGAACATTCAACAAAATATAGCAAATTGTTTATTTAATACAATCATTAAAATAATAATACAAATTAATATTAACATGAATTTAATTTAATGCAAATAGTGATATTATTAGACACTCAAATTTAGAGCGGAACTCCCTGCGAACGCTTCCGATGAAATGGCCTATTGCTTTTATGAGTGTTCTAACCTGTGATTTTTACCCTAAAAATGTATATAAATCTCATAGATTTACATTATAGGAGGAACCTGAGCTGTCTAGGTACAAGCATATAATAACTGGATACAATCTTTCGACTTGGGCCAGTAAGCAAACCCCTAGCAATCACCCACGGCGCTCTAGCAACCTAATGTGCTAACAACCTGAGCAATTGCACAGCAGCACCCCAGCATCCTCTTTAGAAATTATAAAGTCTAGTTAGATACAGAAGAGAGTGACAAACTCAAGAAATGAGAGGAGAGAGAGATCAGCACAACTCGTATGCCAGCCTTCTGAATATATGATAAGCTTGCATTCGTGTAACTTCTTTACTACTACCTTCCTATTGTTGAAAAGAAAACCGTTTCAACAACACTTTTGTCTCGGGTGGCCAACTAATTACTTCTCCTCCTCCTTAAATTTCGCACATACACACCCCCCACCCTGAAGACCACCATGAATATGCATGAACCCCCTTCAGATTAATCCTCAGGATTGACAGCTTGACATCTTAATCAGAGTGAATGATGGAGCGCCGATCCTTTTCGATCGGATATCTCTTCTCCTGCTCGTCCCGCCCTCCTTTTCTCCTTATACATTCCTATGACTGTTCCCACACTGTCATTAGCCATCAAGCTTAATAACTTAACCTCCCTCACTAAGGTGACTGTAAGCCCTCCACTTGATTGCTGAGTCTAGTTTCTGCCCAGCTCATCTGAATAAACCCGTCTCGCTCTGTTTTGCGTAAGTGTGCGTGCCGTGGTCTTCTTTAAGCCCTTGCTCTGGTAATTGGGGCCTGCTTTCTCTCAGCGCCCCCGAAGCAGTAGGATCTGGCAGTGAGGTGGGGAAAATAGAGGCCAGAAAGTCATTCTGCGTGTCCAAATGCACTGCACAAATCCATGACATCAGTATTCCGGTCAGAACGCCGTTCAGACACAGAGAATAGGAGGGGATGGCAAGAGAGAGAGAAAAAGCGAGAAAGACGCGCACAAAAGTCTTTTGACTGGGAATAAAATGTGGCCTATAGCTTGTCTTTTGTTAACATGTCTTTGGGGACGAATGAGTTTTGAGCTCTGAATAGAGAAATTAATTGTTGCCATTTAGCAACGGAAAAAAAATTACTTGGAAAATGGGAGAGAAATGACTGACACAGGAGGAATATAATGCGCATTTGAATTGGTTTTAAACGGCTTTGGATGAAAGATGTGACGTTTGTCCCTGTTTAATTTGTTTTGCAGAACAAGGCGGAACATTAAATCATAAATAACTCGACTGACTGAGTCTTGTGCTGGGAGACCGAAGGAACTGGCAGGTGAGTGTCCTTTGTGTGAAACTGTCTTATTGCTAAATCCTATCCTAATGTGTTGGACACATGTTGATCCATACATTTAAAAAAATATATTTTGTTTTGGGTAATTTTGTGTCATTTTGAAAAAGAACTTTGGTTTTAATATATCTGGGTTTTTTTTATGGTTGTGCAGTACAATATACAGTTGCGTCCAAAAGACTGAAGGCCATTGCACATTGCGTCCGAAATTTGAGTCCGAAATTTACACACGTTAAAAAAATAAATACAATCTCATGTTGTGTCAATCACATTTAAACACTGCCTCCAATATTTTTGCCCGTCGTGGAAAAATTCTGCGTTTTTCACATCTGTAGCAACCATTATGAGAGGCGTTTTGACAATTCAGAGACGCCATACAAACCAGGGCCAAATACGAAAAAACGTATACGAAAATTTTGGACTGTATGTGCAAAGACCTTGAGAGTACATTGAAAATCTGTCATTTCTCCCCAATTGGGCCTATAAAGTATTAGGAACGGATGAAAACGGATGAAAACAAAAAAAGTTTGTTTCCATTGAAGCATACAGAAAGCACTTTGCATAATCCAATGTAAATTCTCAACATTTTCAAATCATGCTGGATTACATGGATCAGCAAGTTTTGCACAAACTTGTGTGCAAGCTGCCATTAAAGCTACAGGGAGAAATACCAAAAATTAATACATTTTTTTAATTCATGCACAGTACAGGGAAATAAGTGTTTTACACAATCTGCTTAAGGACATAAAGAAACGTTATGTGTCCCAATCTTAATTTCTGCGATAGATCTCCGCTAAGAATTAATACCTGTTGAGTAGTTTAAATGTAATTTAATGCAATGAATGTTCAATAAAATATAAATATTTATTAGCATTAATTCAATCTCAAATAAATTGTTATATTATAACCAAACACAGACCGGAAGTTACTTTGGGCCAGGCGTGTGCATGCGATGAATTTGCCAATCAATTTGTTAAGCCTGTGGTCACGCACCACTATATATATGGAAGGTCATATACGTTTCTGGATCAGATGCCATAGGAAAATATAAAAAAATGCTAATATATACGCTCATGGCGTGATATTAAACTGCCTAAAACTATAACAAAATCACAAATGGATTCATGTTTTACGAATTAACAAAATTATTAATGTTGGAGATTCTGTGAGCCTGGGGACTGTAGTATAAACTGAGTTTATAAACTTTTCGCTTAAAGGGATGAAATGAATAAACAGTGCTCCTTTATTGGACATAATTGGTAATGCGAGCAGCCTATAAGCGAATGGGTTGTGTTAATACTGAAGATAAAAAAATATTGCTAAGAAAAACAAAAAATCTCCCAGGAAATAAAGTAAATATTTACTACAGACTTAAGAGTTATTAATACTATGTTGAATCACCTCTTCAAGCTGAGCTTCAATTTATACTCTAAGCACAAGTATGCACCACACATACAAATTCTTTAAATTATCCTAAATTATATTTATAAAGTAGGGAAGATTTCAGTTTTACTTCTGGCCATGACTGTAATATATTAAGTTAAAATAATCATGAAAATTGTAAGAGTAAAACAAATAATCATGCTGTTAAATTCATGGTGTATCAACTTGACACCATGTCCAAGAACATATCAATACCATGATGCATCATTTTTGTGTGCGTGTGTGATAGAGTAGGAATCAAAGACTTCAGAGTGGGAATCGGCCGATACTCAAATCACAAAATTGAAAAAAAATATATATAAGAAAATAAGGAAAGTGAAAATAGGACAGAGGGTCATGGCACTGTCGGAGGCTCTGCTTCACACAAACACTTGGGGTGAACTTTTGTTTGGCAGTTCAACTCTCACAGAAAAATCACAAATGCTTCATTATTTCAGCCTCGTAGACAAAAACAATATCTTGACAAAGAATGACACACAGGAATGTGAATGGAACACAGACAATCACACATGCCAAAATGTTGACTTGTCTACTAAATGTCGATTATCTAAATTATATGTATTTCTTAAAGGATTGTTCCAAATCTGAATACATTTGTTTATAGTGATGAACACAGAGGTAGATATTTGGAAGAATGCTTGTAACCAAACGGTTCTTGGCCACCAGTTTACACCATTTTATTTGTGGATTGAACTGTCTCTTTAAAGACTAAAGCATATTTTGTTTTGGTTAATCATTTCTTGAGAAAAATGCAATGCTGAGGCAAATGAGATTTTTGATATTCCTTTGGCAGCAGGTGAAAATATGCATTAAGTCGTATAATTTCGATTTTATTGTAATTGGATGTACATTTTTAGTTATGTTATCCACTGTCTGAACAGAATCTATTGCAGGCTGAACGCTTGCAAGCTAGTTTTCTGTCTTTGCATGACCTGGAGGTTGTGAACTGTCACCTGCGGTCGAAGCCTTTCTGCGCTCGTTCAGATCAATTCTGTTTATTCGTCCCACACATTCCACACTCTACCTCCTACACCCACCCAAAGAAAAGATGAGAACATATTCCCCAAAGAATCTTCATATAAAGATCTCTCTCTCTCTTTCTGTCTCATGCACACCCACACACTCACATAACATGCATATGGTTTCAATCTTTCCAGCTGTCCACAGTTGCAGTCAAGAGAGGCCAAACCTTGAACAGTACATTGTGTGTGTGTGTGTGTGTGATGTCTCAGAATATGAAGAGATGTAAAAAAAGACATCTGAGGTTAGAGGAGCATAGGACAGAGAGAATGGGTGAGAAAAAGACATGGTCTGTTTTATCTCAAGGTTTCTTTCTGTTTCGATCTCACTTTCTCCTTCGCACACACACACTTTCTTACGCTCTCTTGGGATGAGATATGCTCCAGAAAGCAGGAATACTGATTTCCCAGCAGGCTTTACTAATGGAACATCAGGTTCAATCTGCCTATCACTCTGTTTTGTTTTGTTTCGTTTTGTTTTCCACCGTAACCTTTCTAAGTCCCAGTTCTGTGCTGGCTTGCTGGGTTATAAAGTTTAGTACAGTTTTATAATAACCCAATTCTGTTTTCAGTCACAAACGTAGTTTGGCTCAATCATTTATGAGACGTCTTTATTTGGTCTTGTTAAAAAAATAATCTAAAACTAAATTCACAACTTAATTTAACTTAAGTGTGTCGAAAATATATTTTTACAGAAGCGGTGGAGACAACCTGTTGATGGTTTATTTTGTGGATGATCCAAGTTTTGGTTGGCCTGTAAATGTGACGGGTAGTGTTGTAGTTCTCGTGAGCGATGGTCTTGGTCTCAACTGTCATTGGTCTTGTCTTCGTCTTAGACTTAGTGGTCTAGGGATTTTATTTCAAGACCGCTCAAGTGTTACACTATAATTTGCTGGTGGCAGGTGCATTATCTGATTTATGTGTTAACATCGTTCAGGTAATTAGATCTAAAACTTCTGGCTTTAAAAGCGTTCATTGATTTGTTGCTTATTTGAGTTCTTATGTTACTGTTGTAATATTTAACATGAGAAAAGAATATCGCATGAACGTCCCTATCGATATTCCTTAAAGGGATACTTTACCCAAAACTTTTTAATCTGCCATCATTTATTGTTAGTTGTCCCAAATCTGTATCAATTTCTTTGTTCTGATAAACACAGAGAAAGATACTTGAAAGAATGCTTATAACCAAATAGATCTCAACACCCAGTTACTACTACAGTAGGTACAAATACAATGTAGTCAAAAGTGCCCCAGAACTGCTTGCTGTCCTACATTTTTCAAAATATCTTCTTTTGTGTTTAACAGAACAAAAAAAGATTATGTAATTTTTCCTACTATGGGAGTCAATGGGGGGCAAATTCTGTCAGCAGCATTGTCCCAAATAGCTTTCCATCAGAACAAAGAAATCTATTAGCCTACAGATTTGGAAGAACCCGAAGGTTGTTTCTCTTAAAACTTGCTACTAGACATATGGACATGTTCATATTGGATATTAATAGCTGTTTGTGTACGTTCTGTACAAACACTTTCCTCTCAAATCAAAAATAGTTTGACGTTAAATAAATACATCAACTTCCGTTTCTCACATAAAAAAAGTTATAAGGACAGTCTTTTACTTCATCTGTAAATCCGCCCCCACAGCAGATGTACAGAGTGTCTTTAATGTCTGTAAAGTGTCTGTGGGTGTAAGTTTGAGCTGTCAATCAAACTCCAACGGGGATGTGACTGGCAGGTGGACTCTGGTTTTCTAATAAGGTCATTCTTCGCTATAATTGGGCACATGCACGGCGGATCTGGCCTTCAACAAAAATAATGTATGTGTAATCGGTAATATCCCAACAGAGAGGCAGAGCTAATCCATCATTCTATTTCTAAAGGTTATTTTTGGAGAAAATTTCCTTAGAAATAGGACCGCTTTGAGTTTGTGCTCCTGCCTAACAGCAAAAGTGGTGGTGGAGGCAAGATGTGGGATGAACGTGCGAGTGTTCGAGACGAACTTTAGAGTTGGTTTGCTTTAATAAAGACGTTTATGATTTTTAATTTCTTAAAACTGCCACTTAGTATATGTGTGTATGAGTGGAGGACCAAATTTGAACCCTTTCAGAGGACACTTTATAGTGGACAGCAACAGTATCTCTTCGAACATGAACAAACGCATACTTTACATCTTAAAATCTCTTGTTATACGACTGATGTTGTCAGTTTACAAATGTATAGTAACTATGTCGTTCTTTTGATAATATATTAATGTCTGGAAAGTTCATAAATCCGGCAAATTATTTTGTTGCATTACCTCTAAAAATGTCGACAGGTTTTTGTGAAGGTTGTATTTACAGTAGCAGTAGGGTACATGCAAAAAAATGCAAAAAAAATATGCAAAAAAAAATTGAATTGCTTCCGTGATTAATATAGCTTTTAAGGTCTCTGTGTGTGGACAAAGCAGTGGACTTTATTTAGATTGAGTTCTGCACTGCAGGTATGTACATGCGTGCATGCAATTTCCTGTATAAATGAGTATGTGAGAGGAGAGGCCGCGATCCGTCCCGCGGTGCTGTTTGTATTTTTCTATGGTCCGCTGCCGTGAGGACGTGTAGATTTGTTACCTAGGGTACCATTTATCATAGTAACAGCATCGTGCAGGGGCAGCATGGGAGGAAACCAACCATCCATCATACACACAGCCTGTCTCCACAGCAACGCCACAGCCCCGTGACCAGAGGCGGGGGGTGATGGGGGATCACTAAGAGTTCAGAGCTTGACAGCTCATCGCATCTCACATCCACGTTCATACAGTCCCTTTCTAAAAGAGGACATACTATAGACTTCTACGCTTTTACTGTATTAAAAAGCTATTTATAGTTACAGAGGAAAATTAATTGGAAATCAAACCATAATAGGAAAGTGCATTATTAGATTAGCTTTTTTTACTTATTCATCATTTTAAAATTTTAGGAAATGCCCAAAGTGTTTTCTCAAAATAAGCATACTAACTGTAGACCTCTCAGCCAAAATCTCAAATAAAGAAATACATTGTCTTACTGCTGACCTGCATTCAGAGCTCCAAACTTGGCCTTTCTTTTTCAGGGTTGACACTGTGAAGTCCCGCATGAGGACATTAAATGGGTCATACAGCGTGAATACATGTTTTTCTCTGTCTGTGGTGTGTTATAAGCTGCCCTTGCATGTATTAGATTCGTAAAATTGCCGAAATAAATGACTTAACAGAATATGCATTCTATTTATCAGCGAATGCTCATCCAGACCTGCCTGAAACGCCTCATGTAACCACACCCCCACAAATCTACCTCAGTTTGTGGTATGATTTGACTTAGACACCAATTGGACAACAAGACCGCTCGTGACACTCGACCTTCACGAATGTATGCCGACGTCATGTGGCTTACCTTTTACAGTGAAGTCATTCGTGTTTTTTATGAATATTAGCGAATAGACATATGTTTGATAAAACATTTATATTTATTTATTTTGACACTGTTTAAGTTTTCTTTCGCTCAACGCCAGGGGGTGCTGTAGCCCCCCAGCATCCCTACTTCCCGCAGCTATGCTAAAAAACACACACTCATAGTGTAGACTTTTGCAACTTCTTTTTTATGCTTGTTCTATTTAATTTTTTCATATTTTATTGTTTACTAACTGTAAGACGGCTTTATTTGGGGTGAACTGTTGAAATCTTAATTGCTCTAACATTGAGTTTTATTTTAGCCCCCTGCACAACTTACTAGCAAGTCTTTGTGTCTGTCTCTCATTCTTTTTCTCTTTTCCAAACTGTCTGGGTGATTCATTTTAAATAACGAAGGCTTTTCAGAACCCCACAGCGACTGGGTTTTGTAAACAATCCACTTGAATCCTTTGAGCACCGACAGCAGGTGTGTATCGGTGTGTGTGTGTGTTTGTGAGAGAGAGGGAAAGAAAGACAGAAAGCCTCCCTCAGGCTGTGGTAGTGAGTATAGTATTTTTGGCAGTAGTTAAGGCCATTATATCAGTCAGAGAGTGTGGAGCAGAGAGAAATATGGAGCTCTTTTTCACTCTGTCCACCAGGAATTGCATCCACCCTTGGGATCTCAGCGAGAGATATTTTCAGAGTTGAGAGATCCCTCCATCAGTAACGTCCCATCTGAAGAAATGTGAAGGGATGTAGCCAGGTGGATCCTAGGAGGAGAATTATTTCAGGCCAAAAAAAACAAAAACTTTGTATTGAAACAATTAACAATTAAAGATGCAATTCGTAACTTTTGGTAAAAAAATCAGTTCTCGTGTGGTCCACACAGCTGTAGAGTTTGTGAGCGGGTTGACAAAAGAAGGGTCATGCAGGTCTCTGTCTTTAATAAATTAACAATAAATAAACCAGAGCTTCTGAATTTCTTTTATCATGTCACATTCTGATGGATTACACAGGCATCCCAGCACAGGGTTTGCTTGCTCGTGTTTACGGGCGTGCTTGTGAGGTGGGGGTTGAGCTGTATTTCACACACATGAATCCAGACAAGCAGAGCTTTGTTATGCGAATTTGACAGAAGGCCATTTGGGTTAAGAGGACCATTTGTAAGTTACAGACAGGTGAGCAGGTTGCAGGTTGTGCGTACTGAGCTGTGATTGGACGAGATATTACTGATGGGATGGAGGGAGATACTTCAGAGAATAAATGAGTGATTGAGTGTGTGAACTCTCTTAATTAATCTGATCCTCTTAATGAATCAGATCAAAGGTTCATGTATAATTAAAAAACCGAGCAGTCTGCTTCAGCAGGAAAGATGTTTGCTTGGGCAGAGAAGGTATAAGAAAATAAAGACGTTAAAAACTGAACATGTGGAGTCGCAACTTTCAATGGGCCGGACACACACTGAAGGATTAGTGTTTTATTGAAGAGCCAAGATTTTTTGTCCCTATTTGAGTGGAAATGTATTATCTATGAACTAGAAAATGTTCTTGAAATGTGATCTAACATAGGTGGTTCTCAAATCGGTTTTGTTAGGCCTTTTGACCCTAGGGCAATTCCCTGAAAATGTCAACCTTACCACGAAAAAATTAAGTTTCAGCGTCAGGTAAGTGCCTTTTTTAGGAGTGTCACATCCATAACGCTATATATTCCTCATAATTGGACATATGAAAATGAATATAAAGTAACTATTTTATGTTCTATAAAGGGGCATCCCTTCTCCATTCATTGGGTATATTTTTTGTCACATCCATAAAGCATGTTTATTTCCCTTTAAAAAAAAATGAATAGACTGACTTTTTTCATGTTTAGACTCTATCAACAAGGGTTCAGTAAAATATTAACAGATAGTTAAATATAATCGTAACAAATTCATTTTCTGAGCATTTTTATGTCACATCCATAACGCTGGAATAGCCCACTATAGGTTTACTGATAGGAGGTCATTTGTTAATGTGACCTTTTAAAAAATACCAATTAATCGGTACTTGTAACAATACCTGTATATTACATTGTAAATTGATTTGCGTAAACCGAGTGTAGGACTAGAAGTCTGAGCACGTATGAGGTCAGTACATGCTGACATGTAATCTGCTTTGGGCCAATCTGACTCAGATGACACGTTTATGGAAAATAAGGAAATAATTCAGTATTCAGTATGAAGGCATCTGCTAAGATGTTGGGTCAAAAACGCCTAAATGTAAATGAAAAATAATAATGAAAAACTAAATAAAACGGTGTTCATTTGCATACAAAGTCATACCCTGCCATGTTTTTTGAGGTTGCTCACGGTTAATGACATCACAGAGCTTGCCGGTATTCTGGTGCTGATGTGTGACCGGCGTGCAGTGTCTTCAGTGAACAGCACATTTGTGTACTTTTAGAAAAGCAACAATTATAAAATTGACATTTATTCCTCATGAGGAGTAATTACTGTAATCTCTTTCTTCCTTTGAAATGTAATGACTAGTTTTCTGAAAAACAGATTTGATGACAAATGCAACTTCTAGAAGTGGCAGCCTTCAAAATGTGACACAGCTAGTGAGCGTGACAGAGAAATTAAATGCACGATTTTTATGTCACTTTTAAAAAGTTACTACATGTTGAAGAAAAAAATAGCTATACATTTTTTGCAAGGTGATTTTTGAAAAATTAAACAAAATTGCGGCTATTGTTTATGCAGAATATAATTCATAACTAAACAATCAACTTAATATAAAATATAATTGACTGTTTTCATTGGCTTATCTACCCATAACTACAAAACCCTACATTTCATATTTAGGCTCCAGGGGTTGCAAAGGGACTCAACCTTTTGGATTTATCAGCTTGACCTTTAACTCTGAACGCCTGACCGTGACCCCTGTTACCACGACATTATCAATCTGTCATGAGTCCAGCATCTCCACTGTATATCTGTTCTAAATACCACCAGTAGACAATGTAGGTCCTAACCCCATGTTGTTGTGATAAAATTGCCTTTTAATGTGGCCTCGCTGTTCTCTATGGCGCTTTTCCACTACGTGGTACGCTTAGGCTCGATACGACTTGGCTCAGTAGCTCACTTCAGCTCAGTATGCTTTTTAGCAATTTAGTACCGATTCACAGTGGGTGCTTTAAATTATCATCATAGTTGTGCCGCCTCTACTGCCATGGCATCATCATAGATGCGACGCAAACAAACGCACAGCACAGGATAAATATACCGGCAGATGCCACCGAAACAAAATACTGCTAAAAATCCCAGAAAGTTTTGAAACTTCTACCACAAAGAGCAGAAAATAACATCATAGTTTTCTCAATGGCGCACGAGGGTAGGCTAATGTCGCATTTAGCAATGTGTTAAGGGTCTCGATCACCATATCATGTCAATATTACGTATTAAAATGCGTATTCTAGAGTTCAAATCCAATGACGCTGGTAAAGACGATTCTCTGACCAATCAGTGATCAGTTTAAACACGTCACATTTTGGTATCGGTACCATATTGGATGAAAAGCACCATAATGGATGACTGGCAGAAGAGCTTCTCAGGAAGACAGAAATCATTAGTAATTAGGTTAATTTATCTGCAATTCAGTAAAAAAATCACCCCAACAAACATAAATGAGCAGGCAATGAGAAAATAGCCTTAGTCTGCTAAGAAAAGTTTTGAGAAGTTTGTGTAGCTCAAGGTCTTGTTTCAGGATTATGTAAATTTGTGCTGAATTCTATTAATTTAGATACATTTAAATTATAAAATAATCTACGATAATTTGCCCTTTTTGTGGTTCATTTGAGCACAACAGGGCATTTTCCATTAAGATATTAGTAGTGAGTGACATCTGCCTGAGGCTGCCGTCCAGATGAGGTTTCACACACCACAAACACATGGCTTGGAGCCTCTGCGACATCATTAACCAACATTCGGGGCCTTAAGAATGATTTAAAAGGGTAGACATACTAGATTTGGAAAATGCTGTTTATTTTTTTACTGTGAAGATCATATTGAGGGGTTTAGAAACAGCCCAAGTTGACTAGAAGGAATGTGACAAATTGATATAATTGTATGATGTACAACAGTCAACCAGGAATTACTTAATAGGACGGTTATAAAAACGAAATCTAGCCAGCCAGTCAGAATCAAATAATAGCAAATAATGCCATAAAATAATCCTCTTAAAATGGACTACATCCTGAATGTTTCTGATGCATGACCAGTAATGAGGTACCAGACTTTTTCTCTGAGATAAAGAAGTTTGCACGGCTCTTCTTTTGTGTCAACTCCGGCTAATTAAAAACTTTTGTGATTGTATCTCAGGGTTAAAGAGAGAGAGGGAATAAAGCACATCTTATCGAACTCCTTGTGCTATTTCTATTTAATTTTCTCATGTCAGCGAATTAACAAATGCTTGCTGGCACTTGCAATATACGTAGTACACTTCAGTACTTTAAAGGATTTGTTAATGTCCCATGTGAATGCCAGGACAGATATTTCTTATATTTTAATTAGAGATACACCGATATATGGGTATTGGTATCCTGTCAATCAAAAGAGGACAGGAAAATGCAATGAATTTGTGGTTAGTTTAAATATTTAAATAACTTGGATATTATTGTTCATAATGGTAAACTGTTATAACATTTGGTCCCAAGCTAGCTTACTTGTACTGTGTGATTCCTTAATTTACTTAAAATTTGCAACCCTGTACAACATTGAACCCCTTTAACTTCCAGTGTATCCACAAAACCACTGAGACATTTCTCAAAATACTGTATCTTCTTATATCATTTAGTCATTTACCACACGCTTTTATCCAAAGCGACTTACAAAATGAGGACGTTTTATCTTCCCCAGAAGAAAGAGTCACATACAGGTTTGGATAAATGAGTAATTTTTATTTTAGGGTGAACTATCCCTCTAAGACGTACAATAAAAGCAGGGCCTATTTTGTAGGCTATTCTTGTAAAGTGCCTGTTAAATTAGACCCGGCGAAATGATATTCAGGCTCCGAGAAGAGTTGTTGGAGATGACAAAGTCCAGGCAGGCACTGATCAATGATGAATACAGTTTGATGCATGATATTGATCAGAACCAGTGTGAGTGCTGCTGTGATTCAGTCTCAGGTGTGGTTGATCCAGAGTGGCCTTAGAGCTGCTATTGATCTCTGAACCACCTGAAGGCTCCTGCCTGCCGGACTGTGAAACTCTGGGGCTCCAGAACGGAAGCCCCTCCATCAAAGTCAAGGAGGGTTTCTTTAAACGCAATGCTAGGATGAGAAATGAAACATTTGCCTCAGAGTGAGGTTCTTTTTTTTCAGCTCACAGTTTAATAGACCATATGTGGTTTGTGAAGATGTTTTTCACACTACTTTCAGCTCCGTCTAGCCGACTGTGATTATGTCAAGTAGAACGTGTTTTTCGGTGTTAAAATTGTCATGAATCAAAAGTTTTGATGGAGTTTTCTTCCTTTTCTTGAATGATATCCGAGTGATTTGGCTTCTGCAACGGGCTCAAATGGAGTGCTTTGTCCTTCTGGAATCGGATTGCATTCGTGAAACCCATAGACATTGTGGTGATGGTACCTGAAGTGCTAAAATGCTAACTCGCTTCCAGGGATGTATACAAAAATACGTCATCTCTGAGGTACTCGATTCCATAAGAAAATCCGATTTGTCAGTATTGTCTGTTGATTTAAGGGTGGTTTGACATTTTTTTTGTCCTGGAAAACAATTAAAGTCCAAATCTTAGCCCTGTGGCCAATGCTTAAATCTCATTGGTTGATATTCATGATGTCACAGAATCACTAAAATGTCACTGGACCTTTATTCTTAGTTTCCTTTTTCTACATTAAGACATTTTACTTGAGGCTCCAGAACAGAGTGGTCATTAAAACAAAAACAGATGCATTGGGTGACACAATATAAAAATTAAGACAGACACATCATTTTTATTTAATGAAGACTTGTGTCGTTTATGACACCCACGACCTCTTACCATCAGAACAGAAAGTGACTGATCTCTCCAATTTTTTTGGCAATGGTGCTGATGCTAGTATAAAATATGCTGTAAAGCCCAAGCTTTAGGATAAATTACATTTATATTTCCTTGGAATATAAAGTTGTATCGGTTTCTGAAGGAACTGCAGAACTCTTACAAAAGTCATTTGATGACTCTGAGTTTGACTTTATGCCCCGGTTTAATTAAGCTTCATAAACTATTCTGTACTTCAGTGCTGTATTTACTGATTTAGTTTGTAGCTTTAAATGGATTTGTTGTAAATATTCCAATCCCTCAGGATAACAGTGAGAATATAAGCAGTCGCTCAGGGAAACGACTACATTTAAATGTGTATAGGCCTATCTATTACAGGTTCATTTAGTCAACATTTCAACTTTTAAGCTTGTTGTTTACCCCTAAGCACATAAACTAAAAGCTATAAAACTTGATTTTGGTTTTATAGGGTCTTTGAACAAATCCCACAAATCATACCATTTCACCACACTTAACACTCAAATGAAAGTCATTATGGCACATTTAAGAATTCAGAGGTGGGACATCCGACCTTAATGCGTTTCAGTCAATCACACATTACATTTGCATGTAAATGACATGATGTTGCCACAAGGCACCAAAAACATTTAAATCTCGTGTCAAATGATCAAAAAAGGAACAGAAAACACTTGCATACATTTGTGTGTTTTTATGTTTCACTTAAAGTAGCTTTTGGTAGAATCTTGGATATTCTTGGTAACATCAATAATGACCCCAGGTCATTAACTGAGGTATGATGATTGTGAAAGTGCTGTCCCAGATGTTATTTCTAGGTAGGAGGTTAGAATAATTCAAATTTCATGTTGACTGGAACGCAGCAGTCACTTATAGTCTCTCCAGCCTTTGGTGAGAGCAAGTATGGAAAGCTAGAATTAACAGAGATGGCAAAGCTTTACACAGTGAATCTGTGTCTTGTTCCCCTGTGGTAACCATTCGTCACGGTACACCGCTGTCATTTCCTATTCCCAAATTTGGCAAGTGTGCTTGATGCCCTCTCTCACCTATTCAGATAGATGACAGCAGTTCCTCAACTCTGAGCCTCATCTCTTCAGGCTATGAGCAAAGTGAGGAGATTGTTCATTTTTTCCGCTCACTTTGTCTTTGAGTTGTCCTCTGTGTCTCTCTGTGCTGTGGGTGTTATTGTAATGACTGTGGTCTTTAAGAGAGGAAAACAGGCATGAACATGCAGGCATAGGAGAACTCATTAGATGTGTAGCAGGTGGGAGTCCACACCATCATTTATTCTCTTTATTCGCTACATGAATGCATACACCTCCGTCATGCAGCCATATATCATCATTCACTTCATTACTGTCAGCCAAGTCAGCAGAATGCGTCATACTGTCTCATGAGGAATCACAATTTCTTTGTGGTAATAGAGTTTATTGTACAAAAATGTGGTAATATATAAAAATGTCTAGAACTATGATTTTTTTTCAAACCAGGCATCCGTTTAGAGACGAACCGTGCTTCCAAAAACTGAATACTGTTGTGAGATGGGTGGTTTACAGTGTTAATACAGACACCAAGATATGATTTAATTATTTAAAAATAAGTCAAACTAATAAATTGTTTTTGCAGTGGTTGTTAATACGTCATTGGTAGGTAAAGATATTGGTAACGTGACAAAGGAAACATGATGGATGTGTCATGAATATAAGCATACTGTACCCATACTGTAAAAAAGTTAAGAAAACTAGAGATGCACCGATTGCAATTTTCTTTGCCGATTCCGATTTCCGATATTATTATAAGTGAAACCTGCCGATTCCGATTTTATATCCACAAACTATGAGTGAAAGTATATTAAAAAAAACATTAACTTTTCTTCATTACACATTTTTTCATATTTTTTTATCATCATTACATAAATTATTGAACGTTACATTTTCCCTAAATACAGTTCTACCACCTGCATTAAATTGCAGAATCTTCTCTTGCCCAAATAACTCTTAAATTGAAGAACTCTGTGACTGAAAATAAGTATAAATAATAAAATATAACTAAATTTAATCACTTAATCGACCTTCTTCATTTTTGTACTCTCACAAAAGTCAAAGATAACATTAAAATACTTCAACTTAATTCTTGTCTGTTTCTGTTTATGAAACTATCATTGCTTTATTTATTTTTTTCTGAAATGTAAAATAACTTGTCTTTATCTTGGGTCTGTAGTACTAAAGGAAGTGGGTTGATTTTAGCTGCCACTAAAATAAAAATTAAAAAATCTTTTGGGTGAATTCTACTCTAAATATATATGTATTTGCCTTTTTTTGTGTTAGTAAAGAACTCAATCAGATATATATCACACATATTGGATGATTTATTCATTCTTTATAGTTTGGATTTTTTTTAAGTCGTGTTGAATGTCATTTTACCTCAGTGAATGACCATAGTTTTAACGTAAGACAATTCATTGGTTTGAATGGAATTTTCATTTTTTTTACACATAGTGAACGATTTCAACATGAGTTTAGCATGTGTCAGAGTTTAACATCACAGTTAGCATGTAGTAAATACCCGAAGTAGACGGAGCAACGAAGAACTGCATGATGTGTGTGCGTGTGTGCAGAGCCACTTGCACAGTTCGGTGGAACCACGCAGTCACAAGCGTAAATGAACCGTGAAAGACAGCCGTTTACTCGCGTATTTGACGTTATTGCCCGTGTCGCTGGCAACATAGTATCGGTTTCTGACCGGTCAATCGGTGCACCTCTTGAGAAAACGTTAAAATAAATAAATTGATTTTTAAGTTGTCTCAACAACTGTTTTAACGTAAGGCCAACTTAACTTCATTCATGCCAATCTGATTTTCATACTTTTTAGATATAAATATATTTTATACATTTATATCTCTATTCAGTAATTTGTTATATTTTATTATGTTCGATTGTCTTAAAAAAAATACTAACCATCGAACTGATCTTCCCATAATGCATGCCAGGAACTTTCAACACCCTCGTTTATGTAAAATAGACGTCTGCTAAAATCTCTTCCGGATAAGTCACTTCCGGTCATAGGGCTGATGTATTTTGTCACCAAGTAATAAGGATATTTTTACTAAAAAAACTTTCTGCGAACTGACAGCACTACAGTTCATCGTTGTTGAGTGCCTCTTTCACCAAGCCTCAAGGAAGTGCAAAAGATTCCTTCGTTTTTTTTACATATTTGTGGATGTATCTTGAAACGGATAGCCTGAAGCCTTTCCCCTTTTTGGTTGTCGTTTATGATGTGATGTAGTGTTTGAAAAATTTGACTCGCGTTGTTGACCGTAATCCTATGTGCATCTTGAGTGAAAATGTCATTGTTCCCTATGCTGCCGGATGTGACTGGGCGGACTAAGACAGAACGTAGAAACGATTGTGCATAGTCTATTCTTTGTCTAGTCAGCAAAATATTTATCAGCCTTCAAAGGCTTATCTTCATTCTAATCTTATTCAATATACGCAAAATAATAAACAAACACCAAGTAAAACATCTTTGTTAACGTTGCTTAATTGTTCAAAGAATGTTTTGAAATCAGATTTTTTTACAGCGATTGCACACAAAACATGCTTTATTGTTTTGTCGGCCAAGAAATTGGTGTCTTATATAATTAAATACTATTACCGAACGTGTTTTCGGACACAGGGTTAAAGTTTCTTGTTGTGTGCCCTTCTAATTTCAAGATCATTCTGATGCTTGACTGTAGTTACAATCCAGAAGTTCACTTTGAGAGTTGTTTAATGTTAACAAGCAACAGAAGGAGAGCTTCAGAGAAAGAGAGAGAACTTATGGATGACACAGAGCTCGAGGAAACGTGGGCAGCAGTTTGATGTTTTTTATGTGACTCCTGCCTCCCACTGCCGTGCTCTCTTGCTCTCTCGCCCACATTTACACATCAACAATGTCTATTCTGTATTCACATACGTGTTTGCCGACTATGTGAGAAAGTGTGCTTTTAGAAGGACGACAACATTAGAAATGAGCCGCTGATGTTTAAATGAAGTTGAGGGGGTGAAAACTAGTTACAAAAATAAAATTGTAACTTCAATCGCTGCAAAAAAATTATTATAATATAAAATCTATGACCCTTTTTGAAACAACTGTAGATTTCACTCATAGAAGAAACCTGATTCTCTCGCTCTCGTGCTCCCTCTCTCCATCTCTCTCTCACATATAAATTCCATTAGGAAGCTGATGTGCAATGGATTAAAGCTTTGTTTTTATTACGGACCACTCCGTCTTCCTCTGCGCTTTTCCTGATAATAAAGCAGCCAGGTCTCTCTCCCTACTCAACATTTTCCGTTTGATTCAAGCGGCTCTCCACCCGTCTGTCGTTGTCTAATAAAGCTGAAGTCTCAGGGGAGCGAGAGGTAATGAATACAGCTCTGCTACAGTGGCCTGCAGGGCACCAGCCCTGACTCAGCAGAAAGACCTGAGCCTTATGCAGTGGAAGGCGTGCTTGTATTTAAAAGTGATGACAGAATCTCACCTCAACATAAAAGGTACGTAATAAATTAGAAATCTGTTACTCCCCGCGTTTCGCAGACAAAAGTAATTGCTGATTCGGAGGATATTCATTTTCAGTCCTGTTCTGCTTTATCTGAACGCCTGTGACACAGTGGTTATTATTTATAGTCATTATGTTGCATTGTGGGATGGTATTTGCCCTGTGGGAGGGTAGTGGAGTTGTTGGTTGAGAGATAAGCAGAAAAGCTTTGGTTATTAAATCAGCTCGATATGCTCTTCATCTTTCACATTTCTCCTGTCTTAAACCATGACCACATGTGCACTTCGCCTAGGCCAGAGAGACACACACTTGAAACTTGATTTTATGTATCACTGAATGTGTCTAAATGTATTTCATAACATGACACAAATACAGTAGTGGCGAAAAAAAGTGTCCAATATTAAGATAGATTTGTTGTAAAACAACATGATTACGCTCTTCAACAACATCAAACCAACATATAGTAAACCAATCTGGCCCACCATATAAATCCATAATGATCAGAGCTCATTTTCCGCCTTTTGTCTTATTTTTGTCTTATTTTTGGTAGTTTTCTCTCATACACGGTGTATATAATGAAGAAAATGTGTTTTGTTGTTGGTTGTGTGGGTTCTACAGCTTGGGTTCCCAAAGTAGGGGTTATGACCCCCCGGGGATTGCAAGTTCACGAGGGCGGGGTCGCCAGATGATTCCCAGAAATATATTTGTATTATTAGAAACAGCATGTTTTATCAATAAGTGTTACAAATAAAAAAATGTTAGTTAAAGGGATACATTTCCCCCAAAAACGAAAATTTTTGAGTTGTTCCAAATCTGTATAAATTCTTTGTTCTGATTAAGAGGATGATATTTGGAAGTATACTTGGACAGATTTGGCCCCCAAATGACTACCATAGTAGGAAAAGTACAATTGGTAGTCAAAAGTGTCCCAGAACTGTTTGCTGTTCTACATTCTTAAAATTTTCTTCATTTTCATTCAACAGAAAAAAGTCCTACTTTTCCTACTATGGCGGTCAATTGGGGAGCAAAATCTGTCTGTTTATCAGAAACTACATTATACATACCAAGGCAAGATATGAAGTCTTCGTTGGTTGTTCTGCACATTGATCAGTGGAAAGATGTAATACTGTGAACATGTTTATTTATTTCAGAAATTCCAATCAAAACAAATTAATAAAGCTATACCATGCAGTACAATCCCATATTAAAGCATTTTGTTTCCATCTTTATTGCAAGAGTTTTATGAGATTATATTTCGGTTCTGAAATGACTGTATTCCTGTGTAAAAGTTATTGATGGGTTTGGGTGATTCAGCTGGGTTCAGGTCTGGGCCCAGTCAAGTTCATCCACACTCGACTGAATCAATCATTAATTCAGAAAAGGGCTCTGCACAAACTGTTTTTATAAAAACCGATGTGGTTAAATCTGTTCATTAGAAGGGGACGTTCCAATACATTTGTTTATATAGTGCATAATGGTGTCAAAATACCTTCAAGTTTTGACTTCAAGGGGTGCCATAGATGCCGCACATCCACCTAAGAGGTCAATGTTTTGAACTATGCTGTAAAATAATATCTATTGTATTTGAAAACATATGTAGCTACATAAATAACTGTCATGAATAATTTCTAGTCACATAGCATTGATTTCCTCTCACAGCCATTTCATAGAAGCGTATCCAATTTGTAGATCTTGTAACTTAGCAAGACTTGTGTCTCGCATGCTTGACTGAATCAAGCTCATTTACCGTCAGCCTCAACGAGTCTGACTTAGGTACAATTTTTTTTAAATTGCTCTTTTCCTCTCTGAATAGGAATTAATCACTTTATTTCCTCTAATATGACTGTCTGCTTAGGTCTTGTTAATACATTACATTTCCCCCTCCTCATCTCCTTGTTGTAGTCTCATGCATTGCTCTGTTTAAACAGGCTGTAAATTATGCTTGTAATTGTGATTGTAGGTAATCAAGTGGATTGAGTAATTACGTGTCTTCAAGAGCTTGAGGGGTCTTGTGAATCTCGAGGCGGCGTCGTAACAAGGCAGACACGCAGGAAGTCAATCTTTCTCACTAGGTTTCTGCTTCCCCTTTCTGAGGCAAAGCATTCGTTTTTAAAGACAAGAATGTTTTGCATCCATCTCTTGCTGTGCGGCGTACTTCATACTCCAGTCACGTCTGAAAAGGGGGGGAGAAACTGGGCAGAAGGGGAGAGCGGGAAATATAATTCATTTTCTGTCAGCGTTCGTACATTTTTTGTCTAAGAATTTATTTATTAATCTCGTTTATGGTTGAATATGACTTGACGTTGCGTTATCCTGAGGGTCTGCGAACGTCAAATAGAAGGAGAGAAATATTGAGATGGATGAGAAGCGCGAATGGAGATTGCGTCTGTTGTTATTATGTTTGTTAAATTTTCTGCAGTTGGCCTTTGGTTCTGATACACCCTGCACACAATTGAGTGTAAAAAAACTCATTAAAGCCATTGAAAAGACTATTTAATTGCTTTGTCTTTTCAAGAAAGCTCTCTTTCTTCCACACCAACACACTTACTGTAGCTATTTAAATGAGGACACAACATTACCTTTTATTGTTTTTATATGAAGCTAGTTATAAAACTAGTTATATGTACTGTAGCAATTTTTTCAGTTTTTTATTCATTTAAAAAAAAGTCATTAGTTTTTATTTTTGCTAATGTGAACACTATATTCACAAACATTTGATTTAATACATATGTTCTGCTGAAAGGGGATAGTTCATAAATTATTTACCTTCACGTCATTTAAAATTAGGGTTTCACCGTGACGTACATTTTGGCCGATAACGATAACCAATAATTCTTTAACATTGAAAGCCGATAACCAATATATTTGCCGATATTCAGTATCTAAATATTAATTTAAAATTTGTTCCCATAATTTACACATTCATAAATACTTTATCTGTTTTGTGATGTTTCAATAATAGCAGTAAGTAAATCACGACAGAAAGACATTACTATACTGTATTTAACTGCGAGCAGCGTGCATATGAAGTAGTTCAACCAGAGGAAATGATTTAAGATTTATCGGCTTTAATATATTGGCATATATTTTAAATTTTAGCCAATACCGATAAAATAAAAAATATTCATTTATCGGCTGATACCGATATAACCGATAATTTATCGTGAATCCCTTTTTAGAATCTTCATAACTTTCATCTGTCGAACACAAAACAAGATTTTTTGAAGAAATGTCTCGTGTGCTGTATCCATACATGGAAGTCAATCATGACCACTTGCTATTTTTATGATTCATTATTCTTCCAAAAGAACGGATTCATGGTTCAATTAATTTTACATCATTTAAATTCACATGATTCATGCACGTTACAGTTTCTGAGTGCATCTACATTTGGCACCTGAGAAAGTAGAACTCTGATCGTATTTTCATTACCAGGGAGACAGAATTATATTTTTGTTTTCTATTCACAATCTTTCACAAAACTGGTTTGAGTGTGCTGTAGGACCATATTAAAACTCTAATTGCTAACTGAAGAATCTCAGACACGAAAAGGCGTGGTGAGATTTTTCCCAGGAGCGCTGTCGTCGTGAGGTTAGTAATCTTGTTATTGTAAACAGGTAAGACAAACACCGGCACACCAAGAAAAATAGCAGGAATAATAGATGATGGCGGAGCATCTTTATCCATGAGGGAGAGGCTGGAGGTGATGGTGGGAATGTCATTAGTAGCGCAGCAAGCTGAGCTCCTGAGGGTGGAATCAGAGCTGCCTTTAGACAAGAGTAATAATCTAAAGCAGTGGTGCGTAGCAACATCTAATCCACGGAAAACTGATTCCCTCAACCTCAAAAGTCCTTCTAAAGCCTTTCTTGGCTTTGTTTCTCTTACATTATGAGGACTTTCCATTGACTTCTAAACAAATTCTATTACTTTGCCGTATCCCTAATCCTGACCCTCACACAATCTGCATTTTATCTTACATTTTAAATACGAAATTATTTATTGTGTATTTTGAATGTTGTTGATTTACAGATTTAGTTTTTGTTGTGGGGACGCACACACAGAGTAACCAGCAGGACCCACTGTGCTTTTCTTCTCTAACTTTTCTAAATGGATCCACTTGCTGGAGGCATGTGGAAGGTGTATTACAGCAAGCTCGCGTCTGGAATTTATAATAAGACCCTTAAAATGGCCCTTACTGAGGCATTCTTACTGTGTTTTGGCAATTCCGAATCCATTTTTCTATTTAGTGGGTTTACAGCGTACAAGGGAGGGGGCTTGTTTTTTGGGGGTTTTCTTCAGTGGTGCTGGGTAGAGAACATTTGAGTGATTTTTCTGAATCAAAATCCCTTTTTGGCTCAGAAGTTACTGAGGAAGAAAAAGAAATGCCAAATGGGAGTCAAACTTAACTAGCCTGATACTAAAAAGTGAATTCAGTCACACAACAGTAAGTAAGTTCTTCTTAAGTGATGTACACATTTACTGTTACATGTAACTGCTGTTGGCCGATATTCTATTGTCAGATCATTCTATCTCCAGCCTGTGGGATCGCCGATACACAAAAGTATCGAGGGGCGGTGCAATTACACGTTTATCTATTGCAAGCTAGATTTTGTGTACAAAAACTGAAGAAAATGTCAAAAAAATGCTCATGTGTGACTACGATAAGCATTCAATCAGAGTTTAAGTTCAGTGCAGTTGGCAACCTTGTTACTTACCACCGCAATCTTTTAAACGACATGAAGTTATAATATAAGAAGTCAATATCATTCATCCAAATGCGTCATCGATGCCTGCGTCCCTGTCATTATTTAATTGCCAAACGGCAATGCTGGTTTTAAACCCTAACGCGCAAAGCAATTTCTCAGAGGAAAAGCCTGAGCCGCACGCATCACAAGCTCCCTCGTGCGCTGACAACTCAACGCCTGCACATTATAAACTCTCTAGTGCGAGGAAAAGTCTAAGCCGGGTGCATTGCAAGCTTTCCTGCATAAAGAAAAGCGCTGGCAAACAGCCAACTATCATCTAGGAAATCAGCTATCGACCGATAGGTCTGAGGATCATCGATACACCATCGTATCGTGAATTGGAACAACCCTAGGCTGTAGAAACGTGCTTATTTCGAAATTTCGCAAAAGCAAGAAAAATAAAGACAAGCAGAGATACTGATATTGCACACTACCGCTTGCTGAATTGAGGGTGTGATGATGGAGTCTGTAACACACGCTGCGATTATTCTGCCTTTCTGGGCCGAGCTGCTCCCGGCTCGTGCATTATGTATGCGACCGGACCCTGTTAGGCAGAGAACATGGTGGTAAATGATTCAGTGAGCTCATGCGAGCGGGGCGAGTCACCGAATGCACGTTTCTGTACGTGGATATTTCTCATGGGTGCCGCTTGCTGTCAACATTTCCTTTTGACGTTGATACGACTCTATTTTCCGCCAGTAATGGACAGGAAAGGGGACACTGACCCACGATCAGTCTGTATCAGTGCGGTGTACAAGGATCTTATATGCCACGTAAATGGCTGAAAAGTGATTTTAGAGCTTAAGGGATGATTTCCCCTCTACATATCAAATAACTCTGTATGGCTAGATAGCCACAAAGATGGTTGAAATGCTGCCTGGGGACCGGTGCTTAAAATATAGTTTTAATACACCCCACAATAGGATAGCAGTGTGTGTGTATGTGTGTGTCTTTTAGTCTCATTAGTGTGTTGGGTAGCAGATGGCTTGACACGTGTCTGTTACTTGCAAATCAGCACAGGTGTTCAACACACAATTAGCTCCAACGATAAACCTCAGAATACATCGACTATACTACAATTACACAAAGATGAAGCATAATCAGACATCTGAATCTCTTTCATGGCACTGTTCGCATTTTATTCGAGGTGTGTGCATTATTAAGGTTTTGTAGTGTAATTAGCTTTAGGTTGCTGAGGCAAGCATCACTGTTGCTGTTTCCCACTCTTATTGGTATGGGATTTGAACAAACCCCTGAACCCACATATTAAATTTCAGCAAGTAAGACGTCCCGTGTGTTTATGCTATGTAAGTGAACAAACGTGTGGTATGAGGCACAATTTTTCCAAGGCAGCTCATTAAAATATGTAAAAAGCTATATAGTTATGTAGAAACAAAAATATTATAGAGACTTAAGAGGATGTGTCCACTGAGGCCAAGTTTACGCTGATTTAAACCGCCGCTGCAGGCATAGTGTTCGACCCAAAGATGAGTATTTTTCAACTCGAGGCGTCCCGGTTGAACGCCAGCGCTGAACATGGGAAAAATGCATAGCACCAGCGCTGAGCGGAAAAAAACGTCAACTGATGGCTTTTTTTAACAGTGTGGCGTTACCATTGATAACAATCGAAAAAACACGCAAGGAAGGGGTTCTTTACCTGTATCACCCAAAGCAATGCCCTAGTATCTATTAACATCGCTTGTTAAATCATGATGTAAGGAATACAACTTCTGGGTCCAAACTTCCACTCGTTTAAAGTGAGGGTGCTTTTTAAATAGTTGTTTATGAGCACTTTTTATTTGTATCACACATTGACTTTATATATTTTTAAACTCACTTAGTACATTACAGTACATTACAGTCTTAAGGAATCTGAGACATCAATATTTATTATAAATTGTAAAATGAACGGCTGGATCATAAGGATTTCATTATGGAGATTTATCCATCCTTTATTTTGATAGTTTTATAGCAAACCATCAGTGTTTGGACCTGGAAACGGTGGTGCGTGACATCAGACTAAACAAGCGGATAACAAGGACATAGCAACACCATAGCAACCCACTCAGGAAACCGTTTGCCTTTATAAAAATGTTACAGCTATATCTAATATTGTAACTGTATAATAATCATTTATATAAATCTAATTATTATATCATAAAATATTATATTGAATTCTATTAAATTATAATCTATGGTTATAATAAATGTATGTATTATAATTATTATATGATTATTGTTATTAATAATAATATGTGTCTAAATGTTAGGACAGTCACTATATCAGATTTTTTTTAGACGGTTACCAATACCAAAACAATATGACTATTAAATCTATCTAAATTAAATAAATAAATAATGCTAGCAGTCAAATTATCTATATTGTTTGTTCTTTGCAGTTAAGAGAGGTATAAAGGTCGGAGCCGATGGTCGAGTGGTTCGTGCTCCTACATATGGCGCTGGTGCGTCCCGGGCGACCCGAGTTTGAATCCCGGCTCGTGGTCCTTTCCCCGACCCCACCGCCCCTCTCCCATCCACTTCGCTTCCTGTCCTCTCTATAAAATCACTGTCTATCCAAAAAAAAGACAAAACGCCCCCAAAAAAATATATAAAAAAAATGAGAGGCAAAGAGAGAGTTTGTAACATTTTGAAGATGTTAAGCTTTTTTGAAGTGTCGACCAGATACTGGTAAATTATTTACAATATTATCACATGTAAGTGAGGCAACCTATATAAAATTTGGCGCACTGGCCAATCCTGTGAAAGATGGATACCTACTGTAGAACATTAAAGGCCTGGGGAAATGAGAGAGAGAGAGATATCTAACTCAAGCATATGTAGAGTTCTCCAAGACCTACTTCTACAACATAAAGATGTTATGTCTCTTCGCATTCTGTCACCATTAAAATGCCATCTTACAGAGAAACTGGAGAGATGTGTGTGGGTGCGTGTGTATTAACTAGCCACTGCTACAGCAGCCCCGCTTTGTGTATGCATGTGTGTCTTTGTGTGACTTTGCCTACCTGTGTGTGTATACGTGCATGTGTCCTTGTCTTTCCTCGGAGTGTCCTGTTTGATTTATCCTCAGCGGAGCTGCTTTGATGACTCCCATCTGATCCATTCTGTTGAAAAATACGAGAAATTGCACCATTGCTCTTTGCTTGATTTAAAGAGAGGAAAAAATGACACACAAGGGAAACTTTACATGTGCTTGCACACATTTGAGGGCCGGCCTTGTGTGGTTTACTGCTTTTGTCCAAACCCATTTACCATTTATGCATCAGTGGAATAAGTTTATTTCACATGACGTGTATATGGTTGGATATGTATACAAATTGACCTTTTTCACATTTACAGGTTTCTCAGCGGAAGTCATCATACAGTTTTTGGTTAAACTTCTATAACAGTTAATGGAACACTAACACAAATATATTTTTTTGAATTCTCATTTGCTCAAACCGCAAAAGAAAAACTCAACGATAGTGTTTTCATTACTTTTTACAAAATGAAAAAAATAGTCTGATAACGGGATTCAAAAGAGAGAATGATCTCAAATTTACCGTGACTTCCATAGACGCTGTATAAGAAACACCTTTTGTAATTTGATGCAAATGTAATATAATACAAAGCATAGTGTTATAAACCTAAACACAAAAAAAGGAACCTTGTGTCTTCATTTTATTTCATTAATCAATACTTGGATCACATTCATGTTTGTCTGTGGGTTTGCAACTATTTGATTAATAACCCGACAGCGATGACATGTAAAATCATATTTTTCATTAAGGGGTGTGGTCATACAAGGTGGGGTGTGACTTGATCATAAATATCGAGAGCCAATCAGGACCACTTGATGTATGCAGATCCAAAACATCTTTATATTAAATTTTTGTATCTTTGTGTTTTTATTTCTCAGTGTATGCGGTTTGTCTGTAGAAGAAATCTTCTCATCTCTGTCAGGTAAGCAACGAAACAGTCTCCTGCACAGAGTTCTTCTCTTTCCATCCTTGTGCAGTTGAGTGCTCTCTTCCCTCTTCTCTAATAAACACTGTCACTCAAACCCCAGCAAACGTTGAGCCGTCAGACAGACACTCCCTCACGTATATTTCTAACAACACACGCTCTCCTGTCTAGTACACGCTCTCTAATGACTCGTAGTGCATTCACGGGCACCTCAGGGCTGATTCTCTTGCTTGCCGATGACCCTTGTTGTGTCTTCAGACTGTTGCTTGGATACAGGGGCCGTAGAGGTGGCCCTGACCGACGGAGAAATGACATGGCCAGTGCTAATGGCTATCAGGAGAAAAGCTTTAATGCCTCAGAGGCTCAATCTAATGATTGTAAACAACTTTCTCACAAAGAGGAAAATCGTTTCCTTAAGCAGAAAACCTTCTACTACTTCCAAGTCATAAAACAAGCATAAATAAGGTTATAGACTGAATCTGTCTTAGCCGAATCATGTTTATTATGGGGGTGAGTTGGAGAAGTCATGTTGTTTGGAATTGGTCGTGTGTATTTAGTATGCACTTCTTTAAGCTTATGAAGTTAATGCTTTTTTACTACAATATGAATTTGAAGAAAACAAAAACATATTTCTTGTTAATGACCTAACAAGGTCATTATATAGATTTTAGCATTTTTTTCTTGAATTTTTCTTGCAGTCAATTGCAATCAAAGTTTCTTGTAACTAAACTGTTTAAATTTAGTTTTACACATCCATTTTTACCCCGCTGACGCAACTTTGAATACAGTGTAAGGTCTTTTTGGGAAAGAGTTTGAGTTGAGTTGAGTTATGAATATTATAAGAGTACATAAGACTCCTAGGAAAACAGTAAAGTTCTGTTTTCAATGATAAAGTATGTCCTCTTTAAAGTGTTTGCTTTTTAGCATTCAACATATATTTCTTATTGAGTCTCTCAATAGACATACACAAACACAAACCCTTTGGGCAACTAGGGTCTGTTTCTGAGTGGATTCATTAAATCTGTCCAACACACAAACACTCACTCTTGTTTTTACAGTCATTTCACTTTTTCTGTTTTTCCCTTTTTTGTTCCTTAGTCTACTTTTAAAACAGGAGACCTTTGTTGCATTAGTTCAGAAGATTAAATGATGGATCGTGGAAGGCGATTCAGCCTCATGCTGTATTTGTTATGTTGTTTTGTCTCACTTTCTCTCCCGTCATATCTCCCTGTCTCTCTATGTTCTTCACACATACACTGACACATCTGAGCCAAATGACTGATGATTTAAATAAAACACTTCCGCCTCGCCGTTTGTCCGTAAATCTGTGTGAAAAGCAGAGTGAGAATTACATTTAAATCTCCATTTAACACTGCATTTATAAACATTGTGTAGGTTGGTTTATTTGATTTGCTGTATAAGATGTTGATTTTGTTATCAACTGTTTTATTTACATTTATTCAGATGCTTTTATAAAAAGTGACATACAGAAGAGGAAGCATTTTACATTTTGCATTAAGAGATCTTGTTCTCAATGGCAATTCAATGTGTAATTCCAGCACAGCTACTTTACTCTATCTTCCCTGAAGATCACTACAGATGTGAGCTTGTGTACACAGCTGTTTGAACCCCAATTACCATAATTACATATACTGTACTCTATGAGGTGCAGTTACGGTTCAACTGTAAAACAACCAGTGTAAATGGATGGGAAAATACAAGCTATTTGTTTTAATTTCATCTTTTAAGATAACACATTTATTTATGGATTTACAAATCTGTCGCTGTATTTAAGATACCATTAAAGCCATTATTCTGTAATTCTGAAATTATAGCCTCAGCTATGCATTTTATTTGTATATATGTCTTTGCAGAAAAAGGGAGGGATTGGAGAACATTGGAGAAAAACATCTATTTTGTTCTATTTTAAAGAAAAAAATATTTTCAAAACTCTGAAATTATATTTCAGATAAATATATGTACAGTTTATATCAATAAATAGTTTTTATAATTTGAAGTTATATTTAATTCAGTTTATTTTTCTTATTCCATTGACCATTTTTTTATTCATTTCGTGCCTCGAAATCTTCAAATAAGTTTGCTTTTGACCTTTTTTTTGTTCTTAAAATGTGAAAATGTACACAAAGAGAAAAAACCTCACATAATGTAATGAAGTTGTCACAGAATGTAATGTGAACAACAGAATTTTGACAAAAAAGTCATAGAGAACCTTACAACTCCAAACCAACGATTTGCTGCAAATGTACTAAATGTATTAAAATACATGTATTTATGTCATTTTCAATATAGAACTCTTAATATTGTATGCAAGTAAATTAATATTTTTCAAAGACATTTCATTTATGTCCCCACGAGACAAAAATATTTAACATTGAAATATTTATTCATTTTTTGCAGTTAAGTTTGTGTTTTATCATGCAGTCAGATTATTTAAGGAGCACATTCTGAAGTTCTGTGTTTCCACAAAAGGCAAACCATCTGTTCGTTCAGATCCCGGCATAATTGTCCCCCTTTAGTTCCTCCGTGGCATCTCAAGCATAGATGTAGATAGAGCGGGTGGGTTTAACTAAAAAAGGAAGCAATCACTTCACCCGTTTGCTCATATTCAGCCTCCCCTTCTGTTTTATTAAACATCAGACCATCTGTTAATATTGATTCTTTATTAAAGCAATACACCCCATGACGTCAATTGAGTGTGAATAATCTGAATAATCCAACGTGTTCCCTTTTTGTAATACATAAAATTGCACGTCACGCTGTACTCTGTGTTCTTAGATACGATAATTCCTATCGGTTCTCTGCGGGGTTATATAAATTTCATAATCTCTTTCATAGTTTATGAACGCTGGCGGGAGGTCGGCCGGATGCCTCATGGGCTCCTCTCAAACACAGGTTATGAAAATCCAAAGGCAACTGGAGGTTTTGCAAAGAATAAAGGGAAAACAGACATTTGCAAATTAAATCAGTGTGTTTTGTACTTGGACTTCGTGTAGAGAGTTTCAATGGAAAATATTTAAGCTGAAGAAACTTTTATCTGTAACCTATTACCTTAAAGGCTTCAGAATCCTTCCCAAGCTTAAAGCAAACTTTGCTTGTTCTGCACTTTTGAACATGTTTTGAGGACACAACGTCCTAGTCAGGCATGAGGCAAGTTTCCAGCAAACAGTCATTTTGTTTATTGACAATGAATGGAACAGAATTACAGCCAATGAGAGCATGTTTGATGTTGTAACATGAAGTTACAGTATGTAGAGCAGGTTTTTGTACAATATTATTTAATTGTGGAGTAGACTGTGTTCTGAAGAAATCGAGTGGACAAACAAAATATTTTGTTGTTTTGCTGTTGCAGTAGAAATTAGCCTTGAGTTTACATGATCATGCATGTTTACATTTATTCATTTAGTAGACGATTTTATCCAAATGACATACAAATAAGAGAGAATGTGTTTAATATGCTCCAAAGTATACATGTTGGACTACCCAGCAGCTGGGGTGCCTGAAAAATAACATTTGTTGCTAAGTACATGACATGTTTTTCTTGTTATTTTACATCCGACTTATAAATTTGCTTATTTAGTTTTTACCGTATTTCCAAAATATGTAAAATAAAACAGCAAATGTCTGTAAAATTACAGCTTTTTACAGTACAGTTATGTTAAGATAACCAAGCTATATGTTGACTTAGCTACAACAGGTGTGTTTTTATGTGTTATCGCTTCCGTTTTATTGTGTTGTGTATGGTTACGACAAGCATTGTAAGTGTCTGTTCTTTACAGAAGTAGGCAGAAAAAAGTTCATGGAAATGTGATAAATGAAGAGGAAGTGGTAGGAAATCAACAGAATGACAGGAAGTTCGCTGATACCGTGTGGAACACCCTGGCAAACACGTCTTTTAAAAGAGTTAAGATTGTTCTTTAGTTATTCCTGTCTTTGTTTTCTTTCACGTGTATGAAAAGTGTCCGTTGCTGCAATAAGAAAAGTGACCTTCCCTTTAAACCACAGGGAGATGAAAACAATAGCCAGACTTTTTAATTGTCTAGTTGGTTCTACATTATGAGGAGTTTTTAATAAAGTTGCGTGATTTCTGACCTTGTTAATAGATGAAAGTGTCAGAACACTGTATATTTTGGGGAGGGGTCAAATGGCAAATTGGCTAAAACTTTTTTATGTTTCTCTTGTTTTAATTGATTCATTTGTCTTTAGACTTGACTTTAATGGAGGAATGTGTTTCTTCTAAAAAACTCTCGTCTAACAAAACTCATGTTATTAATGAACTCTTTTTTCCCCTCATTATAGGATCTGTCTTTATTCTGATCGTTTGATCTTTCTTTGCCTGTTCTGCTTACATCTTCTGAAATAAAATCCTTACTTATTTAAAAAGGAAACCCTGTCTATCCTGACACAATATCACAGACTCCTCTTGCTATCCTTTTACTGTTTCGTTTTTCTATTAAAAAAGTACTGTATGTATGTATTGTCTATATGTTTTTATTTATATAGCTTTGTGCACTGTGTTAGGCAACTGAGGCCCGTTTAATGGCACTTGTGCATTTCTGCACTGATTGTTTCCATTGTTATGCCTCATTTGTAAGTCACTTTACATAAAAGCGTCTATTTAATGACTAAATGTAAATTATCCTCCACATTTACGCTGAAATGTCTTTTAATTGTGCTTAGTTAAAAATGTCTATGGAGTTGTTGTTAGTTTAGCTTCATGGTAATTCCGTGAAAATGTCAACCTTACCACGAAAAAATTACATTTTTACCAGGGGTTTTTATTTCGGTAAAAGCACAGAGTTTAACATTTGGTGGTTCAAATACCCATGTGAGATCTCTCTTCCAATTTGTAAATTATTTGTTATATTTTTAGTGCATGATCTTTCATAGTCAGGTTCGTGCCATTTTCAGGTTTGTCACATCCATAACGCTACATATTCCTCATAAATGGACTCATGAAAATAATATAAAGTAAGTATTTCATGTTCTATAAAGAGGCATCCCTTCTCCATTGATTTGGGTTTTATTGCTTCAGGATTGTGCATTTTAATTTGTAAAAATCCTACAAAGTTTATCGTCTCCCAAAAACTGGATATTTTTTTTGTCACATCCTAACTAAAATATATATTTTTTCAAATATATATTTTTTCATAGACTGACATTTTTTGATGTTTAGATTCTATCATCAAGGGTTTAGTAAAATATAAACAGATTCAAATTAATTCTCTGAGCATTTTTATGTCACGTCCATAGCGTTGGAATTGCCCTTCAGTTTTTGACTAACCTGCTCTTTTTGACACTTTTACTCTTAAAATTAAAATTGAACGTTGCTTCTGTTCTCTGCTAGTTAACCAAGTTCAGAGAAAGAACACCAAACCCCCAGTGGCTCCAAAACAGCAGTCATCTTACACACACTCTGATATTCTTCCTTCTGAATCACCTAAAGACATCTGGCAGAATATGACAAGGGGGTCAGGGTAGGACCCGGAGCCATATGACCAGTCCAAGAACCCGTGTGTGTGTGTCTCATTCTGTGTGTGTGGTGGGCCAATTAAGAGCAGAATATATAATACATTCTGTCCAGACTGTTCAACACTAACAATCTCGTATTGACTTTACACGCCAAGGTTATAGCGCAAGAGTATAAAAGTGAAAGAACAAAGACGTGGGGAAGTTAGAGATGGTTACATGAGCACACAATATGCACTGTGTTGTTAAGGTACCAAATATAAACCTTTCGAATGTCTATGATTGTGTGGGTGAGTATAAGTGTTTTGCTCGCAGGCAAATCTGTACCGCAAACCCCTTCTCTCCCGCTGATAACATAATTGTTTTAATAGATTTAAGTAGTGATAAAGGGTCTAAACTCACGGCTAATGAAGTAGCACGGAACTCCACTTAAGTGCCTGTAATTTGCTATGCTTATTGCGGGAAGTGCTAACCTCTTCAGAAGAGAGATCATTCTGATTCACTTTGTATGTGCCACTGTACCCGTCCCTGTTTGTTTGTGTGTATACGTGTGTGTTGGGGGGTGGAAAGGTACTTGGCAAGGTTAGCAGCGCCTACATAAATCAATTAGCATGTGTTGTTGGTAAGTGTTCCTTCAAGCTTTGCTGGTTTTTATGATAGGGCGAAGTGGCCGAATATGACTGCTTAAAAATATACATAGACAATACTCATATATATGAGTGGTTCTGTAATTGAATGTACATTTGGCATTGAAAATTCAAAGATGGTAAATATATATTTCCTAACACATCTATCACCTTACATAACATCCTTATAGGCATAGTTCACCTAGAAAAGAAAACTCTGTCATCATTTACTCACCCTCTTGTCATTTCAAACCTGTCTGACTATCTTTCTTCTGCAGAACACAAAATATATTTTGTGAGAATATTGAAACAAGAGCGGTACCCAATGGTTTTGTGTCCATACAGTACAGAGCTCAAGACTAACATTTGAGAGAGGTGGCACGGGTGCTACAAAGTTATTCAGTTGGTCATGGGGTGAGGTAAGAAAAAATGATCACTAAAACTTCATTTAAATGTGTTTATTACACTTATAAATCAAGTAGAAATTAATAAAAATCATTGTTTATGAAGCTATTTTCTGCTTTAATTTAGGGCTGTCAAACGTTATTTTTTTTTAATCTAATTAATCACAAGGTTTCTTGAATTAATTTCGATTAATCACAATACTAAATATGATTGAAAAATTCACGTTTTCTGTGTACTGTTGTCAGAACAGAAACATAAATGACAAGAAGTGGATATTACATTTGTCTCTTCTTTTTTATTATTGACAAATCCCCAAAAATATTTTAATTCTAAACAATTTTGGCAACTTAGCCATTGCTCTCAGCAAATACAGGATAGGTGAATGGAATGTTTTTCTTTTCGTTTTTTTTTTCAATTTTCCACTTGTGTGCCACGGTTTAAAACTGTTGAGCACATACCTGTGTAAAGTGACACTCTTCTGTTTTCATTAAGATTAAAGCAAACGACTTTAGTGTCCAGGTTTTATTGATGTGGTGCGCCGTCACACCCAGATAATTGTTGTTACTAACGAAGGTCCAGTGGTCTCCTGTGCAAGCAACATATTCCGCTGAAGCCAAATCCTCTTCCTTCGTTTTCTTTTTAGCATCATATAGTTTGTTGATTTTAGTCATCACTGTGCTTCTCGACGGGTTCTTACGACACCTCCATCTCGCTCGTGTCAGCCATGCTGTTTACGCGACGAGGACTGAACGCGTCGGGGGTTGAATTGTGGGTAAAATATGGCGGGAATGCGTTAATGCGTTAAAAAAATTTGCGCTGTTAATTCCAGAAGTAAATCATCTTAATTCTGACAGCCCTACTTTTATTTGTTGTCAACAACTCAAATAAGAGAACCCAATCCTTTAATATCAGTGAGTGTGTTTGGGCCCGTCCTTTGTTGTTTGATAACCATTATAAATAGAAATCTTTATTATGCTGCTGCCCCTTTAAGAGCTTGCGCACTATACTGTAACACATGCGTTTGTTTCCCAACTGTTTGTTCACGAAACGGATTACCTTTACAAGGATTCTTATTAATATGGGAATTTTGATGTCACTTTGTGTTGATATGACTGTTTTAGAGTAAGAAGGCGTGGAAGAGAGCTCAGTTTAGTATTTGTGCTCTTGACTCCCTATGTGGGCGCGCGCATATCTCAAACAACCCGCGAGACCTGAAGGCTTTTAGTGATTATTCTTCATTAAAGCTGCGTTGATACACGTTTGGCTTTTATCAGTAGTGACTAGGATTTAACGTGATGTGTAACTTTAACATTTTGCATGCTTTGCAGTATTGTTAGAGAGCTTACACAATAGTATAGTGCTTAAAGTTAAAATGCATGTTTCCTGCATTAGCTTCACATGCACATAGGCACAATGCACGCAACACATTTCTTTATCTTTGCGGTTTTGTACCTTAGCTAGGGAAATTCTTGTATTCTCCTACCGGCTCCGGCAATCATTAAGAAAAACTTGTCGCATTGGGAGTTAAAATAGTCGCAGTCTAGAGCCTTTGAGTAGAAGTGAATGGGTTCGCTGATGTTTGGTTACCAACATTCTTCAAAATATCTTTTTTTGTGTTCTGTGGAAGAAAGACACGGCTGTCTTTTTTAGGTGATGCACAGTGATACAAATAGTAGCCTCACAGTGACTAAGCCACGGCTTTTGACCAATCCGCATCAATGACCAGAATAATCTGTTTTATGAGAAATGTTTTATTAATATTTCATCATGATGTTGTTTTCACAGAGCAGACTTCTTTAATGTGCGATGCTAAAAATACAGCTTCTGTAACAGACACACTCACACACTTCCCATTAGTGAGCTAAGCAATTGAAGGTGGACTCTGCTTGCTGCAATGAGATCAGTTAACATTTCATCTCTTTGTGTCGTTTGCGTCAGTGCTTTTGCTTTCATCTCGCCATTCATTTTTCATCGCAGCTCCCGCTCTCCATCTTAACCGTGATTATCGACAGATGGATGGATGAAACGCTGAAAGAATTTACGGACTGGCAAAGAGTGTGTGCATGTATCAGCTTTGAGTATAATTGCACAGAATGATAACAAGAAACAGATATACAGACAAAAAAACATCTCAGGAAAATGATGTGCGAAGGGAGATGTTTGAAATGTTCACTGGCTTATATCTTAAAGGGATACTTCACCCAAAAATGAAAATTCTGTCATCATTTACTCACCTTCGAGTTGTTCATTATTTGTACGAATGTATTTGTTCTGATGAACATGGAGAAAGATATTTGGAAGAATGCTTATAACCAAACAGATCTTGACTCCCATAGTAGAAAAAAAACCTTTATCTTTTTTTTGTGCTGTTGAATACAAAAGAAGATATTTTGAAGAATGTAGGGCAGCAAACATTAGTGGGGAACTTTTGACTACCATTGTATTTTTTCTAAAATGGAAGTCAATCTGTCTGTCCAGATTTGGAACATTTATGGTGAATAAATTATGAGAGAATTTTTTTATTTTTCGGTGAAGTATCCCTTTAAAGGAATAGTTCATGTGAAAAGAAAGTAAACGACATGAATGAACAATGTATGGATGGATGTGTCTACATAGTGCATGCTGACTGAGACACATATGGTATTGAGAAAAAGTGACGGCAAATTACTCTGATATGCTGTTCAAAAGCTGAGACCTCTAAATGACTATTTGAAGTGCTCTATTGCCATCCAGGAGAAAGGGATTCTGAAATCTAAGCGCTGAACTGACCCGAAGCATAACAGCACGGTAGAGAATGAGCTGTAATTATGGCTGGGCAATTTGCCGTGGTTAATGTGGGCCCCGGGCACACAGGAGTGGGGGATGATGGGTAACAGGATGTGATCGTGGCTTTGTATCATGCAAAGGTCGTGATGGAGGCAATGGCTGAATCACAGGTTGAGCGTGAGATGTCTATGTGTGTGCACCTGTTAACCTTATTATGCTGTCGAATAACACCTGTGTCTTTTTCCTGCTTCTTGCATTGCTAGTCCTGAAAGTTTAGATCTAGATCAAGGGAGCACTGCAACTTAAGAGGGTCAGAACAATTTCCACGACTGCTTAAAGACGATATGTCTATTTCCGAATACCTCTACTGCCAACAAATTGAAATAAATAAAGCAAGCATGCACCAGACTTTATGCAGAGTTTATGATAACGCTCTGTTCAGGAATATCTTGGCATCCTTCTTGCTACACTGCTTCTGATTATCTCTCTCTCTAACTCTCTTGCTCACCCTGCAGACTCTGATATAATTACACAATCTGTCCTGCCACAGTGGAGCATTATTTTCAGGTAATAGCTACCTGATAGTGCTGAAAAAGAGAAAGAGAAATGTGTGTGTGTTTATAGGGAGTCAGTGAGGCGAGTTCATCCAATATTGGTGCATGGTGGACTAAAATAGTTAGTCTCTGAGGAACCATACACACACAATATCTGTATATACAGATACCCATACTGTATTGTACGTTTCACTAAAAGGAAATCATATCTAAAGATAATTGACACAAAAAACAGATCACAAAAATAGTTAACATTCATACAAACAGTGTCAAGACAAATATCAGGAAATAATTGACAGACAATAGTCAAAACAAATAGATAAAGACATACAATTACATAAAAAATGGTCATTTAATGTCAACTGTCGAAGCCCTTTTTGAGCCTACAAATGAAAACGGATGTTGGGAATAAAATGGCGGTAACTCATGAGTTCTTCGGAATGTAGACTTACCGTTGGTCTCGCTTGAAAATAAAATGTAGATGATTATTGCAACAAAAAAAATCACACACACACACACAAAAAAAAGGTACTTTGTTAGGTTTATTGTAAAATATAAATAAAAACGTTTTTTTTTCTTTGTTTAAAAATACATTAAAAAAATACGGGACGCAAAAGGATAACAAAAAATCTGAGCCATTCTTTACTCCCCCTACATAAATTATTTAAAAAAACACCAAAGAAATCTCTATTCTAGTTTCTTAGACCTTTCCAATTATATATATATATTTTGTCATGATTCGATTCGAAATTACACTCACAATATTGACGCAAACTTAGGTGTCCCGTATACGGAACGGGTGACAGTGAACAGGCTACCCATGGGTGTTTTGGGGTGTAAAATAAAGCCACAAATAACAGTACCAAAACTTCACTTACTGTAAAGGCTCTCCATTTGTGTTTGCGTCCGTTGAGGAAACTACTACAAATCGTAGTTTGGCCAAAAGGCAGTCACAAAATCACACCAAAAGAGGCGTTTGCTCTGCCACAAGCTGTTAGTAAATCTGGCCCTAAGAGTGCACTTATATACAGATGTGGAGTCCATGTTGTGACAAAGTAATTACACTTACATTTATGCATTTGGCAGATGTTTTTATCCAAAGCGACTTACATTGCATTGTCTTTTTTGGTTTCTAAGTAAGTGCAATCCTCTGGGATCAAACCCACAAACTTGCATTGTTATTTAGCGCTATGGTCTTACCACTGAGCTACAGGAAAGCTTAGCTCAAATTCTTATAAAGCTACACAGACATGCTACACACATGGTTGCACTGACCTTCTCGACGTACTTCCAGTTTGAAATGTTGATGGATAGTTTTCAGTTTTGTGTTTGTAATTTGACGGAAGTCATTGTGCAAGTATGCCATGAACTTTTGTTCTATTGTTTAAAAAAAAATACAAAGGAGCAAAATACATGTCATTCCTGTCAAATTTGAGTGCTCATTTTATCCCAAAACTAAATGGTGGGACTAAACTTTGAGAAATTGTCATTTTCGTTCTTTGTTTGGGGACAGAAATGGTTGCATCTTTGTTTATGGAGGCGGGACTTAGATTGAGTATGTACAATCTAACAATTTCTCACTATCTTTGAAATCTACATATGAGTGATTGTAGAATTGCAGGTACATCTTTATCGACAATCAAATGTGTTCATGTTACTTATATCTTGTTGTTGTTTACTTTGATGTTGTTTCTGTCTGAGGGAACGAATCCAGAAAGCTCTGTTTGGTTTGTTGCAGCTCATTTTGGCTTCATTCGTCATAGTCATAGTTGTTCGTTCTTCAATTTTGTTCAAACTACATCATCACCTTCCAGTCTTTGATATAGTTGGTGGTACTTGTTATTTTTGAATTGAAGGATCTGGCCATTTCTTTTTTTTAAGTTTAAAACACCACTTCAACTTGACTGCCACTTTACTACACTGGCTCCACTGATATCAGATCTACGCGCCCCTACATTTTCATGTTAAAACGTAAAGTAAAAATAATGTTTTTTTTGTCATTTTGCTTAGATATTGGGAAGCAGATATTGACCCTGTTGAAAAAAACAGCATATGCTGGTTTGGCATCTTTTGATGCTGGTTAAAGCTGGTTAAAGCTGGTCATGCGCTGGTTTAAGATGGTCCTTGTAGTAGAGTAGGCGGGGCGAGACCGTGGTTCGAGGCCGGTAAGTTATTGTTAATTAGCGCCAGTGGTGCGTGCAACGGCCTCGCTTCATGTAGGAGATTGGGAGCATATAAAAGGAACAAGCGACCGGACCATCGAGGAGAGAGGTCCGGGCCCGAAGTGTTTGTATATGTATTTATGTTTTACTTTGTTATTGTTGGCCGGCGGTCGTCCGTGAGGGGCCGCCGGCTGTTATGTTTCTTTATTAAATGTTTTAAATGTTTTCCGGTTCCCGTCTCCTTCCTGCCCTATCATGAATCTTGTTACATTGGCTAATTAACAATTACTTACCGGCCTCGAACCACGGTCTCGCCCCGCCTACTCTACTACAGTCCTTAGCTGCTCATGTGCTGGTCCATAGCTGGTTTAAGCTGGTCAAACCAGCATCAAAACATACCTATCCTAGCATATGCTGTTTTTTTCAACAGGGGACACCACTCAAAAAGAATTGTGAACCGTGTGCTACATTTTACTCGGAATCCAGTGTGCAGACTCAGGGGTAAAATGCTCAGAAATGTCGGTACAAATCAGTGTGTTTGTATATGTTCATGTTCGTGACTTGTTGAAGGCTTTTGTTTTTGCGTGTTGTACAGAATGACAGGTTTCCCTCAAGGTTTGATTGTGTTCTTGCATGCCTGAGTGACCCTGTACACACACACACACTTTACTGTATGTGTCAGCTCTGTTTTTTTTTCTTGCCTCTCACTGATGTTAACTCATAGTATTCCACACACTGTGGCACAGTTGCATATTCACAGTTTTATATAAGCTTATGTAGAAGGGGCTAGTTGCACAAAGCCGCCATTTTAGATTTTCGATCAGCTAGTATGGGCAGGCTTATTTCCGGACAAATGAACGTGTGTACTTTTATACACATATAAGTAAACATTTCACACACTTGAATTATGAAATACAAACGTTTATTTTGGATTCTGTGAATTGTAACCGAGCAATAAATTAATAGCACTAATTGTTTTTAGAATCTTAGTTAATCTTGTAAATATTTAAGAATACCTTTCACAAATGTTTCGTGTTTATTAGGTTGTTTTAAATACAAATTTGTCTCTGTGATGTTGTTTAAACCAATACACTCAGACATTGAGAACTAAAGGATTTCTATGCAGCAAACCTGGCTATCACTTCACTCCTGGCTCACAGGACTATAAAGTGACTCGGTTTAGTTGAACTGATCCCAGAGCTGTGGGATTTCTTAATTCTGTCCGTGTTTGTACTGAAGAACTGCTCTGAGTGCAGTGTGTGATTTCCTGGGAACATTTTCAGACACTTCACAGGATAAAAGGATCTGACCAGCTCTGCTGATGGTTCTTTGATGTCTGCCTTTGTTCTGCCCGGTGTGTGTGTGTTTGATGTGGAAGTGATTTCTGTGAGAGTCTTTTATTGCACAGAATAGGTAGAAAGCAGTAGATTAGAACAGTGTGTGTGCAGTTGTGTGCGTGCACTGTAGTGTGTATTAGCGACTTATGTTAGTTTGAAATTGATCTGTTTTCATTTTCCACCAAGGGCACAGCTGCGATTATGGAAAATTGAAGCTATTTCAAACTAGAATACTCTGTGAGGGGTCAGATTGATTTGTTCAAAGCATATATCATTGATTTTAAGTCTTTTTGCTGCTTTTTTATTTATATAGATATTATAATAAAAGACGAACAATGATGGCAATGTGACCAAGGAGATCAGACTTGTTTTGTGTGGTTTTAAATGTTACTTGCAGGGCTCGAAATTAACATTTTTCCTCGGTAACACTCATGCTCCCAACTTTAAGAGTTAGGAGCACCTGCAAAAATTTAGGAGTACCCACCCGAACATTAATACCTTGGTTTGTCTGAATAGTCGAACACAAATTGTAAAAATGTTACCATAAAAACATACATGTGATGTCTGCTGTGTTTTACATTATCGCGTCTTCCTGATTTCCTGAAATCATATTTTTTATCATAAAAACCAAGCATGTCATGTGCTTAAATTTGATCTGTGAGAGGAAAGAGATAATATCACACTGTCAATCCTCCTTGCTCTACTGACTAAACTCTCATTTCTCATCATAGCATAGATTCATCTTTATTCGATATACATATAATCTAATGGTAAAACACTTGCATACATTATGTGGCCTAGAAACCCTGTTTTAGAAACAAGTGTCTCTATTTAATGACTTGATCTTTCTCATTGGACCATGACCTGTTCATCTGTATTCACCTTCAAATCACAGAAGCAACAGTGTTCAAAATCTTGCCACAATTCTAGAGATTTCATAAATATTCTTTCTCTGAAGAATGAGATGACCTTACCCACATAATCCAGAGCTCTAGAGCCGTCTCCATCATAAGAGAGTGAACGTAGATTTCTCTAAAACCCTCAGAGTTTGATCAGACTCATCTGAAGTCTGCAGCAGTGATTCTCTCTGGCTGTCCGCCGTGACTCACTCCACAGGCTGCGGGGGAATCTTGAGTCGAGTGTATGTGTGTGTGTATGAAGGGAAGGTTGATGAGTTATCTTGGAGACAAGCACAGCCAACAAGTTTAAAGTTAATTTGACAAAAACTGCACACAAATGAATACTTGTATGTGAATGCATTTTGTTATATGCATTATTGTCTCAGCTGACCATTGGCTGAATGTCTGATTCATCAGGAACACTTTTCTGGAAACACTTCAGCATGTTCGAAGTTGTCATCTGATTGGGTGAATTTTACAGGATGTCCGGAAGGTGTGTGCATCACGTTCTTTAGTGATCCGCCTGGAAACAACACAGCCATGTGATTGATGAAGTAAGCTGTTGTGTTTAAAATGGTTGCAATAATAATTAATCACAAATGACTAAACGCTTGGTTCTTAAAAGAATGTGAAGATTACGACATAAACTTATAAACATTGTTGTTGCTGACATGTTCGTGAATGTACACCGGTCTTCTATGCTTTGCTTATTCATCTCTCGTTCTATTATTTTTATACCTGTACTTCTGAAAAGAAAACAATAATAATAGAGATTCATATTTTTATATATTTAGCGAGAAGGGTCCAAACAAAACCTCCAAAAATCTAAACATTACCCAGCAATTGTGATTGATAACCCAGGATTGATGTAAAGTTTTTCTAATCATGTTGTAATACTGATAAGGATATGAAAAGTGTTACAATTTATATGGAGCTCCACCCAAATAATGCATAGTTTATCCGTCTAGTAGTTCCACATCCGAAATTGAAATGCTGTGGTGTAAGATTGATTATATGCTTAAAAAGGCACTTTTCTGTGTCTTTACAGTCATTGTAAGTACACTAAAGAAAACAGATTTTTTTTTGTGACTATCTGAAATCATTTGTGTCTGGTATAACGTGCATGCCACCAATGCTATTGATAGAGATTAAGATGTTATGAACTCTAAACAATCCTTAAAGGGACAGTTCACCCAAAAATAACAATTCTTTTATCATTTATTCACCCTTATGTCAACCGATAGGACTATCTTCTTCAGAACACAAAAAATATTTGAAAGAATGTTGATAACCAAACAAAACTGGACCATTGACTTCCACTGTATGAATTTTCATATTTTCTCCAAATATATATTTTTTGTGCTCCACAGAAAAAAAAGAGTCATTTCAGAACTTTGGTGAATTATCCCTTTAAATGTTTGTAGCTCAAGCGGGTGAAGGTGGGTATTTAAATTGGACAGATCACGGGTTTGTTGTGAGGAAAATTGACAGGGATGATCCCTGTATAACTGTTTGAAATTATGTCCCTCTTAAATGCTCTGATAAACTCTTTCCAAAACTGGGACAATCTATTAAAAGTAATAACACTCACACACAGAGATTGTTGAGAAGTGATAAATCACTGTGGAGTCTTAAGATGTCTTTCTCCTGCTCATAGACCTTTGAGCTCATGTGACAATTGCCAAAGGCGTCCACTGCCTCCTCTCTTCGTCCTTCTATTTCATACACACACATACTCAAGATGGGGAAAAAAGAAATTGAATAAATATGAATGTAGATACTCTAAATGGAAGAAACAGGGCTGAGAAAGAAGTGAAAGGAATGGAAATAAAATGAAATTCATGACTTTAGGAAACCTCTGGCATCTGAATGAATGCGTTATTGATTCTGTGTGGTGATATTTTACATTCTATTAGTTTGACCATCTTATCGAGCCTGATCTGAAGACCTTAATAGCCTTTTTTTTTCACTTAAATTTCATGAGCGCTGAATTAATCCACAGTCATCATGGAAGGAAAAAAGGCTTGAAAAGAAGTCGACACTTTTAGGACGACTCGTCTCACTCCCTGGTGAGAAAACAAAACTACGTCTATGGGACTCTATATGAAAGAAAAGATGTCAGAAGGAATACGATATTAATAATGAAGCTACATTATTTTGCCGGAAAATTAAGCCTATTTTAGGATCATTGAAATGTTTTTGCATTTTGAGACATAATATTTTTATTACTGTAATGAGTACAAGCATTTTACTTTATAGTTGTTTTGTAATTCTCGGTGGTGATCTCATTAAAACGATTGTTGTTGTTATAGACACCTCGCCGACATCACGCTTACGTCACGCACTAGCTGAAGCAAAACAAAGAAAAAACTGGAGGCGGGCCAATACAAATGGGCACAGATTCGGCTACATAAAGAGTTTAAAATATCATTTTGTTGGTTTGTTTAGTGCCACAATCGACAGAACACAGTCTCCAATTTGATATTTTAACACATTGCCAATGTCAAACAAAAACACTGACGACAACAAATACCACAATAATAAAATTACAATAAAATAAACGTGTTCGTGCACGCTTGTGTTTGTGTAGTGAGACCAAATACGATTTATATGTGCAAATTCGCACACGTTTATTTACCCAAATGAAACAGATGTAAAATAACTTCGAATTGATTGTTTTCTGTCAAGTCAAACCTCAGACATTTTATTTTACCCTGGTTTAACATATTTTTGGTTCAGAAATATTGTGGAATTAAGCAATGAAGTCCAGCCGTATAATATATTTTTCCTCCATAAGCCAGCGTTTTGTCTTAAGAACCCAAAGCCGAAACACTACAGTATCAACATTTTGGGTTTCCTGATGTAAGATATTAAGATGGAGATTATTTTACACAAACATGTTAAGGGTAAATCTACCATTTACATGGTATTTCACAGAAGTGCACAGTCATAACAGTTAAGTGAGAGTTTGGTCCTCCAAAACTTCTACTTGCTCTGAGGAAAATGGTTTGGCCCATTGAAACAGAATCAGGTTTGATTGGCCCAAAACCAATTTTCTGTTCCCCAATGTAATGAAAATCCATACCAGGGTTTCTCTAGGATTGCAATGTTATGACATTTTAAAACTCATTGTTTGCTATACTAGTTAGTGAGTCCATGATTGTATATTTGATTTGTCATAATAATTACACTGAAGAGAAGTGTTATAAACTCAGATTTTTCTCAAGACTAAGTTGACACTTACTGTATAAGTTGATGCTAAATTGAGACTGACTTGGTCTTCAGGGGCTGGTTGCACCAGCTGGACGTAAAAAAGGGTGTAGGCCCAACGTCGGACATAACTATTTCCAGACTTGTGATAAATATTTACACCTTTTGCACCATCTAAAACTAAATTAGACAATAGAGAGAGTTCCCAAGCATCTCTCACCACAATCTCAATTTTGACTCTCTTAGACATCTCTGATTTGCGAATATTTTTTTCTCCTAAAGAATATTAAGAGAAATATTTGATAAACTGCTAAAACTTAATACAGAAACATAGGATAATCAAAACTATGTCTCCTAAGCTAAGGAACCAATGAGAAACATCTTTTCCTCTGGGTTCTCAAGAGAAATATCAAGGACCCAGGAGACTCCAGCAAAAGTTTCTATTTGTTTCTCATTGATGTCTAGGAGAAATAATTAAAAAAATTTGATATTAAAAAGATCTCATCTTTTTATGGGTTATTACAGTACAAAAATACATCTCAACTGTAATTTCACTTTGCTTTAAATTGTTGCAAGCTTGTTTCGAAGCAGCTTTTCCAGCCCTGACTTTGTGTGTGAGTGTATTTTCATGGCATTCGCTGCTGAGGGCGACGCTGGGGAGTCTAAAAGAGCAGGAAATGAATGACTGTCCCGACGGGAGTCTCATCCATAAGCTTCCCAATACGCCGAATCAGTCGTGATTTAGCACCTTTTACCTTATGTCTCTCCCCTCCACATGCCAATGCATTCATCCTTGTGTCACCATCCTGCTTCCTCAGCACTGTGTGTGTTTCCACAGAGAAGGATATGAGCAAGCAAAGTGAAACAGTGCGTTAGGTGCAGTGACAACTTAATAACAGAAAGATGGATAGTAGGTGTGTGCATGTGTGTGTGTGTGCGTGCGTGTGTGTGCGTGCATGTGTGTGTGCGCGTGTGCGTGCGTGGCATATGCATAAAACAGATTTTCCAGAAAAGCCCAGGGACTAATAAGGCGTCTGCCTCCCCAGCATACACCCTATGACAGCCTGTTGATGGTTTAAAAATAAAATCAATTAAAAAGGGTAAAGGGAAAATGAGAAACTGAGGCGGTTTTGGAATGAAACAGTTTGAGTTCAGACGGTGTTGAAGGAGCTACTTTTGAAACTGTACGGGCTGCTAATACCCGAAGGCTGCTGTTCTTAATGTTTTTCTTTTCTGTCGTCTTCTCTGTTTGACACATAAATGGAAGGTTGCTTTACATTCTTTACATGCATTGAAGTCGAATGATGTCAAATTTTACATTTTTCTTGAAATCATACAAGACAACTCAAATTATACATCATTATAAGCTCACTGTTGCGAATTGAGCTAGAAAGGTTTCAAACACATTTTTTATTTTCATTTCTCAATAACTGATTTTGTGAACTAAAATGCATTGAAGCTTAAAAATAGTTGAACCTCAGCCAAATTTTATTTTACCAAACTGCAAGTTACTAACAAGAAAATCAAACCACAACAAACCATTGAATGGTACAATATCAATTTAAATACATACAATAATTGATAGCAGTGAAATTTTTGAATAATTATTGTGATGAATGAACATCTCTGTTATGATGACATTAATGGGAAACCTAATTTACAGTAGGCCTATATAAAACAAGCAATGAACGGCTAAATAAAACAAGAGATTTTTGATATAGAGATTTGGCTGTTCCAATGAATGGACTTGATAGAAGATGTGACAAACAAGAATATAATTTGCAATATGAATACAAATATGAAATGACCGTTTAGAACACATTCAGGGGCTGTTTATATGAGAATTTATTTTAACTAAAAACAGAGATCTTTGTGTTTTGGGGGACTTTTAAATTGCACGTTTTTGAAAACAAAGCAGTTGTCGTCTCTATGTAAACTGCAAAAATATGAAGCAAAAAAGGGTAATGCCAACCGGCCTGCATAACACAGTTTTTACACGTTTTCACAGAGCCGTGTGAACGCAGACCGTTCTGATAACATTGTTGTGTGTATGAAACGATTATAAAATGCAAAACAAAAATGTTTTTTTTTACTCAAACGTTGCCGTGTGTCGAGGCTTTTCAGTAGATCTTTGCAAAAAATCAATAGCTGTTGAGTAGTTTTAATTTGATTTAAAACAAGTATTATACAATAATATATGAACATAAATCAATATGAATATACGTTCAGTATGAAAATATATATATATATTATAACCAAACACAGTTAGTTATCTTATGGCGAGCGTGTGCGTCTGATGAAACCATCTATAAACGTCCTTTTAATCGTTCACTCGGCCGTACATCTGCTTGCTCACTATAAGTGTGTCACAAAAAAATACTGTCATTACTGTACCTCAACTTTTCCAGATCTCGTTTCTGGAAAAGCCACATCATTTTAAAAACAGCTAGGCTACAGTCACAGGCTACTGAAAGATCACTGTTTTTACACCCTGGTTTAGAGGACCATTGGTTTATTTTTGCGAGAAAGGAAAGTGACTGGACAGTGGAAAATGAAGACAGAGAGAAGAAGGCTGTGTGAGGGAGCAGGTGGGTTTTATCATGGCGGTTATTTCAGTTCGGCAGAATGAATCTTAAGCTTTCAGCCTTTCTTATGAGGTCATGGCATACAGCTGTTCTAAGACATTAAACTTTATAGCGTTTTTTACGGGAATGTGTGGTTTTTATACCAGAACATGACCACATCACAGCAGATGCATTATCCTTTTAAAAATATAATCATCTCTATACTGTGTTTCCTTTTCGTTTTAATTTTTAGACTAATATTTCATCCTTTCATCCTTGTAATTTGAGTATTTTTGGGGAATCTTTAAGGATGTATGTAACTAAATTTGTTTTCACACTTGGATAGTTTTCAAAGTTCCACCCTGCTCTGTTTCACTGTTCACATTGTATAATTTGGCTCAAAATGATAGTACATTTATATCATCAAAGTTACCATCTCAATGGCTGTGCTCTAGACCTGTAGACTCTGTTTCGTCTATCTGATGCAGTAAATCTCAACCCCACACCTGGTCTCTTATGATTTTTTCTTTCCACTTCAGCCAGATGACAAAGTCGAGATACCCTGGGATCATAGGAAAGTAGAATTGATATCTGGAGGAATGTGAAAGGCTGATCTCTCCACCACCATGTCTCTCTCTCTCGTTCTCTCTCTGTCCACAGGGACTGGATCTTGTTTCTGTGGCGCCTGGGAGACTCAGTGTTAGTCTCCACTGCCTCCTCTTGCTCTCTCCATCCCTTACTTTGTTCTGCTGTCTTTACACTTTCTCGATCTCCGATTTACTATTCCTGTGTTACAGGGCTTGAGTCGTGCGGGTCTTATCTACACTGTCTGCTTATAAGTTTACATACGTTTTGGAGAATCTGTAAGATGTGTATCTTTTTAAGTAAAGGAATTATAAAATGTTGTTTATTCTAAAAAAGCTTTTTCTTCAAAGAGATATGCATAGATTGTAATTATATTGATCATTTTTCAACAGATTACATAGCCTTAGTAACTGAGCAGTGATTATAAATAAACACACAAAGATAATACAATATTGTTATAATTTGTTCACCCTAAAGCATGGAAATAGTTGTTTCTTCTGTGAAACACAAAAGAAGATATTTTGAGAAATGTCTCAATGGTTTCGTGCCCACACAATAGAAGTTAATGGGAGTCAGTGTTGTTTTGGTGGATCAGTGAGTATTTGTAGCCTTTCGCATGAGTCTCTGGCCTGTCCTGAGCAGTGAAGCTGTGCAGTGTTCTTCACCTTATGCTTAGGTAGTGCATACTTTGTAGTTTCCCTGCAAGCTTTGCACTTTTGAGCTTTTTCAAACAGTGGCTCTATGGAGATGCAAGAGTGCTTCTTGGTACAGCTGAGGAATTTATAATGTATATATGTACTGAGAATATACTGTTCTAAACCAGTGGTTTGTTCAAATTTAAAATAATATTTGTCTGAATGTTTAATTATTTTCTATGATGTTACTTATATATTATATCAACATTTTTGGGAGTGGTATTTATATTCAAAAATCAGTGGTACAAAACTTTCACACAGTATTCTAAATATCCATCATGTCTCGAAATCTGCATGATGTCGGTGTACACTGTAAAAAACTGTCAGTCCCCTCTGACATGTTGCATCTACAAAATTCGACTGCATCGTTTTCAATTGAATTTTCGAATCATTAGTTTTGTTAGAAAACTCCTGTTGTGATTCAAGTGATTAATTTATGAAATCAAAATATTTTAGTTGGGCTCTGAATATATTTTTGTGTATGCACGAATTTCCGAGCACACATACTAAAACACAATAGCAGAATACATCAAGTTCTACCAGTAGGACTCGGGAGGCAAGAATATGTGACAAACATTTATAAGACAATGATTGGCATAAGGTGCACCTATGGTAACATATAGTTCTTTGGCGTAGGGCCCGTCCTTAGCTCACATCTAGAGAGTCGCGAAATCCTGCACTTCCTGCCTGATGATGAAGGCAGGGTCGCAGCAGACCACCCTGAGGTTAATGGACGGGGACCATCCTGGTAGTGGTGGGGAGGATAGGGGTGAATATCGCCAGCTTCAACTGCGAACGCAAACATAGGGTGGCGATCTTATATACTCCAAGTGTCAGATGATGATTGGTTAAATGATTGGTTAGGTCAAAGTGACTTAAAGATTGAGTCTTCCCGGCAGAACTTGTGCTGAAGCTTACATTTCACAAAACACAAGTTACCCTGGTTTATCCCTGTCACCCAGCTTGTCCTTGCTGGAAATATGCCCATGATGAAGGGTTAAATACTTTTGGCCCTAGATCTCCATTCAAACCTTGGTGCTAGACCTAGCGCTAAGCTAAGAAGCTCTGGCGCTAGCATATTGATATAAGATCTGCTACTGGAGCACTAATGACCAGGCTGATTAATAATGCATAGCAGAACCTCGTCCGGATCAGCCTAATTGCTGTGATTTGTCGCTCCCGGTAGAGAAGGGGTTTAAAGTGAAATCCATACCCTGAAGTGAGGGACGAAGCACACGTGGCAGAACATAGCTACACACAAATACTTACAGGACATGGAAAATGTTGGATGTACTATTTTGTAATGAGTAAATTCTGATATGAAAATGTGAGGGTTAGTGGTGTTCCATGTGTATTATAGGAGAAAAATATAAATTTGTAATATCTGTAATATCCATTTTTTTCTCCTTTGACACAAGGGACGATAACTGTAGCTCTGAAAAAAAAGTTTTTAAAATGAATTACAATTTAGGAGAATAGCAGACTCTGACCCCAATATAATGTTAAGGAAACAGAGGAATGATATTTTTTGGATCACTTTAAGAGGATTTTTCCAGCTAATGAAAGATTTCCAAATCAATACCATCAAAATCCATTTCATCTTAAAGGACTCATGCATTAAAACTACTGTGTACAAGCTAAGAACATAATGTTATCATCCGTTGGAGTTGACACTATGGTTAATTATTATTGGTGTGATTGGGCTTTAAATCTGGAGCAAATAGAACCATTATGGAAGTATCTTTATTTTAATCCTCATATTTTTTCCATCAGAATTTCCAAAGAGATCTCAAGAATGTGTAACTGTATTCAGATATACTATAGAACCTGTATAATATGTGAGATTTTAAAATGAGCCGACATTACATTCACCCTCTTCTACTTCTGAGATTACGTTACACATTACACATTTTCTGTACTCTTACAGATTAATAGAGTTGTAGGTCAACAGTTCTCTCTTTCTTTCCAGTTTCTATTTTCTAATTTTGGGGAGTCATCTCTTGTCATGATGTTCCCAACCTGTATTGATAACCAAACAACACTAGCCCCCACTGACTTCCATTCTTTGGTCACAAATATATTGTATTGTGTTCTGCAGAGGGAAGAGTCATATACAGGTTTTAAAAAACATGAGAATGAACAAATGATGATGCTTTTTAAATTTTTGAGTCAACTCTTAAAGAGAGTTAAAAGAGCTTTCCTGTGGCTCAGTGGTTGACGAGCATGACGCTAACAACGCCAAGGTCATGGTTCGATCTTAGGGGATTGCATATACAAGGAAACAATATATAGTATAAAGCAATGTTATTGCATTGGATAAGCGTCTGCCTAGTTCATAAATGTAAATGTTAGACCAACCTTTTAGAAGTAAAATGGTTTCTGTGTATCAACACACGCGTCCCATGTTGATCTAATCATTGAGTTAAAAACATCCATTTAACAACATAAACCAACTATTTTGCTCGAGGACAAGTTTATATCCTTGTAATGGGTTTTACACAAGCAGCAAACTTTCTGATCTCACTTGTGAAGACAATACGGAAGTGACTCAAACTACAATTCATGGCCGCTAGAGACTGGCTCCAAAACAGAGCACAATATCAGCCCATGTTAAAATGAGCAACTTTACAGCAGAAAAAAAACATGTTTACAGAAATGATTTTGGTCTATACAGCTAATTTGACCCTTTATGACAACTGTGAGGCGGGTGAAATTTTTATAACTACCCCTTTAACTTATACCAAGCCTTAATGTTCTTCAAATCCGGTGCGTGGCCACTTGAGTGACAAGTGGTTTCAGCAAACCAGGAGCCTCAGCTCCAACCACATCCCGCCTCTTTGCCCATTTTCGATTATCCGGGAGTGACCCTCAGCTAAGATGGCCACAGCCGGCTCTGCCCACTTTAAGCTTTAAAAAGGCTACTCAGAAATCAACAGGTGACGTCACGGACACTACCTCTATGTTTTATACAGCCTTTGGTTTAACATTATACAAACCGACAGATGTGTGTCATTTATATTTCCGCATTTCACACACATCTAATGAATTATCACTTTTACGCTTGCAGTGAATCTCTTAATTCTTCATTTACATTAAATATTGCATTTATTGCTCAGTCAGTAAGCTGCTGAATGTGTCAGCTCTGAGCCGCACACCTGTTAGCACTACCACTGTTTCCAGATCATGTCTTTAATTCCAGTTTGTGCAGCATTGTAATTAGTTACACACCGGTGCACTGACCCGAGGTCAGATGCTCACCGTCATGAGTCACAGCGCAGACAAAATTACAGCTAAGCACAGTCTCTATCTGTCTGATAGCACCCTGGAGGGCCAATTACTCCTTGTTTAAACGGCTGTATTGACTGAATCCAGCATCAGTGCAGAAGCAGAGAGAGAGGTCATCGAGTGTGCTGGTTTGAATTTCGCAGTTTTTCACAGATTCAAGGACTGAGGGGGAATTTTGCTGAGTTTGTGAAAGTGTTTGAGCGACTTGATGAAGATGAAACGCTCACGCTGTATCATTTCCCTGGTGTCATCGTGCGGAGGGTGGCAGGTTGATGGTGGGAGGTACAAATGAGTAGGAAGAGAAATTTTGCTGAGGTGTGTGTGTTTGTGAGTGAACTCGATTGCTGTAGTTAAAGACATGATTCATCTGCAGTAGTGGTTTATGTGTCATAGAACTGTGCTGTTTAGGGAACTTTATTTACTGGTAACACTTTACAATGAGGTTCTATTTGTTTACAATCGTTAAAGACCACCTGTGGTGAAAATCTAGTTTTAAATGTTGTTTATGTGGTGTTTTTAATGTGCATTAAAACAAACCATTTGCAAAATTATCTGTGTTTGCTCTCAGTTTCACTTTCAGTTTTAGCAGCGTCTGAACTGCCGAGTGTGATTGAGTGGAGGCGGAGCTAATTTACATATTCATGTCTCGGCCTATCCTAATGAAGCTGAGGTGTAGAGTTACATTCAGGCTATTTATAGACTGGAACAATTATTTTCACAAGAACCAACGTTTAAATGTGCAATTTTGATGGTCAAAGATAAGTTTTAAGAGATACAATTATCAACCACGGGGGGACTAATATGAACTGACAACGAACAGCAAACTTCTACAGCATTTATTAATATAAGTTCATGTTAATTTAAGCATTTGTTATTACATTATTTAAATCAAATGTTGTTAATGTTAACCTTAGCAGCATAAGCTTACATGAATAATTGTATTGACATTAAATGATGTTTTATTAAAAAAATTGGGAGGAGCATGTGCAGATCATTAACCCGGCTGGCTTTCAATTACAGTTATCACATAACCAGCTCTATAAAAACCAAAGCACAAAGCAGTCTTACCTTCATTCTCTCGATTATCTCTCGACATCCCTCCTCCACCCCGACTCCTTAGCTTTTTTCACCTCAGCACCGGGAAAAAGCCCTGGGCCCTCTCCCTGGTCAAGGGGCAGATGCTCCGAGATCGAAGCTCCCTCGTTGGGACAGCTCACCAAATACCCTTACCAGCCTTCCCACTTTATTATCAGCTAAGGTGAAAAATGATATTCCTCAGTGTAAGTTGATGTTAGTAGATGCATTTACTAATATTAATAAATGTGCAGGTGAAAGATTCGTCTCTTCCTTTCTCATGACAAATGGGAGAATTTCCTTTCGTTTGTTCTTTTACTGTTTCCTTCACTTTCTGTTCATTCAATTTTTTATTGAATTCTTTCAATAGTTTCTTGATGTGTTTATCTGATAATTCATTATTTTTGTATTATTTTGTCCATGTGTTCCTTCATGCTGTTGTTCTAACGGCCTTGTTCATTTACTTGCATTCTTCAATTCATTTCTCCCTTTCTTTCCGATACATAGTTGCATTATTACTCACGGTGTGTTCCTGCTGACATTTTCTCTCTATACATCATAATCCTGTCTGTCATTTGCTGGCATTTCACTGAGTCTCTGGAGACTAGACGATTTTACCAACACTACCGCACACACACCGCTCCATGTGACTATAAGGGACAGATTAGAGATGATGAATAGGTGGGTAATGGTGGAAGTGTTCACCCTATAGCCTCTACTCTCAGATTCATGGCCCACCATATAAGTAATGATTTCATCAATAGCCCAAGGGACAGTGAGGCCGCGTTAATCATCGCTGTTAACCCGTGCATTAATTCACTGCATTAATTTACCTTCAATTTAGCCCGTATTATGTAGACTAATTTTTATATGAATGGTCTGCTTAGATATTCACCAAAAGATAAATAATTTAATCCCAGACGCATTAGTATGCATTAGTGGACGGTGCCTGTATCCCAGTATGTAATGCTATCTATGCTATACTGTATGTCAGATTCCTGATTACTGTCTAAAATTATAGTACAATGAAAACAATATCCTAAAATAGACTGTATAATATTTCCAGATGATCTTTAATGTAACCATGCTTTTTCTAGACTAATGGTCCAATTCCATGCACATTGTTTGTGATTTTTATATGAAACTAAATATTACAGATACATTAAAGTACACTAATATATTACAGTTTTTCTCAAGTGCTTTGGATTTTTTCTCTCAATAAAATAAGTTTGGGTCTCTGAACAGTTAGTTTTTGTTCACATCAGACTTGAATTTCTTATTGATTTAGGCAAATTGCATGTGTTTTGGCACATGTATGCAAAAGGTTTGGTACAATTCTCAACAATATGCTCCATAACAAAAAGCATAGCTTGTTGATCAAAACGGATTAGCTGGTTCTCAGTGAAACTGTCAATCTATTCAAAACATCTGAACATTCTTTCATTGTATGAACCATCAAATGCAAAATGGTCCTATAATCTATAAGGCATGCATGTATATTCTGACATGGGAAGTTTGTAATGTCTGCTAAATTGCCAACTGGACCTTTGCTTTGTTCCATCCGGGCCGCAAGACATTGGCCTTATAAACCATTTAAACCATTTGACTATTTCAGTTGTTTAAATTAAGCCGCGCGTCTACACAATGGAGAATCACATCACACGCGCTCTCAGGAACATTTATGTATATGATATATTGCCGCTATATCCTCTAATTTCTTATCTAGCTCCACACATTTTGACCCTTTCTGCTCCGCACGCGCTGCTTCTCTCACACCAAAGATGTTCAACAAGAAAAGCAGCAGATATGTTTTAACAACAGTAGTGCAGACGCAAAGCAGACAGGCTAAATGGACACACAACAGTAAACAAAATGCAGCCATTTTAAAGTATTTGTATCTGTCAGTCTGTTTAATGTTTACTGTATATAAATGCCTGTTTCTACGTGCCGCTATACGTAGGTCGTCCGCCTTATTGAAATCATGATCATGACTGTATGATTATGAAAACATATTTATTGTTGTGTAAACTCAAACATTATATCTGCTACACTAACACATGACTACAGGGAAAGGTTTTCCCATTTTTCTGGAATTTAAATCCCTGTGGTTCTCACAGCCATGGCTGTGAGTAACGTCAGTAGACTGTCCCAAGATGGTGGACACACCTACGTGACTGGAGTGCTTGAATTTGGCATCTAGTTATATATATCTATGGGCATGAGCGATGTGTGGGTTTGTGTCTGTGTGTTAGTCTATGAGCATCTGCCTGCTGATATTGTGATTAATGAAATCTAATGGGAGGGTGAGTAGATGTTATGTTTAGTGGGAATATAATTACAAAACAAAAAAAAGGCAATGAGGTATCTATTTATTATGGCATATCAAACCGCCGCCACACATGAGTGAACAACATGAGCGAAGACCGTTTTCTCGCTGTAGGGTTATGGGTTTTATAAGCTTAAATTTATAAGCTTAAATTTTAAAAGCATAAACTTTGTTTTATAAGCTTAAATTACACTAAAGTCACTTTGTCCAGCTCTTGGAAATGCAGTCATCAGTCATGTTACTTTAAAACAAACCTTGGGGTTGATCCATCGTCCTACAAAGCAACAAGTGAGATCTGGTAGATTTGGCAGTTTGTGCATGTTTTGGTTGACAAGTAATTCGGGTTGGGACTTGCTGTGCTTGTTGGATGTACACCGGGTTGTAAGTTGGTTTTAGGTTGGGTGTTAAATTTGCTTTATATGCAGAATTAAAACCTGTTCCAAGCACCTAGATGTATCGCATGTCTGAGACTGAATCTTATGGCTAGTCAAAGGCACAGTAGCTGCAAGGTGGAAAGTCTTGACTAGTTTCTGTGGAGAAAAAACCCTGAAGAACTTAAAATGAAATAATTGTGCGTCCAACATACAGTACTGTACAAGCTACAGATCAGCTGGCTTCAGGCATAAAAAAGAATGAGAAACCACCCCAATCCTTTAGATATACAGTTTACAGGTATAGAGAACTTAATGAATTGTTTCATATAAGCAAAAAAAAATTTTTACGTATTATAGACATATTATTTAACGTATTGTTGAACGTATTATTGACGCGCTTACACATAGAACATGAGTGTTATCTTCTATCAAATGTATTATTTTAGGGTTAAAATGATTTTTTCTTTTCTTTCATTGGGATATTAAGGAAAGATCATGTTCCATTAGGACATTTTGTATAGAATTTTTGTGAGTGGATGCAGCAAAATGGTAAACGGTGAACACACTTACAAACTTCACTCGCTGCTGCCCACTCTTTGAGAATTACCCACTCAAGTTTAGTATCTATGTAAAGCTTAAAATTTCAGATTTTGGGTTCATCTACTCTCCAAAACATCATTACAACAGTTATCCCATAGAAAGCGTTAAAATAAACCTGTTCCTTCTTAGCATTGGCCTGCTACAGCACCTCTGATTAACAGCTTCAAGGCTATGTTTTCCATTTTTCAATTTTTTTGCACCCTCAGATTCAAGAGTTTTAAATAGATGTATTCTATTCTAACTAAACATATAGCAATGGAAAGCTTATTTATGTTCAATGAACGTGTCTGTGTCTAGTCATAGTTTTAAATGGTGTAACAGGTGTACATTTTATTCACGAGGCATAGGGCTTACACCCATCCTTTTTACATCCAGCTGGTGCAAACGGTCCCAGATGACTAAAATTAGTTACTGGGGGCTCTTGCTCTCCACGCCGTCCTGGGACACTTGCCTCACTTGACCGATCCAGTCCTGCTTCAAAACCTTTGAGACCTTTTTATTAGCATGCTCTGAGTGTGAGAGAACCAATGAAATATACAGAAATTATAAGATGAAAGGCTCTTTGTGCCACGGTTGGATTAATATTTCACACTTTAGTGATTGAAGAGAACATAGAGTGTATTGTAATTAGTTTTCTCTACAGCTTCTCGCTGAGAAACGAATAGGAGTGTGGCACATCATTACAACGCACACACGCAGATGCAGAGAGAGAGAGAGAGAGAGAGAGAGAGAGAGAGAGAGAGAGAGAGAGAAAGATAGAGAGAGAGAGAGAGATGTGTGAATGTGATTGAGTTTGACAGCTGACGATGAGAGAGACACAGCTTCAACGGTCGGTCTGTAATGAAATCCCTTCACAGGATCCCATGACAGGGAGATAGAGAGAGAGAGAGGGAGAGAGGGAGCTGTTAGAGTGATTTATAACAGCACGTCTAATCTATATTTCCATGCAGTGTATATGAGATATGAATATTTACCGTTGCTTTGGTGAACAGTAAACATTTAAAGGGATGACACAAAAATACAAATCCTTCATTTATGCACCCATGTCATTCAAAACACAAGAGAAGATATTTTGAGAAATGTTTTTGAGTCCATAAAATGGAAGGCAATGTTGTTTGGTGATGATCATTTTTCAAAATATAATTTTTGTTCTGCAGAAGAAAGAAAATGGTTTGGAATTGACATTTTTTATTTTTAAGTAAACTATCACTTCAGTCAACCGCTTTTGATCAACAGTAAGCATTTAAAAGAACAAGAACAATGAGAACAAGACCCAAATTGCATTTTGTTTAATGAAAGTGATCTTTAAAAGTCATACTATAGCTTTGTGTGAGGAATACATTTAAAGAAGAAGTTCAAATAAGCCCCCATTGACCTTCCTTAGTAATTTCTATTCCTTGTACAGTTTAAAGTGAAGTATTCCTTTAAATCACTTACATTTTGCAACGTAAAGATCAGAAAGTTATGACAAAATGCATATTTTTACCTTTTAAATGCATGTTTCGCCTGCTTTCTTTTTCATTTAAATACAGTGATAGAAAAATATGTTCTTCCGCACCGAAATGTGACTTGTGTCCCTGCACAATGTGACAACAGCTTATTCTTACTAAATCAAGCCTGAAGTCTTGACTGTACAGGTGTAAGTAAATGCTACTGCACTAAATTGAATTTGGATGGAAAGGCTGTGTGTGGAATACAAGACACTCCAGAATGCGGTCTGTCATGAGGAGCTGCTAATCTGTTTATGGCATAGTGGAAAAAATTATCATTTGTGAGAGGGGGTTTTCACTTCTTTCCTCTCTTGAAAAGACAGACGGTGAGGTTGTTGACAGGAAGCTCTACGTAGTGTAAAATGCGTCTTGAAGCGACGACACGTTGATATTTATGGATATTCATATAGATGTTTGCTTCTTTGTGCAAAATCTAAAGTGCAAATATACGACTGGATTTAAATTGTAAATGGCACGTTTTATGTATATACAATGCTTCATGAATATAGCTGCTTACAACATAATGCTACAAATAATTGATTGAAAATGAAATAATGGAGAAATAATTGGCACTCTTTGTATGGCTGAATTTACATGTCATAAAAGCTCAACAAGTATGAAATATATGCTAAACATTGTCTCTGTTACAGTGTATTATTAATGTTTGTTTCAATGGTGTGTGAGTGTATGGATGCTGTTATGATTCTGACACATCTTTATAAATCACACAGAACAAAATGAATTTACAATATCAAATAGATGGATGTTCTGTGTTTAATAAATGTGATAAACATATTTAATGCATTTCATTTGTTGTAAAACCACAAATCCCAACTGAAAATATCCATTTCATTAATTGAATATTCTGTGAACATGATTCATAAAGATTAGCGAGCGTATACATGCGTGCAAGAACCACACTGCAGTACATTAGCTAGACTTTAGAAAATAGCCCTAGTGATAGAAATAACCCCAAATTAGACATTTCGTTTTTTAAAGCATAAGAATCAGCATTTTCCCAAATTATGGTTGATAGGTTCCCAAAAAGTGAAGACTGGCAGGGGAAGCGTGGATAGCAGTCATTGGAGGCTTTGTGCCCTCCATCACATCCATCCAGTTTGATTCTCACATCTTCACCCACACGTTTCACTCATTCTCACCCTGCTCTCAACCCACAACACAACACACAGACACCAAATGTACATACACACTAACACACACTCACAGTCTAAAGCAGCGTTGTGGGCGAGTGTCCTTTTAATCACACATCTCAAGAGTGATTGACTGCTCCTTTGGTGATGTAACAAAATCCCACTGCTGCTTCCTCAGAGCACAAACACACTTACAAACACACACATACACATTAAATAAGAGAGATACAAGGAATAGAGGCTTGTTATTCTCGCTGAATAACGCTAATCTTGTCTGATGCTCTGGGCGCAACACTCCAGCCATTACGCAACTGTATATGGGTAGTTGACAAATAAACCATAAATGTGTCAAAATGTGGTGTGATGAAAATGTAGAAAAAACGAACAATGAAGATAAATCTCTTGTATGCTATTTTATATTTTAGATATAAATATTAATAATATAAAATAATATGTTAGTAACAGTTTTTGCTATATCACACCATAGATCACATGTACTGTATTTGTGTCAACTACACAGTACAATAGTTTATACAATAGGAAGAAATTATGTTTTGATGTTGACAAAATGAAATTCAGCAGAAAGCAAACTCTTTTGAGGATTAAATATTAGCAGAACCTCAGTGTCATCTTTAAAATCCACATGACCTTATTTACATACAGTATTAGCAACTAGCTATGTGGGGAAAAATCATCTGTGCAAATCAATCCACAAGAAATTAATAATCTTCAGAATCTGTCATCAAAATCTAAAAATGTCCAATGATTAATTTCTCATTTATTATAACATTTTAGCCAGAAATACGTCACAATACTGAAGTTTGAAAAATGAAAATGGGTGGCTACTTCCTCTTCACATGGACTTATTCTTACGCTGCAGTATGCTTATGTGTGCATATCAAAAAAGATAATTTACTAATTTGTAAAAGTAGATTACATACAAAGACAATGTAACACTGCAAATTATGCGAATTGGGCAACACAGTTGGGTTGCCTCGAATGTAAAATATTCAGATCAAACGCTTCTTTGGCACAAAAATTCACATTAAGAGCTTATTGAAACGTCCAGTTTCACACATCCAGATGCAAGAAAAGACTCCCACGATTTTTATCAAAAGAAGTAATCCCGCCAGTAATCTAGAGCGAAAAAAAATCTATTCTACATATGGGCACGAATGCACGAATGTTGATTAACTTATTAATAACTTATTTAAATTGTTGCATTTCACAGAAACACAGGATTTGTTAGCAAAAAAATATCAATTTTTTTCCATTGCTATTCATTTGAAAATAACCTGTCGCTATTTGTCTCTTCGAAGATGACACACCTTACATAAGCTAACATCTACTCCCTTGTGAGAGCTGAAATAGACTTGATGGAGTTAGAGAGGTGTAGAGGAGGTGACAGAAGTGTGAGAGAGAGGGGAGATGCAGGGCAAGATGTCAGAGCGGAGGGCACTTTGATTCTCTCAGGCATCTGCTCCTCCGGTGTAGGAACCCTCGTCTTCGTGAGCCTTCAGCAAAGGGCATCTGTCATTTCGAATCACGGAGAGAAAGAGCAAAAAGCATAATCGATTTAGAAGTTATATGTGTGTGTGTGCTTGGAGAAAATGATGTGTACCGAGACCTCCTTTTTCATATCAGGGCCATGGGCGTGTGGTGTCTTAGATCCTTGGTAACACATTCTCTTTTAAGAAAGAAAGAAAATAAAGGAAAGAAAATAAAGGAAAGAAAGTCCTGAGGCCAGAATGAGAGAAAGAATGACAGTTTGGCTTTTTGCAATGTCAAATGTGCAACTGGGTGTTTGTTGCATGAATGTGTTTTAATGTTTGTTCATTCAAAAATAAAATGTTATGATTTTCTCATCCCCATAATACAGCAAAACAGTATATGTGACCCTGGATCACATAACCAGTCTTAAGTAGCACAGGAACTTTTTTAGACAACTCTAAAGTTGATTTTCTAAATGTTTCGATTTTTTAGCACCCTCAGATTCCAGAGTTATAAAAATCTGTGTCTCCGCCATATATTGTCCTATCCTAACTCATACATCAATAGAAAGCTTAATTATTCAGCTTTCAGATGATGTAAAAATGTAAATTTCGTAAAATTGACCCATAAGACTGGTTTTGTTGTCAAGGGTCACATACTGTATGTGGCGAAGTGCTAATTTGAATTAACATTTTTATCATCTTGTATGCTGCCCCATAGACTTTCATTGTAAGCGTCACATTGTCGCATCTTGTTTGGTTTGTCGTCCATATTAAGGAAATCAGAAAATCTTCCTCGTGTTTGGATCCAAAGTTTCCATCTTTATTTCTAAGCACTACCTGTGATTACCCACATCTGCTCTCAGTGAAAGTGAATGTTTGTGAAATGGTGTCATATCTGAGGTGTGTCATGCGGTCAGCGCTTGTCACATGCTTATTCACAGGGAAAACACACTCGCAGTGATTAATGATGTGTGACAGACACTTAACATCCCACATACACACACACAAGCTCATGTCGGCCACCTCTCTCCTAAAAATAGGACGAGGTACGTGTTTAACATCAAACTGTGAAATAGCAAGACAAATTGGAAATAACAGCCAATTCTCTGTGAAGGATAACACAAAAACCTGCCAGACCCCTGCCGTACTCCTCTTCTCTGTGTCTGTCCCTCTAAAACCCTCTGAAACAGAACCACTATACCTAAACCACATGGACGTGTCTGGCTCAGAACTTCACCCCATATGGGCATCTCATCTGCCAAACACGCATCACTGATCTTCCAGAGCCAGATGTGTTTAATTCCACCAACCTGCCACAGTAATTCACCAGCCACACATTTCTCACTTATTAAACGGCTTTCATTTATTTTAGGGTTCATCACTGAGAGATTTACAAGGTCTGTGGTAAACTGCTGACAGATGTGGACATACACATTTAGTGTCGCCGCTACCACCAGCACAGCATACAGGATATTGTTATGTGCTGCTTTTAGCAGATTGAAGTCATTTAAGTGATATATCGTATGTGGTTTTCAGCATGGTCGCAATAAAGTCACGGTGAATGTACAAGCTATTATATTGCCTGCAATATGTTGTTTCTTATTGTGTTGCACAGTTTTATGGTAAATAGGATGAACTAGCAAATGAACTAGCAATAGCATGAATTAGTATGTAAAATACTATCTGCACTCTAAAAAGCTTAACTGTGAATTACTCAATAATGTATTTATTTTTTAAAGACGTGAAATCAATGAAAGCTATTTCAAATATTTATTTTATAATTCACCAACAATATTAAGTGTATATTAAAAATATAATTTGATGGTTAAATACATATTCTTTTCAATAAATAAACTCACATAATATACGTACATTTTAGATGAATTAACTGTTGTTTTTTTATCAATCTTTTCATATGTCCTGTTAAAAAACACTTTATGATTTTAATAGAGTTGATTAATTGAATACATCTATTTTAACAATATTTTTGTGATATTTACGGAGCTACTGAATTACTTTTTAAAGTAATTCCTTATCTTTAAAAAACTACAGTGGTTATACCATTGTGCAGTAGTGATAAATATTGTGAAATATTACAATATGTTATTCCATTTATTCCAAGTATTCTTTAACATTTTATTATATAGGCTATATATGTATTTTATATATATATATATATATATATATGTATATATATATATATACATTTATATATATTTAAACATTATCAATAATCATGTTTTTTTATTCTAAACAATTTTTATTCATGTTTTAAAGCCGAGTTTATACAGAGTATATATTAAAGTTTTTCTGTTTGTTTCATGTCAACTAATTAAATGAATTGCGGTAAAATTATTTTCAAATTTTGTGTGATATTTGCTGAAAGAAACCCCTAACCCTGTTTGTGCTATGCAATGAATAATACATTGAATATTGTTTGTTGGAATAAGCACATGCTATCTATCTGAAAACCACCTTAGCAACCACATATTAACACCCTGGAAACAACCCACAACACCCTATCACATAGATCCAACTAATGCACTACCAAGCACCACTCATATTTCGTCATCTTAAGTAAAAATTTTGTTTTATCTGCATTCTGGCGTAGGCCAATTCACGGTTGTGTGGTTCATTTTAATGACGTGAATCTGGAGATGATGATCTTAAGTGAGAGAAGAGCTGTGCTTGGGCCTTTTATCAGTGGACGAAAGGACGAACTGGACGCAGATGAGCGAAAATAGACAGGATGGATGACAACGAGTCGAGCTTTCATCTGTTTAACGTAGCATCCGCAAGCCGACTTACTGTCTCCTCTCCTTTGATCTTCTCGTGATCTTTATGTATTCATAAAGGACTGTTGCTTTCGCTCTTTCCTTTTGCCCGCACACATGTAGAAGAAAGAGCACTGGTGGAAACACACTCACATGGTCGGATGAATAGAAGAGTCTCCTGCACATGTGGACAACAGCACATTACTGTATGAGGATTTGAGTGGGTGCATGTGTGTTAAAGACACAAACTCATGTCTCAAGGTCATTATGTGGTTTTAGGCGGTCTCAGGAATCACAGACTATAGATCCTCTAGCTCGAAAAAATGAACTTGTAACTAATGGCCTCAAACAACCGAGGAAGGATGTTTTTAAAATGTAGTTTAAGATGTACAATGATAAATAAATGAACTTATATTGGATCATATAAGAAGACATTAAATACCTGTGGTTGGACACTCAGTGGATGGCGTCCAGCGTCTGTGTTTTTTTCAGCTTTTCCCAGTAGAGTAGAGATAGATCAAGTATATTTGGTATGGATGATAGAAAACGTCGAGCCTGCAGGATTATGAAGGAGAGAGGCACTGGGGAAGTGAGGGATGGATGAAGATTCAGGGTCAAACCAAAATAATGTAGTGACGGTGGAAGGATGGATCGGCGAGAGCTTTGAGAGGCCTAGAGATAATGTACTGTGACGCACGAGTACACACACTCCGTCCGTCTCTTACAGAAATATGTGCGAAAAGAGGTTAAGAATGTAAAGAAACACCACATTCACCCTTCTGTGCTTCTGGCTGTGCATGAGACCATAGTGATTATGTCCATCATAGTGTTTGAGAGAGAGAGAGAGAGAGAGAGAGAGAGAGAGAAGAGTAGTTGTTCAAACAGACATTTGATGTTGCCATAGAAATGCTTCTGGAAGTACTGGAGTTCTGTCTGAACCTTAAGTGTGTGCATGATAATAAGCATGTTTTTTCTTCAGAGGGGAACAGGGGGGCCAGTGTGTCCGTGTGCGTGTGTTGACCACATTGCTGAGTAGAAGTGCAAATGAATTTAACATGTCCTATTCAGATCAATATATTGAGTGTTTTGAAACTCACACACACATGCACAGTGTGTACAGTATACAGTTATTGTTTACAATAGGGCTGTCACAATATCTGACAATAATCGTGGCCAAAAGAATTTACTGTAACGATATTATTGAAGCATCTATTGGAATTACATAAATAAAGGATGCTATTGGTCAAATGAATTTTAATTTGGTTTATATCGTTTTCTCTCTTTTTTGTGTGTAGGGAGACAAAGAAAGCTCATGTTTGTAACCAATGTTTAATGGGTGCAGTAACATCACCTACATTCGTTCCGGAAACTGGAACAGAATAATTTAAATATGAAGAGTTCATTTCAGTTTGAATTTCCAAAATTATGTTTTTTTCATTGTACATTCTAAGTTATGTCAATCAAACTGCAGCTGGGTTACTCAAAAAAAAATTAAAAACCACAGGTAACACAATAAAATATAATTAAAAACATGATTTTTGATTGAAAAAAAACTTAAATAAAAAAACTTATAAATAAACTCTTCATTTATCATATAGTTTTAGCATGAAATCAAGCACTTTTTGACAATCCCGGTATATTCTTTCTTATAACGACAGACAGGTCTATAATGAATATAGGAAAATAAGGTTATATTTTTAATAGTAGTTAATGCATTGGCTACCATGAACTAACAATGAGCAATAGTTTTTAAACATTTATTAATCTTTGTTGATGATACTTAATGCCAATACAACTTTTCATGTTATCTCACTGTGCATTAACTAATGTTAACTTTTGATATAAAAATGCAGTAAATGTAGAAATTTACATGAACTAGCTAAATAAATGCTGTAGAAGTATTGTTCATTCTTAGTTTAGGTTAACTGATGCATTAACTAACGTTAACAAATACAACCTTACTGTAAAGTTTTTAGGTATTAAGAGTAATTACTATTACTTACCATGTTTCGGTTGAGTAAATGATGACAGAATTTGTAGTTTTGAGTGAACTATCCCTTTAAGTATTTAACGTCAGCATGAATGATCCTTAAATCATGTGGCTCGCTGAACAGAGGTGTGCTGTTACTTCTCTAAAGTGATCTGACGTTAAATTTTTGCCTGGAGGACGGTGTAGCTGGCATATCTGAAGACCGAGATATCACAGGGACTAGCAATGGCCTACAGCGACGGCCCACAACACCCCAACAACAGCACAGCCACACAGTTAGAACACTCAAAACACATTAGCAAAACACATTAGCCACACCATGATAACCACCCACATGACTTTAACACGATTAAACACCACCACAAAACTGTTAAAAAACAACTTTTATTGCTTGTTTTAAAATATCTGGCTGAGAAATCGCTTCAAATATGAATTGATGTCATAGTCTGGTTTATTATTATTAAGCTCTATTATCCGGCAGCAGTGTGTCTGACACAACTGCACTCCTGCGGAGTGCGCTTACTTAATGTGATCCAAATCGGAGACAAGCACACAATATCCACCAGGACCTCCATTCTCTCTCCTTTGACACTTTTGCCGATTTACAGTATAATGATTCATCTGCTATAAGAAGGAGAAAAGGAGGGTGGGGTGGTTATTGTTAACCTAAATGGCTTGTCATGGAGCGATTTGAATCTGAAAGTGTTTTGTGTCAAAGAACTGAATAGATCTCAGGAGGGTTTGGAGCTGAAATGTAGATTGGGGTGTTTCAGCAGTCTGATTTACCCAGAAGGCTTTAGGCTCGTGTTGCTTGTTCAAACGTGGCATTGCAGGAGTACATGAGAATATCCGTAAGGGCGACGTGAAAAGAAAACCGATTGAAAGTACATCACTGTCATAAACGTTCACCTCAGATATTTCTGAATCCATGTTCGGTTGAACAAAAAAAAATATCCTTGTCTATTTTCCTTTTTCCTCTCTACCTCACACAGTGTTTTTTTTCTTCATTTTACATGCATACACAATCCCAGGGTCAAATTAGGGCATTTGTATTCTGTGGGCGTCCCGCTCTCTTCGTTCCCTGCAGAAACGAAAAAGGAAAGTGACTTAGTGCGTTTTTTCCCCTACCTTCTACCCTCTCTATTAATATTCCACCAGGCGAGATGAGGCGAGCTCTATAGCCACGGGTGAGGAGGCAGTGTGAAATGAGAACATGAAAGTAGCCTGGCTCCACTGGAAATCCTAAGACAAATGTTAGCTCAGGACTTCGTGGGAGTCGGTTCGAGAGTTGGCCCGTCAGGTTTACGGAGAGCTTTTTATTACCGTACTAGGCCACTGAAGCTTTTTTGGGGGGCGGATGGCATCCTCTCTCGCCCTCACGAGCAGATAGGAACTTTAGCACACTGGGTGAAATCGATTGGGTTGTGTTCAAGTCTCAACTCTTGGGCTGAACTGTATTGCTCTACTGGCCTGCTTAAAGATAAGAAGTTTCTTCGGGAGAAAAGAAAGTAAATAACGAACGAAGCAACTTTAGCATTTAGAGCTTTGCATGCACAAACTGAATATCCAATAAGAGTGAGCATGATTTAAATGTGTTCAATGGAGAACCTCAGAATCGGTATCTGCAGTCCAGTTGTCAGTGTTGTCTAACAGATATCCGCCACAAACACTTAGCCTTTATCCTCATAATATACAAGCAGAAATAGACAAAGTGACAATAAAAACAAGCGTTACTGCGCATGATCGTGCCCTTGGGCTGAACTTAATGATTATTTCTGATAACAAGCAAAAGAAACTGAGAAGAACCGTGACTTGGATTAACTCTCTCTGATATTTTGAATTTAGACTGCGATACCAAGCTCTAGTGCTAGATATCGTTGTACAATACGGTTTCTTTAAATGTGACAAAATTACAGGACCCATTCATTACATTTATGCATTTGGCAGACGCTTTTATCCAAAGCGACTTACATGCATCGTACTATACATTTGTTTCTGAATATGTGCAATTCCCTGGCATCGAACCCATGACCTTGGCGTTGAAAGTGCCATGTTCAACCAATGAGCCACAGAAAATCATTCAACAAACTGTTTATTTAATAAAATTAACATACAACAAAATTAAACAAATCGTTTATTTAATACAATAATTATACAATAAAAGAATAATTCTTATGATATATTCTGCATGACCATATTCTACATCCCTAATCCTACCCAATACCCAACAACTACATTAATAACTATTAATAAGAAAATTAAGAGTTAACTAAGGAGAAGTCGTAGTTAATAGTTTGGTAAATCGAGAACTGGACCTTAAAATAAAGTGTGACCCAAATCAATGAAATAAGATATCAATAGTTTTATTATTAGGCACTAGTCAAACAAGTTAACTGTAGTCCCGGCGCGCGTCCGATGATATGGTCTATAAGCACATTCAAAATTTTACATTGCTGATAGTGAATGTATTGGAATATGACAGAAAGACATTACTGTAGCAGTACTGTATAGTGGACATGTGTGCGAATTCGCCACAAAATAATAGTAATGATGTACAATAATATGCCCATCCCAAACTAGAGATTACACCAGCTCCAGTTGAACATCCCGTGCCATCCTCATGCAAGTTTCTGCGGACTGACTGACCATCCCAGCTCCAACTCAGGAAATTAGAGAGCAAGAGCAAAGAAGGACTACTTGTTGTCACATTAATGCTAAACAGTATTTATAATACTTAGTATTTTATGCTTAACTTACATCACATGACAACAGTTTGAAGTTATAGCTGCACTCAGCTATATTATGATATTACTATCTAACCTGCTTATAACCTTCCTCTGCTTTCTGATATCGGTCACAAAATGAGAGATAAACACTTTCAACAAATTAAATTCCCTAAATCCCAATTAACAAGATCTTGTTGTTTGTAAACATTTACTTTACTTTTAATCAAAGTCACAGAGTGCAGTTGTGACACGTCAGAGGGGACCTGGCCCTTCCGACTGGGACTGTTTTATTTTTTCCATTTATTTATCATTGAAGTTTGGGTTCCTCACCACCGGGCCACGTTGGCTTGCTCACCAGGAGACTGCTATATAAGATTATCTTAAAGGTTGGGTAAATTGCGTTAACATTGCTTTATTAGAATCATCTTTCTTGTTCTACAAACACCATGCACTGTACTTTCTTTAATCTTTTCAGTTTTTTCAGTTTTTCTTATTTTCTCCTGTAATGCTGCTTCGGTACAATGGACATTGTAAAAAGTGCTGTATAAATAAAATGGAATAAAATTGAATTAAAGTAATAGACACCAGAGGGTCCGCTTATTGGCAGTTACACTGCAAACTCTTATGCATAGATTCTCATATTCTGATATCATCCCAGAATAAAAAGGCCTGCAGGAAGTCATATTTGCGCTGCGGATAACACGACCGTCTATGTCTTAGCCCTTGACTGGGCCCGGTCATTTTGCATTCGTGTAGTATTGTCAGAGACCAATTTGCTCCTGATAACAACACGCCTCAGGCTGGATGCAAACACTCTGATTATTCGGTCGATAAACACCGCAGGCCTTTCCAAAACGACTGCGCAGTCCTGAAGGTTTAAAGTAAACACAAGTCAAGGCAACATGACCCTAGGGGTCTATTCACAGAAGTTACAGTTCTGCAGAAATACACAGTGGAATATTTATTTTTTTGTATTTGTTTGGGTTTATTATCAGTTGTTGAATCTAGAGGTTAAGGGGGTTGTGTAGTGCAGCGGTTAGTTGGATTTGGTTACATCTGGGCTTGTAACCAAAAGATTGCTGGTTTGAATCCAATTGGAGGCTTGATTCATGGGCTGTCATCATTGTATCCCAGCACAAAACACTTCACCCAAGGTTACCCCATGGGGAATTGTTGCTGTAAAGTATTTTGTAAATAGTTTTGGATTAAAAAGTGTCAACGATTTTGGTCGCTTTCATCATTTGACATGGTGCCCGGTGATCTGTGAATGATAAACAACACTGAATTATATAAACTAGAGCATGACATGTGTTTATCAAGAATAACACTTAAGATATTTAGAGAGATTAAAGAGACGTACTTTTCCAAATGGTCAAAATGGATGAACATGTATTCTTTCTTGCAAACACAGGCTCACACATAAGCAATTACACACAGTTGGTTAATGTGCAAATTAATTAGCAGCCTTGGCACAGAGCCGGTGTTCATACTCGATGAGTCTGCGCACACACACAAGTGAAAATGTGATAAATTGCAAAAATAGGTTGGCGGGGGTTCATGGGCACACGTTGTTGTTTTCAAGACTGCTTTAACGTTTTATTGCATGATTAAATAAAATATCTACTGTTATTCTTTCTGGTGTACTCAAAAAACTATTTTGTTTTATTTATTTTGCTTGTGTAGCAATCACTTGAACATGCTTTATTAAAGTTAATTTTTGCTCTACTTGAAAATGAAACTCATTACAGACTAGTTATTATTCTTAACGCCTGTTCAACCCTCCTGAAATGAAATGAATTACTGTGTGTATATAATCTGTATATCGATCAATCAAACCATCACACACCAACCATCAAACTATCGTTTAATCGTCTTTCCTGTTTTTATAATGGAATTATTAATTGAATGAAGAGGAAAACACAGTTTTATACAGGAAAATATAACCTGTAACATCTATTGAAAATGATGTTCATCGGTTGAATTTGAGCGATATATCAAACTCGTATATAATAGGATCTTATAATAACAAGTTTTTTATACAAATAGTAAGTAAGTAATTAATGTAAAAATATAAAAAAATGTATAATATAATTTTACCTCAAAATTTAACGCCACCATAAAACGTACACAAAATCCGTTAAATTAGGGCACAATATACTGTATTAATATGGAGGAATTTTCCGTATTCATTTCTACAGTTGTTTTTCCTGTATTTTACATTGACTTATTTTATAGCTTTCCTTAGTGGATGATGTTTGTCCTACACAGATCTAGCAAAGACAAAGCATATTGTGTCCAATAAACAATGCTTTTCAATGCCCACTCTCATAATTCACATCATTAAGGGAACTGTTAATAGGAGATTACCGTACATTCCCAGTATGCTAATATGTCAAGTGCCCTGTATGTCACGTACAGGTACAATTCCAATCTAATAAAATGTTCTTATATCTGAGATTTTTTTGGGTCTTTTGTGTCATAAGTGACATAACAGGCAGAGATGTACGTTTGGGCAGTAATGCAGTACAGGACAGAGAATGAGCGAGATTCTAATTAGCAGGTGTAATTAGAGGCTAGCAGACATTAATGAAGAAGGATTAATAGCTGTTATCGGCAAGAACTCTTTATTAATGCCCTTATTAAATGCAAGACATCCACATGTTCGTCACGCACATGAGCTGCTGAACTAAAATAGCTCTCGCTGTCACTGCGTGCTGTTTGTCTCAAGTCTTGAAAGAGCAGATCGTGCTGTTGTAGTGATATGTGCAAGAAGCATTGGTGTTAATGAGTGTCACCCTGTAAATACAGTTTTTTGATACATTGCTGAATTGTTTATTTACTTAATTTATTGTATTATTGTAGTGTGTTTTATTGGATTTCTTGTTCATTGTTTAATGTTTAGTTAAAGGTTTTAGGCTTTTAAGTTGTATTATTTATTATTATAACCACCTTTGACCCTTTACCATAGACTATAATACTTATAATTTTAACTGACCTAATACAGAATGTCATGAGCTGTGTTCACTACTCCATACCAAGTCCATTTAGGGAAGCCGTGCCACTCGGCGGCCATATTTGCAGTTAGGGCAGTTATTACTTAATTCTAACAGGACATGAACGGGAATACTGATATTTCTACAATCGTCGGCGAAAATCCTAATTAAAAGACATATTTGAAAACAACATTTCAAAATGAAGAAAACTTTAAGATAACGTTTGATCAAATTGCGCTTAAAAACATTATTTTTCATATTGCTTTAGATACTACGCATTTGCAAAGCTTCACTAGGGCAACCACATTGAGTGTTGCGTTCATCTCCATTCATTTCAATGGGAATGACGCATCATGTTAATATTAATATCTATGTCCATACGTACTCAGCATCTGTTGATATTTACTTCACTTGACATAATGTGTTTATGTGGAACGATACATGCAGATTATATTATGTGTGTCTATAGACAGTTTCAAAGCAACAATATAAACAAACGTTACTGCGCGTGCACGCTTTTGTGGCCCAGACTTAACTTCTGGTAAACATCGGCATGAATAGTATCCCTGTAGATTACTTCTGATAACAAGCCAAATAATTTTTTTATTAATATTAATATTTTATTATTAAACACTTACCAGACCGATCAACAAATACAGACTGGAAATTAACAGTTTGTGTGTCCGATGAAACTATAAAAAAATGACTATGTTCATATAAATGTGTATATCAAATATATTGTTTTACTATAATGTATAGTTATGAATTTACTTTATTTATTTAGCAATGCTTTTATCCAAAGCAAATTATAATGAGGGAGCATTTTGTCAATGTGCCAACAAGAAGTGCAGTTTACCAAGCCATAGATTGTTATTGTTATAAATATGAATATATTTATATATATATATATATATATATATATGTATATGTATTGTATATATGACAATATTACACCATACAATAAAAACTGTATTCTACTGTTTTAAAAATAAGAATGCACCAAACATCCTTTAATATTGCCTTTATTATTATCTTCTATTGCAGTGGACAGCTATGACTCATTTTTGATCTGTTCGGAAATAAATAAACAAATACACTTTATTTGTGATTTAATAATTTAATAATTATTTCAGCTGTCTTTCTGCCACAGTATATGAAAGCAGATTCTGTGGTGTTGCCTTTTGTTCCGTTTATTAAGCAGCTGCATGTTATTCATAAGCAGCTTCTCATTCGGTCTGGGTGGCAGCTCTTAATGTAACATGATAAGAAGACCAAATGGACAAAGTTAATTAAAATGAGCTAGACAATTTGACGGTCTCGTTTCTTTTTTCTCGTCCTGTCTCTTTGACAATAACAAAGACACGGTCTGTTAAACTCACAGCGGGAAATGTGACGTTTCTCAGGAAATTCGCTGCAGAACAGTTTATTGGAAATAGGATTGAATACCGAAAAGTTGAAAATTCAAGTTGGCTTAACGGTCAGAGATGGATGTCTGAAGGGCCTTTCATCAGTTGTGTATGTATTTGTTTGTGTTGAATCACAGCCAGTTTTCGCATAGTCTCATGTCTGATATCCGGGTTTTATCTTGTTCTGTTGTCTGTTATACAACCTCCTTTACAACACACATTCATCTCCTAAGAAAGGCAGTGTTTTATCCTGTAGTATGTGATTGATAGGTAACATGAAATATTTTAGGTAGGTTTATGTGTCCTGAATTGTCGTACGGAACACTCCTTTTTTGTACCCATGTCAAATTCAAGAAACACTGCAGAACATTTACTGAATATTAAACTTCTAATTTTTATAAAGAAAGTACCCATTGCATCAACTATATCCAAATACATAATAAATGTTTGTTGATTTAATGCAATTTAAAAATATATATGGTTTAGCTTTATAATTAATTTTGACACAAATATGCCAAAAATTGCTTTGTTTTTTTATCCATGAAAAATCTGTACAGCAAACACAAATCACATCCATTTGCTTGCAGTTTGCGTATTCATTCGGTTTCATTCGGTATGTAAATAAACCGCGGTTCGGCCGCAAATGAAACGTCGGCTATTGCTGTAATTCATCTAAATTTAAATGCAGACAGACGGACGTATTAGAAACACGAATCAGAATGACAGCCACTACCCCCCGTCCCCCCCGTTAGACGGAATGGATGGCGAGCCGCTCTTGGTCAAGAATGCCAGGGCCGACTTTAAGTCCCATTCCGCCCCTGGTGCTTGTTAATATAATGTAAATGAATGTACCCGTATGCCGAGCACCAGGGTTGGCGGAGCATAAATGGGACGCAGATGGGACCCTCGCCCTCAGTTTTGTTATAGCCTGACGCTCCGTTAACCCTTACTGGGCGGGGGAGAGGGGGGTAATAAATTGAAACCAATGGGGCTCAAGGTTACAACACATCAATCCTGAGAGAGTGGATCAGGGAGAACAGACGAGTGAGAATGGAATTATAGCAGGAGAGAGAAAGAGAGAGAGAGATGTGGGGGGGAGAAGGGAAGTGCGGAGAGAGAAGAGCGCACATGAGTGAGCGCAGTCGTGAGAGCGAGGGAGAGAGAGAGAGAAAGAGGGATATAGCTACAACGCAGTGACCTACCGAGCCAGATGAGCGAGTGCGGTGTGTGAGAGAAGAGAGGAGTGTTACCGCGGTATCTTGTTATCAAGGATCGTATTAAGATGCTCCCGTAGCCCTCACGCTCCATATCTGGATATTTTTACTTTCTAAGTGGGATGAGCAGCCGCTCGGAGCAAAACCAATCTGACATCAACACCATGAGGTACTGAGAATGAAAGAGATGTTTGAAAACTGAAGAGAGGGATGGCAGCGATAACAAGCTGGAGTGAAAGAGATTTGAAAGGATGAAACCCTAAAGCATGGACGGATTTGTGATGTTTTCCTGAAAGTTTGTACCTGTGTGGAACTGAATATTAACCCAGATTGTGTTCACTTCAGGACACTAAGTTTGTTGTTGTTGAGGGTGGCGTTTTCTCTCTTTAAACTTGCTCTTTTTTTATTTTGTCATTCTTTAAACTGCAGATGCAGATACAAATCAATATTGTTATAGAAATTTAAGTAATGATATAATAAGGAAATCACACCCTTTCATTAAAACATATTAACAGTTTATCTGAAGCAACTTGAAGTGCATTAATACTATTTTTTGTTGTTGTTGGCAAGTCAATCTTGGCATTGTTAGCACCAAACTCTACCAGTCAAGCTACAGGAACACATATTTATCATCTTTACTATTCACAGCTAGTTTTGATTGCCTGATTTGTAAATAGTGTTTTGAAAAAATGTTTGAGAAAAGTCTCTAGGCAGTCGAATGTCCAGTATATCCTGTTTTTCTTATCATATTTATAGCCGTTGTCTTTACGGTCCTCTTGAGGACTGCTGGTACAGCAGTGACTGTCTCATTCTCTTGCGATTGGACTGTCCGTATATTGTGTTGTAGACAAAAGCAGATAGGGTATGAATGCAAGAAAAGTTAAAGCCAAGACGAATATTTAAGGAGATATGTGTGGTGTTGAGATAGATTTTGAGATGGAAGTAAAACATTTATCTGTAAACTTCAGATAATATAATACATCTTGTAGATAAGGTATGTAAAGGGTCAGACAGCTCTTGAGGACACGCGCTACTTAAGGACGTTCTTGCATTTTAAACAAATATGCAGAGATCTCTAAATAGGCTGTTAAGGGTCATGGTCACATTTTCCAAGAAGAAAGTTAATATAGAACCCCATGTAAATTGAATCTAAGCTGTTAAATAGTAGAGAGAAAGACGACATTGAGAAAAATGGAAGAGTAATGAGTAAACGCAAGCTACTTATTAAAATCCATCATGTGCTTTATCATCTTCCAGAATTATTAAAAAAATCACATTATTTAGTCATTCTAAATAGAACAATATTTAATAGACCTTTATGGGATAACCCGCCAAATAACAGTGTGATTTCTATTAATATAATAGTAAAAGATTTTTTCTTTTTTCATCTGTTGGCTGTTTTCACTGTCTTAAAGGGTTTTTACCATGGTTGTGCTTGAACGACGGCACACAGAGAGCAGCCGAGTATGCACTTCATCTTTTCATCAATACACAGTTGGTGTTGCTAAGAATAGCATTTTACATGTTCTGCATCAGTTTATTTGACGGGAAAAATGTGTTTCTGCACTGTATTTGATCAAAGACAATTTATTGAATAAATCGTTTTTTATATTTGCCCATCAAAAAAATGTGTTTTACAAATCAGTTCACCAAATGCTTTGTGAGATCAAATAAAAAAATCAAGACTCCACAAGTCTATGCCATACTCGTTGATCTTTAGCATTAACTTAAAATGTTAACTGCTTTGACATTTTCAAAAAAAAGACAAAAAAATCACATTTTATGTTAAAATATATATTTGAGAGTGAAACTACAATCTGTCATGCAATTCTATGTTGAAGGGTAATTATACAAATATCGCCATCTGCGTGTCAAATCAAAAAGCTGTTGGTTAAATCTGTTTTATTTGTTAGTTCAGGCAGATTGACATCTGTGTGCTGTTGGTTTCGATGTTTAAGTCACGTAGACGCTTTTGGAGGATTCACTCAGAATGTATTGCACCCGCTGATAGTGACGCTCATTTACACACACTGTCTGTGTTGTTTTAGGGAGGCATTATGCAAATCAGTAAACTGTGCAAACAAAGGTAATTTTGTGCTAAATGCAGTTTGCACTGCTCAGTTCCTGCAGGTTGATTTTGAGCGCTGGGTTGCGATGGATGCAAGAATATTGCAATCTGGCGTATTTTAGTTGTCTCTTTTAAATGCTAAAAGTATGACGCTTTGAAATATGGGTGATTATAAACACTCTCATCCACTATTCATCATCTGCTTTCAGTAAGTTTTAGTGCATCTCTCAAATTGCACTGTTTAAAATATGATGCTATTTACAGACGCCGTATTTGCATTCTGTAGACAGGAAGGATGTTTGCACTGAAAAGAATCGCAATTATTTTTTATTGACACATATTGGAGAGAGGACTGCAAATTATTCAAGAAATGTCAGATTCAACCGGTGTCGAACTCTCTCCTCCGTCTCTCTAGACAACAACATCAACCACAGTCACACGCACATACTTCGTCAAAAATGAAAAAACAAGCAACATGAGCTCCTTTGTTAAAGGAACTAAAACATGTCTAAGGGATGCAATGCAATATTGAAGAATCGCTGTCTTGTGATAACTTGCTGAATGTGATGTTCTCAGCATGGATATGATCTTTGACTCAAAGGTTTGAAACATCTCTCAAAGCTGCGACATCCCTCTTCTCAGCACCCCTTGAACCCAGTCTGGTTCCTCTGTGATCCTCTGGTTATCACGCTCTGACTTCTTCTGCCCCCCGCCCGCCCTCCTTCAGATTAGTCCCCGCTGTGTGCGTGCTGTGTGTATTTAGCTCATGGTGGGTAGCAGTGGGTGGGGTTTTATTTTCCAGTACAGATTAGTAGCTGAGAGGGGGATTCCATCCTATTAAATTATTCATGCTTAAGAAATGATTACAGTGCATGAAACAGCATTGTGCATCAATAAAAGCTTCACCCCAGACCCTGTCAGTGTGTGTGAGTGTGTGTGTGTGTTCAAATTAAATCGAGATTATCCTTATTCACTGAGTTTAAATTATGCGGAGAATATAATCGGTTCAAAAGCTTGTCATGTTTTATCACAGAAGCTCAGATGTTTGATATCAATATAAATGTAATGTCACCATATGTGTTGTGGTATTAAAACTAGTGACATTTTGTGTATTATCTGAAAAAGAAATTGGAAATTCTCGACTGTAATGTTGTGAGTGGTTGCTGTGGCGTTGTTATGTGGTTTGCGTTAACGTTCTGTATGGTTTTCGCGGCATTGCTTGATGGTTTCTGAAGTGTACTGACTAACTGCTATTGTAGTTGTTTACTGGTCAGATCTGCCTAATTTCAATGATATTCCGGTTTGAGATGTGGTATTTTTATTGTAATTCTGTGATATGTTTTCCACCCAATTTTAAAAATCTGATCATTTAAAATAAGTTTCAAAAATTAGATGGGAAAAGTCCATTTGGGTATTTGACGAATAAATCATACATGTTTCCTAGGGTGATATAACAAAATCTAGAAAACAAACAGTTAATATTACGTTGTTTTATATTATTTAAATTGATCAAATAAGATTAAATAAGAGAGATTTATCTTCATTGTTCGTTTTTTTCTACATATTTGCCGTCACATCACATGACAAATTTGCATATAAGTCTAACTACGCATTTACATTTAATAATTTAGAAAATGCTTTCATCCAAAGCGACAATCAGCACATTTATCAAAAAAAAAATATATAATTTACTTCATATACTTCATGTACATTGAAAACATTTATGACTTTTTTGTAAAGCACAAAGAAGACATTTAGTCCCAGTGGTTTTGTGTCCATACAATGGAAGTCACTGGTGTCCAGTGTTGTTCGATTGCCAACATTCTTTATAATATCAGAAGTAAGAAAGTCATACAGGTTTAAAAGACATGAGGATGAAAAATAACAAAATATTTCCAGTTTTTGGGAGAACTATCATTTTATCAGTAAGCATAATCTACAAAGTTAGTATGTTTACTTGTAAGAATAGATGATGGTAGGGAAAGATGAACAACAACATGAACACAGTAAACTGAGATTTGTTTTAAACAAAGTTAAAACCGGAAAGAACAACTCACAACAACTGCACAATTTTCCCATCTGTAGCACAAATGATGAAGGTCGAGTTACACGCTCAATATAAGTGGGTCATACGTTTGAATCTCTACCCAAAATAGTTATCAAAAGTGACAGTGATGCTTGCTTGGCACATACTTAATGAGCTACTGTCTCGTTATAGCATTTGGTTAACTTTCTTGTGATTTTTTGTTCTTGAAAGCACGGTGTGAAAGTTTCTCTGCTTCTGTGAGCCTGAGAAATGATATTTTCGTGAGCAGAACGCAGTGTTATGGATGTTACATTGTGTACGGAGAGCTCAGTCTTCAGAGCAAGAACTCTATTGAATAAATGTCAGAATCCTTAGTCTCAAAATGAAATCACTTTCTTCTCCAAAGATGATGCATAATCTATGCTAAAAGTCGAATTTTTGCTAAACATTCTTCTTGTTGAGTCTAAGTTATCTGAATAAAATTTGAACCTTCTGCTGTCTTCCCACAGGTGCTACGAGGTGAGATCGGTTTGAGCGAACCCCCCCACACGGTCAAGGGTTGGGGTCAGAGGTCGTGGCCATGGCGACTCGAGGGCTGGTGGTCCGGCTCTTGGTGCTGCTGGGCGTCCTGGCCGTGGCTCATGCTTCTGTCTTCCTGTCCAATCAGAAGCAGAAGCCTCGATTTCAGCGTGACCGTCGTAACATTCGCCCTAACATCATCCTCATCCTCACTGATGACCAAGATGTTGAACTGGGTGAGTGGAAAAAACCCTTACCCATGGTCTCACTGCATCACTTCTCGTCTCCTGTGTAAATAATGATTTGTTGTCCATCCATATTGACCTTTCGAGTGTAAAGTGCAGTGAGGATTTGGGACGTGTGTATGTTTGAGCTTGTGTGTTTTGACCTTTCTTCATGATTCTGGAAAGGTGTGGTGATCCTGTCTGAAAAGGCCAAATTGAACTAGACTTCCTGTCTCCGATTATATCAATTCGGCCCATCTGGCTGGATTTGGTGTATGTGCGTGTTTGAAAGAGAGAGAGTCAAGGAAAGACTGAGAGCGATTGGAAATAAGAGCAGTTGCTAAGACAAGTAACTGAGACGTGTAACAAATGATCTGTGACTTCTGAATGTAAACCGTATATCAGATATCGCTAAACATACTATATATATTTATGCAGACACGGACAACTGGTGTCATTTGATAGCACTCTTACACTGGATAGATTTATATATCTCCTTTTGTTAAAGGTATTGTCACCAACAGAGAATGAATAAATAAAGTGATATCTTCACAGTCTGGTGCAGTGTTCAATATTGAAAACAACATGCGACGTCGGTGTGACAAAAACATCTTTCGTTTTTCAAATGGCTCATCCAATTTAAGGCTTTTAAATCTTGTGGTTTTCATCATATCCAGCCCATACAACGGAATAGGTCTTGTGTCACTTCAAATACAGTACGACCCACAGAAATGAGAGAGATACCACGGAAACTTTTGCCTTAATGTTTTGTTAGAGCGTAACATCAGCAGCGCATGGATAGCTGGTTTGATCCCAGGGACAAACTGATAAAAAGTATGCACTGTACATCGCTTATCCAAAGTCCCAGTATGCACTGTTAAAGCTGGAACAAACCACACAACAACAAAAAAATAGGCATCTCGTTCTTGCAGACTTGAAAACAGGTCATCACACACTACGCAATGAAATCTCCAGGCTAGCACAGACTTTCTGCAACAAGTCCAGACTGAAAATCAGGGCAAAATCTGAGCAAGTCTAGTAATGTATTCCAACCTTAAGTCGCTTATCCAAAGTTTCAAACAAATGCATAAATGTAAAAGCAAATTTTGTGAATTTAATATTGGAAATATTGTGACTAAGGGACTATGTTAAAAGTTTGCACATTATGTATGAATGAAACCGCATTTTGATTTGTAGGTATAGTCAAACTTTATTTCATGACGCCTGTCATGATACTCAAGGGGAGAACCCAAGTGCAGGCAAGCACGAGACGAGATGGTAGGGGTAACACGGGTATTTATTTGACAATGAACAGGGACAAAACAGGCAAAACAAAACCCACAATGGAAAAACAAGACAGGGTAAAATATAAGCAAATACAAGGACACTGACTGACTAAAACTTCAAAAAAAAAAAAAACACTTGATGTAACAATGAACTAACACTTACTTTGACAAGGGGTAAATGGGAACAAGGTAAGACAACGGCAAGAATAACTGCTCATACAGCAAACAGGTACTACTTACATCAAAACAAGCACAAGTAAGCACAAGCAACGAACCAGCACAGGACAATGAAACATGAGAGGTATAAATAGGCAGACAAACACAGGATAATTAATAGGGACCAGGTGACACAGATCAAACACCAAGGAAAAGCTAACGAGACGGAAATGGCGGGAACACAGACAAGACTCGGGGAGAGTATGGAAGGCCACAAGGTCAAAACGTCTCTCCCCACATGAAACAGGGAATTGTGCTTTGGTTCTGCCTCAAGACCAGGAATTAGTCAACCAAGATTGGCAGAACCGTGACAACGCCACGCTCACCTTGATGGTTGTTTTTTTCACAATATGGTGCGTAACTTTAAAACGTAAGGTTGTAATAAGCTGCTTGCACAAATGGCCAATGGGGTCATTTTCAGGGGTTGACAGGTTTGTTGTTATACATTGTGAAAGAGCTGATTTTGCACAGATCTCAGACGTTTTCATACACTTTTGATTTGCCTCTCTCGAGTTGCAGATAATATATAAAACATACAAATGGTTATTGATACATTGTTATGTAATATACAGATATTTTTGTGATAGGTATCCAGCAAATGCTATTACTATCGTCTGCTACTCTTTATACAATTACCTTAAATCTACAAGCTTTGTTAAAATATAAAAATAATTAAAGCAATCCATTTTTGGTTCTTTCTGCATCTTGTAACTGGCATCTTATGTGTATTCTTTCACTCGAAAATGAGATTTGAAATTATTGATGTGCTTCCATAATTAAATTTAACACTTTTTTTTACATTTTGACTTTTTTTACATTTTAAAATCCCATAATAACCTCAAAGTATTAATTTTGTTCTTTCAAAAAACTTTCAGATTACTTTAATGAACAATGTATTTGTTCTTTACTTTACCATTTTGATTCCTAGATAACATGACAGCATTTTAATATGCTATGTTTGTTCATCTTAAGAAAGCCAGATACATGAGTCAAGGTAAATCATAAGAAAATGTATTTTGGACTGAACTCTACCTTAAGGCTAAATGGATCTGGCTTTGTGGCTTCTGAGCTTTCCGAGGTCGAGTATCCCTGTCCTTATACTGTATAGCAATGCATTTAATAAAAATGCAGCAATGTTTTTCTTCGAATAGGTCTATTAGTAAAATAGACTTTAGTTGACACATTCTCTCTCCCAATCCAGGCTCTATGCAGGTCATGAATAAGACGCGGCGGATCATGGAACAGGGTGGAACCCTCTTCTCCAACGCGTTCGTCACCACGCCCATGTGCTGTCCATCACGCTCCTCCATGCTGACGGGAAAGTACGCCCATAACCACAACACCTACACCAACAACGAGAACTGCTCCTCACCCTCCTGGCAAGCCCAACATGAGCCGCGGACCTTTGGAGTTTATCTGAACAACACAGGCTACCGGACAGGTGAGGAGCATTACTAAATGCCAAACTGTGACAGAAATGTTAATGCATTTTATCTACTGTTCCTAAACATTACCGTAGTGACCTGTGATATAAAACATTTGTCATTTATAATTATTTTCATTTGTGTCCCTTAAGAACCGTTTCATTACTCAGAACTGACAGTGTGTCCGTTGTGTTTTTCATACACGCTCACCATAGATGCAGTTTGACAAGCCTCCGTGTCCCCACACACTCTTGAACACTCTCCCACAGACTCCGCACGAACATTGACATAATCTCTCCCCAACAGATGATTTTCATTACACTGGAAACCTTTGGGCTGTTGTAGATGGTTTTGTGCAATTGTGTGTGTGAGGGTTTGTTTTGTTTGTTACACTGAAATCAAGCAAATCTACTATGTGCATGTAAACACACAATGAGCAGCTGGGAACGTTATGCCCATGCACACACACCTGGCAGTGAGTCAGGCTCTTAGTGGTAACAGTGATCCATTAGAGCTCACTTCCTCTAGTAGAGAGACACAAGCCCGACCAACATCCTCGAATGTAACATTTCTAATAGAAATATCAAGCTCCAGCTCCCTGCGCTTTGTTATTTTTCTCAGTGTGTGTTTACTTAGATCATGTATTTTGATGAAATGTTTATAAGTAATACATGTGAACTCGATTGTAAAAAGTGAAAGCTTAGAATAGAAGCATCAAAGTAGTCAGAGCCATAAAAATTATGAGAATTGATAATGTGTGTTTATTGCTGTAAATGATAGATAATATTAGAGATTTTGATACAGTACTCAAATCGCTGTTTTTTATTAAATAAATACAGAAGTTATAGATTTTATTGATACTATGGTTTAGAATTTTGCACAAGAATACCATATGTTGCATTTGAAAACATTGTTTTCAATGTCCTTAGTCAATATTAAAGATATCAATTAGGGTTGTGCAACGATTAATCGTGATTAATTATATCCGAAATAACAGTTTGTGTTTACATAATATATGTCTGTGTACTTTGTATTTTTAAACACATACATGTACAGTATACTGTATTTATGTATGTAGGCACAGTACTTTTGTTGTACTCTACTACTGTGCATTAGTACAAGTTAACACGCCTTTAAGTATAATCTTGAAATCTGGATATTATTGGATTGTGTTTACTAATATGGTCCTGAATACTAACTCTCTTGTGTGTTTATTGTCCCAGGATTCTTTGGGAAGTATCTGAATGAGTATAATGGTACTTACATTCCTCCGGGCTGGAAGGAGTGGGTCGCCATGGTGAAGAACTCCCGCTTTTACAACTATACCCTGTGCAGGAACGGCGTCCGAGAGAAACATGGGTACGAGTACTCGAAGGTCAGTGTTAAAACAAAAGCAACAACTTAATTCAATTTCTTCCCCTCTTACGCGCGGCCAGAAGAGCATGTAACGCATTCGTGTGGTGCTGACATAGAACGGCGGCTGCTACGTCTGCTCAACACGCGTGTCCCGTGCTCTTCTGAATGCGCGTTTTCATTATTTGGTGGAGGTCCCCTTCAATATCTCCTTATTCCATTTCATTCCATCTCTTCCTAACCAGTTTGAGTTATAAAGTGTGATTTAAAATTAAAGGTCAAAAGATATTATTATTATACTAAACATTCTTAAAACATGATATTATCACTTGAAAATAAAATATATTTATGTTTTAATTTTAGAAATATCTAACTAGACTCTGTTTTTATCTAAAACAAAAAACTGCCTGTGGGGTACAAAATATTATTGTTTTTCCTTTAAAACAAGATTATTTTTCTAACCCCCCAAACAAACATATTTTTCTTCTTTTATGTAAAAACCGTACAAAATGTTAGATTTCTCTGAAAGCAAGTGTATATCATTTAGTTTGTTCTAATCTTGCTTATTAAAATCTTGGTAAATATCATGGATAATTGCAGTGGAAAACAAGAAAAAAGATTTTTGCTGTTCTTTCTTGGTTATTTAGTTTTTCTCACTGCTCACATTTCTATCAACGCCCATATACTTCAAATTAAATATAAATTCATTAATATTAATAAGATTAGCTTTCTTTTCTTCTTACAGGACTACCTGACGGATCTCATAACCAATGACAGCATCAATTACTTCCGTATGTCCAAGAAGATCTTCCCTCACAGACCCGTGATGATGGTCATAAGCCATGCTGCCCCTCATGGCCCGGAGGACGCGGCCCCTCAGTACACCACTGCATTCCCCAACGCATCACAACACATGTGAGTTCTAACCTTCATGCATCAGCTTAAATCACCCCCAGTAGTTTGTACAAATCTGATGCGTTTGATTGATTGATTCATAGCCAGTAAAGGAACGGTTCACCCAAGTAATAAAATTATATTATGATATTTTACTCATCCACAAGCTATCACAGGTGTATACAAACCGCATACAGGCTAAACAAATCTAATCTTATGAATCTCATTGGTTGTCGTGTGATCAGAAGAACCAATCGTTGAGAACATCGCTGCCTCACAGTGCTACGAATCTCAAGTATTGAATCGAATTGCTTGTCATGGGTCTTGTTACCACGACAACCAATAAGATTCAAAAGATGAGATTCGTTGAGATGGCGTGTCGGTTATTATGAGTAAGAACACCCACTAAATTAACTCACAACATGAATCGTTTTTGCTTTCAAATGTATAATTTTGTGTCATGAGACATATTTTAATCAAGCGGCCACCTTCCGATCATTTCCAGGTAAGTGACTTCAACTGCAATTCATCTACTGGCCACTAGAAACTGGCTCCAAAAGAGAGCAGAATCTCATTGAGCCCCATGTTATAATGATCAACTTAACAGCAGAAAAAAACATGTTTACAGCCTTGTACAAAACATTAATTTTGGTCTATACAGCTAATTTTAGCCTTCATGACAACTGTGAGGAGGGATCATTTTTTGATAACTTACCCGTTTAACTTACATTAAGCCTTGAACTGCAGCAAATTAGATGCGTGGCCACTTGAGTGACAAGTGGTTTCAGCTACCAGGCGCCTCAGCTCCAACCACATCCCGCCTCTTTGCCTATTTTCAATTATCCAGGAGTAATGCGTTGCTAAGATGGTGACGGTCGGCTTCGCCCACTTTAAGCTTCAAAACACCTCCTTCAGTGACGTCACGCACACTACGTCCATGTTTTATACTGTCTATGGTAGCGATTCTCACTGGTCTTTTGTTTAACCCTGGACTTGAAAACCTGGAATTCATATGTATACTTTTATGCCGGAAATATTCGCTTTCTGAAGCTTCAAAAACTTGCCATTACCAAGCTGGGAAGAACCAGTATAACTCAGATTGGGATCCGCTAAAGGAAGATAGTCATATACACCTGGGGTGGCTTGAGGGTGACTAAAAAATAGGCTAATTTTATTTTCTGGGGAAATTGTTCCTTTATTGAAGGTGTAAAATGTGAGAAATACCAATTGCTTGGTACTGGAATCTGATCACATGGCTCCTGGTTAGGACACAGTGTACGAGGAGGAGAGAAACAGCTGGAATTTATGAATAACACAAACACGTGTCGCTGTGTCTGTCACAAAAGTGTGACTCAATAGTTATAATGGATAGAGCTCTCTAACTTCACACTCCTGCACACACACACACACACATACACACGCTTGTTTTCTCTCTCTCGGTTGCTCCTGCTCTCTCGCTAATTGCTAACCAACTGGTACCAGACAGCTTTCTCTCTCTCTCTCTCTCTCTCTCTCTCTCTCTCTCGCTCTCTATCTTTCCTCTCGCTCTCTCACGCCTTTCACCTGATCTCTCCATTTCTGTCCCTCCTGAAGATAAATCCTTCTGATTCTGTTTCTGTCTTTCCCAGGGTCCGTAATCCCTCCGTCAGAAAGATCACAACCACTCCTGAATTCACATGTACATGTTACATTACTGTGAATGAAACACACACACACACACACACACAATCTGTTTATCTCTTTCTACACACAAAAACGCCGGGAAAAACGGTCTACACGTGACGCTCTTTTGAGGTAGCTGGATTTGCAAACTCTCTCTAACCCCACCCTATCTCTCGTGTAATCTCCAAATCTCTTATAGTTCTCTCTCCATTGTACACCGTGACCTCAACATGTGCCGTATCGCAGAATCCTCTGGCCAGATGTCTACAGCTCAGCTGAGTTAGGATTCATTCTTGACTAGTATCGCTTTAACTTCATAAATCAGGGTTGTACCGCAGATTATACCCAGTGTTTATCCAAAACTCTATGGCCAAAAACACACTTAATCCAAGTAACCAATGTAGACAGGAATGTATGTGTCAGGGTTTAGGTGAGGTGCACGGATAGAGGACCCAAATGCAGACAGCGGTTCTTAACACAGACTTTTATATTAAAATAAAACAAAAACCCACGAGGGGGGTAAAACAAAAACAAGGATGTAACAGGACACAAGAACAAGGACTAACTAACTATACCTAACAAGACTAAAGATAACATATGACATAACTACAAAAGACTATACTACACTGACAAGACACGAACTCACCACAAGCAACGAGTGTAAATAAACCAGCACTAGACAAGAGACACAAGGTCAATATATGGGATCAAAATCAAGAGGGAACAGATGCGGGTCATGAACTAATTATCAACCAATAATGAAACCAAAGGGCGGGAACAGAGACGAGACATGGAGAGAGCATGTGGAATGCCAACTGGGACAAAAATGCCTCTCTCCATATAAAACATGAGGTTATGCCATGATCCTGCCACTAGATCAAGAGAAATTTGACAAGAAGGGACAGAATCATGACAGTATGCCCATTGCATTACAAATTACTTGTCATGCTTTCATGTAAGTGAAGTGTGTGTTTTGTGCGACAAGCATAGTATTAGATTGTAAAAATGATTGCAAAAAAGGGGACAATACTGACAATTCAAAACGTACTTGCGATAAATAATAAATGGTTCTTTTTATATTCGCATGCTTGTATAAAATGTGTTATGGCTTTATACAGACACACGCAGGGTTGAACTAGGACAAAAACGGCCCTGGAATTTTGACCCAGAACAGCCCTCGGTTGTGTGGGGGGAGGATTGCAACGGCCCATGTTTAGAATGCGGCCCACCGGGAAAAGTCCCTTAATGCCAGATGGCCAGTCCGCCCCTGGACACACGCAAATATGTTATCTACTTCTAGCACCACAAATGAGCTTCATTACAGCGAATAAAACCTGTAATGTACAAAGTGCTCTCGTACTCTTTCAGAAATCAATTTACTCTTAGGACATTGTGTCTCAAAGAGCAAAACCACACTAACATGAGCTCTCATATCTTTTGCATCTAAGCAACAGGGAAAAGAAATGGAGAGAGGCAGAAAGAGAGACACTGGCTACAAATATTGCTGTCAATCTTAAAATATTAAGGATTCAGGAATTCACAAACACGTGTCTGCCTGATGATGGAGAAACTTAAAGCAGATGAATTGATTATTTTTTTCTCCATCAGCCGACGTTCTTCAAATAGAATGTTAGAAGCTTCTCAGGCTGTTACGGGTTTAACAGCTATTTGATCCACCGCTGCAGTAGATAAAAACTTAAGATGCAAACCTCCCCACTTTATGACTGGAATAAAACATCCATCATCATTTCAAAGTGACGGCTCTAACCGGCCTGGGTTTCTGGAATTCACAGTGTTTTTATTATTTTTCTGATGTCATCTCCTTCCCCCCCATAAAAACAAACAGCCTGTTTTGCTCATCCTGTCTCACATCCGAGCTCTTCATAAAAACTAGTTTTATGGCTCCCTTACGTCCCCCACTATTGCACAGGCACATGTCACATGTCACACTGCGCCTATATTGCCATGAATTATGTCATTTTTTAGGCTTCAAATGTGGCCATTGATCTTAGAACGTCCAGACAATTTACCCTCATGTCAGTCCAAACCTGTATGACTTTCTTTCTTCTGCAGAACACAAAAGAAGATATTTTGAAGAATGTTGGTAACCAAACAACACTGAGCTCCATTAACTTCCATTGCATGGACATTAAGGCATTTATTGAAATATTTTCTTTTAATTAGGCTACCACCGAAGAAAGAGTCATATACAGGTTTTGATTAAACTGCAAGTTTGATAACATTTATAAAAACAAAAACATGGCGTTAGAAATAACAAATTTTATTGAAAAGAATACTCTTGCGCAAGATATCTTTTCCAGATATACTGTGTTGGATTCATCTGTGCTGTGAGATCTTTCATTAACTGGTGGGCACAAGATCATCCATGACGCCTCTGAAATCCCGTCACACACACACCCATCATTCCCCTGCTGTCCGTGCAGAATGACTCAGAATTCCTGAATCCTCTCCTAATGCTCCATGAAAAATTCCCAAGACTGTCGTTATTCTCTCAGTTCAGTCCACTGCAAACCAGGCGTCACCCTCCCTAATGGCTTCCCGCTAGAACTGTATTTCTCTGCTCCTTGCCCTTGTACAGTTCTGTATTTGATTAACCCCTCGATGCCCCTCGGGCTGGAACAGGGCCACTGAAGAGACATTGTCCAAATCCTCACAGATAGCCGGGGAGTCCGCGCTCGCTCTCCAAGCGCTATTGTTCGGTGGGAAAATCCCCCCGTTCACACCGCCACGTGATCCCGCTGCACCTGCTTCATCTCCATCTCCCCGTGATAGAGGGAATAATGAAAATATATGATCAGAGCAGAGAAAGAGACAGGCAGTTTGGTGAGGATTTGGAGGATTATATGTTGAGCTATGAAGAAGAGAAAAAACCTAGTGACCTTTCATGCTGTATACTGCCAACATAGGAGCCTAATTTGGAATGCTCTATGTAGAAGGCAACTCCACATGCCACACAAGAGGTGGAACTGCCAATTCCAACAAGACGGTTTCAGCGCAACAACATAAAGAAACGTTATGTGGGCCAAACTTCATTTACGGTAGACCTCCGAAAAGAATCAATAACTTTTGAGTAGTTTTAATTTAATTTAATACAATTGAATTCTACTTGTTAGCAACTAGTGGTTACAATATACCAGTACAATAATCGTGATATAAATAATGATTGATCATTGATATTGTGTTAATACTACATTATACACTATGATTATATCATAAATAATTATGCGCCAATATCTGGTAGTGCCCTCATTTAACTGCAGTTATGAATTCTCAAACTAAACACAAAATAAACAAAAATGAAACGAGTATGTGACTATAGCATTATATTTAAAAACTCCTTTAAAAAAAATTGGATTTATCAATAATATTGTTATCATCCATTATTGTTGCCTCAAAATCGTGTAGTCAAAATCTTGTTACTCTTTCCACAAATTTACTTCAACTTCTTTTAAGCTTGTCGCAGTGCATTCTGGGATTGCTGTCTCTGCATAAGAATGCACGCAATGCTGGGGTGATGTCTATATGGTAAACTTTGTTCTGCAAAACTTGCCATTTCTGGCTACAAAAAAAAGGCTGTATGAATTTCACACAAATTATACATTTTGGACCGAACAAAGATTACTATCATGCAATGCTGCCTAATGGTGGTGTGTGCATATCAAAAGCAAAGCATTGCGTTCTTCGCTCTAGATTATCCGCTGGATTATTGTGCAACGAGGAATTTCGCGCATCCAGACCTGTCAAACAGTACGTGTCAATAAACTCTTCACATGAATTTCCGGCGCAAGTTTCACGAAGACGCGATTGAAGTGAATATTCCACATTTGCATCACTTGCAATTCGCATTACCCAGTACGAATCCACGTCTTTTCATGACTTGCATTGACTTTGTAAGTAATCTATTTAAATTACTAAATTGAATTTTGGAGTGCACACACCATTAGAATTAAGGCTTGGAATGCACCTACTTTCAAAAAGAATGCGTTAATTATTAACAAATGTGTTGGGTTACAGAATTTTAAAACATTAAGTGTTAGATAAATAAAATGGACAGCACAAAACTAAAAGTAACACAAAATGTGCTCTCCTCAACCAGACAGAGATGTGTTCAGATGGGTTGTTTTTAACATAACCATAAGTGTACAATGCCGGATCAACTACACAAACGTGTCAGTTTAAGATATCACTGCCTCCACAAAACAGTAGAGTTAGAGTATAAGATCACAGTCTTGTCTCCAAGTTGTTATCGCTCCACATATATGGCGCCCTCAAAACAAGGCCAAGCAGAAAACAGCCCAGCATGACCATGTTCAAATCGATTTGTGTCTGTAGACGGCCTTTAAGTAATGGCTGTAAACAACAAAGCCTAGTGCTTTTAATCACAACCGTACAAGCATCCAATGTTAGTGCTGTCTTGCTCTGCCTCTCAGGCCTGTCACATAAGAAAGGGGTGGAGCTGCGAACACTTCTCTTTATCCTCCAATAATGGTTGAACCACCATTACATCGACTGTGTCATTCTGTGAGTCAGCGCAAAACCGCGAGACTTGAAAATTGCGGCGTGTCATTTTGAAGGGATGAGTGAGAGAGTGTTGCTCATATATAATTCTAACCCAACATGTACACACACACACCTTCACACACTCACACAGGACACATCCCGGCTGTCAAAATCGCTCTGCTTGCTTTCCTCCAACATGACCGGAACAAAGAGAGCAAACGGTGTCTGAAGAACCTGCCTCGATTTCCAGCACACCCACTGACTGTGACTCTCTTCCTCCCCATTCAGAACGCCCAGTTATAACTACGCCCCTAATCCAGACAAACACTGGATTATGCGCTACACCGGCTCCATGAAGCCAATTCACATGGAGTTCACCAACATGCTACAGAGGAAGAGACTGCAGACGCTGCTGTCTGTGGATGACAGTGTGGAGAAGGTACAAACAGACAAATATATCCTATTCATATTCAGTACGACGTCCAATGATGCTTCCTCCAAAATACCAGCCAACCAACAACCCCCAAAAATGTATGTTTGGTTCTGTCTGAATGTAGATTTATAACATGCTGGTGGACACTGGAGAGCTGGACAACACGTATGTCATCTACACTGCTGATCACGGATATCACATTGGTCAGTTTGGATTGGTCAAGGGGAAGTCAATGCCTTATGAGTTTGACATCAGAGTGCCCTTTTTCATCCGTGGCCCGAACGTGGAGGCAGGAGGCATGTAAGTACACTCGTTTGGTTATATGTGTCCAGTTTTTAGGTCTATGTTTTTTATACTTGATAGATATGTTTGAGAAGAGAGAAAGGTTTTGAAATAAGGACGTGACGCAGGCAAGACTTGAACATGCATCCCCACGGGAGCATCCCAGCTCTGATCAGAGTCACGTTTAGTTTTAGAAACCTTGTGTAGTCTGCAAGTGTGTACTAACTAATGGATTTAGACGTGACTCGACGGTGAAAGCTCTTCCATGTTATTCTGAGTTTTCTTCCTAACCATCTGTGACAGGAACAAGTGACAAGACGATATGTTAGTCACTTGGTTATTAATATTGTGCCACTGGTTAGCCCCGCCTACAAAAATCTCATTGGCCCATAATCGCATCCTGCATGATTGTGCATTTGAAGATCACCAGCAAAATGTCAAATATGTCTAATTCGATGCATTTTGGAATTCGACAGGCCAAGGACTTTTAACATGTTGTCAAATAGAGATGTGTGATGTTTCTTGAAAATCGCTTTTTTTTGTGTTGGTGGGAGAACAAATTTATAAAGGTTTAAAATGAAGGTCAGTAAATATTAACGTGCTTTTTGAGCGAATTATTTCTTTAGAAATCAAGTATGTTCTTATTGGCTTTGATCAGTTGTGTGTGAATATTTTTGTCGTGTCACGTCTGGTCAGAATACTCTGTGATATAAGAGGTTTGCAGGTGCTCTGTTCATTAATGTGATGTTATAATCACAGATCTTTGTCTTTCACTCTCTCTCTCTGTCTCTCTCTCTCTAATTTAATATCATTAGTCTTGTTTAGCGCTGCCGTGTGATCCAGCTTCACTGTGTTTCTCAGAAAAGCTGATTAGAATCTGTGGAGATCACAGGGCTTACTGTAGATGTTAGACTGTGAGAGAAAGACACAGAAAACAGGATAAAGGTTTAGAGAGAGACACAGTTCAGTAGGAGGATCAGGAGGAGAGAAGCACTGTTGAGATCAGTTTAACATGAAACGAGTCATTAGACAATAATGGATAATTCAATGATTAAACCTCATTTCAAATGATTGGATTCATCTGCACAGTTCATTCAAAGAATTTGAAGCAATTATAATTGACATCCATCAGGGGTGAAAGATGACAAGCTAAAGCATGTTGTGGGTGTTCGGATTTGTTGTGGTATCAAATAACATTGACCCCCTTTGACTTCCATTTTCCGAACCCAAAACAGAGACATTTCTCAAAATAACTTATTTTGTGGTCAACGGAGGATATATACAGGTTTTGACCAACATGAGGGTGAATAATTGATGACATAATTGTCATTTTCGGGTATACTATCTCTTTGGTTTATCTTTCTGTTTCTCTCTCATTTGCTCTCGCTCTGTTTGTGTTAATGTTGTCACTGTGCACGTTCTGTTCTGTTCATCTGGTTTTCTGACCATCATGTCAAATGGCGACTTCCTCTTCTGTTTCCATAGGAACCCCCACATTGTCTTGAACATCGACTTGGCCCCCACCATCTTGGACATTGCTGGGATAGATGTTCCATCAGACATGGACGGCAAGTCAATCCTCAAACTCCTGGATACTGACCGTGTTATGAATAGGTGAGTGACTGGAATATGAAATGACATTTACAAAGCATTTAACTTTTGTAGAGGGAAATACTGTAAGGGTGAACTTGATGTTTGTCAGGCTTTTGATTTGAGTTCTGTTTTTTTGCGCTTCATCAATTTTGAACTTCTATATGCAATAAGTCCCTAAATGTGTCTTAATGTAAAATCTTAGCAATTGTCACTTCATAAAAAAAGTCTATGAAGTGACGTATATTTTATTTATATTTGTTCAAAAAATCTTTAAGAAAGCAAGACATTTCGAACTGGGATCGCATGAGGAAGGGTAAATTATGCAAGATTTTTCATTTTATAGTAAACTATTCTTTTAAGTAGCGTGACTCATTGCATTTACTGTAATACTCAAGCTCTGAGACTTAAAAGAACATTACTTGACTCATTTTAGTTTGTGAGTGGCAGCAGGTGGGTCTCTGCCAAGCATCTTACTGCCAAAGAAATCTCATCAACATGAGACCCGCTGAAATCTCATCTCTGCTTTCTTCCGCTAGCCTGGGTACCGCTTCATATCAGATATTAGGAAGAGATGCGTATCTTTGAAGGACGAGCCAACAAAAAACAAAAAATGGAGGGGGTTTGAAGGAGAGACACATTGCCCTTATGCTTTCATTCACCTCAGAGAGATCCCAATTACACTCCATTTTACAGTTTGGAAAGTAAACACGGATATTAGTTTGGCCCCACAGAACTCACTGCAGGGAAATAGGGTGATGTGGGTGGTTACCAGGGTGTTGCTAATATTGATGTTGGTTATTCTTCTCTGTAGACAGTGTGTGGATCTCTCCTACAATACAATTCTGTAGTGTTGTGTAAAGCGAGTAGATAAAATATCACTTATCTCTAAAATCCATAAGACGAAAACTGGACGTCGGATTGCATTGAAAAGTAATAGCACACTTCTCAACATGCTTCATAATTTAAGGTAGCATTTATGTCTGTAGAAACGTGTTAACAATGTACAATGGTAACAACAAGAGTAATGATGATGCCGTGGTAAGTAGGTAGAGAAGAAAATAGACGAAAACACGTAAGCGTGAGTAGACCAGCAAGGACAAGCTTAAATCCGGTAGAAACTCTTGTAGAGATTAGAGAGGGGGTGTTTGAGCGGAGCGATCGATAGCTCATATCAGCAATGAAGGTCAGGAGGTGCACACAACACTTCTGTTTTAACACCTCCATATCTCCTGTTTTCTTCATAAGGGGCACTGGAGGAAAAAAGAACAATACTGAACCCAGCTGAACCCTTCTGACACGTCATCTTTTTTGGATTAATGTTCTGCTTGTTTTTTAGACTTTGGCTGAACTGGTTGCATTTAGTCACAGTTTGAGAGAAATCACAGACTAAACTGATAGACGGCCAGTCTGCTGCTCTATGCGATATGTAACAAAACTAGTTAATTAAGTTTTTCTGATTGCAGGTTCCAATTCAACAAGAAGGGAAAAGTGTGGAGAGACTCGTTCCTGGTGGAGAGAGGGTGAGTCAGACTAGATTCATTTATATTCATTTTGTCTATGGATTTTGTCTTTACAAGGTCTGATGAGGTTTTGAAAGTGTCCTCATAAAAATAACGGCTTGTGAAGACATTTGAAGTTATCTTTACTATTTAAGAAGCTCTGCCAAATTTACTTCTGTTTCAAAACGAATCATTTCGACATGTGTTTAAAGGTGTAGTATAGCATGGTTTACTGTTGATAACTTTACCCTTGAACTTTATCTTAGTATAACCCTGCTGAATTTTTTTTACATTTTGTATTGTTTTAATGGAGTCTTATGGTGTCTTCTGGATGGATTCTTTTGGCGGGGTGTTATCTGGCAGGTTATTCCTATAGGAATAATGCCCCAAAAACACTAGAAAAGGAATTTTGAAATGGTTTCAAGGGAAAATGCTAATGGTTCATAATGCTATTTTAATTCATACCATTAGAATAGCAATCGCCTGGCTTGAAGTTAACTTCCGGTATCTGTTTGGTTATCGGTCTGGCTGGTGGCTAATAATATAACTATTTTTATTTTATTTATTTATGAAATCGTCTATTGTCAGTAGCGTTTATTTATGTTATTCCTGTTGTTTAAAACCGTCTATATTTGTGTTTGTTTGTTTATATGTGAGTTTTTTGGGGGGATAAAAAGGTCAATGAATGTTTCTTTGGTGAACATTAATGCTTTATTTTCTTGTGAATGATGACAGAAAACTGCTGCATAAAGTGTTGGATGAAGGAAAAGATATGGCCCAGGAGGAAAACTACCTGCCCAAATACCAGCGTGTTAAAGACTTGTGTCAGCGTGCAGAGTACAAGACGCCATGTGAACAAATTGGTCAGGTACAAACAATTCTAATGTGCTCTGCTGGAGAGGAATTATTTCCTCTTATTTTTTCTGAGGCTCTCTTTATCCTTCTCACACACACACACACAGAGAGATACCCTGAGAGGACTTCTGAGTAATCTGCATTGTTCTGAAATTAAAATGGATGAATTAGACTAAATAGTTTATTTTGTCCTCTCTACATTATGAAACAGCTTGCAGCGGGGTTGTATCTAATATAAAACAAGCATCTGTAATTCATTTACTTTCTCTTTGTTATCATAGGCGACAGTCTGGCACTGTCATTTTTTTTTATTTGTGGTGTTTTGCTGAGTGGTCTCTGCAGTTATTACCACACACAGAAAGTGACAGCGGCAATATTCTCTCCAGCAAATACCTTTCAGTCGCACACTTTAATGTCTTTACTGTCAGTTCTAGTGAAATTGCCAAATTAAATGCAAATAAATGTGTGCTTGCTGTTGTATACAGCTACAGTACTTACACACACCTCAAAGTGTGTGTTTATTGGAATTAAAAGTTATATTAAGGTAAAACCACACAAATCCAAAACAAGGCATTACCTTAAGGGTCCATTTACACGACCACGTTTATTAAAAAAACACGCGTTTTGGCTGTTTATTAACACATCTTAGTTTTGTTTTTAGATGTTTACTTGGATGTTTATGAACAGAGATGCTGTACGCAAAACTTTTTCTGTTTTTAGTCATGTGAACATACCCTAGATGTGTCCAGAGTTGAAATATATTCATATTTCGTCCAACGGTTTTGTCTGAGTCCTCTAGATCATTACAAGCGTGAAGCATGAAATTCACATTTTCATTAAACCAGCCTGTTGTAGATTGTATTTAAACATTTTGTTAACACCGCAAACAGCAACACAAACCACGATGCCAAGACGCCCATTTGAATCTGTGCCTGAAGTCATTTGACAGACACTTTCTTTTCTTTAAAGTGACTGTTGAAACCTTAAGGGTTCAAACTTGCACTCATTTAGTTAACAGGTCTGCACCTCCTCTTTAAGGAGCACAAGGCAGTGTTGAATCATCTGTATGTCAGTGTAGTTGTTACAGTTCATCGTGGGGGTTACAGAAGCATTGAGTTAATGCACTGAGAGGTGTGGAGCTCCTGGTGTTCTGCCGATAGCTGTGTTCTTCATTAGCGAGCCTTTAAATGAGGTGGATTTGTGATCTTGTGATAACTGCAGACGAATGAAGAAGCCAGATACAGGGCAACGGGTAATTTTCACCTGTTAGTTCTGGTGTATAAACACACATACGCTCACACAGGAACAAACATGTGCGCTGTCACAAATCAGGTGAAAAGTTAATGGGGGTTGGAGATGGGCACATTTGTCAATTTAGCAAATGCTGTTGGATACACTGGACTTATCTCACAATTTTTTTTTATCTTTATGAAGTTTAAAATGCTGCATTCGAAAATCACATTAATATTACCCTCGATATGACTAATAAAAAAAAAATGAAAAATATTTTCACACATTTATACATTTGAGTAGTATAACTCATACGCAGAAATGACAAGATACTGGCCTAATACTGAGCTCAAAAAAATAGTTACTAAAAATGAGTCGTCCAAAACTTCACTAGTGTACATTTGATCATTTTTGTCTTTTATGAATAATATTGTCTTCACAAACCAAGTTCCAGGTGTAGTCACCCATCATTGCTCCCAGCTTCCCTGTGCTACAGAAATGTCTAGAATTTTCTAACAGTGACAATTGGAAAATATTTTTTTAAATATCTGGAAATCTGTACAGTTTTTGTTTATTTGCAATATACCGATATATACTGATATAATCTCAGAATGTACAGTACTTGAACTAAATATACACAAAAACATTGATGCTACATGAAAATAAATATTATTAGCACCTCAGAATTGTACAAGAACTTAAGGTCAGGCGAAACAACAATTTGCTACACTGCTACATACTTTATTTTATAAGATGCTGTAGATAATTTTTTTTAAACTCTGTACCATTTATGGAACATGCTGTTTGTCACTCCAATGTACTTATAATCATTTGGAAGAATGATGGTATTTCAGTGGTACCATGCCTACAGGTGTGTGAAAATATATGAAGATTTTTGTCTCTCTGCAGAAGTGGCAGTGTGTTGAAGATGCCACAGGGAAGCTGAGATTATCTAAATGTAAAGGCATGGCCAGCATCTCTTCTGTGAAGAAGCCTCCTGTTGCCAACATGAAATCACAGATGTACCAGCAGAATATGAATTCTGATGTCAGCGTGAACTCCGACCCTCAAGACTGCAACTGCGAACCCAAAACTTACAGACTGAGCACGTACTCCAAAAACAAACTGTTCTCGAAAAAGAGTGAGTAGACATCTGGTACATCTACAATACTGTACATACACACCAAAGCAAAACCAAACCAACTTCCATGCCTCCTCTGAATTGTTCTGTTTGCCTCTGCTGCCCTCTGGTGGAAATAAATAGTAAAACAGCCCCCTGCTTCACATTTGTTTGGCAGAACTGAAGTCATTAAAGAGCTACTCTAGGAATCGCTTCGCTCGGGCTGTTTCCATGGAGATGGAGGGAGATCTGTACGCAGTGGACCTGGATGATGAATACAGACCCACGGGCCCCAGGAACTACAGCATAGCTCAGAACACAGCGGATGAGGGAGAGTTTAGTGGGATGGGACCCACCGCAGTCAGCCAGACCAGCAACAGTCTGACTTCACCTTTATCTATTAAAGTCACTCACAGGTGTGAAGCAGGACGTGTGTGTGTGTCTGCAAGTGTGTGTCACAGATTTTTGAAATTTAGTTTGTTTGTTGTCTGTATACAGGTGCCACATTTTGGCAAATGAGACAATAAAATGTGATGTCGGTCTGTACAAATCACTGCAAGCGTGGAAGGATCACAAGCTCCATATTGACCATGAAGTATGAAACACACTGCAGCCAATCACAAAGCAGATACATATTCTTAAAGAGATAGTCCACCTGAAAATCAAAGTTTATTTACACACCCTGTTATAGGTCAAATCTGAATTTGTTTCACACATAAAGCTGGTACCGGAATAAAATAAAATAAACAGGTTTATATAGAATACAGAAATAAATCACATGTAGTTTTACACTCACAGCTCTTAGATACGCATAGACTCTCATGTCATAATGTACAATGCTCTCTTTTCCACAGATCGAAACACTCCAGACGAAGATTAAGAACCTGCGTGAGGTCAGAGGTCACCTGAAAAAGGCACGACCTGAGGACTGTGACTGCAGCAAATACACGTGAGACATGTTTCAAACCTCTGTTAATCTGAATGTCTCATTCATTTTATCTCTTATTAGTTCTGTTTTCATTTCCATATATTCTTCCATTTTGATATTCATTATATTTCTTTAATATAAATTATAAAAATGTATATAATAATACATAGTATAAATATATGACACTATTATTGAGAAATAGTTAACTCCTTAAAACTATGAAATAAAACAATGTCAGTTATCATTAATTGTATTATTTCTTTTGTTTCAGTTACAAGTCCAAGTACAAGAATAAACTGAGAAAATACAAAACAGGAAATGTCCATCCATTCAGGTCGGTTTCTGCCTACACTTGCCTGTTATGTTTGCACATGAATGGATCTAAAATTCCTTATTCTGTCTCTGTCTGTAGGAAAGGGATGGAGAAAGATAAGAAGACCTGGATATTGATGGAGCAAAAGCGCAGGAAGAAACTAAGAAAGCTGCTGAAGCGTCTGCGCAACAATGACACCTGCAGCATGCCTGGCCTCACCTGCTTCACACATGACAACCAGCACTGGCAGACTGCCCCCTTCTGGACATGTGAGGCACACACACACATATACCAGCAGACACAATCCGTGAGTCTGGTCTGGATCATCTTATTTTTGTGTCTTTGTTTGCAGTGGGCCCGTTTTGTGCATGCACCAGTGCAAATAACAACACCTACTGGTGCATGAGAACAATAAATGAGACGCACAACTTCCTTTTCTGTGAATTTGCCACTGGATTTCTGGAATACTTTGACATTAATACAGATCCGTATCAGGTTAGCAGTTACATTTTATAATAAGTAATGTAACACTATTGAAGCAGTTTTAATTCTTTGTCACATAACCATGTCAAACTCTCTTTATGTGCGACTGTGTGTAGTTGATCAATGCAGTGAACACACTGGATCGGTTTGTTCTGAATCAGCTGCACGTTCAGCTCATGGAGCTCAGAGGCTGTAAGGGGCACAAGCAGTGTAACCCCCGCACACGCAGCTTCGACGTCGGTGAGCGACGCACACGCACATACACACACTAAAACATCCTCTGGTCCAGTGACACACACACATATACATCCCCCTGAAGGGATCTAAAGTGATTATTACATCGTCATCATCTTCATCCTCACCTGACCCCCGGCCCTGCCTTGCTTTCTCTCGTCTTTGTTTTTCGTTTATGCAAACACAAGCTTGCACATGTGTCCTGAAGGGTAAACACGTTCTGCCAGCAACACACACAAAATCTTCTGATATTGAAATGACCTGAGATAGATTTGATATGTAGTACATATTGTCAAAGACAGGGTCTTAAACACGCATAGAAATAAAATCACATTTCTAGAGATTATTAGAGTGATGAAGATAGAAGAGAGAGACAGACTTAAGTTCTTACAATCTGATGAAATATCTTAATGAGTCACATTGAAACTATTGACAAATATTTATTTAAATGAGTCGAATTTTCTGTTTTTTTAGTTTTATATGAATTACACATTGAGTATGTCATGCAATGGTGACTGAGTAATTTATAATATATTTCTGTGTTGATACAAACATTTTGCTGACATTCCCATTAAAGTATACAAATATTATTATAAATAGCATTTATGAGCATTTTGATGTTTCCATCACAGTAAGTTATGAAAACATTATTTGGGTTTAGAAATTATACCAACAAAGAAAGAATTATGTTTTTATACAAAAAAATTTAGAACTTTGAACAATGACAGATAACGATACTGCAGTACAATTTTGACTTTTAAAGGGATAGTCTACCCAAAAATGAAAATTCGGTCATGAATTACTCATCCTGTTTGTTTTTCCTAAATCTTTAAAAAATAATTTGTGCCCAACAAAATGATACAATCATTTTTCTACCAGGGTAGTCAATAGAAATGTCCGCTGCTAACCTAGATCCAAATATCTGTCACTGTGTTCAACCAAACAAAGAAATGCATAAAGATTCGGACAACTCAAGAATGATTAAATAATGGCAGAATTTTCTTTTTTAAGTGGAGTAACCTATTAATTTTCATCCGGTATCTTTGGTATATAAAAAGTCTACTTTCCAAAACATGATGCTTATCAATCTCACTAGTTCAAGAACAGTTCATCCGACTTGCATTCATAAAAAATGGATGAGATGATCTGAGCTTGGCACCATTGACCCAGGGACAGAAGTGCACAGATGGTACACCTCTAGCGATGCTCTCAGGATCTGAAAGATAATTGGGTTGTACATCACATTGTTTGAAACCGTCTCTAACTAATGATATTGTCTCTTCTTCAGGAGGCAAAGAGAGAAGCAGCTTTGATGAATACAGGTATCACTGCCAAATAAATGTAACTCAATTTAGACTAGAAGGCTACTGTTCAGGTTATTGGGGATGCAGATACTAATCTCTCCACATGTGCCTTTTGGTGTACTGTAGAATGATTGGAGCTTAAACATGAATGTTGAAGTAGTTTGATACATATCACACACACAAAGGCATGACAGGTATTCACTTCACAATGACGAATGAAAGAGAAGACATCACAGAGGAAGACACTGGCACTGATGTGAGATGAGCTGTTTAAAGAATGCTCTGGGTTAAGCCATGTCAAGAGCATCTGTAGCAATAAACAACATCCCTGAGTTTAAAAAACTGAAAATGCACAAATAATAATACATCTTCAAAAGTATTCTATGGGGAAAGATCACTGGAGGGTTTACGGTCAGAAATCTGCAGCTCTCTTCATAAGCGGTTGTATTCATTTTTTTATTCAAATTTGGATACATGGATGTATTGCGGTCATCGTCAATTGAGTCAGACATATCTTTTTTATATCATTTTATTTATTAATATACATCGTTTAAAAAAGTTGACAACTATGTATTTAACCATAGATAATCATCGAATTACAAGTACGTTTAAACTCTGTTCTTCCTTGACAATCTAGATGTCTTCTCCTTCAGATATAATTCTCTTCCAGTGAGCTTTGTTCTTCTTGTTTTGTCTCTCTTATACTGTGCATTGCATGTATCCTGCCTTGGGTGCTTTTGTGTGTACGTGAAAGCCTTGTGTTCTCTGATTGGCTATGTCTCTATCACATGCTTCAGTTTGGGGGCGGGGTAACAGTTTGTCTTATCGTTGCTTGTCGCATTAGGCAGTTTCATCGCCGGAAATGGCCTAAAGTGAGGAAGCCTGTCTCCAAATCGCTGTGAGTTTGGCTAATAATTCTGCTTCTCGTCCATAGGATACAATGCCACCGAGCCACTACCTTGTCTGACTCACCAATCTCTCTCTCTTTAATTTGATTTTCTCTTTAATGCATTCAGTTCTGCCTGGCATGCTCGATACAGCATTAGTTTGTAGAGTTAGTTTTCCTTCCTTTCTTTCTGCATGGGAACTGATCACGAGGGAAGATTCCCACCACTTTCCCCACCCGATCATCTTCACCCGCTGCCTGAAACATTTGTGTTCTGCCTTGTTCATTTTTCAGGTTTTCTTTTTCTTTTCCATCGAATCACAAGCATCGACCCATCTCCATTTAGATTTGTCCCCTCTGGTATTCAAAGCGGTATTTTTGTACACTAAACTGTGATTTGTGATGTTTGCGTGTGTGTTTCCCCACAGAGGGCAAATTTGGGAAGGCTGGGAAGGATAATTCGCAAAAGGAGGAAGTCCCGGAAGACACCGACCTGTTTCCCGGGGAGTCGAACTGGTCAGAACTTGAACCCTTGTACAGACTCGATGAGCACGCCTACGATCTCAAACTCAACTTCACACTCAGTCAGGATGACTGGGCTCATTTCAGCCGCTCTGTGGACCACATGTTCACGCTCCTCAGCAACGACAACCAGCCCTACTCTCCGCCCCGCCCGGAGGATGGAGAAACGGGACGAGGCCACGCTCTAGTGTCCTCCTCCAGCCAATCCGCTTCAGCCATCTACCTAACCACCCTGGCCACACCCGCTCTTTTATTGAAGCAAGCAGGCGTTGAGGTTTTGAGAGACGCTTTTGGGTTAGAGTGGGGGGGACGTCCCGCCTCTTTTTCACGTCGCCCGCCACCTGTTGGGTCGGAGGGGGACAATGCGGACTGGGACGCTACTCCTGAGCTCCTCAGTGAGAGAGACCGGAGGGAGGAGGAAGAGGAGGAGGAGCTTGTGAAGAGACGGACAGGGAGGTTAAGCTCCGCCCACTGTGACAACAACGATGTTTTGCAGGAGACGGTTTGACTCTGATTTCATGTTCCTCTCCCTCCCTCTCTCTCTCCTCAGAAGAGAAATCTAAATGATTCAAAAACAAGGTTTAATGGCAGCCGACTTTGTTTTCCTCTCTTGTATGTTCCCTCGCCCCATTTCTTTCGTTAACTGGCCTCAGAAGAGCGGCTTCATTCTGCAACATTCCCAGCAACAGTCAGTCCTTTTCCTCAAATCGTCTGTGAGATCCGCTAGGCTTTGAACAGAGCACATCCTTTTCTCTTTTAATATAGAAAGAATCAACACACTTTTTATTCTTTTAGATTTGTTTTGTTCCAGGGGGATTTGGGAAGGGGTGGGGGTTACGATCCATACTAGTAAAAATGTGTCAAATCACATGGAATAAGTTACATATTCAATTTGAAATCTGTTTTGCAGCATAATTCTTGATGGCTGCATCTCGCTTGGTGTCTCTTGACAGTATCTCCCTTTGTGGGACGTTGTCTTCTACAGCCTTACAACTTTACAGAACAACACCTCAAAATAGCTCAATAGTGTGCATGTGTGTCTGCGTGCGTGTGTGTGCGTGTGTGGTGTGGTGTGGTGTGTGTGTCCACGTGCGTGTGGTTGTGTGGTGTTTGTGTGCACCTGCGTGTGTATATGTGTGTGTCTGTGGTGTGTGTGTACGTATGTGTGTGTGTGTGTGTGTGTGTGTGAACAAAATGGTTTCCTAGTCTTTTGAAGTCAAAGGTGAACAAATATTGTGTTTTCTGATTTAATGTGTAACTCATGATGTATGTTAAATCATTAATAGTTCACATTTGGATATTATTTCCTTTTATTTTGATAGTAAAATGTTCATTTTGTGTCTTTGCTTGATGTTGATGAACGAAAAAAGTGAATAGGATCATTTCTTAAAGCAGTCAGTCGGTTCTACAATATGTTTGACTGATACATTGTTATTCCCAGCACACAGACAGATGAAAATCTGATTTAATGAACGTGCGTCCATGTTTGTAACCCTAGCTTGTTCTTGAAACATTTGGTTATACTCAATGCTACTAATATCAGAGCGACTATATGAAATTGATGTTTGTATTTTAATGTGTGTTTGCGAATTATGTAAATGGTTCAAAAATATTTTTATCACACATTTCAAAAACTCAACTGACTGCCAGGCATCACTCCATCCAGCAGGTTTTATTATTTATGCAGTATATTTTATATATCAGCCTTTAATACACATATTGAGTCTTTATGATGATGTAATTATGAAATGATTAACCACCTTCATCAAATCAGACCCGACTGGGTATCTGATCCTAGATCAGCTAACTTTCTCTGGGATATTTCGTCAGTACAGATCATTGTGTTCATGGACATTATTCATTTATCGGGGGGTGAAACGGGGACAATGGTAAAGTTAGCTGCATTCTTCGTCTAGGTGCACCTTGTACAATGTATGAATATAAAATTTGCACCCAAAGTTCTGTTATCTCCACTTCTGTCATCTTAGTTCATATTAATATACCACATCAACGTTCATGAGTGTACTTAATGCAGTTTTGTCTGAGATTGTGTAATAACTTTAAAGTACTTTGTAGGAAAAGTCAGAGGGGAGGAGACCGCTCGGATAAAGAGACAGAGAGAGAACCGTTCCAATGGTGCTTTTACGGAAAGTCTGTTTTTGAAATAGGATCTTAAAAGAGATGAGACAGTTTTAACATAAAATTTTGTACAGTTCTATAGATTTATCATACCTATATTTTTGTTTCGGTTTACCAGTGAACATTTGATAGTACCCATTACTTTGTGAATAAAGTGTTGAATGCCTAAACGGTGTGCTCTATAACTGGTCTTTTTTCATTATAGACAGACAGACATATAGGGAGTATTTTGTATGACAGATAGATAGTATTTTACAGATTGATAGAATATTTTATATTTTACAGACTGACAGAGAGTATTTTATAGTGACAGAGAGTATTTTCTATGACAGATAGATCCGTCTGTATATTTTCAATTTTACAGACAGGCATGTAATTTTGTATTTGGTAGAAAGAATCAGACGGACAGATATATACAGTATTTGTATTGTATAGACAGACAGATAGATGTATACAGTATTTTATAGACAGACAAGAGAGATACAGTATTTTTTGTTTTATGGAGAGACAGACAGACAGACAAATACAGTATTTTGTATTTTATAGACAGGCAGACAGACACAGTATTTTATAGACAGACAGAGAAGACAGAAACAGTATTTTGTATTGAATAGACCGAAAGACAGAGAGTATTTTTTAGGACAGACAGACAAATAGATACAGTATTTTAGACAGATAGATACACTGTTTTATATTTTACAGACAGACATTTCTGAATTTTATAGACCGAGATATACAGACAGATATTTTTAGATTATTTTGCATATGACTGACATACAGAATATTTTGGTTGATGGACGGTCGGACAGCCAGACAGACACACACATAAGTGGATAGAAAAATAGATGGGTTGATAGATATATACAGTAGTATGTATTTTATTGACAGAGATATATAGACAGATATGTTTAGATTATAATAGACAGAGTATTTAACATCTGACTGGCACACAGGGTATTTTGTATGATGGATGGTCAGACAGATAGACACATAAATAGATGGGTAGATAGATATTGATATATATAGATAGATATATACAGTATTTGGTAATTTATAGACAGACAGACAAATGGAGTATTTTGTATATATTGGTAACAACCCCTTTAATTTAGTCTTTTTTTGGAGGAAAAAACAGCTTGAATGGAGTTCTCTTGTAATGTGTTTACTTGCCAGCAGATGGCGTCACTACACATCACGTGTGCAGTGAGTGTTCAGATCAGATTACCAGAAGCGGCAGCAGCAGCGCTGAGGCTGTACTGTAAGGGAGGGTGGGGGGGAATAACCCACTCAACCACTCTTTGCCGTAAACTCTAACGTTAGTGGGACACGGAGCCTAAAATCCACAGCCACAACACAAGCCGAGGACACGCGAAAATCTCATTGCTTTCAATCCTATTTCATACAATGTGAGGATCATGTCCGAAAGACGGTAAGACGATCCGCTGTGTTACACTTTAGGTCTATTTAAACGCTGGCTCACTTTAAAATGTAACTTTTTAAAAACAGTTTTGGACGGGGTGTCACATTGTTGGATGTTTAGGAGTAAGTGACGTACACCATTGTATATAATTGAGATGATGCTCATGCAAAAAAATTGTTTGAAAATGTTTTGCACGCGCTCTTATGTCAGTCAGGAAATTGGGATTGAAACGACGTGTCCTACGGATGTTAAAGTTAACTTTAATATCTTATCAACGCATTTTTTTACAATTATGGTCGCATAAATTGACTGACTCCACAACTATCAAAGTACATTACAACTTGTAGACTATGCAGTGAGACATAGGCTATGCCTCATATATCTGGTGCATGTCTATTACACTTTTAGCAAGTCTTTGTGATCTATATTAGAGCTGTGAACTTATGTTGGATTGATCACTGAGGCAGGTCTGATCTCAACATATTGATGAACAGATGCGAGGCGAATGATCTGGTGTCGCCTTCCAGGTGTCATCTTTAATGAAGTTAATGGATTTTTTACATGTTTTATTTATCATGCTGCAAAGCCATATTCATTTCCATTATCGGAAGACCTCGGGACAAACCCCGACAAACCTATTAAAATATTCAAAATAACATATGGACTGAAGCAGTATTAGATAGAGACTGAATGTTTGATAATGTTTCTCAATTACTCGCCTCACACAAACTCGTGGTGCTTTCGCGTGCGCATTCCTCGGAGGACAATTTATAGTCTGTGATCTTAAAGGTACGGTTCAACCATACATTAAAATTCATTTTTTCATTGGCTAACCCCATGTTTAATGTTCCTTTGTGGAACACTGAAAGTGTCATATTGAAAACTTGACACAAAAGCTGCAATCTGTCACTTTTTTGGGTTAAAAATGAACAGCGGTCAGCTAAAAACAGGGGTTTTAAACTTTTGAAGTACCCCCTGAAAATTCTCTATAATAAATATTTGCGAGAATTTATAAGCACTATTCCATGTTAAACATAATATTAGTTAAAACATTTTACACAACTTGTTATAATAAACCTTTAACATTTCTTTGCATTTTAACTTTATTTCAAAATATTGGAAACAACTCGTATACAGTATACTAATTCACAAACCCTCTGAAAATCTGTGAATCCCCATTTCAGAAACCCTGGCTCATAACAATTTATAAATGTAACTTTCTTGTGTGAATTCACAGGACATGTGATTTTGACAATGTTTGATCTTAAAGCAATAGTTCACCCAAAAACAAAATTCAGTCATCATTTACTCAAGCTCTTGTCATTTCAAACCCGTATGACTTTCTTTCGCAGTACACAAAGGAAGATATTTTGAAGAATGTTGTTAACTGGACCCCGTGCACTTGCATTGGTTTTGTCATACAATAGACGTGAATGGGGGTCCAGGTCTGTTCAGTTACCAACGTTCTAAATCATCTTTTGTGTTCTGCAGAAGAAAGAAAGTCATAAAGGTTTGAAATGACAAGCGGTTGAATATATGATGACAGAATGTTCATTTTTGGGAAAACTATCACTGTTTAACACACCATGTAAAGTGACTTGCAGTTTTGTGTGTCAGATAGAGCTGGCGATATAGATCCAAACTTTACCGATTGCAGCTTCAAGCTTAAAATGAAATTCCATAGGACTAGACCATGTGCTATATTGTAACACTAAATGAAAGCTGTGTGTGAGGAACAGTCAAATGTTAAATATTCCTTGTGCGTTCACATATGTTTATATATGGCGTGTCACGATAGGCAATGCAAGATTACGTACACTATTCAAAATAAAGGTGCTACAAAGGGTTCTTCGCAGTGATGCCTACAAGAACCATTTTTGGTTCTCTGAAGAAACTTTGTCAATTGAAATTGTACAAAGAAGAACCATTTGTGCGATTAAAAGGTTTTGTGAATGTTTAAAGATCATCGTAGACACATACAGTCTGAGAACCCTTTAAACCCTTATCACAAGTGTGGAAGAACCATTGTCGCAGTTTTCACTTTTGGATTAACTATTCCTCAAACTTGAATTGTTTGCCAATGATAAACCACACTACTCTAAGTTCAGCATTGGTTGGTTGCTACGTTGGATGTGATACCGCTTTCAAAGGTTACATACCAGTCTGACACATCTTTAGCTTTTGGCTGTTTACATTGCCACCAGATGGATGGTTCCCATCACTTAGAAACATATGTTGAGCAACAGTAGACAGTCTCAGCCTATCAGCTCAGTGTTGCTATAGCAGCGTTTAACTGACTTTGTAGTTGCTTATAAAACGGCAGAACTGTTATTGGTCTGTGGCGAAGCCTTAATTACTAGTTTCACTTTTGGACCTTCTCAGATGAAATTACAAATCGGTTTGGCTCTGATTGAAAACATCTGACAAACCCAACACAAATGTCTTGTAGTCTATGATGAAAACATCAAGTCTGGTTCTGGCTTCTATCCAGAAGGCTTTTTATTTTCCAGGTTTTATTGACTGATATGTGCACTTTGTATTTATTTACGAGGCAATTGTTTGGGTTTATGTTGCTTGTGTTTAAAACTTAATCTGGAATGTCAGAAATATTGCTGAAATGAAATGGCCATTTATTATAGACGTAGGCTGAGAGATCTGGTGGAAAATGAGTTTGTGGGAGTGTGTTAAATCCAGTCGTGGTTCAGCTGTGTTAGTATAGCGTTCGTGTGTGAGATGATATATCATGGTTTTCTTCCATTTGCTTTTTTACGTTAATCTTTTTCTACTAGTATCTTCAACAACACAAACCAGCCTCTCCTGGCGGTGTCTTCCTGTTAGGAAACACGGAGCTCTCTTCCCACTGCATGTGTCCTGCTTTAAAAAGCTTTACACTGTTCGTGTGTTTTCCAAAGAACGGGTGCCTGTGCCTATTTTTTCTGCTGTTTACTGCTGTGATATCCTCAAGTTTCCTTTGCCCTATGACGCTTTGCGTGAAAGATGGGAAAAACTTCCGGACCAATGTAAACAAATGCATTTCTGCCTTATTTCAAGTCATTCGTTTATAACAGAATTTGAACTAACACACTGACAGCGCTTATAAACTACATCAGCATGCTGTCCACTACTTTACAGAGGAATGGGATGAAGATTTTAAAACTTGACGGCGAATATTTTGCTGTGACAGTAAACCTATGAACAATTAGAAAATGATGGAGAGGTTTCAATATCTTTACATGATGTCGATTGTGTGCTATTTAGAGATGTGGTTAAGGAACTAGTGTTACACGGGCCGCATGCACATATCATTAAGCTGCTATATCGTCAGCTTGCCATTAGTTTGATAAACAAACTAAAGATCACGTGCCAAAAAGCTGCATTTTCACACTTTTAAACATTCTATACATTTTGTTTATAAGACGATAAGTGGAATAAATACCTACAGTACACCAAGCATATCAGATGAAAAATGTAGCCTATGTGATGTGATATATTCCAACATATTTTTGACATCACGTCGGTAAAATACTGTTAAAATCCTTGTAATTCCAGTTTACTGTCTCGCATTTTTATTGAAGACCATAAAGTTTGTTGATGATTACATGAATCTATTTGAACTCCCTTTTAAAACTGCGATGCAAACTTTTTTTAAACTATGAGCATATTCAGTCTAAGTGATGATTAAAGTTTGTTATCTGTTTGCTTGAGATACGCGGTCCACATTTTGAAGTGTGTCTTTTAATAACTCAGATCTCAGTCTTAAATTCAGATCTGTGTGTGAAGCACTCTTTCTTAAGATGTGAAATAAGCTTCGCCGGGCTGTACCGCAACAGGAAGTGTTGCTCATCAGTTTTGATTTTTATTTTATTAGATTACCACTTGAAATCAACATTATTACAATTCAAAATATGAATCAGTCTCATTTTTGGTCATCAGAATAAGTTATTCAAAGTGCGATACACTTACTTCTGCCGCTTCACCTGAAGTTGTAAAAATTTTTTATTATGTATGTTTTGGCACAAAATATTGATTTTGATTAATTGAGATTAGTCGTGATTAAATGTGATTAATTGCTGAAAAGTGATCAGAATATTACACACCCAAGATGTTAAGTGATTAATATATTATAGAAGAATAGATAAAACAACGGTGCAAAAATAAAAAGCTATATAAAAAAGATGATTTGGTTATCAATTAAACGCATTGTATAACAACCTATATGTTTCTGAGTTTGTGTATGTGTGTAGGTGTAGATGTACAGCACAGATCTGTTCGTACGTCCACAAACCTTTCAGTGGTTTCTTGCTGTTGCTGTTGGAAACATTTCTCATAAAAGGTTCTTTGTGTGTCTTTGCAATACGCTCCATAAATTAATGAAGAGCTCTTTTGCCTATCGGTTCAAAAACAACATTACTCATATCTCATCTGCAATCTTCATGCTTGCGTGTTTGGATTAAATGTCGCACCTACGTTGAAAACAGAAACGCATGTGCTCGCTGAGTTTTAAAGCAGCATTCCCAAAGTAGGTGGATATCTGCTGAATATTAACCATAGACCACTGAAGAAAAAGCATTTAGCCTGAAGTGCCAGTCATTACAGGAACAGAAGGGCATGTCTGCGGCTGCCCGAAAATAACTCGCAACCCCCAATTGAGATGATAGGAAACTGAGCCAGCTAACCCTGCTCTCCTTCTAGCAAAGTGGGGCTTTTTTTTACTAGTCAAGTGTCTAGAAGAACTTCTTCAAAACAGACACAGACATGATTGGGGCGATTGAAGACAACATGGAATCAGATTGGACTCTGTTTACTTTCCTCATTCATGTACCTGATCGTGTTGCACACAAGTCAACAAAGCAAAACAAATTTATAATCTTTCATTAAATGATTTACTATTTTTACCTCGAAAATGACTAATGCCTGGTACCGTAAGTAAAGCACACGCCTGGACAATAAAGTTAATTGATACTTTCAGAAGATAATGTGACACATGTACACGTGTATTATGTAATGTACTCTTATATTAAATAATTTTATTCAAGCAATCATTGCTATAAGTGTACTTGTAAACTATAAATATGAATATTTGCCTTTTATGAAAATCATGTTCATATTCTAAACTCTTGGCCTTGCCCACACTCAATTATACTTTGAAGTATAACTCGATTTTTTAGGTATATCTTTATATCACCAGATCATATCATCAGATATCAGATCGTATCTTAAATATTTAGGGCACACTTGGCTGGTAGTTGTGTTTACTGGCCTCCTACATACTTTTTACATTAGTAGTAAACTGAGAGCATTCTTCAAATTGGACTGTGATAAAACAAACGTGTGCAAGTATTTTACAAGTCAACTCTTAGTTCACCTGTGCTATAAATACACACAAAAAATGTAGTTGTAAACTGGTTATTACTACTTTTACACTTAGAGTATGCATACAAGTATACTTAAAGTATATAAACACATGTCTGGTTTACTATCTCCGTGGGGACAGTCCATAGGCATAATGTTTTTATACTGTACAAACTGTATATTTTATCCCATACTCCCAACCCTTCCCCTAAACCTTAAGATCATACAATTTTTTTTTCCATTTTTAGATTAAAAAAAAAATGTTCTGTACAATTTATAATTTTCTAACTTTTTTGCCCATTGGGACCCCAATTTTGGTCCCCACAGTGACACGAGTCGCCATGTGTTGGTGTGCATTTAGGTTAAGGTCCCCACTGGGATAGTTAGAGGCTTAGTACCTCTTAACTCTTTATTCAAAAGCTACATTTATTGAGATTGGTAAAATGATTGAAAGTGTACAAACTTTCTTTACTAACACACTTTACTGATCGCTCACTCTCACACAGACACCCCGTTCCCCTCAAAACACCCACATTTGTCCTCTGAGCCACCCCGTACAACCGGCCAGCTCCTCTGCAAACACAGCGGAGTTCCTCATTTATCTGATGGAATGGTCATAACCCGTGAGGGCTGTGGTCCAGGCGATCCTGAGCCGTGTGTGTGTTGTGTATTTAGTTGTGTGTTTAAAGCTCTGGGCTGAGGATTGAAGATGCAGATTAAGAAAAGTGTGCGATTTAAATCAGCGTGACCTTTGACCTTCCAAAGCTTTGCCTGTTTAAATATTATTTAAGGGTTTAGTCCTGCTGTGATCCAGCAAGTTTCACAAGTATGAGTCCTGAACACATCTAAAATGACTAAGAAAGGGGAATTGATGTTTTCTTGATGACACTTGATGGACTGGCGGTGTGACTGGAAGGAGGATGGAGGGAGCGGTTTGGAGAAATGTTTATCTTTGACATATTTACTTAGCAAACAGTATAACCCAATATCTTACTGATGGCCAATCAGTGACCGTTGCTGACCAGGTGTGCGATGAATAGTATGCTGATGTCATAGAGGAAGTCATGGGAACTTGCCCTTGTGTAAATGAATTAGGTCACATTTCTGCTCCTAGAGCACAGATGTCTTCATTCTAAGGTTTATTCAATTTGTATTTGGCTTGTGTTATGGATCAAATTGATAGACCGTCGTGATGTGTTAATTAAAACCTGTATACGACTCTTTCTTCTCTGGAGCATAAAAGAAGATATTTTGAGAAATGTCTCAGTGGTTGTCTGTTCATACAATGGAAGTCAAAGGGGGTCAATATTGTTTGATTTGATTACCGATATTCTTCAAAATATCTTTTGTGATGACGTCAGAGTGAATAAATGATTAGAGAATTTTCGTTTTTGGGTGAACTTTAAGTCTGTAATATTCAAAAACAACGAACTTGTATGAGCCTATTCCTACTCTGTTGTACGATAGCTGTGGGGAGCAAACGTCACGATTGGATGAAAATGAATGAAGGCGGTAATGAAGAAACCCAACGACCTCTGCGTTACCCTTTAACCTCGGGCTAAAATCGGAATCTAACCCCCAGATCTTTTTAATTAACAGTAAACGGGAACCAGGCTAGTTTCAATGACAAACACAACCATTGTCCATGGTCAGGCAGTGTGGCTACCGCAGATGCTAGCTCTGGAATGCTAATTCCTTTAATTGCGCATAAGCATTAAAAGGCTGCATTAGCGATAGCGACTAGCTACATGCATGGTTTGGTGATTTATCTCTCGTAAATTGACTTGAAATAAAAACTAAACTACCGCAATTGCATGTAGTTAGTGTATTTGGCGAAAAGCATTGAGTGCTACCAGTAAATTGAGGTTTATGTGTTTATTGGCGTCCAGTTTCTAGTAACCACGCTGGGCTGCTTGTAAACTTTGTTGTTTTTAACTTTTACGGTAAAGTTTACAGTTGTTTTACTTATGGTGTTAATTCAGCTGCCGTTGTAAGTAAAGAAAGGAAAGCCATGTGTCGGTTTGACACCGTCCTATCAATTTCTGTGTGCGTGAGGAGAACGTGTGATGTGGAGCTCTCTGATGAAACTCTACCCAACAACACAACAGATGAAGCGGCCCCTCGTCGGGGGGCCGTGTTGATCAGATCCGTCTCAACATTTCAGATTCTATTGCAGGACGGCCTTTATCATATCTGGTGTTGAAGTCAGCATCGTCTTCCCTGAAGTGCATGTTTGTTTGTGAGTGTTTGTCCGTCTAAGTTTATACGAAGAGGTGCTGTTTGTTTGAACTGGTTTGAATTATGAAGTTCTGCATGAGGTGGAAAAAGACATACAAAGGAAAGTCAGCCGAGAGAGACGTGGGTGACATGCAAGAAAGCTTTATTATTGCCAGACAGACAAACATATTGAAATGGCACAGTCATTTACATAATGCAAACAGAGAAGTTTAGATTAATCGCAGATGCAGAGACACAAACATTTAACTTGCTCTCTGAAAGAGGATGTAAGTTATGTGTTCTGTACTATATATTGCCCTGGTAAAAATTGAGACTCCAAAAAATATTTTTAGATATTTAAATATTTTCTGAATTTATTATTTATAGGTATTTTAGGTAAAATTATCATTTTTGTTTCGTTCTGTGAACTACTGACAACATTCCTCATAAATATTGAAGAATATTAAACATTTAAAATGCAAAACAGAAATCATGAAAGCTAGAAATAGCACATATTTTATGCACACACACGCTTTTACTTATCTGACATAATTTCTTCCATTAGTCATCTATCCCTCTTTTCCTTCCAACACTTTCCAGACATCCGTATGTAATTCCCATCTCTGGTACAAGAATCATATGCGAGACAAAGAGCGTGTCTAAAGCAGCATGTTCTTACGGTCGGCCTGCGAGATCGCTTAGCGGAACCCGCTCTTGTGTTTTTCTGGATTGACCCTCACTTAGTGGGTCCCTCTGCGCCCGCTCACTGGAAATTGGGGTGATCCCTTTGAGTATTTTTCCCCTGTAGATTAGACCGCGTGTGCGTGGAGATGTATCTGTTTTGGAAAGTGTGCTATAAATATTGTGTAAGGGGAGGAAGAACCGCATGGGTTTTAATATAGTTTATTGGTCTAGACCGTAGGCAAGACGACCCGACTTTTCTTATCCCCAGAGTCATTATGAGGTATTTTAAATCTCTGATCAGATTAAGCCGGTATTAAATGAGGCGTTTGATTGCGTGTCATAGACGGACAAACCAACAAACTGTGTCTCTTGTACTCTCTCATAAAATACAACTGCCCTTAAAAATAAAGGTGTTTAAAGTTTTTTTCACTAAGATGCCATAGAAGAAACATGTTTGGTTCCACAGAGAACCGTTCTGTCAAAGGTTCTTATAGGAACCATCGCGTTTTTTTGAGAATCTGATGTTCAGATTTTAAAGGTTCTTTATGGAACCAAAAGGTTCTTCTATGGCATCGATGAACATTTTGAAGCACCTTTATTTTTAAGAGGATATCACCCAAATAACCGTTCCTAGAAAAAATGTATAAAATGTATTGAACTGTTGTTTAGTGCACTTGTTAGTTACATGCATCATGAAAAAATCCATTGGGTTAAAAAAATATTTTTTGGCCTTTTGACAGAGGAATGGAAGCAAAGTGTTTGGGGTATGGTCGGGGAAGGACCATGAGCCAGGATTTGAACTCGGGTTGCCCGGGACGCACCGGCACCTTATGTCTGCTCACGAACCACTCGACCATTGGCTCTGACTTAAAAATGTGTTTTAAAGTGAAATGATACGGTTGTGAGAGAAAACCAATAATATTTTGAGCTTATTTAGCAAAATTTAAATGGACATAAAAATCCAAGCGCTAATTTTTTATATCTTGACATGTTGCTAACTTCATATCTTATTGCTTCTTGAATGTCTTGTGATGTATTATGCATATAACTTGTCACAAGACATGCAAGAACCAATGAGATTTGAAGTTATCAATATGCTGCTATAGACTGTTTCATCATACGGACACTCTTGGACTACAGTTAACTTCAGTTCTGTATTTCTTTATCGGTCTGGCTTATGTTCATTTTAATTTACATTTATTATTATTTCATTTCATAATACCTGTAGTAAAAAAAAAGATTTGTTGAATATTTTTGTATGTTAATTTGATTTAATTAACAATCTGTTGAATGGGTCCTGTAGGAAGTTAAAGAAACTGTATGGGAAATTGACATCTAACGGTTGAGCTTGGCATCGCAGTCTAAATTTAAAATATTGGAGAGACAAGTTTAGCCAAGTAACAGTTCTTCTTGGTTTCTCTTGCTCTATTGTTTGCAAATGTGTACCGAAAGTTAAGGGCAGTTCACGAACGTGTGCATGCGCAGTGACCTTTGTTTATGTTGTTGCTTTAAACCATCTATATTTAAATATATGTGACAAACATGACCAAAACGCACAAGTCATGTTGAAGCTTGACAGCCAATGCTCAATGTACTCTCATTTTATAGAAAAGGAAGCTTGGTTAGTTGTCAAAACATCTTTTTCTATGTTTTCGGCGAATAAATTATATTTTTAGCTGAACTGCTCCTTTAAATCACAGCACACGAGATGTTCTCTGTGAACCTGCTGGTTTGATAATGATTAGTTATTTTTCTATAGCTATGCACTGATGGGAGTTAAAGCAACAGTGCGGTAATCCATCGTAACTCGGCCCAGCCAAAATCTGCCCTCGGTCCTCACATGATTAAATCAAGGCCTGAATGAACTATGTGACCTGTTGCATTTTTCGTTTGCGTTCTCTTTGATAGATTCAGGCCGAAGAGTGATGAGTGTGAGAGAAATGGCTAGACTCAAACAAAAAGTCAGAGGGCACGGCCATACTTCTGCGGCCAGGAATGGCTCTATGTTTTGGCAAGACATAGAGTTGCTCTTAACCTACCTCTCTCTCTCTCATTCTTTAGGATGTATCTCTATGATGACTCTCTCACTCTGTATATGGCTAATTTGACTGAATAAATGAAAAAATCACTTTCATTTGCCATTGAAATAACTAAAAATTCCTAAAACATGAGCGATTTTCAAACATTTATTCGTTCTCCATTGTAAACGTTTATTTTTGTTTTTATGTTCTCTCTTCGTGTTCCCGTTCACTGTATTTCCTCCTTTATTGTTTGTTTCGTACTTTGTTAGTGTACCTGATTGTGTGGTCTCATATACAATCATGAGTTTGAAGACAGATGGGCTCATTAAGTACATTTGCATTCAGATTTGTTGAACAGTGCTCTGGACTTTTTATCCTCTCTTTCTGCTTTATAAAACCCCCTGTGGAAAAGTGAATGAGAGATTCAGGTGCTTTTCTCTATTTTCCCAACTCTCTCTCTTTCTCTCGCATCCATCCCATCCTGTAAGAGCGTTTTTGTTCCCATGATGAGGAGAACAGTGGCGGTTTTAAATTCACAAGGGGTTTAAATTTCAAACTTATACTTGCATGAAACTCTTATACATGCTGTTAAGCTTTAAGTGTCTCTTTTAGATTTAGTTGCTTCATATTTATCTATTTTCTGTCTCTGTCTTTATGAAATGATAATTCCACCAGGTCAGGTTATTATTAGATACTTAATATTATAGAAAATAAATGATCATAATACATCAAAAAATCTGCCTCACCCTGTTGAAAAAGCAGCATATGCTAGGTAAGGTATGTTTTGATGCTGGTTTAGTGCTGGTTTAAGCTGGTCATATAGGGGTTTAGCTGGTCATGTCCTGGTTGAAGCTGGTGAGGAGCCTGCAAATGACCAGCTTTAACCAGCACATGATCAGCTAAGGACCAGCACCTGACCAGTTTAAACCAGCAAAAACCATCAAATCAGCATCAAAACATACCTGACACAGCATATGATGTTTTTTTCAACAGGGCACCTAACCGAGTTTAGGCATTTGCCTGTTCAAAACCCAGTTTAATCTAAAAGTAATTTTTACATTTACTTAATTACTTTTTTAACACCAGTTCTTTTACTTGTAATTGAGTACAATTTCAGCAATGTAACAGTACTTTTACTTAAGTACACATTTCCATACTCTTATGGGCAAGAATGCTTCCTTTGTTGACGGCCCCTAAGTCAACCTTGATGAGACTTTATTACAAAATGTATTTCTGTGGACTTCGTTTTCAAAGACTAAAATTAAATGAATACTTTTGTGTTAGGAAAGTCATGCCTTCTCTTACACAGACACATAAGCTTACACATACTGCTGTACACATTGACCGGGATGCATACACATTGAATGGCAACAGCAGGTGTGGTTTTTGATCGAGCAGGGCTCATAGGACACACAAGATTGTATTTCATCAACTGTATAAGCAGTGAGAGATATGAATATGGAGAGAGAGAGAGAGAGAGAGAGTAAGTTTCCTGGGGTAGGTTTTCCCTTGTGAGGTCCCCGGCAAACAGAATAGAAATGACAGATGTAAAAGAAATAGGGTTCACACCTGGTCCTCTTCATCACACAGGCGGTAATTAACCTTCACTGGTGACCTAATAGAGCGGATGAACTTGATCATGTACAGTGAGATTGTTTAACAACCCAGGGAATCCATCAAAACAAAGTCCACTCTGAAAGACAAAAGAAAATACATGTTCTGGTGCGCAGATTAATATGAGCAGTCTCACGATTACAATGTGCAATCTCATGATGTCATTTCCTTTTCATTTGCATGTCCCTCACCACTTAAATCGAAATGTAAATACAACCCATGTGTTGCATTCAGTCATATGTAAACCACCGTGGACTCATGCAGTTCAAGATGTTGTATGGTAAACAGATGATGGCGCTTTCATGTTGTGAGATTATGCTTGAGCATCACAAATGTTGTTGTCCGTCATCTCCAGGAAACACAGACGTTGGCAGCAGAATGTTGAGCAGCCAGATACAGTCAAATGCTGATATATTTAGAACCGCCGAAGGTCTCGGAGAGAGGATCTTGTGAATCTGTGGGTGTGTGAAAGAGATCGGAAAATTGAAAGAGTTTTTGGCCCGATATGTAGACAGAGGAACTGACCTGACCAGTGTCAGTTTGCTTCTGCCATTTGCTGTGCTTTTGTAATGTGCAATTGTTGAGCTTTAATGTATATACTTAAGTAGGAAGTTAATCTATTTTACTTACATACACAAGAAAATTATAAATAGAAATTATTGAACAGAGGCGGAATCGAATCCGGACATGTCGGAGACTCAAGGTGTCCTGACTAGACATAGTTCAGATCTTATAATTCAGTTTTGAGGAAGCAGAATTTAAATGCAATAAACAAAGATAATCACAGCAGTTAATGTAATTTTTAACTAAAAACGGAAGTTCAGTCTAAGTCGAGAGCCTCTTGGGTAGTGCTCAAACATGACACAACTGAATTTGATTTCCGGCTCCAAGGTCCTTTGCTGATCCCGTCTTTCTGTCATGTACTTTCCAGTCCTGTCCTTTTGCTTTATTACTAGTCCAAAACTATAAAAATGACCAACCTTGTTTGTTGTCATTAAAAAGCCTTATGTGAAAGTTCAAAGTTTATGTAAACCATATCGACAGAAATACAGGAATAACATTTGACACATCCACAATATCATTACTTGCGTTAAATTAAACTTTTCTTCACAAACAAGTCTTTTACATCTGGAACAATGTGAGAATGAGTAAATGGTGACAGTATTTTTGTTTGAAGTAACCCTTTATGTGTTTTACAGATGTTCACTGTATGTTTGCATAAACATTATAGAGCGTCGGATTCCTTCTTTGTAAATTAATAACAGTGAAGCATGTCAAATATGCCTAGATGAGTTCACTAATAGCTGGAATGAATAACCACACACACAGGCAGAGACTTTGGGTCTTTGTATTGTTCAAAGTGAAAAGTGTGTGTAAAATTTTCATGGCATTTATGATCCGAGTGTTAACCGGGCATGAAGTTAACGTCCATAAAGAGGCTTTTCTGTTGCATGTGTGCTTCTCTGTAAGCAGGTGAACAGCAACAGCGTGGTATCGCTCAACACTCAGAGCTGACTTTTCATCTCTTACCACCCATTTGGCTTTAAAGAGGCAAGTTGGTGCTTGTAAATGACTCCACCCTTAACAGAAAAGCCAAGCTCACACACGGTGACAGTCCAAATGGCTGAAGGTGTTCATTGGCTGCCTGTGGTGTGGAGAGATTTATTGACTCTAACTGTGGTGCGAATGAGCCAGGCCAGTGCGGGAGTCAGGCAGGAAAAGCCAATCACAAAAGGCCAGTGTTTGGTCAGGACCAATCAGAGTTGTTTAATTAATGACTGACAGGCTGTTCATAACAAGCTGCTTGTTTTGTGTCGGTGTGTGACAGATGTGTGTCGGCAGCTTTTGGTGAGTGAGTGATTATAAGTAAAATGGGTACTTTTTTAAAGAAAATGTGGGTGGTGCTGCTGACCTTATTGATGGTTGTCAGGGTGTTGCTATGGGGTTTATAAGGTGGTCTAAATAATGTCACGTACAATATGCAAGACAATAATGCCATAAGGTTAACATTTTAGCTATATTTAAATATATGTTAGAACTGAAAATTGTAGATTTGATTGTTATCTTACGCACCTCAGTAGGGGTGTAACAATGTATCAGTTTCATTTTTCAGTGACAGATTTATTTTGTTTGTATTAGTTTACATAATTATTTTTAAATTAAACCGTGAATGTTGTCAATTCTTTAACAGAGTAACAAAAGTTACCAAAAATGTTTCATGTTTGGGGGAAAATATGTCATTTGAGTGTCAGTTTCATATATATATATCTTCTTTTTTACAAATATCATGATGTTATCGTAAACACAGTATCGTGTATCGTATTGAATCGCGAGGTGAGCGTATTGTTAAACCCCTGCACATCAAAGCACACCTGCATTAACATTCCTGTCACAGTCTCTGCTATTCACATTGACCCAAAACGTAATAACTTTTTGAATTATTAAATCATTCAGTTATTGCCAACCATTGCGAAATATCAACTTTATCTCAGGGTAATTCAGGACTTTTTAATGATGTGATTCATTCGTATAAATTTGTACAATGTGAAAAAAAACACATTATAAAAGCTCCCTAACCCCTCCCCTAAACCACAATGGTGAAAAATCGAATTCTACTAAAATGTAGGAATAAGAATAAATCATACGAGTTAGCCACCCCATGAGATTGTTTTGAATTTACACATATTGTGATTTTATACCTTTTGAATATTTGGATCATTTCAAGATATTGTGCAGCCCTAGTTTCAGTGTGGTTGCTATGGTGTACTGGTTAGTTGCCAAATGGTTACGAAGATGTTCGTTGTGGTTGCTTACCCAAATAATAGAGCCCAAATGTTTATGAAATTCTGGTCCCTTCTTCAATATAAAGTTAATAGGATTGCTCACGTGTTTTTTGAGCACTGTTAAGTGGTTGCTAGGGCATTCAGGGTAGTTGCCATGAAAAATATTCTTGCCAAGAAAAGTGTTCTTTGTGGTCTCTAGATGATAGCTTGCCTATATCAATAATGGCGAGCTGCCCACCCCAAATGTTTATGATATTCTGGTCCCTGCCATTATTTAACTATATGTCATTTCAACAATGGTCCAGAAGCACTGCCGGTTTCGTTTTTTATTTCATTTTGTCTTGTCCAATGTCTTACGATGATTAAATCTTAAAGATATTTGTTTGACATTTTGATACAAATGTTGTATTTTGTATACACGTTTGTGCAGTTTTAAAAACACAAAAAGGAAGTTCTTATGGACCAACGAAGTGGTCTATATGGGTTTGTTTTGCTGGTTTTATTTTGACCCAGTAAATCCAATGTGCAATTTTCACTTTTTGTGGTATAATTTATGCTCTTGTAATGTGCAGAATATTTTAAATGCTGAAAAGTAATATTTACGAGTTTGTTTAACATGTTACTTCTGAACAACCGTATTATTTGTTATGCTAGCCCTAGAAAACCACTAAAACCTTAAAGTCTCCAAACCCTGTCTCAAAATGCCATTGAAATTGATTTGCATCTTAAATTTTGATCGAGTCAGTAAGGTGTGTGCATTCGCTTCAGGTCTTGACTTCACATTCTATTATAACACAATACACACTAACAGTGGTCTAAAATCCTCTGTTTGGAATGTCACACAGGTGTCCTCAGAGGTGTGTGGATAAAACCTGTCCTTCACACAGACATACAGCAGTGTGCATTCCTCAAGACCACACACTACGCTCCCCACAAACGGCCTTCACTTCCCTGCGGCTATCTGACATTCCACAGCCCATGCACTGTGTGCCGATCTCAACCAAAGTTCGTTTAACCGCACCAATCACATTGCGATGTTATGTCAACAAATGCCAACCTCACCTTCGTTTCCATAATGACGTCTATAAAAGGAAACTACATTTTTTATTGCATATAACCGACCAAAATAGTTTATCACTTTTATAGCTTATAAGTGCATGAATGCTGTTTACACAAAGATATACGGATGAGGACCATGAGAGTCGGTGCTTGATTTACAAAGTGTGTTAATATAGCATGCACAGATAAAGCGAGGTGGTTCGATTCCTTTTGCTTTGAAGATACACAACATGCCAAACAGAAATGTAAGCTCTCCTGATATCATCTTTCCACTAAAGGCACACAACGCACTTGTGTCGTCATGAGCGCATGACATATCAAAGCAATGCTGAAATAACACTGAGTGAAGCAATATCCAAGAATATTTAGTGAACTCTTTGTGGAAGTGTCAAAGTTTTCATTGTTTGAACGACACAAGAACAACATTCTGTGAAAATTATAGCTCAGTTGCTACTGGCCTTGTAAACTTACTTTGTGTGTGGGGTTTGAAGAATGTAGATTTGGTTTTGCTGTGATGTCAAAAAGGTGTCATGCGATGTCATTCATAGTGAGGAGGACACAGAACGTAATTCAAATCACAAGCAGATGGCCAAGTGTAAAACACAAGTATCACAAGTGTGTGAAAAGGGTTTAAAGCCTGGCAAGTACAGCAAAACCTCAGCAAGAGAGTTCTTTCATTTAAAAAATGCTAATCGTTTTCTGGATTTTGGGTTGTATGGGTTGTAGTATTTGTAACTAGCTGTATAAAACCAACAGAAGTGCATAGATGCTTTTATCAGATGCAGAAGCTGGCCCAAAGTAAAGATCCAGTCTGTGTTTGGTTATAATTTAACTATTTTATATTAATTCTGTTTGATAATTTATTTTATGTTAATTGTATTAAATTAAATTAAAATTACTCTATAGTTATAGTCTTTGCTGAGGTCTACCATAAGATAAGTTAAGCCCACATAACATTTGTTTATGTTGTTGCTGCTGAAACCGTGTATTTAATGTCGCCATTCTGTAACATACATGAAGTGTGTGTGCATGTGTGGACCTACTTAACGATATTTTGGGGACAAATTTTGTGCGTTTGTGTGTGTGTGGTGCAGTAGCTTCTGTTTATTTACATGTTGAGTTGCACAGGTGGACCTGTTTTTATGGATATCACCGGATATCCCACACCCACTGCTTTACCTACAGAGCAGAGGAACTTAAACAACGCTGTGACCTCGTAGCACATTTTGTCTTTATCGCAGCATCAGATGACTAATCGATAGACTACTTGTGGACCATCTAATATAGGTACTGCGTATATTAGCTTTATTGCAAACACATATGTGACACTAGATCACAAAACCAGACTTAAACAGCACAGGAACATTTTTAGTAAAGACAAATATAGATTATATGGGACAAAATTATCGATTTTTCTTTTATGTTCCATGAAAATATTTTGTAAATTTCCTACCTTAAATATATAAAAACTTTATTTTTGTGAGTGAATGGCCTGCCACTGTGCCCCTGATTTACAACTTCAAAGTCATTTTTCTCAATATTTCGATTTTTTTGCTTTCTCAGATTCCAGAGTTTTAAACAGTTGTTCTCCGGCAGATATTATCTTATTCTAACAACGCATACATCCATAGAAACCTTATTTATTCAGCTTTCATATTATGTTAAAATTCAAGTAAAAAAAATTGATCTATATGAGTGCTTTTGTTGTCCAGGTTCACATATGGCACAAATAAAGCTTTTTAAAAACTTCTTGCTTTAATTTCGAATTGGCTGTCTTTACATAATTTATGTGACTAAAGGTCGACTTTTTTCTCATTTTGCATTATTCACTCCGCCGGTCACCTTACATATTGGTTCAGTTCTTTTTCTTTTTAAGTGGGCTGGCTTTTGGTCATTAACGTTGGTTAGCTAACAAGAGCGGACCAGATTTATGCGGATAGTTTAGAGTTTCATAATGTAATCCTTTTTTTTAAGAATAGTTCACCTTTAGCAGTGTTTGTTACATCGTGGGCATCCTATTTCATATAAATGACTCGCCTCCCAAGTGCCCCTGGAGTTTCCAGCTAACTGACATTCACAAAAGAATGCAGAAACTTTCATGCAGAAACTGCAAAAAAATAAATATTGTTATCAACTGTCGGTTGTTTTACACTCGTCATTTCTATGAAAGCTTCTTGTGTTTGAGTGAACATGAAAGAAAACCAGAAGAGAAATGTGGTGAGCTTTGGCCTGATCTCCACAATCAAGATGAAGAACTTATTTACATTCTGACAGATACAGTAAATACTGGAATAAAAACAGGAATTAAAGTCAGGGTGTGTCAAACTGAACCATTTCTATGACCTTGTTTGATAGTCATGTGTCTAATAGGGCACCGGACCCCAAACAAACATTTCAATCATTCCTAAACTATATCTTTTCTTTATAATATATATACTTCTTATAATGTGCATGAGGAGAGTTATACTTTAAAAGTGATAATGCCTCTAGTGATGTATTTGGATGTATACTTGTGAATGTTATAACATCTCACATACATGAACAAAAAGAGCACAGAATGATAGAAAGCAAACTACACACATGAGCTGGAGCCATAGCGTGCAGCGTGCAGCCGCAACCACAGTGTAAACAAAACAGATGCTAAACTCATTTGATCTTAAACACAGGAGCCCATCTTAGTGTGTCTCTCTACAGAGAAGTGCACTAGAGGATTAGAACAAGCTCTTTATATTCGTCAAACAGAGCTGGCTGTAATCTAACAGATTCTCTCCGAGTGCACAGAAGTTCAACAGATGACAAGTTGCCCTGGGAAGAGTCACAGCTGTGAAACTATAGGAGGGAGATTTGCATGTTTACTTGTGTGTGGGTGCATTTGGTGTCACTGCACAGTGTTAAGGGTGGGATGTGTGTTCCCATCAGACTCCCGTCAAAATATGCCGGGTGTCTTCACAAGAAATGCTGCATCCATTTAACAGATTGTCCTTTTTTTACTGCGGTTGCTGCATTACGCCACAAGTATTGATAACTGTATCGTTTGTTATGAAGCTTATTGATACTATGAAAAAGTACTGGTTATCGGTACCCATCCTTAAATCCTACCACTCTTAAGGTATCAGTTAAGAGAGACGTCGGAAACCCAGCCCTGGTCCTGTAAAATCTTTGCCTTTGTGTACAAAAATATGGAGCAAAATGAAAAGTTCACCCAGAAATAACAATTCTTTCATCGTTTACTCATTATTTCTCAAAATATTTTGTGTTTCACAGGAGAAAGAGTCATAAACAGGTTTGATGAGGGTGAATAAATTAAAATTTTTTGTATTTTGGGGGGGTGAACGATCCCTTTATGAAAACACAGATTGTTTCGATATTAGATTGGAAATAAAACATTTCTCTGTTGTCCAGCCACAAACATTCATGTAACACCAACTTCTTTTCTGTCGGCATGCCTGGACGTGTTCATAAAGCAGGTCACGTACACTGAATGTATGACCACTGAATCTCCTATTAAAGCTATGCAGAAAATGTTTCCTCAATATTAAATATTTGCACACTGATGTGTTTTCATCTCATGGAAGAAGAGAAAGTCTATTTTCAAGTTGTTTTGAGGTCAGTGTTTTCAAAAAAGAAGCATATTTTCCTTTGAAGCACACAGAGATACAGCACACACGGATACAAAAGCAGCATTTGAGAGTTTATATTGAGTGTTTTCAGCCTAAGCTAAATAACGTCTTTATCTAGTCGGTGTGGGTGCTGGTCTATTTCCAAAACAATACAGCTCTGTTTTATCTTGTAGCTAAGTTCTGTTGGTAAGAGATGTTCAGCACTCCACAATCACAGTGAATTTTGTTGTTTACTTGTAAACGTGATAAAGTACAGGTGGACTTAGACCCACCCTGGTGCCGGTTGCATAAGCTGCTAAGACTAGTTTAAGATGTGATTCATCAAATTTTTTTCTTCAAGACTGGTCATAACATATTTAAATCAGTTACATAAAGGTTGATTGTGCTTTTTAAATATGAAAAGTAATACTCATTAGTCCTAACTAATTCCTAGTTTGTCAGAATATCTGTTAAGACGCAGTTTTTATTTAGCGGCTAAGTTTATGCAACTGGGCCCTGGTGTCATCCAGTAATACACAAACAATGCACAGTTGTGGCCTGTACAGCCTTTTTTTGGAGGTTATGCAAACAAATTCCTAGCTCTATCTCTGCTTATAAAGACTGATAAAGAGATTTCAGTATTTATTAACATGAATGATAGGGGAACATCTGGTCAAAGCAAACCTCATTTCCATGTCGTCATGCATTTTCATCAACAATGTCAATGTAGGTTTTTGTCCTGGGATGGCAGACTGCAACATGCTGCGAAACACCACACTGTTCTCAACGCTGTGTGTGTGTGTGTGTGTGTGTGTGCGTGCGTGTGATCAGGCAATTACATGATGCTCTGTGGTTCAGAAATGGTCTCAGATGGTTGCTAATGTACTTATGTACGGCAGTCGCCAAAATCATATCCGGAGGGCAACTTTATTGCTTTTAATGTTCCCTTTGGTAATGTCTTCTAAATTATTATTAAAATATGATGGCAATTCCTGGCAAATGTCAACCTTACCATGAAAAAGATTAGTTTTGACCAATGTTTTTTACTATTCTGATATAACATATCAACATTTGATGGTTCCAATACCAGTTTTTAAAGCATTTTTAAAAATACATTATTTAAGTAGTCAGTCAGGTAAGTCCCAATTTTAGATTGTCATATCCATACCGGTACATATTTATCATAAATGGACACATACAAATGTAATTATTATAAATATATTATTTATATTACAAAAAGTCAATATTTTTGTTCTATGCGGAGACATCCCCTCTCCATTGTATATTATTGCTTCTGGTTTGGACATTTTAATTCACAGAAATCCCACAAAGTATCTTGTCTTTCAAAAACATCTTAATAAAGAAATAGTTATTTAAACTGCATAGAGTGAAATTTTCTGGTGTTTAGACTAATAAACAGATGGATCAATATATTGGTAGCAAAACCAAAACATTCTTTGAGAGTTTTGATGTCACCTCCATAATGCAAAAGGTAAAATCCATAATGCTGGACTTGCCCATGAGGAGTCTGGTACAAAATGGTAAAAATACTTCAAGGTATTTAATACAGCTTATCAGGGAATATGGGTTTTATTTGAATATACAAAACTGCACAGGAAAGCAAAAAGCGCACAGGAAATAAAACATACAGTACATTGAGTACAGTTTATCAGTTATTAATATTTTTTCTTCATTTAGATTAAAATAGCCGTTTCTTCAGTTCTGTAAATAAACTTTGCATGTGTTTTGACTTATATTTGCCATTTTTTATTTCTTATCCAAGCTGAAATTCAGTTTTCACTCCAGTCACAACTGTGCAACATACAACATTGTTCAAACATGTTTAATAATGTAGTTTTTCTGCTTTCTTGCTTCTTATTAATCCAATGATGTCAATGTAGAAAAAACTCTATGGTATTTATAAAAATAACAAATTAGCTTAATTTAATGTCCTCACTAGTCAAGAAAACAAAAAATAAAAAGTATTTTGTTAACAGAAAAGGTTATACAAATTTTATGTGCCACAATATAATGTTGTGTTCACACCGAACGCGAAGCATTACAAGCTCTTTATTACTCCCAGGAATAAGTCGTTATTCTTGCGCAAGTGGGGATCGTGAGTGTCTTCACGCGTCCGGATGTGTCAACAGTGGGTCTCAATGAGCTCTTCATGCAAATTTCAGAAATTTGTAAAGATTCACGTCATTCGCATCACCCGGGGTTGAGTTTGTGTTTATTTGCTTTGCAGTGGCTTTGTATGTAATTTACTCGCTTAAATCGCTTAATTTGTGTTAGGAGTGAACACAGCATTACTGTTACAGTTAATATTTTCTTTTTTACCTTTCAGTAGAATTGGTTTACAGTAGAACATTTCCAGTAAAAACCAGATGACATAGGTTTGTTGTTTTAGCGCAATATCAAACAAAGAGTGTTCATACTTCCACTACGCAAATGCAAACAAAACAGGTTTAGTCCTTTTGTATTTTAGTTCTGATAGGAAGTTGATCACAAACACAAGATGATTAATATATTTACAATGGCTTTAAGTTAACTCAAACCTTTGACAAATGTAGGGTTACAAGTAATTTCTCAGTTCACGTAAAAATGTGAGGAGGTGAAAAGAGAAGAGTGTATGTCTTCTCACCTTTTCTCTATCTCTCTCTCCGCTCTCTTTCTCATCATGTCTCACTGGCTTCTTCTCTTTTCTCTTGACACGTGCCCTTTTGCACAAAAGGATGCTATTTATGTCTTCTGGTCATGTGAGTGTGGGGTCAGGGGCGTGTGTGGTTAGGTTTACAGGGCCCTCATACACAGCAGATGGCTGTCACTCTGCATGCTGGGATAGGGTAGGGCCACTAGCTGTCCTGGAAAGACCCTCACGGTGGAGGAAGATATTACACGCACACATAAACGTGTCTCCGTTTTCTTGAGTCCGAATAGAAGGCTCTCTGGAGTAACACGCAGGGTGATTCTTTTAGGACACGTGTATTTTGAGTGTGGATTTGGAGAACATTCGTCTCATGGCATAAGCACAAGGTAAAATTTGTGTGGATTCTTACATGTCGAGGCTGATTATCGATGATTTTTATATGAATATCATTCCGATTTGCATTAGGGTTTGCTCATATGGATTTGATATTTATGTTTTTATTTGAAACAGCATGCTCCATTTGTTGGGTCGTAAATGCTCTAATGGCTGCAAAGCAATTGTGTTCATGTCACTTGTTTCATGTGGTAGCATTTAAATGAAAGATTTCCCATAATGACAATTGGGTGCTGTGTTTGTGTGGGTTGTTGTTATACAGTGATGTGTGTTAACTGTGATGTGTCACAGACACCAGAATACACCGTGACTGTGTCAGTGAACTTCTGTAAGGATTGTCTCCAATGCAAGAGCAAAAGTTTTAAAAATCAGAGAAAAGATCAAAACGATCAAAGCTGTTGAAAGACTGCAACAGGTGTCAAGTAAGTACAGGTTTTGGTGAGAGTTATACAGGTGTTTTAGCATGCTATATTGTAGATATTTTCTGAGACTGAATCTCAAATTTTTTTGTTTTTTTGTACTGTCATTTTGAATGGGCAAATTCAATGTCCTTTGTTTTGTGCATTCAGTTGGCTATAACAGAGCAGGACCCTAAGAGGGATAGTTTGCCCAAAAATGACAATTCTTTAATCATTTACTCACAATCATGTCATTCCAAACCCGTGTTACTTTCATTCTTTTGCACATCACAAAAGTAGCTATTTTGAAGAATGTTATTAACCGAACAACACTGGCCCTGTTTTACTTCCACTGACAAAATCCCATTTCTCAAAATATCTTCTTTTGTGTTCAATAGAACCAAGAGTCATATACAAGTTTTGAGGGTGAATAAATGATGACAGGATTTTTATTTATGTGGCTGAATTCTCAATCATTTCAATCCTCCGGTTCTTTGAGGCAAGAGGCCAGTTTTTCCTTTCCTACCCACTATTCCAAGATCTCATCCACGGGCCACGTGCCAAGTTCTCCTAATGTACAGCTTTGGGTCTAAGAACTCGTCCGACTTTATTCTCAGGGAAGTAGTTTTACTACACCTTCCAAAAACAGATTGTGGGAATAGCTGCTTGCATGTAAACTCAGATGAACGATACCCACTGACAAATCCCTCAAGATGATTGATTGATGCTATAGTTTGATCAAATGCGTGTGTGTTTGAAGGGTTTTTGGCTCATACCTGTACACACCTGTTCTTCAGTTGGGAGTTTGAAGTATGTAGGCCGGCTGGGGCTTCTCAGCTGTTTGACTGACTGAGAATCATGTTTATTCTATTCATTTGTGTAGTCTTAACTGGGACTTCCAGACATTTAAAGGGAAACTTATCTTATAAATATTAAACCAAATATTGAAAAAATATTGAACTTCATAACCCATGTCTCCTTTCTCCAGGTCTGACTGGGTGGAGATCTTGGAGCCCCGCTCGAGGGAGCGCATGTACGTCAACCTGCTGACTGGCGAGTGCGGTTGGGAGCTGCCGCCCGGTGTCCCTGTTCGACAATCAGACGGCAACCAGTGGTGGGAGCTTTTCGACAGCAATAACAATCGATTTTACTATTATAACTGTACGAGTCAGCAGACTGTCTGGCACAAGCCTCAGGGCAGCGACGTGGTGCCTCTCGCTCAACTCCAAGCTATGAAGAGGAGCTCTGAGGCGGCGATGAGGGGTCAAGGAAGAATCCAGAGGGGTCCACAGACGGATGGCAGGCAGACCCCCCTGCTTGGAATGGTCTTGCCCACAATCCCCTTTTCTCAGGGGGCGGAGAGCGGGAGGGAGACACCATCGTCTAAAGAGGACAGCCTGGAGAGAAGCAACCCGGGAAAAGGGTAAGGCTGTGCTAATGACTTCCTCAAAAAAAAGAAAAGGAAATAATATTTTTTTTTGCGACTCCCAAGTATTTCGCAATGTTTGGGAGGTGTGACTGGTTGACACCAAGAAGTTCCATCTGAGTCCAACAAAATACTGCGGTCTGTGGTCCTGATCACTGGATGCGGTCTGGCTGATGTAAAGATGATGAATTTGTCTTCTGAGTGTAGTGTGAGATCTTCACCTCTCATGCGAAGGGGCTGTTAAAGTGATTCTTCCCCAAAATGAAAATTCTGTCATTGTTTACTCACCTCCAAGTTGTTCCAAATCTTCAAAATATCTTCTTTTGTTTTCAGCAGAAGAAAGAAATTCATACAGGTTTGGAATGACATGAGAATGAATAAATAATTATGATTAATAATTTTCGTTTATGTACGCTGACACATTTCAGTAGAGGTATTTGCCTGCACACTTGCATAGAGTATCTTTCGGGCCTTATCATGTTTTGTCAAGTTTGATTTAGTTCTCTAATTGTCAGATGAGGTATATTTCTTCCAGTCAGGCCAGTCTGTCCTATAGTTATCTATTTAACCACACTTTGTTTCATAGCAAACCCTGGCGGCAACTGTATGACTCACTGCTGAGTTGGAAACGCTGCCCCCTGCATCCATGATCATCTGAAATGATGTCACACTTTTTTATTTCTGGGTCACAAGTGTTGACACCCGTGTCTTTTATGGGGTATAAATTCCATGTTCTCTCTCTTAACGTTTTTTCTTCGAACATTTCATTTTGGAACCTGTTTTGACAAAGAGCTCAACGGGTAGAGAGCCAACTTTGAAGAACACCGTGTGTATGAGAGAGGGAGAGAGAGAGGGTGCCTAGCATAATGTTCTTAGAAAATCAGCCTTAAATGGGCACACACTTTTTGTTGTGAACACACACCCGTTTACACACCCTGGAATGCTCTTTCTTCGCGGTACTTAAAATGGTGTGTTAATACCTGCTTTCTAATTGTAGCTACTTGGGTGGGACACACGCAAACACAAGTACACACTTCCATGATTTTGTGTTTTAGAATCTTTTGTGGATTATAATGATTTTTGGGTGTAGAATACCGTTTTAATTCCTTCTGGTGGTTAATGGTAGTGTTTTGTATATAAAAAAATTATCTGGTGTTTTTTGCTTTTTGTTTATCATTCTTTCTTGCTAGTATGGAGCGGGTAGGGTTGTGTGCGTGCGCACGACCAGCGCACCCACTAGTTCTCAGGAAAGCAAATTAGCAGCTCGAACTCAATTATAAGTAGGGCAAGTATTCCAGGCTTGGACATATGTGGGGCGAGTGCATATGCGAGCGTGTGGTGCGGATAGAAGAAGTTCAGCATTCGCTGCTGTCAGAAGGAGTCTAGCCGGGTAACGGTTAGCTGTTTTGGGGATCATAATGCGAGTCCTTTGGGTCATAGAGGATGGTTCTCTTCTTCCACATGTGTTGCATACCGTTTGGATGACTAAGTGGGTAAGATGTCTACTGAGTGCGTATGTGTGTTCTTTTTACTAAATGTCAGGGATTCTTTAAAACATTTGGTAGCTGCCTTACCTGACAATGATTTTGGGCATCATAGCTAAAATGAGATTCAAATGTTCCAATTGAACGTATCTAAGTGACCAACCATGTTGTATAGGTTGGCAGCTTTTTAGGTTTTGAAAAGCAACGTTTGACTGTTGAGTTTTAATATAACAGTATTTTGTCATTAAGATTTATGTGGAACTGTGGCAGTTGTGCATGGGGGTTGGTTTTGTTGGCTTGTGTGTACATACAGCATCACGTGTTAGAAATGACGGCTGGGGTTATCCACTCATCCATGTGGGGTTTGAAGAGGCAGTGACGCATGTGGTAAGTTGTAGGGACCAAAATGTACTGACGAAGATGGGCTTGTATCAGCATTAACTTTGATGGGACATTTTTGGTCCCCATGAGGTAAACAGCTTATAAATAAAACTAAATGATGTTTTTTTTAAAAATGATAAAATGCAGATTTGTGTGATGGTTAGGTTTAGAATGAGGGTTTGGGGATACAATATACAGTTTGCACAGGATGAAAATCACTGGAAATCTATGAAAAGTCTCCTTAAAACATGGAAACCCAACATAAGTGCGTATGTGCCTGCATATGTGTTGGCATTGTGGGGGGCTCCTCTCCATCACCTCTAACATATGGGCATCTCTCTGGCTTTAAATCAATGTGTGTGTGTGTACTGTGTAGGTAGGAGTTGTTTGCCAGAAAAGACAAAGAGCAGTCAATCTGGCTTCAAACACACTTAGTAATATACAGATCTGTATTAATGTTCTTGATATTATGTTTTATTTTTGTGTATGTTGTGTACTCATTGAAATGGTAAGGTGGGTGAGTAGACCAGCACTGTACTGTCTTTTGGTACAGGAGTATTGAGACTATATATTTATACAGCAACGGTGCTATTATTTTTGCCAGTGGTATGTGGTTTTGATATTGTTGTTTTGTTACATTTGTTAGCAAGATCTACAAATCTTACATATCGTTCGTGTTTGCAGATTGTGTTTTCCTGTTGATTTTATTTGAGACTGTGTTTACAGGGTTATCAGTTATGTTTTCTCCGGCTGAATCACTCTTAGTATTGCTCATTTTTAGGATGTCATATTTAACATTTGTGATATTTAACAGCAGTTATTGTAAACGTTGACTTGGCATTTTAGCCAACCACTCAGAGCACCTTTGCAACTGCATCGCAACATGCCAAAAACACTTGGGACACTGTAGAGCAGGGGTCTTCAACTACTTTTCTTTGAGGGCCAGATTCCAAAAGTATAAATAGGATACAATATCATATTTTCTTGTTATGTTGTATTTTCGTTAGGCCTATTTATTGCATTTTGTTACTTTTATACCGGTTTTGTTGCTGTTACTTACAGGTCATATATTAAAGCATGCACACAAATGTTGCGAGCAGTACACCTCTTCTTGATATTTAATTAAAAGGGATATTGTCTTTTTAATTATATTTTATATTCCCTCATACACTGAATGAAATTACTGTTAATTTACTCACCCCCAGTCTACCAGCCAAGATGTGGGTGATATTGTTTTTTTTCAAGAAGACATTTATCAAGATATTGAATTAATGAAGTCCAAAAATAAAATAAAAATAAATTCCGAACAAAAGTAATGCCTGCCCCTTGACATTAAACTGGCGTCTTATAAAGCGAATCAATCAGTCTGTGCAAGAAAATGAACGCTATTATCGAATCATCGTGTGAAATCCAATCGCATTGATGTGTGACGCACTTATAAGGGCAGATCCTTTGAAGTGCAAGTTTTTGGAGGGAGATGAACAGCTGTTTTCGTAAACAAAGCTGTTTCAATCATACATAATGAATGCAGTAATAAAAACAACATAATTTTTATCCTTTTTTAACAACAGTTCAGGTGGTGTGGTTCTCTTCCTGCAGATACTTTCAAGGGAACAAGAAGCGTTTTGAAATGTGACCTATCGCGTGCGTAAGCCGCAAACCGAGTACATGTGGATTGCCAATTATAACATTGCAAATAACATTAAGTTTCTGGGACAGACCGATCAAATCACTTTGTAAGACGTCAATCGTTATACCCCGCGGGTATATTACTTTAGTGAATGTAGCAGCGTTTTGGACTTAATGGCGTCTCAGTATGTGCATTTTTAAAAGCACACCGTTCTTAAAGTCTCTCCACTTATTTGAAATGTTAAGGCGGGCAAAATAAAGATGATTGGTGGCCGCATTTGGCCCGCGTGCCGCCAGTTGACTAGCCCTGCTGTAGAGCAACACCATGAAAACACCTGCTACACCCAAATATTATGAGTTTTTCCTCAGAAAATGTTAGACTTTAGTTTGTAATTGTCATTTTGGAACTTCATAAAAAAACATCTCAATGGCGTTATGGGTGATATAGAGAATGTTAAACTACATCACACCATGTTGAATGTTGCGCCATCTTGAGAGGATCGCTGCTAGGTTGTCAATGCAGTGTTTAGTTTTTCTTGTTTGATTAGAAAATATAACAATGGTAAAGGTCGGTCTTGCTGTGTTATAACTGCAATAGCATTACGCAGAGTCGTTCAGGAAAAGCCCATGGTTCTTTCACTTTCGACTTCTCCTTATATCAAACAAAACAAGAAACGGGACATATCAAAACAAAAATAGCAGTGGAGTAAGATCCTTCCAAGATGGCGGCGGCACTGCGACATGCAACGTAGGGCGTGATGCCAGCTTCACATATCTGTATTTAACAGAGTAAAACATACTCTGTTATATTTTTTTTATTTTTTTTAATGGCTTTTTGGTAAATCGTCTGAAATAAGTTAACAAAACGTTTTCTTCCAAGAATTAAAACACAACAGTTACAACCCGCCCCTGATTATTTAAAGGGATAGTTCGACCAAAAATGAAAATTCATTCATCATTTACTCACCCTCAGATTGTTTCTAACCTGTTTAAATTTCTTTGTTCTGCAATGCACAAAATAAGATATTTGGACGAATCTCAGTTACCAAACAGATCTTATCCCCCAATCACTGCCATAGTAGGGAAAATAAATTCTATATCAATGGGGGATGAGATCTGTTTGGTTACTACATATTCTTACAAATATCTTCCTTTGTGTTTAGCAGAACAAATAAATCTTTTCATCTGAGGGTGAGTAAAGATGACAGAGTTTTGATTTTTGGGTGAACTGTCCCTTTAAAGCTTTATTGTGTCTTAAAATCAGCAAGTTGCTAAAAGCGACTACATTCATTAAACTCTAAACGCATAAAAATCTCACAAATATTGTGACATAGGCACACATCTCATCTCTAAAAACGTGTATGGATTCATTCACTGAGTATTAACTTACCACACGACACGTTTTTATAAAGTTTGAAAAAGTTGTTGGAGGCTTGGTGGTGGTGAGGTTTATATCAAGTCTGTTTAGCATCATGTTAGCTTTTTACTTCTGTTGATAGTATTAAGGCTTCAAAAATAGCAAATATTGTATTAATCTGCAAAGATTATGATATACAAAACGTGTAATCACAACCAAAACCTTTGTTTATCACAGAGCGTATTTCTTGCGATCTTGCAAAAGTCAATGGGGAAAATGGATAGGCTTTCAATCGGGGGAACCGGTTCAACACTTACTTCTAGGTTGGCCTACAAAAATGTGTCATCCCTGTACCGGATGAGATGCACCGTTTATTGTAAATCAAGACATGCGCTTGTGTTGAGCACTTGTAATCTAAAAATCCAAAAATGAGTTGACTCAAAATCACACAAACCTAGTAGAGCCGCCTACTAAGACAGCGTGTTTAGGCATCATAGGACGCTCACAAGTTTTGAGACACGGTTATGATGTGTTTGTGTGCGTGTAAAATGTGTTGAGTGTTAAGAGATTAGTCTGAAACTTGTTTGCCATGAGTCATAGATTTATTTAAATCAGAGACACAGAATTGTGGGAATTCTATGTGTCTTCAGTGTGTGTCTTTCTCTTTCCAGTCTTCTCCAGGCTCTCTTTTCCACCCTCACTTTTACTTTTCTAACTGTGAGATTCTTTTGTAAAGAGGATTGGGGTGGGCGACAGTAATCTGTCTCATACACTCTTGCTTTATGTCGTCCTGTAGAAGGCAGAAATCCCTTCAGATTAGAACTGAGAAGAAAGACAGGGTTTAGGCGCTCATCCTCTTTACCAGCCACATCACGGCACAGAAAAGACATGAACACAAGAACACTGCTACATGAGGATCTCAATGGATTAAGAGACATGAACAAGACTGATGACAGTAGATCTGTTCTTAAAGGAACTATTTTTTTATATAATATCTTGTATATATATATATATATATATATATATATATATAAATAATACATACATTAACAATTACTTTTTGTTAAAGGAGCAATGTGGAGATTTTAACGGCAACATTGGTTGTGAATTACAACCAACGGCTCACTTCCCCCTCCCTTTCGAAACACTATGGTTGATAGCAAAGTATGAAGCTGGCATCACGTTTTCTCTTATATCTCGAATGAGACGACCTCATTTAATTATTTATGAAATGCGCTCTGTTGAGCAGCTTGTCTGTTTGTTTCGTGTAAGGGAACCCACGATGTGTGAAGATAGAAATAGCTCATTCTAGGGTCATAAAATGATAACGCTTCTTTATGTAAAGTTTTTATACACCTCTGAAGATATTTATGTAAATTATTTTACATTTCTGCCAATAGATTCCCCAACAAACTCCAGACTGGACCTTTAAAGACCACATCGAAATTTTAAACCGAACAAAGTTATTACTCATCATCAATATTTCTGAAGCTCTGGCTGTCCTCCAATTGATTCAGAAATGACACATTAACATCAGTTAGGCGTCAATTCCCACGTGGGTTGTACCCAAACACGACTTGACATTTATAAATTCTGCACACGACTGGCTGACCGCCAGCTTCAGGGAAGGGCAAGATTATCAATGAGTAATATTATAAATGTAAGCCTTTTTCTCACACAAACCTGTTGTGTGACTTGATATATCGTGCGCGAGTCATATGGACTACTTTATTTTGCTTATTTTTTCTTGTTGGTGTTTGACAGATGGATCGGTATGAACTGTCATCGCGTAGCATAGTTCTTCAAAGTTTTGCTTTTCTGCCAAACAGAATAAAAACATTACGGGTTTGGAATGACACCGATGAGTAAATAATGACAGAATTTTTATTTTTGGATGAACAACTCAGCGCAGGATGAAAGTGATTTGTGTTGAAACACAGACTCCTTAGCCTCTCATGAGAACTTGTTTTGCGATGAATTTGGTTGCTAATGTTTGAAGAACATCTTGGCATCTCCGGTTTAATCTGTGGAGATCATCTTATGACAGACCACCTCATTTTTGTCTTTGTTGCATATTTTTTTTGCTGCTTCCTTTTTTTTCTCTGCACATGCTTTTGCTGTTATTCCTCTGGATCATCTTCCAGCGATCGAGCTCCTTCATCTCACACTTTAATTGGACGTGTTTTTTCCTGTCCCTGCCTTTCACATCTTATTTTTATCTTTCTTATAAGGGCGTTTGTTCGTTTCACTTTTTTGAGAGGAGTATTTTTGACATGCAGAATTTTTAACCATTTGATGACACACAGCATTCTCAATTTATCACTTATACATACATTTAAATGTCCAGTGTATGAACTTTAGCGGCATCTAATCCGTAAAGAGGTAGTCCTACTGTATAAACAACATTGCGCATTCAATGCAAGGGGAAACGCAGTGTATGTAGAGAGAAATAGCTCATTTAAGATTATAAGAACATAACGCTTCGTTGTGTTAAACAAACCTCTTAACTCTGCTACCCCACCAGAACCACCGGTGTCTCCAGTTTTCCTTTGAGAAATCTATAACCCAGCCTAACCATTGGTTTCGAAAATATCTGCAGCTTAAAATCAGAACGGCACATCCCTACCATAACCTGCAGGGTACGGTGGAGCGAAGATTGGACCAAACACACTGCTCAGAGAGGTATTCACATGCTTCCTGACTCAGAGGAGTAGCATTCCACCTAGACTGGTGAACACAGAGACAGTCTGTTCAGGTTGAAAACAGACTCCACCATACGGGTAGCAGACTTAAGGTGGGTTGACTGGCAATTACAGAAGAATACAGGTGACCGTACTGGGATGAATGGAGGCTCCGAAAAAAAAAGAGGTAGGAGGAATTATGTTCAAGTAAAATAACACAGGCAAGTTTAGTGACGTCAAGTACACACCAGTGCTATTTTCTTAGTGAAGAGTGGGCTAGTGTGTGTTTATAGTACGGCAAGAGATAAAGGAGGAACTGAAGTGCACAGACAGAGCAGTGCAGCTGGATAAAGTGGCCACCCAGCGGGACACACACACACACATACACACAAACATACTGATGCTTTTTATTTTAGGGTGGACCCTGGTAAACACATATAGATCACTGAGATGTCTGAAAAAAGACATCTTCTGGAAAGCAATGGGTTCTAATTTAAGATTCAAGTTTGAGTATAAATATCTAAAAGAAAAGATTCTCATATACAGAGATAACTATTCTCAATTCGGTCATTACAATGTAGCAATTCGGTCATTACAATGTAGCTTTGTAGTGCCAGTGCCATTAAAACATTTCTGTTTGTTTGAGTATCCAGAACATTGGTTTACCAAATGGCGTTAGTTTAAGGCATCTGTTTCATCACTAGCAGACGGTGGAGTGTTGAGTAAGAACAACAGTTTTTTGTTGTCATTGGTGAATCTTGATTTAGAAATTACAAAATGCCTTTAAAGAAAGCAAGTCATATTTTCTAGATTGTGTCTCACGGTATCAAAATATCTGGTATATTCATAACTCACAACCTGCAGATTGGACGTCAAACTTAGACATAAAAGTCCAATAAAATAAGAAATGAACTACCATGTTCATGATGTAGGATCATTTTATATTTCTAAGAAAATGTATTAATAATATACAGTCGATAAATAATACAATTTTAGTTAAGTTCACAAAAATTATTACATCGGAAACACAATAACTTTTGTTATATTATTTTTAGTGGTGGGCCGTTAACGGCGTTAACGCTCTTATCGCGCGATAAAAAAAATGTCGCCGTTAATCTATTCTCAAAGTTGGGTTGTGAGCTGGGTCTATACTACGCAAGCTATGATGACTTTCACCTTGATATTTTAGCGCGGATGTATACCTAGCTTAATTGCACTGTAGGGGGCTAGAACGAGATTTTTCAACTCGCGTGATCCGCGTCATTCGCGTCGCCTCATCATGTCATAACCAGGGCTTCATTCGTGCGATTCGCGCCGCAAGTAGGTCTTTCCCGTCTTTGCATTGACTTAACATGTAAATCACTCGCGCTTGAGGCGCCATTCGCGTTTGGTCTGAACACAACATAACGGTACTGTGAAATGACCACATCAAACGTGACGTGCTAACATGGATGCAGCTATGAAGCCGCCGGGTTTGCTTCAGGGAAAATTTATTTTTAAGAAGCTTCGCAATGGAAACCTCGACAAGACTAAGGTTGTTTGCACCTTGTGCAAAATTTGGTTTACTGTTCGGAATTGGTTTACATACAGTTGTAGTGGTCTAGCTTTAGTTGATACCAGTAACTTTGTATTGGCACCTAATGTATTATGGCTCCTGTATGACATATCGCTTGTTGCTCCCTAACTCTTGTAAGTCGCTTTGGATAAAAGCGTCTGCTAAATGACTAAATGTAAATGTACTGTAGGAGCTCTTCCAGTCTCAAATACCAGCTAAACGCAAAGCCTCCCTTAGCTAATGTGGAAGTAAACACAAGTACATCTTATTGAACATAATTTAATTTTCATCACCAATTATCATAGTAGAACAGCTTTCTCAAGCAGTTTGTGATGCATTTTGGAAACAGGAGATGAGCCCCTGGTCTAATGCGCCACCTGGCTTGAGAAACCCGTTCTCAAAGACTTACTTTTATTCATTATTTGGGTAGCACACATATTCTGAATGCCTTCGGCAGAATTCAAATGAGCCATTTTAATCTAGATTAATCTAGATTAATTCCAAGATTAATCTAGATTAAAAAAATGAATCTATGCCCACCACTAATTATTTTTCATCACATCCAGAGGTAAACACTATACTATGTGTTTTAGGAACTGTAATTTGTTGATTTAGTTTTTATTAAAACAACAGTAATCACAAATGAACCTTGGTTTACTACAGTAAGTACAAAGTAACTAGGATAATTGTGAAACTATGATAATATCAAAATGATGGTTATATAAATGATAATCAGTAATAATAAACGATAATCAGTTATATTAAACGATAATCAGTTATATAAATTGGTAATCAGTCCCACAAAAAAGTGTCTACTCCAATGTATAATAGCTATGATATAATGCTGATATAATGGAATTAGTGTTCATGTTTGTTGTATTAAAAAAAGAAAAGTTCTTGTTTAAGGGTCATTCGGTTCATAAGAGATTCTTACTCCGGACCCGCATATTTAAACTGTCTGTGTTTATGCCCGTCTGAATACTTTCCATATTTTCCTCCTCTGTGGCACATAGCCATGGGAAATGCACTTCTTCAGGGTACCACTTTCCCTGAAAGAAGGACAGAAATTAAGGAAGACAGATGGCATCAAACACGGGCATAAGCTCGTGTTGTTTGAGCTCAAACAGTCGCTCAGCACAACCTCACAAAAATAGAGCACATACTGTACACTCACCGGTTACTCACTAGACTTTGGTCACATTTACGCTCTAATCTGTTTGTCCTGTCACTCATGGCTTTATTCAGTTTGTAGGTCATTATCACTGAGATTTGGAAAACACACCTGTATAACATGCACAATGACTCATTTCCTGTCATGTATCTGCGTTTCTTAAAGGGATAGTCCCCCAGAAAAATGAAGAAATCAGTGTCTATTTAATTATCCTCTTGTCATTCAAAACCTGTGTATAACTTTTTCTTTTATGGCTCAGTGGTGCTCTGTCGATACAATATAAGTCAATTTGAGCTAATATTGTTTGGTTACTAACGTACTTCAAAATTGTGCTGAATTTCTGCAGAGAGTCATTTGGGTTTGGAATGACACAAGAGAGAATAAATGATGAAAGAATTTTTATTTTACCATGAACTATCCTTGAAGATGTCACATACTGACAATGAAGATTCTAGAATAAACTGGTAAAAAATAAAGCTTGATACATTTAGATTCAAGTAGATAAAAAAAAAAAAATGAAAACTAATATAAATGAAGCTTGATTTTAGTTGCACGTCAAAACATTTTATGAACTTGATTTAATATTTTGAGTTACGTATTTTACAAAGATATACAACTCTTTGAAATTTTCTTTGCTAACTTTCATGTCAACACAGAAACAAAGACTTTTATTTGTTAAAACATTTCCGGAGCTGTTGTTAAAACATTTGTCTGCCCAACTAAGCGTGAAATTTGGTCTAAACTATAATTGTATTTTTTTCTGGCTGTCACAAAACCTGCCAGAAAGGTTTGTGGCAGCTTATGCTAGTTCATCTAATCTGTTAGCTCTTCTTTGTAGGGTAAAAACGGAAAACCCACGATAACAAGCTTGTTTTTGTTACTCAAGTAATTCATCCTCCTTGTGGTTAAAAAAAACGCCTCTTCTCCTCATCTCACCCTGTCACTGTTTTTGGCACGCTTATTAAAACGCCCTGGCTGCTAACCCAATTTGACTCTCCATGACCAAATTGAGTTAGCTCGCATTTCAAACGGATCTTAACTTTATTTTTCTCTTCCTTCAAATTCGGCATCTTCAAACACATTTTTTTCTTCAAAAGTTGTTCACGCAGCGACAGAGTTGACGGAGAGCTCAATATATGAAACTAAACACTGCGACTGCCAAATCGATTCACCCGCAGACGAACCTTGATACCGTGAGCCGAGCGAGCGTTATGTATTGTGTTTGTCAAATGTAGTGAGCGATCTGGGTCAGATAAGGGTGTGTGATAGCTGCGAAATGGACTGTGGAGTATTTTGGGCTCATGTTACCGGCAGTAGGTCAATAAGGTCAGACTAGAGGTCAACAGTCAAAAGTTTTGACCTGCTGAGTTGAGATGAAGCAGTGATACAGATATTCCCCTCTTGTTTGGCCACACACAGATAATGAATATGCCGTTATAAACAGTTTTATTCTCTGACATCCCCATAATCTGCACAAAAGGACACAGAAACAAGCAGGCACATATTTATATACTTTATATGCACAACATTCCAAAACTTAAAAATGCAGAAGTCTTTCATGCTTGACTTTCCCATGACAAATCCCTTTAGGACCCCCTACCCTGTCTTGACAACCTCTCTCTTTCTTAAATATTGTGTACTTTTTTTAGAATCATTATTGTTTCAGTGAGATGTGAGAAACAACTCCTTAAAATATCTGAACTTTGTTTACAATGACAATAAAAACAATAATAATAGTAATAGTAATAACAACAAAAATAATAAAAACAATAATTCATTATATAATATTTATATAATAATGATAATGATGTAAACAGTTACAAATATAAGTATGTATAAATATATTAATCTTAAACATTAATATGAATTATTTATTATGAGTTCTGTTTATATATTATTCATTATTTATATTTTTATCGTATTTAGTAGGGATGTAACGATATCAAACTCTCACTGTACGATAATACCTCGGTATACAGTCCACAGTTCTATATTTATTGTGGTGAAAACTTGTGGCTTGGAAACGTGCCATAATGTTGCTTAGAGGTGTGGGTTATAATAGAAGATTATACTTTTACATTAGATTTATGCATTTTATCCAAAAGCGACTTACTTTGCATTAAACTATACATTGTATCTGAGGAGGTGCAATCTCCTCGGTTCGTACCCATCACCTTGGCGTTGCTAGCACCATGCTCTAACCACTGAGCCACTGCGGGACTCTATACTCATTTTTCACTTTCTCAGTTGGTCACACCACCTTACAATTTGGTGGTACCTATCATAATAAACTTGCATAATGACCTCGATTGATGAATCGTTCTGTTATTTTGCCACTCTGTCTTTTAAAATAGTCGGAAGAAGAACGCTACATGTTTGCGATTTAACAGTTGCGAGCCCAATTAATCCAAAATAAATGCAGAGAAACTTTGTATTTGTTATTTTTAAACCGTTTTATATTCAAGTGATATATTTGCTATGAAATGATCTGTTTCTCTTCTCAATTCTCCTTTATTTGCCCTCTTTGCAAAAAGCTGTTTTTGTGCCACTGGCCTTTTTTATTTTTACCACATAAATTTAATGAAATTAGCTAGCTCAAAACATAAAGTATCTCAAAACTTAATTGTTATACATGTTCTTCATTACTACACATTTTCATAAATAAACTTTAAATACTAAATCTTACACACTATTGTTAAATGGTCTAAGCACGCTTGTGTTCTGTGGTGTTTTGAGTGAATGATTCGATGGGTTTAGACATTTAGTCTCGTGATTTAAGTGTTTGACATACGAGTTGTTTCAACAAAATGAACCCCTTCAAATAAGTCATTACTTCGTGAATCAGACATTAGCATTGACGCGCTCTTTGTTATTAACAGCTGTTAGGACATCGCAAAAGATAGAAGTTAAAAAGGAAAACACTTCATTGGAAAGAATTATTCCTTTATGTCGGCTGCATGTGCCGAACACTTGTCATGGAAGGAAAGGTAACACAGTTTTAATTTGAGCACATTTCACACCCAGCTGTCATTCAGGTAAAAAAATTCTCAAAATGCATCAAGTGAAACATTGATTCTGACTTACGACCTTGCTTTTGATTAACGTGTGAAGAAGAGAGACAGTTCAGAAACCAATGTGTTGGACTTCATTAATCGCTGCGGAGAATGATCGGAATATGACATCAATGTTCCATAAGAGCGTTTTAAAAGAATGTGGAGCACTCTGTCCCTTATTGCTTTTATGCCCTTTGGTCTGCGCAACACCGAATGAAGCGAAACACACACTTTAGTTTGGGGACTGAGGGAGTGCACAAGCTCTCTGCTCGCTTTTTCCTGCAATTATCACAAGCGTGTCATTCACCACTCATAAATCACATTAAATGTTAAACAAATCTTTGGTGTTGCAAAATTTTGTTTTACGCACTCACACCAATGCGACCCTGTGAAATTTGTGAGCATTTTGGTCGTAGTCTAGAGTCCTGTACAGGAAAGCTCAAATGGATCAAATGACCTAAAAATCCCTTTTATAAAATAAAATAATTGCACCAGATAGACATATAGTCATGTGACCCCGATAATAGCAAGACAATTTTGCTATTGCGATAACACGATAACGGTAATATTGTTATATCCCTAGTATTAAGCATATTTAGTAGTGAAATTACTCTGCTTGTCTATGGCTGCATGTGTCTGCAACATACATTGCATACTGCATACATTTTCAATCAATTTTCCATGTCATGCGAGTTGTAATAAATGTTGATATGGTAGCACCACATTCAGTGTAATGGATTACAGGGGATTTTCACACTCTCTTCTGTTGAAACTATAAAAACAGGAGCTGTGAGTATGGCCCAGTGTCTTTCAGTGTATTTGCAAGGGAAATAGAAGAGGGGCATTTGGGAACAGTAGTGTGAATTTTCAGCCCTGTGAAGCAAACTGCACGTTTTTGTCTATGCGACCAAAAGAGCAGAACAGCATTAGAGCCAGAAAGAGAGAGTCTAGAGAACAAAGACGCATGTGACTGGCTTCCCCCCCGACACCCGCCTACTGAGTATCAGCCTGTGTGTGTGTTTGTTCATGAGACTCTGAGCCTCAGCGAGAGGTTACCCTCGGACAGTTTCCTCTGACCTCGTAGAAAAAATGCTTATCATGCATCACATTCTCTGTATATACATCATCATTAAATTCATATTTAAAATCAATAAGTGGGAATTCAGCTAAATTGAGACACTTTTTAGCAGTCATCTCAGTGTCTCTTACGTGTCTTAATGTAGCTGAATTTACTACTTCTTTGCAAAAATACTATGGTATGTTACTGTATTATCATTATACCATCTTTTTGGTTGCTTGTATTGCTTTTTTGTCTTGTTGAAAATCTGTGATCTTTATTAAGATCCAAATTTTGGGTTCACCGATTGTTGACCGATTTCCGGAGAATTTCTTTTTAGTTTTTAGTAATTTCAGTTAAACTGTCCAATCCATATTTAAGCTTCCTGTACTGTAGCTGGGTTCATTTTGACAGCTGATTGATCCACAAGTACACTTGACAGCAGCCTGCAGAGTGGGGAGGGGCCTAGGTATTGGGGCCGGGCTACATGTGTCACGACTCTCTCACTCGATGGCTCTGGGCCTACCCCAAGGTTTGGGTTTTCTGTTTGATGACATAACTTGACTGTTTTACAGGTAAAAGCATCCTTTGTCCATTCTACCCTACAAAGGCAAATGTTTTGTACGCTCAGAGAAGTCATAACTCTAAGGCTACATGCGCTAGCCAAATGACTTCCATTAAGATGAATAGTGATGCTAACGGATAGCTCTACTCCAGTACCTCCTCTGTGATATATGTGTGTTGATATATGTGTGAATGCAGGTGTACTGTATGTGATTTTGATGATTTCATTCCAATTCTTTTTATTTTCCCACATTGGTTTAGTTTTGGGACATGCGCTCCTCTCTGCTGAGCCAAATGTGAGCGTTGTGCTGGTATTTCCTGTTTACGCTGTGGGAGAAACGCCCTTTGAACTTTTCCAACATGCCCTCCCTCAGGACACTCCCGTTCTGCACTGCGGCCCCCTGTCCAGCTCTCTCAGCATCCCTTTGTGGTCAGACTGAGCAAATAGCACAATCAGCACGGTCTAACCCGAGCCGAGTCTCAGACTCTTTTGTGTTTGTGTGAGAACCGAAACACCTGGGCATCACAGAGTCCTTACAGCACTCAGATGATAAATGAGTCGGTGTCGTCGGTAGAAAGTCACAACTGTTTGCTGAAAACAACACAATGAGTCCTTCAGTTTGGTTAAGTAAGGAACGATAATGGCCCTAGTATATTCCTCTATGTTCTTCTGTCAAGGGGAGGATCAGTGGCCTTTTAAAGAAGCAGAACTCAAAAACAGATTAAGTTTAAAAAGACATCAAGTGTTTTCATTGATTGTATATGGAAGCCATTAACCACTAAACATTGCTGAACTGTTGTAAGAAAAACTTTTGTGAGCCCAAATTGACCATGATCGTACTATAGTAATTAAATAGGATACTGTAATACTAATGTACTTTAATAAAAATGATATGATAATTATTTATTTTAATGAAACCTAAGAAAAAATTGTAATAATGAATACTTTGCAGAAAAAAAGGCCTGTGCAGAACATGTTTGCTATGATGCTAGCATCTTCTGGGTGGTTGGTATGTTGTTAGGAGTGAAGTCAAAAGAGCCCAATGTCTTTAAGTGAAGACTTTATGACATTGTGGTCTTTAGATCATCAAAACTCCTTTTTGTGCAAATGCACACTACCAGCATAAGGTTTAAAAAAAAAATGTCTATAAAGCAAATTTCAGACATTTAATCTTACACCTTCAGATCAAGTTTTTTTTTAAAATAATGATAAACATTTCACTTTTGACCAGTGTATGTTATCGTTTCTCTTTAATCCTCCACTAAGAATACTATCTGATTTTACAAAAAAGTAGTTGCATGTTTGCCAGAAGCCATACGATATGACGAATCAGTTATTGTATGTCCACAAACGGTGTGGGATTAGTGGCAATTAAAATTCCAAGAATAAGCAATTTAATCCCAATTTATCGGGTTGTAAATTGTTAAACTCAGCAAGGCATACATACACACTGAACCAGACCTTGTGTTGTATTCATATATTAAAGTCGTCTTAATCAATTGAAGGAAAGAAGGATTTGTTTTAAACTCTGTGTTAAGATTTGCAGGCCTGACACAATGCATTTTCTCTTCTCCATGAATAAATTGTTGACATTTAGCCATGAGACACAATGGATGGGAAAGATTAGAGCGGAGAGAGAAAGAGAGAGAGAGAAGATCCGGGTGTGAAGAATGTAAAACGCTTTTGATTGAAAGGTGGGCAGCCACTTAAAGAAAACAAGTTAAAGAGTAAAGGGTTTGAGAGACTGTGGATTAACAAAAGAGCCAAGAGACTTGAAGAATAAGATTTAGTTCAAATGAACTGAACAGAAAGTGTTTGGTTAAAAAATAACACCCAAAAAATAGCGTTTCAAAAGTGTTTTTGTCTTGTTTTCCAGCAAAAATATACATCCTAAACCTGAGAAACAAAATATTGTATAGTTTTACACATTATCGGCCAATTACTTTCTGTTTGCGTCAAATCTTGGTTTTATAAATACGGAACAATAAGTATGTTCAAATTTGTTCCTCTTAACTACGTGTATGTTGTTTTAAAAATACTGTTTGGAAAATATGACACGCGAGACAGATTTCTTTAAGGTTTGGGTTGTTTCACACGCTGAGAGTCTGATCGAGAGGATTGAAAAGGACCAGGGGAGTGGCGATCAAACTTTATGTGTGTGTGTGTTGTATTTGTGTGTTACGATCTCAAGACTCGCATTCCTGCTACTGTAACCCCCCCCTCCCCTCGTCCTTCTCACCCTCCCTTTCTCCTTTCCTCCCTCGCTCTCTGCCTCTCTCCGTACCACTCCATAATTTAAAGATCGTGTGGTGATGGTAAGATTTTGTTAACCTGAAGAATTACAGAACGGCCTCGGTTGGCTACAAGTCAGTATTTACATCATTGGACACTTGCCTTCTCTCCTTGATTTGGCTATTTTTCTTCCTCTGGTATCAAGCTCAAGAAGGTGTTGTCTAAGTACCCTTACAGATCGCTCGAGTTGTGTGCCACCTCTGGGTATGCCAGGGGTAAGTATGTTCCCTGAAGACATCATTTTATATAGGGATATAGTACAGTACAGGTGAATGAGAGACGGTCATGTGCAACAGGTGGATGTTGAATAGTAGTTGCTGTAACTTGTACTGAGAAATATTTAATATTTTAGGAAATCAAATGATTATTTTTTCACTTGTAAATGAAGGTTGATGGAAACTTTTGTGTTAGTTTGAATGAAGGCTAAATGTTAATATATATAGAGTAAGAATATAGATTTTGTATGTCAAGCTGTTTCTCGGAAGTGGTTTGAAGTTCTTTAGCTGATTCTTCAGTAATTTAGTTGTTAATTGTTTCAGGAGCTGTGTGTGGGGCATGTGTGTGTGTGTGTGTGTGTTTGTGTGTTTGTGTGACTGGTAACTGACAGAGTAGTTTTGTTGTGCGTATTAGAAGATACACAGTTTCATTGTGGCGGGCTGTCAGGGGGAAGGAAACTGCTTACCTGGCACAGTTGTGATTAACATGCACACACATGCAGTCACACACTTACACACTGTAACACTATAATCTGGATTAGTGGTCTAAGGTCTAAAGGTGGTTTAGATCATAAATGAGCCCAAGCACAATTTCCATTGTTTTGATAGTGTTTATTTGCTGCGTGTTGATGGTTCTGAAGTGTTAAATGCACATTTAAGCATGCTTAATGCACACATAAGTGTTTAATGTTTATGCATGTATAGAGAAACACATGAACCATTTGTTCACATTTGTCTCTCTGTGTGTTTACATTTGTGTAAACATACACAGACAAAAACTGTACGCAAAAAAGTATACAAACCAAATTACTACATGCACATTAAATTAGTATTTCGTTGCCTTGCACTCGCTCAGTGTGAGTGTGCGGGTGAGATAAGTGAATGCAACTGTGCTGGGATTGTTAAAATGCTCTGTTAATGTTGCTGTAACATTCTGATAACGTTGCTGCAGCAGAGCGTGGTGGATTCCTGTTTTTCCGCTCTTGCTGTAACACACTGTCTGTTCAACCTTTCCTGTTTCTCCTACACACTCCGCCGCAACAGTCTGCGTGTGTTTCTGCTCTGCACATTGTTGTTTATAAACTGTTACAAGCTCTGGTACTGAAAGAATGATCTTAGACTAATGAAAATTAAACACAATGTTGCATACGTTTTCTTGACTGATTGTAACACATTGTTTTCTCACAAGTTTTGGTTGTATTTGTGATGGTTTGTAAAGAAAATGAAAAAATACCATATTATGTCAGGCTTGGCAAAGCAACCATGCAATCCTCCGTATTAGATATGGACATACTTGCATAGGCTCTCATGGTTAACTGTTGAATACTTGCAGGATATTGCAAAATATTTAACTCATTATTAAAAACACATGGCAAGCAACATGATAAATATTTTTGACTTCACTCATTATACTTCACTTCACTTCTTATGTATTTCAGCTGCTGTATATTAATTTATTTATGTATGTTTAAATAATAAAATTCCAAATGTAGTGACTTTCTTGAAGGTTGTTACGAACAGTTGGCAGCAAAATTCTACAGCATTATTTCGTCATTGTACTTCCTGTCCAAATTGGCTGTTTTCCAGGAAATGGAAAAAACACTGTCGTTTTTAAATGATTAAATACTCTGTTGTAAAAGTTGACAAGCGCTTTTTAATACTGTTTTTGGTCAGATATTTGCAAAACCCAGTCACAGACATAAAGGGTGACTAATTATAATGAAAAAAATCATGAAATATTGAGGTTTCAGAAGGACAATAGTGTTACGTATTTTTCAAAAAGGTTCAATCCCAGAATACATTGCATGAGTTCAAAGAAAAAAAATACTTTTAAGATGCAATTCATACTTTTGTCTCCATATTGCCATCTCTGTTTGAAACATTACATTTCCGGTTACTTCACATCTTATCTTTACGCACATATCTTTACATAGTTTGAATGCTGACTTGGAGAGTAGAGAGTAAGACAGCCTGTCTGGTTTTAAAACAGAACTTTTATGTTGACACTTCTTCTTTGTGATTCCAGGGACCCTGCTCAAAGATGGCAGCCTGCTCCGGGATCCAAGGCGGCCATGTTGGTGAAAGTAAACAGTATTGGTAGAAACCAGTCACTGGGTCCTGCTACTGCTCACCACCTCCTCCACTTCAGCTCTACTAGCAAAAGTGCCGGCACTATTTCCCCCAAACCAGGTTACACACCACAAACCAACAGAACCGGTTTGCTTAAGATGCCTGTCCCTGGAGACTCAAAACAAGGTTTTCACATTAAAAAAGCAGAAAATCCCAACTTCTGTCTGGTTCTGCCCACTTCCAGCTCTTACATTGCCCAGCAACGTTCTGGAGCAGGTACACCTCGCCCTTCCACCCCTCAGTATGGAGCCACACCCTCAGCACCCATCTACGATGAACCACCTCTCATGGACCACCCCATTTATGATGAACCCCCATTGGAAATGGAAGTTGAGGGGGCGCACCACTTAAACCGAGGTCCATACTCAACCAGTCACGGCTCTCACCGAGTTGCCCAGCCTCCTAAGCTTCTCCAGTTCCCTCAATCCAAACACATATCCAGCTCCTCAGCCAACGAGTATAGTCCGGCGGGTCGAGAGTGCATCAAACACATGGTGAACGTCGATCTGACAACGTCCACCTCCAAGCACCAGCCCTCTAATGCCAGCGATAGCACTCCAAACTCAACCGGCCATCAAATTCAACCTTATTCTCCCATCCCCGCCCAGCTTAAAAATGAAGTCTCTCTGGAAAAGAAACAGTCATGGAGGCTTTTGGAGCCTCGCCATAGCCGTCAAAGTAGCTTAGCCTCTCAGGAATACCCCGGCCCTGCTGCTGTCACGTATCAGGACTCCGGATACTCTACCGGGCCGTCCCCAAGTTTGCGGAGGAAGAACAGGAGACGTGCAGCTATGGGCACAGGGTCGGGAAGACCTGGGTCCATAGGCAGCAGTGGGGAGTTGAGTGCATTGAATGAGAAATTAATGGCAGAAATGAGGGCAGTGGTGAACCGTTCCAATACGCTTCATGGTAGCAAGGCCAGTCTGGACACTGAGATCGGCTCGGAGGCTTCCGGGAGTACCGCACGCTCACCTTTGAATTCATTAAAGTTGGGTGCAAGGGGCGGTGGAGCTCTGGGATCGAGGGAGGATGTGACATCAAGTAACAGATCGCTATATAGGAGCGGGGGTAGCAACCATGGTGACGTGATGTTCTCGCCGTTGGTTACGGACATGCAGGGGGGGCGGCAGAAGAGGACATTTGAGAAAGTGGATTCTCTGCAGAAGAGTGCAACATCGCAGACCAGCTTATCTTCTCCAGAGGCGCCAAGATCTCCATCACAGGTACAAACAACTTTTATGAGTTATGTGTGAATGATCAACTAAAATTAATCCGGCTGGAAAATCTGGAAATGTCTTCTTTGCAAGTGTATTTGCATTTGCTTTTTAAATTTAACGGCCCTTCATTTTTCATATTAATCCTCATGGTTGAGTGTCCCACTGTGTTCGATTGAGTTCCTCAGAATGGAAAGGGAAAACATCGCTTCCCATCCGGTCGTTGTAGAAACTATGCAGGAGATGGCGAGGCCTTGGGGTTTCCTGAGCTGGAGAGGGTGTGAATGTTCCATTCTAGGGAGAGTGTTTGTGTGTGTATGTGTGTGTGTGTGTGTGTGTGTGTGTGTGTGCATATGCTTGTGCGTAGATTAGGAGAATTGTACAAAGTCCGATTGTTGCTTTGCTCAAGAAAGACCATGTGTGGAAATGGCAAGATTATTCAAAATTACTCAGGTGCTCAAGGGATTGATAAATGGAGAGAGAAAGCATGTGATCATAAGTATGTAATCATCTGTGTTTTTGTGTTTGTTTGTTTGTTTGTTTGTGGGGTATGCACATATGGGAGTCAGATAGCAAATAGGTCAGTACTTAGATTGAGAACCAAATTACTCAGTCCACAGTCATGGTCTAGTGTATTTATGTGAGTGTGCATGCATGTAAGTGAGGATCTCCCACCACCATCATGGGCGCAATAAAGTTTAAAGAGATAGTTTACCCAAAAATAAAAATTCTGTCATCATTTATTCACCCTCATGTTGTTCAAAACATGTGTTAAATAACTTATTTTGTGTCTGTGTAACACATTAGAAGATATTTTGAGAAATGTCTGAGTTGTTTTGTGTTCATACAATAGAAGTCAATGGGGTCCAATAATGTTTGGTAACAAAATATGTTTTGGTTACCAACTTTCTTCAAAATATCTTCCCTTGTGTTCTGCAGAAGAACAAAAGTCAGTTTTGAAATGACACGCTGGAGAGTAAATAAGTAAATTAAAGTATTTCGTTTTTGGGTGAACTATCCTTTTAAATGGAAAAGAATGGACAACATTGAGTTACTCATAGAACATATACCTGTGACAGGATTATGAGACATTAAAACATACCTGGCATTTATCCACAAAATCACTGTATAACACACCTTAACTGTTGTAATTATTTTGTTTTTATGCAACATTGTTTTGATAAAGTGGTATTGAAACACACTCTTGGAGTCAGTCTGTACATGTTGTATTAACATGCTGGTTAAATCTGGGTTGTGTAGTCATTCCAACACAAGCTCTGGAAAAACTGGAACAATAATTAACCTTTAGTCGGGACCCCACCAGAAACAACTCCTGTCTCTCTGAAAACAACAAAACTGCAGATCCTGATCCTGGTCCTGTTTGCCGAATGTTTTAGTTAAACAGAGACGGGGGCAGGTCAGGTGCTGGAGTTGTTCAGACAGTCGGCTCTTACTGTGATTTGGCCCATTTGGGTAATGTGTTTTAATGAACGTGCTGACAGATTCATTTGTCATCGGTGTAATTTTACACATGTGCTCCGGCTTCTCATGGGGAGCATGAGGGAGTTGCTGGCCTTCATAATATAGATTATAATGCATTTAGAGAGGTTTGCCATCAATCAAATGATCATAAATGATTAAATTAATCACAAACCACAACTGCATCTAACTAAAATGACAATTATGTTAATGTAGGTGTATATATCAACAATTGTGGGGAATGAATTGTGATTTTGTTTAAAATTACATTTACTTTACTTCAAGTAATGCACTTTTTTTCACACATTTAAAAATGTTTTAAAATTTCACAATCCTAATTTCCAATTGTCAACTAATTGTTTGAAATCCGATTAGCCTAATAGTGAGATTGAATAATTTTTTTTCTTATAAACTCATAGGTTGGGTATATTGAATCCACTGTAAGTTGTGTGTAATCATTTGTCTGCCTTAAGATAAGTTTTAGTATTTTTAGTGGTGGTGCTTTTATAAGCAAATCATCGAATACATGCGCCTGGCCTGAAGTTAACCTTAAAGCCTGTGTTTGGTTAGAATATAACAATTTATTTTATGTTTAATTTTTATTAATACATGTTTTTTATTAATTTAATGAACAAACAATAATACAAAAATAATTGTATTAAAGGGGTCATATGGCACAGCCAAAACAAATATTATTGTTTGTTTTAGATGTCATACAATGTGTACACATGATTTAAGGTTCAAAAACGCTGTATTTTCAACATACAGTGCATGTTTGCATCTCCTCTTTGCTCCGCTTCTTTGAAACGTGCAGATATTTAACAAAGCTCATCGCCCTAAAAAGCGAGGTGTGCCATGATTGGCCAGTTAACCATTGCGAAGTGATTGGTCGAAAACTGCAAGCGTGTGACGGAAATGCATCGCCTCTTACCATATTTGGAACATCAGGTTCCAATGCAATTGTACTGACAGATACGCCCACCATACTTGCGTATATATCTGAGCGGTCTTAAGTCCAATGCACGTTAAGTCCGAAATTTGCGTCTGAAGTTAACGCACGTTAAAAAAAATATACGACCTCACGTTGTGTATCCAATATTTTCGTCCGGGTTTGATTTTATGTGTTTTTCGAATCAGTAGCAAGCATTTTGAGTGGCTTTTTTTATACAATATAGAGACATCATACAAATGAGAGCCAAATACGAAAAAACGCATACGAAGACTCCGGACTGTATGTGCAAAGACCTTTAGTCAACCACAAACTGACTTGGATTTAGACACTTCTCTAAAGAAGGCCTCACTCCTTTTTTGGCGCATTCCTTTGGGCGTTGGTTATTAAAAGCACTCGGAATAGTGACATCATGAACCCGGGACGTATAGGGCTCTCGTCAGATTCCAGTCGTTCTGTGTAGTCCTTGAAAAGCTAATTCTGTTACAATATCTCGTTTGGCACTAAACTTTGTGCTTTATCATTTTGCAGGTATTTGTATGTGCTCTAACAGCAACATTACACACTAACTAAAGGTTGAAAAATGTGATTGCGGGTAATGTGGCATTTAAGTTTGGGCCATATAAAGTTTGTTTATGTGACGTTTGTTATTGCCACTGAAACTGTCTATAAAACTTTGCACAGATTTGATCATTTTGTGCATAGTGCACAGTCTAGATTGATTTTACGTTTTGCGTATAATTATTCTTTGTAGATCACGATATATGTGTGAAAAATTGCAAACACACAAAATGACCTTTGAAATGTGTGGACGTAATTTTCCATGCACATATAGGGATTTAAAAAATATATAAAGAACATTAAATACATCAGGTCCCTGAACTTTAGCTCTTAGACAGCATAAGACCTCTTGCAGAAAAGTATTTTCGAATGAATCACCTTTAATGAGCCACATAAAGCCATACAGTCCGTTGCATCCCACACATTTTTTTCAAAGTAACATTTGTCAAGCTTTTTAAAAGCCACCTCAAGTCCTCTCCGTTTTGTTTAATAACCTCTGGTTCTATTCCATTACACAGCAGGTTTGAGCCCAAGAACATAAATCTTCCTTAAAATAAAATGTATTGAGGTCAAATAAACGTATAAAACCAGCCTATTTATACAGAACTTCCTTTAGACTGATTAAGTTATTAAGTTTGTCATTCAGACATCCCTTTGACTAATAGATTTTGATCATATAAGCCTACTTTCCACATCCCCGTTTCAAACATATCTATTCAGTCTCTAACAGTGTGCAGTGGCTTAACCTTTACATGCCTCATTAACTGCATCAGTCTCTCTTTCTCTTCCTCTGTCTGATTAATATACATCAATAAATGTAAATGGAGATTTGTGAGGTTGGAAACATTGACTTAAGGATTTGGATCAGAGAAAGCTCATTACAACCCATGGGAGACGGAACCAACTCCAACGTCCAGACGCATGGAAAAATCTCTTTTCTTATATTAAATATGACCACATTCTTAAATCCATATTGTCTAGTTCACGGTGTCACATGACATAATGCCAGGGATTGCCAAGGCACGAACGGAAACCCTTGTATTACGAGACCAAGTCGCAAATGTAACACGCAAAATGACATCATCCTCATAACCTGTCATTCCTCGTTGGCTCTGCCCGTAACTGCAATGAAGCCAAAACTAATGTTGTGTTGTCTCACGCAAGGTTATTTTCCAGATGTAGCCAGAGTGCCAACATAATGGTCTCAGAAATCCAAGAGACCTTGAGTTGTAACCAGGTGACACATATGGTGTAAATTATGGCAAGTTTTAATCAATTTGTTATCATAAGACCATTGCAAAGTGTGTGTGTGCAGAGCACTGCAAATAAAAATCATCTGTCAGTTTGACAGACTTAAATTTTGTCTGTAAACGTATTTGTAAATGTCTGTGGGTCTAAAAGAGGCATTGATACCCCCAGATCTTCTGTATGGAACAGACGAATTCGTTTTCTCTGCATCACGTTTCTCTAGAATTTTTTTCTAAAACTATTTCCCCCACCTGTCTTCACTTCTAATCCTATTGTTTTACCTTGTTTGAGGTAGTATGGTTAAAGCAACTATGCTTTTTGTCATTTAGACAGAAATATAAAATATCTTAGTGTGTAAATAGCTTAAAAAATGATCGCTGTCTAGGCTGCACTAGAACACTTTTATAGAGAAAAAAAAAAGTGTTCACCGATGTATCAGTCTAGGGTCCTCTCAAGTCTAAAATATATTTTGTAATAGGTTACCCAAAAATGAAACTCTTTCCTCATTTATTGACCCTCATGCCATTCCAAACCTGCCTGATTTTCTTCCTCCTACAGAACACACAAAACATTTTTTTTAAAGAATTTTGGTAACCCAACAACATTAAGCCCCATTGACCTCCATTGTATGGACACAAAGCCACTGAGATATTTCTCAAAATATCTTCTTTTCGGCTCCATATAAGAAAAAGTCAAATTCAGTACATGTATTGAATGACATGAGGTTAATATATGACATCATTTTTATTTGGGGATAAACTGTCCCTTTAAGCCCCTTGATGAATTACTAAAACAAAAAATAATCCGAGCATCAAATCCAAAAGAGAAGTAGTTTAGTTTAAAAGGCAAATTCTGGTTGCATTACTTTGTGATTTTAATACAATAAAATGATGTAACATTCAATATATTGTGGATGCCACTGTATAATCTTAAGTAGAAAGCCATTAAATGTGTTTTATTCAGTGTAGAAGGCATAGAACAGGAGATTTAAAAGAATTAATGAGGTAGGAGAGAGAGAGGGAGAAGACAGAATGTTTGATGTTGGGATGTGATTTCCATATTGGGTCACCTATTTAGGGAGCCAGAGTAATCCATGCAAGCGTGTCCAAGTTTTCTGCAGAGAGAGAGTGAGCCGATCAGCTCCAACCTACACAAACCTTGCGTTCACATTCAACTTCAACCGCATTGAGGATGCAAATAAACCCCTCATCGCGCAGTACTGACATGTTTCTCCATCTCTCTTTCTCCAGACTGGAACACTAGAATCCAAACCTCAGCAGAGCGGCTCGTCCCAGGACCGCAAGCATGACAGATCGGGTCACGAGACGCCCCGCGTCACACGTAAGAACAACAACGGGCCTGGCATGGGTTCCGGTTACCAGTACCCGTACACCACCCTTTGTAAGCCTCAGCTTGATGCCAACATGGAGGACTGGGCCAGCAAGAACCTCAACCAGCACACGCAGGGTCTGTTTCGCCGGAGGGTCTCCATTACTAACATGCTATCATGGAACCGCGGTTCCATCAAGAAACCCATGCTGATCACCAGCGACCGAGCTGTGAAGAAGGAGGCCTGCGAGATGTTTAAACTGGTCCAGGCGTATATGGGAGACAGGCCGGCAAGGTTGGACAGAAGGCACGCTGCCCTCCAGGTGGTGACCAAGTGCTGGGGAATGCAGGGCCTGAGGGACGAGCTATACGTGCAGCTGGTGCGACAAACCACCGATAACATGAGTCTGTGGAGTCTGGAGGCCGGATGGGAGCTTATGGCCATCAGCCTAGCGTTCTTCTCACCGTCGCCCAAATTTAGACGCTACTTGGAAGGGTACATCCAGAGACACCTCGAACCCAGTAATGATAAGAAAAGTAAGCATGATGTTGAAGTGCACTAAGGAGTGTGGTTGTGTTTTGTGTGTTGCTCCAAAAGGAGGCTTAAGTATATAAATACTTCTTGGGGAAGATGTGTGTCTTGGCTGGTTGGACGTTTTAGATATGCTTTATCGTTTTTGTTGTGTGTACGTTTGTAGGACAGAGAGAGGACACACACAGGGAAATGTTTATGTTTTAAGCTGTCCCATACAGATCCGAACCCCCGAAACGCTCATATGCATACAAACAGAGGCAATATTGGTTACAAAGCTAAAATTATAATTGTGGCGCTGTGCCTGATCAAACAGGATGACACGCTGTGGAAGAGAAAAATGAAACGCAAGGGTCATGGAGCAAAAAGTCATGTAAGGGCTATTGGAGTAGGGTTGGGAATCGAAAACCAATTCCAATTCGGAATCGAAAGGTTAGGAATTAGAAGGAATAGGAATCGGATACTTGAATTAAAAGTTTCAATACATCTTATCTGTGTGTATAGTTTTAGAAATGTGCATGTGTTAACTTGTGATAAAGCACAGGAACCACATTCCAATTCCAAGTTTCATTATAGTTACTACAGTTTAACCATGATGTAGTTAAACTATGTTAATAAAAATTTAATAAATCATACAAAACATGGTTCCTATGTGTGTATATATACACAAAATGGTGCTCAAAAAAAAAAATATACATTGTTGCAAGCCAGTCAGTATGCAGGTCAAATGAACATACAGGTTGATATCTAAATGTTTTACTTCAACTGTGGACTCGAAACTTGAAATCGCTATGAACCTTATTAATAGAGTTGGTGTGTGTGTTCATTCCGATTGTGTTTTATTGTGTTTGACAGTCCTTCAACATATCCTGGAACATCAGGACATTAAAAACCATAGAATTCAAAAGAATTCGAAGTCCAGGAAGAAGAGGAAACAGAACAATGAGGAAGAGGAAGAGCAGGGTGAGTCACTCTTAATGTGGAATGAGTGGTTGCTACACACTCAGGAACACACAAAACACAACATTAGTCTGGTTGTTGGTACATGCGATGTTTACACGTGTGCTGTAGAAAATCTGCCAACCATTTAAATCCAATGCAAGGGACAGTTTACCCACATTTCAAACAATCTGATCCTTGTGTTATTCCAAACCTGTTTGACTTTCTTCTTTGGAACACAAAGCAGTACAGTATTATGAATGAAGAGGTTTTGTAGGTCCCAAATTTCTTCAGAAATCACATTGCATCATTTTAGAGATATGCTATACTATTGCTTCCGAAATGATGAGTTTTTCTGGGAAGGAAGTGTAGAGATTGGCCCTTTTGGATAGCGCTTATCCATCCCTTCATTTATACTGAATCTATTTCACTCTTAAATGTCTGAATACAAAATAAAGGTTGTGTGAGATTTTGAAATGAAATTAAGTTGAACATTTGCATAGCTCTTGTTTGGTGTTCGTGTTTATGTTAGTCAGCCAATGTTCATGGGTCCAGTGGCCCCAAGGGGTTGTTTGTTTTTTAGAAGAATACAGCCATGAAAATTGATGCTTTACAAAGTCTTGACAGATGTTTACTTTATTCCAATTATGAGCAACACAGACAACACATATGGTTGATGTTTGACATTTACCCCTGCTAAATCGTATCTATGAAAATAAGGTTTTTGTATGAAATGTACTTAAAAAGGCATAAATGCATGAGGTTGAAAAGCATAATCCCAAACACCATACAAGGATAGAGGAACAGTTCACTCACAAATTGTTTTAAATCTGTATAAATGCCTTTGTTTTGATGAACACAGAGAAAGATGTTTGGAAGAATGCTTGTAACCAAACCTTGTATCCATTGACCACAATAATATGAAAAAAGTATTTTTTCTTTCGAACACATAAGAAGATCTTTTGAAGGATGTAGGAAAGCAAACAGTTCCGGGGAACTTTTGACTAACATTGTGTTTTTTCCTGACACATTAAATGAAATGCATTGCGAATGCTGTTTCGTTAAATTCAGCTGTAAGCTTATGCGTCCCAAAAACACATGTGATGTCAAGAAGGTTTAGTGTACAAAAAGAAGAAGGAAAGTATCCTGCTAGCATTTTACTTTAGGGAGAGTATTAATGATGCCAAGAGTCTGATAACAGAGGAGAGCCACTTAAAGAGAGAGAAGATACAGGAGAGACCAGCTGGTCATTCACAGAAAGAGAGTATTCCCCTACACTCTCTCTCTCACTAGTTTTCTTTAGACTATTAAAGCTTTGAGCAACAAGACATCCTGAAAGTCCCACGCTTTTCAAGTCCATCGCCAGAGAGAGAGAGTGAGAGAGAGAGAGAGAGAGACAGAGAGAGAGAGACAGAGAGAGAGAGGAAGAGGCAACAAAGATCCTGAGAAGCCCTTTCAGTCTTCAATCGGGATGGACAGAGACATAAAAGAGTGCAGGACATTTTCATCAGGTTACACTCTCGATGGCTTTCCTCCAACTTAACTTTCACTTTGTCTTTTTATCTCTCACTCTCTCTCACAAACACATACACAAACAGAGAGTAAGCTTTTCTCAAGAGCACCGCTCTAAAACAAAGAGTTGATGAGACAGCTCCGCGTGGGCTCTTAATAATACAGCTCCAGCCCGGCTTCAGTTAATAACACTGTGAGCAGTGCCACACATCACATATGCTCACTTCACCAGGACCAGAGAGCTGAAATAAATGCCCACTGTCACCGCTTGAGGTGAATGTCTATAAGAGGCTTCTCACAGAAATACATTTTCTCACTCCAAACATGTATTGCTTGTCATTTTCTGTCCTCCTTTGACGCAAAAATTGTGTGTTTATTTGTAGTCCGTACGAGGCTTCAAAACTACGGCATTTACTTCATGCTGATCCTTGATATTTTCAGTAGTTTGAAGTTCACGGTTCAGATTATATCCGTTAACAGCGACAAAGCCAGATAAACACTGTTGGCTTTTAAAGTTCTCGAGTCATGTGTTCATGTAGAAGCCAAACATGTTGTTGTTCTTCTAAAGGATGGAGAATACAAGCCATTAGCTTCACATCTCTCACAGTGCTGTCATTATACAAAATGTGTATTTGTCTCATGAAGAGACTAAAATGCTGCTACTTTTAGTCACACAAAACATTGTAAGGTTGAAATTGGAACATTCTATATGACTTCTCGCTGTTGGGCCTCATTCAGACCAGACGCATGCTGGGAATGTTATTGAACGCTAGAAAGAATGCAGCATTAGCGTTGCTGGGCCTCACCAGCTGTCTACCAACGCCGTGTGCCCCAGGAGATGGCATTGTGGGTAGGGCTGGAGTTCAGAGGCGTGGGTGCCCGTCCTTTTGATAAGAGAAAAACATGGGAGGAGCTGATAATATGATGTGTTTGCTTGGTGCCCTTTGTTCTGTGTTCAGACATTTTGTGGGGGTGTAGCTTTCTTCTGTGCGGTAAGAGGTGCATTGTGGGGGAAAACAAAGTCCCATATGGACCGAAGTAGGAGCCGTTAAAACTTTTAATATGCAAAACAGGCCTCATATCGACCTATTGTCTCCCTCAGTAACCGCTGAAGTATCCAGACTGTCGCTTTTATCTTTATGAGTTTGATGATAAAAGCGTGTTTAATTGAAGGATGAGCGTAACGGAGAAATGAAGAGGATACGTAATGGCAATGCTCAAATAAAACCGTTGCTTACCAAAAAACATTGACCTCCCTTGACATTTCTCAAAATATCTTCTTTTGTGTTCCGAAGAAAGAGGGTGACTAAATGATGACAGAATTGTTCTTTTTGGGTCAACTTTCCTTTTAAGACCGATTGAGGGACGAGGGTAGTGTTGTGTAATATGTAAGAATAAAGTGAAGTAGAGTTACACAGGGGTGATGAAGAGCTGGAAATCTGTTGTCAGAGAGAGGTGAGAGACAGACTCTTGTGAAATGTCTGACGTGGTTGTCAAACATGTTTTTACAGCTTTGCGGAGGCAAGAAGTCATCAGGCCCTGACAGCAGCCATAAATCTCACGGTCTTCATGATTCATAAATTGTGTCTGATGGCAAAAGACAGACTCATACAGACCCACCTGTTCCTGTCAGCCCGTATATTGAGAGACAAACTCAACAGTTCTTTGACCTTTCACTTTTCGGAACTATATTTTGTAGGATAATGTTCAGTGCATTTGATATAACCAGTGACAAGATACTTACTGTATGTGACAACTAGCCCCAGTTTCCAATGGTTCTCAACAGGGGCCCGTGGCCTACAGTATAAAATTAACATTGTCTCATCACCATACATGTCCAAAAAACATGATAAAATCATGGTACATGGTCATTTTTAAGTGAGTTACATTTAAACTGACTGGCTATCTTTTTTATTTTGAATTACTTTTTGTTTATTTCAATATGACTGTTGTGTTTTAATATATGGATGAGTTAGAACCAGCCGTGTTTGGGCTGTTTTTCCAGCATTTCAATACGCACATTTGATAGATGTGCCAAGTCAATTTGGCTGCATATAATTCATCCTATTAACAAAGCTATAGGTAAGCCCATTCAGGACATAAAAATGTGTGAAAACTTGTTCTAGTTCCTCAGTATAACATCTATTTCGGCTGGTAAACATGACAAAGTAGACTGTTTTGGTCATTTAACTCGTAATCTTGTAGGCCCAAGATGAAAACTCTTTGTACTTTCAAAGTCCAAGTACATTTTTCCCACGTGACACCAGTACGCTCATCCTGTTTCCCTGAATGTGTGAGCAATATCTGAAACCTCTTAAGTGTGTTTTGCTTCTGTCTCTCAGGCCCGAGTCCATCCCAACACAACCTCCCTCACCTGTTGGCAGTAAATCTGGCCCTGCGGGTCTGAATGTCAGACCCCTGTAAAAGTGTCTGATAGTTGTTCAGCCAAAGAATGACTCACGTTCCCAAGCAGAAACAAGGGAGGGATCTGGCGAAGAATTGTCTTCTGTTTTAATAAAATAGATAACACACCACACTGTTGTGTAATTCATAGATTGATGTGTTTTCGTCAGTTTTATTTGAATATATATTGTTTCATCTAACATCAATGATTTTGGTTGGTTTTCTGGTCACAGGTTAACTTCATGCCTCGTGTGTGTTGCAACTATAAGGAAACTATTATTTTTTCTATTCATCTCATGAATACTGTATACATCCAAGATTTTCCAGAATGACATTGAGTGGTTATTAACTTCTGGAAAACACTTTTCAACATACTCGGAGTCATTCAAGCAGGTCTTGGTTACTGTACGATAAGAGGCGTTCAGCTCTGAATGAACTAGTAGCTACATGTACTACTTTGACGCCTCATCTGCGTGTGTTGAATGTGTTTGATCTTGTGTTTGTAACTGGATCTGTTGAGAGGCTTGGTTAACAATTTCCACCTTTTCTATTCCACCCCGAGAATCATACAGTAACATCATAATTCTTGGAGAAAGCATTAATTTGCGGTATTTTGTAGCACGTAATCGGTGGTGAATTTGCGGCAGACTTAACAGATTGCTACGATGCTTGCAGCTAATCTTTGGCAATGATAGTGGCCATTTTGAAACTGCTAGAGAACAGTGCAGATATTTGCCACTAGTGGTAATCAGTTCAGTGGGTAACAACAGTTTTGAAAAAAATACATCATTGATGTCAAGTGTTTTAACACAAAACGTTTTGAATGTGCAATACGTGAGATTGCATTAAAATATACATAACTATGTCTTCAGACCTTACATAATGAAGCTTCATGTTTTCATTATTTTAGAATGAGCTATTTCTATCTACATACACCGTGTGTCCCCTTACATGGAATTCTCCATATTATTTCTGCAGTAGGTCTAAACAGACAAACTGCTCTACATAGCACGATTCATAAACATGTTTTCTCCTTCGGCAAAGAAGCGAAAAAGCAACAACATCTTTGTCATGTGTCAGCCACCAGAGTTCTTCATAGGGAGCAATTTGCAACATAACCGCTAGATGCCGCTAAAATATACACATTGCACCTTTAAAACTGCAATCTGTGAGTTTTTTAACAAGTTTTAAAAACATGGTTATTGTGCAAGTACTTGAAAAAATGCATTCATAAAACATGTCTCCCTACCTATATTCACAAAGATGAACTTATATAAGTGATTCATAATCTGAGTTGTCAGGTACGATTTCACAGGAACTGTCAATTTGACGTCTTTTGACTTAAAAACATATTAGGAAAAGTACATAAGGTAACCTACAATTTAATGTTTTTTCACTAATATCATTTTTTTTCTTTTTAGTAATTTTTTTCTAATTCATGAGGTAAATGATAAATATTAACCATATACGTTGCCTGTGCTTCTGTGTACTATACAAACTTGTATTTGAGATCAAGTAAACATCTGTAAAGTATTTTTTATGCTTTCATGGTTGTATTGACTTAAAAATCAAATAACGCTGTCCACTAGACCCACGAACCTTGGCTGACTTATAAACAAATACACTCTGATGCATGCAGCTTTAGGCTGTGTTCACACTTAACTTTTGTTTTTGACAAGAAAAAATTGACAAAATGACTTTTTTAGTTAAAAAGCGCTCGCTGCGTTTGGTTACAAATACAGCCGAATATCATGACTTTGGAGGCAGCGTTTGTGCACGAAGGCAACCCAGAGAAACAGATAGGCAGCGTAACGGAAGTCTATTCGAATTATAAACAGAGAGCATCTTTGCAATAACTAATCACATATTTAAACACTACAATAGTAATTATTCAATAGAAATGCGAACAGGCCACCATTTTAATTTTTCTTGAGCCTTCTCGACCAATCATGTCCCTCGCATGTTGTTATGGAAACGACAGGTCTCTGTTATTGGTTAGCTGTGAAAAAAAGAGCTTGGCTTAGGGGGGGTTTTCAGAAAAGTTGTTCTTTTTTCAACCTCAAAAGATGCTCCGAGCTGCAGAAAACACGGGTTCTCCATAGGATAATAATGTAAAACAGAAGCTAACATCTTCGAAAAAGAAGTCAAGTCTGAACACGGCCTTACACAACTCCTACTGTGTTTGTCCTAGCAACCATATAAAATAGATCAGATGGCATTTTATTTCTAAAAACGTCTTTCTTTATAAATGCCCGAGGAGATAATTTTACGCTTACAACCCTTGATACAAGTCTCAAGGTACAAATTCACAAGCAAACTGTGTCTCCCCCAGAGCCCTTTACAGTCTGGGAAAGGCCATTTGACAAAATATACTTAATTGTCAGGAGCACTGGTTAAGCTGTTTCCCTATTGAGCTCTGTCGTTGGTGAGTAATATCTCTATTTATTTTCCCTTGACAGGTCTTCCCATCAGCACTTATGCTAAGTACTGCTACCGTAAGCTGCAGAAAGTGGCCATCACCGGAGGCAAAAAGGTAAGCGTGGCAAAATAAATCCACACGGAAAAACACGGCCATTAAAATACATTACCTCTGACCCCTTATTTTTATCTGTGTTGTTGATTTATAGGCCTTATAGTCAGGCCTTAACCCAGTTTTGATCACAGCATCGACTCCAAACATCTCATTACCTTCAACACGTTTAAACCAGACACATAAAAGTTGGAGAAGTGTATCACGTGATGTCTAATGATAATTGAAAACACACAATTTTCCCGGGTCTAATGTTTGTTTATAAATGCCAGCGGTGCTGTTAGATCGTACCCAGGAGTCTCTGAGCAGTCAAAAGACACAGTGTAGAGTCTACCCGTCACAACTGTCACATCTGTTTGCAATCACAGCACCAGACTTTAAGGAACACACCATAGGGACTACTAATCCACTAACCCAAACTTAGGAAAGAAGGTTACAACAACCCTCCAGGACCCTGTATAACCCTTAAGATGAGTGGCATGCATACACCAGAAACAGAAACAGCGCTGATGTCGGTTCTTTAACCAGTCCCACCCTGTAATCTGCCGTTCCACCGCTCGCTCCTGCAGTTTAACCAGGGGGTTATTTTTACCCCCAGAATTACAACATTGATTCAGACATGACGATCTGTACATTTCATGTCTGTAGGGTTTGAGAAAGCCAACTTTGGAAGAGATTGATCACGGACGGAACGCCATCGTGACGCCATCTCTGTTCGGAAGCGCTCTGGAAGAGATCATGGAGAGGCAGAGCGGGCTCTTTCCAGACCGAAAACTGCCCTGGGTGCAGGTGCAGCTCTCTCAGTACGTACTGGGTCTGGGTGGAGCTCAAACCGAGGGCATCTTCAGGTGAGACATAGAAACAAAGAGAGCACTTCTTACAAAGCAAATTATGACATCAGAGCCATTCTAAGTCATGCAGCTGCATTGATCTGGGAGGCCGTTTTATATATTTTCTTTCATACATTAATTTGTCTGTTTGATATTGTGCAAAATAAAATCATTGACACATTTTTAGGAAGGGAGTACCGGATTTGTTTTGATTCCTTTGAGAGAAACTGATCCACATTGTCATCCGTTCTTTATTTGTTTTTTATTACAAACCTCTTTGTCCTTGATAGATGTCACTATACTTCTTGGCGGTTTATGTATTGTTCTTCCTATTGTCTCCCCGGGATGTATCCTGTTATTAATGAGCGCCTGTTGTTCAGGTTTTATTGGGTATGGATAAAAGTCTCTTCTTGTCAGTACTCATGTGTATAGAATACTACAAAAAACATACAATCTAAACAGTTAACTTTAATCACAGTGAACGTGTCATAGGAAATTCTGGTAAATTGGCTCCCCCTTGTGGTTGAGTATTTGCATACACGGTTCATGCCCTGTTAGTGTTTTTTTAGTTTAAATATAGATATAAGTAAACAGTATCATGTGTGAGATATATGTAAGATGAGCTTGTCCTCTTGACTGAATCTAATGTTGCTGTGCTGTAGGGTACCGGGGGACATTGATGAGGTAAACGCTCTCAAGCTACAGGTGGACCAGTGGAAAATTCCAGAAAATCTTTCGGATCCCAACGTCCCAGGTGAGAACATAAAAACATAGCCTTGAGCAGTTTGTGGCTTTTGGTTTGTGTCTGTTAGTTTTGATGTCTCCTTATGATGTGCACTACAAACTATTTTTTTACCTTTTCAACCTTATTTTGTTTGCATTTATATTTTACACACAAGTACGTATATACAACACACACAAAATAAATTACGAAAGCACAAAAGAAAATAGCTGTTTTTTTTTTTAAAAGGACATTTACAAATCTTTTTTATTAAAAAATCAAATTTTATTTTGCATCCCAAGTAATGTCAATCAAACTGCAGTTGAGTTGTTTTGAATAAGTAACAATAACAACAACAAAAAGACAAGAAAACCTAATAAAAACCTGATTTTTAAACAAAGAATATTTATATTTCACATTTATCGTGTTCATTTTAGTTCAATTTTACAGCTATCTTTTGTGCTTTGATCATTTTATGTCTTTTTTGTGTTGTTATACCTGTTTAGATTCGTTTATTTTATATTCTTTTTCAGTTAATAAATGTAGTGCTATAGCTTTAACTTGGCTACATTGACTGATAGATTTAGTTATATTATTTTGCTGGATTTCAATGAAATATGTGAGCCTGCTTGTGAAAGCCAGGCTAAAGTCTCTTGATCAAATTATGAGGATTTTGTGCATTAAAGTTTGATTTCCCCAAACTTTCACTAATTTCAATCTTTGACATGGTCTAAAGATAACGTCTTTTTAATGCTCTTTGCTTTATAGAAAACACGATACAAATCACAAAAAATGACTTGAGCACTTACAACACGTATCTATAATGTCTACACCTGTATTTCTGTCCCTCAGCATCTCTGTTGAAGTTGTGGTACAGAGAGCTGGAGGAGCCTTTGATTCCTCAGAGCTTCTATAAACAGTGTATCAGTCATTATGAAGATCCTGACGCAGCTATCAATGTGGTTCAGTCTCTCCCTGAGCTCAACAGACTGGTGCTCTGCTACTTCATCAACTTCTTACAGGTAAAAATTCTCTGCAATGTAAACACAGTTGACGACAGCTTGCACAGCACGTACAGGAATGTAAAAACGCTGTGTTTGTCTCTTCATCCAGGTCTTCACCCAGCCAGTGAATGTTAGTAGGACTAAGATGGATGTGAATAATTTGGCAATGGTGATGGCACCCAACTGCCTGCGCTGTCAGTCGGATGATCCTCGAATCATCTTTGAGAACACGAGGAAAGAGATGTCCTTTCTTCGCTTGCTCATTGTCCACCTGGACACCAGCTTCATCAAGGGTTTAATCTGACCTCTCAGCTTCCACCAGTCATATATTATCGGGATGATGGGAATCAAGATCTACTCAGAGAATTATTGTCTTGTGGAATATCAGCACCTCCAGACTTGTCTAAATGTGAATCATCCTTTGTTAAGAGAATGGCTCTTTCTAAACTGTATGAACAGTATCAAATCACTGAATTTGGTGCCATTTTGCTGGGATTATAGACAGGGTTGTGATGCGAGACACAATGCATGACCTATCAGTCTTTTATGTCAATACTACCTTTTCACAATGACGTCACTTAACTTCCGCCTTTTCGCAAAGCAATTTATCATAACATCCGTCTTGCAACAAACAAGGAGAAGAAGAACTTCCGTATTGCTGTTCCACTGGAATTTAACAACATTGAAAAAAAAAACTGACAGAACACGTATTCAAGTACTTATCTTAGCACCTTCGCAAACACAAAAAGAAAAGAAAACACGTACCTTCATAATCAAACATGTACTGTTCAACAAAGGATGTGTATCCTTTATCTAGCTTTGATCTTATCGGAAGCGAAAAAAATTGTCTGCAAGATCTTGTGCATCATCTAGCTGTATTTGTGGCAGCTGTGCAAGGGAATTGGTAAAGTCCATTCTGAGGCGCTAGCGAAATAACAAAACACTGCTTCGCAGCAGAACGGAAGATGCGTGACATCATGTGAAAAGGTCCTCTTAGTGTGGAAATGCATCATTATAATCTTTCTCTCTCTGTCCCAATACCCCACAGGCAGATCTTCAGAGTATTTTATTAATTTAAGATGATATGATTGTTCTGATGATTTAATATCAGTTGTTTGTAAGGTCTAATATGAGTGGAGAGAATTTGAAGCTTCAGTTTCGTGTGTAAATCCACAATGAAGCTCAAAGGGGTGAATTGACATTTCACAGCTATGTACAGGATGCATAAAGGTCAATGTTTGGGGTCTGGCACCCTACTTGAGAGTGGTTTGTTGATGTATGACAATGTGTGCGGTGTGCCCGTGTGAACACATTACCATTCATGCTTCCACAATGTCACAGACCTCAAATGAAAGGGTCCCATCAGCCAGAGAATTTGGAGAGTGTTTTTTCAATTAATTGCTCGCTGTAGTTTCTCAGTCAACTGACCTTTTCCAATTTGAAAATGCAGAATTTCCAGAAGTGGACTGGAACTAAGTGAACTCCAGCAAACAGTTTGGTTTCAGTTTTTTCAAAAGCTTCAACTTCAACGTCTGACCAAGATCATAATCAGATTTGGTTACATTGAGTAAAGTTTCAGAAAGACAGAGTTCAGTCAAAAACATTGTGTTCACAAAACACAAGCATTTGAGTTACCATCACATGTCTGCACCACACTGTGAAAAAGAGGCTGCCTTACATTTTTGAGAACAGTATAATCGAACTGACTGTATTGGTCATTTCAACTTACTACTTACAATTTTTGTCTATTGATGAGTTGCTATAACTTATTAAAAAGAAGTTAAAATCGCTTAACCTAACGTGAGGTTAAAGTAGCACAAAAAAGATGTGTGATATAAATAGCAGTGGTTAAAAGTCAAGTTCAAGTTGCTTAATGCTAATGACAAAGCTTACTAAAGCTCCCGTTAAAGCAGTGATTCTCAAACAGGGGGCCCATAAACTTTGTGCAATTAAACATCAGAAAAAAATATATATATTCAGGTATATATGACTGAAAACTGCAATATTGATTGTTCACTTAAAACTACCACATCACATTTGCTATTGATACAATGGGGAATCTGCCACATGTGCTTTTGTATATAGATATTTAATCTGACCGATGCTGTTTATAGTGAAAATAAATAATCTGTTTAAATTGGGACACTAGTTGCATACAGTTGTCAATTGGAGTGTTAAACCCCAGCTTTGTTGCACTTGCCCTTCAGTTTCTTTCTTCATGTTCTTCTTTGCCGTGTCTGATACTCATTCTGCACTCTTACTGTAAATGCTCCTGAACGTCTGTATGTGTGGGAGACAATAGTGAATTGATGACATTGAAGATGTGTGTTGAGATGTTACATGATGAACGTTGAAATAATAAAAGTTGTAAATTTGTATACTTATCTTGGGTTTAGTCAATATCAGCTCATGTGCTGAAAAGTTGTCAAGTATAAAGTGAGAGAAACTGCACAATTTTACATAATATAAAATAACTTTTCGAACATATGTTTTATTTATTAAAATAGGACCGACACCATTCACTATAGGTTTTTCACCGAACCTTACCAATTCCTCATGAACGTTGTTGTGTGTTTCTAAATGATGACATTTTCACATATTTTATGTGTTTTTTTCCTGTTATATATTTAGTCTATTTATATTGGAAAGAATGCTATGCAGCACCTCTGCTGGCCTCTTGTGGCAATGTTAGGAATCTCTTCCAATATAACCATTTTAGATTTGGATTATAAAAAATATAAAACACATTATGTAGAATAAACAATGATACATAATAAGTAGTATGAATGGTATTTGAAGCTGGGGGTGTGTCATTCGTGGACGGTACGAGTTCCTCCCAAAAGTGCATTATTTTTGGATTATCACATGAATTTCAGACAAAACAGTCAACTGTGAGAGCGAGAAGAACGATAAAAACATAGTAAGTATAATAAATAAATTGATGATATTATAAAATGAACTAAAAGAACAGATATGTACTTTTTTGCGAGATAACGGGTACCATCAATCTATAACAGCGCCCTTCTCGAGCTCTAGTCGTTCCATTCGAGACACTTCGGATTTAAGATATTTCCTACCTTAACACGTAAAGAATTTCTGGAACGGCGCTCTTGTGATGTTAATATATACTTGAAATGTGTTAATGCTACTAAATCATTACTAACAACAATGTTGTGATGTAACTACGTACTTTTAATGTTGCTAAATACAGACGTTACTTCTGGCTTTGTGGGAAATATCCCAAATCCGAAAGCAGCACAGCCAAACTGTTTTTCGTGGTCGGTTAATGTTTTGTACTATGGGGCTCACAAACATATATTGTTTTAAAAGTTCAAACATATAACTTACGAAGATATAACTTCTGACGACTTTGTAATGTCATAGATGACCTACTATTTATCCAAGTGCCTATTTCGTTTACGTATTGTCAGTGTTGATGGCTTGTGTTGAGTGTTGTTCTATTAAAAAAGTACCAAATAATGCACCATGATATCTATCACGTCACATTTTAGTATTCGGCCACATTTTTCGTCTCGGAAACCATTTGATAAAAATGTAATCAAAAGAGGAAACAGCGACCCCGACCAGGAAAAAAATCCCGCACGCGTGCGCAAACAAGCTCCACCTCGCGGGCACCGGCCTCGCTGCTCCCGCCGCCTCGCCGGAGAAAACAAACTGCGTGTACGCGCTCTTGAAGCATGCGACTTAAAGCACTCGCAAAGCATTTTGATTTGCTTTCTTCGGTATAGGAGTTCATCAGCAGAAGAGGTAAACGGCGCTTTGATTTTTTATTGCACAAAATGATAAGCAGTTATTTTGGGCGTTTTGTAAGCTGCTGTTTTAAATCTTGCAATGTTATGTGATGATGCTGTTCTGTTCAAACGAAACTTGCCTCCGTGCATGTGTTCCTCTGTTGGATGCTAGCGGGACCCGTGAAACATCTTTTAAGAAACAGCGCATTAAGGAAACGTGTTTCCAGCGACAGTCATTGTTTTTAAGTACATCGAGATACAAGCGCATTTTGGGTGTTCATAGACAGCAGCAGGACTTTTGTTCGAGTTGTACTGTATTCACGAGTCATGAGTATGGCAGCCCCATGCTGCCAGGAGTAGGCCGAGCAGAGGCCGCTTCGAGTCGAAGTTTGATAGACAGTTGCGTGACCCAATCCAAACGCTGGAATCCGCGTCACTCAGTGATTTCATCCAATCAAATCATATGCTGTTGTTGCGCATCGTGGTAGACAAGTGAACAATGTAATGTCAAAAAGCCATTTAAACGGCAAAATAAATGCTTAAACATTCCGGAGTGGTTGAACTTGTGAATTGATATAAAGATTATATTGAATGTGACTGTTGTCTTGAACTACGCACGGTGCAGCGCGTCAAGTTAGCAGACAACGTTGCACGCACGTTTGCTTCGCTTATGAAGTGGAGGAAAAGTCATAAGCCTGATTTCACGCGGACCTTCGAGAAAGATCGAAAGGTCACACGCTTTGATTATTTCCTCCTCTTTAGGTTTAGTAAACGTTATATCATAACTCGCTGCTATATGATGTAACGAGCGCGCCTTGCTTTGACAGGCGTGTAAAGATGAGCCGCTAGCCTGACAAGGTAAACAACGAGGAGGAAACGTATTGCGCGCCATTTGCGTCACGCAACGCTCGGTGCGTTGCCGATGTGCGTGACCGTTAAACAGGTCACCACGGGGGCCTTGAGTTTTTTGTATGAACACAATCTACCGGTTTCCCGCTATTATGACGTAAGTTGGTAACATGTATGGATCGTGTGTTTCCACGAGGACGTACACGAGCCCGGAGGTTGCGCGCGCAGCGCAGACGAATTGGATTAAAGCTGGCTAGTCAGTTATGAAACTTCAGTGACGTTTGTGATGACGCGCTTTCGTTTGATGTTCATTTATGACGAAGAACGCTTGGATGGCAATGTGTACAGTCTTGTCAGTCTTTTTTCCTGTCAGATTTAACGTTGTAGACATTACACGTACTCGTTCAAATGAATCTAACATAAGCCAAGGTTTAATTTCTTCCGCTTTATGCCGATGAACAAAGTTTTAATGTTTTGATATATTAAATTGATAACTCTGTACGTGCCATGCTATATTAAAACAATAACTGTGCTGTACATTTGCATAAACAAATTATAACATAACAATAAAACACAATTTGTAAATAAGGATAACCTAGAAGTTACTGACTAACGTGAAAACAAGTCATACAATAGATATTATATAATAAATATGCTGTGACAAGCCAGGACTGTTTATTAAATATGTCATTGTTCTTTTTTCTTCATAAAATAAAGTCAATTGTCTGTCCTCTTTCAACCTCTTTGAATCTAAAGCATTTTAATTCATATATTACAGCCTCATGAGGTCAGTATATGGAAGAGAGCTGTTTGTTCTATTGCTGAACCAGCCAACTGTAGACCAGCAGCAATGTTAATATTGTGCCTGTTGTCATGTGTGTAGATGATGTTGCATGATGATGACATCTACATGAGTGAGATGACGAGACGATACATTTTTTAAGTCACCATGCAATAAACAGGAAAATACAAAGTGTTTTACACCGTGTTGCAGTGATAATTATAAATTATATATCCGGTCACACTTTTTTTATTCACTCACGCGAAAATATCAACTTTTTCAATGAATAATTAATGCTGGGTTCACCTCAAATGCGAAGAATCGCGTTTCACGCTTTTGAGAAAAGTTGTTATTTTCGCATGTGTGATGCGATCTGACAAATATTTTCAACCTTCGCAGAAGATGAGATTGACGTGCGTTCGCGGCAAACGCGCCGCCAGATTCACGTCATCTACGCATCTTTGCATTGACTTTGTATGTAGTTTACTTGAGGAAAACGTTTAATTCATGTTTGGTGTGAACCCAGTGTAACGCCCCATTCAAAGACTTTTTCTCTGTGTGTCGCTTGTCTCTTGCTTTGAGATCGTTTGTATGCGTTTCTAGCTTTTGCTGTCCTAGTAACAGTTTGAACAAACCCTCCAACTAACGAGAGACGGATGACGTGAGCGCCACTGCTTTACAGCTATTGGTTGTCGCTCGCAAAAGTCGCTGATCATTTGCATAAAGCTGAACAGTACTCATCTTTTGTCGCTTGACTGATTTTTCCCGTCTGGTGTGAACACAGCATTAACACTAGTGCTCGTCACTGCACACCCTCCCCACTAGAGACGCTTGAATGTTGAAACCCTTCCGTCTACCGTCTGTTTACGTAGAAAGAGTAGCACTGCGGGATGGAAAATCACAATGTCTATGAATGGCCGGGCCGGTCACTGTAGCTCACATCAGGCACATACTTTGTGCAGTAATTAGCCTGTTCTGTTCAGTGAAAGGTGCACCACAACAAAATGTGCTCTCACCATCACACCCCTAATTATAGGCCATGGCACATTATATGATGCCACGAATTAGCCCTTACATTATTTGTGTTCCACATTCTGTCGCACTCAGACCAATACTGACAATTCATAACATTTTAAATGATGATATCCTTTAGGACAGTTTCTCAACAAGTTTTCAAGGGCGCCTCAGGCGATTTTAATAGAACAAAACAACCATTAAAGGAACAGTTCCCCCCAAAATAAATATTCTGCCATGCGTCATCATTTTCTCACCCTCAAGTTGTTCCTAATTCTGACGAATTACACAGAGAAAGAGAAGAATGTTTATAGCGAAACAGTTCTTGGACAAAATGGACTACCGTAGTAAGAAAATGACAATGCTAGGAAAAAGTGCCCCAGAACTGTTTGCTTTCCTACATTCTTCAAAATATATTCTTTTGTGTTCAACATAGCAAAGAAATGTCTAAGACAATGTTTCCTACTGGGAAGAATGCGTATAACCAAAGATTTGGTTACAACTTGAGGGTGAGTAAATGAATATGAATTTTCTGTAACATTGTTGAGTAAACAATTAAAATAAAAGTTCACCCATATATTAAATCTTATCGTGATTTATTCACCCTCAGGTTGTTCTAAACCTGTAAAAAGGTCTTTGTTCTGTTGAACACTAAGGAAGATATTTGAAAGAATGTCAGTAGCCAAGCAAATCTCATCCCCCATTTGCTGCAATCGTAGGGAAAATATATTGGGAGTCAATGGGGGATCAGATCTTTTTGGTTACTGATATTCCTACGAATAGGTCAGAAATGTCAGGTTGATTCACCTTTACATGGTTACATTACGGCTGTAAATAGAAAGAAGAGGAGCTGGCTGCCAGCCTGTTGCCAAATCAGGTCTTCATTTTTTCAAACTGGTTTTGAGTAGTTATTGGACTGGTTTTGTTATGCATATCTGGCAACCCAGATTCATCAATGCAGAAGAGCAGCGCCAAAGCCCAATCCACTTGACGAAAACTGCATCCAATCTACAATTTTATGTTTCAAACAAAGATAACGAAAAAGAGACCGAAGTAAAAGATTTCAGCTTTAGAATAAATAAAACAGAATCCAGAATATTTTATAGAATAAAAGTTGTAATTGGGGGCTATTTTAATTAAAGGGATATTTCACCATGTTCTTCTTGGCCACCATTGACTACTATAGTGGGAAAAAAATACAGTATTTGTTTCTGTATAAATACCAAAGAGGATGTTTTGAAGAATCAAAACAGTCGTGGGCACCTTAGACTACCATTGTCATTTTTCCTACCATGGTAGTCAATGGGGTCCAAGAACTGTTTGATTACAAGCATTCATCTTAATATCTTTCTTTGTGTTCAACCAAATACATTTATACAGGTTTGGATAAACTAGAGAAAGAGTCATTTTTGGCGGAACTGTCCCTTTAACTTGTGTTTTTCCCTGAAGCCTTATATTTTTGGCCTATTTTTTTCTGTTCTTCCCTGAAATTTAGAAGGATTGTGTTTCTGCTGAACAGCAAAATACAAAGCCTGTATTTTAATACATATTACCTTGTGCTTTCTTGCTTTTGCATTGTTGCTACACAACAATTATAAAAAATTTGTACTCTTTCAGATGTTTGAGAGAAATAAGGCAAAACACTTCCAATCAATACCATGTCTTTGGTCCTGTGGTGTGTGCACAGCTAATGTGTGTTGTCACTGATTTTGTAGGTTGGTGAGAGCGTGTGAACAGCATGTCAAAGACCCCTCCTCACAGGCGTGGGATCTCATTTGAGGTGGGAGCGCAGCTGGAGGCTAGAGACAGCCTGAAGAACTGGTCAGTGTCTCCTTTCTGCTTCTGCTCTTCCAACCCTTCCCTTTACTCAGAGAGTCTGATTGAATTCCGCGCTTTCTTTATACAACCACAGAATTGAATTGAGTTAACATTGTATTGCAGCCAATGACAAGCAAGCAATTTGTAGGCCGATTCTCCCAAAAGTGGACACAATCCTAGATTTTGTCCTGAAAAGCATACGCAGAAAGTAGAAATCTTTAACAGGATGTAATGTAACACAACTAAAACGGATTTTTTTTGCATCTGCAGGTATGCTGCTAGTATTGAGAAGATAGATTATGAAGATGAAAAGGTTCTGATCCACTACAGACAGTGGAGTCACCGTTATGACGAGTGGTTTGACTGGAGCAGTCTGTACCTCAGACCCGTAGAAAGAATCCAGCTGAGGAAACGAGGTCTCCCTGAAAAGCAGAAGGCTCCAGTAAGTACTTCCAGTCAGACTTTGCTGAGTCACTCAGTGACAAAATAAAACTCTGAACCAAATGAAAGAATATTTATACAGACATCTTTTTTTTTTCCCTATAGGGCTTTCATGTTAACCAGAAAGTTCTAGCCAGCTGGTCAGACTGTCGGTACTACCCTGCGAAGGTCCTGTCCCGTGACAAAGATGGTGTGTATTTAACAGCTTAAAGGGATAGCTCATCCAAAAATGAAGTACTTTCCTCATTTATTTTCCTAAATGTGTGCCAAAATATGTGTATGAGTATTTCCTCAGTGGAACACAAAAGAAATGTGGTTTAAGAAATGTGGTTTTGTGTTTATACAATGGAAGTCAATGGGGTCAAATGTTGTTTGCTTGCCAACATTCTTCAAAATATCATCTTTTTTGTTCTGCAGAAGAAAGTCAGTCATACAGGATTTTAATGACATGTGAGCAAATGATAAAATCATTTTCATTTTTAGGTGAACTGTCCCTGTAAATAGAGAACTTTTATTGAGACATCGATTATATTATTGATGTGCCATTAAGGATTATAAATGGCTCTTTATCCGTGTTGTCCAGGGAATTACACAGTGAAGTTCTTCGATGGGGTCGTGAAGACAGTGAAGGGGATTAAGGTGAAGCCTTTCCGCAAAGAGGTGAGAGGTCGCTGGCTTGGATCCTGTAAACAGTAGGTCCTTTCCCAAAAGGACCAGTTTAATGTGATTGTCTATATTCACAGAGATCCGATGGCAGATCCAATCAGCATGCTAGAAAGCAGGGCGAGAAAGAATGGAAGCTCAAAGAAAACGGAAGGAGTAACGGCTCGAGACACAGCGCCTCTGACCAGGATGGCGAGAGCGGATCGGAGGAGGATGACGAAGACAGCATGGTGATCGATGAGTCCAGAAACCTCCAAAATAATGAAGCGACTACAAAAGCAAATGAATCTGAGCAGAGTTCTGCTGATCATAATGAAGATCTGCCCAGAGAAGATGTCAAGACAGAACCATTAAACACGGAGGCGGAGAGCAAAACATTGAACATTGAGAACCAAGAGGAGAAGAAAGAGATGAACGGAGGACAAGAGGAAGGGCAGCCCAAAGCTCTTCAAAATGGCGTTGACAAGAGTGAAGAAGAGAACAAGGAGGATGCGGGAGATGACAGTCCCAGTCTGCCCAGAAGAACACGGAGTAGGATGACAGATGGTGAGTTTGGTTTGGAGGAACATGAAGCTGTTACATTTGTAATATTCGGTTACGGTTTGATAGCGTTAGATTCAACTCCACCCACCCACACACCAACAGACTGTAGCTGCTAAAGAGCGAATATTACTGATGCTGATGAATTTTTAACCATCCTTACATTAGCAGCCTTGCAATGCTGCGAGGAGTGAAATTGAAAGGAAGGGATTGTTGGGTGATTTATGGTCGAGGCAGTGCAGCGTGAGGCAAACAGAGAGCTGGTATAGGGTTGATGTGTCAAGCAGGTTCTTGCTGAATTGATGGCTTGTGTGTCTGTCACAGGAAAAGATGCAGAGAAGCCCAGTGGTCCAGAACTGAGGAAGCGACGCGGATCAACAGGTCAAATGCCACCATCCAAAAGGAGCAGAGCCAACTCAAGCACAGGTATAGTACTAATGCCAATTTTTGACAAAAAGTATCACGCTGAATTGTTAATGGTAGTGATGGGTACTGAGAACCGGTACTTTTTGGACCGGTACATAATTGGGACGATACCAAAGTATCTATAAGCTTCATGACAAACGATACGGTTATCGATACTTGCATTGTTTTGGCTCTGTGTATTCAAGAGTTAAATGGTGAATTGGAGGCTGCTGCTGCCTGTCATTTTCCATCCCTGAATGATGTCCGAATGACCGTAGTTTGCGTATGTGTGACATCTAGGGCCCGTTGCGGCAACCCATCAAAATAAAAGTCCTTTATTTGAGAACAAGTTATAACGTTGTTTTAAATAATTTGACCTAGGAGTATATTTACTTTAGCACATTTTAGTAAATGTGCCAGTCAAATTATAAAAAATAGTATATACATACAATAAAAAAATATTACTTGTATTACTTTATTTAGACATAAAACCAGAAACGGAGAAAAGAAATACGGTCTACTAGCCAAAATAACCATCGTGTAAAGTAAATATGTTGAATTACGTTATGATGTGCTCCTATGCACATGCTAAGTGCTGTACATGGTATACTAAGGAACACACACACGCTTTCTTGTGTGCCATTTTCTGTTTGCTCAGAAGCATTTTTTATAGTGCAGTTCAAAGGATGTAATAAAGAAACTTAAAATGTTTAACATCTTTTCACATCATGTGTTTTTGCATCAAATTATAGAGCGTAGTATCGAGACAGTATTGATAAGTACCGTTATCGATATTGATAAAATCGAAACGATGCCCATCCCTAGTCATTAGTGTAATGCTTACAAGTATGTTTTAGGTATACACCATAATGGAATCTGTGTCCTTTTATTTTGGCTTTCTTTTTTATAAAGAGGGGAACAATCTACTCTGCTTGGGATTCGATGTGATACATGAAACTTGGTTTATGATCATATCGATATTTTCAAAGATGTAAAAGCGAAACTGAAATTCAAGTTACAGACTCTTTTTCAAAACATTATTGTACATTCAAAATGATACAGAATTGGCAACATTTAACTGAATCTTCTGTATATCAATTATTAAAAATTTCACGGTTGATCACTGAAAAATAAAACCGCATAGAGTCTGGTGTAGACAGCGTGGAACTGTGGAACAATAAACTTTGAGTACCATCTCAAATACCATCTCAAAATCTCAGGATATTATCTCTGATCCCTTTAGACAGAAATAGTCGATCCCAGATCAAACCAACTAAGACAGACTCCGTCCAAGAGACTTCAGAGAATAAAGATTGTCCAACAGCCCCTGCAGGAAATCCAGCACCCACAGAACAATCTGGATCCACACATGATCTTGGTTAGACTCCTCATACTCCTTGTCAAAATTGTAATGGGTTAAGATATAATAAACATTATATAATATAAATATTATAACAAGTTGCTTTCTGCGCAGCGACGATTAAACGTCAAGTCCATCTCCCAACTTCAAACAAGTTCAGCAGAGAACCACGTGAGTACATAAGGATCCACTCTCACACGCGTCCACATGCGTGCAAGTCGGCTGTTGTGTGACCTGTCAATCTTTTTCACCCTCAGTGTACAGAGTCATCAAAAATCAACCACCCCCTATCCTATCTATTGAGTTGGACCATAACTCCTTCAAATGCAAGATTGCAGGCTGCCTGAAGTCCTTCCGCAAGGCATCGCTGCTTCACTACCACATGAAGTACTACCATGCACAGAGCGATCCGAGCCCCCCTCGATGTGTCCAGACGCGCTCCTCAGAGCAGCAGAACCAGGAGACTCCTCGCAGGCGCCGTACGGTCTCTGCTTCCCAACGTTAGTGAACACTTTGACTATTGCTGTTTCTCTTCCACTTTGCATGCCGCCTTTTTTAAATACACTTTCTTTGTCCAACAGATACTCCTTCCCCTTTGAGCGACAGTAAGTCAGGACACGCTCTGTCGCCCCCTGTTGTTGGGAGCATGCACCGGCAGCGCTCGGCCACACTGGGCGCAGAGAGGAGCAAAGAGAACCAACACATCAACCGCTCCCTGCATGACGACAGAGACTGGGTTGCCAAGGAAACAGGTATTGCAGAGCATCACGATCATTCCATCCTTTTCCTGTGCACATGCTCACTACCAGTCCTCTGTATATTAGTAACAGTAATTGAGATTGATATTGATATTCTGTTATGAATTTCTCACTGAAGGAGCAAAAGAAAGAGAGCGGCTGAGAGAGAAAAGGCAGAGGGATTTCTTCCGCATCAAGCTGAAGAAAAGGAAGAAGAAAAAGAGGTCAAAGTCAGGTTAGACAGCTTTCTTTGGGGTTCCGATTTTGTGTCTGTCTACATCTTGTGTGTCTTGTGTGTTTCTGGCTCTTTACCACCCTCTCTGTTTGTCTGCTGGAACTGCAAGGTTTCTTTAGAGTGGGGTGTCAATTTTAATGCAAAATTATTTTGAACCTGCATTGAATATAAGCAGTAGGACAGGAAGTCATGCTTGAAGGGTTCAGTTTAAAAAATATATATATTAATGAATTTGAATGAAAGATTTGTAATAAATGCAACTTTTATAATGGAAACAAGTTTTTCTTTAAACTTGTGATGCAAAGTTGTTCTATCCAATAAACGTGAGCCAAAATGTCTATGAAAAAATATTTGCTGTTCTGATCTTCTGTTGGTCAAAAATTTTATTTCTTGGGCTGTAATCCATTCCAAAATAAATGAGGTGTGTGTGTGTGTGTGTGTGTGTGTGTGTGTGTGTGTGTGTAATTGTATACTGTATGTGTACAAACAAACGTGTATGTATATACTGTATATGTATACATGAGAAATAAGTGTAATATATATTTACACATGATATAAATTATATTTAAATGTAAGTGTGTGTTTGTTTGTGTATACATACATACATACATACATACATACATACATACATACACACACATTTATATTTATACATTAATATATAAGACACACACAGATATTATATAAACACAATTATATTACTTTTGGAATCAATTAAGCCTGGTTAATCAATTTGACAGCACTTCTGTTTTCACATGTCTGAGTTCACAAAACTTCAAGTGTTTAAATAACATCCTCACTCATTTTATACTATATTGACGTAATAGAAGGAAAGTTTATTGTGAACTGACTATAGTTTGTTAAAGTTATTTTGTCAAAATTGTATCTTGAAATAACTGAATATTGGCCGATTCATGGCCCTGGTTCTTTTTTATGATCACTTTCTCGAACATGTTTTTTTTTCTCTCTTATGTTTTTTGCTTTTGCTCAACATCAGTAAATATACAAATGCTTCAGATACATTGTTTTGCAGCCTTAGTTGTGTTTTATCTCCTGTTCTCTCTCGCCTTCCAATTTATTTACGCATATTTCAATTTGGTCCCTTCTGCGATATTCCTTCATTCGATTGCATTTATTAATACACTCAACCACACGCTAAATGAGTTTTTTAGCTGCTAAACCGTCTTGGCAATCGGACTTAGAGAATGAAGCCGTGTCATTGGTGAGAAACCGCTCAGTCTGTGTTTAACCCTATGTGGCGTCTCCTCTCCCTCCTCTGATAGAATCTCACAGCTCTGTGGAGAGCATTGGCCCAAAGCCTCTCCAATGCAATTTGAATTCGGCCCTCAAATTGCCCCCCACCCTCACAAATCGATCCTACACGGGACCCCGCCCCGAACAGACGCTCAGCCAGAGTGGGTACCTCAGAACTTTCACCCGCCTGCTTTCTGTTTTTTACCCATTTCTTTTTTCCGCATTTTTTTTCGCCTAACTTTTGAGTGTCTTGTCTAGCTGTCTTTGTTTCGTCAGATAAATGTTTAGGCACAGCAACTGTGCAGATGGTCCTGTGTGGTGTCAATGACCTTTAACATGTGCATGTGTGATGTAGAGTAGCTGATTTTCTCGCATGAATGATGGTTATGTTAAAGAGAATGCAGATGATTGATAGGTGTGATGTGGGTCACATGTTTGACAGGTGAGGACAGCAGCAGTGATTTGTCATCTGACAGTCCTTTATGGAGTGAGGAGGAGTCTGACGCTGAGCTGGATTTCAACATGCCGCTCTCAGAACAAGGTGTAGAGACGCTCGCTCACAGCTCAGAGATTGTACGCTGTATTTGTGAAGTGCAGGAAGAGAATGACTTTATGATACAGGTAAACATTTTAACTTTGCTACAGTTTGTTCAGTACCCTTATGAAGAGTTTCTGTTCATTTACATGTTATACATTTGTGTTGATTCAACCAACAAAAGAAAATGCGTTTTTAGGTGTAAAACACAGGAATAATCTAGGGGTTCTGTACATTTTCTTCCAGTTTTTTTTTTAAAGTATCACCTCTTATGACATGCACTATTATATTTGTCAAGCACTTGTATACAGTTGTGGGAAAAATTGAAAATACCATTACAAATTTTGATTTAATCAGCATTTCTAGATGTACTGTGGGCATTCCAGTCCAGTGTTTGTTGAATTTCTACAAAATCAAACCTCAGGAGAGACGTAAAGTCATCCAACAGGAATGTGACAACCTTGATTTTTCTCACAGTTTTTGTGTTTTTTCATGCTTTAAGTCTGTCACATGAAAAATATAATGTTTTAACTCTCCCTAAATACGTGTAGAAATAGTACTGTTGTATTACTTAAAAGTGAATATGAACAAAATTCAGAGCATCTTTTCTGTTATTTTGACCGGTTTCTCCAGTTTACATTTCATGCAAATAGAAAACATGTGTATTCAACATTTGGAAGAAATATTGCTAGTAGTTCATAGAATGAAACAAAAAAATAATTTTACCTAAACACATATTTATAAATAATACATTCAGAAAAACTTAAAATTATTTTGAAATAATTTTTTCTCTTAAGATTTTCTGCGGCTGTATGCTTACTAAATTTTATTATTATTTATTTTATACATTTGCAAATAGCTGATAATAAATCATAATAATTTGTTTTCTAACTATTGTACTTATAGGAGTATGTTAATGAAAGCATCCAAAAGAAATAAAAATACTTTTTGCGAGAATCGGCGAAATCTTACTCAGCGTATTTTATCATACAGCTTCTTGAGGTCCTCGTCCTGTTATTTTTTAAGTTTTACTTGAATACTTTTCAGGAAGTAAAAATTTAGAATTTATTGCATCGAAGTAACTTGTAAATGAAATATTTGACACGATTAAAGGTCTTTAGAAAGATTGATAAATTTGCTTAACAACTACACATTGCTTGGAAGAGGTCTTAAAAGAAAGGCACAACTGATAAACATAACAACCGGTAAACAGTTTGAAATAACCTGAAAAAGTGTTGGGGGACTTGATGACTGTTTGTGGCGTTGTTTCATACCTAAAGATGATAATGCTTTCTCTGCTTCTGCGGCAGCACCAGCACAGGTTGATAGGTTATGATTTTTTTCAAAGGTGTAAATTGAAAGACAGGAGAATCGTTGATTTTCATTAATGAGATCGTGTATTTATCCGCAATCTTTTAACGATTAATCGTGCACACAGACCGATGACAGTTGAATCGTGGAACGAAACAAACTTGTTGTTGAACACTCCATAAACCAAAGTAGGACCTTAAAAATAGACCCTAGTTATATTCTCTTTAAATACATAGGCAAACCTCTTCAAAAACAGATCATCCGTCTCTTACTTATGTACAATGTATGCATAAAACAGGATGTGTGGCTGTGAGGGTTCAGTCAGTGGAGGAAGGAGGATTGACATTATGAAATGGCCACATCTGATAACACCAGCAGTCGAGGACTTTGCAAAAGCATATAGAGAAAACAGAAACAGCTCTTCACTAAAAGCTTCACCTGTTAAGAAAACAAAGCATATGTTTTGTGCAACTACAGTCTGTCAGTTGAGTTTGTGACAAAACATTTTGCAGTATTTACATATTGTTTATTACTGCATAAAATAAATCATTAAAATAGAAGTTTAATTTTTTTCACACTCCTAATTAAAACACAGAAGGCCTCAGTTCAGAGAGTAAATACATGAACATAACGATGATGTCACAGACATGCTAATTGGCATGTAACATCACCTTGCATCATATTGACGGTTAAAAATAGATTATGACAGATTTTTTAAAATTGACTGGCACTGTGTGAATATTTGTTGAGGAGAGTGAACGGTGTTTTCTCTGTGATCACTTGCAGTGTGATGAGTGTCTGTGCTGGCAGCACGGGACCTGTATGGGACTGTATGAGTACAGCGTGCCAGACAACTACAGCTGCTACATCTGCAGAGACCCACCAGGTGAACTATCTCTCTGTTTTGGGTGGGCAATGTGAGTCTGGGACATTTGGCAAAACGGCACAGAAAGAAAACAGCGGGACATCTTGGTTGATTTATATGGTTGGTTTTGATAAATGTGAAATAATGATTATGTTTGTATACAGCTCAGAGGCAGAGCCAAAGGTTCTGGTATGATAAAGACTGGCTGAGTAGTGGTCACATGTACGGCTTGTCCTACCTGGAGGAGAACTACTCCCACAAAAACAGCAAGAAAGTGACCGCCGCCCATCAGCTCCTGGGGGACGTCCACAGAGTGTTTGAGGTGGTCAACGGCCTTCAGCTCAAGATGAGCATCCTGCAGTAAGTCATTCTAACTCCCTTCGTCATGTGAAAAATTGATCTCACCTCTCCAGCTCTGAATCTTTTATATATTTTGTTCACCTTTAGAACCCAGGCCCACCCCGACCTGAAGCTCTGGCGGCAGCCCTGGAAGCCTGCGGATGGCTTGCGGAGAAAAGTGGCGGGAGACTCGGGCTTCGCCACTCCCTTCCCTTCCTCACCTCTGGAAATGGGAGCGAGCGAGGTTGATGTGCTGAAGAGCGAAGTCCCGTCACCCATTGAGACGCACTGCTCCTTCCAGGACTCGTACATCAGCAGCGATCACTGCTACCAGAAGCCACGAACGTACTACCCTGCAGTGGAGAGGAGACTGGTGGTGGAGACGCGGGGAGGCTCGGAGCTCGAGGACAGCCTGAGGAGCACAGAGGACCTCCTGGAGATGGCAGAGCAGAGGTACGGCGCGTCGCTGGACCATGAGCAGCACAAGCTCCAGCTGGCCGACCGCTCCTTTACTAAGGTGTGTTACGAGAGAATGGTGCGTAACGTCTTAAACCAGGGAGACTTTTTGCAACTCTGTCTAAGCTGGCGTTCTTCTCAGAGTGTATTACTTTTTGGAAATCAATTTGGGTTATTTAAAAAAAAAAATCTGATATTTTTAAATAGGGGGATGTTATCATTTAGTTAATTTGTATTAAAAATATATTTATTTTAATTGATTAATGTTAAGATTGGATTTATTTAATGAAAATAATTAATTACAATTATTTCAATGCTGTACAATGATTAGTTGCGACTTAGTTTTTGCTTACATAATATATGTGTGTACTATGTATAGTAATTATGTAGATATGAAAAAACACATTTTTAGAAGAAATTTACATGTTTATATACATTTAAATATATATATTTATATATACGTCATTAATATTATATATAAACATAAATATTTAATATATAAATATGTTTCTTCTTAAAATGATACATGCATGCGAGTGTGTGTAATTTTATATAAATATTTATTTTATACAGTACAAAAGCATATATTATGTAAACGAAATGTTTATTTTGCAAACAACTAGTTGCAATGAATAGATTACAACCCTTATTGATCCCTGTTATGGCATTTTCAGCATCATGCTTGAATATTCAAATGTATATAACAAAAATTTACAGTTAAATTTGTATATATGTAACTCCTTATACATAGTGCATACCGTATATATTTCATTTGTATTTATGTAACTCCTTATATATATATAGTACATATGTAAGTGAAACAACCAATCCGAGTGCTCGCTCTCGCTGATGTTGAATCGGCAGAAAAACTGCCAGAGAGGACTGAGTAATGCCAAAGGTGTGGAACGCACCACAAAAACTAAGCTGACTGCTTGGTGCAACTGAAAATATTAATGTGCAAACAATTCTATTCTGAAACAGAATAATAGCAAGATGTACATGAGAAAAGAGCAGTTGAACTGAGATGTGACTCATTGGTTTATGTTGTCAGGAACTGGAGTGTCGTATGAAGCAACTGGTTTCCAGTGAACAGGAAAAGACCTGTGTGGTGGATGTAAAGGAGGAGGAGCCTGACCCTGTGAACCCTGATTCCAAGCCTGACCCTGACCTTCTGCTGCACCAGCAGTGGCAACTGAACTTGCTGGAGCACATTGAGGCTGTGCAGGATGATGTGACGCACCGAATGGATCTTATTGAGCGAGAACTGGATGGTGAGACCCGTTTTACGAAATATAAACAATAGATTTGCAGTAAATAATGTGTCTAAATTCTAATCTTATGCAGTAAGTACTAAGTAGTTTAAGCAAACGGAGTTGTAAAATCTATCATTAATATCATCAATGGTGTGTGCTTGTTTATGTTGCACATGTTGTAACTACATGAATCTTCATGCAGAGTTGGAAAGCTGGCTAGACTACACTGGTGAGCTGGAACCTCCTGATCCGCTGGCTCGTCTCCCTCAGCTGAAACATCGCATCAGACAACTCCTGACAGACCTGGGTACAGTGCAGCAGATCGCACTGTGCTCCTCATCCTCTTGAGGGCGCCAGAGAGCATAGGGAAAGACTGGGAAATGGTTCAGACTGAACTGATGGTGACTATGACTGGGATAACATGAAGCTCATGTTTCGTTACTGAGTCCCAAGTGTGACAGATAACTGCTGAAACAGCTGTGTTTGTCTTTTTTTTTTTTACCTTGCTAAGCCATCCAAGCTAGTGTGTATATGATCTGAGAGTGTCTCTTATGTAGAGATGTGTGTTAAAGTGATGCGTATGCTCGCTGTTTAACAGTAGATTCTGTTTGAAAAGACTGAGTAAGATTATAAACCTATCAATAATGCAAACAGGTTTTTGTGGAATATAAAGCTTCTTTGTAGCACTTAGCTATGTCTGTCCTAGACCTGAGGGTTCTTTTTTATGTAATTTTCTCTATATTCTCGACTTGCTAAATACTTTTTTCCTGTTTATTCATAACAAGTCATAATTGACTGTTGGGATGTCTTTGATAAGAGCTTATGGACTCGAATAGTTGCTGAAGTTCATGAAAAAATGTTAAATATGAGAATGACATATATTTTAATCTGAAAGTACTTCCATTTTGCTTATATATTTGTACTAAATAGTCATGTTATAGTGTAAATAACATTACAGTTGCTCAGATTTATGTTATGTTTTTTCTTAGCTTTGATCTAAACTATGTGCACCTGCATTAATGATAATTTCCAAATCTCTGGTCTGTTGTGAATACTGTATTACTGTACTGTAACGTCCTTTATCGTTCTCATTTTTGACACAAATGTTGTTTGCTTGCATTTCAAATCAGTGTGCTAAGTTTTCCCCTGGTCTATTACACAAGCACAGAATGTTTCCTCTTGCATACTGAATTGTTGTCTGTATAATCTTGTTTTGTTGTCTTTTGTTTAGTTTCTTAACTTGTTCTTTTTGTTTCTGTATTCAGTGACTTTTCTGTTCATTCTCTACAAGATTGATTATAAGACATTAGATGCCTTTAAGTTATTGTAATTGAATTTAAGTTATTGACTTTTGCATCTCATCACTTCTGTCATCTTTTTTTGACTTGAGTACGTGTGTGTGATCAGCAAGAGAAGAGAGAAGCTGCATGGGTCTTTAAGTGTTCACACCCTTGGGTGTTTATTTCTGTTTTAATTTTAAACTATTATTGTTAAAAAACAAAACCTGTGCCTGATCTTAATGCACAGTTCACCCTAAGATGCGCAAACCGCATCGATATCTGTGGGTTCACACCGAAGGGTATTTGAGGGTTATGTGCTTTGTTTTCGTAACTTTGTACAGCAAGTGAGTTTTTCAATATTATGTATTATACTTTTACATCTGGCCTGTTGCTTTCCAGTCACTGAAAATCTAGTTGTCAGATACAAGTGTTGTGCTCTTTTGTACATTCAATTTTTCCGTTACTATATTTTTACATTGGGGTCACCTGGGAAAGTAAGTTCTGAGAAATATTGACGCATAATCCAAATGCAAGAAAATAAATTCAAACATTTAAATTAAAATATGTTGTTAGTTTTTCCTTTTCACAGATGGACACACCTCTGGTTCTGATTGCGGAAAGTTTTTAATGCAAATAACTGCGCGTGCAAAATCATAAATGATCATTAAACCATACAAAAATGTAGTGATTGTCACTTTATAGATAAAGAAACCCTATATGTTTTACATGTACTACTTGGCCTTTATAATAATGACAATGTGAACTTTATTTTTTTTAGTTTGCTATATATATATTTATAAAAAAGATATGTGTAGAGGGGAGCGGATTTAATGTGTATTTCTATATAAAATATATTTATTTATAATTTATTTAATATATATACATATATACACATTCAATTTGCTCTAATGTCTGAAAAAGTTAACTATTGTCCATAGGCTACGTGAGAATGGTTAGACTGTCAGTCAGCTCTCGCGAGCTCCTACTCCACCATCAGCGCGAGGAAGGCAGCAGTAGCACAGTCTCGCGCAGTTTAGTGATTTCAACACGCTGTGGACGCGGATCTAATCCGACACATTCTAATCTTCGCAAACGGTGAGCTGCGATATCTCCATGTTTTTAACGATGATGCTTGAACATACATCCGTCGTCACTTTGTTCGCTTGATCGGTTCTTATGCTCGCTCGTATGTTGTAAGTGTGCTGCACGCGAGCTAACAGAAGGCTAACGTGAGACAGCGAACAAATAATACATGACGCGTTTACTAACGAACCTTCTGGCAAACGTTTCACCGAATTTAGTCGTCTCGTTAGTGATGGAGATATTGAGGGAGATAACGGTAGAATTACTGTCGCTTTTTCTTCACGAGTTCTTTAAGGCGAAATGGTTACGATAGATAGACAGCAAACGCTCCAGACATAACGTAGCTGGTTATGTACTGTTTGAGAAAATGTTATATATTTAGACCTTTCTTTCTTATTTGTGTTTCTTTATTTGCTTGTGGTGGTTAAAAAGCTCTGAAATGTTGAGCTCAACTTTCACCGACGACTTTGACGGTATTAAACTCGGTTAACGTTACCCGTTTGGACTTTGGTCTCCTCAGTCAACGACAGTCAGATATTAATGACGTGTTGCTGACGGTATTCATTATAACAGACCGCTTGAATGTGTTTATGTGAACAAAATCGGTTGTTTATGATAAAGCTCTGCTATGTTATTTGTCTATAATTGTATCGTCGTTTCTTTCATTTTCCTGAAGAAAATGAAGTCATCCGATCGGTTAATGGAGAAATTCTCGCAGCTTGGTTGCTCTAGTTGCCACAGAGGCGATCTTTGGGCATCTCTACCCTTCTTTTATAAAAGGACTGCTAACCCAGTTTCCCAAAATACTGCAAGGGAAATAAACAACAGCATCAGATTAGTGGCATAAATCCAGTTGCTCTAGTACCATAACATAGTTGCCACCACAGGTTGGTGTGGTGTGTTTTTGTACAGCAAATATAATAACATTGTTTAATATTGTTTAAGTTTTACACTGTACTCTTAATATCTCTTGTATGTTGATGTACATTACCATAGTACATTAATGATAAGGAGAGTTTTTTTCTTGTAAATTCAATATATCACCTGATCTTTCAGGTCCTTTAGGATATTCATATGGTTTGAGAGCCGCTCATATAATTGGTAGCATCTAGTAGAACGCCCAGGTGGATGCCAAATGTATGCATGCATAGTACCTTCACTTTTGTTTGCCAAATCAGTGTTGGCATTTCAGATTTGATATGCTATATATGCCTTGCTTTTTGTCCTAAGGGATGTATAAGTAAAAACTTAGTTATGTGTTTTGGCAGGTTGAATAACTCAAAAGGCTGTTTTGTGCACTAATGGAACACTTAGACAGGTGGATTTAAAAATCACATCCTGTGCCTTTGAGTCATTAGACATGTAAGCTGATACATTCAATCTTGTCATATTTTTTATGAGTCATCTACACGAAACGTTCTGTCTTCTTCAATGGGAAGACAACCACAATGATCTGTAACCCTTAAAAACAACTCACATTTGTCCCTAACACGGTGTGTACACCAGACGCGATGCAACGTGACGAAAGACAATAAAACGCATTAGGATCCATTATATTTAAACATTTTGTCCACACTGGATGGGGCAGGATGCGACAATCCCTTTAGAACAAGCCATGTGTCGTGTCCGGTGTAGTCACTGTGTAAAGAAAAAATTGGGATATAAAACACACCAAATGGCCCACAGAGAACTAATTTCTTTTTTTTTTAACACCGATTGTTTAAGGTTTTCAGCAAACCTGATGTCAATATTTTCATATTGAACTTGTTTTATATCAGTTTATTGAAGATGTGGTCAATGTAATGCATGTTAAATGTAGGTCATGTCATTAAAGCGTAACAATTGTTGAATGAAACAGCTTTAGTTACAAAACGTTTTGGTTAAAATTGTTGACGCTGCCACATGCCAACCTGGCAGACCACCAAAAACTTCGTGAAAAGTTTGTGACACCTGTGTTACCATGGACATATAGGGGCTAAGAAGGCCAGTGGGTTTAATCTTGTCTCTCTTTGATGAGCATCCTTAGTTTGGTTTTGTTCAGAAAACTTCCTCATTGCAAGTTTCTTGTACAGTTTGCAATCAGATTAAACATTTTGAAAAGCAGGTTTCAGCCTTTTATCATCCAGTACATACATCCCCACCACATCTCTGGACAGAAAATCCTTTTCACTGTTGTTATATTGATTAGTTTACAACCTTACCCTCCTCCCACTGCTATGTCAACAACCTCCCTGGGTGACAGCTGTTGTGTGTTTTCTCTTGTTCCTTAATTTTCATTGGCTGCGCTCCCCACAGCCCTACATCAGTCCACGCCTGCTTCTATTTCTGGTACTGTCCCCCATGGGATGACTGAGCTCATGGCCTCCTGGAGGCCAAGGATTCCTGGAGATATAGACTGTTGTAACATTAGTTTCGTACATGTGGAGATGCTGTTTGTCTATAGGCACCTATCAGAGCACTTAAAGTCCCAGTGAAATTAAAAATGTCAGTTCTTATTTTTTCATTAAATTTTGCAGCGTTTATATTAAATAGCTTATCAATGTGGGTCATATTCTTTTTAAAATTCATGTACCCTCATAAACTTCAGTTAAAATCTGAAAATGCACTTTCACCCTGAAATGACTATCCATCTTTAATATGTAAATTAGATGGTTGCTCGGCTTGACCAAGCAACCATTAACTCCTCCCTTTCCACTGTCAGACTGCTGCCAGTTTCATTTCAAAATCAAGACAACAGCTGTTTTTACCCATCCAATCAATTCGCTGTGAAAAACGCAAGCCACGCCCACTAACTTTCTCCTTTGAAATTCCTTTTCACTCTGAAATGTTTATGAATCCGGGAGTATAAAGAATCGCAACTTGCAGTACAAAGGGACTTTAAGGTCAGGAGCAGTAGAAATCAATGTGTTTGTCTGGATATTCATTTGTAATCCTGACCTTAACGCTGCTTTCTGGATGAAAGAGAACATAACTTGAAGCTCAGAATGGTTCCACACGCATTGCTTGGGTAGGGAGCTGAAGGTAGTTTTAGGATTGTAATTGACTTCATAATCCTGCTTCAGAACCTAACAACAAAAAACAGCTGGTGTGACAGACCTCTCAGATCAGAATCATGTCTGGAGCAGCATATCGTTTCAAACATGACGAGTGGGTGTGGTAAAGCCCTTGTTGTATGATCTTGGAATGGCTGACTAGGTGGCACAGCGTGTAGTAGATTAGTCGCTTCTTTGGCACCATTAAGCCTTGTTTATACTTGACGTGCCTGCATGAGCATGTGGGTCTGCGCAGCTAAAATGATGTCATTGTTGAGCGGGACTGTCGTGCGCGTGGAGTGTGCTAGGCCTGAGTTGGGGTGTTCATCCACATCTCTGTTTGAAAGAGAATGATTTAGAGAATCTTCGCAAACTTCCCATGTAGACTTATCATTTGATACTTTATAATAATAGAAAGTTTAATAGTCAAAATAAGATTTCAAAGTATTTAAAAGGTACAAGGGCTGTTTGTTTGGTACATACTGTTGAGGAGGAAAACACACTATAAAAACATTTTGTTTTAATCAAAATGTTATTGCAATTAAAATGTTTAGTAAATATATTTATGTGATCGTGTTCAGTTCAGTTTTATACATATGCTTGTATATTTCCTACACAATATTTCTATGTATAATATAACAAACTGGGAGGAAATTTGCTTTTACGCAGTATAAAAATGTTGCCGGTACAGCCCACGAGCGTGAGGTTTTACCATGCCGATTTTTTCCAATCAATTCGCAGTGAAATACACGATCCCATCCCTACTACTTTTTCCTCTTTTGAAATCTAGTTTCATTCAGAAATGCGTAAAAAATAAAGTGAAAATGACTAGGGCTGCAACAACGAATCGATAAAATCGATAAAAATCGATTACTAAAAGAGGTTGCAACGAATTTCATAATCGATTCGTTGTGTCGCGCGACGCGGAGACGTTTGATTATTTAAAATAAAACTTTATTTGAGCGCAGAGCGGAGTGAACACACTCGGTCTCTCTCGCGCACTGATGCTAGCAGAGTTCAGCGCCTCATAGACGGGGCGGAGCAAAAATAAAAAAAAACTAGCGGAGGCAAGATACATGGCGGAGGCAGTGAAATCCGCGCGACCCAAGTCATCCAAGGTGTGGGAGCATTTCACACTAAATAAACAGAAAAAGTGTGTTAACTGCAAAATATGCTAAAGCGACATGGCGGGAGCAACACGGCAATGATCCAGCACCTGAAACGCAAACATGTTTGAGTCTTTGAAGAGGAGGAAGGGTGTTCAACAACAGGTTAAGTCACTACAGAATCCTACTTTTGTTCCGTTTTGAAGTGAAGAACGTAATGTCCCTGGTGCTGATGTTTACTCGTTATCCATCTTGACAAGCATGACAAGTTAGCGCTAGCTCGTTAATAACAGTGTAAAGCAGGGGTGGTATAGTTACTTTGCATTGCAAGACTAAAGACACGTTTTTATTCAAAAAAAGCTTTTCTTAATTAGTAATTTTGTCTCGTTTCCAGTCCAAATATCTAAAAAATCTTAAATCAAGATTACTTGACAAGAAAAATGGCCTGATAAAATTAAGTGATGCTTAAAACTTCTGTTTGAGATTATATCTCATTAAGATTATTTTTCTTACCCCATTGGGAGATAATTTTGCTTGTTTTAAGCAAACAATCACTTAATTTTGAGGTGCTTTTTCAGAAAACAAGACATAATTTCTTATGCTATTTCATGTGTCTAGTAAATGTATCTTGATTTAAGATTTTTTTGATATTTGGACTGACAACAGGACGAAACTACTAAATTAGAAAAGCAATTTATGCAGTGTATATTCTGTGCTTTGTCCCATATGGGTTATTTTTGACAAAATATGTGTGTGTGTGTTGTACTTTTTAATTTAATTTTAAAGTTATTTTATAGCACTTGGTCATCTTAAGCTGTGTTTAAATGTGGTGTATAAATGAACCTAAGCTTCAAGTGAACTTGAGAGAGAGAGAGTGTGTGTGTGTGTAAGTGTGAGAGTTTGTGCATCTGCTAGTGTGTGCGTCTGCAGTGTAGTTTAGAGAACAAGTTCTGACATTCAAACAAATCCTGCTAAATTTTCTGATTTGTATTGTTCTTTATTTTTTATAAATTATTAATTGTTCTGGTAGCTAAGGTGGCAGTTTGTTTAAAAAAAAAGATTTGGCAAACACGTGTTTGTTTTTTGTGTTAGTCAACACTATTATTTTATTTTATTATTATTATAACAGCTCAGGGATGATCAAGGAGCAACATGTTTGTGCACTTTCTGAAGATTTTAGTTCTGTTTTTGAATAAAGGGTTGAAAATGAATGCTTTTCTTGTTTTTGGTTTTTTATCCGATTCATCGATTAATCGAAAAAATAATCAATAGATGAATGGATTATTAAAATAATCGTTAGTTCCAGTTCACAGGGACTTTAAGTATTGCTAAATTTGGTCACTGAGTGCAGCTGTGAGCAAGCCCTCCCTGCTGATACTGGTTTCTTCCAAGGTTTTTTCTCCATTTATTTATCATTGGAGTGTGGGTTCATCACCACAGGGCCGTTTTGGGGTGCTCACAGGGAGACTATATTAGATTGGCTTAAAGGTTCGGTAAATTTCGTTAACATTGCTTTATTAGAATGATCTTACTTGTTCTACAAACACCACAAAAGAATAAACAAAAAATCGAAAAGAATTAAATAAAAAGATGTTCTAGTTTTTATTCATTGATTTGTCTTTGGCAAAACGATATTCTTAAGGGACCGTTTAGTTTAGGCCATTTCCTTTTCAAATGAAAAGTCTGTGGTCTCACCACTAATTGTTAATAATAATATTGAGCGAATGATAGTTCAGAACCGTTGTCTGTTTGAACATCGGTTGCAATGAATAATGGGTAATTAGCTTCAGTGTAGTTCATCCTTTGTCTCTGAATGTCTGACCTAGAGCAGCAACACATCGCGCTGTAATAGTTGTCAAGGTGCACAGCATTTTCTGCAAGTGCCCTAAAAAACCCCGAAGTAGCCCAGTTTATATGAGTGTCAACGAAGAGCCAGACTTAGCACTGAAGGTTTGGCTACCCCACCGGGTGTCACGTCGCCTTGTTCTCTGTCTGTCCAATTTCTGGTTGGTGGGGGCAGTGATCTCACAGCAGCCTCTACATTCTGCCACTGGCAGGATGCCACTAATGTGATTGCTGACAGAATGAAGCCAGAGACCTTAATGAACAACAACATGGAGATGACAAATGAGAGCGCTTTCAGTGGATAGAGGTACTTCAGATTAGAGTGCAACAATTCTGTTGGATAAGACCTGCTTTAAGAGTAACAATGCGTCTAAATAGGCAATATGCCTATTAGATAAAATAATTGTTGAGAAGACAACATCAGAAAAAATTATTGAAATTATTGAAATTACAATACTCAGTTGTCCAACAGCATCCTCAATAGATTCCTCTTAGGCCACATAGGCTGATGAGCTATCAGGTTCAGAAAGTTGAAAAATAAGATGCATATAGTTTTTCTCTGTCAAATAATTGCTCTGTGTTTGTTATATTGTGCGAAGTGCTCTGTGTTTGTTATATTGTGCGAAGTGCTCTGTGTTTGTTATATTGTGTGAAGTGTTTGTAGTCTCCGTGGCCTGGGGCCCGTTTCAATAAGGAAGTTCAACCAACACTGAGTTAAAATCTGAACCCTGAGTTGATTTACTCAGAGAATCGCTACTCTGAGTTTTCAGTTTCAGACCAGCTGATTTGAGTTAGTTCAATCGACCCTGAGTAAGTTCACTCTAGGTTATGAGCGTGCAGCATGGCGATGAAAAGCCATCATCAATTGAGTGAAGATAGCACGATTCACCATGGCAACGGCACGTGACAAAAGCACGTGTTCATTTGTCGCCAATCGAATTGAAGGTACTGTTACAAGCATACGGTGAATATGAGCACATATTTAGAAAAAAAATATTCACTTATTAATGCGCAAGTTTATATGTCAATCACCTTTATATCTTTTTTGTTGAAACTGTGAAAATGGGAATTATATTTAACGCTCTCTCTCTCTCCCTCTCTCTCTCTCGCTCTCTCGCGCGCGCTCTCGCTCTCTCTCGCTCTCATGTAGGTGCAATCCTTCTGCAATAAAAAGATCTCTGCAGAAGCTGAATATGAAATACAAGAACATCTTTCAGGAAAGTTTAAAGAAATAAAATGCTCTTGCTAGTAGGATGCCTGTTTGGGAAATGTTAAATATACGACTTAAAGTGGCCTTAAAAGTTAAGATAAAACGTCCAAACGGGGCCTCACAATTCTCTCCCGACATAAATGTAATTATTGCGAATTAATGCAGCTTCCTTTAGAAGCTCGCGCTTCGAAAAGGGGGCGGAGATTGTAACAAACCCTGGGTTTGTGGAATAAAACCTGCTCCCGACCAGGTTAGGTTCACGGAGTATGTTACTCTGGTTACTCACTCGGAGTATAAGATACCTCGATTTCTGAAATGGGCTTGACTTACTCTGCGGTCGCGGGTTTGACATACCTCGCTTTCTGAAACCAAAAACCCTGAGTATTCCGTTTTCTGGGGTTAACTTACTCTGAGTTTGCACTTACCCTGCTTTCTGAAACGGGCCCCTGGTTCCATCACCCTGGCACAGCTATTATTAACACTGGCACCTTTTGCCTGGTTTGCCACTGTATTAAGAATGTGTGGTTCCCAGTGAAGTATATTACATAAAAAAAAACACGTTGCTTGAAACACTAAACTGTATTGTACTTTTAAATAAAACTCATAACATTAGCAGTTCGTGCTGTCTCTGTCCTCTGTTTTCTATTTCGGAGGCAGATCTCGCGCGCACACCCACGAACACACAAATAATACTTACAAAATGCCTATCCATAGTTACAATGATAAAATTGTAACATTTTTGCATGTATTTTTGTCACCATGTTATAACTTCTTAAGCTAACATTAATAGGCTACTAATGATAAGACGCTCTCAGCCCTTTAGGCAAAAATACTGCTGTTGCCCAGTTAATGCAGCATATAGTAAATAAATTAATAACTTTTTAACATCATGTTTACTTCAACTGGCTCTACCTTGTCATTGTAAAACTTTTATACCCCCATTTGATGTACTCCGCTCCATGCAGGCTGTGGTCTCGCGTCTCCAAACCATAAACTGTATAGCTCCAAACCAAACAGGCTGTCCGTTTTATTTCCACCTCTAAGGGTCGCAGTTTTACACAATACTCGGAACTCTCAACCTGTGTATCACAGCAGAGCTTTCCCTGCTACGTCTTGATCAAACGCCAACAGGAAATACTACTGGTGGGGATTATTGCCGATAGCTCAAATATTCGGTGACGATTAATCGGCGAACAAGATGAATCGGACGACCTCTGGTCTGGAGCACTGATAGAATTGTCTTTAATGTTTTGGCAGATTGGCATCTGGCAAACTTGATATACCCCGACCCTTGCCCTGCCCCTCGATATCATCGTCCACTGCGATGTTTCACTGTAGATTTGTTTCAATTTGGTAGACATCGCCCAACTCGTTTATGAATACAAAATGAAAATGCACAGTACACAGACATATATTATGTAAACACAAACTTTTATTCTGAAGGAGGTTAATCGTTGCACAACCCTTATTGCATCGCTGGTGGAGAAAATCGATATCGATATTGTATCTTATCGAATCAAGATGAACTGTTCGATCAACACGTCATTCGGGATGGGTAACGAGTACCGGTACTTTTTCGGACCGGTACATATTGGGTTGATACCAGAGTATCGACAAGCTTCATGACAAACAATACGGTTATCGATACTTGCTTTGTCTTATCTCTGTGTATTCAAGTGTTAAATGGTTCATTCTGTGTTTTATTTGTCTTTTCTCATGTAAAGCTTTTTGGAAAGAAAAATGCATTGTAAAAACCACTAAATAAATAAAAAAATGGAATGGAATACATTATATTTATTTATATTAAAAAAAATGTTCTGATGACTTAAACATTGCATAAAATACTAGAACTATTCAATAAATCATTTTGCTCATCATTGGATTAACTAGCACAATTTGAATTTATATAAGTGTAAATAATTTAATTGCCGTAATAGCTTTATTGTGTATGTTGTTGAAAAGACCGCAAATGTTTTCATGAAGCTATAACATTAAAAGCAAATTTTAGGCACACTTAGTAAGTACATTAGCCTATTCCTTGAGTGTATTGTCGGCAAGACGGGCATTTAATCACACCCATGTGTGTCTCTGAACATTTATGTGTATAAATAAGTTGCAAAAAATAACTCGATCTAACTTTCGAACAGCTAGAGATACGGAGTTTGTGTGTGCGCGCGTGCGCGAGAGCGATCTGACTGAAGACCGACGATTCAAGTTCTTTATGCTTTAAAATGGCTTGTATTTTTGAAATGGCGTAACTTAAAATGACATGCAAAACGGCAGCTCGATCAAGTACAAGAAACGTGTGTGCAGTGTGCTGCTCGCTTGCAGAGCAAAATCATTGTTATACTAAGGATGTGAATTATATCGACATGATAATAATGCGTAACTCCTGCGGAACCTGCAGGAAACCCGCAAAGCTGCTCCGAAATTCAGGCACCAATTATATTGAAGTGTTTTGCATCTTCAGTATAGTGGATTGTGATTTATTTCAACGTCTGATGCTGCCTTACCTTAGAGAGCATGAACGCGAAGCAGCTCCGGTTAGTAAGAGCTTTCGGTCTGAGAAAGAAAAAAACTTTCTGTTCCGCAGCCTCCCGCGTTGATTTGCAGGACTCGTGACTTAGTTCCAACAAATCAGAGGAGCAGTGGGCGGGCATTACTCTACGCAACAAACTAGAGAGACGTGTTCCGACTGCTCTCGCTAAATTCTTGGCTGCATAAGAGCAAAATAGTGTATTTAGTGTACAAAATAATAATTAATTTTAATTAATTTTAAAATTAAATGACTTTATCGGCAAATCAGCTTTGAAAATGACCGATATCGATTATCGGCTAAATCCTTAATATCGACGCCGATAATCGGCCAGTTCGATAATCGGTCGACCCCTTGTATAAGAGTGGCATCTTTGCGCTTGTGGAACTTTCAGCTTCTGCTTTTACAACGAGAAAGCTTCCGTCAACACCCCTTTGCGGCATAATAAAAGTATTTTATTTGAGAAGTTATAACATTGATTTTAATAATTCGGCCATGGAGTATATATACTTAATTTAGTATATTGAAGTAAATGGTCTAGTAAATTTATCAAAAACAGTACATTTCAATTAATGTAGACATAAGACCAGAAAGTTAAAAAGAAATTCGGTCTCCCAGCCAAATAACCATAGTTATCTAATGTAAATATGTTTGGTTATATTATGATGTGCACATCCTAAGTGGCATAAGCGGTATACTAAGGAACACACACACATTTTGTTATGTGCATTTTCTGTTTGCTCAGAAGCATATGCAGTGTTTCCCCTAGGTTTAAAGCTTTGGAGGGGGGGGTTGGTTGGTTGGTTGGTTGGTTAGGGAAAATTGACGAGAAATCTTAAATCATTTCCTTTTCACTCTTTATGTGCTATCTAACTATCTATCTAACTATCTATCTAACTATCTATCTAACTATCTATCTAACTATCTATCTAACTATCTATCTAACTATCTAACTATCTATCTATCTATCTATCTATCTATCTATCTATCTATCTATCTATGTCACATAAATTGGTTGTCTGGGAGGGTAATGCTTTTTAAAAGCAAAAAAATGTTAACATAAGATATCTATTTAAAAAAAAACGTATTTAAATCTGTTTAAAATTGACTTTTGCAAATAACCTTTGTTAAATTTATAGAAGAATTTGTTAATATTAATGGACCGGAGCTAAAATAGTTTTATTTTTTAACTAACAACTAAAAAAAGATTTATAAATACTAACAAATATATTGCTCATTCATTGTTCGTTAATGTTAGTTAATACATTTATATGATAAACAAATTTTAAATGGGCTTTTTTTGTGAGACGATTTTGTTCTATGATGCATTTATTGGAGAATAATCCTGTCAATCGCAGGGAACGCGCGCTGTTCTGGACGTCATCACGTGCGCTGTTCTGAACGTCATCACGTGCGCAGGACATTCCCATACAACACACAGCGGCCTGCATAGCGCATTAAATATCTCTCGTCTTATTTAATCAGCAGATTTACAATGTCCTGACTAAAAACTTTTGAAACACACATATGTAAATAGTAAGCGGCATGTGATTCATTAATATACATTTTACTTGTCATCCGGTGATGACTGGACATTTGATGCTTGTCAGGGGCAGGATGCGCAACACTTAGAATTGGAGCAGGAGAGCTATTCCGGCTGCTACTCTCAGTAGAGTGAGTGTTGCCATCTTCAGTTCCATGTGAGCGCTTAAAAATCGCAAATATTTTCATCTGGTTTTCATCTGATTGACGCGACATATTTCCTGCCGCGCGCTCTCTGTCCGCTAGTGTTTGTATGTGAGTGTGCGCGCGTGCGCACAGATTAATTGTAAACGCGCAAACAAAAACAGAAAAGACATGCAATCGTGGAAATATGATAAATAACATATTATATTGGCTATTTAGTTTGTTTAATAACATAAAAAATTGTAATCTGGCGCTATAAAGAAAATCAAATCAAATTTACTTGACGTTCAAGGGTGGCGGGGCTAGCCGCTAGGAGGGCGGGGCGCCCCTCTTATATAATGGTAGGGGATACACTGATACGTAAACTGCAGTTCTAAAGCTCAGCAGTAATAAAGAAACTTTAAATGTTTAACATAGTTTCACATCATGTGTTTTTCAATCAATTCATAGAGCATAGTATCGATAACAGTATGGATAAGTACCGATTGTATCGATACCGATACAACTTTAACGATACCCATCCCTACAGATCATTAATATGATGTAGTGTTGTCACGATACTGGAATTTCTAACTTCGATACGATACCTTGAAAAATATCGATACTCGATACCATTTTCGATACCACAGAGAAAAAAACTGCCACAACATTAAGGGGGTAATTTTTTTTTATTATTATTTAAAGATAAATATAACATATATAATGTATTATAAAGAGTTATTAAAGGGTAAAATGTATTATAATTCTTCATAATGTGTGTTGTAACGCATTATGTACTGTTGCAGGTCGAGTCTCATCTTCTTTCTGGTGCTACAAGAGAATGCCAAACTTTAATAAACATATTTTTTTTTTTGACCACACTTAAAATGAACTGAACTATGTAACTAATCTTAGAACTTAAGTTAATGGTAATAGATATTTGTTAACATGAATAAACAATGAAAAATACTTCCAAAACATGTATTTATCTTAGTTAAAAGTTAATTTAATCTAACATTTACTAATACATGTACTAATTAAAATCCAAAGTTTATATTTTTTTTCATTGGAACAGAGCAAACATGATCCGTTGTATTTTATTACATACTGTCATCAAAGATTAAAATATACTGTAGCAAATGCATTGCTCATCGTTCATAAATCCTGGTTAATACATAACATTATTTGATGAACATATTTTAATGCCGGATTCACATATCACCGATCCACACACGCAAACTTGCGTGCATCACACGCGAAAACAATGCTCACTGGATAGACATGAAGACAAATTACAGAATTTAATTAATCATTTTTTGAATTAAGTTAATTAAGCACAAGTTAATTTACATTTGACCAGAGTTAAAGTATTTAAAGATTCACAGCTAAAGATTCCTCAGTCGGATTATTTTAACTTTAAGAACTACGGTGAAAAAACGAGACAACACTCATATTATCATATTAGAGGTGTTATATTTATATTCACTTCACTTTTGCTATTTAACCAGTGCGAATGAGACGAGACACGTGACAGACACTGCGGTCACGTGTGGTGTTTGTCAACGCGCCTTTGGAGATAAGTGAAAGTGACAGCTCGGCTAGGATCGTAGTATCGATTCTTCGGGAAATTAGTATTGGTACCGTTCAGATATTTCAGTATCGATATTTATCGAAATATCGATATTTTTGACTGACTGATTTATATTTGGATTGAATTAAGGTACAGCTGACTGTAGACTTTTTGTACTATTGAAAATACATGGAATTAATAGAAATCTTCTGACATTTACATTTACACATTTGGCTTTTATCCAAAGCGACTTACATTGCATTATCATCTACATTTGTTTCTAGGTATGTGCAATCCTCTGGTATCAAACCCAATGCTCTTACCACTGAGGTACAGGAAAGCTTAATATGCTTGTAATCCTCCTTCTGTATACGTTTTAAGCAAAAATTATTAATTTCAGTTTTGCACAACTATTACACGCAAATTGTTTGTTTTGACAGCAAGAACTCTCTCCGGTGTGGAAATGATTTTGTGATTCAGTTTGCTTAAAATGAAATGACTCATATTTCATAACCCTCTTATTATTTCTGTGGAAATAAACCTTTACAGGAGAAAAGTGAGGATGTTAAGTCTGGGTTCATTTTGATCTGCTCATGGCACAGAGCAGGAATTAGGCGTGAGTTTCTGTAGTTGTTGGTCTGTTGACGTGACTCACAGCGGTCCTGATGAGTAAAAATAGATGGTGATGCCTGGTGATGGTAATTTTGCTATGATGGATCACGATAAACCTCATGGTGATAACGATGTTGGTATGTTTAGAGACACTTTGGGAGAAGAATGGAGTAATTACTGTCACAGTCTCTCTCTCTCCTCCCATCTTGATGCGGTTGGTGGTTTATCAACTGGTTGTTATGGTGATGGGAAGGATGGTATTGAGTGTGCCAATAATCAAATGGGTGTAGCTGATGGGTATAGACTGGGGAAAAGAGGCAGATGTTCCAACCAATTTCCCAGAACCCTCTGGAGTCACTTTCAGCTGGAATAACAAAAGACCGTAAATCAAAAACATTGAGATGATTATAATAACATCCTAATGTGGAGAAAAGAGGTGAAATACAGTTCCTTCTGACTGAGTGCGTTAAGTCTTTTTCATTTTAAATCTTGCGTAAGAACCCAAAGCATGTTAAACTCCCATCAACTCAAATCCGCTGTCGTGAAAGCGAGATTTCCGATTCTTTCATGAACCGATTAAGACGTAGACAGATTAGTGCATACACTACTGCGGCTGTTTGTTTGCTTGATATGTTATTAAGGTATTTCAGCTCATACTACGTAGCATATGGGTCAGCAGATTGTTTTGTTTATTCCTTGTGGGTGTTGGACCTGCTAAATTTTACGCCTCTTACCATATTCGGAACATCAGGCTGCGACGGTACAATGAGATTTACAAGACCACCTTACTTGCGTTTAGATTTGGGCGGTCTTAATCAAATCGTTTTACAAAATGACGTAGATTCGCCGGGTTGTGGTTACACGAGGGGTTTCAGGCAGGTCTTGGTGAGCACTCGCTACTAGATAAAATACATCTTTTGTTCCGACACTAACATTTTTGCAATGTTAAGTGTCTAGTACATGCATGAGCAGCTTATAACACACCAAAGACAAAGAAATACGCGTATTTCAGGCGAATCACCCCTTTAAGGTTAAAAAATGTTGTATTTTCCACATATCGTGCATGTTTGTATCTTCTTTTTGCCCCAGCTCTCTGAAACGTGCAGGTTTTTTACACAGCCCATTGCTCTAAAAAGTGAGGTTTGCATTGTGATTGGTTGAATACTGCAAGCGTGTGACGGAATTGTAACGCCATTTGAGTGCACGCAGTGTTTTTGATAATACACCCGACAACGGAGAGCAGATCACTGGGGCTGAGCCTTTGGGAAGAAGTACCAGCTGCATCCAATTTAACATGAGTAAATTTGGACGGTCACCAGTGGCGATCGCTGAAAAATATCACTTGTAACTGCGACCGCTTTAGAAGCAGTCTGGAGCCCAGAAATGTTCATTTCATATTTTAAAGTCCCTCATTAGTATCCACCTCTGAAATTGTCTCATTACTTGGCTTATGGATAACCTCTGCTCACTTGTTGCAGCAGAGGATCTGTAGTCATGGCAACCCAGTATCTCTCTGAAGCGGGTCGGTTCTGTCTGATAGGACTCAGGCAGATTAAATCTACTGCATGAAGCTCAGAAATTTGGTGCTGGAGAACCCTAGTTTTCTCCTGAGCTTCTTTCATGTCCCTCTAAACTCAAATATTTTTCCTATTGTTGTATAGCATTTCATAGATATTGGTGGAGTCAGTTTTTAAAAATGTGAGTTGAGGTAGGATCTTTTTAGCATTAAAGGTTTGGTTGTTTACAGCTTTCCTGCCTTAAACTGGTGTTATTTATGTACAGTTTTCTATCTAGTTTTTGTAGTTGTTTTTTGCACTTTCCTTTTTTATAGTCCAAAAGCACATTATTTGTCTCTTCTTATCGGTCTGTCATCTATTATAGGCTCTTGTGCCAGTGTGTCATTGTCCTCCGGGCGTACACTTCATCCTGAACCCTGACAAGAGGACAGTCACAGCTGCTCATATATAGAAACGTTTTTCATCACAATATAATTGACATAAAATTAGATTTAGAATGGTTTGGGGGTTTTTGTTCAAAATTTTATTTTAGCATCTGTGAATGTTCTAGAATGTTCTTCTCTAAGTTGGATACAAAAAATCAGCTTTCCATATATTCTTGATGCTATATTTGAACTAAGCACAGTTTTTTGGAAGGTACTTCAAGGTCTTTTGTTCACAAACCCATAACATCATAATGACGAATATGAAGAGAGAATTACAGTTAGTAACAGGATAAGATGGATATTAAATGTTAGATATCAAAGTGTGTATTTATTTCTGGTGATTGTGTGATGTGTTCAGAGAGGTGTTTAAGTATGAAAGGAAACCTTCAGTTGTTTTTCATGACCTGAACCCACACATATTCACTAGCAGTCTGTAATTACTATTTCAAGCAAGCGCTGAAGACTATAATGAGTGTTCTTCTGCAGGAAAGCCGAACTTCAGCAAATAATGATGAAGACCAAATTGGCTAAAAGACTTACTGTAGGTAACACAATGAACCTAAATAAAAAAATCTCGCATTGCTTATGTTACACAAAACTAAGTAGGGATGGGCAGTATAAAGGTATATTCTGTTGTGACCGAATAAACTGTCAGCCACAGCAGATTTTCCTTCTCCGTGTTCTATGGTATGTAATCAAGTGGGCGTGGCTAACCCATGTGCAAACTGAGACGGGACCAGTGTCCAATTTAGCCATTTTGTCTATAAATTGAATGACTTTCCCCCCTTTTGTTTAATGGTCTAGGGACAAATCTTGCACATTCTTGGACAAACCTTATCTAGATCTGAGATTCTCCCACTGATAAACAGTTATATTTCTATAGATCGTAGGGCTGGGCAGTATGACCAAATATTTATATAACGGTGTTTTCCAGATTTATACTGGTTTTCCTGTACATGGTGGTATTTTTTGAAACACATTTTGTACTGATTGAGAGAGGAAATAGTGCTGTTGATTGACTAAAAATACCCTTTTATACCATCATTGTGACAGTATCCTCTATAATAACTGCAAAATTTAGACTTCTTTAACCACTGAATAGCATGCAAAGGTAACTTGCATACAAAATATTTAAGCAAATAAATAGAGAAAAGGGCTCGAAAATCAAGAGTTAGGAGCATCCACACAAAAATTGTATTGTTGACTAGTTGAAAACAAAATCAGAAAAACTTTATTTCAGTAGAGCAGAATGGTAACAATTGTACCATTAAAACAAGCATGTGGTGTCTGTTGTGTTTTAAAAGGTCACAATGGCTTCATGATTTCCTGAAATCATATTTTTAATCATAAAACAAAGGCTTTAATTAGATATGTGGGAGGGAAACGATTGCATCACGCTGTCAATCCTCCTTACTGACCCTTATTTCTCATCACAGCATAAAGAGAAACAGTTCAAACTAAAACGACATCATGTTTTATGCTTTTATTGGGGAGATATGAGTGCTCTAAGTTTTCCATTAAATCAAAAGGCACCAGGCTTCTTCTTACACTGGTACACTGTGTCTCAGTTGCTTCATATGTATATGTTGGATATTCATGTTATTCTTATAAAGCCATTGAAAAATCCAATTGGACCTAAGGTAGGGGTGAGATAGCTCAAGATCTGCTAAAAACTTCTAATTGTTAACCAAAAGTATCATTTGTTTTGCTCTCGACTCTCATGCTGTGCCTTCAGACAGATCACTGATCCCATAAGCTGTGGCAGATCGAATTTTCCCTCCGAGTAACCCCACTAATCCATCTAACACGTACACATTCAGCCTTCTGTCTCTGACTGTGACCTTGTCAGCACTTGTCAGCCCTCCCGTGAACATCACCCGAACACCACCGGTCCCCTGTTCGTCTCATCTCTCAGCCTTACCACCAGCCACCACAGACAGTCAATCAGGCTAAAGGAACATGATATTAGTTCATACGCCCTACAATATCTGTGCTATAGGGCATTAGACAGATTTTACTGGACGCAAGTGATTACATGGTGCCAAAATCTTTAAACATGAAATCAGACACCTGGATGCTGTTGCACAGCTGCACAGAACATTTATCTGAATTGAAGACAATCTTGTGTCAGCCAACTTTGCTATAGACTCTGAATAGCAGACCGGTAATGAGAAAGGGACAGCTGAGTGATTTTAGATTAAAACTGCAAGAACATGAAGGCTGCTAGAAACGCTAGCATGATTTTGCATGTTGCATTTGTAAACGTCAGAACAACTTTAGCAATAATTTCGTAGGGCAGTTGAAGAAAAACAAGTCAAGTTAACAAAATGTCAGAATGGTATTTATTTAACTCACCCCTTTCAGCCACATTTCACATTAATTATCTCGCTATCCCATCTCGAATGGGGGGTAGGTTTTCTTAAATACGATGTGAACAAAGAAATCTAAGAAAAATGCATTTTCGTCCGATTTTTTTCCAGATTGGAATCTGAGCTATGATAGAAATTAGAGTTTTTGTTGCTTTTGGATCAGTATATTCTGTACTCTTTCAGAAGATGCGTAACAGGAGCCCCTTCTGTATAATAGTAGTACCATTGAAAGTCACTATTTAATGGAACTACTGATTCTCTTTTTTTGGTGGGACTCGATGGATCGTTGGAAATTGGCTGTTCCTAAAAAAGTGGAGGCAGATTTGAATGCCATTTTGCAGTCAGTCAGTCATTTGAGCCCTGCCCTGTGAAATGCACTGATAAGTCGCTTATAAAAACGTGTTAATATTTCATAAAAAGTAACAAGTCATAATAAGTTGAATGGCGGCGTTTATAAAGGCTAAGCATACGTTTGCATAATGCTCTAACTGAGACAGTCTGATGTGATGACCTTCAGAACAGCCAGAGAGAGTTAAACATTGAATTAAAGATGAGCTCATCTGAATTCTGTTAAAAAGGACAATGTGGGATTTGGTGGCCATTATTAGGCAGGATGTTAAACATCAAGTCTCTTTCTTTCTCTGTGTGTGTCCCATTTATTGTAATGCAGTATTAATTAGAATTGCCAGGCTTCTGTGTTCCCCCTTTGGTCAGCAAGTCGATGCTGACCTCAATGATGTACTAATCTATTTCTCTCACTTTCTCTCTCTCCGTGACGGGCAGCTGTCAGATCTGAGGATGGATGAGCTACAGGATGTGCAGTTGACTGAGATAAAACCCCTTCTGACAGAAAAAGTGAGTTCACACAAACATCTGATTCCCCTATAGCGCTGTCAGATGTCATCTCTCCGCCTTTCTATCTTTATACACGTCTCACCCTCATTACCATAATTCGATCCTGGGCCAAAGGCTGGTTACCAGGATACCAGAATGTACCGATGAGATCAGAATGATGATGTTATGAATGTCATCAGATTCTAATCTCACAGTCTTCGATACCACCAGAATCAAATATAGCCAGAAATGAGCTAGTGTGGTGGAGGTCAAGAACAGGAGGAAGGCGGGCATGGATGAGACCCTTGTTTCCCCCATGTCTGCTTACAACGTGAAGTATACCTACTTGGACTTGTTTTTTCATTAAGCCACACGAACCCTGATCACAAGTGGTCACAGGAGACACAATTCTGCACATGCACACTTAAACCCTTTTCAGATATCCAAAGCATAAACTCTGTCTCCTCTGTCTGTTTTCCAACAGAATGGACAGAACTTCCAGGACTTTGATTGTCAGGTAAGACTCTCCTGTGGTTAATATTTAATTTAATGCCTCAAGCACTTTTTTAATTACTTCATTCACTTACAGTCATTAACAAACTGCACTGCCAGTTTATTTCCCATCACATACTTCTGATCTTTACTTAACTGTATGAGTAATAGAATTTACAACTATGTATCTTTGTTTTTCTCTGGCTGTGTGGGAGGGTTTGTGGGTGGAGAGTTGAGCTGGAGAAGAGCAAGTGATGTACACAAGTGTTGTCCATATGTGTTTTATCTCTGAATAGCACTTTTCAAATCCAAAGAGCATCAGAACACTTCATTCATTCAGTTAATGCCACTTTTATTTTCCCCTCACTTGTTTATATTCCCTCTTGAGAGATCATTCATTGGTCCTCGGCACATTTAACTGCCCATTTCAGTCTCATCCCATAACGGTTTATTCTTGTGCCGTGGGCTCCGCAGGCACAGATAGCAGCACATTGTTGTTATTGTAGCTTACAGGCTTTCTATTATTCAGCGGCCTACTGTCCATTATCTTAAACCTGAGCAGACTGACATTTGAATCCCAGCAGGTCCAAAGCGGTTGTCGTCCATTTTCACCCAGGAAGATGCAGGTCCGATTACTCGGACATGAGCACTTTTGGTTATCTTAGAATGTGTGTAGTTGAATTCTTATTACCAGCTTTAGGACAGTGATGAAAGTGAAAGTAGTTAAGCATGTAGCTCAGTCAAATGTTTACAAACTCTGATAACCAAACAGTACTCCAGCGGCTCTACCTCTTCTCTGAGGCAGGTCTCGCCCCTTTTTGACGTATATCTTTGGGGGGAGTTATTAAAAGCACTCGGAATAGTGACATCATGTACCCGCGAAGTAGAGGGATGTAGTCCGATTCCAGCCGTTCTCTGTAGTCCTTGAAAAGCGAATTCTGTTAAAGACAATATCTCGATTGGCATTTAACTTTGAGCTTTATCCTTTTGCAGGTATTATTTATCCTATAATAGCAATATTATACACTTACTAAAGTTTGAAAAATGTGATCCCGGTGAATGGCCGTGATTTTAGTAAAGTTGTGTAACTGTTCTAATTTTTATTTTATTTTTGGAGGACTTTTACACATTGCATTTCAACAGGATGTTATGTCCACAACGTATTTGAGCCCTGGTCTTATGTGTCAATTTTTCCAAATTAATATTTTTACATTAGCTGAATAAATAAGCTTTCCATTGATGGTTTTTGTAGGATTTGACCGACAGGCAACTGTTGAAAACTCTTGAATCTGAGGGTGCAAAAAAAAACCTATTATTGCAAGGTTCCAGACTAACTTTTTAACTATGAGCACTCTAGCCCCTGACAGAAATTTAAGGAGTGCAAGCAGAAAATTTAGGGGCACTCCTTAAATCAGCCTGCAATTTAATTATTGACATTTTTCCCAAAAACCAGTATTACTGATCAAATACTTTGTAATTTCTGTGAGTTGAGTCTATTTATTATCAATGTGCAATTTTCATTTCAGATGGATATGACATTACTCGATAACTTTTTTAAATTCTGTGCTAAAATTTTGGAAAAATCTGCGGAATTCTGTGGAACAGTTTGAAATGCATTTCTTCAGAAATACATATATGTGGTAATGTGTTAAAATTGTTTTAAAATACTACCTGTCTATGCATTTAACGTGGTTTGGTTCTGCTCATCATTTAAATAGAGGCAGACCAAATTAATACTGAATTCAATTGAACAAACAGGAAACTTGCATGTCATTTTGTTTGAATAAAGTATGTTTTTTTTATAGTGATAAACCAAAACGAAACGGCTCGTCTTTATACCTTTTACGGAGATTTTATTGTGCATTAAGGACACTTTTCATCTTATTTACAACACAATTTAAAGAACTTCATATTCACTTCTTTTTCTTGTTGTGAACGGATTGGAAATGATCCAGCACTGTCTCAAGTAGTCAACAGATAAAGGGCGTATTCTGAAATACTCTGTGGTTAGTTTATTTTTAAATGTCTCAAATATCAAATCGTTCATCCTCAGGCTCGAAAAATCTGTCACAGCAAACAGCGAATCTTAGTAATGCGCTCACTTTGTATCTTGTCAATGATGAGCTAAGCTGTGACCCAGCCCAGCACGCAGCTCTGGACTCTCTTCTTCTCACACACATAGGTCTACACTGGTTGGCTCATGATCTACTCGTCTTTTCACATGAGATATAAAAATTAGAAAAAAATCCAAATTGGTAGGTCGCACATGCGCGAGTACTTCGTAGGAAATTTACAAAATATCTTCAAGGATCAAGATCTTTTCATAATATCCTAATGATTTTGCCATAAAAGAAAAATCAATCATTTTGACCCATACGATTGTTTTGTTGGCTTTTGCCACAAATATCCCTGTGCTAGTTGGGACTATTTAAGGTTTTGTGATCAAGGGTCACATTTAATAAGGGCAATTGATTAAAGATTAAGTAACTCACGCAGTTTCTGCCAATCTCATAAGAATTTAGTACCTAAACAGTAATATTGCGTACTTTGTATCTTCCAATTGTATTTAGTTTGATCAAATTTATAAAAGTGTACAGGTACAGCTCAACGATTATTTCCGGAAAAAGACGAGCGCATGGAGGCTTGCATGCACGAGCACACAGACATCCCAGGAGAATTGTCCAATAAGGGACTAAGAACCCTTGTTACGAAACGGGAATCCGTGTTTGAAAAAATCGTTCGAAACCTGTACGAACCCTGGCGGAATGAATCGAGCTTGTTTTTTTGACAAGTTGACCACCATGTTAAGCTTGAGAAACCAGCACGTTTAACATTGTAAAGAAGTAAGAATGCATGAAATAGCATTTTTCTTGAAGTTTTTCTTGAAGATTCTTCACAGTGATGCCATGGAAGAAGAATTTTGGGTTCCACAAAGAACCTTTAAGTGGAACAGAAAGGTTCTTCAGATGTGTAAGGTTCTTCAGATGTGTAAGGTTCTTCTATGGTGTCAAAGAACCTTTTGAAGTCCCAGTGAAATTAAAAATGACAATGCTTATTTTTTCATGAAATATTGCAGCGTTTATAGTAAATATAATGTGGGTCAATTTTTCTTTTTAAAATGTATGTACCCTAATTATCTTCAGGTAAAATATGAAAATACCCTGAAATGACTATAAATCTGAAATGATGTAAATTAGACGGCTTGGCCAGAGCATCTGTTAACTCCTCCCCATCAACTGTCAGTCTGCTGCAAGTTTCAGAAAAACTCAAGCCACGCCCACTAATTTTCTCGTTTGAAACTCCTTTTCACTCAGAAATTTGTCAGAATACTGAAGTAAAAACGATCGCAACTTCTGGACTGTATTTAATGACAGAAAATTGTTAAGCTACAAAAAGGCTCTGTTGTGTGCATTTGTATTGAAAATCTTTGCGTGAACCTACGTAAAGTCTCTGGTACGTTTCAGTAGTCTTCCGTTTAGTACCTCTTGTGCTATCTGGTGAGGCTCATGTGGAGTATTCTTAAAGCATTGAGAATCGCAAAGTAATTTTCTGTAATAGCTATGTTCTAGCAAGGATCAAGCCAACATTCACAGGTTTATATTTAGCCTCCGTCTGCAGGTACATGTCAGCTGGTTGAATAGAGAGAGAACTACATCATCACAGTCGCACACAAAAGATGCTTTATATGTTACTGTATTCATTTCAATTATGTCACTGAGAACGAGAGATTGACTGCTGGTAGTGGTTTGTTCGTCCATCCATCATCTGTGTGGCATGAAAAAAGTTTTTTTTTTTTGCTGTTGGGTAGAGCTGGTAGCTATGCAACAGTGTGACTTGAACTATTACATAATCTACTGTCACTGAAATCCTCCACAGTATGACGGAGGAAACTATAAGTAAACTTAACTGACTCTCAGGGCCTGAAATTGTGCAAGTTTGATCATATCGGTACCCTGAAGCTTCTATTGGTTGATGACATTACAGTCTTCTTAAGCTTTATGGTTCCCCCAGCATCCTATCATCATTAGGAAGAGCTGTTGCTATGGTAACACTGCTAACTTTGGCTTGTGTGAGATGCGAATGAGGCTCTGTTGGTGATGTAAGCTGACACCTGTTGGGCTTCTCCTGCAGAGGGCAGCGTAAATACATAAAACATGCAAACTGTTTTTAGAAACCATATTGTCTTTTGTTTTGTGTGTCTTTTTTTCTGTCTGCATCTTTGTGCTTCATATATTTTAAAATACATAATTTGGGGTAAAATTACTTTGTTGAGGTAGTTGTTTGGTTTCATGTCCCAAAAATCAAATACGCCAGCATCATGAGCTGCTTTGTTTTTCTTTATCTAGCCATTTAAAGTAAAGTGTGCAGCCCCGGTTCTGTGGGGGATATGGCTTTAGGTCAGAACCCACGAGGGCAGCGGATGCGTTAGATGGGCGTGATGCCCGTTCCTTCAGAGAAGGGCTGGCACAAAAGCATTTATTCATTATCGACACCCTTACACCTCATTCTGCGTTCTCTATTTTTTGTCTTTTATCTGTCTTTAGGCACAACCACATACTTGCAAATATTTAAAAACGTATTAAATGAATAAGTAAATTAAACCCCAAAGTATCATCTTTCCACTATTTGTAGCATTTTCCGATATGTAAACTTTATCGTGTTCAAATTCAAATTTACACACCCAAAGTTCTTAGGACATGCATTTAGAAGAGATGGAAAAACGGATTTTAAGATTTCAAAAAAATGTCTGCGCTGATGGATGCCGCCCTCTCTGGGTCATTAATAGTATTGCATCATTTTGAAAACCTTACTTATGTGTTTCAGTCAGTCGTTCACTGTAAGCTTACCTTTTCACATTTGCTCAGAAGTCTCTCGTCTCATCTCTGTCTGACTTCTGAGCAGATTTGGAGCATATCAACAGCTTCCTTGGCAGGATACACCTGCTGCTTGATGTGGCTGCACATACACGCTTAAACTTATCAAGGGTGTGTTCCAGTGCAGGGGTGTATGAGCGTGGGCCGATGCACAGGGGTCTTTCTTTGCATCTTGTAATTGAAGGGAAATCCTTGTTACCTTCACCCACTCTTTTATCCATCAGGTGCATCCTGGGAAAGACTCTAAAGTTATATAATCTGAAATGTCAAGTGTTAGCCTGTTTTTCTAGGACCCCCTTTGCGGGTGGCTTAAAACGGCGGGTTGTATAACGGTAGGTATGCTCAAAGGTCATGAAAGAATCTCATGATCCTTACTTTACATGTTCTTTAACGACATAGACAGGTTTTTATACCCATGTGTGCTGATGTGTTTTTTATAGGTTTTTAGTAGTCACAAAGTTTTTGTCATCACTGTTCAAACTATGTTTGAGTGTGCAAGTACACAATATACAAAAGTATACATACAAATATTAAATATCCGTGATATAAGTGTTGTTTGGTTACCAACGGTATTCGAATATCTTCTTTTTGGTTTTACAGTACAAACAAAGTCATACAGGTTTAGTATGTCATGCGGGTGAACTTAAGGAGTGAATCATTTTATTGCTCATAAATATTGTGTTTTGTTGTAAAGTGCCCAGATTTAGCTACTCGTAAAACATGTGTAGAACCAACAATAAGAACATTTAGGCGGATGGAATCAGACCTAGAGTTTGCTTATGATTCACATGTAAAGACGTGCCTGTATTGGACAGGAAACCCTGCACAGGTTTGGCTGAGGATCTACGATTCCCACACCAAACCTGCTAATATCGTGTTTTAAATTCCTTGAACTGTTATCGCTGAGACTTTTAGAGACGTGTGCATGTGTCGTGCAGCTCACATTTGTTCATGCCTATCACCATGGCAACAGCAGACTTGAAACAGGTGTGTTGTAGAATGTTCGATTCACTGAATTTGTGTAATACTTTCAAATGGATTTGTTTATTCTGTAAATTTCATAATAGATATCACAACACACAGACAGACATGCATACATGGACACACACACCCCACCCCTTTCACCTGACCCTGTAAATCCAATTAGAGAAGCCGGAGTGCCCTCCAGAACGACCCCTCCCCTCTCTCTCTCTCACTATGACACTCATCCAATCATTTTATACCTCTGCTTTATCATCACATTTCTCTCTTATTTTCCTTATTTTCGTGCCCGCTGGCTATTCAGGAAAGAAACATGCTTGATCTTTTTATCGGTGGGTGTATAAAGGCCATGTGATCCTTCTTTATCCATTTTGGTCCACCCTTTTTCTTTTTATCGCGTCCGTCCCCTCCCTCGCGTCCTAAGCTGCCACCGCCCCTCTTACTAAGGGGAGTGAGAGGAGAACAGGAGAGAAACGTCTCTTTGGATTTATTTCGGTTATCGCTGGATGAAACATGACCGCAGCGCTGGATCTCGATCAGGTTTCCTGTGTGGTGATTGGCGTGGTGAGTTTCGGACGCTCTGCGTAAGAGAACATGAGGGCATGTTTTGTTACTCACTAGCCTGTTGGGTTCCCTGCGAAGCGGCAGCGGGAACTTTGCTAATATGAATAGTAGCAGCTTGTGTTAGAGTCTGTTGAGTTGTTGACAAAAATTCAGTGATTTCTTGCATAGGTAATGATGCGGAACGATGGGCGTTGCTTTTTTGTCTGAGGGAGGTTTACATGTGTTTTTTGTCATGTGCATCCATCTGCCAAGGGGAGGTGTGTGTGTATTTGCTGTTTGAGAGAAAGAGTGATTGCAATAAAGACAACATGCTGTCTGTTGTCCATTTTGAAGGTGAACGTTGGGCTGTGCAAGTCTGTTACTTGATAAGTAACTTACCTTTTTCTTGATAAGCAAAACCTAAATAATATTGAATAAGTCAGCATACACACAACAGTCTCCTGAATGCAAACTGCATCTTGATTATTGATGTAGTTTTTATTAAATAAAATAAAAATTTGGCCTAATATTTTATAGAGATGCACCGAAATATCGGCCAATAACGGTCGATAAAGCAAATTTTCACACCATAGAACCTCGGCCGATATTTTAAAAACAGCCGATAATAAAACCGATATATCCTGTAAATCAAAAGAGGACAGGAAAATGCAAGGAAATTTTTGCTCGGTCTATAGAAAATGTTAAGAAACATCACTAGTTGGATGTTCAGTTTTAATAGTCATTATTATGAATTAAAAACATTCAGAAAGTTCAGAAATATATATTATCTTCAGAATCGGTATTTGCAGATATCACTCTGAATAATCGGCTATTGGTATCGGAGAAGAAATTTAGTGTAGGCGCATTTCTAATATTTAATAATAATAGTGTTAATCTGCTTGTTTGCTTTTGCAGTCTGATCAAATTTTTGGACACGGAAACAGTGGTGCATGACAGCAGATTTATGTTAAGTTACAAAAAATAAACGTTTTAGTCTTATTTTGTTGCGTATTTGCATTATTTCACAAATAACTATAAAGGTTTCAGAATTCAGATTATACACCTTAAGTGTGTCATTTTGTACAGTCCTGGTGTAACTCAAGCTTTGTTTCAAGCTGCTTTTATCTCCTCTTTGAAGAACTCTTTCAGGCTGAAGAGATACTGCACTGACAGCTGCCCGGCCTCTTGATGTAGTTCAGCTCATTCTCCCTCTTTCATTCTTATTAGAATGTGGTTCTCCCCGAGCAACCCTCAGGCACTACCACAGCTCCAAATCTCTCTCAATTCATCTCCATCCTCCTAGTACCGCCTGCATGTTACGATGTTGTCTTGGTAACTGAATCTTTTTGCGGCAAAATGTTCCTGGATTGCATTGTCACTTTCTATTTGTATGTTTTGTCTTCAGTTCTTACATTGATTTTGTAGTGTAGTTCTTTTTTTATTTTAATTTGAAAGATTTTGAAGCATTGCAAAATTCATTGTTTATAGGGATAGTTGGCCAAAAATTGTAAATTCTGTCATTTACTCAAGTTGTTCCAAACCTGTTTAAGTTTGATGGTTCTGCTGGGTTTTGTTGCAACAGCTGTTCGTAAGTTACAGCTTAGAATAGTTTTGAAAGTTAAGTGCACTCAGTTACACCTTAAACTACTTAATATTTAGCATTGCACCATTTAACTTCGATGAAGCGTAACTTTACATTGAAAACAAAATATATATGGACGCGTTACTGTTATAAATAAAATAACAAATCAAATGAACTAAATCAATAAGCTCTTGTTTAAATTCTTTAAATTTTTAGCTGATCTTCAACACCAACCCCCATCCTTATAAAAAATCACCCACATTAATAAATAAATATATTTTATTTTCATTGTATGGTTTTGTTTTTAATCAGTATGTCTTTTTTATTTATTTGAATTATATATAAAATACTAATTTTGTGACACGTATTAATGACCTTCTGACCTACTAGCTCCACTATCAAAAAGGATGCGTTAAATAATTAGAAAGAAAGTTTTCCATTTTAGAGTGGAACCGAATAAAGGACATAGTTTGTTACAAACTAACTTACTAGTTTCTAAGGCTCCAGTGTGGCCGTCACATTCAAATGTAAGAACTTACAGTACCAATGGCTGGTGCGACCCTACTCTGAATACAGAGAAAGATATTTGGAACTTGGTTTTTAACCAAATTGTACTGCCACTATTACGGCATTGAGTTGTGACCCAGTACTGTTTGGATTCCCACGTTCTTCAACAAAGCCAATTTTGTGTTCAACATTCTTGCAATTGTCACCACTCTACAATTTTTTTTTGCAGTTTTTATATTTAAACAACTTCTTGGCAATCGTGGCCTAATGGTTAGAGAGTCGGACTCGTGACCAGAAGGTTGCCGTTTCGATCCTCAGGGCCTGCGGGTAATGATTGAGGTGCTCTTGAGCAAGGCACCTTACCCCTACTTGCTCCCCGGGCGCTGCAGTGATAGGCTGCCCACTCCTCCTCCGGGTGTACGTGTGTTCACCACTTGCTGTGCGTGTGTTCACTACTCACTGGATGGGTTAAAAGCAGAGGTCACATTTCAGTATGGGTAACCATACCTGACAAATAGGTCACTTTCACTTGATTTAAATGACAAACAATGCATTTGTACAAATGCAGTTTTTTTTACAAATCCTTTCATTTGAGATGGATGTGAGTAGTTGTGCAGCACATCAAAATATACACTGGCTGATCATCGGCTGTAGGTGTGGTTCAACTGGTGTCAGCTTGGAGAACTGTTTATTTTTAACAGAAGTGATGTATTTTTATCACGTCATGACATGCTTGGGTCCAGTTTAGAAACGGTAATATTACGTAACACCTAACAACAACAACAGTCTACAGAATACCTAAGTTGAGATGTTTTGGAGAGCCATCCACATATGTGTACATAACCGCCATGTCTATTTTTATGTGTCTTATCTTCCGTGGATGCTGGTGTGGTTTACTTCAGCTGCCAGCTGCTTGCTTGTTTTTAAGATTTTCTGTTGAAGCCGTGATGCTCACAGACATTACCTGTGTCAGGTTTACAGCCCTCATTTTTGCAAACAGTTGGTATTCCCATTGTGTGCTAATGTGCACATGTTTGGTGTGTTTAGATCATTATGGCTTATGAGAGAGTGTGGGTTTTTTAAGTGTCTGTGGAACATGCAATGGTGCAGAGTCTTGCAGATTTATATCAAAACAAGGTCAGTGTTTGGTGAAGTTTTTGCTGAACTGAAACATCACGCTGCATGTGGAATGAAATTAGAGCCAGACCTGCTGGTTTCCTGTGTCCTCAGGGGGTCATCACAAGTGCTGTTTGCCGGCCTCGTTCCTGCGGTTTAGTCCTGTCCCATATACGCGTTCTAACTCCTTTTTAATTTAGCTTATTTTGAAACAAGACGTTCTAATGTGACGTGTCTTGATTGTTGTGGGGATGTGAAGTAAGAATTACATCAACAGTGGGCAAAAACACCTGCAATACACACATTTTCATTTTAAATCAGAAATTGTAATGAAATGCATTGTACGTTTATGGGTATTTAGAGACACTTTTTGAATAGCTCGGCAGATATTTCGGTGCAAATAAAAAACACGATTAATGGACACATTTATTCCCGAGACTCGGATCCAAGTCATAAAACAACTATTTGTCATCAAAGAATTTCTATTTGTGATAAATTTCATAGATCTTTATTGGGTATTGACTCGTTCCGATTCTTGTCTACTTGGGCTTCCTTCAGTTCATCAACCTTAACATTTATTCTCTGGATTGGTTACAGGAGCACGACATTGAGACCCCCCACGGTGTCCTTCACGTCACGATGAGGGGGACCCCGAAAGGCAACCGACCTGTCATTCTCACCTATCATGACATCGGACTCAACCGTAAGTCATTCTACAATCGCACCGCACTACAATCAAGCTTCTGTCATTGGGTGGGACACTGTATTATCATTCATGATGAGGAGATGGGTGGGTTGTGTGTTTCACAAACCAACAGATGTAGATGTAATGTTCCAGAATATCCTGAGTATTTAAATGTCCAGTTTGTGAAATTTAGTGGCATCTAGCAACCAATGGCTCACTTCAGCCCTCCCTTTCGGAGCACTACGGTGGCTGACACAGGACAAAGATGCCACGTTTTTGCTTCTTTGCTGAAGGAGATAACATATATAGGAAACGTGCTCTGTAGAGCACTTTGTCCGTTTCGGGCTACAGTAGAAACAACATCGTGAATGTAGATGGAAAAAGCTCATTCTAAGGTTATAAAAACAGAACGCTTCAATACACCTCTGAAGCCATAGTTCTGTTTATTATATTGCATTTCTGTTATATCACACATTGCACCTTTAAAGGGATACTTCATCCAAAAATTAAAACTCTGTCATCGAGTTGTTCCCAATCTCAATTCAAGTTTATTTATATAGCGCTTTTCACAATGTGTATTGTTTCAAAGCAGCTTTTCAGGGCAAACAGGAAAAACAGAAAAGGTAAAACACAGCACAGTGCATTGTATTTATACAACGAGTAAGATCATACTAATAAATAATATATAATTTCTAAATAAATAAATAAATGCAGTCTCCCGGTGAGCAGGACAACACTGCCCTGCTGTGGCGAGGAACCCAAACTCCAATGATTGATTAATGGAGAAAAAAACCTCGGGAGAAACCAGGCTCAACCGGGAGGGCCAGATCCCCTCTGACGTGTCATAGCTGCACTCAAACTGCTGACATGTGATTTAAGTTTAGCATTTAATACCAAATATTGTAACTTCAGCATTAATGAGACAAATAGTCCGTCTTTGCTCTTGGTTGGGGGTGTATTGGTCTGAGCTGGGATGGTCCGATGGTCATATATCTCTTGGCTGGTGGTGGAATTGCCTTAGATGGAGCTGGGATGGTCAGTCAGTCTGCAGCTGTAGCTGCCGTTATCTCAAATTGGGGATCGGCATCTGTCGGTCGTCTGGACATGGTGGAACTTCTTCCTACCTCGGGATGGGCATCCCGAGGCAGAGGCGGAAAGAGAATAAAGAGAATAATTAGCGTAGCTGCTGTTCATTAACTATGCATTAAGTGAAAGCTTGGCTGAAAAGATGTGTCTTTAATCTAGATTTAAATTGGGAGAGTGTGTCTGACCCTCGAATAGTATCAGAAAGGCTATTCCAGAGTTTAGGTGCTACGTATGAGAAAGCTCGACCCCCTTTGGTGGATTTAGTTATTCTAGGTGTTGTCTAAAGTCCTAAGTTTTGAGATCTTAGAGAGCGTGTTGGGTTGTAACCTGATAAAAGCTAGGTTAAGTAAGTAGGGGCTAAACCGTTTAAGGCTTTGTAAGTAATTAAAAGAATTTTAAAATCAATACAATACTTAATGGGTAGCCAGTGAAGCGATGATAAAACTGGGGTTATGTGATTGTATTTTCTTGACCTAGTAAGAACACTGGCAGCTGCATTCTGAAATAACTGTAGTTTGTTTATCGATGATGCAGGACAACCACTAAGTAGAGCATTGCAGTAGTCAAGTCGTGAGGTCACAAATGCATGAATAAGCTTTTCTGCGTCAGCAAAACATAAAATATTTCGTAACTTGGAAACATTTCTAAGGTGGAAGAAGGCTGTTTTTGTGATATTTAAGTCTGTATACATTTCTTTGTTCTGATGAACACAGAGAAAGATATATTGCAATTCCTGTAGCTCAGTGGTAAGAGCATTGCGTTAACAACGCAAGGTCGTTTGTTCGATGCCAGGGGATTTCACATACCTATGTATAAATGTATAGGATACTGCAATGTAAGTCGCTTTAGATAAAAGCGTCTGCCAAATGCATAAATGTAAATATAAATATGTGGACGAATCTTTGTAACCAGACAGATTTTGCCCTCCATTGACTACCATAGTAGGAAAAGTATATTAGAAGTCAAAAGTCCCCAAGAACTGTTTTTCAAAATGTCATCTTTTGTGTTCAACAGAACAAAAAAACAATACAGGAATGTTTCCGACCATAGAAGTCAATGGGGGGTTCTAAGCATTCTTCTGTATATTCTGTATCGTGCTTGCTAAATTCACGTTGTTGACAGGATGCCCATGATCATTTCAAAATGTTTTTCTCTCCTTTGCAGATAAGTCCTGTTTCAACACACTCTTTAACTTCGAGGACATGCAGGAGATCACCCAACACTTCGCGGTGGTCCATGTAGATGCTCCAGGCCAGCAAGAATCTGCTCCTCCTTTTCCCACTGGGTAAGACAAACCTCATGAAAGAAAAATGCATCATGTAACTATCTGATAACATTTGTTAATTACAGCCAGTTTTTTACTTGATGTGACTTTGACAGACATTTTGTTGCTTGTTTCTTCTTTTAGGTATCAGTACCCAACTATGGATGAGCTTGCCGAGATGCTGCCCTCAGTTTTGACCCAGCTGAAGTTAGTTGGAAACTCCATATATATTACATTAATTTAAGATTTTTTCAATGAAACAACATGCGTGTGTGTGTCTTTACTAGAGATGCACCGATATTCGGACAATAATGTGTATCAGTCGATAATAAGCTATTTTTCACACTATCGACTGAAGGTCTAAAACGATGAGGGCCATTATATCCTGCCAATCAAAAGAGGACAGGAAAATGCCATAAATTTGTTCTCTGTATATAGGAAATGTTAAGAAAAATTCCCAGTTTGATTTTCAGTATTAATAGTCATTAGTTAAGATATATTCATTTAATCTTCAGAATCGGTATCATTATCAGCGGAATCTTTAGGTTTTATGAAATATTTGATAAACTGTGTTTTTGCATCAACAGGATCAACAGTATGATTGGTATCGGTGTGGGCGCAGGAGCCTATATCCTCACTAAACTGGCTGTAAGTAATTTATCTATGCATTCATGTTATAATGATCAGTCAGACATGATAGTAGTCATAGTAAATTATATGATGTGTAAATGGATATGTAAATAAATTTGAGGTCACCATGAGAAGATCTTGGAAGCATTATTGGAATTGCTGTCTGTCCTCAATCTTCAATAAATTCTCCCACACCTCCCGATGAGCTAATCTGAGACAACATCACTTGAAACACACATACTTCACGCCCTCACCCTACACAACACCCTAATTAACCATCCAGACACAAACACGTACTGAAAGAATTAGACCCCTTGTAAACGCATTAAGACTCATACACACACCGCTGGTTATCATTAAAACCACAACACAATTTGTCGTTACTTTTTATGAATCTCCTTGTCTTATGCTGCCAAACTTTCATTAAAGACTCAATCCCCTCAGTCCAGCGGTTCTTGTTCTCACACCTCAAGCAGCTTGTACCACACGTTATTGTATTTCTGTCGCACACGCTCTTTCATCACAGCGTGTGTGAGCAAACACCCACCTACGCAATCCAGCAGAACAACCTTTTATAATCATTCGGATTGCACTTGTATGTGCTCGTCATGCATTTGTCTCATATCCGAGTGACACTACCTCATGTGACCGAGGGTCTCTTTAGCTTTTTCGCAGAACAGTGGAAAATGAAATTGTGTGAAACCTGTGCACTACATAGCTGAGCTTCTGGTTTAAAACCAAGTGTGAGCATTGCCAGTAAATCCTCACTCTGGACACAGACTAACTGAGAACTTGGTTAGGGTGTTTGAGTCTTGAGTATCTGGTCAGGCTAAGTCTGGGGGAGGTGTTTGACTTGAATTATAAACTTTCTCAGACTTTTCCAGTGGCTAAGCTGTTTTCTATAAAACATACATGCTCTTCTTTGAATGGTTCTCATGTAGACTTCCAGTAGACTGAGGGAAATGGATACTCCTATCAAGTGATATAAGAAATACATTTTTATTCATTACAAGCCTACATGTGATGTCATTTTGTTCCCCCCTTCAGCTAAATGAGCCTGGATTGGTGGAGGGATTGGTGCTCATCAATGTGGACCCCTGTGCTAAGGGCTGGATTGACTGGGCCGCCTCTAAGGTAAAAACATGGATGCATCTCCAAAAGAGCGTTAACCTCCATGATTAGCCAGTAACCAAACGGCGACCCATTCCTTCATACCTCAGATTTCTCAACAGATTAGTGACTTGATCTCCTTAAAGCTTTTCTTAAGTGCTTTAGTAAAGCTCATAATAATTTTACAGAACGGATTAGCGCACTAATGGAAAATGTTACACAGTTGTGCTTTATACTGAAAGGTAGCGTGTGTGTGTTTGTTTTAGGTGTCGGGGTGGACCAGTAGTCTGGTTGACATTGTGATGGCACATCATTTCAGCACGGTATGTCAACAACACTCACTGTATGTCTCTACATATCTGGTAAACTGAGCGTGTCTCTAGATTGGTTCGGGATGTACAAAACTACAGATTTTTAGAAGCGACTAGTCAACTAATCTGTTATAAGGAAGCTGTATAATAAGACTTGGTTTGAGGTCACTTGACCCCAGACGGAAGCTTCCAATAACTGTCTAAAGGCCTGTTTACACCAATGGTGGTGTAGACCACAGCTATTAAAGTAACACTTCAGAGGAATGATGCTCTTAACATGCTGATTATTAATGCTATTAATATCATAAATCCTATATGTAGATACAAGACATTATGGTTTATAATATTCCACAAATCTATAAGGCAAACAATAAACTGACTGACATGTAAAAAAATACTTTAGTACGGCTGCATTTGAATTTACATAAGCGTTGCAGAAAAAGTGTCTATTTATTTACCTGCTCTTGCTGTCTGCAGGTATATATCCGACGTGTATTTGGTTTGGAGTGGAAAGAGGTCAAAATGAAGCACATTTGGCGCTAAATACATATATTCGAAGATGTAGCAGAAAAATATTATCAACATAAATGTCCATGAGTGCGCGTGATGTGTTCATCTCAGTTATGTAGACGCGCTGATTTTTTTTTTATTGTTCATTATGTCACCTGTCATCCGGTGGTACATGGACTTTTGCTTTATCAGCGAATGTTGCCATTTTCACCACCCTGGGGGTGTTTAAGAACGCAATTTTTTTTAAATCTGCTTTACAGGTGGTTGACACAACATATTTTCCCACACGCTTTGTCCGATGGTGAAAGTTTGCTTATGTATGTGTGCACGCATCGGGTCGGAACTCGATACCGAGAGCAGAGGAGAATCGTAAAGAGACGACCACTTAGGAAAAGAAATGATATGCCGCCATGTAAATAAGATAAATAACATAATGCAATTTAGTTGGTTTAATACGATAACAAAGTATAGAATTGTTATATCGGAAAGGTCGCCTTAAATGACTTTTATTGTGATCTGACGCTAATTTAAAATTATTAACTTGACCTTCAAGGGGGGGCGGGAAGTTCCTGTTGGAGGGGTGTGGCGCCCCCTTAGGTGATGGTAGGGGAAACACTGTATTGACATTGACAGCCTATTAAAATCAAATTAAAGGGCTCACATAACCTTAGAATAAGCTAACTGTTATTATCCTTTGATGTGGACACTAGTACATTTTTAGTTACAGTTACGAAAGCCCCACCGGCAAAAATATTATGATGAAAATCACAAGTTATTTCTTGTTTTGACTATTGTGATCCAGTCCCTAGATTCTATTGGTGTGCTCTGTTTGTTTTTCCTTCAGGATGAGTTGACGGACAATCAGGAGATCATTCAAACGTATCGTCTCCACATCGCTCAAGACATCAATCAGGATAACCTGGGTCTCTTCTGCAACTCCTACAACAGGTGATTTAAAAGGATACTCCAGCCAAAAATGAAATTCTGTCATGATTTACTCTCAGTCGAGTCCATATCTGCAGGGCTCAACAGTAAGGATTGCCGATGGCCCGGGGCCAGCATGAAATACCCTTGGGCCAGTTAACAGACATGTCACTTGCCCGATCTGGCCAGTGCTGTATCGTAATGAACATTTATAATATGCGCGTTTTTATGCCCTGTCTATTTAAAATATTCTCAAAAGGATGCAAAAGAAAACTCTGTTCTGTTCTCACAGAAAAGCCCCAAATCAGACAACGCGCAAAATACTGAATTGAGTTCTATTTCACGACTTCCTACTCTTAAACATACAGTGCATCCGGAAAGTGGCTGGGCCACTCAAGAACATTCACAGGGTTGTCCTGTAGCCACTTCTTTGTTATCTTGGCTGTGTGCTTAGGGTCATGGTCCTGTTGGAAGATGAACCTTCACCCCAGTCTGTGGTCCAGAGCGCTCTGGAGAAGGTTTCATTAAGGATGTCTCTGTACATTGCTGGATTCTTGCTGGATTGCAGGATCTTTCCCTCGATCCTGACTAGTCTCCTAGTTCCTGCCGCTGAAAAACATCCCCACAGCATGATGCTGCCACCACCATTCTTCACTGTAGGGATGGTTTTGGCAAGGTGATGAGCGGTTCCTGGTTTCCTCCAGACAAAGAGTTCAATCTTTATTTCATCAGACCAAAGAATTTTGTTTCTCATGGTCTGAGAGTCCTTCAGGTGCCTTTTGGCAAACTCCAGGTGGGCTGTCGTGTGCCTTTTACTAAGGAGTGGCTTCCGTCTGGTCAGAGATGGTTGTTCTTCTGGAAGTTTCTCCTCTCTCCACAGAGACATGCTGGAGCTCTGAGTTGACCATCGGATTCCTGGTCACCTCCCTGACTAAGGTCCTTCTCCCCCAATCGCTCAGCTTGGCCGGGCGGCCAGCTCTAGGAAGAGTCCTGGTGGTTCCAAACTTCTTCCATTTACGGATGATGAAGGCCACTTTGCTCATTGTGGCCTTCAATGTTGCAGAATTTTTTCTGTACCGAGATCTGTGCCTACAATCCTGTGAAACACAAATAAAGATATTTGGAAGAATGTCAGTAACCAAACAGTTCTTGGACCCTGTTGACTCCCATAGTATTTTTTTTCTCTACTATAGCAGTAAATGGGGGACGAGATCTGCTTTGTAACTGACATTCTTCCAGATATCTTCATTTATTTTTAGCAGAACAAAGAAATGTATACAGGTTTGAAACTATCTGTTTTTGAGAGAATCAGGACAGAATTTTCTTTATGGGGTGAACTGTCCCTTTAAATGATTTTCAGATGTCAGACCCTTAAACATGCCGACGGGTTTGTGGTGCACCGCTCCAATATCTTGGTCTGTCTGTAGTTCAATTTTATACAACAGTTCTTTCCGGTTGTCGAATCTGATGTCCTGAGAGCCGTGCGATGTTTCACCATGGGAACCGCTTCACCGTTTGTATCACTCCGCCACTAATCTAAGTCGGATTATGAAACTGAAAGTAAACATTACAAGTTACATTAAAAAAATATGGAGAGTGTCGCAGTGCATTCTCGTTGAATGTCCTTACAGTCTTTCTCTTTCATTCACACTCATGTCCCGTTTCATTAATTCTCGCTAATAACTTCACTGAAGCAGCACTGCGCTAAAGTGACGGTTTGAATTTGTGATGGAGGAATGTTTAACTGGTACAGCTTGGCTGGAATTCGTGATGGAAGAAGGTAGTACCTTTAAAAACCGGAGGGTTATAAAGACACTCCAACGTTGTGATTTATCTACACACTTTTGCCGTCGAACTGTTGTATAAATGCAATATCGTATCATGTGGCCTGATCCAGGTTTGTTTTGTCCATTATTACAGTCGTCAGGATCTGGAGATCGAGAGGCCCATCCCAGGACTTAACGAAAATACGGTCAATACACTGAAGTAGGTTACTTGGTTGTTTTTTATGTTGTTGGACACGGTCCTTTCATTTTCTAATGCTTCATGTTCCTCTTCTGTTGCCTTTCAGGTCTCCTGCCCTGTTAGTGGTTGGAGACACATCACCAGCGGTGGATGCTGTGGTGAGTAACTTATTCAAACTCAGGGCCTTGACATATTTCACATCATGTGGTCTTGTACCCTCCATATTCACTTTTTCTTAAATAATCTGGTTAATTTGTTTTTGTTTGTTCAACAGGTTGAATGCAACTCGAGGCTTAACCCCACCAAAACTACACTACTCAAGGCATGTTTAGTTTTTCCTATCCAGAGCAATATCATCATTTCAGTGTGAGTAGATGTTGACCTACTTGTTTCTTCAGATGGCAGACTGTGGTGGACTTCCTCAAGTTGTCCAAGTAAGAATAACCTAAAACCTGTCACAGAATCTGTTCCTACATTTAATTATTTTGGCTTTTCTGAAATATGAATCTTTTTTTAATTGTAGCCGGGTAAACTCGCTGAGGCTTTCAAGTACTTTGTCCAGGGAATGGGATACAGTAAGTACCTGTCTTCTTCCTGCCACTTTAAATTCCACTTTATTGTTAACCGTTTGATCATATTGTCTTTCTCATAATTCAATTTGTTACTTTCCACTGTGTGTATAAAATGTGTCACGCGTTTGCGTTTGGTGTTATTGCATCTTGTTGTAAGAGAGATGTCCACACCTAACCTTGACCGACAGCTATTCTTACCACACACTTGTTTATAAAACCATTATCGCATCATGACTATTCACACCTAGGTTTGTTATGTCTAAAACAGGAATAGTCCTGTAAATACATGCATAATAATATATAATAATATATGAAGGCCTGACATTTGCTACATTGTGCCTGACATATTTATATTTGGTAAAAATATAATTGAGTCAATTGAAAATCCTACTTTTGTTTGCGCATGTATTTATTTATGTGCATGCGAGCACCGCTAAACCGTAATTGTTCCAGGAAAGCACATGATCCCCTTGGTTCAGTCATATCAGCAATGAGATGCTTTGATAGGAACACTTAACTGCCACAATGACGCTTGTCCATCATTGCTTATCTGAGACTTGACCTGATTTACAATACAAAGCATGATGCCGAGATCGATGAGTGTAGCAGGTCTCAGATCAGGTCTTTAGTGAAGCTTCACTAACACATGACTTATCTTCCGTGTGGCTGTGCAGTGATCCGTTCCTCAGAGTGTAAGTACTCGAGTGTTCTCGAGAGCATGTTGTGTGGCATGAACCCTGTGTGAAAAACCTTCTGTATGATCTTCAGCTCTATGGTCTTGTTTGCGGTTTGAAAGATCTTTTGACTGTATAATGGGTGGATAGCATATTTTACAAATCTTCAAGCATGCCGCGTTTAAGATCTACGCTGCATTCAGCACCGTGTAATGTTCATATGCTTACATTCAGAATAGATGTCCTGTTCATTTGATATAAACATTAAATGAAGTGAAATAGCATTCAATACTGAGAAGTATTAATAACAAAATATTTCAGGAAAGCAGTCACAAATGTACGTGTAATGTCGATGAGCAAACTTTAATGCTCAAGGGAAGTTTCTGTAAGGGATGTTCAGCACATTACACTCCTCAACCGCTGTGCTTTTCTTGTTTTAGCTATAAGGTGTGTATCATGACTGTGGGAAACGTGATCGAAAAGGTCTCGACTCAGTCCGAAAGTGTGTGTTCAAATTTTGATGTGATTAGTCACATTCCTCCTTGATAATTCACTAATCTAATCCTTTGATCTGTTGACCTTTCTGTCTGGTGTTCCTACTCAAAAATGCATCACTACTCTCAAAAGACTGCACACATAATGTTAGATATTAGTGCAGAGATAGTGTAGGTGGAGCTAATGAAAATGGCACAGTGCATTGAATTACATAAAAGCATTTGTTCATTATTTACATTTAAAAAAAATTCCTTATCCCATCAATGGTTGGGCTTGCGCCGTTTGACACAGTTTACCTTTGAAGTGGGGTATGTTTTGTCACTAGGTCACTTTTTAAAAAATGTTTTATTTGTTATTTTATTTTTATTTATCTCGCGGTTATTGGCCATATTGATATAATGTGACACCCCAAGTATTTTAGGAATGCTAAGCAAACCTGGATTCAATTTTTTTCTTTCTTTTTTGGTCCGGACCAAAATAAAACGGAAATGACAAATATCAACACACCTTTTTCCAACAAGAAATGAATGTCAAGTTTTTCTGACATTTGCAACAACCTGCAAGATTTTTGTACATTTTATCTAATTCATTACACACATTTATACTTTCGGTTTATACTCGAAAAGTACCTAACGTACATCTACAACTGTATAATTTTGTGTCCGTGGAATTATTTGTGAATGTAGTATGAGTCAACAATGAGTGAGATGAATCTACATTTGTTTTCAGTCTGGTAGGTGGGATTGATTGTTAGGTGTTTTGTTCTTTTCTTGTTACTGTTTGGATTGTGCGATTAGTTTTTTTTGTTTTGTTTCACCTATCAAAACCCCCTCACACATACACACAGCATTTTGGGGGAATATCCCAACAGAGAACTGTTTCCCTTCTGAAAAAGCTCTCTCACTTTCTCATTGTGTACTTTCATATTGTTTTTGACCACAATCTGAGCGTTAACTGGAGATTATTTTATTTTTAATGTAAACGAATATTAATGTTATTATTGTTATATGTTGAGTGAAGTTTAATGTAAACTTAACAGTTATTGATTATTTGCGGATATCTACTGAAAGTTAAGTTTAGGCCACACATTATCATTGACACTAAGATGTTAATACCTTAATATATAATCTCAAATATCCCAAAATCAGTCATACCCACCCAATAAAAATGACGGGTTTGTTGTTTTCCCGCTGGGTATCAAATTTCTTGCTGTGACGTATCGCTCCTACACCTGCTTCCCGACTTTCCTTGCGTCTTCTCCTGTAGCTTCTGCTTAATCTGCCATTCCCTTTTCTCTTTCCTGGCTCTATCAGGAGGTAATATCAAGTGTTCTGTCTCTTTGGCGTGTCCCTCATTTTTCTACCTTATTGTGCTTTTCCCTCTTTTCTTTCCCTTGTTGAACATTAAATCCAATGGCAACAGTCCCTCATGTGCTGCTCAGCCACTTGAACAGCGAATCAGGTACCAGGAGATCAGCCAGCACTTTCAGCTGCGCCTAAGCCTGCCATCTCAACCCCTCGTGCTTTCTGTCCTCGTTGTCTGTCCATTCACATCACTCCTGTCTCAATCACGAGGTCTTAGCGTGTAAAGCATGTTAAATGGACATTTGTCAGTATGTTGTCCTTGTTTGTTTATGATTATACTCTCTGAAAGAGTGTGCGTGTTCATGCACACTGTTATTCACTGTCGACCGTATTTTTTTCTTTGATTTCCCAAAAACATGCATTTACTTTGCATGTCACATTCTGCATATCTGACTTCATTTTGCTCCAAAGGTTAAAATGAATCTGAGCTTGAACCTGACTCAAGGATTCTCTTTCCTTCATGGGAGAATAATGACGGTGTCCCAACAGGGTGGATGTGGGACCTCGGTGACCTCTAGAGAGGTTTCAGTCTCACAACTGACTTTTAGGGCTGAATCCCAATTTGCATATCTGTACTATGTAGCGTGCAAAGTTATGACTTGCGTTTTTCAAACCGTAGTACATTAAGCTGCACAGTTTTTTAATATCTTTCTTAATTTGAACCGCGCATGGTTTTTAAGCGAAATAACCCACAATCCCTTGCGCTGTGCAGTTTCTATTGCTCCATTATGCCATTGCATGGTACGATACAATCTAACTGCAATTCCATTGGTATTTGTACTCAATGCAAATGTAGTGTTCACACTTGACAACTGTGAAAATTGGGATTCAGCCTTGTGATTTCGTAATAAGAGTTATTACCTGTCAATCAGTGCAGTCCACTCATTATTCTCCCCTTACTGGTCCTCCATATGTTTGGATCCAAATGCCGGGACCACCCGCTGAGCAACATGCCCCCATATAGGATCCTTCCACTCGCCATGTTTCAAGCAGGTTCATCGCTTTATGCGTATTTTCACCTTCTTTGGTTTTTCTCTCCTTCTCTCAGTGCCCACCGCTAGCATGACCCGGCTGGTGCGGTCTAGGACCCACTCTGCATCCAGCATGGGTTCAGCGGACGGCTCACGCAACCGTGCACCCACCAGCCCAAAGATGGAGGGCGCCACCGGCGGCTCCGTCCACGACAACCAGACCAGACCACAAACCATGGAGGTGTCCTGCTAAATCACCTTCTCTCCAGTCTCCGACTGGGATCATTCACCTCTATACCCGCACCTCTCAGATTTCTTTTCCCAATCCATCATTTTCTGTGTTTACTTGTTGTTCTCCTGTGACCAGAATGATCTTGTCGAATAGGGGACGCGATGTTTGATTTGTTGTAATCCACGCATGGACGCACACACCGTCATCCAGATAGGCTTAACTCTTTATTTCTTGAATTTGTTTACGCTTTGATGTTTTCATACTCGGTATGGCTATATATTTAGTTGGAGACTGTTGTATATTCAACAGTCAGAGGAGAGAGTTTTCTTTCCCTCTCTGTCTCTCTAAGCTCTTCCTTGCCCTTGTGTTTTCTATAGAGATGACCAAACTAGTTCCTCTTGTCATTTGTTTCCACCTTTGCAAGTCATTTATTTTCTGAATTGATTTCTTTGTTTTTGAAGTTGTTATTTGTTTGGATTTTCATTTATTGCTGTTATTGTCTTTTACAGGTCATTAAAATAGCTAGCTAGGGTCTAGCATGACCCTTATTTAAACTAGACATTTATATCCGTATTGTTCGTGTTTGTCTTTCTACAGACTGTATAACTTAATTCTGTTTGGTTTTTATCGATTCTTTGGTTTATTGTATTACCAGACGCTACCTGGTCCAGCGAAGAGGTTGCCCAGGTTTGTATTTAAACAAGTAACATACTAAACATGCTAAAATGATCTGTGCTTAGGCATGGCAGACATCTACCGGTCTGTAAAGAGGAACCATAGGCACCAACAGATCTGTAGCTTATACAACACAAACACTTTGCCTGCTCTTAAACACACAGATTATAGATGGGTTTACTGTTCTCAATTTCTTCTGTACAGTGGATGGATATCTCAATAAGGTTATTATTTTGACTAACTTTAATTAAACTTGGTCTTTGTTCCTATTTTAATGGATGGCAATTTTCTGTCAATTGCTGATTGTTCTGCTGCCTTGGGTGAGTTTGTGCGTCGTGCTTTGTCCTCCAAGCATTTAGAGGATGTTGTACTGCATACTGTCCGCTGAGTATATCTATTTGTACTAATATTGAAATAAAGTAGTTGTACATAAACACTTGTGTGATTTATTGTACGAGTATGACTGAAGGGATAGTTCGCCAAAAAATGAAAATTTTATATATAAATATCGTTATTTCATTCACCATTATGTCATAACAAACCTGTAATAGTTTATCTTACTTTAAGATATTTTGAAGGATGTGGTAACCAAACAACACTGATTCCCATTGACTTTCATTGTACAAACACAAAACCACTGAAACATTTCTCAAAATATCTTCTTTTGTGTTCCAAAAATATCTTTTTGTGTTCCCCGTCTTTTTGTTGTAAATTTGCGGTATGTTCCTGTAATTGCACAAAAATAAACTGTAACGTAAAATCCTGTAAAAAAAAAACTTTTTCTCTAAATTTACGTCTTTTTACGCATTTCAAAAAAACACTCAAGATTTGTAAAAACAGAAAAAAATACTGTTTTCATTATACGTGAAAACCAAAATTGCAGTGTAAATTTCCCTTTAATAGGGTTAAGAAAGAACATATTTTAGGCACAAAATTGTTTTAAACACACTTGTTATTTTATTTAAAAGTGCTATTCAAAACACTTGTACTAACCATAACGGTGTTGCATGATTCAGATGTAAGTTTCCAATCCCAACTTAGATTTGAGATGACACACTTTAAATCTATTTATAGCAACTGTTGCACACACACTTTGAGCTCTTAGCATGACCACAGCAGAAAGAAACATGGACTGATAAGAGAGCATTGCTGAGTCCTCTTTCCATCTCAGCCTTATCTATTTTCATTTTCTGTGTACACTTATTGATTTTAATCAGAGATTTGCTGTTTTATTTCTTAAATAGAACTTGAACTTTGGTAACCCAGTTAACCACCCTACACCCCACTTTTATGCAGTGGTGAATTCACTCACTTTGTTAAAATGAAGTCTTTGCACGTGATGGTTTATTTTATAAAAAACCTTTAACATTGTGCTGTATTTGTGTTTAACAGTAAATTTATAAAACCCCTAACAGTGTCTTAATGATGGGTGGCATTGCAATGAATGTATATAGCGACTGCATTCTTAAAGGGACAGTTCACCTCCAAATGAAATTTCTGTATACATTTATTTTTTCTGATGAACACTGAGAAAAATATTTGGAAGAATGTTTATAACCAAACAGTTCTTGACCACCATTGACAACGATAGAAAAAAATGCTTATAGAATGTTTTTGTTTTATTGAACACCAAAGAAGATATTTTGAAGAATGTAGGAACCCAAGCCGTTCTGGGACACGTTTGACTACCATTATTATTTTCCCTGTCAATGGGGTCCAAGAACTATTTGGTTACAAGCATTCGTCCATGTATTTTTTTATGTTGATCAGAACAAAGAAAGTCATTCCGATTCGGAACAACTGAATTGTGAGTAAATTATGAATTTTTGGGGTGAACTGTCGCTTTAATGCATCTAAGCAAATGTAGATTACCTGAAATGCTCAACTAAAAATATGAAATATAAAATATGAATTATGATCTACATCTGTATTTTTGTGAAAAATTGGAGCTTGGATATCATTTAGCCAGAGTACTCTATTCAGTTTCCATGACAGTTATTGCTATGGCAATTGCCTTCCTCTAATATTGGCACCCTTTGTAAATATGAGCAAAGAAGGCTGTAAAAAGAAATCTGCATTGTTTCTCGTTTTGATCCTGTATTTAAAAACATCAACAAAATTCCAACATTTCATTCAAGTAAAACAAATTGAAAGTGGGGGAATATAACATTGTGGACAAAAAATGTTATCTTGACCAAGATTATCAGCACCCCTTGAAATGCTTATGAGAAAAATACCTCCCAAGTATATCCCCATTAATATTTTTATTTTCTGAGCACTCCATGGTGACTAGAAACAGGATGTTGTCCAGTCATGACTTCTTGTTGCACAGGAGAATAATATTAAGTAACACAAAGCCCAAACCCCCTTTATCATTCATCACAATGTGTAAAAGCAAAGAATATAATTCCGATGTGCAGCAAAAGATTGTTGAGCTACACAAAATAGAAAGTGGATTTAATAGGGCAATAAATAACAAGTTTTAATGGCACTGAAATAATGATGATGTGCCTTAGTAGATTTTATGAAAAGAAGTTACTAAAATATACTTAATTATGTTCCTGTAATTAAACATTTTTTGTAGATATACCTACCATGGCAATTGATCTGAAGTTCCCAGCATGCTTTGTATCTGACTGCATTAGGAGATTCATTTTAAAGGTTAACTTTCATTTTAAGCGTTTTTCAGTAAAAAGAAAGACTTGTTCGTGTATTTTGTTGATTAATTGTTGGTATTATTTTTAAGTTTGGGTTTTTAAATTGTTACCATTGTTCAGTAGAGCGGTGCTTGTGGCTAGCATGAGGAAAGCACCCTATTAATCATAAAGTGTGCTATTTCACTTTTTGAGCAGTAACTGTGTCTCTTCTTACTTGACCATCTATGTTATAAAATAATAGTACATTTCAAAATGAAAGTGATCAGTGAAGTTTGAGTTAGACACATGTTTTTATTCAGCTTAATGTTTTTTGTTTAGTCCTATTTTAAGTAATAATTTACTTGATATTTTAACAAAACCTAAATGTATTGAATAAACAGAATTTACTTTTTTCTGGTAAGTTTTTCTTAAATCATAGCAGCACATTGTTATGATGATTTTATTAAGTAAATTCTAAGTTTTCCAGTGACTGGAGATGTTGCAAATCTTCCTGAAAGAGAACAGTTCGGTGGCCAAAGACTTTTCAAAGATCACAGATGGAGAAGTGCAGAAATTAGTAGAATTTAGTGTTTGAAAAATAAAATTCAAATAAAGGAAAACTGCACATCCATTTCCACAAGTTGTTTGGGACACTATTCAAGATACAAATCTTCTGCTCACATGCAAAATAATCTCCACCATATTAATTTAACATACTGGAACTTCAACCAGGACTGGGGTGTATGGCCATATGAAATTAAAAAGAGTTCAGCATTAACACAAGATATAGATTTGGTGGACACAGGAATAAAATGTATCCAAAGTTAAAAAAACCACCAGATCTTCATTGTTGTGGACCTTATTTTACACCTGTGGTTCTGGACATCTTGTTCAGATACATGGCATCATGTATTATATCAAATACCATCAGATAAAAAGATCTAAATCTGACTTGCTCTGCTAGAATATTATAATGGGTCATGGCTAGATCTTCCATCAGCACATTGGTTCACAACAAACATCCAAATCAACAAAAATGACTCACTGAGTACAAAATGAAGAACCTGCCATAGCCATATCAGTTCCCTGACCTGAGAACTATAGAAAACGAATGGGATGAACCGAAGAAGGAGCATCAACATTTGAAGGATCTTGAGAATTCTTTATCAAGGAATGGGCTCATATGACTTGATGTATTCTCAAACTGAAAAGAAAACACTCCGAGCTGGTTTTCTTGCAAATTGTGGTTGCAGAAGGTATAAAATATGAGGGTGCCAAATTCGCCAATACTCGTGGCCAACATGTATGGGAGAGAATTTTTTTTTTACAATGTGATATTCCCCCTTCTTCAATTTATTTTCCTTCCATGAAATGTTGGAATTTTGTAGATTTTTTAAATAAAATATCAAAATGAGAAACAATGAAGATTTATTTTTACAGCCTTCTTTGCTCATATATAACCTAAAATGTTGGCTGAATCAAAACAACAATATATACGCATCATCCAGTAATACAAGTGCAGTCTAATGCATCAATTATTGTTTTTCCCTCAACATCTGTGTCAAAACATCTCAAGTCTTTCTGTATGTCAGAACTCTGCACGTCAGCAATGCAGTGACAGTTAAACCTGTTCGTCACAGGAAGTGTAAGTGTGTAGTAAATAGAGCCGCTGGTGTCAGAGTGCATGCAAACCTCACACTGCCTAACACTCTACCTGACTCTAAACTCATCCACTCTGCTGTGTCAGATTTGAGGCCTTTTGTCTTCTAAATATAAGAAGTTGGATTGCTTGTGAGGAACTATTGTCATCAACGCTAGCTTCAGGACCATGAGGTGAGTGAAGAAATTTATCCTTAGTTCATGCGCATTAACTTTTATGTTAATTGGCTTGCATTTGATCAATATTCACATTCCTAAGAAAATGCTGGGTTATTTAATCCTGTTGTTGTGTAAAATATGGATAAAACCAACTTTTGGGTTTAAACTTGGATGGCTCACCCAAGTTTAGACTGCAATGTTCAGCCATGGGAGCTAAACTACTAATGTATATAAACATTTTCAGGTCCGGAAACAACTGACATAATTACTCAAACATAAGTAAAAAATAAAAACATTATTCAGTTTCTCGAAAAAGCAGAGAATATGAGATTTCAGAAGTCTTTCCAATGACAAGAACCATCAGTTTTATTTTGTGGCATTCAATTTAAACACAAGTTGCTTAAAGACAGCTGTATAAATGTCTTTTAAAAATGTTAAACACTTCAAACGTCGCAATCTCATGTCTTTTATCATGTATGGTTGCGCATATGGCTTGTGACTTCAAAGGTGTAACGTGTGGCTTTGTTTGCAGTTTTGATGTAGAAGTATCATAGAAATACAGTAGTGTGAGATTCTCTGATGATCTAAAAGACAAAAGTGAACAATTTGTTTGCACACGTTTGGGTAAATGTGTATGTTTCATAATAAAAGTGGATATTTACATTATTAAAAGGATAGTTCAATTTCACCCAAAATGTCTATCATTCATTCATCCTCTTGTCATTTCAAAGCTGACTTTCTTCTGCAAAACACAAAAGAAAATATTTCACAGACTGTTGGTAACAGAACAACAGCAGTAGCCCTTGGTTTTGTGTCTAGTCAATAGAAGTGAATGGGTACTGCCGTTTTTCAGTCACCAACATTCTTCAAAATATCTTCTTTTGTGTTCTACAGAAGAAAGAAAGTCAAACAGGTTTAAAATGACAAGAGGATGAGTAAATTACGACATACTATTCATTTTGGGGTGAACTTTTCCGTATTATTCATATGGAATATTAGTCCTCTACACATCCTCCATTTGCCTATAAATTTGTCTGCCTTCGTGTGTTAAAGCTGCTGTGATCTATATAGTGTGTATATTGCAATCTAATATCTCTGGTTTTGAAGCACATGCAATTATATACTTGTGTTATTTCTGTACACTGGGTATGTGGTCTGTCATTTGGACCTGGAGACCCTGATGACCCAGTGAGACCCATCTGTGGGTACCAGGTGACCATCTGCTCGATGCATGTCACAGAACTGTGTGACCAGTGCCATTATTTCTAAAATGTGATATGAAAACATGTCCCAAAAAATCATCAAACGTTAATGTCAATAGTTTTTGGTTTATGAAGGCGCTTCGATTGTAAAGCCGGCGATATTGTATGCGCCTAATAGGTAAGTCATTAGGTTATTACAATGAAGTTGTTATAACAATTAAAAAAATGTATTTCTAGTTTTATTGCTTTTCCTTGGATAAAAGCATCAACCAAAGGAATAAATGATGATTTTTGTAATCTGTAAGTGATGGATCAGATTTCTGATTTATTAGTAAGTTTATTAGTTTAATTATAATTAAACTGATGAATGATTGGAGAACTCAAATGGGATACACCAGCTGATTTCCCTTTGCTGTTTTACAGTAAAAGATTTATTTCAGTAACACCAACCCCCATGGGACACTGTTGAATAACTCAACCTCGGGATTTTATTTAGCATAATCACATATATATGACTCATCTTTATTTCCTCTTTTATCTGCATATTTAATCAGTTGAATATATTGAATTCACTATACGTGACGATACAGATGTTGACTTGTGTAAAATTATGGTTAAATAACAGGGCTTACTGACGTAATAACAAGTAGAGTAGAATGTTCTCAGTACCTGATCTATTTTTAGTACGGCCAAGTCAAAAAATAAGTGTTCGATATTGAAAGTGCGAATGGAAAGTTTTGACGAAAGTACATAAGTGGTTTTGTCAGCATCCTCACTTCCTCCGTTGATAGCATGACAGAAGTAACCCAACACCTGATACATTACATTAACATTTAACTGATAAAACTGTATACTTTTTTTTGCAAAATTTTTGGAGGGACAATCGTTAAAATCATTTTTTTTATGTTTTCATGGTTGTCTCTTTAGATTGTGGTTCTCGCCAGCATTGTGCATCTGAACCCTCCAGAACAGCATGGGCAGTCGCCCCAGTAAAGATCAGCACCGGTCTCACGCACACGCAGAACTTTCGGGCCCAGAGGAGAGCGGCGGTTCATTGGCCTTAGGTGAGTTTAGCATGCAATGCATCTCCATCAATATTATGCACTAATGCCAACTTTCAGCATAACACAACGATGTTGTGCTTGTTGTGTGCAGCATAAAATTGTGTACAAGTGCAATAGTGTAAAACAGACACTTTGATTTGTCAAATGTGCTTGTTTTTTTGTTTACTGTTGCATTAACAGGATTTACTAGTGCTTTCCAAGGCAAACATTACACTTGCTCTAGATGATTTCGAGATAAGAATTTTTTCAGAACTCCTCACCAAATAACTACCAGTCATACTGTTTGACAGTTTTGAAGCACTCATTCCTTTATTATTTTCTTTCCACATTTTAGAAACTTTTATTATGACTTAAAGCATCTACAATCAATCAGTACTTACATTTTAGCATTTTCAAAGTTATCACTCTTTGACTAGATTCTGTAAAAACATTTTATTAGACAACTTCTTGAAAGGCATCTTTGCCCCCCGTGAAGCTTTTTGAAAACAGTATTGAAGGATTTTACATCTTTTGCGGGCTCTTATTTACTGCTTCTTCATATTTTTTTCCATTTTTGTCCTAAATCATCTGTTTTAAAATAATTAAAATAAAGTTTACGATTTCCAATGAAAGAAATTACTTTTGTCGACAAAAATATAATTGTACTCAACACAGTAATTTCAAACCTTGAAAATGCTTTAAAGGGACAGTTCAACCTCAAGTTGTTATAAACCTGTAGACATTTTGTTGTTCTGCTGAACACAAAAATATATATATACTATAATCGGAAGAATGTTTGTTAGTAAACAGTTCTGGGGCGCTATTGACCACTATAGAAGGAAAAAATCTACCAGTCAATGGTGCCCCAAATAATTTCCCACATTCTTTAAAATATACATGTTTGTATATATAAGTTTTATGCAGAACAAATAAGTTTACATTGGTTTTAAACTATTTGAGGGTGAATAAATCACTGTCCCTTTAAGATCATGAGAGACGTTTCAATCACATTATTGTACATGATAACTTACATGAACATCATGTATAGAAGAGCTGTTATTTTATGTTTATTTTTATGTTCCCCAAATGAAATCATTTGCCAACACATCTCCTATGCTTGCATTGAAAGAGTAGCCTGAGCTATTTAAGGGGAAAAAATATAACGGACCTTTGTGAGTGGGCTATTTTAACTTGGGTCACTAAACATCTTCATTGCAACGTATCAATATCTTAGCAGCTTAGCAACCACAAACCAGTGCCTAGCAACCACACACAACACCCTGGCATTGTGGCGACAATGTATGGGTGGGCGAACTCCAAGATTTTCACCAGAATGTACATTTTCATACAAAGAGAGCTGGTGATATGACGTGCTTAAGATGTTCGGAGAATGTACTTCCTGTTATAACATATGTTTTTTCAGGTGTCTAAAACAACTGGTTTCCATAGATCTGTTATAGAGACGTTAAAAGCTGGTCTGTTTTGAGCTAAAGTGTGATACGGTCACATCGTCAAACCAACATTGTTGTTTTTCCACCTTTGGACAGACAGCGGTAGATACGTGGTGGTGTCCCTGTATGACTATCCATCGAGAGGTCATGATGACTGCGCCATCAGAGTGGGAGAGAGACTGAACATTTTGTCCGAGTGAGTCCAGATGCTATTATGCAACCTGTCATTTTTTGTTGAGTTTTTTTCCTGTGTCTGTATCTGATGTTTTAATGTGCATGTTACAGTGAAGGTGAATGGTGGAAAGTAAGTTCATCGGCCACAGGAAAGGAGAGCTACATCCCCAGCAACTACACGGCTAAAGTCTACAACAGGTGTGTTTTTAAATCACCTCTGTTATGACATCACATTGAGGGTCCGGTGGGCTGTTCTTCCCACCCCTGACATCATTATTCCTCCAGAGGGGGTGATGATATCAGTTACAGTTTCTAAAGTGGGGTTTATGACATTAGGAACGTGGCGTGGGTCTGTGTTCTGGGTACAGTGTGTGCTGTGATTATTGCTGTATAAGGATGTACTGTACCCACAATGACCCATGACCAATTCGTTCACTTACCTCATTTTTATTTCCCTTCAACTTTGTTTTACATTCTTTGTTGTGTTAAGTTAAGTCAATCATGTGTTTCAACACTGTGTGTGTAGGTGGCAGTTTGTAGGTCTCAACAGACGGAAAGCAGAAGAACTGTTGCTTCTCCCTTATAATCAGGCTGGCTCTTTTCTCATCAGAGAGAGCGAGACCTATCAAGGTAGACACACACGATAAATCGATAATAAAGAGACTTTTGAGGTTATGTATTTTATAATATAATGTACATTTTGTTTAAACAGGAAACCACACATTGTCTGTGCGTAGGAGCGGGTCGCAGGAACACGCTTCTGTCAAACACTACCGTATCAACTGCATTGAGAATGGATGGATGTACATCTCTCGGGGAATCACTTTCCGGACCCTCTCAGACCTGGTCGCACACTATTCGGGTACATAATTATTAAACATAAAAATTAAGAGACCATTCCAAATTTCAGCAATGTGAAAGACAGAAAGATTACTGTTGTATTGCATTAAAATGAATATGAACCTGTTTTATATTTGAGGTCTGAAAAATACAGAGAATCTTTCTTGTTATTTTCACTTGTTTCTCCAGTTTTCATTTTCGGCAAATAAATGCAAATAGAAACTTTTTATTTGGAATTTGGGAGAAATACTGTTATTAGTTCACAGAATGAAACAAAATGATAATTTTATAATTTTACACACCTATAAATAGTACATCCAGGAAACTGAATGGTCTCTTCGAAATGACGATGCACGATACTGAAGAAAATTGAGATTTGTTAAATAATGCAGAATGCAATATGATAATGCTTTCATCTTACATTTATCACTTTCTTTCTTATCATGCATCATCTTCCACACATCATAGCACATGATGAAGTTGCGTGTCAGTTTTGAACGAGTGTTGTTTGCAGAGTTTTAATGTTTACTCTTCCTCTGAAGTATCGGATGGGCTGTGCTGTACACTGGGGGAGCCCTGTTTCATCCATGGCTCTAACAATGTTCCCGTGGTAACCGGCCCTCCGGTAGCCGTAAAGAGGCCCACGATCAACTGGAAAGATGTGAACAGGTGCGATTTGACAACACATTATTTGATACAGAACTCACATAACAGTTGCATTTAACATTTGTAACTCTGTTCGCTTTATAGATCCATGATCTTTGGAAAAGGTAAAGATGGGGCAGAAGAGTCTCTGGTGAGCGAAGGGTTAAAGGAAGCAATGAACTCTTACCTCTACATGACAGAAGAGTGTGAGGACTGCTGTATGATTGGTGACTGCTGATGGGCACGAAGGGTCAAAGACAAGCATGAGCTGAAGCTAGTCGTGAGATTCCTGGGAGGTCACCTAGTCTGAAACTTTATGATGGGACGATGGTAATGGGACCAAAACCCAACCCAGCAAAGGCCCAGATTTCCATGGCTCTGAAACACATCGGTGTATTAAAGCGCATCTCAATCAAAGAGATACACAATATCCGGACCCCAGCGAACTGATGGTGCCAAGCCGAGCGCGCTGAGTCATTGCTGTTCTTCCAGAGTGGGTGCTGGAGATAAAGATGTCACTTATTCCTTGCGGACATGAAAGAGAAACTGAATGAAGGAAAGACAGAGGAGTGAGCAAGTGGGAGGGGGAACACAGCTGGGAGACGTACACATCCATTTCCATACCACTTGTACTGGAACTTTTCTTCGTTTTTAGTGTATAAATGTACAGCTGCTTTGTAACAATGAAAATGGTAAAAGCGCAATATAAATAAAGTGGAGTGGAGTTAAATGTGTAACTGAATTATGACTGAGATTCCAAAAGGATTTGTTTTCTACTAACCATTGCTAAAAAAATTATTTATATATTAGAATGTTAATGTGAATTATTGTGCATATCTCAGTTTTTATGTAATGAGCTTGATGAACAAGGGCATCTTTGTTTTCGTACCAAAGAGTACCTTGAATGATGCGTTTCCTGTTAGACTTTGCACCCATTGTCTTGTACTAATGAAAAGAACCGCGGTTTTCGTGCTGCAGGAAATGAAGACTTGAAATCTTTGAAGTTTTCTGCATGCATGCGGTTTGCTTTCAGGCGGCAAGGGAATTTTTGTACCTATCGATCTTGGAGCTTGAGCAATTGTAAACAGATTTTGTGTTTCGGATAAGAATCATTCTTTATAAATGGTTTTAATAATGTTCTTTTGGTTGAGCTGTGGCACATATCTTATGAAACCACTGAAATCCAATAAGAGCAATAACACCATTTCACACTGGAGATTGTTTTGTATATTGACAAAGATTTCCATTGAGTTCAGTAATGCTGACGGGCTTTAAAGTTTCCTCTACATGTGATGTATAAGTGATGACAGCATTGAAGATTAACTAGCTGTATCGGTTACATCGCTGTGCCCTTGTGGGACTACAGTACATATTACAGGTTATGAATTCATTTCACGTTTAACTAACAGCGATTACAAAAGTGATAAAACTTTACAATAAGGTTAACATTATTGTTCATGGTTTGGTAATGCAAGTACTATAGCTTTCCAGCATGTATTAATCCATGTTAAGGTAAGTTAATGCCTATAGTTATTAATGTTAGTTCATGGTGAATTAATGTTAACTCGTACAACTTTTAATTTTAAAAATGGATTAGTTCATTTTAATTTCAGCATTTACTAAAAAAATTTTTTAAATCATTAAAATGCATAAATGTCGTAGAAGTATTGTACATTGTTAATGTGTATGTATTTACTAATGTTAACAAAAACAACTTTATTGTGTTACCACAAAAATATACTTTTGAGACAATTTGTTTAGTGTAGAGAACTATATTTAACATCGTTTCAACAATAAATCAATTCTCTCCATCTAGGTTCTGAGAACTAAGGCCATGAAACAATTTACTGTTTTGCAGGTAGTAGCTCTAAGACACTGGTTAATGAACCATAAATATAATACCATTTAAAAAGAAATTAACATTTATATTATAGAGTTATAAAACAAAAAACAAACAAATCTATTGATTTACATTATTTATTTACACTGTCAATTTGGGCAGTGTAAAATGCATTGTTAAACAATGGATAGAAAAAGTAAACATTCGCTATAAATGGGTTAGAGAATTGAATGCGATTGTACAAAGTGATCTGCTTTGTAGTTGACTGCATAAATGGAGATTACATGTGATCTTATAGCCATGCAAAATAAAAATGTGAACACAACTGTTAAAATCATCGAAGTTATAGAGTCACTATTGAAGTCCAGAGAGGACTAGTGCTCCCCCTCAACATTCATATAAAACTCATCCTCTACAGCTCCTGCTCCTGCTCATAACACCAAACAAAAACTCTGAACGTTCATAAATGAGACTAGAATGTATCTTAAAATCTCACTTTAATGAGGGGTCAAATCCCGAAACAAATATAACATATACATGCACTGCTCAAGTCCTAGTGCCTTGAGAGAGAATTCAGCCTGGAAACATGTCAACTGAACCTTACGAGAAAAGCATTATAACAGATGACTTCTATCTCTTGGGCCAGTTATGACGAAAACCTCTGTAAGCAAAGAAAACAGACAAAATGAACACAATTGAAACTGATGATCACACAGACAGTATCCGAGACAGTACTGTGCTAGTCTCTCACCTCTCAGATGTTGCGGGTACATAAGTCATGGTCCTGCCTCCTAAAGAACTTTGCTTTTTTTGTCTTTTCTGAGAATGAAAAAAGATCAAAGATGTGGAAACAGTGCTACATCAAACCATGAATGTTGCGTGTCTGTGAAAACAGATTCAAGATTTAAATCAATAAATACCTTCTGCTTGGATTCAGGTTCTCGTCTGTTTGGATCAAACTGTGAACTCTCTTTAGATTTGCCTGCATGTATACAACAAGAACTTTGAAAAAAAACCAGACTCCAAAACAATACAAAAATACATACAGTACATATGTAACAGGGATCTTACCGTCAAACATCTTCATATTTGACTGGCTGTAGTCGTAAGGTTTAAAGTTCTGTGTGGAGTCTTGAGGATCTTGGAGAGCTTTGGCTTTGTGTTTTTTGGGAGCAGGCGTGCCGGATTTATCTTTCGGTTTGCTCTCGGTATCGGTCTTCAAGTCTTTTGTGGTCGTTTTACCACTCTCTTCATACACATCACTAGCCACTCGCTCTCTCTTTTGGCTGGACTGCTTTGCTTCCTGAAACACACAAGATAACAAAAGAAAACTGAAGAGAAATGAATCAGGCACAGGTTTAGTTGCGAGTTCGTGATGTACAGGTTGCTCACCATTACTTGATGCCTGACACTATGAACATTTTCCAGTGACTCCTGATAGCTCTGTTTGGTTTTCTTACGCTCCTCTTAAAAAGGAAACAAGTACATTGTCAAACAAATTGTGCAACATTTGTACTATTACAAAAATCTTTAGTCCTTTTGGATGCTTGTGGTGGGTTAAAACGTCAGAGGATGTTGTTGGTACCTTGAGCTTTCTTAGCTTGTTCTTTAGCTTGCCGCTTGGCTTGAACCTCCTTCTGCTGCTGCTCAGTACTCTGCAACTTCCACCGGTTACGAATCTGTTCCCAGTTTAATCAGCAAAACAGTCATAACATAGAACTAGAAATAAGGTCACTTGACCTCAAAAAATACATCAATATCTCATATTTTGTGATTCTAAACACATTGGCCAATAAAACGTTTAGGGATACTCTCCTACATTTACTTTCCTGTAGTCATCCAAACTTTAATATTATAATTTATAAAATTAACTTCAATGTGAATTACGTATTACAGATTTTCTGATCACATAGTTAAAACTTTTAACATGACTAAGGTTGTCATGACTAAGATAAAGAACAGCTTCAAAACTATTATAATATTGGAAGAGTTCAGATGCAAAACGCTCCTAAAGCCACCTCTGTCAAAAAAGAGATTTTATTGTTTAGTGAATGCTCTCCACACATAGCATTTGTTACTCAAATATTTTTGCTTCAAAACCTGCTTAACATAACTCTGCACGCTCTCTAAAATATGGGGTTGCTCCAAGTAAATGTAGGAGCTTGATAAAAACCTACTTTAAACAAAATAGTCTGAGGGATTTACAGGGTTTTGCATCTGAACTCATAAAATAAAAATCAATGTTTTCATTTTCTAAACAAATTAAAAACATGCTGGAAAGTTGCAATCCGTCAAATGTGCCTCTATATCGCCATCTCGGTTTAAAACACAAAATTGAATTTGTACGCTTGAGAATAAATCACCCAAAAATAATAATATTTAACAGAGAATCAATTTTAAATAATTATTATAATTTACCAACTTGAATCGATAGTAAGGTAAGCAGACAGCTTTGTATTGTATGTACATGCTCAATAACGGAATAAAAATTATACAATTAAAATGGAACTGATAATGAATTATAAAACTTTGCAGTTTGTGAAGCTGCAGTCACCATTGAGGGGGAAACATTATACCTCATAAATCTTTGAAGATGGGTCATATTTGGCTTTTTCTGATATGTGAATTTCCTTTGATGGTAAATACTGAAAAGAAAATATAACATCAGTATATAAATTCACTTCAAAGGTGAACGGTGTCAATTCACAAGCAGTACCAAACAAAATTACAAGCAATGATACATTTTTTCAACAAGTTTTAAAGTCAGTCAAACAGACAGCCCTGCACCAAACACATTTGCTTGCTATTGATAAATCAGAAGTAGCGCGGTACCATTCGGAAAGGATTCTCAAAGGACGCCATGATGCTGTGGGCTTTTTGTTGTGCTACTGTCAGATGACCAGAGGCAGGAACCGTCTCCTGATTCTCCTAAACAATCCAACACAAATGATCGGTCTTAGACAAACCATTTAAAATAACATTAATAACACATGAAGCATTCAATATTTTACCGCAAAGAGACTGATTTTTGCAGAAGCTATTAGACCGGACAATGATTTTAGATCTTCATCCATACACTCCTCCTCCTCTTCTTCTTCTGAAAATAAAACTCCTGGCTTGGTTGGGGTTTCTAAATATTCATGGACAAACAAAGACAAGTTCTCAAATGTGTAGAAAACATTATTAAGCTTTTTTCCAAATCACTACACACCAAATAAAGTGAACAGTGAACACACCAAATAAAAATGTAAGTTTTGTATTGATAGATATACTGTACATGTGCCCTATTGTGTGACAGCAAAAATTTAGAAGAAAAACTGTACATAATATTTAAATTAATGAGGTAAAATAAATTATTACTATGTGCCACAACATAGGATGATTTATCAGTCAACTACCCATTTATATAATGTTTGGATGTACCTATGGAGGAGAGGTCCAGGAAATCACTTTCAGATGAACGGGATGTGTCATGAGGTCCAAATAATGAAGACTGGAGCTGTAAACAAAATGGGTGAAAACTCTCAATTACAGACTACAGATTTTTCTGCTACTTTAAATCTGAATGTTAAATCTCACCTTTCTTTTTGGGGTTACAGATTTTCTTTCCAGAAGGTACTCGGCCTGAAGAGACATAAAAATATACACATTTCTATATCACAACAGACAAGGTCAATGAGAAATTACAAGACAGGTATGATTCATCACACACCTTCAGCAGAGGAATCTCTCGAGCCCGTTTCATAAACTGATGAAGTTCATTGACCTGTTGTCGAACTAGAGGTGGAGTTGGGTTACAGCAGGCGATGATGCCCTGGGGTTCCCTTTAATAAAACAGACATTAGCTTTTGTAGCAACCCCTAGAACTGACCAGTGTTGGGTAGGGTTGGGTATGGAGAACCGGTTCCAAATTTCAAAGACCTGGGGATTCGATAGGACGCACACATTTCGTTTCTGTTAATCGATTCCTGCCAACTTCAAATCACTTGCGAACGGCAGTGAGCATTTTAACCTTGTATCTGTTTGCCATGACGTGCGACAAGGACCTTCCCATTACGCACATGCGCAGTTCATTACCATCGGAACTATGAACGCAGCAAACGTCCAAAAGTTTGGTTAAACTTTGTAAAAAAGATGATTGCATTGCCACATGCAATACGTGTGGCAAAGACATTTCATGAAAGGGAGGCGGTACCTCTTTTATATATATATATAAATAATGCTCACGATTAAATACATCTGGCAAGCTACAGGACAACATGTTCTAGTTTATTTTAAATCATATTCACTTGAATTATTAAATCAATCACTTTTTATAAATATATTCAGTATTTTATTCACCAATAATTGTTTAGATAATGGACGATCTAGCAACTCCATATTATATATTTTATGTTGTATGTTTGTGTTATACTTAAATACTTTTCTCTACCCCCAAAAAAATTGGAGTTGGAACAGAGAACCAATAAGAACTGGATTCGATAAGCAGAATAAGAATCGCTAAAATTAAAAAGATACTCAACCCCAAGCGTTGCAGTACCGTCGCTTCAAGTAACTAGTTTAACTACATTTCTCAGTAGCGTGGTCGTAGCGTCGCTGTTTTCTGAATCTAAAGCTTTTCAATAGCGAAGCTCTTGATCAAGTAGTGCAGTAGTAGTCGCAACGCCACCACCATACACGCATCTCAGTGACATCCAAATGGCCACTATGGGTGCTGCCAACCCAACATTTTATTTGCTACTGATGGTGATTGACATGTGATTTCACCTCTCGTTGAACGAAGCTTTTGTTTTGACGTTGGGCGGCACAGAGCGCAGCTGCACGGGACAATGTGCTTGCTGACTTAGAGATAGACAAAAACACAATACCATCCGAATGCAAGATACAAGGTATTTAAGATATTCAAACTAACTAAGACAGTCGTGATCTACTAAACGAAAGGATGTCAATTACAGCCTTACATTTTGATTTGCTACAGCGGTGAGCATTACAACCAGTCACAGTTCAGCATATGAATATACTGGCCAATCAAAGCACTCTACACGATTCACAGATGAATGAGAGCTGTGAAGTGCGCTGCAGTCAGAATGTTCGTTATACAAGCGCTTACATACAAGATGCAAGCGAGATTTATAGTGCCGAGCAGCATGACTCTTATGTTAAAGTTTATTTTAACCTTAAGTCATTGAGTGTTTCGGTGGCGCAAAATTTTCTTTGATAGTTTTCTTTATATCCTCATATATTCCTGTAACAATGAATGAGTTTTGTTGAAATCTTGCAGTCTAATGTAATGAGCGCCTGCTGGTATTTATTTATGATACGTCATGTGCTTATCAGATTAATTTAAGTTGAAAGATAAATCAGCCTTATACTTTTGGTTCTCTTTATTATTCATATTTTATGCACTTAAAATGGTTGTTTACAACATGATACAATTGTTGTGTTAACATTTATGGCACATTTTAGTAGCATTAAACAGTCTTTGTAATAAGCAATCACAGATGCAACCCCTGTAGTTTTTCTTGATGTTGATAATATTTTACTGTCTACATGTCATTATACTTCTTTGTTAAAATAGTGGATTCTGCTAGTATTTGATATAAAAGACAATGCACTAATATTACTAAAACTGCCCTTTTAAAAACCCTAAAAAAATTTAAACTTCCAAAATTTGCCCCTTCTTTGAAAACTTTGTTTATGCAAAATCTGTTAGTCAGAGTTTTATTGATTATTGAGATTGCATTAGGAAAGAAGTCGGTTCAGAATAAAAACAAAATTGAAATAACTAGCTTAGATGTAGTTAGCTACATTTCCCAGGATGTTCGCTTTAGTGTAGTGACAACTTTTAGCTTAGCTCACTACATTCTAAGTAGCTTGTCCAACACTGGTACTGACAAATACATTTTCAATGCAAGAACAATTCTACAGGTCTTTATATGACTGTGTAAACTTACTTTGGAAGCTCCTCGGCGATCTTCATCATCATATGGTTTGGTAAGACATACCTGCATCAAACATGCTCAGAATGAATCACACAACTCATCAAATCAAGCATATGAACACAGCTCAGAAAGTAACAGTGGTAGTTTGGAGAGTTACCCAGTGCTCTCATCTTCAACTCGGGCCAGTTTATCTCTCCAAGCGTGCAGCATTCTGAAGGCAGCTAGCTGCTGTGTGTTGTAACTCTTCTTCTGCTTACGGTAAAGCTCCATATACGAGTCCTCAGTAAAGATGGGCTTCACATATTTCTGAGAAAATGAAACAATATATATATATAAATAACAATATTCTGCATAACTGAATCATTGTAAAGAACCAGCTACATAGTAAGGGTGCTCCGATTGATCGGGCGTCCTCTGTAACAGCGGATCAAAATAGCCAATCAAAAGAGAAAACGTTTAGACCGCAAGTGTGTTCAACTGCCCCGCTGTGCAGACTGAGCGGCGTATGAAGTCTGGACCATTCAGCTCAGTCACTCACTCAGCTGTCGGTTACCTGTCAGTCATTATTGTTGCAGTCTGAAGTAAACTGATACATGTAGATACTGCAGATAAATTCTGTTTTCCAGAATGTTAACTAAACCCCCGAAAAATGCAGATATTAACAAACTATACGACACGCAGAGTGCACAGAACAGACCTCAATAACAATGTGCATCTAAACGCCCATCAGAGATGTGTTTTCATCTGTATGTGAGGCGCTATAAAACAGCAGTGAAAGAAGTCTACGCAGACAAAGACAAGCCCAAAACAAACCATAAAAATACAAATAATTTATATTTTATAAGACCCAATAAAATCCATCAAAGAAAAACAAACATAAAAGTGCTTGTAAATAAATGAACATGGCAACACTGCAAAAGAGCACTCTCCATCAAAACACAGCGTGTCTGTCAGAGATACTTTAGTTTAACTGATGGACAAAGCGAATCTTAACTGAAAAACAACAGATACCAAACTCTGTAATATTCTTACAGCTGTGAGACGGCAAAACGTTGCTATGGTTACTAGTGTGTCACTGTATCAATCATCACAAACGCGGACACGTGGATCTATCAGGGCATTCAGTCCCGTACTTAAATGGGGTTGTCACTCCCGAAAGTTTGCAGTTTGTATGTGTTTGTTTTATTTCTTTGTTTTTCATAATTAGTCAAACAAATTTTCATCTCTCAATGCATAAGGTAACATACACTGTTCTTTGAAACGGTTTAATAAATAATTCTACATGATAAATAGAAGGTTTCATATAGATCTCATGATCGGTTATCGCTGATAGTATCTGCTGATGCTGGTTCTAACAATAGGTTATAGGGCCCAAAAATCCTAATGGGAGCCCCCTTAATTCATAGTGTTTGTACCTTGAGTGAAAGGTCTCTGCTTTTAGACCAGACTTGCTGAATGAGGGTGGGCTGTCCGTTTCCCATATCATAAAGGTCGGCCCGTACTCGATCATACACGTACAGCAGATAGTGAGTGTCCATCCGAGCGTACTTTAACATCTCGTCTGGCAAAGGTCTGTTGGGAAAATATCAATCCACAAAATCTCATTTATATTTTGCTTAAAGCATTTGCATTAATTTAACGCACGGATACTTGTGAAGGAAATAAACAAGCGAAATATTACCGTATCCTCCAGTCGGCCAGCTGGTAGCGTTTATCAGATTCCACCTCACAGTAGAACTTCATGAGATGGTCGAGGGAGTTTCTGCCGAGGTTCAGGGCACGAGCAGCCTGATGGGTGTCAAACATGTTGACAACGTAGAGACCGAAGTCCTTCTGCAGCCACTCGATGTCCGAGTCAGCCCCATGAAACACCTGCAGCATCAACATGCAGCGGTGCATTAATGCATGACATGCAATACAAATAGCATGCATTTAATAGGGATGTAATGATTCACCGTGAGTCAGTTTAAAACCGATTATAACATGCCAATTCAAGTCGGTTTAGATGTAAAATTAACCATAATACATGTTTTGAACATCAGGAGGCGCTGTATTTACACAGCGACAAAGTCTTAGTTTGTTTATTTTAAATAGACTTTTCTATTATTTGCAATTTGTTTTAAAATTGCAGTTTAGTTTTGTTATTTGACATTCAAGATATTTTTATTTCACAAAAAAGGTGCAGCCTTTGAGAAATAATAAAAGGGCATGCTTCACTTCTTCATTTCTATTTTCTATTTCTCAACTCATTTTGATCAAATAAACCGTGATTAAATTGTATCGTGAGTCAAATCACATCCTGAGCTGAGTGAATTGCTACATCCATAAAACATGGTAATAACTAAAAAAAATTACCTTTACAATGGCGGGGTCAGTGAACGTCTCATTTAAGATGTACATTTCACTGCGCAGTTGCAGCGTGTCTATGATGAAATCTTCCTCACGTGTCGAAATCTGCATCAGACACGTGATTCCTAAAAAACTTCTGTAGGAATGATGCTGCAAATAAACAAATTTAATTGGAGTTAACAAAACAGCCTCATACACAATTGCAATGACAATATCGAAGCAAGCAGATCACTAAATAACATCAAGTGAAGCAGACGAGTCATACCTCCAAGTCCACAGCAAACTCTGACACCTTGGCCAACTTCTCATTCAAAGCAACAAGATCCTCCAACATGTGGATAAACTTAAAGCTGGTCTCAGCAATTGATTTATAAATCTGAAACATAATTAAAATGACCTGTGTTCTATTAAATCCTGATGGAAATAATAACAATTGTCGATGAATAGATTCTAGTTTCCTGGAGCACAAGAATGAATGAGACCTGTGTTTCGGGTTTCCAGTTCAGGCTCTCTGGCATGGCCAGATGATCCAATTCATACTGGTAGGGGTGAGAAAACCTGAAAAACACAATTTGAACTCTAACTCTAAACTGCAAAATAAAACATGTTTAGTAAAAGAATAAAACATGTCTTACATATCATCCACATGCTCTTGTGTTCTCTGGTGATGGATAAAATCTGCCAGCGCAGCAGGAACATCCAAATCCTCCGGTCTCTCCTTCCGAATGTGTTTGTCGGAAAAATCTAGAAAATCACATTTCATTATTATTTAGTATGTAGGTAAGGACCGAAATAATTGATAATGATAAATTATTTTATAGTCTTTCCCTAAACTATACTATATAAATAAATGAAAATACAATAAATAATGGGGGCAATTCCGTGTAAATCTCAACCTTATTGCGGTTTTTACCAGCAGTTTTTACTATGGTAACAGCACAGATTTTAACATTTGGTGGTTAAAATACCCATCTGAGATCTCTCTTCAAATTTGTAAAGCATTTGTTTTATTTTTAGCGCATGATTTTTCATAGTCAGGTAAGAACCATTTTCAGGATTGTCACATTCATAACGCTACATATTTCTCATAAATGGACACATGAAAAATAATATAAAAGTAACTATTTTATGTTCTATAAAGAGACATCCCTTCTTCATTCATTGGGTATTATTGCTTCAGGATTGTGCAGTTTATTTTACAGAAATCCTTCAAAGTTTATAGTCTCCCATAACCGCATCCTTTTTTTGTCACATCCGTAACGGATTTATTTCCATTTATTTAAAAAAAAATTTTTTCACAGACATTTTTTTATGTTTAGACTATCAACAAGGGTTCAGTAAAATATAAACAGATGGTTCAATATAATAGTAACAAATTCATTCTCTGATCATTTTTATGTCACGTCCATAACGCAAAATGTCACATCCATAACGCTGGACTTGCCAACCACAAAATCTTGCTTTCCACAAATCCCCCCACATGTTTAGCTTCATTTAGTCTTCGCTTTATATTCCTTAAGTAAAAATGCTTTTGAGTGATTAAGTCTGAAAAGGTTTGCTTACATGAAGGCAGTGGTTTCAAAGCGTTGGGTTTGATAAAGATTTTGGAGACGGCGGGAGTGTTGCTGTTATCCACTTTCTCCTTGAACTTCATCTGAGGACGCTGGATGTTTTTAGCATGCAGAAGATGAAAGGTTTCAGTGGCTCTACCTCCTCCCTGTAAGAAGAACATCAGCATCAAACCAGAACATCCTCTTTAAAAACAACCCAACGGGGCCTTTACAGGTAATGGTCCTTTAAGACAGCTAATGCTCTTCTGAAGATGACAGTGTGATGAAATCTACATTTCATCTTCTAAACTGAAGCTTAAACATATGAAAGCATGAACTAACCCGATTCCAACTAGACACAACAATCTTGGGAGGCTGATATCCAACAGGCATCACAGGCTTTTGTGTGCGGTTCACTCCAGAGGCTTCATCCAGGAGAATGCCCTGAACACACAACACATCAGAACTATGGACTTTGAAAGGACAAAAATATTATTAGGGTTTAGCTCTGTGATGCGTTAACTTCGGCCATATCTGTCAACGAGTCATACGACTCAAAAGCTCAATTCTCAATAATTTTAGATGAGAAACTCATACCACTTTCTCAAGAATGGCATCGTTGGAATCCACCACCAGGTCAAATCGGTCCTCTAGACCCGTCAGTTTGTTCCTGTCTCTCATGTGAGATCTACAGCCATGTTGTTGCATGATCTGACTCATGCTGTCAAAGAAACACATACAGAATAATGCTTTCTGTAACGTACTCGGTCAAATAATCATTGTAATATTTCTTAAGTATGATGTAAAAACTGCTCTTTATTAACTGTATCGATAGCATTACCAAGGTAACACAATGTTCTAGTGACGGCTGTTAATTCAACGATTACTCGCAATTAATCATGATCAGAAAAAGGTTGGCATTTAAATAAATATCCATGCGTACCGTGCATATTTATTTTTTAGTTATAAACACACACCTGATATTTAAGAAAAATGTAAAAATGAATAAATCTTTAAATATTATTTAAATTAGACAAAAATATACATGCTTAAATATAAACATACATGTATAGGTGTATCTGTTTATACATACAAAATGAATATGCACAGTAGACAGCTATATTATGTAAATATTTATGCTGAATGATATTAATCACGATTAATCGTTGAAGTGACCTGAAATGCTACACATATACAGCACTATAGTATTAAATGAAAGCATCATTGTCACAATACAATTACATTACGTGTAATGTTGTATACCAGTGTAAAAGGCGATCTCCCTGTGACGCGCAGAACTCTTGAAACGCAGGAAAGCTGCGGTACAGATCAAACTCATCGCCGGCCTGCGGAAGAGCCGCACTCGCCTTTGTGGCAGCGACCACACACCCCAGCCCATGCTGTGAAAAAAAAAATGCTTCGTCAAATTTATTCATTTAGCATTCAAACTGCGAAATGCAAATTGTACTGCATGTGCACACATGGCTAACGTTACTCTTTTCCACGTTGCGATGTGTTGACACAGCTAGTTAAAGTAACGGCAGAACCAATTTAAAGAATGAAACGGCTCACAGACCTTGACAAATTCATCAGCATCTTTAAAACCTGGACAAAACTCTGTTTCTGCGTCTGTTTCTGTAGATGGCTCAGATTGATCGTTGTGTTTAGTAGAAGCAGCACTACTCGAGGAGGCAGCCATGATGATAATATAACATCGCGAGAACTGCGGTTTCACGCGAGATGGATGTCTTCTTCTTTTACAGCGTTTGTTTCTTTGATTATAACATTATCGCCACCTGGCGGTCTGTTGTGTTTCGTCCTTGGCTCTTGGCTGGGAACACATGGGAGTCAATACATAGGGGTGGGTTAAAAGTTGTTTTATTAATTATTGAACTGAAACGTCGAATGAAACGTTTGGACGAAGAACAGGCGCCCAATAATAAATAATATAAGCATGCTTTCATGATGATTCTGCGCTTTTATATGATTAGGTTTTTAATACCTAATAATTTACAGAAATTTGTATATATTAACAAGAGTTATTAAAAAGTTTTTCCGTTGTATTTTATACAACATGAGATTTGAATTACAATTTGATTTAATTCTCATTTTTGATGGTATAAAATAAAACCTCGGTACGAGTACAACAGCGCCCCCTGGGTGAGGACATTTGCAGCTCCACACATTGGCCATGATGTCATAGGCGTTTCTGTTCAGTGGTTGGACAAATGCAGAGCCATTGATGGGGGATACCGGACATGTGTCAACACGATTGAAACTTCTGCATGTGACCGTCTGATCACCACCTTGGCTGCTAAAAGTGAATATTTCAAGATCACACAGACTCTCTGTTTACCAGAATCCTTACGGGCGAAGAAGAAGAGAGAAGGACCATCGTCCGCACGCATCAGGTAACGTTATATCATAACTCTTTATTTTTAGGCTATCGTTAGTTGTCTTTCCTCTGTTAAATAATCGACTGCTTATATTATAAAAGCAGTTCATGTGTTTACAGCACAGATATGAGTATCGAATGCGCGATTTAATTTTACGTTGAGCCAAGATTGCTGTGTCATAATGAGTTCAGCGATTTCACACAGGTACACATTGCTGTCACACTGGAGAGATGGTTACACTGTGTGATTGATCTTTTACATGAAATAAATGTCATTTCTAAGCAGTTGCTTTCTGTTCATAAAAGTTTTATATCAATAAGAAGTTATCGCAGTACGTAGACAGTTCTTCAATTTTGTAACCATAGTGTTTTTTTTAATAGCATGCATGAATGGTACTATCTGACATACGTATTATGCATTTAGCATTAATTATCATACATACTGTAGCATCAGATTTTTAAAAACCATAGTTTTACCTCAGGTATTGGCAGTCAACTGATGTGTTCAATATCTCAGAACGAGTATTGCTGAAGATAAATTAAACAACTGGATTATTTAACTGAGAATCAAGCTCTATAACTCAATTTTTTACTATGAGATTAGATTTACTGCAATGTCTGCAACACGTGAAGAGATCCTGAGAGATGAAAATCTGATCGGATATCTCCAGGAGATTGCTAAAGATTCTGCATTTTTACATGGTGTGCTGATGCGGATCAAAGAAACTCCAAACTCACCCGAGGTAAGATTAACATTTTTGTTTTCATATGACTACTAGGAATGCCACAATACTCGGTACGACCTCCACGGTTCAATACGTATAATTGAATAGTGGTTTACCGGTTTTGCGTTTCAATTATTACCATGCGCTCAATAACACTTTGAAATGGGTCTGTCCGATAGACACAAGTTGACTTTATTGTATGCCAGTACTAAAGTGATAATCTATATAAAGTCCCTCCTTCCTAAACGCTCTGATTGGTGAAGCTGACCAGGTCTGCAGTGATTGGTTCCCAGCTTAGAATGTGTGTGTGAAAATGTCCCACCCATATCATATCAGCAAGCTTCAGCTTCTCAGGCTGTTGTGATTTGTTGGTGCCCCTCTCAAGGCACGTGTATTCATAAACTTTGGCTTTGAGCAATAAACAGTAACATTGGCGTCAACTTCACTTTATCAGTTAAAAACATGTAACGGAGGTCTATTTGACGTTGGTTATTTTAGAATGTGTGTAGCTGAATTCTTATAGGACTGTGATGAAATTGAATTTAGCGCGTAGCTCGGTTAAATGTTTACAATCTCTGATAACCAAACACTACTCCAGTGGCTCTTCCTCTTCTCTAAGGAAAGCCTCGTCCATTTTTTGGTGTATTTCTTTGGGCGGAGGTTATTAAAAGCACTCGGAATAGTGACATCATGTACCCAGGAAGTAGAGGACTGGTGTCCTTGGAAACCAAATTCTGTTAAAGACAATATTTCGCTTGGCACTGAACTTTGAGCTTTATCATTTTGCAGGTATTGTTTATGCTCTAACAGCAACATTACACACTTAATACAGTTCGAAAAAATGTGATCATGGGGAACGTGGCCTTTAATATATTATCTTTGGTGTTTCACATTGAGCGCTAATCTTTGCACTGCATGTTTACTTTCATTACAGCAATCGCCTGTAAATATAATAAAATAAGTAGATTAAAATAATGAGAATTTCAGTAAAATAGTTCTTAACTTTCTACTGTTCCTGTCTCATAAGCATAGAACAATGAAAAACACTTTAATGTGCCAAGCCATCAGAACCGAAAACAGTAGGTGAAAAAACGTGGTTTGTATTATTCCGTGGGGAACTTGTATTGTTGCATCCCTAAATTGACAACTAGAAGAATTTTTTTTGCTAATAGTGCCGGGGTAGACCCCTGAGAGAAATGTTAACCAACATCACAGATGCACAGTTATTTTATAGCCATGTCTGGAATTTTGTCTCTGTTTTGTTTCTGGACTACAGATCATTAGTTCTGCATCACAGAGTCGACACAAAGCAAAGAGTTGGATGGTATTATGAATGCCTGGAAATGTGTTTGTTCACAGGTGGCGAGTTATGCACCGTTCACATTGTTTCCCACACGAGTGCCCAGCACTGTCTTTACTCAGGCGCTGACAGTACAGACACATTTTAACCGGCTGGTGGATCGGGTCAGTCAGAACCCCTCCTTTTTAGAGGAATCTCTAGCTAGGTATGAATGCCTTATTATAATGAATGTGCACTTACTGAGTGAAAATTATTTTCAAACAATACTTATAATGTTATTTCAACAGCACTATCAAAGTTGATGATTTTACAGCAAGGCTTTTTAACATATACAAACAAGTTCAGAAGGAGGGTCGGGCCCAGGTAAAAATATTTACTGACTGTTTGTTATTTGTATTTTATTAAATGGTATCTTTCATTTTAATTGGGATCTTTAACTTCACAGTTTGTATTTTACAATGTAAAATTATTAATAATAATTAATATGTTTATATTATACATTTCATAAATGAAACAACAATGCTATTCAACTATGGTACATATTTTCTCCAAGGAAATAGTTCTTGGTCTGAATCGCTCAGACTACATGTTAGACCAGAATCCAGATGGTGGGACTTCCTTAAAGCAGATTGAAATCAATACAATTGCTGCAAGTTTTGGTGGGCTTGCTTCACAGACCCCAGATGTTCATCGGTAAGTGCTTGTAGGTGTGATTTTGCATTAAAATGATAAGCCGGTTCACCATTCAAACTGTGTCTTGTTTCTGTTAGTCACATTCTGAAGGTTGCAAACCTGTTAGAGGAACAAAATCAAATTTTGGACAATAATCCTGCAGCAGGTCTGGCGAGAGGTTTGGCAAAGGCCTGGGAGCTCTATGGAACTGAGAGGTCAGTTTAAAACTGTTGATGTGACCACACCCTCAGTAGACTGTAACATGCCTGTTTACCTAAATTAAAAGTGTGATTATATGTAAAAATGATATTTTTAAATATCATTTTATGTAGTGATATTTTATGTACCAAAAAGAAAGGTTTATGTCAGGGGCTAATTGAATGTCATTTAGACCCATGTTTTAATAGTAGCATAGTGTTTTTATAATTTAACCTTACAAATGGAGTTAGACATTAAGGAAGTGTTAAAGAAGGTATTTTAACTTTGAAAAATGTCATCATACTCTTCATTTATCTTAAAGCAACACTATGGAACATTTGCTCACGGGTTCCCCCTTGTGGTTGATAAGCGCAATTGTCTAACTAGTGTCGTTAAAAATGTTGCTGTATAAGCTTCCCTGTGGGCAGTTCAATACATGTGTATTTGATTTGGAAACCATTTCTCACTCTTTCGCAGACAGGGAATGTGCTCTGCTGTGTGTACCAATCCGAACACAGAACTAATGGGATTCACACCAAACTCGAATTAAGCGATTCGTGCAAGTAGATTACATACAAAGTCAATGCAAAGACGCTAATAGACACTCGTGGAAGGCGATGCAAATTAACATGCACCAATCTCGTCTTCCGCGCAAGTTGAAAATATTTGTCAGATTGCGTCACTGACCTGAAAATTGTAAACTTTTCCCGTGAGAAATAAAGAGCGTGGAACCTAATTGTTCGGGTTTGGTGTAAGGATGTTTTAACTAAAGTTTTGTAACCATGTAGTCGACTAGTCTAAAACTAAGAATGTCGGCCCAAAAACTTTGCCTATAAGGGCCTATGTTATACATTTTAAAGACTAAAGAATGTAGGCTAGCAATCAAACCGTTCATATCTAATATTTAATGTAGCTAAAACAGGCATATGTGTTCCACTTTCTTTATGCTATGTTCATAAATATTACTTCGTTTTAGCGGCTGCAAGAAATCACACAATTAGGATTTGTTTGCTTTGGCCGGTCTGTGCCGGGGCTTAAAATATTTAGCCTGCGACCTTATGAAATCCATTTTATTTTTTCTTTAAATCTGTTTTTTCAGATTCTAAAAGTTCGACAAAATGTTTGTAATCAAATTTATTTTAATTTTAGGGAATGTGTGTCTATTACACTGAAGTAATGAAACTTAAAATATTAAATAAAGCTTAATTAAAAGGTTAGAAACGAATGTTTCACTATTTGTTTATTTAAATTATGTTAAATGAAAAGAACATTACTTTTTTAATTGTCGCAATTTAAGTAGCCTAAAAGTTATAATAAGGGTTGGCCTATAGCCAATCATCAAACAAGATAGCCTACATTATATCATGGTTTTATTATTTATAAAGCAAAGAAATGTGTGTAAACAAAAGAGCAAATAGAAAGCAATGGACAAAAAGTTCAGAACGACCCATAGAGCGCATATATAAAGCATAATGCCCATATTAGCTAATTGATAGAACATACAAAGGCTAAACACTCCGCATTATGATGTTAATATTATTTTACATGTTCTTGTTTAGGAATTACAAGCATTATGCTTGGATGAAAGTCGGCTCAATGTTTGTGAACAATAACTCTGTAAAAAATTCTGTCAACAATTTCCACATCGCTGCAATAAGAACCCAATACAGTATGGTTACGCATGTCTCCAGTGAAATTATTATGCCAGTTTGATATGACGTAGTTTGCGTAAAAAAAACTACATTTTTTTCTTCCTTCAAACACCCCCACAGCTGATATTTCAAGTGGTCATTTCTGAGCGTGCTGCAATTGCCACAAAGGAAATGCATGCTAGATCTGAACTAAATTTAAAACATTTCGTTCCTAATACACTTTTAAAGACGATTAATATATTTATTTTAATCATATTGTTTTAGCATGTCATTTTTTAAACGAAACATTAAAATGAAAGTACTTTCAATTATAAAATTTTGTTTAATTATTTTGTGTAATCGACTGTTGTTTTGAATCTCTACCAGTAGGAGCTTACCGTTTAAATGAATAGTCAATTAGTCTCGCACATCCTTAGTTTGGTGTGAACCCGACTAGCATTACAGAGTGTGGTTGTAGCCGGTATTAGGGTGCTCAGTTAGGAGAGCGAGTAGAATTATTTTAAGGTCAAAAAACTACAAAGTGTTGCTCTAATAAAGGTTGATGTATCTTTAACCAATAATGTAAATGTCTGATATTGTTTGTTACAGCGCAGTGGTGATGTTTTTGGTTGAGGATCTTCAGAGGAACATTTATGACCATCGATACATAGAAAATGAGCTGTGGAAGAAGTAAGTGGCCAGATCTTGCTATAATGAAGATTTAAGGTCACATTTTACATTTCTTACACAGAACAGACAATGTTGTTATTACACTAATTTGATTGCATAATAGCTCGAGCAACATCTTACATAAACATAATCTGATTTTACCATGAAAACAGGGTGATATTAAAGATATGAAAAAACTCTAGTGATGGTCTTTAATCTGTATATTTACAGAAATGTTCCTGTGATCAGAAGACGGTTTGTGGATGTGTCTAGAACTGGACATCTGGATCAGAGAAGGAGGCTTTTTGTGCAAGTGTTTTTACTAATATTTTCTGTATTAAGATACACATTCATGTGATTTTTGTCTGATGTTTCTTATTTAATCTGCAGAGATGGCAAAGAGATCGCCATTGTTTACTTCCGTAATGGATACATGCCCCAAAACTACACCTCAGAGCAGGTAAGACCGTTCTCATGACTCATTTTAATTTGCATTCATGCATTCGACTGCTGGTTTTATCAATATTTGATATAATGTCTAGTGTACATATCATCAGTTCTGTGTGTTATCTGGATGCACCCTAAAGAAAGACAGCTGAACAATGTGATGATGAAATGGAGGTGTTCAGGATTTCAGGCAGGTGTTGTTGATGATGATGGTTGTGTTTCAGAGCTGGGATGCTCGACTAATGATGGAGCGATCTCTGGCTGTGAAGTGTCCAGACATCAGCACTCATCTCGCTGGTACCAAGAAGGTCCAGCAGGAGTTAGCCCGAGCGGGTGTTCTGGAGCGCTTCTTTCCCGATGAACCTGAAACTGTTGCTCAGATACGGGCTACTTTCGCTGGGCTGTACACCTTGGACATGGTAAAGAAATATCCTTTTTAGTTCATGTTAGCGGAAATATAAACCAATGTTAACCTTATTGTAAATTGTTCCAACAAGCTTAACCCTCATATTCTGTTCATTTCTTGTTTACATACTTTGTGTTTGGGGTCAGTATGATCAAAAAAAATTACAGAACTATTGCAAGAAAAACATACATATTTTTAATCATACAAATTTTATATATATTTTTTTGTTTCAATCTTATCAATACATTACTGTGTTTGGGTAGATATTAGATATTAATTATAGCATTAATGATGATTTAAATTAAAGATCAGTTTTTTGGGGATTTTGATCTAGTTGTTTGGACAGAATTACTACCCTCTGTTGGTTAGAGAAGACACCATAGAAATGACTGTTATCGAAAGAAAATGTTTTGACCAGCAGAGGGCGATAGAGATCCATCCATGTGATATAGTTTGTGCTCTTTGGTATTTATTTTTGAATGTTTTGATGTGGTTACACAGGGAGAAGAAGGTGATAAAACTGTGGCAATGGCTTTGGCAAATCCAGATCAGTATGTCCTCAAACCTCAGAGAGAGGGAGGTGGTAAGTAACACCACTACACACGCATTGATAACAAACACCTGGTGTTGTGTTATTGATCCCTGCTGTGTCACAGGTAATAACATTTATGGGCAGGAGATCTGTAAGGTACTGGAGAAAGTGAAGAACTCCAGTGAAAGAACCGCCTACATCCTGATGGACAAGATCCAGCCTGTCCCATCACAGAACTACCTGGTCCAGCCCGGAGCTCCTGTTAAACTGAATGACTGTTTGAGTGAGCTGGGTGTGTTTGGAGCATACGTCAGGTGAGTTTTTTTTAATTATTACATTAGATATCTCTTAGCGTTGTGCATTTGTCATTAATATGAAGTTGTGTACAAACTACTTTAGTAGTTTAGATACTTAATGTTTTCATGTTTACACACAGGAAAGGGAAAGAAATGGTGTTAAATGAATGTGTGGGCCACCTGCTGAGGACCAAGAGCTCTGAACATGCTGATGGGGGTGTGGCTGCAGGAGTAGCAGTTCTGGACAACCCACTGTTGTTCTGAAGTATACTGCCCCCAGTGGACAGAACAGAAATTATTTTCAACATGAAAAGTTGTCCGTTTAACATCTCCAACACAGACCATTAATCATAATGGGAAAATGCTGTGACTTTCAAATTGTTCATATCAATATTTTATACCTCATTTAAGGGAATGTCAGAAGTAGCCTTTAACATTAATTAAAATGATTTTTATAACGTTATTCACAGGTTTTAATAAACTAACATCCCTTCCCATGCTTCATTGGAAATTTGATTTATTACTTTATTTATAAGGGTTACTATCAATCATGATGAGAAGTGACTAAAGGTGAATTGGTTTATATTAAATTAATTATTTATTTATATATTGTTTTTTTTACAGTATTTTTTGATCACAGACACCAGTTTTAGTTAGGATCACTGACTTCGACTGGGTTTTAAATTCCAAGGCAAGAATCTAAACAATTGTATTTAGCGACTGTAAACCATTTATATCTATGCTGTAAACAACGACTGAGCGTATAACTGGAACATACTGGTTATGACTACTGCATTAACTGGAGTGATTGTGTATGCAGCTTTGGGCTGTTTAAGCTGTTGTTTTTTTCTTTCCACATAAACCATTCTTAGAACAAAACAACATAGAAGGTCCATAACAAACAACAAATGTTTTATACGCCTATCATGTTTATGTTAAGGGCTTTTGGGTATTTCCCATTTTCATTTTAAGTTCATACATTAAACTTTTCATGAACTATGCATTTTTTTGTTTAAACAATGTTAATAATAAATGATGTAAATAATGTTTTTAGGATTTTTATAAAACATAAGGCCCAGAATTGATTTAATTGTATTTAATAAACGATTTGTTGTATTTTGTTGTATGTTCATTTGTGTGTTCTGACGCAGGAGCGCATCCTTGGCCCTAGGTTTGTCACCAGGATTGGTTCGTGGCAATCGACCTGAATCGTACTTCCACGTCTCCATCCACCGTCGACAGCGGCCGTTCCTACGGTTCGTGTTCGAGGGGGCGGCATACCTGTACAAAGTCCTGCCCTTCAGTCCCGCCCTGTCTCCCCGTGTTTTTACCAAACTTGTGGAGGCTGCCTTAGCTCCTCTCAGGGAGCAGGGCGTGGATACTCAACTATCTCGACAACTGGTTTACCTTGGCTCACTCGCGAGATCTGTTGTGCACGCACAGGGACCTCGTGCCTCGGCACTTAGACTGTCTGGGGCTTCAGGTCAACCGGGAAAAGAGCAAGCTCTCCCCAGCGCAGGGCGTCTCTATTCTCGTTATGGAACTCAAATCTGGTGTTGAAAGTGGAGCTGAAGTCCACAAACAGGATCATCACATAGGTCCTTGGTCTATCCAGATGTTTCAGGACAAAATGCAGCCCCATGTTTACTGGATCCTCATCTGACCTGGACTGCGTTTCCCGAAACCTTCTTAACGCTACGTCGTTCCTTAAGCTATACCTTATCGTATCTTCTGTAAGTCCTAATTTCGTAAGGTGCGTCTGGACCGCTCTTAGCAATACCTTATCGTTTTGACAATATGGCATTAAAACCGAGCATTTGCAGAGTTAGCCTCAAAACCTGGGTAGAAAATAGCCTATTACTGATTGATTTTGATGTTTTTGGATGTTATGACCACGTGAAGTAGACCTCATATAACACACTTAAAAACAACTTTCTTTTGTCTTGTTAGTCACATTCTGAAGGTTGTAAACCTGTTAGAGGAACGAAATCATATTCTTGACAACAATCCAGCAGAAGGTTTTGCAAGAGGTTTGGCAAAGGCCTGGGAGCTCTATGGATCTGAGAGGTCAGTTTAGTGGTGCCTTGAATTTGACTCTAATTATTTTACCCATTTTAAAACACCCACCAAGTATTTAAACTGTTCTAAATAAAGGTTGATGGTTAACAAAATTAACCTATGGTACAAAATGTTATGTCTAGTGTCTTATTTTCTCTGTCTGGGTTCTGAAATGATGACATGGTAATTTATAGTGAAACACTATAAGTGTGTGTAAGGTCCAGCTGAAAAAGGAAGAAAACCATTAATTGAAGGAACATATTCTGACTTAAACTCAGTGACCAATAATAATAAAAATAATGCCCTTTTGTAGTTAAAAGCTTATACCGCAGAGTCGAATGAAACCAAGGGAAAATCTCTTGCTGACCATGTAGATATGGTTGCTGCCACAAGAACAGCAGACATTCCTATTGCTCCTCAAGCATGTCAATTGCAGGTTATTTCACATCACTCAGAGATTCCATACACAGCGTGGATGCAAAAGTAGTGCTCCTGAGAAGAAAACTTGATGGAAATTAAATTGTAAATTGTCAGATGATAACATTTGGAGAAGTTTGCTTTTAATGTTAAATCTGAGGGCATATCCTCCTCCAGGTGCATTAAAAGAAATGGTTTCCTTATTCTGACCAATAGGTGTGAGTGTTCAAGTTTCAAAACATAACATAACATTCTTAATAATGTCAAATGTAACACTGAGTGCTTCTAATGACACTTTGTTTGTGGTATAAGGCTTATTTATTCCTTCCTAAAGAATGGAATGTCAAATGTTATTCAGCTAATGTTTCCATTAACCAGCAGTTCAGTTTCAAATGTTAAACATCATTTAGTCACAACGTAAAATCTATCACTGGGACAGTACCTTTAATATCTATTTTTTAAATGTACCATTTAGGAACAGATATGTTAACGTTTGGTAACAATGTGTACCTTTGATATTAATTTTCTACTTGTTTTTTAGGGTACTGCCCCATGACAGCTTTTCTGTTGGTGGTTAGGATGATTTGTGCCATTCTTTTGATTGACTGATTTACAAACTGAAGTACAGAATTGGAGTTGGTCCCCAGGCTGGCATGGCTACCACTGTACATAGATAGCGTAAATACAGAGGACACATTGTCCCACTGGGTGCAAGTGCAACTGCATACTCACCAATAAATCTATCGAGAATGAATCTATTAAATGTTGAAACAAAACCTCACAAAACATTGTAAATGAACATGAAACCTATCAAGTCAAGTCCATTTTAATTGAAGTGCAATAACAAATGGATTAAACAAATGTACAATGTACAAAATCTGAAAATAATACATAATGCAAATACAAAGCACTACCTGATATTTCTTAAACTTGAGGTGCCGGACAAAAGACAAAAAAGGGGAAGCAAAATTAATAACTTGTCAGTTCAATGCTTGTCTTTGTAAGTCTTTAATTTCATTGCACGTGGCATTTTTATGTTGTAGAATATTTGGAGAACGATGATAGATAGCGTGATGACATTTCATCAGATGCCGCTTTTTTTCTACTTAGGCTAGTTAAGTAGGCAGGCGTGTGTTGCTTAGGCGGCCGCTATAAAGTGATGTGGGAAACCCTGCAGTAAGATATTCCAGATGAAACAGAAACTAAATCTTACATTAACTTTGTGAATGTAAAGTCTAGCCTGACGTTAGCCAGCTAGCTGGCGTTAGCTAACAAAAAACCTCCAAAGTAGCCTAGCATTAACTGTGTTGGTATATCCTGTCCAGAGATTCCTCCTTTGGTGACATATCAAAAGTATTCCTGGATCTTGACTTACCTTCAATGCTACTTCTTGCCCTCTAAAAGCTGAAGACCCATCAGGTCAAGCTGTCCATATCTCTTGGCCATGAGGTTGAACTCACCGGCACCTGCGCTGCTTTATCGCTGACTGACGTCAATTTAAAACAAATCGTCGTCTCACTATATGTGCACGCTCCCCTTGTCCACGGTATTTTAGATTATTCAATATTCGCAAAAACTAAATGTTAAAATAGTGCTGATATTTACACATCCATCGATATAATAGCAGGGGGTGGGAAGGGGGTATGGCCGTTTTAGAAGTGGGATGATTTTGACCATCTTGATTTCAAAGGGGGATGCCATCCCCAGATAGCACAATCCATCTGGCTTACATCTATTTGACATCTGCATTTACGTCTTACAGACATCTACAATACGTAGTTTGCTCATCTGCGATACGTCTCGGAGACGTTTGAATGTCTGTAATACGTCTGCTAAAGATCTTGAGATTAGCCGCGTAAAAACATCTGCTAAACATCTTAGAAAGAGCAGATTTACATCCATTCTAAATCATAAACATCTTACAGACGTCTTCAAGATGTCTATATAACGTCTGACAGCAGACATCTCCGAGATGTATTGCAGATGAGCAAACTATGTATTGTAGATGTCTGTAAGATGTAAATGCAGACGTCAAATAGATGTAACCCAGATGTATGCGTGCTATCAGGGTCCCCTCTCAACTCGAGTACTGGTTAACGGTAAAACACTAGGGCAAACTGTAAAATAATGGTGCACTTGAACGTAAGTGATCAAGTGTCACGGATACGTCAGACTTCATTACCCAATAAACATGTCATGATCCTTCACCCGAATCCTTCATCACCGTCACCCAACTGTATTTAAGCACATACAACGGACTCTAGCCTTCATCTGGTTTCGTGTGAGGAAAGACTACAAGTTGTGTAGTCACCTGTCTTCCATCGTCTCTCTTCTTTCACGGAAAGTTCCGCGCCGTTTTCGACTTTTATCTAGATTTATTGAGGTGTGCGCTTCTCTGGACTCCACTCACCACCTTCACCTCCACATCTGCAAAGATAACTGTTAGTATTCTTCTAGATTTTCTTTTTCATCTGTTGACATTTACCTACCGATCTGCACTTTATTAAACTCGTGTGATGCAATAAACTGTTAAAATGATTTGCTCCCCCCATTTATTCTCCCGTATACATTTTTTATGCTCTTGTCAATAATTGGTGCAGGTTGTTTACAATTATGATCATATTCGCCCTCTGCTGTCATCCTCCCCTGATTAAATAAACCTTTTTTCAGCCAACACAGAAGTGGTAAATGATGTGGTAAACTGTGCCGAATATGTTATAAATAATTAAACAAATGTTATTAGGAGAAGCCTATGTACAAAATTCTGCTCTATATCTGACATTTTTATCGGATTTTAGATTTTCCACAATGCCTGCACTATGGGAAGAGGTCATGAGAGATGAAAATCTGATTGAATATCTCCAGGAGATTGCTGCAGACACAGCTTTTTTACATGGTGTGCTGATGCGGACCAAAGAAACTCCAAACTCACATGAGGTAAGTTTTTTTGGCTTGTTTTAAACAAACCTACCTAATTCTTAAATAACATTTCTATTCATTTTTAAGACTTAATTATTTTTCTTTGTTGCGTAAATATATCTTCATCAGATTTTTTGCACAGTGCATTTCACAGTCATGTCTAAAAGTCTTTCTGACTGTTTTGTCATTACTATCTGTTAGAATGTAAAATTCTCAATGTCCCCTACAAAATATTATTCTATGGTTGAAAAGTCTAGTCGACGGAACACACAGAGTTACTGATCAGGAGACAAAGTTTGACACAGACACAAGAGTCTAGTTCAATCAGAGTCCAATGTTTATTTGTATGAGGACTAATATTTATAAGATTAAAAGGAGGTGTCATAAAAAACCACAAGGGTGGAAAAGGCAAGACTTGATGTTTAGTCTCATTCCTCCTCAGAACGATCAGATATGATTATAACTACGTACTAAGCATCAAAACACATCAATTCATATCATTAGGAGCCTTGAGATGGAGACCGATAGTCACTCAGGTCAGTACGACTCTCAACGAGGTTTAAACAACAGGAAAGTAAGGCCCATATTAGGGTGAAGGAAGCTTATACTAATCTGAATGAATACGTATGATAGACAAATGTTCTTTTAGACACAGATGATATATTTAAAGAGGACAGGACGAAATCCAGATTCTCACACTATCTGACTGTATTTACTCGACACAAAGCAAAGATTCAGCAAGTGTTTATGGCACTGTTGTGTTTGACAGAAAAATATAAATGTGTTTGTTCACAGGTGGTGAGTTTTGCACAGTTCACGTTGTTTCCCACACGAGTGCCCAGCACTGTCTTTACTCAGGCGCTGACAGTACAGACACATTTTAACCGGCTGGTGGATCGGGTCAGTCAGAACCCCTCCTTCTTGGAGGAATCTCTAGCTAGGTATGAATGCCTTAATATAATGAATGTGCCTTTACTGAATGAGACTTAAAATAATAATTCGTGATTCGTAATATTTTTATTTTTTTCAACAGCACCATCAAAGCTGATGATTTTACAGCCAGACTTTTTAACATATACAAACAAGTGCAGCAAGAGGGTCGTGCCCAGGTAAAAACCTTCTACCCATTTGTATAAATACACATTTATAAACGCCACATTAATTCAAGTATTTATGTATTTTTATTTTCACTATGGTTCATATTTTCTCCAAGCCGATAGTTCTTGGTCTTAATCGCTTGGACTACATGTTAGACCAGAGTCCAGATGGTGTGACATCCTTAAAGCAGATTGAAATCAACACTATTGCTGTAGGGGGCGCTGGTCTTGCCTCACCGACCCCAGATGTCCATCGGTAGGTTTCTGTGAGTGAGATTTTGCCTTAAAATGGTGAGCCGGTTTATCATCCAAACATGTTTCTTATGTCTTGTTAGTCACATTCTGAAGGTTGTAAACCTGTTAGAGGAACGAAATCTTATTCTTGACAACAATCCAGCAGAAGGTTTTGCGAGAGGTTTGGCAAAGGCCTGGGAGCTCTATGGATCTGAGAGGTCAGTTTAGTGGTGCATTGAATTTGACTCTAATTGTTTTAGCCATATAAAAACAGCCGCCGACTATTCATGCTGATTTCAAAGTTTTATCTATGATCATATTTAAGTATTTTAATGCCCTTCTGATCCACCGTTCCAATAACCATGAAGGATTGATGAATTGTTATGATAATGTAAATAAAATGTCCAGCAGTTGAACTGCTTGCGTTTGATATTTTTTGTTACAGCGCAGTGGTGATGTTTCTGGTTGAGGATCTCCAGCGGAACATTTATGACCAACGATTTGTAGAAAATGAACTGTGGAAGAAGTAAGTGGTCTAATGTTGCTATATTGAAGATTATAAATTAGTTAGGCAGACCATACATAAACGGCATGAGAAACATGTGCTTTATGTGTTATTCTGCCATGACATTATCAGTTTTACATAACATGTCAAGCCAAACTACAGAAAGTAACATTTAAGGGGCTGTGTTTCACATGGAGTTAAAGGGTAACTGGTCTAATGGTCTTTAATCTGAATATTTACAGAAATATTCCTGTGATCAGAAGACGGTTTGGAGATGTATGTAGAACTGGACATCTGGATCTGAAGAGAAGACTTTATGTGTAAGTGTTTGTGACTTAGAACATGTTCTGAAGTTAGATACAAACTAATGTTTGTATTGTAGAGATTCGTTGGTGTGATGTTTTTTTATTTAATCTGCAGAGATGGCAAAGAGATCGCCATTGTTTATTTCCGTAACGGATACATGCCCCAAAACTACACCTCAGAGCAGGTAAGACCGTTCTCATGACTCATTTATATTTGTATTTGCATTTACATTTATGCATTTGGCAGACGTGTTGATCCAAAGCGACTTAAAATGCATTGTATTATACATTTGCTTCTGACTATGTGCAATTCCCTGGGATCGAAACCATGACCTTGGCATTGCTAGTGCCATGCTCCACAGGAAAGCATTTGAATTCATACATTTGACTAGACATTATTTAAAAAATTGATGAAATCATCAGTGTACATATCATCAGTTCTGTGTGTTATCTGGATGCACACTAAAGAAAGACAGCTGAACAATGTGATGATGAAATGGAGGTGTTCAGGATTTCTGGCAGGTGTTGTTGTTGCTGATGGTTGTGTTTCAGAGCTGGGATGCTCGACTAATGATGGAGCGATCTCTGGCTGTGAAGTGTCCAGACATCAGCACTCATCTCGCTGGTACCAAGAAGGTCCAGCAGGAGTTAGCCCGAGCGGGTGTTCTGGAGCGCTTCTTTCCCGATGAACCTGAAACTGTTGCTCAGATACGGGCTACTTTCACTGGGCTGTACACCTTGGACATGGTAAAGAAAATGCTGGAATGAAACTCTGCACCTCTGTTTATATCATGATGTGACAATACTTTTCTACTGTATTTTTGCTGTATTTGTTTTTATTGTTTTGATGTGGTTACACAGGGAGAAGAAGGTGATAAAACTGTGGCAATGGCTTTGGCAAATCCAGATCAGTATGTCCTCAAACCTCAGAGAGAGGGAGGTGGTAAGTAACACCACTACACACACATTGATAACAAACACCTGGTGTTGTGTTATTGATCCCTGCTGTGTCACAGGTAATAACATTTATGGGCAGGAGATCTGTAAGGTACTGGAGAAAGTGAAGAACTCCAGTGAAAGAACCGCCTACATCCTGATGGACAAGATCCAGCCTGTCCCATCACAGAATTATTAATTAATTAATTAAAATAATTAATTAATTAAAGCACTTTTTCTCAATGTTGCCTTGTTCACACAGAAAAGGGCAAAATGTGGGGTTTAATGAATGAGTGGGCCACCTGATGAGGACCAAGAGCTCTGAACATCCTGATGGGGGTGTGGCTGCAGGAATAACAGCTCTAGACAACCCACTGTTGTTCTGAACTATACTGCCTCCAGTGGACAGAAGAGACATTTAAGACACCTTAGGGCAGGGATGGGTCATTTTCAATATGTAGTGGCAATTGAAATCATGGCTATTGGAACCATTGTATGTGGGTGGGACAGGACAATGAAATTGGACTCACTCACTTTTTAAAGGCTCTTATTTAGGGCAGGCGGGGGCCGTCAGTCAAATCCATTCCACTTGGAAATTCCTAAAAGGAGTCATATGGTGCGACTATGTGTTTTTCTGTTTCTTTGGTGTGTTATAAGTTGCCCATGCATGTATTAGACACGTAAAATTGTAAAAAAGAAAGTGTCGGAATAAAAGATGCATTCTATCTTAAAGCAAATGCTCACCAGACTTTCCTGAAACGCCTCGTGTATCCACACCCCCACAATTTTGTAGGATCCTTGACTTCTGCTTACACGGTTCTACATGTTTTGCCGCTCTATTTATTATAGTTATTTATGATTTATAGTTTTTTTTATTCCTCTTGGTCACATGACAGGAGGCAAGAAGTATATATGGTGAAACCCATAGACGTATATATATTAACTAGACGGCTCATTGTCCGGTGGATTGTACGTCAACATCGTTTTCTTTTCTCAACTCTTTTCAATACTTTTCTATTTATGTGGAGTACACCAACCTTTTGGCTCCCGTTAAAGATGGTTATAGACATGCAAATGTATTTAATTAAATAATTTAAAATTGGAATATTATCAAACTTAGATTTTACTGGATATATAATATTTGGCCAATTTTAAAAGCATGACAATAAATGTATTAAAAATTAAAAGCATTTTTACTAAATTCTGCCTTATATTTACAATCCTAATTTAAGAACGACAAGTCTTTTCGTCGCTATATAATATATTTGCAATAATATAATATATTTGAATTTTCTGTGTTGGATGTCTCCAAATAAATCTCTTGGCAGAGATACATAAATAATTTAACTACTGTCAAAAAAATCTTTCTGAAGTCATGTTTATTTAAATCACTACATTACAGCCAGGGTATCGCATTCAACAACACAAACCAAACACCTGCAACACCTCCATCCTCTCAGGCACTCACTCAAACCCTGGACATCACACTGTCAACCTCCGAGACGATAATGGTTCCAAAAAAGCAGGATAGTACAAAGATGATACAAGACATGCATCAAAATCTCAATCAATGCACAACAATGGAGAAAGAAACAACTGAACAATCGCTTGTTAAAATGTCAAGACATACTGTATACTGTGAAAAGTAAAAAGAAAACAGGAAAAAACTAGGTTGTTTTGAAAAGGTCCTTGTCTAAGAATCATATGAATCATGTGATACTGTAAATATTGTTATGTATGGTGACAGTCTTCTGTAACACTGAAAAGTTTGAAAATATCGCAAAGAAAGAAACATGTGGAGATTTTACACACATTTTTTCCTTGGGTGTTTAGCTTAATATCCTGGGAAAGAACCTAAAGGCATTCAGACAAATGGTCAGACAAACTAACGTGAAATCATCTATGGGAATGTGCAGGGCAGGACGACATCATGATCCACAGTCACGTCTCTCCTGCCTCACAATAGAACAGGCACCATACAAATATTAAAACGCACTCGACCACAGATATTTTTTGAAGCATGAAAATATCATAATGTGTATTCAGATTTAAAGTGTGTCGACAGAAAATGACGACCAAAAAATAGCCTTGATAAGAAAGAAGATATAGAACTAAAAGAAATTTGTGTCAGATGATAAAACAAACAGCCAGGACAGATTACAGGCATTTAGTTTTGTAGATTTTACATTCTTTGATGCTTTTTCCCACTTCCCCGAAATATACAATGAATTTATAAATGCTATATTCACGATTAAAACAAAAAAGGGAATCTCACTAATTCTCTCTTTATTGATTTCCATTCTATCTAAGTCTTGTCAAAGCTGCCAGAAAAGTGATTTGGTGAATCTTTTTGATTCCAGGCTAAAAACTCCCCAAAACTACACAATGTTGTCACTGTTTGACTAGTTCAACTCATTTTATGACTGACAGTAAACACAAAAACCTGATGTTTAACAAACGTTGAACACCAACACAGTGATATTTCCAAGAAATGCTGAGCCTGAGGTCAAATCACTGAGCGCAAACCCCCCTTCTGACATCTACTGCAAGACGCAAAACAGGAACGACATTATAAAGTACCGCCAAGTAAGCTTATTAGTTGGGAGGTCGGTGAACAGACCCCATCCCTGACCCAATGAAAAGTTATGGCGGTCACCATACAACCATTAAACTTTTTCTTTTTAAAACTTCAATTTCTGCGTATAAAAACAGTACATAAAAATATATACGCTTTGTGCAGTACAAGTTAGTGCAATAAAACTTTTTCCTCTTGTTCTTCTCATTGGCACTTAGTGAAGGTTCAAAGGGACACGCACTTCATTCTGACCAATGGAAAACGACAGAGCTCCTCTGAGGTGTGATTGGATAAGATGTTTGAGAGGCAGGAAATCCAGCCATATTTGGTCATTTGATATTTCCCACCCAATTGTTTCAGATTTATAAAAGCTTTTCATGCTACATGCCTTTTATGGATCTGAAAAACATTATTTGGTGGAAAGAACAATTGAATTATTATTATTATTATATAATTGAATTATTATTATATTACATATAGATATTGATTGTTATTAATTCTAATAATCGGTCAACATTTTTGACAACATTTTTTAATGCTTTACAATTTATGAAATGTACACACCATCCAATCACAGTAGGCTCAGGTGACTCCAAGCATTGTCATGGGAGCACCTCATATCTGGCTTTGCTCATATTAAATGGCGTCAGATAGCACAGTGTGTACCCACCGAGCTGTATGTACGTAAACATGAAGAGTTTGTTTCAAAAATGAGATAAATCCGTTTTTACATTTTTTTATTGTGTTCTGGTGTTTTTATTGTTAAGTTAGCTGTATTTTTTTGTAGTTATTATGGCTTGAATCAAAAGAAACCGACTGCAGTTTGATTGATATAAATTGGAATGCACAATAAAAAAAACACGATTTTAGATTATGATTTATCTCATTTTGGAAATTAACTCTTAGACATCACATGATCGCTTCGATATGAAAAGCAAAACTTTAGCACAGTGGAAGACACATCAGAAACTACATTCACACAGAAATCTGATATATGGCCATATATTAACATTTATATCTATTTATAGTTCATACATGTGGTCACATTTCTAGGTTTGAAACAATATGAAGTACATGTGCAAAGATGAAGCAGAAAACATGTTTCTTCATATATTCACTCGAATAAATGTAGCCATTCTTGTGATGTAGGAATGTACTTCAATTCCTATATGATGTAGGAATTCACGTTGAAAGAAATGTGTCCTATATTCACTCTCATTTAGAATTTTCACATTTTTATATCTGTGAAATCCATTCATTGAACTCACACGTACTTGTACATTTCCAAATATCAGATTTCTGCACGGGGACATGTTGTCAGAACTAGGCATTGCTTTGAAAAATAGTGCTGCCTGTCTATTTATGTTTATCTATGTGCTGCATCAGAAGTAAAAAAAGCCATAGCATGGATTTGATATGCCACAAAGACTCCTAAAGACAGGCAAGAAGTGTGACATTTGTGTGGAAAAGCGTTCGTTTATATCAGAATAATATGAGACTGGGATGTCCTGTTTAAGCTGACCAGGCAGAAACTGCATCCTAACGTATTTATATGTCCTAACTGGGCTTAGCGGCTTTCCTCAACACCAGATTGTCTTGCATTTCAAGGTGAATTTATGTAAGTCACTGTAAGGTCTCATAAAGTGCCTGCCATTAAATTAATACTGCGGATTGATAGGAATAAACGTGGTAGCTTATAAAGAGGCTGCTTATCTGAAAGGGACTGAATGTGTTTCGGTGTGAGAGGCCATTTTACATTCCTGCACTACAACTGCTTGGGCTGAAGTACACACAGGGCTCTCCGTCAAAGGCTCATTATTCTTTAGAGGTATCGAGACCAAAAATTGTGTTGAATTTTTGTTTTCGTTTTTGACTAGACGCATAGTTTCTGTCCATACGAAGGTGCCAAGCGTGAGAGAATCATTTCTGTGATTTCTAATACGAACAGCAATGCAAAAATTCTGCTTTATCGAGAGAGAAAAGCAAATCATTTTCATGGCTGTTAAAAAGTGCTTATAGCCAAAAACAAGCGTTAAGTGTAGAAACAGTTTGGCGATGTATAACGTTTGATTTGTTTAAATGATGTTCTGAGACTGTTCACATAAAACTGCTGATTTGCTAAATAGGTGTTCACTTTTGCAAACGCTCAAAACCAAATCATAAAAATAGCTTACAGAGTTTTGAACAGTAATAACCGCCATGTATAAAGTCATAAAATCACAGGAAATCTTCAGCGACTGTATTCCAAAGAGCACGTAAAATGCGACCGTATAACAAACGGCAAGATCTGCTCCTGACAGTCTCGTTTCTGGATTCCTTATGCACAAACGTCTTTTTGCCTTAATAAAAGAATGCAGCAAAAGCATTTTATAAAACTTTTTTCACTGTTTTTCCTTTTTTTTTTTTCAGTTTTTAGGAATAAAATCTCAGTGTTCCGCTACGGAAGCTGTAGAAAAACAAGAGCACCCTCTTGTGGCTCAGAGGAAACAGTGACATTCCCTCAGAAGGACATTATCTCAAGCTCTCAAAGAAAAGTCAATTCTGAGATATGGCGAGTTAGCAGTGCTAGGTTTCTGGAACACCAGCGATAGAAAAGCACAATGTGAAGGTTAAAGATCAGTCAGTAAAGCGTTGACAGGCCTTTTTCCAACGGCAAGCTGTGCACCATAGGTCCCTCTTCTCCATGCCGTATACCTTACGACACTTCTTGGCTTCACCACGGGGTTTCCTGTAGGAGTATTTTGAAGAAAGTTTAGACCAGCTGTGATTCAAGACATGATTTTACGCACTCATCAAATTTGTGAAGATGCGGGTTACCTGGATCCATTACTGGGTTTGGCAGTGGAGGAGCCGCTGGTGTGTGTTTTGCTGACGGGGGTGTTGTTAACAGGTTGTCTCTTCTCACCGATGCTCACAGTGCGGATTTGAGTCATTGGGCCCTGTGAAGGCAATAGAAGTTGCTTCATTTAAAGGTCCTGTGTGTCATTTTGTTGGTGGATGTATTGACAGAAATGCAATAAAATATACAGGTGTATAAAGACCTTACATAATGAAGCGTTATGTTTTCATTCTAAGTTTTTATATTATCTTAGAATTTGTATTTCTATCTACATACACTGCGGGTCCCCTTACAGGGAATTCGCCATGTTGTTTCTACAGTTGCCCTAAACGGACAAACTAAATCTGGCATGTTTTAGAAATACGTTATCTCCTTCACCAAAGACGCACAAATGTGACGCCATCTTAGTTCTGTGTCAGACACCTTAGTGCTCTGGGAGGGTGGGTGGAGTGAGCCGTTGGTTGCAATTCACAACCTCACAGCTAGATTGTGCTAAATTTCATGTGGCACTGGACATCACAGTAACATTTGTTTAACGCTTGTTCAACCATTGTTTGGCGTGCAGGCCAAACAATGAAACTTGTTTTTAATGTTTTCCTCAAAAAATGCACTTGTTTTTAACCTCAGACAATCAACATGTTTCCTTCACCCATATCACATTTTCATAACATAGAACCGTTCTTTCAGGATTTTGCAAAAGCACCTGAGACAGTAAACCAGAAGCCATGCAAGTGCAAAAGACCCCACAGACACAAAACGAGGTTCGCGCAAGGTTTAACTGTTTGTTCGAGGTCTGTCTGAGGTGACGCACGCTGTCAACAGTGCCTTAAAGAAACAGAGGTAGCGCTTCTCACCGGTAGCGCTTCAAAGATAACAGGGGGCGATTGCCAGGATACACTGATCCTTTCCGCGCTGTGAGGCGTTTCAGAAGGCATGCTGGGAATGCTGACAGGGGTTGTAGCCTGAAAAACACAGTGTGTGTGTGTAGGAAGCCAGATTAGCAAAGCCGTGCAGAGAGAGACAAAAGAGGATAAACGGTTCATCACATCGGTTTATTCTCCCATTAACTAACTCAAATCATGTAATGCCAGTGATCACCAAAGGATTTAGAGATGAGATGTTAGAAAGAGATTGTAAAACCCTCTTCACATAGAGATGGTGGAAAAAACACAAAAAATGTGACCAGGAATTTATCCCGGGACCGTCCCGAGCCAGTATTTTTGCAACATAGGCTAACTGCAATACATGGGGCACGGTATAAATACATTAAGTATTATGATGTTCAAAAATGTGAGTTTAAAATTAAGCTGATTGTTTTTATTAAAGAAAATTTTAGAATTTTTTTGCATTTAGATCTGGTAACCGTTTCCGAATAAGCTCACGCACATCGAATGAAAACCCCGTTAATACGACCTAAAACATACTGCACATAATGCTATAAATACCGTAAATAAACACTTGGGACGGTATATGATCATCATGTTTAAATTTTCAGAGGAAAGTTTGTCTGTTAACAGTGTCTGCACAGAAACTTGAGGCTTCTTCGCAGCACGGGCACGGCAGGTGCACACAGTTGTGTTTAAAGGTTGGTAGGCGATCAAGTTTATTGAAGCGCTGTGTATTTTTCTGTTAATAGTTTTGTTAAAAGTAATTTCAAGTTTAAACTGTGTTTATAAGTAGACAACGCTATTCTCTCATCTGACCTTAAGTTTGGTGATTAAGACTCTTGCATTCTTCCATTATTAAGCTAAAGACGAATAGTAGGCCCATTTTTTTGTTTTTGATTTACTAACGTACAAAAATAACTCTCTTTAATGTATAATACCATGCCATATAAGTCGCTTCGGATAAAATCGTCTGGCAAATGCATGAATGTAACTGTTAACTGCATTTGTTTTCATAGCCAAATAATTTAACCAAATAATTTACTCCCGTTAGTTCACACAGGGTGCTTTTCAGGACTGATCCCGTAAATGTAACTAGGTCCCCTTTCCGTATCAATCCGGAATCACTTTTCGGATCAATCCGGGATGCATTTACGTTCACACAGAAGGCACTCTGGCAATTTTCTGGGATCACCGGGCTCTGTGAATGGGGTTTAAGAGTAACAGATACATGATAGATAATCTATTAAAACCGGTTTTAAGTAAGGAGGTGATAGTACTAATGAAAAAATCAACAAAATGGATTTTAGCTATTTAAGAGACAAATGTGCACAAGCAGCACTGGTAGAATATTTAGTAGCTTCCTTAAAACCAGAACAGAGCAAACGTTGAATATATCCAAGTTTTTCTCTATGCGCGAAATCACCCATAATGCCTTTCGTATGCGTCTAAGGCTGATGCTTAAGACTACCGGTTCGCCGCTTGATCCCATTAGTAAGGCATTGCAAAGTTGGCTTGAAAGCTTTTAAACGGATGTTATACTAAAAAGTCATTTAAAACAGCATAATGTCAAAGAGCAGTGTCACAATTATTTCACAGAGCCCCCATGGGCATGAGTTTTTAACCTAGACCTAAAAAAACACATTATTTCACACCATAAGAAGTTGGACAGCGACATCAACTTGGATGATAACATTAAAGTCCAGCTATCAGGCACATTTGATATACACATTTGATTTATCAGCTTATGTATGTAGACGGCCAAGTTAATTTACACGACAGGAGGGTGAGTAAATGATGACAGATTTTTTGCAGAAATATTGCAGTTTATGTAAGGAATAATTGACTAATGCACACCCCGAGGTGCTAATATGTCCAGTTCCCACACCACACCAAAGGACATGGTTCAAATGTTTAATTTCAATGTTTGTCATGTTATGTCGATGTTTTTCATGTATGTCATGTTGATGGTAGAACTATTTCTTGCGGATCTCATTTCAAGCATCCGTTAGAGCGAACGGACCGGTGGGTGTGTGAGTGAGTGAGACCTGCGTGTTCGCAGTATTGCCAGTGATTATAAATTATCAAAATATACATGTTATCAGTTATAAGTAGCATGAAGAGGAAAACGATCCAGTAGGCTCTCAGTTTTTATTAATGCATTTCATTTTCCTATTGAGTCATTTGATTTCAGTATATTTATTTCTTTTTACGAAATGCTTTGTTTATTAAATACGAAACTGCACACGATTCCATTAACCGTAAAGTTTGCCATTATAGTTGTTTGATCAAGAGCAGGGAGCTATGTGAGGTGGTGTCCTCTAGGGTACGCTATAACCTTTCTGTTGTTTAAACATGGCGAAGTGACATGGAACTGTGATGCAGTCAGCAGACCTGGAACACCTTCATAGTGTGGGTTTAACTGAAAGGTAATGCAAACCCATAGAATGTTTGTCAACCAATCAGATTGAAGCATTCAACAGCCCCCTGGTATAAATGTGTTAATGACTAACACAGAGCCCTTGTGTGTTCTTTAGGAAACAATGTGATATAAAATAAACACACACACACAAATACACACAGTGACAAAGCATCAGTGATGAGTGTTCAATCTCTTATCAAACACCATGAGAAACTGCGTAAGCACTCCACTGTTTGCTGATGTAATTATAGGTTGTGTTTGAAAATGAATAAGATTAGAAAAACAATGAGACTTTACCTGGTAAGCGTGGTCAGTGTGGATGTGGCAAAGCGCGGACGGCGCTGACTGACTGAGGGGGGTGATCACGTGGGTGCGCTCAAATCGAGATGCATCACAAATCAAGACAGGGAACACAGGGGGTGGCCCGGACGTAGTGGGAGAGGTGGGCGTGAGGTTGGACAACCCCTCCGACAGAGTATCCATGTTCACCTCGATTTCAGAATAATAAAAATCCTCCTCACCATCGCTGTAGTCTGAATCTCCATTTCGTCTGAAAGCACACACGTGAACAAAGGGTTGATTTTTAAGATGATCAAAATTCATTTCCACTCTCATTCTTGTTCTTTTAAAAAAGAAATTCGATTTTCACACTTCGAAAGAAAATGCTGTTTGCTGCATCAACTCTTCCACACACTTCAGCAGGCAGCCGCCAGGGGGCAGCATTGCCAACATCATAAAAGTTTGAATTTGCATGGGAAGGTCAGGTAGCAACAAGAGGCTATAAAAACGATCTTACTCCTGCTATCAGAATGTGTTTCTCTCTTGAGCTCCTGTTATGGTGCTCAACAGGGAAGAGGAGCCTGAGATGTCATCCTCGGACTGATAAAAACCAAGGTTTTTTTTCACATAAAAGTTAACATTTAGTTCACCCCAGTATTTTGTTAAACTTCCCTGTATAAAAGCTCTTCTTTATCACAAACATCTCTCTAGTGTGTGTGTGTTTGTTTGAAAAATGCTCACCCTAGGTGGACGGTGCGGATGTGCCGTTGGATCCCTGAGGACGTGCTGAGGACTTTTTCACAGTTCTTCCACAGGCACTTGAACATCACCTTCATGGAGTTCTAGAGCCACAAACAACAAGATTTGCATTTCTTAAACCTAATAACATATTTCATATTTTGTGAATCTCAATATAGTGCTGTGTAAAGCCACATTGAGCACCATTTTTGAGAAAACTCAAATTATAATAGTGGGAAAGAGATAATTAATGAGGAGGAACATAGTAGATAAAACAAAGTATGGAATAGACATCTTGAGTATTTACAGTCCCGGCAGATAACAACAAAGGTTTCACAGGCCTCATGTGTACGAGCAGCAGAAATTCCCTCCAGTCCTCTGCTGCTCCACAGGTACCAAATTGTTTTACTGCTGCAATATAACAACTATTAAAAAACTAATGATGCATGTGACAGATTTAAACCTCTCATGCTATATTCATGTTCTCCTGTCACTTTTAACACAAGTGTAGTTCTGTGGGTCTTGTGTTTTACTTCTCATTCTTCTCTGATGTGAGCATTTGAAATTAAATGTATATACATCCGCGAAAAAATGTATAGACCATTCCAAATATTTATTCAATCATCATTTCTAGACGTATTGTGGCCATTCCAGGCCAGTGTCTGATTAATTTCAACAAAATCATACCTTAGGATTGACAAAGTCATCCAACAGCAATGTGAAAGACTGACAGCATGACAAGACACATTAAAACTGTGATAAAAATTTCAGGTTATCACATACATTTTTTTTTTTGAACTTTTCCTTAGCATACAAAAGTGAATATGAACCTATATTATATATTAAATATGAACAGTATTTGAGGCCTGAAAAAATATAGAGCATCTTTTATTTTGACCTGTTTCTCCAGCTTTAAATGTCTGCAAATAAATGCAAATATAAATATAATTGTACATTTCTTAGAAATATTGTTAGTGGTTCACAGAATGAAACAAAAATTATAATTTTAGCTTAATACAAACCTGTAAATAGTGGATTCAAAACAACTGAAAATAATTTTGAAATGGTCTCTTCATTTTTTCCCTGGCGTTAGGTGCTGTAGTCTTTTAAATAGGTTTTTATTCACAAGTCATGGTGTACAAGGTAAAAAGTAAATTTTGATCCCGGGTATAGTTTAGATTAGTCTAGAAAATAAATTGTGTGTGTAAGTATACAATAAAATATAATTCCATGTAATTGTTATAAACTTTGCATCGGATCATGATCAATCTACTGTATAAGGACTGATTTTTGGAAAAAATAACTGCCCGGCTAAAATAGTTACATCGTGACAACGTGCCTGGACGGGACCGCATTTGTTGCTACAATGTACAATAATTATGTTCCAGCGGCACAACTTTGTGATTCCCATATTCGTCGTGATGACATAACATTTGACGTTGTTGAAACATGGTGTTTACCTCCTGAGGACATACCTGGCACGTACCAAATTCGTTGCAGCGATGTACCAAATAATATTTCTGGGAAGTCACGAGCTTGTCCTAAGCACCAAACAGTCACGTTGATAAATTCGTATTTTCTTCACATGGAGGATTACATTTATTTGTGATTTCATCTGTAGACCAGTACATCACGTCGCTACAACGTTCTCCATGGGATTGACTCATGAAGTTTTTTGAGAAACTGGCTAGGACATTTCTGTAACATAAGCAGAAATTCGAAGAAATGGAACGTTGTCAAGACGACGTCCTCAGAACGTGGTCACAAAGTTATGTCATGGTGAACAAATGAAGACGAACGTCGTCAGAACGAACTGTGTTAGCTGGGTGTAGATCAAGTCTTGCATATTTAATGTAGGATTATCCTAGTTTTTACTAAGAGCCAAGTTATTATGATGAAATAATGAACTCAGTTAAATGATTGAACAGTGAGCTGGGATTCTTTATCAGTATTAATATCACGTTTCTCAATATAATTGTCTTCATGATTTTCTACGAACTCAAGACAGAAATTGAATCTGTGAGAAAAAAATGACAGCATTAGCTATGTAACTACAACACGCCTGGGCCTGTTCATTGCCATCAATAGAGAGGATGAGGTGTGTGTCTCCACACACAAACACCCACGCGCTCGCGCACACACACCACTGTTCTGTACAGAAGATTTTAACCCTTACCAGACACTTACAAATGTCTACAAATATTTCGTATCAAGCTTCTCAACATTTGGATCAGTTGATTTCTCGTCTATTTGTGACACATTCTCACACATTCTTAAAGGTTTTAATTTTTTTAACACAACATACACAGGCACAGGACTCCGGAGCCACCAGCACTTTTGCTTAAAGGGACAGTTCACCCAAAAATGAAAATTCTATCATCATGTATTCCCCCTCACAGCATTTCAAACCTGTATGATTTCTATCTTCAGCAGAACACAAAAGATGTTTTGAACAATCTTCATAACTAAACAACATGACACCCTTTGACTTACATCATATAGGCAGAAAACCACTCAAACACAACACATTTCTCAAAGTAACTTCTTTCATGTTCCACTGATCAGCCATATAACGGTTTTGACTGACATGAGGGTAAATTAATGACGGTATTTTTATTTTTGGATGAACTATGCTTTTAAGACTAGAAATAGCAGTATGGGGCACATTCATCTCACACACAGAGAAACCAAAAAGCAACTAAAAACACCCAATGTTCCCAAAAGTGACCCTGGACAAAAAAAAACAGTCTTAAGTCTATTAAGTCTACATTTTTAGCAAATTTTACCGATTTTTCTTTTATGCAAAAAATCATAAGGATATTAAGTAAAGATCATGTTCCACGAAGATATTTTGTGAGTGGATGCCCTGCTACAGTGCCTCAGATTAACAACTTCAAAGGCGATTTTCTCAATATTTTTAGCTTTTTTTGCGATTCAAGCTTTGTAAACAGTTGTTGTTCCGCCAGATAGTGGCCTATCCTAACAAACCATATATCAATAGAAAGCGTATTTCTTCACCATTCAGATGATGGGAAAATCTCAATTTCGAAAATTGACCCTTAAGACTGGGTTTTGTCTTTCAGGGTCACAAATGAGCATTATCAGGACATCAAAATCTTGATAGAATTTCATCATATATTACATCCTGTTTTGCCATATTAATTTCCTGTTTTCCATCTTTTATTGGCAATTGCAAAATCAAAGTATTGAGAAATATTAATATTTTTTAGTTTCACCTTCCCATTTTCTCCTGAGAGATAAAGTCTTGAAAATTGTGTATAAAACTACTATGTTTGTGTGAACCGGATTGGTAAAATACATCTGAATCGGAAATCCCCCCAAACAAATCCCCATCCACTACGAACACACATTCTCAGCCCCTCCTAAAACAAGGTGAATGCTTTCCTGATTTTTAAACCACATTCATTCTGGAGTGACTCCAGATTTTCCTTAAGAAAAACAGAAGAGGGAAAAAGAAAAGAGAGAAAGCAAACATTCCATCACTTTCTGAAGCGAGAAGGTGACAAGACTCATTGTGTGAGTGTTGAGCTGATGTGTTTAACAGAGCTCTTGTATTACGGTCTGGTCACTCATTAAGTCCCAGTATGGAACTGTACACTTGGAACAGCTTCAAAATAATGTTTGCAGGGGCTTAGCAGGTTTGTTCACACTATGTCCATTTCAGAAGTGGTTTGCTTATATTATGTATGTGGGGCACCATATTAAAGATTTTTCCCCTGTTGGGACACTTTCCCTGCTAACTTTTATTACTAATTTGTTACTGGTCCCGATACGTTTATTCATATTTACATTTATTTGGCAAATGCTTTTATCCAAGTGACTAACAAAAGAGAGAGGATGTCACGGAGAGCAGCTTTTCTTTGTTTTATCATAGCCATACATTCTTATAAGTGCTAGAAAAATGTCAATTTTGGTACTTTCTCCGATTTATCAGTTTCTTTTCATAAATGTATTTTCAAAGGTTTTTCTTTATGCATATGTTGTGACCCATGATTTCAACCCCTACTAACCTTCCAAGTCTATCATTCGTCATTCAGAATTACATAACACCTCATCTGTGTACAAGGTTATATTATATGGAGACCTTTAAACTCAAGCAGTTCACTTTGTTTTCTCATAAGCTGTGACCCATAGCCCTACCTTTCGTTTCCGGGGGATGGGGTCCTCAAACAGGAAGTGTGTACTCTCAGTTTCCTCAATGTTGTCATCATTCTGAGAGGAAAGCAGGAAGTTCTTGCAGGCGTCATTGGTGAGAGGTGGGGATGGGGTGGAGGGCACTGATTGGTCGCTGGTGTCCCAACTCCAGTTCCCACTGGTGGAGCTGCTGTAGCTGGCCGACAGGCTTTCCTTCCAGCCCTTTGCAGCCAGTTCTACACCTGAACATAAAACACAGAGATTAAACACTTGTCTGAGAGATAACAACCGTATGTATAAAATAGAGTCAAACAAAAATCACAGCAACTTAAATATAAATATGTCTAAATACTGAAATAAAATGTTTTAGCTATATCATCCAACCCTGAAAACGCATCCTACGCAACAAACTTTAAAAATGAATTGGTCAGAGGTTAGATATGCTGTAGTTACATAATGCATTTTTCTGCTTTTTAATTGCATCACGTGAGGTGAACACAAAGGTAAACACATTTTTCAAAAAGATTGACGTCAATGCATGCTATTATTTGCCATCAGTTTCACACCTTGTTTTGTTCCCTTTACTTTTATTTTTAAATGAATGTTTTATAAATTGCCTCACCTGACCTCATCATGTTAGACACACCCTCATGTTACTACTGTACGTGTAGATTTTTTCCCAAAAGTATTTGAGGTGAAGCAAGTTTACACTTTAAAAATGCACCAATTATCAACTTGTCATTCATACATCACAGAAGTTGAACATACAATAGGACGTAAAGGGACTAAAATAATCACAGTAGGAAAAACGACAATGGTAGTCAAAAGTGCCCCACACTCCTCAAAATATATTATTTTGTGTTCAACAGAACAAAAAATTATAAAGGAATTTGGATCCAAGAACTGTTTGGTTCCAACTATTCTTCCAAATATCTTCCTCTGTGTTCACTAGAACAAACAAATTTGTACAAGTTGAAACAACTTGAGGGTGAGTAAATGAGGACAGAATTTTCATTTTTGGGCGAACTGTTCCTTTTAACTCACGACACATTGTTAAGCAGCGGTACATGCTGACTTTGTAAGACCTTAAACCATCCAAACACTACCATTTCAAGACCCCTGACCTCATAAGATTAGGGTCTAAGTTCTTTTAACATGTGAACACTTGCCAAGCATTAGGGCAAGGTTTTAATTAACAATGACTTGCAGTACACAAATTAGAGGAACAAAGCCCCTAAAGCGACAATGATGCCAATATCTTCAAATGAGTGAACCTTTGTGAATAAAGGTGGAGGTTTATTCTGTACTATCTGTCTAATTTCTCCATTACAGTGTGAAGTGTTCTGCCTTCCCTTAAACTTGAACCAAACCATTCTTCGCCACCATTGACTACTATTGTAGGTAAAATTGCTTTATACGCTTCTTTGTTCTATTGAACACAAAAGAAGATATTCTGAATTGTAACATTTCCTTCTATGGTAGTCAATAGTGGCCAAGAATTGTCTGGTTACAAGCATTCTTCCAAATATCTTTCTCGGTTTTCATCATAACAAAGAAATGTATTAACTTGATGGTGAGTAAATTAAGTTTCAATTTTCATTTTTGGGTGGAGTATCATTTTAAGTTGTGTAACCGCGTTACTATGCACATTCTTATAACTCTACATAACAATCTAAACTGTTTGTAAATTATAAAATATTGTAGAACAATTAAGTATTATGTATACAACAAATGCAGTTCCTTTATATTTCCAGTACTTTTGTATATTCCCGTATTCCAGGATAACTGAGTGGGCCAGTTGTCAGTCTGTGTGGACCACTGTCACTCTGTCCTTACACGACCACACCTCTGCCCTGTAGTCATGTGGTTTAGGGGTTAAGTGCCTGACTTAAGGGAACAATAGTGAAAAAAATGACATCTGGGGTCAAACTTACTTGAGAAACTACAGCCAATATGTAAATAACCACTAAAAACCATCATCACATCACTGTAAAATCAGCTCTAACGCTTATTATTATCTTGGTTGGTGAAATCTCAAATAGTCAAATTAAGTAAATTTTTTGGGCTAAATTAATCCATGTTTCCTCATAAAGCCTTTTTAAGGATATCTGATATACATTTTTACAGCAATATTTTATTTTCTCGCCTCACCTTTATAGAGTGCAGGTATTAAGTCAGTAATTTCTACAAGGAGAAATTCCTTTGCAGATAGTGGTGATGTTCGAAAACAATAAAAACAAAACAAGCCCACCGGCTAAGTGTCAGATTAAACATTTTAAAGAGCTTTAGCCCATAAAAAAACTGGGAGTTCTGGGTGGTTTCCACTGCATTGCTTTCCAGTTGCTAGAGATATTAGGCGGATGTTTCTATTCCAGAGTCCACCCTAAAGTCTGTTATATTTTGATCTCTAGATATCAGATGAGTGTTCATGAACTGATAACTGAAGCAATAATCTCATGGGTATGTCTCCGTGTAAAGAGTTAAAGGTATTCTTCACTCAAAAATGAAAATTCTGTCATCATTTACTCACCCGCAGGTTGTTTCAAACCTATATAAATGTATTTGTTCTGTTAAACACGAAGAAAGATATTTGTAAGAATGTTAGAAATGAAGTCATCCACTAACATAGTAGGAACAAAAATATTGTAAGTGTTTTTGTTCTGTTGAGCACAAAGTGAGATATTTTGAAAAATTTAGAAACAAAAACAGTTCTGGGGCGCCTTTGACTAGTACTACCATTTGTTTTTTCTACTATGGCAGTCAATGTCAAAGAATAGAAAATTGCTAACATTCTTCCAAATATCTTTCTCTGTGTTCAACAGAAGTATACAGGTATGAAATGACATGAGGGTGAGCAAATGATAACATCATTTTAATTTTGGGTGAACTATCACTTAAGCAGACCCATAAAAAAGTGCTTGAATAATACTCTCAGTTTCATTGGGCTCCTAAGATTATTGAAAAGGTCATTACAGATGCAATAAAAGAATACTTTCACCAAAGTCCTGTCAGCATTAAAATTTCAGTTTTCTTTAAAGCGGCACTCTTAGGTTACACTGATATAAAAAAACAGTGTTTCCTTTAAAGGTCTAATTTATCATCGTTGAAAAAAATACAAGCACGTCTAGTGTCGCATAACTTCTACTGAATTGTAAAAAAGTTGTAAAAACACCAGAAGGGCCTCTTTCAAAAATCCTTGTGCATACTTTTGGTTTTTGAACCCAGAATTGAAGCAAGGACTGGTCACAACAAACGCAACTCAAATATTTGCGTGATTGTTCTTGTCATTGTTTTAAAGGGAATATATAATGGAAAACGGGTCGTATTTAATAGGATACATACTGTAGATATTGTGTACACAATGGGGTCCAAAAGTATGAGAACACAGTGAAAATCGAATGTATAGGCCAAATCTCCTATTCAATGAAGGAGAGTTATCTTATTTTGCTAAATTTCATTGTTTTACTCAATTTTATTTTAAATTGTATTGTGATTTGTTGGTATAATGGAATGCTAATTTTTTCGTCTCGAAAAGCAAGACAAAATATAGAAATGCAAATTTTGCCATTCAGATTATGCATTAGTGAAAAATTTGCAAAACAAACACAAAAAATTGGAAAAAACATGTTCGGTGTACTTTGTTCGAGTGTCACTTTGTATTCTGCTTCGGCCAAGAACTTTCATTTCGCTGCATCTCTACTGCAAACCTTTAGTAATATTGTAAGTGGATTCTGGGAAACATGTACATTTCTTCCAAATGTAGAACATGGCTCCTGTATAGTCTCACAATAATAACAATGTTGTGAAAGAACAGAGGAATAAATATTAAAGCTTCAATGTAATGCAATTTTCTGTTTAAAACCTATATCTTCATATGAATGAGTTCTAGTCAAAAGATTCCAAACCGACATTTACCGCAAAATCGGACTCATCATCTGATATTATTGCTCATTGTTATAAATTTACTCAGAATAAGGATATAAATGTCATGTAGTTCCTCAATAATAGATAATTGCTTTTTCATTTTTATTTTAAATTTAAATTTAAGTGTAAATGCTGTGTTTCAGTGTCACTATCAAAACTGCCATGTTTGTTCCAGCGTCGCGACGACCAGCCCATCATTTGCTAATCCAACAATTGGAAGCCAGGGGAACCTTCAGGCAACCACTTTATAACTTTGCGATTCCGTCTGGTGATGCTAGCGTTGCAGAAATTAGACTTCAGGTTTTTGTATTTAAAACTGAGAGCGAGCAGAAGTCTCTTAGGAAAATCTTGTGGAGGCTGAGAGATTGTTTGATTGGCAGCCGTTCAACACCAACACTCTGTGATCTATCGGCTAAAAGGATGGGGAGTGTTCCTGTACATGGATATGCGTGGTAGCTCTGAGGTTGGGAGATGTGGGTGGGGTCAGGGCGGAGCCTAACCTGAGATGCCAGAGGAGGGGTTGAGCACCAACGGGCTGGTGGACAACGTTGTCAGGACGGTGGCGGCCATCACCTCCTTATCAGCGTGACCAGAAGGCCTCCTGTTAAAAGAAAGAGAGAAATATAAGTTTTCCAGTCACTGACATGTTAAGTCGTGGACAAAACTACAATCAATTACGTCAACCAGATCCAGATGTTTAGTCATGTATAAGCATAAAGCAACACACATCTGTAAGGTGGGACGCATGGCCAACTGTATACTGTATCTCCTTTGGCTCTTGACCTGCACAACCGTTTTCTGTCTTCACCAGACCGTAGCCCACAGTAAACACTTAGTTTGACGGTAATCTCGGCTCCCTACAGTGCTAAACTCATTTCCCAATGGAAAAATCCCCAGCAAGTAATAAAGACTGACCGAGTCCTAGAGCTCGGCATCTGGTGTATGCCCACACAGCACAGCTAGACTATCAACTGTATTTATTCAGTGTGTGGGAGAGCGTTTACTTGTGTTTGTAAATCAACACCAGGATTTAGAGTGCGGTTGAATGAAACGGCATGTTAACTGTTTAGTGGTTCGTGCGCAGGTGAGACTGAGGTATTTCTACATTTTGAGCTGTTTATTTACACAGCGTGTACATGATTAATAGTGTTTTATTGGACTGCAGAAACAAAAGAACAGTAGCAGGATCCTTGACTTTTGCAGATCTTTTAAATCTCATTTTAGGTTTTGCTTTACATACTTTTGTCCTAGTTTTAAATACATATTTCTTTAAAGGGATCATATGGCGGAAATACGTGTTTTTCTGTGTCGTTGGTGTGTTATAAGTTGCCCATGCTTGTATTAGACACGTAGAATTGCAAAAATGTAAGTCGGAACAAAAGATGCATTCTATCTAAAAGCGAATACGAACCCAGACCTGCCTGAAACGCCTATTGTAACCACACCCCCACGCATGTACGTCACTTTGTGGTATGATTTGACTTAGACCGCCAAAATGTATACGCAAGTAAGGTGGGCGTTCTTGTAAATCTCATTTTACCGTCGCAGCCTGATGTTCCGAATATGGTAAGAGGTGTTGAATTTCCGTGCAGTATTCAACCAAACACTAAGCACTAGTGACCTGACCAATCATAGCACACCTCGTGTGTCCCCGAACTGTTTGCTTTCCGATATTCTTCAAAATGTCTCAAACACGAAAATATATAAAGCGATATTTACTGCTGTGGTAGTCAATGGTGGCCAAGAACTGTTTGGTTACAATCATTCTTCCAAATATCTTCCTTGTGTTTATCAGAACAAAGAAATGTAAACAGATTTGGAACTATTCGAGGGTGAGTAAATGAAGAGAGAATTTTTATTTTTGGTTGAGTTGTCCCTTCAACATTTCAATTCTTATGCAACGAAGCAGGTTAAAATAACATAACCAAAATGATCATAAGGTAAACTGGACATGACAACAACACACAAAATAAAAAAAACGGTGACAAATCCCAAGACAAACTACGTGCACTTGACTATTTATACAGGAACCCTTTAAGGGATATCTTTCCAAACAGAACTTGTTGATTCTGCTTTATGCTTACATGTCTGCTAAAATTCTTACAAATAAATGACTAGTGATTTAAATCTGAATTTGTTCCTCACACAAAGCTGCAGTATTGTAGGACAATATGCAAACTGTTTTTGTTTCCATTTTTGGGTTTCATTTCTTCAAGCTATTTTGTCAACACGTGCAGTAGTATTAGGGGTTAAGCAGAAGTTTCTGGTAATAAGATTCTTCCCTCTGTCAAACACAGCAGCACTCATCTAACAACAGAAGACACAATGGTAAGCTGTGTCTCTGTTATATAATCAAAAAAATCCCACTCACACTCCCTCGTATTCCCTCATAATTTCATGAAATATGCTCGCTCTGTTTCTCTGTTTCTCTCTCTCTCTCTCTCTCTCTCTCTCTCTAAAACATTCACACACACATAGACACACACAACAACAACGGGTTCCTCCTCCCACCCCTGCAACCAGAGCAAACTAGTTTGGAGTTGTTCTGTAAGCCAAGCCCAGAGACTTGGCAGGGCTGTCAAACTATTTTCCTTTATCTGGGTCAACTTCCAAAAAATGTATCTCCTCAAAAATTGAAGACCAAAGCAACCAAGCAGTGGCTGAGAAGCAGACAGACTGAAGAGCATAAATAAAATATGAAGCAAATACTTTGTAATGCAACAAGAGTTGAAAACTGTGAAATTCTTTAATGAGCAAAACAGAGGAGAATAGAGAGAAGAGAAGAGCGGAGAAAGAACGGGAATCTTTATTACTCACGGGAATATTCGGTATTTTCGTGTGAGTGCCGGGAGTTTAGTTCTATTCTCGTCTTAGCATCGACTTTGTATGCGATTTAAACTCGGGCAAAACGCTTAATTCGCGTTCGCGTTTGGTGTGCACCCAGTGTAAGAGATAGAGACATAAGCCATCACTACAGAGAGTAACAAAGTGTGTGTGGGTGTGTGTTTTTGACTGAATGAAACTGCAAACACACACCTACATATTATGTACATTGACAAAAACCTGCTCTAGACAAACATCTAAATCAGGATTTCATATAGGCATTCATACAAAACTAATTATTAGTTTATAAAACATTACACAGTTTTAAGAATGAAAAAAAAACATTTACTTCATTTACAAATAGTTTTGACGTCTCTAAATTGAGGGTTTGTCAGATTTGATCACTTTTGTGGCCAATTTAATATCCAAAGTATACGTACGTAAACACACACACAATCAAAAAGATTTGATTTAGAGAGACAGATAGAGAAAAAGAGAGAGAGGGGATATCAGACTCGCAGTTGAATTTCAAGCAGATTTAAACACCAAACATGTTTTTTTCTAGACGTTTCCCTCCCACGCTGTTTCTCACACACCGCCTGCTTTCCTGACACAGAGCATTCCCGCTTCTCCACGCTTTTCCCAACAAAGCTCTTTATCACGTTCAGTTGCATGATTCATACTTTAGCGTTTTCACACACACAGGTATTCATAAACAGGCTATCAGCTTATCAGAGAGTGAGAGAGAGAGAGAGAGAGGTACCAAAGAGTTAGTCATCTAGTTTTTTTCGTCAAGACTGTCCATAATTCTTAAGGTCAGTTACATAAAAAGGAAGATTGGTCTAATTGAAATCTGAAAAGTAAGACTGACTGGTCTTAAAGGGATAGTTCATCCAAAAATCTGACCCTCCAGTTGTTTTAAACTTGTATACATTTCTTTGTTCCATTCTTTTACATAAGATCAAACATTCACAGGTTTCCCGTTTCCTTGCATTGGTTATATACCAAATGCACCCACCGTAGCAAATATTGTGATGACAACCCCAAAGACTAACACTCGCAAATGGGTTTGCTTGTTCTCCCGTCTGCAATAAATACATTTCTACAGTAATACTACATCCCGTCAGTGTGAGAATTTGAAGACGTGATTATGATTAAAGTGCATCTCCTCTAGTTCAGAATCTCTGTAGATTATGTGAGAATAGAATTGAGTGGGTGGTGTTGTTAGAGCTGTTGTGCCATTGTTACAACACTGTGATGAATTTGTGAAAAATATAAATAAATGAAAGCAGATTCTGAGAGGAGGACCGGAAACAATTGCAGACTTTGTGAAATAAAAGAAATCCTTTAAACTATATGCAAATACACTGTACAGAATTACATTAATTTTAAAATAAAACAACTATGGACAAAATATATATGAATATATGTGAAGCCACAGAGACCATTCCAAATGTTCATTTAATCAGCATTTCTAGTTATATTGTTGTCATTCTAGTCCAGTGTCTGTTGAATTTCAACAAAATCAAATCTCAGGAGTGAATGAGTCATCCTACAGCAATGTAAAAGACTGACAGCGTGACAAGACACATGGAACTCTGATAAAAATCAAGGTTACCACATATTTAAAAAAAATATATATATATTACGGTTTTATTGCTTAAAAGTGAATATGAACTTGTTTTCTTTGCAGTATTTGAGGTATAAAAATACAGACCATCTTTCTGTTATTTTAACCTGTTTCTCCAGTTTTCATTTTCTGCAAATAAATGCAAATAGAAAGAATATTTTTATTTGAAATTTAGGTGAAATATTGTTAGTGGTTCAGAGAAAAACTGAAAATAAGTTTGAAATGGTCCATCATTTTTTTCCTGTATTGTGTGAAAAGGACATTTTTGCTCTGTTCCTGTTCTTTTGTATGAATACTGTCTGTATATTAATTCCACATAAACTAGCATTACATGTTTCAAACTGGATAACTGTGAATCAAAATCATATTGACATTCCTAGTAGATTAAAACGCCTGCAAGAATCCACAGCTCAGACTTATCAAAGACTCCTTAAGACCAGAGTCCTGAGACCATTCAGGACATTTTTAAAGCAAATTTTATTATCAGCATGATAATATAATGACACAATAAAATAAGTATGTAAAAATGTATAATGTCTGCATTAAAATATGTGTGTAGAACAGGGCAGGTAGTGCGAAGCACAGCTAAAACTCCCACGGCTCAAAGCCTCAGTCTCTCCGTCTCCGCCCATCCCACCAAGGTCTGGCTGCACATGTTAGCTGATAGAAGCTTAAGTAAACAGAACCGGCCCTGCCTGATAGCACTCCAGAGAGCAGCTCCATTACTGACAAACACCCGCTATTGGCTGGAGCACTGCCAGCGCCTCACTGAGAGAGAGACGCAGAGAGATCATACTCTCCCACACTAGATCTTTGCCCTTTCACCAACATAATCAATTACGTTTAGGTCTTATTCAACAAAAATAAAATGTTACATAACGCATCATGTATGTGTAAATAGAACATCCAGACAACGTGTGTTTCTACACCATTGCCACAAATTTTCCGCGTAAAGAAATAAAAGGTCTATCAGATTTTGGTAACTAAATATTGCTTGGGCCTTACAGACGTCAATGCAAATCTATAGGGTTTATTATTTTCTAGACAAGCATACCTGTCCTGAGCAAACCACATCATCCCACATCTCTGTAAAGTGAGGTTAAAAGAGTTTACTAAAAACTAAAACAATTAAATCTTTGAATTGAAAAACTATTATTTAAAAGAGAGAGAAACTTAGAAATGTGGCATCAAGCGATAAACTCAAACAATTTTGAGTTGAGGCACTAAAATACAAAATGAAAACTAAACTTAACAATAATAAATTCAACCAATATAGCAATAAAACAATAATGGCTTAATTGACAAATGCACAGAAATTGCTATAAGATAAACTTAATGAAAATGAAAACAAAAAATAAAAAAGCTTTTTCAAAATTCAATAAAACAAAACTATTACAACTCATGTACCGCAAGAGTTGGGGAATGAAATACATATTACTTCATCCCGTATGATATTATGCTTGAAAACATTGCACAGCTTGATAAAAAAAACATTTACCCTTGCAACAGGTCTTTTGATACATGTATATCGGTGTTTCATCAGTACTAGTTCATTATGAGGCAGTATTTTATCTATACCACGACAGGGCTCAGACAGGTGGGCGGATCAATCGGGCCCTGATGAACCAGTGTCTTTCCTTTAAAGATGAATGATGTTGGTTTCAGAAACTCTTTTAACCCTGTGCTGCTCTAGGGGCTCTGACACTCCATCATACCGGTCAAACCTGATCTACAATATAGTGGAGCAGTGTGTGTAGTTAGATAGTAAACAGATAATATGTACCTGTAAGGAGTGTCACAGCCTCTCTGAGCGTCTGTTTACAGTTAGAGACTGTGTGGATATGGGTCACCTCGCTATTTATAAACCCGCCTGACTTTGTGTGTGTGTAAACAGGGTAAACACTGTCAACTTAGATTCAAGTGGCAGACAAACACACATAAACACACCCTCTTTCTCAAATTGCTTAGCGAGACACAGTTCTGACCGTGCAGATTTGTTTTGAATAGTGCAATATGGGAAATAAAATGTATGAGAACTGTTTGCTGGCTGTAATATAGTCTTAACTTTTCAATTTGCGCTGCTTTGCACGTTCGTTTGGTTTCGTGTGTTTTTGTTGGTGTGTTTTTCAGGAAGCAGATATCTGTCACGCTGCTTGGCAGAGCTCCAGACGAGGGAAGCTATCTGCAGAAAAGTGCACAATAAGCAGTGAACATTGTTAGCGGTATGCTATAGTTAGCAGCACACAAACACATCATTCTTCCTGTGGTCTGTTGGAAGACAGTCAGACGAGCCTGTTTCAGAAGTACAGCTTTCTTTACAATGCTAGTGCTGACTCAAACATCTAAGATACAAAAGATTCAAAAATGTGACTGGTCAAACCTTTAAAACCTCAGTAGACCATTATAAAAATGTAACTTTTATCTTATCAAAGTTCAGCCATTCATTCCCAGCTGATACCATGGTTGCTCTCTTTCTTTTGGACAGGTTTGTACATGCTTCGAGAAGAATTTGATGGATTTAGTTTGTAATTCGTAACATAGATTTAAGAAACACATTCATGTGTTTGGAGGAGGCGTGGCCTTGGACGGCGGATCGCAAAGAGGGTGGGATTATAATTTCAGTGCTAGCAGGCAAAAATTAGCACCTTTCCAAATCAACCCCCCCACCTTTAAGTAGCAGTCAAATGAGATGCATGATGGGTTGGCTACATCCGAAAGCCCTTTAAAGTAATGTTTGTGAGTTTTTATTTGCACAAGCGTTGCATGTGTTTCGAAGAAATGTTTAAAGCATGTGTGCCAACTGTATTGTTGTGTCAACCTTTGAATTTAGTGTGCGTTTTTCTCTCGCCTTAAAATCCACAACGTATGACCTTGGCGTACGTTAAAAAGCGAACAAAACAAACAATCCAACACACACTCTCCCACAGCTCCCGAAAGTTTTCATTTCTACATTTTTTAAGCACATGTCAACATTTGAAACGTTAGCAGTCCCACGTGAGCGGCGAGCGCTTCATACATGATTTTCCTGACATGTGTTTTCATTTGTCTCTTTCCCCTGAGACTCTTGTCTCTCGTTCAACTGCTCGTTTTCACTCCATCCTTCACTTTCACCCGGAGCTACAGCGCACCCCCCAAACCTCCTTCACTCCCTCCTGCTCCGTGCTGATGGACGGCTAGTCACGGATGGGATCCGGCAGCGTGCTATGATCCCTTAACATCACTTACACATCATAGGAGGCATCGGGTCTTACGAGTAAACCAGAGATGTATTATTCATTTATCATTTTCATCTACAATGACTTGTGTGTGCATCTGTGGATCGCTTCTCAGTCATGTGACCCATCTCTAGCCATTTGTTTGTTTTTATTGAACAGTTCTTTCCACATTTTTATTCCACTACACTTTGACAGATTGTTTGACTTCTCTAAGATGTATATCAGCAGTAAACGCACTGTTATCTCTCGTTCTTCATCTTTCTATCCGGGTGCAGCTCTTAGAGGCAGTTCTCCTAATTATAGACTTTTCCCCACTCCCTCCCAGCACGCCCGATCTGTCTCCGCCTGTTTTCCACCACACTGTTATGTAATGCTTCACTCCACTCCAGATCCGCACACACATACACGAACGCACACACACTGGTAGGTGGAACAGTGTCCATGTTTACCAAAGAATCAGGCTACAGTACAACATTAGAATGATAGATGGCTGGACTTTAATAGCACACAACATTGTGACATATAAAAGCTCTTCTTACGCAAGTTACTGTGTGCTTAACAAACTGCACTGCCATTAAATCAGAGCTCAGCGCCAAACACACACACAAACTCTCTACAAAAGCACATTGTCTTATACAGATGCACTTATGTAAGATACTTTCTAACAATAAGAATGATTGCTCACATGGACATCTGTCGAACCGGTTTCAGAAATTACAGAAATAATTAATTAACAATATTTTGTGTTTAAATTTTTGCAATAGATTAATTTTAATGCTAAAAATATATACATATAAATAATTCATATTGCCCCAACTTCTAGGCTATCACTGAGCAATTCCAGAGTTAAACTTGAAATATAAATTCACAGAGAATGTATTTATTACCAATATATTGAACCATCTTTTTATATTTTACTAAACCCCTGATGATACAGACATCAGAAAAATATCAGTCTATACCATGAGGCAAACTTCCTATCTCTCTCTTGAAGCAAACACGGAAGGGACTTTAACTGCAATTCATCGACTGGCCGCTAGAGACTGGCTCCAAAACAGAGCAGAATCTCATTGAGCTCCATGTTAAAATAGGCAATCTTACAGCAGAAAAAACATGTTTACAGCCTGGTACATAAAATTATTTTGGTCTGTATAGTTAATTTTACTCTACATAATAATTGTGTGACGTCTTTTTGTGAATACGAGTGACGTCACTATACACAAGTTTTCTGTTTTAAAAGAGGAAAAAATCCAACGTTATGAATGTGACAAAAAAATATGCATGTTTTTGAGAGCCAACATACTTTGAAGGATTTCTATGAATTAAAATGTGCAAACCAGAAGCAAAAATACCCAGCAAATGGAGTAGGGACGACTCTCCATAGAACAAAAAACAGTTATTTTAATTTAATGTGCCAATTCATGACGCATAAGGACTGTCATGGATGTGACGATTTCGTTATGGATGTCACAATTCACTTACCTGACTATGGAAACCTATGCTTTAAAAAACACACAAAAAATGCATTAAAAACTTTAAGAAAGACTTCATGTGGGTATTCAAATCACCAAATATTGACATAAAACCTATCAGTATGGTGAAAACATTCACATTTGCATGGAATTGCCCAACTATTTTACTAAGTCTACCTGTTACCATCTATTCTTCTATGGGAGAACATTTACTAGTAATTAAAAAAAATTCCCAGCACAATGACTTAGGTCTGATTTAGGTCTGTTAAATCGCATTCGCATTTAGCTTTTTTTCAGTTCACTTAAACATACCAGCAATAGGAATAATTCAGTCTATGCATACATTATAAAACTATTAACTTAATATTCACAGAAGTACAGAATCTGACAAGAAAGCATTTTTCCTCCAGCCAAGGTAAAATCAGAACATACTCAACAACAGTTACACAAGCAGACTGAATTTGCACCAACAGAACGACAGATCACTTCCTCATTTGTCCACATTTAGACTGATGTCTCTGAAGCTCTGAGGGAAACGTTCCTCACGTACCAGAACCATGCACCATCAACTAAAGGATACTCCACAAAACATTCATACATTTACAAACATATGAAATAAAACAATCTTCCAGAATAATGAACGTTTTGCCCGCACGTAAAATAAACACATATGTGATTGAAGCGACACACTCTGCTTTTTGAGTGTTGAAGCAAACCAAACAAAATGGAGGCTATCAAGTTAAGTAAACAAAGTCTGAAAGAAGTCCGGCGAGGTCCAATTTAAATTAACTCTGTGTGTGTGTGTATTTATGTGTGTGTTTGGGGGGACAGAGTACATAGAAACGTTTTCCCTTCGAATCTGAATATCAAAGCTCCTCGCACCACACACAAAAGCACAAAACAACAAGTCTTATTTAATACCTCTGAGAGGAGATGCGCTTAACTTGACAACTGGGATGACGTACAAGAGCAAAACGAATGAACACACCGTGATTGGAAGGCTGTAAAATTGCAATGAATATAAAATCGTAGCTCATCTAAGTAAGAAATTGACCTTTAACACTCTTTCTATGATGCTGTTGTCGTTGTGTTGAGCTAACTTCGAGCTGCGGCTTTAGCAACATAGTTGACACCTATAACGACAGCTTTGTGTTTCTTATTTCCATCTGCAAGCAAGGGAAAACCCCAGATCGACTGTTTTGAGTGTGTGTGAGTAGGAGAGTATATACATTGAGCTCATCATTCAAGACAATACAAATTACGATTCTGGATTTAACGACTTTCATTTAAAAAGCGAAAATTCAATCCTTGCAAATAAAGTATAAGCAAAGACACCTGTGTATCTGTTTGTGCGCGCATGTTTGTGCTTTAATGTTTCCCTATTTCACATGCATGAGGTTGGTGGTGAGATGTGGTGCTCTTATGCACCACACCGACTTGATGAGCACAAGTCAGGGTCTTTCTCACCTTCACTGGTGGTACAAGTTACTCCTTTAATCAAAAACACGACTGTTTTAAAAAAATGTGGGAGTCGAATAGAAAAATAAATCTCTTCATTATAAGGAACACCGTTGCCTTCGGCTCATGTTTAGGAGCTGACAACAATGAGCATTAATTTTAATGTGAATATGTCTATTTGTGTTACCAAATGTGTATTTATGGCCCCTTTTACGACCCCAGCAGGACACAAATCCAGTGTGTAAACACTGTACAGCAATAAAAAGTGATGTAAATATCTCTGATGAAACAGCTGAACTAATCAAACAAACAGGGTTTATATAAGTAAACCTCTGCGACCACTTCCCGCAGTGAGAGAGAGAGAGACAGACTGAGACACCAGTGTGCATCTATGTCAAAACGGCTGCCATAAAGCAGCATGACTTGTAATCGTCGCAATTTAACCAGCTCATATGCGTTTCAAATCTTCAAAGAGACTAAACCCAAAGGTGACCTACATGAGGATGAGATGAGGAGACTGAAATGGTTAATCTTTTCTTGAAGAGGTTCAATTTCCTGCTGCCCTGACAGATATATCAGACACAAGTATGAGTTTACGCCCTCACATGTTTGAAGAACTAAAAAACGAGAATGAAAAATATATGACTGAGAATGTGGACATTCTGCATGGACGTCTGGTTTGCATATTGGAATTGTTGTTAAAAACTACAATGACACTTTTTAACATTGAAACATTACTTGTCTGCTTGTCTTCCAGAACATAACCCTGCACCAAACCATGAGGGTACAGAACACGTGAACTAACAAGGTGCTAATGCTGTAGAACAGGCAAGCAAAACCACAAACCTTTTTAAGTGACACCCTGATTTTCAAATGTCCCTCCCTTTTAATCTGTACACCCAACCACAATAAACACGAGTTAAATATAAATCTCTACTCATCTGCTAAGTCTCTGATTCTATTTATGTAAACCATGCTATGTTTTTGAAGTGGTATGACAGCTTTGCAATATGTTGACTCGTGTCTTATTAGGACATAGTGTAACACCATGTAGTGTGGTTTGAATGGTAGTGTTCTCCCACATGGAATATGTATCGATAAACAAAAGCATTCACTGTTTGCGATTATTGGGAAATGTATTACATGCTTCCAGGTTTAACCTGTTTAGCCCCGCCCCTTTTAGTACAAAGGTAAAACTGCGATTGTTGATTTTCCAAGTGTCCAATTTGACCCTTAGCAAAGCCCGCCCGCTTTTGTTATGTCCGACATCAACCAAAGTGCTCCCATCGCACTAAAGAATATTTGCTGTAAAATAATCATTTCTAGAGAAAAATGACGTGTATTTCAGTCTGCAATATGCCTGTGAAATATAAATTCAGGATGTGAAAGTGACTCGGAATAAAGTAAACAAAATAAAGTTCGAAGCTATAGCCTACAGATCCTAAAGCATTGCATCACCTGGTCATCGAGAATCACTACATTGAGGAGCAACAATGTTACTGTAAGGCTGGATAGTTTTCTATTCAGTATTCACATCATTAAAAAGCAAAATCTGTATGTATATATAAAGTCACATTTAGTAAGTCAACTTAGCTAGCATTAGTTAACTACAGTAAAAGTAGCATAAAGGGTACTTCATGCAACGACATAACATGTGGTAAGCGCTATTGGTTTTTGACACGTTTAAGAAACGGGTGAAACTGTGATTATGACCATATAGATCTAAGTTTACCTTATAAAAGAGGAAAAATTATATCGGTGCATTTTTCTGTTTGGTGCACTCAGACTGCTAATATTCAACTAAGTGTATTGAGTTTATACAGACTAGCTCGCATGTTATTTAAAGGTGATCGCGTCAATGTATTATACAAAATTTCTTTAAAATACAGGTACACTGTTAACATAGAGTGCAATTCGTTAATATTTGTTAAATAATAAGATATCATAAACTGCTAAGGTTTCTTTTTTTATTGTAATTAAAATAAGATTCTTTGTTCATACATAATCCCAAATGTAAAATATTTTTGATATTGTCAGAAGCACTATCGAGAACAGAAAACGGACTTAAATTTTACAAACAGACAGTGTAATGCGAGACTGATGGAAGGGATTGGTCGATGTCTTTCCAGCACAACTTCTGCCTTTACTGTAACGCTTATTTATTCGATATAATGCAGGACCAAACCAGACAGATCTAAAGAATAAAATGAGACTTTTTTATATGCAGTTCCATCAGGTTGCCCATAAACAGAACAAACCTTAGATTAAGACCAAAACAATAGTACTAGAGCATCCTCTTAGCCCCTGTGCGTTTTTTAATGAAATGTGAAACTTGAAAAAGATGTTAACTTTGTACAGGTGGTGATAAGGTATTAAGCTTGTTTACATAATTTACACAAAGACATTTAATTCCAGACACATCGTTTGCCCTGCGTCAAAACGATGCGGAAGTCAAAAACCCGGAAGCGTGTAAAAGGTCTATTGTTGTACTTTATGACAACTAAGATTCCCCAGTGTGACATGACTATTAGCTGGGGTCATGTTCGTAAAAGTGTGCCTGCCAGCAACAATCGCAAAGGACTTTTTAAAACCGCGTAGCCGGTTAAACTCTGGTGTGATTGGCAGACAAAATGGCGAGTAGCAACAGGGGCGCATAATATCGGCGTTATGAATGATTAGGACGCCTGTCAATCAAACTCCAGACGAAGAGTCAATTCAGTTGGATGAACAAGTACATAGAATCTTATTACATTTTTCAGACACTCACTCACCCTATTCACATTCTTCAGTGGTGTAAAATAGTGCAGAAGTATACAAACTAAGACACACCTCTACGAGCAACACGGTCAAAATGACAATAAGTAGATTGGTTGTATTTATTAAGATTCATTTCTCCCGCTACAAGAATTAAAAGTGAAAAAAGATACCCTAGCTGTGTACATATATTTTACATAGCATAGATTCATAGAAAGAAGAACCTTATAATACATCAGATACATGCTAAATGTGCCAGGCCCTGAGAAACCATGTTTAGTTTCCACAAAGCCACAGCAGTGTCTATTTCTAGCAAATGTAATATACTTTTTTTCTATACTTGTGTTTTCTCTCTACCACTTGCCTTTCCTTAAATTATCCCTTATTTCTTTGGGCTATACATTTATGCTGCGCAAACAACTTTGGGTTATATATGAGAACCAAAGACCAATAGAAACATAAAGAACATGTGAGCGTTTCAGGTTAACTATACTTACAAGATGAAATTTGAAAAAAAAAGAGATTTGTGAAACTTTTTGTTAATGTAACATTAAGCAACAATACCAATAAATTGGTTAAAGAAAGTTACAGAACAAGTGATAAAATTCGGCAGTAAGGCAGAATCCGGTCATTGACAAGATGTTTTACTTTCGTTTAAAATATCCTTATGTAATATTCAAATTTTCTGAGACACTGAATTTTGGGTTTTCATCATCTGTAAGCCATAATCATCAAAATTTAAGAAGTAAAGGCTTGAAATAGGTCACTATGTGTATTGAATCTATATAATATATGGGTTTCACTTTCTGAACTGAGTGACAAAAAATATTGACCTTTACACACTATTCAATTTTTTTTAGATATATCTGTATACTGTTATCAGAAATAATCTGCAGGGACTCTTTTCTTTGGGGATATGTACCAGAAGTTAAATTTGGGCCACAAAAATGTGCATTCACAGTAACATTTGATTATGTTGTTGCTTTGAAACTATTTGGTTCCAGTATATGGAACTTTATTATTTAGCTACTGTATTGTTGGCTATTATATTTTCCAGTATATTACCTTTTTCTTTTCATAAGGGAAGTCTTGCATCAGACAAAAGTAAAGGTGAAATCTGTGAGCACATGTTAATGCCTGATCATGTGAGTTCACCAGTGAAGCTGTTTAACTATATCCACACAGCTATAGACATAACCTTGATTCTGGCTTCTGAATTTGCATTGGTGCTCAATATGAAGAAGTGGAAAGGGAATTATTCTGTGCAAGAGTTTAGAGATGACAGCATCATGACATTGACGAAAAAACAAGACAACTCAATCTTGATTCATATCACAAACTTGGACTATCAAGGGGGAACGGCATGTGGGATTTTTACTTATTAGAATTCATTCCGATACCTGGGGATTTTTTCCAAACAATGTATTACAGTATGTTTAATGTACTGTATAGAATGTAATGAGATGAGCAAATTCATTAGTATTTCAATGCCATAGGACATACTCGAACACAAAAGACCGTATAATCAAAGATGCAGTAGATGGAAAGGCTTTCCTGCAGTTGAAGGCATGACACATGAGAATGATGAAATGGATAGCTTAAAGTCCCAGTGAAACAAAAAATTACATATAATTTTTTCATGAAATATTGCACCGTTTATTGTAAATAGTTTATCAATGTGGATCATTCTTTTCTTTTTTAAATTGTGTGCCCTCATAAAACTTAAAAATTCCATTTCACAGAGACTTTAAATACAATATAATTGAATGTCAATTGATCTGAGCGGGGCTATGAATGACCAATTCACCGATATGTAATGATTATGGCATGCTTTCTATTTGCAAACCCCATCTGTTTTACCTACTGTAATCCCATAAAACTCTAGCAAAACAGATTATAGTGGCAAGTAATCACAGTGAGATCTGCCGAGTCGACATTTCACTAGAGAAAGGTGATCAGATTTACAATGGTAAAGGCATTTCTTTACTCTTTCATGCTGTGTAGCGTTTTAAAATTACATAGATGTGAAATGATCTGTGACACTGATTTAAATATCAGATTGTGTTCTTAACAAAATGGGACACTAGTCTTACTCGAGAGACTTGTGTTTACGAACACATTTAAAAACTGAAGTGGCCACTTTACAACCATGTTTTGAAAGCAAAATACAGAGCACTGTTTCTGATAAACACCTGATAAACAGAGATCTCCTATGCCAGGAGAGTGTCAAACTGCATTAGACGTGTGTAAATTTGGACTTTGTGGTTCAGCCAAGCAGCAGCGATTCAAGCTTCCCTACATCCACCACGTTGGGTGTGGCAATAAATACCGCAAAAGATTTCTAGGAACTCTGCAACTAGAGAGTTTATTTGAGCCAGTTTGTGCAAGTGTGTGTGTGTAATGTAGTGTGCTTATGTCACAAGACAGCCTGATGTTCTGAGCCGAAATGCACAGGCAGGAGATAAAGCAAACAGTGGAGGCGGAAACCAGCAAAACCACCCCGACTCGTTCCGAACTCGACAATGGTCCACAGTCTCAGAAAAGAGTGGTCAGGGCTCAGTTAGTTATACAATATACATACATTTCTAGCAGAAACTAAATAAAACACATTATTAAACAGATGTCAATGAGGCAGTTACTTGAAGTGAATGGATACATTTTTAGCATGGGCTTTGCCCAACAGGGACAGAATACAGATCAGATTTATGACTGACACTGGAAGCAAATGGTGACGCAATGGCAGGGCTCTAGACTAACTTTTTGCATTGGTTGCACTGGAGCGGCTTTTTCTTAGGTGCACCAGCACAAAAGTTAGGTGCACCCAAATTTAAGACTTCATCGCATTTAACGCATTTAACATTTAACTGGTTTTATCAGTTCCCTTTTTTTAAATGTCCATATAGGCAAAATTTACTTGTAAATGATTAACTAACAATCTGATCAACATAAAGTTCTTTATTTGAAGCACAAATCTTCAAGAAAGGTAACTTACTGAAAAAGTTTGTGCTTAAAGTGCCTCAGTGAACTGAAATTTGAACTTAAGATCTCAAAATAAATGGTCCAGGGCTTGACGGCTCCGTGTCAGAGCATTGCTTATGAATTTCGGACGGATCAGGCCTTAACTTAACATTATTCACGAAAAAGTTGTCAATTGTTCTTTCATCTTCCCTCATCGTCCCCTCCTTCATCATTTTCCAACATTTTGACTGACAGGCTTGTAAAAAATTCATCATAATCTATTATTACCCGTCACTATGGTACAAGGTGGCGTTAGGTGGTAATAAGTATGTTCGTGATGTCCAAATATACTGTATAAAACCGTTTGAATAAAGCTTTGCATCCTATAGTTTACACAGGACTGGTGGGAAATGTGCAGTGATACTCCTTCATTCTTCATGTTATGTGGTTTACTTTGATAGGTGAACTGTCTGTCCCAGCACGGCATCCGACAGGTTTCCCAGATCGCATCCCAAATGTCTAGTCCGTAACAACGAGAGGTGAAGACACGTAGCTTCGCGAGCATATCATGCTGAAGGGAAACAGGGATTTAAAAATTATCCTCATTGTAATCCGCCAAAATGACGAACGGCCTTCAGATTTTTCCGTCACTGGTAAAAAAATCTGTCAATTACAGATAATTTTTGGTTAATGCGACCTCAAGTATACCAACGTAAAGGAATATCTGGACAACCCAGAAAAGTAAGTTTATATTTGACCCAACAATGGGTTGAAATAAAACATCACCGATCAACCCTACATTTGGGTTTGTCCTTTTTACCCAAAGCTGGGTTGGAAATAAACCAGCATTTTTTGTTTAAAAAAAAATATTTGCTACCCTAAAGTCCAACCAACTTCACATTATTTCAACATAGTATTTTAAGTTTTAATTGTTTTAAGTTTCCAGTCGTGAGTAAATTTTACTTGAAATTGAGTTAATATATCTTATTTTTAAGTAGAAACTTATTTTCATATGTTCAAGTAATTTAATAAAATGTAAAGATTTTTTACAGTATAGGATTAAAAAGTTTTAAATTAAGAGGGTAGAGGCCGAAAAATCCTGTTTAGAGATGACAGCATCATGACATTGACAAAAAAAGAAGACAACTCATTCTTGATTCAAATCACAAACTTGGACTATCAAGGGGGAACGGCAAGTGGGATTTTTACTTGCAATTATTAGAATTCATTCCGATACCTGGGGATTTTTTTCCAAACAATGTATTACAGTAATGCAGTCATTTAAAAAAAATGTAAAGATTTTTACAGTATAGGATTAAAAGGTTTTAAATTAGAAGGCTAGAGAGAGAAAATCTTCCTTTGAATGAATGGTTAAAAGTTATTTGAATTATTTAGTTGTTTAAGTACACGATAAATACAATTAAAATCAAATCTGACTGACAGACTGAAAATAATTAAGTGCTTTTGTAGCATGCCAAAAAAAAGCTCTCTTGTTGTGTACTATGCAAGCACTTGTTGTGTCACGTCAGACAATGTACATGTCCAGTATAGACATCATGCAATATAAATACTATATAAAACTCTCTATATGTATGATGTTATATAAGTCCCAACTTATTACAGCTTGTTACTATTGAATTCATGTTATTTACTGTTGACGATAACATCATAAAACCAGGCCCTATATCACTTGGATTATGTGTTTATCTGTGTGTGCGTGGGTTTGTGTCATGAGAGTGGCCTAAAACAGCTTTATCCTGGAACAGGGCTTTTATATTGTATGAATTTGAGTGGAATATTGTGCCGTGACCCAGAGCGAAAGGCGGGGTTCCTGGCAGTAAAGTATAAAGATGCTGAGATCTCATAAATTCTCCACAATATCAGCCTAACACTAAACGTATCAAAGAGCAGACCGTATCCTGAGTGTCATGGAAAACAAATGTGAAATCAACCGTGCGCCTTATGAGTACAGGGGATTTTGAGAGGTTGCTGGATGCTTGACAGACTCATCTGGATAAGGAGGATTTTATAAAAAAGAGGCGCAGAGGGATGAAGAAAGCAGACATGGGAAATCTAAAGAGAATTCCAGCTGTTGTTACAAGTGGTGGACGACTGCCACTTATTCTCTGAAATAATTTGCTGTTCTGCTAACTGTAATACGGGTGACTGAGGAAGATTATGTAAGGTAATGAGTGTGGGTGTGCGAATGTTAAAGACAAACGCCTTAACGGTGTTTTCATCTTGTCCCTGCATCTTAATTTGATTCATGAAGAACTCACAAAAGCTAAGAAGCTTTACGGTATGGCATTTTACAGTTGGCTTGGGAGCAGTTAAAACAGTAAAGTTATCCACACATGTACGTAATTGACTCGTGCTAGGGGATCTTTTCATGAGAAGGTCAAAAACGTGTAGGAATAAACCCTCTACTTCATAGAGAAAACATTGAGAAGTACTTACAAAAATATCTATAAAGTGAGCACAAGAAGCAAAATGTAAGTCGGCGAATGCACAGAAAGACTGAATATTTTTGTTCTGTGCGGCACGCCACAATCTGCATTGGAGTCATAATGACGAATAAAATAGGAACGAAATAACAAATAAAAACTATAATCAAGAAAGTAAACAACACAGCTTAGAGCAATCGAGGTGGTACAGCCAATGAAAACATTTGATTAACTGCCTCTTTGTTTCTTCACACACAAACAAGTCCACAACCAACATTCTTCCACAAAGGATACGCTTAACTTGTTTTCAGTCCTAGGATATTCTCACGATTTCTGTAACCGCACTGATGTTTAGGACAGAAGCTAAAGCAGAATAACTGTATTGATCAGCCAGAAATTTCGCAATTGAGGCGACAACTTCATCATGGACTGGAAGTTTGGTAAATTCAAGGCCGGATGATACAGCTTTAAATGTACTGAACGATTCCCTCGGCGGCATTAAGTTCAGATGTAGGCGGTATTATACAAACACAGAGGATGAAATGAGTGACCAACTGTATACATGACAACAAAATAATAGGGGTTTTTGCAAATGATTGCAGCTTTTTGATTAAACCCCTCATTACAGCCTCGGCTCTGATAGTCCGGTTAAATGACAACATGCTAAACCTTACAAAGCGGGCCTTTACTCAAGTTATTTTATTTTGTGCGGGCATGCAATGAAACCAGTTTGCGGCAGGAAGCTTTTCTGAACAGACATGTCCCATTAGTCTAAAGGCAAGGATTGCACAAGAGGTTGTATGATGCCCGATTCAATCAGACGGGTTCCTCAATTGTTTTGCTTTAGTCCTGTAGTATATATTGAGGTTATACATGCAGCAAATCTTTGGCTAAGATGTGTCTCATTGGTTGCTCTTCTTGTTCAGACTAGAGTGTCCCAAAGAAATTCATTGGATATTTCCATAAACGTTTCAGTAATTTTCAGTCAAATGTGCTCGCTGGATTTCAGTCTTACATGGGCTGGAATAAAGTGCGCCTTTACAAATCATTTTCAATGCTATTTATTTCCTTTCAGATAAATTACAAGTCAATTTCAAAAGTGACCACAAGTGATAACTGAATAGAATTTATTTCTACAACATCCTCAAGTACTGTCAAGTCTTTGGTTAGTTTACATCTATCACTTATGGCTCGGTTCGACCGAGTGGTATGGCTCGTACAGTACAGTATGAATCATACTGTACCACTTTTTGGGACCTTTTCGTTAGGGTACCTAGCACAGAAGTCTGGTACCAAAAAGGTGGAGGTAGACACATTGCATGATGCTGATTGGTTGAGAGAAAATTACAGCTTGCGTGTCCAACAGGTCCCATTTTTTATGACACACAAATTATGTTTGAAGTCACCATGAAACGAGGTAATGGTTGTATTCTCTTCCATATCGTTTTTCCGGCAAATGACACCGGTGTGTCGTAAGTTCCTGTGACGAATACAGCATGTTTAGTTTTCAGCCAAAAGAACACCCCCTCCTCTGGTAGGGTTTCTCCTGGCTCAAAATGAGGCGGAGCCATCCTGTTCTTGTACACACACACACAAACATAGGCCTACAGTACCTTTAAGTGGCTTAACCAATGTGACTTTTTCCTATTAAAATTTCTAATAAAATTAGATGAAAATGACAATTATTAAGTTATATAAAATATTACTTTTATTCAGCCAAACAGAAATGTTTTTTAATCAAATAAAGCTTTTTGTTATTTTTCTTTAACTTTTCAGCCAACTATAGCCAACGATGTGTACAGTATAAAGTCATTCAACGATACAACTGCACAGCTAAAGACATTACAATTATGTTCCTTATTGTTCATTTAAGGAATTGCAGAAAATTAAACGTACTTGGATGCAAAACAAACAGCCACGAAACACAGCCAGCTGTTGTTCTGCAACTCTTTTAAGTGAAAAACAAGCCTCTCGTTGGTGTGCAGCTGAGGGATAACGGATGTTAGATATTATTGTTAATAAACAAACGCATCCATTCGCTTCAGAAGACCTTTGTTGAGACCATGGAAACGTGTCAAGCAGTTCTTTGATCTATGGATGCCCTTTGAGGAGCTTCCAAAAATGTCCTCTTCACCCACTTCCCTTCTACCAAAGAAGTTTTACCCGATAAACGATAATACAACTCAGACTGCATTGTTCTTCAAGAAGACAGTGATATTCACTTAGGATGCCTTGAGGGTGAGTAAAACATGGGGAAATTTTGATTCATGGCTTAAGTATCTCTTTAATAAAATAACAAAGTGCACAGATATGTCACTTATAAATTAACACGGTAACACTTCAGTATAGGGGGCAATTCTCACTATTAACTAGTTTTGATTGGCATATTGGCTGCTTGTTGGTACTTATAATGCTTGGGCGATGTCTACCAAATTGGCATTGGATGATGACTACAGAGAAACATCGCAATGGACGATGAAATCGGGGGGCGGGGTCAGTGTAGGCTGTGTGTGTGTGTGTGATAAGTAAACAGTGCGGGTCACGCGGCACTAATGTTTCCCGCTACCATTGCGGACGCGCACAGTTCAGGTCGTCATTGACAAGTTTACACATGAGCGCATTTCTACAATTCACTTTTTGCGTTCGCTTTCATTAACATTTATGCATTTGGCAGATGCTTTTATCCAAAGCGACTTAACATTGCATTATCCCATACATTTGTTTCTAAGTATGTGCAATCCCCTGGGATCGAACCCATGACCTTGGCGTTGTTAGCGCTTACTCTAACCACTGAGCTACAGGAAAGATGCACTTTTTTGCGTCCGTCTCCGTCTCGTTCACACATGCGTTGCGCAGCTTCCAAAACATTCTCAACTGCGGATAAACATGAATGGACGAGCTCGACACATGCGCAGAATATCATACTGTGGACTCAGCGGTCAGCATTTGTCAGGGGAATGTGCTGTACGCCTACACAGACGGGACTGCTGACCCTCCTGATGACGAAAATTGTGTCATGCAGGGGAATCACAATGCCGGCCCGACATCGTGATGTGGTGTTGGACGATATCATCGTCTATCGGCCGATCCCTAGTACTTATAAAGCACATATTCTGCATGGCCATACTCAACACCACTAATCCTACCTTACTTACTATTATTAAGGTACAAATTAAGAGTTTTTTGGGGGGGAAAGTTGTAGTTAATGGTTTGTTAATAGCAAGAATTCTACAATATTCCATAAAACTAAAATTATTTTTTAATTTCAAGCAGTCTTTAAATGAATTCATAAAAGTCCTTTGTCCTATATTGAAAAAAGTCCTCTGTGCTCTCCTGAAAGTTGCTTTATAGGAAAATCAAATCTGTAAAATAAAAATAGGCCACAATGTACACTCACCTAAAGGATTATTAGGAACACCTGTTCAATTTCTCATTAATGCGATTATGGTGGTGGTGTAATGGTGTGGGGAAGTTTTCTTGGCACACTTTAGGCCCTTAAGTGCCAATTGGGCATTGTTTAAATGCCACGGCCTACCTGAGCATTGTTTCTGACAATGTCCATCCCTTTATGACCACCATGTACCCATCCTCTGATGGCTACTTCCAGCAGGATAATGCACCATGTCACAAAGCTTAAATCATTTCAAAATGGTTTCTTCAACATGACAATGAGTTCTACGTACTAAAATGGCCCCAGTCACCAGATCTCAACCCAATAGAGCGTCTTTGGGATGTGGTGGAACGGGAGCTTCGTGCATCCCACAAATCTCCATCAACTGCAAGATGCTATCCTATCAATATGGGCCAACATTTCTGAAGAATGCTTTCAGCACCTTGTTGAATCAATGCCACGTAGAATTAAGGCAGTTCTGAAGTATTAGTATGGTGTTCCTAATAATGTATATTGCAGTGTATATTTATATATAATATTAATATCAAGGACCTTTAGTAACTGATTCAGCTGTATTTCAATTTTTGCACTGGGATTTTTTATGGAAATGTCAGCAAAAAATGGATAACGTCCTGACAGCAAACAGTGCAAGAGTTATAAAAAAATCTTCGGCATGACATCAACAAGCACAGTGTATACCTACAGTTGAAAGAAAAAGTATGTGAACCCTTTGGGCTTACTTGGATTTCTTCATAAATTGGTCATAAAATGTGTTCTGATCTTCATCTAAGTCACAACAATAGAGAAACACAGTCTGCTTAAACTAATACCGCACAAACATTATATGTTTTCATGTTTTTATTGAACACAACATGTAAACATTCATAGTGCAGGTTGGAAAAAGTATGTGAAACCCTAGGCTAATGACTTCTCCAAGACCTAATTGGAGCCAGGAGTCAGCCAACCTGGGGTCCAATCAATGTGATGAGATTGGATGTGTTGATTAAAGCTGGCCTGTCCAATGAAAAACACACACCAGTTTTGAGTTTGCTGTTCTGAAGAAGCGTTGTCTGATGTGAACCATGCCTCGCACAAAAGAGCTCTCAGAAGACCTACGATCAAGAATTGTTGACTTACATAAAGCTGGAAAGGGCTACAAAAGTATATCTAAAAGCCTTGATGTCCATGTGTCCAGGGTAAGACAGATTGTCTACAAATGGAGAAAGTTCAGCACTGTTGCTACACTCCCTAGGCGTGGTCGTCCTGTAAAGATGACTGCAAGAGCACAGCGCAGAATGCTCAATGAGGTGAAGAAGAATCCTAGAGTGTCAACTAAACACTTACAGAAATCTCTGGCACATGCTTACATTTTTGTTGACAAATCTACAATAAGGAAAACATTAAACAAGAATGGACTTCATGGGAGGACACCACGGAGGAAGCCACTGCTGTCCAAAAAAAACATTGCAGCACGTTTGAAGTTTGCAAAAGAGCACCTGGATGTTCCACAGCACTACTGGCAAAACATTCTGTAAACAGATGAAACCAAAATTGAGTTGTTTGGAAAGAACACACAACGCTATGTGTTGAGAACAAAAGGCACAGCACAGCAACATCAAATCCTCATCCCAACTGTGAAATATGGTGGAGGGGGCATCATGGTTTGGGGCTGCTTTGCTGCCTCAGGCCCTGGACGGACTACTGTCATCGATGGAAAAATGAATTCCAAAGTTTATCAAGACATTTTGCAGGAAAACTTAAGACCATCTGTCCGCCAACTGAAGCTTAACAGAGGATGGACGATGCAACAGGACAACGACCCAAAGCATAGAAGTAAATCAACAACAGAATGGCTTCAACAGAAGAAAATATGCCTCCTGGAGTGGCCCAGCCAGAGTCCTGACCTCAACCCGATTGAGATGCTGTGGCATGACCTCAAGAGAGCGATTCACACCAGACATCCCAAGAATATTGCTGAACTGAAACACTTTTGTAAAGAGGAATGGTCCAAACTTTCTCCTGACCGTTGTGCAGGTCTGATCTGCAACTATAGGAAACGTTTGGTTGAGGTTATTGCTGCCAAAGGAGGGTCAACCAGTTATTAAACCCAAAGGTTCACGTACTTTTTCCACCCTGCACTATGAATGTTTACATGTTGTGTTCAATAAAAACATGAAAACGTATAATGTTTGTGTGGTATTAGTTTAAGCAGACTGTGTTTCTCTATTGTTGTGACTTAGATGAAGATCAGAACACATTTTATGACCAATTTATGAAGAAATCCAAGTAAGCCCAAAGGGTTCACATACTTTTTCTTTCAACTGTATGTAGTAAGTGTATGTGGTCTCTAAGTCAAAGACCCTGCTGTATATAATCCTGAAAGAATCTCGCATGTGCATCACATGTGGTTACTGGACATGCGTTTAAGACAGACAACTTGTAACCAGATCGCACAAGATGAATGTTAGCGGCAGGTGTAAACAGGGATTTTATCTGATCTCGCTCAGGATTAGTAACACCGCTTACAAGTTTCAGATAAAAACAGCTGAACTCAATGAAATCCCGTCGAAGGGAAAGAAGTAAAAACTAGCTGATTCCTCTATATTCCGCTTCTCTCCGGAACTTCTCAATAACGCGGAACGATTAAACATCAGACTTCTGAAGAGCGGCTCCTCAAATACCAGCTGTGAAACTTTCGGTTCCTCGCTGCCTGTTTGTGTGTCTCTGCTATGAAACATGAGCCTTGATGAGCACACCATTTGCACTGGTATCTGTTGTGCCGTCTGATAACATTAACATAATAAGTCATAATAGCATCTAAATATACAGCGAACGTATCAAACTGAGCTTTCATCACTCTGATGTAGCTCTACTTTTACCATAAGCCACAACTTTTTGAAGACTTGGAATACATGAGGACAGGAAAGCGTCTACCCCTCACCCCCGCTTTCATTCAGATTAATGGCTTGTCAGATGGCTGGGATGTGACATCAGTGCTAGTCGCAGCTAAACCATGAGTCATTCCTGTGTGTAAATTATATGACTCAGAATTTGACCTCCGGTGATTCTGGGAGCAGAGGTGATGACCCATTGAGAGGTGTCAGGAGTCAGACAGCTGGGACTCAGACGCTGTAGCCTCGGGTTCTGGAGTAAATACATAAGCTGTATGTATTTCAATGTCTCCATTCTTACGCTCAAGAGACATGTTTGCAGGTAAGAGAAGTGAAACTTGATTTTTTCAAGTAGTAGGATGTATTCGAAACCACATTCCCATCCGCATATCATAGTTGAGGCACAGAGTTGAGCTTTAACAGCAATGTTGTTTCCCTTCCAAGTTAGGGAAAGAGGGGGTTACCCAGAAACTAGGGCCGCACAATTCATTACAATTCACATTCAAATCGTGATTAAATCGATGTGGCTATCACGATTGTGAAATCGCAAAGGCTGCGATTATGTCATACGCGCAGCTTGTTCGTGAAGCACAGCATTGTAAATTGATCTTTGGGAAATGCTGCTCCATATGGGAAACACTGCGAGTTTTATTCGCTTAAAACGTGCATTTAAAAAAGCAACACCCGTCAAACATCGTCCTTATAAATGTACTTTATTATCAGGAAAATATCTGAGGAGGCTTGAAAAACACTGATAGAAAGATGCCAGGTGCAGATAGGAAGACGGCATTTCCTGGTTTTACGTGTGGTACTTCTTCTATGGAGCTTTGGAGTTCATGTGGGAGAGCGCCCTCTGGCATTCGGCTGCATTTAACAGTATTTCACTGACAAACTGCGCATAAAACATCAAGCCAACCCCAAAATTGCATGCGGTTTCTTTTCGATTAATCGTGCAGACCTACCAGAAACGGCAAGTATTGATCGTGAAAATATATAAAAGAGTGGCCCGACTATTTCTTTAACTTCAAAAAGAGGCCTTGTTTTAAATTTTGTGGTTGGTTACAATTATTGTAAAGTGACGCAGTTCATGATTGTGAGCTTGTGTCAGTCCCTGTGGTCTCTATGGGACCTGGAGAGGTTGTTCTCTCCTCTAGAATGAGTTCCAGATTGAGCAGAGAGGCTATGGGAAGGGTCTACTGTACTTCTGCCATTTTACTCACACTTGACATTGGGGAAGGGGTTGAGTCCCCCGGTTGTTTTAACATTAAGCTTTAAAGAAAGCGTGTAATTTTGAGGAGGATCTATTGACAGAAGTGCAATATAATATTCATAGCTATGTCTTCAGAGGTGTATAAGGAGCTCAAATAATGAAGCGTTATGTTTTTATTACTTTAGAATGTGCTATTTCTATCTACATTCACCGCTGGTCCACTTGCATGAAATTCATGTTTTTACAGTAGCTCTAAATGAACAAACTGCTCTACAGATCGTGTTTTTGTTAATATATCATCTCTTTCGGCAAGAAACAAAAAGTTCATTACATCTTAGCGTTCCAGTGAACTTCCACAGAAGAAAACCATACATGTTTTGATCAAAGTTTGACACCATGCCATTGCTGAGGAATTATTCAAACCAACTACTTTTGCTTCTTACGCTTTACGAGACTGTGGGTGAACAACTCCTTAGATGGCGGAAAGTTAGCAAAAAACCAAGAACGCCCATTTCGAAAAATTATATGATTGGTCAGTTTAACGGTCACTCAAAATGAATCCCTCCCTTTAATTTACTGTAATGTCAGCCAGCGGTACAACGTGTAAGCACACGCTCGACTTCTTGCAGCATGCGCAGGCGGCGCAGACAGCGCATGACATTGCAGAACTGCGAATGCTCCTTGATCTTGAAATACTCTCCTGAGACTTGGAAATCTCAAGTGGATAAGAGTGCGCATCGTTCCAGGAAGTCAAATATACATGTCTACTGGAGAAAACGGGGCGACTACTATCGAAAATAATATTTTAAAGTTCTTAAATATTACTTTTACGATAGTTTAGGTCAACACAGATGGCCTAGAGGGCCTGAGGGTTCGCTAATGTTCAAAATGGAAAAGGCAGAATTATTTACTGTTAACATTTAAGATTATTCTTCAATAAGCTCTGCAGCGTACTGACCGTTGTGTTTGTCACAAGACCTCACCGTGTTACTTACCTGTTTATTTTAGCTTAAGGCGTCGCCTGCCAGATTTTCTTCTTTCTTAAACAGAGTGTGCTGCCAATAACTTGGCCTGCGTTGTGCTTTGTGTAAGCCAGAATCATGACTGAGCTTGGATTTTGTGATCGAAAACACCTTTTTTATTGACTTCTTTATCAAAGCGGGCTTGCACAAGCGCACATGAGACATTTAAAATTGAAAAGGTGAAGGTTTAAACCTTTCTGGACTTTCTACCCTCCATCTCTCCTTGAAGTTTCACTGTTTGCTTTAGATGAACATTGATAAGAAAAGAATAAATTTAGGTGTAGATTTGCTTGTCAATGCGAGATATCAGTCGCAACACTGCGGGAGAGGAACTTTTACTGATTTCAGACATGCCTGGACATGTCGACAAAAGACTAATACCTAAAAAAAGTGCTCAAGCACAGCATGGTCAATCCTTATCTCCTGAACACACATTCATCCAAAATGCCCCAGATTTGAATAATAGATTAAAACAGGTTGGTTAAGGTTTGTTATTAAGATCAACCCAACTCATTTTAAAAGCAGTACCTGTTTGAATGTTTGAATGCCTGAAGATGTTGTAGTCCTACTCCTAATCCTTCAGACGTAACACCCTAGAAGGCACCAAATTTGCAAAAAGGGAGTTGTAATTCCTGAAGCCACTATTTTGAAATACTGTACCTTTGCATACCGTGCATACTGACTGCATAATAAATATGTGCTGTATATACATACAGTAGGTTCTTTAAGTAGGCATTGTTTGCCAAACACATGAGTCACTTAACTGATCATGGGAAGAAGTCGGCGGGTGAATTAAAGAATTATAGTGCAATGGTTGTAAAATGCAATAGGTGGAACTTGTGTATTGTTTGTTTGATCAGCGCCAGTTTTACTCACTTCAAGATTCCAATGAAGGAAAGAGCCCATTTGCCTGAATATCTGAGAGTTTTGCATATATTTACGAACCCTCCTGGAGTGTAAGCTTTAGTTTGCATTATAAATTAAAATGCAGACAACATTGACATGATGTCGAAATATAACTGACAATTGTATATTCACTGTTATCACAACACTGTCTTAAATGGGACAATAAATCCCCTACAGCTCAGTAAAACTAAATAGGTTTCCAAAAATGAAGCTTCTTTCATCATTTTCTCACCCTTAAATTGTTCCAAAATAGGATTAAAATCTTTGCTCTGTTCAACACAAAAAGAAGATATTCGGAAGAATGTGGGAAACTAAACATTTCTGGGGCACCGTTAACTATCATAGTAGTTTTGATAGTAGTTATCAAAGTCTTTAGAGGCGAAGATGTGTTCGTTTATAAACATTCTTCCAAATATCCTACTTTGTGTTCAGCAGAACTACGAAATTTAAACAGGCTTGCAACAACTTGTGATGCGAGTAAATGATGACAGAATTTTCATTTTTAGGTGAACCATTCCTACAAGCAAAACTTGAGGTGAATAAGTTCTCTTTAAATTTACATTTTCATTTAGGCATTTGGCAGACGCTTTTATCCAAAGCGACTTACATTGCTTTATCCAATACATTTTACATAGGTATTTGCAATCCCCTGGGATCGAACCCACAACATTGTGTTGTTAACTCAATGCTCTTACCACTGAACTACAGGGAAAACTCTTTTCAGATCTTTTAGATCTATAGGCTCAGTAGTACTTTCAAAATTTGCTTTCCTGTAGCTCGGTGGTAAGAGCATTGAGTTAACAACACAATGTTGTGGGTTCGATCCCAGGTGATTGCAAATACCTATGTAAAATGTATAGGATAAAGCAATGTAAGTCGCTTTGGATAAAAGCGTCTGCCAAATGCCTAAATGTAAATGTAAAATAATGTTGTTAAATCATCCCAAAAACAGCATTGGCTCAATCAATAGCATGAGTGGGGGCAGGGCTATCTGATGGTTTGACCAATAGCAGACTGTGGGAGTATTTGGTAAAATATGTAGTTAATAATTTTTTGCAATTCCGTAAAATGATACTATTAAACAATGAGTCACATTATTTCCTATTATATAGTTTGTAATGCATTTCTAATGCATTTTATTAAATACGTTATAAGTAACAATTGCTGAATTTTTTTATTTCTTTTTAAAGCCTTGTTATTAAAGACAAAATCACTTGCAGTATTATATGAACTGTATATGCATCCCTCCCTCAACACTATCTGTGTTATCATTCTTATCCCAGCAGGGATTAAAGACGAGAATAAAGTAATTACAGTAAGAAATAGGCTAAATGGATAGAAAAAGACAGTAAGTAAAGCACAGAGCAAGCAAGACAAGAACTGATGTAACCTTATTTAACCTTTCGCAAAGGTTGACCAACACAGACTGAACGCTGACTAAGCAACTTCCAAAACATGTCATTTCGTTACTATCAGCATCTGGAATTAACAGTCATGGTAGCTACACAACTCATTGGATACAAGATTATGGCAACTTCTGTCTCAAGATGAAGAAAGAATAATATCCTTCAGTGCAGTTTAAAGGCATGCAAGCTATTGTGTACAAGCAAACACCATGATAGCTTAGCCAATGAACTGTTAAAAAAAAGTCCATGCATGCAAAACTTCATGCAAGCCTTTAAACCAAGAATAAAACACTTAAAAAATGAAACAAATAGAAGTACAAGCGACATCTATGATGAAGACATTAATGTTTTCTTAGGTAGCAGAAAATAACAATTCCACCAACAGTTCAACACAACTCAATCATAACACAATACAACAGCAGTTACACTAACTACACAAACACCTACTACACTCTTTATTATGACTACTTTACATATTTTAGAATAAAAGTAACAAAACCTTTAAATGAACACAAATGGAGGTATGGGAAAAATGTTGTGAATTAGAATATGTGAAGTCTCTTCCAAAGAGACTGGAAAGTTGACTCTTTGTTTACATTACAATTCTGCACAGTAGTTTTCTCAACTCACTTGAAAAGTTTCCTCATCATGTATTCTAACAAATCGAACAAAATAAAGAAATAATGTTTTCGTTTCCTATAGGAATTCATACACAAACACACTTCAATTACAAAACTTAAGTCAAGCATTTGAGTATAAACCTTTTAGGATCATAACAAAGATACTTTCAAAACACTCCTTTAGGACTGAGATCAATTTACTGACAGCTATAATAACTTACCTGTCATGTGGGACGGGAATGATGGAGGATGTATACGGGTGCGGGGCTTCTGGTGATGGCAGATGACATCCTAACTCTTCTGGCACTCTCACTGGTGTCCGAACCTCCATGTGGATTTGGTCATGTAGCCTGTGGCCATTTAGGAACAGGCAATGAGCAGGACAGCCTTTTTTAAGGACCCCATCAGGTGCGGTGATATTTTCGTCTTCCTCTCTGCCACACGCAAACTGAGAAAATAAAGGAAAATGAAAGATAATTTTTCTGCTTTATCAGTTTGAGCGTTTTGTCCAAATGGAGATTATGATACCCTGCTGCAGCTGTGTGGCCAATAGGAGGCAAAGAACATAAATATTTAAAGAAAGTCCTGTTGACAATGTTTAAAGGGGTCATATAGCGCGAATACTTGTTTTTCTGTGTTGTTGGTGTCTTATAAGTTGCCCATGCATGTATTAGACACGTAAAATTAAAGTGTCGGAACAAAAGATGCATTCTATCTAAAAGCGAATGCTCACCCGGACCTGCCTGAAATGACTTGTGTAACCACACCCCTACAAATCTACGTCAGTTCATGGTATGATTTGACTAAGACAGCCCAAATGTATATGCAAGTGAGGTGGGCGTACCTGTTCGTACAATTGCTTTGGAACCTGATGTTCCAATATGGTATGAGGCTTTACATTGCCGTCACAAGCTTGCAGTATTCTACCAATCACTACGCACTGGTTAACTGTCCAATCATAGCAAACCTCGCTTTTTAGAGTGATGAGAGGCGGGGCAAAGAGGAGATACAAACATGCATGGTATGTGGAAAATGATGCATTTTTTAACCTTAAATCGTGTATACACATTGCATTACATCTAGAACAAAAGTCTTAGAACTCAGCGTTTTAGCCGTGTCATATGGCCCCTTTAAGGTATAGGATAGGAAACCTCCAAACTCTCTTTAGGTATTATGGAAAAGATGTATCTGTTATTTTAGCGTATTATGGGTTATAGTTAATACAGCACTTAATCAAATGTGTCCTCTTTGTGATACTATACAGTAATAAATCACGCTTAAGCTTTTGTGAATTTTCCATGTTTGTCAAGTTAATAATTATGCATATTTTTGGGGCATAGTTTTTTGTTACTATTATGGCGTAGTGTCAACAATTTATAACCAGATATATTTTGGTCCTTAAGAAAGCTGAGAACCGCTAGTTTAAAATGCATCAATGTATTAAAACTTTGTGAAATGAATTTGTTTTGCCTTTCAAGCTGGACAAGTGCATGCTTGATATCATGGTACATTTTATGACGCGTAACACGTGAAAGGGGGCGTGTCATCCACACCAGCGATACACTTTGTGAAAAGACACCAAATTAAAACGTTATTAATCTTATTAATGAATGTTCATGCCTTTGAATGAACTCGGCAGTTAACATCATTGCATAAACCATTTATAAATATGTTTGATGTGTGTCTTTAACTTAAACACGTATGATGTGGCAACGATACTTTCGATGAATAACTAACCTGTAACAAAACTAGAATGTACGAATGTGTTGCAGAGAAAAAACCGAGCAAAATGTCTTCCTGTTAACAAACCCTTCCACCGGCTTCACTACGTGTTAGATACACGGTGGGGGAGGGGAGAATCGGTTAAATGTAGCAACCCCCTGTTTTTTCTCTCTTTAAACTTTGAACGTGAAAGTTGAGTCGCCATCTTACAATACGCACAAAACAGTTATGTTGCTTCACTAATCTAAGCAACAGCCGTGTCATACGTGCAACTGCAAACATTGAAATAAGTGACATTTAAATGACACTAAGCCATTTCTCCAACTCTGTCAGTTTTCATTGCTCTTGTAGTAAAACTGCAAACGCGAACAAACCCGCGTAACTTTTCAGTAAATTCGATGGACTGTCAATAACCAACGAGGCGAACGTACGCACAAGTCCAAGTAAGTTAACGTTAGTCACTTACTTTCTTGTGAATGTAGTGCCTCTCTCTCGTTGAAGTATAAAAAAGTCCATTCGCGGAGATTTCCTTGACGGAGTTCTTTAAAGCAACTTCGTTCATTTTAAAAGCTTTTCCGTGAAGCGCTCCGTTGTCGCGTGCCGCTATCAACATTGCGATGACAGGCTCACGCTGGCCGGCGCAGCCACCCTCGTGCGTGCTCTCGCCGGCTCGAGGCTGGCCGATAAGGCGCTTGGAAGTCATTTTCAACCTGGGTTAAATGTAACTAAAGCGAGATCACCAGCTTTCGGTAGAATTTAGTACGGAACGGGTTGAGATTCATTTAACAGTATTGCGTCGACTACGGCTCCCTGCTGTTGCAGTAATGGAGAGTGTATGCGGTCTAAAAACAGCCGGTGAAGGGGATAGAAATGATTGTTTTGCTTTGCTCCCTCGCCGAGCCCAATGCCACGCCCACTCTATCCTGCGCGTGCAGCCAGGCGAGATCCGGTCGACCCCGCCTCTCATTGATTCTGATTGGTTTTCGGCGTACATAAACATTCTATTTAGGCACGCGGCCATGGCAAAGCTGCTGCTGATTGGCTCGTTTGGGAAACCTCGAGCTGATATTTTTCAAGAGTTGAGGGGTGTGTCTCCATGGTTTGCCGGCCGGTACAGAGGAAGAGAAAAAAACCCGAGGCTGGTAGAAATTTGACGCACTTTCTAAAATAATTACTTACCAGCTTTGTCGTGAACAGGCGGTGAAATAAAGAAGGAAACAATACACTATTTTAAACATTACTATATTAACAGAATTTTGAAATAAACGCAGAGTACTTATACATTTACTCGTGTCCACAGCGACGGAAAGTAAGTGCCGTTCAGCTCGAGACGTGTCAAAGAGCGAACTGATCTAACTTTAGCATGGAGTTGTAAAACACTAATAATAGTGCTATGTGTATTTTTGGAGCTTTTAGAATGCATTTGTTTATGCATCTTTAAATTTTCATTGGTCTGTAATGCAATCAATATCTAAATCGATACCGCATAAAATAAACAGTTCAATCATTCATAAGGTGCAACTTTATTAAAAAAGTAAAAACAAATATTTATATGAATGATTTTGATAGAAAACATTACAATCTTTTGCACAGAATATAATTAATATTTGTATACACCATACTCTGTGTTACACTTTGGGTGGACCACACATTGAACTCAGTTAAGCCATAGACATTATGCTGAAGAAGTAGTATTATTATGCACACAATAAACAAAGTATAAACCTGTCATTGCTTTCTGAAAACATCAACACCAAAGTCTTTCTTTTTTTCATATAGTTTCATTTCAGTATTCTGTATGTACATGTGATTTGGTCTGTCTCAATATATATTAAAATGTCCATGAATAGGTGGGTGAAATAGATGCATCACATGAATATATGTCATCAGTATAAATCATATTTTTAAATTAATTTTTATAATATTATATATACACATTTTTGCCAATAATTGTATTGTCATCTGTCATGTCATGTTCTCCGCCTATACAAATCACACCCTGAAAGATTTCATCCTGCCATTACCAATGGAAACAATGCATTGTTGGACCACTGCATGCTCTCTTAGAAGTAATAACATCAAAAGAACCAATCTGCCCCCACAGTACAAAGCGAACTTTGTGCGAGGAAGGACCTGCCAAGCTAAAGTGGAGCCGCTTCCTCCCTCGATATGGCCAGCGTCATGTCTCAAGGACACGCAATAATAACGATAGGGGGGCCTGCAGATGCTTTGAGACCAGAGCCCTGCTGTTTCGGACAAATTCTTTACCAGTTATGCGCTTGTGCTACCTTAGAAGAACCATGACCTCTCAGCAGCAGCCTGCGGTTTGTTTCGGGACCAGTACTCCTTTTATGGCACTATGTATTATAGTGTGAGGCACAGCTATGAAATATACAATTATAATAGATGCATCAGAGAGCATAAAGAAAACATTTGTTATCAGCATGCATCGCAAGCAAGGAAATTGGTGCAGTTCACTTGGAAGAAATATTGAGACACGTGAATGGCAGTGATAGTAGCTGTTTGAAGACATTGCTACAAGTGGAAATAAATAAATCAATACAGTTGTATAAGAAAATAGAGTGCCTTAAAAATCTCTCATACCGGTAGCCTTTTATTAAAACTCAACTTTTCTCGCCACAGGTTGCAGGTGACATGGATGAGGACAGTTTCTTGGTTATTTTTTAAACTTTGTCTATCCATCCCTGAGCTAATAATTTGACCTTCGTATCTAACTCAATCCCTTTCTTTTGGATCTTCCTGTAGCCCTGCCATATACTTTGATGTTCTTTTTAAGCAGTATCCTCGGCACAGTTAAATCATCAACCCTGCATTTAAGTTGTTACGTGGGGCTTTTTATGTCATGCAGATGGGCCTTGAAAGCTAGATCATCACGGATAGACTGGTTTCCCCTTGCAGAGGTTTCTCCATTGTGCTATTTTCCCCCCGATCCTAAAACCAACCTCCCATAATGCATGTGGGAAAGGCATTGTTTACAATAGGATCAAGTCGCACAGACGGCCTAGAATATGAGACGTCTTTCCAAAAGACATTTACTAGCAACCATAAGCCTTCTGCTGTGTTTTCTTTGGACACTGAATCCATGAAATGCTCCTGTAAGCTAAGCCAGGCGGAGGCCCAGCGAGCCGGGGAGAAGCGCTGGCACACACTGACCTGAGAACAGTGGACTGAGAGTGGACCCGGCCAACCCAGAAGCCTTTATTGCCCTCCGTCCTCGCACCACAACATTCCGGTGCTCTGACGCTACAAGCCTCATAAACTCCAATGTTAACAATGGTCATTGAAATGGACATGTTAACTGCCTAGGCTACGACATCCCATCTTTTTTGTTGGTGGAGAGATTTAGGCCAAAGGTCACTCATCGTATTGCAAAAGTTGTCAAGCCTTTTAAGAAACAAGTGCCGTATCACCTGACACGTCTGATGTTGGGGGGAGATGGCATGCTATTAACAAAATAAAAATGTAAGGTGTGCAGAAATGTTAAGAGCTGACGTCCCTACATAAAGTGATATCAAAGCAGGCCCACACAAATTTCAAATTCGAAACATCCTTCATTTAAAACTAGAGATGCACCGATATAGTAAATTTCCCGCCGATACCTATAGACAATTATTCAGAGTCATATCTGCCGATACCGAATCTGAAGATTAAATGAATATTTCTTAACTTTCTGAATGTTCTTTATTCATAAAATTACTATTAATATTGAATATTTTTTATATACGGATCACAATTCCATAGTTTTTAAACAATCCGCCGATGAAGAAGTGTGTGAAAAATTGCTTTTATCGACCATCTCGGTGCATCTCGTTTTGCACATCCGTCATCACTGAATGTTTGCTTATCTTGCCAATCTAGGAATGCTCCATCTACCATTAACAGTGCAACACCTTCAGCTCATCTTAACATATTTTACTATGTTATAATCATTTTTACAGATTTCAACAAATTTTCTCATTATTTTTTTTTACATACCTCAAAGTTGTACGTATCAAAAAAGGATCACACAAACTGTATCTACACCATCTAAACTGTCAAGCCGTACACAAAACGTTTTATATGTGTGTGTGATGTGCTGAAGTAAACTATGTATTGTGTTGTTTCAACACTGTGGTGGTGGCCGGCAATCTCAGGTTAAGAGAACCAGTCAGGTGTGTTTTCAGAAGGGCAGGGAGTTAAGCAGGCGTCTCATGTGATCAATGTGTTTTTTATGCAGGTAGTGCTCACAAAGCACTGAATTTGATTGGCTGATTCGAAGAGGAGGCAGCATGATTTTATATAATCTATATAATTGAGCTCCCCTGTGCTACAATTCATTCTTACTTACAGGTTTATTGAATTTGAGAAAAATATTTCTAAAATTATTGATTGCACGAGGTGGATTAAAAACGATCCCTGGGTTTTGTAAGCATGCCTGCTGAAAACTGTTCTGACCTGGTTTAACCAATTCAGTGTTTTTGTCTGAACTTTCATAACTGATTGTGCCCACGTATGATAATCATAAATATACATCGGCCGTCTAGTTTTGGAGACGTTGTATGTATGCATGTTGGCATCTGCATCTTGTGTGTGTCATCCGTCAGATCCAAAAGGGCTGCAACTTTGTATCCTTCACAGAAAGTTTTTATAGCCCCGTAACATACATTTCCATGCCATCATTAAAGGTAAAGATAGTGGTGGTGCTTGCTGCGGTCACTCCTTGCTTCACATCACCGATACTCTCGTAAAAGTTCTCGCAGGTCATGGCTCTCCCAGGACCTTGAGCCGGATCCTTCTTTTTAAGCTTCAGTGTGTTGCTGGCCAGCTTTTCTCGCTTCCGGTGGGGATCAATGGTGGCGTACGGCTGGTCTGACTCTAGCGACTGGCCGCGTGGCCACGTCTTCTCGCCCACCGGTTCATAGCAGTGCTCATCCTGGGGGCAACTACTTCCCCAAGGCTCTTCGCTGGTAGCACCGCCAGCGGGCCAGCCAACAGAGCCCTGCTCCACATCTTGGGACAGAGCGGAGCCCGTCGGCCTGCTATCCTCTTGGCTCTGGCCCTGCTGATGTCTCCTCTTCAGGGTCTTACAAACGGTGGAGTACATGTCAGAAATCTGAGGGGAGAGAGAACCACAGAATGAGAAACACTCGGGAGTGTGCCAAAGATTAGCTTTGCCAAAGAGGATTTCGTAATAACCTTCATGGGAGGGTAGTTCTCATGTTACAGATAAAGCGCTGAAGGGAGTAACACAAATTTTAGAGCCTTTAAATACGGATATTTTTGTGAACAGAACTAGCAAACTACAGTTTGGTACAATTTATAGTTCTTTAGAAACACAAATTGTCTTTTACAACTTGACCTAGTATTTAAAAATGTGTATTACTTTTTTTGCACATTCAAGGCTGAATCGCTTATTGAGATTGTAGTTTAACATTGTGAGGTCAATAGGGTCAAGAAAAATTCTGTCATTTATTCACCCTCATGTTGTTTCTGATCTGTCTCTGACTCTTTCTTCTGTGGAACACAAAAGACGATAATATGAGAAATGTCTGGTTTTGTGTTCATACAATGCAAGTCCATGGGCGCCAGTGTTGTTTGGTTACCAACATTCTTCAAAATATCTTCTTTTGTGTTCTGCAGATGAAAGAAAGTCATACAGGTTTGGATGACACGAGGGTGAATATATGATGAACGATTTTTTTGGAGGGGGGAACTGTCCCTTTAAAGGGATAGTTCACCCAAAAATGGAAATTCTGTCATCATTCACTCACCCTCGAGTTGTTCCAAATCTGTATAAATTTCTTTATTATGATGAACACAGAGAAATATATTTGGAAGAACATTTATAACCAAACAAATCTTGCTTCCCATATTAGAGAAAATTACTTCTGTTGAACAAAAAAGAAGACATTTTGAAGAATGTTTGACAGCAAACAGTTTGGGGTCACTTTTGACTACCATGGTATTTTTTCCTACTATGGGAGTCAATGGGGGGGGATATCTGTCTGGTTATACGCATTCTTCCAAATATCTTTCTCTGTGTTCATCAGAACAAAGAGATTGATACAGATTAGGAAGGCGAGTAAATGATGACAGAATTTTCATTTTTGAGTGAACTTTCACTTTAAAGACCTTCAACCTCGAATAGGCCGGAAGATACTATATCTGTATTACTATGTCTGTATTATTACTATACAGATGGATATAGACGCCTGCATTGGTGAGTGTTTTTCAGAGTGTGTGTGGTAACAGGATCCTGCTATGGCACATAGCAGAAACATGACCCACTTTGGTCGTGGCCAACATGGTCAGTGTAAACGCTCTTATCATGCTTCAGAGAGCAGCAATATTACCTAACCTCCTGATAAGCCTGTTAAACTTTCACCAAAGCATCCTACTGATACAGCGTTAAACCCACTAACAAGACACAAGCTGACCCGATGAGAAAACATGCCCAAAATGCTTTGTTTATTGCCCATGTGTGGTTCCAAAATGCCAAAGGGTATGTGATGCACAAACAAGTCTTATTCCCTTTAATGTGTGTGCGTGTGTGTGCGCACATGCGTGTGTCTGGGCCTAGATAACCTCGCATGCCCTCCCTGTGATAGATGACATTTAGCACTCCCAGCTGAATGGTATGTGTAAAATCCCGGTGAAGAATTCGGCACGGCTCTCCAAGTCACATACTGACCTTTGTGGCAATCATGTGTAAAGTCTGTGGGAGATGTTACAGAGGATATCATCATGTCATGTTAAAGGGGCAGTTCACCCAAAAATGAACATGTGCCATTATTTACGCACCCTCATGTTATTGCAAAGCCACATGATTGATCTGAACCCTTAAAATACTGCTTACTTGACATAAACCATAAAATTTAAAAAGCACTCAGGAGGGCAATTAAATAATGCCAGAATAACAGCTGCAGTTTTCACACAGTATTTTTGCCAATACTGTGATCTGCAGGCCGTGGCATGAGGCATGAGCATGTGTCTGAACGCAGGCATGACTAAACCGGCCGATTGAAAGACTAACTGCTGAGAATAAGACTATCTCTCACTGTCTGCTTCATGGAGCATTTTAGACTTCCAAATGCATTTGAGACCAGCTGATGTCTTTCACTTTTCTTCCTGCGAGTATTGTTTACCATGTTGTGTGTTGCAGAGAGCAAGAGGAAATCATGATGATGGGGGTTTCAAAACTCCTCTGCAGCTGTTTAGAAAGCCTTGAGTTTTTTTTATCCTTCCTCTCTCTCTCTCTCTTCGTCTCTCTCACTTCTGTTCACTCCTTTCAAATGCAGTCTACTGAAACAGATTAACCTCACATGACTCGTAGCATACATGTGCAGATGCACACATTCTCACAGGTGTGCTTGTTTTAGAAGTTTGGACATTTTTAATTAAGCAAACACAACTAACATAATTATTATAGCACTAAAATCTACAACGGAGTGATTTTTTAGGTCAAAGATGGTCACTAAGAGGATTTTCAGTTTAAAAAGGGACACACATCAAAATGTTACTTTTGACAATGAATAAAATGTTAGACAATTTAACCCTTGTGTGGTGTTTGGTTTGTTAATAAATACCAGTAAATTTATGTAAAAAAACTTTACACTAGTTTACTTTATTTATCCCCATTACAAGCAACTTAGATAATACTTTTGGGTAGTTATTATCATTTACCTTTGTTAAATAAAATTTATGAAAAAGCTACAAAAAAGATTTTTTCTAAAATAAATCCAAATAATGTTTCTTACAGTTTACTACCACTATCAAACATTTTGGGCTCAATTAATATTTATTTAAAAAAGAAATAAAAATTGTTTCTTTTGAAAAAATATTGAATTTATTATTTTAACTTGAAAATGACAAATGTTTGCTCTGAAATCAACTGTAATACGCTGAGGCAATGAAAAGTATTAACTGAAAATAAATAAAAACTAAGATAAAACTAGTAAAAAATAAAAAAATAAAACTTGTTACATGTATAGCAACACAAAAAATAAGCAAAAAAATAGCTAAAAATGAACACTAAAATTAACACAAAGATATAACAACAATAGCTCATTCTAGGTTGGAAAAACAATTGATTGCATCCTTTTTTGTAAATAGGTCCCACAGACTCAAACACCACACAAGGGTTAATACTTAACATAAAGTCTTCCATTCTGGTATAATCGAATTTGATCATTTGCTAGGAAAGTCATCAAATCCTAAAAGTATGAGCAATAGTAGTAGTGATGCTTGTCTTTGCAAGAATAACACGTATTGTAATACGTGTTGAGTGGAGTGAAGTGGACCATTTGACTTGTGTAACGCCTACACACTCATGAACACACTCATGAACCTCGGGACAGGACGGAAAATGAGTGGAGCAGAAGTGTCTAGATCATGATTTACACTTTTATCTCAGCTCAAACCGGAAGTTCAGATTGCTATAACACACACACATACAATTGAACTTAATACAAATATATTAATAATGAATAATTAAATACTAATTAATGCTAATACTAATTTATTTAATTTCACTTAATGAGATTAAAAAACTACTTTTAGTGTGGATGTCATTTTCAGATTTGGTGAACTTTCAGCTAAATAAAGATTGTATCATTTGACTGGCCACAGGAAGTTGACCAAGAATGCCCAGACCCCCCCTTCCCCGTGCTCCCTCCCTCTCTTCCAAACACCAACTCTGAACTGACAGTCAACAAGCACAGTCCACAGACCTTTGACCTGCCATTCCATGCCAGAGAGAGAGAGGGAGAGCAGGAAGAGTAGGGGGGAAATCAATTTAACTTTCTCTTTGGCATTATTTGCCATACACAACACCCCCCACCCCGGCGGGCTTCGTTCTGCTCACTTCCTGTGCAAAAAATGCACAAGAGAGTGAAGGGATCCAAAATATACAAAAGTGATCTTGAGTTTTAGGGGTCAGAGGTCAAAGCCTGAAACATGATGCCTTCACGCAACCCTAGACCAATATCACGACTCCGTCAGCGATGCCAGTATAGCCCGCGTCTGTCTGGAGACTTTACCTCCACAGCCGTGGGATGACTGTGTCCATTCTCCAGCGGTCCAACTCCTGACAGATTGATCTCGTCTTCTTCTGGTGGCTTCCAAATGTACTGCTCACCATTGCCCATAAAGACTGCCTCCTGTTGGCCAGAAGAAGAACATGCTGGTCAGACCTACTAGGAACCGTAACTCATCATTTAAAGGGGAAACAAATTCTGTCATCATTTACTCATCCTCAATTTATTCTAAATCTGTATATATTTCTTTGTAGGGATGAACACAGAGAACGATATTTGGAAGAATGTTTATGACCAAACAGATCTTTGCCACAATTGACAGCCACAGTGGGAAAATTTTTAATGTTGAACTGTTTGCTTTTAAAAAATCTACTTTTGTGTAAAAATTTGTTGTAAAGGAAATGTTCCTACCATGCTAGTGAATGGTGGCCATGAACTGTTTGGTTACAACCATTCTTCCAAATATCTTTTTCTTTGTTCATCAGATCAAAGAAATGTATACACGTTTGAAACAACTTGAGGGTAAGTAAATGACGAAGTGGAAACTTCTGGAAGTATACAAAAGTGTAATTAAAAAGAATTATTTAGTGCACTTATTTTACATGGGCTCTAAACACTGTCGCTTATAAACAAGTAAAGATTTCTGTCCTTAAATGACAAGAAAGCCTACCACACCGTTTTAAACAACTTTACTTGGCAAACAAAATTTGATGTTAAATCATAAATAGCACTTCGTTTGATTCTGGATTGAGTTTTTGTTTCTGCAATGGAAATGTTCAGTTAATCATTAATAGAGATGAAATGTGTGCTGTCAGTGATTAAAGAGGGAGAAACACACCTCCTGTATGAAGGATTGATAGTAGGAGATGAATGGCTACACTGTTTGGCACTATTTTAAACCAACTACCTGCCCGCCCTGTTGAAAAAAACATCATATGTTTTATGTTTTGATGCTGGTTTTCTGGTTTATACTAGTTTAAGCTGGTCATGAACTGATTTAAGCTGGTCATGTGCTGGACCTTAGCTGGTTTAAATTGGTCAAACCAGCACCAAAACATACCTAACCCAGCATGCTGTTTTTTTCAACATGGTTCCTACTTGCTGCCTCTAACTAAAAAACACAAGGCAGGGCGGGCAGACTGCCAGCAGGTCTTACATAACCAAGCCCGGCGCACTAGTCTGCCACATGTGCTGTGCATGCTAGCTCTTACACATACTATACTAATATTCTCACTGTCTGCAAACTTGAATAGCATGCAGGTCAGAGAGGTGACCTCACACCCATTTATTGTGATTTATGAAGGGAGACCTATATACTAACTTGGATTTGCTTAAACATTAAATGTCACACGTGTGCAAGTCAGGTTTAGAAAGACAGGTACACACACGCTCGCACAAACTAAATGGAATAGAGTGCCTTTGTAAACAACGCATACAGAATCCTGTGACAAAGATTTACATCGCCATGTGTGGCACAAATGTCTCACAATTGGAGCTGTGTTAACAGGAAGATAGCATCATTATCCGATCATTGTCTCTGTGTTTTCCGTTTTAAAGGCACCATCATTCCACGCGGACGTTGGGCTTTTTGCAAATCTAATCTTTCCTCGAAAGCCACACAACATAAACAGGTATCAGCTGACAGACTGATAAGTATAGGAATTGACAACACACACAACACAAGCACAAACACTCACTCGCAGACAAGAGCAGACACTAGCTAAAGCTAAAAACAATATATAATTATTTTAGATTACTTTGTGGTTTTCATGTACTAAATTATCATTACTTCTGTAATGCTACATATTGTATTAAGACTTCCTTAGACTTGTTTTTAAACTATTTTAGTCATTTGTATTTTCCTTTCTCAAATATAAGAAAGTGGCTGTAGATTTATTTTTTTATGGGTAGGATACAGTGCCCTCCAGTGGTCAGCTTAAATAGCTGCACTACTCGTTCTCTAGGTATTTTTCACATCCCGTTTCATCATGTATTCATTTCAAACGCAATTTGACCCATAATGTCCTTAGTGCATTCAAAATGTGTATTTCATATCCTTTTCTTACATAACTGATACGCATATTCTGCACACTGAGCTGCAGAACACTTGCTGTCACAATGCTTAGAGAGGTCTGTGTGGTTGCCATGGGATTCCTGTACAGTTTCTTAAAATGTTCTGAGGGGTTTTTAATAGGTTATGTAGTTGCTAGGGTGTTCTTAATAGTTGCTAGGGTGATCTGGGTGGTTGCATTCTGGCCCATGTCCAAATCTCTAATGTCAATGCTAATCTGGTCACTACACATGATTTATGTTTCTCTTTTCAACCTGAGAACATGGACACATTTGTACTTAAAGGAAATAGAGGGGGATATAAATGCACCAAATGGACCACACAGAACACATTTCTAAAATTAATTTTGAAAAACAACAGCTACTTTTAAAGGGACAGTTCACCCAAAAATACAAATTCTGTCATCATTTACTCACCCTAAAGTTGTTCCAAAACTTTATAGAAATCTTGGGTCTGTTGAACGCAAATCCTTTTTTTTTGAGAATGTGGGAAACCAAACAGTTCTGGAGCACTATTGACTACCATTGCAGTTTCTTCTGTACTATAAAAGAATTCAATAGTGCCCAGTAACTGTTAGGTTACAAACAGGTTTGGAACAACTTGAAGGTGGGTAAATGATGACATTATTTACATTTTTGTGTAAACTATCCCTTTAAGGTTTAGAGCCTAATGTGACACATTTCGACAATATTGTTTTAAATTAACATGTTCAAAACAGTGTAAAAAGTAATAAAGAAAATAATATTAAAACATTTGTTAAATGAGTGGATTCCTTCCTTTAGTAACAAAAGCATGCAAGTTCTTTCTTAGAAATTGTTGACAGCAACAACCACAATTTTGTACTCTTGGCAACACAAAATTCACACATTATCACATGACCTAAACCAAATGTTTAGAACATGTCAGGTAAGGACAGTTACATTTACAATTACATTTATTAATCTTTAAAAGGACTTTTTCAGACCTTGATTTACTACAGTTATCAAAAAGCTATAGTTATTGGTTCCTGTTACAAAACTATGTTTTTTCCAATGGTAACCAATACTCAAAACAATTACCCTTTAATATAAAAAATGATCACTTTTCCTTGTCATCATCACCAGTGTTTGTGTATTCTTATGTGTCTGTGGGATTCCTTTTGCCTATTTTTCCACTTTATCATTAACAGTTTGACCAATTTAGCACCAGTAGTAATGCAAAAATTATGCTATAAAACTGATATAGATTTTTTAATAAATATGAAATCAGCCTAAGCGTTTTTTTCGACCTTAACTTTTCTCCCGGGAGTGATTTTGGTAACATGTCAGCCAGCAAATCCAGTTGAAGACCACTTAGGCCATCCAAAACCAGGTAAAACCAGCTTTGAAGACCAACTAGCCCGGTTGTATTTTAGCAGCATATTTTGGCGATTTTTAATCTGTGTGCAGAGCTGTCACCTTTGGGAAAGTGGGCAGATGAAATGGTTCCACTGTTTTCCGGTGCAGCGTGCCGCTAGAGGACTCAGTACTGGAAAGGCTATGCTGCTCTCTCTCCCCATCATCTAGCACATCTTCTCTCCGGCAGCGCTCCAGCTTCTTCACCTTCCGTATCGAGGCGTACTCCGCCGTCACCTCAGGACTCGTGCCGTTCACAGCTCCTCTGCCTCGCCCTTTCCCATCAACTTTTGGGCTGTGTGGGTGGAGAAGAGTGGGCGTGTTGGTCGATGTCTTGGGAGGGACAGAGGGCGGGGCAGCAGCATCAGACCCCGCCCCTTTGATCCCCACGCTCTCGTACAGCCCGTCGTCTACAGGGTGAAGAGCAGGAGAGGATCGATGACCGACTTCGGAGTAGGTGTGCTCACGCTCGCTCTCGGGGCCGGCGGGCGCGACAGGCATCTGGCAGCTGGTGCTCAGGAGTCGAAGGTCAGAATTGGAGACGCGGGTGTGCAAGAGCAAGAGGTCCATGCTGGCTGGCCGACTCTTGGGAGCGCCTATCAATCAATTATATAATAATGCAGAATAAGGTGAGAGATTGGAAAGGAGCTTTAAGAATTTATGTTAATAATACTGTACACATAGGTTGCATAAAGAGTCGTATAACCTCATTTCTTACATCTGAAGTCACTCCATGCCAACACTAGAGGGCAGAGCATGACTACTGTTATGTCATGATTATGTCATATTTTCACCACATACTTGACACATATATTTAAACCGGTGTAAGTTCTGTAAAATGAGTTAAAGTCAACATGAGACATCCACAATACATTGTACTTCCGTAACGCAAAGTATTTCAGGATGGTGATGTAGATATGATGTAGAAACTTGATAGTCCATCAGGAATTGAAGTTGATCAGATGACTACAGCTCTCCTACTGAACATCGCTCACACTCATTGGCTGTAATTTAAGCAACCTCGGTGATGTCAGCCAAAACGTAAAATCATTTAAAGGGTTCATCTTGACTTTTTGCTATTATGATTAATGTGTGTCCTCCCACGCTTAATGCAGATAAGCATCTTTTGAATGTATTTAAGAAGTAATAACATGACCTTGATGTGCGTGTACATCACTGCTGAATGAGTCTGTCTGTCTAAGTCGTGCACGGCACATGTTCATGGCACCAGGAGCATGAACTAGTAAACATCTCATCACAAAAAGTCTCAGGAGACATCAGCCTCAGCACGCACGGGCACAGGCCGCTACATATGTGCGTATGAACTGTATGTGAGTGTCTCATAACAACCAGTTAGATCTCTCTCTCTCTCTCTCTCTCTCTCTCTCTCTCTCTCTCTCTCTCTCTCTCTCTCTCTCTCTCTCTCTCTCTCTCTTGCTCTCTCTCTCTCTCTCTCTCTCTCTCACTCTCTCTCTCTCACCATTGGAGTTGCATGGCAGTCGGTTCATATCGTTCAGGCGGGTGTCAGATTTGCTCATGGACTTCAGCTTGGACTGGCGCAGAGCAGCCTGCCACACAAATCAATATCATCAGCATGTCCATGCAAACGCATTGTGTGTATGTGTGTGTGTGCATGTTTAGACTCATTTATACTCACTGTTTCAGTTTTCTGACCCGCTCCGTTAGTGTGGCCATGTTTGCTTTTGCTTTTTCTGTGGACAACATGACAGAAGCACTCCAGTGATTTAAATGCAACATGTACAGCTATACTGACTAAACAATAAGTTAAAAAAGTTAAAAGGGACTATTTAACCTTATATTTGTGCAGGGTGTATTCTGTACGTTATTACAATGACACATTAGATTAGCTCTATAAAATGTACAGTGAGTGTAGACTATTTTAAATATTAAAGTGTTGAAGTATTTCTAATAAAGTATTAAGTTTTGATTTATTGATAATATGATTTTATATTAAATATAAATGAATTGATATTAAAATGAATACATTTATAGAAAAAATATAATCGTGACAACTTTTTAATTTCTTTCATTAGAAAACAAAAATTGTATTTAAAAAAATGAGATATGATGACCAAATAAAAAAAGCAGACAATTAAAGTTAACAATTAACAATTAAAGCACAATACCTCAAAATTCTTTCATCATTTACTCACCCTTGTGACATTTCAAACCTGTATGACTTTCCTTCTTCTGAAGAACGCAAAAGAAGATATTTCAAAGAATATTGGTAAGCGAGCGACATTGGCCACCATTAAATTCTATTGTATGAACACAAAACCACAGAAACATTTCTCAAAATATCTTCCTTTGTGTTCCACAGAAGAAAATTCATAAACAGGTTTATAAACGGCATGAGGGTGAATAAATGATGAAAGAATTCTATTGGTTAAAGAACGTCTTTCAAAACGATTGAACAGTAGTGTCAGATAAAGATATAGTCACTGTTGAGACCTTTTTTCATATTCATGAATATATGAGTAGTTTGACAGGAATTCAGATAGAATTGAATAGACTACTAGATAAAATTGACATCAAATCTCAGAGCTTCCGTTGGGTCTGTAAAGAAAACAACTCTGTGAATCAGGAATGCTCCAATACCATCTTTTAAAGATAGAGTAGCGATATTTTTACTGGTACTCATCGATACAGACACCTGTACCTTTTCACAACACAGTGAGACTAAATGAAATACTATAGCTTCATAGATACAAACAACTCCACCTGAAAAACTTTCTGAAAAAAATTATAATTATGAGCTTTTCAACGCAGATTTCGCAACAATTTCAGTCAGTTCTGTCTGCAATGTCACATGAGGTATCGGTGCATTTTTACGAGTAAGAGTACATGAGTTTAGTATCGGGCCTATCTCTACTGTCAATGTTACACCATTTCAAAACAGAGGCACTTTTTGGCTTCCATTTTGGTTCAGATGCTCATACAAGCACTATGGTTTTGAAACAGAGCTACTTTGTCAGGTTGAATTGAACAGGAAGTGAAATTCCACTACAGCGAGTGTTTCTAATGGCTCTCTGTGGGGTTGGCGGGATCTGGTTTTATCTGGGGATTGTGAAATCGTGAGGGACTGGATCTGTTATAGGTGTGCTTGCTGGAAGAGAGAGAGGACTGATAGGTAACCCCGACAATTGCTTCTCCTAATTCCTTCTACACTCACTCCCTCGATCCCCAACTAACAGCTGCCATGACATCAATTACAGATTCCCTCCCTCTCTGCGAAACGCTTCTTTTCACAGACCTCTTTTTTTTCTTTTCGCTCTCACTCCATTTTTGACATCCGCTACGACAGCCACAGCTCTCGCACATTCGTAAAACAGAGGCTTTTCTCCAACTAATTGTTCAAGGACCCAAAAATAACATTTATGCTGTGAAATACAAATGTCTTTAAATGCACACAAAGCTCTTGCACGGCTTTAGAAGATTCAGAAACATCTCTCTTGTGGTGCTTCTGAAGAAGCATAACTGTGTAAAAAAACAACTAGTGCAAGTCTTCAATGTTCTCCTTTTATGTTCATTTTGAGGAGAGAAAGTCCTATGGGTTGGAATGAGGTCGAGTGACTTTCTGGGTGAACTGATCCTTTAAGGGATGTATAGATTTGCATGATTACGCCGAAACATTAGGAACTGAGCTATATTAATGTACTGCTGTCTATTTCTTCATCCACACGCCTGTGGGGAGTCATGGCGTGACGCAGCCTCCTGTTTGTTTGTACTTCTGAAGGGCTGTATCGCTTTATTCCCCCGTGAAGGTCAGAAAACTCAGGAGACCAAAGGGACACGTTCGCAGCTGAGGTATTAGTGACCCTGTATCTACACATTCAGAACACACAGTATATATATACTGCAAACCCTCTCGCAGCAAAATTACAGCTGCATTGTGTTACTGAGTGTGCAGTCATGAATACAGCTTCAGTACAACCATTTTTAACTTTCAACACAGGATGAATTCATTATTAAGAATACACTTCTCACCGAGTTTGAGATCGAGGTGGAAATTGGATTCTGTTCTTTCTTAAGAGGGGTTTTCCATAGGAAAGAAAAATCACTGACGAGATGACTAATATCTCAGTTGCTTCTCCTCAACAGCAATGAGGTTTAATAGTCAATGGACACTTTTGTTTGTGTGTCCTGTTTCTAAAATATCACAGTTGTCCTTTTGAAACCTCATTTCTCCATATTTTGTTGTTTTTCTTTTTTGCCATAAATCATTAGTCGGATTAATCGCCTTATTGTTTGTCACTGGGTTTTGCAAATATCTAAAAGATAAAGGTATTTAAAAGACGTTTGGACTTTTACAACACAGTATTTAATTGTTTAAAAAGTATTTAGGAAAATCTGTGAATTTGGACATCAGATGATTTAGCTTGGGAAACCCAGCTAAATCTGTTTTTATTATTTACTTTCGACATAAAATTTTACAAAATATGTATAGGTAAGGTCATGCCTTGTAATTGTAAAATTAATAATTGAAATCTAATTTTGATGCTCATAATCTCATAAAGACTGTAACCTGGATTTCATAGACAGGTTCACATTTTTTGATAAATAAATTATTCTCATTATTCCACATTAGTTTCACGGCTCTATATTCCTATTGTCTAAATATATACAAAATATTGATGTATTTATATAAAGTGTATTTATTTAAAAATTTATTTATATGGTTATTTTAAAACATTTGACTCTGCTGATGTAGCTGTGGCCGTATCAACCTTGGTTTAGGGTTTTCTGTATATCAGCAAGTCAATCAGTTAGCAACACCAAGGCCATGGGTTTGGCTTTCATCAAAGCAACATTTGATGCAAAACTATGGATGTAGTTGTAACATTGCAACTATACAAACCTCAGACTTTCATACAGCTTGCCATTCCCCTGCTGTAACAATTCACAGCAAGACTGTTTTTTTGTGCAGTACAGCAAAAACTTAACTTTGTGGTAAAAAAAGCAACAAACAAGCACAGTCCCTTATTCATCTTTTCTGTGAAACATTACGCGAAACAGAAATAGAACTCCGCCTGAAAGTACAGAAACCGATTCGTCGGAGAGTTTCATTCCCTCCGAGCAAAAATCTCTGTCACAAATGAGCATCGGATGCACATCTTTACTTAAGGCTGTTTCTCCTGAAACAGGCTCCTACCGAGGGCTCGCAATCTGCTGAAGGAGTCATATTAGCATTCATCAAGTCGCTCCGCAGCGGGGAAGGAGAGATAGAGACGAAAAGAAAGATAAAACAGAAGAAAAGAGGAGGTGGCGCCCTGGCATAAGAGTGGGGGGGGGGCATTTTAAGATGCCGACGCATTACTTTTAACATATGAGTGGGTGCTTCTGTACAGACAGACTTTTTATGTGTGAAGAAACATATCGATTGAAGTATTTATTAGGGATTCTTTTCACCCACATTATGCATACATTCTATATGTCTCACCCGGCATCAAAACGCACGGAAATGCAAATAGGAACATGCAAATCTCTAACAATTCGATCATGAAATGGCTATCCCTGCACTCAAAAGATGCTTTGCATTGGGATTCCTATGATTGATGACATTTCCCTTGTGGTTCCCGAGATTAGATGATAATTCAGATTAACAATAAAAAAAAACACATCTTTTATCAAACGTCCCGATTAGCTCGGATTTTTTTATACAACCTATACTTAGACGTTTTACAAGATGTCTGACTCCATTTACTGGCTACAGACCCATGTGCGTGTTCACTTACCTCTGACACCCCACACACACCAGTACGATAAGGATGGTGACCACAAAGGCAGAGGCCGCTGCGATGGCCCCCAGTATAAGCACCTTGGGGATATCTGTGAACATCCCACTGAGCTGAATACACACACATACACACACGTCCTGCCGTACGGCTCTTCCAGTCCACCTACAGACAGAGATGTACACAGAAAGACGAGTATTATTCATTACAATATTTCTTTGCTTTTTAATAATAGATACGAATTTTCAGGAGCTATGTTAGACAAAGTGAACCATAAAGTTTGTGTTAAACTAAAACAAGAACACTCACTAATACAAAAGAGGTAAATTGATGTAATGCTTTTCTGAGACAAACCCCTGATAGCACACAATAATCTAGCACACATCTATTTGATGTCTGGATTTAAATCTGCAAGACATTTTTTGCTCATCTGCAATAGGTCTCGAAGACGTCTGCTGCACGATGTCATACAGACCTCTAGAAGATGTCTTTAAGATGTTTTTATTTAGAATGGATGTAAAACTGCTCTTTCTAAGATGTAGCAGAAGTTTTTAGTACACAGCAGACGTTTTCCAGATCTGCAGGTCTTTAGCAGACATCTTACATACGTACCTCGACAAACTGGGTCACAAGCAAATATTTCAAAAAGAAATACAGACCAAGCCATATGAATACAGATGGACAGGGTGAAAACAAGCACCTTTCTGAAGTTAATTGGATCATCGCGAAAGGGGAAGTGAATGTAAATATACAGCAAAAATAGAAAAGGAGACCAGTTGTGCCTCCAAAAACGGATATAATAAAGTTGTAAAACAAAATATTCAACACAATATTGTGCACTAAAATGTGCTTCTATGTATTGACTGTATTAAGATGCCTTGAGGAAGGTTTATAGAGTTTGACTGAAGTGATTAAGGAAACAGATTTAAGGTCTGCAGAGATATTTCGCAACTCTTATTGGAAACAGCATGACTGTTTGTGCTTAGAATGGATACATTTAAAAAAGAACACAAGTGCTGGTAAATTGTGTATTTACAGAGAAACATTTGACAAATAAAAAAGATAATTGGAAGAAATTGCGGCCTTGAAAAAGAAACACCAGTCCTGAGATTTTTTTGTTTGGAGCAAACTTTAATTATTCATGTTTTATCCCATTTAACTCTGCATTCTAATAATGCCAAATGACTAAATGTAAATGTAACAAGATTTAGCTATTTATTTTACCCCAAGAGACTAAAATCACTCAAACTATGTCCAATATCCCTGCAGCCAGAAGATATGAAGATTTGTTTCTGTTTTTTAAACAAATTGTTAACATTTTTCTTCTGTTTGTGTTTTACATTTTTGAAGTATGCCTGCTTCTACTGATAGCTTAATGTTAGCTGCAAATCACCTTAATATTGCTCAAAGACATCTGTCATATTCAAAGCTACCGTTTAATCTGTAGCTCTCATGTTTGGGATTAAATCTGAAGTTGAATATAAACTGCTGAAGTACGTCTGTGGGAAAACATGACGTCTACAGGCAGAGCTTAACTAGCTAGGGCTAAGCTAAACTCTCAGTCAGCATTCAGCCATAAATAGAAATATGTGTAACTCTCTTTCCTTCAGCTCCCTGTGAGGATGTGAAGAGTGAAGACTAAATGAAATTGCTTGATGATGCAGTTTTCTGTCGTGCAGTGATGTAATTCTTAGAGAAACAGGATGTTTTGGTAGAATACTGTATTAATGGAATACAACAGTCTCAAGTAAATATCCCATCAAATTTCTTCTTCAAAAATGGGTACTCCCAATCCATGGTTCTGATTGGCTGATGTGTTCACAATAAAGCATTGCTATGACCGCTTCACCTAACAATTCTGTGTATCACTGCACTCTAGGGCAGTCAAACAATTCATCGCGATAAATCGCATCCAAAATAAAAGTGTGTGTTTATATATTAGTGTACATGTCTGTGTATTGTGCATAATAATTTTGTATTTATAATACAATCATGTATGCATATATTGGAGAACAAATACAGTATATATTTATAAACATACTATATGTGACCCTGGATCACAAAACCAGTCTTAAGTAACACAGGAACATTTTCCCAATGAATCATTTGTCAGTCCTACTACGCACCCTTAGCAATGTAAACAAAACATTCTGTTTCAGTCAAGATTTTCTCCAGTGGAAGGACGACTGAGGCTAGTGCTTTATTGTGAATAAGTCATGGCTGAAGGGCATTTCACGCCGTGCCTAACAACATCGTCAATGACTTATTTGCAATAAAGCAGCCTCTTGTCCCTTATTTTATTACATATGCATTTAAAAAGAAATAATATGGGGTGTATCATGATGCCAAACACTCTTAAAAATAAAGTGGCTTCACGGTGCCATACAAGAACCTTTTTTGTCTAAATGGTTCCAAAAAGAACCTTTAACATCCGAAGAACCTTTCCGTTTCTAAAAAGGTTCTTTGTGGCGAAAAAAGGTTCTTAAGATATCAAAAAGGTAAGAAAGAGATGGTTCTTTAAAGAACATTTGATTGAATGGTTCTTCGTAGAATCAAAAATGGTTTGTCTATGGCATCGCTTTGAAGAACCTTTTAAGCACCTGTATTTTTAGTAGTGTAGAAGAATCATTTTGGCTTACTGCTTCCATAAAGAACCTTTGATATCCAAGGAACCTTTCTGTTTGACAAAAGGTTTCAAGGAAAGGGATTCTTCAGACTTCGAAAAGGTGAGAAATTATTTTGGGGAACCAAATACCTTCTGTAGGATCTTTACTTTAAATTGTAAAGAGAAATAGATTTTTAAAGGGGTCAAATGTCACGGCTAAAACTAACATTATTTAAACTTTAATTTTTTATGTGTCTATAACATGCATGGGCGACTTATAACACACCAAAGACACAGAAAAGCATGTATTCGCGACATATGACTCCTTAAACACACATTTCAAGACAGTTTTTTTATTTTTCTCTTTTTTAAAATATTTTTCTAATCCTTTTCTGTTTAAATCTTAGTTGGTAATGTTATGATTCATCCCTGGGCAATCACTCAGTTAATGTCTATAACTCTTTAATGAATACAATTTATGTAGTGCAGGATCTATATACTGCATATTTTTGTACATTTTCCTGAAAAGCAATTTTCATTGGTTTAATCAATCTCAGTCAAAATGTCAGTCATATATCCGTCGTTGCATATGCATGATAGTGAGCACAAGACAGCGGTGATGATTAAAATAAGACTAGCGGGACTTTACACGTGGGATCAAATATACATTTTTCAAGACGGTCAGAGCTTTTTCCTCTATTCACACAAATAAAAACATAAAACACAAACCAACACAGCCAGGGGAGAAATGTGGCCAAAGCTCAGGATTAGGAGAGCGAGTGATGACAAAAGAGAGGCTTTGGAAAAGAGGTCATGGAAACCAAAAAGCATTTGCCATTTTTATGTGTCTGTGGGTGTGAGTTGCATGTGTGTGTACATACAAAACAAGCCTCGCTGTTATATAAACGCCATTCTCTTACACGGCATCCTTCTACCGCCCGGAAAAAAAAGAAATTTCTTTCCTCCGTCTGATGCTGCCGTCAGCAGATTTCCTAAATATTCTGGAGAATCCAGAGAGCAGTGTTCAGCAACAGCACGAGGACAAAAAGAGAAATATTAAAATAAATGTAGGAGCAGGAAATCAAGAGATTATGGAGGAGTCTTGGCATGGGAAAATATTTAGAGGAGAGTGTTGTTAGTAGTTTCCCCATGGGAAGGTTTCTCTAGCAACAATTCATACACCTCTGTTGTTCACACCTTGCACCATAGCAGCACTGACGAATGCACAAATGCAATACACAAACGCACGCGCGCACACTCATTATGCTCATAGCAGTGCATATCTTTGCAGAGGAAGTTGCAATTGTGCAACATGTAGCGGTGATGTGTGCATTCTCTGAATTACCACAAAAATATTTTCTTAACTCTTCAAGCTGACTGTAATTCCAACGTGTTACATGCGTCATATATTATATATAGATATACAACCACAAACACAAGGCCTATATTTAGCAAGGCTGGACTATACAAACGACCCTATTTAGATGGATATCAGCCACAATGTTTCTCAACGTTAAAGCTCAGCATTGCTCTAAATGTATACCTTACTATATTTAAAGTGTAAGCCTATTCGATGCTGCAGGTAAATGCAGTGCTTACTATAGTTTCATAGACAAACACAAACGTCAATCATCCTAACATGGACTCACTGCATCATCATAATCCTGACCTCCCATCATTTTCTAATGGCCTGTGGAAGGACTCAAAGCTTTTTTCTCTCACTGACTGGATTAGGGCTCTGTCACAATTTCCCTAGTTGTGGTTAGGAATTCATAAAGGAAAGGTGATGTGTATGTGTGTAAAGCAGCAAGACATATTTTTGAGGTAAATACGTATTTGTAAAAAAGATAAAAATACTATTATAAACAAGGAAAACTGACATCAGTGAGAGTAAAGGGATAGTTCACCCAAAAAAATGTTGTTTCATTTACTCACCCTGATGTCATTTCAAATCTGCGAGACTTTCTTCCACATGACACAAAAGAAGATATTTTGAAGAATGTTGGTAACTGAACAAATATTCGCTTTTGGTGTGCACACACTTAATATTTCTCTCGTGGGAAAGGAGCTAGAAATCTCACAAATATCTCCATTAGGGTTTCAGAAAAGATAACAAAGTGACCTCAAATCTGCGGTCAAAAATCAAGATTACTGAGAATCCAAATTATTCTACCTCTTCGATCTACATTCATTTATACCTACAATAGCCTTTATGTACTTAAACAATTGTCTAATTTGTTTCTTTTTTATTCCTCCCATTAGGAAAGATTTTAGAAGAAACATCATAGACTAAGTTGATACTTCAATGAGGAATAACTGAGAACTCTGAGCAATAAAATATTCCATTGGGGAACTTTTGTGTTTGTAATCTTCTGCTTATGACAGTTAGTAAAACATTGAATTTTCGCCGCAAAGCGCTCTCGTTCTTTCTGTTTCTCCGTTGTTTTTCTTTTCTCTGTACTTCAAAGCTCTTGTTGTTTTTTGAGGTCTTTGTAGTGGATGTATGCGCTCCTTATCATAAACACTCGACAGCCCGTTCGCTCTGCTGATACAAGAGCTAAACTCAATCTGCAGGCATCATAAGAGTCCGTCAGTGAGGAAGGACCCAACCCTCTATCCATCCTTCAAATCGACATGCAGATAAATCACATTATGAGAGTGGAAAACCCCTCAGTCCATTTCCTCAGAGAGACTTCTAAACCAGCAGGGCTACAAGGCCCTGTTTGACCTCAGAATCAGCTGAGCTATTGCTGAAGGGTTTATCGTAGACTGTACTGCCTTTTAGTTGAATTTTTTTAAATGTAAATGCTTTTTGGGGTGAGTGATGTGGCGTAAAAACAATAGAAGTCTATGTTAGTCACAAAGACATTAGCTACATTACTAAATAAACATATATGTACAAGCTAAAAGACTCTGCACAAATTCACCACATTTTTTTTGTGGTACAAGTGTAGTAACCATTGTTTACTATGGTTTTTACAAAAAACATGCATGTTTATTTTATGATAACCATTGTTTTACTACAGTAACCATGTTTTTTTTTTGTTTTAAATGTAGGAAAACCATGGTAAATTTTGGTAAGGGTGGCTGCGTCCGAAATCGCCTACTTCCATACTGTATAGTAGGCGAAAATGAGTATGAGTCATGAATAGTACATCCAAACCCTCAGTATGCAAAAAAAAGTAGGCGAGAAATATCCGGGTGGTTGGACATTTATCTATCCCATGATGGCACGGGAGCTGAGTAACGATCAAATTTCAAAAGTAAATGAAATAAATATGGCGGAAAACTTTAAGGGGGTCGTCTGTTTTTAATGTAAGTGTTAATAAAGTAATTTCTCTTTACTAAACAATTTTTTTTATCAACGCTCATGTGAAGGTTGTTGTTAATACGTCACAGGTCAAAGAGCATACGGGTCACATGACCATAAAACATGGCAGACGCAGTATGTCCGAAATGTATTCATTCTACTCCCACTCATACTATATAACGTACTATTTTAACGGCCGATAGGTATGTACTTATTCAAATTCAGAACGTACCGTCACACAGTATGCGAAATCGGACGCAGCGTCTGTGAAATTACTTAGCAATGACATCACAGAATCGTAGCAGCGATTTTTGCGCAGGCAATCAACACTATGGGCCCAAAAAGCCAAATGGTATTTTGATGATGAAGACAGAATTTGTCTCCACATGTCTTAAAGTATCAACCGTCTGCTCAAAGCAGATTATAATGACTTCAGTGCTTAACTACAAATAAAGCAACTTTACTCTAAACAAGACAGCTCTGCTGCAGCTGAGAGTTCCACAATGCTTTAGCGTACTTTTATATAACACTTCTGCAGTTGGAAAGTCAAAAGCGGTGAAATCTCTCTCTCACAGATGTCATTTAAAACATATTTAATGTGATAGTGACAAATCCCTTCCTTGCGCTCTCTGATAAGAAAAGTTACGCTCAAGCATGTGAGGGATGGCTTTCATCACGTCGATCTTTGACTGATCGCAGACCGTTTATCTCAGCACAATCCAGTATGAAATCCTGTCATCTCAGCAACATTACAGCGTTTATGTTCTATGTTACCTGTGAAGGGAATTCAGTTGTACTTTACAAGATACCAATATGAGCAGAGACACAGAAAACAATAAAAAAGTCGTAAAATATAAGGCTTTATAGCAAGATACTCGTGATGATGAACTGATATTATTGCTTTGAGCTCCATTTGTCAGTACACGCTGTTTGTGTGTCAACGATTTTAGTTCTCAATAGAGAAGAAATTCTGAAGCATACTTTAGGTCGGAGCCGCGACAATGTGGTTTATGGTGTATGCTCCTGATGCTGATGAGAGGTTTGAGTCTGACCTTGCATGTCTCTCATTCCTAATTTAAATCTTGATTAAAAAAAATTAAGTAGTCTGTAGTCATATTGTTCTCGAATAAAACAGGAACAAACTTACAATTGAAAGTAGTATACTGATGCTCACTCATTGAGCGAGTGAGTGATTAAGTGAGTGAGAGTGAGAGAGAGAGATAGTGAGTGAGTCAGTGAGTGTGAAAGAGAGATTTTTATTTATTACATTTTTAATCTTAATCTGGATTTGAGCAGAATGTTTATATTTATTTTTCCTGCGCTTTGGCAATGTAACCTATGTTTTATCATGCCAATTAAGCTTCTGTGAATCTTGAGTGAGTAAGTGAGTGAGGGGTGAGCAAGCGAACACACAAGTAAGCGAGTAAATGCATTAATGAGTGAGAGAGAGTGAATGAGCGAGTGCACGAGTGAGCAAATGAGCGAGGGAGTCAGTTTTAGTTTTATTTTTAACTTATTTTATCATGCCAATAAAGCTTCTTTGAATCTTTAGTGAGTGAGAGAAAGCATGAGTGAGTGGGTGAGCAGGTGAGTGAGTGACTGACTGAATGAGTGAGGGAGTAAATGAGTGAAATACGAAATATGTGAAAAAAAAATCAAACAAATTTATTTCCGTCAACATTATTTTGCAGAAGTCCCACATCGTACAATAACAGAAAGTATTGCTGTTATACAAAACACTGTACGCTGGCCCCTTCTTCCTATTGATGAGGAATATTTTCACACATCTAAAGGCAAGTTTCTATTTCTGCTCAAACACTGCACATTCAATAATTCATCACTCCTCCTCTGTACTCACAACTGCTGTGAGACATAAGAGAGACGTGGCACTTAGAAAATGAGGAGGGCGTGTAAGAAGCACATTAGATGTTAGACTACAATGTCCACTGCGCTCATTTTGGTTGTGTCAGGTTGTGAAGTTTGGGGATTGGGATGAATCCACAAAGCAACGTAAATTATGTGCAATAGCACATTTAAACAGCGTTATCGGCGGGTGCAATTCATTCTTAGTGAATCACCTGCTTTGTATGACTTCAGAAATTAAATTAGAAACTGTTTTCCCATCAGAGCTGAAATTATATATTTACTTACCTTTAGGCATCACAATAGTGCATGTCAGTATCTTTTTAGCTATGTGTGTGAGCCTTCCGAATTATCTGCTGCATATGTACAGAACCAGATTTTATGTCAAAGTTAATGCAAAAGGCAGTCATTTTGAAACTGCTTGTGTATTTTTTAGTATTAAACGAGCATATTTCCAAGAGAAAAGGATCTTTTATCCGAAAAGACTGAAGAGACAGCTGTCTGGATAAACCTTGGATTAAGTGCGTCACTCAAGGGAAAAGAGGTGATAAAAGTGTTTGATCATTTTCCAAGTCTTGGATTGTACCTACATGGGGTAAGACATGCAACCATGACGCAACCGTTGTGCCTAGTCGTTTCCTCAAACAAAGAGATGCAACCTGGTAGTCTAAAAAGGACAGCGAACATTCACTTTCACAAGAAAACGATTTAACCTGCGAGACACACTACCTCAAAAATCTTGAGGTCTCAGGGGTGCGACCGTGATCCAGCGGCATTTTCACGGCATGACAACACCTCTGGGGCTTCAAAAACCCATATTGCTTCATAAAGCTTAGTGGACCGCCCCAGCCACACACACACATCCACACCCTCCCTTAAAAAAAGACACTTCTCACAGCCCAATCCATCAGCTCTCTCAGTATCCTCTCCGCCTTCATATGCTCATTCTTTGCACCCATATTTCCCAGCGGAACGCTCAAACGTCGGAAAGCAATTTGAGTGCTAAAACAGCCATACATGCAGACAGCAAGATCCAATCTGTTTCTACAAATGCTCTCACTCACTCTGTGTCTTGTTTTTGTCTCCGTCCCTGTATCACCAGACAGAGGCACACTCCCTGCTCTTTTACACTGGGTGTCGCATCTTTATATCACCGCACACATCTCTGCTTTATCACAGATGCCACCGGTCTGGTGAGGGGTAGAGCTACACACGGCACAGACACATTGACTGTTCCCTGACAAATTTTATAATGGGCTAATTGCACCGGTGAGCTTTTGCGACGCCAGGTTCGGCAAACAAATTTCTGGTCGTCACCTGACTAAAAAAATAAACAAAAATAACTAGGAAATCACCAAAACACAAGTATTATTTAGATATAATCACATTTAAAGTGGTGAATAGTGGTTATGTAGTGTAGGCCAACTGATGATAAGGTTGAGCTGCGAAGGCGAGGCTCACACAGCGTGCCCAGGAGAAATCAAAACATGCAGCATAAAGAAACTTAAAACATTTCAAGTGTAACATTATATCTGAAATACTGTTACGTTGCGGTTAAGCAAAATTGTTTCACCATAACGACTGTTCAATAGTTCAATAAACAGTTTAAAAAGGTAGTACAATAATAGGTCTCTTACATTTTTTGGCAGACTACTTTTGTTCTATTTCAGCAGCGAAAATAATTAAAAGAAAAGACGCAGCAACCAGCCCATTCATTGCTGAATGATTCAGTGTTTTGAATGAATCGGTTGAATGAACGACTCGACTTATTAGACGCTCACTTGCCTTCAACTAGGCCTAGTAGGTGTTTTAATTTCATTTAAAAGTATAATTTCCTCCATAATTCCTTATCGTTAATATACATTATTTTGCCTAATCCAGTTGTTTTTTTCAGTGTAAACGCTTAATTTGATAAAGTATAGATAACACCAGAGCAAAAGGGCTCCCCACATACGTTAAGGCTGCGCGATTATGACAAAAATCTTAAATCACGGTTATTTTAACCAATATTGAGATCCCGATTATTTAACACGATACTCTTTAACCTTTAAAACAATATAGAACATTTTAAAAACTTCGCTTTTGAAGGTGAATTCAACTGAAAAATAAACGTAAAGAAATAGCCCAGCTGAACCACTGTAAAGGAAGGGGTGTGCTGTAGATTTATACCAAAAGAAAAGAGAGGATCCTTGCAAAATGGAATGAGGCACAATAATCGTTTTACTTTGATTATCTTGTTTTTGTAATTGTTGAAAAAAAAATTGATTTCGATTATTTTCGATTAATTCCACAGCCCTAACATACGTAACAAATCCCAATATATTTTAAAACATTAAACACACATTTTGGACAAATGATTACTGGTTTCACAACTGGGTAGGAGGAGGACTTCATTATTAAAAGAGGTGTGAAAACTTTGTTCAGTCAGGATGCCTTGATGGTGAGGAAAACATGGGGAAATTTTGTTTTGCCTGCGAAACAGCCCTTTAATCACCAATCGAATCTAATTGAATAACTTTTATCATAATAGGTCTGCTGAGGGCTACAATGTTTTACATCCTGTTTGACGACTTCTGGGCTTAGCTTGACCCATTCTTAGACTTCGGGTTGTAAATAAAAAAAACTTTTTCAATTATTACACAAAACAGTAGGGTTAATTATTAATTAACTTGCATTATCAGGTGTGCATGCGTGTGCATACATGCACACTCAGTCCCAGAGTGTTTGAATCTCCTCTTCCTTCTGCGGTTTAATTTTGGATGACTCACCCACTTTCCACCTTCTTTTGCAAAGGTGCAGGCACCCTGCATCCACATCAACGTGTGAACCCACGCCCACGCATTACTGCACCCGGGACGTGTCGTGATCAAATGCACAAAACACAGAGAGGCCCTCTCTCCGTTCAATACTCTTTTTCCAAGGGGAGAACAAAGCAGAAAGGCGATAGATTGTCTACGGCAGCGTAACCGTCATTTCCAACCCTGATCGAATGTGTGAAGCCAATACGGAGCAAACTCCTAAATTTTCTGACTCTTACACAAGGCAGGCACGGTTACGTAATTCTCATATGAATAATATAGAACAGCCATGTGAGATGTTTGAAGTGTACAGTTTGCAGCAGAAAGGCAACGAGGGCTTTAATAATCCCACTAAAAATCCAACCTCAAAAAGACTGTGGTTTTCAGAACAAGCAAAAAAAAATCGGATCAGAATTGATCAGAGAGAAAAAATCTTCACAATCCTTAGTAGTACCACTTTATACGGACAATTTATACAAATTTACATTATGTTACTGCAAAAATACAATCCTAAATGGAAAGTGTGTCATTTATGTTTAAATAATTTATTCTACCACAGATGAATGCACATAGTTAATTATAAGCAAGCAATTTCCCTGTAAATTGTAAACACAATGTGGCACTTTCAAAACATTGCTCTGTTTGTTTGAGCATCACAAGCAGCAACACAGCTTCAACTGAGTTTAGGGCCATGTTTGTCCAAACAAAGGAAGACAGGAGAGTCATTATTCCATTTGGTGATATTAGTGCAACAAAAACAAAATCTTCTCCCTAAACATTTCCACGTGTAATTTCTCCAATACACTTGCCCAATAGACTTCCACTGTAAATGTTTTATAGCTTTTAAAAATGAAGCTAAAATGTAGCTGTCATAAATAGACATTTCTTTAAGGTATATTTACAAAGTGACCATGTGCCGTAGATAAGTATTTATTTCAGATACAATATTACCATTGTGAGGAAATTGCTGGTAAACAGACATTTATCAAATTCAATCAAATGACTACCGTATGTATTCTTGTAGAATATTTAAGGAGAAATTTATGAAGTCGTCTGAAGGGTAGCCTGTTAACTGTCACCTGTTCCGTTTATGGGAAACCTACGTTTGCGTCAATATTGTGCATGTAATTTCTAATCGAATCCATTGACCATTGGAAAGGTCTATGACTCTAGAATACAGATTTCTTTGGTGTTTTCATAAATAATTTATGTAGGGAGAGTAATTGATCCTTTTTTATAAAGAGTGTGCTTAGATTTTTTGTTATCATTTTGCGACCCGTATTTTTTTATCAAAGAAAAACCTAAACTTTTTTATTTATTTTTTACAGTAAACCCTACAACATACCTTTAAATTGTGTGTGTGATTTTATTTTTAGCAATATTCATCTACTTTTCTTTTTTCAAACAAGACCAACCTGTAAGTCTGTATTCCGAAGAATTCATGAGTTTCCGCCATTTTACTTCCAACATAAGTTTTCATGTGTTCGCTCAAAAGGGCTCCGACAGTTAACAGGTTTAATATGTTTCAATTGCTTGATATTCTTTCTAATCTCTTCAGTATATTTGTATTTTGTAAATTTACTGTCACTCTCTATGTTGCTCTGTGAAGTGTTCACACATGCCTTAATGAACTCTCGACTGCAGCAGTGAGGTGAACTGTTGCGATCACAGGTTAATGGTGTGCTCATTGATTTTACAGTGCTTGAAAGCCCGTGCAGGTTTACGCCTGACAGAGTTATGAAAAATGGAGTCCCAGGTGAATATGACCAACTGTTCATCTGTACTTTACATCCTATCTTTCCATAATCTCCTTCTTTGCATGCCTTTTTGTCCCTCTTTCAAATATTCTATCTATGGTGAAGCTAGCTGACCAAGAAACTCCTAAGCTGTGAAGAAATTTATGTTCATAATTTGATCAGGACATGCTTAAACCATTTCTTGATGATTACTCAACATAATCAATATTTTGTTTTAATGTATAACTTCTGATCCGAAATATCTCCACCGATACCGGTACCTGATTACGCATAGTAATATCTGCTGATTAAATTAATATTTTCTAACTTTCTGAATGTTACTTATTCATATAATGACTATTATTATTGAACATCAAACTGTTGATGTTTGTTAACATTTTATATATACAGTAGTCGGATATTGATTTTTGGCCGATATATCGGTACATCTCTAATAATTATATGACACAATAACATTATATAATTTTGATCTTAGTATAATGTATTGTATACATCTTTTTAAGTATTTTATTGCAATTCCAATGTGAAAACATCTATTTTAGACATGAATAAATAGTCTATATTTAAAATAAATAATGCAGCAAACAAGTATAACAGCGCTCTTCTTGCCAAACTTCTGATGTCTAAATTCATTTTTTTGGGAAAACAGGAAAAATAATGTACTTTTTAAATGATTAAATACTATGTTGTCAAAGTTCACATGCACTTTTTAATAAATGTTATTGGTTAAACATTTGCAAAACCCAGTGACACATATAAAGGGTGACTAATAATGATGATTTATGGCAAAAAAAGACATGGCATTTCAAAATGACTGCAGCCATATGTGTGAGCTTATTTCGCTGGACATCATCTTCAGCAGATCGCAATAAGACAGTAAAAACCATGAGCGTTTTTTAAAGTCTTACTACAGTCATGAATATATAACGTTGGCCTCCGTTCTTTCCATTAATGCAAATATACTGATTGGGGCGACCAAATTTACCGTTGGGCTCAATAAATCATGAAGGTCAATTTCTATCAGAAGTCTAGAAACTTCTAACGATGACTGACATTTACCGAGCTCGCTCACTGCTAATCAGGTTGATAATAATGCGTTTAGTTTATTTTTGATATGGTGAGCCAAGCATAACCTCTTGCATAATTCATCAGATAGTTTTAGGGCTAATTGGGTTACTAACAATCTCATTAGAGTTCTCTGTAGTTCTGTGAACACTTCATCTATTGATCAGAGAAATCAATACGACACAAATCTATTCATCACGTCCAATAAAACACAACCTCACTGGGAATAAACACGGCCAGTGACCTTTTCAGTCATCTGTGAGGGGAAAAGGCACAAACTACAGAATTGAAGGAATAGCAAGAGAAAGAGAGAGAGAGAGAGAGAGAGAGAGAGATCTCATTCCAGAACTCATGAGTTCCACTAGGGATTGTGGGATGCTTTCATGTGGAGGTGCATGCATAAATAAACCAAATTAATTTAACAAAGAAAAACTCCAGAAATAGACCTCTCTCATCCTCAAACCTTTTTAACAACAGCCTCACCTGCTTCAAGTCAGAAATAAAAGATTTCTTGAAGAGTCCAAATACTAAGCAGCTATATATTAACATCATTGACGACCGCAGCATCTTAAAGAAGCCTCTTGGAGTTTTGCGTACTCTTAAAGCGATAGTAGTTTACCTAAAAATAGCATATTGTCATATTCACTGACCCTTGTGTAATTCTAAACCCATTTGGAATTCTTTCTCATCTACGACAAAAAAGAAGATATTTTGAGATATGTGTCAGTGGTTCTGTGTCCATGAAAGTCTATAGGGAGGGTGAGCAAATGAGGAAAGCATTTTTACTTTTGGGTGTACTATCCCTTTAAGATTTCTGTAACTCAACTGACAAGGTCGTGGGTTCTATTCCTAGGCAACACACAATTTCACAGACACCTGTTTTCATGCTTTTGATAAACCTCTGTGTGAATGTATAACATCTCATCATCTTTTATAATTGCCTTAAATGTGCAAGATTCATTTTCAAGTGTACGTAACAGGTATCAGATACATCAAACTGTGCTACAACACCAAGCTCCGTTTTAACATATGTGCTTGCTTTTTGCAGCCTCTTGCTAAAAATAGAGCAGCACTAGTCTGCTGTTAGTTCACACTGGTAAAAGAGGACAGTACTGGATGTGTGTGTCTGTGCGTCACTGCGCTCTAACGTGTGTCTCTTCACATGGAAGACCACAGAGTCTTTGAACAACGCAACTGATTTCCTACCGCACACGCTCTTTCACCTCCTGGCAAAGTGCAGAACGCTGAGACTCACAACAATGTGTAGGTGTTGATAAGAATGCAGTTGCCGTTTGCCAGAGCATCAGTGTCGAGATTGTAAACACTGACTAAAAATAAACTCCACAATGTCTTTATCTTCGTCTCCATGGTTCAGTTTAACTGTGACATCATAACACAACATCCAAACGCTCGATAAGTTCATAAAAGTTATATCCAGTCATTCCACTCGCTGTTTTGTGCTCAAATGTCTTAGATTAGTCAGTATGGGGGTTAAATGACTCGAATCAATGCGTTGTCTGGCTTCACAGCAGACAGCAGAGACGCAGAAAGGATCCGCTATACTGTTCTGTAAGGGGGCATAAGGCTCATCCGTAAACTCTGTCGATGTCTCATGCAGTGCTTATAGGGTGTGTGAAGCAGTGCATTGTGGGACATCTGTGCGGGGAGAATCCGAATAATTAAAGAGAGTGTCTTTGAACCGCCCTGTGCATGACGTAATGCACGAAACATACTCGACACAAATTTACGAGTGCAAATGCTTTGAGCGACGCAACATCAGCAGACGAGGTGTTTGGGTGGATTTTTATTTCGAAGATGAAATATGACTTTGAATTTATTTTGAATGATATGCAGCATTATATGAACTGACAGAAACACACTTTTGTGAAGGGGCGCTTGTGATTTAATGATAGGGTGATAGGGTGGGTGTACACACAGCAACACAGAAAGATTGCAAAACACTGTCGTAGGTTTCCAAATTTAGTCAAGTATATTCCATGGTTACCTGAAATCTCTCACAAACACAGATCTGTGGCTGGGTCTGGTGTGTGTTTCGGGGCGGATGCTCTGCACATAACAAGCACGCTGCACTTTTCCTGTCGTGTACTATAACACCCGGCATAACTACGATGAGTTACCCCGACCACAAGCCAGGACTTAAAGAGGACAAGGAAAGATGATCTCAGATCATACTTGAAAATAGGTCAATAGACATTCGTCCTTTCAATGGGACGGCGAAAAATTTGTATGTGTCGTCCCTCCTAGTTGACTGATTTTATATATTAAATAATTTTCTTTATTGTCCAAAAATCGCAATTCTATTATCCTTTATTCACCCTCATGTGTTTCAAAACGAGTTTGACTTTAACTCTGAGAAACTCAAAAGAAGATATTATGAGAAATGTTTGTTTTGTGTGCATACAATGGAAGTCAATGAGGGCCAATGTTGTTTGGGTACCAACGTTCATCAATATATATTTTGTGTTCTGCAGAAGACAGAAAGTCATACAGGTTTGAAATGACAGGATGGTTAGTAAATGATGACAGAATTTTTATTTTTGTTGTGACAACTGGGCACCATAACAGTAAGTGATAATCACAAACCAGTTTGACCTCTTCATGCGCAAAATGTCGCATACCTAAATCCATTTGAAGTCACACACTACACCGTTTATAGACACAAATGTTTTATGTCTGTGTTTTGTTACCGTTTGGAGACTACGCCGTTGGTATTTAAATGGCGGAGAACAGTCAAAGTGATTAGGCAACAAGGGTGATAAGGAGTGAAAATAGATAAAGGCTATTACGCCTTTCGCCCGAGGAAATGAATCAATATTGTGTAGTGTTATGGATGAAGCCTGTTAGTCTAATGCATATCACAACAGGCTCCCGAAATACTGCTAAGTGCTTAAATGCCTATTGAGTTTGATGCAGCCCAGTCCTATTTCCTGATCATATGATAGCCAGTGATGAGAAATAGATGGGGGGTTCTTGTCCGTCTGTATTAGAGCAATGGCAATATGAATCTCCCTTTCTGTCATCCACAGTGGAAAGAAAGAGATGAGAGAGCAGCTCTCCAGGTCAAGGCCTTTCCACCAGTCAAGAGAAGGAAGATGATGTCAATGAGTCTAACGCATGCAGGTCATTCAATAGCTATGTTGGATTAAACCTGCCGGTGGTTAACAATGCACTGACGCTCTTAATATAAAGTGCCAAATAAAGTATGCAAAAAATGTGATGTCATAGGAGGAACTTTTTTTTTAATTCCAAAAGAATATCACCAAAGTGCTCTAAAACAAAAACAAGGACTGGTCCATACAAAAACATGAGATTATTAGTTTAAATAAAGTTTTTTTTTTACCGACTTTTCTCTTCTTAACATGAAGATATAGTATGGTTTCAGAATTGTTTGATTTATATTGGAGTGCATTTTTTCAGATCTTCTCTTTCATTGTATTAAAAATAGCTATTCTTAAAAATGTCACCTCATGTGATCTACAGAAGAAAGAAAGTCATTTGGTTTTGCGGTAATATGAGGGGGAATAGATGATGACATCTACCTGTTTGGGTGAGCTATTCGTTTAAGAAAAATGGCTCTTGATAGCACCCTAATTTGGTTCTCTGGTTTGTAACATCACAGAAATCCTATCGGAGCTAAATATAATCCTGTTTTTTAGGCTGAGCGAGGAGAAGGAGCCAAGTCCTGATTAAAAAAAACAAAAGTCAACATGAAACAGGCTTCTTTATATTGTACTCTCGTAATAGTGACATATTTACTAAAGGGTGTTCAACCAAATACATTATTTTAAAACAGTACTCAATATATTAACCAAAAACGCATTTGATGTATTTAAGATCTGGGGCCTTGTGTATAAAACTTAATATAGATTTTGGTGTTTATTTAGTCTGTAAATGTATTTTAAATAAGTACATTTTCTCTGAAAATGTGCATGGAAAATGACATCCATGCATTTCGAGGCTTATGCATATGCAACATGAATAAGTGTTGAAAATGTTAAGAATTTCACCGCATCAGGCAAAAGAGGCCAACCAAGACAATTAGATGAAAAGTGATTTTCTCTCCATTGAAAAAATGATATGTTCACAATAACACCAGTGTGCATTTGAAATATAAATAGGTTCAATTTTGATTTCATGCAATCTACTGTATTTAATGCAACCATTTCTGCTTAAAGGTAACCACCATTTATGGTGGAAGACACACCAGAAAGGTGTTTTAATGTTTATTTGTAAACTATTATAACAGCATACTTTTAAACTGCCTAAAAGGTATAGTTCCCCCAAAAATTGAAATTATGTCATCATTTACCCTCATATTGTTTCAAACATGTAAACATTTTTTGCACTGTAGAAGATATCTTGTGGGATGTGGGAAGCCAAACAGTTCTGGGGCACCATTGACTGCCATACTAGTTTCGTTTTTGCCTGCAACCATATCACCCTGTAGCCCAAGACTGATTGCTGACAGTAGCTAAGCAGGCTCAGCCCTGGATGGGAGACCTCCTGGGGAAAACGAGGTTGGAGCTGGAGGAGGTAATACTGAAGCCAGTAGGGGGTGCACACCCTGTGGCCTGTCTAGGTCCTAATGACCCCTATAGTGATGTGGACACTATACTGGCATTAAGCACCCTCCTTCGGATGAGATGTTAAACTGAGGTCCTGACTCTCTGTGGTCAATAAAAATATAAGGGGGTCCTTTGAAAAAGAGTAGAGTTGTAACCCTGGCATCCTGGTCAAAATTTACCCATTGGCCTCTGTCCATCATTGTGACACCCTAACCATCCCCATATGTACTTATTGGCTTCATCATTCTTTCCTCTCCACCAATAAGCTGGTGTGTGGTGTGGTGTGGTGTGCAGTATGGCTGCCATCACGTCATCGAGGTGGATGATGCAGATTGGTGTTGGTTGAGGAGATTCACCCCTTCCGTGTAAAAGCGCTATATAGCCTAAATGTAACAAATTATTACTATAGTCAATTGTGACCCACGACTGTTTGGTTACAAATATTCTTCCAAATATCTTTCTCTGTGTTCCACACAACAATGAAACTTAGACAGGTTTGAAACAAGATGAGGGCAAGTAAATAAAGACTACAATTTTTAATGGGATACTTCAACCAAAAATGAAAATTCTGTTATCAACTCTTGCCTTAGAATAATAAGGTTCTTTCTGACATTTCGGTCAAAATTGAGTCATTCACATATTCCTATTCTGTGACAACTTTTTGTCATTATGTCATGTTTGTTTTTTTAAATGTGTGCATTTCGGGACTTTTTCTAAGAAAACAAAAAGGTTCTATCAACAAAATCGAATTATAGTTTGGTGCTATAAGGTTCTATCAGCAAGAGCCAATCAGCACTTTGAATGCACACAAGAGGACCAATCAGGATAAGCTTTCTTTGTCCTCAGTGACAGAGGAATATCTGAGGAAACAATGTTTAAAAGAAACCTCAAGGTTGACTGTTTTATTGATACTCTTGGCATGAGAGCAGCTCAAACGACAGTATTTTTGTTTTGTTTTAGGTTTTGTTGAGAAGATTATTTTTATATTTATAGACACAACACTAGCCAGCAGTGCTAGCTTCCTAATACCTGCTGGGTTTGCATAGACTCTCATAATGCAGTTAATGCCAAGTAGTCAGCAACGTCAAGAGTCTTGATTACAACAATAAAAAATATTATGTTTTTTCGGCCATGCTCATCTCTTAAAGAAATTTGATTGGTCCCACCTTCTGTGTTTAAAACATCGATACAACCATGGCTTTTTATGGTTAACTTGAACAAGAAAAACTATCCTAAAATATGAAATAAGTTTATAAAATTGACACATTATTATACACTATTTTCATGTTTTAACAAAAGTGCTAAGTAAATTGTTTGTGTTTCTTGAAAATGTATTGCTTGAATGAATGCTTTGCAGATAGAACCTTATAATTCTAAACCGAAAGTTATTTTTTTCAGAATCGGAAGGTTCTATATGCGTTTAACCTGTTCCAAAAAAAAAAACATTTACACATTTCTGAAACGTTCAGGTTTTTTCATTTTTTCAGATTTGTTCCACATAATTTTTGTCATATGAAATGCAAAAACTTTAAAGCTCAATATCTCAAAAAGTAGTCAGACCTCAGATAGAACCTTATAATTCCAAGGCGACGATTGACTCACCTTTGTTCAAAATCTGTATACATTTCTTAGTTTTGATGAGCACGGAGAAAGATATTTAGAAGAATGTTTATAACCAGTCAGATTTGGAAAAAAGTATCCCTTTAACTAACATAACTGAGCACACAACGAAATATATTTAGAATTTTTTTTGTAATATAACAGTTCTGGGCCACTTTTGACTACCATAATGGAGAAAGACTACTATGGTGGTCGATGGTGGCCAAGAACCATGTATTTTTTGTATAAGTTTCACTCCAAAGTTCTAAAATAAAACTGATCTTGGCAGGAATTCCGTGACACTTTAAGGGATAGTTCAAACAAAATAAAAATTATTTCATTATTTACTCATCCTCATGTCATTTCAAACCTACACTCACCTAAAGTATTATTAGGAACACCATACTAATACTGTGTTTGACCCCCTTTCGCCTTCAGAACTGCCTTAATTCTACGTGGCATTGATTCAAGAAGGTGCTGAAAGCATTCTTCAGAAATGTTGACCCATATTGATAGGATAGCATCTTGCAGTTGATGGAGATTTGTGGGATGCACGAAGCTCCTGTTCCATCACATCCCAAAGATGCTCTATTGGGTTGAGATCTGGTGACTGTGGGGGCCATTTTAGTACAGTGAACTCATTGTCATGTTCAAGAAACCAATTTGAAATGATTCGAGCTTTGTGACATGGTGCATTATCAAGCTGGAAGTAGCCATCAGAGGATGGGTACATGGTGGTCACAAAGGGATGGACATGGTCAGAAACAATGCTCAGGTAGGCCGTGGCATTTAAACGATGCCCAATTGGCACTTAGGGGCCTAAAGTGTGCCAAGAAAACATCCCCCACACCACTACACCACCACCACAATTGCATTAATGAGAAACTGAACAGGTGTTCCTAATAATCCTTTAGGGTAGTGTATAAGACTTTCTTTCTTCTGCAGAGCACAAAAGAAGATAATTTTAAGAATGTTGATAACAAAACAAGATTGGCCCCCATTGTCATCTGTTGTATGAACACAAAGCAACTGAGGCATTTCACAAAATTTCTTCCTCTGTGTTCTAGACAAAAGTCATATATACAGGTTTTGTACAACATGCCAATAAATGAAGACAGAATTTTAATTTTTAAGTCAACTTTCCCTTTAAACAAAGTCAGTCATTTCGTGTGACAAATTGACCACTTTTTGTAATCTTGATGTATGCTGCATATGTGGGTTTCCCTTCAATCGCAGCTTCGCTATCATCTCTATTCATCCCTGGTCTTTTCTTGCTTTGTCATGTTAATTATTAAGGAAATTTTATCCAGTCACTGCATCTGCTGCCCTAAACCCTAAACCCTCCCCTTCCCGACGGTCACACATATTCCTCTCTAATCCATGGGGACGATTCGTTCCCCCATCCCTGTCTCTCACTTCCTCTTTCTTAAGATACAGAAGCATACGAGCGTTACTTGATCCTGAATCCACTTTGACATCAACAGCGGCAGGAGTGCATCGCATGCATATGAAGCCGACGCCCCTGCACGCCGCACAGGGGAGAGCGCCTGTACAAAGCGGACAGAGCGTGCAAACTGACCCACTGGAGCACCTTTATAACACTTAGTCTAACCCACAGCGAGCTGGTGTCTGCATCCCGCTGCTACAGTGTGACAGTCTGTCACTTTACACAAGACAGATTCCAGCCATGTGGTTAAAAATACTGTCTGTAAGGATGTGGCATGTTTTACATATAAAGAGTAAATCTGACCTCAAGAAAGCGTTCTGAGGCTGTTCGTTGGGTTTTAAAAGTTGTACGAGTTTTGTACAGAAAGAGCGTGATGACTTGGAAATGCTCGCAGTTAATTGCATACGTAGATTGAACAAGTGTGTGTGAGTGAGAAACGGAGACCAGGGTACCCATGCTTTTTTAAGGGGCACCTGTGCAGATCTTGCTTTGCATGGTCCACTAGAAAGAAAAGTAAAAAAAATTAACTGTATATATTAAGGTAATGTTTTATAGAAAATATTAAACCTTAGGAAACAAAAAGAATGACATTTGTGTATATTGTATATACAATACTATCACCCTTCACATTTGTCTGTTGGTTTTGCAAATATTTAACCAATAAAAATGTATTAAAAAGTTCTTGCCAACTTTGACAACATTATGTTCAATGATTAAAAAAATACTGTGCTTTTTTTCTTTAAAGTTGCAGTTTTGGAAAAATTAGGTATCCACCTAAAAGCAACAATATACTTATTTATGTTTGGTGAGCAATAAGATTAGGGTTGCAATCCAAAGCTGACATTAGTTAAAAGCAAATATTACAACTAAACTTCACAGTCGTCAATCAGCTTTTCAGGCAGTATATGGAACCGAGCAACTTCTTTTATGTTCCAGGGAAAATGTCACACAGGTTTGCAGTGACAATGCAACGGTTAAACAATATCAGCATATTCAGTTTGAAGCAAATGATCTGCTGAGGATGCAGCCCAACATAAATATCTACACATTTTTTTTAATCCACCCAAAGAGGACAGGTCTCTGACAGGTCTCTCTCGCTCAAACGCTCTATAAGCGTGAGCTGCAGAGTAAGAGGATTTCATTCATCCATATTCACTATATTGGACAGACTCTAGCAGCTTCTCGGTCAGCATGCACTGGGGACATAAGCTCGGGGTGTGAAGTCACTTTCGTGCTTGAATGAAGTCTATCCTGCAGCGTCTAGAATAACTTGACACTTAACGATCACACCATTAATTGCAGACACTATGGAAATGTTTCATCACAGATGCAAAAAACACCAAATTAACACCATGTAGACTTTTGCTACTCTGCCATAAAAAAAAACCCTCATATCATTACAGATGTTCATACTATTGTACTATTAATATATACTGCCATACTTATTGATTCTCATTCATGGTGTAATCCTTTATGAAAGTGAAAAATGTTTTTTCGTTTGTTACCATGTTTTTATTTGTACTAAGACTACATGCACTAAGACTACATGTTATACAAAATATCAACCGAAAAACATGGCTTCTGCACTTTTGCTATAATAAAACCATGGGTAGTTTTACCAAAGGATTGATTGACCATCTACTGTAAAACATGTCCAAACACATGGTAACAATGTACATGGCAGCCCATGGCACTGGCATGGTTCAAAAATGCAAGTACTCATGGGTACTTTACATGATGGAGGACAATGAGAATTTCATTCAGGACACACTTTAACCTCATTAGTTTACTCTCGCCATCATCTCCCTTCCTTTCACCGCCCCTCTCAAGAAAATACAGAATCAATAAGCACATCAATATGAGCTCAGAACACCCATTCAATATTCTCAAGTCTACTCCAAAAGATCTCAGCACACAGTTAATTATGTTTGTAGACCTGTTAAGGCTGTTACAGTCTAGGAAACGTTTCATGTGTATAACCAAATAGTAGCCTACGTAAAATGACTGTTATATAAAGTGTCAAATTAGAGTATGTTAAAGTTCTGATCAACATTCCTCCGTGCAATACATTAAATGTATCTATAGATGAAAAACACGCGTCTCCAAGTTCACCTTATCTATGATCCATTTTATAAAAGCATTTGCATGGAGACACGATGCGCCCTTACCGTGCGTTTCACAAAGCCAGAGAGACGGATGCTGCGCGCAGGATCTCCATCCTCTTAATACACTCTACCGCTCGCATAAGAGAGATGAAAAGCTCATAAGCTCTTCTCTTGTGCACGGAGGAACAGACCGGGCATCATGGCTGGTATTTCTCTCTTAGATCATCTGGTGTGAAGCGCAGTCAGTGCCGCCTACTCTGGATTGAGTTTAGAGACAGCGGAGGTAGCGACGATCGCTCACTTTCTTCTGGCATATGGAGCATGTGATGGAGAATCAGCCCTCCATCTGCGAGAACCCGCTCAGCGCCACCCAACGGAAATAAAACTCATGAAACTAATGACTTCCTCTGTTGGCCGCCCAATGGAAATTAAAGTGTTACAATAGACGATTGTTGTGTAAGACAAAGCGAAAATGAAATTTCAATATTGACAGAGTTACGGTTAAATTCGGCTGTGTTTAAATGTTGACTATTTTAGTCCTACTATTGTTACGATTTCGATAATATATTAGTTTCATAGTTTGTATTTTATAGTTATGGTTGCAGACATCGTTTGTTTTTTACTAATGTCTTTTTGTTATACTTTGTTTTTTGTTTTGTATATTTATTAGATTATTTTATACAAATATTTCGTATTAGACGATTTCAGCTGCAACAACATAAACGTTGCGTGGCCCAAACTTAACTTCCGGTAGACCTTTGCAAAAAATATTAACTGTTGAGTAGTTATAATTTAATTCATATAAATATATATTAGTATGAAATAATATAAATGTAAATAAGAAAAAATATTTTTGTGTTACTAGCACCTAGCCAGACTGATATACACCGAACACAGACCGGATACACAATGTTGTATAAACGTCTATTTGTATTCTCCATTATAATTTCGTTTTATTGTATATTTCAAAAAGTTATTTCTATTCTGCAGTTTATGTTCTCTGTGCTCGACTTATTCATTCTGAATCCCAAAAATGTAATTGCCCCTCTGAGAATAAAAAAGTTTATTTTATTGTATTTCATCCATTCCTTCATTGGACTGTATAACTATTTTTTGTATTTCGCTTCCGGAATCAATACGTGTAATCAAATAAATTACACTTTACATGTGTATTCAGGGTGTATCACAGTATTACCTTGTACTATACATGCTTAAATAGATACTTCACCCAAAAATCATCATGTCATCATTTACTCACCTAAATTATTCTTCCAAATCTACATTTTTCTGTTCTGATGAACGCAGAGAAAGATATTTGAAAGAATGTAGGACAGCAAACAGTTGTAGGGGACTTTTAACTACCATTGTATTTGTTCCTACTGTTGTAGACAGTGGAGGACAGAATCTGTGTGGTTGTAATCATTCCTTCAAATATATTTCTCTGTGTTCATCACTATCAGTTAGCCTAGGTTATTGTAGGGCATTTAAAGGGATGGTGTACCCAATTTTTTTATCTGACCTCATTTATTTACTCCCATGTCATTCCATGACTTTCTTGCTTCTGCACAACACAAACAAACAAAGATTTTTTTTAGAGGATTGGTAACCAAACAAAATGGGCCCCAATTGAATTCCAAGACATTTCTCAAAATGTTTAATTTTGTGATTCATAGAAGAAAGGGTCATATGGTTTACCCGCACATTGTTATTGCTATTGTTATGTTAAAGTGGTTCTTTGCTTTGAGAACACGTTGTACCCTTTCATGGCTTTTATTAAACAATGCAGTTATATGCATACATGCAACATTTAAAAAAATACATTCTATGTTATAGTTATAAGATGTTATCTGACACTCATCCATTTGTTACCGATGTTTCCCAGAGAGCAGTTTCATGGCTATAGATTCCCACTAAAATAATCAATGAGCAACTCACTTTCTCTGAGTAGTCTTTAGATTGCCAACAGCTTTTATGCTCCTTTGTCTGGGTCTCATTGTAGCCTTTATTTACGCCTGGCTCACGGCACAGGTCTCGTCTGCTGACCAGCCTGTCAGTCTGGATTAGCTCCTACCGTTTAAATGGCCTACAATCAAAAGCTCCAAAGCTCTGACCCTCCATTTAACAGAGCGCACACCAGCACGTTTAACAGAAGGGTGCTGGAGAAGAGGAGACCCCCAGGATCTCATCAGATACTCTTATAAGTACAGTATAAAACAATTTGACATTATTGCCACAGTTGCTGTTTATCTGTAAATGTTGGCTCATCTTTCCCAATCTAAAGATTGCAGTCAATGTTTCTAGACTGTCTGGGACTGTGGTTTTTTACACCATTGGATGGTTTGGGTTGGATTTTTTGGCCACAAATATGATTCATCTCTGTGCTAGGTTCCCTCTGCTTACACCTTACATTACTTTTATACTTTCTGTGGAAAATAATGAGGGAAATCTATTAACAATAAAGCAAGTACATGAATCTCTTACTTATGAATAAGTAATAGTAGAACAGTATCTGCAGTTCTCCTGTTCAAAAATATACCCCATTACTATTTATAGTGGTTTGGTATAAGCACTTTGTGTGTGTGTGTGTGTGTGTTGGAGGGATGCTTTTAAGAGAGGAATCAAAGGCTACAGTGATGTAATGGGAAGTGAAGTGTTCTATAGCAATACAGCCTCTGTGTGTAAAAGATTCATCACTTTGCTTCATGTTCACAGAAAGGAAAGAGTTGACCAGCACGGGGAGGAACAGCTTTTAAAGGTTTTTCTATAATGAATCAGCACAGACACAGTCTTGACTGTAAGAAAGATCAAGAAGGGTTCCCAAAGAGAAATTGATAGTAAATGGAAGATTTTGAAAGTAATTTCATCCTTTATTGTTAACACAAATCATGTTTATTGATGGGTTAGGTTAACCTATGTTTTGACAGTATTAAACTTTGTTCATTAGGTATGGAATATGAAAGGAGTGATGGAGAGAAAAGAAAGGATTGTAGATCAAAACAGTTTTGGTGGCAGTTTTGGAGACGTTTCGTTACATTAAATGATTCCTTTCAGGTCAATACAGTTTAAATAAACACACATGAATCCTAAAGACAATTATTTATGTTTATTATGTTTTAAATGTAAAAAATGTAACTTCGGTTTGCTTAGTTTTACAAATTGATGAAAAAGTCCTAATTATATATCTGGTAATTTAAAGTATACTACAGATTAGAAATGTCATTGTATTTAAACTTGAACTTTCTTACAATATCTAACATTAATTGACCACTGTGTTGAATGAAAAATCCACCTTTTGTTATCTTGCTGAATCAAGGTGAGGTTTTGAATCACAACCAGCAGGTGGCGCTTTGACTTTATTTATATTTCAATGTTCACGTCTTCCTCACAGTGTACACAGACTGACTGCGTTTGCTGTGCTGTATAAACTTCTTAAAAATAAATAAATAAATAAATATAGGTTCCACTAACCATGTCAACCATATTTAATACTGTAAAACTGTGGAAGCTTTATAAAAGCATCATAAAAGAATAAAAACCCAAAACATAAAAGAAAAAAGAAAAAATACATCTCTTTTAATTTTAGTATCTTGCGTCAGGTGATATTGTCTCAGGTGATATTTGTAGATGAACAAAATGAAAAAAACTAACTATAGTAGGCTGTACTGTGGTAGCCACACGTTTGAGTGAAACAGAAACGTTTTGCATAAATCGTTTCGGGATTTCAACGAACCAAAACACACTGCTTGAACCAGCCATGTAATTTACATACGAGTGATTTAAACACCCCCTTTCCCTACCCTTCCCCACCCCTCCCCTCTTGCCCCGTCTACCCCATTCTTCTCCTTCTTTTTTCCTGCTCCACTCACAGGCGAGTCTCGCGCACTGGGCAGCCCGTGTTTACCACACACTTTGCACGCCCCGCTTTAAACAATGAGAATGGAGGCGCTTTGTGTCGGACAGAGATTGACTCGCTTCTCTGTGTTTGTGTAGTACTTTCTGCTTAGATTCGGGATCACGTTATATCGCTTTAACACAATGGGGTGCTGCAGCGGACGATGCACCCTCATATTTCTGTGCACGTTTCAGTTGGTGAGTTTTTATTTATCTTTTTTTATCAAATATCGTGCGTTTGACTCGCTATGAACTAGTTAACCGTACAAACATATGTGCGCTGTCTCGTTTACAATGCTTATGTGGTTGATTTGCTATGTTGCTGTTACTATATTTACACAATGAGTGCATTGAGCCAGCTGCTGTGACAGTTTTCATGCTCGCTTTTGTGCTATATGTCTTTTGTCTTGAGTTAAGTTGAACACGAGTTTTAAGTGCTTGACGCACAGAAGTAAAGTGACCCAGTTCTAGAGTTGTAAAAGTGATTTTATTGCCTGAGTGTTTGTCTTCAGTCGCAGGCTATTGCTGGTACAGTTAAAGTAAATTGTACATGAAGTTTAAGTTGGTATTTTCAGAGCTATTGGGGTTTCGGTCATCACGTGCCACTTACATTTGTTCTTTGCGCACTATCACTCAATATTGGAACCAAATATGGTATTATTATGAATAACAAGTGGTTATGGTTGTGACATTTTTTGAGTCAAAAAACTTGAAATATAAATTCTAAGAGAATGTATTTATTATCAATATATTGAGGTAACTGCTTATATTGTACTAAACCAGAATCTAGACATCAGAACAATATCAGTCTAAGCACACGTTTTCCGTTTTAAAAAAGGGTAAAACACTTGGGTTATGGGTATAAACTTTGTAGCATTTCTTGGAATTAATATGTGCATACCAGAAGCAATAATACCCGACAAATGGAGAAGGGATGGTCCTTCATAGAACATAATCTATGGACCGTTACGGATGTGACAATTCTTTATGGATGTAACAATCCACTTACCTGGTCAATCATGCTTTCAAAACAAAAAATATGTTTACTATTTTATTCTTTACTAAATCTGGATTTTTTATCTTAAGGTTGACAATTGCATGGAGTTGCCCAAATGTAGTTTTTTTTGTTAGTCACTGTTTGAATTGAGAATGCAAGATAGTTTTAAACAGATTCTCATCTCCATTTAAGTCATAACAACCATTAGACAAAAAATCTGTCTGGGTTGACAGATGACAGCGGAGACAAAACAGTTAGGTTGCACTCTGTAAAATCTAATTAGTTGATCTTACTTAAAAAAAGCATGCAAACTGATTGCCTTAAAAAAACTAAGTAATGTGAAATGGTATTGTTGAGTTCAAGTAACTAAAAAAATGAGTTCAGATGTACTCTTGACTTAGTTAGGAGTACTCAGAATTAACTATTATTACCAACTTAAGAATTTCCATTGGATTTATTGCATCCATCATTGGAGTTTTAAGTTCAATAAATTCTTTTTTTTTATTTCACATAAATATTATTCTAAAAATGGATAAATCAAACACCTTGATTTGTGCGACACAAAATGAGCAAGAGGAGACTGATCTCAGAACTGTATGCACAGACTATGCTCATTGGTATAAAACACGAGGTTCGCAGAAACTAATCACATGCACCTGTCTTCTAAACAGTGGTAACCACAAAACTGAAAAATATGTGAAACTCTTCTAAATATCTAATAGAAGTGAACATTAAACACTATCAAGTCTTTAACTTTACTAATAACATTTAAAATAATCATATTTTTAAAAATGTACTCTCCAAATGCAGTCTGGCGCAAAGCATGCTGGGAATCTTTTCTGCGTTCAGGCAAGATCTGCTCTCCACTGCCTCTCGCTGGTTTAGTAAAGTAATTGCTTCGCTTGCCGCTACTTGCTTGATTTAAGTAAAGTATACTAAAGACGAAAAGTAAGTTGTTTGATTTCCCCTGCAAGTAATCGTTACATAATAAAAACAAGTAAAATGTGTACATTTTGACAACTGAGTAAAGTTAACAAATAATTTGTAAGTAAGGACAACAATTAGATTTTACAGTCACACATGTAACAAATGTTTAAGCTATTTGCTAAAAATATTTCAAAAAATCTTAAACTTAAAATCAGTCTCCTTAAAATGTGGATAATGGAGTTACCATGACATACATTAGCAATAATATAGATTTAAATTGACAAACCTCACAAGGGGCTTTTTGTCCTTGTAGCCAGTTAAATATGCAAAGATCTTCAGGATATCATTTATATAATTATAATATTTTTTATAAATATCTGACAAAAATGAAGGCTGTGAAACCTCACAAGAAATTTATGCTTCTCATCTGCGTGTATAACAGTTTCATTTTTTTTCAGTAGTTTATTACGTAAAAGTGCAATGCAAGGACTCCAGACTCGACGGTTTGTTCCTCAGCATTAAATTGATCTGTTTACACTTGAGACCGAGTTGGCGGGAGCTTTCAGTGGTTAGTCATTAGTTAAATATATGCATGTTCCTGTCAAAGAGAGATATTCATTTCTCCAAGAAGCTATTATACTGTAATTGTCGCTTCATCTTCGTGGCAGTTTGCTTTTGTTCATCATATACTTTGTGCCAGCTTAAGTGTTTCTAAGAAGTTGTTTATCAGTGAAATGCGGTTTTGTCTTAAAATCTTCTGTTGTAAGTGGGTGATGTAGTCATACATCATCCGGTTTCGCATTATTTTATTGCATTGCAATGAATTGAATGATAGTAAAATTTGACTGCTATCGACACTGTGACTTTAAACTTCCTTTTCTTTTCCAATCCCATGATATCCTTGGCTCTCCTCTTGATGCTCAGTAGGTGATATCCATTCTTCTAAGAATCCTCTCTGACAGGGGCATTAAAAAGCCGCAGACACTTGCCCCCTTAAGAGTGATGTGCAACACAACTTGGCCTTCCTCACACGCTACTGTCAGACCTTCTGCCAGCTCTGAGGATGACAAGGCCCACCTTCCTTTTATTTTAGGCACCCTGGGGGAAAAACGTTCTTGGGCTTTGATGTAATTTTGCTCTCTGACTCTCTATCTTATTATATCGATGTGACAGAGTTTATCAGACTGGTTTACAGTCGCCGCTCTTACCAAAGATACTGTTCCGAGTGACAAGAGAGAAAAACATCACGATCAGTTTTTTAGAGATGATTCCATATTTGTGTTTTTATTCAGCCTCCTTCAACTACCTGTTCCTGTCCTGTGTGCTATGAGATGTACCCTACACACCTGTTTCTGCGCATGATAAGAATAGAGAAGCAGATAAACACAGGAGCATGAGAAACACAGGTGTACAAACGCAGATATACTCACATAAACTCATACTTTGGACTTTACTCTTCTCTGCTATTGACTGACGGACATCTGTGTTGGGTTCTTCCTCTGTGTTAGAGGTAATAGTTGAGGAGTTACTTTAAAGACACTTGAAGTTGTCATCAGCGGGTTTAATGAGCCCTGGATGAATTTCCCTGCTCTTTTCTTGGAATACTCTGGTGCATAAATCATGTTTATCTGTTTCTTTTCTTCCCGAGAAGAAAAATCAAAAAATGTCACAAATTTCCATGAAATTCAGGAATTCAGGGTTCACTTTAGATCAGTGATGGGTAAGTTACTATGAGAAAGTAATTAATCACTAGTTACTAATTACATATTCAATAGTGTAATTAGATTACTGTACAAATTACTCTCTCCAAAAAGTATTTAATTACTTATTACTAATTACTTTCTAGATCCTACATCAACCTTGATTAGCGATTCAGGGATGGACGCAAAACGACTCTTGATTCATTCAAATAAATAATATAAAACCACATAAAGTACTCTTATTAACTGACTAAAGTATTACAAATGTGATAAAGATACATTAATGCATGCATTTTAAAGTTAGTAATTAAAAAGTTAGAATTTCAATGTCAATTACATTACACAGTATTTAGTTCAATTACATCAGAAGTAACTGTAAATAAATTACAGAAAAAATAAGAGTAATCCCTTACTTGACTTTTTAAGGGAAATGTTATTCAATTACAGTTACTTATTACTTAGTAACTAGTTACACCCAACACTACCTTAGCTAGACTCAACGTGAAAAGATGCTATGGTGTACCTATAGTAAAATGTAGTACATTTGAGTATACTTTTGTATATTACAGTAATGGCTTTGTTACTGTATACTCCAGTATTTTTGTTGTATTTTCCATATTTAACTGATAAACAGTATTTTACATGCGGAGAGTCTAATAATGAGTTTTTATTAAATACAAATCTCCGTCCATTTTGTTAACACAGACATTGAATTATTATTAATCAATTATTTATATTTAAATGTTAATATTTATTTTATGTATGTAATATAATACATTATACGTTAATATATTTTTATAATACATTTATCTATTCATTATATTTCACTTTTATTCATATTATTTTTTAATTTGCAAAAATTTGACCCGTTTTCAATCTTCTTTCATTATACTATTTAAAGGCTTATCAAAGTATTTAGTTAAATGTGAAATGAACATATTACTATAGGCTATATTCAAGTGAGTGTATATGTCTTTAGGAAATTATATGTGATAACCTCTATTTCTTTCACAGTTTTTATGTGTCTCGTCATGCTGTCAGTGTTTCACATTCCTGTTGTATGACTTTGTCAGTCCTGAGGTTTGATTTTGTTGAAATTCAACAGACACTGGAATGGAATGACCACAATACATCTAGAAATGCTTATTAAATAAAATTTGTGATGTCATTTATTATTTTTATGGCTGAACAACCCAATTGTGTTACTGAAATAAGACCTCTTCTAAAACTAATATGGCGACAAGGGGCTGTAAAGATCCAGAATGACAACAAAACACCATGAAAAGTTGTCAAATCAACTCATGTGGTATAAATCCATAGCTTTGAAATTTAAGCCGGTTGGAATGAGACGATGAATAAATGATTTTGAGTGAACTAACCCTTTATGTGTTATAGACGTTAGTGGTTCATATTGTGTTGAGTGGAGACCACAAACAAAACACTTTCTCATTCAATAAACTTCCTCCACTGTATCTCTCTCCTACAGAGACGGAACAAAGCAGGACAAAGTAAACCAGAGACCTTTTGAAGTGAGCCAGAAAGGCTTATCGGTCAGAAACAGAGTCAGCTGCACTTGTTCTCTGGTTATTATAAGAAAGACATTTCTGAGATAGATGTGTTACTTAATGGTGTGTGTATGTGGCAGCTGCTGAAGAATGAAAGTGATTGATGATGGATTGTGGATGATAGATGATAGTGGCTTTGACCTCTTTATGCAGAGCAGAGCGATTGGTGGAGACTAGATACGATAATAAGGTCAGAATGAGGCTATACTCTGACTCCTGACCCATGAATGCACACATGATAGATTAAGTCCTGAATTCTTGAATGGATATGATAGACTTATGAACTATTCATAAGTGCATTACGCAACATCACCACTAGATGCCGCTAAAATCTCTACATTGCTCCTTTAAAGTATGTTTTTATCTCTTGCCCTATTGACTTTCATATGCGATCATTACTGTAAACATGATTTTTGCTTGCAAATGTTTTCTTTTGTGCAATTTTTCTTATAAATTTGACAGCATGTCTATAGAGCTCAAGCTGTGTTGAACTCGTAACATTCTTCTAAGGTAAACACACAACTCATCCAATCCATAGGGAAAGGTAAAAGTGACGCGTCATGTGTTTTTACCCTTAACCCACCGCTGAGAGCCAGACTAACTAAACAAACAGCGCTCCCCGTGGAAACCAGAAATCACAAAGTCGACTTCGCAAAGATAAAGACCCTCGCGGGAGGGCAGAAAAAAGGAGAGGACGGGATAATTTGTGGTTTAATTTGCTCGCGAGGTGTCATTACTGGGGCTACAGGGGTTCACTGGTTATGTTGATGGAACCTTTTGCCCTCCTGTAAAGGTTAATTTGCCCCTGTTGGCTATTCATGACAGCTTGGGGAAAGAAACACCTGGCTGTTTTACCAGACTTGACAGCGGCCTTTATCTCGCAGACAAATGAAGGCAGAAATGTGCGCGCTGTTTATCAGCTTATTTGCATATTATCCGACATCCGTCCATTCAACGTCCTACGTGCATCCTTAAGACAGACAAGAAGATTAAAAATATTTATAAAACAAAAGGTCCGCCTCTTCTTTTAGTCTCATTTGTGTTTCATAAACCAAGTTTTCATTAATGTACTGACGCCATAATAAAGTCTAATAAGCTGAATAAATCAGAACGACACGGCGGTTAAATTGGTACTTTAGTGAATTTACACGCCTAATGCTTGTAAATAGGAGAAAGCCAAGGAGTTAATCCTAAATTTAAAGTATTTTGAATATAAAAAAGTACAATTTCTTTCTTTAGTTTCAACTTTGTCAAATAGTCGGCAAATATTTTTTTATGTTGCTGATTTAAAGGTCCAGTTTGTAATTTTATTGACAGAAATGCAATATAATATAATTTACTATGTGTTCAGAGGTGTATATAGAGCTAACACAGTGAAGCGTTATGTTTTTATTTCCTTAGAATGAGCTGTTTCTATCTACATACACCGAGGGTCCCCTTGCATGTCATTCGCCATGTTCTGTCAGCCGTCGTAGTATTTGGAACGGGAGGGGTGGAGTGAGCGGTTTGTTGCAGTTTGCAAAACGTATCATTTTATTCTCAACATAACCTCAGGCTAGCAGACAGCAACAGACTCTATTATACATCCACTAATAACATTATTTGACAATTACTATTTTTTTTAATATGGAGGTAACTCCAAAAGCTTCCCCGATGTTAGTTTAAATAAAAAATGTTTCATGTTTTTTTGCCTCTCCCCCAAGATGCCTACTTTAGTTAAACTAACCATCCTGACCGAAAAGTCATTTTATAAACAAGTGATCTGAAACATTCACACATCTGCACCAGGCAGATCGGTGAAGCATCTCCGATGACCTCATTCAGATTCAGACGAGTTTAGGCACTAAATTGGCTCTATAAGTAACCCCACTCACACATATAAACCCATTCTTCTAATGCATCCTCAGGAATGCCTGCTGAGGAGTGATGGAGAGCGTGCCAGATAAGTATTCTCGCCAGAAAGACTGCAGCAGTGCTAGACTAACAGAATATAATGATACTAGCGGTGTTATTATTAGAACCTTATAGGACAATTGAGATAAATGATATTTCTCCGTGAATCCAAGGCTCTCTTTCAAAATATATATAAGCTGCTCTGCTGTCTACTGCCTACAGGCAGCTCCATTGTAAAAATACAGTAATATTCCGAAAACTGGTTTACCACAAAAATACATTTTACACATGACTTGTAAATTTACAGTCTGTTTCTGTAATTTGTCATTTTGACCATATATTGATAAAATGTGTGAAAATTCTGTAAAATAAAGAGTAAAATTACAGTTTTCATACTGTACCTTCAGATACCAGCCTCTCTGAAGGACTCTTATCAGAATTTGCGTTGTAGAAAAAGTTTATGCTTGAAAAGCATAAACTATTCCTATTGTGATAGGAAACTTTAGAGCAGACAGGAAAGCGTTGGGCAGAGAAAGGTGAGCGGGACCGAGAAAGGGCATTCGAGATGGGAATCAAGCTTTTTTTTATAAACTAAATTTATTTAGGGGTTAGTTAGTATTTTTTCAATAACGATTTCGAAAACTGAGTCGGGCTGAGTACCTAAACAAACCTGTAGCAAACCACCTTTTTTTTCATGAAAACTACACTCAATACCTTGAATTGTTTGAATTTTTTGTTGTTTAGTTTAGTTTTTTGTGTTGTTTTTCTGTCTGTTGTTGTGCATTTTTTTGAGAATATTTGTTACGTGGTTTCATTGAAGGTTAAATTTGTTCAACTTTTTTGGTGAAGAGTAGGGTGAAGAGTAGGTGAATGTCTGTGTCTTGGCAGTAACACTGCGATATTAATTTCTTAAATAAAATAGACCTGACAGATTCATATTCCGAATAGGCATTTTCAGATCCCAAAAAATTGGATAATATTTTAATATCAGCACTTACTCAAGCTCAAAGTCAATGCTATTCATATAAATCACTGCTTTATCAACACTCAATGGCAGCCTCTCAACTACATTTATCGTTTTACCTTTCTAGTGGAACATTTTATGTATTTTATCAAGAAAGTACACTCAAACTTATTCACATGCTTTAAATCATGTCCTAAAATATGTTGTCTTATGCACATCTGTATGCAATTGTTCTGGACTCATGAGCTCATGATGTTGCGAAGAGAATGTACTTGCAGGTTTCTGACCTTTCAAGGATTAGAATATGTTGTAGTCATCTAATTTTGGCTAACCGGTGCAATGCTTATTGAATCATTACTCAGTCTTCTCGGAGCACCTGTTTGCTGAGCACACAACAAAATGCTTTGAAACCGGGTCGATTGATGCTTTCTCTATGGATATTGACCAGTTTCTGAAAAACTGAAGAAGCTAGTATTGAGTGCTTCAGCAGGTTTGTCATTCACCCGGATGCTGATCAATAGCACTGAAGGTGACACCGATTGTATAATATTCAAAACAATCAAAAGACAAGAGAAAGTTAGGCAATGAGAAAGAGACAACTAAATTTGATTTATTTTTTAAACAATGCCAGAAAAACTGTCAAGAGAGTCTATTTTTATGCTGGTGGGAGAGACAGGTAGATAGAGAAAGACACATTCTTTGAACATATCGAGCTAGCAACTAACATAATTTTAAGTGCTGCACTGCATTAGATGTATCATTAAAGAATTACAAAATCCCAGTATGCATTGTATGTGCATGTCTCATACACAATGGCGGATTAAATGGATATTTCAAATGCAAATCATGTTTTACTCAAGTCATCCTGACTGAATATGACTTTCTTCTTGAAGAACAATGCAGTCGGAGTTATAGTTATAATAACACGTATAATTTTTTCTTTCAAGCATTAGAATGGGAGTGAATGGAGTGCAATTTTTTGAAGCTCCAAATATTGCATCCATCGATCAAAAAGCGGCTCAACACGGCTCTGTGGTCTTAACACAGGTCTTCTGAAGCGTTTATTTATAAGAAATATCCTTATTGAGAGCTCTATTAACGTTGATGTCTAGCTTCCGTTATCGCTCGGCTGCGGCTTGTTTTTCCGGCAAATGACAGTGACGAAAGCTCCTGCACAAACGAGACGATATCCTAATGGATCAAAACGAAAAATGGCGTGTTCGTCGACACGACTGCGTTATTTGCCAGAAAAAAAGCCTCAGGTTCACACGCAGCCGGAGGCTAGACATTAACGTAATAGTGCTCTCTGTATGTATATTTCTCTCAAACAAATGCATTGATTCGCTTAAGAAGACCTGTGTTTAGACCACAGAGCCGTGTTGAGCCATTCTTTGATCGTTGGATGCACTATTTTGAGCTTCAAAAGATTGTCCCCCAATCACTCCCATTCTCATTCACTTCCATTCTACTGCTTGGAAGAATCATGTTACGGGGTATTATAACTCTGACTGCATTATTCTTCAAGTAGAAAGTCATGTTCAGTCAGGATGCCTTGAGTTGGAGTAACCAACTAGTTACCATCGCTATTTAAACACCAAATTAAGAAGCTGAACCTCTGAATACTAGAGGGCTTTTCTTGCCGCCCCACGCACTTTCTGATACGTGATGGCCAGGGGGTACGAATGACAGGTCTCCAAAATTATGCAGTTTAAATGAAGCTTACGAGTATGTGGTTTTATATATCTTTATGCAATAAGTTGGTCTGCAGTAAAGGGGACATTTCTCTCAATAAGAAATAAAACAAAAACTGTCAAGATTTTTAACCTTTTATTTATAAAAAATTCTTCTGTGAAACACAAATAAGATATTTTGTGGACATACAATGGAAGTCAACCAACATTCTTCACTATGTCTTCTTTTTTGTCCTGCAGGGTGAAAGAAAAATGATACAGGTTTGGCATGACATGAAGGCGACTAAATGATAAAAACAACTTTCATTTTTGGGGAACTGTCTCTTTAAGTATTCGGTTATAACAGCATAATGTTAGTTTGACTTTCCACCTATTTTAGATGCCTTGTGCTAGCATCCAGTGCTCATTTCTGAGCTAATATTTCAATGAAAAACAAAAGCCGGCCAATCAGATTAGAGCCTGTCAATATTTAATATGCATCAGATGCTCCGTAAACAGACTGTGACTCTCCATTCCAGACTGAGACATGAGACAGACCTGTGAACATCTACATGTTTTCAGATGTGGGTCCATTATTATTTCATTGATTTGCTTGCTGACACTGAGGTCACACATCTCTGCTGTCTCCTTTATGCTTTTGGTTAGTGTGTTTTTACAGTATATGTTAGGCTTGTATGGATGGATTTACTTGCAGTAAAAAAAAAACTCTGTTTTTTGCTTAATTGAAGCAAAACTCTATTTGGATGAATGTGTCTCACAGTTTGTATCTTGATTTACATGTTTTGGCTGAGAGCCACGATACAGCATGTTTAACAAGCTGTAATCACATGCTCAGGAATCCTGAGTCAGGATGTTCTAGATAATGGTTTCATCATCTGGACAGCTGACTGTGATCGGTGCAGGTAATTACTTTACGGCAAATAAAGAGGAATTGTGATGGATTTTAAAATGATGAAAGCCACAGAGACTAAATTATAACACACTTTGATGAAACGCATCCTGGCAGCTGTTGCGTTTTTGCTGTGGAAGGCAAAAATGCTAACTGTGAGTTCAAAGAGAATGTGTTAGTTTTTTCATAACATCTCGAAAAAAAATCATTTTAATCACTTTTGCTATGAATTAATTATGGGTGCACCGGTACCGGTATCGATACCAATGACCGATACCTCACGTGACATACATAGAGCCCTATGATTTCCGCAATGTGGAAAACGCGGACAGAATCCAGTCATAAGAACAGAATTTGCTGTACAACACGGAATGGCACGGAATCTGGCAAATTTATTATTTCCTAACAACTAACGTAACAGCTAACGAAAAATTCAGATACTGTTTAAATATGTATTCTGCTTGTTTTGCGTGGCCGTGTGAAAGAGTGGTGCGGTTGCGTCGTGTATTGAACCTGAACCCATTATGCTTGTGAAGCTTTCAGAACCAGGGTTTCACCTAACGAGGACACGAACACATAAACAAACACCATTTGCGGCGTTGCGACAAGTTATAATACACTCACATTTTACCACACTACCCCTACCCCCCTTGAATTTTTATAATTCGACCACAGAGCATATGTTTAGTTTAAGTAAATGTGCTAGGAAAATTGTGCTACTTATCATAAAAAAATTAACTTAATTTAAAAACAGTACTTTAAATTTAAGTACACCTAAAAACAAAAGAAAAAAATGTACCAGTAAGCTTTTGGTTTATTAACATAATTGTACATTATGTATGGATCGACGAGTACCAGAAAAAAAATATTGTTACTCGTACTCGGTCTTTAAAAAATGTTATCGCTGCATCCCTAGAATTAATATTGTGTTTGAAGTGATTTTCACAGGTCAAAGTGGTTCTGTAACTGTATAAAATTAAAGCTCTTACTGATTAGAATCCTACAGATACAGAGATACTTAAAAAAAAATTGTGCAGCATATTAGAGATAAGTAACAGTGGGGGTTGACCTCATGGAATGGATTCCAGCCGGTGCCAGAGAGCAGGGAAACACTGAGAAACAGGGGTCATGGAAAGAACATTGAATAGCTTTGCGTTTAATTGATATCTTTGTGTTTGTACAGCAGGCGTGTTATCGGGGATGGAAAGCAGAGTTTGTTTTTTATCAGTAGGAAGGATGGGCGACCTCTCTAATGTAGACCCGTCTCTCTGATGTGGGTGACAGAAGGGTGGGGTGTATGGATTGTTGGATTCTCTCACGGGTCATGATCTGGAAATCACACCCTTTTTTATCATTTAGAAGCCTTGAGAATTAACACAGTGTACGGTGTGGTATACTATTATAATACTATTATTGTTCCTTTAGTATGTTATCCTTTAGAGATTAAAATGAGCAACCTGACATTTGTAGAGCAATGGTGATGATAACATGATGCCACCTGTGCCAAAATTACAATTTACATTTATTCCGAATCATGCAGTGCCCAAAAAACTTTGAATGGGGAATTCCATACAAAAGTTTTTACCAAAGCTTTTCACCATACTTATGTTAATATTTGGTGGTTTAAATACCCGTGTGTAGTCTCTCTTAAAGGTCCATTGTATGAAATTAAGCAGCTGTGAGGTTGTGAACTGCCCACTCCACCCCTCCCTTTCAAAGCACTGCGGTGGCTGACAGAAGATATATATAATATATATAACCGTACATAGTCATCGTATACGGGCACATGAAAATTTTAATAAAGTAACTATTTTGTGTTTACTAAAGAGCCATCACTTCTTCAGTTGTTGGGTATTAATTAATTCTGGTTTGCACATTTTAACTCACAAAAGCCCTACAAAGAATGTTGCCCTTCTCTTAAAAACATGCATCCTTTTTTGTCACATCCATAACGCATTCATTTTTCTCTCTTTTAAATGCAAAAACTTGTGCATAGACTGATCTTTTTCTGATGTCGGAAATTTTATAAATTGATAGTTCAAAATATTGGTAATAAATACATTCTCTTCGAATTTATATTTTAAGTTTTGGCTGAAAATGTCACATTCATAACGGTGCAATTTCCCAGCCGTGCAAAGTCTGGTCATTTCGTCAACCAGCTTCATGAGGTACATTTTGGGATGCTTTTTATGCATTTTTGAAGGACATCTACTCGGCCACTAAATAAGTGAAAAATGTCATTATGTAAAAAATCTTTCCACATATGCCGGATATTGGTCTAAAAATGCATTCAAGCACTAACTTTATATCAGATGGTGTTTATAGAGAACTCTAAAAAAACAGGTCAATTTAAGTCAAACTATTGAATGTCACCTCCCAGAGATTTTTTTCTAAGCAGCTGTGTATATTTGAACAAAGCATCTTTTTGCCATTGTGTATGCCTTACTGAGAACAAAAATGTTTCTCACTGTCTTATTTGTCCTCGTTCCCAACTCTACCCACGTTCGCACACGCATCAGTATCTTCACCAGATGATTTAAAGGCTTACACGCTCACATTTATAAGATTTGCGTCACTTTAAACAGATGATTACCGCAGCGGCGCATGACCTCGCGGTAATCGATCAGGGACAACAAAGCAGCATTACACACGTTGATTTGTGGGCTAGCTGAAGCTAATCTAAGGGAAATGGCTGGTTTAAGGTGCGGGAGTGAATTTGATATGATAGAGCTCGGTATACTTTGCCAGGAACCGTTGCTTCAGCTTTCAGCTTCTAAAAGCATTCAGCCATTCCAGCATGTGTTAATGAATCCCACATGATAGAGGAGAGGAACATCCTCGTTCTCGATCATTAGCGGTTTAGTGCATGTGTGAAACACTAAACACGTCATCTCTCTGCTCCTCTTATCTCACACTTTAACTTTATAGAGGTTCCGATATAGAGATGGAGTAGTAAGAGATGTTGATTTGTGGTCGTGTTTGTATTCTTATTTAAGTATAATGGCATTTGTGTTAAGCTTTTTGTGTGGCACACAAGTTTCTAAAAGGGAAAATCACAGCTTTTCTAGACTTTGACAATCAGCAGATTCCAGAAGCGATTAGCCTAATTCCAGTACTAACAAAGTCTGTCTTTCAGAATTTTGGCTGCTTGATGGATTACTAATGCGTCATTTATGTCTGTTTGTGTTATCGTCGAGTTGATTTGATTTCTTTTTCTCCAGCGATAAGCTTTTAGCTTGTGAGTACTGTTTGTGGTGGATATTCAACATTTCTCTCTGGCAGGTAATAAATGATGTGCTAAATGTTGGTCGACTGAAGATCAGACGTGAATTTAATATTGCCGGTGTATATACTCCTCAAATTAATGGTGATGCCATAAAATAACCAATTTTGGCTGCATGGTTCCTTAAAGAACTGTTAATATTAGGGCTGGGATGATCGGTTATCTCCTGATTCAATACTAGCATGATACTTTTGTGCCGATTCAATATATATTGCTATAGTTGCGATTTTTTTTAACTATATTACAATTTATTGTTTACCATACATGGACTAACATTTGAGAGGGATGGTACTGGAGGCACTTGCCTACGGAGCCCTTTTGGGGACATGGTGGTGGAAAAAAGGGAAGAGAAAAATATTTTTTAAAACTTTTGCGTTATCTCGCAAAATCTTTGCGATCCCCCAAGAAACATTGCGTTATCTCGCAAAACTTTTGCGTTCTCTCGCAAAAACTTTTGCGTTATCTCGCAAAACCTTTGCGTTATCTCGCAAAACCTTTGCGTTATCTCGCAAAACTTTTGCGTTCTCTCGCAAAACGTTTGCGTTCTTTCGCAAACATATTTGCGTTATCTCGCAAAACATTCAAACGTCCTGTTATTCAACTCCGTACATTAACAATGGAGCGGTTCATACTAGATTCCCGGACCAATAACTTGTGAGCTAAACGTTGTTATAACACGAACAACACATTATTCTTAGAGAAGGATCAACAACCTAGTCTTCCTCAAAACGAGAATATAAATGTATCTCTATATGAGCAGGAAACATGGGGTAGTTCAAAGAGACCGTCTACAAATTGACTGTAAATCTGAAAAGCGTTATTAAAAATTGTCATTAATAACCTAAATGTTACACACTGTAGTGTCACCAAATTCAGATTACACATTAATGGCCTCCTGCTGAATCTAAACTGGTTTTAGTTATACTACACAATGTAGCACTGAAGTGAATTACTATTTTTAGTAGCCTAATGATCTTCGGGTTTTGCCCTTTATAGAGGATCCCTTCGGTCTTGTCTCAGCCGACTCCCGCCTGGGGCTAGTTTTGTTAAACATTATAGTTCATGTTCATCATTTACGTTACGTAGAATGAGGTGTCATTTGTGTTATAAGAGCTCATATATGTTTAGCTCACTAATTATTAGTCCGGGAATCTGCGTATATAAACCAATGTTTACGGAGCTAGTCTCATACTCAGCCAGTAGGACATTAAACATGAAGTGTTTGTCCGAATTCAAATGGTTTGCGAGATAACGCAAAGGTTTTGCGAGAGAACGCAAAGGTTTTGCGAGAGAACGCTAAAGCTCATTGATACTTTCAGAGACAACTAATCAGTTAGTAAAAAATAAGAACAAACTGTTGACGAAATGTTTATATGCTCTCCTACTTGTAAGTCGCGATGGATAAAAGCGTCTGCCAAATGAATTAATGTTACAAAATTGTATTACGAGCAATAGCACAGAAAAACAAACATACAACACAATAATCAGTGCTTTTCAGGTTGTTCTAACTGTAGGTATTTTAATGGTCACAAATAATTAATTTTGTTACATGTAATTTATTACATAGTTTTATGTGTGAAATTAAGTTTGATCTATTGTGACTATATCAAAGTAATCATGTTTTTAAGAAGGAGGTTTGTGTTTGTGTGTGCATGCAGTGCACGTTGGTCCAAAGAAGAAATCTTCACATACTTGATTCGCCTCTACAATGACATCACCAGGGCTTCTTAGGTTTTTAACCAATAGCTGCCAGCAATGCTTCATGAGGTTGGGGTATGGGGGAGTGGCCAATCTGCTTAATCTGGAACTCCTACTTCTAACTATACGGAGGTTCAGAGATGACACATTTTTGTGTGCAAAACCCAGAAGTGAGTTAGCATTTTAGGACTTCCGGTTCCATCGCTCCAAATTCTATGGGTTTTTTTAAATATGTTTTTGATAAATTGCCCTAAATAAGGTCTGTTGTAAACAAAACCTCTAAATATTTTTATTCTATGATTTAAAACACTCCAATTTAATAGAGAGAGGAGGGACATGTGGTCTCTTCGGTTCATTGAAGACCACTCTTGCCGCTGCATTCTGGATCATCTGTAGAGGTTTGGTTGTGCGAGCTGGGAGTCCAGCCAGTAGCGCATTGCAATAGTCCAGTCTGGACAAGGACTTGCTCTCTCTCTCCCTCTCTCTCCCTTTCACTTTCTCTGTGTGTTATTCTGTGATCACTTTAATGATGCTCCTCCTGTTTCTCCATCTCTTCATCATTCCTCATTACAGGCCTTCCTTCCATTCTCTCCTCATCCATCACCTACCTCCTTTCTTTCTTGTCACAACCTTCCCCCATTACTGTTTTGTGGGATCAGCTCCTTCTGTCTGCTTCTCACATTGTCCAAGATGATCAGCTCTGATCAAACCATCATTCAGACACTTAATTGTATCTGCCAGCTCAAAGCTCCATAATCCCCTAGCACTCATGCAGTCATAGAATGCTGTGCTTTGTCTGTCTGAATTTTGTGTTTTTGCATTTAGGCATTTAGTTCAGAAATGTCAGCAAGACGGGACAAGGAGAAAATAGAACAGGACTCGTTTCTAAATGAAGAATTCAGAATTTCAGTTTTTTTATTCAATTTCCTGCTTTTGATGGAGTCATCAAACTACAGGGACTCATAAAGCGTCGGGTTTAATAACTCTGTAGCATTTAAGCTGGAGATTTCTGAAGACTTCTGAACGCTTTCCTGTAGCTCAACTGCTTTACTGATCAAATGTATAGACTGACTGCAGTGCAAGGCAGTGCGTAAATGATGTGTTTTGGGAACAAACATAATAAAGGGATAGTTAACTCGAAAATGAACAGAACATTCTGTCATTGTTTATTTTCTCTCATGACTCATTCCAGATCTGTATGGTTTATTTTTTTCTCTGTACCACAAAAGCGGAGGTTTTAAAGAAAGTTTAGCTAAAAGCACCATTATATATATCTTTTAATTCTACATTTTTCTTCTTTTTACCGCTATCTTGTGTTTATATTCACTATATGTTAAGTTTTCAGAGCTCCTGTAGCAACAGCAGATTATTTGTGAGTTTGCATTTACATAATAAATATCATTCTAATAATAAAGCTATATATATAGCAGATTCTGATTTGAAGTGCATTTGTGGTACTTTCATGGTTATTACTATTCAATACAGAAATGGAACCATCACCTCGTGTGCAATGTTTTAAGTAAGGGTGAAAGTCATTGAAAAATCAATGAAGTCCTCCTGCCGTATAAACATATTACTGTCGGTCTGATGAAGAAATACGGCAGAATTTAAGTCTCTGTTATTCCACATGACATTTAATTTACGTAAGATTGTATGATTCTCACTTTCAGTGTGTTTCAGTTAAGGTGTTAGACTTTTAATGAGGACGACATTAATGTTTGCATTTTATTAGCATATATCGCAGCATTCTCTGGCGATGCAGCACTCCACCATTTCTACTCATTCATCATTTCACAGAATGTGCTCTCGTCTAGACACTGACTTGAATTCTGAGTAAACAGCTCTTTACCACAACAGAGGCTGGACGATATACATGTGTTACATAGTAGTGCATGTATTAACATGTTGGTAATATGTGTTAGAACAATAAAGCTTGAATCGTTGGACGTGGGGAGTTATTGGAAATGTTGCTGGATTGTATTAAGGCCACTGCGTTTTCTTATTTGGATATCATGATTGAGAGATATATTTAGTTTGTTTGAAAAGATCCAGCAAATGTTTAATGCAAAAACTTGTTGCTGATGAGTTTGTGAACCAAAGCTGCTTTTCTTTTCTGAATTTCTTGTTTTTATTATGATGACCTTCTACATTAATCTTATGTTTTCTGAGATGCAAAAAACAGTGTTGTTTTATAGTTGAAATTGTTTACCATGGGTCAGTTTTAACCTCAATATTTGTATACACCGGGACGATAATCGCATGCGCTTATTGCCAGTTTTTTTCAAGACGTTTTTCTAGACGTTTTTCCTAGACGTTTCTCGGCATTCATAGCCAGACGATTTTCACTGGCGATGAGCCGAGGGAAAGTGTAAATTAACTCCCTGACATAGATGCCGCTTAATGAAAAACAGATACACCCCGGTACACAAGGTGGCGCCTGAGCATTTTTATGCTTCTGACATTCGCTTGTCATACAGAAGAAGAATTAATCTTGCTTCCTCTTCGTCCATGTGTGCTTGTCGCTACCCGATCCGTCCTGGAAGCACGATTTGTTCCGCGAATGCGCGAAAGTGCGTCTACTTCCGGCCGAAACAATTTACGGCAATTAAAAAAAATAAAAGGTCGTTTGACACAACTCGTTCCATACCGGAAATATTTTTTTTATAAACTCTTTATTGAAAATTGCACTTAACATAAAAAGATATTAAACAAATTACAATCTGTAATGGTTTGGAGAAATGGGCTGAACGAGGAATAGGCTACACTACCCTTTTAAGAGCGGAAAATAGTCTTTATTATTTTTATTATATTTATTTATTTATTTTGATACTTTTTTAGTTTATTTTATGAAAATATAATATAATATAAAAAACTGATATGTGTCATGAGTGAGAAATATTTTTAATTTATAAAATATAAATATTTTTACCCCAATGAAATAATTTTAAAATAAAAAAACTTAATAGTTAACAATTGTTAGACACTATTCAGTAAAGTGTGTTCTATTTATAAATAAGGCTGTACATATTTTAGCATACTTTAACAAATAAAAAAATAGTTTTGAAAAACAAAGTCTGTATTTATTAAAGACACAGAATTTCTATTAAAGTTTATACACAAGATTATATTTAAGTTATCAAATGCTAAAAAATTCCAAACCGCCATCACATTTGCTCTTCACTCTTCACCAAATATCTAATTGCAGGACTGTCGTGAGACGCTTTTGCACATGCGCAGAACAAATCGAGCAACACCTGAACGGATCGAGTCGACTGTTGTAAAATCTGGATGAACCGGAAGTGGCGTCAGTTTCGCACATGCGCAGAACAAATCGTGTTTCCGGGACGGATCGGGTATCGACAGTGCTAGCCAAGACCAATTTTGCTTGAGCGCAACAAAGTCATGTTTTACCGTAACTTCAGCAGCTCCAGGCACGTGAACAAAAGCGGCAATCTCATTGGTCGGCAAGTTTTTTGGCACGTAAAAAAAGACGAGCTAAGGCATTTCAAAAAAAAAATACGCTTTTACGCCCGCCGTTTTGCGCGTCAGTGTGCACACTCACATTCACGAGGCGTAAAGATGACGATAAACCCGCGAGTATCGTCCCGGTTTGAACAAGCCTAAAGTCTAAGATTAACAAATCAAGGATTTGATTTCATGTTCAGCTCTGTTTATAATTTACTGGGTAGTCCCATAATTAACCCTCCATTTGTTAGCCTTAAGGTTAGTGTTTTATTTTGCAGATGTATTAATGACACCGTCTCTACATTTGCAACACATTTGCTGCCATGTTTAACATATTTAACGCTTTTTTCAGATGCTGAAATACTGGCAGATCTGGTACAGGGCTTCATAACCCTGTCTTTAACATGTTGACTATAGACATGTTAGTGTTTTTTAAATTCCCACTGACCACAAATGTGTGACAATTAAATATTCAAGTCATAATTCAGCGGGTCTTCTACATGCATCTTCTCTTCCTCTTGAACATGTCCCAGGTGTTGCTGTAATGCAGTTATTCCCTGATAGAATATGAAATAATAATTACAGAGATTTTCTACTTTAGAAGTGTTTTGTATTTCAAGAGTTCGACACATTTGAGTTTCTGCTTCAAAAATCCTTTGATAGTCCTCCAACCAAAATGATCAAAGACAAAAAGTTAAAAGTTAGTTGTCATGCAAATGTATTACTCTAAACTTGAATTCCAAAAGATTCTTCCACTAAAATATTCATCTAAAGATATGCCCTCTCTCTTTCAGATGGTGGCATTAGAGAGACAGGTTTTTGATTTTTTGGGCTACCAGTGGGCCCCCATCCTTGCCAACTTCTTCCACATCCTAGTGGTCATCCTGGGCCTGTTTGGCACCATTCAGTACAGACCTCGCTACATTGTGGTGGTAAGTGCTGCTTCTGACTTTTCTTTACAGTGGATACAGGATGTATCTACTGAGAGCATGTACAAGAAAAAGTAAAATCTAAATCTATTTTTTGCAGTTTTGGGTTTATTCCAGTTATTATAGTTTCCATTTAGTTTTATTAATATTTTAAATTAGCTTTTATTTATAGATCTTTAGTTTAAAAAGTGTTTAAAGTTTTAGCTATTTTGGTATATTTATGTTTATTTTTTATGTGGCTATATAATATTTTTTAAATCTATTTTAGTTTTATTTTATTATTATAATTTTAGTACTTTAAACTCATTTCAATTCATTTTTGAGGCAACATTTCAATTTTTAACCTTTTTAAGTTTCACCCATAATTTTTAGAACAATATTTTAATGGATTTCAATGAACTAAGACGTTTTCAAAGTTTACATTTTAGTAAACTAAAATAACTTTGGTTTATTCAGATATTTATTCAGATTAATAAGCATTTAAATAATATGTAGTCATGTTTTCACATATAAAATAATGAGAATTTGGAGCAAAATGTAGTTTCTTCTCTTTTGTATTTTGGTGTCAAAAATGACCCGACATGCTTTTGACAAGTTTCACTCAAATCGCAGCTTTTGGATGAAAGCAACAGCTGGTTCAGGTCTGTTATTTAATGACAGACATTTTTCAGAAAGGATTATTTGCAAATAATGCTTTGCTGCACATAGAAGAAATCTACTTACAGTTGATCAAAGAAAACAGTCAACTTATCTGCTTATAAAGCGCTCCGGCACACATCTTCACATTCACTGGACTGGCCCTCATACTCCACAAACTCTATGTCATTTTAATCCCCTAAATCTGCGACCAATTAGCATGAATTAAACGGTTAGAGTCCAGCGCCACACAGTTCCTCGCTCGGTCAATCCGTGTCGCATCTTAACTTCAACTTCACAGAATCATTATGATTATAAAGTCTTCCGTTTTGTTTTATGAGACAGGCGAGCAAGCTGTTGGGATATTTTAATAGCAATGCAACAGCTGAAAATAGAAAAGAAAGAGAAAGCGTTAGAAATATAAAGACACAGGTGGAAGATATGAGTAAGCAGTCGGGCGCTTCTGGGAACGGTGAAGGAGCTTTGCTCAGGCTTGTGTCTGTGTGATGTGTTACAAAGGCTCTTCCTCGCTCCCTGACAGATTAAAATGACACTTATCACAATATAGCAATGATTTAACACCTGACTCATGCCGTCTGAGATTCATCATTTACCTTCAGGACATTCATCTGTGGAGATGTTAAAGCTTGAGGTTTATCTTCTCCGTACTGCAGATCTGCTAATGTGTTTTATTCAGAGACAGTAGACACAGATCTAGTTAATATAATGGTTGTCTTGAATAAAATATTTTGGGTTGTTTGTTACATTTTGGCCCTGTTCATTTATACATTTGCCAGTCGCTTTCATCTAAACAACACATTAACAAGCTACATACATGTTCAAAAAAAAAATTCTGTTCTGATCTTTTTATATCTGAATAGAAAATCCCATTGGACATGAGTTTAGTTTTTGAAAGACATCTTTTCCTGTTTGGGAAAAGATGTTTGGGAAAATAATATCTTACACAAGTCTCAAGATGGTCTTTCTTTAGGGAGATAAACAAGATGTTGTATTCTGTTTAGTCTTCTTATGAACAATGTATGCTCTTTGAGGTTACAGAAGAAAACAAAGACTTATCTTGCCTCGTTTAACTTCTTTTCTGTCCCTCGCTATATAAAAAGAAAAAACTTTCTTGCAGATATTTCGATAAATAGAAAGCAAACCAGGGCACTTTCTGCTTTGAGACCATAGACCTAGTTCCTCGGAGCTCCAGAAAAGTCCTTAAATTCTGTTATTTACAATGATCTAAGATCTAGTCTATGATTCAAAGTCAGAGAACAATTCTATATCTCAACTCATGTCGTATTTGGTTTGCATTTATCTAAAGCAATTAAAAAAAAAACCTGAGACAAAGTTGATCAATGAGAACATACAATATTCCTGAGCTTCTAAACAGTAACTGTGCAGAATAAAGAAAGTTGTCGGAGTTAAGTCTGTTAGTAGACACCAGCAGGCTCCTGTAGTAAATGAGGGTAGAATGTTAATTCAGATTAACATTTCAAAAGGATTTATAGACCCATAAACTCTTGATCGTAGTCATATGGTAAACAGAAATACAAACAACCAAGCAGACAGAAGGCTTAGTGCTTAAAAGAGATGTTGTGCTATAAAAGAAGAAAAAGAGCAGAACAGAGACAGATAAAACTGGTGATAAAATATAAGAGCTGTGCTATGGGTTTTGTGCAGGGCAGAGCTGTAAAAACCTAAACACAAACAATTTTTGAAAAGTTTCAAGCATGTAAATGGAATAGCTATATATTAAAATCTGTACACATCTATTCATAAAAAAGTAAAAAAAAGGTGCCTGAAGTTTGAGTTTTTCTTAAAGCATTTATATAAATATTAAGTGGAAGGACTGTTCTTGTTGGATAAACCTTACATTAATATATATACATTATTCATGTTATAATTCCTTTGCTTGAATATGTTTAGAGCACTTTAAAGATACATCATTTTACTTCTTGGTATTTTAGCATTATTTCTAGAAAAGTTACAACACGGTTTTACATGTTCATGAGAGGAGCTGAAAGATTGATTAAACTTTTTTGTCACGCAAATGTTATGCTTAATGTTTTATGTTGTTGTGTACACTGATCTTTGTGCATCTATGTGTTTCACATATATACCACTTCAGTATTTTAGTCCATCAGACTACACATTTTTTTTGTTTTTACAAACTGAAGGATGAGTCAAAGTTTTTTGCATGAGACATACTGTTTACGCTGTGTATTATGAATGCTTATATATTGTGTCAGAGGTCTGTGATGCCCTTGTTTGATCTCTAGGTGATCATCATGTCCGAATGTGTTTTGTGTTAGTACTAAATTGTGCATCTTTTTAACAGTATACAGTATGGACAGCAGTGTGGGTGGCCTGGAATGTCTTCCTCATCTGTTTCTACCTGGAGGTTGGAGGACTGTCAAAGGTAAGAAAGACTCTCTCATCTGAGGTCACACAGGGGGCAGTTACTCACATTTTGGGGTCTGAGGTATTTTAATGACCCTGCTTAACAACTAAATAGTTCCATTTGTGATATCTTTATGGAGTGTCTAAAACATTTATTGAGATGTTTTTGTGCCTGTAGCTTTTTGTTATTCTGGTTATCGCAAGTGGTCATAATGTTAAATATAACAACAGATTGTCTTTTTTAAAGCCCCGTGTGTTATCATCTATTCGCACGTTGTTTGAAACCTGTGTGACTTTTTTTAAACACAAAATGATTCAATGAATATCCAGTTGGATGGATTCAGTACATTGGAAGGGATTTATGATGCAGTACAGGTCATAAACCCTGTCCTCACCATGTAAACAAATGGGAGAGAACCAAACTATCAAATCCAATTATATTTTCCCAAAGATAGTTTCTGTTATTTTAGTCAGTTTTTGTTCACGTTGATGTATGTCCAAGTGTTCGTTGTTTGAATAAGTTTGGTTTTAGTAAGTTATAAAATGTCATAAAAAAATGGGTGTGGTAACATGACTCCTTCGTTTGAGATTAAGTTATCATGGAATATGCACAGCACCTTGATACCTCGCTCCACTTCATGCTCACTACTGCGCAGACTATGGTTCCACTAACAATGCCTTCCGCGATATGTGCGCATTCCCAGCCTCCAAACTAATGTTTTTGCATCAGTTGACATGTCAGCGCCCATCGTTGGACATTTTATACTCAATTTATTACAATGGAAGGAAGCATTGTTACGCTGTCCATCTTTTTTTACAGTCTATGGTCTCAAACATATTTGTAGTTGCAATGTATTATAAATATGTGACCCTTGATCACAAAACCAGTCTTGAGTAACACTGGAACATTTTTAGTAGAAGACAAAAATACATTGTATGAGTCAAATTGATAGATTTTTCTTTCGTGCCCAAAATCATTAGAATATTTAGTAAAGATCATGTTTCATGAAGATATTTTGTAAATGTCCTACCTTAAATATATAAACACTTCATTTTTTTTTTTTTATTATTTAGTTTTTTGCTCCATCAGATTCCAGTTTTAAACTATTGTATCTCAACCATTTATTGGCGCATCTCTACAACCCATACATCTATAGAAAGCTTAATTATTCAACTGTCAGATGATGTAAAAAATAATATTTCGAAAAATGTACCCGTAAGACGGGTTGTTGTCCAGGGTCACATATATATTTTTTTCTAATTTAGAAAGTTTAGTTCAGGCTTAAGATAATAAACATTAATTGCACTTAAGAGTTAGTAAACCCTCTGTAGAAAAAAATACTGTATGCTTTGCATTGTTTTAAAATGATGATTGATTGATAGTCACACACATGGGCAGTACATTGAAAGGAATAAACTTGCAAAATGGTCTTTATATATGAAGAGTTTGGTTCCAAAATTAAATCATATTTATTTATTGTGCATTCCAATTAATAATTGGTTCAATTGTTTTTTTTATTTAAGGCATAATAACTAAACAAATACAGCTAACTAACACAATAAAAAAAGTATTAAAAACCCTGATGTTTATATAAAAAAAATGGAATTCTCTCATTTTGTGAATATTGCTAATCTAAAGCATTTAAGCCTAAAATATGAACACACATTTAATAGAATATCGTAAACACAGCTTAACAAAAGCATTTCTGTTATATAACCCTAAACCTTCAAATGTGAGCATACCTTGTATTATTTATTTAAAATGTTTACCTTCTATTCTGGTTTAATTGTAATCATTTCCACTTGTGGCTCTATGAGGTGGCAAGCTGTCAAACAGAAGTGTCAAAATGCATGCGGTCAAATGGAGTTTACTTTGAAAGGATCGAGTGGACAACCACATGCGTATTCTAGCGAAAACCAAAATGTTCTTTGGGCTCAACACTAAAACAACACATCCATCCCAGGGTAAACTTTTCTCGCTACATGTGCTGACAGGTCATGGAAACAAACAGTAAACCCCTGGTGTGCTAGCAGTGAGAAGTGAGCTCACTGTATAATTTACACATTCTCTGTGTGTATGCTTGTTTATTGTGTGTTTTTTTCTGCTTGGCCTGTTTCCTGGACTCAGATTTCTTGTTCCAACAACAAAAAGCACTCTTTCGCTTTCAGAAGGCAGAGTGAGATTGGATGAGGACATCTCAGAAGTCTATATAGATGCCTGCAGAGTGAAACAGAAAATGTGGTACACATGTAATGAGGAGCTGTTAATTCAGATGTTATATTGTTTTACATCTTTATCATAGCTGCATGGCAAGAAAATAGACTTTGGTGTAAAATGGGAATGATTGTTAAGTTTGTTCAGAATTCATATGCAGGAGAGATTTGGTTGGTAATAAATGAACATCACTGTAATACTGTACGTGATATTATATTCATTTTAGGGGGCTTCTTTTATCTCACCCCCCCCTAAAATGTGCCAACTCAGCTCATCAGATCTCTAATCTCAAGTCTTAGCACGAGTGATAATATCCCTAGAGCCCACGCTGTCTAAATCTAAATACTGTTTAGACAAAGGCTGGCCTGAAAAAATCATTGTGAATGCTTTCTGTTCACATCTGCTGTTTTTAAAGGGAAAGTTCACCCAAAAATAAAAATTACGTTATCATTCACTCTCCCTCATGTCATTTATAACTTATCTTTGTTCTGCAGAACACAAAAGAAGATATTTTGAAGAATGTTGGTAACCAAACATCGGCAAAATATAAGCATTCACTTCTATTGTATGGACACAAAACCAGTGGGTACCAACATTGTTCGGTTACCAAGATTCTTCTAAATATCTTCTTTTGTGTTCTGCAGAAGAAAGAAAGTTAAACATGACCTGAAATGACATGAGGGTGAGTAAACGATGACTGATGCACTCACAATATCGTAAAATAACCCCCTCATTCTTTATTTTACAGTTATAACCAGCTGACTTTAATTATTCCATTTTGCCTAAATCGAGGTCGGTTATGATTTCCACTTTCTTCCTCTGTCCCGCTCAGTCACTCCCTCGTTTATCTTTACTGTGCTGTCACAGGTGGTACGCCCTTGCCCGGGAAACCCCCCTCGCCTCTGTAGATTCAAAACACATGAATATTCATCATCCGTAGCAGACTGATCTGCTGTCCAGAAAGCAGCGAGTAGAACCGCACTGACCCTTTATATTCCCTCTCTGTGTGTTTATATTTGTATGTGGGGGTGTGTGTTTCCTCCATCAGGCGCTTGACGTCCTGCTGTCCATATGTAGCGGCGTGTGTCCATCTGTTGTGCTAATGCCTGAGTTCAGTCTCAGCCACCTGCTCCCCCTAACACCCCATTATTCATCCCTGCAGAACCCCACAACACCACAGTCACCCTCTCATTAACACCTCCCGTCTTAAACCCTCTATGATCACAACTACACATGTCTAACTGCTTTCTCAACTGACGATTAAACAGGGAAGTGTAATCAATAGTAACTTTTTGCAACTTCATCACAATGTTGGCAATAATGGTTTGTTAAAGCGGCGGTTGTCAAGCTTGGGGGCCCCAAGATGGATCCATGGGGGGCACAGATTTTGTGGCACTTAATGAAATATAGAAATGTATCATAGATGTTATGCAATCAATCAGAAAAATATGACCAAAAACCAAAACAATTAATGTTTCAGCATTGTATAATGGTTTAAATACTAAACATTATTTGGGGGGCTGCAAACGATGCACTCTCCTAAAAAGGTGCCTTACAACGAAATGATGGAGAACCACTGTGTTAAAGGGATAGTTCAGCAAAAATAAAAATGAATAAAAATCATTTACTCATCTTCGTGTTTTTGAAAACCAGTATTTGACTCTTTTTTTCTATGGAACATAAAAGAAGATATTTTGAGAAATGGTTGTGTTTCCATACAACGGCAGTCAATGGGGTCCAATATTGTTTAGTAACTAATACTCTTTAAAATATCTTCATTTGTGTTCTGCAGAAGAAAGTAACATACTGGTTTGAAATGAAAGGAGGGTAAGTAAACGACTGAAGATCATTTTTTGGATGAATTGTCCCTTTAAATTACACACACTTGACCATGAATGTCATATAAAGGTTCACCATATCTAATGGAATGAAAGTAAACAAATGACTTGGATAAATGACATGAGGGTGAAAACTTAAATTAAGTTTAATATATTTTTAAATCACCTTTTGATTTAGTATTCTCATCCGTATTTATTTTATTTGATCAAATAAGAGACTCTAAGGAAAACAAAGCGCGTATATTAAAGGAATATATTAAAAAAATTCAATCATCATTTACTCACCCTGTTGTCATTTTAAACCTGTGTGATTTTCTTTCTTATGCAAAACACAAAAGAAGATATTTTGAAAAATGTTGGTGTCCAAAAACTTGGTCCCCATTGACGTGTCCAAAAAAATTCAATGGGGACCAATTGTTTTCTCTTACCAACATTTTTTTAAATGATCTTTTTTGTTCTCCTAAGGGTCATACAGGTTTTAAATGACAAGAGGGTGAGTGAATGAGGACAGAAATTTCATTTTCGAGTGAACTATCCCTTTACATGGAAATAGCTGATGGAACAGAAACCTCCCTCTCTCTCTCTCGCTCTCTCTCTCTTTGTGTCTCATTGATTGAGGCGAATTCGGTGAGGTTGTCCGTCCTCTCATGCATGGCCTCAGGCTGTGGCTGTCAGTCTCACACCGAGGTAGTGATTAAATACGGGACAGGACGGTCTCTATCGACCTCCTCTGTGAACACGCACACGCTTCTCTATGACATGTAATATGGGGGGAGAAACAGCGACATGTCTAACGATAACGTCTGCTGATGATAAAGAGGACACTCACCTCCATCTCACTGTTTGCCAGACAGAGTTCAAGGACGAGTTGCACACTAATAATCACAGAGGGTCCAGAAGTCACTTTGATAACTGGTATTCGTCACATGTGACCTGGAAAGCAGTCACACACACTGGTGATAGTACTGGGTGATATTATGCGCTTCCTCGTTTGTTTAATGTACTCTTGCATGAAAGATTCATTCATAGCTAATTTACGGGCAATTTGCAGCAAATTTGCCGCAATGTTTGCCAGAAATTGGCCACGGGGAGTTGCTGGAACATTATATTTTTGCAAGGAATGCATTGGAACAGATTCTCTGTCAGCTTGTGTTAAATTATGCATGGCCATTTCTCAGCGTCCAGCCCCTGTTACTCGCGCACTCTTCTGTAATATTGACGTTCGGCTAAAGTTGACAACGACTCAATCTTTCTCTTTTTAGGACAGCGACCTCTTGACCTTTAACATCTCTGCTCATCACTCCTGGTGGAGCGAGCACGGGCCGGGCTGTTTTGGACGAGAGATCCCCGCCAGCGGAGAGCATAATGCAGACGCACAGTCCTACATATCAGTTACCGGGTGCATGATGGAGTACCAATACATAGAAGTTCTGCACGGCGGCTTTCAAATCCTTATCTCTGTAAGTCACTGCAAAACACACACACAAACAAATGTTATGTAGTACCTTATGAATACTGTAATATAAAAATGCGATTGGGGTGTGGTATTGGTCTTTGGCTCGATCTCACACAGTTAATACGTTTATACGTTTTTAACTTGATTATTTACACAGTGGTAAGAAGAGATTTCGAGTTATGCTGCGTTCGAGGTTAAGCCGAAGGTGGGAACATGCAAGTTTTATTGTTCCACCTCCGACCTCAATGTGTTTCAGTCAATCACGTGTCACTACGTTTGCCTTATACTATATTTATTATCTGAATTTATTTATACAAAAGCAAATAGAAAATTCACTTTGTGCTGAACGTACTTGAAAGTTTGTTTTTACATTTTCACATAAGGTAGCTCCACGCTAATGGTATAGTCACACAGGGCTATTCTTTTCCTTTAAATGGGTGACGTCATCATGTGTTGCCGAACTGAATTGTGGGTCCTTCAGCGTCACATCAACGGCATTGCTCATGGCAAGAGGTTGAAAATGTCTTTTCAAGCTCCAACGCAGTCGTCAGCCAATAAGATCGCCTTATGCAAATAACCTAGTGCAGGCACTAGCCAATTGCGTTCATGCAAGACCGGAGGAAAAATGTGATTGGCTGTTGTTACTATGACGATCTCGTCTGCCATGCTTCAGACAAGCATTGACGCTGATGTCCCGATTGAATGCAGTGTTACCCCACCCAAAGCATCTTGGGCATGACATCATATTACTCATCTCCTCCAAGTCGAGGTTGATGTCAGATGTTCGATATCAAATTCCGTTCCAGACATTCATTTCTGGGTTTGAGCTGAGAAATATCTGAAATCCGAATTGTCAGAAACTTGGTGTAAGCTTACATGGTGGTGTCAACTTAAAAAATGTAGTAGCCAGCCTACAGTCATATTTCTGGATTTTTACACTTCAACTAAACGGGATGATATTTTTTTTACTAAACAGTACCACAAAACACCACACAATTCAGGAAATTAATTCCTTAATGTTGTATCTTCTTGCAAATTATGTTACTTCCTAGACGATGATGTCATAAGGATTTGGCCTGTTTGCGTTGCTGGTCGATAAGTCCAGAGGAAGAAGAGAGAGAGAGAGAGAGAGAGAGATGCAAAAAGGCAGAAGTTCAAAAATTGAGCATCACGTGAATCTTGTGGACTTCATAGAGTTCCACGAAGTTAGGGTTATTCTTTTAATTTCCTTCATTCTTTAAACGTCTTATTTCTTGAAAAATAAAGTCTTAAACGAATAATCGTCTTAAAAGTTCATCTCATTGGGTCTGTTCTGCTGTAGCTCCATGCGTTTTAAGTAACTTAAGCAAGCTACTGAGAGGCTCCATGAAGTAGAGGGGGTCCATGAGTAGACATGATTCTTTCTCCCTCTCCCCCTTATCTCTCTCTCTCCCCCGCTCTCTCTCTCTCTCTCTCTCTCCCCCGCTCTCTCTTCTCTCTCTCTCCCCCGCTCTCTTCTCTCTCTCTCTCTCTCTCTCTCTCTCGCCAGAACGAAAAGTTATATTTGTTTTATACCATGGTCTGTTTGAATACTGGATTCTGATTGGCTGGAAGGTGTGCGTTAAAAGCCTTAAACACATTAAAGGATTTTGAATTTCGACGAGACAACCACCTCTGCTCTGCATCGATTATCCCTTTCATATTTATTATAATTTGATAACAATAATTTAAAAAAGTTTGTAACACTGAAGAGTAAATATTTATTTTAGCACCCATGGGCAAAGCAGACATAAAGCATCTTTTTCAAAATTCACCAGAACACCGCCCTACTTTTACTGAAGCTTATAGCCACCACGCACTATATATACGCTAACTATATGTACAGTATAATACCATCTTACACATAACATGATCTATAAGTAACCTTAAAATACGTCTTCATGTACTCTTTAATTACTGTGGTAATTCGTTGTTTGTCTACACTCAACCATTTCTTAAAAGTTCTTCAAAACCTCACCAGACGAAAGTGTTCCCTACATACTCTGTAAATGTGTAAAACGCCCCTCTCTGACTACCGAGGCCCTGCTGCTGTGTTGAAATGGCCCCTTGAGTTGAGGTTTGGCACGCCTTCAGGTTTTATTCGGGCAAACGCAGCACATTACAACTGCAGGCCGCTATAAGCTCATATTCCACAAGGAAAAATTTGCTTTCTTGGTTTGTTTAATTGGTTTTATCTAAGTCCTGTGAGTTTTATATTCACACTTTGTGCTTAATTTTTTCCCCTTCATATGAAGTATATATTCCCTATGTTCACACACAGGCTGTTTTTGAAAGGACTTAGAAACTATGAGTGGAAATTATAATTTAGGTTGGTTGGAGAGCGAGTGCCGGACATTTCTCCAGAATGATGATTATCGGCTCATGCCTCAACAATACACACTTAAGCTAACTTCAGGGTGAGGGTTGAACAAAGCGGTTTGCAGGGAGTGGTGGGGGCTTATACACCCCGTATACAGTCAAGTACCTGCAGGCTTCTTCAGTATGAACACAAAGATTTGTTGGACGTTTCTTTATCTACAGTTCACAATTGTACACAACTTGAAAACCTCTTAGTATTTAGAAATTCAATGAATGCACAGAAGAATAGGAAGGTCCCTCAATATCAAGAGTCAAAGAGTCATATCAAAGATAAAATATATTAACAAGATGTGATCCAATCGTCAATGGATAAAAACTGACGATTGTCTGGGACAGAGCTTATGTGAGATGCTTGCCAGCCTGTGTGCATGCGCAGTATCTGAATTAACCTCAAAAAAGGTGATTTTTAACGCAATAAAAGCTATCAGCAAACCAAAGTTATGGTACAGTCCATATCAGAAATATGCGATTTAATAGTGATTTTTTTCCAGAGATTAAAATATCTGCCTTCCACTATTCAAGTAGATAGAACTGTTGACTAGCTATGACGTAAAAAACAGCCCAGAGGCTGCCGAGTAGTACGACTACTGTAAATGGACTTGAGTCATGTACAGTCTTGAAATGCAGACGCCATATACTTGCAATTTTACTATACTTGAATACTATTTTTAGACTATATTATTTACTACAGTGAGCTGGTGACAGTTTTTGGGGCTGTACTTAACATTAATTTTCTCTATGCAAGATATAATATTGGTTTATTTCTCATGTTTCTTGACAGCTGTAGTGAGACTCACCTGGTAGGCTATTCGATTGGGAGCGAGACATTTGTCACCTGCGTGCTTAAGATTGGGGGAGGTTGAACACTTCATAAACATTCCAGAGATGTGCGATATTATTTGGGTGTGAACATCGCTGTGTATCTGTAGAACTAGGTCACTATCAATCCGCTTGTTGAAGTCAGTTGTTCATGCTTCTGAGAATTTCAACACAAGAGTCACAGGGTAGAGAGAACAAGAGAGCTGAGATAGTAAAGATGACAAGAGAACAACTAAGAGAGTCATCACCGCAGTAGCTGTGCGAACACCATCTGCTTTTCCCATTAGTGTAACTCATGAGGGAAGTTACCTGTGGAAGTTCATAAACATTGCCCTTCACATACGACCTCTTTCTCGGTCGTTCATCCTTTATCACTGCTCTGTGACCACTTCTGAGGGTACTGTTTGTGCCTTCTGTAAACCTATTCCGGCGGGACTCTCTTTGAGGGGCTTTCATAAATTTGTATTTCACAGAGAGACTTTGGAAGTGTAATCCTGTCCAAATCGATCTTGTCTGTTTTTCTTGCACGACCTTGGTAGAATTGAACTACTGTTTTTTATTTACTAACCTTACTGTCCTCTGAAATCTAATCCTTCTTGGATTGTTTGCCGTATAAATTGCAGATTTATTTTATATTTTTTATATTTTGGTCATGTTAAATAGATGCACCAATGCTAAATTTCTCCACCTATAACGAAAGCCTATTACAAGTAATATCTGCTGATACCGGTACCAATTCTAAAGATTAAATTAATATAAAAACTTATTGAACATTGAATTGAATGTCCATTTAAAATGTGAAAATTATGCATGAATGATGCATATCGTGTCTGTTTCAATTGGTTTAGTATCACCCAAAAATTAAAATTCTTTCACCATTTATTCAGTCTTATATCATTACAAACCTGGATGAATTTAGTTCTTCTGCAGAACATCGAAGACAATATTTTGAAGAACGCTGGTAACCAAACATTGGCCCCAATTGACTTCCATTGTATGGACACAAAACTGTAGTCCCGTCTGAATCAATACACAAAATCACAATCCTGGATGTCATTTGGAAAATAAATCTGGTCTGCAGAGACACCAAAAGTTTTCACTTTTTTGACTTGCCGTTAGAGTTTTTCACTTTACGGAATGTTTCTATTTTATCAGCATCAGGTGGTGAATGAGTTAATCCCACTTTGTCCCTATCTTTCTCAGTTTTTCGCACATCTCTCGTATCTCAGCTGCTCCTCACTGCAGTTAAACACTGAAGTGCAGATAAGACAGCTGCTTCAGATTGAGGAGATTGTCTTGTCAGGGTGATGTGGGAATTCATCACTTCCTTCCCATCATGCCTTGCCTTAAGGAGTGACAGTATGGCTGTCAATAAAAGGCTATTGTTCCATGATTTTAGGTCCCTGTATAAATTTCGTTTTTTTCTTGGCCAAAACATACTTAAAGAAACATTCATATACAAACTATCACAGACGCAGCTTGTTTACACATCCATCGAGATTGTTACTGAAGGCTGGAATACACTTCATTAACATCTGAACAGATTAAAAAGAACTAGACCTCACACACTTGCAGACTTTCTGAAAGGTTGCAGAAAAAAACAGAGACACACAACGTGATCAGATCTGCAGACTAGCGCAACAATTCCAGACTGAAAGTCTGGGCAAAATCTGACCAAATATCTTGTTGTGTTTTCCAGCCTTTAGTCCATGTCTTAGAACATGATTAATAAAAGTTTCACTTCAAAGTGTGTTCCGTTCTCTCTGAGGCTGTTTATACACTTATCATGTTTTATACACGTGTGTAAGTGGCTTTTGATCAGACGTGGTCGGCTCCAAATATCTGAAACCTCTTTGTCTGCTCTGCACTCAACAGAGGTGGAATATTTTTGCACAATTATGAATCTCCGATCTGGTGGTGTGTGTGTTGTGAGAGATGTTATGAAGTGATGTCGTTCTGTGTTTCTCACACACACGCATGTCTGGTTTATTATCTTCGTGGGGACAGTCTTTAAGCGTAATTATTTTATACTCTACAAATAAAATACTGTTCTGTATTTTATGCTCTACACCAGTGGTTTTCAAACCCTGGGTCGTGACCCTCGGTTGGGTCGCGCAAATTAAAATATGGGTCGCCAGGATGATTTAAGAAAAATTTTACTAAAATTATAAATTACATTTTATTATACAGTAATAAAGATAACAACATATTTTTTTATAGAAATACACCTAATTGTATTTAAATACAGGCAAAATAAGTCCATAAATCAAACACGGTATCACCTGACCCATGTAAATTGTGCGCAGTGTCGTTGACGCAAGCCATTTTTCTTGTGGGTGAAAAATCCCTTTGACTTTGAAACTCCAGAATCAATCGCTAAACTGAATTTAACCTCTGAAGAAGAATCAAAATGCTTCATCTTACTTGTGACAGCACGTTGAAGACTCATCACAAAACAGTAAAATTGTCTTCGTTCTGGATCGGCCTTTCCACGAAGTATCCAATGCTGAGCAAAGCAAACATTTTATTGCTACTACCCTTCACAACCACCTATATGTGTGAAACTGGATTTTCAGTTTTGACCAAAATAAAGAGGAGACAGCGAAATAAACTGGATGCTTCTCCGGACATGCGTGTTGCCCTTTCGTCTTGCGATCCAGCTTGGGAACAGATTGTGCAGAATAAGCAGGCCCACCCTTCTCATTAAGTAAGTTTTATAAACACATAGACACGCGCACATACTCATTATTTACCCCAATCTCGCTCCGTAGGCTAATATATATGTGTAGCTATTACGTGTGGGCGCCTTTCTGTATACGTATATACATATAAAGAAATGCGCGCACAGGTTATTATATATTATATAATATTTATGGTGGGTCGCCAAATCTTTTTTTTTTTTTTTTAGGGTCGCTCTTTAAAAAGTTTGAAAACCACTGCTCTACACTACACAAGTGAAAGTGACGTGTGCGCATTTTCCTTCTCCAGCTCTCCTTGGTTGACACGTGGGTGTGCTGTGTGCTTTCCTGGAAAGAAAAGTCGTTACGAAACAGATTTTCATGATCCAAAAAAACTTTCCGGAACCTATACGAACGCTGGGGGAGTGTATCGAGCAGAGAAATACTATGAAATTATTTTTGTGCCAATAAAAATGAACGCAAAACTAAAAAAACTTCCAAAAATATACAATGAGAAAGAAGAAAAACACTTGGATAATGAAAACAATAAACTCAAATGCAAAAATGAGACATGATTTTCAAATAAACTGCTTTTTTCTTATCTAAGTTTCGTTTTTGCAAAAAAGATTTTGAATTCACTGCTAGATTTTTCATTTGCGTTTTCAGAGTTTTCGTTTACGCTTTTCGTTCGCCTCTGTGGCACAAATCTCAAGTGCGGGTGGGATTTATGTCTGCTTTATGCTGATTGGCTGGTGGGTTTTTTGATTGACAGCTGCGACAAGGAAGTCGATAGTGAAGATACCTTAACAGATTTTAGAGAGCGATCTGCATGCTGTTATCTTAACCATAAAATACCACGTCATACGTCCTACTCGTTTTTTGACAAGTTGGCCATGTTAAGGATGAGAAGCCAGCATGTTGAACATTGTAAATAAGTCAGAATGCATAAAACCCTGTGGCATCCTCCCTTTAAAGAATGTCTGATGTGATTGGGATCTTTAGCAGATCTCAGATCAGGCAATAGTGCTGCAGGTCCAGACTCTATTAAAATTCAGGATCAGATGACAGAACCAGGCCATGTGTAGAGCACGTGACTGATATCTGCATCGTAAGTAATTTCCACATATTTTGTTATTATTCATCTTTATTGGGGAGAATTAACACAACAATGTTCTCAGAATTTAGAATAGGCTGTTAATTATGTTACTGACATGATATCTGAATTTGGTTAAGATATTTAAAAAGTTCATGATAAAAACTATTTATACACACAACACACCATTGATTTGATGAACGTGTTATTAGTTTTTGAATAAAAATGCAAACCACCTGGGAACATATACTAGAAGTCTCACTAAAAGACAAAATGTTTGGCATAATATTTTCATGTTTTTCTTTTTAGTTAATTTATTTTATGATGAAAGATAGTGGAGCAGAAATTCATATATTACAAGATAATGAGCTGTGCCACTTTTTTAAACACCATTAAACAAAGCTGCAAATTTGAAAATCCAATACTTTTTTGTTTTTAGCTATCTCAAAATGTTCTACTTCTAATGTATAGCATCACAGTAAATAACATTTCAAGAGAAGGGGTCAAATCATTGTTTAAGGCAAATTCAACAAAATCAATTTTGAAACAAATCCATTCATATCTCTGGGCTTATTAGGACTAGACAGAGATATTGAAAATTGAAATACCTGGTATGAGAGACATCCAAAGGCAAATGTTTGAGAAAACATTCAGTAGTCTCAACTTTAACAGTTTAATCTGAACGATGAATCCATAAAAATCAAGCCAGTTTAGTGAAAACCCCACACAGGTGTCCTAGAGTAACTGGGTAGTTGACAAATACACCATACCATGTGTCCTATTGTGTGACAGCAATTATATTAAAAGGATTGTTCCTCTAAATTAAAAAATCATGTCATTATTTTATTTATTCATCCTCATGATGTTCAAAACCTGTATATGTTTCAGTGAAAGTCAATGGTGGCCCGTTTTGTTTGGTTACCAACATTCTTCAAAAATAACTTCTTTTGTTTTCTTCTGAAAAACAACACTTACAGCATACAGGTTTTGAATGAGTGGGAACAATTGATAAAATGATAAAAAATTGTCATTTTGAACAGTACATCTTTTGTATTTCATTTAAAACCTAACAAACATCCATTTTTGAGTTGTTTTGCTTGAAAGTGCTTGTTCCTCCTTTCTTTAAAAATATGGTTTCTTACCAACCTATCTGCTTTGAACATTAGGCTGTTATTAAATAAGTTTATTAATTCTTGTATCATGTGTGGGAAGTGCTGGTTTCGAGGGTTAACTGTCCATGTGGATGCATTTGGTCCCCACAATGTAGTCCTCACATTATATTACATATATATGGTTGACACTTGTATCCAAATCGACTTACAGTGTATTCAAGGTTTATTTTTTATCAGCAGGCAAAACCTGGCCCACACAAACACACATAAATAGATTTAAGGTTAATAAAACATGTTAATCGAGCCAGCTCCCCGCTGCAGTTGACAGTCTGACCGTTGACATTTCCTCTGATGCCACTGGTATTTCACACTCCTACTGTGTAATAAAAACTGATTGGAGCTCTGAATCACTTTAACCTGCACAGAGCGAGTATGACAGCCGTGCGTCTCACCTGCGCTGTGGCGCTCAGCCACATGGCCGCATACACAACCCTTCAGACGTCTAACTCTTAGAATGTGTGCCAGTATCTGTTCCTCTCTCTTTTACACATACAAACACGGCATTCGTTTTTCCCGGAAGGTGTGCACGAGGCCCTCTGCCCAATGACAGATTAATTGGATTGGATTGCTGCCACATACTGGGAGTTGAGTTTGCCCTGTGCGTTTTCGAGCATAGCTGTGCCATCTGCCTCTGTGGCTCATTCCCATCAATATGCCTGGCGTACACAGATACAAACACACACACACACACACACACACACACACAGGGACTGTTCGCTCTGCACAGAACTTTGTATAACTCTCTCTAATTTCTCTTTACTCTGTTATTGGCCGCGTGTTTCTGCTAATGTCTGAATGGTTTTTAAGTGGTGCTTGAAAAGACAAGCTTCGCTATTGCTCATATTTACACTCATGGGTCTGAACAAACTCCTAACACTGAGCGTTAAACTTATCGTGCATAACTTGTCTTCCATTGAGTTTGCTACGGACATAAGGTTTTGTTTTTGATTGAAGACCACATTTCCTAACAGTCTTTTTGAGGATGTTCTAAATACAAGCCATGGAAATCAGTGCTGAAAAGGAGTCAACACAGTTGTTTTTGAGGCTGACCTTGCATTTGCATTTGTAGGAGTCTGACTTTCAGACGCAAAAAGCATGTAAGGAACATGTAAGCATGAAATATTTTAATATATCGCTCAACATGATTTACCAACATTTGCTCTTGTCGATTTCCTTCACTTTTATTTGACGCGCAAAAAAAGCATTACAAACCTTGTGAGTTTGTAAATGGGCATTGCTATAAAGCACCCAGAACTCCCTAGCAACTACCTAGAGTACCCTAACAACTAAATACTGTAGCAGTTTGTTAAAACCGACTTTGAACAACATAGCGACTACATAGCAACAACACAGCATCACGTGCAGTTCATGTCCAGCATCTATCAGTTTCAAATGATCTCCAAATCCAGCGTTATATCCACCTTTTTAATATAACATCCATCACATAAACGGCGTGAACAAACAGACACATCTAAAGTACAGCGCAGATAACCATGATGACATGCAGGTCTCACTCATCGGTTGGCTTGTGGGCGGTCGCTTTCTTTCGCCTGGCACAGGGATCCAGAATTAGAAGAAAGTTTCATGAAACAGGTTGGAGTGCTGGGGGAGTGTATCAAGTACAGAACTACTACGTAATACGTCCGACTCGTTTTATAAAAAGTTGACCATGTTAAGCATGAGAAGCCAGCACGTTTGTAAAACATTGTAAAGAAGTCAGAATGCATGTCATAGTATGATACCCGATCTTTAAGCAAAAACCAAAAGTTCTGATAACCAATAGGCAGTTTTAGATGCTACTTGAAAATGTAGTCGTGGGCAAACCTATGTTTTCCGACTTTCTCTCTCAATCCACTGATATGTTTCTTTTTGTCTCCACAGCTGATGGGTTTCATCTACGCCTGCTACGTCATTAGCGTTATCACTGAGGAGGAAGATAGCTGTAAGTATCTGTCTCTGTCTCCTTTCGTTGTCCGTCTGTTTGGCAGTAGCTGTGAAGCAATGAATGTTGACATTTGTCTGGTCAGCTCAAAGGTGTGCGTGTGATAAGAGGAACGGACTTTACCTACACGTACACTTTGCAGTTTTACAGCTTACTTCATAAACTTGATACGTTATATTTACATCTGATTGTAGTGTTACAACCACTTAAGTGTCTGTAGCTTTTTTTGGTTGAAAAAAAACTCTGAATAGGTCTAAAGCGTATGAATTATCAAAGCTTAAGCACATTAAATATTTATTTGCAAGGCAAACTAGAGCACAATGCTTGGATATGAAGTACCCTCCACTTTTATTGGCACCCTTGGTAAAAATGAGCAAAGAAGGCTCTAAGAATAAATCTGGATTCTTTCTCCTTTTAATCTTTTCTTAAAAAACAATCCACAATATTCCAACATTTCATTAAAGTAAAACAATTTGAATTGTGGGGAATATAACATTATGGACTCATTTTTCTCTTTTCACACCCTTGTCACAATTATTGGCACCCTTAGAAATTCTTATTTGTAAAATATGTCCCAAGTATATTCCCATTGATATTTACATTATTTTAGCACACCAAGGTTACTAGAAACAGGATGTTGTCCAGTCACGACTTCTTGTTTTACACAGGAGAATAAATATAAGAAACACAAAGCCCAAACCCCCTTAATCATTTATCACAATAGATATAACCAGAGAATATAGTTCTGATGTGCAATATAGTTCTGTTGAACCACACAAAATACAAAATGGCTTTAAGGAAATAGTTAAACAATAAAAAACCTGATATCCAACATCAATGCATTGATCTAGAAGTTTTAATGGACTGGAGATGTTGAACATCTGCTTGAAACAGGATGTGTGTCTATATTGTCTCAATGCACATTTGTGTGGCTAAAGACGCTTCAAAGAACACAGATGGAAATTGCAGTAATCAGTTGAATTTTGGGGTCAGAAACCTTTAACAAAAATGAAGAAAAACTGCACCTCCATCACCACAAATTGTTTGGGACACTGTTCAAGAAACAAATCGTCTCCTCTCATGGAAAAATAAACTCCACCGTATTAATCTGCCATACTGGAACTGTGGCATATACTGGAACTGGAACTTCAACCAGGATGGGGGTTTATGGCCATATGATATGAAAAATCGTAATTTTTGGCACCAATAACACAAGATAGGACAGGGATTAAAAACACCCCATGTCCACAGTTAAGTATGTCGCCAGGTCTTCATTGTTGTGAACCTACTTTTATACCAAAGGTCCTGCACATCTTGTTCAGATACATGGCATCATGTGTTATATCAAATACCAACGAGATAAAAAATCAAAACCTGACTTGCTCTGCTAGAATATTATAATGGGTCATGCTTAGATCTTCCATCAGCACATTGGTTCAAAACAAACATCAAAATCACTTGTGTCACTGAACATAAAATCAAGATCCTGCCATAGCCATAGCAGTTCCCTAACCTGAATACCAAAGAAGATGAGTGGGATGAACTGAAGATAAGAGAGCGCCAAGATTTGAAGGATCTTAAGAGATTCTGTAAGAAGAATTGGACTCGGAAGACTTGTCATAAATCCTCAAGCCTAGTCAGACATAAAAGAAAAGAGTTTGCTGTTTTTCATGCAAATGGAGGTTGCAGAAAGTTTTGAATACCACGGTGCCAATAATTGTGACTAGGGTGTATCAGAGAATTTTTTTTGTCATAATGTGATATTTCCCCCACTTCAAATTGTTTTACTCTAGTGAAATGATAAAATATTGTCGATTTTTTAAATAAAAGATTGAAAGGAGAAACAATGCAGATTTATTTTTACAGCCTTCTTTGCTCATATTTACTAAGGGTCCCAATAATAATGGAGGGCACTGGATTAGTTTCCCTTTTGAAAAAAAGGTGTTTCTCAAAGTATATAGTGTAAACAACTTAAAATTTGAATAACTTTAACAAATTATAAATTGCTCTGACACATCAACATGCATATTTACGTTTCGACCTAAATATTTTCGTGCACTTTAATCACACATGTGTGTAACTTCTAGTAGTACTTTTTAATCTTTTTCAAGTGGGAGTGAACCACAGTAAACCCCCAAGTTTGAGAATAACACCCAGCCCTATTCATACAGGCCAAACAACAGACCTCAACCCACAGCCAATGTTTACATTTTTCTACCCCTCTCATGAAAAGTGGGAAATGCTGTTCTTTCATTTTCCACAGATGAACATTTCTCTGGAGGTTTGAATCCTCAGAGTCAGCAGACACCACAGAAATAATTTACTTTTATTCTTCCTGTTCGCCTTTGTGTTCTGATGACCTATGATCATCATCGGACACTTTCGAGGACATGACGTGATGCGTCTGTTTGTGTTGTACAGCAGGGGTTCTGTAGACTGATAGAAACCTGGCTGAGCTTTACTCTGTCTGCTTACATTTATGGGCAAAATATTTCTTTTGGCCGGATAGGAAGAAACTGCTGACCCTGGACAGACAATAAATAAAACATGTGGGTGTTTTAAAAATATATAAATCAACATAGAGAATTAAAGGAGTCACTCCTGTCCTTATGAAACCTTGTCTCTATATTTTGTATTTTTTTTTCATAAATTATTATTATTAGTCACCCTGTACCCTGCTTGTCACTGGGGTTTGCAAAATTTAACCAATAAAAAGTATTAAAACTGCTTGTCAACTTTGACAGCGTAGTATTTATTCATTTAAAAAATACAGTGTTTTTTTGGACATCCATGGTTTCTGAAGGACAGTGACCATGTTGAAGTAAACATGTTAACTTTGCCTCAGAATATTAAAAAATTTCTTATAGGAGATTATATGAATTAAACAATGAAAGGCAATTGTTTGGATACAGTAAGAGTATAGAGGTATTGAATGAATGTGGCATCTTAGTTCAGTTGATTTGAGCTTAGAAGAATTTAATGAGGAGATCTATATTGATATTGATATACACCATATGTGATACGAGAACATGACTCTCAATCTGACAAATACAAATACAGCATTTGGTCCTGGTATCAATTGTTTTATGATCCTGTGAAAATGTGACCATTGAAATCCTTTACAAAGATCGTAAAAAAAATCTTTTTTGATCATAGACTTGGCAAAACGGAGCACAATTTGAGACATTGTTGCAATCTTTTTGGAAAGTCTTGAGGAGACACATGTGAGATTGCAGTCTAAACCAATTTAATGAAACTATTGAGAGATCTTACTGACCTTCCCTAGAAGATCTGTTAGTTGTGAATTGATGGGCTAAAGCACTTTTCTTTTCCTCATGTTACGTTGCGGAATGATGGATGATTTTGTGTGTGTGTGTGTGTTTGTGTGTATGTGTGAGTGTGTGTGTGTGTGTGTGTGTGTGTGTGTGTGTGTGGGTGCATGTTTGTGTGTGTGTAAGCAACCCAGTGGGTCTATTTTCTATCATGCAAAGCTGTGTGTGGTTCATTTACACGCTCATTTGAAGCTGGGGATTTGATTTCTACACTGCACTTTCTTGCCTCTGAAGTTTCTCTTTACTCTCTCTCTCTCTTTCTCTCTCCACAGGTGATTTGAATAATAATATGTCAGGCTTAATTTCTTCCCTCGGTTCTTCTTCTCCTTCGTTCGCTCTTGCTCTCATCTCTCACCACACTCTCTCTCTCCCTCTCTCTTTCTTCAGCTCTCTGTTTCTGTTTTAAATGACTTGCATCCATAATTAGGTTGTGGTCCCACTGTTACGGCCGACTCATTAAAAGCCGCAGTAGTCTCTCAGCACAAGTGTGAATGTAACTAATGATACCGGAAAGACCAGTCTGTCTACCAGCTGCAGGGACGCGGGGGATCTCGGGTACCGATCTAAGCCCCGTTCTTCCTCCGTAAGACCTTCCTTTACCAGAAGAAAGGCAAACCTTGGCCTCGCACCAGAAACATAAGAGCGTGGGTTGAAAGGACAGAGAAAGAGTGTGTGCGGGACCACAAGAGTGTGTTAGTTATCAGTGTGCAGCAGATTCCTGTGTGGACCGAGAAGGAGCTGCTTTTTATGAAAGTGGGTCAAAATAATGCAGTGTTGAACGTTAGTGCCACTCCTCTCTCGAGAGTGGGATAGATTCAAAGAGAATATATTATGCGTGTGAGCTTGAGTGGTCTTTTTTCAAGAGCGCTGTGTCTGATCTCTACCTGTGATACAAGACCAAGCTGACTACCAAGAACAAATCTGTCAGAGAAAGAGAGGGAGGGAGAGAGAGAGAGAGAGAGAGAGAGAGAGAGAAGCGAGCATGTACACGCATTTACCTGGTTGTCTAAATGAGCATAGAACTTTTATTTGAAGCAAATTATAATTTACACTATTAAATATCAAAGTACTTGCCTAATGTTGTGACAATACGTAATATATAAACACAATTTGCACATACTGTGTTTAAAACCGAAGGGATTTCTTCATAAGGGGACTCAAGGGGGTCCCTCAGATAAATTGAAATGACAATTCTGAAATAAATTTAAGTAGATTTTTTGTTTCTCTGTACAAATGTAAGCTTGTGATATGATTTACTAGTTGCATGCAGCTCTCTGATAACGGTCCACTTGGACTCAAAGTTATAGTACAACTCTTTAGGGTAACTTACTCCCTCTCTCTTTCTCTTAGTTCGTACTGTATTTATCCGTTCTATTTTGGGGTTTTGAACTCCTTATATAAATTGGACACATAGCCTTAGCCAAACAGTTTTGTTTACTGTTTACATCAAACAGCCTATGAGTTTATTACTCAACTAATGCTCAGCATTTATAATTATAATATTATTACAGAACTTTATATTATTTGGATAATTGGAATAAATATAATCTGTTGCATAGAACTGAATGAAAAATAATGTTGTGTTGTTTTACCACATTTCTGTAAAAAATAGTTTAAAAGAATTAGTGGGCCCATTAGAGATGATTCAATATGTGACCCTGGACTACAAAACCAGTCTTATGGGTGAATTTTTTGAAATTCAGATTTTTACATCATCTGAAAGCTGAATAATTAAGCTTTCTATTGATGTATGAGTTGTTAAGGAAAGGACAATATACTACGGAGATACAGAAGTTTATAACTCTTGAATCTGAGGGTGCAAAACAATATTAACATTGAGAAAATCGCCTTTTAAGTTGTCCATTAGAGGAGCTGTAGCAGGCCATCTACTCACAAAAATAAGGTTTTGATATATTTAGGGCAGGAAATTTACAAAATATCTTCATGGAACACGAGCTTTACTTAATAGTCTAATGATTTTAGGTATAAAAGAAACATCAATAATTTTGACCCATACAGTGTATTTTTGGCTTTTACTAAAAATGTTCCCATACTACGTAAGACTGGTTTTGTGATCCAGGGTCACATATTAGCACTGAGGCAGAAGAAGAGAGGGACTTTGAGACCGTGTCTACACCGACCGTGACCGTCACGACGCGACACATGGGTTGTTCTAATGGGATTGTCGCTTTGCGCAGCATCCAGTGTGTACAAAATGATAATGGGTTTTAATGCAACGTAATTTTGTTGCCAACATTTTTCAAAATATCATCTTTTGTGTTCTGCAGAAGAAAGTCAAGAGTTTGTGTTCAATAAGAAGCTTTTGGTAATATTACCTTCTGAGACTGCCATTGCACAACATGTAGGGGACACATTTTTCGTACGTTATGATTTGGGAGGCATCTCACATACTACTTAGGACCGATAGTTTGTGAATTGGGATGCAGGGAGAGTCTCTCCATCTTTCGGTCTTCTGGCTGTATACAAGTTAGGAATGAGAATGAAAGAGAGCATGTATCAGATCTGTGTTTATATTTTTAGTGTGAAGCCCATCAGACTGGGCTGATCGATGCCTGTAATTTAATAAATACAAATCATCTGGGTGTGAGGTATATGGTGCTGAAATACTCCAAACTACAGTAAAGCCTGTTACACTTAATTTACTCTTAATTTTCAAATGAACTATATCTCCTGTAGACACTGTTCGTTGTAAATAATTATGTCTGAGTATTATCATACAAAATTTTGTAGTACATAGATGTTCCAGTGTTTATCTTCACATTCATATTCTTTCATTCATATTCATGTCATGCATTGTTTTTGTGCCTAGTGATCATTTCATGATTCATTTGTGCTCCTCACGGCTCATTTCCAACTTTCTTTTGGTTCGTTCTTTAATTTCATCTTTTGTTTGGTTTTCAGTTGATTTTATTGGTGGATTTGACCCATTCCCACTCTACCATGTCAATGAGAAACCATCTCATCTTCTGTTAAAGCCCATGCATCAGTAAGTACCTGTGTATATGTGTGTATATATTTGTTTGTTTGTTTGTTTAAATTTGCAGCTTAACTTCTGCAGGCCAAATGTTTGAAAATGTCCTTACAAATGTAGTGAAGCATGTCAAATGTCACAAGAAACATAGTAATTTTAAAATATAAATATAAAAATAACAGTATTTTTTATCTTGCGGGTGACCGCTTTGGTCACCATTAAGAAAACTGTTTATAAATCAAACTAAATTATATTTTTATGAAAACGTTAAAATGCTCAAATTGTCTGTGATGGTTAGAGTTTGCACACTATATAAAAATCATTATGTCTATGGAAAGTTCCCATAAAACGTGTATGTGTGTGTGTGTCAGATCTTGTTACACATGTCTCTGCCTGCCCTTATCTAAAACATTAATTAGTTTTTAATTATACAAATTTTAATTAGTGTAAGTTCTTAACTTATCCATTAATTAGGCATTCAGATTTTGTCCAGTGAGATACTGTATTAAGACTGGGGAATTACAGTAATATGTTGATATTGGCTCGCTTTGTATAACATGACATTTGTTTAGCACAAGACAGAAATGTATCTGCTCTTCCTAATAAATTACAAGAGGGAATGAATATAGTGCTCATCAAATACTAAAAAAAATGTTTTATGTATTTTTATTGACTTTACCATTTATATGTATACATAGTACAACCAACAATACAGAACATGAAAGGGGTAAAAAAAATACAGCACATAAAAAAGAATATGAATAAATACGTACAAAAAAATCCCACATGAACATACTAAAACACAAAAATGGGTAAAAAACATTTACCATGTACAATAAACTGACCTAAGATAAATTTTCCAGTGCTATAGCTTTAATGCATAAATTAACACATCCTTTCTAAAACCTCAGTTTCGTCCAGTTTCAATTTTTTTTTAAAGTACTCCATATCTCCTCAAAGGTTTTATATTTATCCTTTACATATAAAATACTTTTCCATTGGCATGTATGATCCCATTTCTTTGAACCAGCATCTTATGTCAGGGCCTTTAACACATTTTAATGTAAAGAAATAACCCGTTTTGCTTGTAATATACACATATCCAAAAACAAATATTCTTTTTATTTAAAGTCTTTTTCCACAAATACTACAAAATTATTAGAGTTTATGTAATTGAATCAGTTTGGGATATTCTTATTGTAATACAGTTCAAAGTAGGGAAGGAAGGAGGCGGAGCCGGCAAACATTTAAAAACCTTTAATCAAAACAAACAAACAATAATACAGAAGTAAAAGATCGGCAGCCACCTCACGTAGACAGCCGCCCACAAGAACATAAATACAAACGTAACGTATGTCTGGGCCCGGTCCTCTCTCATCGTACACTCTGCCGCTCGTCCTTTTATGCATCCTATCTCCACTATGAGAGATACGGAGCCGTTATCACTCACAACGGCCCCGCGTCATTCCCTCACGGCTCTCGTCCCGCCTTGCTCGTCGCACTTATCATACAACACTATATTATTTTTATATGTAAAGTAAGACAAGTATATCTTCTAATCGTATCTTTTCTGCAAATCCTTACCAAAGCTAGGATGTGTCTTGTTTACATATTTTAGTAAATTTTGGTTAAAGATTTTTAAACGAGCATGAATTCTTTACCACAAAGCTATTAATGCGAGGTAGCAAAGTAAATCAGGTAAATTTTAATATTTATTGAATTTTTATCTTGTGGCCACTGAGCAACAGCCATTGACATAAAAGGGAACTCCGACTGCAGATGTCTTCAAATAGGGCTATGATTGACCTCACTTGTTCTTTACGACATATAATAATAAAGTTCTTGATTGAGACAGCCCATTCATCTTCTTTACAAAGCGCTGTGGAGTAGAATCCCACTGCAAATGATTTTAAGACTGATACACTGACAGTGCAGTCGTAAGCTTCTCTACTACCTGCTGCTATATGTCCTCAATCTCAAGTCTTGTTCTTACGTGTGAAGTGTTTTTCATTCAGGGAATATGGTTCAGGGAAGTGGTCCCTCTGAGCCCAACGCTGGCCTCATTTCAATAAACCTTGAATTATGCACGATGTTTAATGAGTGTGTGTGGAAGAAGCCTTTTTAATTTCAATATGTGCACATGGAGGTGCTAAATGTGTTAGATTGGCCCTGGGGACAGTTCTCATGACAGTTTAATCAGAGAAGCTGAAAATGAGACAAGTGCTCGTCCTGCATCTAGACACACATGCATTTCACAGTCACAGGGATTTTAATGAATCACCCAGCAGGTGTCCGTGTGTTTGAAAAAGAAATGATTTCCTTTCGTTTCATAAGTGTGAGTTTGATTTGAGTCATCCACATCTCATAGGAATTTGCCGGACCTTAATATCTGTGTCAAAAGTCACAACATGTTATTTTTTAATGTGGCAGAATCAACCTGACTGCAATAGGTTACACCAACAAAATTTCACTTTATTGGTTTGAGTAGAAGTTTATTTTCGGGTGACCTTTGCAAGTTATCACTTTTTGCGGCGTATTTTTTATTCAATAGTGGCCAACAGTAATGTCAAACTCTAGAAAATCGACATCTTCGCTATCTATGCAAAAATATTATTTAAGATATATTAAAACAATTTGGAGTGTAAACTCAGCTTTGAGAAGAATTAAAGGTACACACCACATAAGCGTACTTGCTAAATCAATTTAGTTTGATGAAGTTTGAGAATGACTACAAAATATTTAAAGAGATTTTTTGTATATTCTTTTTTGACATGTTTATTCAGTGTACAATTCAAAATACAATTTTTTGCTTTGGCTTTGAAACAAGTTATAATGTATAAATTGTAATAACAACAACAATAATTATAACTATTGAATAAAATAGAGACCATTTAGAACAAATTTTTTCTGAATTTACTATTTATAGGTATCTGTTTAGGTACAATTATCAGTTTTGATTCATTCTGGAACAATATATCTCCCAAATTTCTATTAAAAATATTGTAACTATTTGCTATTATTTGAAGAACATGATGGAGAGACGGGTCAAATATCAGAAATTATGCGCTGTAATTTTTCAATAAAAATCTTTATTTCAAAAATCATGTTTTCGTCTTTTGTTATCATGTTTTTATTGGGCTTTATTGTGTTGGTTAGCTGTATTTTTTTAGTTATTATGCCTTAAATCAAAACAAACCAACTGCATTTTGACTGATATTATTGGAATGCACAATAAAGACAGATGATTTTCGAAAAATAGTTATCTCTTTTTGGACATAAACTCTTCTTTGTATATGTAGTAAGGAAAAGTAAAACATTTAATTTCATATGATTGCCTTAATATTTTTTACATTACAATAATAAAAGTCTAATGTAAAATAAAAAAAATTCAAAGACGATCTTGAAAATAATACTATTTACAATTGTTTTAACCATTTCGGTATATACTTTAAAACCTAGCATTTTGCAAATTAATTTTGTAAAAATACCATAAAAGTTCACCGTTTTGTCTATACTTTGTACCATACATTTCATATTTTTGTGGTATAATCAAACACGAGGGGGCATTAAATGCAGATACTAGACAAATATGCTCAACAGGACATCACTTTTGGCCACCACTCTATTTTGAAACGTTTCTAAAAGTACCTCATGTGTTGTGTGACCGTGAGCAGGTTTATGGGTAATTCATACATGTTATTAAAAGCCACCTTTACAGCAGTTATTTAAACTTAACCGAAAGTTGAATGAAATTAAACACTATTTGAAATCCACTTCCTTACATTTGCATGTGAATTACATCTGTAGGACCTTGATTCAAATTGAAAATTGGAATTGAAAAGTCTATGTCATGGCACACAACCCTTGTGCAAACAACACCTGTAGCCTGTCATAACCTTATACTATGTGTGTCTTTGTGTTCATCAGGTCTTCGTAAATGAAAGAGCAGGTCAGATGATTCATCCCCTCCAGCAGACTGCTCGTACCTCACCTCCCTCCTCATTCCTTGAGATCTGCCTCTCCACTGTTTCCTCATTCAAACGCTTTCCAATCTTCCTGATCAAGCCCTTCTGGTCTGTGAGAGGACTGGAGGACTGGAGAGTCGGCTGTCCAATACAAAACACAGCGGTCTCGTTCAGAAACATATCGAAACAAAAATGTCCATTGTTAGGCAGGTTTGCATGTCGTTCGAGGTCACTCAGTGGAGTTCAGATGTTGAGGTTAACTGACTTCCAGCTCTTTTTGTGTGTGTGTGTGTGTGTAGGGGGAATAGAATGCTGTTTACCTTCACACAGGATTTGCGCATGTACACAAGTAAAAACACAAGAGTATGCCGAGAGGAGGAAGGGTGGTTTGGAAAGTGGGTGGGACCCAAAATAAAAGACAAAGCAAGCAAGCCTCATGTGGATATTTTTCCAAAATAGAAGCAGAAGATAAAAACGCTGAAAATAAGACTAGAAGGTTCTTTCATGTGTCAGTATGATGTGTGATTACATTGTCAAATTCAGTTTTACTTTTTATACTGCGGCCTGAAAAAGTATTTAGACATTTAAGCCAGACTGAAAATATGTCATGAGTCCAAATACTTGTCACTTGTTGTACAGGCCCCCTCAGTGTTCTTACGTCGTGTGTTTGAATATAATCCTATGTAGAAAATAGCCTGGGCTTCCTATGGCATTCAGTCAAAATCAATAAAATGATCACATAATCAGATTTTTATTGTAGAACTGACAGATATGATCATATGGGAAGTTTCTTTTATATGAATGGTGCTTGTAATCAAATACCAGCTTGTGAACAAATATCATGTTATATTGTCAGCATGTATCCTTTTCTTTATCTGAGAAACAGTCGAGTGTCTATCACTGTAGATGCAAAGCTACTGTTTCTGTTTACTGGAAAAAATAAAACATAAAGCACAACTTGATGACTAAACATGCAATGTTACATGTATCATAACATGTATGACACGTTTTGTGACACGAGGGTGTGTATTTCTTTTCAAACTGAGATGTGTAGGTCGGTGAATGGCTGAATAAGGCCAGATATGATGTGTACTGTTAGCAACACTTGCGCTTAAAGGGCAGTTCACCTAAAAATGAAAATTCTATCTTTATTCACTCGACCTTGAGTTGTTCTAACTTCTCAATCGGAATCATTTTTTGTTCCAATGAAGACTGTGTTCTGATGCTGTTGAACACAAAAGAAGGTATTTTGAAGGATCTGGGACACCTTTGACAAAAAATATGTTTTCCCTACTATAGGAGTCTATGGTGGACAAGAACTGTTTGGTTACAAGCATTCTTCCAAATATCTTTATCTATTCATCAGAAAAAACAAAATATTCAGATTTGGAACTGTCCCTTAATTTGGTTGAACTGTCCCTTAATTCACCTCAAACGAAGATTCTGTCAATCATTTACTCCATCTAAATTGTTCCAAACAGTGACTCACTTTTATGAAACACAAAGTATATTAATTTAAAGTTTACACAAGTTTGAAATGGCAAGAGTTCAGAGGAACTGTTTAACCGTTAAATCATTGAGTTGTATATTTGACAGAAACATTTTCAGCGTAATTTGTATCCATTAAAGAAAAAGTTCGGCCAACAACGAAAGATCTTATAATTTACTCGCCTTCATGACTCAGATGTAAATGGAAAATATTAATTTTTGCGTGAAATATTTAAAACTCCATCATCATATTGCCTGTGGACCTCTCCTGCCCCCTAGTGTCCAATATATTTCTTTACAACCAAAGTCCGTTCAAATCCATAGACTGGAACGACTGCATTTTCAACCACTTGTCTGTGTAGTTTGTTATTTTAGAGTTTAGGATCTAGGATATAGGTCATTGTTACAAATCTGTGTCCCTCTCTTTCTCCTATGTCGTCACATCCTTTCCTTTTGAACATGTATGTTTTTTGCAAACTATTTTAATATCTTTCGTCTTTTCTCCATATATGTTCATTGACTGCTTGTCCAATAACATGTTTGCTGATCAGAGTGTAAATAAATGTTTGTTAATAAAATATGTGCTTTTCATCTACTGTACACAGTGTCTTGGTGTATTTGTTTCCGCATGTGTGATGTTGTATTGATCTGTAAACAAACATGGTTATTTACATACACACGTCAAATGTTGTATGCTTAGCATTGGTAAAAGTCAGTAATATTTCACATTAAAAAATAGACACATGTATCACAAAGTGATGCAAATGATTTTTATTATTAAAAATAAAAGTTCAATGTGTTCATACAATAATAGTAAAATATGATAATACTAATAATATGCTCTTGCACAAATTATCTTTGTATATTTAAAGTCAACAGAGCTTCTTATTCTCATTTAGTTAGACAAAAACTCACACAAACTCTTGCTGTCTGGCAGGATGTAGTCAAATATCAAGCACCACCAACACCACCTACATTTTACAGCTTCAGAATTCAGAGGCTTATAATAATAGATAATACTGTAATACTACGCAGAATGATTTGTCTGAAGCTGTCCAACAAAGTATGCTGCTTTTTCATGCATGTGAAAACCTCATGACATGAATGCTCGCACACTCCCCCGGATGACTCCCCTGCAGATGGGGCAGTGGTGCAGACTGGCTGCGCAGTCGCTGCAGACGACCAGATGGCCACAGGGGATAAAGACCGTAGAGACGATTTTGTCCATGCACACCTTACAGGTTCTCTCTTCCTGAAGCTGTCTCAACTCTTCCTCTGGACTGAGGTCAGATCGCACTAAAAAACAAGCAATCAGATAAGTGAAGACTTTGAATTTTATGTATCGCATAAATGATCTACATGAAAAACTTTTACAACATTATTTACTTTGGTTGATGTTCATTTCTACATTTGTATAAAAAATGAGTTTAGATTATACTGTGAAATTAATAGAGAATTAAAATACACATACAGTATAAGTACTCATAAAATTTGTTTTACTATATTACTGTCTATATAACAATCATAGACTTCCATTGTTTTTATGCCAGAGTAATATGAAGAGATGCACAGATACAAAATTTATATTATTCAGAATGTTATCTGCCGATACTGCCTGATTCTGAAGATTAAATTAATATTTCTTATTTTTCTGAATGTTATCAATTCATATAATGACTTTTAATATTGAACCTGATGTTTCTTAACATTTTCTATGTACAAAGCACTGCATTTTCCTGTCCTCGATTAGCGATTATTGGCCGGTATATCTGTGCATCTCTACTAATAATATTAATTCATGATTTACAATCATGAGTATTTTTTAGTATTGAGGACCCGGTCAAATCAATTGTGACCCTTTAAAGTATATTTGTGAGAAATTTTTCATAAATTTGACTGTAATAGGTATAGCCAAACCACACACAAACATCATATGTGTGTGTTAGTAAAGACCTTTCTCCCTGACTGCAGATTGTGTTCTCTCACTTGTGCTGCTGTCCTGTCTCTCCACAGTCTCTGAGGAAACGAACACTTACATGTTAGAGAGGAAAAAAGAACATACCATAATTGGCATTGAATTGGCATTCTTGTATTTGTGATAAGGGACACGCATCTAACATTTACATTAAATTGCATTAGATAGATCACAAAAATACTTTCATCATTTAATTTCATGTTTTTTTCAAACTTGTATGACAAAGGTGTATGCTTCACAAAAAGATGAATTAATATGTGACATAGATCTGGCATAAATGTTAGATACTGACACATTTACTTTCAATTTTGCGTTCAAGAAACATTTACACACGGGTTTGGACCAAAAGAGTCTACTATTTCTTTAAAAGTCCAGCATGTAAATTTTAGCGGCATCTAGTGGTAAGATAGCTAATTGCAACCAACGGCTCACTCCAACCGTCCGAAACACTGCTTGTGCTTAACACAGGGCTAAGATATCATCACGCTTTCGACCTATTTATGAAACGTGCTCTGTAGAGCAGTTTGTCCGTTTAGGGCTACTGTAGAAACAACATGGTGAATTCCATGTAAGGGGACCCGCGGTGTATGTAGATAGAAATAGCTCATTCTAATGTAATAAAAACATAATGCTTCATTATGTAAGGTTTTTCTACACCTCTGAAGACATAGTTATGTATATTATATTGCATTTCTGTCAATAGATCTGTCTTTAACTTCACACATTGAACCTTTCAATAATGTTCAAGGTTCTAACTAAATAAAGGATGTAATTTGTTACACAATTTAAGTTCGGTGCATCTATGAGTTTGAAACTCCACACCTGGTCTGGGCTCTCCCGTTTGTCTTTCCTCCTCTTCGGCCTGAAGGACGTCGGTCACCAGGTCAGATACTGAGGTATAGTGTGAGCCGGTGAGCAGAAAGCGTGACTGCACGAGACTCTCCACCAGTGAGCGCTGGAAACCCATCTGGAGGACAGCCTGAACTACAGGAGACAACATAACTGCTGCCTCCGTGTTCTGCCCTCCTACCACCCCTGACAGAGAGAAGAGCACACAAAAACAGTGAATGTGTTGTTTTGCTATAGCTGTGAGGGTCAAATTTGTGAAAATACCCTTTAAAATATTTGTTAAAAGTTGGACATAGAAAAATGACACAGTTTGGCTGTAGGACAACAGTTGTTGAGAACACATCAGGAGGGATGGACCTTTGCCTAAATGAAAACAGCTTTTTGTGAACTGTAACAATACCAATAATTCCTGAGGCATATACAACACAGTGTATAGTGTTCTAGATGGGTAGTTCACTCCTGTGGCAAAACAAGCATCTTATTGTTTGTTTCTGACCCACAACTGTAAAACTGTTATGAGTCGAGAGACTTTCAGCAGATATAGGAAATGGGAAGGCAGTAAGTTTAACAAGAAGATCCATCTGCCAAATAATTCCAATTCTATCTCATAACTTGAAATGTACAAACACACATACTTGTATTCATTTACCTGATGTAATACTTCCTGAAGATGATGACAGAGAGCCACCCTTCAAAAAAACCACAATTTTATTTAAAGTTGCTTGTAAACATAGCAGTTAAATATTCATACATTTGTCATATGCTTTTACATTTTATCAGCACTACATGAAGCCATCCAACAATACTGATGAATTGATGTATTATATTTATTACGTACCACTCTCTCATTTAGGTTAAAGTGGGATTGTTGAATGTTGCTCACATATTCCCGTCCTCTGGTTTGAAGCAGATATTCACATCTTTAGAAGCACATGAATGCCAAAATTAAAAATGGTAATACATAACCGAATAGATACAAAGACCATACACACAAAAATTAATTAGATTCTCCACTGGACCTTATAATCATTCATGCTCTTAGCTTATCTAATTTAATGCCATCTAATTTACTTCAGTAATGTCTATTATTAAAGTATTTCAAATGAGATTAATAGACAAATTAGATACATAAGATAAAAGTTTATTGCAACTAATATGTATCTTTAACCCAGTAGTTTGAACTTCTCTTTTTTGAAATAAGAGCAGTAATTCAGCACTTACAGTGGAAACCATTTTGCATGTTCCTGCCATGGGTCATCTCCTGGTTCCCAGTTCCTCAGACCACCATCACAGAAGAAACACTTCACGTTGTCACCATGACCTGAAAAACACATGTTTCATTTCCTACCATGCCAAAATATAACAAAACAGATCTTATCATTGCATACATTTTCATAAATTTGAACCCACGTAACATAGGGTTATGTAAGATTTTTTTTATGCCAGAGGCTTCAAAGTTGAAACCAAAAAATGTGAACACATTTTGTAACAACTTCAATGTGTGTTTGTGAGATATTAAAAGGAAAACAAACATTAGGTTTCAAACGTAATGTTTCACTTATTTCAATAATGTTAACATGATTGTGTCATAATTCATTTAAAATATGTTTTATATTTACATGCACTGCATTTGTAAAAAATAGAACAGGCAGAAACGACGATTCTTTCACATTATACCACGGGGCTGTTGAATGCTTCAATCTGATTGGTTGACAAACATGGCTATGCATTAACTTTCAGTTAAATGCACAACTATAAAGGTGTTCCAGGTCCGCTGACCGCATTTACAGAAAAACCTCGGCAAGTTTAAACAACAGAGGTTATAGTGTAGCCTACAGCAGGGGTTCCCAAAGTGGGGGTCGTGACCCCGCGGGGGGTCGCAAGATGATTTCCGGAAATCTTTTTTTTTGAGAAATAGCATATGTACGGTGGCCGCTAGGTGTCACTCCGCTGCAACAGAAGAAAACACATGCAAACACAAAAAAACACAAGCAAATTCAGAAAGCATCTTCATTAGTATGGCGACACATGCCCTGCAAATACTCGCAACACAAACAAACACAGAAACGCGCTGCAAATTCTCGCAACACAAACAAACACAGAAACGCGCTTCAAGCTCCACGGACGACAACGGAAGTGTTTCCGAGGGACCGGAAAGTGACACCTAGCGGCCACCGTACATATGTGATCAATAAGTAGAACAAAATTTAAAAATATGAGTTAAGTTAAAAATAAAACCAGGCAAATAAAAAGCCATCAGGCTTAGGAATTTACTCCCCTCGACATAACATTAACAATATAGCAATCTTGTTTGTGTCAAAAGCAGCCTCCGGTGCATTCCAGTTCACACCACACTCATACAAACGCAGCTGTTTTTTAAAGCCTGACTTTTAGCCTACTCAATGTGTGAGAAGTAGGCAGTGATTTCAGGCAGAGGCTGGGACGTCTGTCAGTAAATCGCATTGCGATCCTCCAATGTCAACTTGCCGAATGAAAACTCACTAAAACATCATAAACTGTTTGGCTGTGTTAAGCCTATAGGTAGTGGTAAGCGTATTGAAATAAAAATTATTTAAAAATCCTTAAATGCATTATTTTTAACAACCATACATATTACCAGAGAAACTCTTATCCGTATGTTCTTTATTATATAGTTTTCTCTTTTGAGAAGATTTTGAAAGTTGATAACTCAACATCTGATCTGTGCTCAAAATTTAAAGAGACCATTCAAATGTTTTAAGTTATATAACTTTTTATCTAGGCATTAATTATGTTGTAACTGGAATGCATTAAATAACAAATTGTTTTATCAGCTAAAAAGGATATAAAAAATAATTCCGTATTATTGATATCTTGATCTGACGTTAATGTCAAACTTTACTGTTAATGGAAACGTGTGCAGTTTCGTTTCAATAAACAAAGCGTTTTGAAAACAAGAAATAAATAGAAATCAAAATAACAAAATAGAAAAGCAAAATGCATTAAACACTGATGGCCTACTGGTTCGTTATCCTCTTCATGCTACTTATAACTGGTAACATATGTATTTTGATAAATCTATAGGCCACTCTTTCAAAAGTTTTACTGGTGAAGACAGAATAAAATAGGAGGAATAAATAATGTATTATCACTGGGTTTTCTGTCACATTACCGCAAACACGCAGGTGTGCGCGCGATCTCTCGCTTTCTCTCTCTCTCTCTCTCTCTCTCTCTCTCTCTCTCTCTCTCTCTCTCTCTCTCTTACTAACGCACACATACACCAAGTTTCATGCTTTAAAGTCCGTTTGCTCTTACGGAAAAGAGATGAGCAAACAGCATTTTAAAGACGATAACATGACATGTCCTGTGGTGTGGTAACCGGTATAAGCGTTCGTCAATTATTCCCAAAATAAAGGGCTTGCGCTACTGTGGCAACGCTCGCGGGCTCTCTCGTTCATTCCGTTCATTCCCTGCATTCACAGTCCGCGTGATTACGAGGCGCGTGACTGAGAGCGCAGAAAAGAGAAGCAGCAAAGTTTCGGTTCTTTGCTGTGTCGAAACCCTATAATAAACCATGACGCTAATTTTACGGTCCAAACGAGTACCATACATACGTTCATTTATGGACAAACCTGTATAGAAAAAGCCAGCTCGTGCCAGGGTATCAGGTTGCACTGACGCTCCGGTGGGCCAGTTGTGATAGGTGGTCAGTCTGCTGTCCTCTGACTCCATCTCCGGGTACTCCGCCTGTCCGGATACCACCTGCTCGTCCACGGTCATCCGCTGCAGTTGACTCAACAGCTGTCCATCCACAGAGTCAGAGGAGGCCGTCGGAACATTACCCACATCTCTGCCCATCACAAAGCCGCATGTGGGAAAATGCCTCTCGTGTTCACCCAGTGGGGTGTCTCCATGAACCCAGTACCTCAGTATCCCAGCACAGCAGAAACATTGCACCGTATCACCGTATCTCAAATAGAAAAATCCAGCCCGGGCCAGGTCCCAGGAACGCACCGGCGCATCTCTTGGCCAGTTTTGGAAGGTTTGGAGTCTCTCCTCCTCGCTCCGCATGCCAAGCCGAACCTCTGCCTCCATATGTGTGCTTCTCTCGCGCTCATGCCCACGATCTCCCCTCATGCTGCTCTCCATCCATAGTGAAGGGTTTAGGTGCGCTTTGGCCCACCCTCCGCTGGCCATATAGTCTATTATTGCCTGGAACATAGCACAGTTTGGGTTACTATGCCTCACATATTTCCAGAATAAGGTGGAAATCTACCCGGTGGCCAAGCAACGAATAGCATTTATACAATAGCAGCCTTTCATGGTGATCATGTTCAGCAAGTATGAAACTGTCACATGGGCATATACCTGTTGCATAAACAGATATTTCAATACATATTTTAATATAATATAAAATGGTCATAATTACTACGTTTAATTACTATGGTCATAATTAATACGTATACACAGTTCAATAAAACCCCAAACAGGAAAAGCGGCATAAAAATGATAAAAAATATTATAGAACATTTATTATATTAAAATCATAAACTGGGTAGCATGAACATATTGTACTCTTTAATAGTTTTATCTATTATTATTAAATTTGATTGTAAATAATAATTCTGTTGTTTTAAACGATGTGGTTTATTTTAAGTTCATTTTTACTACGACTCCCAGAATGCTACACAGGAAGTGCGTAGAACATCCGTCGACCATCATGGCGGCTTAGTAAAACGAACAGAACTCGTAAGCGCTGTAATTGTGAGGACTAAAGGTGAGAAATTACTTACTTTTTGCAGTTTTATTTGCAGAATGGTAAAAATAAATATTTACAACTTAGTTTAATGTTTAGTATCATTTATTGAATTTCCAGCGGCTTTGTTTATTGGAGGAAGCGGTTCGTTGCTGAACTAAATCTCCTCACTGTGTGTGTTTGTTTATCGTGTTCAATCGGTATATTATCGATTATTTGGAAGTTATATTACACATTTACATGCACTACTGTCCTAAACTTGACCTATATTTAAATACCTAAACATATGTATGTTTTTGTATATTTGTGAAAGGCCTTTTGCGTAAGCAATGCAAAAGCACGTTATGTTCAATTGAACAAGTGCGTTATATTCTTATATATATAAGAATATAACCTAGTTATTCCTTGTGTCTTGGTATATTCCTGGTATTAAATATATCTATAGTATAAAAGTATCCATACAGCATTGCTTTACACTTCACCTTATCCCCAGATGCCTGCTGACTCTGATAAGAAGGATCTGGACACCGCAGGCAAGGAGCGGGAGGTTCGTAAGCGCAGTCGTTCTCGATCCAGGGAGCGTGATCGTAAAGTATCTCCAGGCAGAGAGCGTAAACGACACCGATCCCGTGAACGCAAGCGTTCCCGCAGCAGATCCAAATCTGCTGACCGGTGTGTAGAGCTAGATGCTGAAAACAAATGATGCATGTGTTGAAAGTTGTGCTTTACATTAACTCTGCTTGTCAATGTCTTTAGAGATCGCCGTCAAAAGGACAAAGAAAGAGACAGGAACCGTAAAGACAGAGAAAGAGACAGACGGGACAGAGACCGCTCCAGGAAATCAAGGTATGGCATCCATCCGCTGACCATCTGATGCCGTACACACAAATATCTCAGACATGAAATCGTTGGAAGTGTGTAATGCCTTATAAGTTTTTTCTCTCTCTTCTCAGGAGCATTTCTCCTAGATCAAGGGACTTGAAATTAAAGAAAGATCTGAAAAAAGAGGATGAGGAGGAAGATGATAAGAAAAGGGAGAAGGTACCTCATTGTGATCATTAAATGATAAAAATATGTGTATTTTGGGCTGGTTGACCTTCACACTTTCTGCTCTTTTTAGGTGCAGCCTCTCTCTCTTGAAGAGCTTTTGGCCAAGAAGAAAGCAGAGGAGGAGGCAGAATCTAAGGTGAAAATATACTTATTTAGAAAACTAGGATGTAGTTTACTTATTATTATTCTGTAAAACATATTTTTTTTTAAGATTTACAAGTCAAAGTCTTAAATCTTCCTGTTGCAGCCCAAATTCTTGTCTAAAGCAGATCGTGAAGCTGACGCTATCAAACGGAGGGAACAGCAAACAGAGGACAGGCGCAAACAGGTGGAGGATGAGCGGAAGAAACGAAGAGTGTTTCAGGAAGTTGGGAGAAAGATGTTAGGTGAGTAGTCTCCATTTGACTGTCATAGATGGTTTGTTGCTTTTTGTAGATGAAAGTGATAGTTCATTTTAAACCTGTATGACGTTTGCCACAGAACACAAAAGAAAATATTTTGGAGAAAGTTGGTAACCGAACATCACAAAACCAATGCAAGTGAATGGGTGCTGGTTAACAACATTCTTCAAAATATCTTCTTTTGTGTTCTACGGAAGAAAGAAAGTCATAAAGGTTTGAAATGACAAGAGGATGAGTAAATGATGAATTAATTTTTATTATTTGGGGGAACTATTACTTTCAGCTGTCCAGGAAGCATCCATGCAGACAAAAGTTACCCAATTTAAATGTAAAGTGGTCAAGCCACCAGTACATTGTTTTGTTTTTTTCACACTGTTTGGGGCATAGTTATTATTTTCTTCAGGGATGTTCGATCCGCAATAATTATTTGAAAATTCAAAATGCTATTCGAATAGTCATATTTGTTTTCCCTAAGAATAAAAACTGTGTCACCACAGGGTTAGAATTGTCTTGTCTAGTATTACCATTCATGAGTTAGAACATATACATTGACATAATATATAAAATAAAAATCCAGGATTGCTAATCTTTTCAACATAAAAAACCTGTATACAGTCAGGATATAATATTATTGCATTACGAATATTTTAATGATAATTATAAGCTGGATGGGAAATTGTTACTAAATATAAATGTTACAAATTACATCTTTATTAACTTTATTTAAATAAACGAATATTCAGCTTCTCAACTGTATATGAATAGCTTGACTTACGGAATGATTGCTTGAACCTGCAGAGGATCCTCAGGAGAGAGAGCGCCGGGAAAGACGAGAGCGGATGGAGAGAGAGAACAATGGCAATGAGGAAGATGACGGACGGCAGAAGATCAGAGAAGAAAAAGACAAAGGAAAAGAGCTACAGGCCATAAAGGTGCAGGAAAAATGTTTAACCCTGGGTTTAGTCCAATCATAAGTCACCTCAGTTCTTGACTCATTAAATATCCTAGCAAAAATGTTCACAACACAGAAAATATTGTGTTTTACACAATCTAAGTCTGATTTAAGTAACAGTGAGGGAAATAAATATTTGATCACTAGCTGTGCCACTAAACTGTTTCTTACTGTTTCAATGATTCTTTGAAGTACGTTTCTGCATATTTCTTCACTGAGCAAAGGCTTGAGTCTGGCCACACTGCCATAAAGCCCAGATTGGTGGAGTGTTGCAGTGATGTTTGTCCTTGTGTTTTGGCTGTCATTATTGTGTATGGAGTGTAGATTAAAGCAAAAAAAAATGTTTAAATGAGTTGAAGATAAAGCAGCAATGTAACAAATTGTGAATAAAATGAAGGGCGATGAATACTTTTGCAAGGCACTGTATGTAGCACCATTGTACAAATGGATGACACGTTTTTACATTTTATTCTTAATCTTTAGGAGCGGTATCTTGGTGGGATGAAGAAACGCAGACGTACGCGGCATCTAAACGACAGGAAGTTCGTTTTTGAATGGGATGCATCTGAAGACACTTCAACTGATTACAACCCAATGTGAGTGTCCTTATTTTTGTACTCTGTTCAAGTTGTATCTGTCTGGATTGTGCATGTTTACTTGGAAAGTGCTAAATAGTTACTCGATAATCACTTTTTTATGTGTTCAGATATAAAGAGAAGCATCAGGTTCAGCTCTACGGCCGTGGTTTCATCGCTGGCATCGACCTCAAACAGCAAAAGAGAGACCAATCCCGTTTCTATGGAGAGCTGATGGAGAAAAGACGGACAAACGAAGAGAAGGAGCAGGAGGAGTAAGACGCACACACATCTATTCAATGTGTTTTAAAGGGAGTTCTCCTTTATTTATTTAAAAAAATTCAGATCAGGTGATTAATATCTTGTGTCCTGTGCAGAGTGCGGCTTAAGAAGGTCCGTAAGAAGGAAGCCAAACAGCGCTGGGATGACCGGCACTGGTCTCAGAAGAAGCTTGATGAGATGACCGACAGAGACTGGAGAATCTTTAGAGAAGACTACAGCATCACAACCAAAGGAGGAAAGATCCCCAACCCTATCCGCAACTGGAAGGAGTACTTGCTGCCTCCACACATTCTGGAGGTTATTGAGAAATGCGGCTATAAGGTAAGCCCCCTTCAAGTTTTACACAACTTTATTGTTCTGTAACATTCTGTAAAATGGAAACATTTAATCTAATGGTGTTCATTCTTGTAATTGCCTTTGTCAGGATCCAACGCCTATCCAGAGGCAAGCCATTCCTATTGGTTTACAGAACCGTGACATCATTGGTGTGGCTGAGACTGGCAGCGGTAAAACAGCAGCTTTCCTTATTCCTCTACTGGTTTGGATTACTACTCTCCCTAAGATTGACAGGTGAGATTCTTGGCCGTAACAGACTCAAGCGTTCATAAGTTATATTTAAACACAACTGGAAAAATCACTTTTAACTGTGTGTGTCGATTGTAGGATTGAGGACTCTGATCAGGGGCCATATGCCGTGATTTTGGCTCCGACACGTGAGTTGGCACAGCAGATCGAAGAGGAGACCATTAAATTCGGCAAACCGTTGGGAATCAGGACAGTAGCTGTGATTGGTGGAATATCCAGGGAAGACCAAGGGTTCAAACTCAGGATGGGTTGTGAGGTGAGAACGAAAATCTGGTGGTTTGTTATTCCAGACAAGAATCCCAAGTCAGAGAGAAAAGTAATTTTTTGATGGATAGGGATGGATATCAGTGGTTAGGTCGGTTTTAGTCTGTTAGTATGCATTATTTATACAAAAATGAAAAAAGCAGTAATAAAAAAATTTGCTATTGTTTTCTGCTGTTCTCAACAGATTGTCATCGCTACACCTGGTCGGTTGATTGACGTGCTGGAGAACCGATACCTCGTTCTGAGCAGGTGCACGTATGTGGTACTGGATGAAGCTGACAGAATGATTGACATGGGTTTTGAACCCGATGTCCAGAAGATTCTAGAATACATTCCTGTGACCAATCTGAAGCCAGACACGGATGATGCTGAGGACCCTGAAAAAATGATGCAGAACTTTGTGTCGGGCAAACACAAATACAGACAGGTAATTCATGTTGAGTTCTGAAAAAACTGATCTGGAATATATTTATATATATATGCATGATTTTCTCTAATTATTTAATCCATATCTGAAATGTAAATAACATTCACATGCAGTTAGTTTATGTCTGGTCGGGTTTGTGAGTGGTTGTCCTATTTATTGAATCGGTCCATTTCACACATTGGTCAAAATGACTCAAGTCAAAATTTATAAAAAAAAAAACAAGGACTGGAAATGTCCTCAACATGGGTCAGGACGTGTAGGCACCCCAGGTTTTGTTAATTTTCATCATCTTTCTTAGCCCTCTGATTAAATATTGTTTTTATTTTCAGACGGTCATGTTTACGGCCACCATGCCTCCAGCAGTTGAGCGTTTGGCCAGAAGTTACCTGCGGCGCCCTGCGGTGGTTTACATTGGATCTGCTGGCAAACCTCACGAGAGGGTTGAACAGAAGGTCATCCTCATGTCAGAGGGCGAAAAGAGGTCAGAGTGCACATTGTTTATGTGTTTTCCATATTCATAGACAGGCCATTATCAATTAGACAAAAACATTACTCTCATAATATTCTTTTATTGTACGTTAACAGGAAGAAGCTGCTGGAAGTTTTGGGCAGTGGCTTTGAGCCGCCTATCATCATCTTCGTTAACCAGAAGAAGGGTGTTGACGTTCTGGCCAAGTCTCTGGAGAAGATGGGAGTGAGTTCTTTACCATTGTCTATTTATTTTGCAGTATTGTGCGGATCTTTTACTTTTTGCTCCAAGTAAAGGGAGTCAGGTGGAAAAATTTGACCTTTTTCAGGACCCTTTAGCCTTTCGATTTTTGTTTTCATATAGGGCCACAAAAATCACCAAGTTTTATATAAATCCAATGATGTAAAAAATTTGAAACATTCAAAATTATTTTTTTTCAGTTAAAATTGACCGAAGGTTAGAAGAGGTCTTGCTTTTTGGTCCTAAATTAATGAGTGTCTTTGTTTCCTCGTCTTTTTTCCCTTCAGTACAATGCTTGTACACTTCATGGTGGTAAAGGTCAGGAGCAGAGAGAGTTTGCTCTGTCTAACCTGAAGGCTGGAGCTAAAGACATATTGGTGGCCACAGATGTGGCAGGTAGAGGTATCGACATCCATGATGTCTCCATGGTCCTCAATTATGACATGGCCAAGAACATTGAAGGTAAGTTGAACACCATACATTTAAAACATTTTACAGTTGTATTTTGGGATTTTTTTGTTTGTTTGTCATTGGTCAAATCTGTCTTCTCACAGTTATTGTACACTGTGTGTAATAGAAATCTATACTATGTAAAACTACATTGAGGATTAATCTTTAACTAAACTTTTAACTTCTTTTCTCTAGACTATATCCATCGTATTGGCCGAACGGGTCGTGCTGGTAAGAGTGGTGTAGCCTTGACCTTCTTGACCAAAGAGGACTCTGTGGTATTCTACGACCTCAAACAAGCCATCCTTGAAAGCCCTGTGTCCACCTGCCCGCCCGAGCTGGCAAACCATCCCGAAGCCCAGCACAAACCTGGTACCATCCTCACCAAGAAGAGAAGAGAGGAGACCATCTTTGCCTGAGTCAAACTTCCAGCTACATATTCGGGCTTGAGGCTGTACGATTTCTTATTTCCATCCAATTTCCTCAGTTTTCCTTGTATACACGTGATTATAATGATTCACTGTATTTTCATTAGGGTCTTCGCTGTAGACCCTGTTAAACATCACGTATTGAAGAAATGTGCAGACGGATAGAAAAACTGTAACATGCTACAGATCAATTTTTACCCTCTTTCACACCAGGACATGGAAGTTAGTCAATAGTCTAAAACTGTCACAATCACCTGCTTTTTTACTTTCAGGTTGTGTTGAGGACTTTAAAATTGTGAAAAATACCAAGATTTTGGTATGATGTCAGAGTGCATATGTAGATACTGTTTTCATTCAGACGATGAGCTAAACTCTTCATTCATTCTGTGGGTTTAAATAAAGACCTTTTGACTATATACTCTTTTATTTTATGCTAAGGGTCTGTGATTATTTTATGGGTACTTGTCAAATAATGTGCAATTTTTGCGCATTTATAGGAAAAGGTTTTATACCATATGAATAAAAATAAGTAACAAATACTACATCTAGTCTTGAAATTTCATATAAATGCTAACTTAGATGAATTATATCAGAAGTCAATGTGTTATATGTAAGCTTATATGTTAATTACCACGACAACAAAAATGTGCACAAAATCAAGCAGGCTCCGTGTTAAAAGTACATAAAATGTTTTTTATTTTTTGAACTAGTGGCATTTTATTTAAATATAAAGCATATACAGCATCAGGCAGGATTTTATCTTTCATGTTGGCATGTCATAAAGATGAAGGGGCGAGAGAGTGTACCTACATCAAGCCTGAGGAACACATCAATGTCCGTGGGGATTATTGTTCTACCTAATGCATTTATTTCAATACAAAGCAGACATCAAAAAAAGAAAAAAATAGTGCAATATCTTTTTCTCTACTCACACAGAAGAGGAAGTGTTAATGTTCTAAGGCGTTTTCTTTCCATGTTTGTATTGCATACAGAATAGAAGACAAAGGACTCAAATTATACTCGTCGTAAAAATTGTGCTGCTTATACCTCGAAAAGGAAACATTTTTTGTTATGGTAGCTGTAATGGTCCGCTGGAAAACAATGCCATACCGTAACAAGAAAAATGTAGCATGTTCTCTGACAAACGAAAGAAATGTAAAAGTTAGCTCATAAATGTTTTTACATCATGTGTTGTATATCATATAAACATGATCTTTTCTTAATATCAATGAGTTTCCAAGCTTGCATTAAAGCAACTTAATGGTAAGGATCGTTATTTTTTTTAAGCCCAAAAACATTCAATGCAAGTTAAGCTCTATGACTAACAGCTGTGGTAATTGTGATTTTTATTACAGTAATGCACGTACCATGTTAGTCTAAGGGCTAAAACGTAATTGAGGGTTAGAAGAGTTAATATATATTTTTCCGTAAAAAAATATTTCTGATTTTATCACACTAGTCTCATGTTAACTCACTGTACTCACAAAACAGTGCATATTATAACCTTAATCCCTATGCAATTTCTTCCCCCATAGACTTCCATTATAAGTGTATTAGTGTGAACAATTTTTTTAGCTTTTTACACAAATACAGAAATTACTGATGCTGTTGATAGACCTTAACTTGAACCCACAACATCATTTTAAACCATAAATCCAATTATATGATATGCTCAACAGTTAACTAAAAGAAAATGATAACAGTGGAGGTATTGAAGCCCATGAATTTGAAGAGGAGCTTTAAAACAAATAATATAAAAAAAAAAAACTTCCATCAGGAGCCCCTTGTCTGTGCTCAGTATAAAACAGGGTGAATTGTCTTACTATATATAATAATACTTACAAACAACAAGAATCAATGCAATACTAAAGTAGATCAGAAACAATCAAAATAAACAATCAGATATCATGCAACACTTGCATAGAATTTTTTTCAGTCATGCTCTGATTTTCTGTCTTTCTTTAAATATAGAACAATAGATTAAAGTGAGACATGTTAATAGCAAATAAAGATGCAGTACACTAAAAGAGAGGTTCAGTCAAGGCATTTGTCATAGTGGATTTATTACCCTGACTTCCATACCCCAGAACATGTCAATTTCTCATTACCTTCCAAATGGCCTACACAAGATAATGCTTTGTCGAATAAACACTATATCCAGTACTGCGATACACAATCTACATAAATTTAATCTAACGTGAGAAAGGCAAGGCCTGGGGACATACAGTGACTTGTGTAATGACCTGAGATGGGTTGTTAACAGGTAAGTGTGTAATTTCTTTGCTGACGTAGAAGGGCTCATTTAGGCCAAAATATACTCAATGCAAAAACGTGATTGCCAAAACAAAATCGCAAAACAATTTATAATGCAACTAAATGATGCAGTCCCACCATTTGCCATTAGGGGGACCATACTGTGTGTCAGTATAAACATGAATACCCTTTATAATATTGTGTTTAAAAAAAGTATCGTTATCTTGTTAAAATCGTAAGTTATGTGTTACAAGTAACGCAAGTATGTGAACGCAAACACAAAAAAACGCAATACAATTCAAGATGCAACGCAAATATGCAGTCCCACCATTTCCCATAAGGGGCACCATTGTGCACATTAGCATAAACACATATACATTAGTGTTTTTAAATGCCTGCTACTGTTATAGTGGAGTGATGTTTAAGGAAAATCTTACGCTATCTTTTTAAAATCTTATGTTATTTTTATGTGTACTGTATTTGTAAGAAACTGGATGAACCGTTGACACAATACCTAACCTTAAAAAAAAGTTTGCACTAAAGCTCCTTTCTGCCCAGAATAAGATGCATACTTTTTTGTTAAAATGGAAATATCAAGCATACACAACGAAGCATTTGCGTTCACGTGTTTGCACAGAGTATGTTTGGACATTTGCATTCACTGTGTGTAGTGGCCACAACGTATTGTATCCCATGTTTGGATTTCAGTGTGCGATAGAACATACTAGCCACATTGATGGTTCATTCTTGGTCTGTAAGAAAAGCTTTTTACAATCTACATTGAGGGTGGTGTTTCTCAAAGTGCATTCTGGGAGTGTATAGATCCAACACAATCAATAGAGGGACGGTCAATTTAACACAGTCCCTCGGATGGACATTACGTCAGTGCGGAGGAGTTAAGGCATGCAACTATACATTCACTCAAGTCTCTGTGCATGTTTGTTATGAACTCTGTAATCTACGTGATTAGTTTTAATATAAACATTGCATTATACTGGAAAGATTATATAAGTTAACTAAGAAAAATAATTTCTTGGATGGCGATATTTGAGGTACGTCCTCAAATATACAGGCCATCACAAAGAACGAAGCACAAATTGTTGTAATTCTAAATTTGATCTCCAAAATGACTGGAATCAATACAGCGCTACATGAAAGTGTACTGCAACTTTACGTGACTTCACATAACCGTACAACAGACCACACGCGTCTCACGTCAACGATCTCTGAGTGAAAGCAATCCTGACTTTGTAAACTTTGCAATATTTCTTAAAAACAGGATATATATATATATGTCCATTAGCTATCCTTACATGTGTTACTAATAACCTGTTGCAGAGTTTTAAATATCAACAAAAACGAGTAATATACTTTAAGTCTTGTATAGGGCGATTCACATTTTGCGCGACACTCCGAAAAGTTCACCTATTTCCATCTCGATGTGGTGCCGTCGCGCCTAGAAAAATTTACACACTGCACCGTATGCGCGTCACGACTGCATTGCTCCCTATTTGCGAACTTGACGAACTGCGCGTGCAAAAGACGCGAAATGTGAATCGCCCCTAAAGGTCCTGTTCCAACCCTAATGTGCAAATAGTCTTAAATAATTGTATTTGAGACATGCAGTGGTATACAGGTAAACATTAAGGCCAGTCTCATTGGAAAAACCCTAGCCTAAACTGCTACAGGTAACATTCCAATCTAGTGGTAAAGAGAAAGGGATCTTGGATTTGGTCGTAATATTTCATTAGAATAACCAATTTAATGTTGACTCAAGGTTAAAACACTCATTTTTGTTTTCTAGCTCAGTATGGTGTGACTCATTTAAACTCGGTAAACGCCCCTTTGAACGCCTTGAGCCTCAGAGAGGAAAAGAAAGATGGAGGAAGATCACTTGTTTGAGATACACATTCTCTTCAGGGAATGTCTTAACTCATGGCCATCTTAGTCTGATGCTGTTTCCTAGTCATGCAACTACATTTCTTGTCTCCTTAGACAAAAAACGTTTTTCTCAAACATACAAGACAACAGCATGGTAAATCAACAAAACCCATTTTTTTGTGACACAGCGCCTAATATAGCTTTAGCCATCGGGGAAAAATATATATTTATCAGGTGGCTTAATATTTGCTAAAAGACGAATAAAAAAGTATACTTCAAGTTCATTTTATTAAGTATATTTAAATTGAATTCAAGTATTTTTTAAGGATACTTTAACTAATATGTGTACCTATATCAATGTACTTGTAGTATATTTGTGTTTGTACTATTTCAGGACTAAATTGGCCCAGTTTAGTTTATGAAACTTAAAGTATACTTTAAGTTAACTTTTAATTACATTTTCAATTGTACTGCAACTATACTACAAGTGAATGGCTATACTGATAGTATACTTTTAACACATTTTCAGTTTATAAAAGTACACTTTAGAGTATACGATCTATAAACTACAAAAGTGAAAAATGTACTTATAGGCTCCTCAAGAGACTTAGATTTTCTTAAAAGTATAACAAAGTACAATTTTAAGTATATTTCTGAGAAGCACATAAAATGAAGACTAAAAGTATACTTTTTTATTTTTATTATAAAATAAGTATACTAATGGACGGTTCACACAAAACATGTTTTTCCATTCCTTTATATGTTAATATGCGCTAAATTGACATATTTTAATATGTTGTTATGCCCCCGCTTCGCTTCTATTGCAACATATTGTGCATTATCAAGTCGGCCGGGCAATTTCTGTTACTAAAAGTGTGTCTCGAGACCCTCAAGTTTTGCGCTTTTTAAAACCATTCCTAAGCGCTACGTCTTGCGTTTTAAGACTCAAAAACGCATTCTGTGTGAACACCCCCTAATAGTACACTTGAATACATTTCTTGTTTAAGAGGGTTCCTACATTCACAGCATTATTGATTCTCCTATACAATTTTTCACGAGTATCCTGTTTCCTCATCCTCATGCTTTCTCTACCAACAGATGACTTGCAAATGTATACAATGAACACTCGGCCAAATCCAAAAGTCATAAAAAACTACCTATGAAGATAGTTATAAAATAACGTTTCCCAAATCTACAATTACCATAAACTGGTGAGCCACAAGAGCTTCTATAAAAAAGCAAAAATACAGACAATGGTTTTCTTGCGGCATCTCCAGTTTTCAATGTGTATCCTTTCTTAGGACAAAAGTGGCCTGGCCTGTTTCGATTCACGTGCAGCATTATGGAAATTGACCGCCTCTCTTTATTCTGGCCTGATGTGGAATCCAAGACCACAGTTGCAATTTATAAGTTCCACTCCACGAAAGCAGAGCGTAACCCTGTTTGCCCTGAATTCCTTCCCTACCTTAACACATTTACATGGTGCTTTTGCAAAATGTGTGCTACATCTGTGACAAAAAGTGACTTATCATACCAGGCGCCTGAGTGACTGAAGCTGTCCAGATGCCATGAGAAAAGATACCAAAATATGGTGACCTTCACCTTTACAAAGCATTAACGAGAAGCTTTTAAAATAAGATGCAACAAATTGCTACGGTATCTTTCATTATGACTAACAACCCATGCTATAAAAGTGCTTTTTCTTTTCCCATAATGCCATCTGTGCTCATTAGGTTCAGGGAGAGGGAAAACCGATATGCAAAATAAAAAATAATACTCGACTCGATTGGGGTTTTATCCAAAGGAAGCTCAAATTCTATTTTGATAAGAACATGCGTTTGCACTTTAAAGAGAAAAGCTGTGCTGTTTTTTAAACGCCACCATAGTGCAATACCTCAATGACCACAAAAGCTCAAAAAACAGCAAGAACTTTTCCCATCCACATCAATCCGATTCATAACCCTGACCCTCTCTTCCCTAACATCTCCCGACGGGGCGGTCAGTAGTTGTCTCTCGGCCACGCGCGCTGCCGGTTGTTCCGTTGGTTGTGCCCTTCTTGCGAGTCTCGCTGCCGCAGGAGTCGGTCCTGTGCCTCGTGTCCGTTAGCGCTCTGGACACCCCCTGGGTGGTTACGGTTGGGCGGGTACATGTCCCGGTACTCTTGGGAGTGGCGGTTGGGTTTGTATTCGTCGTCTTCCTCCTCCTCCTCTTCCTCGTCCTCCGGGGGGTGTAGGGAGCTAGAGCCGCCACGCTGGAGGGATCGAGAGTCACTGGCCTCGTCGGAAGGCATGAGGCTGTCTTGCTCCCCCTGCTCTTCCTCCTCAACTGCCCCTCCACCCCCGGCCAGCGACAACTGCTGGTTCTGAGAAGGAAGGAGAGAAATGACAACTCTAAAGAATATTGGGATTACACCTTTCCTTTTTTGTTTCACTCCAAAGAAAAATGGCTTGCGAGACGCATATACACACATTGAGCACACAAATATAGATAACGCGTAATGTGTATTAAGGTTTGGGGAGACGTGTCTCGCCAGGGAATTTGACTAGTTTCGAAGGCTTTGTTCACACTGGACCTGATTTAAATGTTTTATTTTATTTTTTTTAATATTAAGGATAGACTGTTTATTTTATAGGTAAAGTCAGGCGGCAGGGTTCAGAATAGATAACTACAAGCAGCAATGCTTGTATGTCATATAGCAATGTCCTTATCAATATATGACAGTCTATGGTGACCATACGTGACATTTTTCCCCAGACACATCCTGGCCAGGATTTTGGATAAGGTATCCGGAGGTTGCATTTTTTTCCAACGCATACAACATTGAGGTTTATTGGTACAGGTTTTATTTCAGAAAAGCAACCGTCCTATTTCAAGGTAAGTAAAATTTACATTTATTTCACGTAAGACGAATCATTATAGCGTTTTTTTACATAATTGTGAGAAAGTCGATGATGTATGCTGTGGGCAAATGTGACCTCCGGAGAACGCACCCGAAAGTCTGGCCAGGACGTGTCTGAGAAAAATGGCTTGTACGGTCACCTCACTACAAAACCACAGAGCACTGCACATGACATGCAAAGAAATATTCACATCAAGGCCATGAATAAGAATTCGTTCCCATGATTTATTAATACGTGAACGTGTTCAACTAATTTCTTTCCTTGTTTTAGGATAATCATGCTCACGGTTTATTCATTTGTTCCGTCGTTTTGATTTTATTAATCTTGCTTCCTCTTCATGAACAGATGTCCCATCAGTCCTGCTTTTATTGTTTTATGCTCATGATTTGTAAGTCAAAAGACATCATCAAAGTTTCTCCGTCTATAACAGCAGCTCCGTCTTTAATTATTAAGCATAAAATGATGAAGCCAAAAATTATTGCTATATAAAATGACGAGCAAAAACGTGAGCACATTTAACCCAAAATGAGAGAACGAAGAAGGGAACGAATTGGCGAAACATGCTCACGTACTAAATCCGGCAGTAATTTATAATTTGTATATGTCATGTGGTCGTACGAAACTAATGTAAATGTGACAACTGGTGAGTCAATAAAACAAGCTAGCGTATCAGTTGACTAGTATACTGCAATATAATACATGCTTCAAATCAAATTGTTTGATATCAGCGAATTATTCCACTTAAAAATGACTCATACATACATACTCTTAACAAATTCTACCTCTGTAAAAATGTCCTATGGAATGACGAAATAAGTGTCTGTATAAATCAATTTATTTGATAACTTCAAATAATTGATCAAATATACAGTCTGAACAAAGCCTGTGAGTGCTTGGTGTCGGATATCAAATGACTATGCATTTTCCTCTGGAGCAAAAAAGATTTAACTTAGTTTTCGAAACAAGCATTCAGAGGGATGTTAGAAGGGTTGCCACATTCACAAAGCATCAGTCTGTGTGGTCAGATACAGCCTCTTTTCCACAGCCAGGTTCCTTCAGAAAGCAGGAAAACAGGCGGATGTATCTGCGTTGTGTTTTCATCTTATGGAAGGTGTTTCTACTACACTGTGTTAATATCAATCAGCAAGGTGCATGTGTTTATGTGTGTGCGCAGCTTGCTCGGACAACTGAAGAAACGGCAAACTGAGACAAAAGTGTCAAGGGGTCAGTGCATAAAATGAGATAATGATGTAACAGTAAGCCTTTTCAAATGGAAAGTTTGCACTGCCATGGGAGTTGACATCATTAGATCGAAAGGATTTGAGTATGAGTGAAATGGAGACGTAGAAAGTGCCAGAAATGTTGCTATTGACCTGAATGTCCAGTCAAATATCTATTGGTCATCTAAATATCATCTATTGTTGAATACATGCCTTGACCTCTAAAAGTGTTGCCTAGATCTAACATTTGATTTGATTTCATAATTCTTCATTTATTATAGTGTTTTTTGTTGTTTTGACAAACCACTGGACATATTTGACATTGAAACACAGAGTATGAGTGAGCTACATGGGTCACCATCAAAAGCATTCAAAACCATATATCTGTATATATGTTTTATTTTCTAATGGGGATACCACATGGCTTTTTCCATTTGGAGGGGTTGAAGGGATTGGAGGATGTGAAGAAGAATCAGGGCGGGTTTTTTATTTACAGTCTGTGTGGGAAAGGCAGGCTGACGTCCCACCTACTCACCGCAGGTTTGTAAGCGTTCATTCAATTAATTCCTGTGTTTCAGAGAACTGCAAAGATGTCAGGCATGAATGAGACACAGAACAGACAGATTCAGACTCACAACAGCTTCTGTGGACCCAAGACAATTTAAGACTGAGAGTGAAAATATGGAGGGTAGAAAGGGACAAAACAGACAAACATTTTATGACTATGTTCTTGTAATTACCGGTCTGGAAATTACACATCTGCTCTGTTAACTCCAAAGACGTGACTGTTTGTTATATGTGTAAATGAATTAAAGGCATAGTTGACCTACAAATGAAAATTATTTGATCGTTTACTCATCCTCATGTCATTCCAAACCTGTATGACTGACTTTCTTCTGCAGAACACAAATGAAGATATTGACTGTTATAGTATAGTATATATGACTGTTGGTTACCAAACAACATTGAATCCCATTGACTTCCATTGTATGGACACAAAACTACAAAGACATTTCTCAATATATCTTAGTCATGTTAGTAGACTTTGATCAAACAAATTACTGACTGCCTTAAAACTTGGTCAAAGAGCTCAAAGAGCAATGCAAAAAGAATGTGACTAATAAAACAATGGTGACTGTCCCAAAGTTGTTTAAAGAAAACAACTACTTTTCAACCAGTTATTATATTTTCACAGTTTTATTTTCGAATAAAGCTTCAGGGTTGAGTTCTGAGTTAAAATCCCTTCGAGAAATGTATTGTTAGCAATGTTGTAGAACAAACAATGTGGGATCTTACATTGTTAATAGACATGGTTACTTCAAAATATTCTGTTTAGTGAACCAAAACATGAGACAAAACCGCAGTTATATTAGAATTAAAAAAGTTTTTTTATGTTGAATTAGGTGGTCATGAATTGAACTTTCTTAGAAAGTGCCTATTTTTTAAAACTTTTTAAAGTCATTTTTCAAGATGACAACAGACTTTCTATCTACAGTACACATTTAAAACAAAGTACAAGCTCTGGACTACTTTCCTCGGTGATCTATGACGATTTACACAAAGTCTGGTCTAACTAGGTCAGTAAGGACTTTAGTTCCAGTTGTCTGCATTTTAAAGTTCTCCAAGCTAACATACCGACTTGAAATCCAAATGTATCACAATAAAAAAACGGTAACAACTACTTTAACCAGTTCTTCAAGAACCAAAACATTTTCTGTCCATCCATTCAAAAGCATCTCACCTGTAGGCTAGAGATCGCTGAGGGCGGGGTCATCAGATTTTGCTCCAGTAGTGGATTAAGGGGGGCGGTGCCTGGCAGATGAGTGGCACGCCAGTAGACTTCCAGATATTCTGCGAGGTGTTCACAGGCGTCCTCCAGTTGGTTCTCATCCAAAATGACATCAAACATCTCCTGATGGGGAAACAGGGTGGAGCAGAAGATGACATGCAGGGGATGGAATTAGAAGATATTATATCAAATATCTTGTGTTGGTGGTCAGGTGATGGGAGATGATGGTGAGCGACAGGTAGGATAATGGCTCTATGGAACAACATGCAACATGATGTTTGTCAGAATGTGGTTTGGAAAAGCAAGCGTCTACATCACTAGAACTGTAGCAAGGCCAGTGTAAACACATTTAGACCGGAATTAAGCAATGAGGTTTTTAATAGCAATTAATCCAAGTGGGAATGAAGAATATTTGAGATGTTCTGACGACAGTTTCACTAGTCAGACTTACAAATAACACAAAATAAAATGGCAATGTGGTCAGACAGTTGTGCTATAAATGAAATGCCTTCGGTGTTGTTCTCATTTTGTACTGAGTTGACAGTTTTAGATCTCTGAAACACTTTGTTCACACATTTGTAACTAGAACTTGTTTCGACAGGTATCCAGGTGCATTTAAAACCAAGTGTGTCTCTTTGTGCTTTCAGTAATTAAATTATATTTGCCTTGATAATCACATTATTTTACATGCAATAACTATGGCTTTACATGAAAAAAACATCTCATGATGCAATATTTCTGTCCTAAACTTTTTCAGAGAGTTATTGTTAAAATCCCCAAAACTCAATGAAAAGCAAAAGTGGGACAATGATCTTGAATACATTAAAAAGCATCAACAACATTACTGTGCTCCACATTTATGATAAAAGTGAAGGACATAACGCATTAAGTCTTTAATATTGAAGTGTGTGTCATTAAAGGACATGAACTCACAGGTGGACACTGAGACAGTTTATCTGACGCCATCATTTGAACATTCAGGTGTTTGCTCTGCGATTTGCCCCTCGACTTGATCAACCGCTGTAAGACCTGATGACAGAGAAAGAATAGAAAATCAAAACATAATGCATAACATAATCTAGGGCTGTTAAATGATGAATTGTGATTAATCAAATTCATAATAAAAGTTTGTGTTTACATAATATATGTCTGTGGGCTGTGTATATTTATACAAACACATAAATGCGTTAGAGAATATCTGCATGTGTGTATTAATATTTATAAATCATTTAAATAATATATAAACATTTCTTCTTAAACATTTTTATATTTATTTGCAAAAATATACATGTTCAACACATATAGAACACAATGACTATGCACAGTGCACAGACATATATTATTATAATATTATTATAAAAAAAAATCTAATATATTATTATAAACACAAACTTCTATTCTGGATGCGATTAATGGTGAAACAGCCCTAACATCCTTTTAAACAGTATTAATCCAAAAACAAATACAACAGGCATCGGACCTTCTCTGACTTCAGCTCATGTTGACTGTCCGTGTTAAAATGGACTCATAAATGCTTGTGGGACTCACCTTTGGTGAAGAGACTTTGACGTAGACTATGATGGGAGCTAGTGAGGTTTTAGCCAGCTGTGCCGGGTGGTTGATGGTGTCTGCATCCAGAACCACTAGCTGAAGGGTTTTAGCCAACTCAAATATTCTTTCAATCTCACTCTGTACCTCCGCTGAGTAAGAAACAGATGGGAGAAACGTGAAGCCAGGGAAAAGAGAGGAGAAAGACCTACTAAAACTAACAACACTAGAGATGAACAGACTATCGGCTGATAGTTTAAAAACAGCCGATGATCAGGGCTGATACATCCTTTCAATCAAAAGAGAACAGGAAAATGCTAAGAATTTGTGCTCTGTATATAGAAAATGTTCAAAAACATGAACGGTTTGAAGTTCAATATTAATAGCCATTTTATGAAATAATAACATTCACAAAGTTAATAAATATTCATTAATTTTCTTTTCAGAATTTGTTTTGGCAGATATCACTCTGAAACATCGGCTATCAGTTTCGATATTACCCTAAACATTATTTGAAAAACTTTAACTAAACTAAACTTTGCCTCAACAATACACTGAAATAGGTGTAAATTGAGGCACTAAAATTAATTATTAAATGAAAATAAATAAAAACTAAACTTAAACTGAACTAAAGAAAAAATAATACAGAAAAATAAATAAACAAATAAATAATAAATGATAGAGGTTGAAAAATGTAATTTAAATAAACATAACTTAAATTAACACTAATTTAAATTATAAAAAATAAAATATACACTAATTTAAAATATAAATAAAAATACAAATTTACTGAGAACTACAATATCTCACCTAAACTGGTTCTTGTGTTAGATCTTTCCATGATGGGTCTCTTGTTGAGGACTGATCTCTTGGCCAGAGAAAGGTCAGCGGTCACCCGTGTTATAGAGATCCTTTCAGAAAACAAAACTTAAACTAAACAACAAGTTGTTTTCACTGGAGATGCATCCGTCTAAATGCAGTAACCGAAGGTGACAAACTCACCGTCCATCAAAGCGATGTTTGAGAAAATCAAACAGAGCTTTCTGCATCATGTCTGTCACCTGTCAACACACATACATGATAAACAAATACAAAAGAGACTTCTACAAGAGAGCTGTTTCAGTGTGATTTCTACTTAGCTCTCACCTCATAGCCCTTCAGTGAAGGACCCACCAGAACCAGAGGCCTCATGGATGGGACCACATCGTAAGGAGGAATGTGTTCAGTCTAAAAGAGAAACACAAATGCAGTACTGCATCAGACATTTTTCAACTAACACATAAACAATAGCTACTGTAACACACCTACCTGCTTAAGCTTCTGTTTGGCTTTTGAAAATGAAAGAACACAAATCAAAATCAGCTTCTGGGTTTTGAAGAATTGCTTATTTTTTACTCTACCCTGAACTTCATACTGTAAGTGGATGCTACGGTACATGACAACTGAAGCTTAACCTGTGACAGAACGTGTCATGCATTACGATAAGAAGAGTGGAAAGTATAAGAACAAAAGCAAGGGAAGAACAAACTCACTGATCAGCTTCAGCCCTACTGATATTTTGCTCATTTGGGACCCGTCACACATCCCCTGCAAAGCTTCATGTCGCTCGAGCCCTATCATACTCACTCTCACCTGCAGATGGCGGTGTGGATCTCCAGCCTCCAGATACCATGTCACCCAGACTTGCAGAGGAGTTACCACTTTTCCTGCAGGGAGAGGAAAAACATAATGTTAACAGAGCAGACTGGTGAGTTATTAGAACAAAATTATCCGTGGTTGGTCTTTTAAAAGTTTCATAGAGCTAGATTTTTTCCAAGCTTATTCTGACCAAAATACACCCATTAATACCAAAAAGAGTCTGCATGGTCAACATATGAAGGAAAGAAACAAAAGTTGTTCATATGATTACTTTGTTTGCTTACTACTAACTTACAAAAACAGATTGAATGCCATACACCTTACAAACTTTGAAAAGCATAGCTACTTTGTACTTTGTAGCGTAGCCTGGTACTGTAATTTATATTCCTGATAAACTAAACTGTCCAAGATAAAAAATAAAAAGGTAAAACCCGTGGACCATGACTTACAGAACTTTACAAAAAAATCATATTTCATTTTAGTAAGTATACTTAAACCGAGTTTAGGCAAGGCAAGTTTATTTATATAGCACATTTCATACACAAGTGCAATTCAAAGTGCTTTACATAAAATGATTGACAGAAAGAATAAAACGTATCTTTAAAATGCAAATTATTTGAGATCACAAAAACTTTCGATTTTAAGAAACAATAAAACCTGCAAATAAAATGAACATGAAAACGAAAAAAAATAATTTAAAATGGTAAATTAAACAACTCAAAGCAAAATTATAAAAACTGCTAAAGACCTCTGTTTTTGCTCCTGTTTGAGTCTCATGGCCTCCAGTCGGAGAGGACTGGGAATGAAGCTGATATCTGCCCCCTCTTTCACCAGTCTTCCAATCCACCAGTCATTATTGTACTTCTGCAACGCAAAAGACAAAGATTAAACCAAAACATATCTATGATTGCTTTGTTAGCCAACACAAATACACTTCAAATGTTTGTTTGACTATGAGACGCTGTCACCTCTTTAATGTGCAGAAAGTCTTTGGCTTCAAAGTTTATGGCAGCACCCTGAACGGGACATTCTTCATCGAGAGCCCCGCAATAGTTCACATTCGTCTTCACTGCGAACGCTACAGGTTTGGACTGCCAGAACAAAAAAAACATAATTAAACACAAAATTGCATTAGATATGTTTTAAAAAAAGTTTCAACCAAGATTTCTTTGGTTCATAGGCAATGTTTTTCCTGCTTATGCATTAACTTTACCAAACTAAAAATTGCCAACAAAGAACAAAAGATTACGAAAACCAGGACTTAATTTAAGATATTTTCTCTTAAAACCAAATTTTACTTTTACCTCCGAAACAGTCTAAATCTTGATTACATTTTTTTACTGCAGAATAAAATGTATTATAATTTTTTTTTTTTGTCGACGTTCTGCAATTTACATCACCTACATGCATCAATTTAAACATGCTAAGGCAATATCGTAACATTCTTCCTGTTGATGTTTGGAACATTGAACTAAATTGAATTGTTGCGTAAGGATTTAGTACACACTTTGTATACTGTGGTATTGCCTATAGTATAGTGCAAACAAAGTTTAAGCTCATAAAAGAAAAGCATGAGAAACCTTGGCTCTTTCGAGCTGCAGCTGGGCCTGGCGTTCGGCTTCACGCCGATACGCCTCGCGGTCCTCCTCCGCTGACAGGTCGGAATCCGAAGGTCTGCTCGTGTACGAATCGGCTGAACCCTACAGGATGGGAATGAAAGAAATGTTTGTCAGAATGGACAAATGAGTTTATAGTTCATGACTTAAAGTGTAAACAGCTTGGCCAAGTCATGACATTCATTCATTCAAGCACCACAGTGGACCATTAAATGACCATTTTAAACGGCAAATGGCCAAAGTCTTTAATGAAGTGTTGACATACAAAACAGAAACTGTCTATGTATTTACATTTTACAGCTCTAAAACAAAACAAAAACATTAGTTAAACAAAGATAGGGTAAATAAATAATTATAGTTAAAGTAGCATAGATACTGTTGCTTTTACTTTTTACATCTCGAAAACACTGTATGTAGGTAGGATATTTTTATACCTATGAAGGAACGCCATAATGCCCACACAGATGTTATAACTTCTTCAGCGAAAAACATACAAATTGTTCAATATTAAAGGGATAGCTTACCCAAAAATGTCAATTCTGGTAGTCAAAGGTGCCTCAGAACAGTTTGTTTTTCTGAATATTAAAAAATATCTAATTTTGTTTTTAACCGAACAAAAATATATATCTACAATAATGTTTTCTACTTTGGTAGTAGATGGTGTCCCCGAATTAAAAATTGCTAACATTCTTCCAAATATCGTTTTGTTCAACAGAACAAATACATTTATACAGATTTGAAACAACATGAGGGTGAGTAAATGATGATAGAAAGAATTGTTATTTTTGGGTGAACTATCACTTTAAAATGCCGTCAATGTGACTCAAAATGTTGAATCTCTATAAAGCACATCCACCAATAAAATAATCCACATGACTGCAGCAGGATAAAAAATGTCTTAATAATTTTGGGATATTTTAGTTGAACTATTCCTCAAAATAAATGTACACAATAAACTAAATTGCAGTCTACAAAAAATACAAATGCTCCCCTAAATCCTTGAAAAAAAAGCATTCTGATGTTACCATGTTGTATGTGTTGTTATATGTAAATTATGTGCCATTATAATGTGTACACTACGCGCATTGTGTACATTTGCTGCTGTGTAGTTATATGTACATTTTGTTTCATTCCTTATACTACGGTTAAAAACTAGTATAGAAATGTTTACTGTGTAAATGTGTACAAGAAAATGTCTACTGTAAGGTATTGTAATTCTTTGTTACTTGTAATCTACAATTCTGTCTCATATCTGTCACACTTTCATGTTGGTCGGATAACAAATTTTTGTGACAATAAAAGGGAATTCATTTGATTTAATGTAAAGAAAAACATGGAACCACATACTTCTTTCTCTAGCACCATATTACTATTACTATGTTGTTATTTTTTATGCTTTTTTCGAAAACAGATGCATTAATTGTCAAACACACAAAATGTTTCTATTTTCTGTGTACAGTGTTGGAACTCAGAATTATGGGATATTTCATTTCAATCTTAATTCGGGGCTAGATCTTAAAATAGCAATAAGCACCGGAGATGCTGATGGTCAATGAGTCACCAAACACATTTTCCTTACACTGTACTCCACCCCAAGCTCCTATTAACCCAACAAATAGAAAAATGAAAAGATAAAATAACAGACAGAGTTAACCACATTCATTAAACCACAAATCATTAAATACAGCCATCATTATTCTCTCTCTGTGTGGCCCAACACAATGATTTCTTATGTCCTGCTTTCCAGAAGGTGACAGATTACTACAGCAGTGAGTCTGAGACATCATGTAACGCAGAAAACAACAGTTCCACAATGAAAACGAAGCCAAACAACCACAAAATTTTAATAACGGCTTTTAAGTTTGCAATATAAAGATAGAAACATCCCTCTATAATGCTTCAGCAATATCAATGTGAAATCGAGCATTTGCAGTCCTGCTCACGATCTCACCAAACCACATTTACAGAGCACATTCATTTACTTTAAATCACATTCCCTTATATAGGATTAACATCCACAAACTATTGCTTCACAAAATCGCACACAGGTAAACGCGTCCTACCTTCCTCGGGACAATGATTGGTGGAGCTTGTTTAATTCATTCTCTCGGGGGTCGAGAGGGAGGCAACACTCCAGTTTCCTATCAAAACATCATCCTGTGGTCGGGGGCCCTTTACCAGTCCATTCTGAGCAGCCTAAAGGGTCTGATGTGGCTTAATGCCAGCGCTAAACAACAGAGAGATTCAACACCAAAACAGGGCAGTCATGACTGCACTGAAAACCTCACAGAGCAGGCAGGGTGGAGAGAGAGAGAGAGAGAGAAACCGAGAGAGAGAAAGAGAGAGAGAGAGAGAGCGTACTTGAAAACAGAAGACAAATAAAAATGCAGACAGGCGGTACAACCTCTTAGAAGAAGAAATGTGGAGCGAATGCTAGAAACAAGCGATAGATAGCTCATTATAAGGTAATAAAATATAACATTTAATTATATAAGGTCCTTATAATCATCTGAAGACATAGTCATGTATATTATGTTGCATTTCTGTCAATTGATGGACCTTTGAATCAACAAAATGAAAGTTTTTAAATGAAAGTGTTTATTTTTCTCACCCCGACGCTTTTCCAAATCTGTTTTTAGGAGATGGTACAGACTAGCAATCTCAGTCTCCATTTACTTTTAATGCATCTGTTTTCAAACAGTGAAAGTGAATGGTGACCGAGGCTGTAGTTTCAGAGTCATGAGGGTGAGTGAATGTTGATATAATATTAATTACTGTATAAACTATTCTTTTATACATTTTGTTTTTGGCAAAAAAACTGTATTTTAAAGAGCAGAAGACTTCAGTGATCCCTTGACTGCCTGTATATTTTACACTGGTTCAATGTAAATAATCCAAGCAGCGTCCCATAAACAACACGAGTAACAAAATCTAGCTCTGTGTTTGAACAATAGCATACATCATATCATGAGGTAAAACACATGCATACACACACCGTCTTTTCCACAGTATTATTCATAATGGTCGAGAGAAGAAATAAGAGCGAGAAAGTGCAGGTACTAGCATATAAGCTTCTCTCGGGTTGAGAACAGAAGGCTTGTTTTAGCTGATTCAGTACTTTCATGGTTAGGCGTGTCATCTCTACAGTCTCAGTAATTAATCTCCTTCAAAGCCAAAACGTCGAGAACCATTGTGCTGTTGTCCGTTTAATGATATTTATTGTTTTGAAGTAGGTATCTTAGGATTTTCCTTTGGAAAATCGACGACAACCGATAGACAACAATGTGTATTGATAAAATTAAAGAGAAAAATATAAATTCAGTCATTGTTTATTCATCCTCATGTAATTTCAAACCTCTATGACTTCCTTTATACTATAGAGCACAAAAGAAGATATTTTGAGAAATGTCCCTTTGGTTTGTTAGTCTCATTTTACTCAATCATTTGGCTTGCAGTGTCTGCCACATCATTGTTTTCCAGAAAGGAACTTTCCATACCGTTCCATAACAAAGACCCACTAGAGCATCCCTTCCACGCCTCTTTCTCCACCGCGCATCCTAGCCCCCAACTGCAGCTGTGTGCAGTTGTTTACCCCCTTTTTCAAAAAGCCTCTAGTGGCAGATGAATCTCGGTTCGCGCCCACACCAGCATTCACTGCAACACCGAATATAGCACAAACCCCCACCTTCCCCCATTCTCTGGTTCCCCTTACAGCAGATAGATCCTCTGCCATAGATTTACTGTATCACAGATATCACTTTAATATTTCAACATCAGGGTTATCGAACAATACTGCAACCCCACTGTAAGACAGGTAGTCATAAAAGGACAATAATAAGGTGTACTGTAGGTAAGCAGTGTTAGTGTGAAGAAAACAATCCGAAAACATACTACCACAGCAACATTTTAAATGAAAGAAATAAGACTTGTTTTCAGAGAATGAATATTTTATAATAAGATTTTGTTGTGATTTTGCAAGTGAGATAGAGGGGTATAGTGGGGAATGTTGGATTGTTCAGTAGTAATTCACCTTCAAAATAACAATTCTGTTATCATTTACTCACCCTCTTGTCATTTCAAACCTGTATGCATTATTTCTTCCGCAGAACACAAAAGAAGATATTTTGAAGAATGTTGTTAACAGCATTGGTTGCAATAGAACTGAATGGGGGGCTGTGCTGTTCTGTTACCAACATTTTTAAAAATATCTTCTTTTGTTTTCTGCAATAGAAATAAAGTCATACATGTCTGAAATGGCAATAGGGCAAGTGCATGATGACAGAATTTTCATTTTGAAGGTGAACTACTCCTTTAAAGGAAGAAATGGAGGAGAAAATGAGGCGATGTTCAAGGCAGGGAGAGAGATGTCTCTGCTTGGTTAGGCCATAGAGATGCTTACTCCTATATTTGAATCTCAGTCCTGATTCTGTCAGCTCCAAATAACAGCCTCATACTAAGCGAGTCTCACACAAGGGAGAGAGAGAGAGATAGAAAGACAGAGAAAGAGAGAGCGATACAATGATGCTCAAAAATACTCTAAGAAATGAGCGAAGTAAGTTCATAAACAAAGAACATTTTAACTTAAAGATCCCATTCCCCGTGATCGCATTTTTCAACCTTTAGTTAGGGTGTAATGCTGTTAGAGCATAAACAATAACTGCAAAATGATAAAGCTCAAAGTTCAATGCCCAGCGGAATATTGTCTTTAACAGAATTCGCTTTAAAAGGACTACAGAGAATGGCTGGAATCGGATTACAGCCCTCTACTTCGCGGGTACATGATGTCACGATTCCGAGTGTTTTTAATAACCTCCGCCCAAAGGAAAATGCCAAAAATGTGCGAGGCCTTCCTTAGAGAAGAGGAAGAGCAGCTGGAGTAGTGTTTGGTTCTCAGAGATTGTACACATTTGTCTGAGCTACGCCCTAAATTTAATATCATCATAGTCCTATAAGAATTCAGCTACACACATTCTATTATAACCAACGGTCAAATAACAGCTTCCATGACTTTAGCATCGGCTGTGAAAGCTGTTGTGTGTAATACACTGATATTGTGTGTGTGTCAGCATACCTCTTAAACCCTTCTATGAAACGTCCTTTTAAGTCTTGCTTGCAAATGTCTCCTGGTAAATTTGCTTGTTTTAATATCCAACTCGGGTCATATATAAAAAGGGAAAACTAACGCTTTTGTTATCAGTGTTAATTAATGTAACCGTTCTGACGGCATTTGGTCCGGTGTCATTTCCCTCGCCATAGTAGGTGTAAAATGTGCGATCCCTAACAAAGATTGACGTTTGCACATGCACTAGCAGACCTCTGGTACACTTCGATGGATCCGCATGTTTTTAACTGATAATGTGAAGTTGACGCCGTTGTTACTATTTATTGCTAAACGTTTATGAATACATTGCACTGGAAGTGGCACCGACCAATCACAACAGCCTGAGAAGCGGAAGCTCGCTGATATGATATGGACATCTTCACACACACACTCTAAGCGGGGAACCAATCACGACAGACATGGTCAGCTTTAGCAATCAGAGCGTTTCGGAAGGAGGGAATTTATATAGACCGGACGAAATCCCGTCGTTTTGTAAGAAGAGGGACCGCAGTAAACAAAAGACTTGAAATAGGAGAAATAATAGTTTTTTATTTTATTTACAAATTTCTCCTTCAGAACAGGCAAAGTGAAAGACAATATTCACACACACACACATGTTCATGATCTATTGCAGGGGTTTTCAACTACTTTTGAGGATTGGACATGAAATCCAATTAAAACGAATTTTAAATTGTATTTTATATTCCTTAATAAATTAGTTTCACTAAAAATGAATTGCTGTTAATTTACTCACCCCCAGTACATCCAAGATGTGGGTGACACTGTTTTTTCAAGAAGATGATTTATGAAGATATTTGGTTGAATTAATGAAAGTCAAATCAATAAAGTCAAAAAAGATAAAACATTCAACACAAAAGTAATTCCTGCCCCTTGTGAAGTAAAACTGGTGTCTTATAAAGCGAATCAATTGATCTGTGCAAGAAACTGAACGCTTTACATTTACATTTAGTCATTTAGCAGACGCTTTTATCCAAAGTGGCTTACAAATGAGCTGAACAAAAGAAGCAATTTGAACAACATAAGGATAAGGAAAAGCATAAGTGCAGTAAAACCGGTCTCATATAGCCAACAACAGTATGCAAAGTTAATTTTTTTTAGGAAAGAAAGAGTAGAAAAGAATCAGAACTAATCATCTCTTCTGTCAACACCTGACCAATCAGTTCTGACTTCTATCTCTTTTATACTCTTTAAAAAAAAACACTTAACTTTGTATACTGTGGTAGGCTATATCAGACTAGTTTTTTATTGCACATATGCTTTTTGTTGTCCTTAGTTGTTTCAAATGCTTCCATTGTTTATCTCATCTGTAAGTTGCTTTGGATAAGCGTCTGCTAAATGTAAATGTAATCCTCAGGTTCTGTTGGAAGAGGTATGTTTTCAGCCTATTCTTAAAGGTAAATCCATAATTTTCTGTGTTCAAGTGCTTTAATTGGGTTCCCGGTGCATCTAGAAACTTAGAAAACGTGAAAAAACAAGATCCTAGTAAGTTTGTTTTGATGAGCCTTTCCCTACAAGCATGTGAGAAATCGAGCCGATCAGAATCCTCTCCTGTTGTGAGGTAAAAACAGGATCTTATTATAATATTACCGCCCGTTTATCTACACAACCCAACCACCGCTCCACCGCCAAACGAGATCAGGATGCACTGTTTGCTGTGACAGAATTTTTAGTCTCCGGACCAATGATTTGAGAGGTTTTAAACTAAACTTACTGCAGAGGAGTTCAGGACAGTTCACTAGCCCTGATCTACAGTATGGTGAAGTCTTCTTATTGGTCTCCTTCTTCTCTGGAAATTCATCTCACACAAAGACCCAGAAATATCACACATGTCTCCACTAGAGTTTTAGAATTATGAACTGGGCTCAGATTTGCCAACCTGATTATTTTGCCAACCTCTTTATCAGCGTGAACCTCACTGAAAAAGCTCAATCACTAAAGGACAAGGGTGAAAATCAAAGCAGTGGGGAAGGATGCTGATTTCAAGCTGCATAAAGAGCAAAAACATGATACCACGAAATCGAGGCAGTACACACGACCACTCACACCTGCAAGATAAACCAATACAAGGGATAGACTTATGGTTCACAAAGGAAAACAGAGAAATGGACCCATCACCATTCCCTGAGTTTCTGGTCTGCACTGTGCATGTGAAGTGCTTCTGCTAAGTGATCCTTAATGATGTTGTGGCAGTTTGTGAACTGTCAGAGCCGCCATTTGCCATCCTTTATTAATGCAATGCATTTCAACAGCAAACTCCTGGACTACACACCCAACACTGATATCAAAGCTTCCTTTACTGTACATCATGATGTTTAATATCATTAATCAGAAACACTATAAAATTCATCAGTTTCTGCTTTAAAAGAGTGAGAGAGCGAGTCTATGTTAACACAAATAAAAAGTGAGTTTAATATTCTCCATTATAACAAAAATCTAAATTATTTTACACGATTACTTATTGATTTTAGAGAAGTCAATGAATTGATAAATTATTATTAATAAAAAAAAATGACTTGTCAATTTAACACCGGAATCAACTTAATAAACAAAAATAAAAGTAAATAAAAAGTATAAATATAATAAAGTTATTATTATTATTAAACAATTTATTATTTATAATAATAGGTTGATTGTATTCTTTATTTGAATACAATCAAATAAATAATAAAAAGAAATGAGACAATTAGAACGTGTCGCTATATTATTTTTACCTCCATCATTTTGTTCTCGTAATTGTTGGAAGGCAAAATTGAAATAGAAAATCAATTACAAATAATTTGCACCGCCCTATAGGAGATGCTGTAAGATTTTATGTTTTGCATAGGAACACCAGCATATTTTCTTATTTTACTGTCCCGCCATAAATATCATCTTGTTTCCACACAATGTTTGATTTTCATAAATAAGATTAGGTTATAAATGAATATTATTGAAGCACAACATAGTGCACTAAATAAATACTTTAATTTAAATAATCCGTCACTATTTTTGGGAATTACAATAATGAACATTTGCATTTCACTAATAATCACAAAAATAAACCTAATGTTAACTAGGATGGTAATGCTAATGTTAATTTGTTAAAAAAAATATTTTTTGCGCAAGTGCTTGAGAGGTTTCGTGAAAGTCACATTAATAATCACATGAGCTCAGCTGGGCTGGAAAAACACAAAGTCCCTTTAGTCTGCCGGCTAAAGCGAATAAGAACAGTATGAGTTTGTTTTGATTAAACCACAAGGAACCAGAGACATTTAAATACCCCACATTAAGCCTTTAGTGTGCCAACTACACCTCGTGTTACTTTAATAACAGTGACATTAAAATCACAGTACACACATTTTAAATGAACAGTATCGAAATCAACATATTGTCCTTAACAACCCTTAGAATTAACAGAACAAAGAAAGAAATTTACCTGACTTCTAAGTACTTGATGTGTTGTCTACATACTACATACTCAAAGCGTGTGAATTTACTTAACGTACAGTTTTTGGACCTCCATCATTATCTCTGTGTCAAAGACTCCGCCCCTTATTCATCTCAATAACACATCACATCATCTGCCCTTTCTCTCTCTCTAGTGAGTGTTTGTGTACTTTATGTATCCAGTCTGGTAGACTAATACATTTATTTTGGAACAAGTCATGTTTATACACCGACTACAAGCTAAATTTAGAAAACTTTGATGATGAAAACAGAGAACACAGCAATAATTCTTACAAATAATAAATTTGAGTCCTTTGAACAATACGCTTCATTTTGCACACATTATAGTGTAGAGTAGCTCAAGGTATTGAAAAATCAATATAGTTGATCAATAGCTAATTAATAACTATATTCATCCGCATTCCACACGAACCCTGAACAGTTTCAGATATCAGCTGATCAGAACAGATTCCTTGTCCACTCTGCACAACCCAAACAGGGTCACAACTGAAGTACCCGTGAGTTTGTTATGCAATAGTTGTTCAGCCGGGTGTTATAGAGTTCATTATTACCACAGGACACTCATGGCGTCCTGAAGTGCTCTTTAGTGGGAGGATCTGAGGGATGTATGATTTGCTCTTGACAGATTTACGTTACATAAAAGTTTACCTTCCAAAAAATGGTGTTGGGGTACAGTCATGGCATGTGTGGTTTACCGGAGGGGCAAACTTCCAGTCTCTCTTGTGAAGTCAACACGGAAGTGACTTTAATTGCAATTTATCGACTTGTCGCTAGAGACTGGCTCCAAAAGAGAGCAGAATCTCATTGAGCTCCATGTTAAAACGGGGAACTTTACAGCAGCAAAAAACACGTTTGCAGCCAAAATTATTTTGGTCTAGATATCTAATTTTATCCTTCATGACAACTCTTAGGAGGGGGAAAGAAATTCAATAACTCACCCATTAAACTTATATTAAGCCTTAAAATTCAGCAAATAAGTGTCTTAAGTGGTTTCAGCAAACCAGGCGCCTCGGGCTCCAACCACGTCCCGCCTTTTTGCCCATTTTCGTTTCTCCAGGAGTGACGCGCGGTGACGCAATGCCAAGATGGCGACGAACCCCCCCACCTACTTTAGCCTTTATTTTTACTCTTCACAAACCTACAGGTGACGTCCACATTTTATACAGTCTATGGGTATACCATGATACTGAATGAATACCATAAAATGCTTCTGGTAACCATTCCATTGAATGTGATAACGAAAAACAGTCATATCTTGACATTCAGAATCCATGTTAATAAGAAGACGGTTCATCTTGGGTGAGTTGATATACAATGCGAAAACAAATGGGTTTGGATAGCATCTTGAAATAGATCTGCTCCACAGCAGCAGGTAAATGCCACAGTTTCTCCTGCAGAGATGAGTCACAATCCAGCCAAGCAACCCCACCCGAGTCAGAAAGATTTCTGTAAGTCAGTGCGAGCAAAGCATAAACACCAGGAAACAACATGGACGACATCTTTTGATTTAGCTCCAGTCAAAAGAAATACAAGCGCGTATTTATTTCACTGAAAAGAGCTAATTTCAATCAAAAAATATTTGAAAATGCTGAAGTTCGGTTCATATTTGCCAATAACTATTAGAAAATAGCAGAATACATTCACATGTCTGAATTTTTAACCACACATCATAAATGTGACATGTTAAAAATGTCTGCACCACTAGCATCACCAAACTCCCGTCTCCCCGTCTTTATTTACACAACAACTTAACCCCGCCCCCAAACTCACAGTCAACGTTGCTTCAGCAGCTCAGATGAGTTTTGCCAGGATAGATGCTAGTGATGGGCCTATGAACTTGTGGTGCCACCCAAGGTTATTGTAGTTTACCAAAATTAAAACTTTGAAAACGTTTTTGTTTATTGAAATCATATGAAATATTGGCCTTAATATGATTGGAAAAAAATTGCCTCAGAAATAAACTAAAAAATAAGTATGATAAGGCATTACATTTATGTTTATAAACAAAACTTTAATTCAAAAAAAAAAAATAATAATAATTGTATGTAACAAGCAACACAAGAAAAAACTATTAGAAAAACATGGACAAATAGAACAAAATGGCTGAAGATTTTACTAAAATTAAAAACTAAAAATCTAAAAACAAAAGCTAATTTCAAATATTAATGAAACTACATTAAAACTAAAAATAAATATAATTACTATTCTATTATACTATACTTACTATAATAACTCTGGTGCCATTCAGAATTCTTACAATGTGATGTTGTCAAAGCCACGGCTCAGGTGATTGGTTAAAAAAAACATTGAGCCAGATCTGCATCTGCAAAAAATGTATGCTGTCATGCATGCATACTATACTATGCAATCTTCTTATAGGGGGCCATACACCAGTCACCAGACTCCCTGGATGTCTGTGTGCTTAAAAAATATTGTGTAAAAAACTAACAGGATTGGACCGATCCACACAACAACATGACATCATGAGGGACATAAAAAGCAGGTTTGGGTTGTTTGTGAAATTGTTTGAGTATCACTTTCAAATATCCACATCAATTCTCAAAAATTACTGACTGCACCTTTAATCTCTTCAGTTTTGTATTGTTTAAATGACCTCTTTAAATATAGCACACACACTACTGTGGAATTCATAGATGTAAGGATTCCATAATGTACGTCATAGAGAGTTGATTTCAGGGCTCCCTCACGGCATGGCTAAATTATTATGACCATACAGAGTATAATGATTTTTGTGTCACCGGCAGACACGCCAAATGAGCTCCATGAATATTTTACTCTTTTAATATTTTAGGAACTGTGATATTTTGGGGAGAATTGAAATGGCCTAACCTCCCGGTCATGAAAATTAACAACCTGCTCAATATGTCATCTGTTCTTTCCACGCACACACAGTCTTTCCTTTTTTATTTCTGCCTCAGAGAAGCACGTTAAACCTCCTCTGCATTCAAAGACACATACCTGAACAGTCATATGCCCAACAGTACCCTTTGAATCTCAATGTGTGCTTTTATGTAAATTTGTGTTTCCTAAAATATAACAGAAGAATTTAGAGTAGGTATCTAGGGGTGTCAAATTTCACAGACTGACTATAAGGGCACATGAGCTTATATGGTATGAGCAGAACAAACTGAAGAATTTGGGTCACTCATTATCGTGGAAATGAATTGATGTAAGGAGGTTAACACAGATTCTGAAGTGTGCCACAGAGAAATTCAGTTGAGTGAGCTTGTCATAACCTGTTTTTCCTTTTGGTATTTTTTGTCACCAGTTCAAACGATTCTCTTAAATAACACAAACTCTCCCTCCTTCTGCTGGCTTGACTGACCTTAAAACATTAATTAAAAAGATGTTCATGCATGAAGATGCTGCAGTAGCATAAGTGAAATGCTTCCACCTAGTGGCTTTGTCCTGAATTACAGCAACAAATGAGGTACAGCCATTCGGGAATACAGTTATGTCAAAATTCACTGATTGAAAGGGAATTCAAACACACACACAATCATCCAGAAACATTTGACAACTTGTGAAACTAATAATAGAATTCACAATGCAACTTTCAATCTGTAGTATTTATTATAGAAAGGGTGTATTTGAATGATATAACCTGGCCACATCTTTCAAAACAACCAAACAATGATGTTTTTCTTTAATCATAGATAAATAAAAGCACATTGTGGATACACTTTTGTATGACTACTTAAAATATGGCATGTGTATGTGTGGAACAAACCAGCAAATTAAATTCTGGCAAGTTTACCTGCTATTAACTCTGTAAAAATGTCGATGTATTTTAAGAAACCAGTGAATTTGAGTTCTCCAAGAAAATAAAAAAGTAAAAAAGGACAAGTTATGCCTTTCAAAACTACTATAGAATGTTAATGTACATGCACAGTATAAACCGTATTAATATTGTGATGTTGTATAATCTGTCTATAAAATATTTCAAAGTAGATTAATACGGCATCGATCATGCAATCTCAACACTCTTTCAGTCTTTATTTTGTGGCATAGTAATTGAGCTATTATATAAAAGCAGATCATGCAGTTACATACAAGTATATTGAGTAATGCCTGTTAACATTTTCAAGTGTATAAAAAACGAGTAAATCAAAAAGTGCAACAATATTTGGAAACATAATCACACACTTCCAGTAGAAATATTGCAGGACACCTGTCAGTGCAGGCTCTATTAAGTCTGTTTGCCAGAGCAAACACCACCTATGTTGCTTTTCAAGTACTATAAAACATACAGTCACCAAACAATCTAAAAAAAAAGATTGAATCAGCAGTCTTACCTGTCGTTTGATGAAGCTGGAGGTGGTGTCAGAAGAAGTGCTGCCATCTGAGCGTTTAAAGCGGCCCTTGCGCTTTGGTAACTTTCGCGGTAACTATATGGAGATATTCAAATGATTATAAACACAAGTTTTAGACTAAAAGATAAGACACCTGCTCTTAATACAGTAAGACATGTGCTGCTGACTTATACGAATAGTCTGGGATATAGCCTAATGAAACTGCATAACCAGTAGGGGCAATGGGGACTGTTTTTCTTACAGGAAATTAGTTTGGAGTAAAAGGAAGTGAATTTACTAGTAAAGTCTTACCATGTTAGTATCATGTCTTGCAACTTAGAACAATGAAATAAGAAAACAAAGCAGTCACATCAACTACAGGTGAAGCACAGACTGCCCAAATATTTGCATTGGTTATCATACCTTAACACTATATATAAAATGATTCACCTGTAGGGAACCCTTGAGGCAAAACATACAATAACTTTCTGTTAACTTTTGGTATACATTTTAAATATGATCTATTAGGGATGAAACTGGAATGGAAAGGGCAGATGAGCGAGGGGTTCTGGCTACAGGTGCACGCCAGTGAGTCAGGCTCATAGGAATATAATAAGAGATTTTAGCGCATCCACTAATATATAATAACCAGTAAAACGCAAGAAGAAGGCAATCATTCGGACTTCTAAATGAACAGCAAGTCTATAGATGCTTCGCCTGAAGGATGAGGCCTTGGCTGCGGTTGGAAATCTCAGGGCGGAGGGAAAAAACAGAAATGAGGAGTTTCGCGGATGGTGGAGGAGCATCAAAACATCTTATTATTTCCACTGCGCCCATAAAAACGCAATTGCGCGCGCGTCCTTAAAAGCGCAATAAAAGGAAATATTATAAAGGCAGATTTGGTAACGATAGCGCTCTGCAGATATGTGAAGCGGTTTGCTTTAATGCATGACCGCTCCAACAACAAGTAGCAAGAAATTAACCATTTACGAGATGATAAACAAATGCTCCAAAAATCTTACCTGAAAATAGTGCGACTGAGACGCGTTTTCGACACGAGACAGAGGGTCTGCGGAAGATTTGGACATCTTTACTTGCACCATCTATTTGAGAGCGCAGGGAGGCGGGTGCATGGATGCATTGGTGCTTATTGGAAGAAACGGTGATACGAAATACATATGCCTGTCGAGGAGGAAGGGAGTATCACGATTGAACACTGATGCCGATCTATTTGAGCCATATGCGTAACGATCCTAAAGGTCCCTGGCGAGAATAACCTTAAATCCAGAGAGTCAAATGCATGCGTGCAAATGCAAAGTCTTTTTCTTATGCATGCACCTTTTCTGATGTGTCTGGAGTCTACGCGAACAGTACGAGCAGATAACTCTCTCTCTCCCCCTAGTGCATGCAATATTTGCCCCTCTTCTGTCTTGTTTGTTTGTGTCCACCTCATTACCAGAAAGGCACCACGAATTGTAAAAAGATTGATTGATCTTGATATTCTACAAAATGCAAGGGTAACAAGATCTCTTTGAAATATTTTGAGAAATGTCATTCTTCAAAATATCTTGTGTTTTGCAGAAGAAAGTCACAGGTTTGGAATGACACTTGAGGAACTGTTGCCATGGGAATTGATAGATTACTGATCGACTTGTTGGGTGGTCTTAGCCGGTTCTTCAGCCAGACCAGGTTAAACCCACTTCACCAAAAAAGTGGTCCATCTAAAACCAGCCAGCTTTACCAGCTAAACCACTTAAAACCATGTTTTTTAGTTATTTGGAAGGGACACTGCTGCAAACAGGGATTTTCGGTTTTTGTTTTGACTGTAAATCAGTGAGACCCTCTGTTGGTTGGGCATACAGACATGGGTGCTTACAAACATGTTTATTCTGACATAGCATAATTACATTTTCACCGTTCCATATAAAAGTATTATTAAGGAGAGCAATTCTAAAATAAATGATTTAATAAAACAAACATTGTAATTACGATCAAAACTAAAATCTGCATTTGGAAATTACATTGCATTCAAATATAATGTATGTTAGTATGTATGTGTCTGCGGTTTTAAATGAGGACGGTAACAAGTATTTTTGGACCATTTTCATTTTGTGTAAACTAGATGATTTTAACATGGTAAGAGACAAAAATGATCACCTTTACATCCAAAAGGCATTGTCGATTTTGACGCCGTGCTTGCTTATCTTAACCGTTAGGTGGCATTATTGGCGAAATAAACGTGCAGAATGATCGCAAAATTATTTGTTTTCATGTGTTACTGAGGTGAAATTTCTCTTTGCAAACAGAAAATCCCGAAAGTCAACAGCAATGTCTATGCGAACATGTAACATGTTAACTTTTACACAGTTTTAAATACATACAACGAATGATCAGAAGTCCTTTATCCCTGGAACACAGAAACTGGTATCACACATTTGTTCTACAAATTTTGAAGTTTTGGATACATAGATTATGAATGCAGAACACAAGACTAAATGGTTGTAATAATAATTGTAATAAAATAATAATTACTTATATTAATATATAGCTTATGCTAATACTGTATATCAATACATACAGTATTCTTGTAAATATGTTTTAAAGGGTTCTGAAGTCAGACCCTCTTTGAAACTAGAATATGTATGTACAAGACATTTATTTCTAATCAGACAAGACCAATAAAAATGAATAACCAATAATATAACCTTTGGCACCACAACCACTCACCGGAGATCACAGGACCACAGGCTCCCAGACTTCACATGCTTTCTCCATCCACAGAGACAAAACAATAACCAAGGAATCCTATTGTTAGTATAATTTCCACAGTAATTTAGGCCAAGTAAATGGGACATGAGACTAAAATACTGTATTACATTAATTAAGCCCACCATGAAATAGAAGATGTGATATCCTGGAGCGATGGGGACATCGTCGGAGTCTCCCGTGGGTTTTAAATTCTTCAGTCTGGTGTGGCAGGAGGACTGCTTACAGTCATAACAGTAACAAAATCCCTAAACGTCTGTACACTTCACAAATAATTGCCATCTAAGAAAACAAATGCAATCACTTTTCTATTTTCCATAAAAATGTTATTTATCACTTTTGTCATAAACATTAAAGGAACCAAGGCATAACTACATCAATAAAGGGGGCAAATAGATGAAGCAAATTGTGTCAATCATATCACAATGCTGTTTCGCTGTCACACACAACCTTGTAAAGAAAAACACACATAATCAGAAAAAATAACTTGTATGTCTTACAGGTATCGATCAATAAAGAAATAAGTGAAGAATAAAAGTGTTTAGAGGTTTGTGACCAAAACCCATGGAGTAACATATGGAATAAAGAAACCTTGGCAAGATGTCAACATGGCCTTCCCTATATTCTGTCTTGTCTCCATCACAGTGATTTTGTGGGGAAACCCATTAACTCTGAGCTCATGTTAATCTAGAAAAAGGGCATCTGGGCAGGAGTCCCTTTACGGCCCCTTAATAAGACTCCCATGTGTTCAGCCAATAGTCCGGCCTCTGAATAAAGCAATCATTACAAACTGACCTACGTGCACACATTTCTGCTTCATCACCACCTCCCACTCCACTGTTGCAAATAGACAAGCTTTTAAAAAAAACAACAGTATAAAAGCTTCAACAGAAGGAAAGAAACAAATATAGACAGAGGATCGTTGTCACATTGACATTAACACAGGTGCTGTCATCTAGTAACTTAAGGTTTTGAGTCAATTGCTTTTCAAAGTAGCCTTTAAGAATTATTCAGTAACAAAAAAAATGTGAAACAAAACTCAGTTTATCTTTTAAACATCATTTATCTAGATTGCAGGTCTGAGCATTCTGGGAACTCTCAACAAGCACTATAACTTTATAAACCATAAAGTTATTTAGAGTTAGTTATAAAACCACCTGTTGCTTTATTAACTATAAATGTACTCTTTCTACGTTTATTAGAATGTTTTACATTTCTTGTTCCTTAACTGTTGTGATATTCACACTGAATTTATGCAAATAAAGAAATATGTGAATAAACCTAAAAAACTAAGATAAAGTAATATATTAAAGTTGAATAAACTTTGAAGAGGGAAGTTAGGGGGTATTTTAAAGGGTCAGCTTAAAGAGTTTACAATGGGGCTCAGGACCCCCCAGGGTAAAAAGTCCTTTTGATATTCTCCCCCAGCAAAACAGCTCTTTTAAACACTTTTTATTTATTGCAATCCAATTACTTATTTATAAAGGTTTGTCTCAGGTTATGTTTATAGTAATCAAAGCAAATTCTCTTAACATTAAATATATTAGAGTAGCCTATATTTAATATATTACAATATCTAATTTGAGAAACGTTTTTCATTCACTACTTTTTACTGTTCGCATCCTCTTTTATTCTGCGGACTGTACCTCTTAATAGGTCGTTTTTAAGCTTTTTTATGATAAGCAGATAGTTCATCTCTTATCACTGTATCTTGGTGGCAGTAGTGCTCCGCCGTTCGATGCTTTGTGCTCGAGCCGCTAGCTGGGCGGAGAGAAAGAACTCAACTCACTCCCTCTCTCCAGTCTCCTACATTCAGCAGACGAGAAAGAGAGAGAGGAGCATCTGCAATTCAAAACCGAGGATACTTAACGTACGAGGGAATATCTTACGATCGTTGGGAAGAAAACACGATATAAACATCGCGATCCAGGCAGCAACCCACTATATTTTTCTCTGGGATTTAGCCGATTAAAATGGTTTCAGTGTAGGTTTAAGCTCTGTTGTGTAGCTTTTACCCGTTCAACTTCTGCGTTCAGAAACATTTCTGCTTCATTCGTGGCTCGTAAACGGAATGAATGACCAAGACAAAGGTTGACAGCGGTTCCCCGACGCATTTTGTCTCGCCGAAAGAGAAGAGGCAAAAGCAGAAAATGGAAAGCGGCGCTCAAGCGCAACCTCCGCCGTTAAACCCGGCGGAGCTGCAGCACCCCCTGCAACCGTCACAAGTTGCTAACGAGAAAAAGAAATCACACCGGGCACCTTCTCCCGCGAGACCCAAAGATGTGCCGGGATGGTCCCTCACAAAAATCCGGGGGGGTATCGGCACACCGACGTTGAGCGTCAAACCGGGGGCTATTTATTTAGGCGGCCGCGTGTCCAGGCGCAGTCCGGCTACCGGGAAAGACACGAAAGCCGAGAAGAGTAAACCGGCCGGGAAACCCGCGTTAGTGGTATCCGGCGCACAGAAAAGCACCGCGAAGTCTAATAAAAGCGGTCGCAGAAAAGTTTCAGACTCCAGTATCGGATCGGATGATTTGAGTAGAGACTCCGGCTGCGCTCCAGGAAAACTCTCTCCCACAGACAGCAGCTCGGAGATTTCGGACTGCGCTTCTGAGGAAAATAAAGTACCAACGGAGGTGCTGAGCAGCGACACCGAGACCAGCAGCCGCGGAGGGATCGAAGGAGACAAAGCGGGAGCGGAACATGGACTATTGGATAGGAGCGAACGAGCTAGGACCAGCGTGGAAAAGGCCCGGCTCTCGTTAGGAATCGAAACCGGTGAGGGGAGCATCTCTCCCGGCGACGAGCGCTCACTCACCTCGTTCGACAGTAGGATGCCTGCCAGCACATCCTTTGCGTTTTCAGACCTGACTGAAGAGTTAATAGATGGTGTGCACGAGGAACTAGTCAGGGAAATTGAAGAACTCAGGTCGGAGAATGAGTATTTAAAGGTAAAACGGCTATTTATTCTCTGCAAACAGTATTTTTACTACAGTTAGTCTGATACTGTATTGTGTTTGTTTATACGACTGCTGATCATAAAAACACATAAGCACTTCGGCTGAAGTTTTAAACTCAAATAGATTTATCTTTTCAGCTCATATGTACTATAGTCATCACATCTCCTCCAGATTAGATTTAACACCGTTTGCAATAGTAGCATTGCTGACAATGCAGAAATACATTATTTACAACTAATGACAGGTAGACATTTAAACGCCCATTTCGCGACCAACAACTATGTCATTGTCCAAAGACCTTCCATTATTACTTTATTTCTTCTTTCGCTACAAATAGTGGGCCACTGTTATTATTAATATATCATGACTTATTTCTTCGCAAGGATTATTTAATCGTGTTTGAGACAAACAGTGATTCTTCTGTAATCTCAGTTTTTATAAACGATCACATGGTTACGACTAAAATGGTATATTTTTTCCTCCCTAAATATGAAGGCGATGAAAGCATGCACGCTTATTATCGCGATTTCTAAATAATACTGCTTTTTGTACAGATGCTGCAGTGGTCCAGCGAGCCCGCGCCCACTTTTCACTCCATTGTTTATCCGCTTGCCGAGCACGTGACGCGCGCTGCAGTAGTTGACCTATATTCAGCAGAAATGTGTGACAGTACGCGGTGGGCCACCTCAGCATCAAACCCCAAACGCATATAAGCCATTTCGGGCATAAATAGTTAATGCGGGTTGTAAGTGGATTACTATGACAGCCAAGATTTGTAGGGTGTAGAGTAAACTAGCATTGTAAGCAGTGCTCTGTTACCTAAACGTTGAGGTATGAAGATCCTAACAAAAAATCTCAATGCAGCAGAATGACAGATATTGGTGCCATCTCAAATATTAAAGATTTTAAAGAGAAGACTCAGTACTTAACCCTGGGTCAATCTTCTATTTAACCTGAGGTCAAAAAACACACTCAACATTTTGAAAAAAGGCTAGCACTGCTTTCAACACAGGGCTATGAAGAACGGCTACAAAGTGGTGCCAGCTATAAAATGTATGCATTGCCAATTTATTCTGATAAATTGTTAATATTGTTGTTATGTGGTATTTGTGTGTGACAGGATGAAATGGAGGAGCTCCGCTCTGAGATGCTGGAGATGAGGGACATGTATATGGAGGAGGATGTTTATCAGCTCCAGGAGCTCAGACAACAGCTGGATCAGGCCAACAAGAACTGTCGAATCCTGCAGTACCGCCTGAAAAAGGCAGAGAGACGCAGCATACGCGTGGCTCAGACCGGACAGGTTGACGGGGAGCTCATCCGCGCATTGGAGCAAGACGTCAAGGTGAGGAAAAACGACTGTCAATTAATCCAATTTTATGGATAATCCATTCTTAAGCATTTATAATAGCTCAAAAGTCATAGTGGATGGCACCAAAAATGACAAATTGTAGACCAGGAATGCACTGTAAGTTATTTTGAACAGCGTGGGTCATAATATGAGTTTTATCCTGCATTAATTGTTCTTTAGTTTGAGGCTATCCTTTGGTTTCTCATAAACGCATCTTGTAAAAGAGGAAATGCATGTTTGGGTCAGATCATGGTTGGGTCTGCATGTCATGCTTTTAAAGTGGTGACACGCAGATGGTCTCACATGGCTGAGGACACAGTGCTTCTTTCTCGGGACTGTCAGTGAGAGGAGAAATAACCATGATGTCATTCCCTCTATGTTGCTCTCTCACAAAGCTGATTTGTAAACAGTAACAGATAGGGTAGAGGTGAAAGAACGCTTTCCTCTGCCAAAGAAAAACTTGCGGCTCTTCGTGCTACTGTGATTGACTCTGTGTTGGTAACTTACGTTTCACGAGTCAGAACGCATCTGGTGAGGATCATAGACTGTAGACAAGGCAAGATGCAGAGGGGGATGGCGTCTGGAGGAAAACATCTCAGCCTCTGTTGAATTCTTTAACTGCTAACAGGAGTCTCCTGACACTGGCTCAATTGTCTCCTCGTGCTACCGGCGCAGTCAGGTCAAATTACTCTGGTCCGGCTTAATTCAGCGGGTTTAAATACTCCATTGCTGCTGCGGTGACAAGCGTGCTATGCCTTGAGGCGGAAGGGCATTGTTTCTTTACATTGGGCTTAACATAGCAACAAAACATTGCACAGAAGTGAGTGCTAACTCAGGCGGGTTTACTTAGTGTCTGCTTACGAGAAGTGTTTTAAAATTAAACCAAATAGCTACATGTGTCACAGCTGTCAGAGATTTCCATCTCATACATATATAGCAAAAATAAATGATGTAATGTTGAATCAACGTTAAATTGGTTATTCTCAACATTGAGTCAACATTAACTCCATTGTCTATGCTAACTAGGATGTTTACATAGACCGGTAAATGAAATACAGCGCATAAGAACACAATGTGTCATGTGTGAAAAGCCACTTACAGTGTAACAGATATACTTCCTACATACAAGAGTAATTTAAACCACAGTCACACATTGAAATTGAATGGTTGTGTAACACATGCTAATTTGTTCTCACTGGTTGACCAGTATTGGTTTACATTAGCAGATATAGAGAATAATGACCTACACAATAACAGTACTAGTATGTTAGGAATCAGTCAGCCAGACTGTATATTTTTTTGTGTATTCTGGGAAATTACCAATTTAAAAATGAAATACTGATTTGAGGAAGTTAAAAGATTTTATTATTATTAGTCTATCACTAGTTTATCCAAGTGTGCTATGAGTATACTTCTTTCAAACGAAAAAACATGAAAGTAAACTTTCAGTAGTTCGATCACATTTATAAAAGATAGATACAGCTGTATGATTACTTCCGAAATCATACGGCGTGTGCGGTGGGGAGGGGAATGCTGAACTAAAGCACATTGTCAACAAAACACTGACATCATTTTCACTCACCGCATGCGGTTCGTGTCCGGCATCTTTTAGCGCTGGGACGGCTCCGTATATCAGTTTCAAACGATCTCCAAATCCAGCGTTATTTCTAACCGTTTATATTACATTCATCACCCAAATGCAGTGAACAAACAAACACCTGAACTTCGCGAACATATGCTCTCTCTCCTGCACACAAGTGAAAGTGCTCTTTCTCCTGCTCTCCATGCTACCATGTGCTTTTCCGTGAGAATTGTCCAATAAGGGACTAATAATTGTTACAAAACAGTTTTATATGTCTGAAAAAAACTTTCGTAAACCTGTACGATTGCTGGGGGAGTGTATTGAGACCAGAAATACTACGTAAGACGCCCAACTCGTTTCTTGACAAGTTGACCATGTAAAGCATGAGAAGACGTCACGTTTAACATTGTAAAGAAGTCAGAATGCATGACACATCGTTGCATCACCCCATTAAGAATACTTAACAAAGTGAACATAAAAGTAAAGAAATTTAGTATTTTTGTGATACTCGGGAGCACTTATCGGTACTTTCCAAACGAATAAACATCATTCAGATGTCACTGATATTCTGACCAAGTGGTCGTGTAAGATAAACATTTGTTTCCCTTTGACTCATATTCTCTCATAAAAGAGCTTCCCATGTTCGTCTTCTCATTTTGCTTGAGTCTTTTGGGACCTAAAGGGAGGGGATGATGTCATAGTCATGAGGGGGTGGGGGGGTTAAAGAGTTGATGAAAAATCTGAATGTTTGTGAGATCCCTGCACCATTTCCTGCTCTCTAAAGCACTGACCTCATTTCTTAACCAATGAGAGCTATATGTCCAAGATCTGTCAGAGGAAGGATGGGAAAGAGCTCCACATCTTCTCATCAGCTGCTGTGGCTTCATCCATTTGGTTTGGATATGCACCGTTTCCTCTCCCTATGTTTGCCATCTGAGGTTCGCTGGCCATGCGCTGTTTCAAAGCAACATTCGAGAAGCAGTTATATTATTAGAAAACAATTTGCAATCACAATTCAGACATTTCAATTAAGTCTACAGAACTATGAAAAAACACACTGAGCAATACATTTTTCCTCTGGGCCTAATGAGGGTCAATAAATAGAAAGTGAGAACAGGTGTTGATAAAGGAGGAAGAAAACTGTTTGGTCATTCTGGCCTTAGCCTATTCAGATATCAGCATGTCAGCAGCATCCTGAAGATAAAAAAAGAGAGAAAGATAAAAAGACATATTAATAAACATTTCCTCCTCTTGCTTCTGGCACCATAACCCCTGTCTAACCACTCGGGGGAATCCAGTAACTGACTCCTAGAACTCTCTCTCCTTAGCTTCACCCTTCATTATTATCCAAGCGAGGAGTGCACATGCATAATCACCCGTGTGGTACATTCACATTTCAAAGCCAACTCAAACAGACAGCTATGGGTTACAACAAAACCACACGTCATGATCAGGACCCAGTTTAATGATCCAATTTAAATAATAGTTTACCTCCAAATAATTTTCAAAATTGACTCCCCCTCATGACGTTACAAACCTGTATGGCTTCTGCAGAACACAAAAGAACATTTTGAAAATTGTTGGTAAGCAAATAACATAGAACCCCAATGACTTTCATTGTATGGAAAAATAACAGACATTTCTCAAAATATCTTCTTTTGTGTTTCACAGAATTTTCATTTTTTGTCAACAATCTCTTTAATTCCTAATGTTTTTGACATTACATGTACTCTGATATCCTGTTTGCTCCCATTACAGAATAAAGTCTAAGTTATTTCTTGTTGACATACAACAATTAAAGCACACAAGTGGCATATGGGCGGAAGCACAGATAGACAGGCAGATCCAATGATGTGTCAGGCTGGCAAAACTGTGTTGATGGGTTTCTTTCGACACAAAAGCATTTGGTGTCCTTGAACGTCTTCATATGATCTGAGCTGCATTTGTTGTGTGTGGAGGTTAACTGAAGGGCAGCTTGTTATTTTGTAGGCAGGGTAAAGTTGAGTTCATAGAGCCCGGCCAGCCGTCCTACAGATGCAATCAGATACGATCTGAAGAGAAGCCTTTTAATGTGACCGTTTACCCAACAGAGAGGGGGGCTATCCTGAAAAGCAGGAACAAAGGGAAGTTCCCACACGCATACCCAACGAGAAACAAATTCCACAGAGCCATTTACATATTTGACCAAGCACTGTTGACGAACAGTCACGGCCACATGTAGATAGTCTTTGATGGCTAAATACACTCCTTTGATTTTGGTGTATGGTCAGATTGTGCCAACGGCGACACATCAGGCTCTGGCGAGTGATTGTGTGTGAGGAAGCAAGCAAAGGATTCAACTGTAACGTCTATAAAGAAACATACACACATTCTCACAAACACACACTTCAAGGCCAATATCAGCCACTTTACCACTAAATCTGGACGTTTTGCATCTCTAACATCGCAGACAAAGCAGGAGTGAGACGTTCAGATGGGGTGTGGAGTGAATGCAAATGAGACCAACAGACACATTTAAAGCTGATAATTGAAAACAAATCTGATCATAAAATAAATTCCATCTGATGATTAAAGATATTGTATGACAATACTGATGCCCAATTACCATATAAAATGTTCACCCTTTATTTATGTGTAAAGTATAATTGATGATCCCATTGCTTTTGTTGTCTTATCTGTCTGTCCTGTAGATAAACACTTAAAGGGATAGTTCAAAAATATAAATTCTATCATCAAATGTGTATGACTTATTTATTTTGCAAAAAGAAGATGATTTGAAGAATGTTGGTAATTGAACAACGGCGGTACCCATTCACTGGCATAGGTTTTGTGTCCATACAATAGAAGTAAACGGGTACCACCATTGTTCGGTTAAGAACATTCTTCAATACATCTTTTATGTTCTGAAATGACGAGAGGGTGAGTAAATGATGGCGTAAATGTAATTTTTGGGTCAACTATCCCTTTAAGGGAAAATGTAGTAATCTATAACTAAACAACATTGGACCCCTTTGACTTGCCCTGAATTGACACAACATCCAGACATTTCTTAAAATATCTCCACGATGAAAGAGTCCTGTGTGGTTTTAATTGGCTGAATAAACGATGACAGAACAGAACTGTTATCATGGGCCATCCCTTTGATAGTGTTTAGACACACTTCGAAATCTTGTAGCACAAAGAAAAGCACTACAGCTATTAAAGTGAAATAAGAAGACACGCCTCAGGCATTATTTATTTGTTATAATTAGTTGGTGTTTTATACTGTTTACTTAAATGTAGTTTTAACAATATTATCCTACAAGTTCATTTATTGTTTATTTATTTAAGTTGCTGTTAACAAAAAATACAAACATCTTTAAAGATCCATACGTATGTAGAAAGATGGTTATGCAGAAAGACAAGTAGATCAACAAAAAGAATAATGTATAGACTGACAGAAACAGGGGAATCCGTGCACAACAGAGATGTTTACGTGCACAACCGAGATGTTTACAGCTCCTCACAAACAGAAGCGTGATAGGAAAAAGTGATGGAACAAACCCGAGAGGCAGCTCGAGGGAAAGAGAGGGAAAGAATGAGAGAAGGGGGTTCTGATATGAATTAGAGCGTGCCGTTGGTACAGAGAGGCATTGTGGAAGCCCAGCTGCACTCTGGCTTTGGTTCAGACCCAGAAAGAGAGGAAAAACCCACTCACACATATAGGGCAACTTACAAATGGGGACTGTTTTCCTTCATCTACCCCCTCACAGACCCCATTTACCCCTTTCACTGACTGTTGCTCTCCCGTCTGTATTCCTTTCACAAAACACCTTCATGGGTCTCCTAAAGAAACATAGAAACATTGTCCCTGATGAATAATGGTGTTGTGGTGTCAAAATGCATTTTGGATAAAATTGTTGTATTGTTGATAAGTACCTCAACACAAGGACTGGTGAAAATACATCACTCAACTCCACCATTGATCATTCTGTGTTTAGGTGGCAAAGGACGTGTCCATTCGCCTGCACAATGAGCTTGACTCTGTGGAGAAGAAAAGATCTCGTCTGGAGCAGGAGAATGAGGAGCTGAGGGTGAAGCTACAGGATCTGGAAGTGGCCAAGCAGGTCCTGCAGGCTGAGATGGAGAAGACCAGAGAGGTGAGGGTGACTGGTTATATACTGTACATAGTGGGTTTTAAAACAAACTGGAGCTTTTCCAAACGTGATGAAATGCTCATTTGATTTGTGGGTAATGAAGCAATAAGCAGCAAGCTGGTTGTGAATAGCAATGATTTCTTTGTAATAAGTAATTATTTCAAAGCTCCAATCTGTAACTCTGGCCTATGCATCGCCATCTATGTTTAAATTGTAAAATTGCAGGTTACTTTACCAGGGTCAAATAGTGTCAAATTGACATCATTTGGAATATTGTCCACACAACTTTTGATGTAATTGCTCAATAGCTAATTTTTGCCTATTTTTGGGGATTGCAGTTTTAACCAGTTTTGTCAATGTTCTTCATGGAAAGTACTCAACAAACTCAACATCATGACGCAGTTGCTAAGCTGTTCTGAGTGGTTGCTAGGTGGCTACCTAAAACCGTACCTACTCTGTTTATGAATAAATATCACAGGTGGAAAGTGCGACCACAAATATCTTCCATTTTGATTGGAAACTGTTGGGTGTATAAGTTCAATTGAAACAATAGAAATCATTGTTTAAGTTAATGTATATATCAAGTTTCTGTAGTTTGAAAATGAAGGGGCTTTTACTTTGCTAAGTTTGCTTTAATATTCATTGAATCTTGATGAGGATTTTCTGGGGATCGTTCTAAAAGGAAATTGTCTATATATTACTTGATTTGGCTTGAGGCAGAATGTTAATCTTGTGTAGTTTTGTAGTTTAAAATATAGCATAGTGCAGCTCGGAGCACTGATCTGTTGACTTTCTCTGTGTAAATGTCAGCTTGGGGGCTAAGAGATAACCACTCGAATTTAGCATTCGATTTTCCTCTCGTGACAGTTTAACAAGGAGGAACATAAAGCACGCTCTGTGTTTTGTTAATTCCAGTATTTTGGCATGCCATCTTTCTTTTTCTCTTGCTAATAGATGCTTCTTTGTTTTATGAGTAATATATTGTTGGCTGGATTGTATGCATTGGCTCAATGGTTGGTCTGTGGTGTATTAGCAATGCCTGTTGTTGTGTTATAGAAAGTGCTATGAATGCATTATTGAATATATCAACGGTCAGAAGTGGTCGTAACACTGGGTTCTTTCAGAATGAGTTTACGGGCTATTTCGTACTGCTGTGATTGTTGATGCCAGTTCTTTGATTTGCTGGGCCGAGGTGGGATGGGTTGGCTCACAGGTCTGTTCTGCGATCTTATTGGCTCAAAGCCAAGGGCAGGATTTGGGACACTCTGTTGTTGACCCTTGAATTCTATGCGTACTACTGTACGCATGGTGCACAGAGAGTGCCAGTTCAAAGACTGCAGTTCACTTTAAATACAGATTAAAGCAGGCGTAACACAAAGGGTTTCTGCCAATCTCATATTAATCTTGAGTAGTATTGCATACTTTGTATCTTCGAAGAGTATTTAGTTTGATCACATTTATAAAAAATAGATACAGCTTTACAATTGTTTCCGAAATCATACGGCGTGTGCGGGGGGGGGGGGGGGGTAGGCTGAACCAAAGCACGTGCGCACACATTGTCAACAAAACACAGACATCAGTTTGACTCACCGTATGTGGTTCATGTCCCGCATCTTTTAGCGCTGGGAGGGCTCCATATATCAGTTACAAAGGATCTCCAAAACCAGAGTTAAATCCTTTGTTCATCACACAAATGCTGTAAACAAACAACACCTGAACTTCGCGAACATATGCTCTCCTGTTTACAAGTGACGTCTGCGCATGCTCCTTCTCCAGCTTTCATGTGGCCGTGCCTCATGCTTTTCCGGGAGAATTGTCCAATAAGTGAGCGACTAAGAAAAAATGATGCAAAACAGTAAATTTGTTCGAAAAAAACTTTCCGAAACCTGTACGATCGCTGGTGGAGTGTATTGAGCACAGAAATACTACGTAATAGACCTAACTCGTTTTTTGACAAGTTGACCATGTTAAGCATGAGAAGACAGCACGTTTAACATTTTAAAGAAGTCAGAATGCATGACACATCGTTGCATGGCCGCTTTAAGCTAAATAAAACAAATAAAGTTTAGTACATGGACATACTGAATGGGTAAGATAATAACAAATGAAATATAACACAAATGTATGACTGTATTCTTGAGTTAGAATTTGTCAGCTTTCAGAAAATACACACACACAGGATGCTTTTAAGAAAAACTAACCCTACACTGTTCATACTTTACTAAAGTTATGAAAAGCCACACAAAGAAGAAAAGAGATGAATCATCACAAACAGTCTTGTAAAGACATTCAACAGAGGAAGAGAAAGAGTGGACAATGTTAATTTGGTTGTTTACAAGAGAACATTGATATATTGCACAACATGATAGATGATGGTTAGATTAATACTGACAAACATTTATCAGGAATACAATGAAGAAAAATGAAAGTCAATGTCAAATCAATGTTGACTCATGTAACTCTCTTCCTCCTCTTATCACGCAAAAGTGCATGCTCTTTAAAAATAAGTTATGTACAAAATAATTACATCACTTTAATTAAATTTTACGTTGACTATGTTTATTCCCTTCTTGCACAAAAATAAACGCTCAGAATAAAAGCTTGACTTCTTTCGGCATACCATTAACCCAAACTCCAAAACGGTTAATTTTCCTCTCCCACAAGCCTTTGATTCTCTGTCTACTTATATTTTCTTTCTTCCTCTGTCTGTTCTTCTTTTAACACACGATCTGTATCGATCTGTATAACAGCAGCTGTAAATTCTCACGGGTGATTAGGTGCACATGTGTGTAGATGTCAGAGGGTGTGTTTGTGTGTTTACGAGCTTCTTATGGTGGTCTCACTGTGGAGGGGCTGCCTCATAAGAATCAGGTGTTTGATGTATCTTTTGCCTTCCTTTTTTACATTTTCTTTTCATTTGAGACCTACACAGCTTTGCAGGTATATAGTGCTCTAAGTAAAACAGCTTGATATGTATATCATGAATTCTTTACTGGAATCATCCTACTGCTTGTTTGCTGAGCTAAAGCACTTCAGTCTTTGAAGCTTCTTGACTGTTAAAGGGAAGCGGTCCTATGAGACTGACTGGATCTTTATTTATATGTTTCAGGAAGCCTGTATCTTTGTTTTGCTCTGAGGGGGAAACCCTGAGAAAGGAAGGAAGTTCAGGGTCAATGGGGCTGTGTTCATTAGCTCACTCTCATCTCAGATGGAAACAAACACTTGCCCAGTCATAGCACAGTCACAGCCAGCAGAGTAATGCATCACGGCTATTTAAACTTTAAAGGCCTCGCTCAATGTGCAACAAAAAATAGAAACTGAAAATTTTGAGGATTCCAGAAAATTTTTCAGATATTCTGGGAAGACCCTTAAAATTTCAGGAATGCATGTCTGTATTTAACTGGTACGCTAGTACATATTCTCTCAGAACTAGAGCAATGCAGTGCTGACCAGGAGTCACAGGTGACTCATGGGATATATGATGGTTACAAGAACAGTCACAGGTGAGTAAAGACAGCCCGCGAGCTTTTATAAGTGTTTCCAGATAAATGCGCTCTGTCATTGCTGGACAAAGAATTTATTGTTGCACTTTACTGTTTGAGGCTAAGAGCACCCTTTGTATACTTAGTAGAGTATTTATTTATCTAACAAAATATATCTGTGAAAAAATGAAGAGACCATTTCATATTTTTTTTACTTTTTAAATGTGTGTTTAGTTAAAATTATCATTTTTGTTTAATTCTGTGAACTACTAACAATATTTCCCCCAAATTTCAAATAAAAACATTGTTTCTATTTGCATTTTTTGCAGAAAATGAAAACTTGAGAAACAGGTCAAAATAACAGAAAAGATGCTCTTTTTTTTTAGACCTCAAAAACTGCAAAGAAAACAGGTTTAATATTCACTTTAAAGCAGCACAGCAGTAATATGTATTTAGGAAAAGTGCAAAAGCAATTTTTTTATGTTATAACATACATTTTTCTCACAGTTTTTATATGTCTTGCCATCAGTCTTTCACATTGCTGTTGGATGACTTTATGTCTCTCCTGAGGTTTTGATTTTGTTGAAATTCAAGAGACACTGGATAAAAATGGCCGCAATGCATCTAGAAATGCTAATTAAATGAAACTTTGGAATGGTCTCTCTTCATTTTTTCCTCATGGCTGTAAATACATGGTACTTTTTGTGTTGGTGTTGTTTTATGTTGTGTATAGTGTTTTATTTTAGACTGTCTCCAATAAATGTATTTAGTCAATTGCATAAAAAGCAAAACAGTACAAACCAAAGAAATGTTGCTGAACTCAAATAGAATTTGGCCATATACTGTATGTGTAGACTAAACAGAGTATCACAATCCCCATGTTTGCATTGAATCTAATATTTACATTGCACTGAATAACACAAAGTAGGGCAGAGCTACATGAAGGCAGAATAGCTGCTTGTTTCTGAGGAGGCTTGTCAGCTGTGTTTGCTGTTTATTGTGCTGCCTGTTCTGTACAGCATCAAAGCACTCGTTGAAAGTAGATGTTTTGTCCTGATTTGGAAAGTGATGAGAAAGACAGAGAACGAAAACATGGTAATAACACGGTCAAATACAAACATAAAGTGCAGAACTATATTTTTAGGAAAAAAATGTGACACTTTGTAAGGCAAAACCCACTTGGTGTTGCGAGTGGTTGCCAGGGCATTGCTTGGTACTTAGGCCAAGAGTCTCACAAATATACTGTACTACTCTTCTGATCTCCTAGAAAAAAAATATAAGCGATAACAATATTGATGCTTGCCTGAGGAAACTAATAACCTGTAAAAACTTTGTGTTTAAGCTTTGCTTAATTTGACACACATCCACATGCAGACATGGGTTCTTTCCTCAGGGAGTGAGAAGTGATTTCATGCTCCAGTAAAGGTTTGCATGAAACCCAAGAAATGGGTTAATGTACATGATATATGTAAGACTCAAGCATGCAAAACTGAGTTTACACACACATACTCATGCAAACAAGCTTTGGGGCGCAGTATGTTGGTGAATAAACAGCCCTGACATCTCTAAGTAATATCAGGCTAAAATCGAAAACTTAATATGCACATCAGTATAATATGAGTATTTGATGCCTGTCGGTGGTGAATTGACTCATCGACTGATCTAAAATGCACCTCTGACTGCTGATTCTTGTCATTCATGAAACATCTTTTTCCCTTTATCTGATGAAAGTTATTTTTGATCATCAGACCCAGCGGGACGTGTCGGTCAGGTAAAGATATTTTTAAAAAGGCTCCTGGATGTCAATGCTTATACGGTATGACAATCAATCGGGATCAGATGTCTGGTATGGGGTGGTGGATGGGCAGTGATTTAGTCATGCTTGGTGGTCCTCAGATTTTAGGATTTCATTTTAGGGTTTAACTCAATAAACAAACATGGTATTGGGTTATTTATGTTACAGTTCCTTATTAAGTTGCCATCTGGTGAGCAACTCAATTTTATTTACATACCAAAGCCAGTTTTCACTCACATTTGTTGGGTGCTAAATTTGGACCCCGTCTGCGACTGTTTTACAGGAATGTTGTTCCTCTTGATCAAAAGATGTTAGACTTCATACTTAATTGAATCTTGGTGTGCACAATTCGACCAAAGGACATTATTTGTCCACAACATCGAGGCTGTGATGTCATAACCTTAACATCTCTTTTTCTCCACCTATTAGACAGCGTCTACTTGAAAATTACATGGCTGAACAAATGGCACAATCAAAACAAACAATATGAGGATTTTAGAGAAGGAACGAATATGCCAGAAGCTGCTTCTCTTATTATGGAGCTCAGCGCTTTATGGAACTGACAGAAGACGTAGAGCAGAAAGGGAAATGTGTGTTTGATTTATCATGCTGGGGTCTTAAGCTCTTTAACACACACACACACTGAAATACATAATGCCCTGATCTCAGCGGTTATTCGATTTGTTGACAACAAGGCTGCACATCTCGCTGGCCATTTGTAAACCTGACCAATACATATGAAACACTGACCTGGTGTACAGCAACTGGGTGTTCTATTTGTGGTTTTAATGCTGATCTAATTGTATTGTCTCCTGGATACGTACAACACAAACTCCATTAACTGAACAGCAGCATGTCATGTGTTAAGATTGTGACTGTGGAAACCAGCCGAGCTCAGCTGTCTAAAAGCTCATGACAAGATTATATACGGCATATTTATAAATGTTTGCTGTGTCAATCGTCTTCTAGTGTTTTTTGTTGTTTTGTATGATTAATCAGCAAAAAATGTTTGTGCTCGCAACTATTCACAATTATTTACACCATTTTTTTGACACAGTCACCGTGTCAGATAATGCGATCATGACTCGATTTTGAATTCTTGTCATGTCGCGGACAATATAAGTTCCAGCTGAGGACACTTTATGATGTTTGTGATGTCATCGAGGAAGGCGGAACTAGCGAGTGACTTCTACAGACTAGAGCGTAAACAAACAGTGGCTACCAATGCAAATCTTTGCTTTTGTGTTGTTTTGCCATTTTGGAAACCCATCGTGAACAACAAGGAAAAAATAAACATGCTAGTCTTTATGTTAGGAGGTCAGGTCGGTCATAATGACATCACAACGACACCCTACGACTCACAAATCGAACCAAAAACTGGTGTAATCTGACAGCAAATTCGTATCAATTCATAAAATTTAAATCGCATAAAAACGTACGATTATTAGAAAAACGCTGTACTGTAGCCCCACCCCTAAACCTAACGTCACTCACATGAAAGCAAGTCGTACTAAAACGCATGAATGAGATTGTACGAATTCATACGAATAAGCCACGCCGTAAAATAGTTAGGAATTGCCGTGAAATTGTGTTGAATCTAAAGCGGGCATTAACTGATGTGTTTCAGGAAACCTTGGATTAGGTACCATACATTGGTTTATACTGCAGAACGTCCTCTTTTCATCCTTTAATCAATTCTGAAATCCTATCTTAAAATCCGCACCTCCTGCCCTCTAATAGAATTCCCGGGTCTCCCAGGTGAAGCTAATTGGTTAGCTCGAATCCTCTGCTTTCTCCCTAATCAGATTGCGCTGATTTTTGTATGATACAACACTTACATAAGCCATCTTTTCACATCCATGCTCCTAGTATCACCACGTCCCTAAACTGTATCAACTAATACACACAGAGAGCCTCACAGGAGTGTATGCATGCATGAGACATTGATTTATATAGAGCGTAGATAATACGCCACGCTTCATCACCTTGGCATGAGACCAACTATCAATGTTCATTTTCTGCTCACACCCAATAGAAAATGGGTTATTTATAAGAGGTTGTTCTTTTATTTGAGCTGATTCATAAAAAGGGTGAAATAGAGATTTATTAGTTATTTAAAAAACTTGAAGGGCTCATTAAAGATAGCTTTGTAATTTCTTTGGGGAAGCACCCTGTTGTGTAAAGTGCGATTCGAGTCGGTATCTGCTGTTTTAGCAATAGGGGTGAGAAGTGAGATTGATCACTTAATCACATCAAAATTACATCTTCAGCGTTTCTCTTCTGCCAAACGGCTTCATTACTACGGCCCGGTGACCTGACCATCTTATCAATGTGATCTGTCTAAACCAAAAGCCTGAAATGAAACCGTCAGCAGAAACTAAGCTTATACTTTTTAACAATAGACAAGCTTTTTTTTTTATATATTAACAATGCCCTCACATTTTAAGTCACTATGGATAAAAGCGTCTGCTAAATCTGTGCAGTATAAGCTCTGAATAATGTGGAGGGAGTCAAAATTCAAATACAGACCATTCAGAAGTTTACAACCCCCTACATAATACCAACGCCTTTTTGAACAAGACAGAATAAAAATGGACATCTTCATTCTTTGTTAGCCACGCAAGAGGAATTTGACCCATCTCAATCATTTTCGCAAATTCCAAACACCTCCTCCAAGCACGTCCTCCCGCTCTGAATGCCAAATGCTGTCCTTATAATAAACGAGAGAACAAAGTGAGCAATGAGAGGAATGTTTGGAGGGTTTTTCATCTGCCAGGGTGCATACGGATCACAACCTGACAGACTAATGAGCATCAAGCGCTCACTGTTCTCTTTATTGAGCACATGGGCTCTCTGATTGAGTTCCTGTGAGAGATAAAACCGAGGATACGAAGACAGAGAGCAGTTTAGTTATTGTGGCTGTGGGGAGGAATTTAGTTTGTTTCTGATGTGGATGTTTTACTCTGTCTTACAGGCAATAAACGTTGACAAATATTCCATAATCTTAATCCTTGGTTTCTAAGGACAGGTTTAGGGCGGGACTTAAATGTGTCAAAAACTCTAAATGTGATTGGATTAGATTTTGGCTGTCACAAATTCAGATTTTCACTAAAAATGGACGAAAGAATTATCACAATGTATGTTGTTTTTCTAAAATTATTTTTTGTGTATTTTTTGTTTTCACATTTTTGGCCAATAGGTGGAAAGTCGTCACCTACTGTGTTTCAATCATCTACTCGTGAAGGATAATTTACGATTTTCTTGTGTGTAATATCACCACAATATCATTTATCACAGTTATTTATATCGTGGTTATTGGCGATACTGAAACACCCCTTGTGTAGGTTCATTTCTTATAAATTTAAATGTTGGGAATTAATGTCTATAGCCAGAATAAGATTAGAATTTAGTTTTAATTATGGTGTAAATGGGACATTTTCACAATGTGATATCACAATATGTTATTATGATATGTTCGGATATCAGTTATGTAAGCCAGCGATCGAAAACATTTTTTTACATGAAAGACCACTTTTCTATGCTCGGACGTTTTCACTACAATATTTATCGATGAATGGCCTCATCCACACAAAGCTAGAGCTTTCCCTATCCAATCTTTTTCTTCCTTTTCACAGCATCGTCTCAAGAAATATTTGCGTACACACGCAACAACTGAAACAACTAAAAATGATGTAGTGTACATGCCAAATTAGTATGTGGAGCTGTAATTCTGCCACAGAGATACACTAAAAATGGAGAAGAAGACTTGGAGCATGTGCGAAAAATTGCGCGCTGGGGTGATGATAACATACGTTTCAGAAAACATACGGATCGGCTGTACACACGAAAACCCAATGGTGGCGTTTTTTTAGATTCATCCAATATGGGACCCGGTTTAAAAAATAGCTGTGTCAGGCTCGATAAACGGCCTATTTGAATGAAAGAAACACAGATATGATTCAAAATTTTTACTTATACAGCTAAACGTGTCTCTGTGTTTTTTTATGCTGCTCAGTTTGCGTTCTGGCACACATGCTGATGGTACAGGCCAGTTTTAAGTGATACTTTACCCAAAAATGAAAATTGTGTCATCATTTACTCACCTTCAAGTGGTTCCAAATGTGTATAAATGTCTTTGTTCTGATGAACACAGAGAAAGATATTTGGAAGAATGCTTATAACCAGACAGATTTTAACCCATTTGACTACCATAGTAGCGAAAATTACTTTGTTTTTTTGTTCTGTTGAACACAAAATAAGACATTTTGAAGAATGTAGGACAGCAAACACTTCTGGGGCACTTTTGACTACCATTGTATTTTTTCCTACTGTGGAAGTCAATGGGGGGCAAAAACTGTCTAGTTATAAGCATCAATCCAAAGATCTTTCTCTGTCTTCATGAGAACAAAGAAATGTATACACATTTGGAACACATCAAAGTAGAGTAAATGATGACAGAATTTTAAGAACTTTAATCCCTGTGCATCAGTTTAAATAAACTCACACTTGGGTTCCAAATGGACAAAAATGTCGATACGGGACGCATTTTTTGCTTTAAAACATACACTTGTGTAAAATCGTCTTTTTTAGTCTGATAAAGCCATATGTTCTGACACAATTTCCATTAAAACCCACAAACTGTGCAATATATCCCAAACGTACAAAAACTCTGACAGCTTTTCAACTTTTTAGTTTATCAGAAACAGGCGGTTGGAGTTAAAAGTGATTGGACCACACCTGGGAGCAATTACCCTGTGCTCACTACTGGTGCGATTTACACCACCAATCTTTTGAAATTCAGGTGGCATACCGAACGCACAGTTTCACATGATGGCAGGCAGTCAATGTCTTGGGTCTACACCCTGGTTTGTTCGTGGGATCAGTGGCTGGTTAGGTCAGCAGTGTTTCGTAAACTGCTTCTCTTGTGGCATATAAATGATGAAATAAATGACATTTGGACAGACGGAGGCAACAGCACCCGGTGCCCGACCGAGACAAAGGGAGAAAGAAGAATCAGAGGCTTTGGGCGTACACAAATGATGCACCACAGAAGCTTGTACATAGAGATCTACCTTCCCAACCCAAAAGGAAACTAAGAGGCAGATCAGAGTTGTAATACGCTACATCTCAATTTATCTTGTTGCAGAGGGAGAGATAAATAATGAGAGAATTTTTATTTTTGGATGAATTAACACAAGTGGCACTGCTTTGTTGTGTCTATCTCTCTAATGTTTATCTTCTGTTAAAGCACTCATTTTGTTTTATTAATAATTGTGCCCATTATTATTGAACCGTATCCATCATCAGTTACTTCCAGCTATGTCACACTGAAACTAAATCTGTGCTTCTCTCATGGGCCTCAGGGCTTCATGTGTAATTATAAAAGTGTTTTCCAGTTCTAATTAACACTCCAGTCTGATAAGCATGTTAAGAAAGCATGCCCCTTGTGCTAGATGAGAACATATGTCATTCTGCCGAACTGTGAGATTTGCTGAAGGCAAATGGTGTAATGTGCCAAAATGTATCCCTCAATCACGGCACATTTATATTACGACATTTTTGATCTTATCATATAGTTCTTTTGCATTTTTTTTGCATTCTCCGTAATGATGTCTTCAGGTTAGATGCGTGGAAAAGCTACACTGTAGGTCTCAAGGTTGGAAGAGAATATGGAAACAGAGATTTTTCACACATCAATGTTTTTCATTGCTGTCATCCTGCTGTTGTTAACTAATAAACATACTGTTGCCTAGGATCAAAGAAACAGAATATCTCATTTCCAAAGCGAGTGGGCCGAGAGGATGTCGTACAGAGATGTTAACATTTGTGCAAGATCTTTGCTGTGCTAAATATTACGTACCACCTGCAGGTACTCAGTTGCTATTCAGATCCTGTATGAAAAATGCAAATGATCTGCTTCGCAGTATTTCAGCGCAATTATTAAAAGAGATAAAAGGGAAATCTGGTAATTTTATTGTGGTCGTTTTGCCTGTTTCATAGATGTCTCATATCGGAAAGCTTTATAAGGATGTGACTTCCTGTTTTCTTCCCCAAACTTCCTCCCCCCATTTATTCATTAATTTGTTCCATTGAGCGCTACAGAGGAACTGCTCACAAAAGCTGTCGTCATGGGAACCCGTTATAGTCTGAGACTTATGTCACTGCAGTCTGGGAATCGTGAAAAAAAACATACAATGCAAAAATGAATTGACCACAGCCTCTCTCTTTAACTGTTTCTGTGTTTGGAAAAGAAAATAATAATTTTCTGCTCACTAAAAATACTGTGTAAAACAGAATTCATTGTGAAAAGCAATTGTTAATATGTATTGTTGTCACATGACCTCATGTTTCAGCGAGGGAGGAAAAGTTATGTCGCATTTTCAATCTAATTTTGTGTTCAAATCAGATATTCACTACACGATTATAATGGCCAAAATGATTCACGATAACAATATTATCACAACATCAATTGCATTTCCCCCCATAAAAATACTATCAGTCTACACCAATCTTTGTTTATTTTGTGTGTTTCCTCTTTTTAGCCAATGATTCATACCTTAAAAAGGAGTGCGGGGAGGCATAGAGAGGGATTGTAATTGTTTAGGCTTGTAAGGCTTTATAGATGGTTTTAAAGCAACAACATAAACATAACTGTGCGGGTGCACTTTTATGGCCAAAACTTAACTTCCGGTACACATCCACAAAGATTCCCTGTAGATTATTTCTCATAACAAGCAAAATAAATAACAATTCATTTACTTTAGCTAGCAAGGTAAAAGTATGTCTAGTCGGTATTATTTTGGACCGTTAGTTGGATAAATTTGAATGCGACAAAGTTACACGACCCATTCAACTAATTGTTTATTTAATAAAATGAATATACAATAATATTCAACAAATTAAAATATGAATATAAATTAAATATAAATAGTTATAGGCTATCATTAGCCGGGCCGATCAACAAACACAGACGGGATATTAATTTCAGGCCAGCTGCGTACGTCCGATGAAACCTATTGGTCTGATATTTTCTATAGGTGCTGAATTATTTATTATTATATTATCGTAAGTGTACAACTATCACAATACCGATAATCATGATTTTTAATATCACATTTTATTGTCAATAACAGTCCAGTATACTTATACTGCAGATGAAACGTTTAAACGCTTGATTCTTTGTAACTTTGTTGTTTTTGGTGCACTCTTCACACTAGAACCTGGGCGCATTGCATTATGGGATACACTATTCAGCTCAATGTGCTTTACTATATAGTGCACATTTTATTTATGTATACAAATCTTGCATGCTATGTATCCACAATATATTGCAGAAATGTGACTGTAGTATGGTATCATGCTATTGTGATCACAGACCCCTCTCTTCTCATCATTGTACGTTCTTCGCATGTCATGGATTTATCTACACTTGTCAGAATAGATAACCCATCCATGTGTCTCATTCCTCGATAGTTTCTCTATTTGTCACTTTCTGTCTTTGTGTGTAGGAATTGATTCTGTCTCTGGAGATATTTAGGTGTGAAAGATTGAAGTGGAACCTCAGAAGACATCAACCGAAAGAGTTTTTTGTTAGACTTGCATTTCATGTGTAAAAGATGGGAAATCGTGTACGGCTTTCTTTCCTATGCAGAACACAGAAGAAGATATTTTAATGAACGTTCAGAACAAAACACTGAACCCTTCCATTGTATGAACACAAAACTAAATATACCTAAACAAAAATGATTTTCTATAGAGTCATATGCAGATTTTGAATATATCTTATATTAGATATCAGCTTTAGTGAACCTATAGAGACCTCATTTATCCAGTCTGCACAGATATGTCTCTGCATGTAGGCTCACAGTGTCCACTGTCTATTCTGGGTCTGTCTTATGCAACAGATAGTACCCTCATCGCTGTCATTTGTTCTCAGAGGAATAAAGTGTGAGGTAGAGCATAACACCAAGAGCCTCTCAATTATACACACTCCATTAACTCATGTCTTCATAATTCAGTCTAATAGGTGGAATAAAAAGAGAGAGATACAAGGTTCTATTGTTTCGTACTGTAATAAGTTTAAAGCTCATTGTTCAATATTGAAGTACTTTATTATCCATGACGTCATCAGATTCCTGGACATCCTGTGGTGAAGTAGGAGTGTTGTCCATAAGGGACGAGTAAGAACAAGATCAAGATATTGTGTGTGTGTGTTCAGGTTTCTGTACCCGTATTAGGTTTCATGGTGTTGAAATTCAGGTAGCTGATAAGCAATGCAGGAATCAAATGACAGACTACCTGGGTAAGAGGTGCGCCATGTGTTAGCCAAGCAAAATGATGTAGTGATATAGATATCAATACATACAAAATCCTGTGCGTAACTTGTGAAGAACACGTGCATAAAAATGTGAGAATCATACTTTTGTTTGGTGGCTTAATGCTATTTAACATGTCACCACATGGCAAGCAAAAAGAACAAGAAAAACACAAAGCCATTTAGGTTAAAGGTAAAAGATACCAGATGCACATAACAGATTGAATTTTTTGTAGATGGTTGTATATTTGAAATTGCACATATTGTGGACATTATTGCACAAGGGTCCGATTAAGGTTCTTACAATTCCCCACTTAAAGTTATTGGCATGCCGATGAATAACTTAGGGTTTGTAAATTGGGCTATTTGTATGAGCCTTGGTATAATTTTCTTGTCCGCACATCTGAAATTGTGTGTGTCTGTGAAAGAGAGTGAGAGAGAGAGAGAGAGAGAGAGAGAGAGAGAGAGACGTAGAAAAGACTATGTGTTGGAGACACATACCCATTGCATTATAAAATCTAGCTGGTTGCATCAGCCTTGCGGAGTGGATGGCGGTCAGAACAGCAAACACAACTGAAGTGTGAGATCATAGACAGAAAACAGACAGTTTAAATGCAAGTAGAGCACATAGAGTAAACATGATCTTTAACTTTGAATTTTAAGTGAAACTTAGAATTTATGTCATTGGCCCGGTTTCACAGACAAGGCTTAATGCTAGTCCCAGACTAAAATGAATGTGTGACCTGTCTTAACTCAATAAAATGTGTCTCAGAAAATATCTTAAAATATAAAAGTGCTATTGTTTTGTCTCAAGATGCACACCAGTAATGTATTCTTCCGAGACATTTATATAAAAGTGACATTAATATCTTAACTAAGGCATAGTCCTGGCTAAAGCTAAGCTGTGTCTGTGAAACCGGGCCATTGTGTCTAGAATTCTTCTCCACAGTCTCAGCAAAATGCATTAATTAAAAATTTGTTGTACAAAAGTTGGTCGATACACCAAGTCGATACTTCCATTTTCTTTTAGCACAAATCTATTGATTTTAACGAAGGGTAATGCTATTAAAAGCTGTTTTGCTGTGAAAGTGGACCATTCTGTCAGGCCCACATAAGACAGGGAGGTTTAAATTGGACTTCACACTGCAGTTTAGACTTGTTAACCCCTTCATGTTAGATTTGTTGATGAAGAAAAACATTGGTGCAATTACATGAAGAAAATTGAGTTCGCCCTGATGTAAGGCCTCTTATTTGTACTTTAAGCCTCAAGCATCAAGTGTAACAGATACAGGCCTAGTTTGACTCTGTACACTATAAAGTACAAATGATAGTCACCCCGAATAAGTGATGTGCATGTCTTGATTAATAAAACAATAACACTTTATTGACCAATCAGCATCCAGCTATCAGCTTTATTATTTCGCTGATGGTTAATTGATCTTAAAGGTATTTTATTATGCCGTTACTTTCTTTGCAGTTGTAATATCTCTTACATTGCTCAGTTATGTTTATTTCCCCCCAATTTCCTGCTGAATTATGATTCATGGATGTGTAATATGACATAGAGAGAGGGGGAGAACGGATTTCGGTGTCTCTCTTTTTCCTATACACATATGAATTAATTTCCCATATTTTTCTTTTTCTTGTAGAACTTAAAAAAAAGAGGAGCCAGGCCAAACAACAAATCTGATAAGAAAGCATCGCCTTTGGTAAGATATACAGCACTTCTTTATACTTAATAACTTCATTTTGCACCTTGTTGTGATATAATAAGCTGTAGAAGTAAAGAATTTATCTGTACATCACACAAGGTTCAGTATATAAACCCTTGGCTATTATCACATCAGACATGTCAAGGTGTTAGTTAAATAAAATTTCTTCATCTTCTTCATCACCTTTTTAAGAAGTCTTGTGTTCTGTCCAACGTGAGTTTACACTTTTGTTAATCAAGTTCAAGACCAGATTCAGAATCAGGCTGTATTGATTTTGAGTTTAAATTTTGATGATTCGCCAGGTGTAAAAAACAGTGAGGCAATGCAACAAATACTAAATTTCTCCACATATACCGATATAGGATTATTTATAGCTGATATCGATTCTGAAGATTCAATTTATATTTCTTAACCTTCTGAATATTATTAATTAATATAATGACAATTAATTTTCAAGATTGAACTGGTGATGTTTCTTAACATTTTCTATATACAGAGCACAAATGCATTGCATTTTTCTGTCCTCTTTTGATTGACAGTTTATAACAGCCCTAATCATTGGCTGTTTTTAAACTATCGGCCGATAGTTGCGAAAATTGCTTTTATCAATCATTACAGGTTATTATCCGATATATCGGTGCATCTCTAGTTACTATATAACATGTTTAAAAACAAATGTATAAGGTCATGGCTTTATATTTGTGTTTTGAGAGCATATTCTACCTTCTAAAGTAATTTAATTCAAAGTTTGTATGCTATTACAAGCTGGATATGCTGCGTCTTAAAATAAAAAAATGCAGAATTATAATTCTAGCAATCTATTTTACGCATTAGATACAAATGAAAGCATTTTATTTTATACAGAGAGACAAAATAAATTGTCTGGAGTGATGCTCCAGCACAACAAAAATAAGACTTAGCTGAACATGATTGTAGACAACATGATTTTAATGAAAACGATTATGTTTTATGGTGTCAGTCTGGCCAGACTGTTGAACCCTAATGAGAACAATTTCCTTGCGGTTTTACCATTAAACAGCAACTTAAGCAGATTGGACATTGGCTGTTTGCACGTCTAATTTCCATCAATGTCCTCATTTAGCCTCCAGAAGACAGTTCAGATCTAAAATGTCAGCTTCACTTCGCCAAGGAAGAGTCAGTCCTCATGTGCAAAAAACTCAGCAAAATGGTGAAAGACAATGAGGCCATGAAGGAAGAGTTGGGAAAGTATCGTTCTCTCTACGGCGAAGTCGACGCTTCGCTTACGGTCGAAGAGGTTGCCGACTCCCCTCACACCCGTGAGGCGGAGGTCAAAGTTCACCTGAAACTGGTAGAAGAGGAAGCAAACCTTCTGAGCCGTCGAATCGTAGAGCTGGAGGTGGATAACCGTGGCCTCCGTGCCGAAATGGACGACATGAAGATCCAAGAGTCTCATGGTGGGGTTGCAAGTCACCCGCTGCTTTCTTCATCATCTGAGAATTTGATGGAGCTACAACGACACCTGCAGTTTGTGGAAGAAGAGGCGGATCTGCTGCGGCGGTCCCTAATCGAAATGGAAGAACAGAACAAGCTCTTGATGAACGAGCTCAATCACTACAAATCTGAACTTCCTGTTGTTACCGAGATAGAGCCGTCACCCGCAACCATCACTTCACCCACAATCATTCACGATGCTGCTGTAGATGGAGGATCGTGTCTAAATGAAGCCACCAATAAGGAGTTGCTAACTGCTAGGCTGCAGATCGCAGAGCTGAATGGAAAAGTAAAGAAACTCCAGTACGAGAACCGAGTGCTTCTTTCCAATCTCCAACGGTGCGACTTGGCCTCCAACCAGGGCTCCGGACGCCCGGCACTGGAGACGGATGCCGAAGCGGGGGACTCAGCCGAGTGCATCCCGAGCCGGGCACACCGCGAAGGGCCCGTGGGAGATGAGCAAATCGATATTCTGGAGGAGAAGAGTCAGAAAGTTTCAGGATCGAGTCATATTCATACCTCCCAGTGCCTCAGCATCAAAGACCTTCTCGCTATCCGCGACCAGGCGCAACTTGTTACCTCAGCCATCCAGCTTTTGACATCACCCGACTCCACTATCTTGCGCAAAATAACATCCAATGAGTCTGCAGAACCAGTTCTGCTGGAGAAAAGCCAGATCCAGGGTTCAACGCTGCCTCTGATGGAGGCTCTTCATGGTCGATTGCAGTCTCTTCAGGCTCAGCTGCATGCACTCAGCGAGAGGGTGGACAACCTTGGTCAGTTTCCTGAGATGGAGCGTTTGGAAGGGATATCCCAGATGCCCCTGTTGTCGGAGTCAGGGGACCCGACAGATGGCCAAGTTGACCAAATCACAGCCCTACTGAAGGTATGAATATTCTAAATCAGTATTTTTCTATCCCATTTTATTCTATCCTTTTCACTTCGATGTTTATTTGGTAATTTTATTTTGTTGCATGGCTTGGTAGATCATAAATGAGTTGAATTTAACACTGCCCTTTTTCTTCTAATGTTTTGCCGACCACTTTAACAATGCATGCTCGTAGTGCATTTAGAGGATAACAATTTGGCCTCTAATGGATCTGATCAATAAATAGAAAAATAAATTAGCAATTTGGCTCTAAGGCCTGTGGTAAGTGTCCAAGTTGATTTACTGTTGTATTGGCTAAGCATTTTATTTCTGGATTAAAATAAGACAAATCTCATTAGGATGTTAATTTTCACATTGCTGATATAGTTGGTAGTGAAATCCCATTCAAAAACATTCTTAAAAGAGTAGGTCTTTCAAAAATCAAAAAAATTATGTCATCATGTGTTTAACCTCATGTTGATCAAAACCAGTAGGACTCTTTCTTCTGTGACATTTCTTCTTTTTAAGAAATGTCTCAGTGGTTTTGTGTCCATATAATGGAAGTCGATGGGTGCCAATGTTGTTCAGTTACCAACATTCTTCAAAATATCTTCTTTTGTGTTCTCCAGAGGAAATAATTTCATACAGGTTTGGAATGACATGAGGGTGAATAACCAATAAAATAATTTTCATTTTTGGGTGAAATATCCCTTGATGAATGATCCTCAAAGTCTTTAAGAACTTACGCAACCACATAGCAACACCAAAAAGCCTTACATCGTGGTAGTGAGTTTTGCGTGGGCATGCACCTTACACAAACATCGAAAACCATCATAGCAAAATAACTGATATGAAGATTTATTTAAAGTACAAAAACATCATGTTTTAAAGGGGTAGTTCACCCCAAAGTGAAAATTCTGTCATCATTCACTTACCCTCAGATTGTTGTGAACCAGTAAAAATGTGTTTGTTCTGCTAAACACGAAGGAAGGTATTTGTAAGAATGTCTGTAACCAAACAGTTCTCATTCCCTATTTACTGCCATAGTAGGAAAAATAAATACTTTGGGAGTCAATGGTGGATAAGATCGGTTTGGATACTGACATTCTTACAAATATCTTCTTTTGTGTTTAGCAGAACAAAGAAATGTAAACAGGTTTGGAACAACCCAAGGGTGAGTAAGTGATGACAAAATATTCATTTTTGGGTGAACTGTCCCACTAACACCTCAGGGTGCTTTTTCCATTGAACATTGTGTTCTATATGTTAAGTGAGCTATAGTCCACCATTATTTAACTAGACTTCATTAGAGGCCTAACTCTTGAGAGCCAATCTACAGACTCTTCCCTTCCTCCTTCTCTTCTTTCTTTCACCTGTGGTCGCCGCTACATTTGTTCCTTTTTCATTCTTTTCTCTCTCTTTATGGTTCTTTTTGTTGCCCCTGTTTTTGTTGCCCCCTGTTTTATCCTCCAATCAAAGATGATGCTCTCACTCTTCATTGTTTTGTTTCTCTTCGGCGTTTTGTCTAACGCCACGATGACCAAACTGTTTCTCCTATACATACTTTTCTTTGTGCTGTGAGCTTTTAATTTGCTGGAGCAGTTTTCTTTGTGTTCGTTTTAAATGTCTCATTTTGTCAGATGTCTATCAAATGTCTTATGTACCCACACCATAACACCTCACCTTTTCAATTCACCATATTTCTCTTGATGTTTTCTGTCCTCTGTCATGCTCTTTTTTTATTGTTGTTTTTTTCCTTCATTAACTTGCCCATGCATGCATGCAACAGCCCGACTCTAGAGACCAGCCAGACTGTGAGGGCAAAGTTCACCCATGCAAAGCAGAGGAGAACGACAGCAACAGGGATGAGGAGACAGACTCCAAACAGGGAACCAGCGCTGATCTGGTGAGACACTCAAATGCACAAAAACAAGTCCGCTGTTGTCTAATGCACTACAGTTATATATTCAATGGCTTAAGTAACCATAGCAAGCTGTTTTCGTGATCATATGTGTGCTGTGTCTAACAATTGATACATCCTTAAGCTTCTTTTAAAGGTATACTCCACCGAAAAACAAAATTTCTGTCATCATTTACTCGCACTCAAGTTGTTCCAAACCTGTAAAAAATTCTTTGTTCTGATGAACACAAAGAATGATATTTGATAAAATGTTAGCAACTGATATTTCTGAGGCATCACTGACTACCATAGTAGGAAAAATAATTGTATCTTTTTTTGTTCTGTTGAAGACAAAATGTGAAATTTTGAAGAATTTAAGAAACCAAACAGTTATAGGGCACTTCTGACTACCATTTTAGTTTTTCCCACTATGGTATTATGGCATTGTACCAGATATGTCAGTTACTAACATTTTTCTCAATATGTTTCTTTGTTTTCAACAAAAGGTTTGGAACAACTTAGGGAGGAGTATAACATGGCTAAATTTTCATTTTGGGTATACTATCCCTTTAACACAGCATCACGGTTTTCTTTATATTCATAAGACAATCCCAGAATGCATTGCAATGAACTCGAACATTTTTCAATAAATCAAAATGGAATCTAGATACAGTAAAAATAGAAAATTGATTACATTTTTTAAATATTAAATTAATTTTGGGATTCGGTGTACCCAGCAGACAATGCGGCAGCTCACTAGGTTCTGAGACAGATCCAGTATAAGAAAAACACTGAATTACTAAACTTATTGAAACATAATTATATTATCTGGCAAGCATCTGGCAAATAGACCCATCTACATACACGCACATGCCCTCACACAGTTTGGGGAGGTTATTAAAATATAGGCAATTGTTAGCATCGCTCTCTTACTGTTTCATACTTTAGCATCTTCAGTTTTCTGTATTCCTCATTGATCAACAAGTGTGTCTGTGATTACAATTTTAAAAGCTCAGAGACTAAACCGAAAGCTTGTGCTTTGGAGGCAATCTGAGTGTTAAGTGATGACAGCAAAGCATATTGAATAAAACATAAATGGACTGTGAAAAATGAGCTTAAAATAAAAGACTAAATTAATCAATTTAAAAAGATCTGCTAACTCATGCAGAGATGTCAGCAAATATGGTCTAGTTCCTGGTTTAATAGTAAATCTAATCTCACTTTTGATTATTGAACTGAACATTTGTGGACTGTTTAGTGATGTCTTACTAAGGCATCATTTATTTTCCTCTTTAATTTGGTGCCATTTAGTATTAGCACAACCATTTTTGCAGTGATATATTAAATTGGCACAAACTTATAAAGCTCTATCTGTAAATTAAAGCTAGTGGAAAATATGCAGAGCTTTAAATCAGAGATGAAAGATTCGAAGCAAGATTAAAAAAGAAATGATTGATTGTGGAAGAACTTAAGCGGGCCCAGACCTAAACCCAGCGGAACACCTTTGATTTAATCACTAATTATATAAAGCTATCAATTACTTTTATACAGGGCTACATCATCATACATAATCATTTCAAAATAGTAAAAGACTCTTCCTAAACTGTTGCAAGAAAGATGGAAAAAAATATGTATGTGTGTATTGTACAGCAGTTATATTAGTTTTTGTTACTAGAATATATAAACATGTTTATTAAAAGGGGGCGTCTTAATACCTTTGTTGAAAAGTGTATATTCTCTGCACTCTACACGCCATGAAACAGACATGACTATAATATCCTAGTACTCTTTTCAAACGGTTTTAGCCATGTTTTTTTTATTAATATAAATTACTGTGCAGATAAAGTACCAGTTTCTTAATCTCTCTCTGTTTGTCTCTTATCTCATGTTTTCTTCAGATCTCAGTGCAAGTCTGTGAGCTTCATGCTCTGTTGTCTGAGGCAAATGAGAAGGCTCAGGGCGCGCAGGAAGCATTATCGCAGGAGAGACAAGCACGACACTGCGACACGCACACACTTTCTCAGGTGACAGACACATTTTGTGCTAATTTAGATCCTCCAGAAATGCAAAATAAGAAATCACCCGGATATTACAAACTCAAGCATCCAGATAAGACATAAGCTTGGAATAACTAAAATGTACATGTGGCAAATGTATTTGGTATTTCCTCTTTCTAGCTTCAAGAAGAGCATCAGAAAGCCCTCCTGCGTCGAGACTTCCAGCTGCAAAGTCTGAGCCTTCAGACGGGTCTGCAGCAGAAGCTGTGGAGTCAAGAGAGGAGCCTTCTGGTGCAGGAGTCCCTACAGCTTAAAGAAAGCCTGCTCCTCATCAGCCTCAAACTCCGCTGGCTTCTCAAACAGTGGAGACTCGGCAAGAAACTAGACACAGAGAGCAAGGATATTCTTGAGGTATGAAATTCTTCTTTGTGAAATTATGGTCTTTTTGGGCTTAGTGAGTTTCAAGTAAATACATCTCCAATACGTTCCTTCAGGTTAATAGTGTCAAGGATCTCCGCCTCTTACTCGAGGAAGATGGGCTATCAGCACACTATGGAGATAACAAGATGTCTGCTGCTGAGGAGCAACCCCTAAACCCTACACCCACAGAGCAAAGCCTTGCAGAGAAAATCTGCCCGCTGGTAGGTTAGAGGAGTGAATATTCTGTCTTTCCTGTAGCTCAGTGGTAAGAGCATTGCGTTAACAACGCAAGGTCGTGGGTCCGATCCCAGGGGATTGCACCTACCCAAGTATAAATGTATAGGATAAAGCAATGTAAGTCGCTTTGGATAAAAGCGTCTGCCAATGCATTAATTTAATTGTAAATGTATTCTGACTCACCCGGATATCGGTCCAAATCTGTAGTCTGTTTTCTCTCAAATTCTTTATTCACTTCTACATCAAGGGTTTTTCAAAAAATGATCACAATAGACTTTAAGTATGAAGAATTAAGTTCATCAGAATTGAACTTCTGACTATGATGAAATACAAAACAAAGCATTGCATGAATGCAAACTCGAACATAAAGTCTAGCGTCAACAAGGCATTGTGCAGGCATCGTAGTTTTAACCATATAATGTTAACATAATATTATATTTCACAGGAGAGTAACAGCATACATTTTTATAATATATGAGGCTGAGTAAACAACAATTGAATTGTCATGTTAGTTGAGCTAAACCTATAAAACACACTATTGGAAAAGTATCAGTAATTCAATCGTTGAACAATTAAACCTTGCCGTTCAACAAATAATAGCATCCTGAATAAAAGTTTGTGTATATAATATATACAGTATATCGGTTCACTGTGCATATTTATTTTGTATAAATAAACACGTACACATGCATGTATATATATATATTTGCATTTATAGTTATATATTTTTAATTATATATAAACATTTTTTTTTTTATCTTCTCCTTAAATGTATACATGTACATGTTTGTGTTTATAAATATAAAAATAATATTCACAGTGCAAAGACATATATTATGTAAAGACTAACTGTTATTCTGGATGCAATTCATCTCTATTCATCGTTGAGCAGCCCTACTTTGGATTTGTATCCCCTTCACATCTACATAAATGTAATTACCTGTCATCTCCTGTTGCTTCCTCAGCAGCCTAGCGGGTTTGGCAGTACTCTGTCCGACCTGAAGGTGGCGCTACAAGATCTGAACGCTGAAATCCGCGAGGAGCGTCAGAGTTCGCAGGAGCTAACGCAGCAGTTTGCCCGTGCTAAAGCATCATGGGAAGTCGAGTGGATAGAACTCAAGAGCATCATTATTCAGGTGAGTGTCTGCGGCCTTGTGTACTTTGCGGATAGTTATGTCAAACCCAAAGTAGTGTTTAGCAGTTGTACATGGCCATGACAAGACTGGTTTTAGACTAGTCTTATTTTCACACGTAAGATATTCAAATCTTGTGGCTTTTCTAAACAGGTTCTTTCAAAGTTTATTTGCAATGCAGTTTCTTGCACCACAGACTCCCATTGTAAGGGAATAACTGTCACGAGGAGTCAAAATAACAGTAAAAGCAAGCAATGATGCAGTCTTTAGATGTTTAGAGTCAAAACAACTTTGAATACAGGTGATGAATCAACAAAATCATTTTTGTTATTAGTAGACATTAGGGCTGGGTGTCGATCCTGACGTTCCGATTTGTTTCCGATTCACAAGCTCTCTATTCGATTCTCAATTCAAGTCAATGATTATAGATTTAATACAAATGATTGATTTTTCTGAAAACAGATCAGTTAATACACATTAAAATGATGTTCAAAATTACATGAAGAGCCACAAACATATATATTAAACTTTAAACACAAACTTGGGTATGTTGAAATAAATCAGGTTGTTTTACAGTTAAGATACAGTTTATCTCACAAATTTAGCTGTAAAGAAGTGCTACAATCATACGAACCGCTGCCTTTCATGTGAAGGTGATGTTAAATTGGACCACAAACCCGCATCAGCCATGTTAATTGAGCAATAAATGAAGGATAAGCTCCCTGTTGTAACATCCACCCGCTGTAAAAAGAAAAGTGACATCTAGTGCATAGTAGTAGCAATAACCTTCAGGAAAATAATCGATTGACAGCTTTTGAGAGTAAATAGTGAATCGACTACATTTAAAAAAACGCTTTTTAATTTTTTTTGACAAACCCTAGTAGACATTATAGGAAACATTATAAAATACTGCAGGATGTGGAAAAAACCCCACTGTTAAATACACTGTGGCATGTAACACAATAACATTTAAAAGAGTCCGCAGAGGAGAATAATTGTACAGATAACTTAGTGTAGTTGTAAAGTCATTACTTTAGCATTGATTTCCACACTTGAGTCATTTTAACTCCTGCACTTCATGTCGTGTAGTCATTGATTTAACACACACAGATTACAGTTATTCCTCTTGGGAGATATATTATGAAAACCTCTGGCAGAGGAGCATCTGTAGAGCGAAGCCAGACACATTTCCCTAGTTATTGTCAGATAAGATTGCAGTCAGCGTCCTGTGAAACAGGCTGAAATGATTCAAATTGTCAGCTCTAATTTTGTTATTTGATATTCACGTGCGCTGCTGTTGGTCGGGACATGCACCACTAGTCTGACAAGAGAGCTGTGAGAGCCATCTGCAGTGTGTCAATAGCAGTGTGTGTGTGCTTATAGGCTTGTTGCAGGGCGGGATGGTGAAAGATGAGTTTAATATCTCCTCTACGAGACGCATTCATAACCTCACTCATCTTTGAGACGTAAAATGATCGTTTGGAATGAGATTCTGTTATCATTTACTCACCTTTCTGTCATTCTGAGACCCATATGGATTTTACTCTGTGGAACACTGAAGAAGTTTGGCACATTGTCTGTTGATCTCTTCTATACAGTGGGTTTGGATTAAGGGCTGTCATGAAAAAAACAAAGTTACTTAAATAGTCTTGCATAAACAGTGCAGTACCCTACTGAAACAAAAATAAATTAGAATACACAGGACAATATACTGCACTATATTTAATAAGACATTTCCATATATTGATACCAAGGGGTAATATTTTCAATGTATGAAAAAAAAAGCAGCAATATTTCATTTCAATGTTTGTCATGTTATCGTGTATCGTGCTGTTGATGGTAGGACTACTTTCTTGCACATCTCATTTCTATTAGAGCGAACGGACTCGGAAGCTTGAGCAACTTGGTGTGTGTGAGTGAGTGAGAGAATGAGAGATTGTTTGTGCGAACACCTGCTTGTTTGCGGTAATGTGACAGAAAACCCAGTTATAATAAATTATTATTATTATATCTATCTTCAGCAGTAAAGGGCATATTTCACCTCCAAATCAAAATTTTCCCATGTTTTACAGTAAAACAAGGGGAAATTTTGATTCAGGGGTGAACTACCACTTTACATTATCCAATGGGTTCCTTACAATTTAAAGATGAGGTGAAATAAGACATTGACACGGTTGATGGATCAGTATAAGAAACATGCTAAAAATACAATAAAAAACAAATAAAGAACAAAGGTATTTTATCCTTGTAAAATCACTTTTTTACATTTACCAATTGTGTCATATCAAGTGTATTAAGACGAGGCCCGGTACTAGGCTGGTTCGGCTGGTGGGGGAATTATATATTCTGGTTGGACAGCTATATATACTAAGTCATTACATGCATAATCGTTACCAAGAAAAATCGACTCAGACCTGCTTAAGATCGTAAATGTCTTCAGTTTCTTTGTTCAGTCTCAAATACTCATCCTACTTGCTTCTTTGTCTATGCTCAAAATAGAAAATCACACACACACACATGCATTGTTGAAAGTAATACTCCTGCATTCTCCAGATAAACCAATGGCACCAGAATGCCGCTTTCATCCTCATTGCTATGATAGCTCAGTATTTCAGTGCTGCCCGTATCTTGGCCACGCCTCCTTTTCATTGGCACTTCCTTTGTTTTTGTAAACTGGTGCAGAGAATGAGACGAGCGCCAAAAGGAGGAATGGGAGAGGAGGGACCTAATGCCCTAGTATTAGCTGTGACCTCAACGACACTAATAACAACCTGTCACAGACGAAATGACAAATCACTGCATTACTAAGATACATTATTGATAACAGAAGAGGAAAATAATGCTGTAACTGTAATGCTATTATGTCTACTGTTGATACTGCAGTTTGTCACCCGTTATTAATTTATGACAAATAATGTGCAGAGGCACATCTGCATCCTTTGAAGAAAGCACTGTACTGACAATACAATGTGGAACTGTCACAAGTTACAGTTTTCAGAGCTCTGAGGGTTTATAATTTATATGGAAAGGTATTTGGAGTAAACGTCTTTCACCCTCTTTAATAAACCACATCAACCCATTAACCTCATTGTTGCGTCCAGAGCAGAACTCATTAGACATTATCAGCGTGAGAAGCCATTCATAAGATTGTCTGATGAGTTCCCAGCTGGCCTTGGTTTTAATAAGCGACTTGCGTAAGCTCATGAAATTTATGAGTTCTGCAGATTTGCAACAGCAATTGAAAAAGCTGAACAAATTTAAATGAGGATGGAGGATAAAGAATTAAGCCTTTGTTGCTAGAAACATAATGGAAAATATCACAAAGATCGCATTAGATGAACTGCTGTTTAATGCCACTGTAAAATATTTGCATATGTGACCACACATCTGTTTAATTCTCTGTTATTTGCTTGAATATGACAAATGTATTACTAAGTGATTCGTGATAAATCGCTCTAAAACATACATTGTAAAATATTTAATGTTAAATTAGAAAATTCTAATTTCAGCAGGCAGACTTTACTAAAAAATAAATCTGTTGTTTTTATACAGAAAAAGCAGCATGTGGGGTTGCCAAACTAAATGTGTAAAAAAAGGGCGAACATATTAATAAATTCAAGCCGATTATTTTTTATTACCAATCACCTCATAGCAGCATAAAGCTATACATTAGATTGTAAAAAAATGTTATATTAACTGTTACATTTACTGCAGTGGTTTACAGTGTAGCATTGAGCATTTTACTTTGTTTTCATATTGCCTTATTGCGGTCAATAAATGTCCGTTTAAAAGATTGATGTTGTTTGGATGATGCTGCTGTTAGCATCCGTCTGAATAGGTCTACTTTACATCAGAGCCATTGAGAGAGACAGTTGCATCAACTACGTTGACTCCAATGGAACAGTTTTTTTACAGAAATGGTGGTTCATGGAGGCTCTCAATAGTTCCCGGAAGTTATATGTAACGCATGGAGCTGCGGCCACATAGACCAACTGAGGTAAACTTTTAACCCATTTTAAGACCCAAGTCATTTAATAAATGAAGTTCCTGGAACTATCGGAAGGCTCCATGAATCACATGACATGCGAAAATTTCGAACTTCCATTGGCGCAACTATCCCTCTCTCAATAAGCTCTACTGCACATGAAGCTATTTTCATGGTTACTCATCCGTAGTGTCCTTCTTTCTTTCTTTCTTTCCTTCTTTTTCATCAGCTGGAAGGAAAGGTGGGCAAGGTATCCACGGCTGGGGGTGAAAAGGATCCTCCCGACCTCAAGGAGGCGTTGAAAAAGGAGCGAGAGGAGCATCAACACCTGCTTGCGGACTCTTACGCTGCTGTGATGGACCTCACCAAACAGCTGCAGATCGGTGAGAGGAACTGGAGCCGGGAGAGGCTGGAGCTTCTGGAGCACTTCAACCAGGAGAGAAGCCAATGGGAACAACGTTTAAGAGATACCCAGAGCAAAGGCACACAGGTCGGTGGACACTAGAGTGCTTACGGAGCGCTTTGAAAAACCTACTTAAACACCTATTGACAGTCAATCTGTCCCATGCTAATTTTATAAAACCTTTAAGATACGTTATATGGAGTCAATTATAAATGGCACTTTTCTGATTTCTGTCTTCTATCAAATAATGAACTTTTTGTTTCAGAAATAAGAAAATATGGATTTGCAATAACTTTACGGACAGTAAACAGTGACATAGTTACATGTTTAGGTGAAAAAAGTGTTACAGGGATAGTTCACCCAAAAATGAAAAATCTGTCATACTTTACTCACCTCCAATTTGTTCCAAATCTGTATACATTTCTTTGATCTGATGAACACAAAAGAAGACATTTTGAAGAATGTAGCACAGCAAACCATTGTATTTTGTCCTTATAAATATTCTTCCAAATATCTCTCTCTGTGTTCATCATAACAAAGAAATTTATACAGATTTTGAACAACTCAAAGGTGAGTAAGTTATGACAAAATTTCATTTTTGTGTGAGCTATCCCTTTAATGTTCAAATCCATTTAAAATGCATTTATTTATTTGACTCCAACCCAAAGCCTACTCTTTCACACTGTACTGAGCCCTTTTAATTTGTACTTTTATTTGGGTTTGTGAGGATGTGTCATCCTTAAAGTTTATTTATCCTGAGCATATTTTATCCCCTCACTTCCTCTAATGCACCCTCCACAAAATCAACGGACGTGACATTATCTCTAAACACTTCCGCAGAACGCCTGCAGACACATTCTCTGCATGTTGCTTCATTTATCTGGTTTTGCATATCCATGTGGTGACTCAGAGAGTGTGCAGTCAGACTGGTATGAAGCCTGAGACAGTGTGGTCAGTGTGTCTGCACAAACCACACTGTACGTAATGAGGCTGGAAAAGTTTCTTCTTTGACATCCAAGCCTAGTTCTCTATTTTTCTATGATATCCTAAATGACACCATGGCTCGTTGAGAGAAATTAGGTCATTTAGAAAGACATTATGAAGTCATTATCTCCATAGAGGAAAGTAGTTGTTTTGAATGACCTCATTTCCAAAAGAGAATATAAGCTGACTCAGTTATACCACACGGATGAATGGGAGTACTGTGGGGTGACCAAGGCTCTGTTAAACTTCACTAAAATAGATCATTTTTATTTCAGCTTCCCCACGATAAAACCACAGCTAAGGAAACATCACCAGATGCGGCCACTAACAGCTCTGCCTTACAAAGGTACAATGACTTACTTGAGATGTAAATCACTCCCTTTTTCATTCCACATTTGAACATTTCATGATGATCCTTGTTTTTCTCTTACAGGACCAAATCAATTTCCGCCCTCTCGGAATGCATGAATCTACTGGACACCAGCCTTTTCCTTCCTGGTCATAAGGTCAGTAAAGTACAAGAGGGTAACGAATCTACTGCTCATGCCTCGCTGTTGGCTCGCACCGACCTGAGCGACCTCAACAAGAAGAATTGGAAGTACCTGACCAACGATTCCGCAGTGCTTGAGAAGGGTGACCAATTCAAAACGTGGGACTGCCCAAGCACCGACTCCAACAGTACCTTTTCGGGACATGAAGAGTACGTCCAGAGAAGCTACACCGCTCCGGATAAAACTGGCATTCGCATCTATTACAGCCCTCCAACCGTGAGGAGAATGGAGAGGAGGCCAGTCAAGGAAAAGACCCAGCAGAACCCACAGCAAGGGTTTGGATCTAGGGACGCCGCCATGATGGATCCATCAGATCAGGTCCCTGCGTCTGCACCCTTATCAAGTGCTTCATCGTCAGCTTATGAGCAGTGGTTGAGTTCACTTTCCCAGCAACACCGAGACCTGCTTGAGGGACGCTCGGGAGGTTCTGCTCCATTCCACGGACTGGAGATTTCAGGCAACCTCAGCGATGACATGAAGGAGATGACCAACTGTGTGCGACAGGCCATACGCTCCAGCTCCCTGGAGAGGAAGTGCAGCAAAGATACGGCGAGCCAGACAGTGGGTGTTTCCAACACAGGAACACAAACGGCGCAGTTCATCAGCATTGGCTTACAAACGGAAGTTCCTATTCCAACAAGCAGAGGACTTCAAGGGAAAGTGTGGTCTCCTCGCTCATCCACCTCACTTGTTTCTGCACGTTCCCGACAGATCTCTTCATCGCTGGATAAAGTCCACAGCCGCATTGATAGACCCTGTTGCTCGCCAAAATACGGCTCACCAAAGCTCACTCGCAGGGTCTCCACCTCCTCTTCTAAACTCGAGACATCCTCCGTGTCTTCAAGAGATCGTAGTGTCTGGAACCTGAACACTCGCTGCGGCACTCAGAGCGGTTCCGCTTGGGCACGTTCCACCACCACCCGAGACAGCCCAGTGCTTAGCGGACTCAATGATGGATTGACCAGTCTCTTCAGCGTAGTGGAACATTCTGGAAGTGTCGAGTCCTTGTGGAAGGTAGATCCGTGTCCAGGGAGACTGCCCGCTGGAAAACCTTCCTGTCCTAGCATAGGAATCGGTCTGGGAGAAGCCGGAGCTCAGAAGTATAACGTGGTACAGGAGTTCATCCGCAATGTTTGCAGCAGGACAGGAGCAGTGGGTGTCATGGACGAACCGAAACCCGAATGCCTGCCTGGAACTCTGATTGGGACAGACAACATCACAAAGATTGTTAATAAGAGGTTTATGAAAACACAAAGAGACGAGTTGGTTACCAACGGAAAGGACGCAATGAGTACAATCCCCAGCACATTGGAGGTGAGACATTCCGATAAATGATTGATTTGTTTTTTTTAATAATAAACTTTAAACCCTTTGGGTTTGGTGATGTATAAAAATATTTGTAAACAAAATTCCACAATTCTTTTTACCAATATATTAGCAACAATGAAATGGATGTTTGTAACTCCGATTCAAAAATTAAATAAAAAAAAATTAAATTATAATGATGGTCACACTTTATATTAAGGTACACATTAACTACTTGCTTATTAACATGCATATTGGTTGTAAATTAGTATGCATAAAGCACATATTAATGCCTTATTCTACATCTATTAATCATACCCAATACCTAAACCTAAAACTGACCTTATAAGCTGTACTTAGGGCTTTATTGAGCCAAAAGTCATAGTTGGTAAACTAAACCATACCAATAGTTGGTAAATAGTGAGAAATGGTCCCTATTCTATAGCGTGACCCAAATTATTATTTCTATAATTATTGTGTATTATTTCTAAGCCCTTGTAATGGTTGCAAAGTAAAAACTGTACATATTAGTACAGACAGTAGGGAAATACATAAAATTATAAAAATTGTAAAAAAAATGTAGAACATATACACAAGCGATGCTAACTGCAAAGTACTTTTACGTCTGTAAGATTGTAATCGGTTTCCAAATAGAAAGATTATTTAATATGTAAATAATTTGTTATATATATATATGTATAGTATAGATAAACTGTATTAAATTACACATTTAATTCATTAAATGAACGTACAAAAATGTACTAATATATAAATATATTAAGTTAAACATTTCTTTTTTTTTGCCACGCATTGCATTTTTTGTCCATGAAAATTATAGGATATTAGTGTTGTTTATTTAGTAAAAAATGTGTGTGTGTGTTTTAACTTTCATCATAATCGTTTCTCTTATTGACAAAAACACTAGTGTAGAAATATAAAAATAAACATCATCAAAAGGCAAAACAACATAATTATTTACAATTAGGACTGTTACAATATCAGATTCTTACTGTTATGGACAGAAAAAAAAAATATTTTTGCAATATCTATTGGAATTTATAATGAAATAAATAATGCTATCAGTCAAAATTATGTTTAATACTATGTGTGACAACCCTAATCTAGATACATAAATATTGAGATGAACCTCACCAAAAGGCAAAACAACAATTTACAACATACATAAGTATCCTAAATTATTTTGAAAATAATTGTAAGAAATTGTTTTCTTTGCAGGATTTAGTTTGTGACTGCAACTCACAGACCCCGTCCTGTTTCGCCCGTCACTCCCGCACCACCACACGCCACCCACAAGGCCAGTGCAGGCACCGCGTGCAGGAGTCATCCTCGACAACCGAAGAACGACTGGATGCCAGTAACGAGTGATGGACCTCCTCTCAAGCTTCACAAACAGAACTCTCATAAAATATTCATACACACACATACTGCCACACAAATGCACTGCCACACACGCCAATACACCCGAACAAGAATTCAGGATCACAAAAACAGGACACTTTTCCTGGTCTTTCCAGAACCAGACCTCAGTCTAACCAGCACACATTAATGCCAAGGAAAGGGAGAGAGAGTTGACCTCTTTAGATCCATCACACCACTGTCAAACAACTCCATCCAGTTTTAAATCCAGCCAATCCTGCCTTTCAAAGTCCACCAATCTACCATTCCACACACCTCTTCTTGAATCTGCCATTCCTCTGTTCTTTATCGGAGGACTTGACTAACCAAAACCCAAGATGTCAGCACTGCTTACTAAAACCATGTAGATATAAAGGAAACAAACAAGATCCTCCACATGACCTCCAGCGACAGAAAACATTCCATAGCATTGCTCTGAAAATCTGTACAGTCCTCCAGCAACCATCCCGGATGAAATCTACACGTTCCTTCACAACCTAGCGTTGTTCAAATCACCTTTTGAATCTGTCCTTTTATAAAGACTTGATATTATGCCATGTGAAGATGTGTATGGACAGCATGCCGGTAGCTGTTGAGTAGAAAGGTGTAGTTCTACAAAAGTTTTGTTTGCTTTGGTACATTGTACTGTACATGTGTGAACATTAGAGCATCGACTCTCGATTGGTTAGAACATCAACATGAAGTTTACAGCTATTACGGGAGACATTATCTTGCTTAAACTTTCGTTCTACCTCTCCATATTCTGCCATCATGCTTACATGATCCTAATGGATGTAAATCAGGGTAGAGGCCATGTTTGATATGATAACAAACTTGGAAAATATGGCTTGCGAAAATGATGGGGATAGTTCACCCAAAAATACATTTTCTGTCATTTCCTCACCCCGGATTGTTCCAAACCTGAATACATTTCTTTGTTCTGCCAAACACAATGGAAGATATTTGTAAGAATGTCAGTAACCAGAGATCTCATCCCACATTGACTCGAATAGTATTTTTTTTGCCTACTATGACATTCTTCCAAAGATCTTCCTTCGTGTTAAGCAGAACAAAGACATGTATACATGGTTTGCACCAATCTAAGGTAAATGATGACAGATAATACAATTTTGGGTGAACTGTTCCTTTAAATAGTAAAATCTGATAAGGAAAGATCTTTCGGCTACTTCAAGGAATGACGCCAAATGTATAGTCTTTTCCTTTCTTTCCAGTTTTCCATTTTCCTTTCTTTCCAGTTCCCATTTAAACGCTATACTAAATGCTAACTATACAGATATATAAACAGAGATATTTATAAGACTGAAACGTTGAATGCTAATTGCCCACATTGAGATTTTGAGATCATTGAGATTTAGAAGATAATCCCTGATGTCTTCTAAAATATGGCCTTTTTTGTTATATGTCCCTGGACGACAAAACCAGTTTTTTAAATTGAGATTTTTACATCATCTGAAAGCTGAAGAAATAAGCTTTCTGTTGATATATAGTTTGTAAGGATAGGATACTATTTGGCGGAACAACAAATGTTTACAAAGCTGGAATTTGAGGGTGCAAAAAATCTAAATATTGAGAAAATAGCTTTTGAAGTTGTTTATCTGAAGCACTGTTGCAGGCCATCCACTCACAAAAATAAAGTTTTAATATATTCAAGGTAGGAAATTTCTAAAATATCTTCATGGAACATGATCAACACTACAATAGACCCCTACAATGTGTTTTTGGCGATTACTATAAATGTTCCGGTGCTACTTAAGACTGGTTTTGTGATCTAGGGTGACATATGCAGTTCTGTCATAAAAGTGTATCTGCCCCTACATCACATTCGATTCGTTGTTTGTCTGTAAAAAGGCACTCTCCAGTTGGAGTGGTGTTGCAAGAACAGATGTTCAGACCTATTCTAAGTGCTTTTAATGAGTGTTGATGACAGTACATTTTAAGAAACATTTTTGTATGCATCTCTCAAACCAATAGAATTAACTTGGCGTTTTTATAAATAGTGTATTTGTGGAGATTGAGAGTGTTATCACATGTCTTAATTGTTCAGAGTCTGGCCTTATTGTAAAAAAATGATGGTCAGCTATTTTAAACCCAGCCTGTAATATCCACATTAAGTGGATCTTGTTTATTTGTTTAAACTTCGCCATATTTTCCACAGCTACCTCTAAACTCTTCTTTCTTTCATTCAGTCCATTCATATTTCCTTTCTAAGGACACAGGAGTGCCTTTAAAATCAAAGCAACAAGTTATCTATGTTAGAAGTACATTTTGGAGGAACAGCCTATTTACAACTTCAGTAAACAGCATGTGTCCTTAAACGTCTTCACTACTAATGAACCCCTCCATTTCTTCACAGAAACGTATATATACACAGTTATCAGAAGTGACAAATAATTTAGTATATATTGTACAGAATCCAAAATTCAACTCAAGGACCTTTTGAGTGAGATTTGATAATAATGTAATCAGTCCTGCTTTTCTTTATAAGCCATTTTTAACCTGTCCGAGTTTCATGGATTCAGTCTGATGTTATACTGTAGCTTACTTTACAAATACATATCAGACAATCTTCCGGTCTTCTGAGCTTGGTCACATGATCTCTATGTAAGTCAAACAGGGGGAAGGCCTGAGCTAAGGAGTTACAGTCTCTGCGCTCCCATCCATCAGATGCTGCATTTTGACATATTGATGGCTAATGAATGGAAAATAAAACAGTTCCTGTTTATTTAAGACAAATGTTGACAATTAGACAGCCATTCTTCAACCCATTTAAAAGGGCATGTTGTTTGTGGTTTATAAAGTATGTTTTTGCGGGAGCAGCTTTCTGATTGGCCTAGATATTTATCACTCTTATGTCATCACAACACCCTGTTTTACTGCCTAGCAACATATAAAACACGTTGCTTATTGTTGTGTATATCATTTGTTAAATTATTATAAAGATAATGCATGTATATTTCTTGTTTTGTCTCCATTTGAAATCTTTTGAATAGAAAAAAGATGACAGATGGAGAATGATAAACCTTTCTAAATGTTTTAACTTGAAATCAAGTAAACTGTACATACGCAATTTGTACTCTTTCTATCCTCGTGTAGGAAACGTTGAATGTCTCTGCCCACTTTGAGCGTAATTCTGTACCTTTCTTCACCTGAATACAAAACGATGGATGATTTTGTGTAAATAGAAACATTTTGAAAATAAAATAAAAGCGCTGAGCATTTCTTCATAGACCTTTGTTTGTCCTTTATTAGACGTTTGGGAGGGAAAAGAATATAATTCTGTTTGTATTCAGCAAACTGTTTTGATCATCTGCGACCTACATTTGCATGTTTGAGGGAAGCTGTTAGCACCAGTTATCAGACTGTTTTCTAAAACATTACAAAATTTATATTAAAGTTCAATTTAAACTTCAATAATTTGTTACTTTCCAACCCAAGTAACCTACGCTAGGGGTTTCTAAAATGGTTTTGTTTAAGGATCCACATTTTATGTACATATAAAATAGAAATTACAAAAATTGTTAACAGTACAATAATAAACAAAAAGGACTAATGATGAAACAATCAAATTTAGCAATACTACTACGCTTTATTTGATTATATTGAAATTTTACAATGTTAAATTTGAATGGTTTTGTGCTTTTCTGCAGTTCTGAAGCACGGCGCTGACACAATCCATGTTTACGCTTGCTTCAATTGAATCCATATTTAATGTAAATAGGATCGTATCATTTACCTTATACCTAAGAATTAGGGTCATACAACCACTCTGTGCAGTATCCTTCCACAACACACATGCCTTATACAAAAAATCCGTTAACACTTTCCCTGAAGCATGACTGTAAAATGCATTATAAAGAGTTATTAAAATGCATTATGATTCTTTATAATGTGTGTTGTTATACATTATATGTAGTTGTAAAGAAGTATAACCGTTTTAAAATGTGTAGAGTAACAATGAATTGAAAAGTGTTAGAACGTTTCAACAGTAATAACAATTATTTTTAAGATATTACAATGCATTAAAAGGTGTATTACAATGCTTTAAAACTACTTTTATAATGCATTATACATACATGCTTCAAGGAAAGTGTTACCAAAAATCCTTTTTAAATTCTGACCCTAAAGCATTTTCCTTTAGTTCATTTGTCAAAGCAGATGCATATTTTTTTGCAACAGCATGTAAAGGAAATGACTCATCTCTCCCCTTAAGGCTTTCAGATAGAGATGAAAACTGAGTCCGGATAAAGGCAATACAGTGAATATGTAGGGGGAGAGAAGAGTGACAGGGCCGTGTGTTAAATGAAGCACTGGGTTGAAATTCTTCATGTCCAGCTGTGGTCTATGAGTCTTAGTCCAGCTGCATTTCCCTCTTTCACATCACTCATAAACCACACCAGCTGACAAAGAATTCATGGAGAATGAAATCATGACAATCTGTGGATCTTTGTGTGTGTGTTGCAGTTCAGTTGCGAACATCTGTGATTTTCCTTGTGGGCCTTTTTTTTAAAGAAACTAGTTTACATTTGAATCTGAGCGCAGAGTACGAGGAAACAGGATATGAGGAAACACTTAAGACATTCAAAAGAAGAGAGACTTCCTGTTGTTTTCTGATGATACTGCCATTAATATTCATGATGTGATTTAGAGGAGGAGGAGGGAGGGGATGAGAAAGATTACCATAGAGTAGGAAGAGAGGGAATTACATTTGGCCTAATGTCATTTTATCCATTTTGATCTTTATTCAAATTTTTTTTTTCGTTTCAACTTTAAGGTATATAAAAACCTTAATTCTTGAATGACGTGCTGCAATAAAATATGCAAAGGTTTAAATATGTTTCATAGAAAAAAGGTTATTCAAAATTTGTAAAAAAACAAAACAAAAAATCTATTAATCTAGAGTAGTATTTAGTATAAAAACTAAATTAATAATTCTACATCTTGTATGGTATTTCATGCTTTTGTTAGCCAAAAAAAGTTTGCAGGACTAGTGCACCCTCACATTTATTTGAATTTTATGAAATTACAGCCATATAAAAATGTATGTAACAGATTTTTTCTTTACCCATATGCGATTCACGTTCACCTTGTAACTGGGATAGTTATCTCTGTTAAAACACATTTCATTAAAAAAAATCTATAACATTGGAGATACAAGGATAAATACAATATTTGCAGACTTTTTAGTAAACATTCAGCTATAGTCCCACAGACCTGAAACCCACACAAAGCGTTAAATAGATAACAATGGCTTGGCCGAAGTTCTATTGACTTGAATTAACTTAATACATTTAAAAAAAATTACTTAAATCATAAATCAAACTTTTTAAGGAAATCCCATTATTATAATCCGGTCACATGATTCTCTCGGTCCTATAATATTCAATCCCAAAACATTTTAAATGGAACAGAGTTGACACAAAACACATGACATCAGCAACACAGTCAATCCTCATGGAACAACCCTGAAGCAGATCTACTAGAGATCAGCGCTGCTGATGCAGAGTCAGACTTTCTCTAAGATGATCCTGTTTAGATGAAGCAGTAGTTTGGTTGAGGTTCTGTTTTGAAATGCATCAACTGCACAGTGATGAAGAGACTGATATTGCTGATATCTGATAAACAAACTAATAATAATCACTGGACTTTTCACATCGAGTACAGATTGTTTAGGTCAGGGCTTATCAAATCTAGTCCTGGAGGGCCAAAATGCAGTTTCAACTGTTGTTGAACACGTGAAACTATCTATTGAAGGTCAACGATAACTTTCAATTCAAAAGAACAACAACATTTATTTAAGCACCTGTACTTGAGCGCTTGTGAGGAAAGTGAATTGCAGGGTTTTGGTACCTTAAAGAGCAAGAAGTCACTGCAGAAGCGTGTGCCAGTTTCTTGCACCTTCGAACATGCAGAGCTGAGGAATATGAAATAAAAGAGACAAAACTGTTTTATTTTCAATTCTTCTCAATGACCACAGATTCAAAGTTGCAAATACCTTAAATCCGAGAACACTGAGCAATGCTTACCCATAAGAGCAAACCCAATTCTGAAAGTTTAGAGTTGCCTATGACCTGGTTGGTAAAAATCTCTTGAGACTAAAGCCCCCAGTCCATATCAATCTTACTGTACACAGTAATGTAGAGGTCAATAGAGGACAACTGGAAACACACAGTTTCTCTATTGACTGCAGCAACGACTAAGAAAAGCCATGCAGTAAAATTGTATTTCTGACTCTCCATGACAACGGCATCTTTTACAGTTTATTTCGCACCTAAACCTTGCAATATGTTTCCAAGCAAATGGCACAAACATCAAGGTTAGCAAATGAAGAAATAAATAACAGCAGTGTTAAAAAAAGCCAGCATTTGATGTTTGTGTATTACACGGCTCCAGAAGATCATATCAGGCAGACCGGTGGTAGGCGATTCACATACAAACACAGGATGCAGGCAAGCAGTCTCCGCAAATTATGAGCGAACCTGAGAACAGCAGGGAAATAGAGTTTTCTGTTCTCTGATGATCCGAAGAGGTTGGAAAGTGCGATGAGTTGAGATTGAGGTGTTTTTGGCACTGGTGCTCTATGTGAAGGAAGGGTGTGTGTTTCCTACGGGTGAAAGTGGGAAAAAACAAGAAGGTCGAGTGGTTGAGGGCATTAGGAGATGGATTTAGTGTGGAGCTTAATTATACTTTCTCAGAGTGAACAGAAGATTGATGGACAGACAACAAGATTGTGGGTCTGGAGACATTTTGGGTAGGTGAAAGTCAGACAGAAAGACAGAAAACGTCCAGAGGAAAACTTGTGCTCAGATGTTGATGTTTCATAAACTGAAGGGTGTCTCAGTTCATCATTTGTCACGTATTTTATTAACAAATTTCCAACCTGATCTCAAAGGAAAACATAAGTGTTTTGCAAGGTGGCAAGTGAATATGAATTTTTATGATGAAATTTAAAAAGATGATTTAAAAAGAGATAAAGTAATTAAGCAAGAATGAGAAATTCAAGAATAAGTCACAGCATATGATAGTTATATAAATAAATAATGTGTAAAATTGGAATTTTACTGTTATGTTACAAAATGTTAACATGAATAACGGATATAAAGCACAAGTTGACAAGTCCGGTGTAAAATAACATAAACAAACATGCAATTCTACTTTCCAAAACATTTTATTTCACATATTCTCCTGGATCCCAAGTTGGCAGAATCTAACAGTTTTACAAGATTTATTTAACTCTAGAATCAAATGATAAAAACAAATGTCAATAGTTGACAAACAGTAGGATTAAAGAGCTTTAAGGTGAATTACATACTATTGAACAATTTGTCTTTTAAATTTGATGAATAATATGTTTAAAAAGATATTTAAAAATCTCTGACCTTCGATTGTAGACTTGAAGTCGAGTTTATTTATATAGCGCTTTTTACTATGTTGCAAGCAGTTTTATATGAAAAAGAAAACACAGAAGAGGATTATAAGTGTAAAAAGTGAAAAAACAGAGAGGACCATCTTAATAAGAGTTATTAATGGAATTTTCAGAAGTAATTCTAATACCAGCAGTCACTCGGTGAGCTAGCCAACATGGCAACGGTGGCACAGGCCAAAGCTCCAACGATGAATAAATGGAGAAAAAAACTCATACGGGATTGCCAGTTGTCCTCAGACACATTACATTTCAGTTACTTCTGAGTTAAATGTATATGATAAACTTGGAGTAAATGTTTGAAACACTTCTTAAAGACATTCAATAGTAAAGATTCAATGTAACAGAGGGTGGTAAAAAAATCTGAATGAGGTGAGTTGAGTTAAAACAAAGAAGATCAAACAAATCAACTGCATAAAGTGAGTAAAATAAACTCAAAGTGTCCCAGACAGAAAACCATTCATGAAACACCACCAGACTGAAGAGAATCAGAGTAATGCAGTCCAACCATAATTACAGCTCATATTGTGTGATTACAGTGTAGCAGATACACAACCAGTCCAAACTTTAATTATAAACAATACAAGACAAAAGACATCAGCCAGCACTCTCAAACACCAACAAAAATCATTGGAAGGGGCGAGCAAGAGCAAGAGTTCGAAGGACTTTATCTTTTGACCGTAGTGGAATTCATGATTGTATAGTATGTGTAGAAGCCATAGTTATGTATGTAACATGCCATCTATGTTCATTGATGCATATTATAGTGCACCCCCTGTGGTAGATGGGGGAGTTGCACCTGTCTTTGCATTTCCTGTATGTAGCCATATAAGGCAGAAAGTGATGTGGCAAGGCAGGTGGGAAGGGAGATCGTTTTTAGACCTGCACGAAACAGATTAAATCAGTTTGTTTTGACGTGAAAACTTTTTTTTTGTCACAGTAAATGACTTTTGATGAAGTCTGTAGTAGCGTTAAATATACTTTCCCACTAGAAATGGCTAAATCTGAAGAAAAGCCATTACAGTATGTGTTTGTAATACAGAATAACACAGCACACAGGCAGAATAACATTAGACCCTCAAGAATAATGTAATTACCTGACCCATCTGAGCTTAATCCACGGAAATGACATTATATCTTTGTGTGGACATAAAGAGGAAGGATCAGTGTATCTCTGCAGAGAATATTTTTCATTCATTAACATCCATTTTCATTCCTATCACATCTTCAGAAATCTCTCTTCTTTCCAATTCACTATCATTTTCTTCCTCTGTTCTGCAACCTCTCGTAGAATACATCAGTCCCACTCTCTTTCTCTCTCTCTCCCACATAGACACAAACACACACACACACATACATCAGTAGAGCTATATCGATTCAATTGCCTTTAAGATTGCTGGCAGACAGCAACCCAAACACGCAGACTGTCACAGGTTGTTGAAGGGAAGAGGTTGAAAGTCAATATTTCTATCTGTCTCACTATCTACTCTAAAGTGATATGAACCATTGAACTGTACAGTTTGTAAATATCATTTTAATAATGCAGTAGATATTTAATTCCAATAACATCTGTGATACTAAATATACAGTTTGCAGAGAAAATGGCCTGCTGGTTCATAGGTAATTCAGCACAGATTTGCTCTACACAACCGAGCAGAAATTAAAACAGAATGTCATGATGACGATATTTTAAAATTGGTTTAATTACTGTTTAGTTTAATTTTTTGAAGTACTGTTAATGATCTGTTTAGAGGTTTTCTTTCTACAAATTTGTGAAACTTGACATTATGTTTATGTTATTGTTATTTGTGTGCATAAATTTATGCACCAACATTTGTAAAACATAAAATTAGACACTCTCATTTGTGCAGGCTATTATTCCAGACTATGGGGGATGTGCTGCAAATGAGTATTTCTTTGCTTTGCATTTCAGCGCATTAACCGGAAGTCCCACAGGTAAGAAAATCATAAAAAAAAAATTTCAGCATCACATTTGTTTCCTTTACATACAAATTGCTTGAATCTCCATCTTCTCACGCTTTTCTCCTGAGAGAGATTTCCCAGTAATCTGACTTCATTAAAAATGTAAAAGACACCTGGACAATGTCTCTAACTTTGCTCAGATTTACCAAGATACCAACGGCTGGGATACAAATCCTTTTCAGGCATTCCTCATGATATACAATTTTTTATTTGATTTTGTGCTGATTATTTTTAGATTTTATCCCACCCACATAAATTGTACAGTTCTTGCTGTTAAGTGCTGTTTCCTTCAGGAGCAACATCTGTCATTTTACAGATCTGGCAGGCTTTTTTATTCATAGCAATTTAGTTAGATTAAACAGATTTTATCAGATCGTGTGTTCCCTGTGAATTGAACTCATGACCTTGCGTTTCCTACCACCACGCACATGAGATGTCCATTAAGTCTCCAGAGCTGTATGAAATAGCATAAAACGTTTGCATGCACTCTCACTCTCACACACATAACTCTTATCTTCCACCATACAGGCTGTCCTTTCATTTGAGTGAGGGTCAAGCTATTAAAAGCACACTCTGTGCGAGAGACTAAATAAAAATAAATAAGACAAATATGAAAGAGAAAAAATGTTTAAGAGAGGCTTATTATAAGTCTCTCGTTTCTAAAGGTTAATGCTTCAAAAGAGCAGAGTGGTTCCTTACGGTACAGTACATGTGATGTGAGTGCTTTTAGTGTGTTAGATGGGAAAATGACACTCAAATTGAAAAGAGCAGGGGGTGTAAAGAGCTAATTCAATGCATTCAGAGAGATCAACACACAGGCATAAAAAGTCTGTGTCAGGAATATTTTTGTAAGTAACTTCACTGCAACCGCCACCATACCTCATGTCATCTTGCACATGGCACATTCTCTAATGTTGTTTAGGAAGATGCTTAAACACAACTTTACGTGAAGCTTTCTCTCATCAATGTAGCGTAAACAAGTGACCTCATAATGTGTCGCAGAAGAAATAGACAATGCAACAGTCAGTCCTGATGACGAGAGAGGGTGCAGGTTGTTTCCTGCTAATAGATGAAGAAAGTGCTTAATGTCCCCTCCCCTTGACCCCAAAGTCCCACATCTCTCATTCAGAATGCCAAAAAACACCTGCCATGAAGCTGCTCGCATGAGCCATCCATCTCTGTCAACTCCACCCCATGATCTGTTATATTGAATCAGTTTGAGCAGTCGTTCATCCAAAGTCACATAAATCTTAATAAGCTGTTTAGTTTAAATGTAGATGTGTGCAGAATACAGAGAGGTTCACAACAGGATGCTGCTAAAATATTATTATTGATTCATTTTTTTTTCGTATTCGTATAACTCAGGCATATTTAGACAAAAAGCTCTGACTAACCGTACTACATAGAGAAATATTTTTTATTTATTTAAACCCACTTCTTAAAGTTGAGTTTGTTTCCATCATTTAATCACCCTTGTGTCCGGCCAAAAGTAAATGACTTTCTTTCTCCTTCAGAAGACAAAAGTTGACTTCCATTATATGACATTTCTCAAAATATATATTTTTATAGAAGAAATATATAGTCATATACGAAAGTCACAAAAAGTCACAAATACTCCCAGTTTATGAAGGTAGATGGCAAGACGTACATTTTTCATCTAGACCTTACATACCAAGATCACAAGGAATCCTAAAGCTTTTTCCCAAAGACACCCCACTGCTGGAAATGAGAAAAGGGGCTTCGGGTTAATATGATACAACCAGCTACACCTCAACCATGTAAACCAACGCAGAAGAGAAAGGTGGAACCAGAAGATAATTTCATATTTTTATCATCAATAGACAAGGCAACCAAGTAAAATCCTCATATCAACATCTAACAGACCTGCATCCGTCTGCAATGATAAATAACTCTTCTTCATTAATAAAACATCACTCATCAATGTCACATCAATATAATGTTTGTATCAGAGCAGGACACAAAGCTAAATCACAATCTGACCTAAAGGAACACTGAAGCCTGGTTCTGATAACACAGAGAGACTCAAAGATAGACAGAGTCTGTGATAACAAATGCTAAACAAGGACGATCTCAACCTCTGCAGAGGAGATAGGAGGCTCTCTATCATCCATCACACAAACACATGTACACACTCTCATTACTTGGGAATACCCATGACTGTCGATTCAGTTTCTGTTCAGTTAAAGAAACTCTGTGTGGGTTCCCTCTGGTTTTACAAATGTCGGAAATGTTTGCATTTATGCAGTGCAGGTGGTTTTTGTGAATTACAACAAAATTGGATTATAACTAAGCAGGAGAGAACAAAAAAGTAATATTCCCTTAAGACAAAAAAAGATCATTTGTAATTCAGAAGGATTTGCTGGGTTTTTGATCCACGACTTAATTGTTCAGTTGATGCGACTCCAAACTCCTATCCTACCTACGTCATAAAACACTTCATAATGTTTTTAAGGAGCAAACGATTTGACAATTTATTCGATTTCATTATAATCGGATTCTCGGTGTCTCGTTCCATGAGCTGTAGTACATTTAAGATGAGTTAGTGCAATATCTCTGCTCTATCCCATTTCACATCATCCCCAGTCACTCAATTCTAATCTTTCTCTTAGATTTTCTACTTGCCCTCCAAAAGATGAAATAAAAAAAGAGTCTTAACATGCAGAACACCCAAATATGGCTCAGGTGCAGAGCAAAAAAGAATGATCATAAAAAAGACGCTTAATGCTTGCGCACTGAAATAAAACCGGTAAAATATATTTTGTTCCATGTTGGAACAAATGCATCGTTTCCACCTTATAGACCACCACCTGCCATCACGATTGCATTTATTAAAACATGGAATAAAATCTTTTATAGACATTTCTTTCACTTTGCGAACATTTAGTCCCTCTTTCCTCCTATCCGTCTCACAAAGAGTCGCTGCTTCAATCACAGAAAAAAACACAGTCAGCACATTCAAGATGTAGCTCCATCAATTCTTTTCCGGAGGGGATGTTGACAGCACTCAGATTACTCATCCCTGCCTCAAATCTGACAAAGTATAAAACAGATACTAGTGATGTTTGCACCTGCAGGACCACCACACATATTCTAGACTGTTGAAGGTGGTTGCCAGGGTGTTGCTATGTTGTTTTTAGTGTTTGATAAAGGGTTGCTGGGTTTCCCATGAGAAGGTTATTTATTACTAGTCAAAATCAAAATGTGTCTTTGATAATGTGCCACCTAGATTTAAGGTTAAGGGTATGTTTAATTTATTACCTCTGACCAATAGCAACAATAAGAAAGTGTCACCTATAAAAAACCTAATTTGACTTTGTGATGTACTATACATGAAAGTATAATGAACTATTACTAGCACATTGAATTACTACATTGCACTGATTCAATAACATTTTTAAATGCCCTTTACAATAACAGATTGTGTTTATACACATTAATAGGTTAAGAAGTGGAAGACAGCATACGTTTTAGCTGTCCGTGGCAAGTGGGAATCGCTGTGTCAACGCTTTTGGATCACAAGCTTCTCACCTACAGTAGGAGATTATTTCTGTGTGTGTGTTTTTTGAATGTGTAGAAACAGAAGGGAACAGCTTCACTGGTTTTATCGGCAGTGGTTTCATTCACATGTTTATTAACACGTGAAAAAAATTGCAAAACGTACATATATTAAACTTATTTTAGATCGAGAGAACATGTCTCTTTCTCTCTCTCTCTCTCTCTCTCTCTCTCTCTCTCACACGCACACACACATTCTTGTCTGTAAAGGATCAATTTGGAGAATAATTCTTTAGCAGTTCATCAATTGATAAATTTCAAATAAATAGAAATAGATATTAAGGATGTTAATGAATGCCGAGTATTGGACATGATTCTTTACAGTTCCTAAATCTATTGTTCAGGAAAAGCCAAGTGGGCACTTCACAGTTCAATACTGCCGCCCATGGATTTTTTTTCTCCAGTATCTAAACCTAAGCCCCATCTCTCTTTCTCTTTGTGCACCCCTCATCTATTTCCCTCCGTGCGCTCTACTTGTTTCCATGGAAACAGAATTCAACGTGGAGGGTGCAACGTGGCAGGATACAGCAGCAGATTTTTCCCAGCGTGCACTGGGGCTAATGTTGGAAAATCCTGTGAGGGGATTCATCAGTACGAGAGTGTTCATTGGTGGCAGAAATGTCAGCATCACCATAACAAACCATGCGAGAGGATCAGGTGATCTACCTAAGCCAATGACTGTGTAGAAATGATGAGGCAAAAATCCAAATACATTGATATAATAGATATTATTTAATCATTATAGAAATATATTCAACTAATGAGACATTTACTGATATACAGTTAAAATAGAAAAAAGAAGCAAATTTGTAAAAATTAAAAAGTTGATGCTCAGTCTGATGTCATCCCAAGACTCTTCACAATGCTTCAGAATGAAAATTAAAGTTGACTGAACATATACTGAACAATGAAGTGTATGTTATTTGAACATACGCTTCGAACACAAGGCAAAGTTAAGGTAAGGGCTCTTTAACTCAACGAGATGTGGGTGTATGTAGGCTGTTCTGAGAGAGGACAAAAGACCCCTTAAATCTTCATAATCTCAGATTTTTGTAAATCAAATTATCTGAAGAAAAGAATACTGTACTAAATGTCAGCACTAGGCCAATAAAATTAGGAGACTTGAACATTGTTTATTCATGTTGAACACACATCATCAGCATTTTTACACATAGCAACCGTGTATATGTGGGTGGGTGTTTCAAAACATTGACAAGTTGACAGGGTGGTACCTGCATTAAAGTTAGATAAGATGTCAAATCTAGAGTGTTTATTTTAGGCAGAACAGGAAGTGAAAAAGTCAATCACCCCCGAGGGTCCTTCCTCCCTGCGTCCTTACCACCAGATGGGCTGTGCTGCAAACACACACGCACCCGATCCTTATATATTCCCTCAGCCAGCAGCTAAAAATGTAAAATAAAATGTCTAAAACAACCCCAGTTCAACCCATCCCTCTGTCATCTGCATGCACAGCAGTAGTGTCCAACCTCTGCTGACCTGCTGAGTGATGCTGTCAGATCAGAGCTCTGATTGGAGGACATGACTGCGTGTGTCAGAGGACTGACCTTCTGGTTGCGTGACTGTCACTGGGACCAAAGTCTGGAAATGAGAGACAACCCGGCAGAATTCAACATCGACATTTCCTTATCTATGAGGTGTGAGGGAGGCAAAACATTGGATGTCTTCTGTGAGGACGTTTTGATACATCTCAAGGCCCCAATATAAGACATAATTGTTCTTATTTATTGTAGGTTAGTTTTTAGTGTTATTTAGTAAAATTTTATTAAAAAGAAGTATTAATAAAGTTTGGTTTATTGCTTTTATTTTTTACGTTGCTGAATAAGATGAATTTATTTCTGTTTTAGTTTTTTTTATTATTATTTAAAATGTTTTAGTTTATTTCTAAGGCACCATTTCAGTCCTTCGTTTACTTTTCCTTTTTCCAATAATTTTAAGGGCAATTTCTTTATTTCAATAAACAGAAATGTTTTTAAAGTTTTAATTTAAGTAACCTTAAATAACCTCAAAGCGTATAAGAGTCTTCTGTGGAACTCAAGAAAATATTTTGAGAAATGTCACAGAGTCAATTCAATGGAAGTCAATGGGGGCTAGTGGTGTTTGGTTACCAACATTCTTCAAAACATCATCTTTTGTGTTCTGCAGAGGAATGAAAGGCATGTTTGGCAAGATATGAGGGTGAATAAAGGTGAGGGTGAACTATCCCTTATGTGAGAGGGATCAAAGACAGCTTTAAATCAAGCGAAATCCATAAAACTGCATTATAAATCTTTCACCTCACTTTGCCTTAATATTAAAACGGCATGTTGTATAGGATTACAAGATAGGATCAATACAAGGTTTTCAATCAGTGTTCAGAAAACAGTCCATCGACAGTAAATTTCACACTTTCTTGGCCATTTATCCAGCACAGACATTAACAACGCCATCACAGAGCAGTAAATAGATACTATAAGTCACCGATGTACGTTACTGCTCCTCGCGTCTATCTCCCTGCACGCTCACTCGCCTGTAAGACCAGACAAATAATTTACAGGCTGTTCAATATGGGCTACACCTCAGGGACGGATGTAATGACTGGAACCTCACAGGCATTGCTGGGAAATCATGGTGTGCACTTTCAACCGAGAAAATGTCTTCATTACTGGGACTGATTAATTGATGCTATTTTAAGAGCCCAAATTATCACCTTAATGATCTATGATGGCTTGTTTCCACAGTGGATCTCTAGACATTGGCCAGTAATAATGTTTTTTTTTATGGTCTAATGGTTACCCTTCCCGGTTATTAAATACACTATACTTTTGTCATTAGCTAAAAACGTTATATTTATTTTTGGGGACATGGTGTGGTTGCTAGCATGCTGCTTACGTTCTTCAAGTCAAGAGTATTGCCCCAAGTAATATTTTGAGCGCTATAGTACAAATGGATTTATTATCCACCAAGCATGAATCACGCATACGATCACTAAGAAAAGTAAAAGAGGATGTCCCATTAAGAAGAACACTCAGCATTTTTTATATATAAAGACTTTAGTTCCAAAAGGAGATTAATCCGTTTTTAGATTTTTTTTAAATCATGTTTTTAATTGTGCCTTCCAATTACCATCAATCAAACTGCAGTTGGTTTGTTCTGATTTAAGCCATTATAACTATTAAAACTAACTAGCACAAATTAAAAAACATGATAACATAATAAAAAACATTATTTTTGAAAAACTTTAAAAAAAGAGTTATCTCATTTTGGAACAAAATGCTTCATATGTTCTAATTACCAAATCTACGTTTTTAAAGGGATAGTTCACCCAAAAATGAGAAAAATCCATCATCATTTAAATCATTTCTTTGTTCTGCTGAAAACAAAGGAAGACATTCTCAAGAATGTCAGTTTCTATGTTTGGTTACTGACATTCTACCAAATATCTTCCTATGTGTTCAGAATTTTTTTGTCATTTACTCATCCTCAGATTGTTCCAAACCTGTATAAATTTGCCAAACACAAAGCAAGATATTTGGAAGAATGTCTGTAACCATAGATCTCATCCCTATGGACTCCCATAGTATTTGTTTTTCCTACTATGACATTCTTGTAAAGATCTTCCTTTGTGTTTAGCAGAACAAAGAAATGTATACAGGTTTGCAACAATCTGAGGGTGCGTAAATGATGACAGAATTTTCATATTTGGATGAACTGTTCCATTAAACAAACATGATTTTTAACCTTCCTATTTTCATAATCGTCCAAAACTCCGAAATATAATGCAGTCTGATGCAAAGCATGTTGGAAATTGAAAATCATCTTTCCGGTTTCAACAATTCTATTTTAACATTACAATTCACACAGTTCCAACTGGAATGGATCAAGTGACCGAACAGGAAAAAATCATGTTGTGACAAAATATAATATATGTGTTCAATTAATTGATTTGATTAGCTTAATTGGACAAGTAGCAAAATGTATTTTTCAGTGTTAAACACAATCACACAAAGTATGCTTTAATGATGCATATCCAAAAGTTTGGTAACACGGTTTAAAAAATGTATTGATGAACACAGTTGGAGTTTAAAGTATTATTTTGCAGCTTATTCATAGAAAGCTGCAGTAAAGAGAAGCACACATTCTTTCCCTTTTGTTTTATATACATTATAATTATAAGAGGTTGACATCAAAGAAAAATGGCAGAAACTTGCAGTTAAACTCCTGTAAATCCCTGATGAATAATCAGTCCTGAACTTGAACCTCACCCTGCTACATAAACTTTGTTTTGGGCTTCTGACATCATCTGGCCTTCCGCCCATGAAGGGCAGGTGTGTCAACACAGCTCTGCATATCCAACGGTCTCTTCAACGGTAATAAAAACGAGTATTGTATAATAACTAATGTCTTGTGATTAGAGGGTGCCACAGCACATGTCAAATGCAAAGTGATATATGTGCAAACACAAAGAGTTAGAACTGACAGGCCATAACATCTTACAGAGCACAGCGTGAAGTCACTCAACAGCTCAGGAGGGGCAGAGAAATTGATCGGATGGTACATGGTGTGTCTGTGTGTATGTCCGGACTGACAGGTGAATTGTCCCGGATCACAGCCAAGCTTCAGTTTTCATCAGACATGGTCAGATAGCATTATGATCAGGCCACTTATAGCAGCAGAGCAGACTACTCTCTGAACAGACGGAAGAGTATAAAATATTTAAGTCTGAGGCAGAGAGACCGACATTATATCAGGGATACAACCAGATCATGGAGTTTTGTGCATGTTTGGAATTTATTAAACCGGTCTGAACCCTCTAAACCCATTGTTTAACAATAAAGGAGGGAAAGAGTCATGCCTTGGCAACCGCATAGCAATGCCCTGGCATCCACCCAAAACCTTGCCATTATGGTAGTAGTATCCTACTTATATTACACATAATTGGTAGATGTAAAGAGACGAAGAAAGAGACAGCAAGAGAGAGCGAGAGACAAAATATTAATTGATAAATTACCACAGTCAAAGATTTTATGTTGGTTTACATAAACAAGAAAATGCTCTTGCTCCGGCATACAACAAACAACCCATTAGCAAAATGACAAAGCAAACATCAAAGCGGGACGGGAGATGGAGTTTTCAACAGCAATATGTTCAACAGCTTTCATCAGCCACATTCATTTAATAGGCACTTATTAAAAAGAACCAAAACAAAGCAGTTCTGAGGCTTTGCTGAGGGTGTTTTATAAGTAATGCAGAAATGTTAACATACCATCACATCAATGAGGAGCAAATACACAAAAGAAGATTATAAGTCTTTTCTAAGGATGTTAAAATATATGAAGAGTGCATTTGCAAAAACAGATCATTTTTGAAAATCATGTTTTTTATTGGCCATTCCAAGTTATGTCAATTAAACCGCAGTTGGTTTGTTTTGATTAAGTAATAACATCTCAAAGAAAGAACAGGTAACTAACACACATGAAAAAAATCAAAAACATGATAACATACAGTAATTAAAAATATATGGTTTTTGAGCATTTAAGAATCATCCGAGTCCGTTCATATTGTGGTACGATATATTGCGATACAAACAAATTACGATATGTATAGGAGAGCTATTCTAAAAATTTGATGTCTTTTTAATCCTATATGAGCTGCCAACATTGGAAAAAATATTAATGTTTAAAAGGTTTTTTAAGAATAATATATATGTCCTACTTAACTTTAATTCTATATTAATGAATCTTATTTTCAGTGATGGTTTTAAGTTTTATTAATTTGCATAAAAAGCTTCAAATTAAACCCTACATGTTATTTAAAGGGATAGTTCATTCAAAAATGAAAAATCTGTCATCATTTACTCACCCTCAGGTTGTTTCAAACGTGTACACATTTCTTTGTTCCAATGAACACAAAGAAAGATATTTGGAAGAATGCTTGAAATTTTCAGATCTGGGACATCATCTACTACTTGGTATGAAATTAAATGAGAGTGAGTAAATAATGACAGAATTTTAATTTTTGGATGAACTATCCCTTTAAACAACATGTAGTGTTTAATTTGAAGCTTTTTATGCAATTTTAAGCTTATTTGTATGTACAACAAAATTGTTAATGTTTATTTTGAAAGTAAATCTGTTATTTGCCTTGATGAAATATCTTCAAAATGATGGTATGTGTATCGTTTCAATTCTAGTCTTTGCGTGTGAGTTGAGCACTGACTTCATCAAACTCGCCTCACCATAGACAACAGATCTGCTGTCCTCAGTCATAACAGAGCAGCATCTGAAACCCACTTACAAAAATAATACAAAGTACTATGATGTATAGTATAGTGCTGAAATGTAGTGTACAATTATATTTTTGTGGCACTCCAAGGTACTCCAACTAACATTAGTATTATATCCAAAATACACAGCTCACATTATATACAGTAGTAAATGCGTTGCTGTTTTTATGTTCCTTGCGAGGGTTTCATGCATTCCCAGCTCCACCAACAAAACAAATCCACAAGTGGTTGGAAAGCTTCCAAGCTCTTGTCCTTCATTATGAATGGCTCTTACAAGCCTGTTTCTTTTCTCAAAAAAATGGGCTCTATGCATGCGTGAGTTCTGCGTTTCACGGTCAGAACCCAAGACGCTTTCTGGTTGGGGAGACTTAAAGCAGAGAGAAATGGAAAAATGAGAAATAGTTGCACACTACCAAATTTGAATCTTATAATGAAATCATTTCAAATAGGGCACTTCTATATACCAATGCTGTGTGCCGCAATGTAGAACATCTGCAAGATTTAACTTATTTTCCAAGTCCCCCCAACTGGAAACTGCCTAGGGTTCTTCCTGTGAAACGCGTGTGGATCCTACATTTCATAGAGATGAATGATGATGTCATTAGCCGTGGACACTATGCTTACATACGAAGGCCAGATGCAGGGCATGATCCCTTAAAAGAAACAAGGTAAATATATATACCATTGTATAGGGAAAAAAGCCTCATTGCCAGGAGTGAGTTGTGACCTTGGCTTAAAAGTGTCTATCTGGTCAATGTCACCCTACAGGCCGCTACAAAATCCAATGTATGAAAATTCCACTTCGGCAGTGTGAACCCTACAGAAGGCCTTACAGAATCAAAGCATGTTTAGACCTATATTAGACAGTCAAAACTGCTTAAAAAAGAAGAGAAATGATTGGGAGGGGCTACAATGCCCAGCTCTATTTTTGCTGACCTTGCAGTGGAACACAAGGAGGTGTTTACGGCTAAAAGCAACATAAAAGATCAAAGAATACATCATGACTGGGCTGTTAGGCACTGCAGCATTATTCAACACTACAAGAGAATCTAGTCATACACGTTTAATCGGCAGGCTCCAACAAGTGACAATCCTTTAACGTTTGACATCAATGACAATCCTTTTAAAAGACAGCAAGACTGGCCTAATTTACACAACATGAACATCCCCACCACATAGCTGGGTGGCAAAAGGCAGACGTCTCGGGCAAAACAAATGGCAACGCATACTGCAATAATAATAAGGTGACATGTTGAGATTGACAGGTTGGGATCTGCCTCCAGAAGGCTATTTGAATAGCACGTCTGCTCTGAACGGTAGACACTATTTCCTATTCAAGTCACTTGTCATATAGATAGTGATCAGCTTGGCTGGATGAGATTGTTTGCACAGCCATATGGCTCGACTGACGGCTGCCTCATAAACAGAGCAGATGAATGGAGGACTACAGAGATGGGATAAACAGGAGGAGACGGACCACACGTATGATAAATGAACGGGAGGAATTATTTTAAGTTTCATAGAGCCAATCACTTTTAAATAGTTCATTTAATCTTGATCATGCAAATATTTGTTTAAATATTATGAGGCCTTTTTTAAAATGTGATGATTGCATTGTTCATTCTTTTTGCAGATTTTATGTTTTTCAAACATGACAGACAGTTTTGATGTCAGTCTTTGCCAAGTTTCATATCAGGCAGGTGACAGTAGAGAGAGACAAAGGTATTGTTCAGCGATGCTTCTCAGATTACTGTTATTTCTCAATTTTGCCAGTGGCCATTACGAGGCTCATGTCTTTCCAAACACTCTCTCCGCACTGACATAACAGGGTTGACGGAGGATGAAATTGCATCAGCGTTTATTCAACTTTATGATTTAGCCCTGTAACTGCAGGAATAGCAGGTCATGAACCTTTAGATGCAAAGTTGATTTATACTTATCAAAGTATTTTTTTTTAATGCTACTGCTACTATCATCACACGTCCAAAAACAAAATATGTGGTACCTATGTTAGTTCAGCATTAAACAATTATCAGCACATTTCTACATTTGGTTCGATATGTTTTATCATTTTTCAAATGCTTTTAACTAGTGTTAGGCCGATATATCGCAGTGGCCGATACATTGGGTCTATGTTGGCAATGGCATTTTTTTATTATACGCATTTGCCAACCCATTAATGTTTATAATCGGCAATTTTTTCCCCCGTTTGGCCGCTATATAGCACGGTATGATTACATCCACTATGATGTAAAACCATGTATTACTCAGCTATACTAACCTGATGCTACCCTCATCGTTTTATGTACTGCTGTGCTCAGCAGGGATGGAAGAGCCAGCAGCACAAATGTGTCCTGGTTGCCACAGCAACACTATAGCCTGGCATTCTCTAGACAGCCAGGGCAGGAGATCTGATGCATTCGTGAGCATGTGTGTGCGAGACAGACAGCGAGGGAGATAGTGAGACAAAGATTTACATTGTTTCTGGCCAAATCACCATTCACATCACATTCACATTGTTGACGCAAACATTGTATACAACAGATCAACAACATCATGAGCTTCCCTCTGTGAGTAAGCCAAATACCAGCAGAGCAGAGCAAGGCATGTTTATTAGAGCCATGTAAGGAGATGATAGCGCGAAGAGCTCCTCGAAATGTACTACATGATCACCAACCCACCCTTTTGTTTGACTTAAGAACCTGACTGAGATATGCTCTCCTTTTCTTAGAGAGCACGCATAACAGCCTAGAGCAATGTCTGTGTACACACCTGCCTGTGGCATTGCTGCTGGGAATGTGCTTTCTGCCTTGACAGAGCAATGCTGGAGTTGCCAAGACATTGAAGATTGATATGACTTCTGCAAAAAGCACTGACTTCAGTTAGGAGAAGAAGAAGATTCTTTTATTAAGAATAAAATTTAGCTTAAAAAGGCAGTCAATTCTTCACGGTGTCAACCCATATTTTTAAACATCAGCATTTTAATCATTAGGAACCATTTAAGCAACATTTCTTCCCTTCTCTCTTGCAAAACACAAAAGAATAAAACAGACCTGACTTCAGAGTTACAGCACCCCCTATTGAAACCACTTAGACAACTCTGATTTCACTTTCTCATCTGTGCAACACACACACACACACACACACACACACAAATACAGTTTTAAAACCAAAAAAATAAAAATTTGCAAGTGACTAAGATGCTGAGTGTGGGAGACATGTGTGTTATCCACAAATACAAGATTTTGAAATGGTTCACTACAACAACAATATTCATGCATTTTAAATGTGCTCTAAGTTTCATATTTCCGTGTGATACCATTAGAAGTATAACATTTAACACACATAATAACTTTACATACATGTAAACATATACATTTATATCTTTAAATGTTTCATCCGTATCTGACAAAAATATTTTTCAGTTTGACACTGTGTACCACGATACTATAAAATATATTATTGTAAAATTTGTCTGTGGTCTATGTTCTACTCATTATAAACTTTAATATTGGTCCATCTTCAAGTCTCAATAAAAAATCTGGAGGGTGAGAGGAAACATCCAAAATGTTTAATGCAGTATCACCATTTCATTTGGCATCATAGTGAATGAGGGATGAAGGCAGCCTCCCGTTTAAACTCTTCCCACGAATTGAAAAGGGCAAGTTTTAATAATTTATCAAATTCTTCTGGCGCAGGGACGCAAAATAAGAGGAGAAGAAATCCAACAAGTACACAGAACCTAAACTAAGCAATTCAGCCCAACCTAACAAGCAAAAAATAACAGGAATGGTTATTTCTTTGGAAATTAACATGTGATCAGAACATGTCAGATAGCTAAACAACTTTATTACCAAATGTACAGTAACCTGTATAATGTATGACGTTCATGAACATATCGTTTGTTTCGTTGAGAACATTTTTATGACGTGGGATGGAAAAACAAGTTCTTTCAATGATTCGTACTAGTAACGTGGGCCTCACGTACATGTTGTTGTGCAATGCTCAACACTTCCGGTTCGCATTTGTAACAATTCAAACTAGTGCAACACATTTAAGATGTAATTAGATATATTTATTTACATCTTAATACAGCTTCTTAGAGAGTAGATAAATTCATTTACAGACCTACGAGAAATTGACGTTTGTGAAGCCTACTGATCCTTTCCAATGTTGAACTGAATACCATTAGTGGTCACGTGACGCATGAACTCGTACGCCAACATCCTAAAAAAGAATCCAGTGGCTTACTAAACATCACAAAACAAACCGCTATATTCACTAATAAAATCTTTACAAATCCTTAGATTGATTTTCAGTGGGACATATTTGAAAAATGTATTAAAAAACCAACATTTAATTTCTCTCAAATTTACATTTAGCTATTGTTTAAGTTTATTTAATTAAAATATATATATTTTTAATTAACAAATCATATTTGAACTATTTATATTTTTTACTATAACTTAAACTATTTATATTTTATTTAATTTTTGTTAATATTAATTTGTATATTTTCGTATTGTATAATATTTGATACATATTTTTTATTATTATTATGTTATATGTTGCTTTCATTAAATTAACAATTTGTAAAATGGGTCCTGTACTGTAGTATAGTCACATTTGAATAAACCTTATGGGACGAATTGACATCTAGCGGTTGAGCTCGGTATCGCAGTCTAAATTCAAAATATTGTAGAGACAAGTTTAACCAAGTAACTGTTCTTCTGGGTTTCTTTTGAAAATATTAGTACATAATTGAAACTTGAAGTGGCCAATCTTTGATGCAGACAGTCTTTTCCATGCCAGATCAAATTCAGCACTCTTCTTCTTTTTCACCAAGAACAACGTTCATAATTCAACACTGTTTAGAAGCCCAGCTCACCTGAGCCGCACATACAAAGCCAAACCTCAAATCTGCCTCTGGCCACTACCATCCCCATCCCTAAAGTACAACGTCCTTCATGGATGGTGAAACACGAGGCATCTTGGGATTGGTGGGTCTATTCTGGATATTTAAGATTAGGAAAATGAAAGTATAGAATACAAGACAAGACAACACAATTTTACTTTTCTTAGTAAGGTTTCTATTTATTTCTGTAACAATTATGGCAGATAATGAAATAATATAGCCTTGCTGTTATGCAAGATCATTTTGAGACAGTCGATGACTATTCTTCTATTGCGTTATTGGCAGCAGAAACAACGTGCCTGTGTGAAGTTTTAAAAGCCACACTTTTGATTTATCAGAGTTAAAAGAACGTTAAAAGTGAAACATATATAGAATAAAGAATGTGACTTAATTTGTTCTGACATAATTTACTGGAATTTAGAGCAATTAACTGGACACAATGACTTTGTATTTGGCTCTGTCAGTAGATCGTTTATGATTATTCATTTTAAATGGTCCAGCTGGCTTTAGAGATGATTACACAAGGAGGACAGATGACCTCAATGACCAGTCACCTCAACTAAATTCAGTACAAAAACAACACACACTACATTCCAACACTGTCAAAGTTTCATCAAATTTAGTAAAGGTCCAGTCTGGGAAATTTAGAGGCATCTAGTGGTCAGGTTACGAATTGCAACTGTTCACCCCACCCCTCCCTTTCGACACAGCACCGCTTTGTCACATTTTCGCTTCTTTGCCAAAGGAGATAACGTATTTACGAAACGCTTTGTAGAGCAGTTTGCCCGCTACTGTAGAAACAACATGGGGACCCAGTGGTGAATTTAGATAGAAATAGCTCATTCTAAGAAGGTAATAAAAACATAACTCTTCATTATGTACGGTCTTTATGCACCTCTGTAAAATGAAGAAACACAAACCCTTTAATTAGGGCTGTCAAAAGATTAATCGCGATTAATCGCATCCAGAATATAAGTTTGTGTTTACATAATATATGTCTATATACTGTGCATATTGATTATGTTTTTATAAATACAAAAACATACACATGTATGCATATTTAGGAAATATTTACATGTATTTATTTATATTTACCAAAAATTGAAATTATACATAAATGTTTAATTATTTGTTGATTTTTCTTAAATATAAGCATGGATGTCTATGTGTTAATAAATACAAAATTATTATGCACAGCACACAGATATATGAAGAGCTCTTTTCCAAAACGCTATGAATCCATTTGAATAGTTTTCATGAAAATGACATTTTCTTCCCGTAGACCCGTACATTTTGTTAATATTCAATTTATCCTGTTAAAATGGTCTGTTGGCTCAGTCTGAACATGTTAAACAATGATCGTTAAATGAAACAACAATATTGTTGATTATAAATTCAATTTTTTTTTTACAAAACGCTACAAATCCATCCTTTTTTTCAAAAATGTTTTTGTTTATTTCTTTTTAAAAACAAACAAACAAGAGAACATGAAACATATGACATCAGGGTCTCATACTATAAATTAATATAAATCAAATAAATGCAAATGCATGAAATAGAAAACAGCCAAATAAAACAAATAGTAACAAACTAAATAGTAAAATAAAATAAATATTTTAAATTTCATGTTTCAATATTTTCCACCACTTACAATAAATAATTTAGAAATAACATATACAAATACCACTAACGAGCGAATTCTGATTGGTCGAGAGGACATATCGCGTTTAGCATAAAAACAGGTTCGGGATTTAAAGCATTTTGGAAAGAAACTGCATCTTGCAGTACATTTTAAATAAGGAAATATAGCGATTTGGCATGAAACATTGATGGAGCAGTGAATAGGTTGTGCACACAGCAAAATGGCATGACGAAATTATTTTTTTTAAATTTGACATTTATTGCGCTTCGGAAAAGAGCTCTTCATATATTATATAAACATAAACTTTTATTCTGGATGCGATTTAGATTTATCTTTTGACAGCTCCACTTTTAATTGAAAACTATCCTAATCTAGGTAACTAAGATTCAGGGGGTGCTGAGCCAACTAAGCAGATGAAGTTGTGGAATATTTATTTGAGTTTTATATTATATTTGATACATTATATATAAAGATTTTATTTGGAAAGAAATAGCTTTATAAATTAATGCAATGAATAAATAAATGTCATATCCAACATAAGCTGTTTCCAACCCGATATCATCTATTTTCATTTTTCAATTTCTGGAGCTTATAACCGGCTTTATCACGTTTTCTCATGTTTGCAGGTCAGTCCATCACTAATTGGTAGCTGTCTTTAAAAAAGTTTCCTTAAAACACCAATATCCTCTTTCCAAGAAATGTCTCACAAGCATGAGCAACTTTACGGCTGGCTGTCAGAGATGTATCCCATGAGGTAATGAGCCAGGAAGTCAGAGCGAAGCGAACACAGAGTGAGTGGAAAGGGTGATGAAGGAAGATGGATTGGAGGAGAAAGACCAAAGAGAGTAACCAAGCAAAAGACAGAAATTATAGTTGGACAGAGTAAGAAAAGAGTGTCTTTTTTCAACCATTTCCCTTGAGCCGTGAGATCTCTTGGGAATTTATTTTGCCTTTTTAAAACTTATTAAAATTCGGTCTGTGTTTAACATTTCTTAAGAATCCTTTCCTGTTCTGTTTGCTCGTGTAACTGAACTCTCTCTGTGTACTAGATGGAGAAACATCAACGGGAAGTCCACATGTATTCAATAATGTAAATCAATATTCTGTCCTATTGATCACCAGTAATGGTGTGTTTAAGTGATATTGGACATAGTCATGATGCTTCTATGCTTTCTGTATAGGGACACATTCCTGCGCTCCCTTTGCCCTTTGAGATGCATTGAATATGAGAATGGATTATAAATCATGCATATTTAATGAAACACAAAGGTTAACGGGGTCAAATAAATTATCTGTTTACACGTTTCAAAGCAGCTACTGAATTAGACACCTGCGGTATCAGAGAGCCGTCAGTGATGGCAGACAGTGAAGTGAACAGTCTGTGCTGTGATTTTGGCTGTGGATATCCAGCTGAGATCACCAGCTGCTCTCATGTTCATGAACTGCAGCATATGCACCTCTCTGGACTTTCCCCCCTTGCTCACTCTCTCTCGCCCCATTTGTCTGTGTCAGCCTAATATTCAGCTTAAGATCCCCTTAGACTCCAGCAGAGAGAGGCAAAGGCAAAACCGAAAGTGATGTCTAGTGAGGTTTTTTCTACCATCTTTGAAACTGAGCTGTTAGGGGAATACTGCCATTGACTCCTGGGGATGGATGGGAAAGTCCTTTGAAAATTTGCTAGTGAATCACCTGGCTACGGATATCTGGACAGAAACACACATTTGTTTCTTGTTTTATTTCATTTTGTTATTTTATGTCATTTCATTCATTTATATTATATTCATTATTATTTGCTACATTTGGTCCTTACTTTCAATATTGTTTAACCTCGTTGGGAGTTGTATTGTCTCTTATGCTGATATGACTATCCAATGGTCTCCATCTCAACGTTCATTATAACGTCACGAGACAATGTTTTGATACTGTAATCTTGCATGGTTAAAAACACTGTTGAATCTGTTTCTAGTCAGACGAAGTTTGACACAGCTTGACTGAGCATTAAAGCACAACTAAACCATTTTTCAGTTTATTTAACATCACTTCGTCTCCTGCCTGCTGTTCTTCCGTTCAGCTCTGTATCTCCCTGGTGGTTGGGTAAAAGTATTGACACACAACGGAGTGGATATTTCCAGGTTTAATAAGTTCCTGTCAGAGAGAGATCCGGTGAAACCGGACTCAAATTATAAGATCTGCAAGCCATATCCCAGAGCTAGATCCATCACTACTGAAAAAAAGATATCAAAATAACTTTTGCATACTATAAATAAATCATAAATTAGACTTTTTTAATGTATGGACAATAATGAGGAAAAATAGGCTATAGAGGAAGTTTCGGGCCCAATACCGAAATTTGCCTCAAGTTCGGAATAGATATATTAACACACAAGCTAAGAAAACTAAAATCTGCAGTCAAACGTTTGTATGACCTTCACATTAATTTATAAGTACGGTAACACTTTAAAGAAGGTTGTATTTGTTAACATTAGTTAATGTATTAGCTAACATGAACTAAGATGAAAAACATCTGTAGAAGTTTCTTTGATTGTTAGTTCATGTTAAGATCAGCATTTATAATACATTTTTAAATCAAAAGTATTAATTGTTAACTTAAGTTAATGCAACATGAACAAAAACAAATTAATTGTTTTGACATAACATGAACAAGAATGATTAAATGCTGGAAAATGATATTATTAATTATTTGTTCACGTTAACTAACGTTAACAAATACAATCTTATTGTAAAGTGTTAAGAAAAGTAGGCCTACTAATATGTTGTATGTGCTAATATGTGTTAAAAGAAAACATACAACAGAGAGCAAAATAACATTTCCTGAAATTACAAATCAACCTTTGCACAATACATTTTTTCCCCAGGGCTTCCTGAGCACAAATTAAAAGTCTGTCAAATATTCCTACTGTAGCTCCAACAGCAACACAAGACAATGGGATCAAACCCAGGAAACTTTAATCAAAAGTAGGCCTGAACCTTGAATGGACTGTGTGCATATATTTTTATTTTCGTTTTCTCAACCCAACGCTTATTCCTGTATTGTTTCTCTCGCATCCCTCACTACACTTTTGTTTTTGCTCTCCATCTTTTTGGCCCCTCTATTTTCCCACCTGTCCTAAGCCTGTCTGTTTCCTAGAGTGTGACAAGTGTGTGTGTAATGAAGGCCGATTAAGAGAAACAACGGCAGCGGCTTCGTAGCGCATATGTTCAGTGGTCAAACGCTGGCGACAGCTGGGCCAACACACACACACACACACACACATTAGAGACCTCCCTGTGTGCCCAGCAGTCTGCTAGTTCAAATAAAACTGACAGCTTCAACAGGACATTCAACCTGAGGATGTGTGTGACGTTTGCACCATAACAGTTTTAAAATGTTTACAATAAAAGGTAGTGATTTAAATTTTTTAGTTTTGGTACTTTGACTGTCAATGCAGATTATGTCACAAAACGCTTTTTTCCCAAACAGCAACAACAAAGAAATAGCCCCAAGTCAAGCAAACCGTACAGTACAGACAGTTTGCACCTGCTTCTCGCTGCACTGCGTCCCAATTCACACAAGAGAAACTCAATAAAGACAAGAGATCTCACGCCCATCAGGCATCCTGAGACAAAAGAGCATGATGCCAAAGAGCTTTCTGTTGTACAGCAAAAAGCTCCTTGAGAATATCGAGATAATATCTGACACAGTGCTTGTTGACTCCCTATAGTACTATAGAATAAACAATAATGAGGGGATGGAGGATGGGCAAGAGATGAATGACAGGGAAAATTAAGATATTAGAAAAGGGAACCATACAAAAAGAGACACTGTATGTGTGTTGAGAGTTAAAGGGATAGTTAACCTAAAATGAAGATTCTTTATTCAAAATCTGTAGAATACAAAACAAGATATTTGTCAGAATGTTGGTAACCAAACAACATTACCCCCCCATTGACTTCCACTGTATGGACACAAAACCAGAAAGATTTCTCAAAATATCTTCACTTGTGTTCCATAGAAGAGTGTCACAGGTTTTGAATGACATGAGGGTGAATAAATGACGGAAGTTTAATTTTTGGGTGAACTATCCCTTTATTACAGCCTATGTGATATGCCTTAAGATAAATACAAGGCTTTACGGAATTGTGAATCATTTCTCCATGAGGTTCATGAAGACAGTGAAATAAGTTAACAAGCGACAGCCGATTGTGTGTGAGAAAAAACTGTCGTAAAATGTGAATTCAACACTTGTCCAACCCTTGTTGTTTAACGATCAACAAAAGAAAAATTGTTCTAGCTTAAAACCATCACCTTAAATCGCTATTCAGTATATTATACCAAACCATTTATGGTTTATATTACACAACATAATTAACTAGTCCTCATACACATCCAACTAACAGAAAATGTTCTAATTAAAAAAAAAATCTTAATTTATATATTGAATTTAGTGACGAAACAAATCCAGCATTATTCGATATAAAGCTTTACATGATTTGGTCAATTTTAACACTGCCAAACCTGTACACACAAAGAAGAACACAAAGAAAAATGACTGACTGGCCCTCTGCTGCACACAATTCCCAGACTACACCGAGCAATGTGGCATGAATTATTCAATCATCTTCACACTGCTGGAATAACAGATGGCCAATGGGATTTACTCCCAGAAAAAGAGCACCAAACATGAACTTATGGGTTAATTAACTGGACGTTCATGTAGTTCATGCAGCAAAAAGGGGTTCTTCTGTGTAATGGAAAATAACATTAACCCTGATCTGGATCCTAAGCAGGGCTAGGATCAGTCTTTTCTCTAGAGTCTGGCCCTTTGTCCTGCTGGAAAAAGACTTTGGAATCACTGCCATCTTGTGGAGACTGGGAAACTAACAAGCAGGTACACAGCAGCAGATTTTATAGAGAGCACAATATTTGAAATAATTTGCAATATAGACGGTGTAAGCGGGAACAACATAAACATTATGTGGCCCAAATTTAACTTCCGGACTTCTGCAAAGAATCTACGAGGAGTTTTAATATTTATATAAATTAAATATAAAATAGATTGTACAACACAGACCGCAAGTAACTCCAGGTGATGCGCGTGCATCTCATGAAACCGTCTCTTCTATATTTATGAATATTAAATAAAGATTAAGCACACAAATGCAAGAAAGACACAAGACGACAATTTCGTAACTTTTTAATTCACTCAGTTTAGTATATGAGACATTGCTCTGCTCATATAAATTGATTACAGGAAAAAATACATAATTAAAAAGAATTTAATTAAACGAAGTCTAACGGTTCAGTGGTTCATCCAGAAAGTATTTATCAGTGTTTTTAGAAGACTTGGAAATGCTGCAACTGCTAATCCACATATAGATCTATGAAACGCCCACAGAAATGACAAAATTAATGCCCAGCTGAATGAAAACGTGTTGAATAAACAGCACCAGCTGTATCGGAAATCCACAACCTTTAAATCCAAAATAGGTAAAAGCTAGAGTTTGATCTTTCCTCTCCTTAAAGATTTAGATAATGTCTGCATATGTATACATGTGCTTTTAATAAAACTCGACCAGACTAGATAACGCGTGTATGTTTTCGAATTAACATACACAGTGTTTGTCCATTAGAGGTAAATAAAGCTCAAAGGAGAAATGTATTATCAGACAGATCTCAAGCAAACTTGTTAGCAACCGTCGAAGAAATAAAAGTATACTTCTGCCTCATACATACCATGTTATTCTGGTAATGCATGCTTCGGCTTGTATAGAAATCGCTTTCTAAAAAAACAGTCCAAAGCTGAGAATTTTTTTCTTAAATTGGCACATTGATAACATAATAATACAATAATTATGTAATTTTATCTGAATAATCTGAATACCAGACAAGAGGAGGTAATTAAATCATAAAACATAATGGAAATAACACCGGTAAGAAACAGTTTACATTGAACAAGAACCACTTGATACTGTAAGTGTTCTTATGAATCTGAGGCCACACAATCGCATCACGGTGGTAAGTACATAAAAAATCTACATGGACAAATAACAAAAATAAACTTCTGGGGCAAAATAACGATTACTAAAATACAAGTGGGTCCAGTAAGAATCCTTCTAAACAGCCCATTTTCACTCCCAAACCTTCATTGAGATTTCTAAAAGCCGGCAAATGGTAGTAGGATTTGTATATCTCTGAATAAGCCTTTAGCGTTATGTCTGCCCTCTAGCTTTATTCTACAATCTAGCTCAGACTTTTCCTCCTGCAGATTATATAGTGTGGGGCAAGAAAGTTGGTTTGAGTTAAATCCCCCTGGTGGTCACACAGCTGTGCAGCAGCGGTTTTCAAACAGTTGATCAATGACGGAGCTGTCCGCTAGCGTCGACACGTCGCCTAAATCCTGCTCATTACACGCTATCTTCCGCAGTAGGCGGCGCATGATCTTACCTTTAAGTAATATAAAGAATGCTTTTGAGTGTCATAAATATTAACACTTGAGTATTATAAACGTCAAATTTGCACTGTTAATACCTGATCTGGTTTTCGGAAGCCCGGGTGCATTCTGTATGTAGTCAGGCGTAGCTATCGCTCCGATTTTCTCTCTCACTGTTAAAGAAAAAATGAAATGAAAATGTTTTGTAATCCATTTAACATTGTTCATGAACAAAAGACTGAATTTAAAGTTATTAATAAAGTCTGGCCTGTTAACAGAATGCTATTGTGTGGCAGTTTATTCTGCAAAACACTGTTTACAGACTCTTCTTGGAGATTTATAACGTCAAATTAAGAGAAAAAATATTTAGACATAAAAGTGAATAAATGACTAAATATAGCTTTTCTAGATTAATATTTTTTTTAAAGGTGTAATCTATAACTTTTACCTCTCTATCGCTATTTCTGAAAGGGATGGTACAGCTTCAAAATAAAATGTCTCTATTTTCATTTTAAACCTGCATGATTATCATTCTACTTCAGAACACAAAAGAAGATATTTTGAAAAATGTTGGTAACTTTCATTGGTTGTGTGTTCATACAATAGAAGTCAATGGGGATCAATGGTTTTTGGTTACCAACATTTTTTTTTTTTCTGTGTCTTTCAGAACTGTCATGAAATCCCTTGAAATTGTATCGGACCATCAACTCATAAATCATTTATACAAGCTGAATCGGGGTAAAGTGAGGACACGGTTCAAAAACATAGATTTTTTTATGTGCTTACTTGGTTAGGGTTAGTCCGCACCACAGTCCCCTTGTTTTTAATGTTGTTCATATGTCTATGCGGTATTTTTAATATACTTTATTAAAAACCAACTGCAAATTCATAATTTTAAACCATTATGCAGTATTTTCTAGCCTTTTAAGCCATTTTAAGGCGTCAGGAAATGATTACCATAGGGAAGAACGTACCATTTTAATGCTTAAAAATGAGTTTTAAGTGATCAAATTATTGAATGCAGTGGGACTGAAACAAAAAATTTTCAAGCTCTAAGAACACATACCTTGCTTTTTAAGTTCCGCCTCTAGTTTTTTGTTGTAACTGATTCCGTCGTTGAGTGTGACAAAGCAGTAGAGACTCTCGCCCTTAACAGGGTGCGGCCTCCCCACAACTGCCGCTTCTGCCACAGCTTCATGCTCCACCAGCGCTGACTCTACCTCTGCAGTGCTTAACAAGTGCCCTTAAAGAGACAGATACACCCTACATTAACCAAATGTTTGCTCTATTGTAGTGCATTTACTGTACTTTTACAACTGTGAAATGTTTCATCAACATGCATTTCCTGTAGTGGAAAACACACAGCTTTGGTGATTTTAGTCACATCAATAAAGTAAAATAAACATCAAAAGTTAAATGGGTGGAACATGTGGCTTGAATTTCATCATCAACTTCTCTTCATTTGGGAGCCAACTGCTAACATTTAAACTTTGGCACAATTTAATCGAAAATATTTCACCATTCACTTTCGGCACACTGGAAAAATTACAAAACAGAAGTTTTTTTTTTATTGGTGATTGTTGGGTTACAAATAAGCAATATTCTCCTTGAGGAGTCCACTCACCAGAAACATTCAGCATGTCGTCTATTCTCCCTGTGATCCAGTAGTAGCCATCTTTATCTCGACGACAACCTGAGAAAACACAAAGTACTGAACTTAAGCACAACCGACCTTTACTTTTTTGATAAAATAATTTCCGTTCATACAAAAACACAGAGCAGTCGTAGAGAAACGCACCGTCTCCGGTCACGTAATACCCAGGGAATTTCTTAAAGTAGGTTGTCTCAAACCTCTGGTGGTTCCCATACACGGTTCTCATCACACCTGGCCAAGGCTGTTTAAACACCTGTGGAAGAGAAAAACCATACTGTTTTTAAACTTTACCCCATAAATATATATGGTAACTTGGAAGAGTATTACAAACATTTTATATAACAAAATGTGAGGGTCATAATGTCCCTTAAACATTCTGCATATTGAGTATAGAACAACAAAAATATTCCAACAAGAAAACAAATGTAAACAAAATTCCATTCCAAAACAGAAAAAGGAAAGCTATCTTTACTAGATAACCGTCGCTTGGTCCTTCAAGTTCCTCCCCCGACTCATTCAGAATGGCAGGTACGACTCCAAAAAAAGGAAACGTCTACAGAAAAAACAAAACATTATTTAACAGACACAGGATGTTACTGGAACAGCCTGAGACTGAGCTAACTAGAATGTCTCCATTTCTTCGGGGAGAGATTATACATGGCACTACAGCAAAACCCCTGGGTTATTGTAAGATATGCTTTATAATGAAAACCAGAGAGTAGGAAATGACTTGCAGCAGATCCAGGCTTCATGGGAGTGGCAGCAGGTAGAGGGGTCATCACATGTCCTCCCTGTGAACGATACACACAGCCTTAAAACAACATGGATGTTACTACTGTGGACTGCAAAAGGTTCATTTAAAGGAACAGTTCATCCAAAAATAAAAATTCATCAAAGAAATGTACACAGATTTGAAACAACTCGCGGGCTTCATTCATGAAACATTCATAAATATACGAGTACATTTTGAGTAATGTGCGAGTTAAAACAGACCTTTCCGACAACAAATTCTTTAGTTAACGGCAGATTTGATAGTAAAACTTGTGTATGTTAATGAATTCTAATCATTCGTTTATAGGGCTGGGCAATATATCGTGCAATTTTTAAGGTCTCAGTTTCTCAATTAATTACGGTAAAATGCCACCACATCCGAAAGACAGAGGACGCTCTTGCACAGAAACTCAGAATATGGGAAACAGAAGAAGAACGATAAGTTCCAGGAATTGCCGATGGTCATATTCTATCGCTGTTCTTCAAACCTTTTCAAGTATTTTCATGATAATCAAGTTTATTTATAGTAATGATGTTTCATGATAGTTGTTTTTTCAAATGCATGTTATAAACGACTCAATCTCGTAGGGATTTTAAATTGAGCAGTACTTCATACTGATCAAAGAGCTGTAGTTCATGGAATAGCTGTGCATAAAACACAGAATCGATTTAAACATGTATAATTAGCGTGAATCTATATCACCCAGCCCTAGATCATTCACATTTAGCATAGTTTCAAATATAAACTTATTGTTATGAGAATATAAATGAAAAGATTACATTTTGATTCAATTCAAAATTAAAAGCAACTGTATTAGATAAGGGTTGGAAGTAAACTTTAAAGTAAAGATCAATGAGAGCACTGTGGAGCTCGTACCGTTTCAGTCTGCCAGAAGGTGTCCACCACGGGACATCTCTTTTCTCCAACCACATTGTAGTACCACTGCCAGGCTTCTGGGTTTATGGGCTCTCCTACAGTACCCAAAATTTTCAAAGAGTCCACGCTTATACCTGATAAGACAAAAACACATTTATCCTAAGTGGATGAAATCTTCTTTTGTGTTCAATGGAACAAAAAAATGTAGAGAGCAATCTTTCCTACTATGGTAGTCAATGGTGACCAAGAACTATTTGGTTGCATTGTATGCAATAAAGTAAAAATGGGCTTTAAACTGGTGCATTGCTAACAGACTTGGCAGGCAAACATAACAGAATGACATATCATAGTAGAAATATGATAAGCACTGTCCAGTCTCTCAATGGAGTATTCTATCTTGTATAGATTCTTGAACATCAGACTCACTTCTTTACAGGCTCACTGCCAAACTTCATAAGGAGCCGGATGGCAGTGGGTGCTGTGTAGAACTTGGAAACGTGATATTTATCAACAATCTCCCACATTCGGCTTACATCCGGGTATGTGGGCAGACCCTCAAACTGGAAAACAGTTAAGATTTCTAAGTTAGATATTTTTGTGCAATTTTACAACAAACAATGAAAATTATTTTATTTACCCACATTTCAAGTCAATTTTATTTATATAGGGCTTTTACGATGTTGCACTGTATCAAAGCAGCTTTACAGGAAAAAAGAAAAACAGAAAGAGGTAGAATACAATACAGTGTATGGTATTTTAGAAAGAGTAAGCCAATTTTAAGTAAATAATGTTGATTGAATTCAAAGAACCCTAAGCTGAGCTTATATCAGCAATCTCTCGGTAAGCAAGCCAACATGGCACAGTGATGAAGAACCAAAACTCCAATGATGAATAAATAAGGAAAAAGTCTTGAGAAACCAGACTCAGACAGGAGGGCCAGTTCTCCTCTGATGCATTACAGCTGCACTCAAGAACTTCTTCAAAATTTCAAACCTGTATGGCTTTCTTTTTGTTGCAGAACACATAAGATGATATTCTGATGCATTACAGCTGCACTCAAGAACTTCTTCAAAATTTCAAACCTGTATGGCTTTCTTTTTGTTGCAGAACACAAAAGATGATATTCTGAAGAATGTTGGTAACCAAACAACATTGCCCCCCATTGACTTCAATTGGATGGGCACACAGCCGTTGAGACAGATCTCAAAATTTCTTATTTTGGGTTCCACAAAAGAAAGGTCATTCAGGTATGTACATTTTAAGGTAAACTATTCCTTTACAAATGTATACTCATGGTACAAAAAAAAGTACACGCTAACTTATCAAAGACAGACTCTCACCAGCACACTTGTTGCGCCATTGGCCATCGGACCATATGTGATGTATGAGTGACCGGTGATCCAGCCAATATCTGCAGTGCACCAGTACACATCATCAGGATGATAATCAAACACCATTTTAAAGGTGGCGGCCGTGTATAGCATGTAGCCACTCACTGTGTGCAACACACCCTGATGGAGCGGAGATAAAGATATATTAAATAAGAGAAATAAAGAACACACAAATAGATCAAAGATCAACTCAGGGATCTACCTTGGGTTTTCCAGTAGATCCACTAGTGTAGAGGATGAAGAGTGGATCTTCTGAATCACACCAGACAGGTTCACACTCCTCCGAGGCTCCACAAACCAGAGAGTGCCAACACATATCTACCTCAGGATTCCATGGCACCTGCACCAATCACAGCACAGAGAGAACGCATAATTAACTCCGCCCTCCTATTGGGTGATTCATCTAGCTGGTGTAACACTTCATCAATATCTGAGAAAAATAAAATGTTAGGGAAAGCGAAGCTATCAAATCAGTCTGAGATGTTGTGAACAGAACAAGTCATAATGTGTTGTACTACATAACAATGGTTTTCAGATCGTTTTTAAAAATTGTTACAATTATTTATCTTTATTCTTCATGAACTTTGGCAGACTGACTTGACTTCTCATTCTATTCAAGCGAACCGAAGCATCTTCGGTACAGAACCAGATCGGCTTCAGTATAAACAGATAAAAAAAAACTGAAACGATCAGATCTAGTTAATGGCACGTAACACACAAAAAGAGAAAGAGGGAAATAGAAAACCAGAGGAGTCTAAATATCTACTTGGACATGCAGTCGAAGGAATTCTACATGATCACTTGAGTCAAGTGACACGAGCATTTACATGGAACTAAAAGCCAGTTAGTGTTTCGGCTGCACAGAGAGAGCAGTCAAATCTATTAAGACAGTCAAAAAGATTTCAATACATTCAACTGCTAATAGAAAAGAGCCTAAGACTTAGGTCACGAAAAGAGCTAACTAGTTACTTTTCTTCTATTGTGATGAAATCGTGCACTAACACCCATCTAATAACCAGTTATCTGTGCTATTTCATATCAGAATTGGCGATCAGAACAAATACCTATCAGTTTACAGAAGCATTCATTCAAACATTATATAGACAGTCATTTTTTTGGACTTGCAAAGGAGAATGTTTGGAAAACATACTTAGTAATTTCATTACAGTTACATTTAAAGGCCCCCTGTGGTGAAAATCATTTTTTTAAAGTTGTTTATATGTTTATTTAGTGTTTTGATCAATTTGCACATGTTTTTTTTTAAACTACTGCTTTTTCATTTAAAATATTGCATTTTAAACCATTGAGTATTTTTTCCATAAAACTGCAGTTTACCAATGACAATTTTAACTCTTTCCCCACGAGCCTTTTAAAAAAAAGTTACCAGCCTACGCCAGCGTTTTTTAACATTTACACCAAATTTTAAAGGTACACAGTACATTTTCTGTAAAGAATATATGGACGAACAATATGTCCAAAAGAAGCCGTATTCTTCTATCTTCATTTGTTTTTTTTTATCACACTTTAGATGTGGGTAGGTTTCTTCAAAAATGCATCACTTTGATAAAACAGCAGAGATTATTAACGGTTTTTGTCAAAGATTCCGCCCAGATTACACTCAGAACAATCATTAAAAACCGATAAAAAAACATACGTTCTAGGTTCTGGGATTCTGTACTTTTTCCCAAACGCGTGCAACAGCGCCACCTGCTGTACCACAGTCCAAACACTGATTGCTGTAATAACTCGTCTTTGGCGGGGAACCGTTTTTTTTTTAAATGACGAGATAACTCGTCAATGATAGTGTATGAGTTAGAAGTGTGGTTTAAAACTGCTCTGGTTAATGACATCATAAACTTGTAACCAATAACATAAACACATTTGATGTCAGTGGATCAGCAGTTTGAGGCGTAAATATGCAAAGGTGGCGCACAGGTTCGGCTAAAATAATCAGTGCACTGCTGTGTCAGCTCTCAGTTTCATTTTCAATGAATGTTTGCATATTCATGTATCCGTGTATACATAATAAAGGTTAAGATTGACATTCAAGATGTTTTAAGGCAGAAAAATGTATTTTCACTGGAAATATGCACTTTTGAAGGTCAACGATTCCTTTTAAGGGATAAAATTATCGACCACAGGGGGACTTTGAATATACAATAACGGATAATTTAAACATTGTATATTTAATATTGTTTTTGAAGTCAGTAGTAAATTGTTTTTGATGTAAAAAAGGTGTTATAAAAGTTTTACTGAACAACCATCTATAAAAAATATTTGATGGCAAAAATAACATTTTAAGATTATTGTTGTTTTTCTGCTTTGTTTTTTTATATCTTTATTCTATATCTTAATTGTTTTGATAACGTTTTAAGAATTGAAGTTTATTTTAAATTAATGACAATAAGTGAGCAAGTGACAAATATCTCTAATGGTTAAATCAATATCCGTATTAGTCAGGAAAATCCTCTCAGTGCAGCCCTTATAGACATGTGCAAGGATCAAGTATTTTGTAGGCCATTAAGTTGTTTCCTCCCTCCCTGTTCCCCTAGTTGTTTTTCCCCTAGACTTTTGGAAGACCCTAAAAAAATATTCTCTGTGATTAACAAAGGTTTATGATATTTACAGGTTTTGTCTACCAATATAAAGGATAATCTTTACATATTAACAAAACATTTGCTATTTTTGAAGCGTTAATAAAAGCTCCAGAAGTAAAAAGCTAACATGAGGCTACAAACAAACTACACTACAGTCGCTCAATATCAACATCACCACCACAAAGCCTCTGACAACTTAAATGTCTTTAAAACGCGTTCGCTGGTGAATTAATCTCCATCCATGTTTTTAGAGATTGGTGGCCATGTTGTATTATTAGTGAGATTTATATGTGTTATAAGGTTTGATGGATGTAGTCGTGTTTAGCAACCGACACTTTTGAGGGGTGATAAATCGCACAAGAAGGTTCTGGTGTGTTTTCAGTTAGAATAAAACATACAAATATTTTGAGGTTCACAGTATCTGTGGCCTGCTGTCAATTCCCATAGGCAATACACTTTCATACTGAAACATTTTGTGTGCTTACAAAACAATACAAGCTTCACATTTCTTTTATAGACTCAGAGTAAAACCTAAGAGTATGTTAAATAATGTTTACACATTTACTATTTATTTTATACAATTTGAAAAAAATCATTGTTTTGCCTGTGGTAAAGCTTCAGCAGACTACTTTCATTCTTCACAACCCAGAATACGCATTTGACAACTAACAAGTCTTAAAAGTAAAACTGATGCCAAGTCTGATGTAAACAGCAAACTTCTTTTGCAAAAGCAAACAAATAAAACACACAAGACGCACACATCCTGTGCTGTAAGAAAGTGAAGCCAAAGTCCATCGCTGAGGGCAAAAGAGCCTCCCGTGAGCAGACAAACCAGTGTTAGCATGACAGCAGTTCTTAAAATAAGTCATAAAATACCTGTGGGTGAGGACGGACCCTTCTTACTCTTTCATTCTGTTTTTCCTGCTAAAAGGGGGTTAATGGAGAGATTACTCACACCAAAAGAGAGGAAAACACACACACATTTAGTAGGACAAGGACCCACAGTAATGGGGAAAGATGCCAAAGACCTTTGTATAACAGTGATAGTAATGGTGTGAAATAGGCCAACTTGCATCGACAAATGGCATATAATGAATGATATAACACATATAAATGTTTCAAAGGTCATGAGCACAAAAGTTCTGGGAGTTGCCGACAGATCTTTATGGATTTACAGTAACTGTAAAACAAACTCTTGTTAAATAAACAAGAGATACTGTAACTGTGACACACAGGACACAGCAGGAGATGTTCAGGAGTCATTAGGAATAGTTTAACAAAAACTCATTCTGATGCCTTATAAAACTTACAATAAAGCTGCTGTTTTGAAATATATTTAAAATACATTTTAATAATGTATGTGAAATATATTTGGGGTAGTTGACGAATAAATGGAACATCTGTGACACAGCAAAATTAAGAAAACAAACTGTTAATATTAGATTGTTTTATATTATTAATATTTATATTTGTCATATTAAAACGCATAGCAGTGATTAATCTCTATTGTTAGTCTTTTTCTAAATGTTTGCAGTCACACCATAGAACAAATTTGCACATTAGTTTGTCAACTACCCACTTATAAATATAGTACTTGACTAAAAACAAAAACTTTGACATATGCTTTCAATATGAAATTTCTATGGAAAATATAGCAGCATGTATGCTCGATATAAGATGATGAAAGTATACAGATAATGATAAAAGATTCATTTTTGATTAAACTATTCCTTTAACATCCAAGGAATCAAAACAAAGGATTAGACACATTGTGGTATTTTTTAATCCAAACATGTTTCCCACTAACTCCCACTTTCCTCTATTGATTTATAAACGTTATATTTATGTAACATTTAATTTATGTATTCCCTTACACATAACATTTTCAGAAAGACCAGTTAATACAGCTAATGTTAAGATGTTAGTTATCATTAAGAGCATTTATTAATTTTCCACCTCTTTGAAGTGTAGAGGAAATGCACTGATTTTGTTTAATACAGACTCGGATAATGATGTTTAGTTGTAGCTGTGGGTAACACAGACTATTAAATTGCAAAGCAAGTCAAAAAATGTCCTTGCATTCCAGTACAGAACAACTGTAAAAACATTAATGCTATCAAACTGGGGAGCAGCCAAAACAACTGTTTCCCATGACAGAACACACCACGAGTCAGTTTTCCAAAGCCTTACTTTTCATAGTCTACACACTACAACGTGAAAACATGACTTTCAAATTTCTCTTTGGTGAGTGTTTTTAAAATGCTCTGTCGATATATGCGAGTACGCCATAAGAAACCAAGCCTGTATGTGTCAGTCCCATTCCCTCCTCTCTCCCCCAAAAAAGTTGACCCAATGAAATAATGAGAAACAACTTGAGATGAAAAAATACCAGCATGACGCTTAAATATTCCGAACGGTGGTAAACAGAAGCAGGTTGTGATGCAGAGGAAAAATGTACCTGCAGGTCTGAACAGGCGCGCTTCGCTGGGGGTGACAGTGACCCATGGATTGTGCTTTCTTCCTCCTTTGTGAGGTGCTTTAGCATTATACATTTCTCCACTGGGAAAGACCTGATGATGGAGAAAACATTTAAAGGTCGGTCTGATACTGTATTTCATCTCAGATGATAGTCAGAAAAAGGTAGGCCCAACACAAAGCCACAGTGGCCACTTCATATTTTTTTAATCCCCATAAACTTCAAGACTGAAGCTGTATAAAAGGGATAATTCACCCGAAATAATTCTGTCATGAATAACTCGACCTCATGTTGTTAAAATCTGTTACATTTCTTTATTCTGATGAGCACAAAGAAATATATTTGGAAAAAGGTTAGAAACTGACATTTCTGCTACCATAGTAGGAAATATTAAAATGCCCCAGAACTGTTTGTTTCCTAATTTCTTCATAATATCTCATTTTGTTTTCAATAGAACGCTAAAACAGGAGTGAATTGGTCTTGTTTGTTTGTAATGTTGCTTCAGTATCACAGATGAGAGTGAATGATCTGCCTGCTGCTACAGGATCAGCAGATTCTGTCACCATCTTTAAGAATCGGCTGAAGACACATCTCTTCCATCTGCACCTGACTGATCATTTCTGATTTCTATATCTTTTCTACAATATCAAAAAAAGCATTCTTAGATAATCTAAACTTAGCTCTGTACATTGTAGTAGGCTTTGCGAGACATGTTTTTATTGCTCTTATGCTTAATGTTGTCCTAATGTTTGACCCAATTGCTTCCATTTTTTACCCAACTTGTAAATCGCTTTGGATAAAAGTGTCTGCTAAATGACTGAATGTAAATGAAAGTGTTTTTCATACTTGTCCCTGCATTTCTCTAGAGCCTCATCAGCTATGAGCTTTAGGTTGATCAGCTTATCACCGCGGTAAAAACCATCTGTTGAGAAGGGAGACAATCATAATTGTAACTGCGTTCTTTAAATTAATTTCATTCTGGAAAAATCTGAAAAGTTAAGGAAGTATAATTGGAACTTGGTCTTGATATCAGTTTTATGAATAAGACAAGATACAAAGGACCACCTCTAACTTCAAACTTCTACTAGGAAGCTTTTCAGAGGAAAAGCTTTTCAGAAGTAATTTATTAACCCCAGACTAAAGCCCTCTTCAAATCTGAGTATAATTCCCAGTTGTAATTTTAGCATGGCTTAAACCTTTTTAATGTGGCTGGGGTACATGTTGTGAATATCCTGTCATCAGCTCAGTTTATATAAGCAGTTAGTGGGTTATATTTTAACTACACAACCTCAGCTGTCTATGATTAAAAGACCCATGTGGAACATTAAATGAGCACTTCTGTACACATTCGCTCAAAATTTTGTATATGAAGATAGCTTGACACCATTCCAAATGTTCATTTATTCTGCATTAATAGATGTATTGTGGCCATTCTAGTTGAGTGTCCGTTGAACCAAATCAAATCTCAGGAGTGACATAAAGTCAGCCAACAGTAATACAAAAGACTGACATCGTGAATAAGAGATATAAAAACTGTGATAAAAATCAAGGTCAGTGCATAAAAAATAAATGTTCAACTTTTTTTAATCGTACGATTTCGCAGGAAAAGAGTCAAGTTATGATCCCAGCTTGAACTAATCCCCTTACATCTACTCATAACAGCAGCACTAAATAGCTATTGATAGTAATACGACTAACATAATTTCTAATCCAGAGATTTACGAACAATGTGAAGTGCAGAACTCTTTTTCAGTAGACGGAAACTTAGCCGGTTAACTTTGGGATTAGATGCACGTCTGATGTTTCGGTTACACTTTCCTCACCTGCTGTAATCAGAAGAGAGCAGCGAGAGTCCATGATCCTCTCACAAAGTGACTCGGCAGAAAAACCGGCAAACTGGAATGTGAAGACACAACAAATGTGACGTTAGTTTGACATTTTTTGTATCTACTTTTGGTATAGTGCCAAATCTTATCTGCAGATCAACCAGCTGAAACAATAAGATCGAATAACATCTATATAGGTGATATTTCACCACAAAATAAAAATGTTCCCATGTTTTACTCACCCTCAAGGCATCCTAACTGAATATGGCTTTCCTCTTGAAGAATAATGCAGTCGGAGTTACAATACCATGTATGATTTTGCTTTCAAGCGGTAGAATGGGAGTGAATAGGTGTTGACTTTTTGAAGCTCCAAAAAGAGCATCCATCGATCAAAAAACTGCTCGACACGGATCTGTGATCTTAACAGAGGTCTTGACTGCATTTTTAATGTTGATGACTAGCTTCCTTTCTCCCTCGGCTGCACGTGAACCTGAGGCTTGTTTTTCCGGCAGATGACAGAGGCGTTTCGTTAATTCCGGGGATGAACGTGGCATTTTTGGTTTTGTAGCAGTGGGTTGCCTCCTTACTCTATGCGGGAGCTTTCTTAACAGTCGTTTGAGGGAAAAACAAGCTTCAGGTATCCCTTTAAAATCTAATATACACCCAACAAAACATGTATAGCTTTTGGTTTTATGAAATGGATAGTACGGAAAGGGCTGAATACTGTCATCGATTCAGCATTTCATGTAACACCGTGTCTGCACTGGATTGGCGCGACACCACAATAGAAAATTTGTCCACACTGGTTGCAGCATGGCGCACATCGCCCCGGTGTTAGTTCATGATGTATTGATCAGTCATCAGTTACAAAAAGTCTCTAAAGCTTATGAGGATCTGCTATATTGTGTATATAATCATGTCTGAATTTGCTAAGATCTTATCACTTAGTTCATTCAATTCATTTATTTTTTGAAAATAAAAAAGAAGACAAAGTAACTGACCACAATGGAGTGTACCGCTCCAATTCGAGCACAGGCCAACATGGCCTCAACCAGCTCCACTACCATGGGCATATAAATAGATACACGGTCACCTTTCTTCACACCTGCACAGTCAGGGGGAGAGGGAGAGAGAGAGAAAGAGTTGAATTTAAACAAAACTTTAATACAAATCACAGTACAATTTTAAATTCACAAATAACAGAGACGAAAATACAAATACATAAAAAGAAAATCACATGAAAGTAAACACCAGATCGGCCTGGAACCAAGAACACAGAACACACTTAAAGCACCAAATATCTTCAAAGATATCGAGATCATCCATATAGTTATAATAATTGTAATCAGTCAATATCCTTGCTTGTCCCATATTTGAAAAAAAAAAACTGTGTCAACTATGTCCGATTTGTGTTCAACTTTCTTCTTCATGCTTATATAATCCGCTAGCTTAGCCTGGCCTAAAACAAAATTCAACAATTGACATGAAAATCTTCCTTTTCTTACATATTTAAAACCAAGAGTGAACACTTCCAAGGACAACGTTTCACCACAACAAAAATATTACTTATTGACCAAAACAAAAGGTCTAATCTGGCACAGTTAACAAAAGCATGAAAATGTTTCTCTCTCATCACAAAAGAGAGAGAGAGAGAGAGAGAATCATTTTGTATTATGATACAAAGACCAGTTAAACAACATTTTTCACTTGTCATTGTGTTTTACCTTGTGACTTGAGAACGTTGGCAAACTTGCAGACCCGTTGAAGCAGTTCTCTGTAGGTCACGGTCTTCTCATCACCAGGTTCATTCCCCTCCCTGTCAAAAACGTGACATTTCGTTCAATAGCAATTTAAACAACATGAATAACAAACTTTCTTAGAGTACAACAAAATTAAAGAATGATTAATTTAAAACACATTAATTAAAAGATTATTTGAAATATTGGACATATTCTCAAAGCCTGTCACTACTAGTAAAAACACTTCTGTTCATGATTTAGAAGAATTTTATTGTCCCTATTAGGTCACAATAAAGAACTTGATATTGAAGTTTGGATAAATATTTATAAACATTTATTCGGAGCTGATGGCGTTGTGCTTAGTGCTCTAGTATGTGGCATGGTTACGCATCAGGCGACCTGAGATCGAGTCCTACCTCGAGGTCCGTTCCCCATCCTATCCCATTCTTTCTCACACTGCACTGTTAAAATAATAAAGGAAAAATGTAAAAAAAAACCTGTCCTTCCAAAACCTTGGATTTCCAAACTCGCTGTTTTTCAGGAAATAAAAAAAACCTGGTACTTTTTAAAATGATTAAATGCTCTGTTGTCAAAGTTGACAAGCTATATGTAACACTTTTATGGGTTGTATTTTTGCAAACGGCAGTGTTAAAAATAAAGAGTGACAAATAGCTATCCTGTGATTCAGTGGTTAGAGCATGGCACTAGCAATGCCAAGGTCATAGGTTCGATCCCAGGGGATTGCACATAGTCAGAAACAAATGTATTTTACAATGCAGCGTAAGTCGCTTTGGATAAAAGCGTCTGCCAAATGCATGAAGGCATGTAATGATTTATGGCAAAGGGAAAAAAAAATCACAAAATATGGAGATACAAGGTTTCAGAAGGACAGCAGCCATATTTTTTTATATCATTTTTCATTGTAAATTATCAATATGACAATTAAATTACATATAATAATAATGTTATTTCATAATGTCTTATTATTTTGTGTTTCTCCGTTTTAATTTAATGCAACATGTACATGGGCAGCATTTGCACATTCATTACACATTACTTTATGACCTTGTCCTCAAACGTCCTCTACAGGTTAAACTTCTTTCTTCTGTAAACTTCTTTGAGTCTCAGCTTACAGAATTGGCTTCCACGGAAACTTAAAACAGAGCTGCATACTGACGCAAAAAGGAAAAGTCTGGCTTAAGCCCACAACTGCAACAGTTCAAGAGGGATCCTGCAACGCCTGAAACTTGTGTTGTAACATCTGAACTTCAAAATTGCTAAGCAGGCATTGTGAAAGCAGAGAGCGAGCAACCGACACGTACATCTGTTGCATGTAAAGTGCATAAAGGCTATTTTTGTGAACCTAAATGTAATAAACAGAGACTGCCAATAAAAGTTAAAATCTGAACTTATGACCTATGGGTAGCATCCAGCATACCATTAGAGGCATGCAGTGATTTATCCCATGAAGGTGCAGGAGGTCAGGATGCATGATATGAACAGGACCTGGTTCAAGCTTCTATGATTGACTAAAATAGTCTGAGTCTAAATTTATCCCATTTATTATGCTCTAAGGCACTTCTGAGTGTCAGCAGGTCTTTCTATTCGTCACATAAATAAAATAACTCCCAGCAATTCCAAACAACCTGAAATGGGACAAAACCTTGCAGGTTTGTGGACAAACTTTCACATCTTAACTAGTATACAGCGGTGGCATGGCGTTGTAGTAAAAGACCTGAAAGAATAGATTCTTATTGTCACATGCTTGACTTCCATATAAACTGCAATATCCAAACCACAAGTTTAGTAGCACTAACCAATAAAAAGCCACTTTGTCCCCCAGCTTCCTTTCGTGGACGTTGCGGTCTAAAACATTGTAGCAAATGTTGGTTGAGGCACCTTCCATGCACTTCACGTATATGTCACCCTTGGTCACATCGAAGTTGTAGTCCAGGAACTTTCCAGTGTATTTTGTCTTCCAGAAGAAGTCCTTGGCAAAATCTCCCCAGAACTCTGCATACAGACAGAGGTCAATTTTTTTAAAAACGCATTTATTACATTGGTGTTTTTTATTAGACTGAATCATCAATAGTGCAGTTATGGTAAATGTAAAACAAACTTATATTATATCGTAGATCCAACAATAACTGAATGCAATGATAACATTTACCCATAACAATTACACACCACAGAAACCGAGCATCAGTGAGTTATTGAAGCATAAAACTGCTGCCTATCTAGGGTACTACGAAGACACAGTCAAATGCAATAAAAGCATTTCCAACACAACTGACCTTTCAAATATTACACAAAAAGATGAGACTTACCCGCGGGAGACTCAATAGATTTGACGTAGAGCTCTTTGTATTTCTCAAAGCTAGGGACATGCGCTTCTTTCTTCAAGTCCCCTGATGCATGTAACACATCATCGCCTGGTGCTTTATCGGGAATCATTTTAATACCAAACGAAATTTCCTAACAATGTTAGCTTGAAATTGCAAGGACGGAGATCACTGGCCTTGCGTGTCTAACTTAAATCACTTCCGTGTGCGTGAGTATACACACGTTGTGTATTTGCGTCCGAGATCTTCAACAAAACAAGACTTAAGATGTATTACATTTAACGTCACGTCCAACGATAAAGGCACTATTGTTAGGTTTAAGTAAAGTAAAAAAAGTTCATCAAGGACGTGATGTCTGAAAAGTGACTAACAAAGGATTTACAATGATAAGTATTATCAGCAGTTTGAATTAAAAGCAAATGCTTTATGACTATATGCGCAAAATAGTTGGACGGAATACCTAAATAGGTTTTGATTTAAAAGAAGTCTCACACAGGGGAAAAATCTTTGAGTAGAGAGCTGTCAGATAGCAGGTCTCCTCCAGTCTTACGGCTCCGTTAGCTTGTATGAGGTCAAGTAAAGCCGGAAACGTTCCCAAGAATTAGAGAGGAAAGGCAACGTCAAGCTAAAACAATATTGAATCAAATGAGCCGTGCATGCAGTGTGAGGTTACTCATTATTCCACGCGTGGACCAGAAATCCTCAGTGTGCTTGCAGAAAGACGGCCATACAATCGCAGAAACAAAAACATAAATAAATGTGAAGAAACGCAACTCGCAGGACACGCCGATCCACGATGGGCGGGGCTTAACCGGTGTGGTACGTCTCAATGCTTTTCGGTAAATAATAATTTCAATACTTTCACTCTTAACAGTGTATTTATAATTCAGTGGCCACCCTTGTTTCTAAGTGTCGTTATTTTAATGTAAGTCATTGTCTAGACAGTTAGTGAAATAGCCTAATCTCTGGGTTGTCATGACACATTTATTACTTTTCTCTGTGCGCGTCAGGTTCGACCATTCACAATCGTTTGCGATTGCTGAATACATCTTTTAAGTTTTATCGATTTTTTCTACAGATTTCCATTTGTTTGGTAAAGTATTTGAAAATAAAATATTGCATTTGTAACGCACATTACCATACAAATATCTACAAAACACTTTTAATGCTGCTTGCTGGGCCGCCGTACGCCCCCTATAGGAAGAACCTATGTCTAATATACAAATCTATTACAAGCCACACACATTTGCCGCCCAATGAAAGCCATAAAAATGGTGCACAGTGAGCACGAGAAGACGAGCTTACCGTGACCCCTACCGGACGGAGGGCCATCATTAGCATCAACATCAGCAACGCAAAACACTACAAGTCAACTAACGTAACGTTACTACTAAGGGTAAACTAGAAACTAATTCTACTCCGGTATAAACAGTATTCTAGTAACAGAGTAGGAAGTCAGTTTGATAAGGTAGCTGATGACTAAACTCAAACAGCCCCAACAGGTTAGCACACTTGTCTACCAAAACAAAACATCAACTGCTGGAGGATTAGACTTACACTAGCATTTACGCAATATCTTGCAGAGACTGAGATTTTCTACCCTGTGTAAGCACCTTTAAACAATCACAACAAAGAAAATGAATAAAACAATATATTTTGTCTTGTATGGTTTTTATTCAACTAAGGAGTAATAACCAGATTTTCCTATCTAATCATGACACAAACTATAACGTTGGAAAGGTCTTGAGAATTTTTTTCATGACTGTTTTATAAAATAATGTAGGAAATGTAATTGATTCATAAATGACAAGAGTGTGTATCAAAAATTAGTATTAACCACAGAACCCTTGCATTTACTTCAATCACTTGCATGTGAATTATTTTCTTGTCATGAGAAATATTATACCGTTGGACAGTTCTAAGATCTCTAGGAAAACCCATTTGATCACTGTTTTATAGGAAAATTTGTGTAGGAAGTACACTTTATTTATAAATCATAATTGAATCAATGAATGTGCATAACAAATAGTTTGATACAAATTGTTAATATGTGTCTGTGCTTTTGTATTTTTCCATTGTGTCTGTTAATTGTAAAAGTAAAGAAAGCATCTGTGAACAAATTTCAGATTTAGTGTTAAAACCAATGGAAGCCTTTGGGGCCCCCTGGTGGACTTTAGTGGCAGAGCAGCTAAAAAACTCGTACTCGCCAAAATTCGGTGTATGAAAAACAAACTTGATCTAACACTTGGTGACTCTTGGGACTTTGACTTATGACATTTTGAGGCTGATCCGTATTTTTTTATACATCAATTTTTATTTATTTAATACACAATTTTTTTGCGATTTCTTTTTCAGCAATAATCGCCAATTCCCTTTCAAACGAGACCAACCGTAGGTCTTTATTTCAAAGAATTCATAAATTACAGGCATTTTACTGCCAACAGTGCGTTTTCATGTGTACTGTAGGCTCACAAGGGCTGCGCCAGGTAAGAGATTAAATTATGTTCAACCAATAGTCCATTTTAGTTTGCCAGCTACCATTCTTTAAACTTTAATCTACTAACCTCTTTAAAATAATCTCTGCGTTTTAAAAATGTCTATAATCTCAAGCACTAAAAACAAAAGAATCAGTACAACACACAGGGTTTCCAACAAAAAGGTTTACCCATTTTATTTTACAAAGAAACTGCAAGAGCTCATCAATTTATTTAGATGTTCCTGTAAAGAGATAAAAATAAATTAGTGCCACAAAACACACAAACAAATTTACAGACATAAAGAGTCAACATTAATAATTCTGTGATCAGAAAAGGAACATCTTCGGAAGACTAAGAAAACATCCCCAGACAAGACTTACTTTGCCACAATGCTGTCATCCTTTGCAAGCCTCAGAAGAGAATCATCAGCTTCACCCTGGAAATGACAAGGTATATGAGTGTTTAAAGACCAAATCCAACAGTGTTTCAATGTGCTATAAATAGGTATGGGCAATATGGCCCTTAAACCCCCTCACTGTATTTTCTAGGGTTTGTTGCGATAACGATACAAATGATGATAAAACTACACCATCCACCGCTGTTTTTTGCTATAAGTGATAGTAGCTGCATGTAGTCTAGTGCCTCAGAAACATTAATCAAAAAGTAAAAAGTACCCAAATCAAACAGGCTCCTAAAATATAACTACAGTATTTGTAAATATAATGGTTGAAGTAAAGGAGGAATTAAATTAACTTTAACCCCGTATAATGTTGACATCATGTCATACCCAAACGTCATCTAGCCTATTTGTTGGGTGAAAACGAACGCATCACTTTCAATCACTCTCTCCTGAACTGTGTGAACTTTCTCTTTTCGCAGAAACATATACTGTATCTGTCTATGATTCGCGCTACAGAAAGAGAATAGAAAAATGGGGATAAAAGAAATCAAATTAAATAATCTACGCTGTCATTCATTCATAAACATTGAAAATACAAACTCGCATTTTGTACTGGATGAAAAGAGTCCGCATTATGATGCGCGCTGTGTTGCTATGAAAGCACATCTGGTCGTGAGCTGCGCACAGGACACTCAGTTTTTGCATGCTATTTATAACAGGCAACAAATCATACTAAACCATTTGTGCAATGCGCACATGCGCATTACATGGAACCTAACCAAACATGAACTCTGACGTATCTACACTGCCATCCTTCAGTACCAGCTCCTCTTTTAGCGCAAATTCTTTCTCTACGACTTTTTAATTATATTTTTTTTGGGAGCTCTGGTGTGCTGGCTTTTTGTGTGAGTTTTTTTTCTCGAGGACCCTTTTAAAGTTGATTTGCATGCTTTTGTGGTATTTTAAATCATTTATAATGTCAGGCTATTAAATCATTTGCATCATTTAATTCTACCATAGCGTCTTAAAATATAACATTGTGTAGATTCTAAAATGGTCAGATCAGATTCTATGTTCTCTGTTGTGATGCAAAATTAGATGACTGTGTGCAATCGACAGAATATTTACACTATCTCAATTGTTCCTTTTCTTTTAGTGCAGTATGTGCCATTCACCATACAGTAAATATATAGAAAGTATTTTTTGAAACAGCTTTATTGTCTTTCAAAGGTTGCAAGATGATTCAAATTAGAGAGCATATGGTGGGACAAGAATGATAAGATGAATTATATCAACAAAATATTACATGTTTTTTGTCATTGTTTAAATGACAATTGCCTCTTTAGGCAATTGTCATTTAAACAATGACAAAAAACATGTAATATTTTGTTATCTTCAACTCTTTTAACATTGAGGGACAAATCTTGAGGGACTTCATGGGTTCTTTAAATATAAAACTTAACATACCATTCTACGGATGGCTCCACAGATGGCGTAGGTTTTGAACTGGCCATTGAACCTGCCTGTTACCCTATCCACCTAAAACAATGAATAAAAGGCTTGTTTATAATTATAATATTCATTCAAGATTTTTGGGTACATTTTGTTAAAAATAAACATTCTATGAAGGTGTTATTTTGAGTAATTTATAGATTTATATCAGTTAACTTGTAACGCCAGATATCAAACCTCAGCAATGTTGATCTGGATGGAGGCATGATCCTTGGCACCAATGATTCTGTTGCTAGCAGAGCTGCAAATGAAAGATGGATTAGAATATGACTGTACTGAAAGCAAGTGTAACAAAAGTTGTAATTAATTTAAAATGGGGATAACACATTTTATATATAATGCACAATATTTCTATTAACATTGTCTATTTCGACAGAAGCATTACACAGCAATAAACAACAAAAAACAAAATCAGTGTCTACTTCACTTATAGTAAACGTTAAAGTACAGATTTCCAGTAAAAGAGCACACATATTTGTCAAAAAATTACATTAAACTATATTCAATTTAAGCATGGTAAAAATTGTTACAACTCACCATTTACGGGGGACATACATGTCCACGAACTCACCAGCGTCGTTCTGCATCTTGGATTTTTGATCACCGTGAATAAGCTCAATCTGTCGAAGAATGATGAATAAAAATTCAGGCAAAAAGAACATTCGAATTATATATTAACGATCTTTACAAAGTGGAAATAAAGTTGATCGTCACAGAACCTAAGTCGATAGCTTCTGGTTGACGTTTATTTAAATTCAAGTCAGATAACGTTAGCTCAAATACAGAGCATGGTACACTACATGTAAGGGTTTGATGGCTGCACTGAACTACCACGATGAGCGCTTAGCTTCCACATGTGTTTAGCAACACAAGCGCTGCTGCCGTATTAATACACAATAGAAACAGGATTTATCATAACATATGTGACGTACATAATGTAAAGTGCGTGTTATGTTTGAAGAAAATGCTGCTATCTACCTCTAAATGACAAAACATACGATTATAAACTAGAGCTCAAGCTATTCTTACCGCTTAACACAAATGGCCGACGCGGAAAGGAAAGAGAAAGGAACCGGAAATAACGTAACAGGAAAATTAGAAACAGGGTGCGCTGCATTGTTTTAAGCAGAAGTATTCTGTTCTGGTCTACAAGGTTGTTACGTTTTTTTTTCTTGTTTAATCATTAAATAGATAAATATAAAAAAATGTTTAATTAAAAATAAGACAGGCCTTTCCTTGCACGTTGATATAAAAGTCCCTCCTTTGCCTGGTGCAAAATGTTATACACAGTAGACCAAGGGGCAAAACTGACAACACATAACTTTACCGTATGGGAATAGTTGATATAGTAGCTATATAGCACCTAATAAAGAACGTTAAAATGTACAGCATATATTTATATTCCGCTGTTTTTTTTCACATTATGCAAAGCACTAATGATAGATACTAGCCTGGAGAGCTTGTGGTATTAGTTTTAGCCCGTGGGAGTTGTATTGGCAACAAACTGGGGTTACTCATGGTCAGAAATCAGATAAAAGGGAATAAAGGGATTAATAGAAAATTCTGCCAGTATTCCATAAAAATAAACATACACCCCTATAAACCTTGAATGTAATGTACACAAGTACATGGGACACCGAAAGAACAAATCATTTGCCTTAATTAATAGTGGATGTCAGTAGACTGCAGCAATGTGTAGATTTTTCCTTCACATTTTGGGAAAGACACAAATTCACAAGTGTGGAAAATCAGTCATTGCTGAATTCTGAATACATGCTCATATATTGATTTTGTGTTAATATTTTGATAATTTACAGTTTTTTTACAATCACTTTGGCACTAATTTCTGAACCTAGACACCATTTTTCTAAACCCTAGACACAAAACTCACAACCAATGATCAAAATGCACATTTATTTCAAAACTCGAACAATTTTTTCAATTGCTTGGACACAACACACATAAAACTAAGATCATTTGTTCATTCAACAAAAATCACCTGTTCAATATGACACAATTTAACATCCAAGAACTACTATTTCAAAAGGCAATTCACACATTACATTTTAGATGAGTGTCTATTAATTTCATTACAATGATCCAACTATCAATTGATCCAACTGCTCAAAATGATAAGTAACTGTTGCATTACTCTTAATGCATAGTTGTGTGGAAACAGACAAAGAATATTCCATGTTTAGATCATGAAAGCTTCAAGATAACGAGATTCATTGTCACCAATTAGCATGAACCACTTACATTACATTATCTATAGATGTAATACTTCATCATCATTCTTTACGCACCAGACACCGTCTTTTAGGGTCCCATGGCCTAATGGTCAGAGAGTCGGACTCGTGACCAGAAGGTTGCCGGTTCGATCCTCAGGGCCGGCAGGTAACGATTGCGGTGCCCTTGAGCAAGGCACCTAACCCCTACACGCTCCCCGGGCGCTGCACTGATAGCTGCCCACTGCTCCGGGTGTAGGTGTGTTCACCACTTGCTGTGCGTATGTTCACTAGTCACTGGATGGGTTAAATGCAGAGGTCACATCTCGGGTATGGGTCACCATATCTGACAAATAGGTCACTTTCACTTCACTTCATGTACCACCTTTTCAGACTTTTTACAGTACTGCACTGTATGGATTTATGCCCTTGTAATTGCTTGTCCAATTCTGCCAACTCATTACTGATGATTGAGTTCACCTTGTGGAACGATTGCATAAAAAATGGATTGGGATCAACTTAGCAATACTAACATGGAGCTGGCAGGTGATCCAGGTCACAATAGAGGTCAAGCAGTGGTGGGAGGAAGACGTGTTGGTCAAAGGAATGGCAGGGGACAAGCATCCCTTCTGAGAGGGCCTCATTTGAGAGGTGTGGGGGAACATAGATGACAATGCCACGGACCAAGACAGAAGCAGCAACAGCAAATAGTTTCCAATGAAATCCGAGCAATAGTTGTAGACCATGTCATAAATCATGTGATGACAATGACTGAGGTGGCTACAATGATACAACCAAACCTCAGAAGGTCAACCGTTGTTTTAATAATCGGAACATTCCGCAATGAGAACCGGTAAGTTGTCACCATGTACTAAACATTATGCTACTCTCAATTGTAAAATGATCACATACCAATGTGTATCACAGAGTAGGTGATGTGACAAAGTGTCTTCTTACTGTAATGTTTCCTGTAGAATTGAGACTATAGGCCAAATAGGGTAGGCAGAGTCAAAATTCTGACTGACCAACAAGAGCCGGCTGTGGACAATATGGTTCGGGCCGGAAATGATATATGGTATTCACATTAAAGAAATTCGCCAGCCTATCTTGGATAATAAAGACATGTTTACCAATTTGGAATCCATAAGTTTGCCGACTATTGCATGCCGAAAAGGCACCAGGTGTCTTTAAAACAACTATACCATGTGCCTTTTGAAAGAACTTTAGACAGAGTGAAGCAAATGAGGAATGAGGATGTTCAGTTTCAAGATGGCTGCTGTACTAAAATTCCCTAAAAATTCTACAGTGTAAATCTCTTTCCAAAATGTATTTTTAGAGGGTAATGGAGCTGGATGCTGATGACAACCATCACAAATTCATATATTTGGATGAGGCAGGCTTTAACCTTTAACAGCCTTAATCCAAGTACCTGGGCAACGTGGGGCCAACATGACCATGTATGCGGCTATATCAGAAGATGGTGTGGTGGGATGCAGACCTCGTATTGGATCATATAATGCAGCTCTCCTTGAAACCTTCCTTGATCAGGTTTGTAGAGCTGATGGCGTGATTTATGTCATTGTGTGCGATAATGTCAGGTTCCACCATGCTCGTATGTTGCAAGCATGGTTTCAGGGCTCATCATGGAGATGGAAGATTTATGATAGGCGCCCTCATGAGAAGGTAAGTCTTGTCCAGGCCATGGATGAAGCATGCAATGACATCATGGCAGACCAGTGTCAGGCCGAGTTTTGTAAAAAACTGTTAAGTTATTTTGTAATAGATTTTATACATGCATAAAGCCAAAAGAGTGAGATAGTGTGTAGTTAAAGATGGATTGTAAAAGAATTCAACTGAAAAGATGCCTTTTGATTTTTAAATTTTGTGTAAGCCCACCATAAAATAAAGTGGTACCAAACACTACATCGACATAACCTTAAATATATCAGAGCAATTGTTTTGTCTCGATATGCACACAGTAACCTTTTTCAGTTCCTCTTAACTAGAAACAAAACCAAGAGAAGGGCAGGATCATGACACTCTTCTTCACAAAATACACTCAGATCTCTAATAGAAAAAGACGTTTATCCAGCGTGTTAAATAATATAGCAGGATAAAGGATAACAATCGTGAATGCCCTTGTGGTAGAAACTGTCCACATTACCCATGAACAAAGAATGGGTGACATTTATGTAAAGAATCATCCCACAATGACCATAGAAACCTTTTTTGCAGTTTTTTTCTTACCAAATGTTTACAAAAAACAATGACTATATGTGCTATAAAATATAGCATTCAATATTAAGATCCCAGCAAAAAAAAAGAAACTATGTAGGTTCCTCCAATGGAAAGGATGTTTCAGAAAGAAAAAAAAAGAGTCATGGAGTTTTGTTAATGTGTGGTTCAATGTTTAGTTTCATGTGGAATATGCAAAGTACTGTTTATAACTGACTGATCTGCAGTCAGTCCATGGCAAGGGCATGTGCAAACAAAACCGTGTCATTAAAAGGATTCCCTCACAGTGGGATATTCTTACCATTAAATGTAAATGAAGTGGAGGAGAGGAAATTCCATCCAGATCACATCCGTATGACAGGAGAATATTCCAGAGCTGCTTGCCTACTTCATTAGCTGACCCATTGTTGCCTGTCGGTTACTTTATTTATTCCAGATCTTTTAAAGATTAGACTGTTTCCTTTGATAGCGTGTTGTGTAATGTTTTATTATCATTTTTAAACATACAACTTGTGTTAAAAACATTTAGCAAAACTTTACACTTGGAATATACCTGAATGACATTTTAATAAACTTAAAAAATCTTACACAACATCAGTTATTGTTAACACATTTTAATGCAGTATCCATCTGTAATTACACTAAACAATACAACAATAAAAAATTATTTCTTATATAATTATAAAAGTATTTCTTTGTAAGTTTTTTTCAGGATTTACATTTTTTTTCTAAATGGATGACTTGTACCAAAAAAATTAGAAAAAGCAGCCAATAAGAGCCCTGAATAGATGGGAGCCTTGACAATACTGTTTAGAAAGCTTAGCAGGGTAAGACCCCTCAAAAAGCTGAACAAATGTATAAATTCCAGTCAAACAGTGCAAAAATATAGAGCCCTTTGAATGATGTAAACTGCTCCCTCTACTACTCCCTCCTCCTTTTCGAAGCACAATGGCTGCACAGAACTAAAATGTCTTCACGTTTTTGCTTCTTTGCCTTAGGAGATAAAGTATTCACGAAACGTTCGGTGTAGGGTAGTTTGTCAGTTTAGGGCTACTGTAGAAACAACATGGTGAATTCCATTTAAAAGGTCTCGCGGTGTACTGTATGTAGATAGAAATAGCTCATTCTAAGGCAATAAAACATAACGCTTCATTATGTTAGGTCTTTTCACATAGTTGAATATTATATTGCATTTCTGTCAATAGATCCTACAAAAACTACACATAGGAAATTTAAGATTTAACTATGTATAATATTTAAATTGTTTTTACAACAAATTAAACTGGAAACGCCTCTTGACCAGTGTTTACATCTTGCAAAATGGTTTTGATTTATTTTAGGTCCTACTCCATAGTTTTGATGAGTTTACTGTTTGATTATATGAAGATTTTAAAAGATGATCACATGTCGTACTGTTGTGAATTTTGCAGCATAAAAATTAAATGTAGGATTTCAAGAAAGTTTGCATATAGTTTGTTTTCAAGGGCATAATATGTAAAGCAATAGTTGATTTCCCTCTGATGGCCTTTACAGTTTAATGCAAAAAACGGCAAGTTCATCTAGAGCCATCTAGTAAGGGGATTCCCTGTGACATGTTTTTGGACGAGAGGTCATGGACACCTCTTATAAATAATACATTTCATAATAAAATAATACATTACATTATGTTAAATTATACAACAGTTAGTTCTGGTATATTACTGTGATAATATTAATATTGTTTATTTTTATGGTAAACTATCCCTTTAAGGCTATTGTGAAATGCTCTAAACAGCATTGAGGATTTCCCTTGTTAACAACCTGATGTCACCGGTCAAGAGTAACCACAAGTTGCATCAATACCACTCCCACAGACTAAAACTAATAAAATGATACCGCATGCTTTGCAAGCCAGTAGCGAGTGTTTTGCATATGGTGTGTGTGTGTAAAAAACAGAGAAAGTGTGAATTCCCTTTTTAAATGGGCTTAATCCATAAAGAATTTGTGTGATGTATTATGATCCATTTTACATCAAGTGTAATTTAGGATACATATAAGAACATTTATATATTATATGACGGTGAAATTGGAAAGTACTCCTTAAGTACCACGTTTTTCAGGTATTTCAGTCTATTAATATAGCCTAACAAGTGAGTGAAAATGTCAATCCCATGTTGCCTCGGGCTAATAGAGAGAATTAATTTGCCAGTGAAAACTACAACTCAGGGAAGCCGTTCACTTTAGCCGCACGTAACATGTAAATATGTTTGGGATAGGCTAGATGTTGATGGATCACACTATGAATTTTTATAACCGGATCAGTGATTAGCAGAATACACAGCCAAACAGTAAACAGATTTCCCTGACTGCTTGACTAGAAAAGTTGTTTCAGCAAATTTTTAAGTGAAATCTATATTTCTGATGAGTTACATTATATGTTATGTCCTGTTTCATCCTAAAAACAAACAATTTCTGATGTTAAACATATTTTCATATATATAGTGCAAATATCATAACTGTATCAAACAATAACCAGTGGGCAAATAAAATCTTCATTTTAATTTAAGTCTACAGACAACAAGGTTGAAATGTTAGCCCATAGAAATGTTGGCCCATATTGATAGGATAGCATCTTGCAGTTGATGGAGATTCGTGGGATGCACGAAGCTCCTGTTCCACCACATCCTAAAGATGCTCTATTGGGTTGAGATCTGGTGACTGGGGCCATTTTAGTACAGTGAACTCATTGTCATGTTCAAGAAACCAATTTGAAATGATTTGAGCTTTGTGACATGGTGCATTATCAAGCTGGAAGTAGCCATCAGAGGATGGGTACATGGTGGTCATAAAGGGATGGACATGGTCAGAAACAATGCTCAGGCAGGCCGTGGCATTTAAACGATGCACTATTGGCACTAAGGGGCCTAAAGTGTGCCAAGAAAACATCCCCCACACCATTACACCACCACCATAATTGCATTAAGGAGAAATTGAACAGGTGTTCCTAATAATCCTTTAGGTGAGTGTACATAAAATGAAACTCTTTTGATTATTGATTTTGGGCTCTACTTTTGAAACTGATAACGTAATCCACCAACGTGTTTCCTAACCACGTATCCATCTGGCACAGGGTCCTGTGGATGGATTCCCTGCCTTGCAGTTTCCACCAACTCATACTCACAATATTGGCTCACGGTAACGTGGGACTGACAATAGTCATGAACAAAGAAGTGCAAAGAGACAATAGTAAACACCGTTATTGTGTTTGTGAAAGTCACTCGCTTGATGTGTTGATAGACTTAATAAATAATAAAGGTCAGTTGTGCATTAAATCTCATAAACATTGATGATAATTATAAAGAAATACTTCTCCATTTGTTCATTGACTTCTAGTTTAGTTCTATGGTCTGTGGTGTAAGTAACAGGTGGATACTGTGTTAAACTGTGTTCATGATAAACTGATGTTGTGTAAGATTTTTTATTGTGTAAAAAATAAGAAATGTAGGAAAATGTAGGAAAAATGTCCTACAGTCCAAGTGAAACATTATTCTAAATGCTTCTAACATAAGTTGGAATTTCCTCTTCTTGACTTCATTTACAATTTATGGTAAAAAATATTCCACTATGAGGGAATCCCATTGAGGACCTGCTTTTGACAACAAAAGGTCAGTCACGCTCTGGCCATATTGACTGCAGATCAGTCTAAACAGTTACTTTGCATGTTCCACGTGAAAATAAATGATAAACCATATGAAAAGAAAACTCCATGGCTTCTTTTTCTATCTAAAACATCCTTTCCATTCTAATATCTTGTCTGTCACTGGGATCACACTATATTATTAAACTCACGGGTCATTTTGGGACGTCTGAATAAACGCCACCCTTTCTTTAGTATATGTGACCTTTTCACAGCATTGTAAACAAATTGTATAATGATACAACAAACAGACATAAGGCAGTTTCTACCACAAGGGCTTTCATTTTCTGCAGAAGTCATGTAGGTTGATGTGTGGGCTGCAAGGGCTGTTTATTCCTCCTATTACATTATTTAGCATGTTGAAGTTGTATCTTTTTCTATGAGAGATGTAAATGTATCTTTATGATTATTGAGGCCACATTGACACCATGAAAAATGGAAAAGTTTGCATCTTTTAAAAGTTTCACGTACACACAATAGTGTCGTCAAATTAATCTGGGGAAACAGCTCGTTTTTTGGAGTCATGGTTCTGATGATGTGAGTGAAGTGAAGATGGAGGCCAGGAAGTGATTTTCTACATAGAAATTCAGTTTCACAAACTTAAAGTGCCAGTTTTGCGTCATTTATGGTTGTTCAAATAAATCAAACCATGAAACCACACAGCATTTTTATTGTGTAGCAAAAGTTGTTGTTAATGAAGGGGGAAAACGGGAATCAGGTAATGGGGACTTAACGCTTAATATAGTTGACGTTAAAAAACGACCAAGAAAGCTTCTCAGCTTTGGGTACATATTTTCCCCTAAAATATAGGTGGGTACACACACACAGTAAAATAAATATAATTTAATTGTATATATATTTTAATAATATAATATTAATATAATGTAGTCTTATTTCACAGAACTTTATGTATTTCGTTAAAAAGCTATAGGCTAGTAAAAAAATACAGAAAAAAACTGCCCATTTACAAGTTCAATGTAACAGAAAAAACATGTTATTTTACTTTACAAAAAAATTAAATTTTTCTGGCGTTCCAGCTGTCTGAATTTTTTATAGGTACATGTTTTGTGGGGACTTTATAGAAATTATAACTTTTACGATTGACGATTTGATTGGATTCACGTGCCTGGCCTGAAGAAAACATCCGATCTGTTGGTTTATTGGTCTGGCTAGTGGCTAGTAATGTAACAACATATAATAATATTAATTCATTGCTATTTTATTGTATTAAATTAACAATATGTTGAATGTTATTGTACATTGATTGTGTTAATTATACATTAAATAAACTATTTGTTGAATAGGTTCTTTACCGAGATAATGTTTCTTCTCAGGGGTGGGCTCGGACTGAAAAGTGGCCCACGTTTTTTTTGACCAAGAGTAGCCCACCACACACCACTCTGTTGTGATAGACGAAAAACACATCCAATCTGCTTTTTTAGGCATTTCTAAGACCCCAGTGTTGTAATATGCATTAAGGCCCCTATACGCCCCGAGCGTCATCACTGTTAGCATCGCATTGTATTTACGCTTTGTTTTCATTTGCTCTTTGTGTGTGATTGTGTCACACTCACTACACCCAGAGAAAAAGAATGTCCATTCCCACACCTGATAACTGCATCTTTATGGAAAATAGAGTAGGCATTCCCTTGACCGCTGTTTGTTCCATGCAAATTTGTCATGTAGGAAAGAGGTTGGTGGCCTACGTCATTGTAAAATCCTTAACAGCGTGCTGCACAGGTATAAATGTCATTCGGAAGCACAGCGTACCTGTATTCTTGCTCTGTTTTTCGGGACAGTGGATGCACAAGTTTCTGGGCTGATCACACTGAACAATTTGAGGGATGAATATTTACGTGCTGTTGGTGAGTATGAAAAATCTGCATAAAATTGTACATTTTAGCCCTGTGCAGAAAAATAGTATGAATGTGCTCACTTACAGGTTTTTTGTTTTATTCAGGTGGCTCTTTCTGTTGTTGCGTCTGTTCGCGGTTTTCCTCGTCCTCATCGGGACTGCTCCGACTGCAAAAACCCTTGCAACTATAAAGAACAACAAGAATTCATAAAACAATACACAGAAAAATTGAATCTTTCGAATATTCATAGATTGAATAGACACATCTCACATGATGCAGTTCCCAGGTGGACATACAAGTAAGTGAAATCCATATTTTGTTATCTAAAGTATGAATTTTTGTCATCATTTACTTACCCTCAAGTTGTTGCAAACCCGTATACATTTTTTGTTGAACAGCAAGAAGATATTTAAAGAATGTCTGTAACCAAACAGTTCTGGAGCACTATTGACTACCATAGCAGGAAAAAGTACAATTGACTTAAAGGTGCCCCAGAACTTTTTGTTTTTCCCATATTCTTCAAAATATCAAGTAGGTCACATATAAATAGGCCCAATAACTTTCCATAGTAATTAACACAGTTGTGCTCCTAGTCAATGGGAATTTATTATGAAGTGAACTACTTTAACAGAAAAAAGAAAAATATGCTATATTGTTTTGGAACAACTTGAGGGCGAGTAAATGATGATAAAATTTAATGTGTGTATTTTATATCATCCCTTGAAATATTCATTCCTCATGTATAAAATATTGCACTATAAAACACTGCATTATGTTACAAATAGCATACAGTGAGGTCTTAAAGCATTTCTAGAAAGTTAACGTGACAACATTCTTTCTGTTTTAATAATAACATGCACTCTTACCTCATCTCCACAGACCTTCAATAAATTTTAAGAGGGTCCCTAAAATGTATCCTGAAGCTGTATGTGTGAATTCATACTGTGAGGAAATTAATACGACACCAGTACAAATTCTGCAATCAGTCAACATGTTATTCAGTCAGAGCTGTAACATTATGTCCACCGACATTAAATGGGTTGAAAAGCCAGTCAATGTCTCAATAGCCTGCACATGTATCAGAAAAAGAAAACATGGCTAATTATTTGCCATTGTAAATAATTCTGTTAATCAATGGGTTTGAATATATATATGTATGTATGTAGAAATATGAATGATTATAAATGCTTGTATTGAATTCCAAAATGCAATACATGTTCAAAATGCTTTTCAGCTTTGCTATAATGAATAAGTGTTCTTTAAAACCATAATGTAATTTAATTGTGTATATATTGTATTTTTATATAATTTATTCTTATAGTAAATAAAGTTTATTTTCACTGAATACACTGAATTATATTATCCCTCATATGGTCATTGTTTCCTGTTTACAGGAAATATACATTTTTATAATACAAATTATATATATATTTTGTTTTCTTCTCATCTATACATTAATACCTATTTACCATAAAATTACACAACGATAACATTAGCTTGAATGTGAAATAAAAACATTTTATGAAAAAAATACTTAATATATTATCCACCTCTAACTTTATTACTGGATATTGATCTAGGTCATAGATGTAGAATTCTGCCATCTGCTGACTAGAGATAAAGCTAAAAGGATTACAGTAAAAAAAATGTTTTGACCAATTGAGGGCCATAGAGAGCGGTTCATTTTACAGTATGTGGCCAAATGCTCGTATTTCGTATCACAACTTTCGTGATACATTTAGTGAATTTATGTACATATAAACGTTAATATAAAAACTCTTTCTAATAGACTAAATTTTGTAGTTTTTGATGCATTTTGATATGTCAGCTTTGTAACTCATGCTGCTGAAGATCTTTGGGGCCTTGTGTAGGTCAGTGTGTGTGAGAGAGATTGTAAGTGGAATTTGAATAGTCAGGTTTGTGACTTTATGCTGGATTTATTGCATTCTTTCGTTTTACAAATGATTTTTTTTATTTTTATTCACATTTCCCATTCATTTTCGATTGGGGTCATATCAACTACCAGATAATTGAATTTTGTTTTAGATAACTTCAGAACAACCGAATCAAGCCCAGTTTTTACGTGAATAAAGATAGGAAATGTAGAAAAGTAACAAAATCGTATTCCACTGAGAGGAAGGGAACCATTTTTTTTTACGGAAAACTTGATTGGGGTCATGTTGAACAGAAGGAAATGTTGAGGGTTAATGTGCATGACAGTTGAAAAATTGAACACACTGATAATCAAACTCTAAAAGACAAATTGATTGGCTACAGATGACAGGATTTATTTAGTCAGTATATATTCCCTGTTTTAACAGCTGGTTTATGTTCTTAAGAGCACATTTTAACAATAAACATATTAAACAAGACACAAATGCGGGGGCATCAGAGGTTATAGAAATATCACAGTGTAAAGAACTAAGTACAGTTTCTTCCAACTTTTTCCTTTACCAAAATCATTGAATACAAAAACTAACAGGCACTTTAATTGAATGTTCGCATATATATTTATATACATATATATGCTATGTATTATACTTCCATTCAGAAGTTTAGGGCAAGTGACTCATTCTATATTTATAATGTAACTTTGGAAACAATGTTAATACAAATATTGTTTTCAAAGTAGCAACACTTTGCCTAGAATTTGTCGAAATGTTCTCTTGACATTTTATCAAATTCTCATCTATGCTGGGCTTTATTTTACATTTAATTCTCAAGTCATTCATTCAGTCATTCAAAAAGTATTATAAATAAAATTTAGTTTAGAAAGAAATGTTGGCACAATTACATTTTTGCCAATAAATGTAATTTAAAATACTTCATGCCTTTATATCAGGTGTTCTCAAACTTTTGACTCCAAAGCCCCCTATTGTTTTCAACCATATCCACAGACCCACTCACAAAAACGTAATTTCTCTCAAATGAAATATTTTATATCTTTAAACTCTTAAAAATAGAGGTTCTTGACGATGTCATTGAAGAACCGTTTCACTGTTTCATTAAAGAATAGTTTCATAAGAACCTTTAACCTCCGAGGAACCTTTTTGTTTCACAAAAAGTTCTTTGTTGGGAAAAACATTCTTCAGATTAGAAAAAGCTAAGAAAGAGATGGTTCTTTAGAGAAACTTTGACTGAATGGTTCTACATGGAGACTGTAAAGCACCTTTATATTTAAGAGGGTAAATAAACTGGAAATGATTATTAATCATAAAAATGGCCAAGTTATAAGAAATAATAATAAGTAATAATAATAATAAGTTGTACACTTGTACGGAAACAGAAATGTATGTGTAAATGTTTACAGGAAAATCTCTATTGTAATTCTTTGTTACTTGTGATCTACAATTCTGCCTCGTATCTGTCATACTGCCATGTTGGCCGGAACTGCACCCAAGATTTTCATCAACTGTTGCACTTTTGTGTATGGTTGAGTGACCATAAGGGGCTTGATTTGCAATATCTTGTTTTTTAGATTTAAAAAATTGAATTTCAATGCTAATTTTGTTTTATTTTAAGGCAACCTTGAAAGTCAGCTGGGGCCCCCTTTGAGAACCACTGCTTTGGATCAATAGGTTTTTTAAGATCATGAGAGACATTTTAAGTTAAGTGACCCTGAACTTGTCAACTGTAGTGTATACATGCAGTCTTAGTTAAATAATGGACTCTTGAACACGCACACACAAAATATTCATCAAACATCAAAACTGTCTAATCCGTGTGTAACAAAATTCCATTCCAAACAACTTTCATACAGACACAGTGTGGTTGCAAAAGGTTTCCTGTAGATGGCAGCTGCAACCCAACACAGTTAACAAAACCAACACTGTAAGCACACATCAGACTGGTTCAAAACTGTGCAAATGTCATAGTTCTGACCGCTCAAGGTCACAGTATCTCAACAAGAAGGACACATAACAGAAAACAATACAATTAAATAAAAAAAAATAACAAACTGTGAACAACAATAAATGCCCATAAATTGTATAGATATGTGCATTCTAAAATATATTGATTGACAAGTGTATAAAGTACATCATTTAATAAAGGAAATGAGTCCCTAAAGCTATGACTATACCACATGACTCTTTCACACAACAACAGTTTTTATGCCGGCTACATAATATTACACAAAACAAACTGTGATTAAATGGGAAATAATCTCATGTGAAGTATTGCATAGATCGTAGGGGGTGCAAGGAAAAACCTGTTCAACATCAACAGAGTCTAATTCAATTGGGAACACTGTCTGGTTATATGTCCCATGATAGAGTACACAGATATGTCATGTATATAGGTTAAAGATGCCAATATAAATATCTTTCTGGATGCAGGCTAGAAAAACCAACGGTTGCCTTTTGATTAATCATACACAAGCAGTTTACCTATAAATGAAAACTCATTTCCAAATGACTTTTTCTCCATGAAACACAAAAGAATAGGAGAATCTTTTTTCAACACAGTTCATGGTGAACAAAAAACACCAGAAAAGCACTACTTAACTCATGCTCTATATTGCAGGTCTTTTAAAAGCATACAAGAGATGTATGTGAGGAACAGGCCAAATGTTAATTTCCTATAAACTCAAACTTGGCAGTAGACATGTGTCAGTATTCAATAATGCAATATTTGCGATAATGAATACATTAGTATTAACGCGCACAGTTTAAAATACTGTCAATAAATAGAAGTACCTTATTAGCAAAATTGCTTAGATTTCAAGAATGCACATTAGCATCCTTTCTATCAACAAATTTAATAGAGACTGAATGAAAATATTCGGGGGCTTCAAATATTAATACAACAAACAGTAAATTACATGAAAGTAACTAAAAAATGGATTCTGTTATCGTCAAACAGAAGTCAAATACGATCAATATTTATCTGGACTAAAACACACCAGCCCAAAAAATATAGGCTTAAAATCCAGAGCTGAATCTATATTATTGTTCTTTACAGTTATGTTCTTTTGCATTGAATTGACTTGGTTACTTAATACATTGTTATTTATTTGTAATTATTTAAAAAACGTTGTGAAATATATTATTAAGAGAAGTACACAGACGCTTGCCTAACTTGTTTCTGTAAAATAAATATATACTTAATAGTACAGTATTCCGCGATCATTGTGAAATAAAATAAAAACCGTTACATGTCTACTTGGCCCTGCCTGTGATATCAGTAATGCGCACACACTCCCTGTAAACTGTCATTGCATAAAGATTCTCCAAAACTATTCGTTTGCATTCTATAAACAAACAGCAAATTAAAGGTGAAGAATGAACCAATTATAACTAAATTTTCATTGTTAGGTAAACCATTACTTTTACCACAGTCATAAAGCTTGTGCAGCCTCATAACACATTTTAGAAGCATGTCATAAACCTGGAATAATAATCGCTGTCAGAGCTCTATTTTAAAATTCCAACACAGCAGCACTGCCAACGTGCTTTTTCAGAAAGGAGCTCTAATATAGAGCGCTCTGTTCAATAAAGTGCAGTCCAAACAATAAGGCTGTCAAAGACGTGAAGAGATTTGCTTTGAATACTATGCTAGGTTAATGCTGTGGAAGTTCGCTAAGAAAAAAAAGTGCATATTCACTTGACATTACTGTATTACTGCATAATGTTTAGGTCTGAAAGTGCTTTTGTGATGCAGGGAACGATAGGTCTAAAATTATACAAAAGAAGAAATGTGTATTAAATAAATGTTATTTTGGATAAATAGATACAGTATGTTATAAACAAGTATGCTAAAAAAAATAGAAGTTTGAAACTTTTCAGTCGATTGTTCTAAATGAAATTTGTAACCCAAAAAGATTTCCTCAAATTTCACAAAAAGTGAGTTTACACTGGCCTGACTGCTTAAAAAATCATCAAGCAGATCAGAGATCTTCAACAGAGTGTTGTGATGTGTGTTGCCTCTGACACCTGAAGCTGCAATGACAACCCACAGACATCCACTCAATCACACCACGTTCACGTCCGTCCAAGCCTCCGATTCATCCACGGCTACAGGGGAAAACATCAGGTCTGCTGGACCAGCCTGCGATAATGAGGCATGACTTTATTCTCCGGCAGGTAAAGCGCCATTTCTAGAGCCACCAGCACAGTGAACTCGAACACAATCAACTCTCGACGGCTTATCCGGAATCTCTCCTCCAATTTCTATAGGGAGAGAAAGCTAAAATTATCCTTATGCTTAATGAATGACTGAACATACACAATACTTATGAACAAAGATCACTGAAAATGTAAAAACATTAATTTTGCACTTGACACAAAGAAGCACAAAATCGAGATTAATGACAGGTGCAAAAAAAAACCACTCACATCAATCAGCTGTTTGACTTCCTGTTTCTTTAGGTCACTGCTGATCTTGGCGGCGAGCAGGAGGCACGCGGCCGTCACCAGCTTCCTGTTCTGCTTGTTCAGGTGCCCCTGTAGAACCAGCTTTTCGAAGTACACAAACGCCATCGCTATGGTGACCGGCTGCAGACCAGACTCCTCCCCCACTGAGCGAATTTCTCTCTTCAAGCTGATGATGGAGACAGGAAGACATAAAACATTAATCTGGGAAGATTTCATTATGACTTTTTTGTTTTGGAGTGCTCTCCATCCACACTGACAGCAATGCCAGTACAACATTGAGTTGCGATATTATTCTATTGTTTTACATTAAAGTTTTAAAGGCATGTGATGCGTGTGAACATAGTTTTTTAACAATATGGCTATTAATTCCTTCTTGTGTTTTTACTTTGGAAAAACATTACTTTCCTACATACTATTATAAAGCTTATATAATACTTATTACTCCAGTACATTGGATATATACATGTCTTTTTTTTACCTTTAGCACATAAAAATTCTTATACTTAATTACTTTTACTCAAGTGGTGAAGTAAAGTTTTTCTTAAGTTATAACTATAAAATATAGTACAGATATACTTGATATAAAATATACTTGAAGACAGTAAAATTACTTAAGTACTGTACGGCTCTAGTCCCAGTATATAAAGCAGATATAGAGAAACATCATATGAAAACCGAAAAAAGGCACTAGCTTTCTGTCTCTGCCTTGTCTGCGTCATTACCTTCTGATTTTGCTCAGCGTGAGCTTGATGTGGGGGAATTTTCCTTTAAATGTCTCATTCATGTCTTTCTTTAGATCTGATGGTTTGACGTACTCTATTACCGTCGTCTGTGTGTTTGAGGGAGAGGGAGACGGAGAGAGAGAGAGAGAGAGAGAGAGAGAGAGATAGAGAAGGTAAATCATAAGGATACACATTAGTGACATACAATATAGAATAGATTATAAGAACATTTCAAAACTATACATTAAATGTGTTTGATGGATAAATGTTATGTTTATCTGTGTCTGTAGGTCAGCGCACAGCATTTCACAACACAAAACCTCTGTGAAAAGTGAAAATATTCAGCAAATTATGATTAAAAATCCAATGAAACCTTTTATCATCAAATCCAAATAAAAAAGGATTAAGATTATACTTTGAACACAACATTTTTGAGTATTTTTCATTTGTTAGTATTTTGCATGTTTTTTCTCTGGTCAGGACATGGTGTTATGCACAACAGTGGCATTTTCAGTGTTGTTTCTTATAAGCCCTGTTTCGTTTTAGCATCTCACCATGTATGATGCAAATATGAGAACTCTTTTATGTTTCCCACATGGCCACTGGGGGTCACTAAGCAGGTTGGGGTCATAATCGATGTCCTCAAGGCCTTGAAAAGAGAAAAAACAAATCAGCCAATCAAACCACAGATTACAAAACTTATGCTGCGTTTAAAGCGTTTCTAAAGTATTATTGTTCCGTGTTGACCTATCGTAGCAATTTTCAGCCACGCAAACAGTACAACAGCTGACACATGCGCTGCTAATGAAGGGTTGTTAAATATACAGAGCTAAAAGAGCAGTGTTTGTGACACACATACTTATTTAAATACTTAAAATAGCAGCATTAGTAAGAATGACATCACATCTGCGTCTGAGCCGATGTGATAATGACCGTGGCTGTCAGGCTGATTGAAATATCCCAACTCACACTGTGAATCATTAAGTATTAAAAGCTTTATCAAGCCCCCATCGGTTATTATTACACACGCTTCTAGAAGTCTACGTGAGGTTTTTATAAGTACAGCTGTATGTGTCAGTGTGTGACATACCCAGGTCCACGCCCACAGCGCTGTTGAGGCGGGAGGGTGGATAACTGCGAGGGATGCTGTTTCTGGAAAAGGGCACGGGTAGAGCGAGATCCAACGAGGGCTTGTGGCGGTCCAGAGCGTTTGTGGGGTACAGGAACTGAGCGTACGACACTGTCTACACAACAAATAAGATCATAACCACCCGTCAGTCAGCCTGAGACATCCTGACAGTCTCTTTCAGCACCTGGGGCGCATCGAGTGAGGAGATGTTGGGTCCGCTGACAATCTCTCTCAGAATGATTGACAGGTGAAGCGAGAGCGCTTACCCTGCCGTACATGCCCAGCTCCACTCCCTCCAGGCCAGGAAACATCTCTAGTGAGGTGGATATCCCGCCAGAAGAGTGTCTCCGACGCTGGCCGTCCAATAGAGGGTCACTGAGAAGAAAAAGAGAGTTATTGATGTCATTTTTGACTAAATTATACAAATTTTTGACTCTGTGACAGTAAATGTCCATTCATAGTTGACTTAAAATACAGGCATCCAAACCTTTCTCTTTTCTCTCCTGACTGAACCGAGCTGTGAGAAACTGTGTGTGTAAGCACTGACACACTTGAATCTCCTATCTATACTTATGTCATGTTTGCGTAAATGGCTATGCAATTGTCCCTCTCGTTTTATCTATTTATGGACATACACCAGAAAATTAGGGGAAAGTATGAAATAGAGGGAAAAAAGTTTTTCCCAAGGTCTGTTTCCTTGTTCCAGTATTTTCTGGATTGAGGGAGGGGGGTTGATGATGCTGTCATGCCATCTCAGGGACGTGGGAAACATTCTATCCGGTCGTATTTGTCCTGAAACCCAGCCTCGATCCAAATTCCCAGAGAAGAGCAGAAAGACCTCATGAACTGACCATCCATCGTACAATGTTATGCATTTGACAGATGCTTTTATTCAAAGCAATGTACACAGTATAGAGCATTTCTAGACATATGATTTATCAACTCGTAGGGAGCTACCTTACTGTATAATGCCGGAACTGAACACTGGCCTGACTTCTTACATCACCATTTCAATGTAAATCTAACAGATTCAAAACACTCCGCAAAGACAGCAAGTTGCCAACAAACATTGTACCACACAATAGACATGCTGGAGACTCAAATCACAAGTGAAGTTTAACATAAGCATTTTCCAGGACCGCCAGACTAACTTGCAGTCAAATAACCAGGCCGGGATTCAAACTCGGGTCACCCGTGCTCTATGTGATAAATGTCTTGAGCACTGTCCACACGGCCACAGGCTCCGAACCGAGTATAATTTTTAAAGTATCTATATAGTCAATTATTTCTTGAGAAAATTCAAAGTGCTGATCAGTGTTTACTCTTAACAAGTGGTAGGCGTATTACCCAAAACTTGGATGCCACACTGAAGTAATAAATTAAGTAACTGGTGCTCTAAATCATTTATAATTGAAAACTACATAGTAAACATGACATAAGAAATAAAATATGAAGACAAGATTAAATGCAATGTTTAAGTGTATGTTCATATGTGTGGTTGTTAAGTAGTGCATCTGTGAAGCAATGGTCACCTCCTTTGCACATTAGTATGTCGCGGGACTTACACACTTTTTGCTACACACTAAAATGTATAAACTTTCCTACAACAGAAACAGAAAACACTTATAAGCAGAAACATAGTATAAGCAGACAAACTGGGATGCTGCACAGATATTTGGTAACACTTTAGTACAGGGACCAATTCTCACTATTAAAGGAACGATATCGTTTTTTTTACGAAGATCTATGGACAGAAATGCAATATAATATACAAAACTATTTCTTCAGAGGTGTATAAAGACCTTACATGTTATGTTTCTAATACCCCAGAATAAGCTGTTTATATCTACACACAGAGCGGCCCTACATACATTGAATTCGCCGCCATGTTTTGTAAAGCAGCCCTAGACAGACAAACAACTCATCAACGCGTGTTTCCTCTTATTCTCCACTGCGGTATAGTAGTGAGTACGGATCATACTCTACGGGTCGGAACACATGTGACCCGCGGATTAAATGTAAGTTTATTCATAATTGAGTAAGAGGGTAAGACGTGCTCTCCCTAAAGTTTAAGCGACAATGCGCTCTCTCTCCAGTATCTCCAGATAAGCAATGACGCTCAAAACTGCTCCGTCACACAGCTAATGTTAGAACAAAAAAACAACATTTCTTGGTTCTAACAAACAGAAAAAACTATTTACTCACATACTCATCCGAATAAAAGCAAACTTCTTCTATTTTGAGACGATCTTTCTCTCCAATGACTCCCTATGAGTCTATCTCTGCTAAAAGCCTTAATAGTCTTTGAAATATTGGCGCAGGTACTAGCTCCTGCATGACTTTTATCCTTCTTTTTTATGCTTCAAATTCCATAAACCTTTTATTTTATGTAATAAATACGACATCACTCTTTGTACAGTCTTTCTAATGCCCGCATGATCTCTACTCTTCTCTGCGTCAACATGAGAATGACATCTGTTTGTACCATGGTGGCCACCGTCGTGTTAGGACTGAGCTGTAAATCAAAAAGTGTGTCTTTAACAATTTGCTTATTAGCATGCATATTATAAGAATATTGGCTGTTTATTAGCACTTGTAAAGCACATATTCTGCATGACCATATTCTACATCACTAATCCTACCCAATACCTTAACCTAACAATTACCTCACTAACTATTAATAAGTACTTAATCGGGAGTTATTGAGGTAAAGTCATAGTTAATGGTTTGTTAATAGCAAAAATTTAACATTTACCCATTTTACCGCAATTTGGATGCACCATAATAGCCATATGAAAACACACTAAGAGAATATAAAGAGATGCCAATAAATACATAAAAAACATAAAATTCCTTTCATTGCTCCGCACAAGAAACAAACAAATATATGTATCGGTTATTCTTTATTTTAGGCAATCTATACTGACTCTATGGATACCATTGCACATTTCTGTAAAAGTTGCTTGGCACCAAACCATTCTTCAACAATTAATCCTCACAATATTCAACCAAATGTGACCTTTCATTGAAGTATAAATGTATGTGTGTGTGTTCTGTACCTGATGTGGAAACTCTCTCCATACGGCAGGACTGAGAAGGCAGCGCACAAAGATCTTTTGGCGCAGATGAGTACAATCCTGCAATGAACACAAGAAGACAGAATTACACACACATTTTAAATCACACACCTCTAATCTCTCAGTATATTCAGATCACCAATGAGAACAAGCACAACACCTGTGACACCATGAAACGACAGCCTTTCTAAATACTGATACATTCTCTCTCACACACACACATACACACACGCAAGAATGAACACAGTCAGAACACCTGCATCCTCAGCCTCAGAGAGGCATTTCTCTCACAGTCTCATACACAGTCATACCGTGAACATAACTTGCAAACAAAACACTTAAAATAACAAGTAAAATAATTAAATTGAAAAAATTAAATTGAAAACCTACTTAAAAATAAACACATACGGCCCTCTTGTGTAAAGCCAAACCTCCACAAACACACAAAAGTATGGTGGTATCTGTGGCACCAAAATTGCGATTTAAAATGCGATTTGACTACTATTAAAAAAAAGAGCTAGGTTTGTTGAGTTGGTTTTAACAGCATGCATCAAAGAAAGACCAAGGAAAATCACAAACTATTGTAACATTATCCCACTGTTTATTTAAAACCACTTAGACTGTGGCCATTTTTTTTAAATCAAGTTGTCATGCAAAAATGTCATGACAAATTAAGAGAATAACAGCAGTATCTTAAATAGTTAAATTAACAAGTATAAACAAAACCTTAAACCTTTAAGATCGCAAACACACTGTAAACAATTACAGTTATGTATGGCGTCTGTTATTTTGCCGTACCTTTGTGAAAATGTGTCGTAGGGTGTGCTTATTTCAAACGCGTGAGCAATTGAAGTTTGCTTGGATGTCAGTTGTGCTGGTTGTTGCGACTAAGTGGGTTTATCTGTGGACTTTTTGGCCTTACATTCATCATAGAATAGTCTTTGATACCTCTGCAGGTGTTGATAGAGATTGGTCGTGTTGCCTCGCGAGGTCGACACAGACTTTCAAAATAATTCCAAACTTATTCGTTGCTTTTTCACTTAGGTACCAAGTCATCTGCTTTTGCAGGACTTTGCGCTTCAGCAGACATGACGTTACTTTGTTGCGAATTTGAACTGCTGCTCCCGGTCGCGTTCATCTTTTCCAAATGACGTTCTTTGCTAATTCAGAAGCATGTACAGTAGAGATGCGCGGATAAGCTAAAATGTCACCCGCATCCGCTGCTTCAAATAAATTATCCACCCGCCCCCACGTATAATTTTCTCTGATATATATATATATATCACACACATGATACCATATAAGAGATACCAGTCTTATGGCTTTCATATACATACAGTGCCTCACAATCGTTGCATATTACATACTCAGCACTTGATTCATATGAATAATGTTAAAATGCTCCCTATTGGTTAAACGTAAAATTGCAGAATCAAACTGTCAAATACTACGTAGGTGCTTTTTATCATATTTAAATCCCTTTTAATCGAAATAATCGCAGCCGTTCAAATTGCGATTTCGGTTTAAAAACGATTAATCATGCAGGCCTACCTTAACATCAACTGCCTTAAAGTTCCCATGAAATCCCAAATTATTTGTTTACTTTGTTAGCCCACATTACTAGTTTTGTGTTGAACAGTTCATCTGTGTATGTCAATTCACAAAAATTCTCTGTAATCTTTAATCAAAATCTGAAAACTTTCCGTTTGAAAGCTTGGGGAAGAACATCTGTTGACTCCTCCCCAACAGTTGTCACTCCGTAACAAAAGTCCTGAATGAAACGCCCGCTTTCCTATAGATCCAATCAATTTGCAGTGGAAAAATGCCCGGCATGTATTTTTCTAGTTCAATGTTCCTTTCAAGCTGAAATCGATCACAAATACTGGCAACTTCTAGTTCACAGGCACTCCTTCAGTATACATGAAGCAACCCATCAGATTTATTCCCTACGCCAAAATTTACCACAATTTCCAATAGTTATCTGTTATTTTATATAAAGTCAGATAAATTAAACTAACAATGTTTCATATAATACATTCGGTATCATTTTATCTTAAACTCAGGTCATCTTAAGAAGTTACCTGGATTAAGATGATAATGATAGACCCATGAAGAAAATAGAAGTTAGAAATTCAGACTTTATTAAGACTGAAATCTAAAGGAAATCTGTTTAGTTATATACAACCTACATTTTATGTGTATCTTTAAAAACAAGAATCCTGCATTCACCTCATAACCTCGGCCCGACGGATAATGAGTTTGATTTGAAGAGGAGAACAATTTCCAATGACCCGTCATGAAAAAGACAATGTTATAAAAACATTCAGGTCTTTACAAAAACAGTCATTGCTTAAAATCAAGGAAGCAGACTTCAGGCCTGCCATCGTGGTTTTAATAAACTATCTTTCTAGACACGAGGAGTTCTGTAACTTGTTGTATGCTTATTCATCTTTACGCTTAAAATGACATTTTGTGCAATGCACTTCCTTGTACAAATAATCATTCAGGTGTTGAAAGTATTTGTGTAGAAACTGTGAGTGATATGTTAATAATCTTACATAAGCACAGCATAAAGCAAGTGTTGAGAATTACTGCCAAACAACATCCTGCCTTGTGAGGAAAGAATGATTCAGGGGGAAAACATGACAAGTGAGGGAAAAGACAGAGCGACACACGCACAGACATGATCAGAGAAGATGACATAGACCCAGAGCCAGATGACACAGACCAGCTATAGAGCTGTTATCACTGGTATAGACTCCTTCAAAATACATGCATGCACGCACGCACAAACAGAGAGAGAGAGAGATTAAGTGTATAAACACACCTGCTGCCCCTGGTGTCATACTGCCTCATGTTCTTAATAAAGTGAACTTTCTTCGTGGAGCGTGGACGAGGAGAACCAGATGGATTCCGACTCCTGAGAACAAAAACAGAGAGACAGGACATGGGTGACACATCTATCGGAACATTTAGCAAAAACTTACTGGCTCATATTTGGCTTCACTTAACCACTTTTAAATAAAATAAGCCAATGATTAAAGACAACACAAGACTTTTTGACTTTTGAGCAACATCAGTCGCTACAACATACGGAAAACAGCCCAAATACCCTGAGATGTTGAGACCAAACTATTTCAACGCACAGCATTACTTATCTATCTAAATGAAGACATTCCATTGTTTTTATACATACATTCATGCAAACATTTAGTACATTTATACCACTGTTAATTAATTATGTCACCATAACCCTAAAAATCTTTCTGCATTTTTTTTAATTTGGAGAAAACATTATTTACTATACTTTGTAATGTTTTTTTTATAAATGAAGACATTCCCAAAGGGAGTTTTGCTCAGATTTTTTAAAGGACCCATTGGATGAAATAAAAATGTTTTCTCTATTTAAGAGCTATAAACGGGTCCCCGGTGCATCTTGCAACCCAGACAACATGAAAAACAAGATCCCAGTAACTTTGTTTTAGTAAGCCTTTCCCTCCAAACATGTGAGAAATCAAACCGTTCAGATTTCGCTCCTGATGTGACCTAGACGCAGGCTTTTAGTATTATATCACCGCCCCTTAATCTACACAATTCCACCCACGGCGCTGCTGCCATTGTTGTTTTCACAAGAGATAGTGGTGTACGTGATGCCATGGCTAAAGTTTGTGGACAAACATGCAATGTAGTTGCTGCACAGACCTAACCTCGGAAGAGACAGGAGATTGGGTTTCATTCTATTTTAAGTGGAAATCCCTCAGAAACCATAAGTAAAAACCTGCTTGTTTGCGCAAATCACTTCAAGCTGGGGTACTATATCAACCTGGGACAGTACAAGCAGGATTAGCTTCAAAGTTGTTCTTCAAGAGGGATCGAGACCAACTGAACGAGACAAAGCTGCTGATGTGAGTAATATTTATCAACAGTCTGAATTGACATACATATACCATATATCTTGGAGGATTACGTTAGCATATGATAGCGAAGGGAGCTAATTAAGTCACGGGCTAAATAGAACATTCAAAGCCAGTGTTAAAGTTGCTCTATATTTATATGTGTTTTGGCAAATAGGCATTTGGAGTTTAGCTGTATGTATGTTAATACATTATGTGCGTTAATATGTTCAGCAAGCTGTTTGTTTTGCTATTGAACAGGGGGAACACTGCAGACAGTTTCGTTTGCGTCTAAAATAATATGTCCTGAAAAATCTCTATACTAGTTATGCTCTCACGTTGTGTGTGTAACTTTATAGCTTGTCAACAGTAAGCGCTAAAATCCACTTTATTCCGCTGAGATCTGCAGGTGCGCATTCCGTGGATTTTAGGCAAAAATACACGCTTGTGCGTGAAACTAAACTAACCGCAGAGAAGTTCAGGAAACATAATCTAGCTAAACCATTGCCATGGCAGTACTACACGTGTGTTTTGCTGACACCCCGGGCGGAAGGGGGGTGGGGTGTGCTGTAACTCATTATCATTTAAAGAGACATGGACCCCAAAATGGGTTGCTGAAAGCAAAGCGTTTTTTGACGAGGTTTTGTTTTACACAGCAATTGAGTGTTTTTAAGCAAAATATGTTGAAGACATTACCTGAAGACCCTAATAATTCATATCAACTTGTTGACAGTGCTCATTTATTGAGTTCTTTAAGACTCAATAAATGACACATATTTCAAGCTATAACTGGCTATGGGTCAGATTTTTTAGAATAATTAAGTCACTTTGCATTCTCACCTTGTCTAAACGCGTGAACCTTTGCTTTCACAAGCATTCATTCATTTGTTTTGCATTTTGATTTTGTATCGAAAGCTTAATTGATGTGACAAATGATTGCCTGTTTCTCTTCTTCATGTGTGCGTGTCATTATGGCTAATGAAACAGGCTGTAATCTACTCTGTGTGGCACCTCCATTACAGCTCACTGCAGTTACATCAACTTAAAAATGATTTACTTTAAATTAAACCTTTTTTGATAGGCAAAATGTTGATTACATCGTTTCGATTGTAAAAAAGGTATTTGTGTTACAAATGGAAAAATGTTTCAGAGGCTTACAGCTTGATATAAGAGTCAGTTTAACATTTTAGAGATTTGATATATAAGAGACAAAACTATTTTTTGGAAAACTAATAAATTTACTGCAGTCACAATAAGTCAAATTGTTAATTTCAGGTTGTCTCGGCTATAGACGGTTTAATTTGATGCACGCGCCAGGTCTGAGTTAACTTCCGTTCTGTGTTTGGTACAACAATTTCATTTTTATGTTTATTATTGTATGCTAATTAGGGATTTAACAATATTATCAATATCGTGTGATCGCAATAGCAGAATTGTCTCAATATTATCGTGGTCACATGACTGTATGAAACGATAGGTCTTCCAGGCCTAACATAGAGATTGGTCGAAAAAATAATGAAGTTACCTTTGTTAAGGTCCATCGGGTGCAACTATTTTATTTTATAAAAGGGATTTTTTTCATTCGATCAATCTCATAATATAACATATACCTCTAAGCAACATATATGATTGGAGGATAAAGAAAAGAGGATGCTTATGGCATGTTTCCAAGTCATAATTTGTCATTTAAATATTGAAATAAATATTGTACAGTTAGATATTGTTACATCCCTAATGTTAATGGTATTAAATAAAATCTATTTACTTACAGATTCTGTGTGGAAGTCTACCAGAAGTTAAAGTGATAGTTCACCCCAAAAGGAAAATTCTGCCATCATGTACTCTTGTCATGTCAGACCTGTATGACTTTCTTTCTTCCGCAGAACACAAAAGAAGATATTAGGAAGAATGTTTCTAATTGGCCACCATTCACTTGCATTGGTTTTGTGTCCATGCAATAGAAGTGAATCGGGGCGGGTGCTGTTCGGTTATCAGCATTCTACAAAATATTTACATTCACGCATTTGGCAGACTTTTTTATCCAAAGCGACTTACACGGCATTATAGTATGCATTTGTTTCAAGTATGTGCAATCCCTGGGATCGACCCATGACCTTGGCATGGCTAGCGCCATGCTCTAACCACTGAGCTACAAGAAATATCTTCTTTAATGTTCGCGGAAGAAAGAAAGTCATAAAGGTTGGACATGACAAGAGGGTGAGTAAATGATGACAGAAATTTCATTTTTAAGTATGGGCAAGATAACGTTTGTTTATGCTGTTTCTGCCGAAACAGTCTATAGAAGTTCAGTTTCACTATGAAAGCTGCTTTCCCATTGTTTTCATTTTATTTTGGGGCTTATTGCCATTATGCAGAGACAGTGCAGAACAACAGCAAATGAGGGCGACTCATTGCAGGTTTGAATTTGCATCAGCCTGTGACTCAGACTTTGTTTGTCCATTTTTTTTTTTAAGTAATTAAAAAATGTGACTTTTAATCAACCCAACTGTATGAGAACGCTAAGAGCTTTGCAATTCTTTGAAAAACATGGATTATTATGAAATGTAATATTAGGGGATCACGAGTTGTGTAAAAACACAAAATCTTTAAACAGATTGCATTCTGGCAGAGAAATCTGCCCGTAGGTTTACGTGTGTTTCTGCAGTTACATAATCTTGAGCCTCCGTGTGTGTTTCCTTTAGCCCTACATAAGAATCACAGATTTCTGCCACATGCCTGAGTCAGAAAACCAGGGCGCGTCTCCCTTCTGTTTGCATTGAAAAGTATTACACAACCCTAGTGTGCCAGACAAACGCACATAAACAAACAACCCTCCATCTGCTCAGCCGTTTACGTGGTGACGCTCACTCCCCCCATAATCTAAATTACTGTTATCATAACCCAAGGCGAGGAAACGCACCTGTGTGCGGGCGAGCGAGAAAGCAAAGGAAATTTGAAGACTGCAACAGAACACAAATGAAAAAAAGCACAATGAACTTTGAAGCACCTGCCAGCTTGGAGTAAAACCTCAATCCCTCTCTGCCCATCTGTCTCTAGCTCCATCCCACCATTTCATTTTACTCTCCTCTTCTTTTTCCCCGTAAATCCCCAACTCCAGAAAATGAGATGAGACAGAACTGAGACATAAACTTGGTGAGGTGAGACAGCAGTCAAACCTTGACGCAAGGAGCAACAGGAAAATATCCGGTTTTAGATTAATAAGCAACAAAATTGACATTCTTTTCCTACAAATGAGTTTCTCTGAGTCACTGGGGCTCCAGACAAACATCAGTTAAGGAGCCATTGGGTCCTAGGGAAAAATGCAGGCGCCAAATTTTTTTTTAAGAGCCACATAACAAGAACTTCCATTTTTTTGTCACATTCTTTTAGTTATCCTGTTGTGTGTAAATCGTCCCTCTCATAGGTTTTTCGCATATAAAGTTTTTTCAAATAGTTTTTACTCATTAGCATTGTCATACAGAACCTGCAGACTTTTTTGTCCATTTCACCCTAAAAATTGGGAATAACCTACAGAATTTGTATAAATATGTGTAAATGTGTTCAAATATTCTTAAAATGCTGCCTGTTGATGCTGAGACAGATTAAACTCTGAACACTCCGGACCAAATTAATTTGAAACAACAGAAAACGTGCATTTAAAGACCATTATACATTACAGTGTAAGAAAAAGTATTTATTTGATTGTTTATAGAGTTTAAAGCAAAACGAAAGGGCTTGTTATGCTACTGTGTGACTTTAGTTTGAAATAACACTTTTCCACATGTTCACAACACGTATAGATACTGTATCTTCAAATAAAATTTGAGAGAATTCGCCTGTCGTTCATTCTTGCTATGAACGGACTAGATTTGTTTTTTTATACATTTTGAAAAGAACTGGGAGATCTGCGGGCGCTTATTTTGTGCTGCCTCATCACATTGGTATGCTGAATGTGGAAAAACGGAGAGCAGAGTGCTGGCGCTGAACATGCGGGAAAAAGCCCAGCTACTGATGTAACCGGTAACTCGCAGCGCTCCTGCTACGGTCCGGCATGGGAGTCGAGTGCATCCACCACTAGAGCACCTCGTGAGGTGCACCTTCCCTGAGACCAGCACAGCTCCCTCTCTCGCAAGCCTGGCATATTGTAAGTGCTGTGCTCCCGTTGTAAAACGAGTAAATTTGCATGGCCGCCAGTTGCAAATGCGACCGTTTTAGAGCCCTGGGTAAAGCGGTTGGTCTTTAAAAAAGAGGAATCAGAATGAATAACTGCTGATATTTTAATATTTGATTGAATTTTAAGCATCTCGCTCAGCAAAGTACATCTCAAAAACAAAGTTTTCTCTTTTGGATCAACAAAGCTGTGCTCAACAATCCATTTCAAACCTCTCTCTATGCAGTATCTAAAAAGGTGGGTTATTTATCTCATAATCTCAGGTCCGGCAGGTCCCTGCCTCTCATTACAGAGGATCAATGATGGTTCCTGGCAGACTGGACGCAGTTTGGCCACAATGACGTCACAAAGCTTTGAATAAATACCCTGCCGTAATCCTGCCCACACTGGACATGCAGAGTATTAGAGAACTGAGAGAACATATGGCCTGATTCCATTCCCCCCATTGGATGAAAGATTCAGACTAGGCTGGATTATAAAGGCTGAAGATTAAAAACACTATTTTACAATCTAGAGAGGAAGTGGCTTAGAAGATGAGTGGGTGAAATGTCAGGCCACAGTCAGTGGGCTCGCTGGTTACAGCTTGAGATGCATTCATGTTTATTTTCTATTTTCTAGCATTATTTTAATTGTGCTGCATATGTCTTTATGCTATTTGGGCTATGTTTTGGTCTCTTTTATAAAAATCTCTTTTTACATTGTTTAAAGATGTCTTTTTCGATATCATATTGTTTACTTATTGTCCAGACCAGTGCTTTCTCTGTGTTCCTGGCTCAATGTCATGTTGCTTATCCATAAAGTGTGAATGCTGTAAACTTTTAATAGGGGTGGCAAAGGAAACGGAGCATCTGAGATCATAAAAGCGCAGCTCCACATAAAGATCTGACTAAATCATTCTATTTCTTGTGTTTACTGTGAATTCTCCTTAGGTAAATGAGATTTCTCTATGAGCAACTTTTAAAATGACACTAGATCTCTATAGCAGTGGTTCTCAAACATTTTAGTTGTAACGCCCCCTTTTCATAATTTAAAGATTAACTAAATTAAATATTGGGCTCGGGTCGCATTTACAGAATGAGGAACTATTCATTAAGTCTTTCTTTTTTCTTAAGATATTTTTATGATATTTTGGTGGTTTTATTCACAATAAAAATCTGTTTGCAAAAAGACTGTTCAAAAACAATTTCAACCCCTTCAAAAAACATGCCTTTCGCTGTCCTGCGTCATTCTCCTCATGCAAAAAATTTGAACTTTTCATAGAGTAATTTACTGTAAATAATTTATTTTAGTATTCAAGGCACAGTAATAAAATGTGTTTAAGCTCCAGTGTGTGAATTTTAGCGGAATCTTGTGGTGAGGTTGTGAATTGGCTTTATCAGCCTTTATAATCACTACGGTGGCTGACACAGAACAAAAATGTTGTCACGCTTTCGCTTTTTTTTGCTGAAGGAAATTTTCATTTATTTATGAAATGCGCTCTTTAGAGCAGTTTGTCCATTTAGGGCAGGGGTGTCCAAAGTCAGGCCGGGGGATGAATTTTAAACGGCCCGCAGCGTGTCTATAATTTTTTTCTTAAGTCGGCCCAAAAATCAAATCGTGCACATTATACAATGTCAACAGAAGGTGGCAGCACTAGATTTTAGGGCCAATTGTTGTGAAAGGCCGAGTGAGTGACAGTTGAACCATTAGGATGCCACAATGGCCACGTACAAAACGTTTATTAACTTTGCCTTGCTTGCAACACTATCGCACGGAGAATTTAAGAAATATCATCCGACATCAAAAAACAAGTGACAGAACGCGGGCATAATTTCGATCATTTTTCTTTGGCATGTGATGAGAGTGTTGATATTTCAGACACAGACCGCAGTTCCATCCGTCGCACTGATTTGTTCAGTTTTCAGGTGATGATTGTTACAGTGTTATTGTAACCTGTTTACCGAATACTTAAAATGTATTCTTTTCTAGTGTCACTTAACTCGAGCTTAGCATTTTCATCAGTATGTTTTATCCATATTTTACATTAATGCAGTATACATAATTGTTTAAAACCTATGATGCTTTGTTGAGTTTGCAGGTAATTGTTAATAATCTATAATTTTTTTACTTGTCACAATTCGTTGAGATATAACTTTCTCTCTACACATTGTATACATTTTGTTATAAATCAGTTTGTTATCGATTAAACCCTGATGTTTGTTGGCCTATGATCCCTCCATTGAGGTGTTGAATTTGAAAGTGACTGTTAAAATGTTACCTTTAACTACTATAGTGTCATACTTCATTTGAGCTAAACTTTTCATACATTCTTTTTCATACATACTTTATTCAATTTATGTGATGCTGAAGTTTTGTTTTTATATGTGCTCGGACCTAAAAATAAATTATTGTTAATTTAGAGTTGCATTTTATTATAATGACCATGATTAGCAAAATGCACGAAAGCATTAAAAAATAAAAGTATACGGCCCCCATTTGTATTGACAAAATGCAATCTGGCCCCCTTAAGAAAAAGTTTGGACACCCCTGATTTAGGGCTACTGAGAAACAACATGGTGAATTCCATGTAACGGGACCTAAGTTGTGTGTATAGAAACAGCTCATTCTAAGGTAGTAAAAACATAACGCTTCATTAGGTAAGGTCTTTATACACCTCTGAAGACATAGTTATGAATATATATTATATTGCATTTCTGTCAATAGATCCTCCTAAATATCACGCATAGCACCTTTAAATTACTGTAAACAGTTCAAGCCTCAAGGATTGAAAACGTTTACAATACACAAGGTTGTGAGTTTCACAAGCCCAGTCAACAAGCTCCTACTTGTTGGCAGTTCACAACATTTTGTTTTTGTTTTGTACATCTCTCATTGTGCTCGTGTTATCATTTATTAATTGACAAAGGAAAGGCTGTTATTAAAAATGACTTGAACTCACATTTTACTATCTGTCACTTACATGCTTCCACTACCATTGGCTGGCAGGCTGTTTCAAAGCAAGAGAAGTTTATATAGATTTAAGTTGGATGAAACATCTGAAATAAGTAATAACACAGGAATTTTTATTGTGCTATTTCAAGAACCCGTAACATTTTAATCAAGCAAGTTCATTGTATGTAGCCCTGATTTATTCTCGAGTGAGGAGACAGTTCATTCCCTCAGGCCTGCAGAGACCCTTTGAAGGGTTGAGATATGACAGAATGTCTTCAGCTTTAATCTCCGCAGGTATTTTGTGCATCAAGCAGCACACACTGCTGGAAATTGCCACACCACCCTTATATACAACACAGAGTGACCTCAAAGCTCCAACCTATAAAAGAAAGCAAATGTCTGCAGTGACTGTCAGCTTGGCTTGAATGTACTTGTCAAAACCACACCCTTTATGAGGAAAAAGGGGGAAGCGTGTTGGGGTGGAGGGGATATAGTCAACGAAACTGAGACCTCCTCTTGCTCAACAGAGCACAGAGATTATAAAACTAAACACAATGTCATTCTCGTACATGCGTGTATGACAGAGGACAATCCCTTTCACTTCCTCATGTTCAATAGATAAACCAGCATACAGTGAAAATGCACAAATGGACATTTTTAGGCAAAGTTTACACGTCCGTCAGTGTTAAGTCATCTAAATTCCAGTTAAGGGCTTGTTTGGTCTGTGGTATGTGGAAATGAAGTCTTCTTCAGATACTTTTGCGCCCCTTGAATGACATTTAAATTGTCAAACAGATTCAATCTTTGTCTGTGGTTTGACATTTCAGCTTTCTACAAGCTGTACTGTTTAGTCTGTAGCAGGAGACTACAGCATATTTTTTTAATATATTACAAATATTCTTTAATACGGTTTTCAAAACAATGTACAAAGACTTTGGAAGAAAATTTGAAAGAGGCGTGTTGCAGAACAGCTAGAACCAGAGCTGACACTTACAAATGAGTAATTCATTGTAAATAGGGGTGAATGTTTAAATAGCAAACAAATGACACATTGATTGGAGAGATACGTGTTACTTTTTCAAAATTACATTTATAAACTTCCCTACTGTGGAAACAATCGTAAATATACTTCAGCTTAAGTGACTCTTTGAAATGCCTTAAATAATGTGGGATGATGAACAAAGGAAAAAGAGGACGTTGGCAACATTTAAAAGGACAGTTCATACCGAAATGAAAATTTATTTAATTACCCTCTTGTCAAACCTGTATAATGTGTATAACTTTCGCAGCAAATATTTTAAAGAATGCCGGTAACCAAAAATTGGCGGTACCCATTGACTTCTATTGCATAGACACAAAACCAATGCAAGTCTAAAGGTGCCGTCCTTGTTCGGTTATCAACATTCTTCATAATATCGTCTTTTTTTTTTTGGAAGAATCATACAAGCTTGAAATGTCAAGACGGTGAGTGAATGATAAAGGACGTTTAATTCTTGGGTGAACTATCCCTTTGATGTCCAATGTAAACATCCTATACAAAAATGAACCATGGTTTAAGTAGAGTAATCAATGTTTTCTTTTCTTTGTATTTTAAACAATTAAAACCACAAATTTACCCTGGTCACACTAATAGAAACTAATGTTTGACCATGATATTTGTAGTAAAATTATGGCATTACAATCGTACACTCTAAAAGAATGCTGGTTTATTTTCAACCCAGCGTTGGGTCAAAAAGGGTCAAACCCAGCCATTGGGTTATAAATTATCCCAATATTACAATTGTTGGCTCAAATCGTCAAATATAACCATTTGATTTGAGTTTGTCCTTTTCTTACCCGACACTGGGTGGAAAAAACCCGCCAGCATTATTTAAAGTGTAATGAATTATCTTGTTCCTCTTTGCTATAGAACCATGATGGTTAAAACCATGGTTCAAATATAATATTAGTAAATTGACTAACTGAACAGGTGCATCTCGAAATACATGCAGATTGGGTCATATTTGTGACAAAGATCACTGCCCTCCGTGTGTCCTCAACTAAAACAGGTCAGAGAATAGTTAATGTAATCATGGCATATTTCATTATCAAAGCGACAAATATGTGGAAATATGCAGTCTTCGAGAAAATAGTAACAAATTAACTATTGCTCATCATTATTACTTGCCAACAAAGAGAAGACGAGATGTCAAAAGAAGATTGTTAAAACAGCCCAACTGCACCATGAGCACGCGATTAAAAACCGTTTTTGGCCTGGGTGGGGTGACATTGAGTTGTCAAAGTTGACTGTGGCGTCTATGATGATAAGACAATGCCTATGTCTATGAAGGCTGCTCCCTAATATCTGGAGTTTACGCAAAGTTACGGAATGCATTATATTGAGAGATCGCGAGTGACAGCGCAGAAACCTTGTAAACAACCCACCGTGGTCGAGACTCGATCGAAGAGCCGCAGCTCTGCACTGACAGCAGGGTTGGTGACTTCCGCGGTCCAAGCGGAGTGGGCTGCAGACTGCTGGGGGAGAGGAGATTCCCCTGCGATGAGAACGACGAGCCTCTCTCTCTGTCCAGCAATACCTCAGCGCTCAGGGCTTTATAGAACCCAGAATCCGACGGCAGAACCAGGATGGGTGGGACGCTGAGCAGTCCGAGTTTGGGGACTGAGAGGTTGGTAAAGGTCCCATCGCTGCTCGCAGCAACGGACAGTTCGCTCACAGCCGCGCCGAATTCAGCGCCCTGGAGTTCAGCATCACCGGGGGCCGCCGTGCAGTACGCATTGCTCCGCACAGGCCGTCCGTCCAGTGATATGTTAGTGAGGAATAAAAGCGCAGCTTGTCTCCTCCGAGAGTCTTTACTTTTCCGCAGATGCTCTCTGTTCAGTTTGCCCGCGCATGGGTTTAGTAGTGTGCTCTGCGCACTGCACGCAGCAGCCGCCATTCTCATGTAAAGCGCTCTACTGGCGCTCGGATGTGTTTCTTTCCACGGCGGCGCTACTCTCTCTCGGACACGCCTGGTGCAACCTGATTGGCTCATTGTAGAGGTTTTTGGTAAATATACAGAGCGTGCGGGGATATGATTGGCTGTAGAGTCTTCATCGTGAAACGTTTGAAAATCAAAATGCACAGGCGCGCACAAACTGCACACACCGTACAAAATAACAGAGACGATTTTAGATAAGACTATTTTGCTTGATATTATGTATATACACATAAATCAGCAGTTTTAAATAAAATTTTTGATATAGGTTCTGAAACCAACAGACAAAGCATATAACGAGGAATTTAAAACAGCACATTTAACCGTACGAAAGTGAATCATGGTTGTAGCCAAGTGTATTGGCATTTTGGTGCATTGATTACTATAGGCGAAACCATCTTTTTACTACAGTAATTATTTTAATATTATTATTTTTGTTTATTTTTCTTCCAGCTGTTGTAAAACCATGTTTTTGGGGTTTAAACCCGTGGTTAATTTTCTCAAGGGTAGTTGGAAATAGTCATCCCGACAATTTTCTTGTGTGACAACTAGCCCCTGTTTCTTTATAAAGACATTGTAATGGTTAAAATATTGTGTTGTTATTATGAACTAAAGCCTACTTGAGCATTAATGATCATTGTTTGAGTAATACCATTATCTAGGTGTGAGAATAGGTTAATCATTCTATTTCACCCTGTTCTTCTCTGCGATCCTGCCCAGTCTTACTATATAACTGACTTATGACATAGCCTGACATGTGCCTGTGCCATTTTGATAACCCTCAATAACGGGCATAGAGCCCATCAACTCTCCACGGCTGGCACAGATAAGAGGGCAGGGAGGGGAAGGGCACTGCATTGTGGCAAGGTGACAGTGCCTCTGGAAAGAATGCCATGACGGAGTTTTTCATGAGCTATTCCCCCTGCAGACCGGAGCACAGTTCAGTACACAGAAGATTACCGTTTACTGGGTGTGAAAATCCTCCCCCCTTTTATCTCTGCCATCATCAAAACCCTCTTTTTTGTTTTTATGTCTTGGTGACCTTTTGTTAAAATATTACAAACTCTCTTTCTGGATCTCCCTCACTGTGATGGTACTCCAAATTCATTCACTAGAAACATGAAACAACCACCCTGCATGCAAATGATATTCAGATAAAGATGCAAAATGGATGCAAAAATAATAAACAGCACCTCTGTGGTCAGATAAATTGCATGCACGTATAAATGTTTGACTTTTATAAAAAGACATGATAGGGATACAGTAATATATTACAGCAAGGTTAGAAGAACATTTGAGAGATAAAACCAGTTTTCAAATATTCTCCAGTCCAGTGCATCAGGTATACAGTAGTTTTACATATAAACTATGAAATCAGGAGAGAATCATTTTGGGGCTATTTCAAAGGTAATAGTCCTCTTCTTCTATGTCACCATTTCCTTCCTCGAAGCCCAATGCCTCAATGTCGTGTGTGATGTCATCGATTCTGCGATTGAAGTCGTGAGACCAGCTATCATAGCCTCGGACCGCTGTGGCAGATGTGTTGCTCATGCTCCGCTTGATTCGCCCAAAACTATCTGTCAAGATCCCGCCCTCTCGGATCCCAATGTCCTCCAGGAAAGTCTCAAAGACTCCCACATCCTTATCGGGAATAAAGGGTCTCATGCCTGGTCACATGGGAGAGGAAATACGTATAAAATTACCATAGCTTTATGTTTTTATAGACTGCACACAATTCTTGGGTTGGAATACTCAAACCTGGTTATAGTTTAAGTATAGAGACGTAAATTTGTTAAATAAATGAATAAAATATGATTGAAACTAAAATAGTTAAAGTGATAGTTCCCCCAAGAATGAAAATTCTGACTTTCTTTCTTCATCAGAACACAAAAGAAGATCTTTTGAATAATGTTGCTAACTGGACTCCATTCACTTGCATTTGTTTCTGTGTCAATTCAATACAAGTGAATGGGGTCCAGTTGACAAGAGGGTGAGTAAATGATGACAGAGTTTTCATTTTTGGGTGAGCTATCTCTTAAATACTCAATATAATTAAAAATGTACCACAAAAACATTCTTTTAGTACCATTATCTAAACAAATACTGATGCAAAAATCTCTCTTTTACTATTTGTTTGCCTTCCAAGTTGTTTATAAGATTTCTAAGACAGATAAACACATTACTTCCAATCAAACAGCTTTTTCCCGTGAGAATGTGGCAGCGTAAAAGCGTTCGTGATAAAGCGGCCTTATTCAGCACTGCAACTCTACTCTAAAAACGGACAATAACAATACTGAATGCTTATTGATTTACCCAACATCAACAGCCTCACATTGTATGTAAGTATCGAGCTGACTCAGGGTTTTGCCGGCGTGTAAGGTCAGATGAGTGTACAGGCACCAGAGGTATAAGTAGCTTTGTGAAAGCGTTATGTAATTGTGTCTCAGTTGCATACAATCGCTCTGTGTAACCTGTGTTGCTCTATGTCTGGCCAGCTCACTTCAGAAGCCCATTCACAACACGTATATTACATACAATGAGAAAACCTACCTCTGTTATTATTTTTATCATTAAATTAATCATCTTCTAAATATTTATTTGAGACAGCTCAAATAATGTCGATTCACAGAACGTAGTTATATTTAATCCCGTTCGTAGTTATTTATAGTCTAGGATCATGTTTCTTTTCCTACACGGACTGGTGTTAGTACTGGGATTTGTAATTCTGTCATGCTGTGAATGTGTGATGTTGCTAAAACGACTTTTATGACCAGGTGCTCATGAATATTCATTAAGGTGCATGTTACTCCAATACAGTCTATTGAGCTAATAAATGATAGAAACTGAATACACAAACTCTGATCGCAATACCATATCTGATCAGTCATGACTTTTAATCGTTCAGTGAAAGTTTAGTAGTGAGACATTTACTGACCACAGAACAAAATAACCCAATATAGTTATGCCCAAAGAGGCGGAAAACACAACTTGCTTAGGCATAGTCCACCCAAAAATAAAAATTCTGTCATGAAATACTGAAATACATTTCTTTGATCTGTTGTACACAAATAAAGATATTTGTAAGAATATTAGCAACTGACATTTCTGGGACATCATTGACTATCAAAGGGAAAAATTTAAATGTTGGTCAGATGTGCCCTAGAACTGTTTTCATGCTTTCCTAAATTCCTCAAAATATCACAATTTGTGTTCAACAGAACAAAAACACTGAAACCAGAAATGTCAGTTGCTAACATTCTTCCAAATATCTTTCTTTGTGTTCATGAGAACAAAGAAATGTATACAGGTTTGGAACCACTAAATGAGTTAATGACGACAGAATTTTAATTCTTGGGTGGAGTCTACCTTTAAGAAAGGAAACGAGAGATGTTCTGATGTTTGTTGTGCTTTGTGTTCTCACCGAGCAGTAGAAACTTGCGTGAGTCTCCATAGAGCTCCAGCAGGTCGGTGCAGAACTGCTCTATGGAAGCGCCCAGTCTGTATTCTCTCAGGAACAGAGCAAACTGCTGAATCTCCTGAGGCGTCAGCTTACTCCTCAACTGACCAATAACAACACAGCCGATAAAAACTACAGAATTTTAATAGATTTATATTATACCAGGATTGTAAATGGGGGGTTTGGTGTAGGTGTGGAACGTGGAGAGAAGGTAGGGAGTCGTTTTCAAGGAGTCAATTTCTCCACTTTAAAATGTAGACATTTTCCATTTTGTATTCATGAAATAACCACCTAAACACTATGAACATTTCATAAACAAATTAAGTGTCATTTTTTGCATATACGAATGCTTTAAAAAAATATAGTTTGTCCCTTACTGGAGTCCACAGTTATGCTCGGCCATTGCCACAACCGATTATAACAGAATACATATTTTGTGTTTCACAAGAAAGTTTAATAAGTTTGTAATGTCATGAGGATAATTAAATGACACACATTTTAAAAGTAAGCAATGTACATTACTGTATAAATAACAGTGGTTTGCAGTGCGTATAAGTATCTTACTATGATCATGTATTCTTGCAGGCTGGCATTAGACGGCTCCGTGTCGCTGTGTGTGGAGGCCAGGCTTCGATGAGAGTCATGACAGGAGAGGGATGAGTTCTCACTGTAGTTCTCACTGTAATACGCCTCAAATGCCTCCTGAGAACCATCACTGGAAGACAATATGACGTTCATTACGACACTTTACGAATTTGTTTTGATATTCACTGTATAGCTTAATACACACTACTAAAATCATTTATTCAATACCCTTTAAATTAAAATGTCCCTACAACCAGACAGATATCACAATAGATGGCCTATTGTGCTGTTGTCTAAAGAAAATAAGAACCGTTAACACTATACTCTTTAAAATACAAAAATGACTTTGAAGATGGCCAGTAACCATTCTGATTGACTGCTTTCTGTCGATGGCATGAATTTTGGTAAGGTTTGTCCAAATAATGGAAGACAATGCAAGTGGCACAGATATTACTGACCACAGCTGAAAATGCGACAAAAAAGATTGAAAATGATTCACCCTCATGTCATTTTAAAACCTATATGACTTTATTTATTAACACAAAAGAAAATATTTTGAAGAATGTTGGACACCAAACAACATTGACTTCTATTGTGTAGACACAAAACTAAAGAGACATTTCTCAAAATATCTTCTTTTGTGTTCCAGAGAAGAAAGAATCATATACAGGTTTTTAAACGACATGAGTGTGAATTGATGACAGAAATATTATTTGTCTTTAAGAAATCACATTAAGAATGTAACAGTCTTTCAGAAATACAGATTTCATGAATCAATGATTTTCAGAATGCACAAACAGAGACATACTCACTATGAACTACAGCAGCTGAAGTCTGTGTCATAGCCATATGTCATATCAGTGAGACAGCTGTCACCTTGGACAAGCATTTATGGCAAAAGAGAGAGACATGTCATACATTTGAAGAGTCTATTTTCAAAATTAGATAACTTCAAGCTCCAGTTGGGTTGTTTAAGTTATGTAATAATACCTATAAAATACAAGCTGACACAATAAAACACAATAAGAACATGATAACATATAAAAAACAAGATTTTTTTAAACCAGATTTATCTCATTTTAAAAACAAACTCTTCTTTTGTGCTTTCGGGCAAAATAAAACTACCATAAAACATATGTTGTTGACTTTAGTATTACATCTATAAAATCAGTAGAAGGCAATTATTTTAAACAAAGTTTCTATTTGTGTCAGTTCAGGGATAGTCAAAGTAGATAATCGATGAACACTAGATTGAATCAATGATTTAAAGTAGTTTTGTCCTCTCTTATAAAAGCTAATAAATCTTTTTTTACCTCACAACTATGCATATTTAGCCTACTGTTGGGTTAACTTAATTTTCCCTGCAGCATTATTTGTTCTCTTTGGTTCATGATTCAAAACAGACCTGCAACCTATTTTTTGGTTGTGACCCACCATGTGTAAACCACAGAATTGATATTTTTAATGGCTATCCAAATCAGTAGAGGCTGATCACTTCTAATTGGCTTCTAAATCTCAATGGTGATGTCACTCACTCCTTTGCAGCCAATAGCGGTCAGGCATGGTGTAATGGTATCCCGCCCTGTCGACGCACTCGATGGTCTGATGTCCATAGATGATCTGAAACATTTGACAAATGAGGGCGCAGTATTCCTCTGCAGCGTCCTGTAGGAGTGTTTGTATTTAAAAAAAAAGGAACAAAATGAATATACAACATACATTCCCTTTTCTGCTTTTCTTTCTCTTACACACACATTTCACACTCACAAAAGCAACCAGACTGAAATGTGGGTCAACACAACCCCTTCCAAATTATGGCCTGCAGGCAGACATACACACATGTGCAGCGATCACTGACACAGCATGATGTTATATAAGCCAGGATATTACATCCCTGGGGAGTCTGCTCCGAGCGCAGTTCACATCACAACTGACACATCTCATCTCATCAGTGTGGTCACGACAGGGGGCGGAGCTACAGCTCACCGTGAGGGATTTTTCCCAGTGACTATGACGCTCTCTGACCAAACTGGAATCTCCACAGCCTGATTCCTTAATCCATCGCAGCCAAATGTTCCTTAAGTTATACAATAGTGACTAAATAACTCTTCAAATAGCACTATAAAAAATGTATGCAATAACTGACTGTGAAAATATTTGTCTTTCCAACCAACCAATCACATTAATGCTTTGTTACCCATGTCTCTACTAGTCACATCAATGAATAATAATGAGGAGTCATTTTACCCAAATGAATTAAACAATAATCCCTTCATCCATCCTTCTACGCATATCTATCTATTTGTCATTCACTCACTCTTCCATCCGTCCATTCATCAAACACATACTTTAATCGTGGCCTATTATCGCATCCATCCATCCACCCATCCACCAATATTATTTATTCATCCATCTGTTTATCCTTCGATCAATTCACTCATTCATCCATCAGTGTATCAATCCACCCGTTCCTCAATTCACTCACTCTTTCATCCATATACCCATCCCTTAATACTCGCTGATTGTCTCATCCATCCATCCACGCCTATCTGTCTATTTGTCATTCACTCACTCTTCCATCCATCCGTCTTTCCATCCCTCTTCTCATTCTTTCATCAACATAATTTAATGGCCAAGTAGCACATCCATTCATCCATCCACCAATATAACTCATTTATCCTTCCATCAATTCATTCACTCATTCATTCATCCAAATATCAATTCACATCACTACTGTCTACTTCTATCCATCCATCCATGCACACATTCATTCACATTATTGGACTTAGGACAACCCTATTCATTATTACTATAAACCCATCTCACCCTGTTCTCCACAGCCAGTATAATCAGGTTGCAATAAGCATCAGGGCATGGCATGGGTTCTAATGGGTTATGGTTCCTCCTCTCCCAACTCCCGTATGACCTCCCCCTCTCCCAGCTCCCTGTGCAAGCCTGTCTGCGTTCCCAGCTTCCACCCGGAGTGTGTTTCTTCTCCCAGCTGCCACCCAGTTTAGCTCCGGGCCCATGCCTCTTCTCCCAGCTCCCTCCTACAACCACTCCACCTCCACGCCGCTCCCAGCTCCCGCCTACAGGGCGCCTGTCCCAGCTCCCACTCATCGGCCGTTTCTCCCAGCTCCCTCCACAAGGCTTCCGGGTCTGCCTGCGCTCCCAGCTCCCGCTCACACGTTTCTTCTCCAGGCTCCCACCGTCCCCAGTGCTTCCTCCAGTTCCACCTCCTCCTCCCACACTGCCCTGTTTGGGCTCATTGCGAGAGGATAGCTTCCAGTCCACACCACAGATGGTGTGCCGGCGCTCCATAGTGCCTCCTGCAGGTCTGGGATCAGTATTGCTTATGGTTTGTCTGCGGCTCTCAAGACCAGGTAGGTCTATTTTCTAGGCTGTCACCTGCTAGCACAGTGTCCACATTAAGACCTGAGAAGAGAAATATCTAAATCAAAACTACATTTGGTACTATGACCTAAATGCTGAATTTAACATGAACTAACAATGAACAATACGTTTACATCATTTACAAATCTTAGTTCGTGTTCATTTTAGTGTTTACTAATACATGTTTAAAATCAAATGTTGTGTCTGTTAAAATTAGTTAATGCACCATGAACTAACATAAAAAATTCTTAATACATGTCGAAAAACGACATTACATGTGTAGTTCATCTTGGTTAATGCATTTACTAATGTTAACAACAAAAACAACCTTATTGTAAAGTATCACAAATAACAGAGCGTTTTGATTCTGGTTTCTACAGACCAGTTTTGAGCACTACAAGGTGCAGTGCATCATCCCGCAGGTAAGAGGCAGCAGCGATCTCATGTGTGGGGATTCTCAAGAGCAGTTTTTCATTGTCCCTCCAGGTGAGCAGCAGGCAGCGGGCAGACAAACTGAGAATGCAGTCCTGCTCTACACTGGTCTTCATAGGCAAAACTCTCAGCTTCTACAGAAATAATAAAAAACTTTCTAAATCAAGTGTAAATTACAACAAAACGTACACTTTAAAAAGATTCGATTTTTTTCAAGAACAAAATTATTGCACACTGTAAAAATATAACAGGAAATGGTAGTGGTAATTTTAGCAGAAAAACACTGCCTGTGGAACACTTGGGGTCGTTTACGAATGATAGTGCCCTGCTCCCTTTGAAGGGAGGAGCTCATGAAGTAAGGTCTTTAGGGCATTACTCTAGTGTGGGTTTGGAACTCCCTTGGCGAAGGGACTGATCAATTGTTACCATGACAAAGCAATGCAAATCCTGTTGCAAATACACATTGTCAAATATTGTCAAATTCCTTTCTTTTGCTCTGCTTGGTGTTTAAAAAAGTCAATATAAATAAACAAATTCACTTCTACTAAATTAAACAAACTGTCCAACAAACAAAACTAGCATACTCTTAAATCATATTTTCTTTTCACTAATGAAAAATAAAGACAAATTAAATTATTCTGCTTACATTAGAATGGAAAGTCGAAATCCCTGAACATATTTGCTTTAAAATCCATTGCAAGAATTTGTAATCCAAGATCACAATCTAAAACAGAAACCACTTCCTTGAAATGACCATTACCTGTGCAAACCATTACCAACAGACCTCTGAAGGTATTGAGGTGTTTACTTTTGTTTGGAATGCCTCTACAAATAGCCCCCCTTCCCAAAATGCACTTTTTGGAATTTGGTTTTGGTTTATTTAAGCCTCCATCTGTAAGCTTTAAATAAATATACAGTATAAACCAAACTGAGCAAGAAAAAATGGTCTGCTTTACCTGACTGACAACATTAAGCTTAAATAATGATTAACAAGTTGATCTGAGTGTACTATTTCGGGGGAAAGGACTCAGTTTGGAGTCATTTGACATCAACCCACATAAAGGTAAAGTAACATGGAATTATAAGTTTCAAGTGAATATGAGACAGACAGGCAAAGGTTATTGAAAGTTATTTAGTATATGTGTCAGTATTCAAATGCTGTAACACTTACAAAAGACCAAGGTTTGTCACTATAATATAAAATATAAATATATACATTATGACCTTGATAAATCAGATGAATGGGCTGAGAGTGTTGTGTAAGCTTCTCTCACCCTGGCGGTGTCCAGAAGCTGCAGCAGCTCATCTCTGCTAGATGGATTTAAAGAACATGACACCCATGTCAGGTGTCCCAAGAACTGTTGGTGATATACATAACAGTCAAATTTGCTAAAATACATAGCCTACAGACTTGAATCAATCTTGAATCACATTTTTGTAAATATACATTTGGGTAACCTTGACTTCCTTCTCCACGTAGTCATAGATGAGTCTCTCCGGATGGATAAGATAGTCAGGTGGGTAGAGAGGGACGGTGTGCAGAGGTCTACGATACAAACTGCCTTTGTCTGTCTGTCGCCGGCTGGATTTAGAGAACACACGCTTTATTGGTGACACAAAGCCCTAATAGAAAAAAAGAGAGGAACATTAATACATCTTTTAGTTTTGCGACCAATGCCATTTTGGATGTATTTGCAAAAAAGGATTTGGAAAAAAATCGGATTACATTATAAATAATATTTCTTGGTTGCATTTTTATTGCATTGTGCCTCAGAAATCTCTAATACATTCCTTGGCTTGATTTGTGAAAGCCTGTTTAAATCTGCTGTTATGATGATGTAATTCAAATGCAGCCTGCAGCTCAAACTGTGACATCATCATCAGCGAGATAGCTGTTAGACACAGAAGATAGATTAGAGACACGATGCCTCCTGACAACCTGACATGTGTATTCACGCATTTTTGTCCTTGTATAATCATACACATAAAAGTGAACGCTTCAGTAATTTACAATGTGCATCTAAAGAGGGAACACGCAACCAGCGTTTGTAAATCTGTGTAATGTGTATAAATCAATTACAAGATTCAGACACATCAATGATGGAATGTGTGTACTCATATCAGATGTGAACTATAATGGCGCTTATCGATCATCCTGACAGCTTTCAGGGTGTCTGTCCAAATGCATTAAATTCACAAGGCAAATCCAGACTTATGAATCAACCTTGTCGCATAATTCCATCATTAAACCCAAACAATAACTCCATTACCACGTTCAGTTACAGTCCTTTTACCTGATCAGTAATACATAATATTTGAAAATAATATGATGCTAAAATTTGCTTCTCAGGATGGAATTTCCAATAGCCCTGTTGGCCCTGTGTGACATATATTTTTTATAAATTGCCTTCAATAAAAAGCATCAGCGTATATTTTCCTACAGAATAATCTTTCCCAATTACACAACGACATGTGGAAAAAGTCATATATTTTGTTAAAAAAAGGTTTATATCAGTCAAAACTCATTTTTTCAGCCATGCGATTTTGTGAAGTTGTGCATTCTAATTCACTTTGTAGTTTTGCCGTCAATAACCTAATATTTGTCATACTTTGTGTGTCAAGACAATGGCAATGACGTTACCCACGGAGACAACCCTTCTCAAAAAGGAGTGGTTTGTCCCAGTCTCATATAGTTGGCTTATTATGATGTCATCTCCTTTAAAAACGCATGGATAATAGGTATGTCCTCTCTCTTTTCCTGAAGATTGTTCTAAATAACAAAACTGTGTTAATAGTGTTACAGAAATATTATGGCTGCGAACTAACAAGAATTTTTGAATTAAACTTATTGGGGCATTATGGTCCATATTCAAGGACATTATGGTCATGCTTCTGTTGTGGTAAAAAGAAAACTTTACACATCTTTACATTTCTTGATGTTTTCAAATGACAGGTGTGCCCAAAAATTTTACATTTGGCATGAGACATTCAGGGGCCTATGTAGTAAGCTATAAGCACAAATGCATATCTTTGCTTCTTATATGATGAAATCTTCAAGGCCCTAATACTGCATAAGAGCCCAGTAGCACACAAATATCATATCTCTGGAGTGTAAGCTTGTGTTTATCCTGGCACCAGAAAGCTTCTGTCCCCTGAAAGGATCTACCAGTCTTTGAATTCGTCGTGTGGCTAATCATGGCAATCTTTGAAAATACAGTCTCATTAGATTTGTACCCTACTGGGTGGTACTACAAACATTAGAATATCTTCCATCAAAATAACAAACACCACACCAATGAATCAGACCAAGATCAATTTAAAACATTAGAGTTTTAAAACATAGTCAACGTCTTATTACACAGGGCTATGTCCTTCAAATTACATTTACAAGAAGATCATGCATCAACAAACGGCAGGCCTGTTTTCATAGATGTATAATATACCTTTCCTGTAAGTGTTGTTACATTAATAATAACACATATGTATCAACAAATAGATCTGATTGACACACAAAGTATGCACTTGGGCAGTGATTTTGGCAGTTCTGTCGCAATGTACATACACAAACATAACAGTATATGATTGTAAACTGAATAAGTCACCTGATCAGGTTCATAAAAAATGTGCCGCATACTGTATAGCAAACAAACAAACACACAGCCAAAATACTCAATTGTGCTCAAATATCGCACAAGAAGTCCAGCTAGTTTTGTTGTATGCTACGGATACGAACTTACCTTCTTTACTCGCTTGATTTCATAGTCCATATTGAGAAGCCTGGTGCTGGCTTGTATGTGTCTCTCTGTAGGACAGGCCCAATCTCTTCTCAGCCCCTGGAGCCAGCAGGACTACTCAGGAAACACACTTCCTGCTGGACAGGAAACTCCACCACAGAGCCTAAAATCTCCAGCACCTTCAATCTCAAAGTACTGATAACATACACACAGCCACAATACTCACAGAGTTTATAAAGTGAACAAACACAGACACTAACTCCCCTGTTGATAAGAGGAACTAATGGCACTAGTTGACACAGAAGCCTAAAGCAGGTGAGTTACTTAAACCACACCTGCATGGCTGATTAAACAAACACAACACTTCTTGAAAAAAGTGTTTAAAAACACAACCCCTGCTTTCCAATTGGCCAACTTAAACTAGTACTAATAGTGGAAACTGTTTTTGTGTTGGAATATCCAGTGATCATTCTGTGTTTTGTTGGAACATGGAGGGGTCTTTCTCACTCAATATCACTGACGTCTCAGAAACGCAGAATGATTTTGGGCAATTTGTTCCTCCTACTGTCGAGTTACACGTTTATCATCCTCCCGTACTCAATTATGTGTTTTTTTATTATATCACTCATTATGAGTTTTGACTGACTCTGTCATATTTCAAAGTCTATAGATTTGTTGAATGTCTGCTGTGCCTGAATCCTCTCGCTGACTGTTTATTGTGTTTGTTCATGAGAACTGATTCTGCGGATTTATTGAGGTCTCTTCACTGCTGTCGTAGATCAAACACACATCAGATTTCTGTACGATACACAACCAGAACAAAACAACTATCATCATAATGTACAGTGGATGATTCTCATACACTTGTGTCCATTTTCATGTATATTTTTCTGTCTTTCGTGTATTTATCTGCAGTAGTGACAGTGTTTGAATAATCTTAAAGTGAAAGTGACATTATTCTGATTGTAGGTGAACGATTAAAATAGGCTGTATTAAGTAAATCATCAGAAGAGTAGTTTTATAGTTGTAGAAAGGGAGAACAAAAAGAGATTGAAGGACTGTAGAATAAACACACACTGTTGTGTCATTTAACACAGAGACACTGAAAAAGATCTATACACATGTACAATAAAACACAGTACTCTTCATTCATGTCATCTGTTGTTTGTGTGTTGTGTTTACTCACTACTTCACTGATGTGACCCAGCTGGGATTCTGTAAGGAGTTTAAAAAGCTTTAAGTTTTGGGAAAAGTTGATTGACGTCACTGAATTTCACAGTTGAATGAATGACGGGCTGCTGCAGATGACTGATGATGACTGTAAACTATCAGCGTGATGTGATTAGAAAACACAGTTACTTACATTTATTCAACTTCATATTTGACAATCAAACTCAAACTGTATTTGTTGCCAGAGAAGAAAACAATAAAACAGAAATGTGCCAGAGATGATCTAGCGAAGAGAAAAAAATATATCAAATCTCAGTCAGTTTATACTGTAGTTTGCTGGATAATGTTTCTCTTATTTTGAGAGTTTTATCCTGATACACAGTCAATAAATTGCTTAAACAAAAACAATTGTACATGTTGTATTAGTTGTATAATCAATATTTGAGAGAAAGAACCCTTTAGCTGATTTTAGCTGGATTTATTATGTCATCGCACCTAAAATCTACATGATATTGTATCACCAGCAGGTGTCGCTGTAAGATCAGATCATCCCCGGCGGGTAGGTACGTGAGTTTTAGTACGTCACATGTTCATATTTACTATCAACAGCCATAAAAAATAGACAAGAACAAAATAAATTAAAGACAGTTTCTGTTCCAACTTTACAAAATATCATTTTTTAATCCTATTTTTATTGACGTGTTAGTATTGGTACAAAATATAATTTTATATTTTTCTGTCATGAAATGTTTTGAAAGATGTTAACTTTAGGGAAAATATCTAGAAAGGTATACTCACAACTTTTAAGGATATATATTTTTATATGATATTATAATTTGGATAATATAGAAAGCAACTAAACGAATTTCAGTTAAATCTATGTACTATAATGTATAATTTAATTTCTAACCCTCGAGTTTGCATTTTTCATTTTTCTCTCTTTTTATTGTAATATTATTCATTCCATTTCTTATCTGGTATTTTGATGACATTACTGTAAACATAATGTTAAAAACTTTAAAGATTATATTTAAACATGTCATGGTATTTTATATATTGTTTGTATGTATAAATATGATCTTTGTATTGTTCTATTGACGTTCAATAAAAAATATAAAAATATTTTTTTCAGGTGTTTGCGCAGTTTAAATGTGGAACACATTTATTAATTTTATTTACATTTTATTTAGTGACATGATTAGGTTTATTACCATAAAGTGTGTTTATTAATATAAATAATAACATGTAATAATAAAAACAGTACATTAATAAACACACAGACTGTCAACATTGGTTTAGAGAGCACATAGTGCACACATTACACATGACATGATGAAGAGTAATGTGTTTTATTCTACATGTGAATAGATGTTTGGTAATATATGTGAATAACAAAACATGCACATTCTAGACTTTAATCTTCAGTGTTTCTCCAGTCGTTCTTTTTAGAAAATCTCTTTTTGACAAAAAAATGATGATGATGATACCTGATAGATGTGATGATGATGATACCTGATAGATTTGATGAAGATGATACCTGATAGAAGTTATGATGATGATGATACCTGATAGATGTGATGACGATAATACCTGATTGATGTGATGATGATGATACCTGATAGAAGTTATGATGATGATGATACCTGATAGATGTGATGATGATAATACCTGATTGGGGTGATGATGATGATACCTGATAGAAGTTATGATGATGATGATACCTGATAGATGTGTTGATGATAATACCTGATAGATGTGATGAAGATGATACCTGATAGAAGTTATGATGATGATGATACCTGATAGATGTGTTGACCATCTTAAACCAGCACATGACCAGCTTAAACCAGCACAAGAACCATCTTAAACCAGCACACAACCAGTTTAAACCAGCACATGAACCATCTTAAACCAGCACACGACCAGTTTAAACCAGCACATGAACCAGTTGAAACCAGCACATGACCAGATTAAACCAGCACATGATTATCTTAAACCAGCATCAAAACACACCTATCCCAGTATATGCTGTTTTTTTCAACAGGGAGTGTCACTCTAAAAGCTCTGTAGACAGAGATGAGCCACAGATCCGGAGGTTAAACCATAATGGATGAAACTAATAACAAGATAATGTGTAAAATGAACAAACACTGATGAAAAATGCATGAAAATCAAACACACAAACCATGGTTTTCACAATACTAATAGAAGAGATGGTTTATATTTCCAGTATCTTCTTTATGGTTCTTCATGTTCAGTTCATTGTTATAATACCTGATAGATGTGATGAAGATGATACCTGATAGAAGTTATGATGATGATGATACCGCATATACGTGATGATGATGATGATACCTGATAGATGTGATGATGATGATACCTCATAGATGTTATGATGATGATACCTGATAGATGTGATGTTGATGATACCTGATAGATGTGATGTTGATACCGCATGTACGTGATGATGATGATGATACCTGATAGATGTGATGATGATACCGCATATATGTGATGATGATGATACCTGATAGATGTGATGAAGATGATACCTGATAGATGTTATGATGATGAAACCTGACAGATGGGATGATGATAATACCTAATAGATGTTATGATGATGTCAGCTGGACTGTGCAGACTGTGATGCAGATGTTGTTCATCAGTAGATTATGTTGTTTATAGACGTCACAATTTAATGAGACTTCAGATGAAAAGTCGTTCTGTCAGATGATAAAAGACACAAACACACAATCAACAATTACATTAAAATTTCTTCATACATGACTTTATCAACACAATAGAAATAGAGATTAATGAAGCACTTATTTTCAATCTACAAATCAGACAGACAAATATGATGATGATACCTGATAGATGTGATGCTGATGATGATACCTGATAGACGTGATGATGATACCTGATGATGTTAGCTTGAATCAGGTTGTTGCTGAGATGTTGTTCACCAGATGATGATGTTGTTTATGGGCTATTGATGGGTCTTTTGTAGTCTGAGTGGTTCTGTCACTTAATGATGTTTTGTTTGTGGTAAAGTTTAATAGAGTTTTATTCTCTGCTGCACAACAGATGGATATTTCTTTTGCATTCAGCCTGTTTGGATAAGTGATTTTATAATGTTCTCGGTGAAATTATAAAATCCTGCTGAGAACACATATCATTGATATCTTGTGATGTCAGTGACAAAAGTGTTTCCCTGTGATCAGAATACAGAAGTGCGTGCACAAAATAACACTTGACTCACCTTGTTTAGCTGTGTTTATGTAATCATGTTATGTTTGAACAGTAGCTTTTTTACTTTAAATGATTATAACATCATGTGTTTTAAAGATATCTACAAAGATTAATTTACCAGCAAACCCCTTCAGCCACAAAAAGTTATTTACTGTTCTGCTTAAAAATAGCCCTGTTGAAAAAAACATCATACGCTGGGTTAGATATATTGTGATGCTGGTTTGCTGGTTTGGGCTGCTTTAATTTGGTCATGTGCTGGTCTTGAGCTGGTTAAAATTGGTGAGCAAATGATCAGTGTAGACCAGCTAAAGATCAGCACATTAACCATCTTAAACCAGCACATGAACCATCTTAAACCAGCACATGACCAGCTTAAACCAGCACAAGAACCATCTTAAACCAGCACACGACCATCTTAAACCAGCACATGGACCATCTTAAACCAGCACACGACCATCTTAAACCAGCACATGAACCATCTTAAACCAGCACACGACCAGCTTAAACCAGCACAAGAACCATCTTAAACCAGCACACAACCAGTTTAAACCAGCACATGAACCATCTTAAACCAGCACACGACCATCTTAAACCAGCACATGAACCATCTTAAACCAGCACATGACCAGCTTAAACCAGCACAAGAACCATCTTAAACCAGCACACAACCAGTTTAAACCAGCACATGAACCATCTTAAACCAGCACACGACCAGTTTAAACCAGCACATGAACCAGTTGAAACCAGCACATGACCAGATTAAACCAGCACATGATTATCTTAAACCAGCATCAAAACACACCTATCCCAGTATATGCTGTTTTTTTCAACAGGGAGTGTCACTCTAAAAGCTCTGTAGACAGAGATGAGCCACAGATCCGGAGGTTAAACCATAATGGATGAAACTAATAACAAGATAATGTGTAAAATGAACAAACACTGATGAAAAATGCATGAAAATCAAACACACAAACCATGGTTTTCACAATACTAATAGAAGAGATGGTTTATATTTCCAGTATCTTCTTTATGGTTCTTCATGTTCAGTTCATTGTTATGTTTTTTAAGCATTATGTTTTTAGGTTAGTTCTGTCAGTTTGGCAGTAATTACTCATTTATCAGTGTCACATTTGTTAAAATTACATTTGATAATCGTATTGAAATTTCTCTTTCATATAAAAGTGTCTCAGTCTTAATCAAAGTGCTCATGTCGTTCATAATGAAATACGTCAAATTCTTTTCAATTCTCTTTCACACTTCATGGTGTATTTTTGAGATGAGCCGACAGTTTTAGTCTATGATATTCTACAGTATGATGATTCAACATCATTCTTTCAGATCAACCAAACATGTGCGGTTTCATCTGCACTACACAGAGAGGATGATGTTTAATGCAATTTTGAGGTTTTATGTCATTAAGTGTCTCCATCGCTCTCCATCTCATGTGACGTTTGAGTTCATTCAGACTATAAAAGACCCACCAACAGCGCATAAAAAACATCTGCATCACAACCTGACTCCAAGGTACATTATCATCACACCCTTCTGTCTGATTTGTAGATTGGATATTCATTCATCTCTATTTCTTTTTTGTTGATAAGATCATGCATGAAATCAAGTCAAATGTAATTGTCTATGGTGTGTTTTATCTCAGCTCCTCTTCTGACAAAACGACTCTTCATCCGAAGTCTTCATTCATTTATGAACATCAACATCATGTAAATAAAACATCTGAGCAACAATGGATCTGAAGCCATAATCTGACTCCAGGTACATCATCATATCTGTCCGTGTTTTAATCTCTAGTATTTCTCTGACAGTTAGTGAATGAAATGCATGTGAAACACGTGATTACATGTTCTCTGTCTTTTACTGTTTTAAGTGTTTATAAATAAGATGACTGGTGATATTAGTAATCTGATAAAATGTGCAGATGATATGGCATTGGTGGGATGTGTAAAGGATGTTCAATGACTAGAAAGTAATTTTAATTTTCTTTTTTTGTGGTTTGGACAAATGATAGCTCCCTGAAAACCTGAAAGAGTAATAAAAACAAGAGATTGAGCAGGTGAGATCTTTTCAATACTTTGGCATAGACGTTCATTCTCAATTCATCTTTGATAAATATTCAGACGGGACTCATTAACGCTTTCGTTTTGTTGCTGAAATTGATGAGTTTTGATGTTCTAGCAAAGAAAGAAGCTTTGATGAAAAACAACAGATAGAAAAATACTTTTTTTCCAACTGCAGTTACACAGATTGTTATGAGGAATCTTAAAGTTTGAACCTTTACAGCTTTTGCATATTATATTGTCATGTTTTTTTAACCTCATCCCCAATCTGTACTCAACTAGACAATATTGTGTGTAAACATCAGTAACAAATGAATGTGTATTTGTGTTTGTTAAACATGTTTCTTTACAGAGTCAAACTCACGACACGTTTGTTATTATTTCAGTGACGACGCTCAACAGTTTCACATCATGATAGAACACAACATCACCTACAACCAATCAGATCTGTCCAATGATTCACATCAAAATATGAGTTTTCGTGAAAAACAGTTATTTGCTCGTTCACTATTTATCTGGATTCTTTCAGTGGTTGAGATTCCGATCATGCTCTTAACTCTGTATGCGTTGTGTTGTCTCATCAAGTCTCATCGAACTGCTTCAGTTTTTGTGATTCAGTTGATTCTTTCAGATCTCATACAGATGATTTGTCTCATATTAATTACATGGGACCGAAGGCATGTATTGAGGCATGCACATGATTATTCTGTGATCGTGGGTGTGTATTTTATGGCATGTGTGGCGTTTGAAAGATATCTTTTGGTATCTCATCCTGTCTGGCACAAAACTCACCAGACACTGAAATCCTCCTGTTTGATTTCTCTCATCATCTGGTTTCTGCCTCTGATCTTTGCAACTATACGACCACACAAACTGTATTTTGATTTTCTCTGGTGGTCTTTAGCATGTTTGATCCCCTATCCAGTGATCATTCTGTGTTTTGTTGGAACATGGAGGGGTCTTTCTCACACAATATCACTGAAGTCTCAAAATCTCAGAATGATTTTGGGCACTTTGTTCCTTGTGCTGTTGAGTTACACGTTTATCATCCTCCCGTACTCAATTGTGTGTTTGGTTTATCATATCACTGATGGTAAGATTTGGCAGACTTTTTCATTTGTAAAAGTCTATGGATTTTTTGATTGTCTGCTGTTTCTGAATCCTCTCGCTGACTGTTTATTGTATTTGTTCATGAGGACTGATGCTGCTGATTTATTGCCGTCTCTTCGCTGCTGTCGTAGATCAGACACACATCAGATTTCAGTACGATATACAACCAGAACAACACAACCATCATCATAATGTGCAGTAGACTCACAGCTGTGTCAAGTGTTTTCATGTGATTTTCACTTGTCTGTGTATCTTTATGTATATTTGACGTAGATGCATGATTAAAATTCTGTATTAAGCAACTCTATAACAACACATCATCAGAAAAGTAGTTTGATAAGTTGAAATGTAGAAAAGAAGAAACTGATTTTTGGAGTCTAGAATGAACACACAGTTATTCAACAAAGAGACACTGACGTATACAACTGTCTGTAATCTATACACATGTACAATAAAACACAGTACTCTTCATGTCATGTTGTGTCTGCGTTCTTTTCTTGCCACTGATGTGACCCTCTCAGGGGCTCCAGGACTTTCTCACTGTTGGGAGTTTAACAGCTTTGTGTTTCTGGTAAAAATGTGTTGATGTCATTGAATGTCTCATTTGAATGAATGACTGGCTGCTATCAGATGAGTTCTGATGTGTTGTGCCAGTGGATTGTGACGACTGTAAACTATCAGAGATCTTGACATATCAGAGAGATACTGTATGGACACACAGTCTGAGAGGCTCTTTTCATTGATTCTTTCTCTCAGAACCATTTGAGTTGATGCACGGAGAAATGTGGCCATAAGTTTAGCTTTTAGCATTATAGCTCATAAAATATTACAAAGTCTTAGTTCAGTACTCAGTGCTGTGAATTGTTTACTGTATGTTTCTCTTGTTTCCTCTAGACCTGGGGGTATTCCAGAAAGCTGGTTATGTGATATACCCAGGTAAGTTTAAGGGTTAGTTGATAACCTAGTTTTCGGTTCCAAAAGCGGAGATAACTTTCAAGGTGTTAAGTAACCATAGCGACTAACTCTCCGAGAATTACCTGCTTCGGAGCAGATTATGTTCCAGGGTTAGTTTGTTTAAAGGAAACATTACTAAACTTCAGGGTTTGTGTATGTGTGCGCTTTTGATGAGCGTCAAGTGGGCTTGAGAGTCCAGATTACGTATAATACATTTTAATTTTACAGCAATATTACAATTACATTAAATCTCACCCATTCAGCATTCACAACTAATTTGATTATTAACGTTATCATTTAACATTTTACAATGAAATAATCTTTCAATAAAATAATGTAAGCTTGGATTGTTAAACTAATTTAAGTCTTTATGTATACGAATTCTGTATGTACTTTGAATTAAATTTATTATCTCCAAATATCTCTGGATTTATATGCACACCTTACAATTTCCAACAGTTGAAGGATGTTTATGAAATATTTTAACTGCAGAGCATTTCGTTACTCTTTCTTGTCCACTTATTAAGCAACATTTGATGCATTGGGTCAAAGATATTTGTGGCCTAAGGGTTAGAGAGCAAGACTTAAAACTCAAAAGTTGCAAGTTCTATTCCTAGGCTGGCAGGTTTTCAAGGCTTTATTATAGGTCACCCCCAATAGTATCATCTATGGCATACTGTTCACATCATTTAAATTCTTAATATAACTTTAAATTCATTTATATGAAAAAGTAGGTTTTTCATACTGACTGTATTCCTTTAAACATGGGTTTCTGTTCCTCAGCCTCCTACAGTGTAGTATTGAAAGGCCTTTCTCCAAATTACAATTAGGTTTTCAGGATAGATTTTCCGACTCTGTTAACATATGGAGAGCCGTGGCCTTTAAGCTAATAAAGTCCAACCAACAAATGAAAATTGATATTCAGTATTTTAAATACATACAATTAAAGGGGATATAGTACATGATATATTGGACATGTAAATGTGGGCCTTACGATTCATGAGAGAGAGAGAGAGCGAGAGAGAGAGAGAGGATGTTTCTCGGGGACTCCGGCCTCAAACTGGTAAGGTGAAATCCCCACCATCTCTATCTATACACTGTATATAATATATAGCCAGCAATAATGGAAGGCGTTCCAGAAGTGGTGTCAATCATGCTGCAGTTACCCATAAGCATCCACAGGAGGGCAGTGTGCACCAGGACTTGTCATATAATGGGGAGTGGCACTTCTGTGTTTGGTTTCACTGTAGGAGAATAGAAGAGAGCTTAACACCTGCAGAGAGACAGCATGCTCACTCACCACCAAAAATCCCATGGTTATAACCTTTATATCCTCTGATAGTGTAAAGCAATGTTATAGCCTAGTTGGAGCAGCTCTGAGTTTTAAACATTTGTGTAGCGTAGAGGTGCCGGTTTTCAGTCACTGCTGCATGATTGACAACTATTCTAGTGAGGTCAAACTTAAACCTGCTAAGCATTGAGATGGCGATTCAGTGGTATAAATTCAGTGTTTACACATCCAGACGATGAGAGTCACCCAATAAAGTGTGGCCGATACATTCACTTTATGTTTAATTAAACGTTATATTCTACACCCATGAGTACATCCCATGACATGAACTTCTTTAAGTTATGCAGAAATGTAAAGTTTCTAGTAACACTGTAGTAGGATTGCGGAACATCCCAGGGAAACATGGTAGATCAGTTTAAGGAGGAACAGATCACATGAACCCAATGCCATACTGGGACAGTGGCCAAACAGACCCAGGAAATTTTATTACGACGATCTGCGTCGTAATGAACCCTGAGGAGACAGCAGTGAACTTTTTTAAGACAACATAAAAGAAACATTAAACCTAGTATTATATTAACACACAAGAGTTATTATACTTAAAGTGATAGTTCACCCAAAATGAAAATTCTGTCACCATTTACTCACCCTCTTGTCATTTGAAACCATTGTGACAAGTTGGTAGAAAGTTGGTAACCGAACAGCACTGGACTCCATTCACTTCAATGTATGGACACAAAACCAATGCAAGTTAATGGTATCCGGTTAACAACATTCTTCAAAATATCGTCTCTTGTGTGCTGCGGAAGAAAAAGTCGTACAGGTTTGAAATGACAAATGGTGAATGAATAATAACTATCCCTGTAATTCATATGTGCACATTATTGCAAGGAAGAGAAACTATCTTGTATCTTTCATCAAAATATAATCGAAAATGACTTTTAGACTCATACAGTGTTAAACAAAAAAGCTATTTAGGGTTGGTTTAACTTAAGTAACTCATGCAGCCTTTTAATCATTTCCCCAGTGGAAAATCCAAATTCTTTTTCTATTTCATTTCTGTCCCTACTGTTCATATATATGTTTACTGTAAAGCTGCACAGCAACCATGCATGTATTACGCTGGTACGTGTACCTGAGTGTAAAAGTGAAGTTCTCTCCCGTAGAGTGTACTGTTGACCTGAAGAACCCCAGTGTGTGTCTGTTGACCCTGTTTGCAAGAGCAAAAGACGTGAGTAGAGGAAATAATGGTGGGTCGGCTTTCAGGACAGGGCCACATTCACAAACTCAGCCCAAACACATGTCATGTGTACATGCTTAATGGTCCTGCAGTTGCCACAGAAACCTGTCAATAGATTCATCTCAAAAGGCATTCTTTTTGTCATCACTTCTGTATCAATCATACTCAATGCACGTGAAATTTGTACTGTACTCACCAAACACGTTTTTGCTTCCCATAAAAAAAAAAAAAAAGCGTAAAAAACGTAAAATATCTTTTTACCACATAAAATTACCTGTTTTCATAAACGTTTGCAGAAATTTTCTGTAACTTGATCAATTTTCACTTTAAATCAAAAATAAAGTTTTCCACTTTATATGTGTAAAATCTGTAAAAAAAAGAACATTGCTTTAAAAATTTACGACAATATGTGACCAAATGAAACCCAATCCAGGGTTCTTTGAATGGAGGTAAAAAAGCATATAAAAGCCACACATGACCAAAGTCAAATGTAAAAATAGCGCAGACTGAAAGCGTGTGCATGTCCTTTGTGACCGCCCTCCTTATAGTGCAGCATAATTACAGCAAGCATGCATCATTTGCTGCTCCATCAGAATCTTTACACCGGACAGCAGGATCCTGTCACTGACAATTACCCACAATGTCTCTGGTTATTTTTGCATCTTCCTGCTTGGTTTTGAAAATGGAATTTCAATGCATTAGAACCTCAAAACCCTGTCAGAGAGAGAGAGAGAGAGAGAGAGAGAGAGAGAGAAAGAGAGAGAGAGAGAGAGAGAGAGAGAGAGAGAGAGAGAGAGAGAGAGAAAAAGAGAGAGAGAAAGAGCTGATTCCGTTGATGTCTTGTGATAATTTTGTAATTGGAGGGAGGTTTTTACAATGGTTGTATCTCAAAAATTATCCACAAAAAAGCTGAAAAATAAATTTAAGTGGTCTCAAGATTTTATGAAGTGACAAAAAAGATGCATACCGACTTTTCTTTGTCTTCTTCCTGAAGTGCAACTCATGGTCTAAAAAGAACCTTCATGATCGCCAGACCACAAAGTTCAGAAATCAAACTTTCCAAACCACAGCAATCGCCCCCTTCCAAATAACAAAATAATGAGTGAAATGAGCGCATAAATATATAAAAGGGTTTTGCAGACTGTGCAAACCAAAACTTGCTCCTCTTGTAACTCACCACACGAGTAGAATTCACTTCGTCAATCATTTTGGGTTTTCATAGTGTCGAATATACTCAGAAAAATACTCTGTTTCACTTTAAATGATCATTCGCAGAGCGAAATGATCATACCCATCACCGTTTTCATTAAAAAACATCCAAACACACGCACACACAATGTAGTTGTTTACTTTTTTCCGAGGCTGTCATATATTAATTACATTTTTTTCAACTACGATTCGATCACAGCTTTTTGTCTTATAATATGACTTTTTTCTTTTCATTTATCTCAACAGATAAACAATGCAGCGTGACCCATGACCAGTCAGACATACAGACAACCCGAAAACATTCATACAGACACATCGGCACCATTCTATTATATACACATAACAAAAGATAATATCTATATATGAATATTCAATAAGAAGAATTATATCAAAGACATGGCCACAGAGTCATAAAAAATAAATCTAATAAATAAATAAGTCAGTCGGTCAATAAGTACGGAAGTACTCTCGAGGAAACGGATGATTGATTGAACTCGCTAACCTCACCATTCACAGAAGCAAATAATACACGATTTGTACTGTTTTCAGATCACCGGAACATTAAACTTACAGACCAATACGGTAATCAGGCTGATCCTGAGCAATACTGATTGGTCAGTTCATCTATATTTTACATGTGTCCACTTTCTCTCCTCACCATTGTGGTGAGCATTTTACGTTCAGTGCATATTAAGAAAGGCATGTCCCTCTCCAAGAGTCACTTTCTGTGCATCTCTGTTCATTTAAAATTTCCACTTCGTTTTCTTCTTTCTTGCCCGAAGTGCCAGACAAGTCGGGTAACAGTTGTACCCTGATGGCAAACGTGTGGAGGGTCCCACTATGTAGCACCATGCCGACCGTCTGGGATCGACATCTCGCAGCACCATCTGTCTTGTAAGTCATCTGTCCCACCTCTGCATAGAGATGTCATGTGGAAGGTGGAGCCCCCTGGTGGTGGGAGTTTTGAACACCACTACACCGTAGTCTCATACTCTGTCACTTCTTTGGGGTTGCTGAAACTCTGGTATCGTATCCGAGGCGTCACAGGTGACGTGTTCTCTAGCACCAGGATGGTCTTCCTTAGCCTACGGTCGATAAAATGGGCGTCCCAGGCCGGGTACCTCTTTCTTGGCAGGTCGATGCGGATTACGGGACCCTCAGTTCCCGGGTGACGCGGGGAGGGGGCTGGGGGAACGACAGGAGGCCTCACCTGAAATACCGGTAGAGTACTATCTCTGTCCCCTGCCCCTGGCTCCCGATCCCCACCGGTAGTCCTCTGGAGCGTTCTGGGTGGACTGGTTACAACGTCAGGTTGGGGCAAGGGTGTACCCAAATCCTCGATGCCACCCAGCCCGATTACCCCCATCCCCTCCTCCACGCAGCTCCACTGGGTGCCCAGGATGGGCCCGTCTGGATGGAGCAGGCAATAGTACACAAACATAAAGAAAGTTCCCAAGGCGTAGCTACACACCACCACGCAGACGACAATCAGGGCGTAGAAGTCCGAGGTGTGCGGTCCCCTGTGGATGTACCAAGCGGTGGTTAGCGCAACGTTCTCAATCAAGGTCACGCAGTAATACACGCCCAATCGGAATCTGGCACGGCCTTCCTTCACGTTGAACCAGCAAAAGATGTAGATGATGCCCACCACCATGTTGTAGATGATCTCCTCCCACTTCGACATGCAGAAGTCGGTCTCGCCCTGGATGATCCAGAAAGTCATGGCGCACCAGTGGGCCACGATGAAGATCCCAAAGTAGAGCTGGAAGACTGAAGCGAAGAGGGCGAAGGCGATCGTCCGAGCACCGATGGTGAAGAGGTGCCAGAGCATCTGGACAATCACGGCCTTGTAGGACATGGGGAGCTTATCGTCGCGGGAGTCACGCAGAACCTTCTGGTATGAAGCGATCATCCAGGCAAGAGAAACCAGAGAGGCAGACGCAGAGAGTCCTACACAAAACAAAAGATAAAGAAAAGTAGAGATAAAAGAGCTGAAGTAATGAAGCATTAGGTCATATACAGCCAAGATTAAGAGATAATTTCAAAACAAAACAAAAAATATTTTTGAATTTACCATTTACAGCGAGGAAAATAAGTATTTGAACACCCTGCTATTTTGCATGTTCTCCCACTTAGAAATCATGGAGGGGTCTGAAATTGTCATCGTAGGTGCATGTCCACCGTGAGAGACATAATCTAAAAAAAAATCCAGAAATCACAATGTATGATTTTTTAACTATTTATTTGTATGATACAGCTGCAAATAAGTATTTGAACACCTGTCTATCAGCTAGAATTCTGACCCTCAAAGACCTGTTAGTCAGCCTTTAAATTGTCCACCTCCACTCCAACTACTAACATGGCCAAGACCAAAGAGCTGTCCAAAGACACTAGAGACAAAATTGTACACCTCCACAAGGCTGGAAAGGGCTACGGGGAAATTGCCAAGCAGCTTGGTGAAAAAAGGTCCACTGTTGGAGCAATCATTAGAAAATGGAAGAAGCTAAACATGACTGTCAATCTCCCTCGGACTGGGGCTCCATGCAAGATCTCACCTCGTGGGGTCTCAACGATCCTAAGAAAGGTGAGAAATCAGCCCAGAACTACACGGGAGGAGCTGGTCAATGACCTGAAAAGAGCTGGGACCACCGTTTCCAAGGTTACTATTGGTAATACACTAAGACGTCATGGTTTGAAATCATGCATGGCACGGAAGGTTCCCCTGCTTAAACCAGCACATGTCCAGGCCCGTCTTAAGTCTGCCAATGACCATTTGGATGATCCAGAGGAGTCATGGGAGAAAGTCATGTGGTCAGATGAGAGCAAAATAGAACTTTTTGGTCATAATTCCACTAAACGTGTTTGGAGGAAGAAGAACGATGAGTACCATCCCAAGAACACCATCCCTACTGTGAAGCATGGGGGTGGTAGCATCATGCTTTGGGGATGTTTTTCTGCACATGGGACAGGGCGACTGCACTGTATTAAGGAGAGGATGACCGGGGCCATGTATTGCGAGATTTTGGGGAACAACGTCCTTCCCTCAGTTAGAGCATTGAAGATGGGTCGAGGCTGGGTCTTCCAACATGACAATGACCCGAAGCACACAGCCAGGATAACCAAGGGGTGGCTCTGTAAGAAGCATATCAAGGTTCTGGCGTGGCCTAGCCAGTCTCCATACCTAAACCCAATAGAGAATCTTTGGAGGGAGCTCAAACTCCGTGTTTCTCAGCGACAGGCTAGAAACCTGACTGATCTAGAGAAGATCTGTGTGGAGGAGTGGGCCAAAATCCCTCCTGCAGTGTGTGCAAACCTGGTGGAAAACTACAGGAAACTTTTGACCTCTGTAATTGCAAACAAAGGCTACAGTACCAAATATTAACATTGATTTTCTCAGGTGTTCAAATACTTATTTGCAGCTGTATCATACAAATAAATAGTTAAAAAAATCATACATTGTTATTTCTGGATTTTTTTTTAGATTATGTCTCTCACAGTGGACATGCACCTACGATGACAATTTCAGTCCCCTCCATGATTTCTAAGTGGGAGAACATGCAAAATAGCAGGGTGTTCAAATACTTATTTTTTCCTCACTATATATGTTTCTGTAAAGTACTAACGATATTTAACCCCCAAAAATATTTTTTTTGCTTAAAAAGAAAAATTACAGAAAAGATGCTTTTTACTTCACCAGACCTCAAATATTGCAAAGAAAACAAGTTCATGCTTACTTTTACACAAAACAACAGTAATATTGTATTTAGAAAAAAGTTCAAAGGAATTTTTCCATGTGATAACATGGATTTTTATCACAGTTTTAATGTGTCTTGTCATGCGGTCAGTCTTTCACATTGCTGTTGGATGACTTTGTCACTCCTGAGGTTTGATTTTGTCGAAATTCAACAAACAAATTTATACAAACTATTTATATTTTCCTAAGAGATCAACTTGTTAAATCATGAAATGCTGCATTTTAATGTTCAGAGTAAGAGACTGTTACGTATCTCTTTCCCGAAAAGAGCAAATGCTAAAATATAAAACTTAATGAAAGTCATTATCAACAACTACATTTCCACGTTCGCCGACTTCTGCCTTCAATATTTAATAAGATCTGATGTGATTCATTGCTAATTGGACATGCGACTGAATAATTAACTCTCAAAACTGAATAATTCAGACCCTAATTGATGTCTCTTGCCTCTCATAACTCATAATATAGAAACGTGTGAACCTACCTCGCGTCAAAGCGGACACGTTTCGAGAGAACAGATACTGACTTTTTTAAAGATGCGGCTCTTATAAAATTGGAAGTGACATGAGCTGGCAGAGACGTGAGAGATGGTCTTTCAAGAGGGGAGTAAAGATTGATTGTGTCAAAAGCAGCCAACGGTCAAAGTTATGTTACAAACGCTGCTTTTATTTTAAGATTTCAAGTCGAATTTTAAAGAAGATACAGCACCTGCTGAGATGACAAATCGCTGGGCTTGTTACCAAACTGCCTTAGAGAAATGTCTCTCCAGAGAGAGAGTATGTGCTAGTTTGACTCGTTGACAAGGAAACAGACACATTTCATGTTGTGTTTGCGAAGTTGCACGAGGTTGTGCAAAAAGGTGAAGAAGATGTGTGTGTGTGCATGTTCTCGAGTGATGGAGAGATATGAATCTCTGGAGACTTGCTGATGTTATCATGGGGATCAACTCTTTAATGCTTCCCACCGCATGTTTGTTTATCTGCCGGGTCCCTTTTGGTTCCCAAACCCGGTCACAATCCGCACATGCATGTTTTTAGGAACCCGCAGTCTTTTTAAAACACATTCACACCCCCCAGGCCTGCTTACATGAGGTTAGCTGAGGATATTCAGAAGACCACATGAAAGAATCCGCCGCATGCGGTCAGATAGTGAAAATTCCTATAACGAAGGTCGATCGTGACATAAATAATTCAAGACATACTATTATTTTCTGCTGCGGGCCCACGCGGTACATATCACATTCCGGATTTCCCTTAGCACAGACTTGACCCCTGATGTGGTTACTCGTTTTCTGGCAAGAGTCATTTCTTTAAAGTCGTTCACACATTTGGTTTCGTCCTAAATCCCGCTCTGTCTCTCCAGTCATTTGGTGCATATCCAGATTAAGCGTGGTGTAAATTAGCAGAGATCCAAAAGCATTAGTTTGCGTTTTCCCGCTCCGCTTTCAGCCTCCCCGTGCGCTCCGCAAGTTCTCTCTCGGCCTGTTTTTCTAAGGTTTTAACGAAGCGATGCGCTGGCAATCATAATTAAATCAAACATCGGATGCGGCGCAAGCCCACCGCCACAAAGACCGCTGTAGATTAGAATGAAGAGAAAGGGATAAAACAAGTTAAAGCCCCATGTTGCCAGAGAGAGAGAGGGTTACAGTAGTTCGATAGCACTTACTGTATTCTAGACGATGTGATGGAAAAAACAGAAATGTTTACATAACACAATGTAACAATTAATTTTTTAAGTTGTGTTAAGCTTTCATTTTTACTGATTCTTTATGAAGATAACATGCTCAATACCGATTTTTTTTCCATCAACGGTCCTTATAATAAGACTGGTAGCGTTTATTATAGGGACCAATTCTCCAATATTTCGAATATTTACTATTTGCTTATAAGATGCCTAGTTTTAGCATATTGGCTGTTTATTAGTACTTATAAAGCACATATTCAACATGACCATATTCTACTTCCCTAATCCCACCTTACACCTAAACCTTACAAATACCTTACTTACTATTAGTAAGCAACAAATTAGTAGTTTACTGAGGCAAAAATCATAGTAAATGGTTTATTAATACCGGGAATTGGACCTAAAAATAGGTGTGACCAAAAACAAAAAGATATTTCGCACATTTAAACATTTTGCTATTATTACCCGTATGCAGAAACTACAAGATGCTGGCATAACACTGAGCTCAAAACAACAGTTTAAATTATAAAAATGATAAAAATATACAGGACAGAAGTGTACATTTGAACGTTTTTGTCTTTTAAGACTAATATTGTCCTCACGAACTACACTGTAAAACTATTCTGTAATTTTGCAGGTTTGCTTGCAGATCTTGCAGCAGGTTTGCCAGTTACTTACTGTAGATTTAATTTACAATTTTGTTTTAACCATAAACTTACCTAGTTCTTATATTTTCTTTCATAAAACAAGACAAAATATCTTAGGTCACTAGTTCTTGTACAATTCTGAGGTGCTAATCATTGTGGCAATATTTATTTTCATGTAGCATCAATGTTTAGTTTTATATTTGCTCAAGTAAATTTTGAGCTTATATTATTGATTACGATAGATTTGTATATTGCAAATAAACAAAAACTGTACAAATTTTCACATATCTTACACTGTAAAACTTTGCTGAAGTTTTGCAGCAGGTTTGCCAGTTACTTACTGTAGATTTAATTACTTAATACTACTTTTCCTAAAGTAAAACATTAATCAAAATGAAAACACTTTAACTTTTGAAATTCAAAATGAGCGAGAAGAAATGTCTCATTATTGGCATTGGCACAGCAACACTGCGAAAAATGACTTCTTTCCTAAGCATTTTTTGTCTTGTTGATACATTTGCACAAGGATACAAAAAGCGAAACAAAAGTTTGTTACACTGTGTAATGCATCTTAATACAAATATTTGTGCCATTCAATTAAATGAATGCATTCGATTTTGTCAATAACTCAAAAACGCACATAGGAAAGATTTTACCGAGAGTGAATTACACCGATTGCATTATTTATGTGCATGTGCAATCTGCATTGTTTTAGCACCTGATTTTCTAAAATAAATATGCAAACGCCCACAAATTTAGCACTTGACCCAATTTGCTTGCCGGATTTTATCTCACGGGCCGGCTCTGAGTTATAAACGCACTACCCGGGGCACCTCTGTGTCCAGTTATGCTACATTTATTTTTTAATTTCCCTAAAAGAGATGCAAATGCCTCTTTTTAGGACAAATACATTTTTACAGTAACACCACATGCACGTCTATACTGTGCTTTAAATCGCCGCATAGAGCCGCATAGAGCCTCCTTACTGTATAACAGAGGATGCATTGCATCTTTTAACCAGAATCGAGTATTCAGCAATGCCTTTTTATAAGAGAAAATAACACGCTACATCCTTTAGAGTACTCAAAGATGGGATGCTCACTTACAATGGAATTGGCTGACACAATGCAGAGGTCAAAGGTTTAAGATGGTCAGACAGGCTGAAACATGAGATCAAACAGACACAGAGAGAAATAGCCAAAAACAGAAGATAGGAAGAGATAGAAAGAGGCTTTCTGTGCTTGGTAACCCAAACCCCTGACCCAGAATTAATCGGAACATCTCGGAGCCTCTGCCTGTTTAGATTCCATTCTGTAGTAAGGAATCTATTCCTAGAGCTGCTGTTCTACATCTCTCTCTCTCTTTCTCTCTGTTCATTTAATTTCCTCTCATTGTTTCTGCTGACTAGGTTCCTCTAAGTTCTGGAGTATTGCTCTCTTTTCCCCCCAGTATCATGCAGTGGACTTCTAAAACAAGAGAACTGTTTGTCATTTTAAATGCAATGTAATGTTCTCTTCTATTATATTCTATATCTATTTCATCATTTACTCACCCTCATGTCATTCCAAACCTGTGTGACTTTCTTTCGTGTGCAGAAACCAAAAGAAGATATTTTGAAGACTGTTGGTAACCAAACTTCACTGGACTTCATTAACTTCCACTGTTTGTACACTAAACCACCGAGACATTTCTCAAAATATCATAGAGTCATATACACGTTTTAAACCACGTGACTGTGAATAAATGATGACAGGACTTTTATCTTTGGGTGAACTTTCCCTGTAATACTATGCAATAGCTACAGTAACATGAAAGGTCATCTGACTGTTCTTTTTATTACATTTATTAATCTTGGTTAGGTTTAACCTTTACAAACATGAACACATGTTTCACAATACACTCACAAACATGCGTGAATTACCAAAAAACTATAGTGCATCTATACAGTAAATACACATTAATCTAAATTAACTAAGGCTTGGTACATTGAGAAAGTACTTTCCAGTTTTGCTATACAGCGAGACAACACTTGTGAAACAAAAATGTGTAGGAATACAATGGAAAATATAATGCAATATATTAAATAATATATTCTCTTTGGAACCAGAGGCTTATATTTTTCTTTATATGAAAAGTTAAATTCCTTATGTATTATTCAATACACTGTAATGTATTACATAATTTAACATATAGACAGTTCATTTATAGGAAAATATATTTTCTTGGCATAAGGGAAAAGCATCCTTTTTGAGGCAGCGACCATATCATACATACACTGTCTCTGTTCCTCTCTCTCTCTCTCTCTCTCTCTCTCTCTCTCCTCTGTCTATTCTTGTAACACAGTTGCCAGGTTCATGTCATATGAAATCGCACAGAGCAGAGCGTGTAAAATGTTTTGTTTAATTCATCACAAGCAAACCTCTCCTCTGCATCGCCATATGAATAAGTCATGCCGATCAAGACACAATCACACAAGTGGCTTATTGCTCTCGCTCTCCTCATTAAATATTCTCAACTAAAAGCATATCACAGCTCCACCTGGGAAACCTGTGTGTGTCTGTAAGTGTGTTTTACCCTGCAGGGGCAGTATGTGGTTGCTGTGGATCATGATGCTGAGCTGAAGAACTAGTTGAGGAGCGCTCTTCAGGAAGGCCTCCAGAAGCCGCAGCATGTTGATGTCAGCGCTCTCGAACATCAGACGCCAGTAGAAGTGATGCTGCCCGGGGCCGCCATGCCAACGGCTCTGCACACCCAGGTACAAGGTGTGGATGTACCTAAAAACATACAGGACATACGTAAGAAACTGAAGTGTACAGTGGAAAATTCTCACGATTTAAACCTGAGCACGTCTAATTCTTGAAAGACCACTTAGGAGGATATGAATACCGCTCGTCCAGAAGAACTTACTGTTTCAGTTTTTTAACACTACTCAAGCGTTAGAACAAACAAATATTATTGACATTTAACATACGATTTGAGCATTAAATGTAGAGCTGGGGTGACGGGGATGCATTCAAATGATACTGACAGGTTTATGAACAAACTTTCATTCAGTCATGTGATCAATATACTCCACTGAAGGTCAATTAAAGGGTTCCTTGGGTTGAAAACGTCTTGCCCAAAGTTGACTTCCGGTCTGAGTTTGGTTATCGGTCTGGCTTGTGGCTAGTAATATTACAATTTATTTTATATTTAATTTATATTTCAATATTGAATTTTATTGTATATTTAAATTCAAAAGTCAAAGCCCTCTTTACTGTCAATTTCTGCCACATATACAGATGATACATATGAAGAATTGAAATTGCGTCACTCTACCTTGGTGCATACAGATAACACTAACACTGACAGTGAAACGTAAAAATACAGATAAATTATTGTATTAAATTAAATGTATTCAACGGTTAATGATTCTTCTGCCAGAAGTAACGTTTGGGCCACATAACATTTATGTTGTTGCTGCTAAAGCCGTCTATTCCTTCAGTTATATAAAAACAAAACTGAAGTCATTGTTTTTGGTAACAAGGATGAAACTAACAAGGTAAACACATACCTTGACTTAAGAGGTCTAAAGACACAAAGCAAGGTAAAAAATCTTGGGGTCATTTTGGAGTCTGACCTTAGTTTCAGCAGTCATGTCAAAGCAATAAGCAAATCAGCATACTACCATCTCAGAAAAATAGCCAGAATCAGATGTTTTGTCTCAAGCCAAGATTTAGAGAAACTAGTCCATGCTTTCATCACCAGCAGGGTGGATTACTGTAATGGACTCCTTACAGGTCTTCCCAAAAAGACCATCAGACAGCTGCAGCTCATACAGAACGCTGCTGCCAGGATTCTGACCAGAACCAAAAAATCTGAGCATATCACTCCAATCCTCAGGTCCTTACACTGGTTACCAGTTACTTTTAGAATCAACTTCAAAGTATTATTAATTGTCTATAAATCACTCAATAGTCTAGGACCCAAATACATCTCAGATATGTTCATTGAATATACACCAATCAGACTTCTCAGATCATCAGGATCAAGTCAGTTAGAGATAACAAGGGTTCACTCAAAACAGGGCGAGTCAACGTTTAGCCATTACGCCACCCGTAGCTGGAATCTGCTTCCAGATGATATCAGACATTCACCAACAGAAGCTACTTTTAAATCCAGATTAAAAACACACTTGTTTAGCTGTGCATTCACAACCTGAGCACTGTGCTGGTTCACATCAACTGCACTTCTATTTGTAATTTATTTTTATTTTGCTCTTATTCTTTTTATATATACATTCAAATTTTTTATCAATTTTATTGCTGTTTTATTGTTTCTTAAAATCTAAAGTTTTTGTGATCTTAAATAATTAGCATTTTAAAGATACGTTTTATTCTTTCTGTCAATCATTTTATGTAAAGCACTTTGAATTGCACTTGTGTATGAAATGTGCTATATAAATAAACTTGCCTTGCCTGCCTATTGAACATTTGTAAGAAGACTGATTTTTCTGTGTTCAGCACAATATTAAAATGATAAAAAAAATGATGGGAACTTTTCATGAATTAAACTTGATAGGTGATTGCACGAGGTAGTTTTAGTAACTAAATATCTGAAGCTTTGGCTGAGCTGACTGTCCATGAATTGCCAATCACAATAGGACACCAGTCGGGTTTTTCACCTGCAGCAGCTTTTGGCCGAACAGGGACAGGGACATGACACAACCTGATACCACACACACATTTAAGTCTAAACTAAATAATAAATCTAAGAAAGACTGAAGGATTCTTTTCCTTTAAGATTCAAGTATGAACTTCAAGTTCTTATTTAGTTTAATGCTTTCTCCTTTTCTCTCAGTTTGCCTGGAATTAAGATACGTAAAATGTCATTTCAAACCTGCATGACTTGAAAAGAAGATATTTTGTAGAATGTTGGTAAACAAACATTGGCCCCCGTTGACTTCCATAGTATGGACACAAAACCTCCGAGACATTTCTCAAAATATCTTCTTCTGAGACATATACAGGTTGTGAACGACACGATGGTGAATAAATGATGATTTCCTTTTTGGGAGAACTATCCCTTCAAATTAAAGAATCTTATATTCTATTCGATATCAGTTTTTTCTGTTTTCTCGTTCTCTTTCTCTTTCTAATAGTGTCTCTCATCCCGGCTCTAACCAGCTTCAGGCCAGCACGCATTATCTAAAGGCTGCAGAAGAGGATTTTATCCCAAGCTCTACACTGTCAGCCTGCAACAGGAGGGATTTTTTTCATGCTTAACTCTGATAGGCGGCGAGGGGCGAAGATTTTATTTCATGCTCCTCTCTGATAGGCTCAAGGTTTTAAGGGGACTGAGTATGGTACTATGGGAGATGAGCCATCTCCAAGTGCATGCAAATATTTCTGTATCCGTGAGAGTAACAAATTTAGAAGAGGGAAAGAGCCCAAAAGCAACATACAACAAATGAAATCTGAAATAAATTGATAAGACGGACGGGCGTTTAGACAGTATGCCCTCTCCAGAACATCCATTATCAATAGGGCAAATTAATCTTGTGGTCTCCGATGCTCTCGAGTGGCCCGCAGTTACGAAGTCCAAGAGAAATGAGAGAACCGCCACAGATGTGGAAAAACTAGATTCCTGACCCATCTACGTCTCAGCGAAATGGGTTTTTGAGGCTGATGAAGTTGAACTGTCATTGAGCTGCGGGTGTGAAGCTGATATCAGGACAGATAGCAGTTAAACAGACCGCAGAGGAACCTGAGAACCCGACGACTCGAGCAGTCAGACTTTACAGTGTGAAGAACTTTAATTACATTGCCCATTGATTTTGGGATAATGAACTCTAATTACTCAATAAAGGACATAAAGGAGAACACCAAATCCCTTTTATAGAGAGAGAAAGAAAGAGAGAGAATGTGAAGGGTAAATTGAGTGTCTACTGTATGCATGTGGCTAATTCATCCTCTACCATAATTAGCACCTCAGGACCCGTTGAGACCGTCAAGGAGAATTCTCATCTCACACGCTCACAGTCAACACACTGTTTAGCGCACGCCGCACTTCTCCAGTAAACTGCTTTAATATCGAACGCCGGCTATTAGCAGAGGCACAAGACAACTATATAAGAAGGCCCATAGACAGCTGTAGTATAAAGTATTGAATGCACTTTAAATGTGTGTCCAAAACTGCAAAATTTCCTTTTATTCACCCTCATGTAGTTCAAAACCTGTTCATGACTCTAATTTCTGTGGAACACAAAAGAAGATATTTTGAAAAATGTTGATGGAAGTCAATGGGGTTGACTGTTGTTAGGTCACCAACATTCCTCAACAAATCTTATTTTGTGTGCTGCAGAAGAAGAAAGTCAAACACTGACATGAGGGTGAATATATGATGAAAGAATTTCATTTCCGATTTTTTTGCATGTACTTCTATCCTTATATCGTATATTTAAATAAGTGATTCCAGAACTCAAGCTGGATGTTTTCCTTTCCTCTTAATCCCTTATTCATCCATCTTTTCGCTCTCATCTTTCTGTTTTCCCTCTCTCCAGCTCTGTGTGAAGTACTGAGAGACAGCGCTGAAGGCGAAGTATGTGTGCCATGTTCTCCCTTCTGCTGTCTTAGTGCACCACTTGTCTGAAACCGCAGCATCAATATTCCACGCTGCATCTCCACAAACCGGCTCTACAGACCCACGAATCACACATCAATACACCGAAAAGTGTGTGAGTGCTGGACTCTGAAGAAGATACAACACTTACTGTGTCCACAACCAATGTTCAGCTAAAATCTGAACTATTTGATGACCTTTGTGAAACTTATCTGGTGATCAATACACACACACACACACACACACACACACACACACAGGCTTTATATGTTCTTTGATTGTGTTTAATTATTGTTGTAACATACGTAATATCATATTAAATTAACCGTTTGATGGAGTACAACAGAGTGCAGAGGAAATGATTCTTCAGTGACACACCATTCAAAAGCGTTTTGCCAAATGCATAAACATAGATTATTCTGCAATTCCTTTCATTAAATGTTTTTGTCTGTTATCAAACGATAAAGGCTTTCCACACTTTGAGTGTTGTAGAAGCAGCCTGCAGTCTGATCAAAGTGTGCTGTGGGTTCTTGCTTCACAGTTCAGACTACGATTAGTTTCACCTTGAAAACAGAAAAGCATAACATCACAAAGTCTCTTTTGAAATTTCAAGCCTTCAACCTTCAGTGAGAATTTTGTTTCCAAATCAAATTCACAAACCCAATGATCTGGGCCTCAGGATGACCGAGACGAGACAGAAGACAATGTGGTCACAATCAAACAGTGTAGGTACAGATAAAAAACAACAGCTTTATCTTATTCCGCATTCCAACACTGTGTGCACCATTTGGACTGAAAGAAAAGCGTGTGATTTTCAATTGCCAATAAAAGCTTTCAATCCCATTTGAAAGCCACAATTTGAGAAGGGCTTTCAGAAGACTGCATATACAGTCATGGCCAAAATTGTTGGCACCCCTGAAATTTTTCCAGAAAATCAATTATTTGTCACAAAAAAGTATTAAATTACCACATGTTTTGCTATACACATGTTTATTCCCTATGTGTGTATTGGAACAAAACAAATTTCATATAATCCTACACAAAACTCCAAAAATGGGCTGGACAAAATTATTGGCACCCTTTCAAAAGTGTGGATGAATAAGATTGTTTCAAGCATGTGATGCTCCCTTAAACTCACCTGGGGTAAGTAACAGGTGTGGGCAATATAAAAGAATCACACCTGAAAGCAGACAAAAAGGAGAGAAGTTGTTTTAGTCTTTGCATTGTGTGTCTGTGTGTGCCACACTAAACATGGCCAACAGAAAGAGGAGAAGAGAACTGTCTGAGGACTTGAGAACCAAAATTGTGGAAAATATCAACAATCTCAAGGTTACAAGTCCATCTCCAGAGATCTAGATGTTCCTTTGTCCACAGTGCGCAACATTATCAAGAAGTTTGCAACCCATGGCACTGTAGTTAATCTCCCTGTACGTGGACGGAAGAGAAAAATTGGTGAAAGGTAGCAACGCAGGATAGTCTGGATGGTGGATTAGCAGCCCCAAACAAGTTCCAAAGAAATTAAAGCAGTCCTTAAGGCTCAGGGTGCATCAGTGTCATTGCAAACTATCCGTTGACATTTAAATGAATGAAACCCTATGCCAGAAGAATCAGGAGGACCCCACTGCTGACACAGCGATATAAAAAAGCAAAACTACAGTTTGCCACAATGTAATTGAGTAAGCCAAAAACCTTCTGGGAAAACGTCTTGTGGACAGATGAGACCAAGATAGAGCTCTTTGGTAAGGGATATCAGTCTACTGTTTAACGAAAACGGAATGAGGCCTAAAAAGAAAAGAACACAGTACCTACAGTCAAATATGGTGAAGGTTCAGAGATGTTTTGGGGTTGTTTTGCTGCCTCTGGCACTGGATGCCTTGACTGTGTGCAAGGCATCATGAAATCTGAGGATCACCAAAGGATTTTGGGTCACAATGTAGGGCCCAGTGTCAGAAAGCTGGGTTTGCGTCCGAGATCGTGGGTCTTCCAGCAGGACAATGAGCCCAAACATACTTCAAAAAGCACCCAGAAATGAATGGCAACAAAGCGCTGGAGAGTTCTGAAGTGGCCAGCAATGAGTCCAGATCTAAATCCCATTGAACATCTGTGGAGAGATCTTAAAATTAGTGCTAGGTAAAGGCGCCCTTCCAATATGAGAGACCTGGAGCAGTTTGCAAAGGAAGAGTGGTCCAAAATTACGGGTGAGATGTGTAAGAAGTTTATAGGTTATAGGAAGCGATCGATTTCAGATATTTGTTCAAAAGGGTGTGCAACCAAATATTAAGTTAGGGTGCCATTCATTTTGTCCAGCCCATTTTTGGAGTTTTGTGTGACATTATGTCAAATTTGCTTTTTTTGTTTTGTTCCAATACACACTAAGGGAATAAACATGTGTATAGCAAAACATGTGTTAATGCAATACTTTTCTGTGAGAAATACTTGATTTTCTGGAAAAAATTCAGGGGTGCCAACAATTTTGGCCATGACTGTATAATCCTTCACCTTCTGTGAAACAACCATCTGAAAGCAGTATAGGTGTGAGTACCACATGGTTTCTAGCTGTCAAACACTAGCTTGTCAATCTGTGTTTGATCAACCTGAGAAATCATCTTGGTCGACACAATCAGAGCAGACAACCCAGGATAAACTGGTGGGGACCTGGATGAGCTGGTTAGCCATGTTCCAAAAAATATAATGGGTTAAAAACATCAAGCTGATATTTCTTAAACTTTCCAACAGTTAGAAGAGTGTGAGTTGAGGGCCGTTCACATTCTAACTATAACGATAACTATAACTATATATTTGCGTCCACACCGGCGGACGATAACAATAACGTTATGTTTATTTTAAGCCTGCACGCTGCAGTGTTCCCAGTCACTAAAATGAATGTAGATGACCTTCTGCTGATGCCTCTGGTTTTCATTCCCGAACGTCTTTTCTCCAAAATATGACAGCAAGGCTGGATGCTCTCTCTGAATGCTAAAGGTGTGCTAGTGTCGAGGATTTTACGCACATATTTTGCCAGCTTGCTGACTCATAAGCGTTTCATATAATATCTCGCCGTACACTCAATGCTTTCCGACCTCGTTGGTATCACAAATAATCAAACGTTATCTGCCAGAAACTGTCTGACAGTTCATTTTATTGTTCATCCGCTGGAAAAAATCTTTCTGAAAGTGAATCCCAATGATATTGTTCTCTGTATCTCTATCGTTTTAAAACCCCGCTATTCTCCTGAATTAAGAATTTTTTTAACAGTTATCTTTTTAATGTGAATGGTCCTTTAGTGTTGTTTATCTCGGCAGGTGCAGTAAACTAGACAGCTTGTCCTGAAGACTCAAGTCATAACTAAAGACACTTGTAAGTTGCTTTGGTTATAATTTTCAACCAAATGAAAAAATGAAGAAAAAATAGATCCTAGTCAATAAACAAAATCAAAGACAGGAAGATGTGGAGAAATATATTTAAAGAAACTTATTAAAAATACAAAAAGATATTGAGTGAGGACAGAAAATCTCATTAGCCCAAAATGATGCTAAGTCTGCACCATGCTAGCAAAACAAACGCGCACGCAAGCAAAATAACTTATAGGCTTATCAGTCAAAGCCAACGCGCCAGAAAAATCTGGTGGGGCTCCAAATTATGTTTCAGTCTGAACATTATAAACAAAAAAACGCAGCAGATGTGAGAAAATCAGGTGTGGTTAAAAAGAGTGTCACAGACAATTTCTCTGCGTGCAGCTTACTGCTGAGGATAAACACGTTAGGTAACATTTTCCTATTCAATCCCTTTCATGGACGCTGAACGCAACATTTATGGAAGAATTGCGCTGATTTCTTATTTCAAAGTAATCAAAATATCCTTGAATATCCTTTGACTTAGAGTTTAATGTGGCAGCAGATGTTTTATGTATGCATGTATGTGTGAGAAAAAGAGAGAGAGGCTCTTCACCTACTGTAAGGCCCTGCACACCAGCTGCATCACCGCTCCTGCATTTTCGTGCGCTGGAAGCCTCATTTAGAGTAATTAGCTGTATTTGACTGAGGTAATGAGTTTCCCTTCTGTACAGTTTACTTGTTTCCAAAGCGGCTCTGTCAGTCTTAAACAGAAAGAGTCTACCTGGGTACGGCACACTCCATCAGGGTATTCATGCATGTGTGTGTGTGTCTTTGTGTATGTGTGAGCACGTGTTACCAGACAGCCTCCCAGGTCTCATTCGAGCTCAATACGAGCATTAATCACGCTAATTACAGCAGCTCTGCCCCAGGGGCTTTTGGGATGCTGGAGGACCAAGGTGGGAAAAGGCTGATAGACAGGTGATCTTAGTCACGCTGCATGTTGCTTTGCAATGCAAATGGAGCAGCGGAGAACTTTATTTCTGGCTTGGAATTAGCATGTGGCTCATTTTGAGAGAGACGGAAAAGCATTTGATTAATTTTAGGCTTTTAATCAATTTCTTAACCTTTTTCTGGTGCAGATGAAGTTGTTGTAGTCTGCCATGCGGTAGAATGGCTTCTTAAACCAAGCATGATCAACAAATCCTATATTACCTTGAATTCTTTCTTTTTGAAGGGATAATGAGTTTCACGGAGATTGTTAAGTCAAGAATTTCATGTCAAGAATGTCAAAATTATATTTAATTAAAAAGAAAGAAAAGAATTATTTCTAGTTTATAAAGTATGTTCCTCTTAAGTTCTCAAAAAGGATTGTAACACATTCTGTTCATTGCAATTTGTATATTGTTTTCTAGTACTACAAATATTAGAAAATTCTTAAATCAAGATAAATTCACTTGGACGATAATTGACCAAATATGTTTAGTCTTGTTTTATGAAAAAATGATGCAATACCTAATTCAAGTTTTTTTTTTATTACCACGTTGAATTTTTTTGTTGTTAAAGCCAATCTTTATTCGTTATAAATGTAGGCCTACTTTATATTTTCTTTCATAAAACAAGACTAAAAATATAATTTCTTTGTCAAGTAAATTTATCGTGACTTAAGAATGTTTAGATATTTATACTAGAGAACAAGACATAAAAGTTTTGAAAGAAATTGCTTTTTGTGTTGATTTGTGTTCAATAAATAAAATGGACACCTCAAGGTTGAGTAAACTTAACACAAAATGTGTTGTCCTTAACTTGACACATGTGAGATGTGTTCAGATTGTTTTGTTTGTAATACAATAGTTTTAAAGTAGACTAAAAAAGTAAACCAGAAACTGCATTTTTATCTCGATTTCATAACCAAAAACATATTTTGTCAATTGTTATACAATGTGGTTGTACAGTAATTGTTCTACCATCTATGTATTTCAATATTAAAATCTCCCTCCACAACAATATTTATTACCATGCTAAAATATGACCCAGACATGCAGGGATTGAAATTAAAGTAATATTTTGGGACTACACTTTTGTTTGTGTTTTGACCGGTTTGAACCCTTTCATCATTTGAAGTGGAATGTTCTCGGTAAGGATGCTCATACTGCTCCAATTACTTTTATTGGGAGATATAAAGTCCTAAAGGAGCTGGAGAAAGACAGAAATGAGCAGTTGGAAAGCCAGACTACTGCATGTGGTTTAACTAAATGAGGGTGATTATCCAATTTGAATGGAGAGAGGCCAGTTTAAGACATGGTTTATACACCAAAGCCAGGTGAGGGACTGTCTGTATGCCTCTACTTAAATTGTAAATGAAAAACACTTACTGTAGAGTCAATATTTAGTGTGTGGATTTACTCAGCAAAATCTGATAAAACCTCCCTTACAGAATTGTTTGTTGTTCTCATTACAAAAAACAACAACGATTTTAAGGTAAAACAAATGTTTTTTTGTTTTGTTTTTAGTCTGAAAAGTCAAAACGTTTGGTTAGTGTTTACCAGCAGTCATTGTTATATTTATACAAAAACAATAGAAGTCTGTGCGTTTATTTTGATAGCCTAGTTAAAGTGTATGTTTCTTTTCAACAAAAGTTGTTGTTAAATGTCTGCTCTTGACAGAAAATCACCACCTGCCAAAAATCTACAGTACGCATGTTTATGTAGATGTGTGTTGGTCAACAGAAATTCGGTTTGTGTGTTTTATTACGTTTTTCTTTTTTTGCCCCATTGATGTTTAAGTTTCACATCATATGAACAGTTCATTCCTGTGAGATCCGGCTGGTTTACACTAGCTTTTAGCTCTCTGCATGTGATCCTTTGAGCATCACATTTAAAAATGAATTGAGAACGAAGCAGGTGATCTGATGATATCCCGGGAGGAAACTCCTCATAGCGCCGAATACATTAATATATCAACTTGAGCACTAAATCCCTCATACAGACAGCAGATAGCGGGGACAAAAATCTGCCCGGCTCTCCTGCGGTAAGTCTATACCAACAGACAGAGCTGCACAGCTGTATGCACGACACCATCGCTCACTTGCTCACTTGTCTTTTTTTCTGACTGTCATTTATCTGTAATGAGAATAAATGTGCAGCTAACTGAAGGCTGACATTTCTCTGTTATAGCCTGATTGAGTTTCATTTGTTAAAGGAATTCAATTCAAGATAACTATAATATATTTGTTATTAAACCAGTCAATAGTTCACCGGATCATAGACATGAGAAACCTGAAAATCCTGACAAAGAAATATAAAATAATCTTAAAATCATAATAAAACTCTTTGCTGTTTGATGGAGATGTGTATGTGGTAGCCTGGGTATCCTGAACGGTTGCTAAGGTTATAAAATTGGTTCTGGTCCAAAACAACTCATGCCACCTCATGCCAAGTCTTTCAGGCTGAGAAACATGAATAGGCTTCATAATTCATAATAATGAAACCTCTTTCTCAAGTACGAACAATAGTATTGTCTCAGCCTGCGCAATTTATGAAAAAATGAAGATGAAGATTAAATATTCCACTTCATATGCTGACACATTTATCGTTAGCACCGCACTTCTCTATCCCCTGGCAAACACATTATTTTATGTGTGAGCAACAAAACTCTCTTACTGTCACTATGACTGTCTCTCTCTCGGCCAGCACTGGTCAGCAGTGTCAGTAATGCAGAGAGATAAAGAACGTCTGAAACTCTTCCATTCGCTCTTTACAGAATGTCCAGTATCTGACTGACAGCTGCTCTGCCCCGTGAGGTTTTAAATAACACTTTTATGAAGTGCTGTACTGGAGAGATCGGCTGCTAGAATACCAATGTTATTTTTATGGGGTGGAGTTATTTACTTAGCAAAATATGTAAAATGCACACTATACATTTTCAATTTTCTTGAAGAGAAATCAGCCATGGCAAATAGTTCAGTGAGGAAAACAAAATGTGTTTACTTGGTTTGTTTCTGACGTGAAAACACAATTCCCCAGTGTTATTATTATAAAGTATATACTGAAGGAAATAATGTTCTTTTCATGGTTTATTTCCTGTGTTAAATAAACTGTGGAAATGATGACAGGACAGCGCGAGATTATAAGTTACAGAGTGAGCGTGCTGCTGGGCTCCTCAATTGTTTTGCTGTCAATTTCCATATCCAACATTTTTTCAAAAATAAATATAGAATAATAACAGAAAGATCCGTTTTCTTTCATTTTTGAAACCAAAAGGTAGTAAATATCCACAAAGCAACATTTGCCCCAAGCAAGTGATGACGTAACTGATACTATACTTTGATACATTTATTTAATTTGAGATTTCTTGTTTTTGGTGTTTATTTGTAGCTAGAATCATATCAAATTTGCAAAAATCTAATAAATCTGAATTTTTATTTGTACTTATTTTGGTAACTGGTTTTCACATTTATTTTAGGCTACTAACTTTGCTAGTATAGTTAACAGAATGAAACAAGAATGATAATTTTAAACACAAAAATAGTACATTTGGAAAATTTGAAAATAATTTTGAAATTGTCTCTTAATTTGTTCCGTAGCTGTAAAGTACATATAAAGTGTAAAGCATACAGAGAAGCTGCAATATTTAGTTTGACTTTCTGTTGCTGTTGACACCTCCTTTCATGGATTATGTGTTTAAAAAAGGCCCCATTTTATACTCATGGAAAGTGCCAAGTTTACATGTATCTTTCGCTCCGTTTTTTGATTGTTTTGATGTCCTTTTCATGTCCTGTATTCTGCCAAGACAGCAAAGGCACCAAACAACAAAGAGCAAAAAGAAAAGAGATCAAGAAAAAAGACAGAACTGTACAAAATCATGTCAAATTATGTAAATTTAAAGTGACTCAATCTTTAAACTAATCGGGAAGAACAAATCTTTTTTTGTTTTCTTCTTCATTTGTCACTTTCTGGTATGTTTGAGAGAATGGAACAAAGACAATTTCCATGAAACAATCCCACTCAAGCCCACAATCTGCCCATCGCCGCCGACTTTCTTCACTCCGCACGCCTGCCAATCAAAAACACCGATCATTATCACTATGGAGACAGAAACTGTGATAAGGTCATTAGTGAGCCTCCAAATAAGCTTGTGGAGTGGCAGAAAGTGACTCACTCGCTGAGATAGTTTCCTTCGCTCCTAAACTTTATAGTGTCAAGGTCAGGGGATGGGCTGGTTTTAAAATGGTATAATTCTTTCTCGTTATTAGTTTATCTAATTCTCTCACAGACAGTGCAAATCTTTCCAATTAGCGAGGCCAGTGGTCTGGAACAAAGAGACGCGCACAATGTCTTTACGGGATTAGCCACACTGTTTTTCTCCCACCCTGGATCTTCCCTCATTAAAATGTTCTGGAAATACAGAATGGTACACATCAATGTTACACACACACACACACACACACACACACACACACACATGTGGTTGTTGGTAGACGTTTTGCGTTGCAATCTAGTGCTTATATAGCATGTTGTGAAAATGCCTCATACCAATTAACACATAAAAATGGATGAAAAATGGATCCGTATACATTATTAGTTGATTTAAGAATTATCTACATTTTGTATATAAATGAAAAAAAACATGCTGTATAGAGACATTGAATATTGCACCTAACAATATGAAGTACAGTATTAAATGACAGTGTTCATGGTCTTGGTCGGACAAAACTGGATTAACTTTCATCTGAGGTGCTGGAGAAACCTGGTTTAGCACTCAAGCACAGACATGTGAACTGCTAAAGTTCTCCCTTTCTCTCTTGATCTGTTTCTTTCTGTCGTACGCTCTCTCTCTCCATCATCTCCCCGTCTGCAACTTGATGTCATCCACAATCATGACCTCTGCTGTTTCCATGGAGACGTGAGAGCGGTGCCATACTTGGTCTTTTAATAATTAACATGTCTGGAGAGGAAAGATCTTTCAGAAGAACTGCACAGGTAAATTGCTGCTGCTCAAATGTACCGCAGATCCTTCAGACTTTAGTCTGACTGAGCACAAAAAACATCTGACCAAGAAAAATCTCTAAAATCTAGAGGGACCATGGTACAACGTAATTCTCATTCTGGGTATATGCTTAACTTAAAATAATGTAAATCATTTCCAGAGATTATGATATAACTATAATAAAAAGCAATGATGTTACATACCATGGTATTGAGTTTTGGTGCTCAAAGGTACCTCATAGAATACCATGGTATTAAAATCATGGTATAATGTCCAAACATGGTACCACACCATCTCAGCCACCAATTAGGAAAAATCGCTTTACAAATTCCTTTGTTCTGTTGAAAACATAAGAAGATATTTTTAAGAACGTAGGAAAGCACTTTTGACTACCATTGTAATTCTTCCTATGGTAGTCAATGGTGGCCAAGAATTGTTTGGTTACAAGCATTCTTCCAAATATCTTCCTCTGTGATCATCCGAACAAAGAAATTGATAAAGATTCAGAACAACTCGCTTTACAAGACATTTAATAGTCATTTGGAATGCTAAACTTTGATGATGGATGTATAGGCAGTATTGCCATAGTGCAAAACACTAAAACAAGCCCACAATTATGAGAAATAGATTCAAGTCCGGTGTTTTGAGATTAAGACAAATCCTTTCATTACAATGACCTTGAACTTTCTTCTTTATCTCATTAGGTGGAAAAATCAATCTCCAAAAATTCATATTTTACCTGACCTTGACAACACTGTGTATGCGTTTTTTAGTGAGCCCCAGATAAAAATATTAATTTTTGTTGAACCAAAGAAAGTCATATACATCCAAGATGGCATGAGGATGAGTAAACTGTATGAGAGAATTTATATTTGTGGACACATTCAAGCTGTCACAGTGCTGAATGGATGTATTGTGAATAGAGTAAAGACTAGGTCAGTCATTGAAAACTAAAATCAATACTCATTTAACGGGCCATAGATGCAAACATGCGATGTGTGTGTGCACCGTCTCTCCTCAAGAACATAAAGTCTTTGTACCTAACCGTCTTATTGCAAATAAACAAATCTCACTTCTGTGTGTATAAGTAGCCTACTGTATTGCAGTGAGTAAACAAAACAGTAGTATATAATGAGTGTCATTTTGTACCCAGAAGCCCTATCACGCTCGTATTCCTTCACACTTTCAGTTTCATCTGTCTTTTATCGCTGCTCTGAAACTTTTAGCCCCCGAGTCATGAACTCTTTCCTTTTCAATTTCCTTTCCATCCTAAACAGAACGGCACAGATTTGTGTGCAAAAACCTGCATCTTATTCAAACTGCAAACAAACCAATTAGAGTTGCACCGATATTACATTTCTCCACCGATAACCGATAACCGATTGTTCAGAGTGATGTCTGCCGATACCGATTTTGAAGTTTAAATTAATATTTCTTAACTTTCTAAATGTTATTCATTTAACGACTATTAATATTGAACATCAAACTAGAGATATTTATTAACATTTTCTATAAACAGAGCTTAATTTCATTGCATTTTCTTGTCCTCTTTTGAGAATGTACCAGCCCTGATAGCCTATAGTGCTTTATCGGCCGATACAGATTATTAGCTGATATAATGATGCATCTTTATAATAGATATTCCGAGATGCGCTACTGCTATTACTGTGAATGGGGAGAAACGTAACACTCAATAATGCCACTTTTGTGAACGAAGTCCTGCCATCAAGTAAAAAGAGCCAATCGTAAATCGATTAAAGCTGTCAATTCACTGGGGCGGAGCTCTACACAGTCTCGTGAGGCGCTTGTTAACCTTTGCACAGTAGCTCAAGCGACCTTGAAAAATTTGTTTTTAAGCACAATTTGAGCTTAAAAAGCTGTTATTCTACAATTGACATCCGGTTTAATGGTTGGATTGAAATGTTATTTAATTGTGCCAGCAGTTTTAAAGACATTTTGCTTTTCCCATTCAAGCAAAACAAAAATCATGCAAACACAGCCGCTGAATACATCGACATCCCTAAGGACTTTGGTGCCGTTCGTGACATTAAATTATTGTCAATATGTCTCCTTTCTATGTAAATTATGTTATTCTTTCAAAGCTTCTCACACTGTGGCTGTCTGAAAGAGTTCATGTAAGTGTATTGGATTACCACCAGACCGTACACATACTTTGGACATTTGGTAATGGAGTTATATGGAAAGCAGTCATAAGTTGTATTGATAGACAAGCAATGATCACTTTTTGCTTTTAATTGCTTATCACATGCCCCAGCATCGAAAACCCTGTATACTGTAGATGTACTACAGACAACTTTACTTTCTGTATATTTTACAGACATGCTCCCCAAGCGACAGACTGTTGGCATATAAGGCAGTTTTCTCTCTGACCCCAAGTCCTCCTTTGACTGAGTCCAATGAGAATGTCCTAGGCCTAAAGAATTCAGACAGGTCTGCTCGCTCTATAGCACACAGAGAAAGAGAGGGATAAGGCAGAGCTGCTGAGAGAAGAGCGAACAAACACAAGCAACAACAGAGAGGATGACAAGAACAGTAAAGATGCAAGACAGCAGGCACACTGTACAGAGGAAAACAAAACTTGAGGGATACATGCCCGATGCAAACTGACAGTAATATCACAATCACTCAAGCCCATCAGGACGGACTTAAACCTGACCTGCTAACTAAACAGAATTCACTCTGCTGGACCAAAAGCACATATACCCTGACCAAAAAACATATTATTTATATATTTTTAGGGACATTTAGATGAATGTAAACCTGAACAACTCTATTGGACTCATTTTTACTGCAGCACAGTGTTCAATTTGTATATAAACAGCCATAGAACCGACACATGTAAATGAGTAATGTACCAATGCAAAGTTTCTCCAGTGATACTGATAACCACTTATTCAGAGTGATATGTGTCGATATCGATTCTGGAGATTAAATAAATAATTATTAACTTTCTGAACGATATTAATTAATATAATGACTATTAATATTTAATATTGGCTGTTGTTGGCCAATAGCAAATAGTGTGATCATTTGCTTTTATCGACCGATACCGATTATTGTCCGTCTCTATTTTATCTCTACTCTCTCATTAAAATCAAACAAATTAAATTTGTTTCACTGTTAAGTATTATTAAATGGATAAAGTAAAAATCATAAATTAAAAGAACTAAACAAGTTAAAGTAAAACCTTTTTAAGCCAACATAAGAATAATTAAAGCTGTTGGTTGCAGTCATATGATGATGATGATATGATTAATGGAGATTTCCCACACAACTCATTATTTTAAACTGTTGTGAATCGGTTCAAGCACGTTGACAGGTGTCAACACAACATTACAGAACAATTGAATAAAAAATTGTATTTACATTTAACCAAACGGATTGCAGCTTAAACATCAACTAACATTAAATACAACAAATTTACCATAGAACAAGTACAAAAAAGCAGTGTTTATATTTACCCGAAAAATAGTTATAGATTGCGGCTTTGATAGCAAGAAACTTTAAATATGAAAAACTTCAAAAAGTCACACTTACGTCCGCTAAATGACTTACTAAATTGCACGTTCAGATGCCCAGATATCTTTATCAAGTTTTTATCTTTTTAATGACTTCTAAAAGGCGCTTATCTTTAAAACTTAACTATAGGTCGTAATAAGTTGCTTGCACAAACGTCCCATGTGATCATGTGCTCTCAGATGCACCATTAGATATCAGAAGATTTTAAACAGGATGATTTTAATCCCGTGCTGGCATGACAGAATTTAACCTTCCTTAATAAATCAAGTAAAAAAATCTCAGCTCCCAGCCAGATGTATTAACAGGAGCGAGATCTCATTTAGTCGCATTTCAGTTTGTCATATCTCTTGATCTCAGTGCAGTGATGCACTCAGCAGTTTCTGAGGAAACTTTTCTCGAACCTAATCACTCTTTAAACGCTTCGCCAGAACATCACTTCAATCCACTCATGAAATGTTGTGCAAAGGAGGAAATAAAATCACATTGTAACCACAGTAATTATACAGACATTTTTCTTTTTCTTATTTTTTAACTCAATGGCACAGAATGGGACCACTTAGGGTTTTTTCTTTTCCCAAACAGAGTCCCTTAACTTCCCCGCCAATTTGAACACAAGTCCTGAATATGATCTACTCCAAAGCTAAACATAATCGGCCCCACTAGAGCCAGACTTCAGCGGTAATCTAGCATTTCACACTTTTCCTCTCTCTTCTCACTTTACAGCTCTTATGATCTTCAAGTGTGCGCCATTTTTATTGGCAGATTGCTTTAATAGCCTCTCTCGCACAATTCCATGTCTCTCACAGTCCCAAAAGACTCCCAGGAAGACTCCCTGGAACTCAGAATAACATCTAAGAAACAGAAAAGGCAACAGATAGTTAGGAACCAGAAACAAGGGCTGTCAACCGTTTTTTCAAGACAATTTTCTTTCTATTGGATTTAACTTTGTATGCAACAATGTGTTATGTCAATGCCATTGCTAAATAATGTTCAACAACTCATTCACAGACATCATTGTAAAACCAAGCCATTGCTCGACATTAACGCTTGTCCTGGACAAGTGGATGTTTTGTATGGGCAAGAGAGAGAGAATTTTACCTGCCCGACCAGACTAGTCACATAAAAAAAACTGTGCTTCGAAAAATCGGTCTGTGCTGAGAATAATAAGACAAGGGCATTAGACAGATCTGTGTGTTTGTGTAAACAGCGTTTGTCGTAACGCAGTGCATTGTGTCCTCATAACTAGATGCGGACGCGCAATTCTAGCATTTAACTTTCTCTTCTGTTGCTGTTCTATTGCTGTTCTGCGTGTCTGAGTTAGGGCGACCACCACCCAACAAACCAAATGTGAGAGAGGTAATCCTTTTTATGTGGGACAACGTGGGAGGTTGAATGGTACCATTGAATGGTAGCGCAAAACTGTGATATAATAACGGAATGAAAACATTTTTACGGACGTCGCAGCCTTTTGACTGAAATCACTGCTTTGTTCTCATTGGGTAAAAGTCAGGCTTTAAAAAACAGTTGTGTTTGAATGAGTTCGTTGGACACCAGTCCACCGGGTTGCTGCTTTTGACACAGCGCTGTTAAATAGTTAAATAAACAATGGCGCAAACACGCGTCTCATCTGCTTTTCAGGTTAAATAACGTGTTTCTTAATGTTGCAACTAAAAACCAACAGACTTGTGAAAATTGGAGAGATTTTCTCAATATGGGACGTGCGGTACAAGGGGTGAAAATGCTAAGCGGGACGGGTGGTTACCCTACTGGTCCCCCTATACCGGGGGGACTACAGGACTACAAACCCCATGCTTCTTAAAGGGACAATGCCCATATTCCCGCAACACATGAACAACCAAAATTATGCGTTTTCCCCGTTCATTTAATTTTATTTCATTTAAATCACAGTTTGCACATTTAATATTAAAAGAAAAACTAAAATGGATATTTTTGGGCATTGGGCATCAATGACTGCTAGGGGGGGCACGGCCCTCGAATACCCCCCCCATACAGCCCTATACCCTGGTCGAGGACTAGTCTGCATCTGCACTGTATGAGGATAAAACCACATTAAATTAATCTCCAAAGGTGCTCTGAGAGTTTATTTTACGAGCATTTGACTGTATGAGGACATCTATTGTCACACACAATAAAACTCAAAGCGTAGTCCAATTAACTTGAACATTGTTAATAAAATATAATCAGATACTGTAGCATTCGCTAAAGGAAAATTGTAGTAGACTTGTAGTAAATTGAGCGTCTGTAGTAAACACTGTAGTATACTAAAGTAAGGTTCAAAATCACTATAGTATCTAGGAATTGTACTGCAGTTTAGTAAAGTAAATATCACTTAAGTATACTACAGTAATTTATGTGAACAAATATACATCTATTGTTTAGTAAAAAATAAAATACACAGTAATTAGAAAAATAAAATACACAGTAATTGGAAAAGATAAAAAATTAGGTAAACTAAAGATTATATGGCCCTCATTTATCCATCTCTATATAACATTAATTTCATTTGTCAGTTACATGCCTATTCATGTGATGAACTAGACTTCCATAATTCTTTTATGATGACAACAGACGTTTTATATTTGTGCTACAACTGCTTGGCCTCTGCAGCAATAGAGCTATGTGCCAAAAATGTCAACATACAGCCATGCCTTTGTTCTATAGCAATAATGGAGAGTAACACATTAAGGTGGCCGCAGCGGACAGTAGGTAAAACACTTATAAGCAGAGATGTATAGTAACGAAGTAGATCTACTTCACTACTGTACTTAAGTACTAAAAGGCGGTATCTGTACTTTATTAGAGTATTCTTTTTTTCTCCTACTTCCACTTTTACTTCAGTACATATTTTCGATGAGTTCAATACTTTTACTCCGATATTTCTTTTATGTGCTGCATCGTTACTCGTTACAATTATAAAAAATGTTACGAATCATTCCATTCCAAACCCACATTACCACTGCCAGAAAGGTAGATGGCAGGTTTGATGAAGCTCAGCTGGCACATCATTGAGCGAATCAAACGATTAAGAAGACTGCGCGTGCTCCCGTTCTGCCTTTTGATCAGCTAAGAAAATGGACGAACCAAGAACACCACCTTCCACCCCATTAACTTCAAGTGATCGTGGCTGTGAGAGTGAGGAAGGAGACCACCCCTGGCCCTACTTTTTGTCCATGTTCTTATATGTCGGAGTGAAAGATAATTCATATAGAATGAAGTGCTTACTCAAGAGCGCCCCGGCCCGCGCATTCACCGTCTTAAAACAACACGAGCGTTATCTTGCTCTCTAATTGTTTACATAGTTAATGTGCACTGTAAAGGAACATACAAACAATGAACAGCTGTATTTTTATTAACTAAGATTATCAAAGATTAATAAATACTGAAACAAATGTATTGATCATGGTTAGTTCATGTTGGTTATTAGTCTAATGTTATGGTTATTAGTCTACTAATGTAATGTTAACAAATCAAACCATATTGTAAAGTGTTACAAAAAAATCATTTACTCAGCACACAAAAACAATATGATATTCAAACTTTTGGCTATTTTCTGTAATAACTACATAACACAATACTTGTACTTTCGCTTTCAGTACTTGAGTAGTAAATTTAAAAATAAACTACTTGCAATACTTAAGTACAAACATTGTTGAATACTTTAGTACTTCTACTTAAGTGTGGTGCTTAAAGAGCACTTCAACTTCTACTCAAGTTACTTTTTTGATAGAGCACTTGTACTTTTACTCAAGTCTGGGTCTCTAGTACTTTATACTTCTCTGCGTATAAGCAAACTTGACCATACCCAAACATTTATATTGACAGTTCAAATGAAATATAATTTTTTTATCTTCGGACAAGTATTATTTGGGGGGGCACAGTGGGACAAGTATTATTTGGGGGGGCACAGTGGCTTAGTGGTTAGCACGTTCGCCTCACACCTCCAGGGTTGGGAGTTCGATTCCCGCTGCCGACTTGTGTGTGTGGACTTTGCATGTTCTGCCCGTGCCTCGGGGGTTTCCTCCGGGTACTCCGGTTTCCTCCCCTGGTCCAAAGACATGCATGGTAGGTTGATTGGCATCTCTGGAAAAATTGTCCGTAGGGTGTGAGTGCGTGAGTGAATGAGTGAATGAGTGAGTGTGTGTGCCCTGCGATGGGTTGGCACTCCATCCAGGGTGTATCCTGCCTTGATGCCCGATGACTCCTGAGATAGGCGCAGGCTCCCCGTGACCCGAGGTAGTTCGGATAAGCGGTAGAGAATGGAATGGAAAAAAGTATTATTTGTGAAGGACAAATTTACATGTCTGAAGGACAACCACATCACGATGCTTAATGTCAAGCCCTGCAAACATCAGTAAAACAGCAAAAAGTGACTCAATCCAATCAGTTGACATCAGTTTGGTTGCAAAACTGTTGCACTGTCTATCGTTATGGAATAATTACATACTACATCATACAACATCATTACAATACTGCTTTGTACACGGACAGACAGCGAGCAGAGCTGTGTGCGCAAGTGGGTGGACGGCTCTTATAGCAAGCCTTCTGGACGTGATGGATAAAGCCATGGAAAGTTTAACACCCCTGCATGTGGTGTATGCTCTGGGTGTGCATGTGTGTAGTGAGAAGATGATAAAGGGTTCACTTGGAGGCTGCCATGGATACAGAAATCTCTGGCTGGCAGGATGGCAGCTCTGATCCCTGGGATAAATAAATACATCACAGTATAGCCAATAAATCAGACTCAGGTCAGTATCCCTCGCTTGTGTATTTTTAGTGACTCTGTGCGTTAAAACAAAACTCTTAAATAACCTTTAGAATGCTGACACAGAATGCACGCAAGGAAAAAAGTAGTCAAGTGGATAAAAAAAGAGTCCATACATACAGAACTGTGAGGAATGCTATGATTCGCATTTAACAACCAAAACTTCTTAATATTGAAAAATATATCTTTATTATCGATAACATTGCTAGATGTTTTGTTGAAAAGTTGAACATGTGCTATCTTTAATCAAACTAAATAATCAATTACTCAACACCATTAATATTTTAGTTAACCATGTTGTGGCATAAGTCAAACTACATTGCTAACTAAAATATCAATATTCGTTTCATTCTGAAGTAACAATATCGCATTAAAGTTCAAATATTTCTCTCATTACAATTCATTCTTTCCAGACATCACAACTATCTTATCAAGTCTATCTTGGTGCAGAATGGTACATGTATTTCACTGTGTATCAATAATATATTTAAAAAAAATCAATGAAAAATATTTTTCTTACTCTGCCTGCTTCTATCTCTTGAAATGTATCTGAAATGAGAACTAAGGGAACAAACCAAATATTTTTACATTAGCAAGTTAATCAAATTTCAGACATAATGTCAATGTGTAGATCCCTCTTTATGAAATATAATATATGGCCTATGCTGTATAATACTTTAAGAAAGTAATCCATTAGAATTCCTATTTGCCTCCACTTCAGTTGCTTTGCTAGTGGACAGTGCTGCCGATACGATTTGATTGACAGGTTTTTGAGCAAATAATCTGAGAAGCTAATGTCATGTTAATAATCACTCTAGAGATACAGTAAACATTACATTATGACAATCCTGATGATGGCAATACAAGAACATGCACATTCGCAAACCTTTCAACATCAAATCTGGGATTTTAGTTCTTAGAGGGCTCAAATATGTACAGTATATACTTGCACTACATGTAAGTGCAAAAGAATTATAATAATGTCACAAACTTTAAGTTTAGTTTTTCAAAGTTTAGTTTACTAAGGGTTAGAGACAGAATAAAATTCTATATAAAATTTTTATATGCGTTAAAACAGTTTAATTAATAGCAGATTTTTATGAAGCTGAAAACAAGGACACTTAAGAGATTCTAGGTTAGTACCTTTATCCCGGGCTGTTATTTGAAATACAGCGTACAGCAAAAAGAAAAGTTAATTTCATTTCAAGAACACTTCATCTAAAGAAATTTTACTTTATTAATTCTTAGGGGAAAAACCCACTTATGAATGCCCCTGTACATTAAATAAGGGTATGTATATCCAGTCGGTTGTTTTTGCAAAAACCATCCCTGACAGTATCCCCCAGTCTTGATTTATTTTGCAATAACAACCACCATCCGACTTCTCCACACTTGCCACTTACACTTGCCACATTAGTAAGTAATTGGTCTTGAAATATTGATTAGAATTTTTTTATTAGCTCATTTGTAACACATTCATGATGGCATGAGGAAAAAAAGACAGTGAAGTGATAAATTAAACATAAGTCCTGATCAAGTTGACTCAGAATGTCAGCACTGAACAATCAGAATCAAGTATTCCAGAGATCCATAATAAGCTAGGATAGAAGAATAGTACTTGAACATTCATAAAAATTACCTCTGCTAGAACTGTTTAATTCACGTGGTCCAGTCAGTAAGCCTGCGAGTGCGTACTGCTACGGTGTTGAGTGAACGTGTGTATCTATAAATACTTCTTCCTCTGTGTCACTCAGTATGAATCAGCTGTCTCTCCTGATGCTGCTGGTCCACTTGCCCATTCAACCACAGTGCCACTTTCCCTCTGACACACAGGGTTTTGGAAGCACATTTTTTGTGTGCACTCACGCACACACAGGCACAGACATAGTGTTAGGTGTTAGCATCAACCTCACTCTCTGTACAAGTGCCTTTAGCTTCTCTTCAGCACTCTGCTTATCTTCTATAATGACACTTAAAGCTAAGAAAACTAAAGCACCTTCTAGCACATCTTAGCACTCAAGCTATTACAGCCTAAACTGTCTCAAAGACAGCATGTGCAAACACAGACAACATCCACAATGTGTGCTAAGGTTTACTGTGAATTTTTAAACATGTATATAAGGACATTTTTACTGCATTGAGGAATTAAAATACTGTACACACAACCCTGAATGCTCCATTAGACTAATATTAAATGTAGCAGTTTTAGCTGCATGTTAAAACAATGATGAGCTTAGCTCATCAAATATGATTCTCCACCAGATCTATCAAGATCACATCCATGAAATTAGTTATTTAAAACATAAATTTCAGGCAAGGAATTAGTTTAGCTCAAAAGAAAATATGTGTAATAATCGTCATTAAGTATACATATTTTACTGTTTCTGATTATTAGTATAGTGATAAAAATTACTTGTATGTATCCGTCCAGCAAATGCATCAATGATACAGTATTATACACTTTAATGTTATCTCATGACCATAAGTAACGCAACTTCTACAAACAGGATTTAGAGCTGTAGCTTAGATCGAAAGACATTTTAGTGACCAATTACATGTGAGCGTTGAGCACAGAAAACCCATCACAAGTGAATATATGTTTGTTTATTAAAACTACATGGTAAACATAATGACGATTGCACAAACACAAACAATACATGAAACATGAAAAACAAACGCGCTAGGGAAACCGGCGAGAGAAAGAGAGAGAGATAATGAGGTAGTGAGAGAGATTGAGAGCATTGCAGCGAAGCAATTAAAATGCAGGTAAAACAGTTCTGAACACCAATAAAACTTATCTTTAACAAAGAGGCACAAACTTAAAGCAGGTATTCTATATATAGAAACGGATACTTGCCAGCTCTGTGCGGAAATGTTTAGATAGTAATATTTATTTGTAGAAAAGGGCAGTTTAGTGTAGTTTTGTCCGAGAAGTGTCTCTGAAAAAAATAAAATAATAGTCACTTTCGGGGGGGGGGTACCAACCCAAATCTGGGCGTCATGGAGCCAGGTTTGGCTCTGTTCTTTTGATGATGGTATCAAGAAACCGGGACAAAAAGGAGTTATTTTAATGACCCCGACAAAAGATCCAACATTCTGGCTATGCCAGGCACTACATATCCCCCCTTTCGGAAGGTGAAGTTCAACTACAAACTTCAGCTGACGATGGTTAGTTGGATCATGATAGTGGGATGACGGGTGGTTCCTATTTGTCCCCAGCAACTCGAAAACAGGGAGAGAATGTTTCTAATGTGGTCGGGCATTGCCTCATCTTGGGAACCTTTCATCTTTTCCATTTTACTAGGACATTTAGGGAGAGTAGCCCTGCACCTGTTTGCTGGTTCTTACAACATGTTGGTTAGGGTGTTTCCTATCTCGATGGAGATGCACAGCTGCAGTCTTGGATGAAACAGCAGGTGGGATGGCATGATTGGCCTCTAAAATGGCTGCCGCCCCAAAGGACGCTGACAAGATAGCTGCCTCTGAGCTCCCTGCCTCATCCAAGATGGCCACCACTGGCCTTCAAGCCCTGACTGCGCCTCCCAGGCTGCCTGACCAGCCTGCACCTCTCCTCTAGGGTCCAGGCTTACCTTCAGCTCCGCCTCCTGCTCTTCCAGCTCAGCATGGCCTCCACCTGCCTCCCCCCTTCTGCCTCCTGTGCAATTATATGGACCTGGCCCTCTGTCCTGGCCCCTTTTCCACCACTGTACCACCACCCTCCTGGATTGTATTATTAGGAGCATCCTAAATCCACTTCTTAGAGTGGGGATTCTGTCACATATCTGCTCCCTGCCACCAGAGCTTGCCACACACCACACTGACTGTTTCACCCTGGACTCTATTTCCCAAGATCCCCTCTGATTAAACCCTCACCTTTTGCCAATCACCCAGACACTATATAAGCCACACTCATTCCATTAACACACTGCTAAGTTTTGTTTGTGTACTGCTTCATTTCAGGAGATTATCCTTGCCTTGTTTTTGAACCTTTGCCTTTTCCTCATTTGTTACCATTTGCTACCTGTGTAGACCTTTTGACTGTCACTGGATTATCCCTTGTTTTGCTCCTTTGGATATTGTTTGTTGGCTATCAATCCTTGCTTGTTTGACCACGCTGTCTGTTAATAAAGCTGCATTTGGATCCAACCCTGCCTCCCCGACCCATATGTTGCAGAGATAAAGTTACACGACCCATTCAACCAATGTTTTTTAAAATAAATGTAATATACAGTCAAATCCATTTTTTTTTTATTTCATATAATTACTACACAAAATAGTAATAATAAACAATAAACAAAATCAATAAATATTAATAAATAAAATAAAATATAAATGGTATTATTATATATTATTGACACTATCAAGACAAACACAGACCTGAAAGTTAACTTCAGGTCAAGTAAGAGCGTCCGATGAAACCGTCTATACTTTTAATGCCCTGCAAGTCACTTTGGTTGTAACTGCCAAATGCGTAAACTTATAAAAAACTTAAAAACTTAAAAAAAACTAATAATACCATATAGCACAGATACACTGTATATTTAATGAGTATAACCCGATTGCAGCAATACCTGAAGTTAAAATACTGGAGTTTAGCTGCCCAAGCACAAAAAGTGCTGAGTTTATATAATTGGAAATGGCCTGCAAAACAGACTGGTATAGAGTAAAAAAGATTATTTTTCATACTGAAGCAGAGCCAGATTTTTTACTCTGTGGAGTCGAGGCTGGAGTATATCGCCATCGATCAACGCAATTATTCACCTGAGCGCTATTAGAGGCCAGGAAATGAGGCTGTCTGTGGCGGTGTCTGGCTTCACGGTTCCATTCGTTTCAGTTAGGCCATGAGAGACTGCAGGTACCTCTCCTTACCAATGAGATCTTACTACAGTCTCTGTGTGATGACCTCAAGATCCATGAAAGATATTAAAGGTCTTAGAAATACCCTTGGTACACACATACATAATAGAATATATATTTTGATCGACATTAATGCATGATATGTTTTTATTAAACACATCAACAGTTGACACAGTGGCAGAGAAATCACAGTTCAAGTATTAATGATTGTCATCATATGGAAAATGGCACATATTGCCAAACATATCTAAACACAAATTGTGTTTCATCCTCCCCACTTTTAACAGCAAATAACCACAAATATGAACTGACAACAAATAATGAACCAAGTCACTTGTAATATCTATGAGGAAAATGATGCCCCATTATTGCTTAATATTTCACATTTACTGAAGAATATGACAAAAAATGTTTGTAATTGTGTCCAGAGTGCAGCATGAGAAAACTAGTTACATTTCTTATTTGTTATCGGAAAACGGCATAATATGCATATTATTAATAATAGTCCGTTTAAATTTCGCCGCTGTTGGAGACAGTGATATGTTGTTTTGAAGTAATTGACTCATCATGAGGAGCTATTTGGGCTTTCAGACATATCTTGAGAGCTGGGTGAAATAATTACCGGGGGAAGGAAAACATGGCGATCACTTCTCTGATTTATGATAGATCATTATTGAATTAATAGAGCGGAACAATATCAACAAGCTCATGTACAACCTACTAAGCAGAGTTTGCGTTAATGGGGGGGGGGGGGGGCTTTAAATTAGCTAGTGAATGAAATGCATGGCTGGTTGCCATTAGCTCATCTGTGTTGGTGCAGTAATGAGAAACTATATATTTCCACTTTTACTCTTGTTAATCACGGGGTCTGCTGGCAGCAAAACATCAATGCCACTGTTTCTATGTCTATCTTCCTCTGCACGTCTTAATTCCTCTTTTAGTGTGAGAAGATGAATTTATGCAGGACACGCCCACTTATCCATAAGCATGTCAATTGAGACATATGGTTAAATTGCCTATATTTAACTAACACATTGGTTAAATATAGACACACACTCTTTGTTATCCTCCTCTGGACCTGCATGTTAATACAGCTCTCTATTGGGTGGTTCACTTATGCTGACTATGTTAATTATGCAAATCAGAAGTGCAACCTCTAAAATTTAGGACTGAGTGCAATTTTCATGACACTGTTCCCTTGCAGGTTTTGGAGGATGTTATCATGATTTGGGTCCATCCATGTGATCTGGGTTCTGGAATTACCTGTTTAAAGATATGTGCCCGCTTGTACCACCTTTCTCTATCTTGGACAAATTGCTGCATGATTAACAGTGAAACTGGCAATGTTAAAATTTAAATTCTGTTATCATTTACTCACCCTCATGTCTTTCCAAACCTGCATCCCTGTCTTTCTTTTGCAGAAAACAAAAGAAGAAACTTTGAAGAATGATGATAACCAAACAACATTGGCCCTTGTATGGACACAAGACATTTCTCAAAATATCTTCTTTTTGTTCCACAGAAGAAAACATACAGGTTTTAACCTAACATGAAGGTGAATAAACGATGACAGCATTTTTATTTTTGGGTCAAGATTCCCTTTAATTGCAGCATGCAAAAAGCACTGTGATTAGTATTATGGATTGCAATAAGACATTATCCACAATAGGCCTAATTTGCATATAAAGGAGGTGTGTTTACTCTGAAAAGAATACAAACTGTCAGATCACATCATAGATAGCAGCTGGTCAAATTGGAATGTGATAGTTAAATGAATAAGACAATAATTAAGGTTTATGCACTGAAACTCCTAAATCAGAAAATTGAAAGCTCTGCTACAAAGTAACATCTGGCATCTTTTAAGTGTGTTTATCTGCATGGTCGTGTGTAATGCGTGCACGTTTCATGTTTTAAGCTATAAATCAAACGTGTTGATAAATGGATCTCTTAAGCATAGGCAGAAAGAGAATGCAATGAACTCAACAACAGCAAATTGCACACTATATCTCATCATTAGACTACAGTCATACATCACTCTCAAAAAAACAAACTACTGAGTGCAGTTTCTGTAGAGCTCCACTGTCTGTAAAGAATCCATTAGTATCATTATTGTCACATATATGTGGTTGCTAAATTACTGCCGTGCTAAATTACTGTCAAATGTAGAACTTTGGTTTAATTCCTCACCGTTGTCAGAAAACCTCTCAAAGTATTAAACATACATAATATAAATGGCACATCAAATCCTGAGGCTGGTGAAGAATAGGTGTGAAATTAAAGCAAATTCAAATATGTAATATAGTATCAATATGTAGTGACAAAATAAGCAAAGGTCATTCGTTTTTTAAGAAATTTGATAGTGTACAAAGTTGAGCAGTACTTTATGCAAATAAGCAGTGACACAACGCAGTGACAACAATCAAAAGGAGAGGAGATGGTAATCCTGCATTATAAAAACATGGATGAAGCAGTCGAGCATTATTGCCTTGTAGCAACAATCTGAACGTGCATTAGACAACCTCCAGCATTATCATCTCTGTTAGCGTAAACAGGGCTTTGCTTTTCCAAGCGATCATACTAATTTTCACCAGGCAGAGGATGATATGTGCAAAAACGTATAAAAAACAAACGTACACCAAAGGGGAAACCTGAGCTATAAGGAGCAGTATGGTTCTTTTAACAACCATGACAGAAAGTTACAAAGTACAGCAACTCCCTGGCAATCTCCCAAAACAGTTTGCCAACAAGTTCTGCACTACTCTCATTTTCTCCCAAAAAAGTCAATTTATTTTTCATCGATTTCTTTGTTTTTGCTTGGGAACATTGAGGTCTAACTTGGAACATCTACCTTTAAAATGCAATGTAGTGTTCTTACCTCAGTTCACACAGAGACACACACACTTCTTGCAGCTCAGATATTACGTAAATCACGCTTATCTTTCATTAATCTTCAGCTGTGTAAAGTGGCTTCATTAATCTTCAGCTGTGTAAAGTGGCTTCTACACACACACACACACACATATGTTTTATTATCTCCGTGGACAGTCTATAAGCGTAATGAGTTGTATACTGCACAAAATGTATATTTTATCCCCTAACCAAACCCCAAAACCTAGTGATCGTAGAAAACTTTAACCATTTTTAGATTTTCAAAAAAATTGTTCCGTACAAGCTTATGTGCCCATATGGACCTAAATTTTGGCCCCCACAGTGACACGTGTCCCCATGAGTAGGTGTGCATTCAGGTTTAGGTCACCACTGACACATAAAAACCAAGTCCACACACTTTCTCAGGTTTTTCGCAGGTTTCTGCTGTTTGAGTTTAATGGACTGGTAAAAATAAATAATTTAGGGTCTACAGAGCTACTATTGTTATTTGTGGGTTTTAAATACAACGGGAGATTGTGACCGACCGCAGTAAGTATAGTAGATGTCTTTGGATATGGTTGGAAAGAACATAGGATAGTTTGTCCAAAACTCGGACTGTCTGTCATAACTTGTGACATGTACACATCATTAAACTAAATATCCCCTTAGTTATAATCCTATAAGTCACAAGTTTCAGTCGACATCTTAAAGGGATAGTTCATCCAAAAATTAAAATTCAGTCATCATTTGTTCACCATAATGTCAAAAGGGTGAATGACTCACGACATGGAACACAACAGAAGATATTTTGAGAATTGTCTCAGTGGTTTTGTGTCCATACAATGGAAGTCAATTTGAGCCAATGTCATTTGATTACCAACGTTCTTCAAAATATCTTCTTTGGTCCTCTTTAAATAAAGTAAGTAAATAAAAAGTGCAACTCATCAGACACGAAGAGCCTAGCATTTGCAATATATTTCTGCAAAGAGCATGCATGGATTCTCATTCTTATTTGACATTCTTCACTAGTGTAGTTATATAATTTTAAATATATATATAATAAGTAATATAAAAGTGATTGGATGTCAACATATAATCTGACCTATGTGATTCATAAGATTGCTTGTCTCACCTAAGAAATGTATGAGAAACATTAAAGATGACATACCATTTCATTATACAATAGAAAAACGAACTCCATTAAGGTTTATGAGAATGGAAATCTTACGAAAAAACGAATTCACCATCTTGGTGAAGCCCAATCACTTAGCCTTTGTTTCTCATTAATTAAAAGTGCAGACACCATCCCATTTCATTTTGTTGACTATTGTTCAGGCTTTACCCGCCTCCTTCAATCCAATTCTTCCATTTGCTTTTGTTTTTTTACTCGTTCTATTCCTCTCTCTCTGTTTGATTAGGCCTCTCTTGTAGACTCAATTAAAGTTTCATTTATTGCTTTGAAAATCAATGCTCAAGAGAACGCTTCTGTTCGTGCAAGCACTTCAAATGAGAAAAATGTACATAATTTGGGATTCAATTACGGCTTTAAATTTTCTGTGGATATGCGTCTCAGTGCTAAAGAAGAACATATTCTAATAAATGGATTCAGATTGAGTTGTCAGCTTCTTTTTATATCCTCCTGTCTTTGATGGACCGCTGAATGGGCAGGGCTTAAGCAAACTGACATTTCATTGGTTTAGTGCAGGCCGGTGGAAAACCTGTGCCTGAGCCTTTATATCACAGATAACAAGGCAAATCCCATCAGACAGCTCACCGACTTCTCCATTTCTCAAAAAATATTCGGCACACGCTGGATAGTGCAGTAACATATTTACAAGTCTTGGGCGGTCACACAATTTTGCATGATTTCATTTTTACTATTGATCTAATACAATTATGGATGTAAAATTTTCATAATAATGTTCAACTGCTGATCCTGATACACACTTAATGAATTCCATGGACAAAAACTTTCTTGAGAAAAGGAAAAAAGGAGTTGATCAAAACATAAAAAAGGACTTTCCAAATAACTTCTTGATTTTATATATTTTGGTAGCCTATTGTACCTGAACCAGTGAAAAATCACCTGGCCTCTCTCACTCTCTCTCTCGGCCGTAAAAATGCTAATAGATCTGAAATACATCATGTTCCGCACCGCTGGCAGAAACGGCGACAAAAACTGACATGAACCTTTACTTGTAATTAGCCATAAGCTATTTTATCTTCTGAACCAGAGAGGCTGAAAGGAGCTCTCCAAGATAAGACGCTGTTGCAGTCACACTCCCTATTGGTTTTGAGCGCTATTTAGGCAGTTAGTGAATAGTTTATACCCGAAATAGTGCATTATAACAGGAAATGATTCCAGATAGAAACTCCCCCTTTCCACACGATCCTGAAACCGCCTATGGGCTTGAGTGACATCTTTAGTAGGTCAGAATTCATCAGCGTTGGAGAGAAAGTGTGTGTGTGCGTGTGTTAATTAGTTCCGTGAACAGTCCTCTTGTGTAGTTTTCCATGCCTGCAGTATGAGCAATCATCACACATATACAAAAGTGTGCAAACATATTTTTTTTCAAACCCTGAATCAAACTACCACTTTATATTTCTCTTTGTGGCAGCTTTTGATTAAATATCTTTCATTTCTTTGTTAAATCAAATGAGTCATTAAAAACATAATTTTTCTGACACCTTCAGACACGAGGGTTGAAACTAAGCCACCATATGGGCAAGAGCTACACAAACAGGCAGTACTAAATAAAAGCATCACGGGCTAATGAAACAGGAAGCGGCTTCACTGAGACCTTTCATGAGTATAATTACCTCTCCATACTGTGAGGTCTCAGACTCTGACCAAGCCAGACAATGTACGTCACTTACAGAATCAAAGAACTAAATATGGCAACTTTCCTCTCGGTCTCCTCTGACTGCACTGTTTTGGCACAGCGTGTCATCGATGTGAGACCAATGAAAACTCGGCCCTTCCCTAATGGAGCAAGCTCAAGCTGCTCTCCGCTTTTCTTATACAAACTCTTCTTTCAATAGATTTCGACTCACAGTTTCCACTTTCTGACATGTGCTGCTGAATACAAAGCTAATTGTTCGATGAAAACAGATACTGTATTTGTTGAATGTATTCTGATAATTTATTTGAAAGTGTATGAATAAGAAATAGATACTGTACAGAGCCCCTGAGAGCAACAGAATTACTTTTACATTTATTCATACATTTATGAGTCACACATCAAAGTTTAATACTCCAGGGTTGGTAGCAATAGTAGCTACTGTACTAGTGATGCTTACCTAAGCAAACACTACCATGCTGTATTGTACAGTGTATGACAGATGAGGGTGAGGAACAGAAAAGTAGAGTACAGAGAATCTAGGCTTACTCATTGTTATTGAGAAGCAACAGTGAGGAACCAGATCATCATGCTGAAGTCATCATCATAGTAGAGAATTCGTTTCAACACGATCAACGTCATAGAGGTACCTTGATTCTTTACCTGGGCCGTCTCATAACATTATCATACAATTGCATTATTCATTATCCAAGTTCATTTTCCCATTCTGAATGATTTTATTCCAAACTGAAGCCAGATTAAAGCACGATTATTAGAAAAAAGCTATCCTGAAGCCCCATTTCTAAATCAAACGTCACTGGCCCGAGAGCAAATCACACTAAAACTTGCGAATAAGATCATAAAAATAAGCCATCTCATAAAAATGTTTATAAATTCCTATGAGATTGTCTTGGAAAGATGCATAGAAAACATTTCAGCAGAGAACAGGAAAAAAACAAGAATAGTACTTGTAAAGTGCAGTATCTTATTATTGAAGAATGCCAGATCCAGGGAGCGAGAATGGTACCAGTTTCAGACTCCTCCCACTACATTTTGATTGGTTGACAGATTCAAGCGGCTGTTTTTCACAACACACGTCATACTAGTGTTATTGCTCTTTAATATCGTATTTATTTGGATTTAGGGTTTGAGTTAAAATACATTTAATTGTGATCATTACTTACAGGTATACAGTAAATTATAAATCTTAACAGGGTCATATATGTTGCGCATGCTGCGAAAAAATCGGTCGGTGCTAAGAATAAATTTAACAGTATAGTACGCGTGCGATTCAGTTTGGCAGGTGCATTAGACAGAACCACTGTTTGTGTGAAGTGCGTTTGTCTTTGTGCTTGTTCGTGTGTGAGGTTAACTAATGTCTATAAGTGAATGAGTTGCACACTTTAACATGTTACAAGCTTGACACTCGTGGATTTGTCTGTATCTTACTTTACAAGGACATGAAAAAACAAACTTCCGCCACAGAGTTGTTCTAAGTTTCTTTTATGAGCATTTCACTGTTTATGTGAAGCTAATGTCAAACACACTGAAACTCAAGTGTCTTCGCGATGACCGTCCAAAATAAAAGTCTGCTTAATTTGAGCCAGATGATAAAATAATTAACTTGTGATAAATGTAAATAAACTGTAATAAAAACTATAGTATTCTTTAATATTTACTATAGTAAGGTTAAAATATACTATAGTACACAAGAACTTTACTGCAGTTTACTGTAGTAAATACTTTAATATACTTTTATAGACAAATGTATTTACTACTGTATAGTAAAGCATTACTATAATGCCCCTCGGATTTCTTCCTGGATTTCACTTCTCTGTAGTGTGGGCTATCTTGTCAAATGTCAAAATAACATCTCCCTTATACATCAGGGTTACTATCGCAATACACAAATGCCCATCACATCACCGCTTGTGGGCATCTCAGCCAAGATGAGCAGTATGCGTTAAATAGCTAGAAAGATGTGTTGTGTTTCTAGAATATAGATTTAGCTGGGCAAAGCATTTAGTGACACTGACAAACAGACTCCACACACCTCCCTTATTTACAGGTCTCGAAACACACTTCAGCAAACATGAAATGTAATCACCATACTAGAGCCTAGGAGAGGGTATTTCAAATTCAGACTTATCCCAGATCTATTCAAATTCTTAATCTATATGCATTATGTAAATATACTAGTCAATTCGATTTTCGTCTAGTTCTACCGTTAACCAAATGGCATGTGCATTGATTAATAAGGAGTTTTTTGGAGTTGTGTCCGTCAGTATGCTTGCACAAGTTTGCTGGCATACATGTGTTTTGATGTGTTTTTTGCATGTATGCATTTGTGTGGGTGGGAGTGTGAGGCTATTGTGTGAAATGCAGACTCTACACTCTGTATTGTTTAGACTGTGAAAATGCTTCCACTGCAAACTCTGCACCAAAGGGAATAACTCTCGCCCTGTATTGCCTCAACGCTCCGAAAATATTTGTGTTTCTTACTTTATTTATATAGAAATCAATGTATGTGGAGGAATAAAGGTCTACTTTCCAACAACAAGCAGTAAAACGTTCGGTTAAATAGAAATGTAGACTTGTAAGTACCATCCTTAATCTGAATGACTACGATATATAGATCAAGGAACGCATCTCTCTAAATACGGTGCATTTAATCTCTGAATAATTCAGTTTCCTTTTAGAGGCAACTTTTGTTGCCTATTCACACCATTTTCTTTCCTTCACAACAGTATTTCCTTTGTGTATTTAAACTCTAAACAGTGTGACACACTGAGTTAAAAAGCGCTCTCGAAAATCGCTGATTATGGCTAGCGGAAAAGTGGCATTATTTCTGGATGTGGCACCTCGGCTGAGTTATCTTCTCCTTCGGCGCGCAGGGGTCTTTCAGTGCCTGCTAGGGAAAATAACTGTAAAGGACTATTCTTCTGTTTTTCATTTTTCATCCTTGACCTTCTGAAGTGCTGGAGAAAAATGAGGTGAGCAGAAGAATAAAGGAATTCAATGCATTCATCAGGGGGCCGGTGAGCGTGTGTAGCAAAATTGTTAAATCCAAGACTCTTTAATAGTATCAGAGTGGAGGATTGTGTGAATGGGGGGCACAGTGGTCATTTCAAACATCATGTCAAATTGATAATGGGACTAATAGGCCTTATTTAAGAGGGTTATTGTTGGAAATAATTAGCGGTGCTTGCAACGGGAAGCATCACTATTACTATTCCTCATAGGGACTCACGCTGACCCTTGATATTGAACTTGTCCCTCACTGTTTTGGATATAAATTACACCTCAAATATAAGCATCTCAATGTAAAAAAAATAAAAAAAATTAAGAACATAAGTCATTGTATGCTTGGCCAGACTAAACACCCAGACCACCCTAACAACAGACACATGGTCTGTGTGGCCTAACATCTTTCTATAATGCACATACGTGTCGCATAGACACATTTTAAACAGAAGTATAACAGTTTTTTTATGTGAGAGTTTGGTTTTGTATTTTCAGCCTCAGACTTAACGCCCACTCTCCGCCCACAGTCTGAGCACTGACCGTCTGATGCACATTGCACACAAAATGGGCATGTTTCTAGGAAAAAGGACACACATCTGTCCACCTGAGAGCAAAATTCTGTTAACAAGGTAGCTGGTTTTTATAAGAAATATTCACAACTTTGACATATTCTGTACTTTTACATTCACATACATTCGTTTAGCAGACACTTTTATCCAAATCGTTTTACAAATGAGGGAGCATTTAACACTTTGTCAACAGACTTTTTACTTGACTGACATATTGATCACTTTTTTAACACAGATGATCAAAAGTCTGGCTGTGTGAGACTGCTTATTTTATTATATCCATCTTTATACATCATTCCACACGCTATACCAGTTTTTCAAATTTTGACAGAAGTCCCCAGTCTCATCTAATCTGAGCTCAGACTTCTAAAAATCCGAGGCAGACACTATTAGCAGACCTCCGCCCAAAGCATTATGAATATACATAACATGAATGAATATTCAAGCAAAGAGGGGGTTACGAATCAAGGGAGACTCTTTTACCTTTCTCTCTTAATGTGAAATTATTACACTCGTCCTGTAATCGAGAAATCTTTGACTCAGAAATAAAATGGCCTTACAATCTGCTGCTCCACCTCTCTCCATTTCTCCCCTGAGAGAAAAGTTAGTCTTCTCTTTCTCTGTATCCATTTCCTTCAGAGTTTGATGACTATAGAGATCAGATATATGTAATGTGACGCCACGGGGGATACACCACAGATAAAAGAAATGATGAAATAGAGAAAAAGACAAAACAAAGGGAGACGTAAGGTGAAATAAAGAATGATACGTGCTTCATAGTAGGTTTTCTAATTTGAGATAGATTTCTGTCCATGTTTTTTTGTTTATCAATGAGAACACATTGAGAAAACAAGGGCAGTTTTCGGTTCTGTGTTAATTCATTTTCCTATTGAAACAGGAAGCGTGTGCAGGTTATATTGAAGGGCTTGGCCCTTTTATTTTTAATGGATAAAAGTGTCTGCCAAATGCATAAAACATTGTATGAAATTCTATTTCATGGAAGATAAATGGTGAACATTTTAAACACAAGTTATCTACAAAAAGCTGTTTGTCAATTAGAATCAAAAACACTTCTACAACGCCTCAACAATAATGATTTTGGACCAAAAGTCTTTTTTATTTCATTCCATATTTAATTATAAATATAAACACAGGCTCTTAGAGCAAAGCAATGAAAGAATCCAAATTCTTTTTACTGATCTGCAGTACTAAAAAAACAAATCATGAGAAATGGAATCACTATCTTTTACATCATAAACAGTTTAGAATCTCTCTCTACATAACAAACACTGACAAACGTTCTCTGATTCGGTTGCAATTTGTTTGCGGGTGTGTGGTGTACCTGCATAGAGCACATAAATGTTATCAACTCTCGGTCATATCCAATCCTGATGTTTAAAAGGGTGACACAGCCAAGAACTGTCGGAGCCAATCATATCGCAGTAATAAGATTGACAGGTGCATTTGCACAAGGGAAATAGATGCAGTAATAGCAATCCTGGCATAAATGTGCATCCTCCAGGTGTTATTAAACTATAAAGTATAAGCTTCTCAATGCCCAAGGACAATCGAAACTAGTTTTATTAACATTTTAATGAAAATATAAAAAAATGTATTTTTTCAGATCACGTTTTTATTGACTGATTGATTGAATCATTAAAAACCTCATCGCCTCACAAACATACAAACATTAATGGCTTTCCAATAAAATGCATCATAAAGTTTCATTGCGGCTCAGCTGACCCCATGATCCATGTGTGCCTATAAAACAAAACACGATCTGTAAACTGTGATGAGCTGTCAAAATAACACAGAATGGGTCCATAAAGGAATCGTGACAAGAAATTACTTCACAGCTCAAGGCGGAGGCTGATGAAGGGCTGCCATCAGCCAATCAGCATGCTCATGATGTCATTGTCCTGAATCTTTTGAGTAATAAGTCACATGGCAATTACAGCTCAGGTGATTGGCTCAAAAATGAATCTAGAACCGTGTGGCTACAGGCAAAAATGGCAGATTTCAAGTCACGTACTTTCAAGATGTCTGGTGCTGGCCAAGCGACTGCCATTGAGATGAATGGGAATGTAAAGGAACAGCTCTCCACAAGTATTGTACCTAGAAAAATGCGATCAGCATCTCCAGAGGTCAGTACAGTCCCTAAATCTACTGCGTCTTCTGCCGAAATCTCCCTTTAACTCACTTTGACAAACAGATGGGTACACAAGCCTTTCACATACAGTACAATCAGCGCTCGCCGAAATCTATATTCAGCTGCTGTGTTTGGGAAACCTGCGAACGCTCTCTCTATTTCTCAGGCGCACGCCTATCTCTCACTCCATTGTGAGTACGTCGTTTCAGCATCTGCTGTGAAGAACTGGGTCAGCTCTGACAAGACAGACAGCATCAGGATCTTAGGAAGAGTGAGACGGAGAGACTGACAGGTGGATGGAGGGATGGCAGTAAGAGAGGAGAATAAGTAAAAGAGAGAGCGCCGAAATAATCTGACACCTCGCTTTCGGAACCTGATGGCTGTGTTTAATAAGCAATAGGAGAGACAGCAGCTTCCCTTTCCTGGGAAAATGTCACTTTGAGGTGCGGTTGAGATGGGTGAGGTGCTTTCTGGTTTTAAATGCTCCTCACGCATGCCAGCTGCGGTGTGATGCCTTCGCTCGCTGCGAATATCCCCATCAAATCCCTTAATGGCCCTACGGATATACTTCACCGCCTCACACACCTGCAACACATATATCACAACAGCTGCTCTGTGCTTGAGTGTATTTGGGGTGTGAAAACAAGTCCCACTAAGCCCACACCATTATTACTTAAGCTTGACTAAATGTATTTAAAAAACGCTCAAATTTGGCACAGCCCGATATGACAAAGTCTCCTATGCGGTTAAAAAGTCTGAGACTGTAATGATATTAAAAAAATAAAGATTTTGAATCATTTAATCAGACAAATCAGAAATCAAGTCACTAATTAAAGGGACATTTCAACCAGAACATTAAATTCTGTGATTATATATTCACCCAGAATTTGTTCAAAACCTGTGTATGACTCTTTGTTCTGTGGAGCAGAAAAGAAGATATTTTGAAAAATGTCTCTGTGCGTTTGTCCATAAAATGGAAGTCAATGGGGGTCAATGCTGTTTGGTTACCAACATTCTTCCAAATATCTTATTTTGTGTTCTGCTGAAGAAAGAAAGCCATACTGGTTTGGGATGACATAACTAAATGAAAAGAGCTACACATTTGATCTAAACTGAGAGATACTTTTTTGAAAGAAGATTTCACCATAAATTAAATGTACTGATCTGAGATGATACCTAAGAAACATCATATCTAAGTCATTGAGAGCAACAGAACTAAGCTGATCAAGGTTCAGTTATACATCTTTAAGATCTGATCTCAGGCACCACAAGCATCAAGCTTTCTTTGTAAACCTAGTTCCAGCTCTTTGAAACTGATTCAGGTTCTCCCTGCTCTGCTTTATAGAGAGATGCATTAATCTCTCCTTGACTCAGAATCTACCAATATCTGAATGTTCTCTGTTGCTTTAATGGCTTTTCAATCTGCTAGAGCAGTGCCGGATGTTGCATATTTGACTACTGATATTTAAAAATACTGTAGACCTGCCAAGTCAACCCATGAATTCATCAGTCTGAGCTTATGTGACAAGTGGCTTGTATGTGAGACAACATAAACATGTTCCCACACAAACAGACAGATAGAGCAATGCACATGTCATCATGTGACACGATACTCTGTAAACAGAAGACACACACACTTTGGAGAATTATGTATGTACTAAAAAAAACTCAAACCCAATCATGGGTTTTAAAGTCATAGCTCATCCAAAAATGAAAATGATGTCATCATATACTCACCCACTTGCCATTTCAAACCTGTATGACTGTCTTTAATTTCTCCAGAACACAAAAGAAGATATTTTGAAGAATGTTGGTATCAATACAACGGCGGTACCCATTGACTTGTATTGGTTTTATGTCAATACAATATGGTGAATGGGTACCGCCGTGGTCTGGTTACCAACACTCTTTAAAATATCCTCCTTTGTTTTCTGCGGACGCAAGTCAGTCATTCAGGTTTGAAATGACAGGAGGTGGACTAGGTGAACTATCCCTTAAATTTACCTACAACTTAACCTTTGAAACAATAGGCATTTTTGCATTAAATGGCATAAAACACCTGGCATGAGCAAATGACTCCTTTTAGTTTCAAAAGAATCTTTATTTAACAAAGCCCATTTTTGAATTATCGTAATGCAAATGATATTCAGTTGTAAAAGTTCGGAAGGTACTTGAACCTTCCTCATAGGGGCGGTAAGAGGGCTTCCAAAAATGGGTTTGGGATACACAGGTAGGTAACAGCCGATATGACAGAAATCCTCTATTTCTGTTTCTCCTACACGCATTCACATCAACCCATGCAAATATTCACACACAAAGCAATAGGTTAACAACCGTGATAATAAATCATTTTACAGAACGCAAGTAGGAGGTAAAGGGAAGAGAACGAGAGACAAAGAGAGAGAAAGAAGGAAAAGATATTTCTTGAAGAGAACGATGGCAGGAAATGCTACATCCTCTCCCACACAATCCTCAACGTCCCTGTGTTAATAATTCAGCACATAACTACCGGTAAAACACTTACACAAATATGTAAGTGAATTGCTTTCTTTGACCCTCATCTGGCATAAAAACAGCAGCGTGTAATGGGAAAAAAGCATTCCTCAGATGAATTCTTTCCTCAGGGCATGTATCAGCAGTGCACATCAACTGTCATTAGCAAAACAAATCTACACAATCCTCCAAGTGCCTCCCTCATAAACACACTGCATGGCAGCATGTGCATTTCACGCCTTTAGACAGAAAACATGAAGCATGCAGAAAACCAACTTTGTATTCTCTTTTTTATATAGAAGTTGACTGCATTACTCTGAAGAGCACATGATGCTCTAAGACATCGCAAAAACTGGCCCTGACGCTTCTGATAACTTTCAAAGAAAATAGCGGCTTCAAGGACTGAAAAAGAACTTCAGAAGCCCTTCACAGAACAGCATACCAAGGAAAACAATCGTTACAAAAAAGTATTATGATTCACACAGGGGAAAAGAAAACTTAGCTAGAAGTTGTCTGTACTCCCTGTAGGTAACAATGAGCCTGTGGGGGAGCCGGATGACTGTTTTCTTTTCGAAGACAGCTCTGACATTTTGTTTATTTCATTATCTGTAAACCAACATTTAAAATTCACTGTTGGTTGACTAGACATTTAACCCTTTGTGAAGAAAGCAGATGTCCTGACTACATTCATTTCAGCAAAACAAAATATTTGCCAGCCTGAGGGTAATCCGACGGAGGGGCCACCAGAGCACTCTGCACACCTTGGCACACCATTTATGCTGGCAAAGAGCAAAGCCACACGGCAAAGAGCATGCTGGGATGCAGACAGAAAGGGCTGCACTTCATTCCATCTGTCCAGAAAGCACTGAACACATAATAAGATGAAACCCTAATCTGCGATATCCATTAAAACCAGTATATTAAGCACAAGTTACAACTGCCCATTTTAAAGAGGTTCACACTCACGTCCTCCGAGTTGCATCACCGCTCTTGATATGTTGTGCACAGCATGCCATCTATCTTACCTCCAAACCTGGCCGAGCTGCAAGACGTGAATGACGGCTTGGAAGATCCACATGCACACTCTACAGCATTTCCGCGTGCCATTCACACGCAGGGTTCGCGCTCCAGCCACGCTCCCCCGGCTCCTCTGGTCGCTGCCCTTGGTGCTGAAATCGCATCCGTCCGCGCCCGGGTTCACGCTCATTTCCGAGTAATCATAGACCAACCACCTGAAACTCAACACCTGGACCACAGCGGACGGAACCACCACGAAGACCAACGTGAGCCCGAACCACCAATAGTCCCGCCTTAAGTAGTAGTCCGCTGCCAGCCACAGGTCGGTGGCTCCGTCGGAGAAGAACACCAGGAGGGCGCACAGCACCCAGCAGCAGTCCAGCAACGTGAATCGCTTGTCGGCGTGAGTGTGCGGGCGAGCCGCGCTCTGCTCCGGGCCAACGAGACACCGCAAATCGCTCTCATTCTCGCTCACACACACGGCTGCTCCATCCGATTTAGCGGCCATGTTTGTTGTAGAAAGCGAGCGGGCAAAGGAAAGCGAAGTGCAATGAGAGGGGAGGGGATGTGTTGGAGTGTGTGTGAAAGCTCAAGGGAGAGTTAGGGGAGAGAGAGAGAGAGTGAAGGGGGAGGGATAACGGACAAATCTCGGGAAAATAATTGGTTTGGGATACAATCAGCTTTATTTCAAAGCACTACAGAGATATAGTGTCTTTTTCGACCTTGAACAAAATCAACGCAAATTCACGATATGCAACACTTAACAGCTTGACTCAACCGTAATAAACGTATAAACACAGTGGAAGTAGTAGCTTAGTATAAATTATAGCGTGTAAAACGCAAACGTGGTGTCTATCTTCGTTCTTTCGTCCGACATTATAGGAATTCCTCAATGAATGTGTCCATCTTAACACATAACTGTTTTGACGTTTAATGTCACACATTTGTTTAATAGGTGTCGAATAGATTAGCTTGCCGTATACTCATACGAAAATGTAACCATGGTTTGACAGCACGGAACCCATAGCCACATTTACCATTGAGTATATACAGTTCAACCATGATCAACCAAATGGTTATTAATCGACCAAAAAACAACTGTTTTCTATTTGTATAAGTATAATTTAGCCTATGTTTAATTTTCATATGGGCACGTTATGTAGCCTACCTTTCCTGCGTTATAGAGAAAATCGTGTATTTTAGGGTTAAACGAATTTAGCTGTTTTGTAAATCTTTATGAAGCTAAACTAAGCTCCACTAAACCGTGGAGTTTTAATAGCGCAGAGAAAAAAACAGGAATTCATTAGCTAACAGGCTCTTTGAAGCGGAAGTCATATTTTCCCGAACGGCGCCAAATCAGACACGCGCGTTCCATTCAGCCCTCAAGTGATCAATGAACACGAGCCGTTCAAAACTAGCGCGTCCATTCAAGCTGCTTATTTAATACATTGGATATTTTCCATGTGCTTTCAGCTCCTTAAACGGAGAATGATAGCGCAAGTGTTTTTGCGGTGAAGGATTTGAAATGGTTTATTGATTAGTGGGACGAACTCTCCCTCTCTGATATTTAACGTTTGACAGCGTGAGGCGAGCCATCATTATGTCAGCAGAACTGCATGCTGCATGCAGAGCCCTTCTGAAATATCTAATGTACCATACCTAATACTCGAGCAATTTTGTGGATATTGACTCGAACTTGGTTAAAGGCACCGTTCACCGAAAATGAGTATTCGGTCAATATTTTCTCAATCATGTGTTAGTTACCTGTACACTGTTATCCTTTCCATTAGATAAATAAACTCAATATTTAAGAGTGTGACAGCTTCTGTTTTTCATAGTGACAGTTTATAACTCCTAAAAATAAAGGTGAACATTTTAATAAAATTGAAGTATCCCGCCCCCTTAAATAAAAAGACTGAGAACCATTTATTTCAGAATATTGAAATTCCTTTGGAACCATTCAGCCAAAAATGGTTCTTCTATGACATCATGAAGCACCTTTTTTTAAGTGCTAGCTTATAGGTTTTTGAATTTACGTAAAATCCATCCCAAGGTCCATCCATCCCTCCATCCTAACCTAAAACCCTTATGTGACAGAATGTTGGTCCAGATGCATCGTTCGTAACCCATAAGAAATGAGGAGCAGATCTAATTACACTCATTCCATTAAGTCAATTAGGGTTCTAGCTTACATTGGGATCTGTACTGGCAGAGTTGCAGTGTAGGCTTTTTAACTTCCAACAGAGATAAATAACACTTAGCATTACTGTGTGAATCAGCTGTACGGCATCTGCTTTGACTCTGACCCTATTCTGTTATACAGCCCATAACCACTGAATCAAACATAATCAAGGCAAAGTTTATTAAAGTTAAAGTATTAAAGTCAGCTCCCTTTGGGATTGTCATATCAAAAATTATATCTTGGACCGATATGTTTCAGAACACAGCATAAACCCTATATTTTATCTTAGTATGTGCCTTTAATCATTATATGGTAATCAAACCCATGCCATGAGCCATACTCAACCAACAGCACTTCAGGAAGTATACATTCTATTGTATGTCAGTTTAAGCTTAATGTGCGAGATATACTGCTTGTTGCAGACACAAACGTCTGTCCTCAGAGACATCTGTCAAGAGTAATGGGGTATTGTTTTTCTGCTTGTCTGTCATAATCTTGAGACCAATGATTTGAATGGCATTCCTTTTTATTGGTTCTTGTGCCTACTGAATTTTATATCACTCATCTTTTCCTGAGGTCCCATTAAAATGATGCTCAGAGCGGAAGAAAATGCACAACCGAACAACACTAGTTTTGGAGAATTTACTTTATGGCAAAAGCTTGTGAATGTTCAATGTCAATAACGGCATACTTCATTCACATTCAGGTGTTTAAAGCAAAGAATGACTTAAATCACAGTCTGTTTGCAAATCCTATTACGTTTTAATTTCCAGTACTTCATACTTTATAAATGGGGTATTTTATGTCATTTTTGACAAACATTGTATAGAAAAGAAGTGGTGTAAATTTAAAAAAAGGCATATAAAACAGCAGGTATAAAACATGAATAATCACAGAATTCATTCAGGGTAAAATATGGCTTTAACCTAGCCTACAGCTACATCCAAAATAATCTCTTGAACATTACGTACTCTAGGGGGTGTTCACAATTGTAGTAAAGTCCTCTTGGTTATTTTTGTTCCAGACCAAAAAGGATAAAAAAATGTACTCCTGGTTTGCTTAGTATTCACACTGACAGTTATCTTTAGTTTGGTTTTCTGTGTTCCTGTTTTGCCTGTGTTCCCTCATTAGTTTCCCTAGTTGTTAACTTCCCAACACAGCACTCTTTCAGCAGCCAGAATCCCATCGGCAGTTTCCAGAGAGTCCCCGCCCAACCACCCACACCACCTCCTCTGTCATCGCCAGCCAGTTCATCAGCCCTGGGTCTGCTGGTACCTGGAGATGCCTCGGCTCACCCTCTGCACATCAGTGCCGTTGGGTCGGTTGTGCTTCTTGATCTCCAGCCACCAGCTACCTCGGGGGTAGAGTTTCCCATGTCTTCGCCACCAGCCCCTGAGACCCGGATTCCACCTCAGCCCTCCGACCCAGCGGCTCCACCTAGGCTCCTGATTCCCTCGACTTCACCATGTCCTGTCAGCACATCAGCTCCATCAGACTCCCTCATCCCTCCAGCTCCACCTTGGTCAGTCGTCGACCATCTGTCGCCTCGGGGCTCCGATCCTCTGGCTACACCTCGTCACTCTGCCCCTTCTGCTCAGTCATGCTCCTCCTTCCCCCAGGCTTCACCTCCATCCTCGGTCACTCTGGCTCCACTGTGGTCTTCCGGATCCGTCAGTTGGCCCCCTGGTGCCATCAGCCCTTCCTCCACCAGGGCTTCGTCCTCCGGAGACTCCACTGTGGGCCACCGCCCAACGGACCGAGACCACTTGTTTGATGTGCACTTTGGTTCAGATGGCAGTGTTCACACTTACACAAATAAACTGAACTAACAGAGCAATCACACCAGAGTTTGTTTTAATCAAACCAAACATGCCATATGTGAACACACCCTAAATTAGATTAACCAACTAGTGTCCAATGTCGGTCCTGGAGGGCCTCAGTCCTGCAGAGTTTAGCTCCAACTTGGCTCAACACACCTGTTTGGAAGATTCTAGTCTGCTTTGTTAGATCTTGATCAGCTGTTCAGGTGTGTTTGATTAGGGTTGAAGCTAAACTTTGCAGGACACAGGCCCTCCAAGACTGATTTTGGACACCCCTAAACTAGTGTATCGGTCATATTTTAAGGTGCTTTTTACTTTTGTTTTAAATTTTACCAATAGACTTTACAGTTGTTGAGGGTTAGAGATCTAAAGAATTACATGGTGGTTGACAAGTGGACCTTGAGTTATTTGTAAATGTGTACTAAGTTATGCTCAACTTTTCTCCTTATTCTCAACAAGCTATTACAATATACAACTCTGGAAAAATAATTGAGAGACAACAAATTTGCCTTCAATTAGAATTTCTATGTCTATTGTGTCTATTCCATTCCAGTGTCTATTACAACAATAGAAAACCTCATATAAAGTCAGCCAATAGCAATGTGAAAGACTAAGAGAATGCCAAGATGAATAAAGGCTGTGGTTATTGTTATTATTATTATTTCTTATTATTCAAAATATATGCAAACACATTCGTATTATGTAGAAAAGAAAACCTTTGTTCTATTCGAGGTGTGTAAACTTTGCATACTGTATATTTTGTTATTTTGACTAGTATTCTGCAAATTAAAACATCTATTGAAATTTGGGAAAAAAGTTGTAAGCAGTTCACAGAACATAACAAAAACGATAATTTTACGTCACCACATATCAACAAATTGTAAATTCAGAAAAACTGAAAAATATTTGGGAGTGATTTTTCCAGAGCTTTATACTATGTTAATATAGCCGTCAGTGCAGCCACAGATATAACTAAATGTTACATATGTTGCGTGTGTGACAGACTGTCACAACATTGCCAAAGGAAAGGCCACTTTACTCAGAAATGGAGAGCGATTTAGTATAGATGCAGTATGACATTTAGCTTGAAACACTGATACGCTGATGTCAGGAAGTACACCGAGGAGTCAGCACGTCTGCCATTTCCTGTCTCCACAGCTTCAGTCTTAAAACCTACAGTGTACGGCACTATGAATTAATGATCATGCTTAAAATATATAAAATTGTATTTAAATATGTATGTGATATGAAAGAGCAGGCTCTCTAAGTGGCAATTTGTCATGGTGCGCATAAGACATGTTACCTAAATAAGACGTTCGAAGCGCCTGGTTTGTTTGCTTGTCAGCGATGGGAATCTTGTGCATGCTGTCAGCTACCAGGTCCTCTCTGCGTTGTTTGTCTGGTCCTCTCACCCCAGTAAGACGACTGTGAAGCCACTGCTGCTGAAGGGATCCGGTGATTTTCCATGACAGCCTGACGTTAGGGGGAAGACAGTTTAAAGAAAAGGCATGAGGTAAGATAGCTCTTAAAACTCAATGCTGGAAACACAAAAAGAGAACATAAGAATGGAAGGGAAATCTCTATTTCTCTTTTTCTGTGTTGGCAAGGTACTCTAGAACTGTAGCTTGCAAAGCACAAGTGCAACAAAATTAACTGAAAATATCTTAAAATATTATATACTGTAAATTGTCAATACGGAAAACAATAAAACTTTGCAAAAAATGGATAAATCTCAATTAGGTTTTCACCATTAAAGGGACGCTATCCCAGAAAATGCACTTTTAAATGTTTTTCTCCCAGAAATTTAGTCGCCAGCGTGTGTGCAGAAACATCCTGTAATTATACAAATCCATCTATTCTTCTTTTTGTGATCTTCTTTAAACCACAAAAGTGACACAAAACAGGTTGTTGACGATCCCCTCTCAATCTGATGTCACTTTGTTTACGCCTGTCCATGACCGCTCACAGCGGTTATGAGAGCGTAGTTCTACCTACGCCAGAGACACGCTGACAGCCATGTTCAGACAAGGGCAGATGTAGCACTAGCTAGCTACAAAACGGTCAAAGAAACAATAAAGGTATGCTGTTGTTGGATGTAAATGTAAAGTGTCAACGCGGAGCCTGAGTTATTAACGGTCAAGAGTCCTGGGCGGGGCGATGATGACTTAGCATTTGAGAAGAATTTACTTTTTCTGATCGACAAATCAACATTCACTGGTCATTTTCTCCAAAAAGACATAGAAGAAAGAGCCGGGACTCGTTGGAAATGTTTCCGATGGGGCTTCCGAACGACGGCAACCAGGTGTCGATGCCCGGTAACTGGAAAGGTTGAAAATTCAAAGCTCCGGGACCCGGTGGCCCAGCGGCTCCTGGCGCTGCGACCGCAGCTCGTTGGTCGGGAACGCCCGGAAGACCAGGCTCCAGCAAGTCGCCTTCCGCCGAATGTATCTCCGGCTCACGGGGTCGCAGCGAGTCAATACTGGTCAGTATAGCATGGATTCCCCCAAATAAAATATTCTCAAGACTGGATCAGTACCAGCTGTTTGGGATCAAGCTTTATCCCTGGAAGAAGTAAGTGTTACACATCATTTTAAATCGCCTTTCTTAAATAATGTGTGAAGCATGTTAATGGCTGTTGTTTACATCTTCGCGGCTAATCTAGAGACTTTACATTGGTCCAACGACAGGTGTTGTGTCGTAACATTAGTGGTAAAACGCACCTCGCCAATCGGTTCAGAAGACTTGTGACCGACATAATTTCTATAAATCTTTTCATTACAACGAAAGAAAGTTATAGCAGTGTCTTTCTCGGTGAGTTCAGTGTTTTCTCGTATATCCTAAGTGCAATTTTTAGAGCAAATAGAAACAGAGTGTGCATTTGTAAGACAATGAGGCTATGCAGAAATTGCTACACATAACATAATAATAATACCTGGTTGCTGATCTTTACATACCTGTCTGTCATATATAAATACTCTGAGAGCATATATATGCTTGTATCCTTTTTTATGTCTATAAATTATATGCATGGACATGATTAATCATCAATGGGCAACATTTCATACAGCAAATAGTCACCATACGTTGTTCTACCTATGTTTTTGTCTTTTCCATTTAATTCATATTTACAAACAAGGAATTGAGGTGATTTTTATTCCATTTAGTTTATGGTTTTGGTTGGACGGGGCTTTGCGGACGTAATTGCCCTTTCCGCCATATTGCTTGTCTTGATGTCATCCAAAGCACATGTGTAAGCGCTCTACCTAATATTTTGCATAAGGGGAGGGGACCAGAAGCTAATTTGCAATTAAAGAGACACGCACAAAACAGCATGTTTTCCATTGCAGCCACAATTGGCCATGTTCAACATAATGTACTGAAAGATATTTGGTGTATTTTGAGCTGAAACTATTCGGAGACATTCTGGGGATAGCACTGACTATTTTTACTTTGCAGAAAACACCTGGATTAGCGGCCCTTTAATACAGTCATTCATGGCACAGATTTAGACAACACCGAGACTATCTCAGTGTCTAAAATGTCATGTCCTTTTATAGAGGCTGCATTAATTCATAGGGATGTACTTTGATTTCAGGAGAGCAATTTAGACCAGAGTGGAATTTTGTCATTTCCCCGTGTATTTTTAAAAAAACTGTACCATTTTTCTTTAAAGTGAATTAGATATGTCATAACATCTCATCCATCCTTACATCAATAACATCAGCGATTGTGGCCATCCTTTAGCATATTCTTTACCAAACATTTTCTCACGAATGGTAGTTTTCTATAGAGGATGAAAAATTACTTGATCATGTGTATGAATAAAGTGCACGAATAGACGATATTAATGAATACAGATATAAATGCAGAAATGAACAGATAAAAGTAATAAACAATCAATTTAGATGTGCAGCCACTACTACACAAATCTTCTTTGAGCAGGGTTCAAACCAGCAAACAGTCTGACTATTAAACGACACCCTTACAAGTGTCCTATACACCATGACATGTCACACTCACACTAGAGCACTGATGGCGACTGAGTACATAAGACATTTTTTATTATTTCGGATTTTTTGCATTCATTCATTTACTGATTAATTTGATCTGTTTATTGGTACATTGATGTATTTATTCATTTAAACTTAAGTCATTTAATCACTTTGGTAAATTCACTGTATGCAGAGCGATGAGCAAAGTATGCCTCGCTCTCAAGCGCTGTCTGTAGCCATGTTGCTCTTTTTGGTGCCGTAGCCATGGTGAATCGTAATATCAGAGCTCCATGATCATAGCTTTCCATAGTCGTGGTGCACGTGCTTAACTCAAGGTAAGCCTTCCAAGAATTAATTAAGCTAACTCAAATCAGCAGTACTGAAACCAAAAACTCAAAGTTTCATATCTTAGTGAACATCAACTCAGAGTTCATTTTTGAACTCGGTGTTGGTTGAACCTCCTTACTGAACCGTGTCCCTGGAGGCAAAGAACATTAGGTAGTATAGGTTGTGTATTTAACTAAAGAATAAATTGAATAGTGGCAAACCGCATCGTCAACCTCCATAATGTGGCCCATAGCTACACACCGCTCAGCACTGTCTCCTGGAGTCCGATATGAGGCCGGGACCCAAAAGATACAACAGCGCGCATGAGTAACAATGAGCTCCAGGCTGGAGGTCTCTTCTACAAAAGCACGCACACACAGTCACAGGCGCAGCGTTGCTGTCACAACCTACTGCACATGCGGGGCTGTGTAACAGCAAGTATAGCAAGCCACTTGATGGAAAGTCTGCACCCTTCCGCCAAAAGGTATTACACAGATAGTACAGACCCATATATCTGTATAATATAAGTTAAAGTATAGCGCATATGTATGCCACATAATGGTGTACTTCAGCCATAGGAAGTAATGGAACCCAAGGTGTTACCACCATCCTCACAGAAGCACGTGTGTGAAAAGGCTCATTGCCATTTTGAACGGCACCCATGTGAAAGAATAATCACAACATGTAGTTACATGGCATGTCCCCATTACAATGGGGACCAACTCACCTGTAAAAATTTGCCGAAATTATGCCTCACTTGTACAAGGCAGAGCCCTAAGCGTGGGGTCAGCTTGCGTACAAAGAAGCAGCTCATTGTCTGAGGCTGACTTATACAGCGTATATACAAGGCAAAACCTATGGGAAAGGTCTGCCCAATGTGTGAGAAGCGGCCAAAATATGCTTTGTTACCTAGCATGCCGCTGCATTGGGGGCTGCTCATGTAAATGCGAACACTTTGGAGTGATCTACACCAAGTTTAGTGTAGAAAAATGAGACTGAGTCTCGATACAGATGCAGATCTCGGCTAACGGTGCTTATCACCTCTTGGTCTGTGGCCCGGTGTGGCGCATGTTGCCGTTCCAGGTGGCGGCGGCAGTGGGCCTCTGCCTATAACCTGTAGCTCCTCTTTGCTAACCTATTATCCATAAAAACTTCTTGTTAACCATCTGTCGGAATGCATGTACTGGACGTGGAAATTGGCTGTCCCATACGGTAGCGTCCTATCAACGTGAAGACTTCAGGTTCCTGAAGGAGAGGTTCTGAGGGAATCCCACTATGATGGCGCATTATATAGAGGCAGCAGGGCCCGCCCCTTTTCGTTATCTTGAGGGGCACTGGTCAGTCTGAGTTGAATGGCACTTGTGTGATTTAATACGGCTTGAGGAAAGGTAGAGAAGGAGGGAATCACTGAATTTCACCGTTTTAGCATCACCCATGCAACTGCATGAAGTCTGACACCTTAACAAGTAATTGAACACCTCTCCTAAATAAACAGCAGAATTTGAGGTATCATCGTTGCCTCTAGCTCAATATGTGTGGCCGAGTAACAGGTTTAACATATGTTCTGCATTAATAGCAAAAGTAATGTTTTTCTTAGTCACATGCAATCCCTTGAAGATAAGGAATGATAAAAGATGACGAAAATATACAGACAAAAGTGTAATGTGTGACCCTCCCTTCGCAGCCATAACTGGAAGATGTGTCATTTGTAAGTATTGATTTCTGGTGCAGAACGGTGTGCTGTGATATCAAACACTCAAAACAATGTATTAACTCTAAATGAGACACATCTGTTCAGCCGCACTAAATACACCAGCTTGTGGGAGCCGCATAAATTTCCTCAATTAAATGTGTCCTGACAGAACAATTCTGTCATGGTTTGTTCAGCCTCATGTGGTGAAGAACCAACATGACTGAGTTACTTTTGTAAAACACAAATTGAAGAGTGTGAAAAATGTTGATGCTGCTCAAATCACTTTCACGCACATTCCGATTTGGTGCGTCAAGATGCCTTTTGTCAGGTTTGATGGCTGCTGCCAGTGGTTGAGGGACGTGCATCAGCATTCATCGCAATATCTCCCTGGAGAAAAGAAAGTGATATGGGTTGAGACAGACAAATTATGGCGAATTTGCATTTGAACCATATATGATTTACATTGTTCAGCATAACACTTTCAATGTTACAATAAACATTAAATTGTTGCTTGACCTCAATTCTTGCACTTTTTGGATCACAGTTTAAATATACAAAACTGAAAAATAACATCCCATTTTTTTTTACAATTTTAGAATTGGAAAAAATACAAAAGAAATAGATTTTCAACGCAGGGCCGTTTGGTACTGTAGCGCAAAAAAATGACAGAGCTGCTGCACGAGTGTTAAACAGAGACAGACTAAGACAGAAGGGTAGCGAAAGCGAGGGTGGAGAGGAACGCCGAGCGCTCGGCAATGAATTAATGTGCCGTTAACAGAGCAGCGGGTGAAGTTTTTATCAAGTGAAGAAGATTAGCTTCAGGAAGCTATGGATGCCCCTGTCAGCATTTCTGCCCCATTCAGGCCTATATCCTAATGAAAATAGTCTCTCGACTCTCCGGGCCAAACGCGAGCACCTCCCGGACTTTCGCACTCAGCACTCTCGACTTATTGAGTGGCGGTTAATGCTCCCTTATTTATTTCATTTTGTGTTTTCATTTGCCTTTTAAATTCCTTTAGTTTAATTACTCAGACGAGTTGTAGGTGGTTTGTGCCCAGAAGAACTGCTGCTGGTTCATCAAAAGTGTCTTCCAGTTAAACCATCACGACGAAAGGAAAGAAGGTGCACACGCAAACAGAATTAAGCATGTTTACCATATGATATTATACAAATGGGTTGTGTGTATTATCTGCTACATGTATTCCCATTATCATAACATGTTTTCTTTCATTTGGCCTTGGGACGCAGGTAAAAACTGAACCAGCACTTTTGGCATTTGCACCAAGGCTCGATGTCTACAGCTAAGCCTAATTCTCACAAACTTCAGGGGGAGTGGAATGTGAGGTGATGTGAATCATGGTGAATCACTTGTGGTAGTGTGAATTTCATGAATTCCAGAATGCTGAGAATCTGTAATGCTGAAATTCTATTATTTCTAAAGTACAAAAATGATAAATGTTACAGACATTTTGATGAATGGCTTTAGTTCAAGCCAAGAAGAGTCTCACGGTAGGTGTGTCTATGTGAATGCTGAAGTGTTAGCTCTCCCAAAAATTCATCATTTCCTCACCCTCACATCATTCCAAGTCCACAAGGCTTGCTTTCTTCTGAGGAAGACAAAAGATGATATATTGCCGAATGTCCAGGGTCTTTTATAATGAAACAGGGACTGTAAAGCTCAAAAAACAAAGCATCATAACTTTTGCCAGAGTTTATGTCACTGATGTCAAAGTCAATGTTTTATTTTTATCTTTTTCCCATCAAACCTACCTCAAAGTATCTATTTCAGCATGAAAAAGTATTTATATTTCAGTTTGTCTCGCACACAAATCTATTGTTCGCCTGGGAATATAATGCACATGTCATATGGATCGCCTTCTGGTACTTTTATGATGCTTTTGGTCATTTTGGGGACTTGACAGCCCCTTTGCCCATTTAAAAAATAGAGAGAGAGGTACTCTAGACATTCTGTAATACTTTTCTTTTGTTTCACAAAGTTAAGCAGGTCATACAGGTTATGAACAACACAAGAGTAAAGCGCTTTGAGCTTTTGCTTTAATAACAAAATGTATTACCATTTCAAATGCGAAAGTCTCATGTAAACATTTATAAAACTGCCCTTGTAAATGGCAACATGGTCTCAATTGTAATTCTCACTTTAATATTTTCCTTTGTCCTGGATTTTATGTGGGAACAATTTAGAAAAATTAAAGTGTGTCACAGAAACCAAGCCTTAAAGGCTGGTTAACGGATCTATTCAAAGAAATGCAATAAAATATACATAACTATGTCTTCAGGGGTGTATACAAGCTGTTATGAAGCTTTACATTTTTTTTACCGCAGAATGAACTATTTCTACATACACCACAGGTCCACTTGCATGGAATTTGTCAAACTGCTCTGCAGAGTGCACGTTGTAAATACGTTATCTCCTTCAGCAAAGAAATGAAAATGTGATGACATCTTATTTCTGTGTCCGCTTCCGCAGTCCATCGAATGGGGGTGGGTGAGTGGTGGAGTGAGCCGTTGATTGCAGTTCGCAACCTCACAGCTAGATGCCGTGTAAATTTCATACACTGGACCTTTTAGCCTGTGTTCTTTTATTACAGCAAATACAAATATTGATCAAAGTCAACAATGTTACAGCCTCTGCCAGTAAAACTGCATTTTATGTTGCACATTGATCCAACATCTGGCAGGTGTAGTGAGAACACAAAAAAATAAATAAATAAAAAAGAGACACATATACACATACACACAGAGGAGTGTGTCTGCACATACCGCAAAATCTCATCAAAGCACTGAAGCAAGAGACTATCATCATTCACAGCCTACCCCAAGAGAGAGCGACTGTCTGCTTTAAAACTAAAAGAAAATGAGATGACATTAACAAGAAGGACAAGAAAATGTGTTCATAAAGGACATGGAAATTTCATCTGTTGTAGGCACTCTCACTCAAATCAACACTATTGATCCCTGACAACACCTGTGCATCTAAAAGGATGGAACTACTGGCTTGAAAAAAGCATGCGCTAGACATGACCGCTACATGCACGCCTTTTTTTTCACGTGCATCACGCCTGATTCACACGGGGCTTCAGCGTCAACGCTTGTTGTAGGGCGTGTCTGAAGCGTGGCCAACGCGATTTTTAAAGTGACAACTAGGGTTTGGTACCGTTCACTTTTTAGCTGGTACCAGTACCACCTTGTTTCGGTACTTTGCTCTCTGTGTTATAAAAAAACATTTATTTCAATGAATAGAAAATTTGAATATATATATATATATAGCACCTTAACAAACTTTACTTAAATGTTAAGCGCAGTGTTATGTGTGTGCGTGCGGCTGCGTCTTACCCACCCTCTTGACTTTTCAAACATGTATGACCATGTAATGTGTAAACCGTATAAACACAAAATAAGATATTTGAAGGAAAGTTAGTAGAGAAAACCGTTCGTCCACATTGACTTTTCTTCATACAATAGAAGTCATTGGGGACCATTGGTAAATGATGACAGAAATTTCGTTTTGGTTGTGAACTACGGTACCTTTAATCATGTCCTGACTTAAGTGAAAGTGACCTATTTGTCAGATATGGTGACCCATACCCGAAATGTGACCTCTGCTTTTAACCCATCCAGTGACTAGTGAACATACGCACAGCAAGTGGTGAACACACGTACACCCGGAGCAGTGGGCAGCTATCAGTGCAGCGCCCGGGGAGCGTGTAGGGGTTAGGTGCCTTGCTCAAGGGCACCGCAATCGTTACCTGCCGGCCCTGAGGATCAAACCGGCAACCTTCTGGTCACGAGTCCAACTCTCTAACCATTAGGCCACGATTGACTTAATTTGAAATAGTACATACTGCATTAGTTATATGTTTTTCTTTTCGGCTGGTTTTTCTTTTATTTCTTTCCATTTTTAGTTTTCCACAAAATTAAGCTCGATAAAGATTTGAGATGACACGAGCCTCCGACGTTAAGAAATCGGCGTTTTAATATTAATACTGCGATCCAAAGCACGCGAATTGTGATACTGTTGGCTTTCGATACATAGACGCGAATCAATCGTCTGGTAAGAATCAGCTGGAGGAGAGTGACCGTTAATACCAAGAAATTTACGTTTATACACTTGTGTTTGTTCTTGTGTACAATTATTTTCTACTTTTTAAGAATAAACAGATTAAATTAATGTTATATATAGAAGTGTTTTATTTTAAATGTATTAAGTAATTTTATTAAACATAATAAATTTAATACTTAATTAACATAACATTGTCCTCTTTTTTAAAAACTAATACAATAAACGTGACAAAAATGTAAAATAGAACTTTACCATTTAACAAAACGATCCATAAAGCCCCACGGGTGAAATATAAGCGTTATGACTGTCAAACACAGTATAAATTACATCAGTTTCCGAAATTGTTCACTCATTTTCATTCACTTACCATATAGTGGACTATTTAGCATATCAAGTGAGCGAATTCAGACTCCGCTCTAGAGCAAAAAGACAGGTGTGACCGCGGCTTTAATGAGAAGCGTTGACGCTGACGGCCCGTGTGAATGTGCCGAGAGTGTTGAATTTTAAACGATGGAATTTTTAGAAACAAGTCTCCATGCACACTTTTTCAATCCTGTGTAAATGCAAACGTCCCAATGACCAATACAAACAAGATAAAGAAATGTGTAGCACACTATATTGTTTAGCAAACAATGTTTACTTGCCCATGTGTGAAGGTCCTCTCCATCACTAAAACAAATCACATAGCACGTCGTTCAGTCTTGAGATTGATTCTTCATTACTTTTACATTTCATCCATATTTTTAAAATCTCTCTTCACCTCTTGCGTTCCAGTGCCACCTCAATGATGCCCTAAAGTGATACTATAGAAGTGGGTTAAATATCACTTTTGATAATGATTGGATGTTTATGCAAAATAAATATGAAAGACATTATATAAGTCTGCAATTATTAAATCTGTAAAAATAAGAAAAGAAAATCTTTTATTCGCACTTCAGATAGGCCTACCTTTTTCTTTTCCTGACTGAACTCTATCCATGTGAATATCTACATGTTTTTTTTAAATAAAAAAACACATTAAGATATATACACCACAAAAGTAACTGAATAATGCTGTTTTAAATAAAGTTTTAAAATACAACAAACTATCTATTCAAAGGTTTAGTTAGCTGTTTTTTATGATTTTGACATAACTTTGATCTGAAAGCATGTGTGAATGTTTGAAATTAGTCATGTGGGTAAAATTAATTTGTGCCAACATATACATTTGTTTTAGAATAAGATTTTTTAAGATAAATAGTCTCCATTGTTAATGAAAACCAAATAATAAAGAAAAGCAACCTGTAATAGCCCAGAATATATGGGAACTCCTTCAATAAGTTTATAAAAGCATCAAAGAGTAAATGAAATTACAGGTTTTTTTGTGATATATTCACGATACACATCAATTTCCTCACATAGGGCCGTATCCACTATTTTATTGAAATAGTCTTAACATGTTTGAAATAACTTAAACGCAACATTGCAATATCAAAATAAGTGAGGTTGCCAATCAAAGGAAAGTAGGTGGAAGTTACTGGTTACAGAGCCGAGCAGTGACCAATCAAATCAAAGAAGACGGAGCTACTGTCACGTCTTCAGCTATAGTTCATCAAGAGGCTTGAAAGAGTGCTGTGCAAAAGACGACATACTGTAAGTGACAAAAAATGATTGAAAACTTTTTAATTTTAGGGTTGAAATGTTGAACATCCGACAGCATTCAGTGATCCAAACGACAAAATGCTGATTTAGATTAAAAATATATAAGTTATTTATTCATGTTATATATAATTATCTGTCAATTCAGCATTGTATGTGATTAAAAATAATTGTGTGCAGATTGTAAATGTAATGGTTAAGTAAATACACTAAATAAAAAAAGATTAAATCATCCTGAAGGGCCGTGGGGCTTTGAAAGGGAATCTACAGCTTGCGGTCAAAATAAAATAAACATGATTTTTAATATAATTTCTTTACAAATAGTTAAATATATTGAGCAATAAATTCTACAACCTTTTTGTGTTCTGTGCTGATAATTTAAAGAGACGGTTCACCTAAAATTGGAAGTAATGAAATTATCATATTTTTGGATAATCACAATGCACTTGTAATGCAAGGTTTATGTGTTTTTGTTTTTATGACAGTCCATATGGCAAACACTGCTACAGATAATAAAATTGGGCGTGTTAGATTTACAGTGTGCGAGCAAATAATCAAACATTGACAATAGTCGATTGTTTCGGGGGCACAGGGGGACACCCAAGTGAAATTCAGCTTAGAGCCCCTTAAGGCTTGGGCCGGCCCTGGTAGCTGCTATAGAAATTTGGCAAAAGTGGTATATCATCATAAAAATCATCAGCATAGTGCAGAATTAAGAAAGCCTTAACATACTTTCACAGCTCCAATTTGAGATATTCTTTTGAAACTGAAACAAGATTTATTCACTTACTATGGTTTTATGATTCATTTTCTCTGACACTGTCTCGAACACTTAGATGCTGCCACACTGTGGTTGACATTAGAATGTACACGTCTCTCTCTCTCACTCTCTCTTTCTCTCTCTCACTGTAGGAGGAAGTTCTATGATTAGCTCTTTCTAGGAGTCACTCCATCTGCCAAGGTCAGGAGCTCTTATCAGCTCCGCCGCAGCTGCCTGTCCAGTACAACACAACATAACACAACAACTAAAACAGAGAGGGCAATTGAGACAGTGGCAGATTGCCAATTGCCATAAGGGTAAGAGTGTCTATCAGTAGCGGTGAGACAATAAAAGTAGAATTGAAAATGGAATCTCCAGGATTAAAATGAGAGAAATAGAGATAATGAAGAAGAGTAAAAAAGAAAAAGCATAGTTAAGAAGGAGGTGGAGACTATGCGTAATACACCCAAGTTACTGAATTTTTACTGAGTCTTCATCAAAGAGCGGCTCACCCTGTCCATATGCCACTCTCACTGTTGCCATTTAGCCCAGAATGCCCTCTACTGGGCAGAGAAGTACATCACGGTCTTTCGGCTATCATGTATATTCATCAGGCAGGTGTATAAAATATCAACAGTAGAGATTCAAACCACTGCTGATCGGTAAAAGACTGTGATGTTGAAAATGATAGTACATGACAGTATGCGTGATCGTTCTAACAAAGACTAAACAAATACAATATGGTATGGTATTATAATCTCCATTAATTCTCTCCCGCTCAAAGGCGCACACACCAAGTTAATGAGAAAAGTCTCTGCAGACCTCTTCCTTTCTGCTCAGATGAGAGGCTTTGATAAGAAGACTGTCTAGACATATATCAAATATAGATAGGCTCCATTGTGGGACAGCAAACAGAGGCATTGTGAGATCAAACAAAATTTGTCTAGCAGGTGGAAGACTGTGGCTGGAACAATATAAATGATTAAGTATCAATCACAGTATAGTGGAAAAACAATATACAAATATACAAGCAAATGATGTAAACAGACTGCTGACCACCAAGATACTTATGGGGTGTTTGTATGCATGTGTGTGCGTCTGTTATTTTTCCGTAAAAGTTGTTGCTGGGACTAGCAGCAGCATCCTGTCAGCAGACCCTCAGGAAAGGCTTGTGAGCGTTTGTTTAGAAAAACCTTTGTGTGTGTGTGTGTGTGTGTGTGTAGATAGATAATAAGTCTGAAACACCTGCTGTTGGGACAAATTTCCTCTTTGATGCAGGAAGAAACAAGTTTTAGGTTGAATTCATTAGGTCAACAGCTTCCCTCTAATATTTATTTGTAAAACCACACTGTTGTTCAGCATTGATAATGAACTACGGTTGATGTTTTTGAGTTATTTTGTACATTAGTAAAATGACATGTCACAGTACTCTCAGTAATATTTAGTTTTTATTGCACTGGCTGCTGAAATTTCCTGTCAGATTGTCCCACCAGACATGCGCACATAAATGTTACATCATTGTTTTGCGGGGTAAAATCATACTTCCTGATTATTTTATACTGCTGCGACAATCTGATAGTGTTTTTATTTTTGTTGTTAAATCATTCCACAAAAAATTCTAAGGGTGTGTAAATGATGGTATGACATAACTTACGATATGTCAAAGCAAGATGTTTTCGAACAAGACACCTCTTACATTTAAATTTGTCTGGGACTAGGCTTAAAGGGGTCATTTGACTCGGCTAAAACGAATATTATTATTTAAGGTTAAAAAGCTCTTTATTTTTCACATACCGTGCATGTTTGTATCTCCTCTTTGCACTGCCTCTCTTAAACGCGCTGAAATTTTACAAAGCTCATCGCTCTGAAAAGCGAGGTGTGCTATGATTGGCCAGTTCACTAGTGCGTGGTGATTGGTCGAATACTGCACGGAAATGTAAAGACATTTACAAGTTCGTATCACGTTTTGTAAGGTGGGCGGTCTTGGTCAAAACGTGTTACGAACTGACGTAGATTCCCCGGGGTGTGGTTACACAAGGTCTGGGTGAGCATTCGCATCTAGATAAAATACACCTTTTCTTCCGACACTTAAACTTTTGCAATTTTACGTGTCTAATACATACATGGGCAACTTAAAACACACCAAAGACAAAGAAAAACATGTATTTTCAGCCAATCACCCCTTTATGTCTAAACTACAATACTAATTTCTCGCTAGAGATGCAATCAAAAGTTATTGAAAGTAAAAATGAAACTTATATTTATACAATATTTTGATCCAACCAGCATTTCTGCCACTGTTTTATTTTTTCAAGCTTGATCCTGCTCGACCAATCACCTTCCTTGCATGTTGTTATGAAAACGACAGGGCTGCGTTCAGCCCCGACAAAACTTTTCAAAAGACGCTCTGAGCTGCATAAAATTATGTCGGTACTAGTGTTTAATAAATAACTTAGGACTGAAAATACCTACCTGGAACCAAAAGATTTAACCAAAGTAGCAATTTTCATAACAATTCTCATAGATCAGGCATACTGATAGCTGTCACATCACATTTTGTTATTTAACATTGAACAAAGTTCGACAAAGTAAGATACTTCAACATTTATCACTACACCAATTGAATCCACATCAAAACAACTCAAATCAACACAGATTAATTATTAACAAATCAAATATGGGTTTAATGTTCCTGACTTCATCGAACACACACAAACAAATATCTGTCCAAATGGTTGGTCGTCCTGCAGCTGTTCTAATGGCAGATTGAGGTAAAATCAGTGTGAATGATAGCACAAAACACTACCAGAACATTTCATGGCCGTTAGGTCAGCACAACATCACTTATTGGCTCCCACTTGCAACATGCCACACCACAAAGCTTCCTTTAGATGAAAAAAAGGTAAGTTTAGATGTACAGAAACAAGGTGGTTCTGGACTAACACTGTTTGACATTCCTCTGGACTGGTGTGGCTGTCACTTTATAATCTTCCTTTAGAAGCAACCTCAACACCACATTGCTAACCCGACTCTCCACATTACCCATGATGCTCAGCACCTCCACATCAGCCCTGCACACACAGCCACAGCGACCAGGATCTGTCAACCAGGATTATCTCTGTTGAAAAAACAGCATGTGCTGGGGTTAGCTATATTTTGATGCTGGTTTGACCAGTTAAAACCAGCTATGGACCAGCACATGACCAGTTTAAACCAGGACATGATCAGTTTAAACCAGAACATGATCAGTTTAACCCAGCACACGACCAGCATTAACCAGCACAAACCAGCATCAAAGGCTTTTTTTTCAACAGGGATGAAACGTGAAAAGCACTATTATGACTTAGCAAATAAAAAAAAGACCTTTGCATATTAATTATATTTGTCTGAGCATTCTGGATGTGTTCAGTGTTGTTTGCTCACCAACATTCTTCAAAATTTCAGGTTTGGAATGACATGAGGATGAGACTCTTTTTAAATATGATGGCTATCTTTATATTTACAAATAATCAAAATGATCAATACTTCTTGGATGATATATATTATGGCAGATTTATAAATATTTATATGACACTCTAAGCCATCATTCTCTCTCTCCTTCACTTTTGTCTCTTTGTCTCTCTCTCTCATTCTCTTCCAAACTTGTGTTACTCTGCAACACCATGAGCACTGTTTCCTGTTTTTCTTCAAACTCGTAACTGTCCCTGAGGATCAACAAAGAAACCTGAGTAACCTCACAGACGCACATTCACACAGACTCCTCTGGGAGGTTTGTGAGAATAATAGAGATGGGCCTAGAGGGCTTTATTGACGTCTGAATCATTCATAGATGCTGCTCTGTCAAGGCTTTTCTCCGGGTTAGTAAACACCTATAACAAGCATGGCAACTGTACTAAGCACAAGATATTCAAGAATATTCCCCAGTGCTCTTGTTAACACCCATAATATTTAACAGCACTGACCAAATACAGAAAGACTGTATTACCTTGTAAATATGTAACACCTTCCAAAGGTATATTACTGTACAATTCAATTTGGAGAGCTGCACATTGGATAGACGACCAGTGGAACAACCATGAGAGAAGATCTAATGGCTTTAATGGTTATAGAGGGAATTGTGTTGGTTTTAATGGAAACTGGTGGAATGATATGGTGGATAGGATCCCAAAGAACACCATTACATTCTACTGGAGAAAGGCCCAAAATATACTTTATAAATGAAACCATTACTATTTGTTTAGTCTTTTTCTTTTTAGGTAGACAAAAAAAATGTGGTTTTGTAAATTCTGCAACATTTTTTTGAGATTTTGGCTCATTTGATTTTGCTCTTTGATGTACCCACAAGAATATTGCTTAGTGATGCATCATAAAACATATTATTAAATGAATTAAACAGATTTACACCCAAAATCACCACACAAAATGCCATGAAAAAACAAATCTGTAGATCATACTTGGCTCCGTGTGCAACAATGAAATAATCTGTACCAGTGAAAATGATAAACATTTCATTAACAAAGTAATGGGAAATACCTCCTTGAGGTAGCAGCGATGTTGAGTATTACGTGATCAGGAAAGGGAAAAAACATCCTCAGACTGAGGAGGAAAATACGGCACAGATTGAGAAATAGGAAATGTTGTGAAGAGGGTTAACGGTGAGGCTACCACTGCAGTAACCTATGCGATGACATCTGCCATATGGTTTTAAAGGCAAAGTGGGCGGACAACGTGTTGTTTACGGAAAAAGAAAGATTCAACTGAGAGGTGTTATAAAATGGAATGTTCATGAATTTCTGATGTTGTCATTAAGCCATTTTTAGATCTGCAACACTCTACAAAGCTTAATTTTGTCATGCTCTCATTTTCTCTCTATTATATCTGTTTTTGAGTTCAATATTATTGCGTGTGAAACAGGAAGTAACTGGAATAACAAGGAAGAGGAAACAGAGTCATCTGCTTTGCGAATGAACGCACATACATTTAAACAGGTGACAACATGCTGATTTTAAGACAGACCGCTGTGCCAGCGGATGACATTAAGATGACAAGCTTTCTCACGTAAATATTCATTGGACAGTGTGTTTTGGGAAGACACAACCCTAATGTTTTTTCGTATTTCATCTCTGGATGAAGGTACAAAATCAAACCTTATTCCCTCATAATAACGGATGAATTAGCTTCGAAGGGCGAGTATTGTGTGTGTCCGTGTTAGGTATTTTGTACTCTTGTTTAACCATTTGCATGTTTAATTTTCACCTATTGATTGAATTACTTTAGGTCTACAACATCCACCCACGCTCATCCGCATTGAGCTCAGTTGGATTAAATAAAGTCTGATTATTTTGCAATGCTTTTTTTTTCTTTCAATTATTTGAATTTACAATTTATTAGAATTTACATACTTGTATGTTCCTGAAGCTCGGTGCTAGCAACACGAATATAACAGGTTTTATACCTAACTACACATTCTTTGAATAAAATTTGAGTCACTCGTAACGTATCTGCCATAAAAGTATAATGTGACCTAAATAGGAAAAACTGTCAAACATTACATATAAATGTATTGTGTTTAATTCACATTTAAACATATAAGAAACAGAATCACCACAGTGTTTGTAAAATGCTTCCTCCAGTGCTTGTCAAAGAGAGCTGCAGAAGACGAGTGACTGTAAAAAAGAAAAGGACATGTTTGGCCTTCCATCCGAAACTTAAACTCTTTTTGATGTGCCGAATAGCTGGAGTGGGTGGTTAGCTTCAGAGACTCACAAGCGATCCATGAGAAACATCTCTCCTCCTGTTGCTGTTTTCCTGTCTTGTTCAATTTTGGGCGTAACTTTCCAGGCACTTTTTGGGAGAAATAAAGAGTAAATAAGTGGAATAAACAGACAAACTTTTCAAACTGGAAAAAGGAACAATTGAAAGGAAACTTAAGCTGCGTAGCTTCATGAACATTGTGTTTATTGCAGAAATTCAAAGATAAAAGCGTTTCTTCAATCGTTGAGCATTGCGATCGTTTTAATATTTTTTTCTTTCTCCCTCCTCACCCTCCTATTCTGGCTCCCTGCCGTTCCCCAAACACTTGTGGTCTCACTGTCTTTTTTCCCTAGCAGACAAAACCATTTGATGCACACAAAAAACGTTTTGTCCTCAGTTTGCCGAGCCCTGTCACATCTTTACGGAAACAGCCATTTAACACAGTGAAGATAAATCAGAGAGTAAGTGCTAGTGTCTTTACATCCCAGAAAAAACATCACTCATCAAGGGCGCAGAGTTGTTTTTTACAATTATACGGATGGCAAATAACAGGCAGCACAAGAACAGGAATAAAACAGTACACAGAGTCTGGGTGGATGTTACACAACGGCCGCATGGCACCAGCGGGTTAAGAAACTGTGGGTCCTGGGAAAGACATGGAAGACTGTGTGTGAGTGTGTGTGGGAGATCTACTGGACTGTCTTAGTGAGTCAACAATTGAAATTACTCTGTTAAAGACCTAGTGGAGGCACTGCCCTTAAAACCTCACGCAGGCTGGGGCTGCGCGCACACACACACACACACACACACTGAGGGCCAAGTCCTGGTTGACTGTGCAGAGACATAGACTCACAATGATATGTTTGTAAAAGGGAAAATAGAAACCTAAGAAGGGGAATTGTGTGAAAGGAAAAAATAACCCCCAAACATCAAAAACACCCAAAAACAACCCCCCCCAAAAAAGAACAGAGCATTTATGAGGGCTGTTTTAGTCTGCTGGATCACTCCACGATCTTTAGCAAGGCGTCACTCCGGGTCAGCAGTTCGTCTCACAGACGCTGTGCTGTCAATTATGACACTGTCATGGAAACTGCAGAACCTCGTGGAGAAATTGACCAGTCCCGACTTTTGACAAAACTTAAATAGAAAGTAGGTCATGTGGAAACGTGCCAAAATGTGTTTGCGATCTCCACAACCATCCATACTACCAATACAGATGTTACCACATTTTTTCAATCGTAGCTGTGGTAAAAACCAGCGTTGGAGATGTTAAAAGTAATAGATATAATGTACATTATTTTTACAATTTAGTATTGTAGTAGTATTACATATTTTAAAGGTGCACTGTGTAATATTGGGCATCTATTGACTGAATTGCAATATAATGTACATTGCTATGTCTTCAGAGTTGTATAAACACCCTACATAATGAAACGTTATGTTTTTATTGCTCTAGAATTTGCTTTTTCTATCTACATACACCGCCGATACCCTTACATGGAATTCACCATGATGTTTCAATACTAGCCGTTACGAAAAAACTTCTCTACTGTGCGCTTTATCTAAATACGCTATCTATTTCGGCAAAGAAGTGAAAACGACTTCTTAGTTCTTTGTCAGCCACCGTAGTGCTTTGAAAGGAGTGAGCGATGGACTGAGCTTTCGGTTGCAATTTGCAATCTGCAATCTCACCACTAGATGTCGCTAAAATCGCTTGCTACTTTAAATACAAAAAACATAAAAAAAATAGGGTCACAATACATGTATTAATATAAATTGATAAAAAAAGTTATATACAAATAAAATAACATAACATGAAAACCATTGGTGACAGTTTTATAGCGCGTTTGATATTAATTTATTAGACCTATTTGGTATCACTTCACTCCACTCACAAACTCAAGCTTCAAACCACAAAAAAAAATTTATAGTTTAAAAAAAGCACAAGTGAGTCTTTCTATTGGAAAATGTAACATAATTAGTTTGTTTTGAAATTGAAGGGCAATAATATGAAGCACTAAATTTAAAAGAAACTTTCCCCAGCACTGGTCGCAACCTAGTCTGCAGCTCAGAGAGGGATGGCATGCAGCCATTCGGTTTGGTCATGGTTATTGTCCTGTCCGGGGTTTGAACCCACAACCCATGGGTCACACAAACCCAAGGCCACCAAACCACCAGACCTGTGTGCTGCTCTGCTCGTAAATTACGCTGACAGCTCAGGAAAGGAAAAGTCAGAGGAGACTCACACACTGGCTCAATAATATAGATTAGATGCGGAACTCAGGAACTAGCAACCAACCAGCAGCTCTATGTTTTCCAGCGGTGTCTCTAGAGCAATATTCTGTTAAAAAGCAGCTCACATTAATCAAAATGGACAAAGTCACATTGATAATACACATACTGTAATTACTAAATGACCTTATGATCTGGAGATTCTTCAGTTTGTTCAAATTCAACTGCAGCAGAAGCAAGTGTACGAGGTCAACTCTTACATCAGCTTCTACATTTGACCTTTGAACTCTAGCTTGAGTAGGCCAGCAAGCCTGCGTGTACCAAAAAAGATACATGGTTTCTTCACACGTTCACCGGCACATGCATGTTTGTTTGTGCACACATGTTTCTTCGTCCTGCTGTTTATGCAGGAAGGTGAGGCAGAGTTACTTCCTGTCCAAGAAGGGAAGAGTAGGGGGCCACACTTCCTGATAAGAAGAAGGAGGGAGGAGTGAAACAGAAAATAAACTGATGACATCATGCACAGGTTTGCTGGACGGAGTTTTGGGGAGAGTCCATATGAAGGCTAACGGAAAAGCTGAAGCAAGTGTTTGAACGCACACACGCGTGATCCTCAGCTGCAATAATAAAACACTTTTTCAGATCAGGACCGACCTTTTGCCTTCTAACGCTAGCACGCAAACAATCGACACAAGACAGATCTAAATGACAATTTGCTAAATTGCTAAGGATTTGCTAAGCTTGCTTATTGGCCAAGTCAAAAAACCCAACCCCTATGTTTCTTTTCGCAATTCCTCAATTCTTTTGTAATTACAAGCAAAATTAATTGCAATATTTCTAGTCCTCCATATTTTCATGTTTTACTCTGTAAACAACAGAGATTATACAATCCATACAAATACAGTACTTAAAATGATAGTTCGCCCAAAAATGGAAATTCTGTCATCATTTACTCACCCTCAAGTTGTTCCAAACCTGTGTTAATGTCATTGCTGTGTTTAACACAAAGAAAGATATTTGGAAGAATGATTGTATGAAACAGTTCTGGGGCACTATTGACCTCCATTGTAAAAAAGAAAACTAATATGGTAGTCAATGATGCCCCAGAACTCTTTAGACTTTATTTTGTGCTTAACAGAACAACACATTTTATAGTGATGTAACAACTTGAGAGTGAGTAACAACTGAATTTTCATTTTTGGGTGAACTGTCCCTTTAACAAATTTATAAGACCACCTCCAAAAATACCAAAATATTTTTCAATGTTTCTGTAAGGGTTAATCCACCATTATGTGTAAATTCTTTAGTCACGGTTGTACTTTAAATGCTTAAATATAATTATTATTGCCATCCATGAATTTTTGAATGTACTGTTTGAAAAGCATTTTTTTATTTTAATTTTTAAAATGTATTTTATTCAGATGAACTCTTACAGGTTTTTTCTTGCAGTCCTAAATTGAAAAGTAAGTTTTGATGGTTAAATGTTACGCTTGATTAATTTCTGCTGAGAAGTTGAGTGATGGTCCAAATTTTGGCACAAACAACATTCATGAATGAAGACTGTTTAGTTGTTTTAATTTGTGATTTGCATAATAAATGATTTTTTTGTTTTAAACAACTTTTTTCACAGATTGCTAATCAGCCATATTTGTGTTATCTTTTATTGCGACAGGTGTCTTGTCAAGCACTGCATATACACATGTATACATATTGCATATATTATAAAGATGGATTGAATATATTAAAGGCGTTCAGAACAAATTGTTTAAAAATAATTTACTTAAGGCCCAGAATTGGGAATGGACTGATGACAAAACACAATGACTTGACATCTCTTTGCCGAAATCAAAATACTGTTTACCCAGAGATTCCCAATGCCTGGAATGGTAGTTTTGATGATTCAGTCATCCAAAAATGTAACAGCTTTATCATCGGGGGCTGGGGTGAAAACTGTATTCATGAAGCCACAGATGTGCAATAAACTTTAAACTGTTAAAATAGAAAACACACCACTCACAAACACGACATTTTAAGCTCTCTCTATCAAATGTTTGCCAAAGGGCATAAAGATATTTTTGTGGCAGAATAAATAAATAAATAAATGTTAGTCTCTTCTGAACGTAATCATGTCAAATCTCAAAGTGCTGTTGTACACGCACGTGCAGTTTTGCTGACCTGCAGATGGGATTTAAGAATTACTGGACCTGCATGGATTGGTCAGTGTTGTTCTTTCCATTTAGGGGGCTGGTCAGGGTGAGGCGTTGGGACAGAAAAAAGCTTGTCTTCCCTTCCTTTTAACATCCTTCCTGCTGCAGTTTGCACAGATATTCCAGCTATCCTAACATCCCGTGTTTCCCCAGGATCTTCCTCTGTTTTGACATTCCTGCTAATTTTATGACTAATAATTGGCGGGATGAAATGTTACCGCACGGGCCTAACCTGCACCGTACCTCGCCGAGACCACTTAATGTCTTGGCAGGAGTATCGGTGGTAAATGTCATTCAACAGACATCCAAATCAGCATGATATGGGTGTATTTTGAGGAAAGAAACACATGAACTGATATCATTTGATATAAAGAATAACACACACCGGGCATTTTGCCCAAAATGTAAATGATTTGGAAAGACCACTTTCCTTTTTGAAGCATGGGTTAAATCGGTCTTTTTGTCCTCCAGTATTGAGTGAATCAACATGAGGGAACGTTTCTTTAATCTCAGAGCTGCCTTTCTGTGCTTCAGTTTTGTTCTCCTCCGCTGAAATGTTTTCTTTCTGTTCGTGGTTTTAGGGGAAAAAATAGCGTAAAGAGCCAAGCTCATTTTGTGGCTGATCAAAAATTTTCGAGTAGGGAATCAGGAGACAAGACTGAATTACAACTTAAACATCATGGACCTGGTCGTTCTCTCTCGGTTTTTGCTAATGAAAACAACTGAACCGTTTTGCATAAATCAAATGAAAAAATATACTTAATAATCTGACAAAAACTGTACATTTAGTGACAACTTTATTTTGGAAAATATTCATACAAGACGTGCAATACAAATTTCTATGGTCAATAAAAAGAAAAGCTGTTCTTAAGCAAAAAGAGACTCTCGAAAAACACATGCGCTCTGTGGTGTGGGAAAGTGTTTTAGTGAAATGCTATGTACAATTGTGTGTTTTCAATTTGTGTTGATTTAATAGCTCGGAGACATTTTTTTGGAAAACTCTTTTTATTTGAAGATAATTATTACCAAAAGGGGAAAGTTATTGCCGACTCAACATGTTCCTCAAAAGCTGAAGATTACAAAATAAATTTTATCACATGAAACGCCAAATTCAAATGTATTCAGTTATACAGGAATAGAAAAAAAACCCTGAATAAATCATAGTTGTCAAATGATCAAAATTCTTTAGATTGTTTTTACATGGATCTGACGTCTCTGGCATGAGACAGTATACATGAAAGATATTAAGTGCGGTACAAAAAAAAGCTTAGAGTGGTTGTCCCATACCCAGTGCAAAACAGTTTTCAATACAACATTATATACAATGTCTATAAAAATAGAAATAAACAAATATAAAAAGCAATAGATATACAGTATATGTATAAAAAATATTCACATTCTTGACTTCCACGTCCTAGTACCCTGAACTGAGACCGTAAAAATACAGTAGCTGGATGGAGTCAGCAAAATGATCGGTTTAGTTTGACCACAGTCTCAGAAAGTACAGGTTATCGAGCCTAGAAATGATGCTGTGAAATGTGATTTTGTGCAGATTAAACCATGAGAACAGAACAGTTTGGTAACAACCTCCCTTATTTAAAGGGATAGTTCACCCAAAAGTAAAAATTCTGTCAACTTTCTTCTGTGGAAGATATTTTGAGAAATCTCTTGGAGGTTTTATGTCCATACACTGGAAGTCAATGGGGTCAATGTTGTTTGGTTACCAACATTCATCAAAATATCTTCTTTTGGGTTCTGCAGAAGGTCTGGAATGACATGAGGGTGAATAAATGATGACATAATTAAAAAATTTGAGTGAACTATAGCTTAAAAACGATTCAAAACCCCTTCTGAACGGAAATGAATTTGAGATTTAGTATGTCATATGTGCACCAGACGTCAGGACTCATGAGATCACAAGCAGTTTTATCCCGTGATGCACGTGCTGTAGTAGACTGCGCTGCTCGCATCGGACAGGGCCGATATCAAAGCGCTGCTCTCCTCACATGGAGCATTTCTGCTCATTCGAGTCCTGCTTGCATTCAGGTATTGGTCAAACTCAATCCTGTCCATTTCGCCCCAGAACTCAGCTGAGGTTCCTAGGTGGTCCATTGTTTCAAGAGACTGCTGAGGAGCCTGAAACTGGGGGACGGAGGATGTGACAGGGGTCTCGGGTGGTGGAGACAGCTGGCCCAAATGAGAAGTGAAGGCAGGCTGGGGTTGACTGCTCCCATATATCTGACCGTAATAACTCGCAGGTGTAGGAGTGCGGGGGGCATGTGTAGCCTTGGATGGGTCCGGTAGGCTCATGTTGGACTGGGAAGGATAGAGAGCGTTAGAGTTTGTAGACTCGACCGAAAGACATTTCTCCTGCAGTGGAAGGCAGGCAAGAGGAGATTTCTGGTTGAGATGAGGGTGGGAATGCTGGAGGTTATGGGAGTTGTGATGAGGTACGGTGAGAGGGTGATGGCCTCCGTGGTGACCAGAGTTTGGATGTTGGTGGTAATTCATCCATGAAGTCAAACCGACGTCGTCCTGCATGTGAGGAGGGAAGAAGACAGAATCTCCACCTCCCTCCTCCAACACGTCTAACGGGGACATCTCCGGCGTGGGAAGGCCGTAAGTCTCCAGCTCTTGAGCTCCGGAGGGGTGGAGATCTCGGAAGTGACCAAGAGGAGGCAGCAGGTGATGGGTGTGGCGGTGTGGGGAATATGCATCTCCGGGTCCTGGACCTCCAGGGACCCCGTGGGCCAGGCCTTGAAGGAGAAGTCCTGGTTCCACGCGCTTCATTTTCTTGGGCTGCTTTTTACGTCGAGGGCGGTATTTGTAGTTCGGGTGATCTTGGAGGTGCTGCAGCCGGAGTCTTTCGGCTTCCTCCACAAACGGACGCTTGTCTTGGGTGTTCAGAGCTTTCCAGGACTGACCTGAAAAAACAACAACTGTGTTATAGCTTCAGTATTGAGCAGTTCCTTTAAAAAAGTATTTTTATACACTTTACTGTATACACACCATATTACCTCTTTTATTTTTTAAATACAACTAGCAGAATTTCTGTATTATAGTATGTATTTCTTTAATACATACAACAAACAAAAACAAATGTTAGTATATGAAAAAGTATATTTATATTTATTATATATATATATATATAGTGTATATACTGTATGTGTGTATATAGTATATATGTATGGGTACACTAAATCAAAACTAGAAAACAAACTGTTAATTTTACATGGTTTTATATTATTAATATTTGTCATTTATTAAAGGATAAGACTTATTATTAAAGAAAGATAATTCACTTTTTTCAAAAAAATTTGCGGTCACACCATAAGAAAAATGTGCATAATAATCGGTCAACTATGTAAAGTATATTTATTTTCACAAATATAAATATGCAATAATTCACTATTTAGGAACACGATTATTGCTAGTCTATCAAATTTACAAAATAATATATATAATGTTGACATTAGACAGGCTGTGGAATAAATATACATGCTATATAAAATATTTATACAACTATATAATCCATTGCACAAAACACTAATCTCCCATATCATTAAAAAAAGTTAGCTAAGCTTTTTTCTTTAAATGACTGTTTGTGTTTGGCATTGTTTATTAGAACTATACTGTTTATGGTTAAGTCTTATGGCAAGATGTTAAATGCTCCATCATTTGTCACTTTTTGATAAAAGCTTCTTCTATATGAATAACCTAGATGTGCGTGTGTGATGAGCGAATAACTGCTTGTGACTGGTGCTGTAGTTTTTAAATTATTATTGGGTCACCGGTTACAGACAATCATCAGCTTGTGTGTCTGCTCTGACCCTGTTAGTAACAGGACATTTGATGTGTTTGAGAAAATCAAAAACATTACATTTCTCTCCCCCAGAAACAACGAAACACAAATATTGTGCAAGATCAATACATTTTTAAATCACTACCATCATGCGTGCCAAAGCTTTTGTATGGTCTCATCTGTAATTTGGAGCTGCATGAGAAGAATTGACAATTTTCAAGATTACAATAATTGCCATGTGTGAGTGTTTGTATGCATAATAAACAAATTTAGTTTGTTAGTTTAAATAAACAAAACAGTATGATTATAAAACAAAGGACCAAGATTTTAAGCAGTACCAATATGATTTAAACAACAAATGCAATAACAAAATTAACGTATTTATTTACAAAAATTCACTGTTAGCTTAAATTCTTTATATTTGATTATACGACTTTTTTCTGTAGTTGTAAGTAATTTGGTGATGTTTGCCAGGCACATGGCAAAGGTAAACTACAAAAATAATTGATCTTGGAATCAAGTCCACACAAGCAATGATTAATCTTGGACTTCTGAAAATCACATTAACACTCTTTTAGATAAAATACGCATCACAGACACTTTAAAATCTGCGCTGAGATTTTAAAAGGTGTGAAACATCACACAGCAACAAGCCTCAAATCTGAGCCAATCCTGGTTTTCAATTATGCCCTTAACTTGACATTACACCCTGATCATGTTCTAGAATGAACCCTATCGGTGACCTAAAGCACTGATCTTACCGAGCATCTTACTGAGCACAGCATTGTGCAGGTCCGGGTTCTGCACAGCCAGTCGTTTTCGCTCATCTTTCGCCCACACCATGAAAGCGTTCATCGGCCTCCTGATCCGTGAATCCGGCCCTGATTTTCCCTCGCAAGAGCCCAGGGTCAGAGCCCCGGGGCGGGTTGAGTCCGGGCTTCCTGCCCTGGCTTCAGTCGCTCCTCCGTTGCTCCCGGTTCGTGACCCCGTCCGAGTTCCAGAGCCAGGCACCGGCACCAGCTCCGTGGTCCGGCTGTGGTTAAAACCATGTCCCCTGTCAGGGCCCGGAGTGCAGGATGGGACACCCCATGATCCACGCTCAACAACCTGGCTGGGCTGAGAACTGGCCTCTTGACAACAAATAGACTCAGATATATTCATTCCAACAAGACCAGCACAGTTAAAGCACGCTGTTTTCTTTCGATAGCAGGAAAACGAGCGATTTTCGGGTGCTTTTGCGTCTTTCTGCGGTTATTGCAAATACTGGCCGACCAGTAACTTAAGGGTTGTTTAAAGCGTTAGGAAATACTGCACCCTTTTTGCTTAGGCTTTAGAAGCATACAATCCCACAGATGGTTGTGTTTTGTAACTCCTACTCTCCAGACTGAGCGGACGGTTCCTGCGCTGAGTTTGCAAGTTGTAGTGAGTTTTGATGAACCCATGCTGTAAATATATACGTGGCCTGAGCCAATCACAGCTCCGGCTCGGACAGAAGAGGCGGGAGGGGTAGCCAGTGGGAGTTCAGCCTCTCCCCACAATGCCCCCCTTCACATGCACAGAGATGTAATCTGAGCGTGCCATTGTTTCAGCTTGCACACACTCAAACACACACATATAGGTCACATACACTAAATCACAACACACACACAATAGAAGAGTAGTTTGATGGTTGTATTGAAGGTCGAGACCACAAGGAAAGCTGTGCGCTTAAGTGTTAACAACTTGTAACATGAAGCTCAAACGAAACGAAAAGGCACACACAATAAACGCACAAAGTGTTTGTGGTGACATCTAAATAAACTGACTTTACAGTAAAAAATTATTTAATATTATAAAAAAGTCCTTCTGGTACAACTTAGTTTCATTGTCATATTTTAGATCATTTATGGACATGTTTTCGATTATTTATAGACATTTATTTATAAACTTTGTTTTATTCATATAGGGTAGTGTGATCCAGCGTGCATCTCTGTATGGGTTAGTATGCAAGTATGCAACATAAAGTATTTTTATCGCTCATCTACATGATTGTTATAGTCTAATGAACTCTAGTGTAACACGCTGGGTGACAGCAGCGTTTATTACACCCCTGTTAGCGAAAAATGCAGCATGGGAGGAGTTGGCTCATTAAACAGATGCGATTACAATGAACTTCACACTTTACACTAAGCTTCATTAACTTTTAACATGTAGGTAAAAGGGAGATTATACAAATAGTTAAGAGAAGAACAGAGATTTCCATCACTTCGTATTAAGGGTTTCTCATAGCATTTGATTTTGTTTTACACGGTTTAATATAATTTTCACACTTATGGACACTTTCATGCGCATAAAACATTTCAATTCGACTTGTTTTTTTGCACGTCTCAGAACAGTATAGCCAAAAATCACATCTCGATCGCTACTCAATGAATTTAGTGGATCTCATGAACCGATGACTATTTAATGATGTAAGTCGCACATATTGGTCAATGTTAACACCTTAGGTGTTGCAGGGATGTCTAGTTTGACTTTTCAATAAGTATCCTAAAATGGGATACTATTTTTAGAGACATTAAACTGCTACTTTTTCTGCTGTTTTTTTATTAAAACAATCATATTCTTAATTTTTGTTAACAATATAGCAATATTGGGAACAGGATCTGTCGATCGTGATGACAAGAAATCGATATATTGGTATGGGCTGCAAAAATATTAACCATTGGCATTCCTTTTCACAAACCGGTACTTTGTAAAAAATACAAATTAAAAAATAAAAATAAACTATTTAGAACAGTTTTTTGTTATAGATAAACATGCTAAAGATATAAAAACACCCATTAAGTTGATATTCATAGTTCAAGATTAGTTCTAGAATGGTCTGGTCTAGACAAACAATGCAATCCTTACAATAAATTATTAATAATCAACCTCTGAGACATAAAAGTGTCCATTTGGAAACCTATTATAAAAACATATGACATGGCAGCATTGGGTGGGTCAGGGCGAGCGACCTTTTAATGAGATGGGATGTCGGCCTGCCTCTCTTCTGTTTGAGAAGGGTCCCGGTCAACAACCATTGAACCCAATCATTTAACCTCAGAGGATGTGAAAGTAATAGACCATCAATCTTAACGCACAAAACGAGTTCGACACAAACAGATTCACGAACTAAAAATCTTGTGCACACATAATAACACTTTTTAAGTGTGGAGAATGTGTGTAAAGTGCAAGTTTGTGTACAGAACGTGTGCAATGTTGATGTAAAACCCACAAATTAAGGCTGTGGTTCCTCATTTCCACACCTGTGCAATTCATCCATTTTTAGACTGCAGCTTTCAACCAATTTCTCCCCCCATTGAGCACTACATCAATATTTTTGCACTCTATGAAGAAATCCAGGCGAGGAATTAGAGTTCAGGCCGCACCGAATTGCACAGCGAGAGAAAATATCCTTTTATTTTTACATAAAGAGGATTCGGTTCCATTATTTCAGTAGGAAAAGGCCGCAAAAGAAACATTTTTTGTTTAAAGTCATAATTTTCTGAAAATGATATTTGGCGTGATTGTTATGTATTTATACTTATTAGAGGGGTGGTTGAGATATTTCATTATGATTGGTCTGTCTTTGCATTCTATGGTCAAATATTTTTGAGTATTGACCATCATGTTTCTCATATCACTCTGTAAACTTCTCACATAATAAAATGATTTCACCTGAAATCAATATTTCATGTATATTTTTTATTTCTGGTAAATATTTATGTAAAAAGATAATTTACTCAGTCACACATTACCGTAAGATAAACACTTGATATGACTTATCTGCCTGTCCTAGAAGATTTGCCATGCGATGTCAATGTGACATCATTTCAATCTTTTCTAAAAATATCTCATGTTTGTGTTTACAATACACACACACACACACACATGCTGTGTCAGTGATTTACTGGTAGATGTTGTGTGGACGGGAAGGTCGCTCCCTTCTGTAGATGGTAAGAGTTGGATACGTGACAGGGGTCTTCGCCTGGCTGTCTGCTCCGCATCCCCCCTGGACATTCTCACAGTAAATGTGTGTGTGTGTGCGTGTGTGAACGGCACACCGTGCCTCTGTTCCGCCTCTAGAAACAGGAAGTCAAAGACGCTAGACCTGATAAGATCAAGAGATACAGAAAAAAAGAGAGAGAGAGAGATGGACTGAGAACGGTAAGGAAAGAAGTGACAGGGTTCAGGAAAAGAAAGGGACAGCTGACCTCTGATCCGCCTGGCCCCTCAGGGGCACTTGTGGAGGTGCCAGGTTTGGCGTGGCACTCGCTGGCCTCCCGCCCGCCTCGAGCGGCAGCACGCCCACCTCGCCGCTGTCTGCCGCTGTCTCTGTGTCAGCGTGTGCGCCTGTGTGAAAGAACAGGAGTCGGGCACCACACCTACACCACAGCGGAAATTTGGCCAAGATTCCAGACTCAGCGGCTAGAGGCAGAGAACTTCACAAGAACCTCTCATGTTTTATTTCTCTATTCACTCTACGTGGGAGGACACACACTGACACAACACACAAACATACACATGCACATGCTTTGATAAACAAAAACAGTGTTAATGAGGTCAGCGAGTGTGTATGATTTTATTTATTGATGTTTTGAAATAGGCCTAAATTAGTTGTATTTATGTGGGTGCGTTTGAGGGAAGCGTTCATATGAAAATTTCATGCGCCGTTCTATTTTTGACCGGTTGATGAAAGGAAGTTTGTGTTGATGGATGGAAGCGGCGATGTTTGGGAATCCCCTGTTTTAACAATATTCAATAACACACACGCATATTCACTCTCAGAGAGAAAACAATTCACGCCCTTACAATAACACATTTGCACAGACGTAGGCCTGCATTAAAATATAAAGCCAACCAATTGAGAGATGATCATTTATTTAAGTGTGTTCATGTCTGTATCTGACGGCTGACAGAAAATGGCGAATTATATGCAAGGTGACCCGCGGGGTATGTAGATAGAAATAGCTCATTCAAAGGTAATAAAAACATAACACTTCATTGTGTAAGGTCTTTATACACCTCTGAAGACTTAGTTATGTATATTATATTGCATTTCTGTCAATAGATCCTCCAAAAAATTACACACTGGAACTTTAAATGCAGACTTGGCAAATCTGAGCTTTGTTTGTGACACTGTTAAGATCTCCTCTGAAACCTTAATGAAGGCATTTTATGAGAAATGTTTAAAAGTGTAAAACGGCACATTTTTTGTATATTTTCATTCAAGTGTATTATAGGGCACTTTTGTTGACCTGGGATTAGTGACATTGTGTTAATGTTTCAGTATATCCACCCATCTATCTATTAGGGATACTGTCATGAACTACTCCCACATGTATAAATTCTGTTAAACACAAAGAAAGATATTTGGAAGAATGCAATTGAATATTCTGGGACATCACTGTCTACCGAAGTAGAACAATTTGAATGGTATAGTAAACAAAATGTAATGTAACTTATTTAAAAATGTAACAATATTTTTTTATTCTTTGCAGTCCAGTCTTCTCTCATTGTTTAGGTAATTGTATGTAAAGTGTACGAGCATAAAACTTTTGTACGTTTGCTGAAATGTTAACTTTGGACGTATTACGTAAACAACGTGAAAATTGCTACGTATTTTTAGCAAAAAGACGTAAAATATTTACGATCGTTTCATTTTATTAAGATATTTGATAAGTGCGTTTTTATAATTTTTTGATTACTGAGTTATTTATATTTTTAGACCTGTAAACCTACCCCAAACTTGCCCCTATCGATTGCATAGCAAGTGTAAAATATATATAAAATTGAATATACCGAAATATGCAGGAAAATCCTAATTTCAAGTAACAATGTAGCATTAAAAGGATATTTTACAATTGCAAATCCTACTCCTATACCTCTAAACTTAACCATAAATATTTCTTAAAAACATGTACGGTATAAAGAAAAACATTACAGACGGTTAATTAAGTTCAATCATAATGCAATCACAATCATTTATTTATTTAATAAATACTAAAACAATGCAAATGACAAAGCGTTGCAGTCCTCTCTGGTGGAATACAACTGTTTTGTGTAAAGAACAGAGCAGAATTAAAGTTGTTTATAGCTGAAAGTAATATCATCCAGATTATTGTCCTGATCCATTCCATGAATGCACAGATTTCTCATCCAAACACACCTCACCAGAAACCTGGCATGTCGCAATCTGTGACGAAGCAGAAGAGAGCCAATGAGCGTTAAATTTTCTTGCCGTAAAACATGTAGTAAAGCTTCTAGACAGCAAAATTGTAATTGAATGCATCAGCGCCAGTATTTCTATAGTACAGTAGTGGGTGCTCAGTATGGAGATATGAAGATCGCAGAATAAAAGCTTGGATTTACTTGTTTTTCTATCAGTAGAATGGATTCTGAAGATATGGATTCCATCGGATGAATAAAATTGTTACAATTTTGAATTTTAGTAAGCCTTTTATATGGTTATATTGTCAGTCACAGCATGTCAGAGAAAACGCCTTTGTGTCCCACAGCAAACCATGCGAATATGACATGCTAAGTGATGATTAAACGATTTGACAAATGTTATTCATTTTAAGAATTTAATGTCTTGTTTCTTCTAAACGACATGGCAGCAGAAATAACACAGAAAGAAATATCATTACTTATTATGTAAACTTTAATAAATGCAATTGAAAACAAAATGCCATTGATATGACCAAGAAATTCAATATAATAAAATGTTAATGCCACGATTATTATACACCATTGTAAGTCTGTAAACTTTAAATGTTTTGTGTGTCATCAATACGTCAGTTTTGTGCGGTGCGGTATATGCGCCTGTATTGTGCGATTTATGGTTGTAGAACCATATTTGAAAGTTAAAATTTATACAGGTTTGGAACAACAGGAGGGTGAGTAAATGATGACAGAATTGTAATTTATAGGTAGAGAATCCCATTAAATATATCTCCTAAACAAAACATATTTCATCTAGTATCTCTCTCTTTATCCTCTGCCTGTCTCACATTCCTCTGTGATGATCCCATCTGAATAACGCCAGGACGAAACGGCTGGAGCCCTCATTTAGGAAGTAACTAAATAAAGACTTGCCTGTCACTGTCTCTCTTTCCTTTATGTTTAACATGAGCGTCCGACTAAGTTTTGAGGTGTGGTGGAGTGTAGGTCACTTTCCCAGGGTACACATTATCTATCTTCAGTCTGCAGCCGAGCTCCATCTCCCCGTTACCTTCCTCTGGCTCTCTGACCGGTCATGTTATGATAGTGACTTGGCCAGAGACAGAGGAAGCCAGAGCGATTTATTTAAATAAATCTGAAGAAGCAGAACGAGGAATCAAAGTCATGTCACACAGATAAACAAAGCTCGCCTCGTGAGTCTGATTAGCAGTCGGGTTTGGATCTAAGAATATCCACTCGCTGACAGAGCAGTTGTGGTGCGGGAACAGCGGACGGAAGTACAGTGGATTCAGCACTGAGGCATGTTTTACTGAGGGTGGAAAGGCTTTAGGAGACATTGTGTGTGCGTGTTTATGTGTGTTTGTGTGCAATTAAAACCTTGAATTTGTGGATTTACACAGTAAACCATGCTAAATGACAAACTAGATGAGCTGGTTTGAGGCTGGATAATTGATGAACATAATCTGTAATAATTTAACACAATCATGACATTTTGGGATTATTTTACAAGATGGCTTATTGGACAATTTAAAAGAACAGTTCACCAATAAATTAAAATGTTATTATCACTTACTCACCATCAAGAAATTCCAAAAGTATCAACAACACAACACAACACAACACAAAAGAAGATATTTTAAAGAATGTGGTAATGGGACACCATTGACTACCATATAGATTTATTTCTATAGTAGTCAAAAGTGCACGAGAACTGTTCGGTTCCAAACATTCCTCCAAATATCTTATTTTTGTGTTCAGCAGAACAACAATTTTTAACAGGCTTGCAACATCGTTAGGGTGAATAAATTACAGGTTTTTTATTTTACGTTATCAATGCCTTCAACCAACTCATCCCTTACGAAAATTCACCATGTCTTTAATAGAGTTAAAACCATTGTAAACGACGGTTACCGTAGTAATATCATTGTTTTCCCCGAAGTCATCAATGCGACAAAAAACCACGGTTAATTCACTCGTACCACAAAAAAACATGGTTAATTTGCATAAGAGATATAAATTAGGGTTAATCCATGGCTAGCTGTGCATTAAAAGTGGAATAGATGATTTGGTAAGATGCTAACTTTAGCCTGTTAGCACTGAAATCATGATCCCACCCTCCATGCGAATCGCCAACCAAAGCCACGCCTCCTCCAGAAGACATGAACGCTTACAAACCAGAAGTTCTTGGACCAATTCCAAATAAATTATGTCTCATTCACCAGTGAGCTCATGTTACCGTACAAACTTTAGTAAATAACATAAGAACCGCTAACGTAAACAAAAGCGTGAAAATAGTATAAGATGCAGCATAGTTCCCGTTAGACGCTGAGTAACGATGTAATACACAAATGTCCACAAACTACATTATCAACATAATCCGCTTCGCTTCGAGTGGTTGCTTATGCGAAGCGCATTAAAATCCTTTAATGCACAACTAGTTGGGTGTTATCCCGCTTATACCATGGTCATTTACCAAGTTAATGCTGTTATTGATGTTTACAGTGTATTTTGTTGATCAGACAGAATCAGAATAGAGAATTCAAACAGACTTTGGTTTAAAGGTATTAATGCAAACCTTCCAGCCAATCAGAAACAAGTATTCAAACAGATCATGGTATAATGCGTATAATGATTTAGATCTTACTAAAAACTTGAATATTTATTTTTAATTAAAACAAAATATTGTTTTATTTATTTATTTGTCACTAAAAAAAATATTGTTATAAAACAATTTATTTCTTACAGCAAAAAGTTTTTTATAAGTAAAAAATTATTTTTTCGCATTTTTATTTTTACATCTCTTAATATTGTCTTCATAATCTATATTCTAACGCACATCCTTTCATCATTAATGCATTTATTTATTTACTAGTTTGTTAGCTACTTGCGACTGTTGGTTTGTATATTTATTTATCATATTCTTTTTTTTTCTATTATTTGTAAAGTACAACAAGCTACAGTCTTTAAACGTGTCTATAACTTGATAAGTCATGTTATAGTGTTAATACAAACAAAAGAAATCTTTCAGATATCAAAACTATTTTCAATTGCCATGTAACAATATTTTTTGAGTAGTTCTCCTCTCTCGCGATTGTTGTTGTATCAGCCACCCAGCCTCCTCTTCAACTCATAGAGAGGTTTTGTGGGTTTTATGTAAACCACATCTTGACAGCCACAAACTTGCAATTAGTATCATAATACAGTTATAAACACACTAAGAATGTGGACCACACCTTCAAAACTCTAAAGTCACCCAAAAGAGATACATTTGCCTCATATGGACACTTTGACACTGGCTAAACCTACATCATTCATCACGTCAATGTAATTACTATTAAGAAAAGTTTGGTGAACTTTAGGGCAAAGTTAAACAGGGTTCAAGTGGGTTTAAAGAAATGAGGTCATAATTTGAAAAAAAAAGCTGAAAGAGAAATGTATTGTAGTATCTAGACTTTTTTAGTGTTTATATCTATATGCTAGTTAAGTCACGTCTAAAATTTGAACAATGCATTGATTTTTGGAAATAATCAGAAAGTGGCATGATTTATGATGCAGTCCCGTGATAAGACATAGCATTTAGTGAAATGTGCAAAGTTTCACGTATTCCTGCAGCTACAACAAATAAATGTGGGATTGTTTTGTCTTGTGTATTTTTTCTCTTGAATTTTTCACTTTAAGTCGTAAACTCTTACACTGGAACTCTTGTGTGTTTCCAGAACCAATCTCTCTTTGCCATCTATCTGTGCTCAAGGGCAAAAATCAAGGGAGGCTTGTTTAATTCCAAAAGAAGAGCCGGTGTGCAGATAACCAGCCTGCTTTTGTAGTCCTACTGTGGGAGTGTAAATCAGATGTTGGTGATTTCTTAGGTCAATGCTATCAGCGTTGGACACACGGGGACTTGGCCCAAACTCACATGCCCAGCGATCGCAGATTGAGACAAAAATGCCGCAGCACAGGACGTCAGCTGACCTTTTATCAGCAAAGCGTTTGCGTGGTCAGGCATGACCCGTAGGTCAAAGTGGGGCTCACCCAAAACAGGAGGGAGGGGAGTTTAGATTTGTTTCACTTGGTTCCACTTTTTGACCTCTCTTAGGAGTCTGGATTGATTTCTTGGTAACAGTATGACATGTTACACATGTTAAATGTAAATGCAAAAGAATTCAAAGCTTTAGTTTGTAACTTTTGCCTCTATAGATGTTTGTTTATCTGTCTGGGAACTATTTGTATTTTATTTAACTTATATAAATATTTTATTGTACAATGTCGGCGCCAAGTGGTCCTGTGGACCGTTTCCGGCGACTTGAGTTCGAATCCCAGCTCATGGTCCTTTCCCGGCTCCGATTCCCTCTCTCCTATCCCATAACTCACTCTATATAAGATGCAAAAGGCCCCCCAAAAATCTATATTTTATTGTTTAATAATTGTTTTAAGTAAACGATTTTCTGACATTTATTGTATATTAATTTTATTTCAAAAATCTACTTTTTGAAGTTTTACCAAGAAACGGTTCTTCTACTGGTAACCCAAAATAATACCTTTTGCTTGGTTTCAGAAATAATCTAAAGGAACTTTTTTTGCGGATCGGTACCGAAAGTAAAGTTTGGGCCACAATAGCACTTAGACCTCTATCGCCATCTCTCATTAAAACACATATGACACTGCATCTCTAAGTATGTGAGGTCGAACTGACGTTTTCAGCAAAATCGTGGCTAACATTATTATTATAATCTTAGTAAAAATAGGGCACGATATACTGTATTAGTATAAAGGATTTATCTGTATTAAGTTTTTAAAGCCGTTTCAGACCACATTGTGTTGTATTTAAGTGTCCACGGAAATGTTAATGTTTAAAGGACGTATTGCAGCTTTACGAAAACAACAATGAAACTAACAAACTGCATTCTGATAATTTGTTCAATTATTTGATGCATTATTGGATGATTTGACTATTAAAATGGTGTCCATTATCACATTTAATAACTTAATTTCTGCTCATTTTCATGTTTTTCATTGTAAGTAAATCTGAAGTAAAAATTAATGTCACCAATTTTACTCCAAATTAAATTTATGTTAAATACAAATGTAACGAGGTTCATTAAAAGGAAGGAAGGAGGCGGGAACCGGAAGACATTTTTGTTTTAATATAAATAATAACAGCCGGCGGCCCCTCAAGGCCGACCGCCGGCGAACAAAACAAATCACTTAACAAAAACACGGAAGTAAAAAGACAGCCGGCCGCCCCTCACGGATGACGGCCGGCAAATAAAACATACATACAACCATAAAACATGTCCGGTCCCGGTCCTCTCTCCTCGACGGTCCGGTCGCTCGTTTTTTTATATGCTCCCAATCTCCTACGTGATACGAGGCCGGTGCGCGCACAACTGCCGCTAATTAACAATTACTCACCGGCCTCGAACCACGGTCTCGCCCCGCTTACTCCACTACAACAAACAATAAAGCAATCAAATTACTAATTTTAGCTGGTAGAATTCTTTTCAGGGCATTTACAGTATGGTCAAGTCAACTACTATGGTTAAAAATATTAAGTTTATTTATATCCCTTAATATTTACTTTTGTAAAATCACCAGTCAATTTCAAGGTCACTCAGGTCATCATTGCATTTTATGTGTGTGTTATTTTGATTACAAGCTTCAATTTAAGTTTCTAGACCTAATGATATCACAGTCTGAAGTGAGATGTCGCAGACTTCAGGATGATACTCCGTTAGCCGATGTGTTGTCAACGCTATAATTCAGTCCCCCAAAATGAGAAAGTAGAGCTGTGGAGGGCTGCTGGAATATCTTCCTGGGATGCGGCAGCCGTCTTAGAGAGAAGAGATTCTCTGATGTTTATGTTTGCCACTAAACGAGGGGAACTATTCTGTGGTCTGCACAGCTATTTGGAAAATGTTTGATACTCGAGAGTGGGGAGGGGGGGGGTCTCAGCGTGACTATTGAGTGTGTGTATGTGATTGATGAATGTCTGTGAGGATCGGTTCCGGTTAAACCTCTCTCAGTCTTATGACATGTTTTCTTAACACCAGATACTGTGTGTAAATTACTTTAATATGAAAAAGGATAAAAATACAGAATGTGTAACTGTGTATGTGTGTGCGTGTGTGTATATTTGGTGTGAAAACATTTGGTTTGGTAACAGACAAGCCACATGGCTCCAGAGGGGGTAAACATAGCGTCTGCCCGACAATTAGCTTTAAATATAGATTGCACATTCATGCTGTTCTACAGCTACGTCGACGCGGCGACAGTTATAGACACACGCTTGTGAAATTAGGCTTTAAATATAGAGAGGACCCATAAAAATCTTAGTCATGCACTGTTTGGAGAATTTGCTGCGTTGGCCGATGGTTGGCTTGTTTGTTCACGGGGACTGCAGGGGCAGAGAAAGTGCACAGGGGCCACACTCACATGGGCCTTTGCGTCCCTGAAAGCACAGAGACACTGTTGAGTCAGCAGTCCGGCACAGTGGGGAAAAACACACTCGCGTTGTAAAACTACTGTTACACTCACAAACAAAAAGCACATGGTCACCACAAACACACACAAAAACCTGGGACTGAAATGAAGCCGATGTGAATCAGTGTGTGCTGTATTTAGAGAAACCATTAGACTCTGACTAAGATCTATATATGTGAGGGTGTTTATGTGCGAGCACGGACCTGGCGCCAAGCATGCAGTTTCTCTGAAAAGTGAAGTTGCAGTATAGGCCCTGAGAGGGTGGTGGAGGAATGGGGCAGTTTCTGGGAATTGTGCTGACACTGGTGGTGTGGCTGTGAACGTGTATCCGTGTGAGAGACAAAGAAGGAGAGTGAGAATGAAAGGGGATAGCATTATTTTCATGGACTATAAGTACAGATATTTACTTAATGATTAACAACACATACAGTAGAACTGCTAAGGAGTGCCTATTTTAACTTGGGGGGGGGGGGGCTGTAGGAGTTCATCCCTTGTATGGTGTTCATGGTTTTGTTCGCGGCTCTAGTTTATCTACAAGATTATTCAGTTTTTAAATCAATACACCCCCCAAAAAACCTGTAGGAATACTTTACAGATGTATACTTTACCCCAATTATACTGCAACATAACATTAATATTTGTCATTTACGTCTGTTAAATCACTTTATAAAAGAATGTGTGATTTGTTTTTGTTGTAAAAAAAGGAGAACCTATTATATCTGTCACAAATGAATGTTTAAGACAGTAAGTGCATTATTTCTTGAATAAACATTGAAAACGTGTTAAACAGGCATGAACACCATCCTTACAAGAATACGTTTTGTTAAAGTTATAGTTCACCCAAAAATATTATTCTGTCATCATTTACTCACCCTCTTGTCATTTTTAGAAGAAGATATTTTGAAGAAAGTTGGTAACCAAACAGCACTGGCCCTCACTCACTTATATAGTATGGACACAAAACCAATGCAAGTGAATGCGGGGCCAGTAAACAACATTCTTTAAAATATATTCTTTTGTGTTCTGCAGAGGAAAGGAAGTCAAACAGGTTTTAAATATCACAAGGGTGAGTAAATGATGACAGATGATTTATTTTAGGGTGAACTAGATTATTTAAGAGGGATCTCACTTTAAAGTGTGCTATTGTTAGTATACTTAAAATAAAGAACTAACTAACAGGGCTGTAGTAAAGTCCGACTTTGTCGAGTCCAAGACAAGGACGAGTCGAGACCGAATCAAAACCAAGTCTTGGGAGGTCCAAGTCCAAGTCCAAAGAGGTTTGAGTCCAAGTCAAGACCGAGTCCTGTAATATCCTAATACAATCATTAAACATTTATAAACAAATTCAAATGTTAAAAGAATATCTTTCATTATGTATTTAAGATTTAAAGGAGCAATGTGTGATTTTAAGGAGGATCTATTGACAGAAGTGCAATATAATATACAAAACTTTTTCTTAAAAGGTGTATATAGACTTTACGTAATGAACCATTATGTTTGTATTTCCTTAGAATTAACTATTTCTATCTACACACAGAGTGGGCCTACATACTTTGAATTTGCCGCCATGTTTAATGCAGTAGCCCAAAACTAACAAACAACTCTAGAAAGGATGTTTCCTTTCCCTCTACCCGCCGTAAGTAGTCCGTTGTGCCTGACAATGCAAATGGGGAAAAACGTCTACTAACTTACTCCTAACTGCTATCTTGCTGTTAGATCAAACATCTTTAACGGCGTTGCTATTAACTAATAGCTAGCTTCGTCCTCAAAGATCCTGTGCAATACAAGCATGAAATGCTTAGCTTGATAATACCTTAGACCACACAAATAATAATGCAAATGAATAAAATATGCGATGACTGAACAAGTTTATACAAGCAGCACACTGGTTATAGCTAATATTACAACAACAAGTACATATCTTGGTTCTAACAAATTGAAAAAACAACTCACACGATGATCCAAATCAAAGCAACCTCCTCGGGGATGAGTTTTAGACAATCCTTCTCTCCTACGTCTCTCTGCTTGAAAGTAAAATTATCTCCTTTGCTATGAGTATCTCAGCTAAAAGCCTAAGTACCGGGAAATGGGGGTCCTAATGCGTCTCTACTTGAAAGTGAAAGCCTATTAACGCACGTCCTTGCTCCTGCCTGACGTTTATCCTTCTTTTTTATTTTTTTATTTCTAAAATCCACAGACCATGTATTATATGTAATAAATATAAGACAGTCTACAGTCGTGCATGCCCGCATGATCTGTCAACATGAGAAGACAGGTTGTCTCAGCCGATGACATCTTTTTGTACTGTGGTGGCCACCGTTGTGTTTGGACTAAGAGATTGGTTGCAAACTCACCACTAGTGGCTGCTATAAATCCCTATATAGAAAAATAATCTAAATAAAAATGAAACCGGAAGTGCTTCTGGACCAGTGTTTACATCTTGTGAAGTGGTCTATATGGTATTGTAATAATAAATCTATTCTGACAATGATGCAACAATCACAGAACCATACTCTTGTTTATTAGTACGCAGATAAAAAGACAATGCAAACGAATTGCTTATTTATTTCCCAATGTATTCTATTGCAAAAATGTGTTATGCTGTACATACTTAAAGAATGTACATATGAGTGGTGGGCCGTTAACGGCGTTAACGCAGAGACTCTTATCGCGCGATAAAAAAAATGTCGCCGTTAATCTATTCTCAAAGTTGGGTTGGGAGCTGGGTCTATACTACGCAAGCTATGATGACTTTCACCTTGATATTTTAGCGCGGATGTATACATAGCTTAATTGCACGGTAGGGGGCGAGAACGAGAGTTTTTCAACTCGCGTGATCCGCGTCATTCGCGCCGCCTCATCATTTAATAACCAGGGCTTCATTCGCATCATTTCATCTTCATTCGCGTCATTCGCGCCGCCTCATCATCTCATAACCATGGCTTCATTCGCGTCATTCGCGCCGCCTCATCATCTCATAACCAGTGCTTCATTCGCGAGATTCGCGCAGCAAGTAGGTCTATCGCGTCTTTGCATTGATTTAACATGTAAATCACTCGCGCTTGACGCGCCATTCGCGTTTGGTCTGAACACAACATAACGTTACTGTGAAATTACCACATCAAACGTGACGTGCTAACATGGATGCAGGTATGAAGCCGCCGGGCTTGCTTCAGGAAAAAAATATTTTTAAGAAGCTTCCCAATGGAAACCTCGACAAGACTAAGGTTGTTTACACCTTGTGCAATGTGGAATTGGTTTACTGTACGGAATTGGTTTACATACAGTTGGTTTAAAAAAAAAAAAACTTTCTCTCAACAGGTCTAGCTTTAGTTGAAACCAGTAACTTTGTATTGGCACCTAATGTATTATGGCTACTGTATGACATATCGCTTGTTGCTCCCTAACTCTTTATAAATCGCTTTGGATAAAAGCGTCTGCTAAATGACTAAATGTAAATGTACTGTAGGAGCTCTTCCAGTCTCAAGTACAACCTAAACGCAAAGCAGCCCTTAGCTAACACAAGTACATCTATTGAACATAATTTAATTTTCATCACAAATTACCATAGTAGAACAGCTTTCTCAAGCAGTTTGTGATGCATTTTGGAAACAGGAGATGAGCCCCTGGTCTAATGCGCCACCTGGCTTGAGAAACCCGTTCTCAAAGACTTACTTTTGGTCATTATTTGGGTAGCACACATATTCTGAATGCCTTCGGCAGAATTCAAATGAGCCATTTTAATCTAGATTAATTCCAAGATTAATCTAGATTAAAAAAATGAATCTATGCCCACCACTAGTTTATATACATATTGTAATGAGTATACAGTGCCTGCTCAGTTCGTAGTATGAATTGAGCCTTCATACCCCATAACGTGAACACACAAATATGCACTTAAGCATATATTCAAAACCAATTAAGATCATGGCCTCCATCCAGTCAGCACGCACACACACACACACATGCAAACACTCCCAGGGGTCCTTTTTAAATACAATACCACAGTGACATGCCACAAGACCTGAGACAATGTGTGCAAGCACGCAGAAATATATAACGGCCACACGTCTCGGGGCCCTGCTCACAGCCTCATCTGTCTATTAGAAAATCCCTCCCAGAGTCTGACTGAATCAAAGCGTGGTGAGATCACAAGATCCATCATTCTAAACACTTCACACACAACTGAGAGTTCCCATACGCTGAGATTCCTGAGAGCAGATCTTCTCGCTGGTGAATCCAGAAACGCTGATGGATGAATCTCTACGGTGATGATCAGCATGGGTGGAGATGAATGCAAAGACTTAGTGCCTTTAGCGAAGTAAAAATAAAACAGCATGGGGCTGGAAGCGGATCATAAACAATATGAAAACAATTTTAAAAGAGATGGATTACAGGTTTACCTTGCCGGTGACCTTTCAAAGAACTAAACGTGACGTGGCACCGCAACTAGAATTGATATAGGTTATCAGGAGGGTTTTTAAGACCTATTTGTTTTGGGTAAATAAGGAAATTTGATGATACTTTCTATAAGGCTTGAACAAATACTATAGTATAATGCATTCACAATAATTTTAATACAAATTCTAATCAATAATAAGTAATACAAATAAATCATAAAAACATTGTAATACAATAATGCAATTATTTTTGTAAATTAAATTTTTATAAGAAGATGAAAACAAAACCAAACACATAAATTAATGTTATTTGCTAGAGTCATGTTTCAGCACATTCAGAATGATCATCTTGCTTATGATTTAAATTCTGAAATAGTGAGATAAGTCATCTGTACGTTTCCTAAACGCAAAACCTTAATGGCTTACAAAGCAAAAATGACAGCAAAATAAACAGAACACTTTAAGACACAATAAGTAATTTGTGCTGCTTGAGGTCACAAAACAATAACAAAGGTGTAGCCTAATGACTGAAAGATGAAAGTGAAAACCGAGGATAACTGCCTCCACATGCATCCTTCTTCACGCAATGAGGGTGTTACACTTGTTAAAATTACACATTTCTCTAGAAAGATTGTTGGAAACATTTGGGATGATTTAAGTACTGAATAAATGAATAAAAGAAACATAATGCAAAATTTTGGGATATTTGGATGCAAACCTGAGTTTAAAACACGATGCGTGTTAAATGGTACGAGCTGAAAAAATTGTAGAGGTGTAATTCTGAGGGTTACAAACCCTAACTATCAGTGAAAACTCCATATACTTCACATAAGCTTCATAATGTAGCAAAGGACTTCTAATGGGCTGTGTGAAATTGTATGTGATCTGTATCAGGAGACCTCACAGGACATGAGGAAGACGATGATAGAGGAAGAACAGTGAGAGTGACAGAGAGTCCAAATGCTGCCAGCGCTCCAGCAGTGGAGGAAATGCGCACACCTCAGGTTTACTGTCCCTCTATTCTTCTGTCAATCCCCGAGGAGAAGGAAAGGGAGAGAGGGAGATGGAAAAAAGAAAAAAGAACAAAACCAGCTAAACAAAAAAACAAAAAAGGCTTGTGTGAGCGCGATGGCAGGCGGGCAGCCGGAGGAAGCATTGAATGGGAAGAGCGGCGAGGTGCGTGTGAGAGTGAGAGAGCTGACGGCTTCCCACACAGAGCCCTGCAGCACACGGCACGGTAACCCTGCTGAGACGGGCCGAGGGGAAGCGCTAAATTCCCCTGATGGAGGGGGTCAAGGTTGGGCATGTGAGCAGGGAATTATCAGTCTGTTGAAGGTTCGGCGGAGCGAAGAAACGTGTGGGTGAGGTGTTGCAATAAAAAGGGCCTCAAAAAGATGTGTTCAGTGCAACTGTAACTCAACTGAGCATGGCATGAGCAATGCTAAGGACATGGGTTGTATCCTCGGAGGTGTCATGCTTTGTGCATGGGAAGAGTGGAGATTGAGGTTGGAGTTTGAGGGGAGCGTGGCTGTCGAAAGGAGATGAAATATTTAACTGAGAGGATTTGGGTTGTTTTGCTACTGGATTGGGGTACTTGGAGTCTTTGGAGCTAGGACAAGTGTTTTCCGCGTGGGCCTTGAGGTCTTGCGATTTTAAGGCTAACAGTGTTTAATAAATAAGTTAAAGAAGACAAGAAATGTGAAGATTTCCTTTTTATTAAAGGAGATTAACAAAACCGGAAGTTAATGTGCCGGGTCAATTGTGATCGCTGATGTATGCGTGTTTAATGGCTTATTGTGTGGCTGCATTATTGTACTTCCTGTTGAGAAATACAAAATCCCTGTCGTGAGTCCTACCGGGAAAACAATGATGTCATTGGAAATTGGTTTTTATTAGCAGCCCTTACTAATGTAAGCATCACTTTTCTATTGCTCATCATTAAGGTAATTAACCCCAAACCTTGAATATTAAAAGTGAACGCATTACAGAACCACCCAGAGCTCCCTATAGGGTTGGAAATCAAAAATCAGTTCCAATTCTGGAATTGGAATCGAAAGGTTGGAAATCAAATAATTGATAAAAAAAGTTACATCTCAATTTCAAAAATCAATTCCTGTTTTCCCTTTCTGATTTTCAGAATTGTTCATTTGTTAATTTCTGATTCGCTGATGTTTCAATAAAATCCCCTATTTAATTTAGCAAAATTAACCACGTCAAAACATGCTTGCTGTGTGTATGTGTATATGTGTGCTGAATGTGTATTATATATATATCTATATATATATATAGAGAGAGAGAGAGAGAGATTAGGTGGATCATGATATATAATTTACAGTAGATTTGTGCCGGTAACCTTATTACATCACTTGCATTGTTTATGCTACTTCTCCGTTTCCATCTATGTTTCCAGACCTTACATAGCAATGAAAAAAGTACCAACAAGTACATAAACATAATTACATAACATTTCTGTATTCAAGGTATACTCTTTTTATCAGTACGTGTGTTCCCTGAAAATCATACCCATGACTTTTGTTCTGCAAACTCACTGCATGTTAAATGAACACTTATAATGTTAACATTGCCCTTTACTGTATTTATTGCTGAAACTAACCAAAGCATACAAAGAGAGTTTAGATTATGTTCTCTGCAGATCACTGTTGACCTGAATGTCTTTACCAGGACATAAAGAGCATGCCTGAGGCCGCTCGTACACTACGACACTGTTTTATGTGCTCCCATAGCCTACATGTGTTAGAAATCAAGAGCATGCACTTTCCTTTTAGACAGAAAGGACCCTTGACAGAGAAAAGGAGAAAGCCTCTTTGTCTCTAATAAGATCTTGGATGATGTTCAGTCCCCCTTTCCCTAATTTTTTATGTAACTCATCATTTGCCTCGACCAGGCTCACATGTTTTACGGTATCTCGCCGAACGAGGGATTGCCAGAGAGTAAAAAACACTGTGAAAAATTACTCTAGACATTAAATATGGCACAGTCTAAGTTTGTTATCTTTTTGGGGACGGCCAGAGAAAAATCCATTTGTTACAAAGGTAATGTGAGAACACTGTTAGGTGACGACAACGAAAAGCACTACAGGGAGGAAGAGAATTGGGGGACGCGCAACGGTGAGCTAAATAAACACGACCAGCTCACCTTGAGGTCAAGCAGATACGCTGTGTCCAAACAATCGCATCAAGCTTTTGTCAGAGCTGGTGCCGGAGTTGTTTGGGGCACGACCTGGCCACGGTGATCTTGCATCATTCGTCCGTAATAAACGCATACCAACTTGCTTACATTAACAAAACAGTACACAATCCCTGTTTGTCTTTGCCAGAACTGTTTGTATTATACGCTTTCAGAATGCATCGGACAGGTCGCACTCACTCGAGCGATGTTGAATATCCTCTGTGATTAAAGATGTAGGTTTAGGACTAGAAGTGGTCGGCATCTGACTTCAATTTAAACGTGCTTATTGACAGAGTGATCTGTTTAAACTCAGCACACATGATATTGCCTGCATGAGATGTTACCATCTCTCTCTCTCTTTCGCTTGCTCAAACACAGCCCTGTTCCCTTGTGTGCGAACAGCAGAGCTAAACAAATGTGTACTCTTGATGTTATGAAAAAGAACAGGGATTCTGGAATGGAGGTTTTATATACACTATTCTATTCATCCGACAGTCCTAGAAGTACTTACATTAAACGTCATTTCAATTGGTCTACATAATACAGTTGGTTAAAAAACACTGGGTTGAAAATAAACTAGCATTATTAAGATATATTAAAGCTTTTTCTGAAAGATTTGTCAAGATTATGTATTTATTGTGAAAAAGTCTGCTAATAGACGAGAACAATAAACTTAAAGGCAGAATAAGGTGATCCTGTCCAGAATTTTTTTGTCATGCTGGTTGGAAATCTCTTTACATCCTTATAGCATCAAGAAGTATATTGGAGAAATAATATGTTTATAATTATATATCATCTTTGAAAGGCGTTGATAAAAAACATTCTCCCAATCAAAACGTTCTATCCGAATGCTCTGATTGGTCATTGTACATTTTCAGATGACGTATTTTGCTTACCACGCCCACGTCCGCTGTGTCAATGTAGGGAGAATGGCGGACAATCAGCAACAATCAAACTTTCTTGGGGAATCCACAACAAGTTAATCTACAAAACGAAAGTCAGTTTTTGAAAAATCAGTGACAAAAAAACACCTGTATCATGAAAGAGGAAAAACTCAAATTAACATCGGTTCGGCTTTTACATGATGGAGACAGCTCAGGTAGGCAAAGGGTCTGACACACGATAACATGGTTGCTCTTTTTCTTTTGGACAGGTATGTACACGCTTCAAGAATTTTATGGATTTCGTTTGTATTCGTTACATGGATTTACGAAATACATTCTTGTCTTGTGAGGAGGCGTGGCATTGGATGGCACATCCCATAAAGGGTGGGAATATAAGTTATAAGTAAGCACCTTTCAAAATCCCACCGTCCCACCTTTAATTAATTTTCTCGAATATTTTTTATTGTTTTCAATATAATTTAATATCGCATATCCCCAGACAACAAGAATTAATGTCTAATTTCTTATAACGTAAATATATCTTGATCTAAGAATCTTAACTCTACAATACAAAAATACAGAGTAAGATATTTTTCCAGTGTGTCAGGATGAGGTTTTTTGAACCTTTAACTGTCATCTCTTCTCTTACATTACTAAAAATAATTGTTCTCCTTGAAAACATTTTTAGAATTAAAAATGTAATACATGTACTTGGTTAAGATAAATTCTGAAAAAGAAATAAAGAACTGTGGCAGTATGTGACCCTGTCTGTGAAATCCAAGCTAAAGTGCCAAATTGTAATTATGAAGTTTGATTACAACCATTAATTTCCTCGCAATTTAAATCTTGGAAATGGCATCATCCTATTTAAGAAATCAATGTTATATTTTCACAGAATGTTCTTTACATTATGTTGGATGATTTAATGTAGAAAACAAAAAAAGAACTTTAGCTGGGTCAGATAACAGTAATTTATCATTTACGAGGAGTTCAACACAATATCTGGTAATGATAGATTAATGCAGGGCAGCAGTGTCACACTGATAAACCCTGTGAAATAAATCACATCACACGCACTTCGTTTTCATGTCAATCAGCACATTTCTGAAACACACAAAAGCCCAAAGTAAGAATGGCACCGCCTGTGTCTCTCTGAATAGTAAATGTATGACAGGAACAGGGCATGTTCCAGCGAGCCTGTCGGGCTGGCTTAACCCGGTCCAGTTATAATCAGAGATGACCTCAGCAGGGTGATGAAGACCGGGTTTCCTGCTCCACTGAGTGAGACCTGAGCTGGCCATTTCGGGGACTCCCCCCTCCCCTCCCCAACATACTGTAGCTGAGGTGGGGTTTCCTCAGCTGTGAAACATGCCATGCTGTCATCCTTGCTCACATATAGAGGCTTTACCTTCTGTATGTGTACATAGTGAATGTGTGAATTTGGATTCAGTGGGGCATTATGGGTCAGTTGTGGTCAGGTCTCTGACTGGGAAAAACAGCATGTTACCTTAGTGTCATTTGGGCATGTTGTGGTGTTTTTCAATGCATTGCATTAAAAGGACTACACAGCTAGACAAATATTTGAGAGATTCTTTAAAAATGATTTTAGGATAAAACTACATTCCTAAATTGTGTTTCACTCACTTCAGTTTACAGTACATGTGACACAGGTATCACTCTGACCTTATGGAGTCTACTGTACACGTTTCATTTGGGATTTGATAAAGCATATTGATATCTAGAAAAGGGTTTAAGATAAATCTGGTCATGCGACTCCAACATAGTTTATACAGTATTAAGCTCATCCATTTACATTTAAGAAACTTTATCTTCTTTTTTATTGTTTTGACATGATGGCTAGCTATAATAGGCTGTATTACATTTAAGAAAAATGTGACAAAAATTGCTAAATAATGCAATATGATAACGCTTAAAGTCTGTAAAGCAGTTCCTTTCAGTTACTTCCCTCAGGCAGACGGTATAAAGTGCCTTTAGTGAAAAGGGCCAAATATAAAAATACCTTTATCCCACCTGCAATCGGTATTTTAAAAAGGATCCTAAAATTATTTTTATGTATTATTATTGTGAAGTGGTTTATGTGATCATGTAAAGTGTTGTTGTGATGATTATTTGTATCATTTGTAGCCTTTTGACTACGACAATTTTCTACCCTACTTGTGATAGACAATAAATCTCTTTAAATTGAATTGAATTAAAGTCAACTTAAACTATATCAAAATATATTTAAAAACTCAAAATTAGACAGCATATATGTTTCACATTTTTTCTTATTACTGATCATTCACACATCATGGTTGCTCTGCTATCTGCAACAATTTGAATGTTTGATTAAACCTAACTTTTGGAATTAATCATATTTCGTTATTGCAAACCATTGCAATGTGCATACTGTGAAACAAACATTTGCGATATTTCGATATATTGTGCAGCCCTAACACTGTGCTTTTTAGTAACACTTTACAATAAGGTGCCATTGGTTAACTATATTAGTCAACATACATTAACATAACATAACCATACACCATTTATTAATAGTTCAACATTTGATCTATCAACATTTACAAATACATTGTTAACATTGAAGTCACAGTGAACTAACACGAACATCAATTTTAGTTCTGTTAACTAACATTAAGCGTAATAAATGCATGCTTGGGTGATTCACAGTATAGCCTTCTGTATATATTGTTCATAGTACATACCGACTGTCATTTTTTCATACAACATTTGTATAGTATTTCCCTAAAATTGTATTCTGTATTTATTCACACTGTATATCTGCACTTGCTAATTGCACTTCTGGTTAGACCTAAACTACATTTCGTTACACTGTACGTGTATATGTGTAATGACAATAAAGTTGAATCTAATCTAATCTAAATGCTGTTTAACTATATTATGTGTTGTTAGTACATGTGTCAATTTGTGTCGTATTTTAGAGCCGCCGTGTAACTGTTTCAGATGTGTTACAATGACGCCCTCTACTGAATCGTCCCGTTACACGCCTATTAAACTGTAGCCATACCACAGCGTAGCAAAATCCTGTACCCGTCACAAAAATTCAAGTTTCATAGACTGAACGCCATGACGTTTCACTATTTTTCCCTCATATAAAAACCAAATAAATCCTGAATCACTTACCAGACGACAGCACCTGCATGTAACCCGAAGACGTAGCGGTGCTTGTAATGAACACTTAAAAAATCTTCTCATCCGTGTGCTCGTTTTTTCTGCGTCGGCCAGTATGAACTACACTTCCCATAAGCCCTGCTTCACAACAGTGGAGAGCCCAGAAAGGCAGATTGGATTCCTCTCATACGGCCACTAAAAGAGACACAGATAGGAGCCTTTTCACACATAAATGGAGGCGGGAGCGTAAGCGGCATCTAACAACCGTAAACCTTTAAACATGGTGAAGGACCAAGAAGTGGAGCGCATCGCTAAAAAGCTGGACAAAATGGTGCACAAGAAAAACACTGTAAGTGTGACAGATTTCCTGTAGCATCTGAAAAGCAGGTAACGTTAAAAGAGACCAGTTGTGGAGGAAATTTCTCGAAATGCATGAATGTGTCTGTTTAAAAAATCTCGTGCGAGGTAAATCACCAACTCATTGGTGTCCCATCAGTATTCGATGCTTGGAACGCCAATGCTATTTTAAAAACGATGCATTTATCTCTTTTAAAGCAGATTCTTTAGTGACAACCTACTGAGGGTTTAAACGTACTACAATACTTTAATATTAACCAAAATGCACAAGCGCGAGGCAGATCAATAGGGTCCCACGCGCTTTATTAGTTGGAGTATGACCTGTTTTTAACTGCTCAGTCTTCATACACTGTCACACATGTGGCTTTCACCCTCGTGTTTGTGTGCTTTGATGAGTTGGCAGCTGGTTGTTCTCCAAATTTCTCCAGCGCAAACAAAAGAGTGATCCATCCAACACTTCACAGTCTAGTCTGTAACGTTACCTGTTACATACCCAAAACGCAACAGATGTGCAGTTGTTAACGTCAAATGTGCCATACTTCAAAAACGAAATGTTGAAAGCATAGCGTTTGATGCTTGTTGAAGCTGGTGTATCGATTTGATTTTTGTGTTTTGTTTTCAGGATGGCGCCATTGACCTGCTTCAAGAGCTGAAGAACATGACGATGTCTTTGGAGACCCTACAGGTGCTCACATGGATGAGAAACTGCTCAGTTTAGACCAGGAGATGTCAAACTGTTTGACTTTAAGGCCCCCCATTAAGCACATTTTAGGGGCCCATACTTTTCTTATATTTATAAATTAAAATAATATTCTTTTTAGACATAACTAAACTCTAAGAAATGTATTTTTATTTTTTTTATTGATTTGAACTATTTACAGGATTTAACTACAGGGTCATGCATACAAATCAAACGATACATATTTGCATCAAAATGGCATAACAGATGAACAACTAGAGATCATGTTGAGCAGCTCAGTGTTGTGGGTTGTGTAGTGGTATAGTGGTTGATGATGCCCTGATGACTAGGCAATGAAATATACTTGCACAAAGTGCAGATATAAATAAAAAATAAGTTATTTTAACCTGAAAACATGCACACCAGACACATTTTAAGGATAAAGTAAGGTTAAGTCACTTGTGGTAGCTGTCTGGGGTGTGCAAATTTATTAAAGGAACTGTTCACCAAAAAATTTAAACTCCCTCTTTACTTATCCACAAGTCGGTCCAAATCTGTATACATTTCTTTGTTTGGATGAACAAGATATTTGGAAGAATGCTTTTAACCAAACATTATGAAAAATGCTGTTTGTGTTTCTTATTTAAAACAGTTCTGGTGCACTATAATTGTATTTTTTCTTACTATGGTAGTCAATTGGGGCTAAGAACTGTTTGGTTAAGGACATTCTTCAAAATATCTTTTTGAAGAACTCGATGGTGAGTAAAAGATCACAGCCTTTTAGTCCTTCCTTTTATTTACACATTTATTTCCCCTAGAGTATAAAGATGTGCAAGACTAGATGAATTGGAGAGGGCATCTACCCCCAACCTGTGCAACATTTTTAAAACGAGTGTCACAAGAATAAAATTGACTATTGCAATTGTAAATGTATTTGACTGCATTTTATTAAACAATTGTGTTCTTTACTTTTCAAATGTGCTTCCCTATGTACCCTTCAGTCCACACGGATTGGGATGTCAGTGAACGCGGTGCGGAAACAGAGCTCTGATGAGGAGGTACAGACTTTGGCTAAATCACTCATCAAGATCTGGAAAAAACTACTGGGTACGCTGTTTATTCTCTAATCTATCGTTGAGCCTTCGAATCTGATGTCCTGTAGATATTGCTGGACTCTTGAGTTTTTTGTCTCTAATACAGATGGTTCTGAGGGTAAATCGGAGGAGAAGAAAAAAGTAGGATCTCCTCTCCAGTCGTCCTCTTCTAAAGACTCTCCTGGATCCAGTGACACTAGGTGTGTGAGATCTACTTTTAACATATCACAACATCAAAGGATTCCTAATGGTCATTATAGACCATTTAGTTTAATCTGATGCGTGTTCCTGGACTGCAATTAACTTCCGGTCTGTGTTTATCGGCCTGGCTAGTGTCAAACTATGTATATTTTATTTATTCATATTATTATCAATTCCCATTATTATTTTATTCTATAATGATTGTATTAAATAAAAGGTTTGTTAAATTTTGTTTTGTTGTATGTTTATTTTATTAAAGGGGTCATATGACACGGCTCAAACGAATATTATGGTTTGTTTAGATGTAATGCAAGGGGTATAGACGATTTAAGATTCAAAAACGCTGTATTTTCCACACAGCGTGATTTTTGGATCTCCTCTTCTGCCCGCCTCAATGAAACACGCAGATGCGCGTAGTGATTGGTCGAATACTGCAAGCGTGTGACGGAAATGTGATGCCTATTACCATATTTGGAACATCAGGTTCAAAGGCAATTGTACTGATAGGTACTCCCACCATACTTGCGTATAGATTTGGGTGGTCGTAGTCAAATCATACCACAAAATGACGTAGATTTGTTGAGGTGTGATGACACGAGGGCGTTCCTGGCAGGTCTGTGTGAGCATTCGTTGTTGGATATAATGCATCTTAAGTTTCGACACATACATTTTTTTCAATTTTACGTGTCTAATACATGCATAGGCAACGTTTAACACACCAACTACACAGACAAACATGTTTTCGTGCCATATGACCCCTTTAAATAAACTATTTGTTGAATTGGGCCCTGTAGTTTTGAATCATTTAAAGAAACCGTATGGGACATTGACATCTAGTGGTTGATCTTGGTATTGCAATCTAAATTCGAAATATTGATTCGGCAAGTTTAGCCAAGTAACGGTTCTTTCTTTTGCTTGTTATCAGAAATCATCTACAAGCACTCTATTATTTTTTGTGAATGGAAGATTAGGAAAGTCCACGAACGCGCTCATGCGCTTAAATGTTTGTTTATGTAGTTGCCTTGAAACCGTCTATAGAAAAGTGTTATATTGTTACACTTTCATGTTGCTTAGTAAACCTGAGACGGCGAAAACTCCCACCACCCCGATAACCCCCAAGTTCACCACTTTTCCACCTGTGGCTGTTACAACTGACAGTGTCCGGACCAAATGCAAAGGGCTGCTGGTTTTAGCCCTCCAGACAGATGGTAAGAGATGAGAACGTTGTCCATTTAAAAGCAACAGAGGAACAGAAAATATTCGACATCTTAGTTTTAAACTTGTGTTTTCTTATGCAGGTGATTACCAAACAATTGGAGCAGACTGTGAACACCTAGCGGCACAGATTGAAGATTATATCCTTCTTGTTATGAAAAACATAGTACCTTAGCACTGCCCTGACTAAACCCCTTCATGGTTCTTTTGACTCTTTAGATGCTTTTGCACCATGTAGTTATAGGAGCGTAGACGTTCTCTATAGATCAAAATTTTCCTGGTTGCATAGGCTTTGGCGTTGGGACCTTTGAGGTGACTTAAGCCACCTTACAGTGCGTTATTTCAAAAACGAAGACTACTGGAGAAGAATGTGATTGGGGCTTTGTATGTTATCTGTTGTGACCATGATTATTGTAGAACGTAGACAACACAAAGAGAAAGAAGGACGGCTAACAGACAAAGTCTCCTACACAACAACATGTAGTCAGACATATCCCAGAGGCTGGGAAAAACAAAACATGCAACGGGTAAATGCCCTTTACATTCCTTGATGGCACACATACTTCCTTGGAGACGTCTATTTGATGTTAACTTTTACAATTGTTAGATGTATTTTATATTATAGTTTGTTCATCTGCAACACATCTCTGAGATGTCTGCTGTCAGATGTCACATACTGTAGACATCTAGAAGATGGCTATAATATGTTTATGATTTAGAATGTATGTAAAACTGGCCTTTCTGAGATGTTTATCAGATGTTTTTATATTGCAGATGTTCTTCAGAATTCCAGGTCTTTAGCAGAGATCTTACAAACTTACTATCTGTGTTAGATTTCGAACGCTATGTCTTGGATCATTTTTAGAGCCCTAAAGTCCGTTTATTTTTTCCCAAATTATTTTTTTCTGCTTTCATTTTTTGAATTTCCGTTTTGTTTTTTTAAACATGCAGTAATAAAATATTTGCCTAAATGAAAAAAATACTACAGCATAGAAGATGATATACTACAGTGGTTTTGCACCTTGCAAAAACTGTCCGTAAAATAAGTCATAATGTGCAGCTGTCTGTAATATAAGCCAGTACCTTACCAGTAAATTTCCTGTTTTTGCTTTCATTTCTTTCAAGTATACCAAAAAAAATGATTTTATTTTTTTGAAGTAATTTACAGGTAAATTTAGTGTAATTTACTCAAGTAAATAATATAGTATACTACAGTTCTTTTCACGTGGGTGTGTCATATTTGTTCAAGTTAACAGTAGTTTTTTTTTTGACAGGTCGCACAAAAAGTCCTCTTAACTGTGATAAACAGTAGCTTTTCTTAAATGAAACCGCAAAATGCTCATAATGTCTCACAGCAGCTCTGGAGATGCTGTTCATGTTCACTTCACCATAGAAATTTCCAAATTTGTCCCATAGCACATTTTTTCTATGCCTGAATAATCACAGGAACCTACAATTTAAAATGATTTTCGATGGCATACGTTAACCCATTCAGCATACACTCGCTGGTAGTTCCAGTTCTCCTGGGTTTGGAACTATGAAATCGTCGAAAAGCTCCAGAAATTTGATTTTATTAATCCTATTTGAGTTGGAAGAAATTTGCATTCACTCTTAACATAGTCCATGTTTTATAGAATTCACAGTCTACATTATATTTCCTTGACTGGAGACTGCATGATTCACATATCTACCAGGAGTTCAAATCCACCGACATGAAGTATAAGAGCAGACTGAGGAGTCGCATCTCCAACCTCAAGGACCAGAAAAACCCAGACTTACGCAAGAATGTTCTATGTGGCAACATCGCACCGGACCGAATCGCCAACATGACAGCAGAAGTATGTGTTCAGAGTTAGAGCTTTATGAATCGATTTGCTCCGAGATGGTTTATACAGTACAACAGTGCCGAATGTGAGATGTTTGTTTTTTGGCGTTTGTGGCAGGAGATGGCGAGTGCGGAGCTAAGAGAGATCAGAAAAGCTCTGACGAAGGAGTCCATTAGAGAGCACCAGCTCTCCAAAGTGGGCGGCACAGAGACCGATATGTTTGTCTGTGGCAAGTGCAAGGGAAAGAACTGCGCTTACACTCAGGTATGATGTTACGACATCTTGTAAGCAATTACGACTGTTGTATAACACATTTACACTGCAGTTCACCCGAAACACAAATACATTCACACTACAGCTACGTTCCTCGACTTGCTCATGCGATGACCTTGTATTGTCTTGAGTGAAAGAGAGCTTATATTGCATTGACGCATGAAATGCACAGGGTTGTAATGAATGATGTCTATGCAGGTCCAGATACGCAGTGCTGATGAACCTATGACCACATTTGTGCTGTGCAACGAGTGTGGAAACCGGTGGAAAGTAAGAATCTTTGTATATTTACACACACACACCTACACACACACAGGCAGTGCAAAAGCCATTGGTTGAGTTGTGTATTCAGAGTAACAGGATGAGAATGGAATTCATGTGTCCATTTACAATCCGTTGACAATGTGTTGCTATATTGCAATGCAGCCACACGATGGCAGTATTTACTCAGTATAGTTGCATATCACACCAGTACTTTTTAAAAAGAAGTTCACATGCAGGAATGACCAAATGCTGCAAGTAATGACAATCAGAAAACAGTGCATTTCTGATTTATTGCATAAAACAAGTAAAAATGTATGAAATTGTGAAACAAAATACACAAGGGAAGACTGATGTTAGTTGTCACAAGGTTAATCTCATTAACTAAGCCACAGTTTAACAGACGAGGCTTAAAGCTACTCCCAGAAAAAAATGAATGTGTCTTAACTGAATACAACTTTAAGAAATATCTTAGTGCCATTGTTGTGTCTCAAGATGAACACCAGTAATGTATTCTTCTAAGGCATTTTTATAAAAGCCACATGAATATCTAGTCCTGGCTTAAGTTAAACTATGTCTGTGAAACCGGGCCTATATGAATTAAATAAATTGGGAAATCTAATAGTAAAATATCAAATAATAAAACTTTTTGTATTCCTAACTTCAGAAATGTATCGTTTAACATTCACATATTTTGTGACAACTAGCCCCAGATGATCATATATTGAATGCAATTTTGTTTGAAGGAAATAGATTTTAGCTTAAAATAACTTATGAATCCTTTATATTAATATTAATTAATTTATGTATACATCTGTTTAACATGTATATGTTTTGTCTTTCCTTGTTTTTCTTCAGTTTTGTTAAAGACGAAAGAGACCAGGATTCTTCTTATGAAGAATGACCTAATAGTCAATCGTGTAAGAAATACTTTTCTTTTGAGGAAAAAATAATGTCTTTTTTTATACATTTCATTATCATAGCGTTGTAATATATATATATATAATGTGAGTGTTGCTACTTCAAAAAAAGAGTTTTTTCTGTATTTCTTTTTCTATTGTACTGGTGTAACATCATTATCATTCACGGACTGCCGATGACATAGATTTAGAAAGTGAGCTGGCTCGACGAATCCTGCTTTCTGCCTTTAATAACGCGCTTGTGCCTTTCTGCTCTATGAGTGCCAAGTTATTGTAAATATACAAGTTTTTTTGAACATGTGCTTTTCATATATGTATATGCAGTTTATGCATTTTACAAATGATTTATTTAACCAAATCTAGATTGGTTGTGTTTCCGGAGTTTAGAAGGTCCTAAAGGATTAAAAGTTAGTATTTGAAGAAAACGATTGACTTCCTTTAGGCAGCTAGACGTGGAGCTAATTTGAATGGTACATGAGTGATGGTTCATATTTAATATATGAATAAGCCCACTGTTTTGTCACAGTAAATTTGGCTAAAACAGTTTGTGCTTTTGAGTTCTTTTTTCTTTTTCAGTCCAAACCATTATGTTTAACAGAATTGACACGTTTATGTTATCCAACAGTAACTTACAAGACCCCAGCAACATCTCTAAAGTGAAATAAATTGTTCAACCAACTATAAAAATGCACTTTTTCTTCAGCTTTATGCTGTTCTCAATGTTTACTTTTTGGATCAAAAATTGGACATTTTAAAGTATTTCTCTATTTGTGTTTCATGCAAGAAAATTATTTTAGAAAACCAGGAGTAATTGATATAATTATTACTTTAAATACTTCAAATGAGTACATTTGACCAGTACATTACATTTTTTTCATTTGACAGACCAATAAACCAATAGTTTCAGTGGGTGAACAACTGTGTTCCAATGACATCATTTGTTATCGTGTATTAAATGCACTTTGCATTATGATGAGAAGATGTTAATAGGGTGATTTCTTTTTTTTTTTAATCTAGTGTTTGATCTTCTGTCTTTTTATATTCCGTCTCTTTCAATTTGAGGGCTTTTATATAACAGTTCACATCTTTTGGATGCTTTCCTTTCAAAATCTACAAAAAGAATTGAGCCTTTTATGATTTGCAAAAGACATGATGTGTTGCTTGGAGCAGTAACACTTTACCATAAGGTTGGTAAACTTTAGTAAATACATTAGCAAACATGATCTAACAATGACCTTTATCGTTTTTCAGCATGTATTAATCCTTTTTAATGTTCATTTAAATGCCAGCGCAATTGTCCATGTTAGTTCCTTGCGCACTAACTAATGTTAACAGTTACAACTTTTCATTTTAAAAACTTATTATGCTCAAATGAACTTGAAATTAATTGTTATTTCATGTTGACTAATGTTAACACTTACAACCCTATACTCTTAATAATATATGTTATAGTCTTTACCTGAAGGTCTTGGCTTAGTGGTTTATTCATGGATGCCTTTTCGTCCGTTGACCACCCGTTTATTAATTTAAAATCACACGCACAATATGAATACTATCCTCTAATACCCATGACTGGGGCCAATTTGTACCTTTAACTGATTCTGTGCTGACACAAGGGAGATGTTTTTTTTCAAAGATACCCACCAAGTTTCCTCCCATCCATCTATAGATTCAAAGCCTGATTTCTCGTTGAAAGAGCGGTACCGAACCCATCTCGTTTAATCCAAAAGTAGATATGACTATTTTTGGTTAGCACTTTCCAATACACTTAAAAAGAGTGCTATATAAGTGGTTCTTGGGTCGTAATCATAGGTTAACCACTTTTAGTGCTACACAGAACCAAGACCTTCAGGTAAAGACTGTAACAGACATTCAAGGAGATCTATAACATACTTTAGAAAGAAAGTAGAGTGATACACGATTACATTTTATGATAGCTATCTTACACGTTCTACCTAGCTGTTGCTGTTATGTGCCATTTGGATCTTAAAAGCATCCTTCTGTATCTGAAGACAGAATTTTTTTAGGTAATATTGATTTTATAGATGTTTTATCAGTGCCCATTTTTTTTAAATGCTTTTACTAATGCCTTGGACACCACGGCTTGGGTTAAAGGGAAAGTGCACACAAAAATAAGAATTCTGTCATTATTAATTCACCCTCATGTCCGTCAAAATCTGTATATGACTCACATGGCATGGTAAAAGCACTTCTTGTTATATTCTCTAAAGTCTTTGGATTTTTTTAATGGGGTTTTGGTAAATTGCCTGAAATAACGTCAGTGGTTAACAAAACTGCTAAATATGTTCACTTTTGAATCTATGACGTAAAACACACCAGTTAAAACCTGCTTGTGATTTTGTAAACCTTTATTGTGTCTTTGAAACGGCGGTAGCTAACCAGTTGCTAAAAGGGACTGTACATCCTTTGGCGGGGACGTTAAACCGCCATTGGACATATAAATCTGACAAATTTTGCAACACAAGGACAAATCTCTATAAAAATTGTTGGGGATTACTTGCCAGGGAACACATTGTTAATAATAAAAGGCTTTGTGGTGGTTATGTTAGTATCGAGTGACCATAGTGTAGTCGGTTTATAGCCTCATGTTAGCTTTTTAATTCTCCGGATTGTATTTAGGACTCAAAAATATCAAATCTTGTTTGAATCTGTAAAGTTGATCTTGATAAAACAAAACCTATAAACATCATGAACATTTGTTATGTGTTATTTTGCAATCTTCTAAAATTCTATGGGAAAATGTAAAGGCTTCCGGTCTAGGGAACCAATACAGCGCTAACTTCCGGGTAAGACTACTTCATCTCTGTGGTACTCTCTGGGGGTCAATGTTGTTTGTTCACCAACATTCTTCAAAAACCTGCTTTTGTGTTCTGCTGAAAAAATACAGACATACAGGTTTGAAACTAAAAGATATAAATGATGAAAAATTGTCAATTTAATTTTTTTTGCAGTTGCTTGCAACAGACCACATCGTAGGTCTTGTGTATAGCGCTATGACAAAATGACAGCAGATGACAAGTTGTGTATAGTGTGAGCTGGTTAATTGTTTTGTATTTATAATTTTATAATGCTTGGTTATTTTATTTTTTGCTTACCATTAGGACTTTTAAGTAGAATGAAGTCAACGCAAAGTTATATAGATCAAGCCCTAGGAGTCGTTCTAGCAACTGTCACATATTATGAGAAGTTTCTCATGTTTATTGGTCTAGTGAAGGGTAATTTTTCCTCATTTATGATTTAACTGATCTCTTTTATTGTGACATTCCTGTTTCCGTAAGTTAATAATCTCTGTTCATCTCTTATCGCTGCGAACATCTTCCACCAACTTGGAATGTCAATGTTAACTGAGCCTCATGTTTGACGAAAGGAATGTTTGTGGAACTTGAAGGGGGGAGGAATGAAATGTCTTTCTGTATTGGTATTTCCGTCTCGCATTTTTAGCCATTTTTTTTCAGTCATACATTCGAAGTTAATGCAACACACAGATGTTTAAATGGTAGTCATCAGATGCTGATACATGCAGTCACATTCAGTAATTTCAGTCAGCGGTCACCTACACAGGAAAGGCCTACACAGGGTACCCATGTTTGTTTTGGCAATATGATAATATTTCCATGAGTGCTGCCAATGAGAATGATAAAAGCCTGAGAAATCCCTGTGAGTTTTAAACTCATCCGGCGTTAAAGCCCTCGAAAGTCACATCGGCTTGGGTATAAAGTAAGGGTTAGACCGGCTGTTGAAAGCTTATCAACTCAATAGTTAATAAGACAAAGTAAGCTCTTGACCAATGTGACATTCATGGCGAATGGGCAATTCCAGCATTATGGACGTGACAGAAAAATGCTCATAGAATTAATTTGTTACGATTTTATTGAACCATCTGTGTATATTTTACTGAACCCTTGTTTATAGTCTAAACATAAAAAATGTCAGGCGATTAAAAAATATATATATTTATAAAAGGGAAATTATCGATGTCACAAAAAAGGATGCGTTTTTTGGGAGAAAATAAACTTTGTAGGAATTCTGTAAAATAAAATGCAGGAGGAATTATGTAGTGTTATGGATGTGACAATCCTGAAAATGGGACTTACCTGACCATGAATCATGCACTAAAAAAATGCTTTACAAATTTGAAGAGAGATCTCACATGGGTATTTGAACCACCAAATGTTAATACCTGTGGTGTTACCATGGTAAAAATTGCTGGTAAAAACGTACTTTTTTTGTGGTAGGTTGACATTTTCACGGAATTGCCCAAATGTGAAATTAAAGAGACAGTTTACCCCAAAAATAAAAAAAACATTATTTTTACCTCCTTCCAATGGAAGTCAATGGAGTCCAATGTTGTATGGATACTGACATTCTTCAATATATAAATACGTCATATTCAGATTTTGAATGGGCCACATAAGTATCACAGTTTTGTATTTAAAACACAATAGTATTAAGCAACCGAAAATATACTAAAAGCAACTTTAGAAAATATACTAAATATACTAAAACAGACAATGACGGTACCCAACCCATTCACTGTACGGGCACACAACCAATGCAAGTCAATGGGTACAACCGTTGTTGACAGAATTACATTTTTGGGGAAAATGATCCTTTCAGAATCCCGTGTCAGTAAACCTTGTGACCCTGGTTTGATGTCTTGTGTTGTTTATGCCACTGTTCAAAGCACATTTATATGTGAAGTGCTGGCATAGTATCACAGTCATTTTTACAGGTCACAGTAAATCTCTTGGAAAGCTGCAAACGAATAATAACACAATTGTCTTTATTATTATAAGCATATCTTCTTTTTAAAATATTTATTTGAATACTGGTAATGAGCTGGCCTGGGTTAATAAGGGACCACAAGTCCATCCCAACCACAACCTGAAGAGGGCGCCCTGCCATTGGCACCCAAGAGCCGAGAGGTTACACAGTAATGGCCACAAACAAACAAACGGCCCAGAAAACTACAAACATGCTTTTTGAAACATAACTCGGTTTATTTTAATACAAAATATAATGCTAATGTCAATAAATAAGTGTCCGTAGAAGTCCATGAGTCTCATCTGCTTTATAACGGCACTGTGCTGTAATATGATACTACTAGAGAATCTCACAGAGCAACCGGAGAGAATGTAAATAAATGTGAGTTTACAGTGTGTGAACTTGAGGCTGGCATGTGATATGCACAGTTGTTAAAACAAAAAAGTAATTTCTTAAAAATAGGAAATTGTAACAATTTGGTGGTGTGTTGCGATGCAGAATAAACACGTAATACAGATGATGGAAACACGCATCAGTCACCGACACAGACTCATCTTGCATTCACACGCTTGCACAACTTTCCTTTAGTTATTTTGAGACTGTTAGAAGGCTTCTGTAGATTCATTTGGCACCTTAAAGAAATCTATGTAAACATGAGCAGCTCTAGGTCAGAGTCTCTCCAATCCAATAAATGTTTGTAAAAGTCCCAACTGTCCTGTGCAGCCCTGTTCACTTGAAAGAAGGGATGAATATGCTGTAAGGGGAACACTGTGTATATTGCAAGATAATGATGCAATATGTTAAAACGAATATTTTGCGTGCTATCAGTGTATACAGTTTTGTTGCTCAAACTGAAGCGTTCGGATTGTTGTGTCATATAATGTGATGCATCCGCTCTGAAAAGTGATCTGCAAAGGAATCAGAAGCCTTTCATTTTCAATTCAAGTTGGAAATTTGAGGCAATATGACTCCATAACCATGTGACTACTGCTTCATTCGAGACACATAGGATTCGGGATATTTCCCACCTTAACCCGGGAGTAATTTCTGTAACGGCACTGTTTTAATTTGAATAAATACTTGTAATATGATATTTTGTAGTAGGCTAATGTAGTCATATTTAATGTTATTAAAGTCCCCATGATCCGGAAGTTATGATCGTTTTTACTTCTGTATTTGGACGCATTTCCGAGTAAAATAGAATTTCGAATGGGAAGAATAGTGGGCGTGGCACGTGTTTTTACACTACAATTTGATTGGATGTATAAAACAGCTGTTGCATTTTGTCACTAGAGGGCGGAAGTGCATTTTAAGATTTAAACTAAAGATTATGAAGGCACACGAATTTAAAAAGAGAATGAGCCACTTTGATGATCTATTTACAATAAACGCTGCAATATTTCATGAAAAAAAAAGGAATTTTAATTTTTGATTTCATTGGGACTTTAAATATTTGTTTCTAAATCCAGACGTTACTTCTTTGTGATGGGAAATATCCAAAATATATCACTCGGAATTAGAGAGGAAAAATTGCACACGAACGCCCTATGATGTCGTGTTTACCAGAAGGAGTGTTCATGTGCAACTTTTAACTTGCAAACTTGTATTTACGATAATTCAGAGAGGAATGCAAAGTTACATTTATGCGAATGAGCAGCGACAACCAATTGGAGTGCAGACGGTGGTGATAATGTTTTTTTGGGTCACCAAATAGAACTCATAACACTTAAACTGGGATAGAAAAAAATTTTGCTTTAGTTTACTTTCAGTGTGAACGCAAAGTGCACATGACACGTGAAACACTGAGAGGTTCACCAGCACAAACAACAAACTGCAAATCGGACGTGTGCTGCCAAAGGCCCCAGTGAAAGGGATTTCTCTCTCCAATTGTCTTGTATGAAAATTCACATTTAATCACAAACATACACACACTCAGAAATCCATCTGGCTTAAGTTAGACTGGTCACATCATGTTTGACAATAAGAGCAATAGGCTACTAAATATATGTTCATGTATATATATATATATTCAAATACACATGTATATTACACAAATAATTCAAAAATGTACATTTTCATGCGCAACTACTGAAACCAAGAGAAAAAATAATGGCATCAGTTTTTTTTGGTACTACAGTACATTAAGTTCCTCTACACTGTGTTTGACAACATTGCCAAATACCTAAATCGTAAAAATTCTCATGGTTGGTAAATTCTGTCTTTTAAACTTGCTTGATTGAATATAGTTTGTATATCTTACTGTAAGAATATATTTACAAAGAAGCGCATCCTGAAAGTACCAGGACGTACCAGGCGTGGATGATTTGATCTATTTCAATGTGAAATGACAGTTCTGACGTTGTTTGAGAATTGTCTCAAGTACTGGTCTCAGATCAGTTTGGACTGGTCAAACCACCACTAAGGATCAACGCTAAAGGAAATAAAAACCTCCAGTGGATGTGGACATGCGATTCAACACACATACTACTCACAAATCAATATTCTGAACACTGCTGAGAAAAGACCGAAAGCCCTTTCACACCCAAGATGATGGTTATAACTATAAACAAATGATCAAAATAGCAGAGTTTACACCACAACTATAACTTTAAAGATACGGATGAATGCTACAGATGTGATCAATTTCAGAGCGATTTTTCCAGCTAATAAACAAAAAAAACCTGCTGACAACAAACATCTATTTAAATGGATCAAACTACAGAGCACAAGCTTTATGATCAGCCATCGGTGTGGATGTAGTTATTTTTCTTGGTAGGAACATGGCTTAACTCTAATACAATTATTTGATTATTGATTGATAATTGTGGACCCACTGGCACAGTTTGATTTTGCGATTCACATTATGAAATGCTTAACAAAACAAACAGTCAAGCAGATCTCACAATATTAACATCAGTCCAATCATCTGATATCCCTCAGTCTATTCTACACATGATGTATTATGTTAAAGTTACCGTAAGACTGAAATTACTTTATCTTTCATAATTTTAAATAATTCAACATACTTATTTTTTATACCGTTTAATCTTAGTTTTACAGCAGCTCTTTTATTCTTTGTAATAGTGGACATTGTGTTTTTGTTGTGTATCATTTTTGCTTTATGTTGGATAAATATTGTTGAAATGATTGTGCATTTTAATATTTTGCGCATTTTCATTTACTTCTGTAGTAACAGATCACAACCATAGATGCACAAACCTGTTACGGTGCTGTGATGCCCCTTGACTTAAACTCAGATTCTCTTGTGTTTCCGAGAACAGTCATGACTTGCTTTATAAAGTAAAGTCATGACTGTTCTCAATAAAGCAACAGTTCACCAAAAAATAAAAAAATGATGTTGTCATTTATTACCCCCCTCGAGTTGTTCCAAATCTGTTTGTTCAAATGCTTGTTTCCAAACAGTTCTGGGCCACCACTGACTACCATATTAGGAAAACATTAAATAGTAGTCAAAAGTGCCCCAGAACGGTTTGCTTTCCAACATTCTTAAAGATATATAATTTAGTTTCAAAAGAACAAAGAAATGTATAAAGCAATTTTTCCTATTATGGAAGTCAATGGTGGCCAAGAACTGTTTGGAAACAAGCATTCTTCCAAGTATCTTTCTCTGTGTTCACGAGAACAAATTTATTTTTACAGATTTGGAACAACTTGAGGGTGAGTAAATGACATTTTTTTTTGGGTGAACTGTCCCTTTAAATCTATGGCTGAATGCTGTACACTTTATTACACTAACATAATGGCAGCATTACTTTAAATAGTACCCTAAAACCATATTAAATAGCTTTCGGCTATAGGTTAAAATTATCGAACAGGAAGGACATAAATGAGGAGGAGCAAGGTTTTACATTTAGATGAAACATTACAAAGATGAGCATTTCTTTGGAATAACCTGAACTGATGAAATTTGCACAATAAACCAACAATATAAAGGAAAAAATGTAGGGCGCTTTTGTCTTTTAGTATGAAGAAAAGGCAAGAACACTGAGAAACTCAAGCTCAAGTAAAACAGAGTCTGAGAGAAAGGGGTCCGTGTAATACACTCTATGGCAGTACCTCAACCTACCTACAGGAGGTGCCGGAGAAACTCACACCATACAACTTCAGACAAACACATGCAAACATAGAGTGAGAGACAGATACAGCTCAATAGAGCACTCAGGACTAAGAGCTTCCTCAGTATGTTGCATCTTTTGCAGATCGTCTTTAATATATGTACAAGAAAAAAACGAATCACAGTTTAACAAAATAAATAACATTAAAAATACTCTTTTAAATGTGAGTGACCAGTCTAATTAAGACCCTGGCATTCTCTCATCTATCATGATTTTTACATTTCTAAACATGGTGGACCTTCTTTTTTTGTTTATATCGGTTTGACAGGCCCACACAGAAACTGTGCAGAAAGCTTTGCAAGATATCTAAACAATAAGCGTCTTTCGAATACACATCCACCCTCGATTTTCCTTTCTTAAATATTTTGAGTCACTGAATCTGAATTTTCACCCAGAACATGTGAAAAAAAGGGCAGATTCTGTCTGAGCCTGTAAATTATTTAGCATTTTTAATATCCTGTATATATATTTATTTGTACCTCTTTATTCAGCACTATGCTCTTATTATGATCCACTAGCCAATCACACCTCAGCTCCTCGCTTCGAAAGCCAATCGGAGCACGTAGACAGTAGACGGGTCAGTGATGTGAAGGCTGAGGAGAGAGAAACTGACTGGTCAGGCCACTCCAGTGTATGTTATTGCAGAGGCCCTTTCAGCTCTCATCATCCAAAGACGTCCGAAGATGACAAAAAGACTTAATAAGTTGTACACATGTGCACACATAGCAGAAACAAAAAGTCAGAAGATGGCTGCGAAAATCAGTAGTGGATGCTGATGTAGCTGCTGCCACATACGTGGAGTGATGGAACAGGAACGGAGAGCTTACAAAACTGCATTTTCAACCCTGTGTTCCAGTTTGACTCTGTGCAGGTTAAGAAGAAATGGCAAATAAAACGAGGGGTTCCCTCGAAAATGGCAACACTGAACAAAAATAACCAACTAAATAAAAAAAAAAATTTAATCCAACCATGACGACACAAAAAAGTACTTTATCCTCAAGTGGTTGTGCAATGGAGAGTAATGGGTTAGGTGGAGAGTGAGAGGTTTCTATGATTCGGACGAAGAGCGTGACCCTCCCTGCAGCAGTGATCTGTAGACAGAGGAGTTGAGGAATCGTGGGTAGGAGTCTCTGTGCATGAGCGTGTAGATCTGCAGCTGTGCGTCTTCAAATATGTGAGGGGTCGGTTCCTGCATCTTCCTGTTGATCACTTCCCTCACTCGAGAGTCCAGACTCACCTTCAAGACAGAGAGAGTGGTGCAAGAGAGTCAGGATACTGAGCTAAATACGTTTTTATTCTACATATTAGTTATGGCATTATAATATTGACCCATCTGGCTTGCTCGCTGGAAGACACCTGTCAGATATTATGACTCGTGCTGACTCTTAACATCGTGTCTACACCGGACGTAAAGAGACTCAACAAACAGCTTGTTCTTAATGGGTTTGTTGTGTCTGTCGCATCCAGCGTGGACAAAATAAAAAATTATAATGGGTTTTAATGCTTTCTATTGTCTTTTGTTGTGACGTGCTGCCTCCGGTGTAGAGACTGTGTAATTAAAACCTATGAAATCCATATTATTTTTTCCAAAATTCTGTTATCTTTCTGAATTCTGTTTTTTTTTGTCCATATCTATTTATAAACCTTAAGGCTAAATGTCCAAATAATATAAACCAGTAATATAATCCATTGCAATACACTTAAAACCTTAGTAGCGTGTTTTTAGTTATTTTACAGGCACATTACCTACTACATTGTTACTACTATATTTAATATTACGCGAATAATATATTATAGACCACTTCACAAGATGTAAACACTGGGCCAGACTGGTTGCAGTTAAATGTTTTAAGTCTTAAATATATTTGTTTAATGTTTTGATTTTGTTTAAACGTCTGGATGAAACTGGAAGTTCTTCCAGACCAGCGTTGAACCAACGTTATTTATGTTATCTGAAGTGCTCTATTCTACAGATTTTTTCAGGTGTGTGTGTCAGGATTTGTCCAAACTTACTAGACTTTTATTTTGACGCCGCAAACACATTTGAGTTCATTGTGTGTTTGACAATAGCTCAAATAGATTAATGATGTTATTAAATATATTGAGTATATTATTTAGATATTATTGAACAGTTTGCATGTATTTTTATTATTGTCTTGTATTTCTAAAAATATATATATTTTCTTCCCTTTTCCCTTTTCTACTTGTACACCAAGTCCTAAACAGAGATGACACCATGCCGGGACAATTTAACCATCACATAACATATGAAATAACATTTAAAGAAACTTTCATAACATGTTATACTATACTACTTGAGTGGTTAGTAACAAATTCAATATATTCGTTTTAGCAATTATAAAACAATAATCAGACTAATCAGGTAAATTATTATCAATATATTTTTGCAGTTTTTAAACTGGATGATGTAGTTGTAATGTAACCCAGGCATCCAAATTTAATAAATGTAAAATTTATGAATCCAGAAAATTTTAAACTGAAAACAGAATTCTTCTCATAAGGGCCTAAGGACGCACCTCTTTGGGTGAGAGAATAGAGATGTAGTCTTCGTAGATCAAGCGCGCCTTCTCCTCGATGCAGCTCTTGTTCATCTCTTTCTTCAGGTCTTCACAGGCCAGCCAGAAGAGCATGTTCTCCTCGCTGTACTCTGTCTGCAGGAACTCGCGGAACTTGTTCCGTCCCGCCGGGTTCTTCATCAGCTTATCAAAAGACTGCGCCCACTGTTTGATCTCTTCTACGGTTGGTTTGGTGCTGCAAGAAGAAAAACTCACATTAAGCAACTTCTAAACAATATCATCCATGCTGACTTAATATTTAATGATATCGAGACAACTCAAAATGCTTTCAATGATGTCAGTACATGTAATTGTGTGTGTGAATCTCACCAAGTTTCACATGGAAAGGGCTCCAGCTTGGTCTCTTGGGCTTTCCTCCGCCCTTCTTCACTCCTAATAGTGAGACTAGAAGGTGGTGAAATGGCATTGAGAAATAACAGAACAAAACTACACAACTTACACAAACACAACACGTAAGAGCCTACGGTTTTCATTATGTGAGCCCACGATAGAGTTGCTCAGATTTTAGACTTCTGTCTGAGAGATCTATCTGTGATCTTTATTTGTTCCTGGTACACAATGTGAAAGCGGGCATCCCCCTTTTGTGTATAAGGAAACCTGTGGCTTAACTGTTAAATGCTACACAATGGCAAGGTCATAGGCTTGAGTTTCAGTGAAAACACAAACAAAATGTATTACTTGTCTGCATCATCAATTGTAGGTTGCTTACCAATTTCTGACGAGGAAAGAAATGAATGTAAATGCACTGAAAAACGCACTGTAAATCCCTACTTGAAGCAGGTCTGCATAAAGACTGTGTGTGTGTGTGTGTTTGTGTGTGTGTGTGTGTGTGTGAAAAGTGTGAATATGGCTCCCGTTTTCTCTAGGGCCTCTGGTAAAATGAGAGCAATCTTAAGCACATTTACTCTCCTGAAACACAGCAGACTTGAATTTCACTCATCCAGAAGAGTACACACATGGCAAACATCCATTAACACAGTATGGACTGTATACATACACATGCACTTGTAGTCACAAACAAAATATCAAAAAAAGTAGCATTCATATTAAAGCAAGCGCACACGTTTATAGCCCAGCGTGTAGTAAAACTTCAAGTTTTAAGTGATAACTGTTCAAAGTTGTATAGTGATATAGTAACTGTAGTTGTGGTTGCCTGACCCAAGTGGATCATGTCCACAGTTAATATAATAAACTACAGCTATCATTACCGAGACAACTGAAATGTTTCAAATGTTGTTTTGTGTCCGTACAATGGAATTCAATGGGGTCCAGTGTTTATCGGTTACTAAAATTCTTCAAAATATCTTCTTTTGTGTTCTGTAGAAGAAAGAAAGTCATACAGGTTTGAAATGACATGAGGATGAGTAAATAATGAGGAATTTTCATTATTGGGTGAACTATCTCTTTAAGTGTCCGCTTTTTGGGGCCACTGCAGGTTCTCCCAAGTGGGGGAGCAGACATGACTGGAATTTGGATTGTACCATGTGTAGACAGAGACAGGTGAGTGAGTGTGGGTCGTACCATGAGCAGCTACAGCAGCAGCACCAGCAGAAGCAGCAGGTGTTGGGTTTCTGTGCGGGGGAGGGATGCTGGGCGCGGCTGGGGGACGTCTCGCTCCGCGCCATCGGAGACTCGCGGTCTGCCGAGATAGGGCCTGTGTACTGATACACATTAAAGTAAATACACAAATTTATGTGTGCACACACCGATAAACACAAGACATCTTCTAATTTCGTGCCATGCATGCGGTCGTGATGTTGTAATTCGTTCAACTAAACAACCTCACTAGGTCATAATCTAAACATTAGGCTTTCCACATTCAATCAAACTTCCAATCATACGCTTAAAGGTTCCGTGTGAGTTTTTTTGCAGTATTGATCGAAACGCACCAGAGCATGTGCGCAAAGCGGAGCGTTGTGTCTCAATATTTCACTCAATGACTGTATGCTTCGCTCATTCGCTCAAAAACTTCTTGAAAAAAAATCTCAGTTTAAGTAGTAAATTGAAAAAGAGCAGTTATGTTTCAGTCCGACATTCTGTGACATTACAGACAATATTTTTAGTCTTTTATTATTTAAAGAGTGCCTTAAATAACTGTATAATAACTGATAAAGTATATTTGATTTTCGTTACTTTATTTCCGTGAACATATAGCTGGCACGGTGCAACATTCAAAATAAATGCACAAAAGATTAAATGCACTCTGAACACCTTTATTATTACTTGGATTATTTAAAAAAACGGGCTCTAAAGAAAAATAGACCAAAACAAGGGAAAGCACAGTGTTAAAAGGTCAAACCTCAAACGTTACAGCATTTTAGAATGCACTTTTAGAAACTTCGACAAAGTAGCTTTGTTCTCGAAGGCTGCCTCCAGAGATCACATGAAAACTTGACAACATCTTAGTTCTGCGTCAGCCACCGCAGTGCTTCAAAAGGAAGGTGTGGACTGAGCCCTTGGTTGCAGTTCACAACCTCACCGCTAGATGCCACTAAATTTCATACACTGGACCTGTTTAAACTCTCCTCTCCCATATGCCCTTCTCAATTCTGAAGTTATTTTTCATTTGCTAAAAGGCCTAAGCCATAATCCTTTTCCAATTACATTTGGAACAGCTGTTAATAACAGAGACACTGTCTCGCTACATATACCCAACATCTCCAATTCTATCACAACATAACCACAAACATGTGTGTGTGTTTTGTTTAAAAACAAGTTTACAGGGCAGCGATTGTCAAAATCGTAGAGAAGATTTTAGTGAAATATATCTATACAGTCATAGTCTCACAAATATCCACAGCCTCTGGACAAAACAACAACAAACCCATGGTTGTCTCCAAACAGGAACGATATGAGGGAGAAAAAGCTGTTTGCTGTGGAAACTCAAGCAACAGGAAGTGTGCACGAGACTGAGGAGGAACTGCCCTTTCACACCCAAAGATGCCAGCACAATGTGGTTTACTGTGAGTCAATATGGAAGAATTTGGGAATGTAAAGCTTTATGAGGTCAATATGTGGATCAATAATTATTTTATTACATGAAACTAACAATAAGCTAATAAATGAATCATAATTAAAATATCATGACACATATGCAGTCAATTAATTATATAATTTAATCAGTAATTATTTTGGCCCTTCCACTTCAGGGTATGTTGAAGTTCAACAAAATCAAACCTCAGGAGTGACATAAAGTCATGGCAGCATGAGAAGACACATGAGAACTGTGATAAAAATCCTGGTCATCACATAAAAAATAATTTTCAAAAATACATGTACAAATACTTCTGTTGGATTGCTTAGACGGGAACATGAACTTGTTTGCTTTGCAGTGTTTGAGGTCTGAAGAAACACAGAGCATCTTTTCTGTAATTTTGACCGGTTTCTCCAATTTTCATATTTTTCTCTGCAAATACATCCAAATAAAAACAATATTTTAATAGAAATTTGGTAGAAATATTGTTTTATTTGTACGTTTTGTCTGTTTTGATTACATATCATTGGATATAATCCTAATACAGGTTGACAGTCAACGCAACAATTCATTTGTTTTTCAAGTTATCCTCTCAAAATAAAAGCAAAAAATCCCAAATATATAACTTTAAATAAATACACATTTTCTAAACAAGCTCCAGCAAAAGTTGTCTCCTAAGGCCTCATACTAGAAACATATGGGTGTTATGAATGATAAAACTAGCTACTAAAAAAAACAAGTGATTTACTAAAAGGAATAACTTTATTACGTTATTCGCCAAATGTAACAGCATCTCACAAACTCACTTACGAGCTGTTTGATGTGTAATGTCAAGAGCTTTCTACAATCAACAAGCTCAGATCAAAGTGTGCTGCTACAATGAGCACTTCAGAGTAAAAGCTATTCACCACTTTGACAAGGAGTGCGTTTACATGCACAGTCTTACTCCGATTATGCCTAATAAGCTGATAACAAGTAAGGTCATGTAAACGCGTAAAACGGTTTTCTTTTCTTTTATCGGGGAAAGCTTATAAAAGGCGTAAGAGGTAGCTCGGCAGAGGTAGTTTTTTTGGCCATTACTACCCATTTGCAGATAATGCGGACATGAGAAGAGATATATAAATACAGCTTATGACCAATTCCCCGCTGCATTAAAGGCAGGGTGTCCAGAAAAAAAACTTGTAGCCAATCAGCAGTAAGGTGCACATTGCACAGGATGGACATTAGTCGAGCCAAGCGCTGAAGAAAGAAAAAGATGGGGGTAGCGGTGTGTCTGTTTTTGTGATTTGAACATCAACAACGGCTCTGAGAAATCGGACATCCCGCCTTTAAGTACTTGATGGACTATCGATGGTGACCCCACTGCACACAAGAAACCTGGCAAGTCTCAAACCTGTAAACACGGTTTCTGCGTAGCCGCCGGTCAATGTTCATTTATATTAGTCTTTAAGCAGACATTTTATCCAAAGCGACTTACAAGTTGGGTAAACAATGGAAGCAATTGGGTCAAACATTAGGACAACAAAAAGCATTAGTACAATATACCACTGGTTTATAGATAGATAGATAGATAGATAGATAGATAGATAGATATAGATAGATAGATAGATCAGAAATCAGAAATGACCGGTCAGGCGCTGACGGAAGAGATGTGTTTTCAGTCAATTCTTAAAGATGGCCACAGAATCTGCTTATCTTGTAGCAGCAGGCAGATCATTCCACAAATGTGGAACCGATCCAGAGAAGGTTCGTGAGAGCGGTTTTTTCCCTTTTTGGGATGGCACCACAAGACTTCATTCATTTGCAGAGCGTAAGGATCTAGCGGGTACATAAGTCTGCATTAGTGAATGAAGATAAGGGGATTCTAAACCAGTGGTGGACTTGTAGGCCAGGACAAGAGTCTTGAATTTGATGCGAGCGATTGTAACTTAATGAAGAGAGGAGTGACGTGAGCACTCTTTGGTTCACTGAAAATCACTCTTGCCGTTGCATTCTGGATCATCTGTAGATGTTTATTGATATGCAAGTAAACACGTGAAAACAGTTTTCTTTGATAAGATGAATTTTGATAGATATCTGTATATTTTGTGCATGTAAACGCACTCAAGGTTTACAAGGTTTGTAGGTCTGAAAGGATTTGACAGTGGCAAGTAAAGTCAATTCAAGCAATTCTAGATTTATCTCCACTTTAATCTCAATAAAAAAGGAGCTGTGGTTGGTCAGACATTGTTTTCATGTGGGATTTACATCCACAGTGATTTGCAGCAAGATAGTCACACATTTTCAATTTTGAGAATGTTTCTTAACCGTAACGGTTTCAATGTCGACCAAACTTTTTGCCAACAGTCACAGATCTGTCTATGTGAGACTACAAGGATCTATGAAACCTAAAACCACAGACTTTGTAACTTTATATGTGGTCTGTTGTGTTTTTTTGTCCCTCAGCCTCTGATGGCTCTAAGCAGGAGAATTGGTTTAAACAACTTCTATACACTTTCTTTACGATTTTAAAGGTTCTACAATTTCACAACTTCTCTCCCCCTCGAGCGTGAAACGCTTTCCGCTCAAGTTATTTTTAGCCTTTCGCAGACCCCCATTCATCCTCCCCTCTCCTGTTTTTTCTTTGCCAGAGAGCTATTTTCTGCGCTGGGGTCAGTGGTGGCCAGAAATTTTGACAACACACTCCACACTTCACAAATACTGTTGAAGCACAGGAGGGTTGCGTCCTCCCCATTCCTTCAGTTCAACAGCGAGCGGTGTTGTATTTCCCTCTGGAGGTCCTCTTGTCTATATTAAACACCTCTCCTGTTTGCTTTTGTAGCACTACACAATGACCGTCTGAAACTACGTCCTGCACACAGTTGTGGTTTTGTTTAGTCTGTATTTTTTGGTCTTTTGTTTCACTCATGTTCGCTTGATATAATGACCGAGATATTACACAAATGTGGACTACGGTTCAGCTTGCATTCAGTTCAGAAAAACAGGACATGGTAATGTAGCTTAAAAATTATACATCCATGGTTTTAAGCCTTGTATGTTCTGATTTCTTTCAACAAAAAATATTTATATCATCAAAAATACTGTGAAAATTAGCTTATAATTATTTTTATTGCATATAAAAAAGAAATCTTTTTTAATCTGCTCTTATAAAACAAACAATATAACAATATCAAATAATACATTTTTAACATTTTAATAAATATAAAATGCCACACAAACATCTCTTAAAATATGGTACAAATAACTGAACTAATTCACTTAATGTATAGAAATGAAATCAATTTAAACTCAATTTAGCGTGTATGTTTAATCTATAAACTTGCCTTTGAAATCTATAGGAGACATTGTGGACAAATAAAAAGCTTCTTATGTCACTATAACACTATTAAAAACGATACGTTGGACATTTATTTCCAAACACAAATCATCATCAGTATATCATAATAACTGATATTCCTACTACAAAACTCCACATGGCACAGAGGAAAACGAAGATAAATGTTTGTGTTCAGTCAGTGGGTATGGGGCTGAGGCGTAGTGATGGCTCAGTCCTTTCTAATCTTGTTTACCCTCCCTTTAATCCCGTTAGGAGGGATTTGGTCAAATCCTGGCAACCCCGAAAACAGTCCCTCTTGACCCTCGATGTAAGAGGGAGTGAGAGACAAAGCACGTGAAAGAGAGAGAAAATGACAACAGCCAGATTCCCCTAATGAGACACAAATCCCAATGCAGGGCAGCATGACAATTCATGTTGCAAAGCAATTCTGTATGGGTAACTGGACCCAAATTCTTGCATAGCTGTGTTTAAAATTTAGCTGTGTTAAAATCCTAAGTTTGATTTAGTGCGACATTTTGGTAATTTGTCATGTCAAGTATGTTTTACGTTTTGCCACAAGGGATGCTAAAGAGAACATTACCATCAACTTTTTGATGACAGAGCAACAGACCTTATTGAGCAAATTAAAGTAAATACTTTTTCTGATTAACGCGTTAAAACATTAACGCAGCATCCGTTTATTTTGTCATCCTTTGTCTAGCGTATTATAAAATCATGCTCTTATTCATGTAAAGGTCTTTAAACCCTTAAGTTCTTTGCACAAACAGTCCGAAATCTTCGTTTGCTCGTTGTCTCTGAATTGTCAAAACACCTCATAAAATGCTGCTTGGGGGCGCAAAAAATGCAAAAAATCATACCCAGTCTGATTTTTTAAATGAAGGACAAAAATATCAGAGGCAGTACCTAAATGTGATTGACACAACTTAAGGTCCTGTCTGTTGTATACAGTCACGGGCAAAAGGCTCTCTAAAAAGAGAGATGTGCTATGATTGGCCAGTTAAACAGTGCGTAGTAATTGGTTGAATAATACAAGCGTGTGATGGAAATGTGACGCCTCTTACCATATTTGGAACATCGGGTTCCAAAGCAATTGTACTGACAAGTACACCCATCTTAGTTTCATATACATTTGTGCGGTCTTAGTCAAATCATACCACGAACTGACGTAGATTTGTTGGGGTGTTTAATCAAGAGTGAATAGTACACATTTATCACGAAAGTCTAGCTGAACTGCAAAAATGAAATGAAGTAATACAATACAGAAACACAATGCTACAACCCAGAGGAAATCTATTTTCTGCACATTAGAAACAGAAGAATGTGTGATAGAGACACCAATACAGTGTGATAAAATGATACAGACCCCTGGGATTTGTAGTGTTATCAGGGGCCATCCATAACACATGGCACATGGAGAGTGGGAACCAGAATGAATGCATGCTACAACGTGTCTCTCTGGGTGGTGGAGGATTGAATAAAGCTCTGCTGTTCATGCCCGGGGGCTTAAACCAACTAAGAGCTCATTTGAGAATTAATCTGTGTGATTATACTCTCATAATATCTAACACAGATCAGTGTTCAAGTATAGCGTCAGAAAGAGAGAGAGAGAGAGGCAGGAGGTTCAAATAACTGTGAGCACTTATGTTGACAGACACATACATACATGAGTATGCATTTATATATTTTTGCATGTAATAGATGCCAGCATTAGTAACCGGCAACTAAAATCCTGTACAGATTGACTTCTTCAGGATACATACAAATATAAGGCAATGACCTTTGCATTTGTGTCATTCTTAATACTGGACCCCTATTGCCTGACAAGCTCTTGAATGAATGAATGAGTTTCGTGCAGACAGGCAGAGACATGTGGCGTACGTACAAAACAAGTCTCAGTGTGCGTTTTATCTTTAAGTGTGACTCAGTACTGCTGCACCTTAAGGGGGAATTTGGTGGCTGCTACTTAAGAGGTCAAAGTTTAAAGTTCAGGGGCATTGATGGGCGGCTATCCCATGTGAGAATGTTCTTCTGGTTGAGACTGAATTAAATCAACATGGTGATGATGTGAATGTTTGACAATGGAGAGATTTAGCAGTCAAAATTATTTGTTGCACGCCTGTGTGGCCTATCAAATTCTTCGCCTTTAAAATAGTACCTTAGAGATATACAACAGTAACACGTGGACACACTTTAAGGTATAGTTAACCTAAAAACTAATTTTTCAAACATCTATTATTTACCTTCATGTGGTTAACAACCTTGTGAAACACAAAAGAAGATATTTTGAGAAATGTCTCAGTGGTTTTGTGTCCATACAATGGAAGTCAATGTGGTCCAGTGTTGGTTACCAACATTCTTCAAAATATCTTCTTTGTGTTCTGCAGAAGTAAGTCATACAGGTTTATAATGTGTAAACTTTAAAATTGACAAAGTGAATAGATAAAAGCAAAAGCAGAATTGCAGTATTCAATGAAAGTCCTTTGCGAGGATGCACCCCATAGAGATCGTCTACAAAAAATATTTTACTAGTACAAACAAGTATGAACATTGATTCTATCCGGGATTTCTGCAATGCATCCAGTTATGTTCATGAAAGGGATGTCAGTCAAAACAAACAGCAAGATGGAGCAGCTCAGAGCCCTGATGCAACCCCGGAGACCTGCACCGAACACAAAGCTTTGGCAAAGCCAGAATGGTCACAGGTTTCCACAATGAACGTTTTTCACAACACACACACACACATAGAAAACAAGGCTTTACTGGGTTCTAACAGAGGGCAGAGTAATTTCCTTGTTATCACATATAGACACACAAAGCTAACACATCATAAAACATCAATTCTTTCTAAGGAAGAGACGAGACATTAAGAGAGGAGAAATCTGCTTGCACTGATCTTGTCCCAACAAGCTCTGAAACTCAGGCTCTGAGTTGAACAACGAGAACAAGTTTTCAAACCCTTCCACATGTGTACACGCTAATCTACGTCAGCCCAGGGATTTGCAAACCCAGAGTATATTTACTTTCTCTTCACTTATCACTTTAATCATCAACTCCAGAAGGGAAAAAAAAGATTGAATTATTGCTTTTAACCCAGGTGATGATGTACAGGTAATGTGTCACACACTCATTTCTAATGCAATGAAAATACTGGTGTGAATGTATCGACGTCTCATTTATGAAGATATTTTGCATGAAAGCACTGTATAAGTTTGTATGGGAACATAACCCATGACCTTGTTTGCTATGCCACACCTGTTGACCTACTGAAACATGTCTCATGCATGTGGTCATTTGAATGACAATACAACAATTTGGAACAATTTGTGCTTGTACAGTTTTGTTAAACATGAGTTATTAAAAAGCTGAAAATAGTAGTTTTTTTGAACATTTATTTAATGTAATATGATTTGACTGGTTGTACCATAAAGAATAAAATAGGATTCTTTTTATTCAACAAGGACTGCTTACATGACTTCACAATGTAATGTGAAACATAAACCGGCGAGATATTTGTGACAATGACAATACCCTGGGGCAACACAACTTTCTCAATTCTTAGCTGGACAAATAATTTGCCAATTTGACGGAAAACAACATCCTTAGATATTTGTACTGGAAATGATTTCTGCGGGCCTCGCTGCTATTAAATACGCATGAACAATCCACTGAGACTGTAAATCTATCCAAACAAACATACGCACATAAACAGCATTGACAAAAATAGGTTATTTGGCCAAGAGTTATATTTAATAGCACGAGCTGCGGCAAATATGTTGTAGTTTGATGTCCATTTAAGGAAATTTGACAGTACTTCAACTCCGGCTCCTTCTGTACAGTCGCACGGGAAATGGAGACCTCAGCGATGAAAACCCTGCTGTGCTCCATGAGAAACATAAGTGATCAATATGTGCCTCCATCTCTCCGTCTCCGGTTGTAATGTAATCTTTAAAGGAACAGTTCACATAAAAATGAAATCATATTGATCATGTTGCAAACGCATATGACAAAATAATAACCATTTTATTTTTTTAAAGAATAACCTGGCTTCTATTTTTCATATAATAAACGAACAAACTTTAAATATAGCACACAAGAGACAAGGACCCCCTTAATGAGGTCATTTAGTCCTTTTTGAAATTTCAAATGAAAAGTCTCCATTCACTTTACTGTACTTCACTCGAAATAGTAAACGGCTTTTGTGATCCATGTATAAAAAGGCAAACAGATTTAGAAAGACACAGGGGTGAGTAATACCTCTATTTACAACACACTCTTGCACAGCCCTAATGACAGTCAGATTAACACAAAAACACTTAAAAAGTGAGAAAAGAGAGAGAGAGGAAGTGTTGAAACTCAGATGTTGTAAGTGCCACGGGGTGCTTGAAATCTAGTGAGTCAGATACCATTGCTTCCTCTTTTTGCATGCTCACCTCTCGGCGGATCAAACCAAACAACCATCACTATACCACTGATAGCCATCAGTCCTGACAAACAATGAGTTCACAACTTAGCCCCACATGCCCTCTTCTACATCTGATAATGTCCGCACCCACATTTCTACATAACACAGTGAGTAAGCAATCTGGTAATACAATGCAACCTATATGTTGTACCGGAAGCCTTTGCAGCATCCGAATGAGATGCAGTAACCTCAAGATTAACTTTAATCGTTTTAACCGTTAGCGAACAAAGCCGACTTAACATTAAAGGAACAATACAGGGTTTTTAGGAGGATCTATTGATAGAAATGCAATATAATATACAAAACTTTTTCTTCAGATGCGTATAAAGACCTTACATAATGAACCGTTATGTTTCTAATGCCTTAGAATAAGCTGTCTATTTCTACATACAGAGCGGCCCTACATACATTGAATTCGCCGCCATGTTTTGTACAGCAGCCATAAACGGACAAACAACTCTACAACAACGCGTGTTTCCTGTCATTCTCCCATGCGGTATAGTGGTGAAACAGATCTCGCATTACGGTTTGGAACGCATGTGACCCGCGGATTAAATGTACGTTTTTTTATTATTGAGTTAGAGAGTAATTGGTGCTCTCTCTTCAGTTTTAGCGCCAACGCGCTCTCGCTCTCTCTCTCCAGTATCTGGACGAGTAAAATATTAAATCAGTTCCAGAAAAACAAAGACGCTCAAAACTCCGTCAGAACAAAAACAACAACATATCTTGGTTGTAACGAACATAAAGACCAATGATACTCACATACTCATCCGAATAAAAGCAAACTTCTCTGGGGTGATTTTAAGACGATTTTTCTCTCCAACGACTCTCTGCTGGAAAGTATCTCCATAGATATCTATGAGTATCTCTGCTAAAAGCCTTAGTACCGCGGGTCCTAACGCATCTCTGCTGGAAAGACTTTATAATATAAGCGCAGGTCCTAGCTCCTGCATGACTTTTATCTTTCTTTTTATACTTAAAATCCACAGACCTTTTATTTTATGTAATAAATAAGACATATCTCTTACTACAGTCTTCCTAATGCTCAGATGATCTCTTCTCTTCCCTGCGTCAACATGAGAACGTCATATTTTTTACATTTTTACATTATAAAGCCCATATTATATACACATATAAACACAAAACATTCACTTTACACAAAATTAATCGTTATAGATTTTTAATTTATAAAAAGGTAAAAAAAACATGATTTTTTTTTTACTTAATGCAGTGGAATGATTTTTGCTTTCTAATGTAGGTGAGGTAAAAAAAAATCAAAAAGGAAAATCATTTAAAAGTCCTCAAGTACAGTAAAAAGTAATGCACACTTCATTTTTAATTCTGAAAATATTCATAAAACTTTAACTTTAAACTTTAAATTACATTTTATTTGTCAGCCAGGCAAAAAATCGAGTAGATAGAAAAAGTCACAGCACACATGACTTATTGTCTTTATAGCTACAAGCAATGTGGTTGCAAGATCCATGTCATAGTTAAACACGTAGCTTTAGCGTTTGGTTCAAGTCCTTAAACAAACAGTTCCTATTAACAATGATAACAGTGATGCTTACCTTAGAAAATACACACCCATAATATTACATTATATAGGTAAATACTGCATATTTAAACATGTTAGTGCAAGAGGGCAGTTTCGAGATGTTTCCTTCCTGTGAATTCAATCGACAAAACTGACTTGAGATCAGACCTCTTGAGAAACTTTCCACAATTCAGTAACATTTATTTTAAACCTAATTTCCACAACCAATACCCCCCCCCGTTTGAAAACCCTAGGCTTTTCTCATGCTTATTGAGCCTCAATTGACCTATGACTATATTCTGAGTTAAAATATGCCACCTCCAAAGCAGAAGCACACTGTGCCCATGATCAGAGCCAACGTGACATGCCAGAGTCTTAAATGAGTCATTAAAACTGTCCCTATCTTCACAGCTCATGGGTTTTATAAAAAGGTCACAACCCCTGGATATGAGATAAAATGTCTTTTGTTGTGTTCAACAGGACAAAGAAATTAATTAAGCAAATTTTCCTAATATGTTTGTTAATGGTAGCCAAGAACTGTGTTTTTACAAGAATGATACATGATACGAAAAAATCTATCTGTGCTAAGAATAAATTCACCAGTGTAGTGCGATACAGTTTTGCATGTGTTTTAGACAGAGCCGCTTGTTTGTGTGAGGTGTGTTTCCCATTTTAAAGATTTATAATCTGATCACGCAAATCACTTGATGAAACTGCACAAGTGTAATTCATCTGATTGTTGAGGCCACATTTGTCACGGCTTTACTCCATCAAATGGAGATTGTCACTGGTTGCCCTGCTTAAGCTCAAGTTTGTTGTTTTTAAATGTAGACAACACAACGCTCACAACGCGGTGTGACATTCTCTGTCTTCTCGGCAGCGAAATGAAGCTGAGCAAAGCAAAGCTAATAGCAGAGCTACTGCAAGGGAATTTCGATGCCAGTAATCAATGTATCCTTTACATAAACATATCTCATGGATGCTTAGCATCAGCAGCCTCCCGCGCTTTGGAAAGAAGGAGAAAATATCGCAACCTGTGGTTTCCCTGACTTCTTTAAAGATGACGTAAAAATATGATTGTGAAATATGAATAAGTAATAAAAAATGTTTGTATTTTCGGTGGGTATAGTCAATCTGATTTATTTCTTTTTAAGACACATTTATGCCCTCTTTGGATATTAATCCTGGCTGGTAGAACGCAAATGAAACGCGCTTCCCGAGGCGTTATCTCTGCATTCCCGGGACATCCGTGCCATATGAAAGGGTGTATTTGCTGCAGGTCTAATTGTCAACAGACTCCAGACCGTCCAACAACACGCAAACATGTTACTTTATTAAATAAAAACTAGCCAAGCTTTGGATTGAGGCAGGCCTTCTACTCTTCTGTGTTTTCGTTTATTCATAATTTGTTAATTATTTAAGTTATTTTTTGTCTGTTTATTTTAGGATTTGGATTTATATTATTTTAGTTTTTCTACTTTAGTTTTGAAAATGTGATAATATGTGAATGCAGGTGCTGTTGTTGATCTATTCGTTATGCCTGTTATATACATTTAGTCATTTGGCAGACGCTTTTATCCAAAGCGACTTATATATTACGCAGTTATATATATGTATACGCACGCTGTTTGCATGTTAAAATAAATGTTTTGTAATTTTAACGTGTCACAGACCCTCGTCAACAGTAGCTGCGTCTCATTTCGAAAGCCTGTGTCCTAAAGATGTATACATGTATACAGAGACACTTTTTTTTAATACTCTTTTTGTTAATAGTTGAAAAACAGCGATTGTGTAGAGTTATGTAAAAAATGTCATGATGTCTTCTGTGACAAAAGAAGACAACTGTTCTAAAATGAGATAAAAGCAACTGCAACTGTATAGGACACTTCAACATATGAAGTGAAATTGAATTTGTCTGCATGGTGTGGCTGTGATGTAAGCTAATCCATGTTTATAACATCAAAACAAACATAAGGCTTATTGCTGGGACCAGCATCTTAAATAAGAACGAGCAAAAGCTGCACTTCAAAGCCTTAGTGGTGTAAGAAAGTAAGAGTGTGAAATACAGGGAAAAGCGCGTCGAAGAGACGATGAGAGGAGGAAGTGGTTTTACTGAAGAGCGACCGCAGGGGATCAGCGAGCCACCCGAAACTGACCACACTTCAGCTTAAATCACTGTAAGCAAACACTTCAACCCTTAAAGGTGTCATGAACCGGGCTTGTTTAATGTTTTATATTGTTGTATGAGGTCTACTTATGACGTTCTCATGGTTTTTACATTCAAAAACATCAATAATAGGCTATTTTCTAACCAGGTTTTGAGGCCGGCTCGAAAAACGCTCGGTTTTAATGGGCGTGACGCATTGAAGACTTGAAAGTCAACGCCCACTGCTATGATTGGATAACAATTTGCGTAGTAAACTTAATTGGAGCCTCTGTATTTTTGTTTAGAGACTCAACATTAACGTTAGTGATTTTACTCAAATTTACTTAGGGGTGTGCGATATGACGATATTTGATCGCGAACGATTAAAATGACTGCACGATCCACTTTAGCGGAATAATCGTTACATCGTCCTATATAGTGCAAGACATGTTATATCCGTTGCTGTTCTGTTGAATTCTTCAACATCCTTGCGATAGATTGCGCCAAGTTAACAAGCTCGTATACGTTGCTTGATAACTCAGTAAGATTAAGTGACGCGGTCAGTGAAGAAGGAAAACACGGAGGAGTTGGTGCCTAAAATAAATTCTACATAAGTAATTTTGAAATGGTTTGGGTTTTCCCCAACTGACACGGCCCAAACAACAGTTATTTGCAAATGTTGCAATGATGAGATTCGCACGTCGGATGGGAACACATCGAACCTTTTTCACCACCTCAAAAGAAAGCAACCGTAAGAGTATGCCGACAGTCAAACTATAAAGGCACCTCACGCGAGTAAATCAGGTATATACAAGGCTTAAACAAACGACGCAAATATTTTTTTCCACGGCCATTCCACAGCTTTACTCCGAGTAGCGCAAAGAGATGCAAAACAAAATTCAAAATGTAAATTTGTTTGCTACAACAGCTGATTTATGGTCTTGCACTTGCGTTAAATAATAACTTGATTAAAATATTCTTAAAAATATAAATGGTAAAGAATATATTTTTTTATGGGGACATTAGTTTGGCTGTATTGTAGCTCTGTAATTGGCTAAATAGTCTTAAAACTAACTTGAAGAAGAACCGGGATAAAATCGTGAATCGTGATCTACCCAGAAAATATCGTGATTAGAATTTTTCTAGATCGCCCACCCCTAAATTTACAGACTTTTTTTCCCGGATTTACTCCATCAAATGGAGATCATACCTCTCAGCATTTGAGACCCATGATCGCCAACCAGACAGAAGATCACTGCGATCGCGGGTCTAAAATGTAACGAGAGTTTCCATGATAAATAAACAATCGGGAGAATCCCGGTAATTTATGGATATGACCCAGCACCCGAAATTATACCAAAACATTAAAAAAAAAACAGCCTCAATTATTCGAGAATGGTGGATAAAACTTAAAAAAAGATATGTGAGCCTGCTAAGTCACAGAGATGCCGATTCGCAAGGGTCTAATATTATCACAGACCTCAGTGTTCGTCAAAATACGGTAGGTGATTTGTGGGGGAATTTTTACTTTACAAATTACAGACATGGCCGATTTGCACGGGATTAAGATCGCTCAATTATTACAAATGACTAGAGGTCCCCAGGTAATACTAATCCCATGCAAATAGAGGTTAGGGCACATCAAGCGATCTCTAACAAAGCAATAATGATGCAAAGTACAAAAATGTGGTACTCATAAGATTGCTGCACCATTCCTATCAAATCAAATATTGACGGCACAGCACTGCTTTTTAATTTTAGTCTCTGCGCAAATCCTGGGCTGACCTGTGCCATGTTCACGAAGGAATATGCGCTGATGTTTTACCTACGTAAGCAGGAACGTCTTTAAAAGATAAACTTCAATAACAGTTGTAACAATAACAGTTGTAATATCAGTAACAAGGGTCTGACACTTATAGAATGTACGCTTAAATACGATTACCTCTTATATAACAAAAGCACGTGTTCAAATTTGATGTCTTAATTCATCGCTTCTTTATCAACAACGCAGAGATCCACCTACGCTAGCTTACTAAACTAAAGGATTTTAGACCCTTGTATTACAAGCTTGGGTCTTCGCTACAAGGCCATTATGCAAAAAATTTTTTTCAAAACTACCCCCAACTTAAGCACAACCCAATTGGCCATCATTAATGTCTGAACTCTTCACATGCTCTGATGTTCTTCCAGCCATCATTAACTATATTATTCTTGAACCTTCTGAAAACAGCCGTGAAATCAACAAGCTTGTGAGAAGGCCCCCGAACCTGGCATCCAGCGTGAGAAACTATGATTTCCTAAGGACAAGAAACTAGACACAGTAGAACTCGAACGAGAGGAAAATATCAAATATGTGCAATGATGTTTGGGTTTAAATATATAAATTGAACTGATGGGCAGCTGTTGTCTATAGGGCCGGGCAAGTTTGCAACTTAATGAAGGGCTGGAGACTAGATAAGTGTTTGCTATTTTATGTGTAAGTTTCTCCTTCACGCAAACACAGAATGGATGTCTGCTTGTCTGTTTTTAGATCTAAATCTTGATTTCCCCTATAACTTTATCCAGATGTCATGGCAGACTGGTCATAAATCATGTGACTTATGACTCTTTCCCTCCACTGCTCTCTCTCTCTCTCTCTCTCTCTCTGTTAATCTTTCTCATCGAGGGTGAATTATATAGGGCGAATTCACTAAACAGATGCAGAGTTTAAGCGTGCAAACAACCATATAACCAATTTAACCAGACACTTAATGTGGTGAAAAAGCAATACTTATTATTCAACATATTATTCCAGTCAATCCCTTTGAGTTTTCTAATACACCAAACAAATGACTGAAAATGTCTGAAAATATACCACATTTTAGAATTTAGTGCTTACTAGTTCAAATCTTATAAAACGAACGAATATGGTGTTAAACATGATCTGTGTTTATAACAACTATATGCACAGCATCTATTTCTGGGCAACTCTTTTGTTTGTAGTTTGTAAAACAACAGAAAAACACATTTACAGTAATGCACTTATAACGTCTATGTGGTAAGACTTTCCGGGGTGTGTGAAGTAAATACAGAAATGTGAACCTCACTAAGCACTCACAACTGATCAGATTTTTTTATTAAAGCACTCACATTTCATTCAGCAATGTGCTATTTGATCTGTCAAGCTGTTAAAATCATGCTTTTAGTACTAAAACTATATTTCTACGGTTGAAATACTCTGTATGCACATTTTAACAGACAAGTTACGTGAGTCTATTGATAATGTGTATAAAGTTAAAATGCAATACAATAAATTATTATTATCAATCCTGCTTAAGAGAATTTAATTAATAAAGAAATTAAGACATTTCTCGAGACAATTGTGTGAAATTATAGAATATTAAAGAATATCAGAAATATTAAATATTACAGAAAATTAGGATTAAGCCGCCAAAGATGTCCCCAACTTTGGTCCTCCTTACATTTCACAAGTAGCGCAAAACATGACTTGCTGTGATCAAAATGATAACAGCCAACCACAACCAGTAGCACAACCAGTCTCTTTCATCACCTCAAACAGCATTTATATCTCAAATTTATATATTTAAATGAATAAAAAGCAGTAATTGGTCACCATGTCACTTTACACAAAACAGTGTTTTACTGTGTTTTTGCATTAAATATTATGAAAAAGGGCTCCAACCGGGGCCTTAAGCGGTCGCGGCAGAAAATATTAATCTGCAAGTGATATTTTTGCGGAGATCGCCACTGGAGACCATCCAAATTTACTCATTTTAAAATGAGATGCAAATGGACTTTTTCTTGCACATTCAGTACCAAGGATCTGCTCTCCGTTGTGGGGCGTCAACAAAAACAATGCGTGCACTCAATGGACTGACATTTGGTTAACACATGTATAGCATATTTTTCTTTCACCGTACAGAAAACTAAAAAACATGTATGATTTAGTAGTTATTTAAAACGTGTTATTAACGGATGAAAACTCTGAATAGAATTCCGGTAAATAAACAGAAGCACATGACCAATTAAAGGAGAGTTTACTCGCACGTGACTTGGTTTAGTTCATTTGGAAATATTGCCTTGTGAATGCGAACCAAATCTAGATGAAACTGCAACACGGTAGCGATTTAACCACTGGTTTCGGAACAAAGCAATCAATCTACAGATGTGAAAACATCCTTACTTGAAAATGATCAAATAACTTAGGCTATATTTAATTTTAAACAACTTTTATCTTTGGTTAATACATTTCATATTTAAAACTTTTGAATCCTAATAATTGTCATTTTTATCACATTTTTTGAACTTTTATATGTTGTTTGTAAAGTGTTAAAGCCACTTAAAGTTACGGTTGGCCTAGACATGAAATGTTATTTAAAATCTAAGTTAATGTTATGTGGCTCTAGGGGTGGGCGGAATGACCAAAAATCTATTTCACGGAATGAGAAATCTTATTTCACGGTAATGATATATTTCAAAGCGACAATCTCCCAATATCAGTCTATATCTTGTACTCATTTTGCTTAGGTTAATTTTTTTCCTTAGATTTTATTTATTACAGTTCATTTGAATGCTCAACATAGTGATGATGAAGGCAAGTTATAAAAAGATACCAAATTAAGTTCTGATAATAAGATTTATAATTTATTTATATTTATCATCTTTCTTTACAGTAGGAAGGTAGATAAATATAACAATGAAGTATCAATATATGCACAGACAATGAGAGTAAAGTAGACTATATGACTGGTATTATAAACTGGTGTTCAAGCAAGGCATCTGTACTGTAGGTCTTCATCGCTTTTCACTCTCTAATAGATGCACACTTTTAGTGTTTTGTGACTCTCTGTCTTAAGGGTTGATTATACTGGCGCGTGTCTTTTCACTGCGATTCTTTGGTGACTCCACAGTCCACACGTGTCTTCCAAACCAGGGGAAAGCGTTGCGTCACGTTAAAGTGCTCACGCGGCGAGCATCATCGCGCATTTCAACGACTGAAGTTAAACTTTATTAAAACTATGAACAGCTTCATAGACATTTTATCCGGGGTAACGGCATATTCCGTCATTTCGCCCAGCCCTATGTGGCTCTTCAAAAACTATTTGGCGCTTTTATTTTCCCCTGTAGGAGTCAATGGCTCCGTTACTGATTTTTATCTGGAGCCCTGGGAAACTTCTATTCAAATCATGCTTTTTTTTCTGAAGCAAAGAGAATAGCCTTTTTACATAATTCTACAGCAATCTAGCAAAAATCAATCATATACTACATACTTTATTATTGTGAGTTAGTCACATTCCCTCTAATGTTGTCGAAATGAGCGAAATGGCATCTCTTATAGCCCAAGGTTAAGGACTGTGAGCAACACTCACAACATTTTGCCATTTTTTGATTCACATCAATATTTCTGTAACTAATCCAAAACAAAAGGGCTAAAAGACCTCAGCAGTCCCTCGACTGTTCCTGTGGCAGCTCTGTAAGAGTTCCCATAATAAAGCAGCAATAACAGTAACATGTCAAAAGCAGACCAGACCACCTTTAAGGTCTTCAGGAATTCCAGCATCTAAATGTTGATCAAAGACTTTTAAACTTGTCTATTTGTTGATCACGTCAATTTATTGACAAGGTCTTTTGTTGTTTATACTAAAACAGTCTGTATGCAATGTGTGAACGATTATCAGCAAACTCACCAAATTGCAAATATAAATACAGTAAAGCTATCCTAACTAGATCCAAAAATAAAACATGAAATAAGTTCCAACACAACACTTTTTTAACTTTATTTTATACAAATTGTTAAATCTGTTTAAGTATTGTAAGTTTCACACTTTGCAAACACACACAGTTTGAGAACCACTGGATTAACAAAACACAAAAAATGTAGAACCACAAACACCAATGAGAGTTAAAAGGCCTGTTACCAGAATGTCCATCATGGCTTGACGGAGGGCAGCCTACTAGTCTTAAAATCCTCAATGATGTTAATTGCCTGGACACATGCATGTCATCCCCCCGCAGGCCTCGGACCTCTCCTTCACATAAACACAAACACAACACAGGCAGGGACGTACACGTAGACACAGAAATGCACACACACAAACAAATATGGGGAGAGAAAAACAAGGAGCGAAATATTAGTCATTTTAAGCAAATGCTTACAATTAGTTGAGTGATTTTTTGTGTGTTAATTAAGCGAATTTGCTCAGGCATTTTAAGTAAATGTCTGCTAAAAATGATAATGTACAACTTTCAATTCATAAATAATAGTAACAGACAGGGAGCCTGTAATAAAATCACTAGCATGCAAATCCAACATAATAAAGTAATATTTTAGTATTACAGTAATCTTTCTTCAGTTACTTTAAGTACGTTTCAATTAAAATGAAAGTTTATTTTGAATTATAATGAGGCTCTGAGAGAAAGAAGCCCATTCTTCTTAATAGGTAGTACTGTTAGTTGTATTATCATTTTAGGTAGTGTCAATTTTCATAACCAGTGTTTCATAGTCCTTCCCCAAAATCATGTCATTACTTAATCCAATGTTGCCAATGTTGGGCTGTCTTAACAAACAGAGCAATTACTATCACATTGCTGATTTTCTTTCCACAATATAGAAAATCAAACAAAAAATCAAATTACATAAACACAAACATCGAAATCTAAATTCTAACATGTTACTCTAATTTAACCAGTACTGAGATTTACTAGATCACTGTGAATCACTTCTCTAAACTCTTGTAGCTTTCGTGTTCAAGATCTGCTATAGAATCATGACAAAATCGGCCCCAGATGGTTAGACAGCTGGCATGTTCCTGTGCCACCCTCACATACATACAGATGTGAACAGATGTGCATCTAAATGTCAATCACTGAACAAACTTTTAATATCGTTTCAAATAAATTCTTTCCATTTAATTTATTATGTTTAATCTATGTTAATATTTTAAAATGTTACTAGTGGGGTGGGAATCAGTAGTGACCTGGCAACATGATTGCATGTTAACATGTGGGTCATGATATGCTTATATTACAATTCTTCACATTAGATGTATTAATATTCAAAACTTTAAGAAATCATATTTTGAGCAAAATTAATGTCAAGGTCCTTATTCCCACCAATAAAAAAAATGAAAACGGAAAAGTTTTATAAAGTAATACAATGTAACAAAAACTGCAATACTTAAAATTGAAAAAAAATAGGCAGACAGATACTTACATCTCTCCAGGTTCGAGGGATAAATATCTCTCAGCTCTCTATTAAAGTTTTTGACGGGGGCTTTTGACTACATGGAGAACTAAAGGCAGTGCTGAGTCTGCTATGCCCAAAACCTCCTACTTCCCTTTTAATTCTTTGAAGAAGAGGGAGGAAGGGGAGTGAAACACAAAAAGAGGAAACGCTCAACAGAAGACAATTAGAAGAAAAGAGGACATTGGCAAGAACATGCGTAAAATACACTGAGACAGAGGGCTTAAACACAAGCTTGGAGGGTTTGGTTAAGTTGGAGGGAGTGGTCTCTGCCAACCAGCCTCTCTATGGACACAACTTGATTTTTTATGTGATGTATGCCTTATGAAATGTCATTTGTACACTTGAAAATATCGTAACACAACTGGTTTTCAGTAGCTGAGAGTTAAAGGAACAGTTCTCCAAATATGAAAATTCTGTCGCTCTTTTTAAATCTCTGTGGGAATATAGACAAACAGAAACAGGTCAAACTGTAACTTTTTTGTGGCGGTAAGTTTTGGAAACATGATCAACCGAATCATTGAAAGATTTGACAACATTTTTTTAACAAATCGCCACTTCTCTCATTCATTACGTAACAGACTAAGGCAATTTACTTTATGCACATTTTCCAGCAATTCAACATCCTTTAAAGTCTTAAAGCTCCAGACGCCATTCAATCATTATTCAACAATATATTAATATTCAGAAAAATAATGACAATTTTGAGGGAAAGACTGAGCTAATCCTTTCATACGGTGGTTTCATGTATCATGTCCACTAGTTTGGTATTTAGAGACGAAATGGACTGAATGTAACAGTTTAAAATTATCAGTTTAAATGATGTGTTAAAAGAAAGATAAAAATGCAGGAAAGTTGCAGAGACTAAGAGTAAAGAAACTGGTTGTGAAAGAGAGCAAAATGGCTGCACATGCGTGACTCATGCTTCCTTCTAAAAATCTTTCTTTTTTTAAAGTGACACTCGGCTAATCTACTGATGACTTGCACTTTAGCCTTTTCCATCCGACCAACACAAACAAAAAGCCCCGAAACAACACTGGCTCTTTACATCTGTATTAATTCTGGCATGAGGTTCGACTCATGTCTTTAATAAACTCCTGATTAAAAGTCTATAAAAAAAACTTGAGCTTTTTGACTCATACTCTGTCCGCCAGATTATTGTTTATGTTTCACTGACAGCAACATTTTACTGCAAACTAAATTTTCAAGTGGTAAATTTAAAAAAATTAATGCAAACACATATAATGCAGACACAGTGTTTCTCTTCAATTCAGCACGTTGGGGCATGGTTTAGTCAAGCAATAACTTTTGCATAATACTAGATGAAAATGTAGTACCGTGAAAACATTCTTTGTTGGTCTTGACCAGCTTTTATCCCGCAGCATTCATGTTTTTGACAAATGCATGAGACAATTGAAGAAAAGTCAAGCGTACAATAGATGATACTCTAGTTCTTGTATAAGAGTACATTTCCAAAACAAAAATGGAGTAGAAAACAGAAAGGTTTTGCCTTTGCCTATTATAAAAGTTTCACGTACATGCGACACCGTTGTCAAAACCATGGGCGTAAATCCCGGGGTGACGGGATCATAATCATTAAAACTTCACTGTCTATTGTGATAAATATATTTATGTATAACTAAACTAAGTGTGTAATTAGAAAAAAATACAAACTCTTTTAAGTAAAGAAACAGTTGGGTTCCCCCTCCCCTGCCTCACAGTGGTTTGGCCCACTGCCTGCTTTCCCCGTTCATCTCACCTACACTACACTTAAGTCAGGTATATGCCTCAGTTCATCAGTGGCTGTTAAACTCCAGTAAGAAGGCTATTTTATTCACTTTAAATTAAGCAGTTAACGGTCTGAGCCCTTTTTGAGCCTACACATGAAAACGCATGTTGGAACTAAAATGGCGGTAACTTGTGAATTATTTTGAATACAGACTTACGGATGGTCTCGTTTGAAAAAAGAAATGTATCTCACACACATATACAAACAAAAATTAAAGCTATGTTGTTAGGTTTATTGTAAAAAATGAATAAAAAAGGTTTCTGTTTTTCTGTATTAAAAAATACATAAAAAAAATACATGTCGCAAAAGGATCACAAAAAATTTAAGCAAAGTCTTTAAAAAAAAGAATCAATTACTCTGCCTGCACAAATAATTTTCCTGTACTCTAGAGTCTTTCCAATGATATATAGTTTGTCATGATTCGATTGGAAATTACATGCACAATATTGACGCAAACTTAGGTGTCCCGTATATGGAACGGGTGACAGTTAACAGGCTTTGTGATTCTCTTTAATGTAGTTGATGCTGATTCATTAATAAATTAGTTGTGGTAAAAAAGGCTGATTATGTTTTTTTCCATGAATCTGCTATGTTAGCGATAAAAATGTTACTTGGCTAGTTAACGTTCACTTGTTTACAATAGTTTGTTGGATAGGACGTCACACACTGCAACTATCACGCCAAAGCCGAGTCCCTTACATTGTTTTATTTGTTGCGACCTAGGATAATGTTAACATTAATGGCAACAATTAGCCACCAATCCTTGCCATTAAGGTCCCGTGTCACACACAGTCGTGCACATACTGGTGACAATTCAGTGACTTTGGCACTATATTTAGCGAATTTCAGACTTCTTTTTCTCCTCAAAAGGTGCACAGCTTTCATTCAGTTGGAAAATGTTGTTTTCTCACCATCTATTTTGTGCAGTGTGGATAAGCTAAACATTCAGTTGACGAAACTCGGGCGATTCATCAACGAGTACAACACAGAATTTAACCTTCTGACACTGTTACTGACTGTTTGGGAACATGAAAATAGTACATCTATTTACATATTTTGTTGGCAGAGGCAGTGCACTACATGGGAAAATAACCACCACTCTTTAATGTAGATGTATGGTGACTTTGTCAGACGATGTTGCAGTATAAATCAGGATAAAATGTGTTTAAGTGTATAAAAAGTGAATCATTGTTAACATTTCGTATCATGGGTGTTCACTTGTATTACATTATGTGACAATTCAGTTCAGTTATAATATGACTGCAAGTCTTCTTGGTAAACATATGAACCTAACGCATATTGTCACTTTGTGTCGTAGTAAGAACAATTTTAACTGTATTATTCGTGTCCCCATAAAAAAAACATATGTTCATTGTCCCCCCTACTATTAAATGAGATTTACGCCCATGGTGAAAACCAGTGGTCTCCAAACTAAAGTGTGTTTGACTTAGTTTGGTGGCGCACAGACCGAACAGCATAAAAGCATCGTGGGAGAGAGTGATCCATATGCATTTTAAACGCTCTCAAGGAACATTGATGTCATATTCCAATCGTTCTGCGCAGCGCTTAATGCAGTCGAACGCGTCTGTTTTTTTAACTGTCTCTCTCCCTCACACGTTAATCAAAAGAAAGGTCGGGAGACAAAATTCATGTTTCACGTGGCGCATTCAGAGAATATTGTTTTATCTGATTTACAGCCGGTTGTGAATGTGCACAAAACCGTGTTGTCTTTCCTTCCCTGACAAGTGTTCCGCACATGCAGCTGACATGAAGGAAAAATACTGTGCAGTGAACTGTTCTATCTTTTGCGATGTCCTTACAGCTGTGAATAACAAACAGAGCGTCAATGTATGCTAATGTCCCATTAGCGCCCTCATTGATTCATTTTGTTGAAACAACTCATATGTCAAACGCTGAACTCACAAGACTCACTGTCTGAACCTTTCAAATCATAGGGATGGGCACGAGTACTCGATTAACTGATTACTGCAACAAGGAAGTGCAACTCTGTGTTTACAAGCAGACGCACATATATAAGCAGAAGCTGCATATAAGATGATATTGAGGAAGACTTGCACTTTTCGGGAAAAAATTAATAACAGAGTTCTCATTTTGGAACCAAACTCTTCATATAGATTAAAGTCATTATTTTGTTTTGTTTTTCGCACTTAATGTATTCTTGTCGCTTCAAAAAAATGTAATTGAGCAACTATTAGCCGATGACCATTTTAACAATGTCTTTAGTACTTTTCTGGACCTTGACAACAACTATAACCATGATGTCTATGAGGAGGCCTGGAAATCTCTCGGATGTCACCTAAAATCTCTTTATTTTTGTTCCGAAGATGCCGGGAGGTCTTAAAGCATGTTGAACGTCACGTGGGTCATTATGATTACTATTAAAAAGCGTGCGACCAAATTGTAAATTGGTGCAACAAATGGGAGAAAAAACATAAAAAAAGAGTAAAACACTGTATTGTGCATGCCAGGCCAGTGGATGGCGATTTCATTTTGTAAAGAAACACTACATGTCTCCGCTGGTCGTAGAAGTGCAGTAAACCTACTTTTTGCTGGAGAAATGTTATTAAATATGTCAAGCAGCACACACAGTATGGAGGCCGCCTTTATTGTTTTGGGAATACTTGCGCATGCCTACAGATTGAACACGTTATACAGATGCGTATGACGTCAGCGTTATTGGAAAAAAACGTCTTCAGAGTTTACACAGAGACAACAACGCCGTTGATTTCAAAAACTTGCATTTTGAGACCGGCTTTCAAAAGTTTCATTTTCGGTTCCCCAAAACGCTGTTCTGATCGTGTAGCCAAAATGCAAGTTTAACCAAACATTTGTAAAGATCTTTAATCAATCGGCAACACTATGCCTATACTCTACCCTTACAAGGTAACTTATCAACAGCTCCATGGGAAAACAGAAAGCTCTGCAGATGTCTGAAGAATATTAATGGGTGTCATTCTGTTATGGGTGTTGTATTTTTTACTTGGATTCAATTTGTGAGGTTTTTTTGACACATTTATTACACAATAATGCACCGGAAAAACATTCCCAGACACTTTATCATATTACACAATTTATGTAAAATGGAATTTCTTTTGCTGTGGCGATAAACATTAGATTCAAACGAAGCCCTTAATCTATGAAAAGTGCTACCGAAAACACTTCTACACATCCTGCCGTGGTCTTTTATTAAAAACTTTGGCTAATATGATTATTAAACATGTAGCAACCCGTAAAACCCTTCCCAACTCCTCCTAAAATGTAATAGTCTAAGTTCTGTTTAACTTAAGTTATTTTTAGCAATACAAAAATAAAATTATCTACAGATTCTGCTTTGGTTTGCAAACTGGTGACACTTTGAGACCTCCGTCCAAGCAATCAGCTGTGGAAAAAACTTCTCACCCAGGCTAACATGAAGCCGGCAGTCATTAACTCCAGCTCCTCACGTAAAAACAGAAATGCTCGCCAGGAGAGAAACACTTTGGTTTTAAAAGGAGCTGTGTTTGTTAAGTGCCGTTCTGATTGAAATAGGGCTTCAGAGAGGCAGACTAGCTCCTTGTGAACCCAGCACAACCCTGCAGGCCCTGAATAAGAGAATCATTTATTCAGGGTCCTGCTCCAGTGACTGGTCACATTGCTTTTCTATTTTCTCTGGTTTTGTTCATTCAGAAACTTGTGTTGAATAATGCCTGTGTTGCAGACAGAGTGAGTTTTCTCTCACAGGAGGATGTGGTTTCGAGATAGCCAGTAAGCATTTTTGCAGCAATGGTTGCTATCTCTAAACCTGATGTAGCTCGTTATATTTTGGCACAAATGCACAAAAATTTCAGGTCACGAAATGAGCGAAAATAAGAAAGTGCTGTTGGATATGCATGCAATGCTATTCATAAAATATCTGATACAAGATCACAAAAAGTGTTAACAGCAAAACTAGTTTCCATTTGGATAAAAGGCCAAACATGTAGATTAACATTTTAGCTTGAGGTTGATAAAGCAAAATGACGTTGATAACCAGATAATATTCAGATTTCTGTATCAGCGACGTTTCGAAATAACTAAAGACAGAAACTAGCTGTGACGTTGAGCTCTCAAGTTAGTTAGATATCCTTGACTGGCATGCCCACGGATGCATACTTAGTGTATCAAAACATGTCATTCCTTATGCTAAATATAGACCTCGTTATTTTCACTACTAAGAAGGCAACATACAGAGCCTACTCACTAAGATGATCTGTTCTTTTCGAGTTACAATAAAAAAGCCGCGTTTGAGTTCCTCTGAGGAACAATAAGGTTATATATCATCGATTGGACATAAATATCTCATAACGTCGGGAATTCTCACAATGACGTCAGTGGTACACGAGCACTGTGTCTCCCCTCCGTATGCGAAGCGCGTGCCCTGCGCGAATACACGCGCGACCGCGTTCAAAGCTCCACGCGACACCGCGGGCCCCGCCCCCCGAACGAGACGAGTACGCGCGCACAGAATTCATTCACCCGAAGGTCCCGCGCGTGAATCGCGAACGCGCTTTACTACACAGCCAGCAAAAAGGAGAGAGAGAGCATATTTCGAGATGAAAAGACACGCGAAGCCACGGAGAACAAGGCGTGTTGAATTTACTCTCATCGGCCGCGTATTCCTGCGGTTAATGTTTGAAGACAAAAAGGTTTCTGATGGATGATAACACGAGCTTCATCCTCCCCCACTTCCTATGGTTCATTTAAATAATATTCCACTTTCACACCGCATTGGCTTTCACTTCACGATGCCACGAACCAACAATTTTATCAACGCATTTGTTTCACAGATTAATAAGAATCCAAGAAGCGTTTGAAGCGACGTTACACAACGACACCCTTCCAGAGGTCACTTCAGTATGCTGTATAGTAAAACCAAACATTTGTTTATGCATATATAGTTTATCGTTCGGGGGGAAACTGTATCTAAACCGTAATCCCCGTGACACACACCGGGTGCACTCGTTCTTCCTGTAATAACTGTACACAGAAAACACATCCCTCCCGGAGCACGACGTGCTGAAAGAAGCTCACGAAAAACAAATGATGCACAACACAATATAGACAGATGACAACACAGTTTAGCTTTCCAGCGGTATACATATCCCATCGCGGTGAAGCGAAACAAGCAGTTACAGACGGGGGACATAAGCGGTACTCCCTACTCGACTGCGAATAACCACGGTAGTCGCGAAGACATTCAATCTCTCTATTTCTAGAAAGGCGTCATTCTCTTCAACCCATAGAAGTAAGTTGCTGTCCTTTACACTATTCAAAAAAACTAATTTCGCGCGGGGCATAAAGAGAAGATCGGGATTTACGGACAACGAACCATTCTATGGAATCACGGACCTTTTGAAAACGGGGAAAAAACACCATCCACGGGCAAACTCAAAGCGTTTGCTCTTGAAAAATGCTGCCGATGACTATACTTACAATTTTTGCATTAAAACGATCTGGAGGGCGGTAGCCTTTGCGTTTTCTGAAGCACATCCGTTTCTTTGAGCCTGTTTTGTGTGTAAAAATACAGTATATTTTTCCTCCAATGTTCCAGCTTGAGAATCGACACCCTTACGCAGGCAGGCTGAGGATGAATTGCGCATGCGCTAATTTAGACATTTCTACTCAGTCGATTGACGAAGGACTTCCTAGGTAATTGTCGTTTCCAGTTTAACTTTTCAAAAGAGTGGATCTTACCGTCATCAGGCAATTAACATATTATAAAATGTGCGGACTTTAATTTAAAAAAAATGCTGCTTTTATATTGCTGCGCTTTAAAGGACTTTTACTAAAATTTTCAGTCAAAATAAGATGATACTGACTTGGTCTTGCATTGCCTTTTTGCATTGCCTTTTTGCATTGCCTTTTGTTCTATTCTGTCTTATACTGTACATGCGAAAAAGCTGCAATTCATGCTCACTATTTAACAGCTGGTTTGCAAAAAACTGATTCAAATTTTTTACAATATGCATACAATATTTTGTTCACGACAATGTTTGATGTCTGATTCTGCAGAATGTTCTCTCATTATAATGATCACTATCAATGATGGATAAGTGCGCTTCATTTAATTTAGATGTTTTTTGTGCATATCCAGCAGGAGGCGCCAAACACTAAGGAGAACAACGGGGTACAGCGAGCAACAGCATGTTAAAGTCTGCGATAAAGCTGTACATTTTGGCACATGTAAATCGTATATCAATACATTTAACCCATTCTGGTAAATACACAAGTGTATTTATTTGAAATAAACTAGCCTAGATGTGTTTTAAATCCAGACGCAGCTGAACGCTCGAGGAGTTAACTGAATTACTGTGCGGAGTGACATGTAGAACTTTTGTGAATCATCCAAAATACCTCTTTTAAAAAAACATCCTTGTTACTTTGGAAGTTGATGATGCCACACTGCATGAAACGGCTGGGGGTTATGAGGAGGATACCTGTGTGACTGCCACTTGGTGTCAGTAAAGCCCTCTTCCTCATGGTGGACTTGAATCCCCCCTCCCCTACTGCATCAAACAGCCAACAGTTTGATTCATTATTGGGTGAAATGCTTATCCCTCTTAAAAGCATTTTGCTGAGCATTTAGTTTGTGGTAGTTATTTATTCGGTAGTTCGATTCCTTATACGTATAATTGATGATATGTTGTTAAAGGCCACAGGCAATTTTCTCTCCGCACCTGTATAGCTCGCACAATTGCCTTATTTGCTACCTGTCATCTTTAGGCCATCTTTAATCTAAGTGACAGCATTGACCAATTTTTTGCCATCCCTCCCCTCTAATTACAACCCTGACAAAACGATTTAAAACCAAAATTAGACTGAGTCCTGTTTACCTGCATCTAATGCATAGACGGACCTAAACTCGCTTCTTAAAAGTGAAGACACATGACTTTAAGTCTCAAACTCGGTCATGCTATTTCTACTCAATGGCCCCAGCAAATATAATCTCCCTCGTGTCCCGACATCAGCAATTAGCAAATTGATCAGAGGGCAGTCCTCTGATTCCAGCACAGAATGCACATCATCTCCTGACAGATGTACCCCATGCTGCCAGGCACTTTAAACACAAAAAGGCCTGTGCTTGACTTCTACTGACATGGCAAGCTGCCCCGTTATTTATTCTCTCCTCTATTTGCTAAAAGTGTCAGTATTTTTTCCTTATTGTGTTCTTTTGGCACCCCGAGGACCTCACCTCTGTGGTATGCAGGCGCCTTCACAGAGAGCAAAGATGATTGATTTAATGTTGAATCAATGTTATATTGGTAATTCTTAACAGTGAATCAACACTGAAGCCACAGTTCATCCAAAATAATTAATTCTTTCATCATTTACTCACCCTTGTGTCATTTCAACCTGTTTAAGTTTCTTTCGCAAAACACAAAAGAAGATGTTTTGAACATGTTCTTAACTGGGACCCATTCATTTGCATTGGTTTTGTGTCCATTCAATAGAAGTGAATGGGTACTGCCGCTGTATGGTTACAGACTTTCTTTAAAATATCTTTTGTGTTCTGCAAAATAAAGAAAGTCATGCAGCTTAAAATGACAAGAGGGTGAGTAAATGAGAACAGGATTTTCATTTAAGGGTGAACTATCACTTGAAATCAGTCGTCTTTGCTATCTGGGTTTTTGCACAAAATTATAATCACAGATGAAATTACCAAAGATCTAGTCCCTACTTTAGTTTTGGAAATGGTTGTAAAATGTTCAAAGGTTTTCAGAGACTATGAAATATGACTTACAAATAAGAGGTACAACCATATAAAAATAGTTTTTATTGTTTATGTTCACATGACATCACACTGAGGCCACAATACACTCAGCATTTAATGGTCTCAGAATTTTTTATTCTTTTATTCAGTCATCTGCGGAGTATAGTCAGGCCCTTCTCATCGTCTAAAATCTCTTCTAGTCTCCGTCTCTAGAACAAAGCACAGGAATAAGACAGAAAAAGAATTGAGGTTAAGAACATGCTTTCGGCATGTCTCAGAAGAGCTTTGCTGCTCAGTTTGAAGCGGTGTTCCATTTGTAACATTATAATTTTGAAAAGCACAAGTACTTGAAGGCATTGCAGGCACATAGATAGAGCTCAATCCAAGTGCGGTAGTTACTATACTTTAATAATATCACAATAATAATAGTAATAAACACATTAAAAATACTAACCCCTTGATTCCTACAAATAAGACCTGACAAAGAAGAATGAGGACTTTAATGTCTAACACAGTTTAACTTTGTTTAAATATTTGTTTGTACAACACACAATACAAATGCTCTCTCATTTAAGAGGTGAGAACAATGAGGAACAGGAAAAAATTAAATAAGGAAACATGAATATGAGGCAAAAGAGAAAAAGAGAAAAAGATATGCAATGGCAGAAAAAAGCATGTTGTTGAAAATGTTCTTTAAAGTTGGTTTGTAATTCCATTCATCGTCATTTATCTGAATTACAAATGGGGAATGCTCCAAAAGCATTTTAAAAAGACCAAGGAATTATGCAGAAAGTTTACTGTAGTGACTTAATAAAATAAACATTATTAGAAGAATATACATATACATACACATACAATACGATGACATTACTGTGCAATTTAACTCAAGGTGAGATCAAGCCAGTTTTCAATAAATGTTTACGGATCACCTGTGAGAAACAAAACCAGCAGGTGATCAATCCAGCAATAAAGATTCGCTCTGTGCACCTTTTACATACTTGGCACTGATGCAAATACAGTCCTTCCACACATGATATCTCAATTCACTTGAGACTTCTGAGACATGTGATGGCAATATGCTGGATCATGATGATGTCACACAGATGATTTAAATGTTGTCCCAGGGTCAACATGATGTTGCCCCTAAGGACATCAACCACTTGGTAAAAGCCCAGATGTCACTTGGCAATGACATTTTTCTTAAGAAATTACAGTTTTTAATTAAGATCCATCTTTCATTATGAGAACACCTTTAAAGTGAAAAAAGGACTTTAAAGCGGTCCTTTAAATATTCACCTGCTGTGAGGAGATAATGGAAATATGTCTCTCCACCTGTCACAAGATGTGGAGAAATGAACTGATATAGAGAAGCGATTTACCAGATAGCATTGGAGGTGAGATGGCCAGTGGGAAATCATCAGTTGGAAACTAATAAAATTAAAGCTTTACAATGACACAAGCAATATGAAGAAAAAAAACATGCACCAGAGATGTCTTCATAGATGAATTACTCACACTTACACACCTTCTGGGCCGTATATTTCTTTTAATGATAAAGGGGAATCCTTGGATTAAATATATTTAAGTATATAAGTATAAATTACGTGAAATACCTCTCCTGGGTCCAAATTGTCTGTGTGGTTCTTCTTCTCACTCACTGATAGCATGAGCTCCAGGCGCTGCGCCCTCCACGCGCTAGGCTGGCATGGTATCATCACTCTGATTTCCTGCGCCTGGCCATTTGCAAAAAGGAGAGATTAGAATTGCAAATGCTTTGGGAATACTTGCACACTAGATTATTCCACAAAAGCACGTTATGCTTTTTTATAAGCGTGTTACGTATACTGAGAAAATAAAATAGCCTATTAAACAGCCTGCCCTTATGCGTTCGTAACGAAGCCTCAGGTTTCTGACACGATTCCGCGCCTCTGTGGCCTTTAATTGAGCAATAATTTGTTTTTGACGATCACATTCAGGTGCCGCTGAAGATGGTTTGCACATCCCGCCGGATTTTTGAGCAGTCAGATGTACGCGCGCCCGCGCTCCCGCCGCCGCCATCCATATCTGCGCATCTTTAGACGGCTCATATGCTTGTAAACGAGCTCGTTGCTGAGGGCACATCTTCACAGTTTTCCCTCTGTCAAATTGTCGTCCTGCCATCTTTCTCTTGCACTTTAGGTCACTGTCGTCAGCGGTTGATCAAGAGCAGAGGCGAAATGATCTTAAAAACAAGAGGTGGTACATTTCTCTCTAAATTGCGTATTTATGTCAAATCTAAATTTTCTACTGTTCTACATTATTTTTAAATAATAGAAAAAGTTATTCACGATATATATAAAAGTAGCTATTTTAAAACTTTTACCTCTTGTAAGTTCCTCTTTGGCCGCTAAGGTAAACAGAAAGTGCTTACTGATGTTGTCATAGTGAACTTCTTTGTCTTGTAAACAAACGCAAGGAACTTCTAAACCTCAAAAGTCAAATCATTAAAACTAGACTGCAGTCTTATTCCACTGTAGTTTGTCTGTCAAACTTGACAACAGCTTGCAACATAGGCTATTATAATGTTTTGATTTTTTTACTATAATAAATTATTATGGTAATCCTTTAGTGTCACATACAAAAAAATCTGTGTTTTTAAAAGTCAATTTCACTTCATAATTTCAATAATTTACTGCAAAAGATTTTACTGTAGCCTACTTTTAAGTTAATCCTATTAGTTTCTTAACAGTTTTTATTACATAACCAAATATGATGTTACTCTGAAACTATCACTGACTATGTACATGATCTTATGACATTTTTTTAATTATGAAATTGATCAAGTGTACATTAACCATATTAAAGCATTCTAAAAGAAGAGGTCTGTATGTTATACAGTGAAGCTATTGGTTGGGTATGTTTCTATGAAGGGAGGGGCAAGCAACTGGCAGGAGTCCCAGCTTCTCCTTACAACAGGTACTGTGAAGATGAGGGAGGAGACGCACAGTGCCTGCTCTCATCCTGGGGCCCATTTCTGAAAGGAGGTTCTGTTAAAACTCAGAATATTAACCCTGAAATGAGAGAAACTCTGGGTTTTCCGTTTCAAAATGCGAGGTACATCAAACTCGAGAGAGCGGGGTAAGTCAAACCCGCTTCTAAAAGAGAGGTCATTTATACTCAGTCAACCACAACTTACGATGTAAACCTATCCTGGTCGGAAACAGGTTTTCTTTGGTAAACCCAGTTTTTCCAATCTCCTCCTCCTTTTTAAAGTCTAAGTGGTGTATCTCATTGATTCATTCATTTAATACACGCATTCATGGCACACATTTTCATAACACAGAGACCATCTCAGTGACAAAAAAATGTCATGGTTTGTGCGGACAGAACCCAAGTGCAGACATAATAATTTTTAATTTCTGTTGTTTCATTCATTTATTTGTTCATTTACTGATTAATTTATTGGTTTATTGATATATTTATCTATTTATTAATTTGAACTTAAGTCATTTTCAGCACATGAGTAAACCAAAGTGTGCCTCGCTCTCAATCACTTTCTGCAGCCATGTTGCTGTTTTTGGAGCCATACTTGCCATGGTAAATCGTAATATCTGAGGTCCATTGATCATGGATTGTTTTAGATGTGGTGCAAGCGCTTAACTCAAGGTAAACCTACCCAGAGTTGATAGAACTAACTCACATCAGCTCAAAGTTTCGCTTCTCTGTGTAAATCAACTCAGAGTTCACACTTTAACTGGGTGTTGGTTGAACCTCCTTATTGAAACAAGGCCCTGTTCCTCAAAGAGTAAACAACTAAAGACACGATTTAAACATACACGCACTTCCTGAAAATGTACTTCTGTACATACACCTGCACCACTTTTATCTCGCCTCCCCCCGCTGGGACATAATTGGTTCACTGCACGCTCTGGTGCAGGGAAACTGCACTGGCTGCTCTTGTTTCCATGCTATTAACATTGATCTCTGAGTGCTATTCAGAGTTCAAGGATCTCCATCACTATGGATCCCGTAGTACTAAACTAAACTACTTTTGTGATCTCTACAATCTGATACAGATTTGCGTCGATTTTCATCTCTTTTTGGGTCTGTTTATTTATTCAAGAGTTCTATCGGTTATCCAATGGTAATTCAAAAAAATTAAAAGTATGTACTGTTTTGGTTCTGGAAAAATATATGCATTTTAGTATGTATAATAGCAAAACAATATGCACGCACTGGGACATAATAACAGGAAACGGAAATGGCCGTTGTTGCCTGTGTAACCGGGCCCAAGTAGAGCTCCTAACAGACTACGCCACCGGGGACAAAAGCCCAAGGAAACCTTTATTAAGTGTTCTTGTACAGACACACAGGTTCAGTAGCAAATAGTGCAATACAGACAAATACGATAGAATCGCTTTTTTGAACAACCTCACAACAATGAGAGTCAAGAAGAATGAAAAAATGTCTTAATGTCTAATTTGAGAATGATCATTAAAAGGTCACTCCTCGAGGGACTTCATTGCAAAAACATTTCACGAGTTTGCCTATGCAGATAATAACTATACTGGGATAGGGATGCTTGTAGAATGTAGAGAGAATGCAGGTATTTGTAGAAAGCTTTTCTAGTGCTGATCGGTTAGATGCTGTGATTGCTGATAGCTGACCAGCCGGGGTGATTATCAGCTCATGCTCCTCCCGACTTATTTACTAATTAAAACATCATTTAAAACTCCTGCAAACCAGGTTCAACCTGATGAAATATAAACCACAGGAGGAACCAGACCTGGGAGAAGAGAGAGACAAGAGCACAGGTCACCGGGCCTCAAACCAGCATTTAAGCACACACCACTGCACAACACTACAAAAGATATAAATGCAGTAAATCATACAAGCCACACTACACACACTATTAGTTCGATGCAGTTAAGACCTCCTCACGGCACCACACAGTGAAGACAGGAGGAGACCCAGAAGACCTTCATGGACAGATAATCTCACACAGGCTGGTCTCTGCAACAAAACAAAAGAAAAGATAAATAAATGAAAAAAACAATCGCGGTAATACACAAATTTACTGGTTGGCATTAAATAGGGGTTGGCGTATACTTATCTCAAGGATTAAATTTACAGAACGAGACCAAATGAACAAAATATAAAAGAAAATCATTAAACAGACAAATCATAAGCAAAACAGCATAGCTTAAATAAAACGCCCAGGCGCGAACATCAAAAGTCCACTTATATACAATATACTGGTACCACTTATGTGTCTTCCGCAGAGCCAATGTCATTGAGCAAGGCCATAATGGCCTGCCTCCGGAGAAGATCATTGACCTTTAGAAAGAGAACAGATAGGGTGATGAATAGACCAGGAGGAAAAAAGCGTTTGTTAGAAATAATTTGTCGAAGAGTTGAGAATAGCGTAGCTTAACTTGACACTTAAATTGTACTCACTCTTGATGCTTTGGAAAATCCCAAGTCCACAAGTCAAAATGAGGTCTTTTTAAATTTAATTTCCTTTAATTACTGCACTTATCTCTCAAGAAGCAGTGACAAATGAAGCAATCTTTGCAAACTAATGCCTGCAATTGTGAAATGTGCAAATGAGTCCCTTGGGGTGAAATGTGACCTTCACAAGAGTTCTGTGAAAAATTGTGTGGATTCTGGTCGTGAGTGGGTTTGCCATTGTGACACTTCTCTTTGACATCTACCCTGCTAAAATCTCATACAGGCCACAAGCTCCAAACGACTGGGATACCAATGCAGAAAATATGAGGGGTGTGGGAAAAAATGTGGTCGACATGATACAAATAAAGTCTAAGCCATCTGCTCTATGGCCTTGGCATTGAAAAGCTGGAAGGTGTCCAGATTTCACTTTCTGTTTGCTCTGGAATGCAAGTGATGACAAATATAAGGACAGACAAGGTCTTAAGTTATTTTGTGAGAACCCAGACACATCACACTCATTGGAGCTGTCAGCCTTGGGTCTCAGCCTGTCTCTCTCTGTCACACCCGCTGCACATTTCTCAGAATAATGAAAACATTGCTTTAATGAAAGTAATATAGAATTGTAATTCTAATGTTGTTGAGTTGCATCCCAAATTATGTACTAGGCAGGACTTATTGCTTTTATAAAATGGTTATTACATAAGAGTAGCAAGGTTTCATTAAATAAAATTACTAAAATGATGTTTAGGCGGTGTAATGCAGTCAGCCGTCATAAATCAGGGTATTTTATAACGACTTAGATCTCTGCTCAGCCAATCAGAATCAAGGACCAGAACTGACCGTTTTATAATATAAAATATGAGCTTCTTCTATGAAAATGCACTCCTTTAGTGTATGAGTTTTAGAATGAAAGTGAGGTCCCAGATGGAAAGTCATTCACAGTTTTCTGTCTGAACATTTAAATGAGTAATCAAATGGATATGCCACTAGTGTTAATATCTTTAGCTTGTTGTGCGTGAGATGGCATTGTTGTTTGGTGAAAATGTGTTTTTTCAGCACAATACGTATAGACAGTTAGACGGTTTCCTCTAATGCAGGTGCCTGGTCTGAAGTTAACTCCCAGTTTGTTTTCGGTTATGGGTCTGGCTAGTGGCTAGTAATGTAACAATTTATTTTATATTTAATTTATATTAGTATTAATTTATATAAATATTTTATTGAATATTAATTGTATTAAAAATACTTTTTTGATTCTTTGCCGTAATTTAACTCTTGTTTATGTTGTTGCAACTGAAACCGTCTGTACTTGGGTGAGAGTGAAAGTTTTTACACTTCAATAGAAATTAAATAAATCTTCCTAATAAAGTAGTAACCAATTTAATGTCCTTGATGTGCTGACTGTCTCATGGACACAGCAGATGTTTCAAATAAAACTTTTTGCTAAAATTATTTGTAACACAGTTCAAAGTAAGGAAGTAACTTCTGGAACATATTTTGCTAAAATACACTCAATGGCTGTGTAAACAAAACCCTTTTTGCCTCATCAAAAACAGCTATGCTCACAGCAACCCGTTTTGGTGCATGTCTCTAAATGATAATGAGTTACAGCGCACCCCACACATGTGTAGTACTGCCATGGCAATGGTTTGCCTAAATTCTGTTTCCTGAATGCCTCTGCGGTTTGTTTCGTCTGAAACGTGTAAAATCATTCGTCTGGAGACAAAAAAATCTGTCACAGCAAACACGGCTGACATTGTGTGTGTATGCTTGCCTAAAATCCACGGAATGCGCACCTAAAGATCTCAGCGGAATAACGTGGATTTTAGTGCTTGTCGTTGACAAGTTATAATGTTACATACACATCCTGAGAGTATAACTAGTATGCTGTGACGAATGATTTGAGACGTTTAAAATGAAGCTACCCGCAGTGTTCCCCCTGTTCAATAGCAAAACAAACAGCTTGCTGAACATATTAACGCACATAATGTAATAACATATATTCAGCTAAACTCCAAGTGCCTATTTGCCAAATAACATATAAATATAAAGCAACTTTAACACTGGCTTTGAATGTTCTATTTAGCCCGTGACTTACTTAGCTCCCTTCCCTATCATATGCTAACGTTATCCTCCTATATATATGGTATATGTATGTCATTTCAGAATGTTGATAAATATTTCTCACATCAGCAGCTTTGTCTAGTTCAGTTGGTCTCGATCCCTCTTGAGGAACAACCTGTTTGGTGTGAACCCAGTGTAACAAGTGTCCTATACACCATGATATGTCACACTCATCACTAGAGCACTGATGGGGTGTGAAACATAAGACATTTTTTATAATTTCAGTTTTTTGCATTCATTAATTTACTGATTAATTAATTTGTTTATTGGTACATTGATCTATTTATTAATTTAAACTTAAGTCATTTTCAGCACTTTGAAAAATCCACTGTATGTAGAGCGGTAAGGAAAGTGTGTCTCACTCTCAAGTGCTTTCTGCAGCAATGTTGCTTTTTTTGGTGCCGTGGCGAATCATAATATCGGAGCTCCATTGATCAAGGCTTTTCATAGTCGTGGTGCACGTGCTTAACTCAAGTTAAGCCTACCCAGCGTTGATTGAACTAGCTCAAATCAGCTGTTCTAAAACCAAAAACTCAAAGTTTCTCATCTTATAACATTTTAACTCGGAGTTGGTTGAACCTCCTTGTTGAAATGGGCCGCTGGTGTTGTGCACACATGCACAATCATGCTTTTCGACTATCAATCAACGGTTGCACTTTATTTTACAGTACGTGTACCTATAGTGTACTTACAGTGCTGAGAAAGTACTGTGTAGTGAGGTTTAGGAGTAGGTTCAGGGTTTGTACCTAGTTATTACCCAGTTATTATATTAACTGTAAAAAGAAAAAGATATGTACATGGAAAACAGGTCTGTAAAATAAAGTGCTACACATTAGACTATAGGCAAGACAAGACCAATCTGATTCAACTATGTAAATCCTTAGTCGAGGACCCCTAATGGATAATAAAGAAAATACAACCAATACGGTTATTTTTTGGATTGTATAGCACCTATGTATTGTGTATATATATGTGCATGCATACATATAGAGGATATTGATTATTTTGAACATAGAACAGGAATGATGATGTTGTGAGATGTAAACATCTGCCTCTAGATGCAAGGTAAAATTGCACTGAAATCCTATAAATTGTGTAATAGCTTGTGTAAATTCAGGCTTTTGAATGTGTTTCATCTTCCTCTAATCTCTTTTTCTCTCCATCCAATGTTGAGATATCTGTGTATTATCTCTTTATCTTGATAGCTGGCTTAGTGTTGAACCCATCAAGGGGTCAACTGCTGCTAAGCAGGGCCTTTGGCATCTCTTTGTGTCTTAGCACACGCTTTTTCAGCACACTTGGCTTTGCCAGTGCCATTTTGAGTAGCCATTTATGTGGATGGATAGGTCAGAGAAGTGAGAGCATTTAAAAGGAGAATAGAGTGCCTCAGTGGCACGCAGAGGAATTTTAAGAGTGAAATTCGATCAGGGAAGATGATGTGGTCTGTCCTCTTGTCACACTGTCTTGATTTTAAAACTCTATCCGTCTTGCCAGCTGCTCCTATAATTTAGCTTGTATGTGTCTGCCCTTGTATATGTGTGTGTGTTGGAGTGCGGGTAAGATTATTGCACAAAGATTAGGAGCCCAGAGATTGAGTTTCTGGTGCTGTCTCAGACCAGATGCAGCGTCTTGGACAAATGTAAAACTGAATCCATATATTGCAAAAGTTATTGTCCAGAAGGTGATATCTTTTCCCCTTTGTGGAAGAGAAAAGTGCAGGTTGGGTTGAGGTGCTTCTATTGTCTTTCGGTTGTTGATACTATAGTTAGTATATCACTATACAAGACATACACTCACTCAACATCTTGCTTGTGGCCTTAAATGAACTTAGATTTAGAATTTCTAGGCTATATTGCTGATATCTTCTGCTTCATACTTCTTAAAAAGATACACAGTGTGTGATATTATTCATGTTAAAGCATACGAGTTATGTGCTAAAGTTTAGTATCTACTAGGTTTGCTCTAACCTCCTGCTTTTATTAAGAGCTAATGTAATAATCACAATGCTTGCTTCAAACAGTACATATTCTACGAATGTACAGTATGTTAAACACATTCAACTGCTTTATTTGCAGGCTTCAGATGTGTTCCCTATGTTGAAACACTGCAACATAAACATGTGCATATCGTGATGAGATGCAGTAGCTGACGGAAAAGATGGGTAAATGGCAACTGATGGTAATGCTTAAATGCATTTCTAGTGGTGACTAAAGAACTAAAGAACATTTCATCAGTGAAGTCTGTTACTATGCAAAGATAGAGCTCTCTCTATATATGTACAGTAGCATTTTAAAGGGTACCCCTACTATGAAGACTTGTTTGGCTTAACCAATTTGAGCTTACATTGGCTCATGGTCATTTTTGTTAACTAAAATAATAAATTTACATATTTACCAGACGCTTTTATATAAGAAGCGATTTACATTGCATTGTACTGCACATTTGAATATGTGCAATCCCCTTGAAATGAACACATGACCTTGGCATTGTTAGCGCTATATGCTTTTATTTATAAGGCAATTTTTACATTCTTTGTTTAGTTTGAGGTGCAAACAATATGATAAAAAAACAAATACTAAAAACAAAATTAAAACGAGTTAACCTTATATTGTGACATTAGAAATAAACATAAATATTAGAATGACAAAGCATGTAACAAATAGGAAAATTAACATAAAAACGAAGTAAAAAACTAAATAAAAAAGACTAATTTAAAAATTAAAAGACAAAACCATCTTAACTCTGCTACATAAAAAGGAAAAAAACTGTGAAAGGACATGAACAGCATAGACAGACAGGAACTCAAATCAACTCAACCTTATTTATATAGCGCGTTTTAGAATTGTCATTGTTACAAAGCAGGAGTACATGAGACACATTGAATATAAGTAAAACAACTTAAGGCATATACCTGTAAAATCAAGAAAAAGGTGAACACAACAAAAGACAGATATACAAATGCTCCACACACACAATATGCAAACATACTTACACACATTGACATAGACGCACACACACACAAACACACTCTCACACACGCACACAAACACACTCGCACACACACACACACACACACACACACACTCGCACACACACACACACACACACACACACACACACACACACACACACACACACACAGTGAAAGCACACATTGGCGATAAAGGAGAGAGAACCACAGGTCAAATATTAAACAGACTATAAATTCTTATATGCAATATTAATTATGTCTAATTTCTGAATTCTAAAGCAGCCCCCCCGGCCAGGCAGAAAGTGCAAAACAATATGCAAACGGTGGTGAGGAACCCAAAACTCCCATCGAGAAAAAAAAACTCAGGAGAACCCAGGACCAACCAGGGGATTCCAGTTCCCCTCTGGCAAAAGCTGCTGCCTCTGCACAAGCTCAACAGTGCTTGCACAACAAGGCTAAATAATAATAAAAAAAAGAAAACTTAATTTAATATTTAACTTAATAAGGTAAATGATAGGAAGCGATGGGGATTAGAGAGGGCAGGATTGGGAAAGGATCACAAGTGATGGGTTGAACTCGGGTCGCCTGAAAAGCAGTTGGGTTACATGTCTAGTGCACAGTCCACACGGCCACAGCTTCCTTTGAATTTGTATGGCTTCATTAATGTTTGAGTCACAATACGTGACATCATAAAGTTGCAACCCAAACCGGGTCTCAGGTTACAGTGATGTTAACATCTTTAGATCAGTATATTGTGAGATGTCACACAGAAGATGAATTTGATACAAAGTGTCTATGTATCAATAGCATTTTGCGTTTCAGTTCAGTTTACTGGTGAATAGAACCCTTATGGTTGTTGGGCCAATAATGGCAACCTCCAAAGGTTTAAATGAGTATCACATGTTCAGGTGATGTATAAAATAATGATTTAAAGAGTTTATTATAGTATTAGAACATCTCTTTTACGCCAAATAATGCAGTCTCATTTTATGAAGAATGCAATCCCATAATGCATTATGATAAGCTAAATAATACCTTGAACAAGTTACATTTTTTTAAGATAGTAATTTAACACTAAAAGATAAAATGTACATCCCATCCCATTTTATCCCATCTGACCATTCCACAATACCTTTATTGAAGTCATTTGCGACTGGAGTCTCCTGTTTGCTTAGCACATGGAATGTTGTTTGTATAGTGAGCAAAGTTCACTAAGTAGAGCATTCAATCATATTTAAGGCGGCATAAAAGGTGTCACGGTGAGGGGACAGAACATAAACTAGATATAGGGGAACACTAACAACGGATAACAACACTGGGATAGGGACGGTCAGGTGACGGGACTCAAACACTAATGGGCACAGGTTGGACAGGTGAGAGGGATGAACACAAATGGGAGCTGACGGAGATACAAGTGGGCGGGGCTAAAAGACGCGACAACGGAGAGAGAGCATGGCATTGCAAAAACAAAACAATGGCATGCTCTTTCACCACACAAAACACATAGGTATGTCATGATCCTGCCACAAGACTCGAAAATACCATGATAGAAGGCAGCTGCCCACGTAGGCAGTAGGCATTTTAGAACAAAGACTATATGCCCCAGTATACTCTTAAAAAGAAACTACTAGGAAACAAAACTACTGAGACTTGGAGACTTTGGTTTTTCATTTCGGCTGCAGGGAGGCTTCAGCTTTGAGCTTTAGGTGTACTTTGCTTTTAATGATTTATATTGCCCTTCACCGAGCCTGAGGTATTGATATTGAGGGGGGGGGGTGGGGAATGGTTTGCTTGTTTGGTGTGTTAAACCTTTGAGCTCTCAAGGCTTCAGCACTGTCTAGTATTCAACAGCTCCCAGAACAAATTTCAGTACTGTAGCTCCATAATCCGCCTCAATTTATGATCGGGACTGCTTAGCTCTGTCCCTGGAGATCTTCTTTTCTGCAGAGGTCCAACCCTAGTGTGATACTTTTACCTTTAAAATATAAATTTTCCATTTACAATTTTCTAGCAACCGTTGACATCTTTATTATATGGTTAACATTCTTTTTTTGGCTAGAGCTATACAGGATCATCCTGAAAACATGAACATCTTGAGTTTTGCCAATTTAATTGGGTTTCACCAAACACTCTTTGACATTTTGAACATGTGTAGTTTTACATGGATCAATACAATGAGGAGAAGACATTTTCATGGCACATGCAGAACGATAAGAGCGCAGATGTATTGTGTTGTGCAAGAGATTCAGAGTTGTGGAGTAGTAATTGCAGATGATGTGTGGGATTATTCCGTGCTAGAGAGAAACGGAAATAGCTGAAGTGAAACATTGCCAAATGGGTGTTTAAAGAGAAGATTAATGTAGAGTGCACAGAGGCAACGATTACAGCTGGAGAGAAACAAGCACTGGCTGGGAAAAGCTCAGACAGACAACACTGATGCCAAAAATGCCATTTCACACTTGACAATTACCATTCAAGTGATAAAATGTAAAAATATATTTTTTAAATAGTGGCAAATGCTCTTTGATATTCACACTGAATGAGAGTTTTAACAGTATATGCATATTTTAGAAATTCTTCCAGTCAAAAAGTTTCATGAGAAGTTTTTGGGTTGAACCTCTTTTCATTTCAAATTTTCATGACTTTTTCTGTAAAATTAAAAAGAAGATCATTTGAAGAATTTTGGTAACCAAACACTAACAGTAACCATTGACTTGCATTGGTTTTGTATCCGTACAACAGAAGTGATTTAGTATTTTGATTAAAATGGCTGGGACCTTTAAAAAATCGAACTGCTGCATGCAAGCTTTGGTTATCATCTATCGTGGTCCCGCCCACTGTGTGATGTCCTTTGTCCAAAATCGCACTCTACATTTAAATGTTCAGACTGGCTGTGGCATCGCTCAGCAATTTAGCGTTCAATGTGGACAGGCAAATTCTCAATGCCCTCCCCCAACCCCACAAGTACCCTACCTCCAATCCTATCCAGTCTCTACTGGTGAAAGGAAAGTCATCCATCAAGGTGTTGCTAGGAAACAATCTATTTATTGAAGCCCTTTGCTCTATCTCAGTTTAGTTTCGATAAGTGACGTCCTCTAACATCACACACGGTGATGAGAGCTGGCCATAAGACATCACATGGCCTATCCTTCGTCCTTCATCAACAACATTTTTACGGTGTTTGTGTTACTATTTGGTGGCAGTTCGAGTCACACACCATTAGAAACTTTATAGATGGACATGTCTCTTTTATGTTCAATCTATATTTGACCAAAGATGATGGATGTTTTTAATACTTTCTGAATGTCCCTTACTTCTGATGAAAGTTTATGTGGAAAAACAAACCGCTTACAGTATGTGCCTTGAAAAACAATGCTTTTCTTCACCTTGCTGCTGTTACAAGCAATTCCTCTACTTGCGTTTATATAATGTCTTGTAAATGTAAAGAATGACTTCGCTGCATTAAAACCACTACGAAAGACTGTGCTTGTTAGTAAAAATGCTCTCTTTGATTATGTGGCTGTCTCTTCTGCTTATGTAACATCTGTTTTCCTTTTTTATTTTCAGACTTGAGTCCTTGTGTGTGTTTGTGCAGCAATATGTTATCAGACAGGTGATATATGACCCTGCCTCACACATACTCATAACGTTTTATCTTTCTCTGTTGAGTAGCTGAGTTAAAAGCATTTTTATACGTCCTGGCCAATTTAAAATGGTAAATGTACCATAAAAACATGTTTTACTGCTACTGCCACTTTTACGTTTTTGTGCTACTGCACAAGTAGTATTGTTCCTTAGTAATGAAGGTACTGTTAGCATGAATTGATGTGTTTAATAAGTTATAACACCTCAATAACAAGTTTTATTTTGCAAGTGGACACGAACCTCATAGTGTGTGGCTCAATGACATGTTATTTATTCTAAGCCATTTTTTCTAATTGTTTGATTGTTTGCTGCCTGGCAGGTACTTATAAAGATGAAAGTCCCATAGACTTACTGTGACAACCCAGTATCACGCCATAGCGTGAATCATACACGCCAGTCTGCTCGAAAATGTATGAAGGTGGAGTAACTGTAGAAGAACAAGCCGTTTTTTGCATTTTAGCATGTTACCAGACCCCACCCCTAAACCTAACTGTTTGTATATTATATAATATAAAACACAACACATAACAGGCAGATACAGCTTCAGATGCTATTTATTCAAAAAGTACAAATATTCCAAGCGTTCAGAGGCCAAAGAACAGCGATTCCCTTTTCTCTCTGCTGTAAAACCGGTTCCTGTTGCGTACAAATAAAAAAAATTGCCACCAGAAAGTCAGCTTCGATTGTGAAACGGCATTGGCTCTCGTGTGTCTCGTGACTGTTTGCGTCATTGCGTTCACTTACGTTTTGAAACGCAATTGGCTGTCCAACTCCGATTGTGTCTCAAACCTTGCAGGGGCACAGGCATCTGTGATTAAAACAACTGTGATGCTGACACAATCGTACGGCTATAACAGACTCGGAATGCAACGCAAACTGTTCATAATGATGTGTGTTTTAATAAATGCCCGTGGCTGATTTCTATTTGCTTGATTTTTAATCGTCGGATGGTGGGCAGTTTACGGTAGGTGTGGGGTTAAGTGCTGTAAAAAAACCTGTACAGTGTTGTGACGGCAAAAATGTAGAAAACAAACTGTTAATAATATGTTATTTTATGTTATCAAAATTTATATTCATAATTTAAAAAAGCCTAAGAGATTTATCGTCGTTGTTCATTTTTTTCATTTTTTCTTTTTTTTTAGATGTCACACCATAGGACAAGTGCGGTTTATTTCTTACCCAAAAAGTGATAATATGTGGTTTTTGGTGGGCAGTCTTGAATTCACCAGTAAGAAACCATCTTGCAGACACCGTAGTAACCACATAACAATAACTTGTTCGCACAACCATGGATAAACAGTATATATATAGAACTAGATGCCTCATTTAAATACTCCAGACACATAGACGTGTCAGCTGCTTGGAATGGTCAACTGACAAGTTTGCTCGAATGCCACAACACTGTGCAGCCATGTGTGTGTAAACCACAGGGATTTGAATTCCTGAATGATGGGATACCCTTTAGTTGTTGTCGTGTAGGTTAACCAAATATAATAATTGAGTTTACCCAACAGTAGATCATTATTTTCATAATCATACAGGTGTATAACTATAGTATACCTGCAGATGCAGAATCAGCTTGTTGTTGAGTGTTAATGGACCGGTTTGCCGCAGTGCTGCCAGATCTGGGTATCAAAATCATTTATCACAAGTCTGATGTCTCTAGCCTCACAGAACTCAACATTCATGAATAAAATCATTTAAAGATTGACAGCTAAAATAACAACATCATCCCACTTCTAACCTGCAGAAAAAGCTAAAAAGTAATCCAATTCCTAGGGAAAACCGTGAAAAGGGGAAGACCTGCTCGCTCCAATATGTCGGACGACCTACGTATAGCGGCTCATAGCTATAATTGGGAATCTAGTTATTTATATCTGTACCCAAAGCACTCTTGTGATGTGGGGGTGAGTTACTGACATTCCTCTAAAAATTGTATATATTTATGATGTATATGTAATTGTCTCTCAAACAGTATTGACAATTATCATGATATTATTAAATAAAATTACTGATATTGTGTTAATTCTACACAATATCATATACACTCCTCTGCACGAATATCCGATTGTAAAAGCCTAGTCTCAATTCTCCTTCCACACTAAACCAAGGTCAAGCTCCTTCATAAATGTCTTCTCTTTTGTGTCTCATGAGCTTTGCGACTGCATCTACTATATATCTCGCCTGGAGAGGTGTCATGTCAGCCAGCTAGATTCTACCACCTACTTTACTCTGGTGAATTGACCAGAGTGAAAAATAGATGGCACTGGTTTAAAATACTCGGCGCAGGAGTTGTTTCACTAAGATTGTTTACAAGTCAGATGGCCGCCGTGCCGAGCCGAGCCGCTTACAGGGTTTGCAGTGGTGGCTGATTGAGTTTGATTTGTGTACCTTGGCATCTTTCTCTCTCTTCACCTCTCCCAATCTGTCAACTCCAGAACATCTCTCCATCTCCGGCCATACAGCACCTGTCACGCAGAGATAATGTTCGGTTATAATATTACCATAATGAAATGTTCGGTCAACAGGCGGCAACTTATTCTGCGTCAAAAAACATTTCAAGATATTCAACAGTGCAAACCATGAGAAATCTCAATCTGTTTTTTTTCCAAATATAAAGCGTATTTCATTGTATTGAAGTAACACTGTAAAATCAAATCGACTTATCTTTTTGAATAAAAAACACTTATTTTGCTGCATGTCTAGTTACATTTAAAATATGTCTTCTGATTTTCCCATAAAATCTCTAAAACCCTATAGAGGCAATGTGTTTACTTACTTGTTTATAGACAGTCGACGTGACATTTCAAGCTGTGATGGTAATGTCCTGTAGCACGGGATGCTAAACATCTAAAATGACATTCCTCCCATTCTTTATAATGCATTCAGTTTTACTAACTCATTATCTCTTTCCTCAAAAGTGATATTTGTTCTCATTTGTAAGTGTGAGTAAATTTTTACACTGCAGGACTTTTTCAATGAAAAGGGGGCCAGTGTTATTTTTTAACTACCCAGAATGCATTTCAGTGGAGCTTTCACTTTAGTCTTTAGTCTGCAGTCAGTCTATGGCCTGCAGGCAGTCGACGTGTTATTAAGTTTCAGTGCTCACACACCTGATTTAAGCAATTATCAAGTTGTTAAGTCAGATTTAGTTGGCTGTAAAACAAAACGTATTCTCTGGGCCAAGTTAGGCAACCTTGAACAAACCAATTCTTTCTAATCGCTGTCCAAAATGTTTCCCCGGAGCAGTTTTTGACCATCTGTAGAGTTAGCATAAACAGGGGAACATGTTTTGCATGCTAATTTATGAAACAATTAAGTGAAAGGGGAAAATCTTTTCAAGCTTTAATAAATGGTGAACTATTTGCCCAGGTTTAATGTATGTGTTTGCTAAGGACCGTAATGTCTTTAAAACATGTCAGACTTTGTACTTTTAAATGAAAAACAATTGAGACTAACACCGAACGCTTACCTAAAATGACTGTGAAACATTTGTTTTGTTTGTTTGTGGTTCATACTAATAGTGATATATTGAACACTGCTATTGAGTCATTTAACTTGTTTCTGAGAGTTGTGTTTGTAATGGGAAAGAGGTGAACGGTCTCTCAGGTCATTTTCGTGTTATCTGAAAACAGCCCATAAATGGCCTACAAATTACAGACATCAGGAATGAACTGGGGGATGTTTTCTCTGACAATTCATTGGAAAGGATTCTGGATGATATATTTAGAGGAGGAATTGAACATTTTCATCTGTTTCCTAAGGCAGCTGGCAGCTTCTCAATATTCATGTTGGATTGGTTTAGGGATGTTTTTACGTATCTCTTAACTGATTTCATATAACACATAAGTTTTATTTTGCACATGATACTTTGATTATTTCAATCCTTTGCCGAAATTGTCCCACATTAAACCTTCAAATAGAAAATTAAATCAAATGCAATTGTTGAGATGTTATTTAAGTTCAATAGTGACATTTATAAGAGGCTAAACTGGAAAAAATGACATGTTTTATGGGTGAGTAATCTCTTCCTCTCTTACACTCGGTATAATGTGCACTTTGTGCCAAGTCTGCAGTGCTGAAAAATATGCAGCTTCAGTTTTGTGAGCTCTGTGGCATCTCTAACTTCTGCTTGATCCGTCAAGGGAGATAAAACCTAAACGAAAGAAAATTAAAAAAAAACTTTTTAACAACTCAGTGCTTCTTAAATGGGAGGTCTGATGGAATTAGTATAGCTGTTTGTCACAAAAGACTGACTTAGCTTGACCAATCAGGGCTGGGTTTCCCAAAAGCATTGTAGCCTTCAGTTGATCGTAGCTCCATTGGTACGGAGAAACGGTACAAATATGGGGAAACGGAGCCCAGAGCATTTCAGAAGGAGGGTCTTCATAGAACCATGAACTCAACAGCCTGTGAGAATCCAGATTACTGTGTTAAACAGAGGTAAAATACTGAATGTAATATATAAAGTTTATTTTTAAATCAAAAACTGAACACCTATAATTTAATACATTATAAACATAATAAAAGCTTTGAAAAATATGACTCCTTTAAAACTGAAGAATGTAAGATGCAGAAGTTGCTAAAAGGTTTTTTCTTTCCTGTCAACAAGAATTGGAAGTGAATCATCCTGCATTTACAGCTTTGACATTTTGATAATGTTCTGTTCTAACAATTTCTGTTCTAAAGATTTTTTAGTGGTTACAATGACCTGCTGAAGGTGTAACTTGACATCTTCAACAATTCCAGTTTTCTACCACTGCATCTTTATACTGAATGTTTTTATGCTGAAATTTTTGCACATTCCGCTCAAAAATCTGACCTGTAAATGTGCCCTGGTTATTCTAGTTAGATTGAAGGTTACCTTCTCATTGACTGTGTTGGAAATCACAGCAGGGAATGTGCTTGAGATTACTTGAGATGTGTATAGTAAATAAGTAGATTTGTAGCAACCAACAATATTTGATCATCCAGCTTTGCAATATTGTGACCTTTGACCATAAAGCACACAAGATTAATTACAGGGATACTACTTGACCCTTTCTTCTAAGTTCTTGCCCTACTTTTTCTGTCTTGCTGGTCATATGATGAATGATGCATTGACACATCAATGTAAACGTAATGTTTTTTTGTCCTAACCAGCCATGATGGTGATAATAAACCTATTTGTAATGTGTTTTCACGCTACACTCCATCTGTCGACATAATTGATTACATCACCAATTACATTCCAACCTTTTATTTAAAGTAATTTTTTGGCGTTTGTGAGGCTAAGATGCAAACTCAGGTCCCACGATAGACCACTGCATCCCTCTAGGCTGTTGACTCCACTATGTGATCAACATGTTAACAATCATCATTTACAAAAAGCCCAATGACTTCAATAAATCTGTGATGAAACAGCCCTAGATGTTCATAAGCTAAAAAAGGCATCTTATTTTTCTCATAAAAAAAAAACTTTATTCAAGTTCTTCATTCTTCTTGTTTGCACCTTATTGCACAAGATGGGTTCTCTTATCTTCACCAGCATACTAAAATGTTCAGAAACTGCAGAATAGCGACTAAATAACATATTTTGTGTTCAGAATGTGGCAGTATTTTTTTTTTAAACTGACGTACTGTGTGTTATTTACTGTCATTTCAGCTCAACACGTATACACACACACACGTATAGACGCACACACCCACACAATGCTCAATGTCTGTATGGGAAGGTAATTTGCATGCCAACAATATAGTTTATGAATTACGTTATACACTCTATATTCCACTGCCATGACCCGTGCCTTCTCTCTCATAAGCACTGATTTTGTATTTTCCCTTATTCATACACATACCATTTATATCCCTATGGTTTCATCCCTAAACAGTTTTCTTTTGCTCTGCAAGTCACCATTGTATATTTTCCGGACTACCGCCTCCCCTAAACTCGAATGTTACATTGCTTTAATTTAAGAATAATTTATGAAGGGTTTCCAAAGACAATTCTCCAGAGATTGAATTAAGCAGGCCGGTCACGAGCCAACCTTGCTTTAAATGACGTCCCCTATCTCCAGTCACATTATCAGACCTCATGGTCAGTGGCTTTAGAACCCAATCCTATTCAGAGATTTTTGCTTTTAACCATGAGCTTTTCTTTGTGCCGTGAAGTGACAGGACTTGATTTTCTTGTCAGGGAATTGAAAGAGTATTCGCTATTTTGGACCAGTTCATTTTAGTCATTTAGTGGAATGCATATTAAAACCCCAAAGTTGATGCCATTTGAATATTAAAGAGAGTTCAACCAATTCAGATGATTTGCCTTCCGTGCTGTATATCATTCCATGTTGAAATCGAAAGCGAGGCAGAGGCGGGAAGAAAACCGGAAGGACATCAGAATAGACTGCAATGGTTTGGACTACCATCGAGTGTCTGTGACATGAATAAACAAATGATGCGTTTAAAACAACGTTACAGTAGCTTTGTGTTTGTGCGGATGAAACCCGCTTATGGCATTTTAAACAATCACTAATATATGATGGGACAGCTGAAATGGTCAAGTAAAACAACTCGTGTGACATGCATCCTATGCTTATATTTTCACTTTTAAGGACACAAATTGCTAAAATATCTCATTGGTAGTCCAAACCATTTCAGTCTATCTGTCCTTACCCTGTTTTTCCCACCTCTGCCTCGCTTTTGATTTCTACATGGCGACGGCGGGAAATCAGTCTATCTGTCTTTGTTCTCTGGAACACAAGTTTAACTAATAATTCATTTTTGTTTATTAGTTAAGGGGATGCTTCACCACAAAATGAAAATTTGTCATCATTTACTAACCTTTGTGTTGTTCCAAATCTGTGAAAATTTGTTTGTTGTCATGAACACGGATATAGATATTTAGGAGAATGCTTAAAACCAGACATGTTTTGGCCGCAATTGACTTACATAGTAGGAATACAGAAAATGAAAACTTGAGAAACAGGACAAGTTAACAGAAAAGATGTTGTGTTTTTATTCCGACCTTAAATACTGCAAAGAAGAACAACAGTATTGTTTGTTCATGCATTTAAGAAAGGTTTATTTGATAACCTGGATTTCTATCACAGTTTTGAAGTGCCTTGTCATGCTGTCAGTCTTTCACATTGCTGTTCGATGTCTTTGTCACTCCATTTTATTGAAAAAGAACAAACACTAGACTTGAATTGCCACAATCTAGAAAAACTGGTTTGAAATTTCAATTTGTAATGGTCTCTTAATTTTTTCCGCTGCTTTATATGTCCCTTTAATGTAATACCTGTAGATGTTTTGATGTTTGAATATATAGCCTGTTAAGAAATAAAACTCATGGATTTTGACAAGAGTGAGAGGATGTTTAATTAAAAGCATGAAGTCAAAAGTGGATGCACGGGCTCTACATTACTTCACTGTAAAAAATATCTACTTGGTTCTACTTAAAATCATAAGTTAAGCAGCTGCCTCAAAATTTCAAGTAAAAACAAATGGATTAATGAATTGTTTTAACTCATTATTTTAAGTCTTGTTAAACTGTGAATTGCCTTCTGTGAGTCAACATGACTATACAATTATTGTTGTTTCAACTTTGCTATGCAAGTTCAAAATAAAGTGAACTCATTAATGAGCATTCTGTTCACTTATCCCCATTAGTGGGTTCAACTTAGTAATTTAAATTAAGTAATGTCTTTGAATTAGGGTATCAAGTTAAGATGATCTAAAAGAACGTCTTGTTTTAACTTAACAATTAATTATAAAAACACAAATTTGAGTACAAAACTTTTTTTTTATTAAAACCAATGTTAAGCCAATACAAGCTATACATAAACACTTCAATCATGAAATCATCTCAAACTTGTAATCAATACCAAACTTCAGTTGGGTGTGGGTCACATAATGAGGCTAAGATAAATAGAAGGGTTGTGTGTGAGCTTACACTATGAGGGGACATCCCAAGCAGACTCCACAAGTATTTCTCAGTGTGTGTATAGAAGGTGGATGATGGGAAGTGTTTCCTGCAGTTGTCTGCAGTGCCTGTTGTCAACCAAAAAGTTGGTCATGCTGAATGTAGGCTAGATAGACCAATAGACACATACAGCAGTATAGATATCTATATTCAGCACCTCCAAAAAAAAAAAAAAAAAAAAAAAAAAATCACAGCCTAAGTTTTTTATCATTGTTATTGCTGTGGGACCTAATGAGGTTAAGTTGACTGATGATTACTGCAGGAAACATCTCACCTTCTATATGCACGTGCACACCCCTCTGCTTGTCATATGCCCATTAGGTCACCCAAAGCTGTACTGAACACTATTCATATTCACCCAATAGAAAATACATTCTTTTAAAAGCATTAGCTTTTTTCCTTACAACACTGAAATATTGAACAGGTTTTAAATGTAAACATTTAAAAAACCTTTTAACATTAATCTCACAGATCCAGCTAACTTATACCAAAAGCTGTGCTGAACCCCAAACACAAACAAATCTAAAACTTCAGACTGCAGCTGGTTGTTTTCAAATATTTGAAACTTGAATACAGTATACTTTTGACCCCATTATTTGAACAATATTCAGCATTAAATGTTTTCAGTCCAACAAAAAATCAGGGCTCCTCTCCTGTTTGCTTAAGTGCTTTTGCCTTCAACTTTGGTATGCATGTCAACAGAAACAAATGAAAAAAATGAATTCCAATTCTATTCTCGGGTGGGGCATGGTTTACAAATTATATCTCAGGAGCTTCTTTCTCGGATGCCGTGGACTCTAGCAGAGGCTTGATCTGTGCCAGATCGTACCCTCTGAAGGAACTCAAAGGAATACTTCATGGATCGTGGATACTCAAGGTTAACGCAGTAGATGATCCCCAAAAGCATGGCAAAGCTGGATGGCACATCCTTGAAGTTGTGAAGCACAACAGTCTCCTCAACCACAACTGCCACATTGAAGACCTCACGTGAAAAGGCATCCTGGTTGTCACCTTCATAGCCTATCAACAGGCCAAGTTGCATCCCCTCCATGGCTGCAGCCAGAGTCTCACCATGGGCCTTGAAAAGCAGAAATAAAAAAATAGTGTGAATGTTTGGGTCAAGAAGTACATGCTCTGCAAAGCTATTTAAGTCTCAGTGATCATAAACCTTGTTTTCAGGCTAATAATATAGTCTTCTTGGGCTTTCAGTTGTGAGTGTGCATGTTTGTAGGTGCAATATTGGAAGGTTACTGCAAGGGTGAAAACTTCAGTGTCCTCTCAGATCTGGGAAAGTGTATATTCATAGTCTTTTCATTGGCTTGTTTGTAGATATTGTAGCAATTTTGTCATGCAATTTCCGGTCAATTTTCCCCCGTTCTTACGGAACAAAGAGGCTGATTTTAGCCCAGCGCAGCCTGTCTTAAATTATTTATTAATGCTGCAATATCCCATAAATCACTGCATCACTGCATTGTCCGTTGCTTTTTTGGAGAAGAACATAATATAAACAGATTATAAAAATAAGGATACTTTTCACAAGGCACCTTTCAGGGAAATGCTTGTTTTACTCTTGATATATTTTTCCATTGCGAATTGTATCAACACCTTAACAGTTTCATAAGATTAAATCATATTCTTAATATAATTCTCATTGTTTTACTGTTTGCTCTGTTCCTCTTGGAAAAGCAAAATTCATTGGAATTCTACATTTCATAAACTGTTTGTTTTCCATATTCCCGTGCTGGACATTGATATACCGCAACTATCCCGACAGACACCCAGAGACAGAATGACTGCAGTCTTCATTGATTTTCATCTAGCTAATCTCCAACATGATATTTAAATGGTTGTATAAATAGAGCTGCATGGGGCAAGAACACGTATCTTTTGATTTCCAGCTTGTAATATCAAACCGTAAAGTAACCAATAGGTTGGGATATTGAAGGACAATCTTTCAAACTATTGTTTCCAGAACTTTTCTGGCTTAAATATTTACATTTAAATGTGTTAGCTTGCTCCTGTGCCAGCCTGACACAGAAGGGTCTGCTGAAGCATAAAACTGAGTAAAAAAGTTTTATGGTGGGATAAGAAATAAGAAAATTGAAATCACTGTTCATGCCAGTTTTTGCATTGAGGTGGTTGAGACGAATGGTACAATAACAGTCATACTCCACCTGTTTTTCAGATCCTTGCTTAGTTCAATTTTGAACAAAATCATATTTCATATAGTTCTTAGCTGTTTATGTACAGGATATTTATTTACTTTTCCAATATTGTAGGTTCTGCATGCTTCATTGGACAGACTTTTAGATCTCTGACCTTAAAGGGATAGTTCACGCAAATTTTTTTTGGAATTATGTATTCCTAAACCTGCATGACTTTCTTTTGCAGAAAACAAAAGATATTTTGAAAAATGTTGGGAACCAAACAACACAAGACCCCACTCACTTCCATTGTATGGACACAGAACCACTGAGACATTTCACAAAATAGCTTTTTATGTTTTGCAAAGTCAAATACAGGTTCTGAACCAGATAAGGGTGAATAAATTAACCTCTTTAAATTTGATTTATGTTCCTCTTGGAAAAGCAAAATTCATTGGAATTCTACATTTCATAAACTGTTTGTTTTCCATATTCCCGTGCTGGACATTGATATAACGGTTTGAAAAGTCTTTTTTTTTCATTTCTTTTGGTGTTTCTTATGTTGCAGAAATTACACAGGAACAGATGACTCAATTCCAGACAGTGGTTAAGGGGTAAACAAGGACTTTAATAGCAGGTACAAAATATGAAACCAAAAACCCACGAGGGGGTAAAACAACAGAACTGCAATGGCACACAAGAACTCATTACACTAACTAGGCTATAAACAACATAAGACATGACTACAAATAACTAAATTAGACTTACAAGACAATTCAGGACAAGGCGGGTGACACGAACGCATAGCAAACAATCCAGCACAAGACAGAAGACACAGAGACATTAAAAAAGGGGACAAATCAAGAGGAAACAGCTGTAGGGCATGAAATCATTAACAAGCAATAACGAGGAGACGAGAGGGCTGGAATGGAGACGAGATCAGAGAGAGAGTATGGCGGCCATAAGGCCCATAATTGCCCTTCTCCACAAACATCAGGTTCGGTCATGATCTTGCCTCTAGATCAAGAAAAACATGACATGATGTGGCAGAATCATGACAGGTTTAGCACATTGTGGCAAAATCACTTCCTACGTCTTTGAATAGAAGCCGACCAACATTATTACCGAAAAAGATACCTTTATCCAAATTTTTAAATCATCATTACTTTATCAGTGTTCTTGTTGTTTACAGGATATTTTTTGAAATGTCAGTGAGAAGGAAAAAAACAACAATAAATATCAATATATATATAGGCTATTACATACATTGATTATGTTCATCTCTACACTCCCCAAGGGTGTGTTAATTTTAACACAAGGTTATTCTATTGTGTCATTTTAACACATTTTGGGTCAATTTTGTGTTAACAAATATAAGGGACAACACAAGTTGTATCAAAAGTAACACAAATGTGTTTCTCGTAAAAAGCAGTGATAACAGGACAACATAGATAACAGGACACCATTTTGGGCGTTGTCTTTAACTAAACCCAAAATGGATTTTCTGGTTTCTGCATATGATGTTCGTCAAAAAGCCTATTGTGAAATGCAGTTTTAAAGTTTGATGGAGATATGCATAGTTTTGAGTTTTGCATTTGAAATAAGTAATGGTAGTTCATGCCATTTTTGTTGCTTGCTTTATTCTGTTACTCTTTATTTTATGAAATGTAAAAATTACCTGTATATTTTATTTTAAGAAAGATGTATTAGTGGTACACTACAAGATGAGTTTAAGTTATCTGTGTGTTTTTAGGTGGAGTTTGATCACTTCAAGACTTAGGGATGGCCAGAGAGACCCTACAGGTTTTCCATTGAGAGCCAAACTGTTGCGATGGCAACGCAAGATGAACGTTGCTATTTTTGTTGCCTTTTCAGTCCTCAAATGAATGCCTTTGTTTTTGCTCAGCCAATCTGACGGTTTGGATTGAAAGAATAGTTTACCCCAAAATAAAAATTCTGTCATCATTTACCCGCCCTCAGATTCTTCCAAACCTGTATTCATTTCCATGTTCTGCAAAACACAAAGAAAGATATTTGGAAGAATTTCAGTAACCAAACAGATCTCATCCCCCATTGACTCCCATAGTATTTATTTTCCCTACTATGGCAGTAAATGGGGGACGAGATCTGCTGGGTTACTGACTTACTTCCGAACATCTTCCTTTTATTTTAATATATACAGTTTTTGAACACTCTGATGGCCATTCACCTACTGAGTGTCCTTGAACAAGCCCTTCCTGTCTTTAACTCATACATGGGTCAGAGTTCAGTACACTCAATGACTTCTCTGAATTATGCTTGGTTATATTCAATTTTATGCTTGGTTATATTCAGACAGACAGACATGCCCTGGGAATTGACCATCAGCGTGGAATTTGATTCACAGGGGACCGGACCAATCTTAACGGCGATATCATGTGCCCCGTTGCCTAAAAGTGTCAGAAACCGATGGCGCTGTCCAGAGTTTATGTCGTGACAGCAATAGAGTAGAAGTGAGTAGATTATTGATGTAGCACAGGTGGTTTAGGCACAGGTGCTTTGTAATTGGAAGACTGAAGTGGTGGCCAGCATCCATGCGTTACCATAACACAGGAAGAGACATATGAACATGAAGGTGTTCACTCATAGCTTCACAGGAATAATGTAACAATTAGGAGAAATTGTGGCTTAAAGTATCTTGCTGATTTAGAAGAAACTCTTAAAAATAAAGGACTCCTAAGTCACTAAGACTCACAACAATCCTAAAATGGCATTCTGCCTTGATACCTAAACATTTTAGAAAGATTTCATGACAATGAGCTTAACCATGAAGACTACGTGCTAACTGTTTATGAGACAGGGAAAATGCTTAAAATAAGCTGAACATATACTTTATATATGAACATAACATTGTATATTTGCAAAAGATAACTCCTATTTAAATTTAAAAAAAATCATGTTAATTGTGTTACAGTGTGTTTATTGTGTTTTATTTTATATGTTAGCTTTATTTTTTAAGTTATTTTTACTCAATAAAAACAGTAAATAACAAACTGTTTGATTGATATAAATTGGAATTCCCAATAAAAAATAGAGTTATCTGTTTTTGTAAATTAACTCCTCGCTTGTTAATTTCCTAATTTACTAACTGTATATTTTATAATCATCATTTGAATATGCCAAGAATTATATTTAAAAATATTTTATTTGAATATAACTACTTTTATTTCAAGATCGTAATTTAAATATGTCAGCAAGATACCTCAATCTATAATATTTCTATGATTAAATGACTGACAGAGACCCATCCTCTATCACTGGATGACAGCATCCAAAGCAACAAGGTCAACTCCGGCCTTTCTTCTTAGTTTAAGATCTATTTCTGTTCCTTAGTGAAAGTTGCTTTCAGCAGCGTTGTGATTAGGTTTTAAGAGAACACTCTTAGCTAAAATCTTTTTCAGCTGTTTAGGAGAGCTCTTAGTCGTAAGATAAAAAGTTTTGTGAATAAGGGGCTTGGAAATCATCTTCTGTGTTAAAACAACTAAGAAACATCTTAAAGGCAGTTATACATATATATATACATACATCCTAAAAAATCATAAACATCATACAGACATCGGACACGGGACTCCTCATAGACAATGAAAATGAGGAAACTGCAGACTGTCTAAATGCAGACATCAAATAGACGTCTCCCAGATGTGTGTGTGCTATTATGGTGTAACGTTGCTTGATTCATGAATATGCAAATTGGTCTCAGCCCGATGGACTATGTCAACTGTGTGTCGTGATTGTTTACAAAATGCTTATGCCAAAGAAAACCGGGGTGGGCACAAATCGTGCTTTTGAGACCGTTTTTAAACTGCAGTTTTAGGAGAAAATGCTGTTGACTAATGAATTTGCACATGGTTTGGCTAAAAGCATATACCAAAAAAGACTTTTAAAAATATAAACAACAGTAAAAACATGTTCCGCCTTGTCATCCACACTTTAAATGAATGCATTCAAGTGTGTATTTAATTAAATGACATTTAATCCTGTTGTGTATTACAGCCTACAAATTAGAGGCGCCTCTATATGAATGTAAACTGTCTTTCACTCAAAAGGCATCACTCTCTAATGGCATACAATCACATCACACTGTAGTTCTAACACTAAGTGGTGTTGATTTCAAACCCAATGGTGGTATTTAACGTCAGCGGCCAGATGCCATTTGTTCTGTTTGAGTTCTTTTTCTTTACTTCAGAATGTAAGCAGCGTATATATCTGTCTGTGCCTCCTCGCTTCGATCCTCCCTTTCACACGTTTCATTACCTGTTCAATTATTAATGTCCATTACACCTTCACCTTTACATGACTGTCTTGTCCTCTTTCGCCCCATTGTACTTCGGGTGCCATGGCGATGCGTTTCCATGGGGACCGCCTGCACCCTCTCGTGCCTGAGACTGGTGGTTCAATCATCTCACTGCGTGTGTAATTAAAGGATGTGGGTTTTGGATGAAGTCCTCTAGAGTGCTTCTTCAATCTCTCTAGTCAGAGTTCAGCTTCAGGGAGAAACCAGAGTCAGTCAGTCATGAGATCCTGATTAATGCTCATGCATTTTAACTGCAGTCATTAGAAAGTTTCAAGCTTTATGACAGAATTCACATTTTAGATTTATTCCTGCATCTAAAGTAACTGTAATTCCAATTGACAGCCGTGTGACAGATTTAACCAGAATTTTCCAAAGACATTCAAGAAAAATATTGAGTTCCTCTTCTGTGTTAATCGACAACCGGAAGACTTCACGCATCATCGAGTCTGGCATTAATAAGTCTCTCTCTGATGCGCTTTTCCCATAATTATGTGTCACCAAGTTCAGTAGTTGACCATTGTAATTACAGTACTGCAGAAGAGAGCATCTCATTCCTATGAGTAGACTACGTTAAGCCTTTTGTTCTGAGGGTATTTTCAGCAGAACTTTTTGACAAACACACACACAAACAAACAAACACACACTCCACTAAGGCCGTCGTAGCCGTCAGCCTTGTACTTCTAGTTTTGGCGCTGCAGGCAGGATGAATGGGCACATTATGCAGTTAACCTGAGTTATGTTGCATAAATGTCAAACCTAATTATCAACTTAATCAACTTAATTTGTTAATGCTGGAGAGGAATATTGAATATATTCCTGCCTAATTATATTCTCTAATTTACGTCGCTGTGTTTTCAACATTCTGGTTGGAATGATGTTCATGGTTTATTTTCTCTTCATGGCATACTAATATTAGGAGGCACAATGCATTCTATATTTAAAACCAGTTTTAGGTACTTTTAATTTTAGTCACGTGGTCAGATAATGTGGATTTACGATGGCTCTTGCTGTTGTTTAATTTATATTGTCACCAAAAATATTAAGAGACTGTATAAGTGCAGTATATTCGTACATCTGTCCTGGTTATATTGCTTTTTGACTGATGTTTATTGACATTTGACATACCAACAACACATTTAACCCAAGAAATTAATGTCTTGGTGTCTGCATAACTTTATAGCCTATTTTTATCCGTAAAGCTGCTTTACAAAAAAACTGTGAAATGAGATGGTGAAATAAACTTAACTAGATTGTATGATTTGGCACACTCTTAAAAATAAAGGTACATTCAGTGATGACATACACTTTTAAAAAAAGGTGCTTCAAAAGGTTCTTCGATGCCATAGAAGAACACTTTGGTTACACAATGAACCTTTGACATCTGAAGAACCTTTCTGATTCACAAAGGGTTGGCAAAAATAGGTTCTTCAGATTGTGAAAAAGTAAAAAAGGTTTGGATCTTTGAAGAACCTTTGATTGAATGGTTCTTTGTGGAACCAAACATGGTTCTTCTATGGCATCACTGAGAAGAACCTTTAAAGCACCTTTATTTTTAAGAGTGTAGAATAATCATTTCTGGTTCCAGAAAGAACCATTCTTTCAAAGGTTCTTTAAAGAACCATCTCTTTCTTACCCTTTAACAATCTGAAGAATTCATTCTGAGGAATCTCAGCGAACATTTCATAGCTGGGAAGAACCTTTAAGCACTTTTATTTTTAAGAGTGTACTGCACTCCCAATGCAATAGAAAAATGCTATAAAAAGTTTTGTCTGAGTTAATATCCAAAGAACTTTCTGCTTCATAAATGTTTTTGTTGTTGTGGTAAAAGATAAGTTAGATTACAAAAACCTTTTGAGAACCTTTGTGTAAGTGATTCTTTTGGAAACCAGAATGTATGGCATCCTTGTAAAGAACATTTACAAGAGTGTTCTCATTTTGCACAATGTTCGTCTCTTACTACTGTATATATTTAAGAATGTAATTGTAGATGCATTGCAGCTCTTGATGTTTCAATAAGAGAACCACAGAGTTTGCAATTGGTGTGTCCTCATTTGCTTTTGATATTTGACTCGTTTTGATTGAAAAATCAAGTCTGTTCAGTGTTGGGAAAGCCATTATTTACTTTTACATCTTTTATGTAAATGAAACTACAACCAATGTACTTAAAAAGAACTTGGTTATTTTATATTCTGTAGTTTGACCCCGATATAAGAAATTCACATGAGAATATGCTTCCTCCAATATTCTGCATCTGGAATATTCAGGACTACAGAAATTGTGTGTGGGACTCTGTGTTCTCCCTGAATGAACAGTAATGGATCCGACATGAAAGACGAGAGGGGTACAGCCGGACGATACTTGTTTACAGATGCCAGACGGCAAGAGAGCTGTTAGGAGATGTAATGCGTTTTGGCTCCAAGTGGAAAATCAGAAAGGGAGCAGAACAGATGAGGTTGAAGAGACGGGTGCTATCACAGGAGCTGAGTTCAAATGAAAGAATGAATGAGGGGAGTAAGAAAAGGGATGGTGGATTGATGGACACTTGGATGGATGGATGGAAGGCGTTCATTAATACACAGTGGGTTGATAATGGTCCCGTCCGTCCAGGAAATAAGTGGAGGTGAATTTTGATACTGCGTGCCTGTGGAGTCAACCAATGTGTCTAAATCCACCTCACTGAAAGTATTTATGTGTGTGTTCTGGAAGGGGGTGTAAACTGATTATGAATTGCTTTCATGACATATTTGTTTTAGTGGTCTTCTATTTCTTTTTGGTAATGTAAGGGCTTGTTTCATTCGCTCTGGCTTAGTGGGTGTTCTGTTGCTTATTGTGAAAAACTGGGCTTATCTGGAGGTGGACATCAGAGTGCGATTATGTGTTTCATGGAAACAACCATATAGAAATCCATTTCAATCCAACTATCTTTCTTCACTTTCCATTAGCTGAAACTTAAATTATTTCAGTACTTCTTTTCATGTGAAATAAAGTTCATTTTCAAAGGTTCACCCTGAACCTTGCTGCTCTTCTATAGACTTAGAACAAATTGTGATAGTTGTGTCTTGGTTGTCTGGATATTTTTGAAAAGAAAGGCCGGTAAATGTGCTAATTTCTTTTTCATCCATCAAGCCATTCAGGAATCTTAGGTGAATCCTTGAACATTTTAAACACTCTCTTTCTCTTTGCACAAACTAGCAAGATTACTTTGAACCTATTATGTCCGTTTGTTAATTGAAACCTATTTTGCAGTTCTGCTTAGTAATTGATCAACACCCTTTAAATGTAGTCAAAATTTGTACCCAAACACATCCTCCCACACAGTGAATTTCCATTGCTTTAGCACACACATCTGGGCACGTATTCACGAAACATTTTATCTCGGCAACAAGTTCTCCTAAACATCAATTTTCTAGTCAAGAGTTTCCGATTAAAACCTATTCACAACGTTGTTGAGGCTGAAAGAAAGTTTTGTAAAGGAGCAGAAAGAAAGCTAAGAGAAAGGGTGGGGTTGACCTTGTTGCTATGGATGATGTCAGCAAGCTTACTTACTATGCTTACAGTGATTGGTTGATAGGGGATGGGTCTCTGTCAGTCATTTAACCATGGAAATATTATAGAATGAGGGAGATATTTCAATTAAGATCTTAAAATAAAAATGTAGTCAAATTTAAATAAAATATAACTGTTGCCATATTGAAATCAAGATTATAAAAATACATCTAAAAATTTCCAAAAGGTCCAATTAATATCAATCAAAATGCAGATTTTTTTACAGTAATAATAACTCATAAGATATAGCTAGCAAACACAATAAAAACATGATAAAACAATAAATAAAAAACATGATTTAGAAAAATGAAAAAAAAACTGTTATTATCTGTTTTTGCATATATGTTAATTTATTAGAATGTGGGCATTCTTAATCACATCATACCACGAACAGACATTGATTTGAGTTCCAGAATGGGACTCAAAAATTGGGCAGTAACCTCCAAAAGGGGGTGGAGTCGCCACTCGTAATACGGCTATAGACATTATTTACTTTTCAAAATAAAAGTTTGCAAATTGAACACTGAAAACGCACATATTTTTAATTAAATTTAAGTATATGGTGTGTGTTTTTCCCCCAGAGTCATAAGGTTAAGGGTAATGGAGGGGGATGTATAGAATGTAAAACAGATTAAAACTGGCCACATTATCTAAATCCCAGAGATGCCGATTCGCACGGGACTAGTTTTATCTGATATGGGTCCGTTTGTTTGCGTCATCAAGCCAGCAGCTGTTTACCCGGTCACTTAGCAACCACGTAGGAGAAGACCGCAAAAAGCATTGCTCGCTTCACTTTCATACACTTATGTTTTTGAACCGTTAGTTTTTTCTCCAAAGCTTCATAACAGCACTTTTGTCTGACGAATGAACTGCAAGTGCTCTTAAGAACGCTGAAGGTTAACATAATGAGATATACGGCTCTCTGCTTGAAGCGCGTCAGTCATGCTCATCAGAAAAGTGAGTGTCACACAATCACACATTTTTACCAAATAATACGTAATTAATAGCGGTTCACTTCCGTGATTTGGTACAATTGCGTTCATGTCTGCAGGGAACCGTACTGGAGTTTACTTAAACCGCATCCCAGACCTCCTTTTTGAGCCGACTCGGGTACAGTTCGCAAAGTGTTAATGTGAAACCGCCTTAAGACATATGTTTGTGTTTTGTTGGCAATTGCCGAGTACGTGCATAAACTTCGTAAAACGCATTTACAGTGAATTGTGACCCTGGAGCACAAAACCAGTCTTAAGTATAGCATGGGAACATTTTGAGGAAAAGACAAAAAAACATTGTATGGGTCAAGATAATCGATTTTTCTTTTATGCCAAAAAATCATTAGGATACTAAGTAAAAATCATGTTCCTCGAAGATTTTTGTAAATTTCCTAACTTAAATATATAAACATTATTTTTGTGAGTTGATGGCCTGCCATAGTGCCCCTGATTAACATCTTCAAAGGCAATTTTCTCAATATTTAGATTTTTTTGTACTCTCAGATTCCTGAGTTTTAAAAGGTTGTATCTCAGCAAGATATTGTTATTCTAACAACTCATATATCAATAGAAGTCATATTTATTCAGCTTTCAGAGTATGTAAAAATCTCAATTTCATTATCTTAATGCTAAAAGCGTTGTTAAACTGGTTTGTATGGGAGAGAAAATGATTAACTTATAAATAACGGCTTCCCCTTTGGGATACAGTGTTGTTGTTTTGGAAGTAGAAACAATGGAAATATGTGAGAGATTGAACGGTAGAGTATGTGTTGTTTAATACAAAAGACTTGCCTTTATATTTACAGCCACATGCTTATTTTGTACTTTCGTGATACACACTGCATTCCCTCTGAATCCTCTGTGTCGCATGATGTGCATATTGTGCCTTCTTTGCTTTGCCCGTAATTGTAGCTCGCAGCTATCTTTTCTAAATGTAGCTTCATTGAAGCAGCATGTGAGTAGACTTTCAGAATAATCAAACAAAAAGATCACGACAATTTGGTGAATTACAGATTACATTACACAAAACAACCGAGGCATAAAAATACAATTGTGCTAGATTTCTCTAGTAGTGTATTGAGAACATCTATTATTTGCCAGACTGTGGCTGGGAGGCGGACAATTATTGTCAGAAAGGGAAAGGTGTGCGAATTATCTCTGGAGTTGTAGTTGTTGTGCACCGTTCTGCACCTCTGGGTCATTTTAATATATAAGGCCTACTGGTGTTTAGATATACAAAGATGCCGCATTGGCTGCATCGCTAAAACGTATGTCAATAGTACCAGAATATTGAGGAGGACATGATTGCGCTATAAACACACAAACAAATGGGAGAGTTTTCGTTTATCTGGATTAAATCCACAGCAGTGTTTGCATCAACCACTTTTATTAATTGATATTTATATTGAATGCAAAAAAATTTCCATTTACTCATGTATTGTCACATTTTTTGTCTGAGTTGAGTGTGGCGGCTATGTTTGTCTGAGCAACATGTTTACAAAATTATAGTAGAATTCTGTTCGTCTACTTGCTTTTCTGATGTGTCTGGCAGTATTACAGTCTCAGCTCTCTTTGTGATAAATATCCGATATTTAGATTCAAGTTCACACACGGCTCTAGGTGGGTTGTGGAGGTGATTTACCAGAGTGACCAACAGCCTCTCTTTCTGTGCAATAATGACTCCTTCACAAACACAAGGCACAGTTTTCATCTATCACGAGGCCTGCCAATGTACAGATCTGAAAATACAGATCTTGAGACCAAGTTTAAATTTTTTTGTTTTTTCATGGAGAAACTTGATTATCGCAATGAAGAAACTGGGGGCCAAAAGAGGGCATCAGGGAGGTGCAGTTTTATGGTATTGGAAATTTTTGGAGATTTGATTATGAATTCTGTGTAATCAAATATCAGAAAATAAGACCATCAGCACTAAAATAAATGATGTTCCTGCATTGTATACAGCAACTATACTTAATTAGTGCCTCTAAGAGCAACAGGTGAAGCCTTTGGTTATTGAGGCTTTATGGAAATATATATGTGGCTATAATTTTACAATAATGACATGTGTTGGGTTATGATTTGCAATTTAATCTGTTGTGATTAATGGAATTTACAGTACATTGTAGCATGTAACATAACCAATTAGGTTTTGAGGAACCAGTGAACATCACTGTGCCTGTGTTTTGGTGGTTTAGTTGCAAGACAAGAAACGTGTCAGATCATGACAAGATGTGTAAACTGACAGAACTTATGATTACTGATTTATTTATTTCAATTTGGTATGTGTTTTTTCATCCCAGCTGGCCGGGATGAGAGAGTTGATGTGTTACGTCATGGCGAGTGACGTCATTACGTCAGGGTAAGAATCGATGAACTTGTCTTTTGAACCTAATTGAAAAAAACTGTCGAAAGATCCTATTATTTTGACAGAAAATAATCGGACTTCCCATTATTGTTGTTTAGTTTAGTTTCTTTGGTATATATAACCAACAAGATTTACATCAGCCAGAGAAATACATGATTTGCTCCTTGTTATTGCTACAGTATGCCAACAGACTTTTTTTGGAGATAGACAAATCTCATTAGAGAAAATGGATTTTATAGGACCAAATGTGTACATCGACATGTATGTTTGGTCTTTATTTCCAGTAAGCAAAATAATGCCACTTTAATATTGATGCATCTGCTGAAAGAGTATGCTTAGACATAGATCCGTCTCAGAATCAATAGGCAAGTACACAAAGCTATTTTGATTTTATTGAGACTTTACCAAGTTGCTTCTTTTTTATGATAGTGACAGGTAATTGAATGTTGGAAGTTAAGGCAGCTTTTCTGTTGATTTCATCTTGTCATGTCTGATTCATTCTTCCCTGCATTAATTTGACAGCTCCACTATCTCTCAGTCAGAGAAGTCAAGGAAAGTAAAGACAATATCTTCATCTAAAGAAAGACACAGAATGTGGCTGCAGGGATTTCCAGACAGTTCCTGAGCTCAGCCATTGTTGAGAATAACTCCGTAATTTATATTTTGAGGTGTTTGTCTGCTCTGAAATGCTTGTTTCTTTCAGGGCACTTGATGTCAGGGCTCAAGTGTTCTGACTCTGTTTTTGTGTTTTCAGGTTTATGTCTTTTTTCCTACAGAGATAACTCATAATTTGTTTTACTGTCATGTTTGTTTTTTCAGGTTTTTGATTTTGATCTCCTTACCCACAAATAATAATTTTAGAGAGAGAGAGATGTGGATTTAATTTACTGTCAGTCAACCCAACAAATGACTAATTTACATATTGATTAAAAGCTCCATTTTATTCCCCACAGTTTTAAATTGCGTCGCATCAGTGTAGTATCTTGATGGTTCTCACTGGAGCAGACCCCGAGGCACATCCACCAGGCAATTGAACCTAAATCACAGAAAAACAGCATTAATCGTGATAAAACGAAATTGTTAAGGGTGATACATGCTGCTTATTAACAAAACAAAAACATGGAGAAAACAATTATACTGTTGGTCTTTTTTATATGGAAATTTCCTCAATCTGGGCCCCAAAAATCCAAATTAGATTATTTTTTTGATAGAAATATCTTCTAACAATGCAAATTGAATCTAAATTAAATGCACTGATGTGAGACAGAAAACAAGCCTGGAAGTCATTAAAGAGCTCAACGAGTTTGTCTGCAGTGACTGAGTTTGACTCCGCTCTGTAAAGACGTACTGCATGTCTGCTCACTATCAGTCTGATCTCAGTCATTTGTTTTGAGGATGAACATGGTTCCCAATATCGTTACGCAAACAGAGAGAGACATTCAGTGCCCTTTTATTCGTGCATGAAGAATTGGTTTGTTGGAGATTAAATGTGATTTTACAGACCTTTCAATGTTTGGGATCATTGCTTAAGGAACATGGCGTCATCTGAATTATCAATGACAAATCTTATTGTGTGCTATGAAAGGAGAGGGAAGTGCATTAGACGTATTTCAGATTGAGGTGATAATGGTGTGTTTCATTATCAAGATGTAATGGGTTCACACACCAAAAAATGAAAATCTCAGATGTGTAGTCCAAACCTGCGTTTTTCTCTTTTGTAGAAACATCGGGAGAATTTGAGCAGTCTTAGAACTGCTTTTTAATACAATGTCAGTGGAACTTCAAAGGTTACATAACAGTACCACAAATGTTTTTTGATTTCCTAACCATCTCAAAACCGCCTTCACAAGTACCGCAGGAAGGCATCAAGGCACGTTCGTTTCTAGTGTTTCCTTCACTTTTGTCTCCTGAGACATTTTTCTTTTGATTTATTTTTCAACACAACATAGATGAATCATTCACCTGTGTGTGTGTGTGTGTGTGTGCACAGGAGAGAGGATAGCAGGGTTGAGCTGCTAAAATTTCAAGGCCACGCACATTACACATGACTGGATAATGTGACAGGGGGGTTAACATTGCAGGATCTGTTTTGCCCACCTGCCTGCATTTTACCCCCTCAAATTTATGCATGGATAAACATATAGTCAAAAACAATTAGTTTGATGCATGCACACAGCCAACACTGTATAGTAATTTAGTTACCATTAAATTACAAATTCTTAACTTCGCCTTTACAATCTCTTTATTTTGCTAAATATCCACAACGGTCCAATTACGTACTATATTTGTGGTATTTTAGTAATAATATGACTTGCTGGTACCTGTACCACATATGTGACCACGGACCACATAACCAGTCTTAAGTAGCAAGGGAACATTTTTAAAAAAAGTAAAAAAAAATTGTATGGGTCAAAATGATAGATTTTTCTTTTATGCCCAAAATCATAAGGATATTAAGTAATGATCATGTTCCATGAAATATTTTGTAAATTTCCTACCTAAAATATATAAAAACTTTATTTTTGGGAGTGGATGGCCTTCCACAGTGCTTCTGATTAACAACTTCTACGGCAATTTTCTCAATATTTTTTGCAGCTTCAGATTCGAGAGTTTTAAACGGTTGTATCCCAGCCACATATCGTCATATTCAAACAACTCATAAATCAATATAAAGCTTAATTATCCATCTTTATATTATGTAAAAATCTCAATTTCAAAAAATGTACCCATAAGACTGGTTTTGTTGTCCAGGGTCACATATGCCATATCACAAGCACGTAATTTCATTCCCATTTAATAATCCATCCACAACATGATCATTGCGATCTCCTAACGTTGCAAAATAATGAGGAATGGCTCAGTTACAAACTATATTTGTACGATTTTTGTAATTAGGTAGTTGACAGATTCATATACAAATTTGGCTTTTTGTGTGAGTGCAAAAAGATAGAAAGAAACTAACAATGAAGATTCATCTCTCTTATGCTGTTTTATTTTATTTGATTAATGTAAAGATTAATAATATAAAACAATTTAATATTAACAGTTTTTCTAAATTTTGCTGTGTCACACCATAGGACACAAACATGTACGGTTTATTTGTCAACTACCCAGTAACATGACTTATTGGCAAAAAACTGTAATTTGACCACATTGTCTAGATGTTGTGACAATGTCACAACAAGGATGTTGTCACAACGTCACAATTACTAACTGACACTAACTTTTAACTCAAGGATTTTCAGACAACACATTTTCTGGGTGTCAGATTACGTTGCAGTCATGTAACAACCACGTACTATGGTTAGCTGGGAAAACTCATAAGGGCAAAACAGAAGAGTGAGTTTATCTTGTATGTGTTCATATTTGCCAAAAATGTAAATGAATGAATTAAAGTTCATTCTAAACACATAAAATTTAAAATAACCACAATCCAGTATTAGTGAACACCATCTCCCTCATGGCAAGACTTACCTAGAGATGATACTCAGACCTCCGCAGGAGTTCAAGAACTGTTTATAAGCCTGTTGCAATATTCTCTACAGGCTTTGCAGCCTCTTCACTTTGTAATTTTGAAGGATTAAGAGGTGGATGGAAGGTAAGGACTCTGATAGTATACTGGAGGGATGAGGTTTGTTCATGATCTTTGGGATCATAATCTTTAAGAACCTCTTCTCAGTGAGAGTCAGTGTGTTGACTCAGATCCTTTCTCCTCTTTGTCATAAGAGGGCTTTGGTCCCATTCTACACTGGTAAACAGGTTTGAGCCCTGTAGGGTAGTGTTTTTTTTTTCAGAAAATAATCTAAAACGAAAGCAGCAGATATTTGCTTACAATTGGATTACCTTATTTAAACCATGTAAGTCCCTTATTGTCTATTTAAGTGTAAACAGTGAACATGGCTTGTTTATTATAAAGAAAAAGGTCAGAACAGGGGCGAGGCTAGATTTGAGACTCCTCTTAGAGAACCTTGAGTGTTGCAATGGTAAAGTAAATTAACTCTGACATATTTATGGGCAGTTAATAGATAAGGCGCTGTACAGAAGTTTCTAAGGAAGATTTCTCACTAAATCATTCTGAGCACTAAGTCAGAACCGGCGGGGGATCCTGGTGAAGCTGATATAAGCAGGGACAGCACGGCTCCCTGGAGCTCATCCAAAGCCAACTCACTGTAGCTCATCCGCAACTGTGACCGAGCAGGTAACTTTTTTTAGCAGTGCTATATATTGCCCACTCTCACTTCTGTTGCACTCTGTAATGTTTGCCCATGAGAAATGTCACTTCGGCTGCTATAGAAGTTGTTAACACTGTACATTTCAGGTCCATTCAGTCAATTCACAGAGTAAAATGTCTTCCAGCTGCTAATACTGATATCAATCCTCTTAAATATATATATTTTAAAGTATTTCTTTAATATTTTCCCCATTCACTGATGGTATATTTATGTTTGGCTGATTATTTATTTAATTTCCTTATCTAGCAAATCTTTTTGACATAATTCATTTCCAAATAAAATATAAATGAAATACTGAAAATGTCATGATTCCGCTGTCATGTCATGTCGATTCTTGGTCTTGCAGCGGAGTCATGGCATAGCCTTGGGGTTTTGTGTGAGAAAGACATATATATTGGGTTGCCATGTGCTTTCTCATGTCTCGTCGGTGTTTCCCCCCCTTTCCTCTGGTTAGCCTTCCCTTAGTGTTTATCCCTGTCACCTGGTCCCTATTAATTATCCTGTGTTTGTTCCTCAAAAATACTTCTCATGTTTCATTGTCCGGTGCTCGTTCGTTTTGTGAGTTTGTCTCCCTTGCCTCATCGAGGATCTTTGTCCATTTTACCCCTTTTATCCTAACCAAGTAAGATTAGTGTTATCTATGTCAAGTGCTTTATTTTCTTAGTTTAGTAGTTAGTGTTGCTGTTGTCTTCTTAGTTTATGTTGTCCTGTTTTCCCCCCTCAAGTGTTTTTGTTTTGTCTATAGTGTATTGTCTTTGTATTGATAAATAAATCTGTTTAACCCTTTTACCACTGCACCGCTGCCTGCAATTGGGTTCTTCCCAGAGATATCATGACAGAAAATCTGGCTTCAATTTTTACTTGTGGCTAACATTTCATAATAATTTGGCAGTACAGTGGCCTGAATGACATATGTCTAATGATGTCGCTGGTTCACGAGAGAAGAATAATAAAACATTCGTTTAGGTAGTCAATAATTCTACAAAATAATGCTTAATGACATCATTCAAATGAATTTTCACACATTTTTTGCTATTATATTCACTAATTATGCAGCAGTGTGCTTTTAGTTTCAACGATAAAGAAAAATCATTATCAGTTTCAAACAGTTATATTTACTGTAGGTTCTTATCTTGAACATATCAAATGCGCTTCAATGTGCAGATAACTATGTTTTATTCTAATTTATTATGCACATATTTTGTTTTCTGATCATGAAGTCCAAACGCTTTCCGAAGATTTAACACTCAATAGGTTTAGAGGATGAAATATTTTAAGATTTTTATCTGCATTCTTGCTGCTGTCAAGCTGATAACATTCTATCATATCTGACAGCCTTTCAAAGGGCATCTCTCGATCGTGGTGGGTTCTGCACCCGAATCTCTGAAGTAGCCTATATGTACAAAATGTCTCCTCACTACCCTGACATGTGCAATTATCCGAGGCATGAAGTGAATCCATCCTTTACAGCTGAGAAACATCTGAGGAAAATTGCGGCCGTGATGAATAAACCCTTATTATGCAGCTTTGACAGATACAGAAACTGCTGGTGGCACCCTGAGGAGGTGCGTTAGTGATTTTCTAACAGACGATAATTCATGTGACCACATCTTTAAATGCCGTACAGTATGTCGTTGACTGTCAGAAAATATGAGTACTGACTAACTAGCACGTCTGCATGGCATGTACTGCATGTACTCACCCCAATCCTCAAGTCCTTACACTGGCTGCCAGTTGCATGTAGAAATGGTTCAGCGCAAGATCTGCAAAGAAGACACAATCTTAAGTCACTTACTACGTATAGACCTAACCAATCATCATCTAACACTTGGAGTTTGTAAGATCGCCACTTACCCTCTGTTGGCTTTTGCAGTTGAAGCAGCAGACATCCAATTGAATATAAACCTAACAGAGTTCTCCGATCATTAGGATCACGTCAGTTAGAGATAACAAGGCTTCCCTTTCTGTCGGTGTCTCGACGTTGTGTCGAGAACGACAGATGGGGTTCGTTCTTGAGAACCCCATCTGTCGTTCTCGACACAACGTCTCGTTCCCTCCATCAGGGAACTGAGGTTACAGACGTAACCAAGACGTTCTCGACACAACGTCTCGTTCCCTCCATCAGGGAACTGAGGTTACAGACGTAACCAAGACGTTCACTCGAAAACAAGGCAAGTTTAGCCATTATACCATCCGTAGCTGGAATCGGCTTTCAGAAGACATCAGATGTTCACCAACGGTAGCAATTTTTTAATTCAGATTATAAACACACTTGTTTAGCCGTGCATTTACAACCTGAACACTGTGTGTGGTTTACATCAACTGCACTTTTATTTCTATTTTCTTTTGATTTTATTCTTTTATGTATACACACATTTAAAAGCATTTTAATTCAGTTTAATTGTTTTTTAAATTCTAAAGTTGTATTTGTCATTTTAAATAATGTGCCTTTTAAAGATTTTTCCTTTCTCAATCATTTTATGTGTAGCACTTTGAATTACCTTGAGTGTGAAATGTGCTGTATAAATAAACTTGCCTTGCCTTGTACTGCTTTACGTCTGTTCCTCACAATAGCAATTTTTCAGTTGGAAACAACTTTCAGTCATACATGTATTTTTTACGGATGATGTAGATGTTGTGAAAGCTGCAGGCCTTCTCTGAGCCGTATGTATTGAAGCTGCTTACAGTGCAGCAGTCAACCATCCAACCCTGAGGTTAAAACCACACAATCTGGTTAGAACATGAGTTGGGACATTTGCTTGATATCCTGGGGTTTATGTACCTATATAAAATAAATTGTCCAGGTGAGCTTGCATTGGTTTGACAGGTGAATGTTCAGTGTTGTAATACCATGGAAGCACCATTGTTATTGGCCATAGGGTTAGATGACTGTGTGTGAGAGAACATAACTGTTTTCTTCTAATCCTAGATCATGTAATCTATTTGTCATAATCTTTGGATTACGGATTATGCAGCATTTGTGATGACAGCTGTGTGGAAAGCATACTTGTGTCTCTGTCGTCTACAGAGACTTTATTTGTCTTTATTATTTATAGGACAGTGAAGTGCTGACAGGAGAGCAATGGGATGGAGAGTGGGTGTGTGTTTAGAACATTACCCCGGGTGGGACTCGGGTGCCCTTGAGCCAACAGTGTACAGCTCCGACTACCCTCTTCTTGTTTTTAAAATAAAATATGCCAGGAAACACAAATCTCAGATTATATTAAAGATGGTATGAGACAGATTTCTGAGTTTCAGTGCATGTAAAGATGTGACCGGGTGAAGGAGATTAACAGACCATGAGACCTGAATTTGACTTGAGGTTTGTCCTTTCAGCAGGCAAGTCGTGATGTTAGCAAGGATTTCTGTTTTAGGTCAACAAGCCATGATGTAATCTGGCAAAGGTCATAGGTTTGAAAATCAGGGAACGCCAGCACTGACAAAATATATTCCATGAGTGCACTGTTAACCACTTTGGATAAAAGTGGATACAAATGTCTCAATGCATAAATGTAAAATTTAGTGACTACAAAGGCATCAATAAGAGATCATGCTGCTTTCTTACCATGTAGTAAATGTTGAAAGGCAAACCTTAACCCAACCCTTTCACTGTATCGCTTACAGTAAATCATTGGTTCTAAAGCATTTGTTGTAAAGCCCTTTGTTGTGGCCCCCAAATAAAGATAAATAAACTAAACTTAGAATTTTAATTAATCCAAAAACATATTACTATATATAATATGATGCTGGAACATTAATTATTTTGGTTGGTGGTCTTATTTGTCTTATGTTAGATTTGGATAAATGGCCATATTTCATAAAATGTCACAAAAACTGTGGCCCCCTGGATCAATCTCAGACCCCCCGCCCCCGAGTTTAAGAACCAATGGCTTTATTCATCGCTAAAGATTGGCCAACTATGATCTCCCACTAAAATCAATGTAAAATAACAGGTTATCAATTTCAAAGCCCTACTGTATGTCCATCTAAGCGTATACCTCTTACAAAATCTCTGAATCAAATCAGCAATTGTTATATCTGTATCCGCTCTGTGTGTAACTCTCAAGGCTGACAGATGTATTTTTTATCAAACAAGAGGTATCTCACATCATTTCTTTACTTTTTTGTTGATAAATAGGCGCACAGTGAAACACAGCTTTGCAGTATATTCTGCTGAATTTAGCGTTTTATGAAAAAGGCTCAGCGATAATTATCTATTTGGGTCTTTTGGTACACCTTGCTGCTTACGCAGACAGTGTTGTACCCTGTTAATGTGAACAACACAATACATACACACTGCTTTTGCATGCAGCAACAGTATGAAACAGACATAAAAAGAAGAATAAAGAGAGGGAGGGGAGAATGTTAATGATGTGTTTGTGTCCACAGGAATGAAAGTGCGTCATGGCAGGCTCACGTTAGCATGGAGTCAGGGTCTTGGCACACAATAAAAGTGTAACAATCTTTCTTTTTTTATTCTTATTATGATCCTGAAGCCTTTGCCATTCCCTACCAAACCTCCTGCTTCTATGCATCTCTCTCTTTCTCTCTCTTTCTCTCTCTTTCTCCCCCCCTTCTCTCTCTTTCTCTCTCTCTCTCTGTCTTCTATCCATACCAGGTTTAATTACACAAATGGTAATCACATCATCATATTGGCTTTGAATAAAAAGAAAAGGTTCCTTCATCTTCTATTATACTCTCATATCTGTGTTTTCCACAGGTGACGGGACACGGACTGATACGATCATCTTTTCAGGTTAATAACACCCTACGTGCCCTTTTTCCTCTTCCTATTGAACAGATGTAACCAATATGCCAATGCACGTTCTCAAAAGCTTGAGCACTTTGGAAGAACTGCATGCAAATGTTCTGCCCTCGGAGGCAGCTGTGCTTTGAATAGATACTGATCAGATTCCCAAATTTAATTTCATCCAAGATGTGATGAATGAATCTGAATTGAATGAGACTGGAACCGATTCTTACAGTGGATAAGAAAGCAGAAAGGCACATTTTATAGAACCTGTTTATTTCTTTTTAATTTAAGATTTTTTATTATGACATGTTTAAAAGATAACATTTGGAACTACTACTAGAAGTGTAATACCTGTGACGGCCAAAAACAGATTTGCGCTTGCGTTCATATCAGATGTGGCATGTTAAGAATAATTGGTTCTCGTGTCGTTTGTCGACTCATTGACGTCAAACCTATTGATTTAGCATGTAACAGCAGCATCCCGGATTCCTTGTGGACGTGCAGGTCATTACAAAGAGTGCTGTTTCACATCCCCCACTTAAATCTGCTTTCACAAAAAGGGTGACGGCCACAGTTCTGCACGCCTCCCTGAGGTGCAGCTTTCCATTCTGGAAACGTCCCTCCCTCGCTGACAGCCATCAGTTGGTAAATCCGTCTGACCCGGGCATGTCAGATTCAAGGACAAGATAGATAGCTGTTAAAAGGCAAACACTATAGAGAAAGAAAGATCCTTTCCTCACTGCCCTCTGGCCCCTGTTGCTCTCCCCAAAGAAGATGTTATCCGACCGGTGAATTGCAAGTCTCTTTGAGCCTCGAATCTACTTCCCTAATCCCTGCTGTTTGTTAAGTTACAGAAACGCTCGCAACATTCTGCCGGTATTGTTGTGAAGTAGATAGCTACCACTTCTAAATGCTTTCTAAAACATGTCTCACTTTGTGTGCATTGACATTCTGGGCTAGACGGGTTTGACAGCATCTTTGTGTTGAGCATCTTAATTTTATGGTCACGGTGTATCTGAACAGAATCCAGGGAACTGAAAAACGGTGTGTGCATGTCTATATATACATTCAAGATAATTGATACAGGTGGATAAGTAAGTTTAATAGGAATGCTCGAATGACAGAACACAGTACACATTCTAATTTTTGATTCTTGTGGGAGAGCTTGACTGACAGTTCTTTGTATATAACCCTTTTATAGTCTTTTAAAGAATATTATTTTAATGATATTCTTTTGATATCAGCAAATCACACTGTAACGTCATAGAGCTATTTTCACACAAATTTATATAATGACTTCTGAACTGTAGGCTACTGACTTTTCAGAGGCAACTCTTTTGGGGTTTATTTTGCAATGATGTCCAGCTCACTGTACATTATTGATTTGATAGGTAATTTAATAAAAAAATTGCATAACATATTATCTTTATCTACAAATGCATGTTAAAATTTAAATGTAGTTTTAGGGTTATGGAATATTTCATTTGGCTCCACATTTGAATTCATATTTTTACTGTAATATTGTACAGTTTTTACTGTGATACTGTATTTTGTAATATGATTAGTTCCAGTATGTGATTCAGATTTTTCAATAGTTGTGCTATATTCACGATAAAACACAGATATGAACGCTTTACCTAACGATTCTGTCTATCACTACGCATACTTAGCAACCACCCTTATAGCAACGTAAATGAAACATGTTGCCGTTCACAGGGAATATTTTTTTACAGCGGAAGGAAGACTAAGATTAAGTGTTTTTACTCCGGCATTAATATTTGTATTGTCATTTTAAAGTAGCATTAAGGTACTCGAGGGGCTAACAACATCCTTCAGCAATGATTTATTCACAATAATTTGTACCATATTCCTTACATATTTTTACTGTATTAAGAGTTTTTTTCAAAAACCCATGACTTTGTTTTTAAAAAAATATATATATTTTCATTCCAATTAATATCAATCAAACTGCAGTTGGGTATAGTGGAAACCTATAGCCGCTGACTGATGGGCTAATCATTGTTTGACTCATTCCGTAACTTTAAAGTCCACATTTATAGACATGACCAACATCCAATACTAAACAAAACTGATGAAGACATTTTAGACCAAAACAAAAAAAGAATACGGTCAACAGAAAGTGAGCGTTCCCTGCTTGCTCACCCCCTCTTCACATGCACATGAATCCGGAATTATCAAGCTAAATACACACTTGAACCCATGTGAACAACAACAACCCGGAAATGCATTTCCATAAAAAAAAGTCAAATATAAAGTGCACTTAAAGGTTTTTTGCCTCAAAAATACAGGCTCACACAATAAAACACAATAAGAAAATAACAAAATAAAAAACAAGATTTTTGATATTTGTATAACCGTTCTGTTTTACTGTATTACTGCATGATATTCAGGAAATGTATATTTAAAAATAACACAAGTGTGACTATAAACATTCAGTATTTCCTGTGCAGTCAATTAGGGCTGAAACGATTAGTCGACATTGTCTACAACGTCGACAATAAAAAATTGTCTTCAAGAATTCTTGTTGTCGAGTAGTCGTTTGATTACGTGACTTAATTTAAGGGCCTGCAATATCACAATTTGACCGCTACGGCGCTGTAGCGCTAGAGCGTAATGGAGCCTTCCCGAATGCTATCGCAGTAGAAGGACACGCAGCGAGAATTATGGCGGAGTACACACGAATTCGAACACATTAAAGTGTGGGAAAGCTTTACCAAATTGAAAACAAAAAAAAGGTTGCGAGGCGGAACTTGCCTTTCACAGCAGCACACCCTGCATGCTGGAGCATTTAAAAAGGAAACATCCCTGAGAATGAGCAGAAGAGAGGCGAGTGCTCTCCATCTAGACCAAACTAAATAATTTAGTGGTAAATCTTTTTATGAGAGAATGCAATAATATCAGTAATGATAATAACAACGATAATCATATAATTACAGCTATGTTATTATTTGTTTTGCAAAGTAAAAAGCTTTGAAAAGTCAAGCCTGTTTTGATTATTATAACACTATGGTATTACATGAGAGGAAAATGATTATAAGAGAGCGATGTTAAGTGATAGGAGTCTTATATCTTGACTTTATTTTTAAAATATTTTCTTCTGTTACTTGCTCTTTTTCATTAACTCTGTCACCGACATGATTGATGATTTATCTCGTCATTTAAAAAAAAACGGTTCCCCGCCAAACGAGTTATAACGGCAATCAGTGTGTATACTGTTGTACAGCAGGTGGCGCTGTTACACACCTTTGGGGAAAATACAGAATCCTACAACCTAGAACGTTTATTTCTTATCGGTTTTTAATGATTGTTCTCAGTGTAATCTTTGCGGAATCTTTGACAAAAAAACCTATTATCTCAAAATTATCTTTTAATCAAAGTGATGCATTTTGAAGAAACCTACCCACATCTAAGGAGTGATAAAAAAGATCAAATCAAGATTGAAGAATACGGTTTCCTTTCATTAAAAGCAGAGACTCTGTTCTTTCATTGGACATATTGTTTGTCCATATATTCTTTACAGAAAATGTAGTGTGAGCCATTACATTTAGGTTAAAATATAAAAAAACGCTGGCGTAGGCTGGCAACTTTTTTTTAAAAGGCTGACAGGAAAGAGTTAAACTGAACTGTTGTCATAGCAATGCTGCTTAATGGTTCTGTCAAGAGATTTGCTTACATTAAAAAAAAATGGGCCTTTAATGTAGCTGATTTATTTATTTTTATTTGTATTTAAAAGTTTCTATAAAGTATTTGTGTGATTCGAGTTGGACAGAATCAGCAAACTTAAAGAAAGTACCCAGTTGGTTCAAGTTCATTAAATAAATTTCAAAAGCTGAATTGAATTTTTTCATTACGTAAATCATCTATAACTCAATGTTTTAAATAGTTGCAAAAGCTGGATAATAAAAAAAACGTACTGATTAGTCATTGAAACAATAGCCGATTAGTCGATTAATCGGTCTAATAATCGTCAGATTAGTCGACTATCAAAATAATCGTTTGTTGCAGCCCTACAGTCAATTATATTTTTAGCAGAGCAGGAGAGATTGAAAAAAGATCTGATATAAAATTAAATGTCACATAGATCCTGATATTGGCTATGTGTTAAAACGTAATAAGTACGATATAGATATATCATTTATGAATATGATGACTTAAGATCTAAATGGAAATATTCAATGAATCACTTTATAAAGACATCTGTTTGTAAAGACTCACTGCTTTCAGATTGAACATTTAGATGACCTTGACCTGGTTGGTGAGTATTTCACGCCATAATTTGTGGTAATTATTTAGACTAATTATATATGATATATATATATATATATATATATATTTAGTTATTATGTCTTTTCTTTTACACCAAATGTAAGCTTATTTTTATTCCATCATTAATAGACTACCCAGTCATTTTGCATACAAAACTGTGAGGAATGTAATTGGATTAACCTTTCACACTTAATCTCTTTCAGTTTGAGTCGTGGTTGATAATTTTATCAATTTACTACACTCGTTATGAAATTAATTTCAACCTACATTCTTTGACATTATTTGTGAAATGATCTAACACGGAAGTTTAAACTGTGTGCATTCCTAATGGTTTATTTACAGTAATGAGTGGGTTTGTGATTGTTTTTGTTTGTTTACAGATATTATTGTATTGTTGCATGCTTCTACATTTGCAGACCTCTATGCACATCATAGATGTTGATCGGTTTTTACTAACTGTGTCTTTTTTTGCATTCCTTGATACTGTTAAATAATTCATACAATTGTCAACATACCAAGTCAAGTCAAGTTGAGCTTTATTGTCATTTGGCAACATGTGGGCACATACAGTGGAACGAAATGTCGTGCCTCACAGGACCACAGTGCAACATAAGTTTGAGTAAAAATCTGAATAAACCTATACACAAACTAACCTTCTAATTTACTAGAGGAGTGTCTATAAATATACTACAGTCTATATGCAAACAAATACTCTACATGTGCAAGGAGAACTTTGTGCACATTGTAAGTCAGGAAGCTAGCTTGGGAACAGTGCACGATGATTTGTAACGCAAGCATGTAAACATAGTACATGTTATGTTGCATCCTTCAGCGACCTCTGGATTTTTGTCCTTTCTTTCTCGCCATAGCTCGGGCCACTCATCTATTTTGTGTCCTTTCAAATGAATCGAATCAGTTTATGCTCATAAATGATGCATGACGGAAATAAGGACTGACAGGTGGTCTTTTCTCAGTACGTATCTGTCCAGAGGGAAGGGTTTTATGGATGTGGTGGAGCGCACTGAGAATAATGCGTTCCGCTGAAGGTCAAGCAGTCGGGAGGAATTGTCTGAGAAAACAATTAAATATAATGATAAACTACTTAACTCTTGCATGCTGCATATTTTCACAAAGTGCTTTTTAAATTAGTATTGTGGGATTCGATACAGTGAACTTTGACCTTGGAATCTAATGCTCTCTGAACTTGTTTGTGCTTTTTTATTTCCCTGGATGCTTTTACTGTATAGGGCTGGATGCTGCTAGAGATTTAAATCTGTTTACTTTATGTGTTTATCTTAATAAAAAAAATGTTTAGGTCAGCAACATTCAGTACAGTACACCCTTGTTGTTTGCATAAGCATAATGAATGCAATGATGTTAGATAAGAAAACATAGAATTAGGTAGAATTTCTTTTGAAAGATAACAGGTGTGCTTTTCAAGAGGACAACACGGAGAAAAAAGAGGGGGAAAACAGATTCTTAGTTTTAGGTTTTTTAGTAGAACGTGTTCACAGTTAATGTGATGAACTTCAGCAGTGACTTAGGACTCAAGGAACCGACTTCACACATCCTTTAAACTTTGACATCAGCTGGTTTCAGGGTGGGAAAATGGTAAGTAAACATATAGGTTAGTTCTGAAAAAAGGAATATTTTATTAACACCTAGATATTTTGTTTTCCAACGCATCATGTATTTTAAATACAGTTTTGGGGTTTTTTGGAGCACATGTTATGGTATGATATGTTGTATCACCAAAAACAATGAAATGTCAAATTCATAGTTGGAGGCAAATGTCATTCCTGGAATTTGTGATATAAGCTTTTGTAATTCATCTCTCTGTCTCTCTATCTGTCTCTCTCACCTTTCCAGACACTAAGTCACACAGACGCTGGCTCTTCCAGTGTTAATGTGTTGGTCTTGTTATCCTCTGGAGGATGTGTCATTTCGCATTTATCTTGCCACTCGCAGAAATACTTACATGCACACCAGAAAATGTATTCATTACCAGTACCTGAATGGAATATAACACTTGTTACTTCAAAAAACGTAATGAACATGCTCAACTATACTGTGGTAGCATGATTTCAAATGTGGTTAGTGTTTCTGCGCAGACACGGGTAGACGGGAATATTTATTACATTTATGAAAAATGGATGAATTACATAAAATTATCAGATTGTGTACGTTTTTTCTCTCACCATTGAAATGTGGAGTGGAGCACTGATGAAATTTCTTTACCTGACAAAACATTTTGATATTGTAAAATCACAATACAATGCTCTAATGAGGCTTTTTCAATTCCTAATTAAACTTATATTATCATGTGTCTTAATCTCTTTCTGTCTCCATGGTGATCATCTTGTGCTTCATCTCACCCTCTCCTCCATCCCTTTTCTTCCTGCGTGTATGAAAGATCGTTGTCATCTCTTATACCTGACAATCCCAGACCGGTCAAAAGTTATATCTCTTGCAACATCATTCCCTACAGCTGAAATCAAAAGTTCACGAATTTCTCTGCGAGTTTAGAGGAGGCATGAATTAAAATCTAAATTTTAACCCGAGCTTTTGTTATATAAGAGGGAATCCTATTCACGCCAACATAATGTAAGTGTCAGAACTGCAAACGACCTTGTTACTGAGATTATATCTGTTATTGACACTAGGCCCAGTGAACGCCACGTTCTGGAATGCACCTATCTATGACGACATTGATAGGTTGAACACCGCCTTAAATAAAAATATCAATATTTAATTCTTTAGCCCCGCCCACAGAATTGAAGTACCACAAGTGGCGCGGAACCAGATCGAGTGAGCATGCAATAATCATACATGCCGTTAAAGTTAGCTAAATATTCTGCCATCCCGGTTGTGGTGGAATACAGTCGCTGTATAACCTTCCTTCGGATTCAGGAACAATGACAAGACCGGAGAGAGAGAGTATGGCAACAAATAGGTGCCAAAATTGTCTCTCTCCCACATAAAACAAAGGCTCCTGTCTGATTCCGCCTCAAGACCAAGAAATACCTGAAAAGGTGAGGCGGAATCATGACACTTCAATATTCGATCCGATAGGAATGGCGCAGCAATCTTTTGTGAGTAAAACATGTTTGTGCAATGCGTCACGATGCTTTGTTAGAGAAAGCTTGATTTGCCCTGAGCACTATTCGATCATTTGTCCTGTTCGAGATCACTGGTCTCAAAAGCTGACAGGTATGGTCATAAATCATTAAACGCATTGCAAGTATAGGCTATATAAACTAAATGCAAAGCCTCATCACATCCGGGAAATAAGTCAAAAACTCAAGTAAATTTGAGTAAAAGCATCCCGTGCGATTGCATCACATGAAATACTGATAGGAGGAGGTCATTTAAAAATCACAAGAGGTCTCCAGATAATACTAATGCCTTGCGAAAACTGTGAATGGTGCTAATGTGTCACCTAACGTTAGGCCTCTAACCAAATTCACAGAAGGCACCAACTACGCAAACTGCTATCCAATCCAAGCAGTGGGTGTTTACATCCAAGTGCCTTCAATGTGGAACGCCCAATAAAACTGAGCGTTTTCAGACCTGGCATCAAAATCTGGGTAGAAAATAGCCTATTACTTATTGATTTTGATGTTTTTGAATGTAAAAACCACGCAAACGTCAAAAGTAGATATACACTTGTAGAGAATGTTCGTGAGTGTAAGGAAGGAAGGAGGCAGGGTCGGCGTGAACTGAGAGACAGAGTCGCTTTATTTACAGACTCTGACAAAAACGTGGCGCCACTGCGCACTTTCAAACATCAAAATAACAGATGAAGTTCTGGTCAACTTTCCCGAGTTTCACTTCCGGGTTCCGGGTTCCGGTTTAGCTTTCAGCGTTCGTTTCACGTCCCTCAATCCGTGTCTCTCTCTCCCTCTCCTCTGAGTCTGCCAGCCTTTAAGCAGTCTCCTCGCCAATCACTGAAACAAGACGCAGGTGATCTTAATCTGCAATAGACCCATTTGCTTACCGTTTTTCCCGTGTCTCTCTCAGGTCCGGTGCAGACGTCACTAAACCACGCCCCCCTTGCCACAACACTCACCTAAAGGATTATTAGGAAAACTATACTAATACTTTGTTTGATCCCCTTTCGCCTTCAGAACTGCCTTAATTCTATGTGGCATTGATTCAACAAGGTGCTGAAAGCATTCTTTAGATGTTGGCCCATATTGATAGGATAGCATCTTGCAGTTGATGGAGATTTGCGGGATGAACGAAGCTCCCGTTCCACCACATCCCAAAGATGCTCTTTTGGGTTGAGATCTGGTGACTGTGGGGGCCATTTTTGTAAAGTGAACTCGGTTTCATGTTCAAGAAACCAATTTGAAATGATTCGAGCTTTGTGACATGGTGCACTATCCTGCTGGAAGAAGCCATCAGTGGATGGGTACATGGCGGTCATAAAGGGATGGACATGGTCAGAAACAATGCTCAGGTAGGCCGTGGCATTTAAACGATGCACAATTGGCACTAAGGGGCCTAAAGTGTGCCAAGAAAACAAACCCCCACATCATTACACCACCACCATATTGCATTAATGAGAAATTGAACAGGTGTTCCTAATAATACTTTAGTTGAGTGTATACATAACAGTATAAAACAATAAACAAGTTCAGTTCATCAGGCATTTAAGAATGTTGCACTTCGCGTGGATCTACACTATTTTTTTTCAGAAACAACACAATTACCTCTGTGATTGACAAGTGAAGAACCAGCTTCGCAGGAGGAGAGAGAAATTGTGGCTGAACGACCCTGCTGATGAGGATCATGGATGTGTTACGAAAGCATTTCTACCAAACGGCAGCTCTTGTGACAAGCTAAGAACCTATTTTTATTGGGATGCAGTGGAAGATAGAGAAAGAGGCTATGACTTATGATCTGTCTGTTTCTCCCACTTTCCACCGTCTTTCTTCTGTTACAGATGTGATTACTTCAAGAGATTTCGTTCCCGACGGATTTCAGCTCGCCTGCAGTAGTGATATTGCATGCGCTGCTAGATCAGGCCGATGCACATTCCCCACCATATGGTGTGGAGGACAAGCCATCATCTGGAGGGTAAATGAGCAATTGATTATGAAAATTTTGGGTAAAATCAACTCTTATTGATCAATTCGCCTATGTAATATTATAGTGTGATTCCCTTATCGACGTGAACATAGACGCTTTATTGCAAGCAACTAAAGTATGGACACATGTGAATAGGCCACTTGCTTTGTAAAATATCATATTTTTTGTTCCGCAGAGGAATGAAAGATTATACAAGCCATACAGGTTTCGAATGACATGAAAGTGATTCAAAAGATCCCTTCAGGAAAGAATTTTAACATAGCAACACCTGATGGTCCATATTATCGAAGCATAATTTGACAATGTTCAAAAGACCCTCTTCTGAGCTTTACTGAAAACAATCTTGAAAATCATGCAAATTTTTTTTGTGTCATAAAGATCATTGATTATTTAGTATTAGTTGTTGTATTCATTCTTAAAATCCTACAAGGTTATTTTTCCCAGGTTTAATACATTTTGAATCTCTGATTTCTAATGTGATCTTAGACTTTTGAACCCCACTGCAGTATATACGCTATGCACTTTACATGCTGCATGTCAGTAAGACCTTTTCAAACCAATGAGCTATTTGAAAAAGCTCATTATGACTCAGAAATGATCACCGGTAAATTGCGGTACATTCACTACATAGGAAGTAATTACAATTCCTTGGGGTAAAAACGGACTCTTAACACCCAGACAAAGAAATACTTTTTTTAGACTGCAGAGAGAAAGGGTTGGGAAAAGGTTTCGCCATGAAAAAATACACTGTATACAAGTAAAGAAATGTTTTCTTTTTTGTATATAAGAAAAAATGATTGCATATCTCTTTTTCATGTTTTATTAATCCCCCTAATTATCATCAGCTGGTTAGTGTGTTTTGAATCAGGTGTTCTATTTAGGCTGTGTCTCAATCAGCTCCCTTGTTCAGTAGTCAGGGCACCATTTTAAAGCAAAATTGCTCCCAATGCTCTCTTACCTGAAATCACGTGACAAGTTTTGAAAACGTTTAAACGAAATAGCAGGAGAACTCAATTGACTTCATGATCAGTTTTGAAAAGACAAATGCTGTTTTATGTTATGTATAAACAAACGTTTCTAGACTAGAGGAGGAGACCTTAAGAGTACACAATGATGCAGCCTTCCGAAACGAGACACATCCATTGATAGACTGTTTCACCGGACGTGTGCGCTGGGGCTTCAGTCAATTTCCGGTCTGTGTTTGGATGGTGTCTTATAATATAACTATTTATAATAAATTTAATGCTTTTAATATTACTTAATATAATCATTTTATTGTATAATAATTGTATTTAATAAAAAATTTGTTTAATTTTGGTTTCTATTTTATTAAATAAACAATTTGTTGAATGTGTACTGTAGTTTGGCGCATTTAAAGAAACCGCATGGTACATTGACATCTAGCTGTTGAAATTTGTAACGGAGTCTACATTCAAAATGTTGCAGAGACAAGTTTAGCCAAGTAGCGTTTTTTTTCGGTTTCTTTTGCTTGTTATTAGAAATAATCTACAGGCACTCTATTGTTTGTGGATATTTATCGGAAGTTATGGCACTCCACGAACGCAAGCATGCGTAGTATAGATATTTTATGTTGTCACTTTGAAACTGTATAAAAAAAGTTGATTTAAAACTCATCATTCAGAGAACTTACCTTGCCCAGAATGTGTCATAGACTTCATATACTTGTGGTCTATGAAGAGGCACCCCTTCTGTCACGGTATGACAAGGGAGAACCCAAATGCTGGCCGCTCAGACCGTCACCTCCCCACGGCGCCCCCCCAAAAAATATTTGGGGTTTGACACGAACGGACTCGGGACCACCGGACTCGGGACCACCGGAGTCGGGACCCCCTGGCTTCGGGCTGCCCTCCATTGCCTCTTTCTCCCCCGCTTGCCATGGAACTGGTAGGCGGTGGAGTGGCTACAGGAGGCGAGGGGGAGGACGGTGTGGAATTCCCCAAGGTGAGAGCACCCACCAGATGGTCCTCCGGAATGGACCCCCACCCAGAACGAGAGGAGATTGGATGACAGCTGGGAGAGGAGCCCTTGTCGCACTGCTCTCGAAGCTGCAGCCGTTCCACTAACTGTGGGAACGGCTGATAAACCAACTCCTCCCGCTCAGGAAAAGATGTCCATCCCGGCCATTAGGTAGGCACTCACCGGCACCTCGGGGACAGATGCCCTCCTGGCCTCAACCTACCGAGCATAGTCCTGGAGAGACCTATGGCCCTGGGCCGGGAACGGGCCACCTCCGGCGTGTGACTGCCTCCCACCAAACTGGGTTGGAGGTGCAGGACCAACGGTTGGTGTCGTTGGCTGCTGCCTGCTGGGTTCTGTTAGGCTGGTTCATTATGTCACGGTATGACAAGGGAGAACCCAAATGCAGGCACAAGACAGACGTGAGGGTAGGGGTAAACAAGGGTATTTATTTATACAGAACAAAGAACACTATAAAATGACAAAATTAAACCCAAAATGGGGAAAACAGGACTTGATAAACTAACAATAAAACATGGACACTGAATAACTAAAACTAAGAAAACAAATACTAGAACATCACAAGACTACACTTACACTTACTAAACGGATAAATTGATAAATCTCGCATCAAGCGATTTCATCACCATCATTTTATCACTTTATCCAATTTAAAGTTATTTTTGAGTATTTTGAGTTTGTTATAGTGATATCCTATGGAGAAAATCACTTGATGCCCTCCATCGGCACTTCGCACAGTGCCGTGACATGTGCAAACAACCTATTCTTATATTTTGTTGCTTGAGAAAATAAATGGTTTCGTCTACATCATGTAGATGTAATGCGGGTCTGTTTTGGGTCACGTCATTTTTTTCAGGCAGGTAAGGTCGGGTACGCAAAGGTCCGGTTGAACAGGCAGTTTCTGCCAATTAAAAAAGATAGAAAACGGTTTCGATTGCCAACAAAACACAGACATGTGAATTAGTTTCACTTACCGCGTGCAGTTCATGTCCAGCATGTTTTAGCGCTGGGATCGCTCCATCTATCAGCTTCAAACGATCTGCAAATCCTGCGTTATATCCACCGTTTATATAACATCCATCACTGAAATGATGTGAACAAACAAACACACCTTGACTTCTCTCACTATCGCAAGAGTAACACTCTGCAGCGCAGCCAATCTTGATGCAGCGCAGCCAATCTTGATGGTAAGACGGTCTCCCTATGGCGCGTTGGTTGACGCAAGGCCGGGCAATTTCTTTCGTCTTGCCGTGTAATACGTCCAACTCGTTTTTTGACAGGCTACCATGTTAAGCATGAGAAGCCAGCACGTTTTACATTGTTAAGAAGTCAGAATGCATGAAACAGCGTTAAATCTCCCCTCTAAAAACAAATTAAAAGCCAGTTTTTCATTTATTGCTCATATCTGTGGTAATGGGAAAGCAATTGGAGGTGGTGAATCATCCTCAACAGTGGAAAGGCAAAGTCGGTGCCTGGCACAAGTGATGACCTGATGGGTCAGATAGAATTAATCGATAAAAAAACCACAATCTGCACTCAAATTGATGGTTTCTACTTTCATTTCCCTCAGCTGCGGCCGGCAGTCATTTCCTTCAATCCCTGCTCACCCCCTATAAAGCTGAGTAAAGCTCCTGTCAACTTCCTGACACTATGGCATCCAAAGTAAACAGGTACGCAATATTAACGCTAAAGGTCACTCTAGACACCCCCAAAACAAGACATCTAAAGTGCGTTTTTTTAACAACAGATCGTGCACCATATCTGCATGAAGACACTGAACGTCGGAGGAATCCAAGTTTGAAACTGTACTTAGAAGATAAAGAGGAAATGGACTGAGCAAGATTCAATTCCACATTTAGCTGTTAAAAGTGTCGTGGTTAATAAAAAAACGAACAACAGATACGGGATATTTCTGCACAAACAGGTAGTATTGTGTTGGTTACTGCTGGTTGGTCTTAACAAATAAGCCCAGTGGCACTTTAGCATATTCAGAGTAGACACTGATAGATGTTGTGCCTTCTCCTATGGGATGACTGTTTGTTCTTTGATTGTTGAATAAATCAGGATGCATGTGTGAACACAGAGACCTAAGGCGTGTAAAGCATTTTGCATGTCTTGCTTGAAATATTTTTATTCCTTCCACGGAAAAGAGGTTTTGATTTAACAAACCCTTAGGCCACTGATTTACAAAGCCAACAAATATACCCTTGTGGTTAGTTAAAAGGACAGTTCACCCAAACATAAAAATTCTGTCATCATTTATTACCCCACATTACATTTACATTTACATTTAGTCATTTGGCAGACGCTTTTATCCAAAGCGACTTACAGTGCACTTATTACAGGGACAATCCCCCTGGAGCAACATGGAGTAAAGTGTCTTGCTCAAGGACACACTGGTGGTGGCTGCTGGGATTGAACCAGCAATCTTTTGATTTACCAGTTCAGTGGTTTAACCCACTAGACCACCATCTCCAGTATCCACATGTGGTTCAAAACCTGTATTTCTATTACAGAAAGCAAATGAAGATATTTTGAGAAATGTCTTGTGGTTTTGTGTCCGGACAGTTGCGGACTAATATTGTTGGGTCATCAGGGTATTTCAGAATGTATATTTTTGTGTGCTGCAGAAGAAAGAAAGTCATACAGGTGTGTTAATGTCGACAGAATGTGTAAGGCTTCACCTCTCTAAAAAAGCAGGTGTGTGGAGAAGCCTACAGAAAGACTATGTTGTCTTAAATGCAATCTATATTAAGGTCTGAATCTAAAGCTGGCTAAAGTTCAGATCTGTAGAACAGTTTTTTTTTTGTAATTGGGCGTTCTCATTTCACATTCAAGAATGCCCATGCACACCCGGGTTCCTCAAGCTGAAATCCCCTCGCATTTGTGTTCTTTGTTTGGCAAGACCTCCTAGACAACAGCATAATGACTAACTCTGAGTCTCATTTATGTCACATCTTGTGTACTCTCTGTAAATAAAAGCAAGGTTTGCTCTAATTAGCCACTGTGCTCTTTTTTCTGATGCTATCGTTGTGGCCCTGTTGCCTTCTTCTTCAGATCCTGCATCTTTGCTGTCCTCATTAAGGGTTGGTTTGTGTTCTCCTGCTCTCAGATCCGTCTTTGCTTAAATCTCTTGGAGAAAGGCTTCTAGTTATGTCTGAGAACGGGCTTCAAAGTGTAACCTCATTTTTTGAGAGTACGTTCATCATTAGTAGCTTTTATAATCAGTGATCAGTGAAATCATGCAGGAGGATACAGGGCCCAGTTGTCATGACACCAAGTGCAGTTTTTTTCTCTGTAGCGGTTGTTTAAACGTTGGTTAAACACCTATCAGAAAAAAACAATTAATCCATCATCTATGCTATTTTATTTAGTGCTTTAGGAGGCACTGACGCCTAGTTAAAGGGATAGTTCACCCAAAAAAAATAATTCTGTAACCATTTACTAATCCCTGGAGTTGTTCCTAACCTAGAATGGATGAACACAAAGAAAGATATTTGGAAGAATATTAGCAATTTTCAGTTCTGGGACATCGTTCACTTCCGTAGTATAAAAATGTATTGTATATTTTTTGTTCCTTTGAACACAAAATTCGATATTTTGAAGAATTAAGGAGATCTCAAATTGCTAACATTCTTTCAGATATCTTAATTTGTGCTCAGCAGAACAAAGAAATGTATACAGGTTAGGAACAATTGTTGATGGGTGAGTTATTGATGGCAGATTTAGCATTTTTGGATCAACTATAATTTTAAGCATGTTATATAGGCTACTGTATATTTTTTAATTTTTGGTATTTCTAAATTATTTGTTATATGTGTTGGAAAATTTTGAAAAATGAAATTGAAAATATTTATTTTATTTTACTATTTAGTTTGCTACTATTTATTTTATTTGGCTGTTATTTATTTCATGCATTTGCATTTATTTGATTTATAATAATTTATTGTATGAGTCCCTGATGTCATATGTTTCATGTTCTCTTGTCTGTTTGTTTTTAAAAAGAAATAAACCAAACATTTTTTGACACAAAAGGATGGATTTGTAGGATTTTGATTTTTTTTTTTAAATTTATAATCAACAATATTGTTGTTTCATTTAACAATCATTGTTTAACATGTTCAGACTGAGCCAACAGACCATTTTAACAGGATAAATTGAATATTAACAAAATGTATGGATCTAGGTAAAAAAATGTCATTTTCATGAAAACTATTAAAATAGATTTATAGCGTTTTGGAAAAGAGATCTTCATATATATATCGATTTATATTGGCTAATAATAGGCTCACCATATTCAGTAAAAAAAGTTTATTATTGTAAAGTTTTGCAGATTGCTACCGTGGATCTGATGATTAAGGGAAAGAAAAAGATTCTTGGGATTGTGGAGGTGGTGTATTTATAATTCATTCCTCTGGGTAAATGCATCATTTACTAAATGCAATATTCTCATTGTCAGGGAAATGGAAAATTAGCTGGCAAGGGAATCTGTGCTATTCTGAAGCATGAAAAGAAATCAGGTAATATCAAAGAAAGAGTGTTAGTAGCACACACACATTTATCTGCTAATCTGGTTATGTTTTGCCTCATTCTTGCATCAGTATCCGTCTTTTAATCTTTTCATGATACTTTTCCTGTACATGAAGTCTATAAAAAAAGCTAAAAAACAATGACAAATGCAAAACTCATCTACTGCACTGTAACCTTAATAACCGCATTAACTCATATACTGCACCGTACCTTTAATAACCGCATTAACTCATCTATTGCACTGCAACTTTAATATCTAATGTCTATAATTAATGCACACTCAAGTCACTTGCACCATTGTATAGTCTATATTGTTATCTGTTCATAACCACCTGTACATTAATGTTCACAGCATATAGCCTTCTGTATATATTGTTCATAGTACATACCGATTGTCATATTTTCATAGAACATTCCTTCTGTAAAGTATTTTCATAGTACATGCCCATTGTATAGTATTTTCCTAATATTGTTTTCTGTATTTATTCACACTGTATATCTGCACTTGCTTATTGCACTTCTGGTTAGACCTAAACTACATTTCGTTACACTGTACTTGTATATTTGTAATGACAATAAAGTTGAATCTAATCTAATCTAAAAATATATATATATATTGTATTGCAAAGACAGAGCTGGGTAAATAACTTTATTTTTTATTTAGATTACTAACAATTTGTAGTTAGTAACGTAATCTCTTGGATAACATTTTTGGTTACGTAATTTGACTACTTTTGGATTACATTTAAATTACTTTTAATTTCAATCTTTTTGATGTTAAAAATATTGAAGCAGGATAATTTTGAACTATTTTGACATATGCAACAAGGAAAACTATTCCATTCTTTATCACCAACAAGAGCCTCAACATCTTTTTAAAGAAAAGTACATACAGGTTTAGCCCCACATTGATTACCACAGTAGAAAATAAAAAGATGTTCGTCAAAAGTGCCCCAGAACTGTTTGCTGTCCTACATTCTTCAAAATGTCTTGTGTTAAACAGAAAAAAATGATAAAGTAACTTTTCCTAATATGGATGTAGTATATAATATTGACATCCAATCTGGATGACATCTTAACAAAATCTCTAAGGGAACATAATACATGTTTCCGGAATTAAACTGAAAAAAAAAACATCCACACGAAGCTATGAGGCCTTCATCTTTGGTAATCTATCAACAAAAGGACAGGGTGTTATTTTCTCTCATGCTGTTATGTTTTGCTTTTTATCCATCTCTACTTTTGCATTAATCTTCTCTCTGTGGGCAGTGAGAGCTAATCAGGCGACGAATTAGAAATCAGATAGGTTCACTGATATAACACTTCTGGCAGCCTTAATCAGCCGGCAACTGCTGTACACAACATTCATGGATCCTGTTTTCTGCCTCTATTCAACCAAATTATACGATGTACAATGCCAGGCCAAGTCTCGCATGAAGCGGACACAGAGGAAACAAATAGAATGTTTTGTTTACCTTTGTGTTGGACAGTCAGTCTTGATAAAGGCCTTCAGAATAATTTGAGCTGAAATCAAAGGCATTTTTTGTCCTGTGTGTGTCTATTAGAAAAAATCCTTCAATTTACAAGCGTAATTTGCTTTTAGAAATCCTGAAATAGCCGTTCACACAAAATGATGACCAATTACTTTAATAATTCAGTTGCTCAGTTGGTTGAATGAACGCTTTTTGTGATCTTAAAAGTAAACGGTGGTTAATAGTTTAGTTTTGTTGATATACAGTATTGAGCAGTATGTGTGATTTTTTTTTCTTTACAATGACCAGTAATGCATAGCATAACATGAAATAAGCATGCAGTTATTTTAGTTTTAGATGTTAATTTAATGTTGTCAATACAATTATTCATGTTAGTTCAATGTGCATATAGTAAAAAATTACAACTTTTGATTTAAGAAATCTGTTAGTAATCATCGAAATGAGCATGAACTTAAATTAAATGCTCTGGAAGTATCATTCAATGTTAGTTTATGTTAGCTGCTTCGTTAACTAATGTTAAAAAGTACAACCTAACTAAAGTGTTAAAGGCAGGCCACAGAACCAGAATGGTTTTCTGAAATGATGCCATATTAAAAAAATATGCAATTTTTTCATTTGAACCCTTGACAGAAATATGTATTATAAATGTAAGCCGTAATGCAATATGAGACAATTATTTCTTGTAACTTCCTCTCATAACATTCTAGACTCACTTCTGAACTCTTTGTCATCTGCATTGATGATGGATGATGTTCTTAAAACTGAGCCTCTGACAAGAGTTACTGAACCAGGTTTTGAAGCTGTGCTTCTTGAAAGCATGTCCAAGAGTCTGTTATGCATATTTAGGATGCTAATTTTTCTCATTAAATGGGCTGTTCCTTTGGTTATTAGTCCATCTTGCATGCTTTCTTGATTAGAAAGGAAGCGTCACCTGGATTTTCTCTTTGATGTTTTTAATTTGTTGGACAAGTAGAATTAAATTACACATTATCTCAAATGACTGAGATGAATGGATTCCCCTTTTCCTTTAATGTCTTTTCACCATGTACATTGTAATTATTTATAATAATAATGTATGCTAATTAGCATTGGCTCTCATTATAGATGAGTGAATTAGACGTTGTTTTGGTGTCATTGTCTTCTTTGCAAGTCACACAATGGTTATCAGTGGGCAGTGTTTATGTTAGAGTGGTCTGTTGAGAACATGTTCACATTAAACAAAATTTCCTGGCAGTATTCCAGTCCATTACTTTCTGTTGTATCTCAACTGGCAATAATAATTTATGTAATATTGTTCCCCAGGTCAGCTTGGACATTTCTTGGAGGAGTTGGATACGATTCTGTCATCCTTCCACGAGGATAGTACTCCTCTGGAGGTGCTTGGAGACTTCAAAATCCACCTTAAAAAACCACAGGCTGCCAACTTCGACAACTGGACTGCGTTGTTTGACCTCAAGCAAGTTCCCACTTCGGTAATCAACTATATCTTGTCTACACGTTTAACTCCTAATCTCATCACTCCCAGGTCACCCTGCTGCACAAGTCGGATCATTTCCGCATCACTCTTGATCTCAACCTCAACCGATATATTTCCACTAAGCATCTTCGTTACTCGTTACTACTAAATAAAATAATCAGAAGAAGAAATGTGTGCGACTGCAATAAGGGAGGTAAGGCGAATCACTTCTCCTAGATTGCATTACGCACGCTCTGCACGCTCTATTTCAGCGTAATGCTTATTTGTTGCCAAAGGCGAAGGAAGCACAACTGAAACCGCCGGCGCCAACGAAGCACCTACTGGAGGACCTTCCGTTATCTTAGACGACCACCCCGACGATAGTGGTGAACTCTGTGAACAGGGTGAAGATAACGTTATACATCCGTGGCCGTATTTGCAAGAAATGTTTCTGAACATTGGAGTGAAAGATTCTTCCTACCGGATGAAGTGCCTCTTATGCCTACCGAAAGTCACTGAAATTTTGGCATTCAAAAACTCCCCGTTCAACCTGAAGAAGCACATCGAGGCAGGTTAAATTAATAGTTATTCAGTAAAGCCACAATGTCAATGTGATTCAACATTAGTTATGATAAGCTGTATCAGATATCTGGCTAACGTGATGGCCAGGCTAACGTCTGCTTGTTAACATTGCTAAGTAACGTTAACTGACATGGCACACATGTTAGAACCCCCTTAGCTGTTCTAAATCCACCGTAAAACACGGCTTCAGGGGCTTTTTGCTTGTATAAAAAGGTTACTCCATTAAAATATTCATTTTAATATTTATTTTATTCATAAAATAAACATCAGCAACAAAAAAATATAACGCTATAACACATGTATTCCTCCGCCAAGCAATGTAGTTCCAAAGAGGTTACCAAGCAACAAAGCAAATGAACCATCACAAATGGCAGTTGCGCAGTAACACTTATGTAATGCGGTCACAGCTGTATGTTTGTTGAGTAATTTACAACGGCTGCAACGCGGCTCAACCAATCAGAATCAAGGACTTGAACTATCCGTTTTATAAATTGTGAATGTATGCTTGCATTGTTGATCAAAGTCACAGTGCTTTTATTGCCACACAACGAGTTGGCTGATTTTTTCTTAGTAGAGCAGCTAACTAACTTAAGGTAAATGCAGTGGGAGATAAACTTTAACACAAGTACAGTAACGTTACAGGCAAAACACAAACAACAGCAGTTTGTACCAGTTAATAGTGTTATTGTCTAGGTGTTAAGGGTGGCAGTCTGAGTGTTGTTTATAATTCTATGTTATTGAATCAAGATAATAAGGTGACATTTAAGTTAACACGTTTTTAAAAATGAAACTATATTCCCATCAGTGATGCAAATTAGAACTAGTTTCTAGTAATTTGCATCACTGATGGAAATATAGTTTCATAAACATTTACTTTTACTTCAAATACTTAAGTACATTAAATATCAGAAAATTACTTTTGATACGTAAGTACAGTATATATCACATACTTTAAGACTTTTATTTAAGTACTATTGTAAAATGTAACTTTCACTTCTAGCCAAGTCTTTTTCTAGTACGATACTTGTACTTTCAGTCAAGTATTGCTTTCTAGTACTTTATACAACACTGCTCACGTCACTCCTCTCTTCATTAAGTTACATTGGCTCCCTATAGTCGCTAGCATCAAATTCAAGACTCTTATCCGACAAGACTAATACTAGTTCGGCAGCCCCTTATCTTCATTCGCTAATGCAGACTTATATACCCACCAGATACCTACACTCTGCAAAAGAACAACGTCTTGTGGTGCCATTCCGAAAAGGTAAAAAATCTCTCTCACATACCTTCTCTGGATCGGTTCCACATTTGTGGAGTGATCTGCCGCTGCTACAAGATCAGCAGATTCTGTGGCCATCTTGGGATCAGGATCAGCTGAAAACACATCTCTTCTGTCAGCACCTGACCGATCAGTTCTTACTTCTATCTCTTTTGAACTCCTTCTTTATATATAGAAATACTAACATAGCTCTGTATACTGTGGTATGGCTTTGTGAGACCAGTTTTAATCGCACTTATGCTTTTTGTTATCATTATGTTGTTCCAATTGCTTCCATTGTTTACCTCATTTGTAAGTCGCTTTGGATAAATGTGTCAGCTAAATGACTAAATGTAAATGTAATATAGCCTACAGTATATGAACAAAAATATTTTTTTACAGTAATTTAATTTAACAGGTGTCTCAGAAATTAACTGTCCGCTGATAGCATTTCATTTTCGAAACAAGTTTATAACAACTTCAAGAGGTTCTTGGAGTGGGTTTAGAGGTTGGGTCAATTGAGATGCTGATAAATGGTTTGTTGTTTAAATAAAGGTCAAAGCAGAATGAATGAATCACAGTTGGAGAAGAGCTAATGACGGTATAGTGCACGTGAAGGAGGTTGAGAGGAGAGGGAGTAAATGGAGAAACAGGGCTGTTTCTGGGCAGACCCTTGTCATATAATTAGATCTTGTTGTCTCAGACTCACATCAGACCAGTAAAACACAATTTGGTGGTATTTCCTCACTTATCTCGGGACGGGATTGTGTTTGTGGGTCAGGATTTGGTGACATTGACTTTAAACCTAAAATCATTGAAAAAGCAGTCAATAGGCCCAACAGAAAAGCAGGGCCAACAAACAAACAATAAACAATAATATAAATTAGGTTATTGGTAAACACATGTAAATGTTTCCTAAATATATATACATGGATGTTTAATGGTCAAAGACAAAAAAGAGTTTAAGCATAAGCACAACAAGTGTAATTCTGCTTTAAATTGTTGTTGTTAAAAAAAAGAAAAAGTTTTCTTTTTAATTGAATTGCATTTTTGTTTTTCTGAGCAAAATAAACAAATGATTCCCTCATTTACAGAAGACACCCACTAAAATGTCGTTCAATGTAACAATATAGCAAGGCATATTTACAACAAACATCTATTTATGACATATTAAAAGACTAATAACTTGTAATTTAAAATTTGCCACTATCCAAGGTTTTGCCCATTAGTCAAGAATTTTTTTAACTCATTAAAATCAAAATAAAATGTAATATGCTCCCTTATCATTATATATATTTTAATATGTACATGTCAGAATAAGCATGTTGTTTGAATTTGTACACTAGTAAGAGAAATGGTTCTAAATAGTACCGAAAAAGGGTTCTTCTGCTTGTAATGATAGTAGAACACTTTTGGTGCTAAATATAACTTTTTTACTGTGTTAAGTGGTTGGATACTACATCCATTATTTTTATGTGTGATTATGATTTAGAGTTTTTGGCCAAGCAAAAGTAGGGTCTGGCATCGGGCTCAAATTTGTAGGCCATGATAATTGCAGCTTACCACCACTTTCTGTATGTGATCATCATCCTTGAGCATCAGCCAAATGAAGTAAGTCTCAGGTGTCTTCAGAAGCCTTAAGATAAGACATGGAGACAAAATGATTCATGTTAGTGTAACCGTCCCCCCTTCAAGTACGCTAGAAGGTAGCCCGAAACGCGGCCACGTCAGGATCTAACAAGTCTTACGCGTTGTTCTCAATGCGAGACATATACATTGAAAAGAAAAATCAACTACGCCACCAGGGAAGGTATGACCCAAGAAATAAACCTTTTTGAACTTTAAAGCACACAGGTACGTTCTCTAGTAATTTAAGGTGGGCAGGTGTGTCAGTCTGCAGTCATCTCAGGACTGTTAAAGCAGGAGAACTTATCCTGACAACAAAGAATGTAACTGTCAGATAAGGTTTCTCTAAATTGAATGAGAAAAACAGAAAACCGGTCTCAATCCCACAACCTGCCACCTACAAACCCGCTGCAATAGACACTTTTGCCTTCCGGGCATCTTAAATGTGAACCCTTTGTAGCGTTAAATTTGCCAATTAGAGCAGAGGGAACGTTATCTGATGACAGTCTCAGATACCTTTCCCCCTGTGTTCCATTAGATAGAAAGTTCTTACTTGTCTCACATTAACACTGTTTACTTTTAACACCACAAAAACTAGGTTCTCCAAGTTCTTTGATATCTCTTAATTTCCATTTAACAAGGATTTGATGCAGGACAAACAACAAATCAGGAGGCAGCTTCTAAATAACTGATTTATTTGAAATAGAAAAAGGTAGGGGAAAAGGCACCTTTTATAATACATAGAACCATTTCAGCAGAAAAAGAGTACTAATTCTTCTGATTACAACCCGAACCATCATTGAAGAACCTTTCAAGAACCATTCATAAATATTGTGTTACAATGACACACAATGTATCATTATTTCAACCAAATGTTGACATTTATTCTCCAAAAGCTTTGAAATCATATAAGAAGACATATAACTTACATTTGATATGGTTTCTATGGACATAAAATCAGTATTGTACATTTTTTTTGATGGGGACCCTTATATGTTTATAAATACAAAATTAATATACACAGTGCACATATATATATACAGTATATGGTATGGAGTGGGGAGACATACATTATGTTAACACATACTTTTACTCTGGATCGATTAACCGTGATAACAGACCTAAATTTTGAAAATACAAATTTATTACTTTTTAAATGAAAAATATAACTGGTATAATACGGGTTGAATCTAATACTGTCAACAGGTTTGTGGGACTGTTTTCTATATCTTTTATATTTAAATCTCCAAACTGAATTACAAATTGAATTGAATTTAATGGAATTGAATTAAATTAAAGTGTAAGGGATATTATAAATATGATAATAGTATGGAAACCAATTTGCCTTTAGAATGTCTTCGGTAATGCAGCTAATAAGGTCTTTTTGTATGTGAACCAAATATGTAGCCAAATAATATAACTGTAGCTGTACTGTTAAATATTGATTTTGTAGTGTGTTGTGTTTCAGCACCATTTTGTTTTGCTGACGAATTTCATAACGTAATATAAATTATTACTCAAGTTGCTCTCATGGTTTACTAGAAAACAGAAATCTGAAGAGACACATCTTCTCTTTTGTGATTTCCTCATCTGAGATATTAGGCATGTAATATGGCCCTCAATGTCTCGACTGTCACTTCACAGTCTCAGTGCTACACTATTATTCTTGAGGTGGTACTAAACTGAGCCTCTTTGGTCTCACTGGTTTGATTAATAGCTCTTAACTCATTTTTGTATGAAAAATGGGGAAATATATTTCAGAGATAACTTGAAATGTGTTATTCTGTGACTTTTATAATTTTAGGTTGACGATTTTGAACAAGCCCCTCTGTATTTATCTTAAGCAAATACTGTCCAGTACGTCATATTGCTAGTGCTCTGGTCATAAACAATACTTAACCTTTTTGATTTTGCCTATTATGGTCAGTGCTGCTGTGATATGATTGACGTTTTTGGCTGGCAAACAATAAATTGGAGGAATGGGGAAGAGCTTGGAGCTGCCACATTGCAGGGCCTTGTCGACAATCCATAACACCCTAGTTACTTGTGAAGGATTAGTTATGTAGTTGATGGGTTGAATTGATTGGAAACAGATAGATTGATTCATTTTGGGAGCTTAAAACATGTTTATTGCAATGCTGACTGCAGCACAGTGACAAGAGCTTGGACAGTGGTGTGAGGAACGTCCCTCATGTATTGATTTATTTTGTCAGCTGAGCAAGAACAGAAGCAATACCATTCCAAATTTTCATTCAAAAAACATTTCTAGATGTATTGGGGCCATTCCAGTCCAGTAGCTGGTGAAATTCAATAAAATCAAACCATAGGGGTGACATAAAGTCATCCAACAGCAATGTGAAAGACTGAAAGCATCTCAAGACACATGAAAACGTCATACAAATCCAGGTAATCACATGAAAAGTAATTTTTGGATGAATTTCCTAAATACAAATGTTACTTTTGTATTGCTTACAAGTGAATATAAACTTGTTTTCTTTGCAGTATTTGAGGTCTGAAAAAAATACAGAGCATCATTTCTGTTATTTTGAATCTGTTTTTTTGTTTCTCCAGTTTTCTATTTTTGCAAATAAATGCAAATAGAAGCAAAAAATGAAATTGTATTATGGAGAAATATAGTAGTTCACAGAATAACACAACAACAATCATTTGACCTAAACACATACCTATAAACAGTAAACTCATTGTCTCTTATTTTTTTCCACGGCTGTATATATAAAGAGAAGAGCACTTGGTTTGTTTTGATTTAAGACATAATAACTAAAAACAATACAGCTAACTTACACAATAAAAACATGATAACATAATAAAAAACAAGATTTTTTTATTTTTTTAATCTCATTTTGGAACATAACTTTTCATATATACAGTCAAATTTTATGATGGATGTTTTGAGTTGTTTGAATGACTTTAGTGATGGAACTAAAATGTATGTCTAGTGACCAAAAGTCAATTGACAAAAACGTAAATTTATTTAAAGCTGGACGATAAAAACAAATATTAAAAAAAAAAAAATCATTGTCTAACTGAACAAATTGAGTCATATACATCCGGAAAGGCAAAGTAAATTGTTAAAAAGAGTTCAAATATTTCTTGTGATGGTGTTACACATAAAATTGTTAAGGATCGCACTAAACTTTGAGAAGTCTGAGACCTTCTAGTAATTTCTCATTTAGTATAATTTCAGCCAATAAATGTTTTTTTCATTAAGAAAAAAACGTTTTCTCCCTTTCTGTATCCTTGTCAGTGGAATTACGCCTCTTCTGATAGTCATAATTGCAAAAAAAAACATGTCTATTTGTAATGCTCACCATTATTCCATCTCGATCGATCCAAATAAACAAAGTATATTTTTGACACCCACCCAGACACCCAGATCAGACATCCCACACAGTTCTCCAAACCTCCAACATTCTAGACATTTTTTCTGATTGAGAAAGCAAAGTCGTGAGTGTGAGTGTACGTTTTTTGCACATTTGTGTTGCAGATTGGCATTTTGACCTTCACGGCTGTCCGTCAAGCTCTGCGTCAGTGTAATTGCCTGTCTGTTCGGTCTCTCTCTCCCTCCACAGCTCTCCAGCAGGTCAGGCAGATGGGCAGGGGCTGACCTGCCCACACGAGTGACGTGCAGAGGGTCTGTGCGTGACTGTCCGCTTGCGGAGGGGTTTTGCCATTCTCGATGTGAAGATGCACGGTCATAATAAGCGCACCCTCACACCCACAGGCTCAATCCATCAGAAGAGGACATTTAAATGCTCATATCTGGCCATCTGCTAATTTACAGTCTAAATGATCCATTCTTCTAATATCACTGATTATATGATTTTCAACAGAAAAATACTTTTGGGTGTTACTCGTTCAGGAGTATCAATACAAAATATAGATAAACAAAATATTAGGCAATTTCAAGTTGTTTCAGTTTTTCTTAATTTACTATTTTGAAGTGTGTGATCAGGTACATTTATTAATTTATTTTGTGAACTACTAACAATATTTCAAAAAGCAAAATTGTTTCTATCTCCTTTTTTTGAAGGAAATTAAACATGGAGAAAGGCCTCAAAATAACAGAAAAGATGCGCTGTATTTTGTCAGACCTTAAATAATGAAAAAAGTGAATATTCCCTTTTAATCAATACAACAGTAATATTTGTACATGTATTTAGATTTTTTTTATGTGATAACCTGGATTTTTATCACATAACTGTAAGATGGGTTCATGACACTCCTGACGTTTAATTTTATTAAAATTCAACTGTCACTGGACTGGCATGGCCGCAATATGAACATTTGGAATGGTCTCTTAATTGTTCTATATTACCCGGAGAAAGCTACTTTCCCATTCATCTCAATGGCAGCTGGCTCTCACTTGACCCCTCCACCTGAAAGTTCATTTTGCCATCGTTGGTCATGCATGCTCTGGACATGTGTTTTTTCAGCCAATTGCTTTAGCTGTACCGTTACGCGATGAATCACTATGGAGCCACAGGAAAATCGAATCCTGACATGCCAATATAGCTTACTGGCTGAGAGGCAGCACAAGAATGCGTCTCAAGCTTTTATAAGCAGCAATGCTAAGCGAATTCACGGCTCAAACGTTTCCTTTATTTTAGATTTTCAGTTTATCATCCGCCTTCTAAACCAATTTCCTCCTAAACAAAACATTCCTAATAGGCGATGTTTTGAAACAAATGTTCAGTGTGGCGTATTGGCTAATATGAGATGGAGATAATTAGTTATTGCTTTTCAGTCAGTCTTGCTCGTGTTCTCATTCATTACACGTGCCGGGCCTTATTAATGGTACTTGCGGTTCTTCCAGGAAGCTGACACAGACAATTTTCCGTTTTCCTGTATGTAAGAGGGACCCATGATTTCTGAGTGTTATAATGGCAAAGAATCAGGTGTGCGTGTGTGTTTTCAACAGGTTTATGGACAAATGAGACTCAGGGCTGCTGATGTAGCTTGGCATTGGTGGTCATGTGTGAATCTTTAGTGTGGAGTCAGACCTCTTTGTTTATGAAAAGGACACCCACTGGCAGACTGGCTGTTTTGTTTGTCTTGTTTATGACTGGTACGAGTGTTTCTGGTTGTGTTTGCGTAGGTGTGTTTGTAATTGAATGAAATGGAAGGAAAGCAACATTGGCCCGTGCCTGCTTAACCCGTCTGACCAGTCAGAGAGAAAATATAACCTGAAAATGAACCGAATACAATACAATCTCAGAAAGGCCGAAAGGGAAAGTGACCAAGGTCCTGAATGTGTTTTGAGTTGACAATAAGGTTGTATTTGTTAACATTAGTTAATGCATAAATTAACATGAACTAACAAAACAGAACAAAACTTCGACATTGAATGCAATTTCGAAGTTTATAAATCTGAGCATTTATAAATCTGAGATTTCAGCATTTACTAAAACGGTACATTTATTATTTAAAAGTTGCATCTGTTAACACTAGGCAATGCACAATGAACCAGCATTGTATTAGCTAATATTAACAAAGATTAATAAATGCTGAAAAACGATATTGTTCATTGTTAATTCATGTTAGCTCATGCATTTAGTAATTGTTAACAAATACACCCTTTTTGTAAAGTGTTACCATCACAGTGCTGTGATTCAACTCCTTTTAATGTGTCGCAAGTGCAAAATTCTCAGGTTGTTGTTATCTAGTCAATAAGGCAGTTTGTGACTTTAATTGAGCATAAAAACCAATACAGACTCAAACAGGTAATTTCTAAAAGAAATGGGTGCACGATAAATGTGTAATGATCTGTCTCTCTCAGTTTCTGGTTTTAAACATCTACTTCCTTTGTATGTTGGATTGAAATGAGCCACACTTACACTCTGAACTCCAAAATTCTTATATTCTTATAAATATTGTACGCACACCTTTAGTCTTGCTCGATGACGGGCTTTAATTGTCATCTCTGTGTCGTGTTATTCTTTTATGATGTTCTTTACAAACAATGAGCTTTGATGCATCTCGGTCGCGTGTGTGTGTGTTTTCCCACAGGATGTTCACTTGTCCTTGATCTGCTAGTAAGTCGTGTTGCTACGGAGCATTTATAGGCATGATCGGTGGTCATTGACAACATGACAGATTGCTGTAGGACTAATTCATGACTGGCAGGTGTCAGAATGCTGAGAGCACATAGATGACGAGGGCTTTGTGGCATTCATATCCTGTTGAGTTAGTGTGGCATTACGGGATATAGAATGTTTAGTGCTTTTCTGGAGAACTCAGCAGGGATAAAAAAACAAAAATTTGTACTAAAACCCACAGACTATATGAGATTTATTCGGTGTATATAGTGAATCTGAATGGCTCTTCTTGTCATATTTTTGTTCAAAATTGTTCTGCCTTTAAAACTACTTTATTTTCAGCATCAGACCCTTTTATTTTTCAACGAACCTCCAAGCATTCGTCCATGCACTGTCACATTAAATGACAACAGAGAAATCCTTTGGCAGATCTCTGAGAAATGTTTCTTCTAGGATTTCAGAGGCTTTGAAATATTTGAAAGGAGCATCGCAATCCCAGCTTACTATCATTGTTCCTTCATCATTTCTCCATCCAGTGTTTTTGGAGCAGTTACATCTCTTAACCTCCCTGGTTCTTCTCATCTATTATTGGTCATTTTCTGTTCCCACTGTGTCACTGGCAGCCATTATTGTTATCACTCATCTGCTCCCCGCAGACCTCCACTCGCTTCTTCTCATTTCAAACCTTTAAATGCTCCATCACCCTCTTCTCACTTCAAATCCTATAATTCTTTTGTTTCTGATGGCAGAAAAAAAAGATTTGTCTCTTTGTTATCACAACAGGATTTACACAGTTGAAACAAGAATTTTACTTGTATAATACTTTACTCAGGAAATATGGTTTCACAAATGTGGGTGTAAAAAAATATAAGAACTCTGTATCTTATGTTCACATGAGTTCCCAGCATGCACTCATAAATAAATCATTAAGTAATAGCCTATAATGTCTCTGTTTTGTATTTAAAAATGTAAAATCTATTTCTGCTTTTATTTAATGTATGCTTCTGTTTTGTTTGTCAGTGCACCGAAGCCTTCACTTCCCCAAAATTGCTGAATGTCTACTGTGTAATAAAAACCCTTGTGTTAGAGAATGGGTGCAGAAATTAATTTATTGATTGAGGGGTTATAAAAGATGTGTGTAAAAGGATACATCTTATCTGAAACCTATTAGGTGAATCCTTATCGTATTTAAGGGAACTGATTCAACGGTGGGCATGTTGCCTATGTGTACACAAGAGAGGGGAAAATAGATATGATAGCGCATGACATCAGGGATTACATCAGCACGGCAATACCGCCAGGTTTTACAACACTGCGAAGGAAGGTTCCATTAGCATTTGTATTGTGCAACATTTTCATATTAATATTAACAGAGACATTTATAATGCATACCCATTTGCTATATATAAGATACCAGTGATCAAATGAATCAGAATAGAACATGCTGTTAATTTCCTGTTTTGAAAATGCACAGCAGGATATTTCATATTTACATTAACTGGTCTAATCAACTGGGATTAAAATAATGTATGCCTCGCTGCAATTTTGGTGGTCTGGTTACACGGTTAAAATTATTCCTTTAACCTGAAATAGAAGAGAGGATCAGGGCAATTTGCACTGTTCTCTGCTCAAACCAGTTTCGCCAAGTGAGTGATGTCTCAAACCATGTTGTCCCTGGGAAAACAATTCAATACCCAAACCATAACCCAAAGCTGGGAAAAGCCAGGATATTACTTAGTTACATTTAAAGGGTAATTTATGGGTAATTCTTCTTTTCCCAGTGAACTATTCCTTTAAACAACCTATAACAGGTTGTCTTTACACAGTGATAATGCACTCTCAGAATAATGTGGTGAAACAGCGAAGACCATTTTCAGTTATCTTATACAGCATGGTCTAAATTTGTAGTTTCATCCTTAATGTTTAAATGCTTTGTATGGACAACTGAGAGCTCGTCTGTTTGCCATTTGTAGATTTCAGGACCAAGGACAGCAACCACTACAACCTTTGTTCTCAATTAAACTTTTGTTTTCACCAGCATTGATTTTATAAATGTAGGGAGCTTTTCTTATTCCCTTGGTGCAAACATTGCACTGAAAAATAGCCCAGGAGAGGAATTATTCACGGAGCAAAACGTTAATGGGACTTCATTTATGCACCAAGTAGCCTAAGCCTTCGATGTTTCATTTATGCATAATGATGCACAAGTGAACCGAAGCTTGTGCGCAGTTGGGTTTGACACGGTGTGTCAAAGTAACGACGCTGTGATTTATCACCGGTGCGTTTCTACCTGAGCATGAGCACCCCCTGTAGCCAACAGTCCCACTCATAAACACCTTAAAGCAGTGATGCCTCAATGCTGAAACATTTAAGAGCACCACTTACACGTGCATCAGTGACATTCAGAGTTGATAACGCGTTTGTGCACTGCTCTATTCTGTCCCGTGGGACTCAGAAAACACACGTGCATGCAGCTCCATTGTGCAAATGTGGACTGACCCTTAGGAATACTAACACGGTTTTAGCATACTAATAGCGTACTTTGTTTGTTTTTCGATTACCCTTTGTATTACCATGGTATAGCTACAAATACCATACCATAGTAAATCTGTGATGACTTTAGTTTTACTACAAATATAAAAACATGTTGATGCTTACTATAGTCAAACCCTTTTCGTAAGGCACATGGTGCATATCGAAGAATTTCATTTTAAATTCAAACCAATTATTTAACCATCCGTCGTACTTCGTTACCCAGCGATGCCGTCGAGTTTTGTCGAATACAAAAACTGCAAATGACAAAGACAAAGAACTTGACATCTTAGTCAAGAGTGAGACAAAAGTAAACATCACTGACACCTGTTCAGGCGCGCGCACCCAACAGACACCTGCAGGCGCGCGCCACCGCCGCGTATTCAACGGTTGGGTTAGAGCGCGTGCCAGGAGAGCGAGAGAAAGAGAGATGGGGAGAGCGAGAGAAGAAAAAGATACCTAGTGGAGATGCAAGTCGCTGCTGAAGATTCGCAACAACAAGCAAGTCCTATACCGCACCTCCCCCTCCCATTGCGCTCGCCCAAAAAATACGGTTGTGTTATGCATGCGATACACAGCGATGTGCATGTCTCTGCTGTTGAAAACGCAGCTTTGAGACCGCTTTAAACAGAGAAGAATAACGGCAACAGGGCGATTTGCGCTTGCTTACAGGAGTCTTACAGGACGCGGCGTTGCAAACTGGCATAAACGATCATACGGGATTTCGGGCATTTCTTTTAACAACGGTATGTGGTCTTACTATATCCAACGCTTTAGTTGTGCTCCCTGAAGCGAAGCTGGGAGAAAATCATTGAATACTTTTAGCCTGTTCCAGTTTGAACATCTAGTACAAGGAATTTAGAGGTTACGTTTTGTATTTGCCTCATGCGCAAACTGTTGACAGTACAGTAAACGGTGTGCTCTTGGTTTGGCATGCAATAGCTTTTGCATATCATATCCCAGAGCATTAACTGCACCCACAATTCATTTACAATACATATACATTTATCCTCGATATGAAACATCGAACAAACGATTTCCTCGTATGCGTGTTGTCATTTTACACATCTTGCAGTGCGCGCGTTTGTTTATGTGTTGCTGTCTTTGCTGTTTGGCTTTTGGTAGCTCATGGAGTTCCCAAACGACTTCAGCGGCTTTGCTGACCCCAGACACTTGCGTCTGTACAACGAGTCTCTGTTCAAGAACAACTTCAGCGCCTTCAACGGGACTGACAGCCTCTTCCCTCGGGGCGTCAAAATCACTATAGTAGTGGTCTACATGATCGTCTGCGTGGTGGGGCTCGTGGGAAACTGCTTGGTCATGTACGTCATCATCAGGTAAGTTCACCTGCTAGGTTAAACCTGATGACATTATTGGGCAAAAAGGCTGATGAAAAGTACTGTAGAATCATTGCCAATGCAGTTTAAACACTAAAATAAGGCAAATATGTCCACGAGAAAGACCCACTGGCCATTCTGACAGCCTAGACAACACAGTATGACTGTAGGCCAGTGGGTCATGACCCTGTGGCACACTGACTGAGGTGTTTGTTTACATTAAATTGGTGACAGCTGGAAAGGTAACTTTTTTGTTCAATTTTGTGTGTCTAATAACTGCAGAGACTAGATGGTGATGTATTTTTGCGTGGTTTTTAAATACTAAAAAAAGCCAAATTGAGGATCTTTCGCTGAATTCCAATCACATTGAATACGATTTCAAGTTGTCAATCAATTTTTTATGAGACCAAGAATCTCACTTCTTAAACTTTGTTTGTTATGTCTCCAAAAAAGGATTACAGGCCGAGATATTAGCAATCAGGGTTTATCCTGGCTCAAAATGAGGCGGAGTTGATGCCATCCTTATCTTGTACACTCATGTGGGTCTTCTTTAAGTGACTTTACCAAACACTTTACATATTAAAACAAAAATTTGATGAAAATTACAATTAATAAAGTCAACGTGAACCGGAAGTTAAGGTACTTTTTACTACTGTATTTTGACGCATTTCCGAGTGAAATGGAATTTCGAATGAGAAAAGTCGTCTATCATACGTCGTTTGAAATGGATAGGCATTACGGGATGGAAGTGCATTTGCCAAATTTAATTTAATATTATGAGGGCACACTAATTTTAAAAAGAGAATGGACCACATTGATACACTATTTACAATAAACGTTGCGATATTTTTTATGAAAAAAATTGGTAGGCCATTTTTATTTCACTGGTACTTTAAGTACAAATCAATCATAGTAAACGTTATTTTGAACATACTCACATCCTTTGCAATAATGCTAGACGGACTGACGGTACGAACTACTTCAGTGTCCCGCGGTTGCTACGTCAGTAAAGGTGGGAACAAAGGCTAACGCGATATGACGCCATTTACAGGCGACTAAATGGCCCCAGGTCCACTGTTTAGAATGGCGATTTTCTCAGGATTTAAAAGCAGTTGGAAACATTTGAGATATTGTAAGTACTCAGCTGAAAAAAAGTAAAATATAACATTGGCCTAGTGGTTTTACCTTTAACAGAATACACAGAGTGTTTTTGTGGAGACCTAACATAATTTTTGCAAAAGACTGGGGCGGTGCGAAATTTGATGGATGGGGGGGCCTCCAATTTTTCTATGCCGGAAAAAGCCTGGCAATCTTCTTAATTCACAATTTGCAAAGAAAAGTGCTCAGTGCATGTTTACAATCAACAAACGTTTCTTCTTCAGTATTTCACATTCTCTAGAAACTCTTCATATTTATATTTCTTACATCTCAACAGACGTGTATCCAATAAACTATTCAATTAATGATAAATCAGTCACTTCCATGAGCAGTAATAGACAATTATATCCAGAGGAGAAACGATCAATCAGACAATCAAAACCGTCATATAATCAATCTTCATAAACCATCATATATAAAGAACATACCGGGCTATAATCTCTTTTTGGAGACATAGAAAACAAATTTCAAGAAGTGAGCTTCTTGCTCTTGGATAAATTTGTTTTTATATACAAAATTAGGTTGGTTTCCCCGGTTTAATTTTGAATGTCATTCTGGCTTTGTAGCACTATCAAGAATGTTACTGTAATTGTAGGAACTCCAACGCAAGAAAACTTTCTATTTGCCATTAGCAGGGGAGATGAAGAATAGGGTTTTGTTGTAAAACTAGTACAACACTGCACCTTCAAGAAACTTAAATTGTGTTTCAAACACATACTGTAATTATTGGGACACTCACTTCTCATAAATATGTTGAGTGAAAGATAAAGCTCAAATATTGAAGGAAGTAGAATGATAGCATCTACATTTATACATTTGACAGACTCTTTTATCCATAGCGACTTACATTACATGATCCTATACATTTTTATTTGAGTAGTGCAATCCCTGGGATCACACCCATGCGCAATGCTTTAGCCACTGAGCTACATCAAATAATTATTTCTAATATTTACCCTAACCGTTTTAGATAACTTTCAATAGATATTATTATAATATTACTACTGTGAATTATTTTGGGCTAAGATAAGTGCAGTAAAAATCAGATAGTTCAAAGCGATAGTTCCCCCATGATGAAAATTCTGTCATACTCAACCTCAAGTAGTCTCAAACCTGTATCAATGTCTTTGTTATTTATAACAGAAAATAAAATATTTTAAAGAATGGGGGAAACTAAAATGTTCTGGGGCCCTATTGACTACCATAGTAGATTTTTCATACTATAGTTGTCAATGGTGCCCGAGAATTGTTTGGTTACAGACAGCAGAACAAAAAATGTATGCAGGCTTGGAACAACTTGAGGGCAGAGGCGGATTGGCCATCTGGCATTCCGTGAGTTTTCTTGGTGGACCACTAAAGTATGTGACGGCAGACTGACGTATTATACATGCGAATGCACGCAACGTGAATCCAGAACACACGTATGCATGCCACCCCCTGGTCTAGATCCTTAAACATGCATTCCCCCCGGTCAATAGACCCGACAATGCACGCTCTTTGGGCCTATAGATACTAAATTAATTTTCACACTTTCTGTTTCACATACATGCTTTCAATCAATTACCTCCTACTGCGTCCCATCCCCCACTCACCCCTTCTCTCTTTAATTCTTAAAAGCATATGCTTTCATCTTGGACTGTCATTGTGTCAGCAAAGGCTACAGTCGTAGATCAGAAATCTATTAAACCTATGTGCCACTTAGTTTCTTTCACTGCTTAATTGTTTCTCACATTTTCTCACATTAAGAGTAATCTGTGCTGTAAGTGTCCGTACCTTTTCCAAATCATTCTTTCACATTATCTATTCCATTTTTTTGTAATACGTTTATATTACGGATGCTTTTTCAAGTACGTCTTTCTCAGTAATTATTAATGATGAATTTTAATGATGATCCCAACACAGATTTCTATTAATATGACAATGTCATTTTTGTATATAATTCAATTATAATATGAGCCGATACGAGGGCAGAAATCCTTAAAATTGGACGTCGTATCAAGGTCACATTTGCGCCAGTTCATTTCATCCCATTTGGTTCTGGTCACCTGACCTGCTTATGTGGTTTGTCTGGTTGTCTTGTAATGACCCTCCACATGGCACAAAGTGATGTCATCAGGCCCCCACAGTTTCATGAGTCTTTAGGTCTTCACCCACTCAAGCCCAGCTCACCCATCTTCTCCATCTGTGTGTGTGAGTGGGGGCCACAAATGTGTTTACTGCCCCTCTTTCTCTAAAGGGAAGGCTTTAATTATAAACCCAATGTATGATTTCTTCTGCTCGGATGACTGCCGTCCCGTTTGATGAGTTCAGCTGTGAAGGTTGCTTTTTGTTTTCCTCACCGCACACAATACATTGCTCACTCTCCCACTCACATGTTGTGCAGCGTCTATGAATCAATCACCTGTTGTGTGTAGGAATGTAAATGCAAGCAGTTGACGGCAGCAATACTTTACCACCTGCTAGACCAGCGTTTTCAACAATCTCAGCCAATCAGAACGATTGACACGCTGTGATGGATGAAACAGTATATGAGCTTGTGTTGTACTTGTGTATAATTGCAACTCCATTTTTCCTAAAAAAAGATTTTTAAGATTTTTGAGTTGTTCATGCATGACTGATTACTGAGATTATTGAGGTAGCCCATTCCATCCATCCATCCATCCATCCATCCACTTATCTGTCCAGACAATTGGCACAAGTGTGTGTTTATGAATGGGCATTTCATGCAAACACATTTCTAGTTGACTCAGCTGAGGCCTGTTAAGTCAAAGCATAATGAATTCATCCTCTGTCCGTGATCTGACAGTACATTACAATGATTATGAAGCCACATAACAGCATTGGCACAGCCCTGCTGATATTTGTGCAAATGCTTTTTGGCTGTTGTTTGTGAAATTTTGTGGCCAATGTTAAATCAAAGCGGGCTCTGGTTTTGATGTCTGGACCTCTTGCCATTTTTTCTTTCTGTAAAATGGATCTTATATAAGGTCCCTTTATGACTGCCCTGTATCTAATGTATGATCAAATCTTTCTGCAGTTTCATCAAAAGAAGGAAACCACTATTGTTCTCCAGCATGATAACTTTAACCTCCCCTACACGGCATGGACGTAATTTCTTTAGGTTCTGCAATCTTCCATTTATTACTTAAAAAATTGGTTCCAATCCAATTTTCACGACGATAAGAATATTATATATTTTATATAATTTCAATATTTTTCAAAATGTTAATCAAAAAGAAATAAGTGATGCAGATAGTGACATTCATTTTTTATTTTTTGAATGCAGAGAGAGAGTTGTAACCATTGTGCCAAAATTTGTAATGGGTGCTGAGTAGTTTACGATATCACGATGTTTGTAGAATTACCACAATTATGATAATAGTGTGTTTTAATATCTCGGTTATTCTTAATGCCGGTATATTGCGATACCCCTTTTGTGGATGCATGCTTAATGCGCTCAGACTGTCTGAATTCCTCGTTTTACAGTATATGAGTTTCTTCCGCAGTACACAAAAGAAGATATTTTGAAGAAAGTTGGTAACCGAACAGCTCTGAACACCATTTATATTGTATGGACACAAAACCGATGCAAGTGAATGGTGGTCCTGTAAGCGACATTTTTCAAACGATCCTCTTTTGTGTTATGCAAAAGAAAGAAAGTCACACAGGTTTGAAATGACAAGAGGATGAATAAATGTTGACAGAATTTTCCGTTTAGGGTGAAATATCATTTTCACAAATTATCACTGAACTGAACGTAAACTGTACATGTGTGCTTATGTAGATAAAGCATTGTATTAGTCATGGGTTAGGGGTTCCCAGGGGATGAACATAGTGATAACAAATGTTTGCCTTGAATACACAGTAGCTCACTTTAGATAAAAGCATCAGCCAAAAAAATCAATGTAAAGTTTTAAAGATTTGTCCTGTTGTGTAAGCCACAAAAATGTTATAAAGTTCATAAGAATTCAACTTTTACATTCTTTTCATATGTGTGTCACAGCATTATTATGGTCATATTTCATCTAGATACACTGCTACAATATAATTCAATAATCTTATTTATATTAAACAATAACTCTTATTTCTATTTTGCTCATTTGGGGAATTCATTCAAGGCTGTACATGAAAGGCCATGAATGAGTTTTGGTCACTTAGATGAATTCAAATTCATTTTATGACTAAGATACAGAACGTTGAGAAAGTCACATTGTTCTCTTACAGGAGTTGGTTCAAGGCCTGAAGAGCTAACCATTTTCGAAAGTGTTTAAAAGAAGCAGGTCTTAACCCTATAGGCTAATTCTAAGTTTGTAAACATTTGGGATGTGCACGCACCTTAGTTGCAGAAAAACACGCAAGAGATAGCCTTAACAACGACTGGAGATTTACACGGATACCTGAAATAAAATAAACACAGACCCTAATGATTTCGTCAGTCTAGCCTGTTCGTTTGTTGAGTTGTTTCGCTTAAAATGGCATATTCAACGATGGTATTTCACAGGAAATAATACCATAATTATGCCATTCCTATTCTGACATTCAACAACACAAAAACAAGTTTTTAAAGGAATTGTTTCCTCTGTTTCACTCATTGCTGCTTCGTTTCCTCTGTTTTTCTGCAAACAGTATACATTGACTCCAAATTGGTCTATAGAATCTCAGTTTAGTCCAGTCGAGTGAAAGCTGTTCAAGTCGATTGCACAGTAGCTGGCATCACCTCTCTGCTCGATGCTATAGAATTGAATCACCTTAGGGTCACTGAGGTCATTACTATGTTTTACAGATGCTGAAAAACACATTCATGCATGTATGCCTCCCCCTCTTGACCACAGCAATGCTATAGCCTACCTTAAAATCAATAAACAGGAATGAGGTCTTTAAAAGCTCTAGCTTGTGTTGCTCCACTCCTGGTGAAACTGTACGGTTAATTGGTCACAGTGACATTCAAGAACTGAGATCCTTTTTTTAATACTTGTAGGCCTACAATTTATTCACTGTAAAAAGCAGTGACATGTAGAAGGGGTTGTACGACCTCAGATGTTTTGAAGCTGACTTTTATGTGATAAAAATCGCGTCGACTAGTCAATGAAGTCATTAATATAGTCACTAAAATAGGAGCTAAGGAATGTTTTTCAACAAGATGGGTGTGGGCAGTCAGACACTCGTGAGAATGTGTTGAGTCAGGAGTGAGAATGTGTTGGCGGACGGGATGCGGGAGAATGGCAGGAATCCCGCAATATAACCTCTAAATATATTGTATCTAAATAAATATAAACTGTTGTTCATCAATTGCACAAGAGCAACAACCAAACTAAACTAAAATACAACTATTTTAAAGCGAGAGGTCACGGGTAGCAGGGCTATGCAGTAAAAGAGCATCACGTGGATACCTACAGCCAGAGGTGGGGGACTCAAGTCACATGACTTGACTCTGGTCTGAGTCATAATTTTTAGGATTTGCGACTTGCTTGATTGAAGTAAGAAAATGACTTGACTTGACTTGACTTGCCTTGTCTGACTTGAAAGCAAGTGACTTGACTTGACTTAAAGTGGAAGACTCGACAAAGATTTGAACTTTTAATAAAGTCAAAACAGTCGAGCTCCACAAATAGTCACGTTTTGCTGTAAGGACTTTGATCCGGACCGTTCCAATAAAAAAAGATTTGCCAAATGCAAGTATTACAGCATCATAAATATATAACATTTTATAAGCAGATTTTCAGTCACAGTATTTAGTTTATAAGCTTCATAGCCTGTATAAATGCTTAAGTCTTACATTTTGTCATATACAAGTATTTCCATTTCTGTGTCTATGTAAACATACGAAAATGTGTGACTGCTGAAACTAAACTTTGAGCATATACATAGACAAGTGATCATCACTTAAAATTAATTTATATTTACAATTGATTTTCCTTAATATTTGTGTATAAGTTCATATTTTCCGAGCAAAAATAAACATGTATCGAAAAATTTGACCTCTGTTTATTTTAGTACTTCGACTTGACTTGAAACTTATTAGGACTTGACTTGCTTAGGGTGAAGCCTTGACTTGACTTGACTGGCTTGATTTGTCTAAACTGTGACTTGAGATTTGACTCGAGACTTGATGATTAAGACTTGAGACTTGCTTCGAATTTACCATATGTGACTTGTCCCCACCTGTGCCCACAAAAGCCTGATGTTACTTCAAATCTGAAGTGTGTATACAGACTAAACCACACTGATATTTACAACAAGTACACTGAAATTGTCATGTGCACTTATTGACGAAACAACAGAAAAATGTGTCGAGTTTGTTTGTGATGGCCTATGAATTTAGAACAACATCAATATATTTATTGGCTAATGCAGCAGACGCTTATCATAGTGGACTTCCAAGCGCAGCACCTCAGTGACACAGCAACCAATATTATTTTTTTCATGTTTTATTAATTGGGGAAAAAGGACAAAAATAGGCTATAATATTGAAAGGTCTGCGTGTAACGTTAGAAGCTAGGGCACAGAAACGTAAGGTTTACCTGCAAACTTTTGCGGCGTCAGAACAAATCGTGAGTGTTGCTATCGAAAACCTGAAAAAAAATCTGAATTATGCGGAAGCAGGACAAGATAACATATATTATTGCCGGGACTGTGACAGAATCCCGCTGAAGCAGGTGGAAAGGAAATCTGCCCAGCACAGGTCTCTTGGAACAGTCATCCGTTTTATTAAAGGTACAGTGTCAAAAAAATCACATGTCCCGTGACTAGTCAACATCAAGCTTTAAATGTCAGAGCATTAATGTCGACTACTTCATGCAACCCCTCACATTTAGTGTTTTTCTACAGCTGTTTCTGTTGAAACAATTTTGCCACAGACTATATAAATACAATGTAATATGACTGAATCGACCTGACTACATGAGGTTACTCAAGTAAAAGTCATTTGTAATGTTTAGATCATTTGAAAATCTATTCTGAAGGTTACATTTCTAATTGATCAATCCAAAAGACAATAGCTGGTGTAACTTAATGTAGCCAGGTTGATCCTGTCAATTGTGGTCAAATTTAATGCAATTTCCCTATGAAGCATATAGGTTACCTGACAATGCATTTTTCTTATTACTACGAGGAAAGAAACGATGTTTCACCTGAGTAATGTACTTCCAGTCTGAATTCAATGATGTGACAGAAAAGATAATCAGAAACAACCCAGGAACAAACATGCACTACCTGTCATGGTTTCACCTCTCCTTGTCAGGTATTTCTTGGTTTAGAGGTGGAACCATACAGAATCTCTTGTTTCATGTGGGGAGAGATGTTTTTGACCCTTGTGACCTTTCATACTCTCCCCGAGTCGCGTCATCGTTTCTACCCTCCTGTTTCCTAGTTTGTGTTAATTACTCTCCCTATAAAGAGTCCTCATGTTTCATTGTATGGTGCGCGTTACATACAGAATCTCAGTTTCCTCGTTACATCAGTTTCCTTGTCTTTAATTATATATATTACCCTGTCTTGTTTTCCCCCACATGGGTTTTGTTTTGCCTGTTTTTGTAGTGTCCTTTATTGTTTAATAAACCCCTGTTAACCCCTTATTCCCCGTCTCTGCCTGCAATTGGGTACCACCAATGAGTTTCCGTAACAGAATGAACGCGCCAAAAAGGAACCCAGCAGGTAGAGTGGACGAGGAGGAGATCGCAGCTACTAGAGGCCACCAAGCCCACGTCTTGTTTGGCCTCAGGCAGCGGGGGAGATCCAGGAGCCCGGTCCAGCCCGGTCCAGGAGCCGGCATCAAGCCCGGTCCAGGAGCCGGCACCAAGCCAGGTCCAGCAGCCGGCACCAAGCCCGGTCCAGCAGCCGGCACCAAGCCCGGTCCAGCAGCCGGCACCAAGCCCGGTCCAGCAGCCGGCACCAAGCCCGGTCCAGCAACCGGCACCAAGCCCGGTCCAGAAACCGGCGTCGGAGAGCGCTGCCCAGCCGCCAGTTTTCCAGCCGGAATCCAGTCCGGCGTCTAGCCATGTCCGGCCGGCCATCCTGCCGGCCGCCCAGACCATGTACTTTCCGGCCCTCCAGCCGGCATCCCAGCCGGCCTTCCAGCCTGCGTCCCGTCCGGCATTCCAGCCGGCCTTCCAGCCTGTGTCCCGTCCGGCATTCCAGCCGGCCTTCCAGCCTGTGTCCGATCCGGCATTCCAGCCGGCCTTCCAGCCTGTGTCCGGTCCGGAATTCCTGCCGGCCTTCCAGCCTGTGTCCGGTCCGGCATTCCAGCCGGCCTTCCAGCCCTTGTCCGCCATTCCAGCCGGCCGTCCAGCCTTCGTCCGGTCCGGCATTCAAGCCGGCCGTCCAGCCCTTGTTCTGCCCGGCATTCCAGCCGGGGTCCCGCCCTACAGTCCTGCCGGGGACAAGAACAGTTTCCCCCAGGACTTCCCCCATCAAGCACCCTGGGGCTCCGTGCTCTGGCGCGTCCCCCAGGGCTAGGACTTCCCCTCCCAGCCCTGCCCCTTCTGGACCTTCCCCTATGTACTCTGTTTTGTCCCCACCCCCCCTCCCTTGATTTTATTTTTATTGTCCCATCCCATCCCAACCCATTGTTTGTTCTTGCCTGTCTGCCCCTGATTTTGTTCTCCATGTTTTGTTTAGTCTTGTCTTTGTCCCGGTCTGCCTTGTCTTGTTCGTGCCTTTGAGGAGCATCAGGTTGCTGCTCCTTAAGGCGGGGGTTCTGTCATGGTTTCACCTCTCCTTGTCAGGTATTTCTTGGTTTAGAGGTGGAACCATACAGAATCTCTTGTTTCATGTGGGGAGATATGTTTTTGACCCTTGTGGCCTTCCATACTCTCCCCTAGTCGCGTCATCGTTTCTACCCTCCTGTTTCCTAGTTTGTGTTAATTACCCTCCCTATAAAGAGTCCTCATGTTATTCCCCGTCTCTGCCTGCAATTGGGTTCCACCAATGAGTTTCGGTAATACCAATCTGATTCATGGAAGAATGGCTATTGAATGAATCTGACTGGATATGTTACATAAATGAATTAAGAAGACCATAAATAACTCATTTTGAAATGCAATGAACATGATATAATGAAAATCACAGACTTGAATCAGATCGCCTTTGATTCTCATGACCATTGCTCAACCGGTTTAGAAATCTTTGAGTGTCCTCATGCGTCTCAGTACAGCCAATGGACCTCTAAAGTTTACCCAAACATGAAACGTTTCACCATTAACTCAACGCCATGTGGTTTAAACCTGTATGCCATAGTTTCTTCTTCATAACAGAACGTATTTTGAAAAATGTTTTAACCAAACAACATTGAACTCCATTGTATGAAGACTGAACCACTGAGACAATATCTCAAAATAGCTTATTTTGTGTTCCTCAGACGAACACAAGAGTCATAGACAGGTTTTAAACCACATTAGGGTGAATAAAATGAATTTTTATTTAAGGTTTACTCATAACACCGTACTCTACATGCCTAATACTCTAACTCATACATTTCTGATGTAAACTTTCACTTATTCTGATACATACTGTGATGCAATTTAAGTCGCTTTGGATAAAAGCATCTGCCAAAGACTTACATGTACAACTCTCCAACCATGGACCTCCAACACAGATGGTCTATGTAACGAGGTTCAATAAAAGGAAGAAAGGAGGCGGGAACCGGCGAACATTTAAATAACTTTAATCAAAATAAATAAACAATAATACGGAAGTAAAAGACCAGTAGGCCCCTCATGGTCGACTGCCGACCACAAGAACGTAAATACAAACATAAACATATGTCCGGTCCCCTCCCGTCAGCAGTCCCATCGCTCGTCTTCTTATGCTCCCATTTCCTCCGTGAGATATGCGGGACCGGTGTATTCACAGCTGATTTCAACTATCACTCACACAACCGGCCCTGCCTCACGGCTTCGTCCCGCCTTCCTCACCAAAGTCTACATGTCATTCATTTACAATGAAAAATTGTTGGCTTTCGTAATGGCTTTTCGTGACCTAATTTCGGAGTGTAAGTTCACGTTATTGTCTTTGATCTAATTAGAATAAAGGCTAAGCAAACATAAAGAATTCCAGCTTCCTTATTAACATAAAAAATATATATTCTTCTCTATCTGCATGCACCATTATGCAGACGCACTTATCCACCAAGTGCTGTTCAACACAAGGTGGATGGTGCTGTCAAAGAGCGTATTACCATTGGCATTATTAGTTCCGCTTGATTGCTTCTCGGCGTAATGCGGAAAACAAAAGGCTGTATGAGAATTTGATATGTGTGCTCCTTTCACAACAATTCATTAGCTGTGATCAAAGCCGGAGAGCCAAAAAGGAACCACAGAATTGCTTGCGGGATATAATATTATCTCAGATCAAACACAAGAGTATCCAACCTAAATATTTCAATTTCTCCTGAATAAATCAACATCCTCCGAAATAACAGACACGCACTTACCTGGATGCTGTGGAAGCACCTGTCGCTTGACATTGAACATTAAGAAGAATGTTTAATGACTATGAACGTTTAAACTATGGCTCATCCTGGTGGAAAAGATTTCACTTAATGGCCGAGCAGTGGAAAGTCATTTCTACAAGAGAATGCAAGTCACTTAACATCTACTCAAGAACTAATTCACCCTTCAGTAATAGAGACAGACGGATCAAATTGTGAGCAATTGTACATCACATGAGAGACGATGACTGTATCAGGACTCTAAACAGATGGGTGTGACAGTGTATGTTATAAACAGTAGGATGTGTTCGGCCTTAAAACTTTGCCATTCTTTTGTATGCATTAAGAAAAGGTCAGGCATTTTTACAGATTTATTTGGAGTAAATGGTGTTTCTGTAGCTCAGTTGGTGGAGCATTTTGTTAGCAGAGCAAAGGTCATGGACATGAATACAGGGTCTACTTTATTGAAACAACCCCCACTATGACAGAAATGTATTCCAGTAATTCATAAAGGGGGTTTTACGTTTATTGACCTTCAAAAATTTTTTAAATCCAATGGCCGTAATGGGTGTACATGTGAACACGAAACTAAGCTGAGTCACCTATTTATCTTCTTTACACACTGAGGCGTTTTTGTTAATGCATCATCAAGGAGCAATTTACCAGTTTTAAGTTTTCCTCAAAGGGTGATTTACCTATTTTTACTTTTTTAACTGAATTTTACTAGTCCACTAGACTCTTTGAACCTCATATGTCAACTACGTGTATGTATTGTATATCACGCACACACACAAAATGATTTCTTCAGGCAAACATTATTATTATTAACATTATTAGTCACCCTTTATGTTTGTCACTGGGTTGGCAAATATGTAACCTATAAAAGTATTAAAACGTTCTTGTCAACTGTGACCACACAGTATTTAGACATTTAAAAAGTGTTTTTTTAATTTTTTCCTGTAAAATACTGAATTTGGACATCCGAGATTTTAGAAGGACAGCAACATTATAAAAGCTTTTTTTGTCAGATTATTTCTAGTTTTTGTTTAGTAATACACACATATATTCTGTATTTTCTGTTTTCCAATAACAAGACTTAGAAATTATTATAAAGTCATTATGATAGCATTGTTTAAGTACCATTGCTGAATTCATATGGTATCCTAAGAATTGTGCACAGTACTGTATATACATAATGTATATTACATTTGTTTATTTGTGTGTGTGTAAAATTAATAGAAATCCTTAACACAATAAAAAAGTTAAGGTTAATTCACAATGTATTTATATTTAAAACATATTTTCAAGAGTAAGACAATAATATCTACAGCATACATAACATAATATCAAAAAGTAATAGAAGACACTTTCATTGTTACCTTCATATATCTATGTTACAAAAAAGAATGTTTGGGATAATTCCTAATACCAGTTTCAGAGATCATTCAAATTCATTATTTTTAAAATCAAATACACTAAAATGTAATGATTTGGTTCATTTTCAATCTTTTCAAATAATTTCAAACATCTAAAATATGTTTTTTAAAAGGTACAGGGAGGAAGAAGGGTTTTCATTAAGTGTTTTGCACCAGCCATTTATTTATTCATTTCATTCATTCATTCATAAAACATAAGAAAACTGCTTTTAAAACAAAATCAATCCCTGAGGCTAAAAGAGTCTGTATTTGAAGAAACGTCAAAATGAGTATGTTAACGCACCTGCAGTGCATACAGTTGATAAGGCAGTCTGATGCAAACACTTCAATAGACTCGCCAGACAGTAAATGAGGATTTCAAGCATCTTGCCAAATTAGACAAATGTACAATTATCATGCTCTCTTTCTATTTGGATTTGTAAATCATTCATTTTGAACATTAAGGGGTAATTCAATTTACACCCCTGTATTCATATTTTCCAGGCTGTTTGTTTTTGGAAGTCTTTCAATTTGTTGTGCGTGTATTAAAATGCAACAGGTCGCATGCTTGTTTGCGTCTGTTTGTACTTGTTGTCAAATGTGAACTCTGTGAGATTCCTGACAAAACATTATTATTCATTATTATTGAAATCAGTTTTTTTGCTAAATTCTAACTGTCATGCATCAACTTTTTTATGTGACCAGTAACATAATTTCAGAATAAAGATGTTCAACGTTATGTTTAATTTAACATCCACGAGTTAATACTAACTCAAATCACTTTTATTTTTAAAGTTTTGGGTGCGTACTCCATACAAATTAGAATGCAGTTGGACAGAAAACTGCATGACAAACAACTGTATTGCTTTACAGACTTAAGTGACAGTATGTAGTTCAGATGAACAGTGCAAAGTATAAATAGACAGACTGAAAAAAAAAGACAATATACATAATACACATATGGACAGTATATACACAAGAGATACACATTATACGTTGAACATACACATTAAATATGCGGGTGTACACATGAAAGTTTATGTATAATGGATCAACCATTTAGTCCACATAATACAGATATAGGTATGTAAGTTTGGTAATGGATTGTTATTGCATTAGGTACAATGCATGATGCGTTATAGTCCATGAAACTGTAGTGCATGTCAAAAGAAGTGTGAGCTTGTGGAGTGTATCAGTTTTGATGTTGAGCAGTCTAATAGCCCGAGGAAAAAAAGTGTCCTTCAGCCGGTTTGTGTGGGACCGGATGCTCCGGTATCATCTGCCCGAAGGCAGCAAGGAGAGCGCCTGTGGTTTGGGTGGCTGGAACTCTGATGATCTTCCTGGGTTTCCTCATACACCGCCTGGTGTAGATGTCCTGGAGTGAGATAAGCTCATCTCCCTCAACACGATGGGCAGTTCGCGCCATTCTCTGCAGTGCATTGCGGTCGCCGGCGGTGCTGTTTCTACACCAGACGGTAATGCAGCCAGTTAAAATGCTCTCAACTGTGCTGGTATAAAAGGTTCTGTGGTCTTTTTTGCTCATCCCAAAATTCCTCTGTCTTACTACTGAACTTCTGACACTAGGTGTAGTGATATGATTCAATCCTAATTTTACATGCACAGACCATTAACATTAAATATTTGCTGTTCCCATTGAGTTTCGCTATTTTGTTGCATTGCATTGCTATCCTAAATGGCTTTTTACAATACTCTCAACAATTTTTATTGAAATTCATTTGAAACTCCTTTGAAAGGTCTGTGCTTGTTTGATTTGTGCCCACGCAGAATGAATTGAGTTGTTTGTTGTCATTGCATTCTCCTGCAGTGCTTTCCCATGTGCTGTAATCCTCACCGAGTCGGCTGGGCATTAGTTGAAGCGCTGGCACAGGCTGGCATAAAACTCAATTTTGTTTTTGAATGCATTCAATCAAAATAGAAGCTTTACACAGGCACTGATGGGATTCATCAGGCACGCCAATAAATGTGTTCGAGCGCACTGTGAGTGTTTGGCATGTGATTCATGGTCACAGATTAGATTTGGAATCGTTTTTAGGCTGGGAGTTGGTGTTTCTCGACTATTTCAATGATGACTGATGTTGTTTATGAGCTGGGTTGCAAGGATATGAATATATATATGAACGCATTTAAAACAAACTTTCCAGAAATTTCAGTCAGTTTTATATAGGTGTAATAGGCCTGAAACATTAAGTAGAATGAATGCAATTAAAAATGTCAATTTACTTACTCTATGAGAGTCATTTTTTGTAGAACCGGTATGACTTTTATCATACATGTTCTTTACATTATGTGAGATGCGCCCACCTGAACGCCCGCCTAAAAGGCAGACATTGGCGAACCATTGTTTAGCCCTATTCCAAAGCAACTGACTTGATTCAGTTTTTTTGTCAATCAATATTTTTTTAATAACTGAATTTAGAGACTCCTATTGGTCTGCTCGGTAATCTATAAAGGTGCAATATAATCATCTCACAATATTTAGTTATTCCGTCCCCCAGAGTTACCACACCCCTGCATGTCATTATTTTGCTAGTGATGTCAGTCAGAAAGTGTGCTTTGCCTAATTTACACAAATATCCCCATCATGGCAACTGAAATGAACTGCCAGTCATTGTGTAATTTTCATTCGCCTCTTCGGTTCTTTTAGTCGGTATTGAGATGATTAATGGGGTCCACGAGGACTGTGCCTCATGTTGCTTGATGTGGGCTTAGGGTCTGCTCTCTTATACAGGTTAATTGTCCATGTTTTTTTACATTTCTAATGAGTTCATTATAAAAGGCATTACCGTGATCATTAATTCTTGTAAAACACACAGACCAGAAGTTAGGGACAGGCGCGTGCATTCGATGAAACCGTTTATAGTTAAATTGGGATAGACTTCATAAATGTGAAAAAATAAAAACATTGTACCTGTCACAGTATTCAGAAGCTTTAAAAAGTTTATTTAGTTTTTTATAAAATATCTATTGTCTTGCTTGTGCTGTAGGCAATGAAAACAAGCCATTCATCATTTATGAGTCGAGCTGTCTTTTGGCAGCTGTGAGTGAAAGACAGTAATATTATATTTTACTGTCAAATGGAAGGTTACACACCAATAATTCCATCTTTTAAACACTTCAGTCGAAGTGAGCAGCAGAACTGTGAGCAATGACATGTACGGTTGCTTGATGTCAAGAGCTATTAACACCTTTGCTGATGTAAAACCCCGTCCTCTTTTCATTAGCTGTAAGTTTACGTAAAAGGCGATGAGCCGTGATTTGCAACGTCGTGAACAGGAAGTTGTGATCTTTTTTCCCTTTGTATTTTGACACATTACCGAGTGAAAAGGTATTTCAAAGGAGGAAACTAGTGGGCCTGTCTTGCGTTTCTCAATGCAAATTGATTGGATGTGCAAAAAAAGCTGTTGCATTTTTAAATGAAACTGGCAGCAGACTGACAGTTGAAGGGGAGGAGTTAACGGATGCTCCGCCCAAGCCGTTTTATTTAAGTCATTTGCGATGGATAGTCATTCCAGGGCGGATGTGCATTTTCAGATTTTAACTGAAGATTATTAGGTTACATAAATTTCTAAGAGAAAATGACCCAAAATATTAAGATATTTACTATAAAACTGCTATTTTTCATGAAAAAATAATATATATATAATATTCTTATATTATCCTTTCTCTTAATTTGTCATGCACAAATAGTTTCTCCAACACTAACTCATCATCTCACGTCTAACACTCTTGCAATTATTGTAAAGGTGCAATGCACAAATAGTTTTTTATTTGCACGCATGCCGTGTGATTGATATCATTTGCGCTCATCTTGGATACCTATATACTTACGGTTAGTATAAATACGTTTAGTATTACATTTGGAAGGATTCTACTCTTCTGATATTCATACACTATATGGTTGAGTGCATAGAGCATAGTTTAAGTGCATAGTGTATAGTATATCATTTGGGACAAAGGTTGACAAACACGCTCTGAACAACGTTGCATTTATTAAGATTTGAGATATTACTCTGCAGAAGATGAAATTAAATTCTGAAAACCTTCACCCGTCCCCTGGGGACTTTGTGGCTTCAAGACAGAGAAATGATGGAATTAACATAAATATATCATCATACATGGCAGGTCATGTAAAATTCATTCCACAGATCAAGTGATCTTTCATTCCCTTTTTCCGCACGGATATCTAATCTATGGGAAGGTTTATCATAGACCAAAAATTTGACTTGAATTACACATGAAAACACCACTCTGTCTCTCTCCCTGTTCATCAGAAGATATATTTAAAGATCTATTTCATCTAACATCTGGACGATTGAGAAAGTTTAATGGTTCGTTCTTTTCAAGAAGAGACGAGAAAGTGATTTTGCAAATGTAAGCGTTTTTGCTTTGTGGTTATAAATAGCAATTTAAATTTTTTTTTGTCTGTTTATTTCATATAAATTGTCAATAAGATAGGCTATACTGCCATTATATTCATTAAAGTGTGTGCGTTTCTGAAATTTTGAGATAAAATTATACTGAAGCATGTTACATCTTATCACATGATTTCATCCAATACTATAATACTTACACAGACTGCATTGCAATACTATGTTATCTGCAAATTTTCATTATAATAGACTAAAAACCCGAATGCTCTTTTTGTGTTTATTCTCCCTTGATTATGTTTTCACCATTTTCCATTACTGTATCAATTGAAAGACTGAGATTTGCCTATGCTAAAAAAACTAGAGATACTTAAGCCAAAAATTCTGCAAGTGAGACAAGATTATATACACAGAGAGTGAGAGAGAGAAAGAGAGAGAGAGAGAAATGATGTGTGTGAATTTATTCCCGCTGCAGCTTCGTCAGCTCTTCAGTTCTGAACGGCCGGATCTCTAAACCTGCATCGCTCTCTCCATCTCTCTACTGTATTGATCTCTCTCTCCTCCATTCCTCTCCAACGTTCCAAGAGGGTCAGGGCTTGGTTTCAGCTTTGTGTGATCTCAGCCTGGTTCTAAAATGTGGATGAGCTGTCAAAGATCAACCACAACTCTCTCGAGTCCCTTCCTCAACCGACCCGAACTATCAGTGCCAGCCTACAGTCTTAACATTTCAAAGTAAACTATCTGTGTCAAGTTAGAATTAACTTTTCTCATCCGAGTTTATATATGTTTTGCTATCACTATGCCTGCTGTGCAATGTATCACTTTTCATGTCTTCTCTGTTCGTTTTAGCTTGACTTGATAGGCTATGAAAAAACAGAAATTGGTGACAAGTCTGAATGACCAGACGATACTGAGAAGTGAGGAAATAAAATGCATTCTTTAAATCAGAGGTCCCCAACCCCCAGGCCACGACCCTCTACCGGGCCAACATCCACTAAAAAACATGAAGGGAGTCTCGCTTGTTCTACCCGGCGTTCCATCTCTGCCCACCAACAACCCCCCGGTCTGTGAAAAATAATGTGAAACTGACACCGGTCCGTGGTGTTGAATAGGTTGGGGACCCCTGCTTTGAATTTCAGCCCTGATGAAAAATGATTCAATGTTGGCTAAATTGCTTTTGGAAGAAAAACTAAAAATGTACTAGTAATTTTCGGGCCAGGACATTATCTATTACATGAACCCTTAAGCACAACACAATGCAGTTCCAAAATCAAAAAAAAATATTAATTTTAATCAATACGAAAAAATAATTGTATTAATATGGTACATTGTGTCCTATATTTACATGTTTTTTACAATGTAATCACTGGCTGGCTTGCTTCAATGTGGTAATGAAACCTAATTGACTTTTGGAATGACATATCAATGCTTTTAATTAGAATAATTTTATACAAAATTATGTATTATGGTCTTCATCTGAATATTTTTGTAAAAAAATGTTTCACATAATGTTAACATCATTGCTTTACTGTACCTAAGTTCAAGGGCCAGATTGACTAAACAGGGCAAAAAAGTTTAATAACAAGGCGCACGTTAAATAACACAAGTGAAATACATCTCATTTCCAAAATGACCAACTCAATCTACTGAGAGGAGCACAAAATAGCACATGGTTTAATACATGCTTTTTTGGGGTGTTAAATAAAGCCGCGAATAACAGTACAATGACAAATGTGAATCTAAATAAGTCATGTTGCGGGATTCATTTAAATACACTCCTCGCATAAAGTTTGCGCCTGAAATGGTAACTACTACAAATTCATAAGCAATAAGGCCAGTCGCAAAAACAGCCGTGTCCACACCTTTTCAGCGCTAATTTTCACTGTGTGTCTTTAGTAAATACCAACAGTAGTTTTCTTACGCCAAAAGAGACGTTTAGAGTTTCCCTTGCCTTCTCTGCCACTTATGTATACCCTCAACGTACACTCCTAAAAATAAAAGTGCATAAACTGTTCTTCACAGCCATACAAGATCCATTTTTGGTTCCACAAAGAACCATTCAGCCAAAGGTTCTTTAAAGAACCCTCTCTTTCTTGCTTTTTTATAATTTAAAGAACCTATTTTCCCTCCCCAACCGACGAGCGAGACCGCATACCATGAAGGTGATCGGCGCTGCGTCAACATTAGCTGAAGTTTAGGTGCGTATGTTTGTTTGTGGCATTTCAGTGATGGATGTTATATAAATAGTGGTTATAACACTGGATTTGGAGATCGTTTTAAACTGATAGATGGCTTGGTCCCAGCGCTAAAACCTGCCAGACATGAACTGCACGTGGTAAGTGAAACTAAGTCATACGTCTGTGTTTTGTTGGCAATCGGCGTGTATTTGCATAATGTACAAAGCACGAAGGGATTGATGTGTTGCTTGCTAGTGCTGTCGTTGTAATGTCCAGAAACTGAGTGCGTTACCCGATCTTTAAGGGTCTTTCGAAACCGAAAGATTCTTCTTAGACATCGAAGAACATTTTGAAGCACGTTTTTTTGAGAGTGTATCCATTAAATTGAATACAAAAAGAGATACTGGTTGACACACACACTGTAAAAAATGATTCTGTGTCGTAGTAGATTTCATGAAATTAATTGAGTAAACTTTACTTAATACAATTGTGATATTTTTTTTAACCAAAATTTAAGTTAAAATTATAGAAATATCTCTGAATTCTAAATGCACAAAAAATTGAGTGAATTTGTCTTAATTGTATCATGGTTAACCCACTTTAACTTGTATGAAGGATCTTTACTTAATTATTTTGTGGTGGAACTACATGAATTATTTAAGCTAAAATCCCTAACTGAGCAGTGAATTTAGAGTTCCCAGCATGCCATGCATGCGACTGCATTAGGAGAGTAATTTTTGTAAAAAAGTGCTATTTTATGTGCTTTAGAATGAAATGAAAGACTTGATGGTGTTTATTGTTCCGTTGTCTTTAAGATTTAGAAGATATTCTTTTTGTATTTCTGAGTTTCGTGGTTACCATCTTTCAGAAGAGTGCTGCTTGTGCTTGTACTTGTACTTGTACTTACTACTTGTGTGTTTTTTCACGCAGTGTGTTTTTTCAGGCAGTGAACAGCAATGCTGCTAATGTCAGTACTGAGTCAACTGTCAGCTTACTTGTACATCATATATGTTGTGAACAATAATAAATGTTAAAATGAAGTTAAAAAAGATCAAGAAATTAAATCCAATGCCTAATTGAGTAATTCTACTTAATTTTTTTAAGTTTATCATGTGACCTGCTTAAATAATTTATGTAGTTTTACTTGATTTATTCATGGAATATTGCGTTAAAAGTATGCTTCAAAGTACTTAAAAATATTTTGTGTAATACTGTTACCTTAATTTTTTTAAGTAAATATCTGTGTTATTTTTTACAGTGCAGTAATAGAATCACGAAATCCAAACAAAGTTTGAGACTCCTTTAAGTTTTTCCCTTTAGTGGTTTATATTGAGCTGTGACAAAAATACTCTTTTGAAATATTTTAATAAAGACTTACGAGTTTTTTCGTAATTAAATATGTATTATCTGGGTTTCTGGCAATCAAAACCCAGAAACTTGACTCAATCATTCATGAGTCAAGCTGTCTCTTGCTGCTGAAAATGAAAGACACTAATAATGTATTTCACTTCCAGATGGAAGGTTCTTTCATGACATCTCTTTTAAAACGCTACAGTAGACATATGGGATCTCTGGCTTCTGTTTCTGGAGATGACCCCCTGTTAATTTCTGGTTTGTGTTTGGCTAGTGTGTAATAATATACAGTAACTATTTATATTTAATTGAATTTATGTAACTATAAAATTTGTATTATTATCTCACAATAAACAATGTAATAATTGTATTAAATAAATGATTTGTTTAATGTTGTTGTATGTTCGTTTAATGAAATAAACAATTTGTTGAATGGGTCCTGAGGTTTGGTCACATTTATACAAACTGTACGGTACATTGACATCTAGCGGGTGAGCTTGGCATCGGAGTCTAAATTCAAAATATGAGACAAGTTTAGCTAAGTAACGTTTTTTCTCGGTTTCTTTTGCTTGTTATCATATATAATCTACAGGCACTCTATTGTTTGTGAATGTGTACCGGAAGTCAGTTGAGGTCACAAAAGTGTGCATGCATAGTAACATTTGTTTATGTTGTTAAGCTAAAACCGTCTGTATATAATTCATTGATTCATTTGTTCTTCCCCCTGGTTTAGAGACAGGAATTTGTGGGGTTATATTTTTATTTTGTTGATTTTATTATCAGGAAAAGTAGCTGTTATTGTTGTTTAATATTGTGATCAAAATAAGGCGTTCTCTGTAATTTTGAGCCCAATATAAGAGAATTCTGCCCTTTCCTTATTAAATACAATATTTCTTAGTGTGATATTTTTATTTTCTGCTTCAACTTTTCACAATAAACCCGAAGGGTCTACTAAGCAGTCTGTTAATATCAGTGGTATAGCTCTCTCTGACTCAGCACACAGCCTCATAATCAGAGTTATGATGTCGAATAAAAATATTATTACTTTTGTCAGATCACAGAGGTATATACCCTGTATACTGCTTTGAGTGCATTTAACGCCTTATCACACTGCTGTAATTACTACAACTCTGTGTGAAAATGTGATTCAATATTTTTTATGGATGCCTAATCATAATATAAGGTATTAGTGGAGTTCAAAAGGGCACTTTTGAAAATCACAATATTTCGCATTTAAATTAATATATAAATTTGAGTTGATTTAAGCATGCATGTCATGGTTTCTTACTGTTTTTTGGGAGTAGGATGATTAAAATTGCTCTACACCTGCATGAATCACAACTGGAGGAGTAATGTGTTGATCTCTTTCTTCTTTGACACTATACTTACTCTGTCTGGCTCTCGCTGTTGCATAATGGCCTAAAAAGAGATGCCAGAGGAGGAAGAAAGCATTATAGCATCAATTTATAACAATGTAATAAAACAAGAGTAAACATCAAAGTATATTGAAATATTATTGGGTCACGATAAAACATTTGATCTGGCTGTATCTCCAGGATCACCATCATTACAGATTTACATACAGATTTAGCACAGTGTAGCTGTAGTGAAAGGCTTTCTTGTTTTGGTTTCCAAGAGAAGAAAAAGTCTAGACCTCACTAATACAATGACCACAGACTGAGACACACTTTTTCTTTCACTGTAATAAGGTTACAAACTCCCAAAACTCATTAAACGTTTTACTCAATAGAAACCCACGCGCACACACATAGACAAGTGGAAGTGAGGAAGAGGGCAATCGTCCTTCCATCACAGCCTGCGAAAAGTTCATTTTATTACATTCGTTTTATACAGTGCATGCATGAGTTTGATGACGTAGTTGTACAGTGAATCATCCTATAGGCGAATTATAAGTTTGTGAACATTTGTGTTGCGCATCCATCTTGGTTTCAGAAAATCCAGGAAGAAATAGCCTTTATAACGACTAGAGATGGATACGGTAAACAAAATATTTAAGACTTAGAAATATAATAGAAAACCTCACCTTAAATAAAATAAACACAGTTTTCGTCAGTCCAGCCTGTTCATTTAATGACTTGTTTAATTTAAAATGGCATATTCAAAAACTATATTCCATAGTAAATAATACCATCATTTTTGCCATTCCTATTCTTACATTCAACAACACAAAAACACGTTTTTGAAGGAATTGTCTCCTCCGTTCCACTCGTTGCTGCTTTGTTTTTTCACTGTTTTTCTGGTACCAGTATGCGTGCGCAGCTGGCAGTGACATAACCGTGACGTCGACTCCAAATTGGTCACTACACTAGGATGTTCGACAGGCGAATGACAGCAAAGGACCAGAAGAGTGATTTTGAAAAACAATAAAAAGTTTGGTTTCGGATCGCTATCATGGTACTTTGATGTCATTGGGCTGTCGGATCTTGCGGCACCGCATCAAGTCGAACAAGCTTACTTTCATGGAAAGGCTGTGATCACCAACACGATATAGTGAGGAGGAACAGAAACAGGTGTTGGAATAATTAACTAATAATGATTCACGAACACCAAGGAGGAGGAGACGAAACCAAAACTTAAGATAACTGTGACAGTGACCTATAGTGACAAGCCATTGTATGTGAAAATATATGTAAATATGGGAAGAATTTGTGTCAAAATCCTAAAATATTGCTTTTCATGCCCTAACCATACTGACTAAAGTATTTCATGAATGAAAGGGTTTTAATAAAATTTAAATAAAACTATTTATGTGATTCGTCCCTTTTTTCACTTCCGTCATTGTCTGTGATGCATTGATAGTTGTAAACAACCATGCCGATAAAGTTCTAAAGTTTCACACTCTTCTTTAGAGTCAAACCAACATTTATTCAGACACCTTCAACATTTCTCACATTATCAGTTCATTCTCTAAAGTTCAGAAAATGGTAATAAATTATGAAAATAACTCAACCTGTTAACTGCCGGAGCCGTTTTTGACCCTACACATGAAAAGCATGTTCGAATTAAAATGGCGGTAATTCGTGAATTCTTTGCAATACAGACTTACGGTTGGTGTCGTTTGAAAAAATAAAAGTAGCTTATTATTGCAAAAAAATCACACACAATTTTTTTAAGGTATGTTGTTAGGTTTATTGTGAAAAATAAATTAAACAGTTTATGGTTTTCTTTGATTAAAAAATAAATAAATAAATAAAATACGGGTCGCAAAAGGATAACACAATATTGACTCAAACTTAGGTGTCCCGTACACGGAACGGCTGTGTCAGAAAAATGAATCTTGATTATGTCAGATAACTTTGATTAAAAGGTGTGCAATGGATTATGGTACCGTTTACACAATGCGTTTTTGAATTTTTTTTTTTACGTTAATAAGGTCTGCATTTACAAGGATCCAGGATAATGGATAAAAGGATGTAGTATGCACGCCAGGCCAGGGGATGTTGATGTTGTTGTGTAAAGAAACAGGAAGTGCGTTGGTACATACACAGTTATAAGGCAAAACTTTACCGTTAGTCGACATTCATGTGTGTTTAAAGTCCAGAGGCGGGGACAAGTCACATATGGTCAAGTCCAAGCATGTCTCAAGTCTTAACCATCAAGTCTCAAGTCAAATCTCAAGTCACAGTTCAGACAAATCAAGCAAGTCAAGTCAAGGGTTCACACTAAGCAAGTCAAGTCGAGTCCTGGTAAGTTTCAAGTCAAGTCAAGTCAAGTCAAGTCGCAGTACTAAAATAAACAGAAATACATTTTTACTATACATGTTTATTTCTGAAAAATAGATGAACTTATATACATATATAAAGGAAAAACAATTGTAAATATAAATTAATTCTAAGTGCTGATCACTTGCCTATGTGTGTGCTTAAAGTTTGGTTTCAGCAGTCACACATTTTCATATGTTTACGTAGACACAGAAATGGAAATACTTTTATCGGACAGAATGTAAGACTTAAGCATTTATACAGGCTATGAAGCTTATAAACTGATTATTGTGACTGAAAATCTGCCTATGATATATTATATGTTATATAAATATGATGTTGTTATACATCAGAAATTTCTGTCTTGCAGTGAACATGGAAACAAAAATGTGGCGTTTTCAAAAAGCTGCACTTTGAGACCTGTCTTAAAAAGTTTGCGTTTTCAGTCCTCCAAAAAGCTGTTTCAGTTGCATAATTTTTTTTCGTTTTCAGTCGAAAACGGTCTTGTGTAAACAACCCCTTCGATAAATGGCTGTCAGCTGTTAAATTTATGTACACAATTATATAAAACCAATGAAGAGAAACCAATTACCAAGCAATGGTTAATTTCGTCAGTCTGTTGTGTGAAAAAGTCACATTAGCAATTAAAGAAAAAAATACTTAAGCAAAACATGGTCAGGTAAAGTGTCTGAATAATTTGGTTTCAAATTTGTATCAATTTTACTGGTATTCCAATGTAATTGTTGTGTATAATATGTCACGTTTAACTTTATTTGGCTATCCTCACTGTCCTGCATCCCCTAATAAAAAACATCAACAATTATATCTGGTTTCTGAATACTTTTTGGTTTGACTGTATATTATTATAATAATTAACGTCATTTATATATTATAAATAGCCTATATATTATTTGAATATTCTATATACTTTGTTAAACATGTTTTGTTTGTGATTATTTATAGATGAATTTTGGTAAGAGGACCATAATTCCAAACAAAACATTATACTTCACCACACAGAGATTTGGACAATCTTTTTATTATATTGCACAACTTATATTATACAATATTGCCACTACAATTCCAACTGGCACCTAAAGTAACAAACTCATTTTAGTGTTGGGAATAAGTTCATTCTTGATGCCTTCGAACGTTTTTTTCTCTTTAGACATTTGTTTTATTTGATCATCTCTGCATTCTTTGTTCTAGCATCACAAAATAGCTGCCAGCCAAATAATTCCTGCTTTTCATGCATTGTCATGGCAATGCTTTTCTTGTGTGTGTGTAATTGTTTTTGAATCCTGTTGTATTCCTGCAGTGGGGCTTGTAGGTTCGCGTTTTCAAATAAAAGAAGAGATCGCAGACAAAACATTGAAAAGCAAAGCGTATTCGACGTGAAATGTCATTTTAATGCAAATGTTTTAGAGGGTCCAGGGGAGCACCTTTGTGCAGGCACGACTAATATGTTTTCTCCGTAATACCAAGTGGATTTGTCAGGATAACCATGTTTAGCTGTTCCACCTGGATTTTTATTTATTTCTCAAACTCTCTTATTCTTCTACTTCTATAGATATACCAAGATGAAGACAGCTACCAACATCTATATCTTTAACCTGGCGCTGGCTGATGCCTTGGTTTTGGCAACGCTACCTTTCCAGGGCACAGATGTGTTCCTCGGTTTCTGGCCCTTCGGAAATGCCCTGTGTAAGGCTGTTATCTCCATCGACTACTATAACATGTTTACCAGTGTGTTCACCTTGACCGTGATGAGCATGGATCGATACGTGGCCGTGTGCCATCCTGTGAAAGCCCTGGACATGAGGACACCCCACAAGGCTAAGGTGGTCAATATTTGCGTGTGGGTCTTGGCCTCAGCCATCGGGGTCCCTGCTATGGTCCTTGGAGACGTGGAGGATGACAATGGTGAGTTTGTGTACAGTTATGTGAATAAATATTTTAAATCCAAAAGGATGTTTCTCCAAAAAAAACTTTTGTTATATTATTTCAGGAAAAAAATAAGTATTGTAAATATTTAATGCAACAAATTTAAAGAGTAATTGACCAAAACATAATATTTCAGTCATCATTCATTCACCCTTATGTTGTTCAAAACCTGTATATGACACTTTTTTTCTGTGAAACACAACAGAAGATATTTTGAGGAATGTCTCAATGGCTTTGTGTTCATGCAATAGAAGTCAATGGATGACAACATTTGTTTGATTAACAGCGTTCTTCCAAATATCTTTTGTGTTCTGCTGTAGAAAGAAAGTCATTCAGTTTTGAAATGACATGAGGGTGAATAAATGATGACAAAATATTTTTTTGTGAACTGTCCCTTTAAAACCATACTTTTAATGTCAGCATAATGGAGATCAGAGCAATAATAAGAAAAGAAAAACATGTTCACTGCAAATACACATTAGTTCCCACTTTCCAATAAGTTCCATTTGTCCCAACATGAGTTTTCATTCGGAAATTCTACAAAATATGTTGAAACAGTAATGACAGGACAGTTCACAAATATTAAAGAGCGCTTTCCCCGCGATCCCATTTTTCAACCTTTAGTTAGTGAGTGTAATGTTGCTGTAAGAGCATAAATAATACCTGCGAAATGATAAAGCTCAAATTTCAGTGCCAAGCGATATATTAACTTTAATAGAATTCACTTTTCAAGGACTACAGAAAACGGCTGGTTTGTACTTTAGCCCTCTACTTCCCGGGTACATGATGTCATCATTCCGAGTGTTTTTAATAACCTCCGCCCACAGGAATACGCCAAAGAAATGGCCGACATCTTCCTCAGAGAAACTAATGCTTCTGTTATTAGTGTTAATTAATATAACCGGTCGATTCCCTCGCCATAGAAGGGGAAAAAATTGCGAGATCTCTTACAAAGATTGACGTTTGCACATGCACTAGTTGACCTCTGTTACACTTCGATCGATCAGCATGTTTTAAACTGATCAATTTAAATTGACGCCATTGTTACTGTTTTATTGCTAAAAGTTTATGACACGTGCACTGAGAGGGGCACCGACCAATCACAACAGCCTGAAGGAAGCTCGCTTATATGGTATGGTCGGGACATCTTCACACACACACACACTCTAAGCGGGGAACCAATCACGACAGACCCAGTCAGCTTTATCAATCAGTGCATTTCGGAAGGAGGGGCTTTATATAGCCTGGAAGAAATCCAGTTGTTTTGTGAGAAGAGGGACAGCTATGAACAATAGACTTGAAATATGTGAAATATAAAGCGTTTTTTTTTTTATTATAAACATGAAAATCCATTGTTAGACACCCAAAAACACAATCAAAGCATTTAAAACATTCAAAGACTGTGGCCTTTAAACATTTATGCAGCTTTCCAACAAGAGAGCAGCTGTTTTTCTACGGCGGGATACAAAAGCACACCGACTAACAAATAACAGCACCTGGGGTCTGCAGCAAACCCTAATATGACAGTGTATATGTGTGTGGGTTTGCATGTTAATAATAGATGTTCCATACAATGAGGCATTTCAATGCTAGCTAAGATAATCATTCAGCAGTTACCAGATTCTTTAGAATTAATTACTCAAATCTGTTTTCAAAGGAGAACAGTAGGTGCCTTTCCTCCCTGTGGCTTTGACTTCTTAATAATCATGACGTGTTCTTATTAAATGCGGTTTATTTCTGTAAAAAATTGTGAGAGAGGTGTTAATTGCATTCGCAAGAAACAGCTTTAACACCATAGAGAGGTTGTCCTTCTTCTTAGATACAGTGTCCATACTGTACTATAATATATATACACTCACCTAAAGGATTATTAGGAACACCTGTTCAATTTCTCCTTAATGCAATCATGGTGGTGGTGTAATGGTGTGGGGGATGTTTTCTTGGCACACTTTAGGCCCCTTATTGCCAATTGTGCATCGTTAAAATGCCACGGCCTGCCTGAGCATTGTTTCTGACCATGTCCATCCCTTTATGACCACCATGTACCCATCCACTGATAATGCACCATGTCACAAAGCTTGAATCATTTCAAATTGGTTTTCTTGAACATGACAATGAGTTCACTGTACTAAAATGGCCCCAGTCACCAGATCTCAACCCAATAGAGCATATTTGGGATGTGGTGGAACAGGAGCTTCGTGCATCCCACAAATCTCCATCAACTGCAAGATGCTATCCTATCAATATGGGTCAACATTTCTAAAGATTGCTTTCAGCACCTTGTTGAATCAATGCCACTTAGAATTAAGCTAGTTCTGAAGGCGAAAGGGGGTCAAACACAGTATTAGTATGGTGTTCCTAATAATACTTTAGGTGAGTATATATATTTATATAATGATATGTAAGGATATGCGTTAATGTGTCTAGGTTTGTAAGGTAATTCTGATTCGCTTCTCATTACTGTAATGATGACTGTTTTTAAGGTCCAATGAAGAATTTTTTGAGGATCTACTGACAGAAATGCAATAAAATATACATAATTGTGTTGTGACAGGTGTATAAAGACCTTACATAATGAAGCTTTATGTTTTTATTCCCATAGAATGAGCTATTTCTATCTACATACACCACAGGTTTTCTACAGTAGCCCTAAACGGACAAACTTCTCTACAGTGCGTGTCATAAATACACTATCTCCTATAAGTGCTCTTAGTGCTTCTTAGTACTGCGCAGCCACCGTAGTGTTTTGAAAGAAAGGGGAGGGGAGGGGTGGAGTGAGCCGTTCGTAGCAATTCACAACCATACCACCAGATGCTGCTTAATGTCGTACACTGGACCTTTACAGCTTCAGACAGACGTTTCTGATAATCATCTTGGAATAACATGTGTGAGACTCATACGTGATACTTTAGCCACTCGGCCCTTATCTGGTGAACTCGTTTTCACTTCTAAAGTAATCCATTATTCATGACGAGTCCATTAGATGCTGAAGAGTAATGGAGGAGGTTATTTAGCTGTTTAATGTCAATGTAAAAGACTTGTAATCTCTGCTTCCCTCCTGGTGAAGTCCTTTCCACTAATAAACATTACAAATCATATTTTCGGCATGATGCTAAATGGCAAAACCTTGTTCTTGCTCTCTATTCAGGTTTTCAACTACTTTTAATTTAAAATATTTCCAAGGTTTAATCTGAAAGCCGCCAATTTTATCTAGCATTGTGTGTTTGTGTGTGTGTACCTGTTAAACTCCACGGTACCCTACAAAATGTCCCCACAAAGATGGCAATATCCAAAATCCTTGTCCTTATGCGGACATTTTTTGGTCCCCATGAGGAAACAAGCATATAAATCAGAATTAATGCGCGGGTGTGTGTGTTTCATATAGTTTTATAAAAACTACTGAAGCTTTGGACAAACACAGTGTAGTTAGATGAGTACTGTATCTTCTTCATAATATTTGAACAGCTTTCTTTCATAAACAGTGTTTTCCTCTCCTGCCAACTTGCAACATATTTATTTATTCATCACTACATGCGGGTTGCGTTCTGCTGCCTTTGACAGACAGAAACAGAGGGAGGATAAGAGAGATCTAGATGTGGAGGGAGATGGTGGAATAAGTCCATAAGCAAATGCCCAGTCAGTGTAGACAAATGTGCCATGTTTACTTCTCAGAGAAGCTGTTTTGCTTCAACATATCAAAGAAACAAGCAAGCAAATGAACAAGCACTTAAGAGACAAAAGTTTACACCACTTTGAGAATGCATTCAATAAAACATTTGATGATCAGCATGCTGAATTACAATTACATTGTGCGCACTGTTCTTTGCATTGCAGCCAGAAAAATAGTTTAACATGTAAACAGATGCCCACCAGTTAGAGACATATTTTTTATGTACTGACCTTCAGGAATGCATGCAGATCTACCCAGAGATAAACTGTATTATTTATTAGTTTATATCTGGGTTCATAGCTCAGGGAAGATACTGAAGTTCACACTTATAATTTAAGTATCATTTAAGCCTTTTTGTTTCTTCAAAAACTGTTACTGCCCAAAAAAAAAGGACACAATTGAGATGATTGTTGGTGTTGACATTCCTCATTACATTGTTGCAAGATATGGATAGATTTTTCTCCATTAAATCTCACTGCTATCAAAAAAATAATTTGTGAATGCTGTTAGGGCAAGGGGTGTATATTTAGTTCCAGGCCATTGTGATGCAAACTTGTACATACTTTAACATAATACACAATATTCTACAAAACGCAAGGTTGACAGAGATAACCCTTAGAAAGCCGTGATACTGAGAAAGGGTTGACCGTACATTCCTCCATCTTAAAGGAATAGTTCAGCCAAAATTTACAATTCTGTCATCATTTCTTCTTGTCATTTAAAACTTCTTCAAAGTATCTTCTTTTGAGTTCTGCAGAAGAAAGAAAGTCATACGAGTTTGAAGTGATATGAGGTTGAGTAAATGATGACAGAATTTTCATTATAAGGGTGAACTATCCCTTTAATGTTATCTTTACGGGTTTAGATTGGCAAGTTTTTCTTTATTGTTGCTATTTTGCAACATTTATAATAACAAAACCAACAATACTGTAAAACAAATGGAGTCACAGTTTGTAAATTGTAGTTTTATTTCAATTTTCATTAATATTTTTAGCTTTGAATTAAATGGCTTAGTTCTTTTTTTTTAAACATTTAATCAGTATTGTTGGGTTTTTATACATGCTGGGGAGCTGCTGGCTGCTTTTCTTTCCCTGAAAAACTGTTCATATTCTGAAAAGCTACTGCACAACAAATGGCCTTACAAATTTTAAGTACTGTACATGGTTTGCTTTTGATCAATGTATACCTTTTATATAGCCAGGCTATGAAATTCCAACTGAATCTAATCCAGAATCTGTGGATTTCTTCAGTCTATACGGGTATATGTCGAACCTTCATGCCAACTTAAAACACGAGTTCTGCCGAGATACAGGTAAGGTAATTGGCACCGGTAATTGAAATCTCTCAAAGAATGGAAAGGCTTTCCATGTTGTCTGAGGCTGCTATCAAAAATGTTATGAGGAGTGGCAGAGAAAAATGATTAACCAAGAAAAACATAATTTTCTCTAAAGGGCATGGTGATAAAATCAATATTTATGATGCACCTCTGCAAGGGATTTATTATTTACATCATCTCCAGTTTTTGATAACAGATTCACTTTATATGAGTGCAGATATTTTCTGGTAATTTTTGAATATTTACTGTCAGTGGCTCTTTAATTTTATAGCATGGGACACCAATGCACGCTTGAAAAAACATTAGCACTGCAACACATTTCAATTATTGCCATTTTTCGACAAAAACAGACCTGGTGAATCCTCTAAAAAACAGAACTTAAGTTGTACGCAAGAGAAATTTCACAGTTTACCTAATTTGTAAATTAGGTGTTAAAACAACTGGGGCAACATGTGCAAGTAAATGGTGGCTGCAATATTAAATTCCACGCTTATTGGGATAATTCACCTCAAAAATAAAAATGTTGTCATTATTTGTTTACCCTCATGTTCAAACTCTGTATTTGTCTCTTTTGAGATATTTTGAGAAATGACAGGTTTGAGAAAAACGGACTAACTCCGTTGAGAACAATCGGCCATATTAAAAGACATTCTTATTTTCTTTCTCATCAGGCATCGAGTGCATCCTGGTCCTGCCCGACCCTCGCAGCTACTGGGACCCAGTGTTTGGTACATGCATCTTCCTCCTCTCCTTTCTTTTTCCCGTGGCGATCATCAGCGTGTGCTACAGCCTGATGGTGAAACGTCTCCGAAGCGTCCGCATCCTTTCGGGTTCCAAGGAGAAAGACCGCAACCTTCGGCGCATCACGCGCATGGTGCTGGTGGTGGTCGCCGCTTTCATCGTGTGCTGGACGCCCATCCATATCATGGCCCTGGCGCAGTCGCTGGGCTTCAACCTGGGCAGCGTCCAGACGGTTGTGTTCATGCATTTCTGCATCGTCCTGGGCTACGTCAACAGCAGCCTGAACCCCGTCCTCTACGCATTCCTCGACGAAAACTTCAAACGTTGCTTTCGTGAATTCTGCCACCCATCGCCCTTTGGCCACGACAATCAGCAGTCGGGCCGCATGCGCAATATTGCACGCGAGCTAGCCTACAACTGCAAGACTGCGGACGGGAACAGTAACCCCGCATGACTAGGCGTGAAGCTGCCCCTGGTCAGCCCTGAGCCACAACCCAATCCAGGGACAGGTAACTCAAACTCTGAGCTCACTCAGATTACAAATCTCTAGCACCACAGTTACCTCTGCCACGTGGGCGGGGGAAAGGGTTGGGCTAGGAGTAAGGGCGGAGTCAAATTAAATGACACACCCTTTTAGGGACAAAGGGGCTCACTTTACAGTGTCTTAATTGGATTTGGATGTCCTTGTCTACATGACTTATTTCGTTCTTGTTGGAAAATTATTACACTCTGTTGTTAAATGTTGCAGACTTGTATAGATGCTTTTGTGTCGTTCTTCAGAATGTTTCTATTGAAAGATAAGCCTGTAGGATTACATGGCTTTATACAATCAAAACCTGAGGGTTTCACTTATCTGCCCTTTTTCGTGATATTGCCATGTGTTGGACTGTACTAAGTACATCATATAGTGTATGTTTTATACTATATATTATGTAACAATATACAGTTATGACACAAAAGCTGAAACTACGGAGACTTGTAAAGCCTGTTTGTTATTTTCAAAAAAGTTGCTATTTTTCTTGGTACCACTTTAAAAAAAAGGAAAAATATTTGATATTATGTATGTTTGGTAGCACAGATTAAAGTTTTAAGAAAATATTTGTACAGAAACTATTGCAAACGCAATAGTTATTGCAAACGGTTGCTATGTTGTTCTATAATATTTGTGCATACAATGAAGTCAGTCGCTTTTGAGGCTTAGCATTGTTGATGTCGGGAAGTATTACCTCCACAAACTTCTTGAATGTTTTTTGCTCGGCTCTAATTCTTGCTTGGTATACATACAGACTCTCGACTTAAGAGAAACACAAGAAAGAGCTTGCACTACTGTATCATAGGTTTACATCGAAGACCATTGAATGTGAAAAGACTACAAAAACACCAAATTTAAAAGATATATAAGTGTCAGTGAAATATAGAGATATTGTACATTTCAGTGCTACTTGATATTGTGTTTGTTTCTTGACTTGTTTACCCGCTGTATTCACTGGCTGTTCATTTACCTGCATATTTATTTACTGATGGGATCATGTTCTAAAGGACTGAAATGAAACCCCATCTTGTGCTGTGGATGTTTACAAAGCAACTATATGGAAATATTTTCTCCTCTATTAAAGAGCAGTTATGAAAAGGATCTTCTGTTTTTTGCTCAGAGTTGTAGTCATTTACAAATAAGGGAGAGATAAATATAGGTTAAAGCATAAATGTAATGCAAAAACAGGGGGTGGCAAAGGTCAGATTTCTAATTAAATACATGTTTTGCATTTCCAATTATATTGTTATTTTAGTTTTATTATTATTTAAAGAGCTATAGTGATGACATGTTTGCAAAATCCGGAAGCGAGTTGTTGTTGTAAAAAATAAATAAATCACACCAGTTATGACCTGGTTCCTGACATGTTTAAACTGTGATTATCAAATTTTACCTCGGATAAAATTCTGGCAGTGTTGATGAGATGCAGTCCTTCAGCGCAGATCGTATGACTGTCAGTCTACAAGGTAAATCTCCGCAACAATCACAAAGGACTTACCGCATAATGTGCAGCCGGTTAAACACTATGGTTTGATTGTCAGAAAAAAATGGCGACTAGCAACAGGAAGGGCGCATAATATTGCCTTTATGATTGGTCCTGTTGCAATTCAATCAAACTCCATGCAAAGGGTCAATTGTATTTAGTCTTTAAAAGTAAGAAATGTTGTGTTCATGTTTAAAGATTGTTTTGATTGACAAAATGTGTGTGTGCCAAAAACTCTTATTAATCATAGAGCTTATTATTTGCCATCATCCAAAAGCCTAGCAAAAATCCAAAGGCTTTTGGTCGAATGAACCAATGAATATATTTTGTCAGCGTGTACTCAACAAAATTGTGCAAAACCTGAGGATTCATATTTGAGAATGTTCCGTTTGAACTTCCCTTGAACTTACCTGAACGTAGCTTGTTTTTTGATGATGGAGTTGTTAAGGAGTTTTAACAATGTAATATAATTGATCATTATTGCAAATAATCTTGCATTTTTATCTTTATGAACTTCCTGTTCATTTTCAGGTTAAGATTTTAGATCCACAATCGTTGGGGTTCCACTGTATATACTATAATACATGTACTTTAAATACATAAGTGAAATCCATCTTTCTTAGAGTATTAATACAATATGCTGTGGATTTTTTCAAACTTTGGAAAAATTAAGCTAGAAATCCTTTCTAAAAGCAAATGCTCACCCAGACCAGCCTGAGCACCTCGTGTAACCACACCCCCACAAATCTACATCATTTCGTAGGTATGACTTGACTAAGACAACCCAAATGTTTACACAAGTAAGATGGCCATACTTGTAAATCTCATTGTATCGCAGCCGCTGCAGCCATGTTGTGGAGACGCTTTGTGTTTCGTTGTGAAAAGAAAGCCTCTTTGTTTGCCCTTCCAAAAGATGAGACCACTAAAAACGAATGGTGACATTTTGTTTACAATACTGTTCCAGAACAGGACAATCCGAACATTCAAGTGTGTGGAGCGCAACTCACAGATGATTGATTTATGACCTGGGAGAGATCACGGCCGGCTGTGCACGAAAGCTTTTGTTAAAAAGTGGTGCAATCCAACCATTACAACCTCGCAAGGACTTTCTGGCGCTTCAGATGAGAATGGATTCTTTGAGGTTTGCAAGAACTAATCTTATATTGGTCACTGGATTGTGTCTTTAGTGCAAAACAATTTGCTTATGTATACATTGGTGACAGAACTGCTACGATTGTCTGGTTCTCTTACCATAGATAGAATCAACTTCTCTGACAGCCCAGATTCTTATCCATTAATCCTGTTCAGGAGAAAAATCTTACATTATTTAACATAAATCCAGTTCAGCTTGTATACAGTGTAACTGCTCTCAGTTTAGCCTGTAAATTTAATACATAATTAATACATTACCTTCAATAAAGCAACAGGCTAGAAATAAATAAATAAAGTTTCCACTGGAAATTACTTTGCTCCTGCAGGTAAAACAGCTGTTCTAGCTGTCAGTGGGTCACAGCCCACACATGTACGTCAAGTACTCCCGGCCAAACAAACAATCCCGTTTCTAAAATGAGACACATGCCCAACTCCAGCAGGCATGCGTGCATTTCATCAATATTTGATGTTTTCATTTCCGTTGCCATGGCAACATGAGTTCTCATCCCCATCTTATTTCCAATTTTGGTGTGGACATGGGAACGTTTCTGAAAATATGTGGGTCTGTGATATAAAATGACATTAGAAGTGGGCTTAATTGATTTTCTCGAATATAATCTCAAAACAAACTTTGACTAATTTTGTACTTTTAATTTAAGCAGCAGTTCATTCTCAGCGTAATTAAAGACTCCATCAGTATAGATGCTGCACAACAATATATGATCAAATGTATGTGGATGCACAAGCATGTGTTATTTAGCATATAGTATAATTTGACATGTGTTGAAAAACAATTGTAGTGATTTGCCCACATTCAGGCGTAAGTGCATTTTGGGCTATAGAGGTTTGGTTCACAATTGGAGTTCAAATTCATCCCAAAACGTATTGATGAGGTTCAGGTTTGAGATTTGTAAAGACTAGCCAAGGTCCTCCACACTAGGCTTTGTTAAAGGGGTCATATGATGCGATAACATGTTTTTCTGTGTCCTTGGTATGTTATAAGTTGCCCATGCGTGTATTAGACAATGCAAAAGATGCATTCTATCTAAAAGCGAATGCTCACCCAGACCCGCCTGAAACGCCTTGTGTAACCACCCCCCCACAAATATACGTCATTTCCTGGTTTGGCTTGACTAAGACCGCCCAAATGTATATGCACGTAAGGTGGGCGTACTTGTTAATCTCATTGTATCGTCGCCGCTGCAACCATGTTGTGGAGACGCTTTGTGTTTTGTCACTAAAAGAAAGCCACTTTGTTTGCCCCTCCAAAAGATGAGACCACTAAAAACGAATGGTTATATTTTGTTTACAATACTACTCAAGTGTGTGCAGCTCAATTCACAGATGATTGATTCATGAATCTGGAAGAGATCAAGGCCGGCTGTGCACGAAAGCTTTTGTTAAAAAGTGGGGCAATCCAACCATTACAACTTCGCAAGGACTGTCTGGCGCATCAGATTCGCAGCCTGTAAGTATATTTTCAATTTAAAAGACTTTTTTACAGATAAACGCTAGTTGAGATTGTCATGTGTTTGTATCTCATGTTGTTTCTCTGTGCGATCTGTGAATGCAGACAGGCGCGCAATGTGAAATAAGTCAACATAAGTCAAAATGTTCCAATAAGAAGCAACAAATGTCGTGTTTATAATGGGGTTTATTGTTTTTGTTGTGTCGCGATGAGACATGGCGTAACACTCGTTGATCACTAAAGGCAAATCTTTATAAAGTTGTATATGAAAGGTAAAACAGTTAGGTATAGTTTTTAACTATTTAAAATAATATCTTTTTTAAAAACATTACCAATCCTTTACATTCTACTCAAGTCGATCTACCGGCTGCACACCCCTTTAAACTTTTCTTTATGGACTTTGCATAGGGATTTGGACATGCTGAAGTATACAGATATAGAAAAATTATCTCCTGTTTTGTCTTTAATGTGTATTTATGCATGTATTGAGGCATTTCTAGCCCAGTGTCTGTTGAATTTCAACAGAAACCAATGTCAGTTATGACACAAAGTCACACAACAGTGATAGCACTGAGAAAGCAAAAGTGGTGAGAAAATCATCCATATTCAAACATATACGCAGTTTTTAAATGATTCTAAACTACATAAATATTAGTATTAGGTTGTTTAAGCATGAATATGAACTTGCTTCTTTTTTGTTTTTTTAATCAGTTTGGACTCTTTCAATTTTCCACAAATCAATGCAAATATTAAACAAGATATTCTGGAATGTGGAGGAAATGTTATAAGTAGATCACACACTGGAACAAAAATGATACTTTTACTAAAAAGCATATAAATAGTCAATTTAACTAAAACACTTTTTTGCAGTTGTCTCTTATTTCTCCCATAGTTTTTCGACATCCCATTACAAACTGTTAGCACACAATTTTCCACAATGTCATTGTATGCAACAGCATCGTTATGGAGAATTTAAGGACATTTAAATTTAAATGCGTAGTGGGCGTGCACAAACCTTCGACACGTTAGATTCCCGGCTGAAAGTGTCTATAAGGTAAAATCATCCATGGGACATCAAGTACATGCGTGTTGAAAGTCACTAGCTCTCAAATTTGTGCCGTGAGACTTTATTACACTCGAGTTTATTTATGGAGCCTCTTTATGACCAGTTCACGCTCTCTTGATCTCACCGAATCATTACGGTGGTAACAAGCAACCTTCACAAATGCTTTAATTAGAAGCTTGGATCTGGCCACCTGCCTCACTAGGTAATGATTTCACGTTTACTCAAGTGTGCTTTTTTGTGTTCGATGATGGTTGGGTGCAATAAGTAAAATCATGGCTGTACGATGATATCCATACAATCTCAGTGTACAAAATTTCTAAATCTGCCCGCTGCTTGCATTATTCTCTCCTCTCAGCCTCCTTTTGTTTCTCTATGATGTGCTTTGATGATGTGCAGATCGTTCCCCCAGGGTGACATTCCAAACGCCCACATACCAACATCAAACCCTATGCTGTAGCAAGCAACAAACACCATTAAGCTTGTGTGCCCTGTGCGTGCCCAAATAAGCATATGCTTATCAAAAAATGGTCACGTACTATGTCCACTTTTTAGAATATGCCAGGTGTCAGTTTGATATCCGATATTTCCATGACATGAACCACCCTCACACAGACTGTAAAACCTATTTTTGCAGCAGATTTGTAACTTACTGTAGATTTATTAACTGCTTAATTCTGCTTTCCTTTTAGTACCGATTTCAATTACTTTAATCAAAATTAAAACACTTTGATTTTTATGATTCAAAATTAGCAAGAGCATAGTTTTAAAGTGTAGTTGTCTAGTTTGGGTGTTTTTATACCCTTTTTGACTGAACTTTGAGGTTTAATAAGGAGTCTTTTGGGTTATATTATTATGCATGCACACACACAAAAACAAAATGTCATGTATAAAGTCATATTTCCCCTGTTGCTCATTAACTGGTCATATCCTCTGTAATATGCCGCATCTCTCTCTTTGAGCTGCATCTCTCTCTCTCGATCTCACACTCATACACATACACATTTAAATAATCCAATATTTTTTATATTTCAAAGGTAGATCTCATTTAAACTCACTATACTTAAACAATCTTATTTCAATATTTTACTGAGGGTTAGTTAAATCAATGTCAATTCAGTAGAAATATGATTGATGTTCACCCTACTACGAAAATAATGTGCTGGTTAGGTGTCTTCTGAAGCATGGTAGCAAATTTGAGCTGGTTTAAGCTGGTCATAAACTGGTTTGAGCTGGTCATGTGCTGGTCCTAAGCAACTAGCTCCAGGCTCAGGACCAGCTCATAGCGAGCTGGACTACCACATGACAAGCTTAAACCAGCTCAAACCAGCTTGAACCATGCTACAAAACATGCCTAACCAGTGTTTTGTTTTATTTATTTGGGCAGTTACACAATCTGTGAGTTTTTGTGCATGTGTTTTCATTAATTCCGTCATTCTTTTTTAAATGTCTTGTTGCATAACTTTGTTTTTCTTCTTAGCTGAAGGCCAGTCGAAACACAAGGTCATTGAGACTCAATGAGAATCATCAATGTCTGTGCTTCAGGCCACTCTTCTTATACACATTGTAGTGTAAAGTGTGTTTTTTGTGCATTAAACTAGGAGTAAGGCATGCGTGCGTGCAGTGAAATTTCACACTTAACTCGATCGATTTACTTAATTTTTTAAATAAGGGTTAATTCAACTTGGTTATTTGATTTAAATGTATTTTATGTTTTGCATTCAACCAAAGTTTTGTTTTTACCCTGCTATTCCCTCTCTTTATAGCTTAGAGCATTTTAGACCCTTGGTGATAGAGAGAACATCCATCACAAACACATTAGTTGGTGATTATTTATTTTCCCTTCTGTTTAGGTTGCCAAACTACACAGAATTCCTCTTACAGCTGTTGACTATAACTTTCTGTTACATTTAGCTCAGAACTTTCAAGCGACCGCTCACGCAGAGATGTAAAAGCCATCACTTTCTCTCCTGCAAGCAAACACAGATGGCAGTCTATTTTCCTCTCCTTTTCCATCTCTGAATGATGCACTATGTTTGCACCATGTCTGTCCAATGTCAAATTACTAGCGGTGAGGACCCCGTCTCAATCCGCCTCTGCATGCTTTTCCCCTTAGGTGTTCCTGCTCTACAATTTCCAAGTGACAGAAATGTCAAAGCAGAAGGTCAGAAAGCCAGTCTCCCTCATTATGACAAGCTTTAACAACCTGTTTTTTTGTTGAAATTGGGGATCTGTATTTTTGATCCATTCTTATTTTCTTGTTCCTTTTTTTTTTCTTAGTTTCTTGTTTTTCAAGCCCAAGCACCAATGGTGCAAGGACCCTATATTGGAATTGCTCTCTTTATTGTAATTCAATGAAATGAATCGCATTTTTAGGGGCCTAAACATACTCGAAAAAACTCATGACACTTTGCGCAATGTCAGTGCTAGAAATTTACATTTGATATTATGGGTTTTCTAATTTAGTAGAGTTGGTTTTACTGGACACATATGCCTGGCCCAAATTTAACTTCCAGTCTGTGTGTAGTTATACTATAACAATTATTTTTTTAATTATTTTCATGAATATAATTAACATGCATATTTTATTGAATAATAATTGTATTAAAATAAAACTACAATACTTGAATACTTGACAGACAAAAAAAGCGCTAACCCTTTCTCTCAACAGGTAGTTGTCTTGCTTTTGTTGAAACCAGTAACTTTGTATTGGCACCTACTGTATTATTGCTCCTGTATTTTTTCTGTTATTGCTACCTAAACTCTTTGTAAGTCGCTTTGGATAAAAGCGTCTGCTAAATGACTAAATGTAAATGTACTCAACAGTTTGGTATACCTGAAGTAAAAAAATTTACCACATAACGTTTGTTTATGTTGTTGTGTAATGATTCTACCGCATCATGTCATGTCTTTCTTGGTCTTGTGGCAGAGTCATGGCAAAGCCTTAGTTTTGTGTGGAGAGATATATTGTTGTTATATCATATGAGCTCTCTCCAGTCTCGTCTTTGGCCCCGCCCCTCTCATTCCTCGTTTAGCTTTCCACCTGCATATCATTATCCACACCTGCCCATTATTATCTTCCTTTGCTAGTCTCCCTGTTTAGTGCCCTTGTGTTTGTTGTCCTGTGCTCGTTTGTTTTGGTTTCATGTCGTGTTATCTTGCCTTGCCTGTTTACTTTGAAACTTCTCCTACCCGTGTCCGTATTACCCTGTCTTGTTGCTGTATACACTTAGTTTAGTCCCAGTTGTGTAAGTTATTGATATTCCTTGTTCTCCTGTTTTGCCCCCACTTGGGTATTGTTTTGCTTTGTTTTATCATTAGTCCTTTTCCTAGTTTTCCCCATTGTGGGTGTTTTATTTTGTATTTAATAAATCTGTTAAAAACCCCTTCACCACTGCTGCTTGCGTTTGGGTTCTTCCCCTACAAATTCGTGACATGTTGCTGCTGAAACCATCTATTGCAAAATAGCGCCACCTGCAAAATTTTGAACAAAGTGCCCTTCGCGCTACTTTCAACACACATGTATGCTGTAAGACAACATTATTTTAAATAGTTTTGTGGCACATATTTCAAATGACAGAAACAGACTGCAGATTTACGTAAAAACGTGTATATTTATTATACATAAAGGTTATTTAAAAATAAAATACAGTGTAGGGAATATGAAAGGTTTCCTATGGCAGAAACCTAAACCCAAAAGGAGGCAGGGCCGGCGCCACGGTAAGGGCATGAGGGGAACAAAATGTATTCGAATTTTAATGAATGAGATTTTTTAACCACTTATTTGCAATTCATTATCTCGTTTCATCATACACATTCGTAACTTGATAAAAAAAGAACGGACAGTTTCCAGCGTGGACAATGACCTAGGCCCATCTACGCCACTGTTCACTATCACTCCACCCGGCAAATGTAACGACAACTGGCCGTCACCGTTGAGTGTGCCAGAGGACCTTGGCAAGGTCAAGCCAGCCCAGGTTCGTCACAATATCATCTCAAATATTTGAATATTGCTTAAACAATGTTAAAGCACATCTTAAACTGTGTCCGTTGTGCTGAAATCACACTAAACACGTGTTGATTTTCTAAATGAAATCGCAACTAAAAAAAGGCTGAAGTACAAATTGAAGCTGTTGGTCTCCACAGGCCCATCACAGAACGCACATTTAAATGTCTTGCCTGTGTTATGTACAAATGTGTGTTAATAATCGTGCTATCATTGTTATTCCCGTGTTCTTCTCAAACGTTTTAATTATATTTATGAGATCCAACTAGACCACTTTATTTCTCTTATGCAATAAATGCATAAATATATACATGTCTAAGCTATGTTTTTATATTCTGTTGTACGATTAAAAGACAAACGTGTCCTACTAGGTTTATTTCTTGTGATGGTTTTCTAGCTGCGATTACCGTGTATCACTCTCATATTTCTTACGTCCCCTCTTCAGAACTCCGCTGGTGCCGGCTCTGAAAGGAGGTCAGCCATTTTGATGCAATGCTCAAAAATCGTGAGTTGTTGTTAAAAGGCTATAGTTGTCTATAGCAGCATTACAAATTTCAGTTTTCTGCTATGAAGCAGAAAGTTGTTGTAACTCAAACATACATGTTCAACCTGCATCAAACTTCAAGCTTGATGAGAATCCGGACCTGATTTACATTAAAGCAAAATAAACACAAAGGGGATGTGATAATTATGTTGCACCTAAAAATCTAAACTAATAATAAAACAAAGATTTTCAGTGTATTTGCCTTTTGCCTAGAATGTGCAAAATTGTTTTCATGACATTTTATCATTCCACTTCTTCAGGTCTCACCCTGAGATTATTTTTAAAGGAGATCCTGTCTTTTCTGCTTTTAATTATTCCGTCAAAGACATTTTCATAAATACAATTTTAGTTTGTAATAAAAAATACATATTTGCACAAATGTATTTTTGATTATCAAACTCCTTTTCGAAATGTTAGCATACATATAGGTATTTATCTACTTAAAATCCTTTATTATTTTCCTGAAGCCACCCGATGGTGGTGGCACTGGTGCATGCATCCAATCAACTTGCAGCTTTTATTTGCCTTTTGGATTCTTATGCACATTGCTTTAGGATTGTTTTATTACACTACTGTTTCAACTCTATTTCTACTGTCAGTTTCATGTAATACCAAATAAAACACATTGGCATTTGCCTCGTGTATGAGTTCAGAGCACACAGTATATGCTTTATAATCTGTGATCTCAAATCTCAATTCAAACTGTATGAATAAAAAGCACATTATGAGGAAACTACAAAATCACAAAACAAATATTGCAACTAAGCCAGACGTTTATACCATATGCCTTTTATCTTCGATCCAAAGCAGCTTAGCTGTCTCCCCATGGCCTGCGTCATGTATGCAGCTCTATCAGTCACAGATCAGTGAGTTTAAATGCTTCCGTTACAGTATCGCTCCACCAAGGAAACACGCTCGCATGTGCTTAATGATCCATAACAGAACGCTCTCTGTACTTTTTCTGAGATTTATCGTTTTGCTGTATGCCAAAAACGAAATCCTTAAATGCATCCCTCTACAGGTTTAATGGTTTGGGCAGTAAAGTTATGAAAGCGTCTCGTCATGTGTTAAATGTGCAGTATTAGTCTTCCACATTATTAGTTGGGGTTCTTACTTATTTGGACATTAGTCATTGTACCCTGCCTGTTTTCATGCTAAACAGAAAATAACAGGTTCAATTCTGTGCAATATGATTATAAAAAAAATTCTTTAATGCCTTTGTGTGCTCTAGTATGGTCACTCATACTTTTTTTATACAGTATAATAAAGTTTTTAAAGAAAACGAAGTATATTAAAGGCTGTTTTTGTGTTTTAAATTAAAAAAAATGTTGCTAGCATGAATTAAAAAAATTATCATATATAGCAATATTGGCAAAAACATGATGGTGTTCCACACAAATTGCATTCTGGTACTCTGACCGCATTATTTTTGGTTGGAAATACTCAGCTTGGAGAGCTCAGGGCCCACAGAGAAGGATCACTTTAGCCTCGGGAATGCAGTTTTAATTTTTATGTAGTAATTCATTTTAATTTGATAAAATGAGAAGCTGGAAATTGCTGTCTCCTCAGGCACGATACAGAGTTAGTGATCCTGTCTACTGAGATTAATTCAACTGGTTGATTCGTTAAAAGAACAGTTTGACCAAACATTTAAATATGTTCTTATTTACTCAAAGGTCTTTTTATAAAAATATCCACCCTATTATACAGTATATAAACACATAAATCCCAAAATGTTGAAGCTTAAAAAAGAATGTGCATTCGTAATAAATGTAACATGAAAAAATATCAAACACTTTACAAAATCAAAACAAGCAGCACATCATTCAATTATGGGAAAATGTGAGTAATATTGAATCTTATGATTTCTTGTGTGTCTCTAATTTAGTTGTCAAGGTCTTAAGGCAGAACATAGCTAGCAGTTTGTAAGCTCTCTTTAGAGTAATGCGTAGTCGCATAATATGACGTATATATTTAATGGTCCAATATAGCCCAAATTTGTGAGAAAAGGTTGTGTGGAAATGTTGTGAATTTCAAATCATTCTTGATTTAAAAAAATTTTTACCCCACATAATTACGGTATACTTTTTTTTAAAAACATATATATATAAAATAAAATTAGATTAATAAAAATCCTGATTAAAACAATACGAGCAATTAAAGCAATAGTATATGACATGCAATATGGGTGATTTCATTCACCTGCCAACCACCAATGAAATAAAACGTTTATTTTGACATGCACAACACAGGCAGATACACAAACGCACACGAATGCGCGCTAGAACGGATCTTATTAGAGCCGTAAAAATGTCTATATTATCACACAATGTTCTCTATTTGAAATGGTAAGTTACTGTAAATTTCAGCATTATCGTGTGTAAATCATTGAATAATGTCGAGTGGAACAAGAGCTTATTCAGTCAGTTCAATTTTATTATTATTGTTAGTGGCAATTTTAAAACTGTATTGTAATTTGATATAATGGTTATAATTTAAGTTTTTACTAGGGGGACATTTTCAGAGGTGGCTTGAGCCCCCATTGCAGCAACATGATATCATGATTCTGCCTCATCATGTCATGTCTTTCTCGGTCTTGTGGCAGAATCATGGCAGGATTCCTTGTTTAATGTGGAGAGAGGCATTTTTCGTTCCTATTGGTGATTCCATATGCTCTCTCCGGCATCGTCTTTGTTCCCACCCTCTTGTTTTCCTCGTTATTGATTGTTAATCAGTTCATTAGAAGTGGGTTCTACCACGTGTTTCATGACACATGAACACCAATTTACTCAGCCTATGTAAAAATGTTTGATCCACAACTGAATCATTTTTCTGAATATTTGATAAGTGTCTGTGTAATGCTAACCCTTTGATCATATGGCTCAACAGCTTTTTTTCCCTGTTTTGTCGACTGATTAGCGTTTCTTTTTTTTTGGCGTCAGTGTTTGCAGTCCCTTTTGCTTGAGGGTCATGTTTGTGTCTCGTCTTTGACTGTTTGAGCATACATCCCTCTGTATAATCCATAATGGTTATGTTTGTTCCAGCAAACACAGATCGTCATCATTCTGATTTAATAGATTCACACAGCCAGTCAAAACTGGTGTGGCCCCTCATTTACTTCCTCAAACAAAGAGAAAGAGAGATAGCATGAATAAAAGAGTAAGAAGGCAGTTCAGATCTACTGGTACAGCACCTAAATCTCATAAACACTCCGGTCTGCACAGTTCAAGCACTCCAGTGAATAAAACATGGGAGAGTCTCTGTGTGAAAGTGGAAAGTGTTAATCTTTATGGATAGAATTGTGGACTTCATCATCTCACGCTCTACCTAGCATCACACTTGATGCACCGGAGAGGAAGGACATTTCTGAGATGAGAAAAAATACATTGTAATAATGTCTGTTTAACCTTGATTAACCACTGCAGCTTGTAACGTGCATACAGAATTCATAGTTCACTTAGCAGAAATTCTATACACAATTATTTACTGTGATGAAGAGATCAGAGATTAACTATCAATACACAAGAGAAGTTCTGATCCACACTCCAATCCGAAAGGTGACGGTAATGCACCAATAAGATAAATTGCCAACTGCCCAGGAAGAAGCTGAAAAACAAATCCTGCGTTCCATTCTGAATTGATCATCCCCATGCCCTAATCCCTTCGAAGAATAAAGCTCTTGATGTGTAAACTCTAGCAGGAAAAACGCAGTTGTATCTCTTAACCTGTCAAAAAAGGAGCCATAAAAACATCATCTTCTCTTTATTTGGAGTGACGTTTTGTAGGGTGTCCCCTTCCCGAAGGGACCTTCGTAGGGCTATATATCCCATTTGAGATGCACCGAAGGTTTAGCGGGTGAAACGGTGGAAACGGTGTGCAACAGGGTTTGAGATACTTTTTCTCTTATTTGGTGGGTGTCAAGAATGTCTGCCCAATCAGCAGCAACATGTATATAACCCATGCGGTATTAAAGAGACAGCTCGCACATTGGGTACAAGTAAAGTTGTTTACAAATGTGTCTGCCGCAGCTCGGTATACGCAACAATTTAAGATACTAAAAGATATGATTTTTGCAGTATTCAAAACGTATTTTTTATCATGCTCCGGAAATTCTTCAAAAAGAACACAAAGAAAGGCCTTCTCAGCTGCCATAGTTCAACTCTAGCATCATCATAACAGGGTGTTAAACTGCACCGTTTCCATTCAAAAAAACATTCTGCAACGTTTTTTGGGGCATCTGTTGATCAGGATAAAAGAGGGACAAATGCTTCCTATGTGTAAGTTGTGTTAAGTACTTTTCTTTGCAATGTTAGTAAGCTGGGTGAATCATTAGGCATTTAGAACAACCACACATGTGGCACGATACAAAACACACACAATACATTAAATGTTTGTATGCTGTATACTAACGTAAACAATCAGTACGGGCTGAAGTCGGCTACATGAAAATGGTCTAGAGCACGAAATTCAGTCTCTAATTTATAAGACTGCAATTCACTTAACCATCGTGTTTTATGAATAATGCCACTCATGTATCTCACCTCAATCTATCTACGGGTCATCTCTCTCCGTCTCTCTCCCTCTTTCTTTCAACATCTCATCATAAACTCTCTCTCTCTCTGTCACTGTATTACTCTCTCAGTGTAGTATGTGCTGGCATGTGCTCTTGTCTTGTCCATATTTTCAGTAGTTTTATTCAAACCAATGACTTACTTAAAAAAATTCAGTAAAGTATAGCATAAAGAGTCAGGTTAAAGTAAAAGCTAACCCTAAACTGAAAAAAATGTCATTATGTCCAATGTAAAATGTACCCCTATCATTCTGTATGGCGTTAATTATATGTTTTGTTTAAGTTTTTTCCCTTTGTTTATTTTTGTTTGAAGTTATAAACTTATTAAATGATTTTTTCTATTGTGTCCCTGGATCTGAACCTGTTGTAACCACAGAAACCCATTTGGATATTTAAACTTTCTCTGCGACATTATTATTGAGTTTATTGTGTATTATGTAGGCCTACTTTCAATACGGTTGGTGATTTCAGGATTTACAACCACTAAAGTGATATTTGGCCTGCGCAATGGAGGCAAAGGCTGATCCACACACACCTGTACTCTCAAAATGAGCACTTTTGCGTTAAAAGCCTTTGGAGGCTTTTACAATCAACCCACTATCACACAGTAAGAAGGCCCTCTTGTGTGACAGCCTCAAACAGGCACATCTCATCCTATTAGCACTTTATACACAAGCCCTCTCCTACCAAGGGGGTATCTGTGTATTTCTATTTCGGGGTATTTCTGTATCTGTGTATATTTTCCTCAGCGACCACCTGAAGAGTCTTCTTCAAAAGCCATAAGTGTTTTCTGCCGACGTGGACAAAAGAAACTCCTGCTTGAAGCTTATTGAGACTGGCAGTGTTTAGAGACACCACATCTGCTTCTCCTCCACACACAATGCTTCCCAATTATGGAGAGGAAATCAATTTGCAATTTTATTTGCTTGACCTCTGCAGATGTGGACAGATATGTCAGGCATGAATTAATTGCTTTCGCCTTTGCCTGCAATCCCTACACCCATGCCAAAGTGGATGATATCTATTTCATCAGACGGATAAAGTGTGCGCATCTTCAATTAGCATACCTGCATAAGCATGGCCACTTAAAATACAAAAGTGGAGACGTACACATTGAAATCCGCTCATGATCAGTTTTTTTGATGTGTTTATTCTGTGTGAAAACCTGTTGGGAATCTTTTTTCAAGGTTCAAACTCATAACAAGAAAATGAACACTTTAATTCTTTAATAAGAGAACTGTCCAGGGTGATAGAGGAGATTATGTCCCTTTTACCCCTAACAACGGCTTAGTTTATCACCTCCTGTAAAAGAGGAGATTGTGTGTGTGTGCGCGTGTGTGTGTAGGTGTGTGTGTGTGCGCGTGCGTGTGTGTGTGCGTGCGTGTACAGCTTTGACTATACATCTCACAGTCGAAGTAAAAAAACGTGTCTGCAAGGTTATTTTAGTTTACTAAAATTAAAACTTTCTGTTTAAAGAATTTAAAAAGTTTCTGTTTATTGAAATCAAATCAAATGTTTGCCTAATCTTTTAAATAATCAACAAAAACTAAAATAAAACTAATCCTATAAAAACATAAAAATAAACAAATAATTAATAAAATGACAAAAGAAATAAAGAATTAACTAAAATTAACATAAAACTAAATCGATACGTCTAGTCTAGAGTCAAAATCAAACTGTAAATAATATAATAAAAAATGAAGTTACAAATATTATCCAAAACGAACAGTAACAGCCAAATCTTTTATTATTACTGTTATTATGTTTTTATGAAAGTTGCTTAAGTTACTTAAATTATAGCTTTTTTTTTGGTGCTGACTTGGTGTTTAGTACTTACTTAAAATATAATATGTTAAATATAAATATAGACATAAAATAGCATATAAAATAAAATAGCTTAGGAGAGGAATAGCCTTAAGGAAGCAATATAGGCCTCACATCATTAAAGAATAGCCTCTCTCAGATGAGATTCGGCAGGTGAGGTAATTATGAATATTGACTTATATGAATGTTTGTGTGATGAATTGTGGGCAATGACATGAATTCTGGTTGATGGCATGATGCAGAGGAAGAAAATATATTCTTGCAGAAGGGTATTTGTGAATGACGTATAGTCTCGTTGTGACCGCTGCTGTCTAAACGTCAGCCATTACTGAGTTATAGGAACATTGACTGTGCTTCATGCGTCTTATGAAAATGATCTGTCAGACTTGCTCACGTGTGATAAATATAACTGAGGTCGCAGGTAAATTTTGCTGACACTGACCACCATCACTCACTCTTGGGCAGTCAATAAACAGTATGCATAAGACATGTGCATTAAATATTACTGTGTACATAAAACAGTATAAAGTGTAAGAATAGGTCTCCAAAGGAAGTGATGTCAGAGATTTGGACATGATGTGAACTTAATATAACCTATTGTTAGATGCAACTTTAAATTTATTTATTTATTTTCCTGGAAGCTGGGGTTGACAGTGACAATCGCAAAGGGTCTGGAGTCAGTGAATGACTCATCGTCGGCATGGAGAACAGCTTAATAAGTCTGCAAGTGGCATTAGCGTGACACACAACTCAAATAACATCTTCTCTTTTGCGTGTGTGTGTGTGCACGCTTAAAAATATGTGATTCCTGGTCATAAAGATCAGTGTGGGATTATGTTCACGGTGTTTCATTTTAAGTTATTTTGGATAAAATTGTCTGCCAAGTGTATAAATGTAAATTAAAGTGATACTTCGCCCAAAAATAAAAATACTTTTATCATTTACTCACCTTCTTTTCATTTCAAACCTTTAGCAGCTGGCGCTGTTTGGTTACAAACCTTCATCAAAATAGCTTCTTTTGTGTTCTACGGGAGAAAGAAAGTCACAAAGGTTTGAAATGAAGAGAGTTTGAATTTAAATTTTTGGGTGAACTTTCACTTTAAGAATGGTCAGTTTTGATATCATGCTGACGTTGTACTTAAAAAGGCATAATGATTTGATGGATGAGCTTGTGTCCTGACTCCTTTATTAATGAGCGTCATGCACTGTCACTGTGGTTGTGATCTATATTTGTTACTATTTCAAGAATAGAGAAGCTGTTTGACTTCACTTACTCGTTTACACAGACATCATGGTTCGCTTTAATACAGGATGGTGATTCTTAGTGTTTCAGGATATTTCATGTCCCTCCCCTCTCAAAGGCACTTCCTGTCATCTGCAGACATCTATTGTTCTATTAGCACTACTCCACAAAGGCAATGACATTAACCAGTGTGCGGATGTCATCTGTTCCCTCTGTGAGGGGAAGTAGATGGTCAGTGAGAGCTGATTGGATCAGACTGGTATGGGATGAAAATGAATCTATACTCTCTCTTTGGCCCTAAGATGCATCCCTTCAGCAGGACTAATGGGGGAAGGGCTATGTGTAGGGCTATGTGTAGTTCCCCGGAGCTTCAAGCAAGTGCAGTGTCTGACAGAGGAGTGCAAAGGTGTGCAGTTAAGAGCTTCTCTGTCACTTTGTGTAGTTGTAAATACCCCATTTGGAGTATATTTCAACTACTCTTTTAAAGCCTTGAGTTTATTGAAATGATCTTACTTGTGATCTTGGTGAGGTTGGCTAAAAAATGGAAGATCGGTTGGGACTGGAGAGGCACTGGGAGTGTATGGGTTTCAGAATTTCTTTTGTTAATTTGGTTTGTTTTATTGTAGATTTTGAATATTTTTAATAAACTTTTATGTATATGTAGTTTTAATGTTAATATTTTAAGTATAATTTAAGCAATTTTGTTACATTATTTATTTATTATATTGCTAAATAAGTTTATTTAAAATGCATTTTTATATCAGATTTAGTTAGTCTAGTTTTTTATTTTCATTTAATTATTTTAGTGCCTCAAACTATTTGAGTTTTTTGCTGAGGCAACTTTTCTCTTTTTAAAATACTACTTAGGTCGATATTTTATTTGAACTAATTAACAGAACCGTTTTGATAGTTTCAGTTTTAGTAAAATATAATAAACTTTGTTTGGAAGCAACCATTATTTCTGCAATTCCATGTAGTGTCACTTGTGGCACAGCACCATCTGCAGCTTTAATAACAGAAAGCTGAAACGCTAACTATTATATTATCCGTAATAATAAAAGTAGTTTTTTAATAAAAAATATCCTGTTGTTGTACCTGATAAAGTAATGGAACTGAATTTTTTTTATACGTTTTCAAGACTAATAGTGTTCGGGATCATTGTATTTTCCATATTTTGGACGTGATTTAGTCATTATTCTAAGCACTTGTCGATTAACTTCAGGTGTGCGAGGTTGATTGTCATTTTATTCATTAAAAAAATACACTCTTCGCCCGATCTCTCACAATATGTATTAATATGAAGGTATAAATATTTTTGCTGTTGTTTTACCAGTATTTTACATTTTGCACTATATTAAATTACATTTTAGCAATAACGGAAATGTCCGTAAAATAAGGGAAAGTGTACTGGTAATTTTCTCCCAGTAATTTATCAGTTTTTTACAGATTTCTTTACACTGTACATTAACAAATCTGAAAAAAGCTAAGCAAACATTTGCACTTGCTCAAGGCTTGATCGAGGCGCTATGCGTAGCTGCAGTGCTGTCGGTAAACTGACATTCTTTTAGTAAATGTAATGTTATCATTTGGTGATACATTTTCTCAGTGCTATGAGAGCGGAAGTGGTACAGCTGCCTGAGATTTTAGCGAAAGTACGTCATCACCCCACTTGCGTATAGTCTATTACATAATCGCAGCAATGGCCCTATATGCTTAGCGCACCAACAACGCTATTGCGGTAATGGCCACCTGAGTTCGATTCTCATCTAGAGAGTCCTTTGCCAAACCTGCTCCCCTATCTCTGCCCAACGCTTTCCTGTCTGCTTTAGACTGTCTGCGGTAAAACCACTAAAAATATAACTTATCTGTTTTTGCATAATAATCATTTTAATTATTCTTTATTTTGCTTTTCCCATAATTTACTGTCCTATTCTAAAATGTGACTATTATTTTCATTTTGTACATGAAAGCTCATTTGTTAAAATCTTATTCTGTTGGCTTTGGATTTAGATGTTAAAATCAAGAGCATGTTATACAGAAAGACTGAACAGAACCAGAGAAACGTAACCTAAGACCTCAGAAATGCACTAAAGAAATGCACTAAAGGTTTACTGTAATAACGTTTACAGTGTAAATTTCAGCCTCTAAATAATTCAGGTTTTCGGAAAATCTATTTATTGTTGTATTCTCGATGCGGTGGAGATGTGGGGTGTAGAGATGTATTACTATAAAGGGTTTGAGCTGTGGTTAGAGAGGGGGGTTTGGGGTTTGATGGAGAGAGATGTTGGGACTACTGCAGAGACTGCCTCCGCACTGCAGTAAAGAGAGAGAGAGAGAGAGAGAGAGAGAGGGGGAGAGAGATGAATAATAAAAGAGTAAGTGATTCATTGAGCGCTTGTTATCAAAGTTTCTGTTTGAAGTGAGTGGCAATAGCCCTTAGCTTGGAGTGTGTGTGTATTTGTGTGCGTGTGTGCGCGCGCTTGCCTGTGTGTGTCTGTTTATCTGTGATGAAGACTGTTGCTAGCTTCAAAAACCTTGACAGCAGGCTGACATTTCTCATCACATCTGGTCACATGCAGAGCAGAATACATCTCAGTAGTCTCTGCAGTGGAATGTTTCTTTAGTAAAACACATCCACATTCATTTCTAAAGATGGTAGTAGACACCAGGAGGCAATTCACCCTGAGGGTGAATTAATATTATGTTACCTCCCAATAATAATTAAAACTCACTTGTGGTCTTTGTTTTATTTCTATTGTTGTTTGTCTCTCAGTGTTTTGGTTAGCCTTCAAAACACATACATTTCACATTTAATCATATTAATGTTGAAAATATCATTTATGTATATCTGTTTATTAAAGAGAGACATTATATAGCAGCGCAATGCAAATAGTTTCTATATTATTCTAAAATAGGAATAACTTTTTGCATAACTTATGAAATGACCTCTTAGGCTTGTTAATGATTTTTTATGGATCCCCTGGAGAATGCCTGTTAGAAATTGTTTTTTTTTGTCCGTCCACATGACTAAATAATTGCCATTGAATCTCTGCCAGCATATAGGGAGCATTTTAGAATAGATAGTATTGACCCCAATTACAGAACTCAAATGTATGAAAATTGAATTTTTTACCATTTTTCTTTTTCAGAAGTGCCATTATTGTCATGTCAAAATGTAGTTTTCATTGTATGTGATAAAAATAGCCTAAAATGTAATTTACCCCTCTTTCACCCCCGCGGACCCACTGGAGGGTCCAATAGCGCATCATTAACTCTATACGTTGTGGAGCACAAAACTACACATTTATGGTATCATTTCAAAGCTTATGAACTCAGCTTTCGTACCAGTCCCAGCGTTTACGTTGCATAAACTTATATAATATAATGAGGTCTGAATTTGTCTCCACATTTACAGTTTGTGAGGAATCTCTGCTCTTTGTGTGCAGATGGAAAAAAGGATGTTGCTTTCTTCTTTAAACACGTCACTATGTTGTGTCAACAGTTCATACTTCTCTTCTGCTTTAAGAATAAACAGGTGGTTTTCTGCTATGTTCACACATTTTTCTAATAACCTTTCAAAAGAAACTTTACCTAGCCACTTTGCCATCTAACTGTTTTGTGTCCAAGAACAGAACTAGATTTAAAGTCTATTTCCAGGAGGATGATCTAGAGCCCATTTTTGTCTGAGCCAGAGGTTTATTGATTGGTACGAAAGAAGGCTTTGTTTTCCAAGGTGATATACTGTAAATATTGGGAGAAAGCTATGATTTTCCTTTCCAGGATGAGAGCCGATGTGTAAAGCGAGGAAAATAGCCAGAAGGTATTAGATTTCTATATCCTATAATAAGAGGCCAGCATGAATCCGAGTGAAAGGGAGAGGAGTGCAGACTGCCTGCTGATTTGATGTGGTTCTACTCTTCTTCAGCTTTGTGTTTCTCCTGTCAAATTGAGCCGCTAGAACTTTCCAAGCTTTCTAAGAACTTTTTTCTGGTTATTTCTTTCTATTTATAAAACAAGGCTTTGATTTATGATGAAAGATATATTGAGTGCTCGCACAACAAGTCGCCTAAAAATGGACGTAATAGACTTATTGTAAATAATTAATTCACAATATTTACAGTATCTTGTCTGCACAAAATTAAGATTTTTTTCATCATGAATTTTCTAGATATCTAAAGGACCCCCCTGTATATTTTTTACCTCTTATAGGGGGTCCCTAATGCAGGGGCGGCGTTTGCGTATGGCAGAGTATGGAAGTTCAGACAAAGCAGTGGAAACAAGGTGTGTATAATGATGGACATTACAGACAATCAAAATATTTTATATTTCTTGCATGGGTCGGAAGCATGTGTATTTTAAAGTGTAAAGACGAAACTCACTCATCAACAGCTTCAATGGGAGAGTAAATAAATCGTGTGACTAGTAATTTTGACACTGTTGCAGGTTGAAATCCACCATTCGCTTGTTGACCTTTCACATTGCATATTAAATCATGCAGGCATTTATTTTCAACAAAATGAAAAAACTTTTAAAAAATCCCTTACATGTGTTTAATAATAAAATGGTAAGATAAGGGATAGTGAGGTCTTCAATGTCGACATACTCTAGGCCAATAAATTGGCAATTACATATTTTTCATTTTAACAGTCACATAACAATCTCATCTGCCCAAGCCAGATGTATAAATATTGATTAACTATATTTGTTACATTATATGTGCATAATTAAAAAATATATATGTATTTTTGGATTACCTGTGTTTTTATTTGGATGTCACAAATTTAGAACATAAAAAGCACAATGTAAACAATAGGGTTGTTTAAATATGACGTGGTATAATTTATGGTTCCATTACTTTGGAATGTCATTGTTGTATGGCCAGAGGAAATTTTGCCATACCCAAGGATTTGGCGAAAAACCGCAACTGTCCTAATGCTTTATTGGGGTTCCCCTAAATTCGAGAAATGAACTGTTGATTTAGTGTTATTCAAAAAAATGTATAAATGAAAACCCGGCTTATTAAACAATATGATCAGTTCCGTTCAACTGGAAGAGAATTGCAATAGAAGATCAAAGATCATTGGTTTGATTCAGAAAACATGAGTTCTGTGTATATCAATGTATATATTTTATCCTATCATTTTAAAACAGGTTTGACACTTTAACTTTTATAACCACTATAGAATAAACCAGTGAAAATCTTTAGGCACAGTGATAACCATATCATCAATCAGACTCGCTTGTAATCGGCACATGATGAAAGATAAATAAAGTAGTCAAAGTTACGTGCAAGATAAAGAATTGTTGCAATACAGCACGTAACATTATTCAGACGAACATGCTTTCAGTCACATCATTCACTGTCTGTGTAATTATTGTGTCCTTAAAGGGATGCTTTCTTCCAGGAACTTTCAAAGGTCACGCCAACAACATTTATTTTATATCCTTCATGATTCAGTGCAGCCCAGAACAAATATAGGTAGCTGACATGACTAGAGAAAACAAAGGAAGACCAGAGGAAAACCTAAATTCTACTGTTTTAATTTGCTGGATAAAGAAATGTGATGTGTCCTTTAGGAAAAGGGACATTTTAAGATTTGAGAGTTATTCATTATCCATTATTAAGATGTAAGAATTGATTGTCTGGATTGTGTGTTTTGTATTTCAATCATACATCAGAAAGAGTGTTTGCATTGATAATTCCTTCTATAGGATAGTTCCTTATAAATTATTTGACTCACTGACGTTTGCTGCTATTGATGGAAAGCAAACTGACTAAAACCAAATGTATAATGCAGTTAAAAGTTTATTGAACTTGCATTTCATGTTGTCTTGACATTTGTGACCCTGGATCCCAAAACCAGTCTTAAGTAGCATGGCAACATTTTTAGTAAAGGCCAAAAACACATTGTATGGGTCAAAATGATCTATTTTTCTTTTATGCCAAAAATCATTAGGATATTAAGTAAGGATCATGGTCCATGAAGATATTTAGTAAATTTCCTATTGTAAATATATTAAAACTTTATTTTTGTGAGTGGGTGGCCTGCTACAGTGCCAATGATCAACAACTTTAAAGGCAATTTTCTCAATATTTAGATTTTTTGGCACGCTCAGATTCCTGAGTTTTAAACAGTTGTATCTCCGCCAGATATTTTCATATTATAACAACTCATACATCAATAGAAACCTTATTTATTCAACTTTCGGATGATGTAAAAATCTAAATTTCGAAAAATTGACCCATTAGACTGGTTTTGTCTAATATTCACATTCACAGACACTGTTAGACATAACTTATAGCTGGAGGAAATTCATTTTCACTTGTTGCCGCTGTATGCAGTTCAATGCTTTTGAGGATTTCTTAAAAGATTCTTTCAAAAGGATTCCATTGAATGTTCATTGTTCACTCATTGCTCAGGTGTAGTTTGATAACACTGAAACTGAAAAAGAAAGACTGAACAATGAGTATTGGTTTCATTTGCATGAAAGCACTTAATATGTAGACCCAGATTAGGTTTAAATTCATCCACTTCTTCCCTTTTTTCTGCATAAAGTGTGTGGTGAGATTGAATGGGATTTGACAGAACAGGGTTGGGTGGAGTGGAGTGAAGTGGCAACTGAGCTGAGATCCATACATGAATTGTAAAGTTTGATTATCTGAAACTGATGAAATTGCATTAATGGAATAAGTAGAGAGATTGAAAAAGCTTTTGAATTCAAAACCAAAAGATTGAGAAGCAAGCTGAAGTGCATATGAATTTACTAGTTCTATCACTATATCCGTACGTTTCCATTACCTTTCATTTACTCACCCTCATTTTATTCAATCCTGTATGGCTTTATTTCTTCTGCAGAACACAAAAGATATTTTGGAGAACATTGTTAACAAGCACCCATTCACTTGCATTGGTTTTGTGTCCACACGATAGAAGTGAATGGGTGCTGGCGATGATTGGTTACAAACCTTATTCAAATAGCTTCTTTTGTGTTCTACGGGAGAAAGAAAGTCATACAGGTTTGAAGAAAATATTTTGGAAGACTTTTTAACAAACAACCTAGTTTGTCCATTTGCTGCTATGGACAAAAAACTGAAATCGTTTTTCAAAATATATTTAGCTTTTAGAAGAGAGCATCATTTACAGGGTTTAAATGACACATGGATGAATATATGATGACACAATTTTTTATTTTTGGGTAAACTATCCCTTTATCACATTTTCACTGGTGCAAATTATGTCATTGTGATGGATTAAATTCCCAGGACACACAGACAACATGTTAAGCTTGAATTCCCTGTGTTTTGGATAAAAGTGTCTGCCAAGTGAATAAATGTAAATTACGAATACTACAAAACCAAAAATTAATTTGTGTATCGATGTTAAAAGAATTATTCACCTGACTCAGAAGTGACAATAAATAACATAGACCTTCATCCCTGCTTGATATGCACAACCAGCAGAGAAGTCCTACATTACCAGATTGAAAAAAGGTTTCACCTTCATCCTTCTAGAAGATATTTTATTCTAGTGGCACCCTCAGCCAATCACACGAGGCCATTTCATCAAGTGCACTAGCACTCTCGACTCCTCTCATTAGCACATGCTACAGTTTGGTGGTGCAACCTTTGCCTCAGCAAGGATCGCTCCGTATTCCTCATTCCCATCACTAAGCAATTTCTTGATCCAATCATTTTAACTATGTTTTAATATTTCAGTTTGTGACTGCTGCTTTGGTATGCCAGAATATCGACCGAGGACCATGGGGGTCTGGATAACATCAGCCAATGAAGGGCCTGAACGGATAGATAGGCTGATGTAAATCTTACTTGTGTTTGTGCTGTTTGCGTGTGTGTGTCCCACGGCGCCTCTAGCCAAATGTCTTTGTATCAGCTATGCGGTGACAGCGAGAAGACGTGTGGGGTAATAAAAAGCATTGCAGACTAATACGTATGTGGCCTCTCACACACGTAATCACAAACACCTTCATATCCCAAAGAAAAGCAGAAGAAGTCGGAGACAACCACCATAACTCAGAGGTCAGCGGGGAGACATATTTCTTCTCTCGGGTGTGGAGGTATTTGTTGCATCTAGGGTGTGCATATAGGTCAGGAGGGTGTGTAAAGGGGAGACATTCCCACGCTCATGGAAAACCTGGTAATGGAAGGGGATTTAAAGTTTGACAAAATAACATAAATCAAGAACTTCTTGAAATTCATGGAAATTTCTGTTCTTTGAGTGCAATCCATAAAAAATCACCCCATTTTATATGTCCAGTGAAAAGTGTTAAGACGCACACAGTCATGACCTCTGGGGAAAAGTATAGGAACCATGCAACTCTTTAGATCCGATATCAGTTATATTTTCTCACTCTAAAGTCTCTTTTATTTTTACCTTACCTGAGGGCAGATGAGCTTCTCTCTCTGTGTGTGTTTGTGCACATTGCTAGCGCCATGCGTTAACCACTGAGCTACAGGAAAGCCATATGCTTATCAAATGTTAATTTTTTGTATGCCGGTAGCTGGGAGGGCAGAAATAAAAGTTCAATAAAAGTAATTTTAAATAAAATGTAATTTTATGCTATTTGGAATCCGATTTGCAGTCTATTTCTCTAATGTTGACGTTGTGTCGAAATTCCAAACATTACCGTTTTTACCGTGTATATGCTGCAGTACCATGGTCATGGTTTTTCAAATTTCATAAGGAAACTTGCAGTGAAAAAAACATGAACCGCAATTGGTTTTGGGTTCCATGGCAACACTGTAATCCTTATGCATTATGGAATTACCGCCAAGCTCATTTGCCTTCTTCGGAGAAGGGCAAACTGCCCCGCCATAGAACAGTTTGTAAGTTGGTAATCAATTTTGTTTTTAAATATGTTGTCCCTGATCAATAGACAGAAGGCAGAAGCAAATGTTTCACCAGGAGACGAGAAAGGTCTCTATCAGTCTTTAAAATTAAGTGCATGTGAGTTGTTGACACGCAGATTTGTTATTAACCTTTCGAAATAATTATTCCTTGAAATGTTGCATTTTTCTGCTGAAAGGAGAATTTGCTTTGTTTGGAGCCAAATCAATGCCACGTTACTGCTGAGTTGTTAATTGCGCTGAATGGATGTGAGCCAGACAGACTGGACGCTTGTTAAATCACATCTGCATGTGGGCAGTGTGAGTCAGTCCAGACATCAGAGAAATGTGCAATTGATTTTAGAGTCCCTATTGGGCACAACCAGTTTCACTTAGGCTTATAATTGGCCAGTGACGGTTTGCATACTTGAGAACATTTGTCAGTTTCCTTTGTTGCTGTATAAGTAGACTGTAGGATTGCATGTTAACAAGAGCATGATATTTTGATCCACAAGAAATTAAATGGAGGCAGCTGTCAGAAGATATGGCATAAAGCACAAATTGTCGTCTGAAGATGTCTTCAGATGTTTTCAGAAGAGGATGTTAAAAATGGATGTTACCTTCAGAGGATCATTGCAAAAGAGAGCAGCATGAGCTCTGCTTTTGTGTAAAGGTAGCAAGTGCCCAAATCCCTGATTGACTGGAAATGGACCATGACTGAGATATGCTTGAGATACTTGTGTAAAGCGGACACAACACACGCAGTTTCTGTCAATCTCATATTATTCTTGAGTACCTATAGACGTGGTCAGAAACCTATGGCTCTTTTCAAAAATCGTGTGGCTCGCCAGGTGTCTTACCCTTCACCATCATTTGATTGTTACAAACATCCTACAATGAATATTTCAGGTTGTCCTGGCTAAAGCACGCAAGCTATCCGCAAACATCACGACACTAATCAAAGGCAAACAACATTTCTATGGCAACCTCTTGCACCCGCAGCCCAGATTCAAGCTACCCTGAGCGCGAGGAGTAAAGAACATCGAGCGTAATGCTTTTATTGTTATAGTTACGGCTCTCTGCGGCATATCAAACAAAACTCGTTGGCTCGCTATAATCACTTGTGAAAAGTTTTAAAAACACACTATGCAGCAAAGTATCTGGTGAGCAGATGGAAGCAAACTGCGAGGCGTCAGTATAGACAGGCTGTGTCCTCATATCTGTGTGAGCAGTCTTTCTCGCATATTAATCATCTGAAGTCCATACATACAGAGGAATTTCAATGCTGGTGTGTCAGGGTCTTGACCAAGTACAAACTGAACTACAAAGCTATTAGGAAGATGCTAGTTATTTTCACTTTAATGAGATGCTGCTCAGACCGAACGGTTTACGACACCAAAGTGCGAAACAACTGAGCTGCCTATCGATCTGCAACGTTTCAAAAAGTCCAACATATCAAGACACATATGCATTTATTTTTGAAGATCAGAACTATAGTAATGTGCACTTTTTAAAATTGTTCTATGTTAAATATAATTATGTTAAATTGAATGAAGAATTTTGTTCCAAAATGAGATTACATTGTCAAACATCATATTTTTGACTATGTTATCTTGTTTTTATCGTGTTAGTTGGCTGTATTTTTTAGTTACTATGGCGTGAATCAAAACAAACCAATTGCAGTTTGGATGATATTATTGGAATGCACAATTAAAAACATACGTTTTTGAAAATATATATAGCAGTTTCTGCAATGGCTGCTTTGCAAAAATGAATAACCAAAACTTGAAAAATGGCTCTTTGTTTAAAAATTCCCGACGCGTGACCGATAGAGTAGTTATGAATACTTTGTATCTTCAAAGAGTCTTTAGTTTGATCACATTTATTAAAGGCAAACACAGCTGTACGATTATTTCCGAAAACAGACGACCCACTGCACGCGTGAGGTGGGGGGAGGAACTAAAGCACGTGCACACTCATTGCTAACAAAAAAACACAGACATATGACTCAGTTTCACTTACTCAGTGAACAAATTTGACCCAGCTGAACTTAGCGAACGCAGTGTTCTCTCTCTCTTGCTCCAGCTTGTTGATGTTTACGCATGCTCCTTTTTCCGCTCTCCCTGGTTGACGTGTGGGTGTGCGCTTTCTTCTCAATCTGTGGGGTTGATGCATGGGCATGCTTTTAGCTGGATAGTTGTCCAATAAGGGACTAAGAAAAGTTGTTACAAAAGGATTTTCATGTTCGAATAAAAATCTCAGAAACCTATACGAACGCTGGGGGAGTGCATTGAGCACTGAAATACTGCTTTTTTGACAAGTTGTCCAACATGAGAAGCCAGCACGTTTAATATTGAAAAGAAGTCAGAATACAATGTTGCACCCCACCTTTAAAATAATAAATGCTGTAAGCTGCTGTAACCTGCTGGTACTGTATTTTTTGTCAGGTTTCAAAAAGGAAATAATATTGCTCTGCTCTCAGGAGGTTAAGAGGTTTTTTTTCTTTTGGTTTCTGGTCTCTGCGGTTCACCTTTACACACACTTGCTGCTCAGAATGTGTGTAACTCTCACTGCTCCATCTGCATTGATTTCAGTGCTCAAATCCGATACTTTCACCTACACTAAAGCAAGATGATCTTCACGAAATGTAAAATATCATACGTGTTAAAGCTATTTCTGTGTTTCATGTTCCTTAAGTTAACAATACGTTCAACCATTTTTTAAAACATCAGTCTGTAATAAACATTTTGAACAGATCAAAACATAGAGAAGTATAATGAGATCACGTTTGTCATGGCTTTCCATTTCTTTATCGCACACAGACACATTCCCCCACAGGATAGGCATCTCCCCAACAGCATGTCATTGATTTGCGAGGCTGCAGAGGATGGGGCCATAATTGAAGTTTCTGACAGGGTGCCCCTACACGTGTTTGACTTGTGGTCACAGGATGCGAAGAGATTTCAATCTCAGATGCAGGTGACAGGCAAATCAAAGACCACCAGACCCCAGTGTTTGCAACAGAGCTCAACTGAGTGTCACAAAGTCAATTGAAGCAATGTGACTTGATCAATATCACAATGTTACATGAGGCAACCGCAAAGCTTTCAATCTTTAACGTCTTGGAGACATCAAAATTATAAGGATACGGATCACTCTTGGGCGTTGTTTAATGCCTGCCAGTCTGCTCAACCGCAGCGACACTTTTTAATAATATATGTGGCAGTTTGTCGTTGGAAAACATCAAACGGGACAACAAGTGTTCAAAGGTGGAAAGCAAAAAGATGGCGATGAACGAGCGCCATCTAGCGTCATTACGAACTGTTGATAAGTCCACGAAGTGGTATAGGCATATGGATTTTCATGTAATGGTCAAGACAAGGTGGAAAATAATATTGTGACCTAAGCTTTTTTTAACGTAAATGAAAAATGCTTATATTAGATATTAAAGGCGGTCATTTTCCTACAAGCATCATCATTACGCTGAAATAAAGATAACAGGTACCTATATACATGTAGATTATGTAGTTATATAATATTTTATAGTTATTGCAAACGTTGGAAATGTGACGATCAATTACTTTTGAAGTACCATCTATATTGGAAAAGGCCAAGATAGGCAGAAAAGGTAGTCGCGCATTGCCCTCTGGTGTCTGTTACGCGCAGTTACCGAGAGAACGTGTCTCCTTGTTTCATGCATTTGTAAAGTTGATTCACAGTCGTTTAATTTGCTTTACTATAGTACCATCGCATCCACTAGACTTCTGCAAAATCATAATCCAATAAATATCAGCTAAATCAACGGCTTTAAAAATATTGTTCTAATCTTATCATTGAACTGTTGACGAATGTATCTCTTGAACAACAAATAAAAAACGTTTTATTGTAGTAACAAGACCTGAGATTCATAAAATGTGAAGGAACCGTATCCAGCGCATGTACACACTCGAGGTGTCGAGCGCGTCTCTGCCTGGTGACAATATGATCATAAACGCGCACAAATCCAGTACCACAAATCTATACCGCCAGGTGGCGTGTTTTAGGACAAAACTTTTTTGCGAAAAATACTACAGCACCTCGTTCCTTCTTGAAGACTCTAAAAAATACATTTGATAATTTATTACATGCTCAATCAATGTTAATCCCAACGTTGATTCAACGTTAAAGCAATTGGTTTGCTTCCTCTGAATGTCTGTTTAGCAGGTTGCCAAGACACTGGTCGGTCGATCACGTGACCCAAAGCAACAGTCAATTATTGATTTTACTTCTTCAGTGAATGTGTAAATACACAGAAGACTGTATTATTGTTCCACTTGAGTTCTTAATGAATGAACTTAGTCATCTTGTCCTGGCAAAAGCATCATAAGAGAACTTCTTTCATCTCTTACCGTAAGCTCCACATTTAATTATTCTATGAACAGATGAAGTCATCTGTTTAGATGTGTGGAAGTCCATAGACATTTTTCCATTTACATTTTTCCAGTGGTTTTGCTTTGTTAATTTACCTCATACACAACATTTTCATAAATACACAATTTATATCAACACAAATGTGAATAATGTAACCTACCTGTCATCATTAGATGCCATGTGAATGTTAGCAACAGCTGCTTTATTACCTTCATTATCAGAAACTTCCCTCGTGGTGAAATGCTCAAGATGATGCTTAAAACGTTGGCGACTTGCTGGAGTCACAGTATTTATCTGCCACAACCTCCAAAGAAATAACAACTGATTTCTTTCATTTTATTTACAACATCTATTGAAAAAGCAATGTTACATGTATGCTTTATTGTGTTGGTCTGCTTGATATCAAATTTGCATCTCAGAAAAGCTCGCATCACAGCATTTCAGCGTTTTAAAGTATTATTAAACCAACACCTCTTGATAAACACAAACACAAATGCTTTACATTGTATTCATTCCGAAAGAGAACAACTCTGATGATGCTCCATGTGACAAAACAGGGAGCATACACATATATACATGAGCACATGATGCAGTGACGTCAGCAGTGCTAGCGCAGTTTTAATAGTTCGCTAATTGCAGTTTCTAAGGCCCTTTTGGCAGACATTAAGTTTTCAATGTACAGTACATTTCAAAATATTTCAGTCCCATTATTTCACTATAAAGAAAGCACAGGCGATTGAGAAGCACGAGAGGGAGACAAACGCTCATACTTGAATTTACTGCAGGGAAAATAATGTTCTTATTGTGTAAGAAAAGAAAAGAAGTGGCTGAGAAAACACAAATCTAGTGAATTTGCATGAGTGCCTATACACGATCTGCCCACTGGCGTACTTTCAAATACGCCGAACCCACTGAAATGTAGTTGTAAGTTGATTAAAAGTTGGTTACATTCATGCAGGTCTACATTCTAACATTTTCTTGAAGGCTTTTCTGAAGCTGTCGTCGAGGAACGCGTAAAGGAATGGGTTTAGACAAGAGTTGGCGTAGCTGAGGCTGGTGATAAAATACGAAATCCCGATAAGAAGCGGTGTGGTCCGGAGGTCCGTGGTTAGCGCTACGATGGTGCTGAGGTGGAACGGCGTCCAACAGAACAGGCACACGGCCAGCACGATGAACACCATTATAGTCACTTTTTTCTTAGCTTTGTCTAGCGCTTTGGCGTTGGTGTTCAGCCGCATGTTTCTTAATTTGTACAGCATCATGGTGTAAAGAATGCAAAATGTAGACACCGGGATGGCGAAGCCCAAAATGAGGGTATATATCCGGCTCGCTTTGAACCATAAACTTTCAGGGCTGGGGAAACTCAGCACGCAGCTTTTCCTCTCGGGACTGATGTACACTCCTGCGAACACCGTGAAGGGCATCACAATGAGGATCACCAGCAGCCACACGCACAGACTGACTATTTTAGCAGCCCGGTATGTGCGGTACGGCATGCGCTTGGAGCGCACCGTCGACAGCACCACCAGGTACCTGTCTATGCTCATAACGGTCAGAAAGTAGATGCTTGAGAAGATATTATAATGATCAATGCTTAAAATAATTTTGCACAACACGTCGCCGAATGGCCAGTAGTGTAACAGATGCTCGGCTATGTTGATGGGCAAAACTAAAGTGAAGAGGTCATCTGCGATCGCCAAGTTGAGAATAAACATGTTGGTCACCGTCTTCATTTTCGGTGCCTTCAGGATCACATAGATGACCGCCGTGTTGCCCGTCAGACCTACAGCACATATTACGGAGTAGATAACCGGGAGGACCACATACAGATCTGCGTAAAAGTAGTCAGCGGGAGGCGTACAGTTCAAATCGCTCCGATTTGGAGAGTCGTAATACAAGTACATGCTAAAGTTGCATGTTGGATTTGGGTCGAACAGGCGTGTGGTGTTTTCCATATTGTGTCAGGTGCGCTTCCGATGGTAACTTTCTTGACTTTACCAAGCTGCGCTCTGGCTATCGCAGGTATCTCCACAAATCTATGGTGGTCGGTGTCTCTCATCTGTCTCACTGCACATCACGAGATCTGAGGATGATACAAAATATTGGCTGAGTACTACATAAACAAATCCACGTTGTGATGAAAACATTACGCAGAAATGATCTCGTACAATTTCGTTTCATTTGATAAAATAATGTAGAACACATTTTAATGAGAGATAAATATGTATTTTACCAAATATCGTTACGTACATACAAATTCGTTCAAAGTAAACGTTTTTCAATGGATTCCACATATTTGCTCATTTTAATTTGATGTAAAACTCAAATGTATATGAATAAAAAGTTAGAAATAGGCTTCCAGATGTAACATTGAGAAAAGGTGCGAGTGCTTACCGTGTACGGATTTATTTCTCCGTGCGCTCTCTCCACTCTGTGCCAAGCAGCTCGCCTCGCTCTTTTCCCAACAAGTTAACGGAACGAAGTGCGACCGATGACGTCACCGTCACATCTCCCTCCTCCAGTTTACAGATTTCACGCATTCTTTTGCTTTTTTTATACATTATTAATTAATCAATAAACAAGGATGCTGAACCGTGGTGAATGTTCCAGGTAGATACCACAGCAAAAGTGAGTATGGTCTTACTGTTTCCATGCATATAGAATGAATTAAGATGTAACTGTAGACTGGCCTATTTCTTTCACGGTTATCCTACATCCATGTTTTTATTTCATTCACTTAAAAACATTAAAAATTCATTTGTTTATAGATAAATGCTAATTTGAACCTTTATCAAGGCCATCCAAGTAATGTCTAAACTGTATCTTACCCATTATGTGTATGTGCTAGTATGTTGTCCTTGGCATTTTGGAGGTTTGTAGAATATACATTTTTGCTGATGAATGCATATATGTACAGTTTATGTAAATACATCAAGTTGAGGAGGTATGAAGTGTTTTAATATAAAACCTATAATGTGTATTTCAGAGAAAAAAAAACATTAATTTAACATTATGCCAAAATATATTTAGAAAATATAGACCATATTTTTTTCAAACCCTGCGTATTGTCGCTGTTGTAAAGATGGACCCGTCATAAATGAATCTCTGCAAGCTTTGTTTGATCAAATGATGTAAACAACTTCACCATTCAGGTGAGAATGCATTCACACTTGTTGTTCTTGTTCAGGGAAATGACGTACTTCCGCTAAAATCTCAGCCAGCTAAGCCCCTTCCGCTCTGAGTTCATTTTTCACCAAGCGATAATGAAATTTCAGCTAACCGACAGCACTAAGGTTGAACATTGCAATATGCTTTGTGCTAGTGCCTCGAGTAAGTGCAACAGTTGATTTTTTTTTTCAAATTTGTGTATCTAGCTTGAAAGGGATAGTCTGAATCGCTTCTTTTGGTGTGAAGTAGTGTTTAGATAAATTGACTTCCGTCATTGAACGTAATCCTATTATCATCTTGAGCAACCGAATGAAAAACGCCATTTTTTCTATGGACACTAAGTGCGCGGATATAACTGAACTGGCTGAGATCTTAGCAGACAAATGTCATCGCTCCATGCGCGTATACACCATTAGGTTGGGATCATATCCTGCCAATCACAGTGACAGCTTCAGGTCTTTTCACTGTGACTCAAGCTTAACACATGCTGAGCTCTGTGGTATCTCTCAAGAAACGTGAAATGTTCATTAAGGTGAATTAGCTAATAATCTGTGTGACACTCCCTAGTTTCTGTTTCTCATTTCAGCTCCGTGATTAAAGAAGAAACATTCTTTGTGAACCAGCTTCCCTTATCTGTGTTTCCCAATGATGAGCATTATGAGAGGGACTCGTGCCTGATTGGCCCTGTTCATGACAATCAAAGGTAATAAAATTCTAAATATGCCCATGTTTCAGGGAGGTAATGACCTGCACATAAGAAGAGAGAAAGATGCCAGATTTCAAAATTCTCTAAGACCTGTGGGCCTCACGGTGCCGAATGGTTAAATTGGAAGACTGTGTTGTGTAATGATCATACACCACAAGAAATAACTGACTCTAGGTTGCTATCTTTATAAGGTGATACATTTATTTTTTGATGATGTTTATTTTAGATTATATATGCTATTTTAACCTTTATTTTGTAAGTTAATAAGTAATACAGCAGCCCTGAGGAGGTGTTGAGGTATAACAGTCACAAATAAAGGTAGGCCTATACAATTGTTTTAATAGTCTCACAACTGCACTTCAATACATTGACAATATATGACATCACAAAAGTTATGCAAGTATGAATCATCATTCATTTAGCACACAATTTTAAAGAAAGTCATCATCATGCGTTAAAACAAATGTGTGCTCATGTAAAGTATACACACGTTTATTGTGATTCAAAGCTTATGTTTTGATTTCTATTGCTTATACCCACTTTGCTCCTCCATGTGAGCTGCATATCATAAGGATAAAAGATCAATCCATAACCAGAATTATGTGTCCCTACATTTTTAGATGATGTCATATTTCTAGTTTTTGCACAGCAAAAAAATGAGTAAGTTTTGAGTAAGCTAGCGAGTTACATACATGCTTCTATTCTGTGCTTCTTTTGAGACATCATTAGCTTGAATTCATGGTTCATGAGCACAGAGAAGTGGTCAGAGGAGACAATAGTCCCAAGTGGGTGAATTAAATTATTTATCACTTGAAGCAAAGCGATTGATTCGAGAGACTGAGGGGAATGCTCCTATGTTCTACATGATTTTATTTAAGAACTGTAAAGTGATATCTGGGGAAGCATATTTGTACAATGTTTGCTTTAATGCCCCATAAGGTTGGATTAACTGATCATTTACATTTACATCATAATATAAGGGGTTTTTATGAGGTGGCTTCTTGAACTATGCACAGAAATACAAAAAGCAAACATTGTCTACAGTTTTATATGATATAAATATTTGTTGATACTCTTATTTGGTAATTATTTGAAGTCGATTTCCTCGGCCTTGACTCCGTAAGTAATTTAAGTTTTGCTCATTCTCCTTCAATTTCTTTAATATTACTCTTCAAACACAACTATTCAGTCTTTTGTATGTTGATTGAACATTGTATTCCGTATTCTTGTAATTTGTGGATGGAGGAATTGGTGAGATGACAATAATCAGGATTTGTTGGAGCAAGACAATTGTTTGATGAGGGTTTTGAAGGCTGAAAACCAGGCTTTTATCTCCGCTGATGGCAGCTATTGACAGGTCAACTTTAGCGTGGATTAATTGCATGCAAAATGTCAAACTTTGGTAAACATCACTCTACAGTAGGTCGCACCCTAAATTTATGGATAAAAAGACATAAATATCCTAATCATCCTCAATTGTATCTTAATCATAATTCTATCACCCTATGATTATTATCCATTTATCTGCAACTGTGAAATAATGTGCAACGTGTTATAATGTGCTCCACCTTGAAAATCAAAAGATGCTGGTGATGGTGGGCCAATGGAGTCTACCATATACAGTAACATATAGAAATCAAAGAACGCGTGGTGCCCAACTGCTCAGAAATTCTGATTACAGGTGATTGCTCATAATGTTCTTCACATCTTCATGTTTTGTTCTCGACACACATCAGGAGGTATTAAGACAAGGCAGGAAGTCTCAAGACAATTTCAGGTTGTTTATGTCTTTCCTTTGCATTCGCTCAAGAAATAATTGCAAAAGGCAAATTGGCTTGTTTACCTGTTTGTAATTGGATGTTTATTTCATGGAGGGCTATTGTCTCAGGCTATGAACACAAATCACTTTTCTGTCATCCAGCGCTGTGCTGTCTTTGTGAAACCCAATTAAAACACTGTGACCAAAGCAGGATTAGGACCATGTTTTGGATCAATTTATACTGCTGGTTTTATCTTTTAAAACAATATTCTGACAGTACTGTAGCTCTAGATTGTGTAATACAGCACTTTTGAATATTTCAGTCAAAATGCTCTGTGCCTCGCATTATGCAGATATAGAATATTAAGTAAAGAATAAGAACAAAGGCATGAATATATCAATGTTCCCTGGAAAATATTTCCCCTCGTTTTTATAAAATGATAACCCAGTTGACTAGTTTCTAGTTTAAGGCTATAAGTCCTGCTTCACATGTGCATTGTATCCTATGTTTTGCATATTCTGTAATTACACGCTTTGGCATGACATTATCCTCATGTGATGACATAGTAAATGAACCATGAGAGTAGAATTATGTTTTATCTGTAAAGAACTCTTTTCAACCGAACTTAACCCTCATCAGCATTGTTATTGCACAGAAAGCGTGCAGGACATCATTCTCAGCTATGCACATTTGCCTTTCATAGTGTTACAATAGATGTATAAAAAATGCAAGTCTGTGACACCTCCGAATGCAGCATGTCAAAAGTTAATCACGTGGAATTCCATTAGAATAGATCTCCTGACCAAGCGTAAATATGTGACGAGTTGATATAAGTCATAAATAAGACATTTTTTAAAACAAACAAACAAACAAGCAAACAAACAAACAGTAAATGAATTAATGCCTCTTGACATTGTAGAACATCAACAACATTTTTTACTATTCTGATAGCACAGATTCAACATTTGGTGGTCCAAAACACATGTGAGAACCCAATGTTTTTGAAGCATTTGTTTTTTTTAGAGCATTATCAATTGCCATTTTCCGTATTGTCACATCCATAACAGTCAATATTCCTCATGACCCATGAAAATTAAAATATAGTAACTCTGTTGTGTTCTTTAAAGAGCCACACTTCCTCCATTTGCTGGGTATTGTTGCTTCGAGTTTGTGGATTTTAGATCCCAAATCCTACAAAGTTTGATATCTCACAGAAACGGTGTCCTTTTTTGTCACATCCATAACGCATGTTTATTTCCCTTTTTTAAAGTAGAAAACTCAGGCTCTCTGTATGAATTCTGAGGGCTTCTGTAAAAAAGCAATTGAACTTAAATGTGTTTAATGCAAATCAAAGATAGCTCTCTAAATTAAATTTCACAGATGTTCTTTGAATTGAAAACTTTTATTCTCTGAACTTTGTAGGGTAAAAAAACAGGCTTCTTCAACATTCTTGGATGCATTAATATTGCTTTTAATAGTGAAAAACAATGCCGTGACAAGCTTGATCAAAAAATGCTTTTTTTATGGTTTACGTTCTGTTGATGTAGATTGAATATTTCATTTAACTAAAAAAATATTTTAAAAAAGAGCTCCGTTTTAAGGTTTATTAAGTATTGCTGCATGAAACTCCTGTATTGTATTAATTTTCCCAGCGGGTGTCATGGAGATGATGTTGTCAGCGTTACACCTATAGACTCTGGTCTTTGAGGTGGAACTGTGAAAAGGGTACTTTCCTGTAGCTCAGTGGTAATAGCATTGCGTTAACAATGCAATGTTGTAGGTTCGATCCCAGGGGATTGCAAATACTTATGTAAAATGTATAGGATAAAGCAACTATAAGTCGCTTTGGATAAAAGCGTCTACTAAATGTAAATGTACTTGGGAAACATTGCTCTGAGTCTATCAAAAACGTCTTTTAGAGCATCATTGCCATGACATTCCTTTGATGTCTCTCAACCTTGACATGGAGTCTAAGTGAGCCCACCCTTAGGGTTTGCGCAAAAACATCCCTTCCTCCCGTACTGAGCTGCAATCAATCTTTTCACTGCGGTTTACAGATGAGTCTTTATAGAACATTTAAATTTTTCACTGAAATTCAAGTAAATGAAATGATGCTTTCTTTTCATGTCAGGTTTCATATTATTCATCTCAGCTTAGATATCTTGACAGGAAGACCAAAATGTGATGAATGTGATGATCAAAACTACACACAAAACAATCATATTTTTTCCTCACGTCTTACTGGCAAAAGAAACCAATGCTCTTCAAAGGTTCACTCTCGAGTATACAAAAACATATTTACAATAATGTTGACATAGGAATTAGTGGCAATGAAGTGTCTATGTATGTTTGAACCCTCAAGCTTTTATTTTGTTGGAAAACGGAATTTCATTGTCTTAATAAAAGTCTAGTTTAACTTATAAGAAATGTTTTACAATTTGTGAATATGAAAATAAATGAAACCTGGTAAATGTTCCTCTTAGAATGCTAAAAGTGACTTTTCTAATAAACTGTTGGAATTAAGACATCATTAATCGCTTAGAAGTAGATACGTTTTTCAGTAGTGCTGTTTTGGAACCTGTTGTGAGGGGATCATCTGTAGCCATTTGCTTTAATTGATGGAAACCCTACATAGCTTTCATTTAATCAGAAAATAAATGCTTGATGCTTTTGCAGACAACACAGGCCAAGAGTGAGAGTTGTTTTTCACAAAAAATTGGCATTAACAAAATTGAGTCACCCTAAGGAAAAACAACTGCTCATTGGCTGCATTTTCTAAGCTCAGGAGACACAGTTGTGATTCTAAGAGAAGCTTGAGAAATCTGTTTATTGTGTAATTTAGGTATCAGCTTTGTCTTCCCATGTTTCTCCTTAGTTTAGATTCTTATTTATCTCTCATTGTAGTATCAACAATGTCTCAGATGTTTCTCTTAAAACTCCTTGGGATAAATCAAAATAGACACATAGACACACAATAGACATGAGAAAGTCATGAAAATTATAAAAACTGGAGACCTTCTTTTAGTTTTTTTAAGGATTGAAAAAAAAACAATCTTTCAATGCAATAAATTTAAGGTGTACTTGAAGCATACTAGCAATAGATGATTAGATTCAACTTTATTGTCATTACACATATACAAGTACAGTGTAACGAAATGTAGTTTAGGTCTAACCAGAAGTGCAATTAGCAAGTGCAGATATACAGTGTGAATAAATACAGAATACAATTTTAGGGAAATACTATACAAATGTTGTACGAAAAATATGACAGTCGGTATGTACTATGAACAATATATACAGAAGGCTATATACTGTGAACATTAATGTACAGGTGGTTATGAACAGATAACAATATAGACAATACAATAGTGCAAGTGACTTGAGTGTGCATTAATTACAGACATTAGCTATTAAAGTTACAGTGCAGTAGATGAGTTAATGCGGTTATTAAAGATACAGTGCAGTACATGAGTTAATGCAGTTGTTGAAGTTATAGTGCAATACATGAGTAGATGCAGATAATACAGTTACAGTGTATTAGATGAGTTAGTGCAGTTATTGAAGTTACAGTGCAGTATATGCGTTAATGCAGTTATTGAAGTTACAGTGCAATAGATGAGTGGATGCAGTTAGTTATGCAATAAATGCAATAGATGAGTTACAGTGCAGTAGATGAGTTAATTCAATAGTTCCACTTTAGCACATTCAAATACACGTAAATGTATCTTTTGTTTGACTTGAGCACTTTTTCTGCACAATTAAAGTATATCTAGTACAAAATTAGTTGTTCTAATTTAGCAGACTTTAAGTATACCAATTTTGGTATACCACAAATACAATCCCAGTGTATTTTCATTAAGTTAATAAGTTGTTAATGGATTTGCCATAGAGTTAGCATGAAATAAATGTATTTCAAAATTACACTTCTGAATATCAAGGCTGACTCATTTAAATGTATCTTCAAAGCCCACTATTGTACATGCAGTGCATATTCCAAAAAAAGGAATTCAATCTGATTCAGTCAAATTGAATCATTACTGTCCAAGCTGCAATAATGAACAAAGAAACAAAAGCTGCAAAGTGATTTGGAGTTGTTCCCTGTGTCCCCTGTAGTCAGCTTATGCTTTTTCATAATCAGCTACAAAGGCTTGAAAGTCCCAGATAACTCGACAAACATTTGTGAAAAGTGATGTAAAAAGTAAATGATATAATATAGAACTAATAAACTAAATTTATGAAAATATTAAAGAAAAATATGAATAGGATAGATAAGGATAATGATGAGAAATTATAATTTCTTCTTGGAGCGGCAAGAGTGGTTTTCAATGAACCGAAGAGAGCTCACGTCACTCCTCTCTTCATTAAGTTACATTGGCTCCCTATAATCGCTCGCATCAAATTCAAGACTCTTGTCCTGGTCTACAAGACCGCTACTGGTTTAGCACACCCTTATCTCCATTAACTAATGCAGACTTATGTACCCGCTAGATCCTTACGCTCTGCAAATGAATGAAGTCTTGTGGTGCCATCCCAAAAAGGGAAAAATTGCTCTCACGAACCTTCTCTGGATCGGTTCCCCATTTGTGGAATGATCTGCCTGCTGCTACAAGATAAGCAGATTCTGTGGCCATCTTTAAGAATTGGCTGAAAACACATCTCTTCCGTCATTGCTGATTTCTACATCTTTTCTTCAATATCTTTAAAAAAATGCATGCTTACTTAAACTTAGATAAACTAAACTTAGCTCTCACACACACACACACACGGGTCTTTATATGATCTATCAAAATTTCACTATGATACGATCACTAAAATATGTCAATCCATGTATTGTGCTTGATTGAAATGGTGTGGATGAATGACATAGAATCTATCTTCAATATCTCAAAGGTTTTGCAAAACGTAAATGAGACTACATTAACATCAAATAGAGACTTGCTTGAGTCTCATGCTTCTTACACTTGTCTCCTGAGTCAATCACTTTCACATTTATCTCCTCTAAGGTTTTTATATTAAAAGTGAAAATATGCAGAAAAAAGGTTGATGCCATGAAAGCTGCACAATTTAAGACCATACGACACATTATTAATTTATAAAAATAATGTATAATTACCACATGCTGTTATAAGGAAGAACAATAGAATAAGTCACTTTCTAAGAAAGTTAGAAAGCTAGAGCTTTCTTTGCTGATAGGCCAACCCAGTATGGTTGGAATGGCACATTACATTTTTAATACCATACTCTCTTTAGAAACTTTATAGTTGATAAATCTGAGCATGTTAGGAGTTTCTAGTTAAGGATAAAAATCTGACAGTGTGAGATGTCACCGAGATCTCTTCTAAATTTCAGTGGAGACAAACAGGAGAGAATGAGATTTTTTTGTCTCAGGAGAAACATGAGAGAATCATTATACTTAACCTTATGTCTCATTTTGATGTTGACCTGATCTGATGTCTGTCTAGAAGAAAGATGTGAGATGAGATGGAGATTTCTTGTTTGATTTTCCTTTCCTCTGGGCAGCTATACAGCTACAAAACAGAAATGTTTTCCACTCATTCTGCTTCACAGCTCCTTCCTAGTGGAACATTCTTCCTAACTCTGTCCGGTCAACCACATCTCTCACTACATTAAAAAAACGACTTAAAACCCAACTCTTCTGTGAATACCTGACAGACAAATAATAAAAAAAACCTACCCCCACCTACCCTTCTTTCAACAGGTAGTGATCTAGCTTGTTGTTAACCTTTGGATAAAAGCATCTGCTAAATGCAAATGTAAATGCTGTTTACTGAGCCTGCAGCATCAGTCTTTACTCATATATTCATATTACACACTTTATGTCTACATTTTATTTTTGTTACAACTTTTTTTAAGTTATTTAAAGCATCACAAGCATATTATTTGTGTGTTCAAGTGATCACAACATTCTTCAAAATATCTTCTTTTGTATTCTGCGTAAAAACAACAACATACAGGTTTGGAATGACAAGAGGGTGAGTAAATGATGACAGAATTAAAATTTTTGGGTGAACTATCACTTTAATAAAACAAGGCCATTTCTTCCCCCCCTATAATGCATTGTTTGCATGCAATTCTTGACTAACATGCTTAATAATTCTCCTTTGCAGTCATGTCGCTCTTACATTTGAACCAAATCCTTCTCGCCTTAAAAGCTGAGAGCCTGTTTAATTTTCAATTTCTGCGCCATCATTAAAAGTAAACTATAGACTGTTTCATCGGACGCGCGGGCGCATGACCCCCAGTTAACCTCTGTTTTTGTTAAGCTAGTGTCTAATAATAACTATTTGTATATTATGTAATTTATGTGAATATTCATTTGTATTATTTTTTACTTTACAATAATTGTATTAAATAAACAATTTGTTTAATGGGTCCTCTAGTTCCGACACATTTTTACAAACCGTATGAATACATTCACATTAAGCGGTTGAGCTTGGTATCGCAGTCTGAATTCAAAATATGGGAGAGGCAAGCTTAGTGAAGAAACAGTTCTTCTCGGTTTCTTTTGCTTGTTATCAGAAAAAAAATACAGACACTCAATTGTTTGTGAAAATGTACCCGAAGTTCAGTTGGGCTCACAAAAGTGCGCATGCGCACTGTGCAGTGATGTTTGTTTGTGTTGTTAAGATGAAACCATCGATAGAATGATTCTGCATGGCCTGCTTTTATGTTTCCTGTTGTCTGATTTGAATGCCGGTGCTTTTGTGTAAACAATACAATCTATTTATCCATAGAATAAATCTATCAGACACGTGACAGTAAATAGGCCTACTATGTAAAAACCAAAATCAATGTGCAATTTTCAGCTTTGGTTTATATTTATGTTGTTTTATTTAAGCCAGCAGTCAAAAGGTACACATTTCTAATATTTGCTTTGTTCTTTTTTTTACAAGGTGGCAGCCCAGGTTGTTCGGACCCTCGCTGTGCCCCTTTAATATTACACTTGACTGCTGCATATGTGCGCATCTTTCATGTTAAGCCGGAAGGAGAGTTACAACAGTAATGATAGCACATGACTGTTCCATTTAGGTTTCATTGATTTTGAGATGAATACAGAAGAGGAACGGAACAGGGGGTTTTCAGCGATCTGATGTTTTGAAGTAGGGAGTGACAGAAGCTGACAACTGCATTGGCTTCTCTTTAAGCACTCGGAAGTAATGACAGTATAACCTTTAACCGTGATGCAGGTTGAGCGGAGGAGGTTGTGACAGCAGCGGAGGGCTGTTCGCTCTTGTTAATGCTAGACTTCAGGTGATGAATCGCCATACATGTTGAGGTGAGAGAGAAAGGTTGAGATATTCTTCAAAACAGAAAGATTATGTAATAAGGATTTGTTTTGTATGGTGTAGTGTAGTTGCCCAAGTCTAGATTGATGCAATGGTATGCGGAGGGCAAATCATTCCAGCTGACTTCATAGGAGCTTTTCTCCAGGCACAATATGAACCGAAATGCACTGATCTAGAAATGTCCATCTCTACCTGTACCCTTTTTAGAGAAGATACACTGGTCGTAAGACACTGACATTCCAACATAAAGAGTGATTGAACAGTGTAATGTGAATATTTTTTGATTTCAGTTTAAAATTAACATTAATAAACACCCGGAAGCGGTGCAGGTTGTGAAAATGATGCCGAAAATCACAGTATTTGTGTTTTATATTTGACATGAGAGTTAATTCAACCAAGACTTGTTAAAAGTTGATTTAAGCTGTACATGAGAATTGCTCAAATGACTCAATATATTTTGAGATAAAGATCTTGTTAATGATTTTCAGTAAATTAAAGCAACAATTTTTCAATAACTAACTAAAGGTTATAAAGAGGGCTACAGACACAATAAATGAATAAGATGATAAACAGCTGGCTGATGTTTCCATTTGTTAGCATGACTTGGTTTGATTGTAACGAGCTCTCCACAGCTGCCAGCCAGACACCCGCCATCTGCACCTTTCCCCCGGTTCACACGTTTACATTCACCAGACTTTTAACAATCACGGACTACACTTCCAATAATCCTTTGCACCAGTTTATCATCATGATTGCACCTGATCATCATTCCCCGGACTGGTTATAACCCTTGTGTTTTGTACTGTTCAGTCTCAGGTCTAGTTGAATTATGTTTGCTCTAGCGCCAACATTTTGACTTACCCGTGGATGTAACATGTTGTTTTGGATTTACTTGCCTCTCTATTCTGTTCACCCGGTTCCTGCAATAAACATTCATCCGTCTACTTCAGTTTCCCTGTGTGGCATCGTCCTTCAGTCTGTTGGTATTGTTACATAGATTCAGAAGGTAAATATAATATATTAAATTGGGTGTCCAGCTTAGGGATAATTACCATATATATTATGGAACAGTTATATTTAAAATATTAGCCTGTAATAATCAGATAATATCATAAAACATAATTTAATGTTACAACTATGAATATATAAAAATTATTGAGATCTCCAATGCTTTCAAAATCTTTAATTTTAAATATTTTTGTGATAACATATTTAAATAACCGTATATTTGTTGAACAAAAAGGAATTCATTAATTTATAGAAAAAATGATTGTTTTGAACAAGTATTTATTCTGGAAAATGTAAGTGTAATGTATTACAACCAAATTATTTTATCTAATTTATTTGTATCAATACTGTGTGTCTTTTACCCCCCACAGCCCGTCATATTATACATTTATACAAGTTAAACAAAATTAACCACTTGTGATTCATTTTTCACACAAAAAGCATTTTTTTTCTGCAACCATACATTATGGGTGTAGTGAAAAGCACATTGTTTCTTAAGGTGTGCCTTTAGCCGTGTAGTACTCTACTTTATTAAGTCTTATTGAGCATTGAGAAATGTAACTAAAACATTTGCTTTTTTTTACTGAAACATCTTACATTTGTGGTTTCGCCTACATTGTTGAAGTCTCTTTTTTTAATGTGTTTGAAAAGGTGCGAACATTTGACAACTTGACTTCTAGATCAAGCTTGTTTCACATGTCATGGATCCTGCAAATTATTGGTTGTGTCTCAATCTACTCCCTCTACACGATTAGGACAGTCTAAATGGTCATTTATAGGTTTTGGTTATCTTGAAACATCAAAAGCAACAAGCTGGAGTCACGTGTGCTTCGCATGAGTTTCTGTCTCATGATTGGATATTTTATTAACAAGCCAGTCTATATAGGTGACCCTAAAAATGTAGACAGTGATTTTACCTTTTCTATTTTCGCAGTGACCCTGCTGTTTTGCTACAAGGCTCAAAATAGTGAAAAATATTTAAGAGGATCAGAATATTAATGAATCTTTTGCTGTGCTTCTCTTCCCCCACACATCATTCATGGGTCACAGAGACATCAAGAAGTCCTTGTTTTAATTAACTTCGTCTGACTGAGGTTCACTCGAGTGAATTCTCCTCATATATGTGGGTTAATTACGTGCCCCAATGTGTAACGCAGCCGCTCTGGTAGTACTGAACCTGCAAAAGCGGTGGACGTATAAAGCAAATCCTTTATTGTGTGTGTGTGCTTGTGTGGTCTGGGCTTCGGTAGATTTTGAGTGCTTCAAGTAAAGATGTATTTGAGCGGTTGTCATGGCAATGGGACTCACGCTGCAGTCTAATGATATATAAACCGATCTTGGAGTAATGGTATTGCAGTTATCTCCTTAATTTATTGGTTTGTTGAGCTCTTTTACCTCAATTTACCTCAACTTCACACAGATACGGCCATTCACAGATCAACAATGGCGAAGACACATTCCGGATTCACAGCAAAAACATTGAAAGTCTGTTTTTTTGAGGGAAAAATTAAGAAATATACAGTACATGGCGTACGGATTTGCCTGTTGAGTTTAGTCTAGTTAATTTGCAGTGTTACACGAACTCACATATTTTTATGTTATTTACTTTAAGACATGAGCAGAAAAGATTTCAAGATTGCTTTTATTCATTGCTAAAAGACACACTGAATGTTCTGTGTGATTTATGAAGAATCCAAATAGTGAGGTGTAAAATAAAGATAGTTTAATATAAACTGTTCATGGTTTTTCAGGAACTGGAAAAAACACTAGTTTAAAAAAAACATTTTTAATACTTTTTATTGGTTGGATTTTTGCAAAACCCAATGACAAATGTGGGCCTAAAGGGTGTCAAGTAATAATGATGGTCAATTGCGTGAAAATGTCAACCTTACCAGGAAGAAATTTAGTTTTAACCATAGGTTTTTACTATGGTTACAGCACAGATTTTAACATCTGGTGGTTCAAATACCCATTTAAGACCCATTTAATGCAAAGCATTTTTTTTATTTTTAGTGCATGATTTGTCGTAATCAGGAAAGTGCCATTTTCAGGATTGTCACATCCATAACGCTACATATTCCTCCTAAATGGACACATGAAAATAAATATAACGTAACCAATTTTTGCTCTATAAAGAGGCATCCCTTCTTCATTCATTGGGTATTATTGCTTCAGGATTGTGTAGTTTATTGTCTCCCAAAAACATAGTCATTTTTTGTCACGTCCATAATGGATGTTTATTTCTCTTTTTTAAATATATATTTTTTCATAGACTGACATTATTTTATGTTAAGACATCAACAAGGGTTCAGTAAAATATAAACAGATGTTTCAATATAATCGTAACAAATTAATTTCTCTGAACATTTTTATGTCACGTCGATAACGCAAAATGTCACATCCATAACGCTGGAATGGTCCATATGCAAACACTAAAAATCATTTAATTTGGAGATATGTTAATGAAGGGCACTAGCAAAATGTGAATAGTGTTCACACCTCAACTGTAAGTATAAAGATACAGAAAAACAATATTGTTGTGATTACATCAGACTGTCATGTTTACCATGAATTTGTGGTTCCGATGTGTGACAGAAGCACATGTGCACGTTGGTTAGAGCAGTTTAAATGCCTTCTTATTGTGATTAAAATATGCTTACCGTGAGTACAAGCTTAATCGCACTATATTTAGATCTAATTATTGTGTTTAAATGAGGTAAAGTGTAATCGTTGCCAAATATCCTATTATAATCGCATTATGAGGGTCCATGTAAAAGTATTTAAAGAAAAAGATCCTTTCAATCTACTCAAATTTTGAGGGGTTGCAGATTTAAAATGTGGAACTGCGCCACATTAACTTTAAATGAGTAATCATTTACTCACTCTCAAGTTGTTTCTTATCTGTATACATTTCTTTGTTCTGTTTACCGCAAAAGTAGATATTTTAAAGAATGTGGAAAACTACACAGTGAAACTACACAGTTCTGGTGCACCATTGACTACCATACTAGATATTTTGTCCTATAGTGGTCAATAATGCCCCAGAACTGTTTGATTTCAAACATTCTTCCAAATAAATTTGTGTTCAGCACAACAACGAAATGTATACAGCTTTAAAGACAACTACTCTAGGTTGATGAAATAACGTTCATGTTTGGGTGAACTGTCCCTTTAATGATATTGTACATTGGTGTGAACACTAAAACGGTTATCATTATTTTAATATTTTTTTTATTAGTGTGAACAATGCCTTTAGTCTTTAGTATAAACATAAATAAGAACGGAGGTAGTCAAATTAAAACAGACCCTTCGGTGAGTGTTTATCTTGAATGAATGAAACATAATAATAACATCTATGGTAACTAAGGAGACCATTTCTCTGGCTTAGCAGTGCAAGGACTTCAGCCATGAAAAGTAACACATCCCCAGTCTTATGAGTAATTTCTGGTTATTCTTAACACAATGACATATTCTTTGTAATTACGTTTTAGAAGTTAGACATTTACTGGAATAGTACCTGTATTTGTACAGCACTGATCTGAGTTCAACTTCTATGTCCACTTCTAAATGTTTTCTTCCAAGGTTCTTAAATGTCAAATTTGTCATTATTTTTTCAGGTCATGAGAGTGAGGCAGAACATTTCGTTCTATATATTTTTATTTGTTTGACTGTGCTTTGATCCTATACAGTTTGTCTACAATTCTAGGCGGTGTTCTCTTGTTTTATTTTTAGAAATATTTGATTGTTGTTTTTGTTTCCATGAGGCTGATGATGACACGTAGTTGGAAAACAGTTGCAAAAAAAGGAACAAACTTCAATTAGAGAGAATGACTCATCACAGCATTTATACTATACAAATGGCAACATTTTATTTGTCAAATGTCTCGTTTATAATGAATGTTAAACTGATTTTAAGTTACAAATAATATAAATAAACATATAGTTTTACTGAAACTGAGGTTTTGATTATATGTTCTAAACCAACAATAGATTTCCAGAATTAGAACGCAGGGAAGCTTTGATTTCTTTATGATCCGCACACATGACTGATCGAAATAAAAATGCAGTGAGAATGAAAATAAACAATTGAAATGACTAACACATTTGCTCTAATTTATTCATCAGCTCATTCTCTTCTGCTGGGTTTTGTTTCTATTCCCAAAGTGTCAGTGTGCCACTGCGATTTAGCTTCAGATGTGGTATTGATTGTTGAACTGTGAAACAGTGTCTGTGCTGTGCGACTCCTGCAATGCCAATAGTCACTGGACCCTGACAGACTACTTTTTCACTGTCTTCTCCAACCCATTGTCCTCATATCGACAGGTTTTTTTTTTCAGTTCAGCCTCAAAGGTCCTGCTACATAAAACTTGTATGTCCCTGTGATGGAGTTGATGGTGAATTTAAATGATTTCAAAACAATCCATTGGGTGTATAATCTGAACATAATCTTTAAAGTTTCTAGAGCAGTTTGAAACCCAAAACAATTTGGTAGCACTTTACTATAAGGTTTTATTTGTTAACCTTCATAATTATGCTAACATTTGCTAACATACAGGTAACCTACAAAATAGCATTAAAGTTCTTTGCATTTATTAATCTTTTTTAACATAAACTATGCCAATACAGTTGTTCATGTAAGCCATAGTAGGAATTAGAATTTTCTTTCTTGAAAGATTTTCCACTAATGTTAACAATTACAAACATTCATTTAAAAAATGTACTGTATTAGGTAATGCTGAAATGACAAGGAAGTAAGATAAATGAATGCTGTAGTCATATTGTAGTTCACTTTAACTAATATATTAAAGCCTGGTTTTTGCTTAAGCTAGGACTATGCCTTATTTAAAACAGGATATTTAAGTCGCTTATATAGAAATGCCTCAGAGAATAACATTTCTGGTTTGTATCTTGAGACAAAACAATAATAGTGATTTATTTAAGAATGAGTAAAGACGGCTCTAAATTTCATTTTAGTCTGGAACTAGCCTTAAGCCTTGTGTGAAACTGGCCTAAAAGTCCAGTTTATGAAATTGAGCTGAATCAAGCAGTGAGATTGCGAATGGAAATCAACGGCTCACATCAGCCCCCCCCTTGAAGAACTACACTGGCTGCAAGGGAAACTAAGATGTCTACACGTTTTAGCTTCTTTGCTGAAGGAGATAGCGTATTTATGAAATGTACTGCAATCAACATGCCGAACTCCATGTAAGGAATACCGTCGGTGTATGTACATAGAGAACAGGATCTCATGAGAATTCATATGTGTTTTGCGTAAAATGTGGTTCTAAAAAACCGTCAATAACTTACGTTGACACAGACACAAAAAACTAAAAATAATAACAAAAGGAATCAATTTTAATAGTCACATGAAATCCATATCTTCAGAATCCATTCAACTGCGAGGAACAGAACCAAATCTAAGCATTTATTCTGCGATCTCCATCCTGAACTGCCACTGTTAGCAGCAATACCTGTGTTCTGACAATTTATGCTACCTTATCAAATTTTGCTACCTCCATTCAAAACGCGACTAACCCCTCCCCCATCCCTAACACCTAAATACTCTCCCTCCCCTAATTCAATCACAGCACGAGGGTAGCAAAATTTGATGGGTAGAATAAATCGACAGAACACCGGCTCTGCCGCGCTCGTTAAATATCAAAGGTTTCCGCTATCATAAAGATTTGCAACAGGTTTTATTTCTGGAAACTCGAACGTCATTGGCTCTCACCTGCTTCGTTTCAGATTCCGACATGCCGTGTTCTGGTGATGTGTGTTTGAAGGAGAAATGCACTCCTTCACAAGCCGTGTCCCAATTCAGGAGCTGCAACCTTTAAGGTTTATATCATAGGTGTGTTTCGTGGGATTGAATCCATGGCATTCACATTACTAATGTAATACTCTGCCAGTTGAACCAACTTATTTTTCACTATAAAGACCATTTTGTTATCTCAACTATTTCAGTTCCCCAAAGTTCTTGTTTGCCTCTCCGACTTAAGCTTTGGATTTTTGCTCAGAGGAATGTTTGTAACCTAAATTGTATGGTTGTACATTTGAGCTCTGAAAGTGATTGACACAAACAAACATTTATTGAAGTGTTAAGATGAGCAAACTATGGTTGTATGGCCTCGGTTAGCTATGTCTAGAGTGTGAGATAAAACCTTATGTCAAACTTTAAAGTATACAGCACTGAGCAATGAGCCCATTTATAACATTATCAACTCGTCAATTATTCAAGGCCATGTCCCAGGACCCTTTAAGCTAGCTGTCATTAAGTCTCTTATCAAAAAACTATACTTAGACCCCAATGAACTTGTAAGCTATAGACCGATTTCAAATCTCCCTAACTTGTCTAAAATATTAGAAAAAGTAGTGTCCACTCAGTTGTGCTCTTTCCTACAAAATAATGACATTCACAAAAAATTTCAGTCTGGCTATAGACCGCATCATAGCACTGAAACTGTGCTCTTTAAAATTTAAAACAACCTTCTTATGGCATCAGATAAAGGTAACATCTCACATCTTGTCCTGCTTTTGAACTTGGTGCTGCTTTCGTTACTGTAGACCATAAAATACGTTTAGATCGTTTACACAATTATACCGGTATTCAGGGACAGGCACTACAATGGTTCAGATCTTACTTATCAGACAGATATCAATATGTCCATTTAAATTGTCAAATCTAACTCAAGTAAATTACGGATTACCTCAGGGATAGGTTTTAGGATCCTTGTTTTTCTCCATATACATGCTGCCCCTTGGCAAAATTATTAGAAAGCATGGAATTATCTTCCACTGTTATGCAGATGATACACAGCTATATATCTCATCAAGACCAGACGATTCTTTCAAGCTATCCAAATTTGCTGAGTGCATTGAAGATATAAAACATTGGATGACTAGTACTGTCCTTCTTTTAAACTCTAACAAAACAGAAATATTGATTTTATATAGAGTTTAGCCCCTACCTACTTAACAGACCTACTTTTCTATCACATTACAAACCATCACGCTCTATAAGATCACAAAACTCAAGTCTTTTGATAACACCTAGAATAACTAAATCCACCAAAGGGGGTAGAGCTTTCTCTTACGTAGCACCTAAACTCTGGAATAGCCTTCCTAAAACTATTCGAGGGGCAGACACACTCTCCCAATTTAAATCTAGTTTAGACATCTCTTCAGCTTTCACTTAATGCATAGTTAATGAACAGCAGCTACGCTAATTATTCTCTTTATGCCTCCGCTGCGGGATGCCCATCCCGAGGTAGGGAGAGATTCCGTCAGGCCCAGATGAACGTCACATGCCCATCCTCAACTAGATATTACGACAGCTACAGTTGAAAATCCTGAGCCATACTCATGCGAGAGCTTTCGGACTGATTGACTGGCTTTCTGGTGGCGTTCGCCGAGTGATACCTGGTTGGACCTGCACGGTTTCAGCGAGTGGGACTTCCTGGGTTGCAGATGGTGGGCTCTCGTTCTTCTTCGTGGATGTTTGCTCGGTGGCTTTTGGTCGGGGTCACTGAGTGCAGCTATGACACGTCAGAGGGGATCTGGCCCTCCCGGCTGAGCCTGGTTTCTCCCTTGCTTTTTTCTCCATTAATCAATCATTGGAGTTTGGGTTGCTCGCCACAGCAGGGCAGTGTTGGCATGCTCACCAGGAGACTGCATGTATTTATTTATTAGATATTATTTATCAGAATGATCTTGCTTGTTCTATAAACACCATGTGCTGTGTTTTACCTTTCTGTGTTTTTTTTCTGTGTTCTTTTCTTGTAAAGCTGCTTTGGAACAATTCACATCGTGAAAAGCGATATAAAAATAAACTTGAATTGAATTGAACTTGAAGTAAGGGGAGGTAAGTGGGAAATAATATCAGATTATTTACTGCAGCCACTATTTCAAGCAAACCTTAAGAGAGTCACTTTTTCACAGATGTTTAAGGGGGGTGAGATGAATGCCAATGGCCACAGCAAGAACACTCTGAACCAGCACTTTCTGTGCAATGAGTGGCATTATGAAACGGCTTTGTTAGATTTCTTCCCCCCTGTGATTGTCCAATGGATTACACATTCTTCTGGAGTGAGTCATCGCGAAAACAATGCTTGTCTGATGGTGGGCAGTCCACAGTGTGCCCCTTCTCTTGAAATATGACTATAGATACGTACATTGAACAATTATCACAAATGAGCCGCCAAAGTGCTAATCATTACTTAAACAATTATTGGTCAAAGGTGATTGGGAATTTTTTTACATTTTTGGGACAAATTATTAATATTGTCAAAGAGGCAAAGAAAGACTCTTTTGAAAACCTCATGTCTTTAATTTTACTTCTCTGGTTTATTTCTTATGCTTGAAGTAAAAAAGGGATGACATTGCAAGTCATTCGCACCATGGAAAACCTTCAATTTTGCCAGGAAAACTTTTCCCTTCAAACATGCTCTTTAAAGGAATATGTGAGTGAGGAGGACGACATTTTTTGGACATGTGATGTGCAAAAAAGGCAAATCAAAATCATATGGAATCAAATGCAAAAAGTAAATATCATCCGGACCAAACCCAACCAAGCAGAAACTTTATCAAATTATTGACGCTTTAATAACAGTATTACATTATGAAAATGACAGAGGACTCTTGTGATGTATGTTTATCTGAGGTTGGACACAGTTAATGGACAAATTAAAGCAAGAATTAAAACGTGTTTTATGTGACTGAACCAAATGTTATAGCAACAGCCCACCCACACATACTGTATATTCACAAGGAAAGATCTAAGCATCTGGTCGCCTGAGGTCAGTTTTTGCTTCAATGATCTGACCAGTGTCAGTTTGTACTCTCAGTGAAGGTCGTTCGGATCACTTTAATGAAACCATCTGAAACCGGAGACCATATGCCATACAGACAAGGCCATCAAGCCCCCAAATCATTTAACTCAAATGTTCAAGGTACAAGCTCTGACAAGAGATTTTTCTCCTAAAAATGAGAATTCAACTCCCTCAAGTTGTCTCAAATCTGTCTAAATTGTATTGTTCTGTAGAACACACAAAAAAGATATGGATTGGATTGGATGCAAACAGTTCTGGGGCACTATCGACTACCACAGTAGATTTGTTTTCTATTTTAGTAGTCAAGGGTGCCCTCAGAACTATACGTTTTCAAACATTCTTACAAATATCTTCTTAAGTGTACAGTAAAACAAGAAAAGTATAGAGGTTTGAAGCAACTTGACACAGAGAAAATTATTACAGAATATTATTTTTTTACTATCCCTTTAATAAAAGCCTAGGCAAATATTGAATTGCCACAAAACAACTTGCTAAGTGATAACTGCATTTCCTCAAGGTAAGGTCAGTCTTTAAAGGTCTAAAATGTTGTTGAAATTGTCAAAGTTCATTTAGATTTGTTTGAACACTGCTGTAATTAACTTTTGCTGGGATGGTCAATTAGTTTTCAAATGGTGTTTTGTTGGAAAAACGAGTGTAGGCGAAAGTAATGCTAATGAAGCTTAAGGGCTTTGGAATAAATCTGCATAGATCAAAACGGCGTTGCTTCTGTGTAAACTGGAAAAAGGGAGAATAAATAATACTCCACATTTTCATAACTAGACTAAAATATGTTAATTCTTATAAATCAAATCAACAAAATAACAAACAACCGATGCTGAGAGAATCAATGATCCATGTAAATCAATATTGAATATTGTTCACCCTAAAATAAAAATTTCTGTCATCATTCACTCACCCTCTTGTCATTTCAAACCCATATGAATTTCTTTTTTCTGCAACTCATAAAAGGAGATAATTTATAGAATCTTGGTAACCAAACAACCACGGAATCCATTCACTTCTATTGTATGGACACAAAAGCAATGGAAGTCAATAGGCTCCTCCGTTGTTTGGTAGCCAACATTCTTTTCAATATCTTCTTTTGGATTCTGCACAGCTTTGAAATGATATGATGGTAAATAAATGAAGACAGAAATTTATTTATTTATTTCTCGGTGAATTATCCCTTTAAGGCAGTGCTGGGTGTTTCCTTACTATAAAGTACAGTTTGAACTCCACAATGCTCTGCCTCTTAAGATCAGTTCTCCTTGCATCCCTTGTCACTATGTTAAACCGAACCAGATGTCCCAGCTTATCGGCATCACAGCTTTATATAGCTAGAAATATCTACTGACACTTACAAGCCAAATCTCTTGCACAACAGAGCTGGCAACATGTTGATTCTCCATATGGCATCAGTATTTCTACATACTGAGAAACAGTTTGTATCGCTCTTTGCTGTCACATCAGGCAGAGCTGGAAGGCTTTTGAAACAGAGAACACATTTCCATTGCTGTCAAAACTCTTTTCAAATGCTGGAGGAGAAACAGTTTACTTTTTTATCAGATGACAGTGTCAGGGTCATTATTTTGCTTCACTGTGTAATGTGACACATTTGTAGTGTTTAAACTCAATCAGATAACCTCCCTGCTGACAGAACACAGAGGAGCTTATTAGGTGGCATGAAACTGGGTTCCATTTTTGCTCAAAAAATGAGCTGTTTGGCTGTGCATTTGGGGGATTTTCCTCCTGACACTTACAATTCGACCACTTGCATTTTTAACAGGTATGATCACACAGTTATTATAATAAGCATAGCCACTTAGATTTTTGTTTTATATGCAGCAAATTATCAGGAATCCAATGGCCAAGCAACTGTGACTGTGAATGTCAAATTATTGTGTGGCTGTTGATCTATAGAACGAATATAACTGTACACAAATAAAACTAGTTTTTAGCATATAGCTTTAGGATATAAACATAATGTTGCCTTGGAATAATAAAGTTCAATGTACATTCTAAGCAGATTTTGGATAACAAGTTTTTGTGTTTGTGCATTCCATTTTGACTCTGCAGTCCTAAAATGCAGACAACGTTTTAAAAAAGCATCACATAATGTCAACAAGATGTCACAGAATCCTTAATTTTTTGTTTTGGCTGTAATTTGGTCAACGAAACACACTCAAAACAGAGAGTGTTTGTAACCTCTCTACCTCTTTGTAATGTGCCTATTAAAGGAACACAATGGAAATTCTGTCATCATTTATTACCCGTTGTCATTTTAAACATCTGTGATTTTCTTTCTTCTGGGCAATTCCGTGAAAATGTTGAACTTACCACGAAAAAAATTAAGTTTTTACCAGCGGTTTTTAGGGTAACAACAAAGATTTTAACATTTGGTGGCTCAAATACCCATGTGAGATCTCTCTTCAAATTTGTTAAGCATTGTTTTATTTTCAGTGCATGCTTTTTCATAGTCAGGTAAGTGCCATTTTCATTTTTTTCACATCTATAAAGCCACATATTCCTCACATGAAAATTAATATAAAGTAACTATTTTATGTTCTATAAAGAGGCATCCCTTCTCCAGTCATTGGGTATTATTGCTTGAGGATAGTGCATTATATCCTTTCTTGTCACATGCATATTGATGTTTATTTCCCTTTTTTAAATAAAATGTATTTTTTTCATAGACAGACATTTTTTTATGTTTAGACGTTATCAATAATGGTTCAGTATTAAAATATAAACAGATATAATCGTAACAAATTCATTCTCTGAGCATTTTTATGTCACGTCCATAACGCAAAATGTCACGTTCATAACACTGGAAAGGCCCTTCTACAAAACACAAAACATATTTTGAAAAATCAAAATACTACCAATATTCATGGTTTTTAATATCATAGTTATTGTCAATACCCGTATTTTGTGTCGCACCTACTTGAAACAATTGCTGCTTATTTTCAGTATCAAAAAATGAATTGTTTAATTTAAGGTAAGAAATGAGCTACATAGTAGGCATGGAAAAGCCAAATTATTACACAAAGCTATAATTACTATAAGAAAGAAACTTATTTTATATTATGGTTTAATATTATGTTTAATATCTAAATTGATTTATAATTTGTCACATTTCTAAAAAATATATTCAATACATTTTCTGAGAATCGGGAGTCCTGCTCCCATCATCTTGTTTCCAGCAGTTGCGTCTGAGGACAGTTAGGACAGGATGTCTGTGTATCTGCCCAAGGCTAGACCTTAAGATGACTGCGGAGGTGTACTGAAAGTCTTAATCCTCTCAGCGTTGGGCTTCTGGCATTACCATCTCCAAACACAGATGACACATACATGTACTAGTTTTGGATGGGTGTTTTTCTGTTATGAAATGACTGTAAAAGTAATTTATGGTTTGAGTGATGAGTGTTTGGCTCGTAGGTGTTCAGGTCTTGGATTTATGCAGACCAGTCATATTCTTCCACACTAGACTAAATCAATAATTTATTTTTGAATCTTGATTTGTGCATTGTTATGATGGAAAAGGGGCCTGCCCAAACTTATGCTTAAAATTAGAAACACACAATTCTCTAGAATATCATTATGCTGTAAGAGTGCTTTCACACCTGACTCATATAGTACGGTTGAATTGTAATAGAGTTTGTTTGTTTTCTTGGTGCAGTTCATTTGGGCAAAAGTGCAACAAATGAGCGTATGTGGTAAGAACGTGATCCGACCTCGAATAGATCCAAGTGCAAAAATTACTGCACGTTTTTTGACTTAAACATCTGCTGTAAGCAATTGAGCTATGCATTATGGAATGAGGACAAGTGTTTGTAGACAGTTTGCACTAGCGTAGCAGCTAGTGGACAAACCTGGAAATGTGAGGAGGTGCAGAGCCTCATAGAAATTTGGTCTGATGACCATATTACATCCCAACTTTCAAAAACTCACAAGATATTTTCATTGTTTATCAAAGGAAAATGGGGTTTAATAGATCTGTGGAACAGTGACAGGGTAAGGAAAAGAAAATTAGCCGAAAGTACAGTACATCCAAGTGCGGGATGTACCAGTTCCCCTGGTACGATTACCCTTAAAAATAAACTTGGGACAAAACCAGACGTTGAACAGGTGGATGTTGATGAGATCGACATTCGCGCTTACAATGATGCGACTGATGCCTGCACAGTTGACCGGACTAACAGTACCAGATCTGACACGCAATGTTGACGCTGAATTTATTTAGTTTGTGATATGGATGTTTTGGATAAAATCACTACTTACTGTTAGCGGCAAGGGTTCCGACCGCAATATAGTAGGAATTGCCCCCTTCTTCAATCAGTATCAAAACGCTGTATAAAGAAGACGTGTATCTTTGAAGCTCGCGCCTAGACTCCCCTCACTTCATAACGTTGCAGCTTATTTAACGAAGACATCGATGTCATCGTCCATCGCATGGTTTCACTGTAGAGTGTAGACATCGTCCGATGACAATTTGGTTGAAATCGGCCAACCCTATTCACAATACCTGCTGAACTTCGGATGATTTGGCTGTGCACGTCCGGCTGGCCTAGGACATTGGTGGTTATATGCTATGTTGGGGGCGTACATCCCCACTGTAACGTCACAGTGAGTGTTATGTTGGGATTGGCTTCTTTTTCAGTCATCTTTTGCATGCAGAAGATTCACATAAGAAGGAGGAAACAGTAGTGTTTGAGGCTCATGATATGTCATTTTCATGTACAGACCTCTTATTATTCATGCTGTGGTAAAAAAATGGGAGAACATTTTTAACACCTCAATTGTTTCTGCTACAGGGATGAGATAAGATAGAGACCTTTGCTGAAGTCTGCATCTCATAAGTATGTCTCTACCCTATACAGTTTTTTTTAGAAGGATGCGCTTAGATTTGAAATGTCAGAGATCTTACTATTTACCCAATACCAAAAGATCTGAATATGCTTTCCACCCAGGCCCGGCTCCAGATATGAGAGGAATGGTGGGCCAAGTAATTTTCCGGGTAGGCGGAGGAGGGGGGGCAACTGTTATGATTCCACCTCTCCTTGTCAGGTATTTCTTGGTCTAGAGGTGGAATCATACAGGATCCTTTGTTTCATGTGGGAGAGAGACGATTTCATCTCTCTCTGGTCTGCGTCATCGTTCCTACCCTCCTGTTTCCTAGTTTGTGTTAATTAGTTTTCCTTGAGTGTTTATCCCCCACACCTGTTCCCTCTTAAGTTTGTTCCCTTTAAAACATTCTTGTGTTCATTGTCCTGTGCGCGTTCATTGTTTAATGTAAGTTGTTTGCTGTACCTGTATTTAGTCCCTTACTGTTGCTGTTGCTGTTGCGCTTCATCTTGTATCTCCTGTTGCTGTATGCTTGTTTCCTTGTTCCTGTCATCCCGAGTTCTAGTAAGTGTTAGTTTAGTTTTGTATCAAGTGTTTGTGTTCTTTGTTTAGTTAGTCAGTGTCCTTGTCTTTATTTATATATATTACCCTGTCTTGTTTTCCCCTCGTGGGTTTTGTTTTGCCTTTTTGTCTCGCTTTTGTACATTAAATACCCTGTTAATCCCCTACCATCTCGTCTTGTCCCATCTCTGCCTGCAATTGGGTTCTCCAAAGAGTTTCATGACAGGCAACTCTATATATTTTTTTGCCCCAAACTATTTACTATAAACAAATTATTTACAAAATAAATATTTAGCTTTTTTAAATTATTCTTTTATCTAACATTTTTATTCTTACATTCTTATGTAGAGTATATATATTTAAAAAAAATACATTCACATTTATTTTACATTTTACAATTTAGTTTAATTAACTTAGATTCGATGACAAAAAAAGAGCTGTTCATATTACTATAATATACACAGCATTAACTTTCTGCTAATTTGAGAGAATTCTGTCACAAATTCATCCACGTCCAGTCCATGTGTTATTGCATTTTCACTTTTTTTTCCTCTCATGAAGCATTGTTCAGCAGAATGGTGTCAAAACCATCACCCGTCAGGTAAACTGCTAATATTTGACGTAACGGGTGGAATAATTATTCGGATCGCGGCATTTTTGTCAAACTGGTAGGGTTGGGTACATAATTAAATTAGTCTTGCTGTCGGATGTCGGGACGGGTGTTCTTGCAGGTGCAGGTTTATCAAACAGGACCGTTGCTGGACTCTGACACAGTGTCCCTGAGAGAGAGTCGCGCCAAGTCCGTTCACTGCTATGGAACAGCTTTTTCACAGCAACGGCGGTTCAAAGATCCTCTCTTTCAACGGCACTTGGTGGAGGCAGGGTGGGCAAAGCTTCTGATAAGATCGGCAAAGTCCACCCTGGCCCCCCCTTGGAGCAAGGCCTGTTTCCACCTTATTTGTATTACTTCTGAAAGACATGTTCGTCTGGGCAAATGCTAATATCTCCTCTGCAGTTCTAGAGATGCCCAGTAGATGCAAGCCTAATTGGACACTTTAGACAGCAGGCAGTCTGAGTCACACAATTCAGCATTGACAAAGGGAACGCTTTGGAGGCACGCATCTTTTATGTTGGGCTGAAAATAAATCTGGATGAATATTTGAGGCTTTTGTTTCAGTGCCTAGTAACAGCATTCAAGGATTATTACCGAAAGCTCTTGCTCAAAGCACTTGCGATTGGCAGCATTTTTGTAGGAAAACAACATGGCATCAATCAGTATGTCCAGGGAGGGTGAGAAAAGATGAGAAGGTTTCGAGGATACTCACATCCCTGCATTCTCTTTGAACACTTCACTAGAGCCTCAATCTGGCAACATATCACTTTACCCCCACTTTGGCTTTGAATGGCTCTTCACGTTTACACAGCCTTTATTTCTCTATTAAAACATGCGTCGAGACACTTCTGTTTTAATGCTCTTTGTGCTTGTCAAGAACACAAGCTTCAAATCAATAGAGCTAGCTGTAGTTTTATTGCTCATGAATATCAATACTGTGATGTTAAGCAAAGGCTCATCTTGTTTGGTTTTAATCTAAAATGTTTTATGCCACTATGCAAATGTTCATGAGGGCTGGCAATGTACACATATTCTTACATGGCATTTAAAGTTCATTAAATTGGTCAAGTGTTACAAAAAATCAATGTTTCTTCACTTGGATCCTTAGATTGGAAGATTAGAACAAGATTATTTGTAAAATCTTCCTTCCAGTTTTATAGTTTAGTTTAATAGACCTCTCTGACATGAACTTTCTCAGTCAATATTAAATGAAGGTTATGTTTTGACGGAATGTGTATGTAGGAAAATTGTTTTCATAGACTGGGTCACTTAAAGGTCAAAAAATGTAGTCGTTAAGTATTTTGCTGTCGTTGACAATAGCTGGGATAGAATGTTGCCATAGAAACTAATCTTGGGATGTCATGGTAATCTGTGACCCTGTGAACCAATTTGCATTCTGTCCACCCTAAATAGTATTCAAGTATGTCCCAAATTACACAGTGTCCCAAATTTTTGTTTTGCAGTGCTTGGTCCTTCCTCAGTGCTTGGTCCATCGCTATTTTCTATATATATGCCTATGGTCTGTCATTCAGAAACATGGCTTTTCCTGTCACTGCTATGCGGATGATACCCAACTCCGCCTGTCATTTCAGCCTGACGATCCGAGTGTTTCTGCATGCATTTCAGCATGCCTAGCCGACATTTCACTCTGGATGAACAATCACAGCCTGCAGCTGAACATTGCAAAAACAGAGCTGCTTGTAATTGCGGCCAACACAAAGATTCATCACAACTTCTCCATTTAGCTGGGCTCATCAACCATCACATCCTCCACAACAGCCAGAAACCTGGGAGTGGTGATCGACGATCAGCTTAACTTCACTAATCAGGTTGCCAGCGCCACCCGGTCCTGTAGATTCATCCTCTACAATATTTGGAAAATCAGACCTTTCCTATTCGAGCATGCTATACAAGTCCTAGTCCATGCTCTTGGTCTGACCAGACTGGACTTCCAGCTTGCACAACCAAACCTCTACAGATGATCCAGAATGCAGCTACAAGAGTGGTCTTAATGAACCGAAGAGACCTAACGTCATTAATCTCTTCATTTGGTTACATTGGCTCCCTATAGTCGCTCGAATCAAATTCAATACTCTGCTTCTTTGCCACAAGACCACCACTGATTTGGCACCCCCTTATTTTCATTCACTACTGCAGACTACGCACTGCAAATGAACAACGTCTTGTGGTGCCATCCCAAAAAGGTAAAAATCTTTCTCACATACCTTCTCTGGATCGGTTCAACAGTTTCAAATGATCTGCCTGCTTCTACAAGATCAGCATATTCTGTGGCCATCTTTAAAGGGGTGATTTCATGAAAAACAGACTTTTTCCATGTTTAAAAGCTAAAGTCGGGTCTCTTGTGGATCTTCCAACTCCGATAACATGAAAAAAGACAAATCCTTTACTTTATCTGCAAGCCTGTGAGAAAACAAGCGCTTCAGAAATTGCTCTATTAATGAAGTAAGCAGCCGTTCTTATTATAATATTTCCACCCCTTGTTCTGAACGTGTCCACCCATTGCACCACTGCCATTTTTTTTTTCGGGTGTGTGAAGTTCCAACACCATGGCAAAAGTAGCAAAGCTTACGAACTGTTCTGTTGTTGGCTGCACAGACCAACAGGTTCCCAGCATCACGGGAGACAAGAGAGCAATGGATTTATTTAGTTTTCAATGGAAATCATCCACATTGAATGAGGCAAAGCTGCAGAAAATGACGGTATTTTTTAAGTCAGACCGCTGTGATCTGTGGCAATTAAAAAGTAGATAAAATGTCACTGTGGTTCATTTGTCATTTTACTATTAGAAAGAAATGTCTTTGCGACGGGATTGTCCTGTGTAACGTTAATTTGACTTGGAGAAATAGTGATGCGTTTGTCTTGAGTATCTGCACTTCAGAAAACTGTGTGTATGGTTTGTAAACTGGCAACGCAGTTCTCCCTCCCAAATGCGGTCGTGACCGGAGCAACAGGGACCGCAGCGGCTTCTCAAATGGGCCCCGGTTTGGTGTTCAAAGACGAGACCTTGTTTCTTGTTCGCTTTATTTGACCATACTTTAGAAAGTATGGGAGCCTCTACTTTAGGAAGTAGAGGCTCCCAGCCCTAGCTGCATTTTCTGCTGAGGAGGGCGCGGAGACTAGCAGCTCACTTGCACTTAAGAGACACACACCAAAACAGTGCGTTTCTCCTCACATGCAAAGGTGGGCATATAGTGCATGGTATTAAATATTAAAAGATCTCTGGTGTTTTTTTTTTGCTGAAACTTCACAGACACATTGTGTGGACCCCAATGATGTACCCCTATGAGGACTTAATGTAAATGTAAATATTTGTCAATTTATTTTGTGAGTACCGCCGATGAAAATAAAAGATTTTCGTATTCAGCATGTTAATCTTCATTAAATCTTCATTAAATGAGTAAGTGTATGGTTTACTATTTCTGGGTAAATTGTAAGTTTAGATCCATGAACACTCTAACGGCTGATATTACCCACAATTCACTGTGAGAGGGCAGATGATGCTCATCTGTATTAATAGACTTAAATCTATTAATAGACTTTAAAAGGTGATGATGTGCATTCGGTGTCAAAATGCTTGCATATTGTTTTATATGCGATTTACTTTTCCATAATAAAAACAGTACATACTTTTAGGGCATAGTATAAGTAGGCAAACTGGGACGCAGCATGAGATGACATATTACAGTAATGATGTCTTGATGACTCGGCATATTGAAACTTTTAAACCCACGTTGGATATTCATGACTGTTCAGTTTTTTCTATCATTGAAGCTGTTTTCAATCCCGATCCACGCGACTCCCCGTTCTGCATATATTGTACGTTTCTCTTATCAGCCTTCAGAGGTTTGTTCAATATGACCGTTTTCACTTTCTTAAAAACAAATTTTTAGCCATAAAATCTTTCACAAAATCTCAGAAACAAGAAAGAACGAATCCTCCAAAAGCAGTTGGATCAGTAAATCTGAGCGGTGACAGGACCAGTTTTTTCTCTCAAGCTGTAGTTTTGACACAGTAATTGGATTCAGAATGCATTCCTGGCCCCGCTGTGAGACAGAGCAGAACGTGTTTGCGCGAGTGTGCTGCAGGTGGAGCAGCAGGTGCCATGTGTGGAAAGAGCATCAGGTCGAGTCTCTAAAGTACAGATGGCATCAGCAGTCAAGAGCGTCTGAAAACTGCCTCCTGTCCCAAAGAGAAATAACAAAGAAATCATATTTTTGGGAGCTGTGCAAGAGCACCATTCAATAACCCTGTGTCCAAAAACCATTTCTGCTGCTCCAGGATACAAGTGGAAAATGGTCTGATATGTGTCCTGCATCAAAGGTATTTCTCAAAGTGCATGATTTAGTTAGCTTTGGGAAACCGAACAGCTGGATAAAGACCACCCATCTTTTCCTTTTAATAATATTGACAGGTTGCAGGGACAGCTAATCTCGTGCTTACCTCAATGAGAGGCTATTATTTTCAATGACAGCTTATTAAGGAAAGATCGCTTTACGTTATCTTTAACATAACAGTGAACAGTATATTGGTGTACCATTGCATTGAAAAAAATTGTATTACTACCGTGAGACTGCCATTTAAAATTTGCCTTTGGGCTTACTTATTTCATTATTTGAATGATGATTAATGTAAACTGTCTCTTGTGTAATAATAAAATACGGTAAGGTACTCATGCTTTTTCTGCAGCATGTATATTGGGTTTAGCATGTATGCAAATATGTGCAGAATACAGTCCACCAGTGGACACAGCACAGCACAGAAACAAAGCAATTGATTTAACCATCTTTATCCAGCAAGACAAATTAAGTGGACGTAATTTCAGCTGCGGCTTTAACATCTCCATCTCGACTCATTATTTGATCAGACTGCCGAGAGGTCATGTCACAAAAATGCAGCACAGTACTGTTTGAAATATTAATGGTTGCATAATGTGCCCTTGAAACAAAACAGAAGGCAATGTACGGTGAATACTTTAGATGGTTTCAGCGTCAACAAAGTTAACAAATGCTAAATGCCCCAAACTTAATTTCCTGTAGACCTTCACAAAGAGAATGTGTTATTTAATTTAAAATGATAAAATATCATCCATCCATCCATTTTCTTCCGCTTATCCGGGGCCGGGTCGCGGGGGCAGCAATCTAAGCAGGGATGCCCAGACTTCCCTCTCCCTAGACACTTCCTCCAGCTCTTCCGGGGGGACACCGAGGTGTTCCCAGGCCAGTCGGGAGACACAGTCCCTCCAGCGTGTCCTAGGTCTTCCCTGGGGTCTTCTCCCTGTGGGACATGCCCGGAACACCTACCCGGGAAGGCGTCCAGGGGGCATCCGGAAAAGATGCCCAAGCCACCTCAGCTGGCCCCTCTTGATGTGGAGGAGCAGCTGATCTACTCTGAGCTCCTCCCGAGTGACCGAGCTTCTCACCCTATCTCTAAGGGATCGCCCAGCCACCCTGCGGAGAAAGCTCATTTCGGCCGCCTGTATCCGGGATCTTGTCCTTTCGGTCATGACCCACAGCTCATGACCATAGGTGAGAGTAGGAACGTAGATTGACCGGTAAATCGAGAGCTTCGCCTTGCGGCTCAGCTCCTTCTTCACCAAGACAGACCGGTACATCGACCGCATTACTGCAGAAGCTGCACCGATCCGTCTGTCAATCTCCCGTTCCATCCTTCCCTCACTCGTGAACAAGACCTCCAGATACTTGAACTCCTCCACTTGAGGCAGGGACTCTGCACCTACCTGAAGTGGGTCCATATAAATTATGAACAGAACCGGCGACAAAGGGCAGCCCTGCCGGAGTCTAACATGCACCGGAAACAAGTCTGACTTACTGCCGGCAATGCGAACCAAGCTCCTGCTCCGGTCGTACAGGGACCGGATAGCCCTTAGCAAAGGGTCCCGAATCCCATACTCCCGGAGTACCCTCCACAAGATGCCGCGAGGGACACAGTCGAATGCCTTCTCCAAGTCCACAAAACACATGTGGATTGGTTGGGCAAACTCCCATGAACCCTCCAGCACCCTGGAGAGGGTATAGAGCTGGTCCAGTGTTCCACGACCGGGACGAAAACCACATTATTCCTCCTGGATCCGAGGTTCTACCATCGGTCGGATTCTCCTTTCCAGTACCCTGGCATAGACTTTCCCGGGGAGGCTGAGAAGTGTGATCCTCCGATAGTTGGAGCACACCCTCCGGTCCCCCTTCTTAAAAAGAGGGAGCACCACCCCGGTCTGCCAGTCCAAGGGCACTGTCCCCGACCGCCTCGCGGTGCTGCAGAGGCGTGTCAGCCAAGACGGCCCCACAACATCCAGAGACTTGAGGTATTCAGGGTGGATCTCATCCACCCCCGGTGCCCTGCCACCGAGGAGTTTTTTGACCACCTCGGTGACTTCAGCCCGGATGATGGACGAGTCCGCCACTGAGCCTCTGCCTCCTCAATGGAAGATGTGACGGCAGGGTTGAGGAGATCCTCGAAGTATTCCTTCCACCGCCCGATGATATCCCCGGTCGAGGTCAACAGCTGCCCCCCTCCACTGTAAACAGCGTTGGTAGGGCACTGCTTCCCCCTCCTGAGGCGCCGGACGGTTAGCCAGAATCTCTTCTAGGCCGACCGATAGTCTTTCTCCATGGCCTCACCAAACTCCTCCCAGGCCCGAGTTTTTGCCTCCCCAACCACCCGGGCTGCAGTCCACTTGGCCTATCGGTACCTGTCAGCTGCCTCGGGAGTCCCACAAGCCAACCAGGCCCGATAGGACTCCTTCTTCAGCTTGACGGCATCCCTTACTTCCGGTGTCCACCACCGGGTTCGGGGATTGCCGCCTCGACAGGCACCGGAGACCTTACGGCCACAGCTCCGAGTGGCCGCGTTGACAATGGAGGTGGAGAACATGGTCCACTCGGACTCAATATCTCCAGACTCCCTCGGGATCTGGTCGAAGCTCTGCCGGAGGTGGAAGTTGAAGATCTCTCTGACAGGGGATTCGGCCAAACGTTCCCAACAGACCCTCACAGTACGTTTGGGTCTGCCGAGTCTGTCCAGCTTCCTCCCCCGCCATCGTATCCAACTCACCACCAGGTGGTGATCAGTTGACAGCTCCGCCCCTCTCTTCACCCGAGTGTCCAAGACATACGGCTGTCGGTCAGATGAAACAACCACAAAGTCGATCATCGACCTCCGGCCAAGGGTGTCCTGGTGCCATGCGCACTGATGGACACCCTTATGCTTGAACATGGTGTTCGTTATGGCAAAGCTGGAACACCACTCGGGTTCAGATCAGGGGGTCCGTTCCTCCCAATCACGCCCCTCCAGGTGTCACTGTTGTTGCCCACGTGGGCGTTGAAGTCCCCCAGCAGAACGACGGAGTACCCAGTCGGGGCGCTTTCCAGCACCCCTCCCAGGGTCTCCAAGAAGGCCGGGTACTCTACACTGGCGTTTGGCCCATAGGCGCACACGACAGTGAGAGACCTAATCCCGACCCGAAGGCGCAGGGAAGCGACCCTCTCGTTCACCAGGGTAAACTCCAACACATGGCGGCTGAGCTGGGGGGCTATAAGCAAACCCCCACCAGCCCGCCGCCTTTCACCATGGGCAACTCAAGAGAGGTGAAGAGTCCATCCTCCCAGAAGGAGTGTGGTTCCAGAGCCCAAGCTGTGCGTAGAGGTGATCCCGACTATCTCTAGTCCTTCCCCGTCAGAGAGGTGACGTTCCATGTCCCTAGAGCTAGATTCCGCGTCCAGGGATCGGGTTGTCGAGGCACCCGCCTTCGACTGCCGCCCAATCCACTTTGCACCAGCCCCTTACGGTCCCTCCTGCAGATGGTGGGTCCACGGGAAGGTGGCCCCACGTCGCTCCTTCGGGCTGAGCCCGGCCGGACCCCATGGGGGGGCCCGACCACCAGGCGCTCGCATACGAGCCCCAACCCCGGGCCTGGCTCCAGGGTGGGGCCCCGCCTGTGCCATGCCGGGCGACGTCACGGTCCTCCAAATTTTTGGCTTCATAAGGGATTTTGAACCGCTCTTAGTCTCAATATCAATAAAACTTAATAATAGAATAAATTAAATATAAAATGAAGTTATCCGGGCCAGGCGCGTGCGTCCAATATACCGGACCTAGATGTTAGTAATGGACATGACAGATCTAATGTCTTCAGGGACATGCACAGACATTTTGAGTGGCATGGGCTCAAGTGGAAAAAGGGCACTTCTAATATTTGTTTTACTTTTTTCCAAAGAAAATATTACACATATTACTATGAAAATTTTGACAGGAAGGGCTGTTTGGATCTATCAGCATACACAACATTTAAAATGGATAGTTATTAGATGAGGACTCGGACATCAAACTTATCAAGTCGTTTAAGGCTGGGCACTTAGTGTACAGTTAAATTTTAAGATGTTGGTCTAGTTGGCTTTCATGTCTTCTTTTTCTCTAATGGAAAGTATATTTACTAAATACACATAAAGTTGTTTGTTTTAAACCTTGTATATCCTCGTCTGTTTGCTTCTGTAGATTTCTTCGAAATAATCCAAAACAAGATGCATTTATATCTGCATATGTAAACATAACATTTCAAGGGAAAAGACTCTTGAAGTCATATTAACTAATAACTGGTGTAATTCTTTAGTTACTTTGTTTATCCTATTCATCTGAATTGCCTGAGAAATGTATGCAAGTTAGCACATTTGAATTACTTAATGGCTGGTTTACATATCAATGGGGCGATTCTGATGACGTAATTAAGTTGACTGTAATCAGCTGTCGTTTCTCCATCAAGTAAGCATGAATGCCAATGTTGCCATAGTGAAACTTTAGCTTATAAGTGATGGATGTTAGCAAAACAATATTTGCAAATTTGAGAAATACATCGGAACATTTCCCGACCTGATCTGGCATTTTCTAATTGTTTGACAACGAAATCTGTACGCAAACAGAAACACATACGCGCGCACATACTGTCACAGTTGAACTCTGTTGTGTTCTGTTTGTGCCTTTTGTTTCTAATGTCCTTATTAGTTAATTAGTCTCAAATCTGATTCAGTTTCCCTTGAATGCGTTTCCCCAAGTATTTAAGGCCTGTGAGTTCCTCAGTTCCGTGTCTGCTATTGCTTATGTTGGCGTGTGACTGTGTTCCTCTGGATTCATTATACCCCGTGTGGATTATACTCTGTTGTCTTGCACATTCTATATTTCTATAGGGTACATGTGACACATACATTTAGCCATTTGTAAAACAATCCCTGAAAAAGGGCATGGGCTCAAGCCCCCAATGCCCCCCCCCTGCACGTGCCTGACTGTTTATTATTAATGGTCTGAGATAACAATCCAGGGAGGCAGATTTACTAACACAGATTGAAATACCTGCCAAACCTCTTTTGGAGCTAAAAAAAATCTATTTAGGAAACTTTTACTTAAGAAACGCAGATGGACAACGTGTGGATCCTCTTATTTCAAATGAATATTTGCTCAAAAAAGTTTGGGAGGAGAGTATTTAAATGAAAGCGATTTACCAGCATATGTGTTCACCAATTTACTGGTTTATTTAATCCGGCCCCAGGTTTAGATGTTGTTGTTTTTTGGGATGTACCATGCTGGACTTTTTATAATTAGCCCTATCCACCTGAATATACCCTCTGTTCTTCCTCTATGTCTGGTCATACTAATCGTCAGGAACAAGAAGGTTTTATGTGGGGCATATTACGACGAGGAACATGGGAAAAAGAGCAATCAGAAATTAAATGAGAAAGAAAATGAGCAAGAAATCAGGAGACGGCATCAAAATCACACACACACTATGTCTTTTCTGAAGCTTTGATCTGTCTCGTGGCTCTCATGTCTAAATGCGGTAGTGATTCCCGTTTTCATAATTCATCTATCCATGTTTTGTGATCATTACTGCCTTTGAAGCTCTGTTAGCCTAAATGGAGCACAATGATTTGCACAATGACAGAGTACACGAGAACCATCATTTATAGGTCTTTAGCCTGATATATTCAAAAACTCCACAGTCTGATTACAGCAACAGTGATTGACAAGATAAGCCGTTTTGTGTAAATCTGTCAGAATTGGTCAAGATGGCCCCCCTTCTGTGCCAAGAGCTTTTAACAGCGTCCGTTCAGCTCTGCCATTATCACAGGTGGTTAAGACCAGCAGTGAGGCACACAAAAATGATCCCCAACTGCGATGGGAAACTTTCAGGTGTTTCCTCGGCAACCGGTCTGAAATGTGTAGTTGCCTGGAGATGTGTATTTTCTCTCTCAGCCGAGCGTGGTGAGGTCACGTACTGGTTTTACCGACCTCAGCTTCGACAACATGAAAAACACTTAACACCGACCCCCTGTTGCAAGCAAGAGCAACAAATAAAAATAACTGATTTAGGAAATTAGCATCCGACCGGCTTACCATACTGTAGGTTAGGTTACTGTTTTATATCCGCAGGTAAAAAAAAATGCAGTAAACAGAGAGGAATTGACATCCATCTTGACACACAATTTCACAACGCATGTCAATAGCATGTTATGACACAATAACATCACATGCTACCTAAAACAAGCTACTTAAAATCCTCCATGATACAGTTTATTAAACACAGTTAAGGTAGCAGTAGCAACGCTATAGTTTTATACCGCTTTCTCTACACCTTGTAACTAAAAACCTCCATCCAGAGGGAATAAGCTGAAACTCACTGTGCAATGGGCGAGAGTCGTCATTTAAAATAGAAGTAGCAATTCGCTCTAACTCTTTAGTATACTGGGATGCTAGATCCACCTATGACTCACCAACCAGTCGACTAGACCATTTGACTATCTAGTTTACAGAGTTCCTAGATTATAAGGATATGTCACCAAATCATGTGACCAAAGAGAAAGACAAGATTGATTCAATAAAAGCATAACAATCAAATGTTTTACATTGGTTTCAATCTTATTTTAAAGATAGATCTTTTTTGGTTAATATAGGGAAGTTTCATTCAGGTGTGGTCCCTGCGACTTGTGGGGTCCCCCAGGGATCTATTTTGGCTCCCTTATTGTTTTCCCTTTATATACTTCTCTTGAGCTCTATTTATAAAAAGCATGGCCTTCGCCATCACTGTAACGCAGACGACACCCAACTTTATTTGCCTCTAAATCACAAAAATTATGTAAACTCTCTCTCTCTGCTTGTCTTCTGGAAATTAAAGCTTTGATGTCAAATTTTTTTTTTTAACCTAAATGAGACCAAAACAGAGATTATTGTGTCCGGCTCCTCTGCTATCCCAAACATTGCTAAGCTAACCTCTGGTGTTTTATCTTTATCAGCAAAGTCATGTGAAAGAAACTTGGCCGTCCTATTTGACAGTGCACTTAAATTTGATGGGCAAATAAATTCTCTTATAAGGTCTAGCTATAGTCAATTAAGAGTACTGGCTAAAGTGAAATCTTTTCTTTCTTTTAAACACTCCGAAACTGCAATTCAAGCTTTTTTTTCCCTCCAGACTGGACTATTGTAATTCCCTGTATCTTGGTTTAAACAACTCTCTGTTATCCAGACTTCAAATTGTCCCAAAATGCAGCTGCAAGACGTTTAACTGGTGGTCGAAAACGTGAACATATAACCTCTGTATTAATGTCCTTGCATTGGCTTTCTGTTTGCTCCAGAATTGATTTTTAAGTGCTTTTGCTAGTTTTTAAATGTTTGAATGGTCTCCCCCCCCCTTATCTTGCTGACCTGCTCTGTGAACATCATCAGGGACGTAGTCTTAGATCTGCAAATCAAAGACTACTAACTGTCCCAGAGTCAAAATTAAAATCTAGGGGTGATCGGGATTTGCGGTAGCCGCACCCAAACTCTGGAACAGTCTTCCCTCTCATATCAGAACAGCACAAAGAGTTCATATTTTTTTATCAAAGTTAAAAACACATATTTTTACTTTAATTTATGCTATGTGATGTTTTTGTTATATGTTGTTTTTGTCTCTTGTTGTTTTACATATTGTCAAATTGTATTCTACAGCACATTGGTCAACATGAGGTTTTTTTTTTTATTAGTGCTTTATTAATAAATTTGAGATTGAGATTTGAGACATAATAGTAACACAGTTCGAAGTAAACGGGAAGAAGGAGGCGGTAACTGGCGAACGTTAATCAACTTTTTAATAAAATAAATAAACATCTAACCGAAAGTAAAGTCACTCCCTCACGTCTGCCTGCCACACAAGCATAATAAAACACAACATAAAACCCAGGCCTGGTCCTCTCTTATCCTCCACTGCTGTCGCTCCTCCGTGAGAGATGTGAGACAGTTCCATCACACCCCTCGTCCAGGTCTGCTTGTCACAATAATCATTAACGTTCGGTCAATATAAAACTGTGATGGCTTCCAGCTCTGATGACCTTTTTTACACACAGCTGGTACAAAATCATCAATAATAGTGCCAATCTATTTATAGAACTGCACAGGCTCAACTGATCTGACCTGAAATAAAGGTAGCTTTGTGCATGTGAGTATTCCTTCTAAAATCAATGAGCATATCTTTAGTTTTTGAAAGATTAACCTGTAGGCAAGACTCCTCACTAGGGTTTGAACGATCTTAGATTAAAGTCGCAACAAGTCAACCGAAATGTCATACGCACTAATAGATAAAACAACAGAAAAAAGTGTTAGTAAGGGTGGGAATATTTTGGTACCTCACAAGTCGATATATATTTTTACCATTCTTCCTCAAAATGTGATATATGTTTCGATTTTTTTCCAGTTTACTAGATTGATGGCGTTCAATGTGAGTGTTTACATTTAGTGTTCTCAAAATTTGTATTTACATAAACTTGTTGTTGGACACACACATAAACCAAAGTAGGGCCTAAAAAACATATGCTAGGTACTCTTTAACCATCAATTAACCATGACTCATCTGCATGGTTTTAAAGTCTGATGGCTCTCCCACATGTGAACATATTGCACAGGCAAAATTATAAGAACTGTATTGTTTGTTTTCCAGCTTTCATGTTTAGACGGTTTTTATCAGTCAGCCGTTAAATGGAAGTTCTCAAGGCACCAAGGTGTTAAAATTAGTTTCATAAAATTTGCATGGTTAATAAACCTGAATCTTAAAAAGGAAAAGTAAGTTTTGTCTGAAACTAGGGTTTTATCTAAGGGACCAAATAGCAACCAAGCTAGGCACGTTCAAGCATAACTGCAGATGACATTTAATCTTCTGAGCGGTCTTTAATGGATAGGAGAGACAGGAATTTTTTTCAAATTCGTGATTTGCTATAATGCGTTTTGGATATCAGGATTGGAAAATGATAATATTTTAAACACATAGTTGCTATTGTTATTGTGCTATTATGTACAATAAATCTAAATACAGTAAAAAAAAATTTGACATACATAAAGGAATACCCCGTCCACAATTGTGTCATGTATTACTTACCCTCAAGTTGTTCTAATCCTCTGTACAATTCTTTTTTTGGTTGAACACAAAGATAGATATTTGGAAAATGTTAGCAACTGACATTTCTGAGGCACCACTGATAGTAGGAATGATTATGGCATAATTTATTTTGTTCTGTGAAACACAAAGAGCTCAGGAAAGCAGACAGTCCTTGGGCACATTTAACTGCATTTTAAATGTTTTCTATAAAAGTAGTCAATGGTGCCCCAAAATTTGCTAACATTCTCCAAAATATTTTTCTTTGTGTTCAAATGAACAAAGAAATGTAAACAGATTTGGAACAATTAGAGAGTAAATAATTCTTAATTCATAATTCAAAGTCATTTTGGGGTGAAGTATCCTTTTAATAGGACTGTGAATATAACTAGTTGCAATAAAAATCCCATTGACCGTTATTTAAACAGATGATATCACAAAGGCATATGGAACATTTGCAATAATACCATGTTCTTCGTAATTTTTCTGTTTTTTATTCTTTTGTATTTCTGTACTTCTACTTCTTAAATTCTATACTTTTTCCTTACTACTCTACAGTGTGGTTTTTGTAAAGCTTCTTTGCAACAAGCTAAATTTATGAACAGCACTATCCATCTTATGAACTTCCCTTTCGTCTTACAAGTTGGCCGGTGGAAAACAATGGAAGTGGTGTCGCTGGAGCATGTTCAGGTGTTCGCAGGGTCAGTTGTGGTTTAGTGTTTAGAGAATTGGACTCGTAGCCAGAAGGTCCCTGGTTCAATTCTCAGCGCCACCAGGAAATTACTGAACTGCCCTCGAGCAAGGCACCTTACCCCTCTTTGCTCTGCAGTGGTAGCTGCCCACTGTACCCTACTTGTAAGTCGCTTTGGATAAAAGCGTCTGCCAAATGAATAAATGTAAATGTACGAAACACCATTATAACAGTGGGAGTGACAATTTGTGTTTTTATGACCAGATGTGAATCCCAGTCAAAGTGGAGCAAACAGTCCTGGGTCCTTAACAACTAATAGAAGAATGGAGAAGGCTGGTTGCTCTTGTATCGCAGGTCTCCACCGAGCTGCAGCATCCATCACAACTTTCTAAAAACAACTCAAAACATACTAACCAATAACTGTCTGTTTTTAAGTCTAAAAATAAATAAATAAAAATGATTGTATGTTGTTCCTTCTCTCTCTTGTTCTTTTCAGCTATAATCCTCATAGTAACATGGCCTGGTAAACTAGGCTATCAGTTCTACCAGAAAGACTCAGGAAACATAGAACGATAAATATATTTATTAAACATAATGTTAAAGATCTTGGGCATAGGCCCCGTCCAATGAATGAATCATGGAAAAATGATTCCGATGTTCCTGCCTAAAGATAAGGCAGGGGCGGAGCCTACCCCCGGACTGAGGACGGGGCCCTGACCTGGTGGTGATGGTGGGGAGGATGGAGGTTTCACTCATCCGTTAGTTTCTGCGAACAAATGAGAGGGTGAGTACCATCCTTTTATACTACGTGCTGAGGGATGATAGGCTAACCGGTAATTGATTATGATGTGAGGAGTCTTCCTGATAGAGCTTGCACGGAAGCTTACATTACTGTTTAGCGTGTTGACAAAATGTTAAATGTGATTTGGATAAAAGCGTCTGGCAAATTAATGAAAATGTAATGTCCTGTAACTGTTTACTTAGTCATGCAGCTGCCATCCACTGGCAGGAAGGTTTGCTTTAGCCTGTTAAGTTTTAAACTGCTTAATACATATATTAATGCAAACAGCTAAATTTGAACTGCTGCTAATATTATTATACCACTATTTCCATACTGTTTATTTAGTTGTGCTAAAAAGCTCTTACAACCCACTGTCCATCACATTGCATACTACACATTGCACATGGCATCTGGAAAATGTACATTTTTAGAAACGATAGGTTTAACCTGTAAATAACACATCTGTGCACTCTTTTAAAAAAATGATATGTTTTTTTGTCTATATATTTTGAATACATTATTGTTTTTATTTAATTTCAAATTTTTTCCATTTTAAAGTATATTTGCAATATGTTTGCACTATGTGTACACTTTCTTCTGCACTAAGCTCCTGTCGCCAAGTCAAATTTCCTGTGTGTGTAATCATACTTGACAATAAAGCTCCTGCTGGTTTTGGTTCTGAATAGGAAGCAGATAGTGTACGCGACATCCAGATTCAGCCCCGGTGCCTGGATTAAGGTAAAAACAAATGTTTTGTAGAATTTGTTCATGTTTTTTACCGGCTATGGCAGCTTCTAACTGCACACATTAAGCTTGTACCTTTGGGTTCCATAATGAATATTAACTAGCCAGTCGAAACAGCACACTTGTCTCACTCGCAACACGACTGTAGCTTAAGTGGCTCACTGTAAGTCTAAACACAGCTCAAAGATGGCGGCGCCCACATTTATGGCAAAAATAGGGTGGATAGAAGTACATTTGAATTGCAAAATACAAGTGAATGGAAATAGAGATGAAGTTACTACAGTAGAAGGATGCTCAAAAAATTATCATAGCGGTCCAACATAAGAAGCTGAGTTTATGTATTTTGTTTTCTGATCTTATTCATAAGTCTTTCTCTATTTGTATTACAGCTGTTCCCATATGAGGATTGACAAAATTTGTTAATGGCACTATATAATCACATTTTAATTGAACAATATAAGTGAATAGAAAAAAGAATTGATGTGTAGGAGGGATGCTGAAAATGATCAAAGCAGTCAGATAAAATGCTGTGTTTATATCCTTATGCAAAAAGAAGAACGTGTGCTTTGGGCTTAAGTCATAATCACCTCTGCGGTCTGCTGGGGAAGAGAGATGATGTCACAGTCTTTTCCGCCTGAGGTGATAAATGAGTGAGTTCAGTGCTATGGCAAAATGAAAGAAGACACTTTAAAACAGGAGGTGTCAACAACATCTCAGTAAAGGGCAGAGTGAAAAAAGAGAGAGATTGATTGACAGAAAGGAGGTGTGAATGAGGAACAAAATTCGATTTTCCCCTCGTAATGAAGAGATGTATGTCATTTTCGAATTCATGCAAAATGAGAATGTGAAGGGACTTGAATGTATTTAAAATAATATTAGCACATACGGTAGCCACAGAAGAGCATCTGTATGTGTTTATGTGTTTCAGTGGCACAGGTGTCTGTGGTCTAGTCTGTGTATAAATAAAGCAAGACATGGCTCAAGGGTAGGGCACAGTGTTAATATCATCACACACATGCAACGTTCATTTCACAGCAGCGCTCCGCGAGAGAAATGGTATTTCGTGCAGCACATGCAAGTTTTAATGAGCAAGTAATAAAATTCCAAGAGGGTCCAGCATGCTTTCTTTATCTTGTTTTACAACATCCTAGCGTCTAAAACGATGCTATTTTTTGAGTCCCATAAAAAAGCTGTTTGATGTCACACCCACAGATGTTGTTTCTGCTTAAAAGCCTCTCTCCTCTTCCACTTGGTCTTCCTCTTTCTTCTTTTAAAAGAGGAATACATTCCAGGGTGGGGGGTTGGTGGCCTTTAAGGCACGGCTCATGTGAGGCTGTATGACCACCCGCAATGATGAGTCCAATCAGCCGTGATTGGTGCCCTTTCCACCCTCTTTTGTGGCAAGCGATAGAAACGATTTGTGAAACACACACTCTCATTTCATCACACCACAGACTCTGGTTATTTGTCTCTCTCTCTTACACATACCAACACAAAACACGCAGACACACATACACACACTGAAAAAGGCTCCTGGGATTATTTTTAATGACCAGAGGATATGTCTGTATTGTATCATGAGGACTGTGCACAATTTAGAATTCAAGTTTCAATTCCCTGAACTGTTTCAGAAATGTGATTTGGATTATTTTGTAGGTATACAGATGGGAAACACATTTCAAGAAGCATCACATAATATTAGTAATAAGCTGTGTTATGATATGAAGTGTTACTGTTAGTCGTAATTATTTCTTCTAAAGGGTATTGTTAGACACAGCTCTATAATTGCTTTTCATTTTGTCTGATGTCGTCTATTTCTCCCTATTTTTAATTTCCTCGGCTCCAACTTGTCATTTTTAGAATTGTTAAATATGTGAAAATATGTTATTGCCAAAGTTATTTTTAATGCAGTGAATTTTTTGACGTCAACTCATAAATTGCAGCAGTTATTGACGTCAGAAATGCGCAATATTCATAGTTCTGTTGATGTTTCAAACATTTGAGTTCTTTCTGGAGCGTCAGGAAATGTCAGATTCCGGCTTTGATGTTCTGGCAGAAGAACTGAGAGATGTTCTAACAAGATGTTTCACAGTGGTTCCTGAATTTGAGACCTAAATAAAATGTTGCATTGCCTCTCTCGCTCTCTCTCTCGTGCACGCTCTTTCTCATTCAACCTCATTCTCTGTTCTCTTCCATCTAGCATCCTCTCCCCACCCACTCTTTCTCTCTCATCTCTTTCTTTTCTTACTCATGTTTTTCCCCTTTGAAATCTCTGTTCACCAACTTCTCTGTGTGTCTACGGGTATTATGGAAATGTTTAGATGGGAGTGATAGACCAGGTCGAGCGGTCCTCATGCATAATGTAGACAGAATAATGAGCTTCCACAGTGTGTCATCCACCCTCACATCCAAATCAAAACAGGCATTTACAAGTTTATCAAGACCTCTACCCAATATGCCATAGAACGTAAATGTGTGTCTATGCGTGTTTGAGAGAAAAAAGAAAGAGCTAATGTGCAAAGTTGAATTTCATACACAAACTAAAAATAAACAAAAAAGAACCGTGGTATGTACATTGCATTCATGGAGGACCTTGAAGTACCATCCCATTCTTTCGCCCTATAAAGTATTTGGACACTTAAAGGTGAGGTCTGTCTGTGTGAGTCTTAAGTAGCCTATATTTTAAGAAGTACAGCAATACTGCAAATAAATTATCAGTAATATCCACAAAGCGTTTTAACATCCCAGGTTAACAAAAGTGCACTATAATGCACTCAAATGTACTTTAGATAACTTGTTGGAAGATCAGTTATCTTTTACTTATATATTTCCATAGGATCTCACCGCCCACCGTATTGATTATGTGTGTAGTTGCAGCAGTGTTACATTAATATGCCAGAGGAGAACTGGTCCTCCCGGTTGAGTTTGGTCTCTCCCAAGGTTTTTTTCTCCACATTTATACATGTATACATCTATAGTGGAGTATTGGTTCCTTGCCACTGTCGCCACTGACTTACTCACTGGGAGACTGCTGATATTGCTTCTTGGAGTTTATACTACATAATCAAATATCTTAAATTGAACTTGTGCGTTTAACTTTAACATATACATATTTGCATGTTATGGTATTATTGCCTATTCTGGTATACCATAAAATAAAGTTTCCAGTCGTGTTAATATTTAAAAACATATTTGACCCTGGATCACAAAACCAGTCTTAAGGTGCACGGTAACATTTTAGGTAAAAGCCAAAAATACATTGTATTGGTCAAAATTACTGATTTTTCTTTTATGCCAAAAAATCATTAGAATATTAAGAAAAGATCATGTTTCATGAAGATATTTTGTATCCTAATATATAAAACCTTTACTTTTGTGAGCAGATGGCCTGCTACAGTGCCTGTGAATAGCAACTTTAAAGGCCATTTTCTCTATATTTTGATTTTTTCACACTCTCAGATTATATAAAAATATAAAAAATGTGTTTTTAGTATTTCTTAATATGAACTTGAGAAGATCTAAGTGTACTCAACCATAGAGAAAAACTGAAAAATGAATCTGTGACAATAGAGCACTTTAGGTATACATTATGGAACTTCACTTGAAAAAAGGCATTTTTTACATGGATCACACCAAGAAGAAAAGCGAAGGTTTAAAGACTGTCTTATCTTCTAAGTCTAAGGGCTTTGAAAAGCTCAGTGCTTAAGAATGATGCATGTAACGTCCGCACATCTGTAAAAATACCAATCCGCCCCGCATCCTTAAATCCAGGATTATGCCAGGGCACCTTCTCCAAAAACCTGTCAGGAAAAACATGTACGGCTGTTTTTCTTCTATAGCTTCATTTTTTATGTTTTAAACGGAAAAAAGACTCAAGAAAGTGGGCGTTTCGATCCTTGATTTTTATGTGCTTGCTCAATAATTGACCAACGTTACAGATTATAGCTTTAGAAAGTGAAAAATGCTTGTGTCAGTCACTAAATAAAATATGGTGCAATATCTACCACATTACTGTATGCAAGTGATCAATTTTGTCAATCAGTGAAGTTAAAATTCAGGCTTCCTTTGTTAAACGTGTGTCTGAAATCAGTTTAAACGCCATTCAATCAACTGTCACTTACAGGCAAAGAATGAATCACTGTGTCTTAATGCGTGGGGGCTTGATTTGTGTAATTATTTATCAACAGCCTCTCGCCATTATTCTTGTATGCCAGGTTAGCATGGAGCGCTTGTACAAACAAACACACAAACAAATGATTTTCACTGGTTTTCAAAAACGAATTGAAAAGTTTATTAAAAGTAACTAACAAAGGAATGCTTTATACAGATTTTATGTACTGGTGCTTTACATAACTGAAGCTGAATCACAGGCGCAGAATAGTTTTGCATTTACTGTAGTTATCTTCATGTTTTTCAGCCCACTCTCTGTCATTTTCAATAAGCACACAGTGGCTTGGACTTTGAAAGTGTATGCGAAACATATGCGATACAATATGTATCATTAAATAAACATTTTTATTGTGTGGCATATTTAGATTTACATTTACCTTTAGGCATTTGGCAGACGGCTTTTATCCAAAGTGACTTACATTGCTTTAACCTATACATTTTGCATAGGTATTTGCAATCCCCCGTGATCGAACCCACAACCTTGCGTTGTTAACGCAATGCTCTTACCACTGAGCTACAGGAAAGCTAGATCTGTTTAATAAACCCGAGCTGTGGATTCCGTAATCAAATCTGAAGTTTGTGTGTCAGGTGGTGACATGGTCGATTAACATTTTCACATATTCATTCTAATTAGGTTTGATCGTTCTGTACGGCAATATTATTCAACAAGACAAGAAAGATGCTTTATATTTGCATTTCAACATGCAATTAAACATAAAGAACCACATGTATGTATTCATGAAACTAAATAATGCATGCTATAAAGGGTTAAATATGAATTTTGATAAACAGTAGATTTCATTTTGTGGTGTCTAGAGTTGGTCTGACATTAGGGTTTTGGAAACAACTCTAAATACAGTAGCTGCTTTTCTGCAGTTGTTTTAAAGGCTGTTCTGAAATACTATGAGAATTACTTTTCCTTTTGGCTAGATGGGCAAATGATCATTTAGTGGGATCTTGGTGTGATTTGACATTTCAGGGTTAACCAGCCTTTGGCATTTCAAACATGTTAAGCGCAATATTTTATACAAGGCAAATGAGTTTGAGATCAAGACGGACAAACAGAGATTTATTTAGGTAATATTGGAATCGCAAGCTCTGCAATGCTTGAATTGATGCAAAAAAATTCTACCCAATAAGCCTTTGTGTGCGACAATGGCCATCACTTCACCTCTAAGAAGTGAATATACAATGGCTTCTGAAAAATGTTTCCAATTTGAATTGTTAAAACTCTTTCGGTTTATAACAAATTATATTACCAGCAGACATATTTTGTACCCCACTGTGCATTTGAGTGAATGTTTATAAATAATTATGTAGAAAGATTCAAAGTAGGGAAGGAAGGAGACGGGAACTGGCAAACATTTAAAACATTTAATCAAATAATAACAGCCGGCGGCCCCTCACGGACAACCGCCGGCGAACAACAACACAGTAAACAAAACATAAATACAAATACAAACATGTTCGGGCCCGGTCCTCTCTCATCGACGGTCCGGTCGCTTGTTCCATTTATATGCTCCCAATCTCCTATGTGATGCGAGGCCAGTGCGCCCACTGGCGCTAATTAACAATTACTTACCGGCCTCGAACCACGGTCTCGCCCCGCCTACTCTACTACAAATTATTAATACTATCAAGAGATGAATTATTGACAATAACTGCACCAGTGATATAGCACACAACCAGCTTCTGCCTGCTCACATCTCACCTCAAAGCTTCTCATTGTTCTTTTATCAAACACTACTATCCACAGGGACTCAAGAGAAAACATGAATGGACCCAGATTCATTTCCTGATCTGATTTCCTGTAGCCCAAGTGGGGCAGCATGATGGTCAGCCACACCAAGTTTATGGGTTCCATCCCAGTGAACACACATGCAGGCAGAATATAATATTAGATATGATATAAAAAATAATATTTGATATGTGACCCTGTCTGTGAAAACCCAGCTTAAGTCAATTTTTATAAGCTTGTTTAAATCATTCTGCATACTAAAAAAGGCACAATTGTGACTTTCTTGGGAGGGAATATTACGGATTTTCATGTATAATGTGACAGAATTTTTCTGTTGTTTTTAGTTTTGTGGTTACCATAGTTCAGGTAGTGGGCGGTTACATTTTTAAACAAGCAGTTCCATTATCTTTCTTAAAAAAAATGTTTTCTTAAAAAATTAAAGTGATTTTCTTTGTCACTTAACACGTTTTTTTTTTTTACTTTAAATCAAAATATGAAACTTTTACATGTTAAAAATCATTTTGTTTAACGAAACATAAATACAGTAAAAACAAAAACGTCAAATTACAGAAAAAGACATCAAATTAAGAAAAAAACATGCTTTTTATTGGTCCACCAGCTGTCGGAAACATTACAGTTTTTACTGGATTTACAGTTTAACCTTGATATCTTTAATAATGACAGAGTAAAATCATGTCAAGGATCAAAATTGTACTGAAATGAATGGGTAAAATTAAACTTTGATAATCAGTAAGTTAGATTATAGATTCCTAGACTCTGAATTTCACAGACTGGATCACATATAACATATTATAATACAATAGAAATGTTAACATCATACATAAAATAAAACAATGTTTTGAATTAACGCACAAATCTGCCTATACAATAACAACTACATTTTATGCACATGGTTTTATATTATTTTATGTTCAAGGCATTTATGTACAGTTCATCGGTTGTGTGTTTCCTCAGAAGATGGATCTTTCATTATTCTTTTTCACACTGTATTGGTTTCATTGAGTGTGTGAAAGTGGGGAGGTTAGGAAGATTAACTTTTGACACTTTCTAGACAAACTCATATAAACGTATGCAAATCATGAGAGGGGTAAAGCTGTGGTGCTACATTTCTAAAGCCATAAAGACAGCCTTATCGTACAGATTTGGGAATGGCTCCTCTACATTTGGATAGTAAGAAACTACTTTGCAACACTTAAAACAGCCTAGTAATCAGAAACAGAGATTTTAGTAAATGTGATACTAAACATAGCAATACTGTGACAACCATTCACAACAACCTGGCAGCAAGTTTTGTACAAGTGCATTCTTTTTTCAGAAAGTTCAAACATCTAGCTACTTATCTAATCGTAGAATTTGTCTTCATGTCCAAATCAGTGGTGCGTTGTGAGAAAGATGAAAGCTATTTGATTGATTTGTCATGGATGCTCAAACTTTTTACAAAAATGTTCATAGCCTCACGTCTAGATAGACAAATTCACAGTATTACTCACCATATTACGTCTCATAGATTTCTCCATGCCTGCTGGAGTTGGATTATAGTTATTGATTCTGAGCTGAAGAAAAGCTCCTCAGCATTTATTTTCAGATCTGGTTATATATGTGGGAAGTCTGCAAGGCAGAACGTAAATAGAGATTACTGCTTCAGTAATGACAGTGTGAGAATAATTATCTTACATCAACCTGAGCCAAACCTTCACCCAGACATTTCTACTCATGTCTTGAATGCTCACAGAGCTTATGAGATTATCATTTATCTGAACAACCTGTCTTGCCACTGTTATTAGAATCTTGATCAGAAACGTGAATGCCAGGGTGAGGCGGGCTTCAGCATTTCATGTGACCGATGAAAACAGGCCTTTGTTTACATGTTTATTTGGTTTTCAATGCAATTTTAATACTTGTTAGTTGTTGCTTTTAAATCCTGGGTTATTTTCAATGCAGCATTGGGTCAAAAAGGGACAAACTCCATTGATGGATTAAATTAACCAGGAAAGTATTTATATATAAGCCATGAATGGGTTCAAACAACAAAAAATAGGTTCATTTAAAACCCAACGGTCGGGTTTGACCCTTTTTGAAAACAAAGTTTTAGAGTGTACAGGACCGCTGACCCCCAGTTAACTTCCTGTTTGTGCTTGGCTAATGTCTAATAATATAAATATGGATATTTTATTTTATTTATGTTTATATTCAATTGTATTATTATTTTCCGGTTCAGGCCTACAGGGTCACATACAAGTGAAAATTTTGAAGAATTTTATTGGCCGCTCTTTTCCATACAGTTACAGTAAATCGGTACTGTGGCTTTTTAATCTTCGATAAGGAGGAATTTATCATTTATAACGGTTTACATCCAGAATCCCAACATCAGATAATGAACTCTTAAAAAATGTCTATGGCATCTGATGAAATTGTCATTTAGATATGAGAGAGAGAGAGAGAGAGAGATTATAATCGCAATGTACCGAGCAGTCAAAAGGTGCATGATACAGGTCTGGTGTTCCCATCATATCCTCTATTTATTGCCTCCATACTTACAGGATTATGGGTAAAATGACATCAGACAGCAGAGTGGACATCCAGCACTACATGCACATCTCTGATGTGTCTCTCTACCACTATATGCTCTCACTATGTAGCTTTAAATCATGATTAATCATGACATATATTGGTATGCAAATCATTTGTCTTATGAGATTTGTTTATTCTGGATAGTTTGATAATGTACAGAAAATAAAAAAGTAAAACGCTACTGCTCTTCACTATCACACTGTAGGTCTATTTCTGTTCTACCATAACTATATTCATAATCTAATGACTATCATGAAACCTATCATACTGATGTAATGCATTAGTAAATTCAGGTGGGGATGTTGCACACCTGCTGAGAGCAAGATTAAAATACCGTTGCCCTTGAGCCCAACTCAAGTGATCAGAGGAAGGGCTGCCAGTAAATTAATTTCGCACAGCCGGTGCTTTAAAACAGTAACCTAACTATTCATAGAACACATCTGACAGTAGGAGAAGCCCCCACCAAGCTTACAGATGATATTTGAGATAGACACTCTAGGTTTTCAGAGTAATTGGTAATAACCCGAATTAAATTAAATGTAAGATGTTATACTGCTTAGAGTTGCGTATGTGAATAAACTAATTAAATTAATTACAGGTATTTGCTATAAAGTAGCACCCAAATTAATTTCTAGGTGTGTTAGTTAACGTCCCCAAGAAATAAAATGTGTCTTCGTAATGTTCATTCAAACTTGGCTTCATATGAGTTCGTAACTATTCTACAAGGTAGTTCATTCGTATAAATTTGTACGATGTGAATGGTATAAAAAAGTATGAAACTTAGAAGGGTACCCATGTCACAACACACATCATGTCACGTGACCACTAAATGCAGCAGCGTTTAGCGTTACTTTTTCTCTATCTATAATGGGAAAATGTTGTTGTGATTGATTGTACGAACAGGTCGACCAAGAAATCGGAGAGATTTCTTTATAAAGACTGCCGAAGTACAGAAAACAATGAATGAATCGCTGCAAATTGCAGAAACAAATGGAATACTGAATCATGGATTTTTGCTAGACATTTCCTATTAGACTCAGCGCAGGTGAGTTGTTTTTGTTGAACCATAGCATAATAGGGTTACCTACCTACTTTCTTTACCCATTTTTGCGTGATTGTAAAGTTTCCCCAGGGTTTTATTTCTTTTAATATTCTAAGCAGATGTATTTCATACAAACTTAAACATTAACATATTGTCAAAAATGTAAACATTTAGAAGAGCAACGTAAATCATGTTAGATTCGGTTCATTAAACCTCTAAACGTGTTTTGCTCCAGTAGAAAATTACATAAAGGTTTGCTTCGTGTATTTCCCCCGATGTTAAAATTGTTGGAAAAAAATATATCAGGAAATGCAATTCCCCAATATTTCAGTGCACAAGGACACCTGGTTCCTAAATAAGTGGTAAGGATCACTGCGGAGTCAAACTGTTTTTGTAAATAATTGAGTGTTTTAGTCCCGGTTTCTTAGTTTCTCCCATTGAAAGCATCCATTTCGATGAGTGTTTTACCACTCAAGAAGGCGTGCTCCAGCATGTTCACGTGGTGTTTAAGTGGAAAAGTGACCTTACTGTATACCCTATATACCGAAGCCCCTCCCCTCAACTTAATATCACTTGTGCAAATGGAATCGTTTAAATTCATGCAATTTAGCCACCTCATAAAATAGTTACGAATTCCTGTGAGGGTGTGTTGTTATTTCAAAATCTAAAATGTACTTTCACTCTGGAGTTTAGGCAGAATCTCTGTTAACTCCTCCCCTCCAGCTGTTACTCTGATGCCAGCTCCATTTCATGAATCCAACGCCTACTTTTCTGGAGGCAGTCTTCTCACAGTAGGAAAAACAAGCACGACCTTATTTTTTTATTTAATATTCAGTTTCATTTGGAAAAACATTAGAATATGGACGTCGATAACAGCTTCCTGTTCACTATTACTTAATGAGATACATAACAGTACAGTAGTCCCTGGGTTTTGTTTTACTTCAGACCCACACAACTATTCCTTAAATGCTCCAATTACTGTAAGCACCGGTCAAAAGGACATGATGCTTTGTTCATTTTGAATAAATGCAAGTAATGGTAAATCCTTCCTGTCTATATGCTGACTACACTGACTTTGTGTTACAGTAGAAAGAGATTATTCAGGGAGATGCTGTTGAGGGCAGTGGTAATTACAGATGAGGCCTTGGTCTCAGTGGGTGGGTCTTGAAAATGACATTTCTAAGTGGGGGGTGTATGAACAAGAAGCCATATTTGACATCTCCAAGATCTGTCTCTAACGGTCCACATCATTGCCTGCAGCAAAACTGTCAAAATCTATTTCGAAAGTGGTTTGTAATCCCATTTCTGGGCTTGAATCAGTACAGACAAATCTGATTTATTATCTGAAGATTCATGTTGTGTAAACTCACCTCAATTGAATTCATACAAAGTGAGGATTTTTGTGGACCATTGTGCTCCACGTGTTGATCAACTGCAACCAGGTTGCAACCAGATTCCTGAGCCAAATCATTGATGGTGGATTCCGGGAAAAATCGATTTTCCACAGAGGATCAGGGGACTTTTAATGTGTCAGTATTGGAATTACATATACAAACAGCAAGAACCAAGAGCTCATCTTGTTACATTTCGCTACACGATGCCCTCATAGATTTGCAAATGTAAGCTCATTCCCAATCCACATATTCCATTGAGGTCCATGGAATTATTAGAGGATGTTTGACTCACGACAGACATGTTTTCTTTAGTAGCAAAGCTGCATCTTTGCCTTGAATGTGATGTTCACTGAGTTTTGTAAAAAGAAAGTTATGACACTTTATAGACTTCACTCACTATCTGAAGTTGATATACTGTACCTACAGCATTAACTTCTGACAATTTACCCAGTAAAAATTACAGTTCAGAGGATTTGGTTTCTGCCAGACTGATCACTGAACACAGTTATTCGATTCTTATTAAGAAATAGACCTCCAGGCCTGATAACCATCACTCTAATCCGGAAATGAAGCAATACCGTAACGCTTTAGTAACATCATCTACCACGCATGCTACTCAGATAGACGTATGACTGCAGGTCTGTATTAGCATACTAAATACTTTATGTGAGACATTAAAGATGCAGTTTAACCACTGAGCTAGTGGACCACCAAATACTGAGTAGGTTCCTTTGGTGGTCCTAAGAAATTTAATCCTCCACTGTGTCCTTTATTGCTTTAGCACTCTCCAGAGAGATGATGTATCCAGGGGTGTCATTTGAGTAATTATTCTTCATTATTATAACTATTATTTGGGGTAAGTTATTAATGATGTTCCCTTGCTTAACTACATGTTTTATTAGGAAACTTTGTGAGACTTTTTACAAATTTGATTCTCTTTCAAAGTGCTAATTTATTGAACATCTGGATGTCCTTTCTTATTATCATCGTCTCAGCTAACAGACTGATAAAATTAGACTCACTAACATTGCTCAACCTAAAATCTGTTGAGGTTTATGCTGTAATTGACCTCATTTATCCTTGTTAGGTGACATCTCATAAATCATCACGATTTGAGTGTTTTTTTCCTAAAGCAACGCATTTAAATGATATCCATTCGTTTAGATAGAGAAACTCAGGTGATGGATGGTGATCAGTCTCGAAAAAATGTATTCAAATAGCAAATTTATATCAGCTTAATATGATCTGCCGTTAAAATGGTATCTCTGACTCGTGATTGCAAACTGTGATGTCTGAGCAAATCTTAGAAAATCTAAGAACCGGAGATTAAGAAAAAGTCTTTATTTCATCTCTGCCTGATCTCGTGGCTGTTAACAAGAAACATTTTAAATATGCAAGAGATCCGTCTTCTTTTGCAAGGTTTCTATGCTATGCATGAACACTTTTATACTTTCAACCAAGTATGTTTCTGACCAAAGTACTTTTATTTACATAAGAGGGAAAGTTTGATATAATTAGTTTTTTTTCTATACTTTTTACACCTCTGCTTATATGTCAGCTCACAGATTTCTTTTATCTGTTAGACTGAAGAAGCATTACAAGTTTTGATTAATTTCAACCATGGCACTGAGATTAGCACAGTGTACTGAAACTCTGTATTGATCCGCGATGACAAAACAGACTCTTCAGGCTCTAATAACAGAGAGAAACGACTGTATTGAACAGAGGTGATAAAATTATTGGTATTGTGACATGAATTGCCCCCATGCACAACGATTTCACATGAATCTGATCATTTATGAAACACTTGCTTGAGCGTGCAGCATCCAGGCACATTATCATCAATTTAAAGCAATAAAGAAGTGATGGATGGATGGAATATCTGTCTGTTGACCTTTATGTCAGCATCTTAAAGAGTAAAGTCCTTCTACAACCAGAGGACTGGGTCGCTTACACAATCTGCGCCAACATTGCTGGATCACAGGTGACCTTGAGTGACACGTGAAGAGTCCAAAGTCATAGTCCTGTAAGGTTTAGATATGTGAAAACTGTAATGTGATAGAAGGTCAGTGATTCTCAGAGCTTAACTGTTCACAAGTAATCAAAAAAATGGGAGGATTCTGATAAGGGCAGTCCAATTATTAAATAATCGCCTCATTGTAATTATTTGACATAATCGCAATAATTTCAGATAACCGCAATTATTATAAATCCAACCGTGACCTGCAGTATTTGGAGCATAATTCATCCACCATCCTTGATCTCCACTCACTTGTACATTCATATGACATTTCCCCATCATTTGAGTATCAGCTTTGGTTTTTGTGTTAAAGAGTTTTTATTAAAGTGATTCCAGACTTGCTGCATCTAGACATTCTTTTCTGTTATAGTCTCTCTAAAGTGAATGTTTTAGTTATTTACAGAATTCACATTTCTTAAGGATATATTTTCTTTATTGAAGGCAGAAGGTGCGCTCATCACATCACAGGGATGCAAAGCATATCTTGCCAGCTTGTTCATACATGTAATATGTTAGTAATATTGCAATAGCTATAGCTGTGATGTGAACTCTTTTTTCCTTACTTGAGAATGATGTTTTAAAGTTATAAGTTAGTTTTTCAATTTTATCGTTATCGTGTGAATGTCCATTAAAGCTGGGTGTATAACTCTCTGTTTACTATTACAATAATTAAAAAGCTATTTTTTCATAATAATCACCAAAGTTCTACTATGCCAGATTTGTCAGACTGGTTTGTTTGTCAGATAACCCTCTCTCCTACTCTCAACAGGTATTGTTCTGCCTTTTGTTGAAACTAGTAACTTTGTATGAGCACTTTTTGTATTATTGCTCCTGTATGACATACCGCTTATTGCTCCCTGAACTCTCTGTAAGTTGCATTGGATAGAAGTGTCTGCTAAATGACTAAATGTAAAATGTAAATGTATTAGCGTACAGCCTTGCAGCTGATATGACGTGAAACGTCCCAGAGTGAGAGGAGAGATGACAATCGGCCTTGTTCTGGAAGTTTGCGGTTATGGTAAGGGGGGGCGTTACATTTCCGCCACACGCTTAAATTGAATTTAGACAGGGCATAGAGGAGCTACAATAATGTACGGTATGTAAAAATAATGAGTTGTTTCCTCATTAAAACATATAAACACGTGGAATTGCACCAAAAACACTAGGTAATAATGTTTTTAATCATGTCATATGACTCCTTAAAAGGTTTTAAGTTAAAACAAACTACAATTTATCTACATGTATGGAATACCAGTTTGAGCTGTGCTCTGTGCTGTTCCGTCAAAAATATATAGAGATTTATATTATTTACTACAAAAACACTATCTACAACACATTTTTTATGTTTTAATATATGTAAACACATCCATTATATGTTTTTGTTGACAGCTTTTGTTTAAGTGACAGCTTACATCTGTAAATCCATCTGTATCTAATAAATTCTGTGTTTTTATTTGCTTGTCTTATTTCGCTCTTATGAAAACTAATAGACTGTGTAACACATTACCATAAGCAATACAGTATTTTATTCAGAACACAGCCCTAGAATGATCCTGAACACTAAAATTGTCATTTTGATCATATCTATGTGTAGATACATTACCGTCTAAAATTGTATTTTTTTAATTAAGATCTGAGCTCAATAGTTCATTGGCTAGTGCCCAGACCATCTGCCACAGTGATGTTTCTCACTTCCGAAACCAGCCGGGCGGTCTCTGCCTCTTCATCTAGTTAACTTAATATGTCAACTCAAGCCTCTCACGGACACACGCTTACACAGGCTGTCACATACTGCACTGTGTGCGAGTGGATGGGGGCACTCCACTGACCTTCAGGGCAGCTCTCAGGCGAAATCAAATGAGCACCGAATTATGAGGCTGGCAGGTTGTTGTAGAGACATTGGAGATTTTTTTCACGAGGTGAAGGCAGTTTGTCAGATTTGGTTTTCTAGCACAGTTTTGTGTTGTGGGATCGTGGGGTTTTGGACTGGAGATACTTGCTTAAAACAGATTGAGAAACGGGGATGCATGTGTTTATTTTGCTTGAGAACATGACAGTGTCTGATCTGGGGAAAGTTAATCCGTGATGTAAATACTGAAATGAGGGGACTAGTGTGCAGAAACCATTATAACTGAATGGAACACGTCCCTTTAGAAGGAGGAGATTGTTATGACGGGGATATTAGAATGTTCAATCACATGAATATGAAGATCCAGATTTACAGCTGTCTGAGTTTTAAACCATTATTAATATAGCTCTCATAACTTTTTCTAAATAGCAACTTCACATAAACCTTGTTTTTTGTAACACAATTATTAGCAACCATGTTTTGACCTGAGTTTGTCCCATAGGCCAATATAAATACAATTTACTGCAGCTAAAAGTTCACAAAATCACAACCTGCACTTTGTTTTATTGGCAACAGGATAGATGTTACCAATAAATACATAATGGTTTTGTTTTAACGCTTGTGAATAAACATTACATTAACTTAATACTCACAGCCCATATTTGGATGGCTTTCAGGATGTGTTTGTTCTTGCCTGTGATCGTCGAGACATAACTGGGTTTAATGTTAATTGAAAGATTTGTGCCGGCAGTAAAGAAGCACTAAAGACCTGCTAGTCGACTGTTAAGTGCCTCTTATGATGCACTATGTCATTATAATGCATCCTGTGTGATAAGATCTAAGGCAGTGATCTCCCACCAGGGGTTCACGTATACTCGAAAGGTTATTTAAGAATTCATGTTTTTCTAGTCTTGTGCCAGGATCATGACAGACCCATGTGTTTAGTATGTGAGAGAGACATGGGATTGTTTATGATGGAGTGCCATGCAGTCTCTCTGGTCTCGTCTTCGACCCCGCCCTCTCTTCTTATTATTGATTGTTTAGGATTTCATCCACCCCCTCTGTTCCCCTCGTGATTTTGTTCCCTTTATTATGCCCTTGTGTTTTCTGTCCTGTGTGAGTTTGTTATGTTCCATGTCTGTAAAGACTTCATGTTCTGTTCCTCTACCGAGGTCTGTATAGATTAGTATAGTATAGTATAGTATAGTATAGTATAGTATAGTATAGTATAGTATAGTATACTGCCCTACAAAGTCAAAGTGCAGTAACTCTACAAACACAGAAAATGTTCACACCACGCCTAGAAAAGGTATGACTTGAGTAAAGGTGTACCTCACCATCTTACAGCAAAAACACACTATTTCATGCTCTCAATTTTACATTTGAATACTTTCTTGCAACTGGCGTTAGGTTTAGGGGTGGGGCTTCAGTATTGCTCTTTTCTAGTAATCATACGTCTTTGTTCATTTCAATTGGCCAACTTGTAAAACAGTAGAATTTCCTGTGAGATCAAGCACACGATATCACTCCCCAACCCATTTCAACAGAAGGAGGTATTTTTTGAAGTGCTGAAGATAAAATCACCAAAATGTGATGCTGAACGAACCGTAAATGTCGTCTTTGATAAGATCTGAACATTTGCCGGCAGCTAGATTGACCCACACCATGATAAGATACACTGGACCCATATTGTATATTTCAGGTGTATGTGTGTTCATTCTCAGCTAGATATGGTACCAATATTACCTGAAGGAAGACAGCTCTGAAATCAAAAAGAGAACTGATAAAGAAGGATAGAGAGAAGTGTGAGGGTGAAAGAGATGTAACAATCTCAGAATTGAGCTGGGACAGCACCTTTACCTTGTCTATTCTGCTACTCAAACTGTAAAGATTTTGATATCCTCTGAGATGCTTCTAACCTAAGAGCCTCAAACTGAAGCTGAAACATACAAACAACACTTAATTCTGTTTGGAAGGGGTATTTTTACATGAAGTTATATGTATTTAAGAAAGAGCCTAAAGCACAAACGATGAGGAAGGTTCCGTTGCCGAGAAGTGCAAAACAAAACAACACGTTGCAAAACTAAAAACAAAAGAAAAAATCCAAAATGAAATCAAAAACAAGTCAGAAAACAAAACGGCAAGTCAGAAAACACAACAAAAATTCAGTCAAACCGGAAAAGGTTGGTATTTTGTTGGAATGGGATAGCTACTGCTGATTGGATGAAGCTTCTGTCAATCAAGATATCCAGGATGCTCGAAGTTACTATGAGGAAGGACATGCATGTGATACAGCACATATTTATTGATTAACGTTTAACAGTCTCATTTAGCTAAAAAAGTTGAAACGGGCTCATCTTGAATTACGAGTAGATGCATGTCTGTTTCACACTACATGCAAAAAATACCTACATTTTCCGGTTTGAATGATTTGTTGTACAGTTCATTCATACAAAAAAATATTTTAAATATGATTTTCTGGCTTATTTCAGGTAAGACATGAAAAGTAAAACTGAATAAAGTTATTATTCAGTGGTGGCGCTAGGGAGGGCGTGTTGGGGCTATGGGCCCATCAGAAACTGTTTAGCCCCGGCAAAGCACCCCAAGGATTTCCTAATATCTTTTGTGGATTTTCTATTTACACTGACTAAACTGTTAGGCCCCCTCTTGGCACACCCCCGGAAAAACGTCCTAGCGCTGCCCATGTTATTCTTCCACGGTTAAAAGCATGAGGGAATCTTCCTTTAGTTCTCAGTGTTCAGGTTTGTTTTTCTGAAGTGCTCTTCAAATGGCAGAACAATTTGTGTTGCCTCAAATGTTTCAACACATCAAAAGGAAATATAATTTCTATTGTATCTGAAGTGCAATTCCAAGACTCTAGAGTTCCGCAGACCTTGTTGTGCTGGCCTACGACTTTTTTCTCATGCATTATTCTGAAGATTTGGTACCCTAGTGCCCGCTGTGCCCCACAAAAGAACTAGAGTGCAGTAAGTAGGTCAGCCCAGTCCAGCTGGCAGACCCTGGGGCAGATTTAAAGTTTCTAAGCAGGCATCAAACATGACTCGTCACACACCTGGAGTTGTTCAAAAGCATTAGTATCACCGTACAGCTCTGGGCTGCACACTACACACTCTGGGCTGTTATCACGACACACAGCCTATAATAAAATACTGCCAGTACTGCTGAGACAGTAGAGACGTTTGCTACTCTATACACTCTTAAAAATAAAGGTGCTTAAAAGCTTGCCACAGAAAAACTTGGGTTCCACAAAGAACCATTCAGTCAAAGGTTCTTTAAAGAATCTCTTTCTTACCTTTTCATAATCTGAAGAACTTTTTTTGCCACAAAGAACTTTTTGTGAAACAGAAAGGTTCTTTGAATGTTAAAGGTTCTTTATGGATCCACTGGAACAAAAAATAGGCCATTCCTCGATTTAATGGCTTAAAACTATACAAATAGATAGTGACTATTTAATATAAATGCGTGGAAGTCTCTACTGAATGCATACATTTAAATGTATAAATACCGCAATATGAAGCGTTTGCAATTAATGCGGACAAACGACTGTTAAACTAATAAACATTTGAACTGATATTTCCCAAATTTCCAGTCTGAATTTGGTAATTATAAGAGTTTGGTTTTGTGTTGCTAAGTGAAAAATATATATTTTGGCAAACAGTTGCCTGTTTTTTATCAAGTAACATTTAATAAGAAACAGGCCAGACTATTTCGGGGGGGGGGTTGGGTTTGGGCGAGGGTGCATGCAATCTTCCATCTTTTTTGTCCTGGGGTGATCAAATGTCTGATGAAGCACATGTTAATGCTCAGTAGTACACACTTATGGTTCTTTAATGTATTTGCATTGAACTAAAATGCATTTATTTTCAATGCGCATACAGTATATGCGGCTGAAACGGGTAGCCTAATGCATCCCAAATTTTTCAACATTAACATTTTTATATAACATTATATTCATTATGGCCTTTACAAAAATGTGTTTTTGAGGAGGTGGGGTAGTGAACAATGGTCCCCTGTGACGCAGCCTAAGCTTTTGTCCTCAATGGCATTTTTTCCTTACATAACTTTTACTTTTATACTTCATGTAGTTTTGAAACCAGTACTTTTGCACTTTTACTTGAGTAAAAAGCTTGAGTCTATCTATACTTCTACTTGAGTAATGAATGTGAATACTTTTGACACCTCTGGTCCTCCACAATAATAATCGGTATACAGTCCTTGGCTATCGATCTGGCAATTGTGTCTGTCAGCTTTTCAGACGTAGACTTACTTCATGCCCTGCGTTCGGTGAGGGTGGTCTGACACATGCCAGGCTTAACATCTGAAGTTGAAGTCCTAACAAATGAATGCTTGGCGTTAAGATGACACTTAAGGCTTGAGTTGCTTCGGTGAAACGAAAAGTCCTTCCTGTAGTGTGAGCACACCACAACATTTCTGTTTACTGTTCCATCTTTGTTTTTTTATTCTCGAACTGTCCATCCAGAGGGCCAACGGGTTCTTCGTACACCTCCATCTCCATCGTGTTAGCCATGCTGGTTACGCGTCAAGAAATAAAAAAGGCGGGGTTTGAATTGTGGTTATAACATGGTGGGAATGCGTTAAAAAAATGATCGTCGTTAAATCCAGAAATGAATATCCCGTGTTGACGCGTACAGTTTGACAGCCGTAATTTTTAACAGAAATTATAGCCATTCAACAGTATAATTGAGAGCTATCATGTCTAATATGTAGGAAATATAAAGAAATTGAATTACGTTTTTAAACACTTTACAGTCGTTAATGCTAAAAGAATTAAAGCTACAAATCACATTGAATTAATTTGACTGATCGGTGCAGCTTCTGCAGTAATGCGGTCGCTGTACCGGTCTGTCGTGGTGAAGAAGGAGCTGAGCCGCAAGGCGAAGCTCTCGATTTACCGGTCAATCTACGTTCCTACTCTCACCTATGGTCATGAGCTGTGGGTCATGACCGAAAGGACAAGATCACGGATACAGGCGGCTGAAATGAGCTTTCTCCGCAGGGTGGCTGGGCGATCCCTTAGAGATAGGGTGAGAAGCTCGGTCACTCGGGAGGAGCTCAGAGTAGATCCGCTGCTCCTCCACATCGAGAGGGGTCAACTGAGGTGGCTTGGGCATCTTTTCCGGATGCCCCCTGGACGCCTTCCCGGGAAGGTGTTCCGGGCATGTCCCACCGGGAGAAGACCCCGGGGAAGACCTAGGACACGCTGGAGGGACTATGTCTCCCGGCTGGCCTGGGAACGCCTCGGTGTCCCCCCAGAAGAGCTGGAGGAAGTGTCTAGGGAGAGGGAAGTCTGGGCATCCCTGCTTAGATTGCTGCCCCCGCGACCCGGCCCCGGATAAGCGGAAGAAAATGGATGGATGGATGGATCACATTGAATTGCTCTTTTCGGTTGTTCTTTGATTAACATTAGTGACAGGAGTCACAGCAGCAGGTTTAAGAATAAGGCCCCTTTATTTTTTTCAGGAGTTTTGGCATTCATTTAGGATTTTATTTGACACGTTGAAATTGGTGCTTACGCTAGACAAAACAAGCTTTCTGGCGTAATTTTGTGTGTTTTTACTCAGTCAAGCACCAAAAAGAACTTAAAACTGGTGAGCTGTCTGACAGAGAATTACTGAAGCAGCCTTTTGTCCGTAACTGTGTACACCAGACGGCACCGCGTCAAAGCAACTCTTTCAAATTACGCATAAAAGGCCTTTACATGTATGAGAGCGTGATTATATAATGTAACGCCATAAGGATGACAAAATAAACAGATGGTGCGTTTATTGCGTTAAATATTTAAACGCGTTAATTTGAAAAAAAATCGTTAAAAAAAATTCACGTCAATTTAAACTTGTTTTCTTTGCAGTATTTGAAGTCTATTATTTTGACCTGTTTCTCCAGTTTTCATTTTCTGCAAATGCATGCAAAAACAAAGTTTGAATTTGAAATTTGGAAGCATAATTGTTATTAGTGAACAAAAACGATAATTTACACATACCTATAAATTGTAAATTCGGAAAAAAAATTATGTTTCTTTGAAATGAAAAGAAAACACTGCAAAGTGGATAAAGATTAGCTCGGTGCTCCAACAAGCAGATATTGAGAGACTATTTAATTGCAAAGGTGTGTTCAGAGCTCAGTTTGGGATCTCAAAACGTAAGCCAAATATACTGTAAACACAGAAATGAGCAAATAGTTTTGCAGGTATAAAATCGTTTAGCAATAATCCAAATTTAAATATTTTTTGTATATGACATATGCATGACTAAACGGCAAGGTTATGAGTTAAATTCCCAGGGAATGCACGCACTTATAAAATATAAAATTGATTCACTTGTGATAGAAGCATCTGACAAATACATAAATGTAATGAAACTAACACTAAAGATCACAGAGAATATCAGATTGTTGCGTTCATGTGGAATCTAACAAGTGCATTTAGTGATGCATGCAATCAACTGCAATCTTCACTTTAAAGTCTGAACATATTTTGCAATTATTGAGCAAATCATATACAATGATCGTGTCCTTCTGTGATTTTTTTCTTTCGTGGAACACATGAGATATTTTAAGAAATTTCTTAGTGGTTTTGTGTTCAAACAATAGGATCAATGCGGGTCAATGTTGTTTGGTTACCAACATTCTTCAAAAGATCTTCTTTTGGGTTCTGCAGGAGAAAGTAAGTCCTACAGGTTTGTAATGACATAGGCGTGAGCGAATGACGAAGGAATTAAAATTCCTTGATCCCTGAAAGCACAATGAAAGGGATTTAAGAGAACTGGTTGAAAACACAGCTGCTCTTATTATTGACACCTAAAAAATACTAAAAATGAAAGACTTTGTTTCATAATTTATTGAGCATCTTTCCCAAAACTGCCTTATATTGTGTAAACATTAATAAATGAAAAGGAAACATGCTGTCGGTAACCCCAGCAGATCAGTTTTTGCCTTCAAACCAAAACAACGGTGCGTGACTTCATCTAAAATTGCAGGACAGAAAACATGGGAGATCTGCTCAAACGTTATAAAATATACTGTACTATGGTTTTCAATTAAGTCATTATATATTTAATACATATAAAAACATAGCATGAATGTTAGAATGAGATAGCATGTCCCTTAAAGGGCCAGTTCACCCAAAAAACGAAAATTCTGTCATCATTAATCTTTAACCTTCAGATTGTTCCAAACATATATACATTTCTTTGTTCTGCTAAACATAAAGAGAGAAATGTGGAAAGATGTCAGTAACCAAACAGATCTTATCCCCTATTGAATCTCATAGTATTTATTTTCCCTACCAGTAACTGGGGTATGAGATCTGTTTGGTGACATTCTTCCAAATATCCTCCTTTGTGTTTAGCAGAACAAAGAAATGTATACAGGTTTGAAACAATCTGAGGGGGAGTAGATGATGACAGAATTTTCATATTTTGGTGAACTGTCCCTTTAAAGCTGAGTTCAAGCTTGGAGGAGCACAAACTGATTAATGTGGTTGACAGAGAGCTGTTTGTCAGTCAGATAATCGTCTCATGTTCATACCGAAGGTCTGGAACTTATCGCCGCTTTCTTTGGCCTAGGCCCGCCCAAAAGGCCCTATGACTGAGAGGTAAAGCAACCAATCACTTTTTGTTTTGTTCCGCCTCATGTTTAGAGGCGTGAAAATGTCCATGCAGTAACAGACCGGTGTACATTCACAAACGTGTCTAAAGTTGACAGCTACAAAATGATCATAAGTTTAGGCAGTGAACCTCACATGCTTTTAAGACCTAAGCATTTAGTCGTTTGTTTTTGAATTATAATAGCAACCGTTGTAAACACGACAGCTTATTGATCAGACGGCTTCGTGTTGTTTCCAGGCGGACCGTTAAAGAACGTGACACGCAGAAATCCTGTGAAATTCAACCAATCAAATGACGACTTCAAACATGCTGAAGTGTTTCCAGAAAAGTGTGCCTTATACATCAGACGTTTAGACCACGGTGCGAGTGCGAGACTACTCAGATAACATCTTTTCTCTCACACAACATCACAGAGATTTTAATTAAAGCTGGCAAGACATGAATAAAAATAAATATATACTGTACGCTGGCCTCATTTCACAGAGCCATGTGCAATTACGTATGACATTATTACTTTTCATCTTGTGTTTTGCTAACCTGATAAGCTTGATCTGTTCAACACACAATTTAGAGGTGAGAGGAAATGAATCTGGCTCTCGTAAGGAATACAGGAACGTGCATATCCTGCAGGTATAAAACAAAATCACATTTGATTTATATAATCCTAAATTTGTTTGTGCATCTATTCTTAAATGTGTTTATATTAAAGGTTGCTGGAAATAATTTAGACTGATCTTCAAATAAGTGTCTGAAAACAAAACAAAAATGGCTTTTCTATTACCTTCTGCTCTTTTGGATTTTTATCATGAACATGTCCAGACGAAAATTAGAAATAAATCCTTGTCCAGAGAGAATGGCATGAAAAAGCTCTGAAGATCAGTGTCTTGCTTTTGGGAACTCGATCAAACCATATGAATGAGTCAAGGACGAGATTCAAATAAACCATAGGAGCGACACTGAGGGCACGTTGGTAGTTTGGAACAGTGTGATTCACAACATGATGAAATTTTGAAGCCCTTTGTGAGAATGGATGCTTTGCATTTAATACTCTTTCAAGGCAACATTATACATAAAGTAAAACTTTCTAGAAGCGTAAGACTGTTTTAAATGGGAGCTGATATTTGCAAGGTCATAAGCCTCTTCTTTCTTTGGAGCATAAAGAAACTTTAAGGCATTCGTCGTGTGCATAATACATAATAAAATCCATCAACATTTTCTTCATCAAGATATGAAACTTCACTCAGATACTCGATCACACACAGAGGAAAGGGTTCAATGCCTTTTAGCCGTAAACCGCATATTGAACAAATCAATAATTTAGAAATAATAATGTTTAATTTGAGTTCACTGATCAATTAAACAATTCAACTTGACCTTGTTATTTAATCTAAAGCAGTGATTATCAAACCTTTTCATTGTAAAGCCCCCTTTGTGTAGAATGCAGCGCTTTGCGCCCCCCAAACCCCCCCAAATAAAAACGTATAATCTTAAACTTCCAATTTCAATTGAACCAAAAACATATTCAGTTATATCATTCTGGAACGTCAATACTTGTGATGTTTGTTTGCATAAAGTCTAATTTTCTATATTTCACAATGGCACAAACTCTGTGGCGCCCCTGGATCCATCTCGGCGCCCCCAGTTTGAGAACCACTGGTTAAAAGCAAACAGCAGTTTTGTATTTTTACTAAGGAAAATAACACATCAGATTCAATTTTTCTTTACAAAAATTGAAAGCTTTTTAAGTTATACTGAAGAAAGTTTAAATAAGCAAAAGATTTGCATAGCACAATACTGCATTTTAAATGCGTGACTCCTTCTGAAAATTGCAGTGTTGTTCTCCATACACATGGACGCAAATTAATCCTCTAATGCAATTGTTCACCAGGGTTCCAATATCTGTAACAGCATTTAAAAGAAAACAGCAAGTATGTTTAGTATTTGAAACACGACATGATAACAGGTTCTTTGATTAGGAGTACAGATGTACTTTAATTAAGGCTGTATGAGTCTCTGGTGCTCTTGAGGGATTTTGCTCCTCACTTTCTGAATGGATCTGAATGGAGGATTAGTAATTCGCAAGAGATGCTGAATCTGCTATACTGCTGATTGCTCAGAACCGTCTCTCCATTTACGAGAGAGTGAAAGAAATTGAGCTTTAACCATTCTACTGCTTCTTTAGATTGGAATCAATCAGGAGAACACATGTTATTTCTGCCAGTGGATCAAACAGAAAAGATTTCAGATACTGTGAATTAGAGAGATTAGTGATGTTTAAAAGTCCATTCGCACTTTGGATCATTTAGAAGCTGGAGACAATTAGAGATTTTTTGTGTATATTATTTACATTGAAAAGCTTTTTGAAGAGCCTTTCCTTAGAATGATTTTTAGATGCGTGTAAGACTAAATATAAAATCATTGATCTATTAATCTATGTAATTTCCAATCACTTTGGATCATTTAGAAGCTAGAGACAATTTGAGATTTTTTGTGTATATTATTTACATTGAAATGGCTTTTAAAACTCCTTTCCTTAGAACCCTGTTTAGATGCGTGTGTTACAAAATATACAATTATTGATCTATCAATCTATGTAATTTCCATGTAAAAGTGGGGAATATAAATGCTTCTGAGACTACCAAAGATATAAAATACAAAAGTTCAAAAATTATTGCAAAGCTGTGTACGTCACAAATATTGTAGCTGAGTACTGTGCTTTTAAAACGAAGTGTGTTTTTGAAAAACATGCTGGCGTTAATCTTAAGTATAGGAAAAAGTGACATTTCAACAGCAAATTGCATTGCCCCTATGGGTTTACGTTCTACCAATTGTAATGCAGTGTAAAAAGGTTGCATTGCATGCGGTGAACTACAAATGAGAGTAGAGAGAATAAGATTTTGCTATTAAATGTCCTGCTAATACATATCCTGCTGTTCTCTTATAAACAACACACCTCCGTCTAATACCTTTTTACACTGAATATGGATTCTGCTCTAGGGACGCCATTGATTCAATGCTGGAATCATTGGAAACAAAACAAAACAATTGTTCTTATTTCAGTGTCTTAAACAGCTTTGTGATTAACGTTAGTTTTTGTGAATTTGAAAGTATATTGAGTTTATGAGATTGTTTTTGTCTGCCTGTCTGTCTGTCGGAGCTGACCTCTGAATAATGCTCTTCTCATCTGTCAGTCTGTCAGGGGAAAGAAAGGAGGATTAACTGTAGCTAATGAAGCTGTCAGCATCGTGAGCTAATTTCCATCTTTCACACTTCCAACTCAACTAATGAATTAGACAGAGCAAATGCGCCAGATGCTGCACCCTGATTGGACCAGAGGCAAAAATGGGAAAGACGGGATTAGTCTTGTTGGTGGCCAAATGTATAGCCTAGTTTGTGCTTATAACCAGTTCAATACACTCTGTGGTTTTAAATCAGACTTCTAGATATTGTAAGATATATCAAATTAAATATGAATATATAACACAATAATAATCTCTTTCAAAGCTAAAGACAAATTAAGGAGAGTACACTTGCAGTGAAATCAAATACGTTTATTGGGACCATGATCTCATGATTCCAAGACCATTCAGTTAAATATTCCCTTTTAAACCACTTGCCTTCTATCAAAAAATTATGTTTCTGTCATCTTCTGTTTCTGTGGGTCAGGCTTAATGTTGTGAACTTTACAGTACTTGCCCTCATTATTTCTGCTTTCAGCTATATGTTAGATAATGGTACTGTATATTCTTTCAATACAAATTAATTAAAAATTACACCACATATCTTTAAAAATGTCTGTCTTGTATAAAGTTATTTTAATGTATGGACATAGGGTATTTTAAACATTAATGTGTGCCATCAGTAACATTTCACCCTGTAGTGTTGATTTCACCTGCTGCGAAGTTGATTGCATCGTCGGCGGCGGCTAGTTTGTATCCTCTGACACTTGCTTCACCTCACATTTGTACCTGGTCTTAATATTAGTGTATTTTACTATCGTTACCTTTCACTGTCGTTGCCGAATTATTTATAACTTTATTTTCTAAACCTATATTAATTGAAGCGTAACGCCGCTAGCATATTAGCGTGTTAGCTTGCTTGCCTTCTGTTTACACTGTGGAATATCATCTCCCCCTATTTGTCTTGTGTGCTAACTGTTTCTCTTTTTAAGCGTTTATACTAAGACTCATCAAGCAACCTTGGTAAGTTAGGATAGCACTTCATACCCGGTGAGTCATGGCTTCTATTCCTATTGTTGTTATTTGCACCTCATGTCATATGTTTAGCTTAGCCTTCTCTGTCAGCGGCGAGGGTTTTACATGTGATAATTGCAGGGAAGTAGGTAGGCTGACGGAGAAGATCTTAGAATTAGAGTCTCGCATCCAATCTTTATTTGAGGATAGTAAGAGTGTTAGGACCGTAGAAAACATTTTGGATGCGAGCAATGTTAGCGCACACAGCTCGGTTCCGGTTGAAAATCCCATGCAGCTGGGAAACTTTGTGACGGTGAGATGGCATAGTCGCAAGACAAAACATCACTCAAACGTTCCGATTAAAGTCTCGAACAGGTTTGCCCCGCTCAGTGACGCACTGACTGAGAAACCTGTTGAAAGTGCTCTAGTGATCGGTGATTCTATTGTCCGGAACGTTAACATAGAGGCACCAGCCACCGTAGTCAAATGTTTACCGGGAGCCAGAGCGTCTGACATCAAGTCAAATTTAAATGTGCTGGCTAAGACTAATCGTAAATTCAGTAAAATTGTTATTCACATCGGCACAAATGATGTTAGACTCCGTCAATCAGAGATCACTAAAGATAATATTAAAGAGGTGTGTGAGCTCGCAAAAAAAAGTCAGACACTGTAATATTCTCTGACCCCCTCACTGCCTACCGCGGTGATGAGATTTATAGCAGAGTATCATCACTAAATGGCTGGTTGTCTGAGTGGTGCCTGCAGAATAATATAGATTTTAAAAATAACTGGAAGAGTTTTGAGGGCAGACCTGACCTGTTGAAACGAGATGGTCTCCATCCCTCCTGGGATGGGGTTTCCCTCCTCTCTAGAATTTTGGCACACAGTCTTAATAATGCTAAAGTCTGACTACCTAGGGCCCAGGTCGGGAAGGAGACAGAATGGCTTAACCAACTGTCTGCTTGCCGTCTCGCGTCACAGAATACACAAAATATACAACATGTAATAATCCCTTCTTACAAACAACATAAAATAGAGACTGTGTCTGTCCCCCGGATTAGCAAACATAAGATATTGCGTAAACCTCTTGAAAGTAATTTAATAAACGTCAAACTAAACAAACTTAAACAAAATACAGATAATCAACTGTTACGACTCGGATTGCTTAATATTTAATCTCTCTCAAATAAAGCACATATTGTTATCGATATGATAACCGATCATAAAATAGACATGCTTGTTTGACAGAAACATGGCTCAAGCCAGATGATTATATTACTCTAAATGAATCCGTTCCCCAAGATTATTACTATAAACACGAGCCTCGTCTGAAAGGTAGAGGGGGAGATGTCGCTGCACTTTACAATAATTCTTTTATCATCTCTCAGAAGTCTAATTTTAAATACAATTCTTTTGAAGTCATGGTACTTCACGTATCGACACCTAATACTAGGGACAAAACATTTTTTTAATTTATTCTAGCTATTGTATATAGGCCTCCAGGGCACCACACAGATTTTATTAAAGATTTTGGTGGGTTCTTATCAGAACTAGTACTGTCCGCAGATAGAGTCCTTGTCGTCGGTGACTTTAATATCCATGTAGACAATGATACAGATGCCTTGGGCATGGCTTTCAAAGACACTCTTAACTCCATGGGCATTAGTCAACATGTGTCAGGACCCACTCACCTTCGTAATCATACTTTAGATTTAATACTTTCTTAATGTATAAATGTGGACGATGTTAAAATCGTTCAGCAGAGTGAAGACATTTCGGATCTGATATTATGTTTGCTTCACTGGCCTACGTCTGCAAATCAAACTCCTTGTTACAAATATGGTAGAACGATTATTTCAACTACCAAAGAGGCGTTTCTCGATAATCTGCCTGATTTGTCTAAAATATCTAGCATGAGTAAAAACGTTGACGGTTTTGACACTACTATTGAAAATTTTAACTCTACCTTCTCGGAAATATTAGACATAGTTGCTCCTCTGCGTTTAAAGAAAATAAAAAATAGCAGCCCAACACAGTGGTATAATGAACACACTCAGACTCTAAAGAAAGCGTCCCGGAAAATGGAGCGCAACTTTAAGAAAACTAATTTAGAGGTATTTCGTATAGCATGGAAGGATAGTACTCGAAAATACAGGAATGCCATAAAAACGTCTAGATCCGCCTACTTTTCATCACTAATAGAGGAAAACCATCACAACCCTAGGTTTTTATTTAACACCGTGGCTAAATTAACAAAAAATAAGTCGTCGGCGACGTCAGATTCTGATTATCAGCATAACAGTGATGAATTTATGAACTACTTCACTAGTAAAATCCAAGATATAAGAGAAAAAATTATAACAATGCATCCTGAAGTGAAACCCGCTGAACAAACTAACTACAGCACCCCTAAGGAGAAATTGCAATTATTTTCTATAGTAGATCACGATGAACTGTCTAAAATCATTAGATCATCTAAATCAACAACATGCATGCTAGACCCTATACCTACAAAACTACTGAAAGAAATGCTCCCAGAAATTATAGATCCTCTTCTTAGTTTTATTAACTCATCTCTGACATTAGGACATGTGCCTAAAGCATTTGAGGTGGCTGTTATAAGGCCTCTTTTAAAAAACCCAAACTCGACCCTAAAGAACTAGGGAATTACAGGCCTATATCGAATTTACCTTTTATATCTAAAGTTCAGGAAAAAGTAGTTTCAACTCAATTATGCTCCTTCCTCCAAAGGAATGACATTAATGATGAATTCCAGTCTGGATTTCGAGCATGTCACAGTACAGAGACTGCTTTGATCAGAGTTACAAATGATCTGCTTTTAGCGTCTGACCGTGGCTGTATTTCGTTATTGGTGCTGCTAGACCTCAGTGCTGCATTTGACACCATTGACCACAGCATAATTCTACATAGACTCGAAAATTACGTCGGCATTAACGGAATAGCATTGAAATGGTTTAAGTCTTATTTATCCGACAGTTTTCAATTTGTAGCAATAAACAATGAGGTGTCCCGCAAATCACAAGTCCAGTATGGTGTACCACAGGTCTCAGTCTTGGGGCCTCTGCTCTTCGCATTATACATGCTACCTCTAGGAGATATAATAAAGCAACACGGAATTAGCTTTCACTGTTATGCTGATGATACTCAACTTTATATTTCCTCGAAGCCTCATGAAACCCAGCAGTTTCATCGAATAAAGGAATGCATAGTCGACTTAAAAATGTGGATGAGTAACAATTTTTTACTACTAAACTCGGACAAAACAGAAGTGTTACTTACTGGACCGAAAACCGCTATACGTAACAACCAAGAATACTGCTTAACGATTGACGGATGCTCCATAAAATCCTCGTCATCAGCTAAGAATCTTGGCGTTGTATTAGATAGTACTCTGTCATTTGAAAGCCATGTCGCCAACACCTGTAAAATTGCATTTTTCCATTTTAAGAATATATCTAAACTACGTCATATGCTGTCACTGTCAGATGCAGAGAAATTAATTAATGCCTTCATGACATCAAGACTAGATTACTGTAATGCACTTCTAGGTGGTTGCCCTGCAGACCTATTACAAAAACTGCAACTGGTTCAAAACGCGGCAGCTCGAGTTCTTACACGTACAAAAAAGTATGAGCATATAACCCCGGTTCTGTCAACCTTGCACTGGTTACCTATAAAGCATCGCATTAACTTTAAGATCTTGCTTATTACCTATAAAGCCCTACATGGTCTAGCGCCGCAGTATTTTTTAATTAACTTCTATTGTATTACAGTCCTCCACGTGCATTACGCTCTCAGGCGTCCTGTCAGTTGGTAATACCTAGAATTTCAAAATCAAGTGCAGGTGGTAGATCCTTTTCTTATCTAGCGCCTAAACTTTGGAATATTCTTCCCTGCACTGTCAGCCAGTCTTGTCTCTTTGTTCCAAGGTTACCGCAGGATGCAGTTCATGCCCAGACCTGATGGCAGAGCTGAGAATGGGAAGCGGTGACCTGACAAGAGCTAAGAGGACAGAGCTGGATAAAACTTTGATTTTCCTACAACATTTCAAATGCTATTAGATTGTTAATGATAATCTTAAACCTATCATTTTTTATTTTTATTTAGCCTTGTTGTGCAAGCACTGTTGAGCTTGTGCAGAGGCAGCAGCTTTTGCCACAGGGGAACTGGAATCCCCTGGTTGGGCCTGGGTTCTCCTGAGTTTTTTTTTCTCGATGGGAGTTTTGGGTTCCTCACCACCGTTTGCATATTGTTTTGCACTATCTGCCTGGCCGGGGGGGCTGCTTTAGAATTCAGAAATTAGACATAATTAATATTGCATATAAGAATTTATAGTCCGTTTAATATTTGACCTGTGGTTCTCTCTCCTTTATCGCCAATGTGTGTTTGTTTGTGTGTGCTTGTGTGTGTTTGTGAGAGTGTGTTTGTGTCCGTGTGCGTCTATGTCAATGTGTGTAAGTATGTTTGCAAATTGTTTGTGTGGAGCATTTGTATGTCTGTCTTTTGTTGTTTTCACCTTTTTCTTGTTTTTACAGGTGTATGCTTTTAGTTGTTTTACTTATATTTAATGTGTCGTATGTACAGCTGCTTTGTAACAATGAAAATTGTAAAAAGCGCTATATAAATAAAGTAGAGTTGAGTAGTGTTATTCATTTTGCATTATAGTTGTGATTCCTATAGCAGCGCAACTACACAAAGTGATTACATATGATAACATGTCTTTGGTTTGTATTTCACAGTACTTACTAATATAATTACAGTGTGACTTAAAGACTATAATGTAATGTGTGACAATTTTAATGGATGGTGTAAAGTGTTTTGGTGTGTGGGTGTCATGATTCCGCTATCATGTCATGTTTATTCTTATTCTTGCAGCGGAGTCATCGCTAAGTCTAGGGTTTTGTGTGAGAAGGACATGGCAATGCTTAGATATTGGCTGTCATGCGCCTTCTCGTGTCTCGTCTATAGCCCCGTCCCTCTCGTCTCCTCGTTAGCTTCCCTTGAGTGTTTTATTATCCACACCTGCCTATTGTAATTATCCTTTGTTCGTCTCCCTATTTAATACTCTGGTATTCTCTGTCTTGTGCTCGTTTGTTACTCGTAACTTTGTTATCTGCTTGCTTGTCTGAACTCTTGTACCAAGGAATTATCCATACGCTGTGTCCCAGCGTTCAATTCCAGCGTCCTATTCCTGTTTTGCGATCCTTGTTGATTTTGTTGTAGTTGGTTTTCCCTCCGTGAGTTTTACGTTCCTGTTTGGCAGTCTTTGTTTAACCCATGTATTTTACCCCATTGTGGGTTTTTGTTTTGTGTTTTGGTGTCCATTTAATATAAAAGTATTTTTGTTTTACCTCACCACCGTCTGCTTGCATTTGGGTTCTATCACCACACATTTCGTGACAGTGGGTTGTCTGCCGTGGGCTAAAATATGTACGGTTTTACGCTTTGACTTTCTTTTCAAATTGGTAAATAAAAAGCAGTTACATTTAATCTCCATTAAGTTGACCAGGGGAGTGCCAATAGAATAATGAATCAGAATATGTGACCCTGGACCACAAAACCACTCATCTGTCACAGGGGGGTAATTGTAGCAATAGCCAAAAATACATTATATGGGTCAAAATTATAGATTTTTCATTTATGGCAAAAATTAATAGGATATTAAGATCATCTTCCATGAAGTTATTGTGTGAATTTCCTATCGTAAATATATCAAAACTTGATTTTTTGAGTGGGTGCAGCAAAACGCATACAAACTTAACTCGCTTCTGCCGCTCTTTGGGAATTTCCGGGTCAAGTTTGGCATTTATGTAAACTTTGAATTTCTGCTTTCGGGTTCTACTCTTCACAAGGTCATACAGCGGTAAGCCAATAGAGAGCGTTAAGACAAATCTGTTTCTTTTTAGTAAAGGCCTGCTACAGCACTTCAGATAAACAATAAGACAATTCTCTCTTTTTTTATATTTTGATTCAGGATTTTCAAATAGTTTTATACCGGCCAAATATCGTCCAATCACTTACATTAATAGAAATATTATTGATAGCTTTCAGTTGATGTATAAATCAAAATGTTGGCTCAAAATTGACCCCCGACTGGTCTTGTGGTCCAAGTACAGATTTGATTTAAAAGCGGATAAATAATGCATAAATCTATTAACCAGTGGTAAATATAAAGTGGTTTCAGAATATAAATATGAATTTACCATCAACTCTGCCAGTGCTCACAAGCTGTCAGTCATTCAATGGTTGAACGGTAAATGGATAAAGACATTCATAAACACACTTTCATCTGCAACTTCACAGACCTGCAGTTGTTCTCTGCAAGTGTAATTAGAGTCATGTAGGAACCTTAATATGCTTTTAGAATATAATAGATAGTACTAATTACCTTCACAACAGACTTAAGCATGAACAGACTTCATGCTTTAAATTGGCATTTTATGGGGATACAGTATACGCGTGTGTATGCACTGCTTTGGCTCAGGCTACTTATAAGAGACAGATTTTTAGAAATACAGTTTCAGAAAGATATTCTTCAAAAATATAGTAAAACAAACCAGCTTGTCAGAAGAAATTATTTTCAGATTTAGGAAATATTTCTTCTAAGAACATTTGGGACATCCGGTCACAGTTCTGCTGTTTTATTTTGGTTTAGTTCTGTGTTCACGTTTTGCCTGTGTCCCTCATCAGTTCCCTTAGTAGTTAATAAGTTCACACCTGTTCAGCCTGATTATGTTCTCCCAATGTATAACAAGGCAGATTTTATCACAGATATTGCAAAACATTCTGATCTTTCTCTTTTAGCACTTACTGAAACCTGGATCAAACCAGAGGACACTGCCACACCGGCTGCCCTCTCTAATAATTACACTTTCTCCCACAGCCCACGCATATCAGGGAGGGGCGGAGGAACCGGTCTACTTATTCCTAACGACTGGAAATTTAAACAGCTGGCACCCTCATGCAACAACACCGCCTTTGAGTTTCATGCTGTCACTGTCATCCAACCTGTTGTAATGCATGTTGTAGTTCTCTATCGCCCCCCAGGGCACCTTGGACTCTTCTTGGAGGAATTGGATACACTTCTGTCATCATTCCCCGAGGATGGTACTCCTCTGGTGGTACGTGGAGACTTCAACATCCACCTGGAAAAACCACAGGCTGTTGACTTCAACAACCTGACTGCATCGTTTGACCTAAAGCGAGTCCCCACTTCAGCAACCCATAAATCTGGTAATCAACTTGATCTCATCTACACACGCTATTGCTCCACCCATCACTCCCAGGTCACCCCACTACACGTCGGATCATTTCCTCATCACTCTTGATCTCGACTTAACTTCTCCAGACACTACACATGCCTCCACACTGGTCACATTCGGACGCAACCTACGATCACTCTCTCCCTCCCGCCTAATCCTCTGCAGTCTCTGCTACTCTCCCACCCCCTAAACAGTTCTCTATCCTTGATACTAACACCGCCACCCACACCCTTTGCTCCACGCTAACCTCCTGCTTAGACATCTTATGCCCTCTGAGATTTAGGCCCCCTGGATATCTGATGTTCTCCGTGAGCATCGCGCCTCACTCAGGTCTGCTGAGAGAAAGTGGCGCAAATCAAAAGAACCCACTGACCTCTCTCTCTACCAGTCTATTCTCTCTTCCTTCTCTGCGGATGTGTCCTCTGCGAAAACCCAATACTACCACACTAAAATCAACAACTCTCCTGACCCTCGTACTCTCTTTAAAACCTTTTCTGCTCTCCTTTGCCCGCCTACCCCCTCACCTCCTTCAGACTTAACAGCTGACGATTTTGCATCGTTCTTTGTAAAGAAAACGAACACCATCAGCAATCAATTATCTGCGCCACCACCTCTTGACCACAGTCAATCCCCAGACACATGCTCGTTCCCCTCGTTCTCTCTCCTATCTGAAGAGGAAGTTTCCAAGGCAATTTCTTCTAACCACCCGACTACCTGCCCTCTAGATCCCATCCCACCCATCTCCTCCAGGCCATCTCTCCATCAGTTGTACCCTCTCTGACTCACATTATCAACTCGTCCCTCACCACTGGCACATTTCCTACTCTCTTCAAAGAGGCCCGTATTACCCCACTACTAAAGAAGCCTACTCTTAATCCTGCACTGTTAGAAACCTACAGACCGGTATCCCTACTCCCCTTCGCTGCTAAAACTCTAGAACGTGTTGTCTGTAACCAGCTCTCATCCTTCCTCATCCAGAACAACCTCCTGGACAGCAACCAGTCTGGGTTCAAGAGCGGTCATTCCACTGAGACTGCGCTGCTCTCTGTTATCGAAGCCCTGAGACTGGAAAGAGCTTCCTCTAACTCATCTGTTCTCATCCTACTGGATCTATCTGCCGCCTTTGACACTGTTAGCCATCACATCCTCCAGTCCACTCTCAAGGCTATGGGGGTCTCCGGAATGGTGCTACAATGGTTCAGGTCTTACCTCTCAGGTAGGTCATTTAGAGTATCTTGGAGGGGTGAGGTGTCTGAGTCCCAACATCTCGACACAGATGTGCCTCAGGGCTCAGTGCTTGGTCCGTTGCTATTCTCTGTATACATGACATCCCTTGGCTCTGTCATTAGGAAACATGGCTTTTCCTATCACTGCTATGCGGATGATACACAACTCTACCTGTCTTTTCGCCCTGACGATCCGACTGTCTCTGCACGCATCTCAGCTTGCCTAGCCGACCTCTCACTCTGGATGAACGGCCATCACCTGCAACTGAACCTTTCAAAAACAGAACTGCTTGTAATCCCGGCTGACATAAAGACTTATCACAACCTTTCCATTCAACTGGGCTCATCAACCATCACACCTTCCAGAAAGGCAAGAAACCTGGGAGTGGTGATCGATGATCAGCTCAACCTCACAGATCAAGTTGCCAGCACCGCCCGGTCCTGTAGATTCATCCTCTACAATATCAGGAAAATTAGACCCTTCCTATCAGAGCATGCTACGCAAGTCCTAGTACAGGCTCTAGTCCTGTCCAAACTGGACTACTGCAATGCCCTTCTGGGAGGACTTCCAGCTTGCACAACCAAACCTCTACAGATGATCCAGAATGATGCGGCAAGAGTTATCTTTAATGAACCGAAGAGTGCACACGTCACTCCTCTACTCATTAAGCTACATTGGCTCCCTATAGTCGCTCGCATCAAATTCAAGACTCTGCTCCTGGCCTACAAGACCACCACTGGTTTGGCACCACCTTATCTTCACTCACTAATGCAGACATATGTACCCGCCAGATCCCTACGCTCTGCAAACGAACGGCGTCTTGTGGTGCCATCCCATAAAGGTAGAAAATCTCTCTCGCGCACCTTCTCCGGATCTGTTCCACCTATGTGGAATGATCTGCCTGCTGCTACAAGATCTGCAGATTCTGTAGCCATCTTTAAGAAACGCCTGAAAACACATCTCTTCCGCCAACATCTTACTGTTCTGTTCTGACTCAAGTTTCTTCTCTACTCTTTTCTTCTCTACTCGTTTCTTCTCTACTCTGAAAAACAAAAAAAACAAAAAAAAAATGTATGAATGAATGTTTCTGTATACTGTGTTAGGCTATATGAAACCAGTCTTCTTTTTGATTGCACTTATGCTCTTGTTGTACTTATGCTGTCCTAATTGCTTCCATTACCTACCCCACTTGTAAGTCGCTTTGGATAAAAGCGTCTGCTAAATGACTAAATGTAAAATGTAAATGTAATGTATTTAAGCCCTGTGTTTGCCTTTGTTCCTGGTCCGTTATTGTTTTATGTGGTTTGTGGTCCTATATTGTCCCTTGTTGGCTTTATTTAAATTACCCCTTTGAACTATACGCCTTCATCGTGCGCGTTGTGTGTATTGTAAAATACGTTACACATCCTTTCTCCAATGCGTTTTTATTTTGCAAGAGGTTTTCTCTTAGAGTAAGTCTTCTTTACAAAAATCGTTTTAAAAAATCTATCTACTAATTGACATTTTTCAATTTGATAGATGATTTTATCCTAAGCAGCTTTTAAGGCTATAAGCCTACGAGCTATGCATTTCAGGAGAACTGAGTGCATGACCTTGTCTTTACTAGTGCTTTACACGTAAAGCTGCAGTTATCTGCATTTAGATTAAGTACATTTGCATATCTACCCACAGAAGTATGAAAGTCAAAGGTTTTGGCGCTGTGGTGTATCTGCAAGAACACCTGACTGAGCGGATACACAGAGCGGAGGTGATCGAATTCTCTGATAGCTCAAAATCATGTTGATGCAAGATAATCCATTTTTTTTTGTATTTATGCCGTTTATATTTGCCTCTATCACATCTTGTGTTAAACGTTCATAAATACATTATGCAGAAATCATATAAACTCTGCACTAATGTCATCAGAACCAAATGCCTTGAAGAAAATGTGTTTTTAATGCACAAGGATCCTATTCAACAGATTAAGCCAAAGGACCAGAACTGAACAGAAGGCGGCTGTTGATGATGTTGATTTGGAGATTTTCAGAAGAATAAGTTACATCAGTGAACTTAATCAACCGTTTTTCTACACTTACACAGTTTAACATCGATTTGTGCAATCTGCCGTACTGCTGTCGATCCAGAGACCAGAAGGATCAGGACCAATGCCATGAACATTAAGGATCTCATCTCCCCTCATACATAAACCTACTGCTGCAGTTTGAGCGTTACTGTAATTTCTGGAAAGGCACAGAGAGGCAGTCTGTCCCAGTGAGTCTGAACTCTTAATGTGAACATTTACAACAGACTCCATGACACCAAATATTACATCACATTACTATACAGTAATGCACGATTTAATCGCAAAGTTAAAAGTAAAACATTTAAAAACTTACACTAATCAATAAAATTACAAGTAATGGGTCAGTTCACTTGTTTGCAGGGTGATAGCTTCTTTATTTGACAAATATGCATTCTAATGGAAACAGAAAACATTGTATATTTTATTTGAGCGATGTTCACGTGGGTGTGGAAGAGCGTCACAGCTCAAGGTTGTGTTCAATAATAATAAAAAAAAAAATGTGCGGTCATATTTACAAAACATAAATGTCCAATAAATATCTAATAAAAAATACAAACCTCAGCTGGAGCTCGGTTCACTGCACCAACGCTGTTGACCACAGCAGTGATGTCTTTACAAATGTTTTTTTACTTCCTTTGATTATGCTATTCAAGGTTAAACTTTCATTTCTAAATTGGAAAAGTTCCTCTTTTTGCCGGATTACGTTTCTCCATGTCGTAAAATCTAGGGGTGAGGCGTCTACACCCGTCTTCACAATTTCTAGGGGCGTGATATCTAAATTACGACTTCAGCCGCTGCACGGACGATCATTTGTATGATGAGATTGCCGGCATACGAATGTTTGAAGAATCACAGATTCACACATGATTTCGAAACACAGATCTGCGCTCATATCTGTTAGATTAATAAATGAGGCCCGTTGTAAGGAATGTTGGTAACCAAACAACACGAGCCCCCATTAACTTCGATTGTATGAACCTACTGAGACACTGTGAAAGATTTTTATCTATTCTATTAATGCATTTAACATATCTAAAGCTAATTTTACCACACTACTGTCTATCTTATAATAGTCATGTTTATTAGTGTACCGTTTTTCATAAAGAGCAGTATATATTTGAAATGGAGAAAGACAGATGCATGCCTTGAGTAATATATAAAAACGAGAACTAAAAGATTAGTACTCGCATAATGATGTTTCAAGGGATTGGTTGAGAAATATCAAAGTGTCAAGAAACTGTGTCAAGTGTTCTATGACACATGGCGTTATCAAATGTTTTCTTTGATAAAATGTTTATTCAGTTCTGACTGTGACCTTTGTATTGATCTTTTTTCTTCTTAACATAGGCTACTTTTTAAAGTCTAACATTTTCTGAAATGTTATTCATTTGCAGTTTTTAAAAGGTCTGAACATCATTAGACTAACTTTTCAACGCTCTCTCATTCTGACCTCTACCTGCTGTGCAACAGATAAAAAACTTTGCAAGGCCCTGCAGGTCTGTGTTTTTCAAAGTAACCTCCCTGTGAAGCCTTGCTATGACAGGATTGTCACCATAATGTGTGTGAAAAGGGCATGTGTGGTGACTCACACTGGAAAACAAAAAAAACGTCCTGATCTGTGTGAAGCAGAAAAGCCAAAGTGGGTTATATTATTTTATATATTAATAGAATAAAATAAAATAGAATGGAATATATGTAATAGGTAATCCACGCAGGGGTTTACTTAGAGTCATAAACAGACCGATTTGGATCCAGATCCTGATTCGTTCCTTTTGACTCAATGGGGGAGTTTACATTTGGCATTAACATGCAATCTGTATCTGGATGTTCTCCACATAAACATTGAAAAGACAAGTGTAAACACGCTTCAGCATTTCCTGATCCAGAGGTAGTTGAGGACGCATTGTGATAGGATCTCAGTGTAATGTAAACGCAATCCAGACAGTTTATCTACATTAACATGGTGCAACATCACAGAAAACCCCGGCCGCTATCTTTATTCCCGCTAGCCATCTTTAAGAAGCGTCTGAAAACACATCTCTTTCGTCAACACCTGACCGATCAGTGCTGACTTCTATCTCTTCTACTCTTTAAAAAAAAAACTTAGCTCTGTATACTGTGGTAGGCTAAATGAAACCATATTTTTTCTTGCACTCATTCTTTTTCTGTCCTTATATTGCTTCCATTGTTTCTCTCATCTGTAAGTGGCTTTGGATAAAATTGTCTGCTAAGTGACTTAATGTCCGAAGCTTGTCTAGACCTGCAGAGCAGATGACAAATACAGTGGAAAGTTTACTTTGCTCCCGAACGTTGCACAGTCGTTCATTTTCCCATTAAGTGATCCTGGATACTAAATTACAGTTTATCATGTCTTGCAACCTACAGAAGATGTATCTTAAATCACACGAGAGGTTTTACTTGACTACTTCAGCTGTATCATATAGGCTATTCGTGACTGCCATGAACGGGTTTTACTCGTGCACACACAGCGCCATCAGTGTTTTTAACAAATCAATTGTTTATTTTCATGTCACATAAAGGAAAAGCAACACTTTACCAACTTGTTTACAACATACGTGTGTATGTGTATTTACTGTACATCGATTTCAACATGGCTGCGGCGGTTACTTTCCAGTGTATCAGTAACATATGCTCATCCTTCCCATTATATGTGTTTTGTAAAATCTAAAAAGCCTGCGATTTTAAATTGCAGGCTTTTTAAAATAATGGGAGGGAAACTATAGAGATCCAATCAGATATCCAGATGTGGAAGGCACTTGATATTGACAAGTGTAAACGCGCTGTGTCCTGATTGTCTGAAGATCTGATCTTCTTGATCGGATCACAGTGATCGCATGCTAATGCTAAATATAAACGCATCCTTTGACTAAGAATATGTATGAGTATATGCAATAGACCGAATTGCCTCATTAAAAGGCATGAACACTCTGCCCATTAACTGCAATAGTCATTACATTGAAGTAGGTTCAAATTTTATCACCCACTGGTGCAGAAGGATCTATAATTTCTATGGAAATGAAGACATTTCAAATAGACACTGAATGGTCATCAGCATATTCTCTGATATACATGCACGCATTCACACACACGCACACACACTCCATAGACTTACTGTATATGTTTTAAGTTAGTTATATTTTACAACCCTTTTATTCAAATGTAATATTTTGTTTGATTAACATATGATTAACATTTATTTATTTTATTCTATTCAAATAAAAACAAACATCATGTTAAGTAATGTCCATTTTTTTACAATCGGTTTAATAACTGAATGATAATATCAACCCTCATGCTACATTTTTCCTCTTTAAGATAAATCATATAATAACCTAATAAATAAGGAAGTTTTTGAAAAAAAACGCAGTTTTTGTTTAGGCAACCGGTTGGCATTCGGACAGCACCCCTGTGCCCCACTTTTTAACATACGGGGTAGCCCTTTGGCATCATCTTCTGATGAGTGGGGTTTTAAAGTACTTTAGGTTGTTCGCTATACGCTCCAGGCCGAGGTTTTAAAGATATTTTTTATCCTAAACCTAACCATTTCCCAACCATATAAAACACAACACACAAATAAAAGTACAGTCACGTGTGTTAATTGCACAAACAGAGAAAACAACTGTGTAAAAGTATTATGAACAACTCATCTGGCAGACCTTTTGAACCAACATACAATAACTTTATACAGAGAACTCAGCGTCTGTGAATGCACGCAGAGAGCAGCTCCCGTTCAAACACGATCAGTGACAGACACTCAAGACCCAATACTATTGCACAAGCTGCTGGCGTAACGTTTCTTCTGGTGGCAGTTTTATAATGTCTGTTCATCGTAAGTGAGATTTACGGCAAGTGGTGAACGCCTTCGCTTCTGTTCCTCATACAAATCGTTCGTTTGACTCGGGTACACTTGGAATATTTGCATTTTGTGTTTTATATTATACAAACTGTTACGTGCTGCTCGTATTTTGTGTTTTATATTATACAAACTGTTACGTGCTGCTCGTATTTTGTGTTTTATATTATACAAACTGTTACGTTACTTACTCAAACAGCCTTAATAGCGTCAAGTAAACACAGTTATCCTGGAAGTTAAACTGAAAATCAAACTCCAACACATGTGGTCATTGCAAAATGATGCCCCACTATATAATTTCACATTGCCAGTAAAATGCACATGCCTGTTGCATCCACATGTTGCCGTAGATGGTTTCTAAGGAAAGCAATGAAGGAACGTGTAAAACGTAGTAACCAGCAAACCAACGACAAAGGGGTACTCCGCACATTAAAAAACAAAATAAGTGGGGACTGCTCAATCGTCAATATGTGAGAAGTAAGGAGTGAAAATGAGTTAGTTTACAACTCTTGAAATTCAGATACATGAAATGTTAAGGAATGTTCTCAACACAGAGACAGCGATGTAAAAACTTACTTGGGACTGTAACCAGCGGAAATAAACAAGGAAGAAAAACAAGGATAAAGCCAAGCACATTAAAGAAGGAAAAGTTTGGTCTATATCGATCAAACTGCTCAAGAGACCCAGAGCGTCTGCCACCAACCATGCAGCCAATCGACCTCACACTCTCTCTTTTCTCTCTCTCTCTCTCTCTCTCTCTCTCTCTCTCCCTCTCTATTATTGGGATATTGCGCAATAACTCATCCACCAGCGTATTATATACAGTCATTTTCTTTAATAGAGGGGCATCAGACCAAGAAAATTACTTTTACACGTCTCTAAATACGGTCTACAATGTGATCTCTCTAATAACAGGCATCTACTGTCTGTCTTCACTATAGGCAACTGCTTTATTAACAACAGTTAGAAAGAGAAAAAGAGAGAAATTCAAACATGGTCTTTTACTATATGTGTCTGTCTCTTTACATGCTGGTTGTCCCCTAGCTTTCTGGTTTGTGTTAAGTGCACTCAACTGGACACCAGAGGTGGGAGACGGCTGGACTCGAGCCAGCATCTGTTTGGAGCACTCACAGCACCATTAATACCAGCCATGTCCGTGCAACTGAGGGACAGGCGGAGGTGGATACTGATTGAGACTGAAGATTTTTGGAAGAGAGAGAGCAACAAGCACCATCACTGTCTGTGATCTTTAGCTTTTCCGTTCATCTTTTCTCCCAGGCAGAGAGGACGCACAGGCTGTCAGGAGCTATCACAAGCTGCCTCACTGGTTCCCCATGCCTGCTCCGATGAAGGAGAAACAACCATCCATACTGAATGTGCTTGAGTCTGTTTTTATTGCTGTCTGTGCTTTGTCTAGTTTCCCCCTTCTATCAAAAATAGATAACAAGTAATGCATTTACATTGAATTTGATCATAAATGAGATTATTCACATAAATTTCAAGCCAAAATGACAAGTGAAAAATGGAAATAAAAATTGTCGATGGCACACAAATAAAACTTATCCTGCACATTCCCCAAATAAGATATGACTTGAAAATTCCTTGTATTTAATACTTTGATTGCATTGTTTTTCTATTAGTGACATTCACTTGTGTTTATCACAAATAGGTATGGTGTTGTATAGTGTTCATATTTTTGATAGTTTTGTGCAATCCATAATATTATTGCAATCTTTCTTTTGACTTATCTAAAGGCTAATCTTTTGTAAGACTCATGGCCGTAATACCACGTGTTTTAAGGATGTCCCGATTGCTATTTTGTGCCCCCATTCCAAGTCATTTTAATTTTGAGTATCTGCCGATCCGATACTTTATTTTCCTACGCGCACACGCCAAGTATATTAAGGTTATTAAAATACTATTTAACAGTTCAGCTTAATCATAACATACTATAGCAATCAATTTATTTAAATAGCAGGATTAGATTAAACATTAAAAGGGTCCTCTTTATCAAGGAACTCGGCCCTATAATAAAAATGCTTGTATTGCTGCTGGACAGGGGTTTGTCCACACAAGGAGACTGACAGAGCTTTATTCAACACTGCTAAAAACTAAATGTATTTAGGAAAAAATCCAAAAATATTGTTTACATGTGATAACCTGGATATTTATCACAGTTTTCATGTGTCTTGTAATGCTGTCAGTCTTTCACATTGCTGTTGGATGACTTTAGGTAACTCCTGAGGGTTTATTTTGTTGAAATTCAACAGTAGCTTGACTGGAATGGCCACAATGCTGATTTGAAACCAAAATTGGGAATGGGGCAATTGGCTCTACATCCAACCCATTAAAATCAGTTAGATTTGACTTAACCATAATAGTAAACACGTTTAATAAATAAGAATGGGTACATTTTACCCGCACTACCTATCTATCTATTTGAAAAAGAAAAAAAGAAATATATACACCCCAATATGATTGATAAAAACATCCCATGAAACTGCATTTTATGAAACCCTCTCTCACACACACACCACGTAGCAGTGGATTACGCCTCCGAGTCCATTTGCACTATTACGGACGCTTGAAATGAGATGCGCAAGAAAGTAGTCCTACCATCAACTGTATTTTAAAGACGGTAGCATGACAAACGTTGAAATTAAACATTTGAACAATGTTCTGTGGTGTGGTAACCATGGTATAAGCAGAATAATTTACTCCAGTCCGTTCAATTATTTGAGTTAAATGCACACTCCACTTTGCGTCGTGGCCACATTAGCACCTCGGGCCGAGCACTAACTTTCGAATAATTGAACGGCCTGTCGTCAATTATTGCTTACTTATTGATAGTTTTCTTCCTCATTAGCCGCTTCCATTAAGCTTTTTCCAAATGTTGCGGCTTTTGTCTCGTCTGGTTAGGTGTTACAAGAGAAGGATTTATAGAGCTATTTTTTTATTATCTATTTACAGTGTTATGTTTTTCTGCATGCTTCTCTCATTTAATGTCTCTATTTCTGACCTTTTCTTTCACAGATAGATCCACACAGTGTGAAACATCAGAAGACCACGCATGGGAGAATTCGCGTATATTTGAGGAATATTATAGGTGTTTTATTTTATTGTAAATTAATTGACACAGCAAAGTATACGTGAAAAATATTTGTTATTTGTTACTCAATAAAAAGTAAATGATTCAATCTTTTGTGTTTTGTGTGACCAAATTTGGGTAAATCCAACCTTCCCTAAATAAGTAATATACAAAGTGTAATTATTCATATTTATTATTAATAAGAATTAGGTAGATAGAGGTTGCCTGATGGCAATGGTTAAAAATGTATACATTTTATTAAGTAATAAGTCGCATAATGTATTAGGTAGACTTTACCCAATTTTCATTAGTGTGTTACAGCTCATAATTTAGATACTCTTTACTCCAAAATATTCTGTAGGATACAATGAATTGTTACCTCAATTTTATTGAGTAGATTCTATAGGTTGTTTTGAACAGTATAGAAACATATGTGTCTGTTTATGTGTATGTGTATGCATTTGATTTTCTTAATTTTCTCGATGTCATATTAGTCTTGAAGCTAAATCTTTATTCTCTGTTTGTTTAACGTGTGTTTTCTTTTTATATTCTTCCTGTACAGCTTCTTTAAAACAATGCAAAAGGACTATAAAATAACAGAGTGTCTATTTAATCTGAGTAAAAATAGCCTAACATAGACTATTTGCACTACCTCCGCCCGACAATATGTGATTGGAATAGAGAAAGTTTAAGAACGAAGCTGTTTCAAACAGCGACTCCAGTGGCGTAAGGTGTAAAGTCTATATGTGACCCTGGACAACAAAACCAGTCTTATGGGTAGATTTTTTGAAATTGAGATTTTTACATAGTATGAAAGGTGGATAAATAAGCTTTATATTGATTTATGAGTTGTTTGAATAGGACGATATGTGGCTGGGATACCATCGTTTAATACCCACGAATCTGAGGCTGCAAAAAAAAATAGAGAAAATTTCTTTTGAAGTTGTTAATCAGGGGCACTGTGGCAGGCCATCGACTCCTAAAAATTAAGTTTTTATATATTTAAGGTAGGATATTTTCAAATTATCTTCATGGAACATGATCATAACTTAATATTCTAATGATTTTGGGCATAAAAGAAAAATCTATAATTTTGACCCATACAATGTTTTTTTGTCTTTTATTAAAAATGTACCCTTGATACTTAAGACTGTTTTGTGGTCCGGGGTCACATAAAGCTTGGCACGGGAGACTGAGGTAGTTCAACCCATTTCTGAAAACTGCTCTGTAACATTTTTCTATTAACTTACAGATCGCAAAGGCATTTGGCACTTCTGTAAAATCATTTTTTTTGTATAATTTATGATCTGTGTGGAATAAACATATGTCTGAGTTTGGAAAAAAATACAGCAATTTAAAAATTAAATATTTTTGTAAACACTGAAAATCCCAAAGACCAAAACAACATCTCAAGTTTTAAACTTAATACAAGTGGGTCAGAATTGTATTTATAAAACAAAAATGAAATTATAAATAATATATAATAAATATATAATAAATATATTTTGATCATTTACACCTCCCATACACAGGTTAGATAAGGTAAGCATCAACTCCTCCATATTTCAATTTCTCTTCTGCAGCACTTTCATAAATAAAGCCCAAACCAAGTCAGCCTGACATTTAAAGCTGATATGATCGCTTTGGCACCAGGGGAAAAGGATGTCCAGAAGATTATCAAGGCATCAGAGCTTAGGTCATTAAGATATTTACACATTTCACTTTGATACATCCCAGAAAACTGCAATAAAGCAGCCCATTAACCCTCCATTTCCCCCATCCTGCAATCTTACCATGTCGAAATGGTTCAGACTGTAAAACAACTAAGCGATCTAAGCTCATTTACATTTACATTAGATCCATGCATCTGCCGCAAACGCTTTTATCCAAAGTGACAGTATATATGGCCTATACATTATTAGTCTGAGGCTGAGCATTCACTGCCACAATGTTAAGCTACAGTAAATACAACAGCTATACGGTCAGCATCTGGAAGACTCTTGTGCTGCTTTTCTGAGCCTCTCTGATTTGCATTTAAACAGAAAAACATGTTCATGTTCAAGTAACGATTTTCAGCTGGCATACAAAATCAGATTGTGCAAAATCAAATCGAGGACAAATCTTTGCGACAAGCGAAATGATATCAGAACCTATATTTTTGCAGTAAAAGTCCTCCAGTGGACATATTGTTCCTACGGGCGGGACATGTTAGAATGTATTGTAGTGACTGGCTTTATTGTAAAAATCATGTATAAGTTATTCAGTGTATAACATTTCACGCACGTCCTTCACTCGACATACAGTCAGTACATCACTAAGCAACTGTTAACAATATGTAAGATCCTGAATAATACTCATAATGGTTGCACTGACGCAATTGCCTAAAATATTTCAAATAGCACAGTTCAAATAGAGCAACATAATATCATAATATCTCTAAAAGTTTGAATCAACTTCTTTGTGTCCGCTGTGCTTCAAGGTTGACATATAAGTGAAAAGCCTATTAAAACCATTTTGCTGAAATGAAATATAAAGGAGACATTTTAAGTGGAGCTACAGTAAAAATGAAAGCAGCCTGATGGGAATTTATAATTATTTTAAGATGTGGCATTTTAGTATAAAAACAAAGGATTAGTAAAAAAAGAAAAAATAACTTTTTCTCCTTCAAGGGTAGCTTGATGACATCAGATGACACAAGCAGGATGTGCGTGTCTAGAATTGCTCAACTTTTCCCAAATGATGGGGAAGCAGTGGAGCTCATATCATCTGTCCTGTTAGTTACTGCAGTGTTTGTTTTTAACTGTTACTGAGGCAACCAGAACTAGGAATGACAGCCATAAACTATAAACTAAAGAGGCCACATTATGCTGATAACTATAACGCTAATGTAACATAACTATATTTGTGTGGACAGCAGTGGAGGAAAATCACGATCGTTAATAGCCAAACATTAGAGATCCGCCAGCCAGAGACTGTTTAACAGTATGTTTTATTATTCATCAGCTGGAAAAAATCATTGATCGTGATTTTTGATTGATCAAATTGATCGTTATAGTTATGATGTAAAAGATTTACAAAGATATTTTTTAAATCAAATTTAAAGTCATCTCTTACTACCAATCAACATAGTTTAGGGAAAGATGGTAGTTCTGTTATACATTTGAACTGCAGAAACACAATACAAAATATGAAATAGCATAAAAAAGGATCGTATACAGTAGTAGTCGGCAACAGGCAGCCCGCAGGCCAAAATAGCCCCGCCAGCAATAATATCTGGCGAGCAGTATTATTTTGATTATTTTGCACACAGCTGGTTGTGAAATAGATCTGTCAAAATCACGTCTTTAGTGAATTTGCCTTTAAATTAGAGTACAAGAACGTTTTTACATCAATGTTTTATTATTGAGAGCATTTAATTTGAAAAGTTCTGAAAGATATTCAAAAGGAGTCTGTCGATCGCTAGACATACTTTTAAATAGATATCAATAAATATGGAAATATGAAATGAAATATGGGGTCAAGGGGGAAACATCTATTATAATACATCAAAGTATTACAAATAATTAAACAATAATTTAAAACAAAATCATTTATGTAGTTATCTACACCATACTAACTAACTATCTGGACTATGATTACCAGCCAGACCTCAAACATCAGGGTGAAAAAGTGCTCGAAAAGACATCAATAAAGAGCACAAGATAAAAAGCAGAGTACAGAATAAGAAATGGTTTTAATAGCACAAGCATATGCGTGGTTCCACTTTGGGTGCAATACTATTTTTCATGCCTGTCATTCATATGGCATTAGGCATGTGGTTTGAAAAACTGACATCCATTTTTTGATGATATTTCAGCCCACATTTGACTGTGATGTTAATCCATTTTCATTGACTATCAAGTTAAAATATCAGTTCAGAATTGATCATTCTAAAGCAGAAAGCACATCTCTGTGTGTCGCCTGTCTCTGAGGTCCTTATAAGGCTTATATTCTTGTTTTGGTTTCTCTAGTAAGAGTTATAAACAGACCCTGCAGTAACTGATCAGAGATGGATGACTTGAGTTCTAGTGCTTTCCTCACTACCGAAACATGCTTATTTGCATAAAGTTGAAACGCCCACTTCCTGTCGGCAACGGTCACTGTATCTGTCACCAGATGTCGCTTAGCTAATATTGAAATGAACATTATAAGAAAGCCCTATCACTGCAAGATTGCTGGCGGTGTGAACGGGGCCATGTGCTAATTTCATCGGTTTGTTTGTTTGTAACAGCTGAAAAGCATTTTCCAGAAGAGCGAACCCACAATAACAGACTCTCAAGTATTTAAACAGAGGAATATGTTAAGAAAGCAACAAAGCATTACGAGCCAATTAACAGCCAAATATTTACCAAGATGCACTGTGGGAACCGAAAGCTCGATTGAATACATTTGTCAGCGTAAGCAGCGATCGCACCTGGACCCTCACTTCCCAGTCCGATATTAACATGAACGCGGAGGTGACTCAAGGGGCAGTGACTGTCCTTTGACTGTTTTTTCAGCTCCTGGGAGGCCGTATTAAAACTCTTAATGTGCCTTGTCACTGCTGGGCTAATTAGTGTGGACCATCTGCAGCAGATGCCAGCTGACTCTAGGCCGCTCTACCATGTACCTGTCACATTCTCTCAGGTCTGTTACTGTGACCAGCGCTTGATTTCCTGCTCTCTGCACTGGTCTAATTGCTTTCTTGAAATCCCCCTCTTTGAGAAAAGAATAAAAGAAGCAATGTGATCAATTTTTTCTCCTCCCAGGAGGTTGGTTCCCAGTAAATTGGTTGGTTGAATCTCTGCGGTAAACAGAGTCTCTGATGCGGGAGGTGAGGTTATGTTTGTGCACAATGAGATGCGTTTAGATTTTCAGAGGGTAAGTAGGAACATGGCTCTCTGGCCTAATCTGCTTTTAAATACACAAAGCTAACAGGAGGTGTAAACAGGTGAACACGGCCAGTTGTTTATTTAATGTCTTCTAAAGTAATTGGGAAATGGCAGCAGCGAGGTTGTACCCTGCTTAAAATACCAATATGAATTTAAATGCAAGTCTAAACTGGTTTGGGGCTGATCTAGCTGGTAAGGCAGTATCTGAAACAAAGCATATGCTGGAGACCCATAAGGGTCTTGTTTTAAAACAAGATCAGAAAACCAGTAGATGTTACATCTCACTTTATACTTTAACCTACACTGTAAAGCAATCCAGTAAAAAAATTGTAATTGGCTAGTTGCACAGATGGCAATTCTGGCATTTGCGGCACTTGAAAAAACGAAAAATAGGATTTTTTTGTTAAGGATTTTTTGTAAATTTGCAGTTTGTTTTTATAATTTTACATTTTACCGCATTTCAAAAATACATGAAAATTCTGTAGAATTGCAGTTTTTTTACAAAGTACATTTGCAATACTTCCAATTCAAAATAGAAAATGTTAATTTCTCATTTCTCAACATCTTTATAAGCTGTATATTAAATTAACAGAATTGTAATCTTATTTATTCGATTCCATGCAGTTTTATGTGATTCTAATTAGTGCTTGATTTTTCCTAGTAAATAGTTAACACAATTTCTAACTTGTGAACCATAAAGTAACATCTAATCCAAGAGGAGCCTGAGTAAAAGTTTTAATATTACGTACAGTTAAAGAAAGCAAAATAATTTTCATCAAGTATTAAGCACTTGACTTTTTCTAGAACTATATAATTGTAATGCAGTAAAAAAATTCTAAGATGTACACCAATATTTCAAAACAATCTCACAAGAAGTGGTAACTATTTTACAAGGTAGCTAAATTTATACATTTGTATGATATTATTCATATGATTGACTATTATTTGCTTTTGTGCCAATGACGTTAAGTATAGAGGTGCAGGGAAGGGAATTCAGTATTCCACTTTTTCTGATAATTGTTTTTCTTTTGTACGATTAACATCATACAAATTCACAAAAATTATAGCTCCCCGTAAAATGGTTACAAATTCAATGAGGTAAGGTTGGTAATTTATTCAATAGCTAATAGCATATTGCTGGAACATCTTTGTTAAATGTTTAACCATTACTTGTCATAACTAAAAATATACCCACTATTTATGTGGCCGAACAGAGAAATATTGTTTCCTTGGATATACTAATGCATGTAAAGTTGAAAAAGGAGAAGAGAGAGTTAAAAATGGGAAAGAGGCTTCATTTATCAGGTCAAGCCTCTGTTCTTTGAAACGTTCATCATTTGATTACGTTAAGAACATCCAATCAATGTATGCCCTTGATTTCACATCAACCACATGCTGCTATGATCAGTCCAATCACAGAATATACTTGATTAATAAAAGAGAAACAAGATGTGTTGCAATAGCTGACCAAGCTGGTCTTTTCACATACATTTTTTGTAATGATTTGTGCTGAAATGGTTATTCATATAAATTTGTAGAGTAAATCATATATTATTAAAAGAGAGCAATATCCAAGCACCAACCTAAATCTTTCCATCACTGGAATGAAAACTTACGAAAGAGAATGTATAAAATCATAACAAAATCATAACAAATTTTAGAGATGGTTTTCAGCCAATAATGATGCTAATAGCCTGGTCTCCTGCCTCATTAACCAGACCTCACCTTCACACAGGTTTCTATCCATAACAAAAATGACTCTTTCCCAACCTGTCTCTCAGATCTCTGAGGATCAAATCCCACAATTTTATCAGGAGTATGCTATATATACAGTAGGTAAACCCAGAATGCATTGCATTGTGATTTTTTTGATGTTTCAGCTTTGGAGTAGTTGTAAACTAGAAGTTGTAATTGAGGCTTCACTGCTTCTCCTCTGTTTCCAGGGCAGTGACTCAAATCATTGTTCTGCCTGGAAGAACTTAAAGCTTGTCATTGTTGCTTGTCAGTGCGAAACATTAGCAGAGACTGGAGTGAAAAACAAGATTTACAGATTGGAAGGACAAATTGCTTGTTGTAGACTACATGAAATGTCCTCTTGTGTACAGTCTACTAATTAAAGGACTCATATTGGACATTTTGTATTTTGCATGGTGGTAGGCTAACTACAGCTTGTTATTGTGAGATATTCTGCACCTTCCACTTGTCTATTTCACACCACGTCTTGTATAAACTGGGAGGGGACTTAGATTTAAGCATGGTTTCACATAAACAGTAACAAGATTGCTAATTAAAGGACAAAATTGTTTTGCTCTCCCGCTAAAGAAACCTTTTATTTATATATGAATTTTTAATATTTTATATTATTTATTGCTTGGAGTGCCCAATTAGGCGATAATTTTAGCAATCAAGCTCATCTTTGCACAAAAAATAACATACAGGAATGAAATGACAGATTTACCAATATTGGTCAATATTATGACAATAGTAGTAAGTAGTTTACTACTTTTTAAGTTATTAAAATAAAATCATCACAGCTAAAATATTACTAAAAACTTAAATTGTTTTACATTTCAGCCTTAAAAAGTAATCATCCATCCCCAAAATTACAGCCTCTAGATTCCTTTGACATTCTCTTAACCAAATTATCCAACAGATTTTGTGTTGGAGACCTGTTGGTTGCATTTCCTGTACTACCTAGTCCAGATCATCCATTTAAATACATTATAGATAAATAAATATGTATATCGTCATCGGATGTCCAAATTCTCTGTTTTTCAGGAAATAGAAAGTACTTTTTTAAATGATTAAATTATGTGTTTTTAAAGTTGACAAGCACTTTTTAATACTTTTTTAGTGGTATTATGGGTAAAACAAGTAACGAATAATAATGATTTATGGCAAAAAAATAAAAATCACAAAATATGAAGATATGAGGTTGTGTGTCCAAATGATATGTCCACACAAATGATATTTGTCTACAAACCTAAAATCAGCCTAAAGCACAAAGATAATAAAAACATGTTCAGTCAGATTTTTATTGTTAGTGTATTTAAAAAGGAATATTTTCTCTTTCTCATTTTATTTCTTCTACAGATACCTAGAGGCATAAAATGTATTCTTGAATAAAGCATAGCCAAAAATCCCATTAAGTCCCCTGAGAAATGAAACAGCAACCTCTGAGCAGTAAAATGTTCCTCTGGGGAAGTGTGTGGGACTCCGTCATCTGTCTTCCCCCTTTCATTTAAGCTCATTAGAGCACATCATTTAAACTGCACCTTGTCAGAAGCTCTGCTCTTCCAGTTCACCACCATCTAGCCCTCCACAACCACATCGAGCGGAGGTCACGCATCCAGTCTCCCACCACAAGCCAACACCACATACTTCTGCCCTAAGGTGTTATTATCACTGTTGCTCCAAAAAAAGTGGATGGCCCTTTCTCAAATACTGCTTTAAAAAGGCATCCTCAGGGAACATATCAGATTAACGTTGTGTTTAGGGGAAGCAGGGATTTTCCAAGCAGCTGAGCAAATATGAGTACTACTCTGTCAGATGAATAATTACTGTGCAAAAGTACTGTGAACTGTACGAACGGAAGCTGAATTTTATCTGAAAAAAATTATCATACAAATAAAAATTTTTTTGAAAGTTTTAATGTTGAACAGTGACTCAAATAATGTGGTCATAGGGCTGGGTGATATGGCAAAAATATAAACTCGATCATCACGATCGGTAACAATATTTATTTCGAAAGTATCCCAAGAAGTTCATTAATTATATTTGAAATACAGTTTATTAATAAAGCAGACAAACAAACGTTAACTTTCAAAACAGTTAAAATGAAATTAAACCAAGTTTACTGTGATTCTAAATGATATGGGTATATATAGGCTAAGTATAGTATTAAATATATCAAAGTCACCATGAAACGAAAGTTGCGATTGACCTCTTTTCCATATCTGACATGTATCCGAGTGAAACGGCCCCTGATATTAGAAAGAAAACTTTACTGCTACCGTGAAACGACAAAGCATACGGTGATCACCAAACAGCGATTGGCAAACATTAAGACCAAAATAAAATTCCTATTTTGTCACGTGAAAAATACAATTTTGGGGGGACACCCACCAACACTATTAAATAAAAGTTGTGCCTGTTAAGAAAACAAAGCAAATATTTTGTGCAAATACTGTCAGTTGAGTTTGTGACAAAACATTTTTCAGTGATTACATATTGTTTATTACTGCATAATTCGTTAAAATAGAAGTTTAATTTGTTTCATAAAGTACAAGTTGATATTTTATGCTTATAATTTAGTGAATATATGACTATATATTTCATCATTGAGGATTTCTTTAAAAAAGTATTGTGTCTCGTCTCCTGGGATAAATGTCTTTCATTCTTTATAAAGCACTTTCAAACAATGACCAGATGACCCAAAGTGCTGTACAATACTCAAAACAAAAACAAAGAAAACCACAAAACAATGAAGCACAATAGACAAAACAATTGACAAGGCTAGATAATGCAATTGGCAAAAGGTGTTTTTTAAGCAGGTGTTTAAATACAGGCAATGAATGTGCAGCTCTAATGGAAGCTGGTACTTTATTCCATAGACTAGGACCAGCAGCAGCAAAGGCACGATCACCTCTGCAGTGGAAACTTATTCTAGGAGCAGTGAGGAGACCAGCATTGCTGGTTCTTAGCGACCTGCTTGGTTTATAAGCTTTGCTGTAGCTCAGTGGTAAGAGCATTGTGTTAACAACGCAAGGTTTTGGGTTCAATCCCAGGGTATTGCAAATACCTATGTAAAATGTATAGGATAAAGCAATGTAAGTCGCTTTGGATAAAAGCATCTGCCAAATGCATAAATGTAAATAATAAGAGATTGCCTCGGAGAGATATGATGAGGCTTTGTCATGCAAAGATTTATAAACAATTTTAGAAATGTAAATCTATGTTTGACTGGTAGCCAATTTAATGAGATAAGAATGGGAGAGATATGATCGAACCTCCGTCTGCCTGTCAGCATCCTTGCAGCAGCATTTAGGATCATCTGTAAACGCATTATTAGAGGACTGACTTACACCATAATTACGTCAATTACAGTAGTATAAATGACTTAGAACAAACATGATGATCTGTTCAAACTGTTTAACAGAGAGTAGAGGTTTGATTTTAAAATAAACGCCGTAAATGGAAGAAACATGATTTTTATCAACATATTTGTTTCTCAAAACCCAAGTTGCAATCAATAAGAACAGCAATATTTTTGGCACAGGGTGTTAAATAGGAAGGCATAGTCATCATTTGATTTGAATCCATATAGAATAATTTCTGTTTTGTTCTCTTTAACAACAAAAGATTCTGCTTTAATCATGTTTGTTATTCATTTAGACAATCCAACTAAGGTCCTATGAATTCCTTACTTCTATGCTGCAAGGGAGAATAAAGCATACAGTATCATCCGCATATAGGTGAAAAGACACTCCATGTTTCACAAATATAGCTCCCATTGGTAACAAAAATAAAGAGAACAAAACCTGAGCGAGAATGGAACCCTGTGGTACCTCACAAGCAAGTGGTTGTGAAGACAAACTATGTTGGCCAATGGTTAGATCTTAATTGAGTGATTTTCTCATTTAAAAATGCATAGAATTGTTCACACAGTGCTATGGAAGCATCAGGAAAAATGTTGACAAATGGTCTTTTGTCTATGCAAGTTGTAAACTCAGATAAAAATTTGGACTTGGTGGCCTTGACAGCAGAAGACAATCTCACCACATTTCAAATGAGACCTGCAACTTATCCTTGCACCATTTCCGCTCTGCTCTTCTGCAAGCTTTTCTGAGCAAACGAGTTGAATCATTAAGCCATGACTGGGGTAAAATAACAACTAGTTTAGGTTTTAATGGAGCAATGAGATCCAAAGTAGACAAACATTTTTGATTGAAGCAATTAAAAAGTCTGTTTACATCCGGCAGTTCAGACAAAGATAGATCAATTAAAGCATAAGAGGCAGCAAATCTCTTACATCACTGAGTGGAGAAATAACGATTCAAATGAGTCACTGAAGTTGTAGCAATTACTGGCTTGGGCCACGAGCATGAGAAGTCTCTTGCACCCACTGCACAAAATCCAATGAGTCAAAAAGATTTTTAAATTGATTTACAAAAGGTTTAGAGGGGGAAGATAAATGAATATTAAAACCACCCAATGCTAAGATGTAATCAAATTGTGGAATCAGCTCTCCGAGAACTCATTTAGAAAGGCATTGTTATTACGTGGTGGGTGATAGATATTAACACAAGGAACTGGACGAGCCAAATCTATTAAAAAATGTGTACCTCAAAGCTCGAGGAGATACCATTCGGAATGGTACATGTAATAAACTTTTGTTTATGAATGGCTGCAAGTCCTCCTCCACGTCCAGTTTTCCTGGGGCAATTATAAAAGGTGCAATGCTGAGGAACAAGCTCTTAAAAGGGACTTGACTATCCCTTATTAACTCAGGTTTCCGTCAGAAATATAAAATCCAAATCCTTAGAAGTAAAAATGTCATGGAAGATGAAAAATTTGTTGACCATAGAACAGACTTTAATGAATTGCATTTTGATTGGCGGGGACTTGCAAGGTAATGGGTGTCCTCGGTCCAGTTGACGGAGAACACCGTGATTAACTCCTCCACCGCGAATTCGAGGAGACATGGGGCACGCGGCCATATCAAAGAAGCCGGGGACAATCGGACGAATTTACATATAGGGCCTCTCCAGCAAGCGTCTTACCACATGACGACCAGAGACGGGCCAGGATGTCAGCGAGGTAAAATCCGCAGGCCGAGAAAGTCCAGAGAGTAAATGTGACTTGATCCTGATAGCAACACCAGCCCTTTTCCCTCGTCTCCTGCGGCGCCTTCTTCACGGTGTGTCGGTGGGCCATCAAAACAGAAAATCAGGGATGTTCGAGGCGATTAGCTTTGGACACACATACGATCCATTCCACATGGCATTTGGCGAGTAGGAGATTACATTTCCAATATTAAGAAATGTTTGACGGTCATAAGTCAACAATATAGAGTTCACAGTGGTTAATACTTATAGTAAAATAGTTAAAATTGTCAACATCAACACATAAAACGAACAGACCAGACATACATGATTTACATGAGATCATGAAAATGACATTTTTTGCAGTGTGTAATTTTACTGTGTTTGAAAGTAAGCAGTCTGCCAATTTTGTAAATCCGAAGGTGAATGAATAACAGAGTTAATGGATTGGCAAAAAGGGAGTCGACTCTGAATCACTCAAATGAGTCGTCTCTAGTCTGAATAGCGAACTGCGGCAGATTTACGTCACTACATATAGTCCCCGCCCACGTTTTGTTAGGAATGCCCGCGAAAACTTCACTCTTCTCCCCAAAACACTGTAGCTTGTGAGCCTCATACGGCTCTGTGATCTGTGGGAAATGCTGCTCCATCTGAAAGGACTGCGAGTTTGATTCGCTTTAAATGTGCATTTAAAAAAGCAACACCCATCAAATATCATCCTTATAAATATACTTTATTATCATGAAAATACTTGAGGAGGCTTGAAAAACAGTGATAGAAAGATGCCAGATGCAGATGGGGGGACGGCATTTCCTGGTTATCCAAGTGGTACTTCTATGGAGCATTTGCGTTTCTGTGCGAGAGCGCCCTCTGGCTTTCAGATGCAGCTGCAATTAGCTGTATTTTACTGACAAACTGCGCATAAACCATTGCAGCCAACCGCCAAATTGTGTGCGGATTCTTTCCGATTTATCGTGCAGCCCTAAATAATAGTGTTTTTAGACCTTCTATGTACATAAACTTGGAAACCAAAGAAGGAAACCAAAGAAGGACTGTCAGGAATGGCAGGTGAAGAAACCAGACAGAATCCGAATCCGCACTGTACAGAAAAGACAAGGGCATTACATAGAGAGACTAACGAAGGAGATAGCAATGGGCAGGTGTGGGCAATGAGACACAGTTGGTCGTCGCTAAACTCGAGAACGAGAGGGGCAGGGCGAAAGACAAGACCAGAGAGAACACATATTATATAGTGACCGACAATAATGTTTCTTCCACACACAACATTTGGCTTTATAATGATCCTGCCACTAGACTACAAAATCAAGACAAAAGGAGTCAGAACCATGAAAAGGACCTTATAAATCCGTAGTTATGTACTCTTTAACAATCTAAAAGATGTAAAATTAAATGTATATACTGTATACTGTATTTCGAAAGATGGATATAGAATGCACTGCATGCTGCTTGCTTAGTTAACATAAAAGGCATGAAGCAAGTCTACTAAAAAGGAACTATGTTTCTAACCACAGCTCTAGACCTGTAATTCCAACCACGCAACTTTGCGATGCTGCTTGTGATTGATCGTTAGAACGATTGTTTCGGGAAACACTTGAATCGCAGAATTGTGCTGTATCCTGTGCCTGGACTTTTTTTTCGGGGTAGCGAGAGTAGACACATACGCAGGCTTTTGTCAAATAAAAAATAATATTATTTGAACATTATTTCCCTTGAAACTAACTAGTAACATGTCGTTTTTGAGCTTCTCAGAAAAACGTTTCCCTTAACTTTGATGCTATGCTATGTGTGTTTGGATCACAGAATGACTCGAAAGAAGATGGGGCATAATTATAACCCCAATTTTTTTATGCTATTATTTATAAACACATAGTTGAACATACAAAATTCAACCAAATACATCATAGTAACAATCGTACTTTTTAAAAAGAAAACAAATAAGAGTTAGACATTTTTTGTCTTATTGAGGGTGACTAGATCCGTGATTCAGCTGCCCCCGCTTCAGGCTTTAAAAACGTACTCTCCGTCCTGCCGACTGTTTGCTTGCCACTCCCCAATCCAATGTGACATCTCCACTCCGGCAACCAAAACCATTTTAATTCTGATTGGCTAGTTATGCTTTGTTGGTTTAGAGTGATAGCTGTTTTCCTATCATACCATTGGTAGGCGAATTATTGACCCGAACTGATATCAAGAAGCTTTTTTTAAAGTAAATATTTTTTACGCAGTCAAACACCACAAGCCGGAGATCCAGCACAGTGCCGGAAAACTTTAAGAAAGTTGGAATGACGGAACTTGCGACCCTGGGTAGTGGCTAGTAATATAACCATTTAAAAAAATTATATTAATTGTATAAAATTTCACTAAATCTACTCAACAGTTCCTGATTCTTTGCAGAAGTCTACCGGAAGTTACGTTTGGTCAACATAACGTTTATTAATGTTTTTGCCGTAGAAACATGATATTAGAAGTAAAATATACAAAAAATCCTTATGAACTCAGTTTTGTTTGAACTGAATTTCCTATTATTACGTATTTCATTTGTAAACAACTCCACCACATCCAGAGAGTACCTTAGAGATGACATATTTTTGTATGCAAACCAAGAAGCGATTTAGCATTTAAGGACTTCAGGTTTCATCGCCCGAAAGTCTTTGTCCACAATGTGTGAACAACGCATCATGGGAAATGCACTGCACTGAAGGGGTAAATTTACATTTTGTTAGTGAACTTTGTATCGCACTTTTAATGAATTTGTGTGGTATTTTGTTTTTTCTTTCCAAATCAATAAAAATGTATGTAAATAATATAAATTACTTCAAAAATACAGAAAACAAGTTTAAAAGAAAATTATCACGGATACCTTAAAAGGACTGCCAAAATTCACACTAGATATAGGCACACAAGTCGGTCTTGTCCTTTCTGAAGGACAGAAAGGAAATTACTTTCAATAAACACACAATGACAAGTCTATGGCATATGACCTTTAGAGAGCTACCAATTTCCGCTGTGAAATACAGGCGTGTGACGTGACTCAGGTGTGAATTTCCCAGCTATTGTTTAAAAAGAAAAGACTAGTACTGAACTGGTGAGGTTATGATCAATCAGAACCACACTTTTTTCCTATTTATTTTTGTATCTCTTCAGGAGAGGTTTCCTGTTTCAGGACTTCTGTATGATGATATGTCTGCTGGTGAATTTAATAATTCAATAGCTCTGAATGTCAAAGGTTCTAATTCTGGAGAGGAAATTCAGCCTGTGAAACATCAGTTTAGAAAGGATCAAAGTGTTTAGAAAAGGATTTGTTCTTTAACCTACATGTTCTGATATTGTATAGGTGCCGTTTCAAAGCCTAGGTTCTGTGGATGTAACATGTTCTTGGAAGAACCATACATGGGTGCGTTTCCCTAGAGCATCGTAAGCCAACTATGGTCGCAAGTTCCGTCATTCCAGCATCGTTCAACGATTTAAGTGTTTCCCAAAACCATCGTTCCAACGATCAATCGCAAGCATTTTACATTTACATTTATTCATTTGGCATACGCTTTTATCCAAAGCGACTTACAAGTAGGGTGCAGTGGGCAACTATCACTGCAGAGCAAACAGGGGTAAGGTGCCTTGCTCAAGGGCACTTCAGTCATTTTCTGGTGGTACTGAGGTTTGAACCAGTGACCTTCTGGCTACGAGTCCAACTCTCTAACCACTAGACCACAACTGACCCATAGTCAGTTTGCGATGCAAGCAGCATCGCAAAGTTGCGTGGTTGGAACTACAGAGTTTTTTGCACTTTTATTTAACACCCCCCAAAAAACATGTCTCAAACCCTGCACTAATTTGCGCTGCTCTAAGTAGACTGCGTTGGTCATTATGAAAATTCGATATTGCACCTGTGTTTTTCATGTGCGCATTGTTGACACAAAATGTCCACTCCCATCTGCGCTTTCTTGAAATTTTGCCCTGCTTAGTACATTTTGTAAGTCTTTAATAGCATTATTGTATTTTGCAATACACATAAGAGCTGTTCGCACTTCGTTAACTCCAGTTATTCTTAACCCCAGGTAACAGAATCCTGAGTTATTTGTTTGACGTTTCACACTGATTATAAATTACCAGGGGTTAAGAGATAACCCTGGGTATTTATAACCTGATGTTTCACACTCTACTTCACTAAACCCTGGGTTAACAATCTTGTTTGAATATTTGCAGTGTCAACAGTCATGATTGGATAAATACTGAAGCGTCAAACTGACTGAATTATAAAAATAGTGGGTGGTTGCTTTAAATAACCGAATACCTTGTTGTTTCGCATCCAGGACAAAATGATGCCTGGCAAATCCTTTTTGGCTGTTTTAAGCCTTCTGAGACGTTACTTACTCAAATAAAATAAAAAACTCAAAAGGATTTTTCACACATCCCTCACTTTTGGCCCTGCGATGTGGGGTTAACCCGGCAAAAGCGGTGTTATCCCTGCTTCGGAGCAGGGTTTCATAACCCCGGGTAAAATGTGGCGATAAGACACTTCAAAATTACAAGTGGGAAACATTAATTTACCTGGGGTTAAAAGCGCGGTTTAGAATGTATATAACCCGAGGTTAAGTACAGTGTGAAAAGCCCTATAGTTGTGTCTGGTTAATGTAATTTTGCGCTGTATGGCTCACTTGTACTGTAAACACTTTTCACTGCTGCATAGTTGTCATGTGCACACACGACAAATACAATTAAAATGTTTGGTACAAATGTCAAACCACCAAGAAAACATCCAACAATCATACCAGGATATACAGACAAGAGTGAAAAGGAGCTCTATTTCTTTTACTCTATTGTCCATATCTATAAATGTTTGATAGTTGTTTGAAGCACAATCGCCATTCACATAATTATGAGTGCTTTCCTGTAGCTCAGTGGTAAGAGCATTGCGTTAACAACGCAAGGTTTTGGGTTCGAATCCCAGGGATTGCAAATACCTATGTAAAATGTACAGGTTAAAGCAATGTAAGTCACTTTGGATAAAAGCGTCTGCCAAATGCCTAAATGTTAATGTAAATGAACCATGACCATCCTTTATTACAGTATGTCCTGCAGTCTTACAATATGATTCAATGGGGATTTGATTTGATTGTCAGTCCGAGTCCTTTTAAGCAGCAACCTTTATCTTGTGTAAAAATCTTCAGTTTAACACTCACTATTCCCTAATGCGTTAAACTACAGCCACTAAGTTATGTAATGAAAAACTGTTTGTACCCAGATGTCAGACAATTTACCCAAACTGTCATGTATTTGTTCACAATTACAACTCCAATGATAAGGGATAAATACTATTGTGGCAGTCTGTCATTCGCTTTTAGATATTTTATCTTTAACATGTGTTAATGGGGTTTTGTGGTCTTGTGGTCTTCACATCAGGCTGCACAGAAGCTTCCACCTTTGTTTTGAAGCCATGCGTTCTTTCAAAAAATGTTAAAAAGGTTTGGGAAGGAATTGACTTTCAGCAAAAGGCTTTCCTCGAATAAAGTGGTATAGCCAGAATATACACATTACCCAACCATTTGTAAAAATCAGGAATATTATAACATACGTGGTTTTACATATTGAATAGTTTTAAGCATTCACATAGCTCTCATACAGTATTTTGTTTTCTTTCAAATTCTTGGTTTTTAATGCGTACACTACTTTTTTGTTTACTGATATTTTTGACTCAGTAGATGTAAAATAATGCCCAGTTTAGGACCACACACTTTCCATTTTCAGAGGGTCGACTGATCTCCTTATTTTCGCTAGCACGTAGACTGCATGCTGCCTCAGTTCAGTATTTTTATGTACCTGCTGACACAGCCATGGATGTCTGATGTTCAAACGGCATATGGTTCTCAGCCTCACAGAAAACAACTCAAAGGTACCATGGCTAATGGTCAATTCCTGTGAAGATGCCAATCGTTGTACAGCACTAGCAACATGTGTCTGCTCAACTCCCTGCAAATGTTCTTGCTTAAATTTGTGCAGTATCAAGTACAGAAAACCAGGAGCTCAGCCTGTATTACATTTATTACATTTGTCTACAGCAAACTACTATCAAAAGAGCAAACTGTCAAACTTATATACTGTCTGTTTAACCAACATACTATTATCAATCTAAAATAGTACTGTCTGGCAAGAATACTACTGTTATCCTAGCATACCATTGGTAGACCAGAATATTACCGTTAAACTATCCTACTACAATCACATCAGCACACTACTGTCAGATCAGCCTACTACTGTCAAACTAACATAGAACTTTTAGACCAGCATACTACTGTTAAACTAACAGAAGTTTCAGACCAGCATACTACTGTTAAACTAACAGAACTTTCAGACCAGCATACTACTGTTAAACTAACAGAACTTTTAGACCAGCATACTACTGTTAAACTAACAGAACTTTCAGACCAGCATACTACTGTTAAACTAACATAACTTTCAGACCAGCATACTACTGCTAAACTAGCATACTACTTTCAGACCAGAGTACTACTGACAACAAGCATACTTTCAGACCAGCACACTGCTGTCAAACCAGCATACTGCTTTTAGATCAGCATCCTACTGTCAGACAAGCACCCTTCTGTCAGACTAGCATTCAACAACCCATTACTACTTTCAGACCAGCATACAACTTTTAGACCAGCATTCAACTGTCAAACTAGCGTTCCACAGTAAGATCAGCACACTACTTTCAAATCAGCACAATAAAGTCGAAATATCATACTACTTTTAGACCAGAGTACTATTGTCAAACTAACATACTATTGTCAAATTAATTGACAACTGTCACAACAGCATATATTAAACAACCACTTTTAATAAGTATGCACAGATTCTTGCAGCATTCTTCTAATCAGCAAAAAAAGTAACATGTGGCCTTTGTGTACTTCCCTAGAAAATATCCTCTCTATACTGCACCAAACTGTGCATTTATTTATCTCTGTGTGTTACATCCTAAATTAAATATCAATCTATTGCGTAGCATGATTTTGGGGCATCTTTGTGTTTGCCTTCAAGCATGCGTGACAGATAACAGCTTTAGAATCACATTTTCTTTCACAATTTACAACGGCTGTTTGCTAAATCTTGTAATATTACTGTATTTTGTGTGCACGGATGCCATTTAAGTGTAAATGTATATATTGTGAATTCTTTCATGCACACAAAATAAAGACTCAAGTATTATGAGTTGCACAATCTAGGTTGCACACACAAGGAGCGTTTGGAAGACTTATGGTTAGACAAAACCATATGTAAAATTGTCAAGAATGCTATTTTTATAATACTTAATCATATTCCAGTTAAATATATAAAAACAATTAAAAGCAAGCAACTGGTAGAATGATGATTTCCCAAAAAATGTAAAACTTGTGGCACTTTCAGAATGTACTTTTCTGTAAATGCAACCAGCAAAAACGGATCTCAGATGAATGTAGCTATTTTATAAATATATTTTGCCCTGCATTAACAAGGCCATTAATGGTCTTAGATCATTTCTCATTTTGTGTTGTTACCTGTTGCCCGTTCTTGTGCTCTTCAAGATTCATTATCAATAATTTCATCCATAGACATTAGGGCTAGGTAAAAAATATCGATCCTTCGATATTAATCGATTTTCAATTTAACAAAACAATGATTTTTAATGCGTGTGCTTTAGTTCAAGGAAATCTGTATTTCGCCTTCCTGAAGATGTCGCAATCACTCGTGCTGATACAAATAAAACAAAATAAATTCAAATCAAAGTGGGAGAGGAAATAAGGATCATGGCGGAAGCTCACGGTAGCCAATGGACCCCAGCGCCTGCAAATGAAAGTCAGATTCACCTCGTGCTAAGACTACGCGATAGTTGAGAACGAGGGATTTCACAATCTAATCAATGTTTTGGATCCGAGATACGTAATAGTGACACGCAAGTACTTCAGTGAAAGGCATAGCATGTCACTATATCCTGGGATGCACATAAGTGATGCGCGTGCGTGACCAAAATTAAAATTGCGCCCTCTCAAAAAGTTTGGACCGCTCATCTGCGGACTGACATGATTGAAACCTTTTGATGCACAATCACTGTTTTCGACCGACTAAATGTAATACTGGAAAAGATTTCCCTTTGAACTGAATGCTGCTAAAACTACTGCGATCTCGTTTGTTCCCGGTGTTAAATGGGACCTGGGTGTAAGTTACGAAAAACGGAGTATCGGTAGCTCCGCGTTCGTTGGTTCTGTGAATGTCTGGATCTGCACTGCGCTTCAGGTCCATGTGCGCTCGCAAGTGCACTTCCCAGCAACCTGCCCAAAACCAAAAAGGTTGGCGTTTTAGGTTTCAAATTTGATGTTGAAAATTGATATTTACTAATTTAAAACGAAGAACAAGAATAAATACAATGCCATTGTATTTTGAGTGTACTTTAAAGCAATATAAATATAGTATTATCCCACTATATTATTTTGTTTATTGTTCATTAAAAATCAACTACTTTTTTACTTTTATTTTTAATAGGTAAACCAAACCGAATCTCCACGTGCTCTCTTGAGAACCAGATAGAAAAACTAATGTGCACCCCTGACTATATTGCAAGCATACTTAAATGTGGATTCCATGCCTGCAAAACTAGCATTTTAATTGAAGTACTAGTAACTAATCGATATTGAATTGAATCGAAAATCGAATCGAATCGAAACCATAAAAACAAGAATCGAATTGAATCGCCGATTTGGTCGCAAAACCCAGACCTAATATACATGCACGAGGGGGGCTATGACTGCCATTTTTCCCTTGCAATGAGGTTCCCCACTGGCTGAACAAATAATTTATCTGTCAGATGCTTTTTTCTACAAAGTGACTTACAAATGAAGGAAGTACAACACATTCAATTAGTCATCTGTAGTGGAACAAAAAATAACTGAAGCGCTGTGAGTATGTTGACCCGATAGATACCAACTAGTTAGAGATACAAGTAGGCCTATGTAGCAGAGAAACTGAATTATTGGGAGCACCACACACGCCCGGCAACTTCCCAATGATGGACCTGGAACACTGAATTGCGGTTGTGTTGTTTTTGTATAGTAGCTCATTGTAAAGGAACATACTAGAAGTTTGAATAAGAAGAATGATACATACTTGGAGATATTTTAATAAAGTATTGATGTCGTGAACAGAGTCAGTATAAACTCATTCTCAGTTTTGAACCCTTAGGTAACGCTTCATATTGATTCAAGTCCAGTTGAACTAAACTACGTATGTCAATAAAATTACCTTCGCTCTTCAGATTTATATATTTTTCTTTCTTGAAAGCCTTAAACTGCAAGTTCTGAACTAGGTATAAAACGTGTGAATGCACGGAAAAAAAATGTTGAGTAAAATTGTTTTACAGAATCTTTATTCTTCAGTGAGCTATACCTTTCAGGCACCAAATGACTGACCTGTTGACCTATATCAAACATTCTTAAGGGGGTCCCACACCGTATGCGAAAGCGCAGCGTCGCATCTAGGACAATGCTGCTATTAATGTGGTAGAATCGAAAGGTTTTCTGTATTAATGCACTGTTTTTCTGTTATTTCCAAACAGAAGAATACATCTTGCAGCAGTAGGAGTAAAATCTTTCCGTGGCGGGTGGAGCTGTCACCGGACCTGTCACTCCTGCCTCGCGACCTGCCACTGTTTTACGTGCCTGCCTCGCGACCTGCCACTCTTTTACGTGTCTGCCTCGCGACCTGCCTATGTAATATGGTGCAGTTTAGCGACCCGTTCTCCCTGCAATGGTATGAACCACGCATCCAGTCAGCTAATAAGCGTCGCGTCTGCCTCAACTTAGCGTCACGTCTGCCACAAGATCTCTCCCCAGCAAGCAATTTTCGGTTTAAAAGACGTCTATTAGCCGTCTAAACCCAGCCCAGACGTCTAGGCTAAAACAAGGCTAAATTTGGGCTGTCAGTGAAAATCTAATAGACGTCTAACCATAGCCCAAGAATAGACAATTACACAGCTAGTGGACGACTACATATTTACATCTAATAGACGTCTAACCACAGCCCAAGACTAGACTAGTCATCAGTTAGACCGCTATTAGACGACTACATATATACGTCTAATAGACAGTCACTATGGGTCTAGGCTAAAAGAAGGCTGAATTTGGGCTGTCAGTGAAAATCTAATAGACGTCTAACCATAGCCCAGGAATAGACAATTACACAGCTATTGGACGACTACATATTTACATCTAATAGACGTCTAACCACAGTCAAAGACTAATCATCAATTACACAGCTATTGAAGGACTACATATACATGTAATAGACAACAAAATGAGGCTAAAGGATTCTTTTCACTCAAATATAACAGGTTCTCATAAATCACAATCATCCAAACAAATTAAATATAAAGGATTTATTTAGAAAAATAATATTAACAACTTAGTCAACATACAAACATTAAAATTAGCAAATAAAATATTACACAATATGGGAACACAACTCAAGATAATACAAACATAAAGAATTTAATTTTATATAAAAAATCAATAGTTGTCTTGACTCCCATACCCACCACCCCCTGCTCTCCCAGGTGCCTGTTTAAAATGGCCAGAAATGGCATTTTTTATTTCTAATTCTTTTGCAGAAGGAAAATTGGTCATCACTGCGTCTGCCAAACGAGAAAAAGAAAAAAGCAAAAGAAAACGATTGTTGACAATCATTTTTTAACTAATTACAGTAATTGTGACATTCATTCACTTTCCACATCCACTGTCTTTTATTAATTGGAAAGAAATAATGATTATTTATAACTTCTTTTCATATTGCACGGTGTTGATGTTAAGTTGTACGTTTAGCACTTTGAAAACTTGCCTTAAATCAAGAACTAATATTTCATATCTTAATCTTAAATATATTTGTATCTTTAATAATAATAATAAAAAATAGTAATGGTAAGTTAAATAGTTTCATCCTTACCAGCTTGAATTAAGATCAATTTTAGTTTAAGGCCACACAGTTGCAGTAACGTTACACGTGCAGGTAACGTTAACTTGTTGCAGGAAAAAATACTCTGCAATGCTAACACTATAATGTCAAGGTTCCTACACATTATAACAATTAATGAACATGTCAAAAAGAACACGCATACTTACAAGTTTGAAGTAAAAATAGAAAGGTTTTGTGACCGCCCGTTGCTCTCCGACCGGTGCAACTGCTGTCTCGTGTAATATAAAATTGAAAATGGCGGAATGTTTATCGCGAGATCTGGCTAAAGTGATCTTGTCTCAGTAGGGCTTCGCTTGCGCCATCTAGCGGTTGAAAATTAGAAATTTGATTTATACTTAACTTCAAATGAATGACAGTCCATAATTTTGTAGAATATCTATGACTATGAATGTTATGTGACAGCAAAGATAATGCTAGTTCAAATGTTTACAAAAGTGTGGGCTAAAAGCAGTCTACAGGCCGTTTAATTATCGTTGCTAAAGACCATGTCATGAAGCATATTGACATGATGGTATAACAACTATCTAATGCCCTACCTAAAACTAAAACTTTTTTTACTCAAAATGGGCTAATTTAGTCGGTCTGACTGGGAGCTAAATCGTGACTACGCACAGCCTAGAACGTGAAAGAAATGAAACTAAAGCTTACAATCACTGTTGTCTTTGATAACATGGAATATCATACATCTCGTAAGTTATTTTATAAGTTATTTTGGTCAAAACGACATGTATCCAAATTCGAAGTTATTTTGGCTAGTGGGCTGCAGGCTATATCGGGTATAACCGAGACGGTGAAATGACGGCTATTGCTTGCGCGGAAATAGCCCGTCTAACTACGGTCTACATCGTGTCTACGCACAGCCTACACATATAACATGTCAAAGAAAGCAAACCAAACACCCAGTTGACTTTGCTTACATGATGGAATATCATACATCTCGCAAGTTATTTTGGATGAAATCACATTTAACCAGATTAAATATTGTTTTAGCTAAAAGTGGGTTACGCATAGTCGGACTATATCAGGTCTATATTTAACCTAGACGTTGAAATGACGGCTATTGCTTGCTGGGTCGTGTGCCTGAAACTCAGACAGATGCGGACGAGAGGAAACAAACAAGGCAAACATGCTTTTATTTACTTGTTTGTTTACTTTATTCCGCCAGTTTTACTACTAATGGAGCCTGGGTCGCGTCTGCCTCAATTTAGCGTCGTGCCTGCCTCAACTTAGCGTCACGCCTGCCACAAGATCTCTCTCTGTTAAACTACCTGAAACTCCGACCGATGCGGACGAGAGCAAACAAACAGCGCATCCATGCTTTTATTTACTTGTTTGTTTACTTTATTCCGCCAGTTTTACTACTAATAGAGCACGCGTCGCGTCTGCCTCAACTTAGCGTCGCGTCTGCCACAACTTAGCGTCACGCCTGCCACAAGATCTCTCTCTGTTAAACTACATGAAACTCCGACCGATGCGGACAAGAGCAAACAAACAGCGCAACCATGCTTTTATTTACTTGTTTGTTTACTTTATTCCGCCAGTTTTACTACTAATAGAGCACGCGTCGCGTCTGCCTCAACTTAGCGTCGCGTCTCCCACAACTTAGCGTCACGCCTGCCACAAGATCTCTCTCTGTTAAACTACCTGAAACTCCGACCGATGCGGACGAGAGCAAACAAACAGCGCAACCATGCTTTTATTTACTTGTTTGTTTACTTTATTCCGCCAGTTTTACTACAAATAGAGCACGCGTCGCGTCTGCCTCAACTTAGCGTCGCGTCTGCCTCAACTTAGCGTCACGCCTGCCACAAGATCTCTCGCTGTTAAACTGCCTGAAACTCAGACAGATGCGGACGAGAGCAAACAAACAGCGCAACCATGCTTTTATTTACTTGTTTGTTTACTTTATTCCGCCAGTTTTACTACAAATAGAGCGCGCGTCGCGTCTGCCTCAACTTAGCGTCGCGTCTGCCTCAACTTAGCGTCACGCCTGCCCCAAGATCTCTCTCTGTTAAACTGCCTGAAACTCAGACAGATGCGGACGAGAGCAAACAAACAGCGCATCCATGCTTTTATTTACTTGTTTGTTTACTTTATTCCACCAGTTTTACTACTATTGCAGCGATCGTCGCGTCTCATCTGTGCATCTTTAAGTGTCAAAATAAAAACAGTCAAGTTCAAATTGTTGGTGTAGTCTCGTTGTTATATTATATTTTTTTATTCATTTTTATTATTATAATTATTATTTGGTCAATATGATGATTTAATTTGTTTTTACAAATTGATACATTTTAAAAAATCATGTATGATTTTTTGTGTATGATGTGTTTATTCTAATTTATACAATTGAAATACACCCCACTAAAACAGTTAAGTACAATAAAAACATGATAACATTAAAAATTTTACAAACGTATTTTGTAATAAACTAATACGTCATTTCTGTTAAAAACAACTTATGTAAGCACATATTTGGTAGCACTTAGAAATAAGTTACACTTCAGATATAACCAATAAAATAACACTGAATATAATGTCTTTCGCCAACAGACAGAGGGGATAATTGAAAGAATAAAAAAAGTCACAGAACTGGACATGTCAGAACTATATAATACATCATACGTTCTGGAAGTTCTGAGGTAAATGTTTTTGTTAAATTAGTTCACTTAAAAACGCATGGGTAAGGCAATCCAATTAAAGGGATTTTAAATGTCCTTACTTTTTTTCTCCTCTTGGTTTTTTCAAAGTTAACCCTCTTAATCCTAAAAAAGACAGAGGGCTTCCATAGATTTCAAGGAGAAATGGCATTGCAAACAAGGGGACTTTTGGAGTAAGTGTAAATATGGAATGCTTTGTGTATTCTATGTTTTTTATGAACTGTAAATTATTGTACTCTCTCTTCCTTTACAGAACCTCTTCAGATTCTGATCCAGACTGGTTTTAATGAATAATGGATGCTTCTTGTTGCGTTACATAACATTACTGACAGGACTTCATTCTCTGCGTGCCCTTCTCTGTCATGTTTGATGAGTAAAAAAAAGTAATGTTTCAAGGACTAATATAGATACCTATTTAATACATACAGTCTTTTAATTTTGTTTTAAAGCCACAATGTGTCTTCTTGCCTACCTACATTTCATATTTTGCTAACTATTTTTGTCCAGTTGACATATAATAACAATAATAAACACAATAGCTAATGTTGTTTCAGTTTTGTTGAATTACAAACATTTCGGGATTTTTGAGGCTCCTATCAACTCACCAAACTAATACTGTACTTAAAGAAAATTTTACAAAAACTCTGCATCTGTCTGAGATTCAGGCACCTTAACAGCGAGAGATCTTGTGGCAGGCGTGACGCTAAGTTGAGGCAGACGCGACGCTAAGTTGAGGCAGACGCGACGCGCTCTATTTGTAGTAAAACTTGCGGAATAAAGTAAACAAACAATTAAATAAAAGCATGGTTGCGCTGTTTGTTTGCTCTCGTCCGCATCGGTCGGAGTTTCAGGCAGTTTAACAGAGAGAGATCTTGTGGCAGGCGTGACGCTAAGTTGAGGCAGACGCGACGCTAAGTTGAGGCAGACGCATCGCGTGCTCTATTTGTAGTAAAACTGGCGGAATAAAGTAAACAAACAAGTAAATAAAAGCATGGTTGCGCTGTTTGTTTGCTCTCGTCCGCATCTGTCTGAGTTTCAGGCAGTTTAACAGAGAGAGATCTTGTGGCAGGCGTGACGCTAAGTTGAGGAAGACGCGACGCTAAGTTGAGGCAGACGCGACGCGCGCTCTATTTGTAGTAAAACTGGCGGAATAAAGTAAACAAACAAGTAAATAAAAGCATGGATGCGCTGTTTGTTTGCTCTCGTCCGCATCTGTCTGAGTTTCAGGCAGTTTAACAGAGAGAGATCTTGTGGCAGGCGTGACGCTAAGTTGAGGCAGACGCAACGCTAAGTTGAGGCAGACGCGACGCGCGCTCGATTTGTAGTAAAACTGGCGGAATTAAGTAAACAAACAAGTAAATAAAAGCATGGATGCGCTGTTTGTTTGCTCTCGTCCGCATCTGTCTGAGTTTCAGGCAGTTTAACAGAGAGAGATCTTGTGGCAGGCGTGACGCTAAGTTGAGGCAGACGCGACGCGCGCTCTATTTGTAGTAAAACTGGCGGAATAAATTAAACAAACAAGTAAATAAAAGCATGGATGCGCTGTTTGTTTGCTCTCGTCTGCATCTGTCCGAGTTTCAGGCAGTTTAACAGAGAGAGATCTTGTGGCAGGCGTGACGCTAAGTTATTTTACCCCCTCTCTCTTGCAGCATGGTGAAGTCAGTGTGTACATGAAAGATGATTTCAGTCAAAGAAAATCTAATTTAATGTTAAATTAAGCCTGGCGTGATGTTTGGCTGCAGAACTCAGAACAGCGTCCTGGCTTGTAGCACAGCCCCGCCGACATGCGCGGAATGGCGGCACCGGTGTACACTCATAGAAAACAATATGTAAACTTTAGAAAACAATAGGCACTACGCGACGCTGCGCGGCCCTTCCGCATTCGGTGTGTGCCCCCTATTCGGCCCAATCAACATTTCGCGTTTTTCTATAAGGGGCGACGTGGTCCCACGCATGCGCGGTCGCGCCTTTTTCAGGATCATCGGCGCAACATCGAGATGAAAAAATCTCAACTTTTCAGAAAGGCGCAAGCGCACCGCTGATCATGTGAACCATCCTGCCGATTGACAAGCTCAACGAAACGGGACACACAGATGATTACAGCATAATTAAATCTAGTAGCAGAGTTATGGCATGGTATTTGGGTCTTATCTGTTCACCAGTGAAGCACAAAACATAAAACACAATTCAGATATATTATGTTGCCTTGGCTCACGCTGTCACTCGTGTCCATTCAGTGGGTTGAACTCAATGGTTTGTAATCTTTCTTTGAAGGGGGTTTCAATCTTTGATTACAGGTTATCGCTTCTAACCTCTCTGACAGATGTTACAAGAGCGGCACAAGATTAACCTTGAAATAAGGCCAAAGCTGACTGACATGGCAGAAATAATGTCTGCTGCTTCCTAAATGTTTTGCTGAATCTTATCCACAACATGATGAAAAGTTGAGCCGGATTTTTGTATGGATTTAGGATTTATTTTTCCTAATAATAACTTTGATAATGAAAAAAGGGCTTTATGATTTGATAAAAAAATCTTATTGGAATTATTTTGACACATATTGTGATTTAGACAAAGTTGATGTTGCTTATATATATAAAGGTTAAAAAACAAATAGCCCTGACAAAAGCATTATTATAAATTGAGGTGTCAGAATGGTTAAGTATTCATTGAACAACTAAGGGGATTGAGGGACCAAGAAGCTGTCTTTAAAATGTCATTCCCTTTGAAGCGTTGTGATCTAAGCCAAATACATACAACGGGACATATTCAGGCGCTGTGTCACATCTCTCAGTTTTTTTATGTCAAGATAAAATGTTTTCCATCATTTTTCCATCATTTTCTCACCCTCCAGTCATTCCACACCTGTCTCTTATTCTTCTGCAGAACACAAACAACCAAACAACACTGGCCCTTATTGACTTCCACTGTATACTTTTGAAACAAAAATCAAAATATCATCTTTTGTGTTCCACACAAGAAAATAATTATATACAGGTTTTGAACGACATGAGAGTGTAACAATGACAGAATTTTCAATTCCGGGTGAACTATCCCTAAAAAACCTTTGGATTCCGTTCCCTTTAGTTTGTGCTGTGTCATCTGTCTTTGAACACGATAACAAATATTTCACAATAGCCATAAGTGCACCCTGTTTGGGGAAAGAATAATCCAAACAGGGGGGTCGTCGCCCACAAGGGGATCCCGGCTGACTTTTAAGGGGGCCTCAGGATGACAACTAATTTCAAATTGGACTAAATTGACATCATTGATATACATTTATTAACAACTAAGAACCAAGATATTTCTTATTATTATATTTAAAAAAAACACTTTTCCAGTTCATATTAAGCTCCGAAATATTTTATTAGGTAAAAATGTTGAGTTTTTGTGAGCCGGAGGGGAGCCTTTGAATATTATTGAGTACACTGGGGGGCCTTGGAGTCAAATAGGTTGAGCACATATGATCCAAACGCACCTAATCGTATAGCATTTCTAATAGCATTTAAGTCTAATGGTTGTTTTTAAAATATTTGTCGTAAAGCACAAGCCTGAGATTAAAGGTACACACTTCCAAAGTATGAAGTATCTTTAAATGTTAAAGTGCTCTACGCTTCAATAGCTTCCCTTTACTTACAGATCAAGAGCTTTAGATACACCACCACTTTGGCTGTCCATTTACAGAGCTCTCGTGAAGAATTTCTCTCAGACATGGCAGCAGGAAGCCAGGCTGTAAAACCGGGTCCCGCGCTTTCCTTGTCATCACACATTATGAAATATACTCCTTCTAGATACTCGACAAGCACCCACACAAATGCCCGAACCTCAAAGGTCACAATCACACCCACACTGCCAGACAAGATCAATAAGTAATTAGCTCAGCAATAGCACCAGTTAATCATCCTTCACTTCTTACCTGAACCACAAAACTATTCTATATATCACATTTGCTTCACTAATAATGTAGCTCATCATAATGTGAATACAAAAGTAGCTATTAGATCAAACAAATTAAGACAAACATCTGACAGAGTCATTTCACATTATATCAACAGATTATGACTCAAAGACCTGTCATACTTCTTTCATTTTCTGTCAAGGTTCGAGGATCTTTATTGTTTGAAGATGCCACATTCTGTAAGGTGAACTGGGTGTGATCATTGTAATTTATATTATAGAACCGTTATTAAGCCAGTGATCACAAAGAAAGAAGCCAGGTTTGATTTCTCACAGCTCTGATGCTTTGGCCTCATTATAATATAATAAGAATAAGCAAATATAAGGAATGAATACATCCGGTGTAAAGTCATTGGCATTCATTAATGCTCATTGAGCACAGGGAACTGGTTTAAACACGCTATTTAATTGCCTGCTAATGCGGCCTCAGCAGGGAGGCTGAGAGGGGATTGGGCATATAAAATCCAATCATAACAACAATTATTCATTGCACAAATGGCTCTAAAACAAATGAACCGATCCTCTATTGCACATATATTAAGGCTTAATTTTTTTGGTAATACCACTTTAACAGTGATTGTACTCTTGATAACTGACTTTGTAATTGACTGGGATGGAGTGTTAAACCAATGTTACAGTTTCATTGTGGCTAGTTTTAAAAGCATAAGAAGGAATAAGATCTAATTTCAAAGCCACGCCTCCCCATGTCCGTTACTTCAAGTCAGTGTCCTTCACTTTTGAGACAAGATTACAGCACATAACATTACAGTAGAAATTCGAGCAGTTTTATAAGATTCACTGGTGAGACAAGATTACAGAACATAACGTTACAGAAGAAATTATAGCAGTTTTATAAGATAGTTTGTTTATAATGCTGCCTTTATGTGTTCTTGGACATTTCATAACTCCCCCTTTGATGTCATGATTCTGAGCTGGTTGTGTTTAGGTGCTTGTTGTCGGAAAATGGAGGACGCCAGATTCATGCTTGTGTGTGTCTTGGGAAAATGTCATATTGTTTTCAACCATCGTCATCCTACTGACTACTTTTACTAGTGAGCTGTTGCTGACTACTCTGAAATATTGATGAAATACATGCTATATTCGCAGTGTATAAAAAGTTGGACTGTCTAAAATCTGGTTAAAATGAAGCTGTTGCGTGTAAACTAATAATTCATATCTGTCACATCAAATCCTTCCCCAACCGCCATGTTGACTGTGTAAGTCCCGCCCATCTCGGGAACTCGGATATCAAAAGGATTTCCCTACTTCCCAGTGGGAAACTTGACATCATAGTGCTTTCGAGTGCAATTTTTTACATTGAACCTTATATGTCAGATAATTCCGAGAGAACTTGATGGCCAGTGTTATGACAGCCTATCATTCCTTTTATAAGACTAATTTCCTGAGAGAACCACAATAGCAAAATTGAAAAACACTACCCAAGCTTTAATTGCGAATGTTACAAAAGACGTAAGCGTAAAGGCAAGCTACTTATGTGGCTTGTTCCTGTCATTGTTTTCCTTTTTCAGGTTAACGTTATAGTGCCTTATTATTATTATCCTCGATTTGATTTTGCGTTCGCTATTTCTTAAATCACATTGTGATCAATGAGCAACCAGAGCTGCAATTCCACCAGAAAATAATACAACTGTAATTTAACATAATTTAATATTTTAACATTAAAACGTGCTCGCATTGGCGTGACATCCCTATGGGGAAGTCTGTCGAGATGTTGCACGCCATGCGTTGAGCAACAGTGTCACCTACAGGCGATGCGGGACATATACTGATATATATTGTTCCTGTTTTCTTAGTTCGTGTATTGCTGATGGACCTCGGGGATTTTTGGGGGGGTTAACATGGAAAATAAATAAATTATGCTTACCTTGATAAAAAGTCTTCCTCCAAACAACAACATTTTATGAACTGTATAAGTAGTTCCGCCTGTTGTTGAAGACGTGTCTTAGTGACTGCTGCGCTGCGCAGACCAATCGCATTTGACATCAAACTCCCGCGAAACCGTCCGTCTAAACTGAGTTTATTAATCTTTCTCGCGGTACTGTGGTGTCATACTCATGCGTCCAGCAGATGGTATAGTATTCCCAGATTTCCGAAAATACACTTGGTCGTGGTCCTGTTTTTCTTAACGTTTTTTAAATGATTTATGATGCTTATTTAAACATTATTCCAAAAACACACCTATGCTGCCTGATAGAAAGCTCTGATCATATAGTAGTTATGTTCATGTGCCAATAATATGCAAATACATGCAAATAGCATTTGCCCTTACATAAATAAACATCAGTTGTTGTATGAATTTGATTTGAATTTCAGGTGAACTGCCCTGTGTGTTTGCATAGGGAAATCACAGCAAGACCTTTTCTTTGCCCCAGTCTTAGTTTTTAACAGACGACAACAGATGCCATGCTCCCAGTGAAGGTAAGAGCTTTTACTCATTGTGTTGTTACTTGATACAGAATTACAGCTTTTTATACTGTGAAGCACTTTTGATTAGAAATGGCTTTTAAGCAGTGTAAAGTTTTAAATAATTTGAAAAATGTAAACTTTCAATACCTAAAACTAAGTCAGTTAGAAGGTTGCTTTGTTGTGGTCCTGTGTTCAGCAGATGTTTCAACTGCCCTTAGCCTCTGGGGTTCCTAACAGATATGTGTTTATACATGTTCCCTGCTTATTTCACAAATCCTTGGTAATAGAACATAAGCTGTTTAAAGAAAGTCACAAGATATCTGACTATAAGGGCCATTTAGTTGAAAGACTTTTTGTTTCAGTTCTGCCTGAGGCGCTGGGCTGGTGCTGCAGAGCCCACTTTGAACTTTCTGAAGTTGCAAAGGCCTGTGTATGTACACAATTTTACTTGTTTTAAGCAGTTTTGTTGTGCCGGTTAATTACTTTTGTTTACATTTAAATTAAATTTAAGGGTGGTCGGAGAATGGGTCAGAGAACATATTTCATGCAGCAGAGTGAGGATACTGCTCACACTCTCTTTAATCTGAATGTAGATACGAAAGGAGAAGCTAAAAATGTCAATAAACTGAATTGTTGAACATTTGCAAAGTTTTTACACATCTTTGGTTCCTCTTTGGTTATCATGTGTACTGTTAAATTAAGTTTACTATAATCTCAACTCTTTAGAAACTGCCCGCAGACAGGGATACTTTACATTAATAGGGGAAAGTACATTCAACAGTCAGAACCTCTGGCCATGTTTTCGTTTGTATGACTTTCTTTTATCCTTCTGTCTAAAAGGCCTCATTGTGAGATTTTTTTTCAATTCTTCCGCTATGCTTCTGTTCTGTATTAACAAAGCCACCATCATTATTTTTGGAAGGCAGAACACTTTCTATATCTGCTGCCGCTATGGTTCATCACTTTAGTTCCTCAGAAGCTATTCAGTGCGTCTAAACTGTTTTTAAGTTGTTGGGAAAAGTAAAACTTATCTGACCATCTCTTAGGAAAGTACTTTTTACCGCTGTTAAACTTTCAATCAAGGTACGTTTAGTTTTGCTATTATTTCTTATTTTATATCTCTAATGCAAAAGTATTTTGTACAAGTTTTTTGGGGAAATAAAAGACGACTGTAGTTTTGTTGAGGTAACAGTGTAGTTAAAGGAACAATTCATCCTAAAAACGAAAAATCTGTCATGATTTACTCACTTTCGAGTTGGTCCAAATCTGTATAAATTTCTATGTTATGGTGAACACAGAGAAAGATATTTGGAAGAAGGCTTGTATCCATGCAGTTCTTGGCTTGGTTATCGACTACCACACAGTAGAAGGAAAATTTCTTTATAAGTTTCTTTGTTCTGTTGAACACAAAAGAATGTAGGAAAGCAAACCATTCTGGGGCACTTTTTCTGGGGTACTTTGGTTGTATGAACATTTTGGTTACCAGCATTGTTCCAATTATCTTTCTGTGTAAATAATGACAGAACTTTTAGTTTTAGGTGAACTCCCTTTAAGGATTGTTTTTGAGAAATTGCTTTATAAAAATGTCCGTGGGAAGTGAATGTGAGTAATATGTTCAGGCTGGGTCTTGAAACTCTGGTGTCTTAACAAACAGTAGAAGATAACGTATCTGTACCATGTGCACATTCATCATTCTCAGCAAGTAGTGAGGAAATATTCTTTTGAAACCCTACTGTAACCTGACATGCAAGTGCAAGAAAAAACAAACAATAGGCCGCGATAGGAAGCTACACAAGAAGGTCAATTTATTTGCTCGAAGGCACAATGGCAATGTTAAGATGAGAAGCCTGGAGCGGGCTTTGATCCAGGTAAGCTGCTGAGATGGCCTTCTCTCAACAAATTCCCCTGATACACACAAACACACGCTGCTGCCTCTTCAGATTGTCTCTGAAAATGGTCTCCTAATGTCTGTTGTCTTTCTGTTCAGTGACCAGTAATGCATGCTGAAGCAAATCACAGTCAAAGAGCATGCGGTCAGTCCAAAGATCCAATCATTTTTATGGAGGATGCTGAGGTGTCCGAGAAAGGTAATGGTTTTAAGACAATCTTTTATTTTCAGCTGAAATAGAAATTATATTTTATAAAAAAAGCGATGTTTAGTACATTTCCCCACAGAAAAAAAATATATATATATATTATAATATTATTATTTATTATAATAATTATAATTCTTTTTTAAGCAAAGATGTAATCGGAATATTACAATGCACAAGATCTGAATAGGCTTACATTTTTTTTCTTTTCGTTTTTTTAAATGAATTCATTTATTCCAATGAGGGCGATAATAGCTATATAAAAATTCCATTGAAATTTATGAATTTCTCCGATAAGGGAATAAAGGCAATGCTTATTCAAAACTAGTTTATAAGCGAGTGGAACATTTGTCCCTTTGGTACTTTACAAATAAATGAAATTAAGAAAAACTGAAGGTTTTCTTTACCATTTCTACTTGATGTTTATAAATTAAATGGTGCACATAAATATTCATCAGCGTATTGTCTTTAGAAAGATGGTCTGCTGAATTGCTCAACAATTTAGCAGGACACTATCAAATCACAAGTCACGACTAATATCAATTTCGGGCCGCACCTGATAGCACAGGCCATCATTTAAAAAGAAGACATGCAAATAATTCATTGTCCTTGGGTCATTGTCAGCCTGGGGTTGCTATTATAAATATGAGCAAAAAATGTTTTTTGCCATCGCTGAGTTGTTTAAGGTGTGCTGAATAGAGTTTATTGGTTATCTCTGGGAAAGAACATCCATTAAGATATTGTCATCTACTCTTAAGTGACTTTTCAATGGGAATATACACTATCAGGGCTGAGGAAAAGGTTGTGGAGATGCATATTTTAAAGACACATAGTGATCTGATCAGGTGTAGTATAGACTTCATGTTTTCTGCAGAGAGTACACTACAGTACTGTGGAAATATTACTTGGTCCTCCTTCACAAAATGAATTGCACACTTTACAACTACATTAAAAACAATTGAAGTGTAGATGGAAACTTTGTCAATATGATTTGGTGTGTTTCTCTGTGTGAGAGCATATGTAAACTTTTATGATTCTGTCATTTGTAAATGGTTATAGATTTGTGGTTCAGTAAATAATTGAATGTGCCCAGTCAACTCTCCTTCAATCTTACTTCACTCTCACACACAATTACTATGAAAATGTCTGCCATCTTTTTCATTAACACAGTGGAGGTTTTCTAAATAATGTGCATATATACATGATGATTTATATGATATTGTTGCATCTACATACATGTATTACAATTAAGATTACAAAGACTATCTCCTTCTCTTCTGCATGTCCTTCTGTCAGCCTCTTTCATTTCCTATTTAAAATGAAATGCGTTTGACAGTCCTGTTGTTCTGTACTGGTCGCATAAAGAGAGGCTTTTCAGATTGCACACACATGACCTGACCTTACCAGCTTTTCTTAACTGGCACACTAACAATTACATTCACAATTACAGTTTTTCAGACAGCTCTTATGCCTTTGTGTTTTGTATTAACAGGGCATCATATACAGTAATATCTCTTGGCTCAACAGTCTAAATTTCTTTGGCCAGCAGATGTCAGGATTGTAAAGAATACATTTACTATTCAGTTTCATTCAGGTGTGCTCACATTTTAACCTAGACATTTTGTTATTTGTTTCCTTTTGGCTCGTTGTCCATTTGGTACTCCTCCAAGTATATTTAAGAATATTAATAAGGCCTCAAGCTGCATAAACAAACTCATGTCTCCTAGAAGTATACGTGAAAATCGCAGTTTACTCCTATAGACCACTTCGCAAGATGTAAACACTGGTCCAGAAGCACTCCCTGTTTCAGTTTTTTTTTCTTTAATCTTGCATATCATCGCTGTCCTCCTGAAACCTTGTATGTCCAAATTCGCTTTTACAGAAAGTGGATTTTATTTTTATGCTTAAAAAAATACTTTTTAAATGATAACATGTGTAGTCATAGTTGACAAGCACTTTTTAATACTTTTTATTGGTTGGATATTTTCAAAACCCAGAGACAAACATGAAGGATGACTATTAATATTCATTTATGGCAACAAAAAATCATGATATACGGAGTTACAAGGTTTCAGAAGGACAGCAGAGATATATAATTAAATATTATGAATTCATATTCATTTTGATTTGGTTATAAAAGGAAGTGCTTCTGTTGCTTTATTTATATTGTCAGATATATATTCCTGTTTTGATTTCATTATAAAGATAATTGTAAGAGATATTTCTGATTTACATGTGTAAGAAAAATCTGACGAAAAAAACCTTTAGGGGTACCCCCACAAAAAAGAGTAACTTTTTTCTGCAAAACAAAATAAGATATTTTGAAGGATTTTGTTAATCAAATTGGGGACTATTGACTTTGTATGAACTCAAAACAACAGAGTCTTTTTCAAAATGTCTTCTTTTGTGTTGTTGTCGTACGCGAAGGTGAGTAAATGGTTAAATTTGAGTGATTAATCAAACACTTTTTTTCCATCCCTTTAAGACCAGAACTTTCCAACCGGCGTCTTTGAAAGGCTTAAAATATTGCGTTTTTAGGGGTACTTATCTGTTTCTGTAAAGGCCATGATTCTCATTAATAAATATTAAGGATAAGGGTTTAGCTTTATCTGTTGTCATAACTAGCTTTATTTAAAAATATCAAAAGTGCATGTGTTTACTTGTCTCTAAGCGACGGTGGTAAGCCCATAGTGCTTTTGCAAATATATTAAACAGCCAAAATCAATTCTAACCTATACAGTAATGACCTTGAAGCAGACATCTCAGCAGCAGCATCAGGTAAATGATTCAAATAGCGTTCAGTTCATTTAATATTATTGTGTCCTAACGTAATGTCAATGTTTAAACATTTCAATGTAAACTTTTTAACTAAAAAAAGAATGGTCTAGCCAGCATTAAAGACTAAAGTAACCTTTTTGGCCGACTTTAGACTGTATATCTGTGAGTGTATCGTGTGGATGGCTGACTCATTAAGCACTAAATGAAAGTGATGAGATGTGATTTTAGAGCGCATCTGGAACAAATGGACCAGGCGTTTTCTCTTCAGTCTGGCCAATTTCAGAGCCCCCCTCCTGCACCCTCTGACAACATCTAGCGGCATAGCACACACACGGGTTTAAATCTGATATGTATTTTCAGCGAGCTTGTGTACGCAGTTGGTCTGATATGAATGTGATTCCACGCTTTGATGCAGAGACAGATTGTAAAGTGTGATTTTATTAAATCCTTCATTAGGATTCATCAGCGAGATTGGATCAGAAAAAGGTCACTGTGCGTATTCGGCCCTCTCGCCCTCCCCCAACAACGCCCCCCTCCTCGCTCTCATTTCTCTCTCATTTGCTTTATTTGGGGGGGGGGGTTGTGTTTTGGCCGTCGCCACTGAAACGAATTTGCTGTGAAAATGGGGAAAAATGAGCATTATGGGCTGGTGGAGGAATACAAGGTGAAAGTGACATTATCTTCCCCTCCACATCTACTCCATCTCCACCCCTCCTCCTCTCCCTCCTTGTTTCCGTTTCTCCGGCGCCCGTGCGGGACGATGGTGCCACAAATCATTTGTATGCTCGCATTTGGGTCTACAAGCCACGATGGTGCTTAATGTTCACAGAGCAGATGACTTTCGGGGGGGATGGGGGGGGGCTATTTTCTGGCACATGAAAACATCAGTTGGAGTTGGACCTGAAATTGAGAGGGAAATTGCTCACGCCATATGTCATTTTTTGCTGAGGGCTTTTTCTCCTCATCGGGTGCGTGTTCTGTATGCGTCTGTGCGCGAGGCAGTTTGCTTGGTGTTAATTGTTGTTATTGAAGTGTAAATGTGTGCTTTTATGGGAAATGCTGTTTATCTCTTGTTTATCTGTGAACCTGCTAAAATTAGTGTAGTGTAAAGTAGGACAGTACTTTTCAGTGCTTTTGTTTTTGGTATCCCCAGAGCCCCATAACGCAGAAATGCACCTACATCAACAACCAAACAGAAACGTGTTAGTTGTATTACACAACACATAGTTTCGCATTAAAGTCATTGATGTTTAAACTAACAAGTCATTTTTTCACCCTCTTTGGTGTTCAAAACATGTGTATGACTCTTTCTTCTGTGGAATACCAAAGAAGATGTTTTGAGAAATGTCTTTGTGTCAACGGGGGAAGAAAGTCATAAAGGTTTGGAATGACACGAGGTTGCATAAATTATAAAATAATTAGAATTTTCGGGTTAAGTGTCGCGTAAGCTTCATTGATTTAGACATTTTGTTTGGTTCTAATTAAAAATAAATGTTTATCATTAATAATTTTTTCGCCAGCCCTAATATTCCAAAATTTCTAATGTCTTTTAAGATTAAAATACATCAATATTTTGTATTATATAAAAGACCTGCTCTCTCTAAGGCTGAAATCCTAAAATGATCTCCTTGTTTAATGTTTAAAGCTACACTGTAGAACTTTTACTGACAGATCCCTCATGTGGTTGATAAGTGCATTTGTGTTACTATTGTCATAATTAATTTCGCTTTATTAGCTTCCCCTTGGGCATTGCAATACACGTAAATTTGTTGACTAAACTGATGAAACCGGGCAACGTAGAAATGACGTTTGAAAACCATTTTGCACTCTTCTGCAGGCAGGGGATTGGCGGGGCTGTGTGTACTGACCCAAACACCTAACTTACAGAGTGTGGTTGTAGCTGCTTTGAGGCTGCTAAGGCAGCAGCGGGAGAATAATTTGTCCGGTTAAGAGATTTCTACCACAGAAATAATTTTAAAGACATTATTTGAAGGTAAAAAAATTACAAAATGTTGCTTTAAAGGGATACTTCACCGAAAATGAAAAATCTGTCATCATTTACTCACTCTTGTCATTTCAAACATTTATGATTTCTTTCTACTGCAGAGTACAAAAGAAGATATTTTGAACAACGTTGTTAACTGACCCCCATTCACTTGCATTGGTTTGGGTTTCATATAATAGAAGTGAATGGGTGCCGGCGCTGTTCGGTTACCAACTTTCTTCAAAATACCTTCTTTTGTGTTCTGCAGAAGAAAGAAAGTCATAAGGTTTGAAATGTTAAGCGTTGGTGTAAATGATGACAGAATTAACAAAAATTGTGAACTATCCCTTTAAAGGGTAACTCCAGCCAAAAATTAAAATTCTGCTTTTAATTACTCGCCCTCAAGTAGTTTAACATCTGTATGCAAATTAGGGTAGTTTTGGAAGCTTTCTCACTCCTCCGATTGCAACCCAACTAAACACACGAGACATCGCTCGACGCATGCTGACACCGGATGCACTGTCGTGTGGCTCTCGGGAACCCGCGCTGGATACCAACACTCAAAGCAGGAAGTTTTTGAATATAGTCGTTAGTTTTGTTTGTTTGCGCACAAAAATGTATCCTCGTTGCAATATATTAAATTATACTACACCACCGGAGTCGCGTGAATAAATATAATGTCTTTAGGGACATTTTCAGGTTGCGTTGCAAAACTATCTTAATTTGGATTTGGGGGGAAAATGGTGGTCATATAGATGTTTAATTACTTGAGGGTGTGTAAGAAATGGCAGAATTTTCATTTTTGGCCGGAGTTACCCTTTAAGATGCACTTAATTGTAAAGTTCACTTTTTGTTCAGAAAAAAGAGCCCCCAGCCCCAAAACGTGTTTTAATGTTTTTTTCCAGAAGCGACCTATTCTCCTCAGACCCACAATACGCACATGGACATGATTCTTCCGCCACAATGAATTACCATTTGTGTCTGAAATGATAACCCAATCCCAGCGTGTGACATTATAGACAGGGATTATCACTGCTACTCACACACTCTTTCTCTCTTTACTGTATACTATTTGATACACACACCAGACTACTCATGCACAATTCCATTACGATTACAGACATAAAAAACATTATGTGCAGTCCATTTGCACATGGCCTTGCACTGAAAGCATACATACAGCATACTGTTCATATTCAAGTATGGACTTATACTCTTGCCCTACAGCAGATGCCTGCACTCTCCTTGGTCGTTCCAAAGGGACCACCATCTGTGAGATTCAAATGCAATATTTATTGCCAAATAAGACAACGGTTATTAAAATCCGCGTCTCTGTGAAATAGTATAGTATGCATGCACATGTCCATGTTTATGTTTAATATCTCTATAGTGCTTCATCACACTTTGGTGACTGTTGTATTACAAACATGCACATTTACCCAAGTGCATTGTGGGAGTTAATGGAGGCAGCTTCCACAGGTTTGAAAAGATGTGAAGACAACATGAAACAGTGCTTTATTTGATGTATTCCAAGTAAAACATGATATTTGATGAGAAAAGTATATGAATTCATCCATCCGAAATGAACTGGATTTTGAAAAGTTTAAGCTTTTGTAGCAAATTGATACATTTTGTTTGCAAAACATTACAAAATAAACTATAAATTATAAATAATGATGGATATGCATTATTCATAAGAGAAAGAATATGTATCAAAAATGAAAATGAGTTCAATTAGATTTCATGTTGACTTCAAAAGTCTTATACTTAAGCAGTGGGATTCAAGTTTTACTTTTTTTAAACTTGGAGAGGAGCTTGTCGTGAACCAATTTGGAAAAGCCTAGATATGACTGTAAACCATTTTGCCTCTCGCTTACAGCAAGTGAGAAATTAATATAAAAAGTGCTGATGGTCCATGTTTCTCGAGTTCCACTTCAGTTCAGCCAGTTTAGAAGATTTATTAGAACTTAATCAAAAATGTTCAATTCACGAATATATTAAAAATATTTATTGTAATGAATTCAGGAAACTCTGAATAATACTGTACCTCAGCTGCTCTAAAATATCTCCTGCTTGTTTACATCTTTGTTTTCCGCCCGCTCTTGGTTTGTCAGCTAACCAGCTCTACACTGTTTTTACTGTTCGGAGCGTCTTGTATTCGAAGTGGTTCTGTCTTACCTGCTGATTTTGGGAGGCTGCGACAGTAAGGGCTGATGGTTCAATGTTTAAGGTTTAAAGAGATAAATTGGAGACTGAAAGGTGTGTAAGATTTAGATTCCTGTATCTATGGATGCACATAATAGACTGATAGGCTGAATGCGAGAGGTGAATCAGAAATGATAGACTTTCTTAGCAAAAAATGGATAGGGTTTGCATAGTAGCCCACCCCCTCAACATTTTATGATTACCTTCATGTCTGATTTCATTATTTTCCCTGAAAAGAACTAGCGGACGAGTTGGAAAAAAATAATGTTTTTATCAAACGTAATTCAAGTGCATTCTGAAGACGGCAAACGGTGATGGAGGAAAAAATAAGAAATAATAAAACCCGGTGGTCTCCGAGCGCTCATACGGTGACCCTCATACGTTGAGCGGTCACTGAATGTATAAGCTTGTCAAGTTGACCGCATCAAAATGACCTCACTCGTTTTCACAGCGGCCTTCTCTAGCAAACTCATTCTTGACATTTCGGTCCTGGCTCTTGATAGAGGCCAGTTGGCCCTTGCCAAGGGGTCCGGCACTAAGATTATCTCTCCATAATTACCTTGCAAAGATGAAAGCAAAGAACATGCTGTTTTGCCTGCCTGCCGACAAGGACCATACCAAACCCTTAAAGGGGCGGGGTTTGCATGTATATGTTAATGGTATCTTACTTGTCTATGTCTATTCCTCTACCATGGTAAACTAAGACTGGTACGCTAAAAGCCCCCTAGAGCCTCACGATGATCAGGAAGTAAACTAACAAGCCATTCAAGAGCTCATCCTCCCCACACGCCTCCCCATCACACATGGGTGCCATGTAAACGGAACATGGGCCATTACGTTGATAGAACAGGCGTTATGTAGTTACACGGCGTGTGGATGGTGTGATTTGCAGAGCGCTTTGTCCGTGCTTTCGAATGAGAGAGTAAACAAAAGAGTTTTCACGCGATAAGTGCAATTAAACTCCACTTACCGTGTACCTTTGCTCAAGGAACATTTTTATATTCTGTATGTAATTTATTCTGCTGGCATTTGCTGTACAGATAGGAGTGGGAATGTCATTTTCCATAGCGTTCAAATAATGGATTTCCATCCCATTGAGTATGTGGAAAGGATTCTTTCGGGGTCTAAGAGCTCAGAAGAGACTGTAACATCTATCTACAGCCTTTATAGCTTCATGCAGTTGCTCCTCAAGGAAAGATTTTTCTCTACAACAGCTGTCTTCATTGTGTTTTTCATGTCGGCAAGCCTTGTATATGTGTGCGTGAGCACAAGAACACTTGCGCACCTGCTCTGGAATGAAACAAATGTCCCATGTCTGCAATTTACATGCAAATCAAAACACGTATTTCCTGAGCTGCAGTGCATTCTGGGATTGTGTTTTTTCCTTGGGTACAGTACAGGTCAAGCTGAAACTAGCGTGATTCTTTCTCATGTTAAAGGGACCCTCCACCGAAAAATGATGATGTCATGAATTACTCACCGTCAAGTTGTTCATCTATGCACACAGGACGATGCACACGGGACGATGACGGACTTCCGCTAAAATCGCTGCCTGCTAGGTTACTTCCTCTCTCATAGCACATATGGGATTTTTCACCAAGTGATAATGATGTGTTTAGCAAGGGTGGGTGAAAAAAATCAGTCCTCTAGCAAGTCTTATCAATTCACGGATTTAAAAAAATAATAATTCTAGTTAATATAACAAGTGTTGATGTTGTCGGAACAAAAAAGTCGGATTTTTGTTGCGAGAGCGGTGCGGCACCCGGACAGTCGAGAGACCGCACAGCTTCGGCTCAGCAACAGCGATGGCGGGGGTAAAAGAAATACCCCATCCCATTTTTAGCGAGGGCAGGTTTTTGGAAATACTTTATATTTTATCAACTCTATGATAAGAAGGAGCTTGACAAGACATATGCAGTATGAAGTATTTTTGAGATCACTAAACGTAAATAATAATAATTCATAATTTGTTACATTTACATAGCACTTTTCTGGACACTCAAAGCGCTTTACATGGAAGGGGGAATCTCCTCAACCACCACCAATGTGCAGCACCCACCTGGTAAAGTAAAGTAAAGACTCAATCGCCATCATTACAGCAAAATGGAATAAAATCTAAATATATATATCTAATTTTGAGGATGAATCGATATTACAAATCTAAAAATCATGAATCGATTTTTAATCAAATCTGGACCCCTAAAATCGATATGAATCAAATTGTGAGGTACCAAAAGATTCCCACACCTAGTGTTTAGTAAGAAACGTTCAAACCCCGGCGAACCCACAGCACATTCGGTTGAGTATTGTTAAGTGCCTCTGTGATCTTGCCTCTAGTATGTGCAAAAGTTCACTTTGATTTTTTTCCATATTTGTTGATTTACCTGATAGCCTGAAGTGTTTCCTTTTTGGTTGTCGACGTATGGCGAAGTGTTTGAATAATTTGACTCACGTTGTTGATCGTAATCCTATGTGCATTCTGAAGCGAAACGCCATCGTTCCCTTTGCTGCCGGATGTTACAGCCTGGCTGAGATTTTAGCGGAAAAACGTCATCAACCCGTATGCATATACCACATTTAGATTCTTTTCAGGGGAGTGTGCCTTTTAAGTGATAGTTCACCCAAAAATAAATATCCTGTCATCATTTACTTACATTTTGAAGAAAGCTGGTAACAGAACAGCACTGGCCACCATTCACTTGTATTGTATGGACACAAAATCAATGCAAGTGAATGGGGACCCGTTAATAGCATTCGTCAATATATCTTCACCTGTGTTCCGCGGAAAGAAAGAAAGTCATAGAGGTTTTAAAATGACAAGAGGCTGTAAATGATGAAAGAATTTTAATTTTGGGTGAACTATCATTTTAATATTAGCTGTTTAGTTGCGATGATTCTTATGCAAGTGTGCATTCCTTTTAAGGAAAGAAAAATAAATCACATGTGACTCGCTACATCATGTTTAATCACTTTGACCCAGAAACACATTTTGATTTTCACGCACCAAAGTAAAAACGAGAAGTCTCTCAGCCGACATCTAAAGGATTATGTCTCAACTGAAGAAGCATTAGAATAGCATTGCTAGAAATCGGAGATGTTCCTTTTTACATAAAAGTCAAAGTTTCGGTGTCAAACTGACTCAAAATGAATTAGGTTGTCACACCTATGATATTGGTCTGGCAGTGGTAGGAGTTCTCTAAAATGTATAGGATAAATCATTTAGTATATATACACCAAGCCCAATGTAAAAGCCGTAGGCTAGATGACCTTAGTAGCGACTACTCATCACAAGGCCCCGTTCAATGTTCCAAATTGTTCCTCCTCCCTTTTCCTATTTAACCTGTATTGCTTTATTTATATATCTGTTTAACTCGCGTAGGCCCGCTGTAATGATTTGATGGTTTTGTGCACCCCCAGGCTCCGAATTATGGAATATCATCGAAAGAAACTAGTCTTTCATCGTTGTTGTGAGGCGATATTTGTTCCTCCTACAGTTCCACATCACTGCCTTTGATTGAACCGAAGAGAAGCATACTGTCAAACTATCATGGATCTCTCGCTCTTTATTTTCATTTTTTCCCTTTTACTCGCTCGCTTTAATATAGTATCTCTCTCATCCCTGTGCCCTCTCATTGCGCTTCTTGTCGATTTCCCCAGTGTGCTCTTAAACTGCTAGTGTAATTTAAATATGGAGCTCTGTGTTAGCGGGAGGCACTCTCTGATGGGGGAGAGGACGGCAGAACAATAAGCAGGAGCGAGATGTGGAGGGCGGAATGGGAATTGACTTACATTATCACACAGCATCTAAAACCAGAGAGCAGAGGGCTTCAAACACAATGCCCACTAACAGCCCTGCCCTAAAATGCTAAACAGACCTATATGAAGAGGCACAATGTGAGCAATTTGCGCCCTGTTTTGTTTAGCGGCAGTGTTTTTCTTTTAATTTTGCGCTGCGGTATAAAAGCGCAAGTTTATTGCGGAACGAAAAAGAGATTTGAGAGCATGCGAGATAGAAAACAGACAGTTCAGAGCAGAGATTGGCTGAGAGATGAGTAGCGGTCAGGCTCTCATGGGCCCTTAGTGGCACCTGTATGTGGAACACACAAAAGCCGTGCTGCGCTGGAAAGATAACTGAAGTGCCGTCCCCGAAGATCTCAGCGTTGAAGCAGCTCTTTTGGTTTTGTCTCCAGTTGTGTGTTGTTGGACAGTTAAAGACTTTGACAGTACGTTTACACAGCAAGATTGGAATAGAAAATAGACACGTTTTTCATTTCTGTTTTTAAAAAGTTTAGCATGCACATGACAATATTGCTGGCGAAAACAAGGAAAAATGCTGCATTATGCATGCCAGGCCAATAGATGGCGATGTCACTTTGTAAAGAAACATTAAACTCACATACAGGTTTGACCCAAAAGTCATTTTTAATACCCTTTGCTGGAGTATATCTGTTTTTAGAGTCTGGAAAATGTAAATAATATGTCTCCTCTAGTTGTAATGGTGCAGTAAATCTGGAAATTTCAATTTTTATCAATTTCTAGTCTTCCAAAAGTCGTATAAAAACAAGTAAAATATTTAAATATTAACCTATTTGGAAAGTAAAAGGCTTATTGACTGGTTTTCAGAAAATATATGTATTTATGAGCACCGTTTTGTGTGTGTTAATATATACAGTATATATGTGGTTGCTAGTACACTTAGTGGCCTGGTCCACCGAGACGTTTCTGCCGGTATACGGTGTTTTTTAAATTGTTTCTAACGGAAACGCCATGTTTTTTGAAAACCAACACGCCTCCGCTTGAAAAAAAAACACTGTTAAATTCAATTTTATTTATAAACCGCTTTTCACAATGTGCATTGTTCTAAAGCAGCTTTACAGGAGAAAATAAGAAAAACTGAAAAACACACATCTGTTTTTTTATCAATATTGCGTTTACGATTTAATATGTGATTCTTTTTTAAGCAAGTCATCTTCTGTATTATTTAATAAAGAAAATCAATAAATCATGGTTACCATATTAACCAACATTAGACCGATCTACCATAAACTGGAGGCTGGGCTTAAGGTGATATTAGTTGATATTAATATGAAAGGAAATGGCGGGCCATTAATAGTTGTGTCCCCAAGTACTGCTTATCATATCAAATTAAGAAGCGAAACCATCAACACTAATACCTTTCTGAAGTTATAATTATACCCTAAAATATGTATTATATATTTCAAATAAGAGATCGATTTCACAGAGAGTCTTAAACATGAAAACTGTCTCTGATCCATGTCTCTTCTACTGCTGTAGTCTTCCTATTCCCCATCTTATCTTTCTTCCTGTCATTTTCTTCTTTTTTTCTCTTCCTCCCCTCCCCCCGCTCTTCTGTGACTAGTATGGCATTATGACTAAGAGTCACTTTGAGATGCTGAGCTGCTCTGTATTGATTGGGGTTGAGCTGGCTGTATCTCTTTCGTAGTACCACTCAACCAGACTTCATCAATAAACACATCCTCAGAATGATGAAGACAGGGCATAGTTAGAGAGGTATTAGCTTCTCCTCACCGTCTTCACCGTCACTGCATGGACATTGTTGTGGAATTCTTGGGATTATTTTTGTTCGTTTCAAGGGTGTTTCTCGTGGCCCTCATAATTATTGATCTGGGAAATGTATTCTCTTCTGTCAAGCTTCCTGCTTGTTTTATCATTCTAGAGCTTCATGCAAGTCTATATGTCCCTTCTGTCTTAGTGATACTAATACTTCCTCTGAACGATCCAAAAGCTAAGATTCACTGTGATGAAGAAATATAGTGTTACTAAGCATTACGGTTTACTTTCAACCTTTTAACCTCAGTTATATACTCTATTTTTCTAAAGATGACGTTTTGTTATGTCCAAAACAGAGCACGGTACACAGCAAATGGTTTAATAATGGAAAACGTGAATGTTTGAATAATGTAAGACCGATAAAATCTGTTTTTTTCGCTGTGGCGCTTTATTATAATTTTTTTTATTGTTTTTCATCATGTTAATTAAAGGTTTAATTCACCAAAAAAACACATAATTTATTTACGCGCATGCCATCCAAACCTGTATTACTTTCTTTCTCCTGCAGAACACAAAAGAATATTTTGAAGAACATTTGTAACCAAATAACATTGGCACCCATTGACTTCCATTGTATGGAAACAAAAACACTGAGCCATTTCTCAAAATATCTTCTTTTGTGTTTCTCAGAAGAAAGAGACGTATACAGGTTTTGAACAACACAAAGATGAATAATGAAAACACAATAATTATTTTTGGGTGAACTGTCCTTGCAATATAAGTCTGTTTCACTCTGACTGAAATGGCTTTTAATTTGTTTGACAATATTGTGTGAAATGCTCAAAACTGTAACCAACCAAACTTAACAAGTGATTATTTAAAACAATGTTAATTTTCTGAGCACTGAGATTTTAATAATACACAAAAGAAAGCCAGGGGTCCAAAAAGCCCATCAGCTTCTCCCCAGTCTCTGCTTTTAAGTAAAGTGTTTAATATATGGACACTCTCAGTGGTTAATTTGCATTCGATCTCTGGACAGGATGCGGACTGGATAAGGTCACTTCCCACACTTTTCAATCTGTGCATGATTACATTTCTCTGTATATGATATAAGGCATATGATCTTACTGACTCACCATATGGTGGGGAAGTAATAACTCTTGCTCGCTGCTGATTGGACGAGAGGGAGACTTCTGTAATTAGATCAGTTTAGAAGAGAGATGGGTGCTATGTGTCTGCTGGTGTTCTTTTGATTTATAACTAAAAGGTTTATTTGTGATATAGTATATAGCTTCTTCAGATGAGTGATAGATTAAAGTACATTTAAACCATGGTCTGGTTTAATACTCGATTCTGATTGGCTGGAAGGTTAGGTTAGCATTAAAGGAGCCATATGGCGCGAATACCTGTTTTTCTGTGTCTTTGGTGGGTAATATGGTACCCATGCATGTATTAGAAATGTAAAATTGCAAAAATAAAGTGTTGGAACAAAAGATGCATTCTATCTAAAAGCGAATGCTCACCCAGATCTGCCTGAAACTCCTCGTTTCAGCCATGTCATATCACCCCTTTAAAACTATTTATACAAGTAGTAGTTTCTGGTTCTCTAATCTAATTTGACTAAGAGCCATGAGGTATTCCACCAGGATCACCACGGGAACTGACTGTTGAACTGGTTCACTGACTGTTTGTATCACTTTGCCACTAAACTAACTCGCACTATGCTGTCCTTGCAACAGAGAAAACCCACACACAAAGAAGTTTATCCTTTCCAGAATGTTTACTTCTGTGATGCTTTCTAAACAAGCTATGAAATTACAAACTGCACATTCATTTGTTTGGCATTACGTTACTGTACATGTGATGCGACAGGACTTTCTTTCATTATAATATTATATCGATCACAGTTTTACTTCCAAGAATCAATATTATGATAAACACAAAATAGGAATGCTTACAGATAGTAAAGAAACTTACAGGCATATCTTTCTCCAAGGCAAAGATTGTTCCGTGGTGAACCGAAACTAATGAAATCTAAATCTCATCACTGCGCATGTATGGAAAAACAAACTTCTATACTGGAAAATGGCCACTATGTGGTAACTCCAGACAAAAATGTAATAGTTTTGCAAAATAAATAAAAAATAATGCAATTAATAACTCGCCCTCAAGTAGTTTAACATCTGTATTACCTCTATTTTCCCCAGAAACACAAATTAAGGTCGTTTTGGAAGCTTTCTGACTCCTCAGGTTGTCTCAAATAGCCATACTTCAGTCTTGCGATAGAGGGTCTGGATTTCGTTGCAGTTTTCATTGGATGAGGGAGGCCTTCAGTCTGACTGTAAAGCATGTAAAGCAACCAATCACACACGCTAGCTTTGTTTTCATGCTTACTGTTAAAGAATAAGATGCACTCATCTACTAGAAATCCTTTAAAAGTGAACCAATCAGACGGAATATGGAAATTATTTACTGCTTTAAAAATTTTACAGCACAACTTTCATAATGAAGTTGCTTGACTCATTGCACAAATGGAGAGGGAGTAGTAACACGAAAAGTTTGGCTAGTTATAATGATGATGATGATGCTAACATGTACTGTACTAGCAGATGAAGTTTGAATTAATTATTGAAAATACAGGTGTTTGTTTGTTTTTTTCGATTGTGAGCGTAAATAAATTTGTTGCATGGAGCTTAGAGAGCTTACTGGTTTCTTATCGGAAGCTTTTAAAATTAGCAAACATCTTTTATAAAAAACACAAACCCAAAACTCAATTTTGAGTTTTCCAATTCTGAACATCTATAAAGCTTTCTGTAAAATTTCTGTTAAAATTGTGTGATGGCTGGTTGTTTAGGCCTACTTATGTAATTTTTGTGTAAATTAAGCAAATGTACTGCTGTGCCAAGTCTTGCCAACAGTTAATAATTCTCAATTGTTATTTTTTATTTACTTTTTTATGGTCTGTGATTTGCATTTCTGTGTGTCTGTAGCATATGTCAGGGGATCTGGGGGTAATTAGGGACTTGTATTGTATTAGTCTTCCACTGCTGTTCAGCCTGACTGGGGGTTCTGTTGTCTCCAGCAGGACGTCTTTATTGCCTTCAACAGGGTTTATCCCAGTATTTCTCTCTGTTCCATTCATCAAATATACGATTCTACCCCCACCTCACATCTCCTTTCTCCTTTCATAAATTTCCTTCAAAATCAAAACCTTTGTTTATATTTCTATACAAATAAATCGAATTGCAATCACTTTTCATTGCTATAAAAAGAGTCAAATGCCCTTTGAAAACATACTTTAACTTGAAAAACTCAAAATGTCAAAAAGGCAGTTTATTGAGACTAAAATAGACTGAAATAGTTTGCTCTTAAACACAGAATAACTATTGCTGCACCACATTTACTTTCGCTAGACCTAATTGCGTTTTAGAAACTTGTCATATTATTTATTCATATCATATATATAACTTGTCATATATTGTCATATTTACTGTTATTGAACGCCAGATTCCTAAAGATCTTCCCGATGTTAATGCTTTGCAGATACTTCCATGGGATCTCACACATGGCTAAAGTTTATTTGTCACAGTACCTGACTGTTTCTATTGTCTAATCTTGTTTCTGTGACATTTTGGTGCAAATGTGATTAACATGGCATGCATTATATAGCAAAATATGAAACTAAAAACAAATGGTATTTATTTTAAATTGAGGAAGAAAACATAGTGCGTTTGTCAGGTTTTACATTGTGAAACAGTTATTTTAATTTTTAACTATTTATCTTGTTTTAGCTCTTTGTTTTTTAAAATAAGCTAAACATTTTTATAGTTACAAAATCATGTGAACTTTGAACTTTGAAGTCATGTGGCGTGTTAAAGAATAGTATTTTTTACGTTTAATGTTAAGTATTTAATTTTATTACTGTGCTCGTTTTATTTGTAAGTGTGAACGCTGCTAACCCAAACCCTGGTGTGCACCAAACAAGCGGACTGAGATGGCTGGAAAGATCTCGGTCCTATTTCAAACAAACTCTGGCGCGGTTCAATTGAAATATGAATTCAACACGGACCAAATGCATCGAACCGAAACAAAAAGAGGAAGTGATAACTATACACGACCCGAAAATAAAGTGATTTGCTAATATAAAAGGGGTGTTTTTTTATCTGTGCTTCCACATGTTTGCAGGTTTGACATCTTGAGCTTCACTGTTAAAATGCCAGTCTGAACACTAAGCAAACCAGGACTACATTTATTTTTAATGTTTTGGTCCGGACCAAAATTAACAAAAGAACCGAACCAGAAATATTCACCCTTAGCTATCTGTATTTTTTTGTTTATGGCTAAAATCAAAACAAACCAACTGTAGTTTGATTTATATTAATTGGAATACGCAATAAAAAAATACTTGATTTCCGATTTTTTTTTAAACAGTTATCTCATTTTGGATCCAAACTCTTCATTTAGTCTTTTTAAATGGAATCCTATTTTAAGTGTATTTTAAATGTCAAACATTTCTCAATTTTTTTAATGCCTTATCTGCGTTATCTTAAGCTATTAACATAAACAAAACCCCTTTGGGATCTCAGTTCTTATGTTTTTTTAAAGGTTTTACAGAAAATATAAAAACAACATTCTATTTATAAAGAGGCACTCCTCAGGTTTGACTCTGTGGAAGAGAGAGAGATAGAGGTCTGTCACTTCTGTCCCCACTGAATTTAAACTCTGAGTCAGAGGGAAGATATGTGAGCACTCGTGTCAAAAGTCATCTCACCCGAGGGGCCTCACTTCTCCACGCCAAGCTGTGTGTCTCCTTTGACAATGTGTGTGTCTCCTTTTGTCTTTTCAGTGTTGCATTAATTGCATTCCATCTTCACCCCACACACATAGAAAGAGACAAAAGCACAAGTTTCTATCTTCGCCTCAATCTGTTAAATCTCGCTGAAGCGCCACTATGTTTTTTCTCCATCTCATCTCGGTACATTTATATTCCTCTGCTTAATGCGGGGTCTGATCACCACCACAGCTGATCTATGACCTGCCTCCACACGCACGAGATCACCCTGTTCTTAATTTTCATCTCTGTGACCTCACATGACCCAAACCGACTCATTTTCTCCTGCCGTATTGAGATACGTTGCAAATTTTCTTCACTCAGTAGAAATGTCCTTAAAATATCCCGCATTTACTCGACAAGACAAATTGTGCGAGATAGCGTGAATTTCTTACAGAACATATTCAGAATTACGTTTAATGTTCTTACTCTGCTGGCAAATTGTTTTATTATTCTAGATGTATGCCTAACGTGTTTTTTATACTTGTTTGTACCAAAATACTCAAAGTCTCTGCAATTCGTTATAAGGTGTTATAATGTTTGTACTGCTACCCGTTGCGAAGAGATAATCGTTTTAACTTTTATCATTTTAGTGCGTGAAACCGAGTATGTGTTTCTGGATCAGAGTGACTCAAATGATATAGCAGGTCACATTTATTTAAAATGAGTTTTAAGAACATTTCCTGAAAACATAATTATTCATGCAATTTTGTTTCTGAAGTAAATCTGTCTGTTGTAAGGATACTTTAATCTATCTTGTTTGAAGGTATTTTGTGTGAGGAGGTGTTGTGCATGTAAGTGTGCTTTATCCACTTGATAAATGGCAACCAGAACAATTTTTTCATAGGCTGGTGAAGGCCAAATGTGTATCGATATTGATTTGGATTGCTCAGCTGAAGACATATTTGAGTCCTTCCTCATCACAGATGAGATATAAGTAGTCCGTGCATGGCTTTTAATGTGGGCCGCCAATCGAAGTCCCTAATATAGTATTCAACTTTAATCTTTATGAATTATGAATTTTGCTCTGTGGTCGAGAAACATGAATTTACATAACCCCGCTGACCGGCTCATGTTTTTTTAAAAGATCAGGCTTTATTTTCTCCTTTTCTTTCCCTTCTGCTTTGACATCCAAAACCGTCGTTATAATATTAAACAAGGTCATTTACATTTCGCTGCTGAATTTAATGGTGTTGTATTGATCTGCTGGTGACACACTATGCTCATTAAATCATAGAGGGGGATGAAGGGCTCACACACACACACGTGCGGCTCTTCTGACTCCTCTGATCCGGCCTGTTTTTATGATGCGCTTGTAAGGGTTTTTACAGATTCCTGGAAAGGTGCTTTTTAAAATTGAAATGAGACACTCTCCTGAAGGAGGGAAAGCAGTGATGCAGCGCTCACACATAGGTGCTATCTTGTCAACCTTTTCAAATAACAACTGACTCTCTTTGCGACTTGATAGGCATGTTGTCATGCTACTACGCTACCTGAATGTCAATATGCAGCTGGAGCGGAAGACTGATGGACATCTGCAGGTGTGGGAAGGCCAGTCCCCTTTTCCATTCAGTCTATACTCCGTCCCTAAATAAACTGTTCAAAAGAAAAGGCTGCAAATATTAAAGGAAAACATCAAATTTTATGTAGAGAAAACAAGTAGTTTTACAGGAAAAACTAATTTAATGCTAAATTACTAAATTTAATGTAAATGTATTTACGGATTATTTTCTTATAGGATGTTTTAGACTGTACACTGTAAAATTTTGCTGTATTTTTGCAGCAGGTTTGCCATTAACTTACTGTAGATTTAATTTACAAGTTTATTTTAAACATTCTAGTTCTTATATTTTCTTTAATTAAACAAGACTAAGCATCTTGAGTTACTTTTCTTGTTATGTAACTGTATACTTGTTTATGAAGTTTTAAATATTTTGCTTGATACAAAACAAAAATGCAATGGAAAATTTTAATTTTTTTGCTTTAAAATGCCAGTAAGAGACCAGTCTCTTCTTGCTTATTTGGAATATCAAAAGTCAAAGTGTTTTAATTCTGATTAAAGTAAAGTTTAACTCAAATTAAAAACAGTACTAATAGAAAAATATGAATTAGTAGTAGCAAAACTGCTGCAAAATCACAGCAAAGTTTTACAGTGTAGATTAATGCAAAGTGTTATAAAAAGTTGCCCATTACACTAACATTTCCACACCTGCAGCTTTGCAATATACAGTATTTGTGCAAAGAATATATAAAACTTTCAACAATTATATACTATCTTTTTTTAGCTGTAGCTCACAAATACACATGTCTTGTAACATAGATCTGTGTGAAACTGCTTCTGGAATGAGAAAACACTTGATTTCATCCTCTGGTTATGGATTGATCGTGTCATTGGATGATTAAGCTTGGTTATTGGACTATCAATATAGACCTATAATAAATAAATAATATAAATACATAAATTAATATTACATATGCATCAATTAAAAAAGACCTGCACAGAAAAATAAGGCATTATTAACACGGCAAAGTTTTTATTTCACTTCATCAGGAAACATGGAGTTATCTTTGGAGGTCTCGGTTTTGTTTTTCATCATTCTTGGTCGAAGATATTTTTTCTTGAAATTCTTACAGTTGATTAAAGATAAATAGACACATTGTTGACATGCAGTAAGAATACAAAGCTATAATGTAAACTTAATGGAATTTGTGAGAATTCCCTTTTTGTTCACATTTCACCTGAAACAATGAGCTAACACTGAGATATCTCTTTTTATGATACTACATGGTAATAAATATAAAGGTTGTCATGTTGACACTGTTAATGACCATTATGCAATTGGCAGTAGATGTTGTGGGTACTTTAATCAAGATGATGATGTTGGCCCAGATAACGGTCATGATCTACAGTATGACATTCTTGGTTAAACATATCCTAATGATGGACCATGGCGTGTTTCTGCACTTAACCAGGTCCCCTGTCATATCCACTTATTTGGATTAATTAAAAAAATTACCATAAGCGGAATGACATTAAAGTCATTACAGTTTGATGGGATTAGCACCATTATATGACATGAAGGAGGAACCTCAAGGTGAACAGAAGAACTTTTTCCACAACCCTGTGATAAACTGAATCTTATGAATCAACATTAAATTAAAGCAAGTCAATTTATAGTGGGATCAATATCTTTAGTTTTTCTAGATTTTTGTAAATATCATTGTTAAGTTCACAATGCTTTGGTCAAATAACTGCAGCTGTCTTTCGTTTGTTTCGTTTGTTTTTCGTAGCACAAAAAGTCTCAAAAGATTGACAAGATAAATCCTCATAAAACACCAGTGTGTTCCTCACGTCTCTCTTTAGTCATCCCCTAGCTTTCTTAGTTGTTTTGCATCATGAATTCAATCTCATTTTATGCTCGAAATTATCAGTTAATGAATTTATGGCTTGGTTTTTGAGAACATTGGCTTCCTAATAAGATTGTTAGTCTGTCGAAAAGCATGCCACGCTCATTATGTTTCCCAATGCCGTGATTAAGTTGATTTGCAGGGTAAATCCATCAAAAGGGACAGCCGCATACAAACCAATACACATAACACGCTATAACACGATTATATGATTTAATAAGTTATTAATGTAGTACACCGCCAAAGTAAAGTCACAAAGCTGAGCAGAAGAAACGCTAATGTAGGAGCAACCATGTAGAATGCATTTTATCATTTCGATATTTGCTTAATTCAGTTCATACGCCTTTCGTGGGTTAATATGAACAAAATAAGCAAGTAATTGAAAAGTGAAATTGCTCAGTGGTGCTGCACCTAAACATAAAGTAACTCAAGGATATGGAAACAGATCAGTCAGAAGTGCATCTCCTATTAACCACAGATTGCCATTTGTTGTTCTGATAGTAAATGCAGATTTCTTTTTGTCGTTTATTTTTTTAATCTAAAGCACTTTTTCTTTTTGGATGCATGCATTGTAAAGTTTTACACATTTTACACTTTAAACTACAGACCTATTATTTATGGATGGCTTTGTTCTTTTCAAAGTTTGTTTGGATGCAAAACGAATTATTGTGCTAAGCCTTTGGCCTTCTGATTTTATGTTTGTGATCATCACATAACGGAGCCAAATACTCAGTCTATCTGTCCATAAATAATTCATGGCCCTCGTGGAGAAAGGTTCGATGGATGGCGTGCTGTTTACTGTCACCCATCCAGAAGTTAACTAAATTGACAGCTTAAAAGAATAATGAAAAGAAATGTCATTTCGAGCCAAAATGCCTTTCATTCTCTTTCTCTCTCTTTCTTTCTTTCTCTCTCGATATATGTCACTGGAAACAGCCCAAACGACATCTTAATGGTGTCAGTTCTGCCGTTATTGACCGCTGCCACCTCCTCTTAGCGTCGAGTCTGTCACAAAAAATGTCACTGGCTTCCTTTGTCACGGTTGATTGTAAATAAAATAACGAAAACTCACATCAGCGAAGCATTAGGGGGGGTCTTTAATGTCACACATTCATGCTTTAATCCACAGCTGTGTGATACTCAGATAAATAACCTTACAGAGGACTCGAATGTTTGTGAAAGCAATGTTTACTAAACAGCTGCATAGACCCTTTTAAATATTCACAAGACCTTTTAGTGACCATGGGTCAAATAAAAAATGTAAAAGCATTATAGATCGATCAATGATTTTGAATTTTGCAAATTGTCTTTTAAAGATTCCTTAAATATTGGGTAAGTAAAGTAGGTGGTGTATTTAGTACGAAAGACCGGGGCCAGTTGTCACACATTTACCTCTAGTGAATATTTTTCAGAAGTTCATTTTCTGTGTAAACACAAGTCTTCTAATAGAAAACTAAGGAACATGTATTTTATTTTTTTATTCTGAATTCATAACGCAGTTACCTTTTCCGACATGCATGTTGTGTAGTGACCTTCCACAGGATTATTTTAAAATTAAAAAAATAGTTTATCAGAAATTGAGATTTAAATAGTGTATATAATTGCATCATGTAGCAACTTACCCCAACTTGATATTATTGAAAAACATTCTTGAGTTTGGTTTGATGTTTTATTATGGTGCATTCACAAAATCAAAACAAATTACATTTCATACAGTTATAAATTATGGACATACAAAACCTTCTTAAGGAAACAAGCATTACTGTGTCTAGAGTTTTGTATCCAAACCATAAAAATACTTACTAATTAAACTTACTAATTCAATGATACCTTTTTAACTTGAATAATTTTTATATCATATTTATTCATTTTTTTATTTCATTTATATAGCCCAATGTAGCCGTCCAAGTGACAACATGCCTCTATAGACCTTTTCAGATGACATTAACATTTCTGGTTCAACGGTGGTCTAGAAGATCTTCCTTATTCAGTTTAAAAAAATTCAACCCACAGGATATTTATAATGGATTTAAAGGTGCAGTGTGTAATTTTTTGGGGATCTATTGACAGAAATGCAAAATAATATACATAACTATGTGTTCGGAGCTGTATAAGAGCTTACACAATGTAGCGTTATGTTTTTATTACCTTAGAAAGAGCTATTTCTATCTACATACACTGCAGGTCCCCTATATTTCGCCATGTTGTGTCAGCCGTTGTTTCAAACGGAAGGGGTAGAGTAGGAGGTTGGTTGCAATTCGCAACCTTTCCGCTAGATTTCACTGATTGGACCTTTAAAATGCAAAACTAATATCTTTATAATTTAATTATGTATGTAAGATTAAACATTATTAATAATAAATCAATAAAAACTGAAACCACTGTGACCGAGAGCTTCTGGACCAGTGTTTACATCTTGTAAAGTGCAATAGTTTAATTTAGTGACTATTTTCTTTCTTTAAAGCAACACTTTGTAGTTTTTCGAGATAAAAAATAATGTCTCTAAAATAATTTCAGTGGAAGAACAACTCTTAACCAGATGAATTCTACTGCCGCTGCACATTATGAAAGTTCTGTGTTCGGGTTGGTACACATAGCCTCGCCCTTCCCCTGCCTGCCAAAGAGTGCCACATGGTTTCACGACAATGTTTCTGTGTTCGCGGGTTCCATCAGCTTAGTAAACAAATGTGCGTGTATTGCGCTGCCGTCGGGCGTATCCGGCACCATTATTTACAACATTGGTAAAAGACAATTGCTCTTAGCAACCACATGTGGGAACCGTGAGCGAAAGTTCTATAGTGATGCCTTAAATATGTAACATTAATAAATTAGTCTAAATATTAAACCTGGGTTGAGGTTCAGAAAAAAATTATAATTCTTAGGCGCATGTATTAAATTGATTTAGTAACAGTGAGGTAATAAGATATTTGTATTTTAAATTATTAGTTATTTGGCCTCTGAAATGTTTCACCTGTCATACGTAACAGATCAGTATTTGAATGCACGAGTCAGTTTAACAGTCAACTCGTGTGTATCTGAATAAATATTATGCTAATATCATAAACTGCCCATTAAACTGTCATAAAACACAAGAAATGACCCTAACTGCTGTTAAAAGTTCTTTCCTTGTGTAAACGACCGATTCACTTTTACATTCGTTTTTAATTACATTTCTCCTCTCCTCCAGTGTTCCCTATTAAAAGTGAAGGTCAGAATTGTGTACGAGACGGAGTGTTTAGGAGGATAGTCTCTCTCTCTCTGCCTCCTTCACACACACACAATAACACACAAATGAAAGTTAAATCTAGGTGGTGTGGTGTAGCTCTTTTCACCTGTCATCTCCCATTAAAGTGTGCAGCGAGTGACCTTGGGCCGTCTCCCGCTGCATTAGGACCGTAGGGGAGTGAACATTGTCTCAGCGTTGAGTTAACGTAATGATAACTCTGTGAAATCAGGCCCGCGCCCTGCACCGGCTTCTATTACGCCTCCCCAAATTAATTTGCAAGGTTGATTCTGCCTCGCTAATGCATATGGCGCATGGTAACCTGCCCAGTAGCCGCGCCCGACGTGCCGTCTGATGCTCTTGCGTCCACACAGGCGTTCAAGGTTGAAGATATGCAACAAATTTAATGTCAGTCACTGTCATGAGTCACGTCAATCAATTCAATATTAAAGAAAATGTTTCTTTTATAGAAAAAGTGTGTCAAATTATAGAAGCTAAACGCACCAGGGGTATCACAATCCAAAGCGACAGACCATCATGAAACTTAGCATACTACTTTTTAGTTGTTACATTCGAAGTCGTGTGATGGCTGTATTTATAAAACAGACTTATATTTTACTAATATGAAAAATATTCAAGTCAGTGAGTGAACGATGAAGGAACTTTTCTTTTTTGGGGTATACTGTCTCTTTAAAAACGAAAGTGGTAACAGAAGAAAGCGCAGAAGCATGGAGATTTGTTTCACTGTTAATACAAGCTGACAGATAGTAGCTCTTTCCTCTGTGTGCGCTTTCTCTTCTTTCATACTAATCCAAATAAGTCACCAATCAGCACGTATTAGACTAGTTTAGCGTTACGTGCCTCTCTGACGGCCGGGCCAGTCAGCTTAATGATTGATTCGGTGGTTACGGGAGAAATGAGAATGAGAGATATGTTCGGGTGAGGGGGGAGGAAAGAGCGAGGGAGGGAACGGTCACATTAAAGTCTTATTTACTCTGTCTTTTTGGGCTAAGAGGCTGATGGGATGTGACACGGTGATGTGACGGTTTCGAGGGTGTTTGCGTCTTGGCCGTGGGACTGAATCTTTTATTCTGTAAACTTCTGTGAAGAACTAAGATGGGTTTTTTCTTTCAGAAATGCCCTTGCTGACTTTGTCTTGCAGTTTTAAGACATTTGACAATTGGCATTAAGTGTGATGGAAATTATAGCCTATTTTGGGCCAAGAACTGCCCATTAGAACAGGAAAGGGGGTGTTTGTTTAGCGTGTCAAAGCACAAGCTGTGCTAGGTTCTGTTGTTATGTGTTTAAAAATAATTTAAAAACGATTTATTCACCCTCATTTCATTCAAAACCTATTTATGACTCTTTCTTCTGTGAAAAACACAAAAGAAAATATTTTGAGAAATGTTTCATTTGTTTTGTGTCAAAACAATAGTAGTCAACGGAGTCTAATGTTGTTTAGTTACCAACAATCTTCAAAATATCTTCTTTTGTGTTCTGCTGAAGAATGAAAGCCATGATACAGGTTTGTAAGCACATGAGAGCGAGTAAATGATGAAATAAGTTTCATTTTTAGTAGGGCTGTCAAAAGATTAATCGCGATTAATCGCATCCAGAATAAAAGTTTGTGTTTACATAATATATGTCTATATACTGTGTATATGAATCATGTTTTTATAAATACAAACACATACACATGTATACATATTTAGGACATTTTTACATGTATTTATTTATATTTACCAACAATTTAAATTATATATTATATTAATATATTAATATTTTTTTATTTTTCTTAAATATATGCATGGATGTGTATGTGTTAATAAATTAAAAATTATAATGCACAGCACACAGATATATATTATGTAAACACAAACTTTTGTTCTGGAAGCGATTAATCGCGATTAATCTTTTGACAGCCCTAATAGATAACCTATCCCTTTAATCATTGTATCTCAATCCTACACTTCCTTATATTGGAGGAAAGTCTCCCCCCTCCACCACGTCCAGTTACTAAATGTGTTTCAGAATATCTCTCATTATTTTTCTATTTTGTCTTGTCTTTTTTCTCATCATTCATCCATAAAACCCATCAGAAGAGAAAATCAGTATTCCGATCTCATCTTCGACCCTTTATGCTCTTTCTCTCTCACTCCCCCACTTACACATAGATATAGTTTATGCCACTGACAAGAAAATACTTCTAATCCTGTGGTTTGTTAGGGAGCAAACACGCGCAATTGGCCGGTTATTATTCAGCTTGGAATTTTCTTTGCGGGGTGTTTGTGGTTTCCATGGCAACTAAGTATAGTGCACAGACACCAGCGACAGCCTCTTCCCCTCACGGTGCCATGCGGGGTAGTGAAAGATGGTAAACATTCAAAGGCCTGCACTTACTCGCACAAGCTCTAATCTGCCACTCATAGGCAGATAAAGAGAGTTTTTATTATTCGTGCTTTTCAATATGTTTGCATTGCATGTGCAATGAGAGCTGTGTGTATGTTTTGTACATGCTTTCATGGGTTAAGGGTTTGGTGGAAATATTGTTGTTTTGCATGTCAATTCACGGTGAAATGTCTGTAATTTAATATCTCGCATTATTTGTGGAAGAGCGTGCGCCTGGGCTTTATGTTTTTGTTCAATAAAGAGTCAGATAGAAAATCATCCGTTTATGTGCTCCTGCTGAGCTGTGTACAACGTAGATCGGTTTCATTTTATTTTGATGGCTTAGATTTTCTTTTTCTTTGTTCAGCATGATAGTTTGTGTTCTTTTCACAATTCAGCCATGTTCCTCCATAGGCAGTAATATAGAAGATAAATATTATGAATATAATTATTTTCTGTTGTCACATTGTACATTTGTACACTTTTTATATTGATAGAAAATAGACTTGAGTTTCATTTAAAAAAAGAGCATCATATATTAGTCCTTCAGTCTATGCTGGTTTTTACTGGGTGTTCTGTATATACTGTATGTTGTTTTCCTCTGTGTTTCAGAAAACTCTGATTTACCCAAATTTTGTTGTGTATTTATGGCATACCGTATGGATCAGCACATTAATTTCAAATATGCCTGCACATCGAAAACCTCAAAGCACACATATACCAATTAATCACAAAAGGGTTTGACTTATTAAAGTGCCGCCATATCTGAACTCCCCATGCTGATTTGAATGTTGCCATTGAAAAGCGAGAAATTAATTGATAAAGAAGCTCAAAATATTAAACATGTTCAATGTTTTCTCTCACAAGTGGAAGTTTCACTTCAGAAGTGACATGGAGTCATTTGGATTTCATAATGGATGGATGCACTTTTTGGAGGCATTTCAAAGGACTGTTCACCAAAAAGTAAAAATTCTGTCCTCAATCGCTCTCCCTTGAGTTGTTCAAAACCTGTATTAAAACCTGTACCGTTTCTTTCCTACTATTAGTAGTCAATGGTCGCCAAGAACTGTAAAGTTAAAGTATGCATGTTAGTACACTTCTAAGATAATTCGATTTTTGGGTGTTCATTTAACCGAACCAAATAAATGAAAGCTATATACTTCCCATATTTAATGTTCTCGTTTGGGTCATTTCTGAATGAGAATTGTTTTTTAAATTACAAATCAAGGCGAGCATGATTACAAATCATGGTCGGTGACCTTTCAAAGGTCAAAGGTCAGGATGATGGCTGTGACCCCTCTTTACCCATTAAACGGCGATTGAGAAGACCTGTCATGTGACCAATTTTCATGCCACCAATTCCTTTCAGACATCTCAGCTGTTTGCGTGTGTTTGTATATGCGTTATCTTTTTTATGCCTGTGGAGACGCGAGGAAGAAAATCTGTAAAAGCCACTTCTTGTCTTTTCATCGAGGGAACCCCCTTTTATTTCATTTCACATTCCCTCTCAGTTTTACCTCAGAGGAGAAGAACAGACGGAGAAACTGGAGGATGTCTCTCTTTTAACACGCTCCTCTGTGCAACCTGTAACAAGAGCTCTGCCAATAAGGAAACACAGAGCCAAGATGACATTTTCTTTCAATTCCCAGCAGAGCTCTTTTCTGTTTCTGTTTCGTTTAGAGATGTTGGAAGCCCCTGATTGTTTGTTTGTTTGCTAGCTTGCTCGTGCAGTCGATGAGCATCGTTTGTGCAGGGATGACTCTGTTTTCCATCTGGAGGGGCATGTTTGCCCTACAAACTCAGCAGGGGTGTGATGTCATATTAGTGTTTGTGTGCGCGCGTGTTCTGACTCAGTGGTTTTGATATGTGAGTGGAGCATAAGGGAGGAATCTGGGACAGAAGAAAGGATGCTTATTGGATACAATTTGCTACAACTGCTCCCAAATTCACAACACATTGATTTTCAATTGGCACACTGTCTAAACATTGTCCCCTTTGCCGTCTTGTCAATATTATCTAGCAATAGCTATAGATGCCGTTTTTTTACAGTTTTATTGGATCGTTCTTGTAAATGCATGTTTCTCTTTACTCTAAAGAAAAAAATGAGTGAAGAGATTTATCGTAAGCTTAAAAGGGGTCTAAGAGCTGATCTAAATTGACTGTTTTGATTATAAATTTGCTTAACATTTCATATTGGCAAGTATTTCCATTTGTCTCCGTTTCATTTCGCCTTTCTTCAACAGTAACACAAACATCCATTTAAGCCTCATTGCAAAGCCTATGAGCTGCCTACCAGGAATTCCAAGTATAATAAGTTTGCTTTTGACATGAAGGTTATTTCAAATAGCCAGCATTATTATGCTGTCTTCGAAGATCAAGATCAAGATCACTTTTGTGGAGAGTGCCATCCCAGAATGCACTGCTGCAAGATCACTGAATGCTCACTGCTAACATATGTGTTTATTTCGTTAAATATTGAAACACATAATTGTTTCATTAAAAATCAACTCAAGTTTGGTCTGTGATGTGTATTTTTGTGCTCATAAGTGTTTATGACTTGAAAATGCCAAACTCTATTGAAATCAACTGTGAGTCAAGCTTTGTGTAAATCGGTCCCTTTTAGTGAAGTTGCTGCCTTAAATTTTGTGAAGTTTTTATGTACTTCAGACAGCAAGAAGACTCTATATTTTGGGCACAATAAGTGAGCAAAAACTGAGCAAAACCACTTTTTGGGATGTCCTTATGTTTCAGCAGCAACAACATAAACAAACGTTATGTGGCCTAAACCTAACTTCCGGTAGAAATCTGCAAAGAATCAATAACTGTTCAGTTGTTTTAATTGAATACAATTAATATACAATAAAATATGAATTATACTAAACATTTATCAGAATCAGAAGAGCTTTATTCCAAGTGTGCATGCACACACAAGGAGTTTTCTTTGGTGTTGGAAGCTTCTAGTACCGATATTCAACACGATGACAATACAAATGTAATAAGATTTACAGTCTAAAACATTCTAAAATATGCATATATATAATAAAACATTATTAACATATAAGAGATATTGTACAGGGTAGTAAATATAAGAATATACATATTAACAGATTGTATGTACACTTGTGCAAAAGGATAATGTTGTAAGTAGAGGTAGTGTTATGTACATGTAGAAGTAAATGTACATATAATAAGGCACTACAGTGCACACTATAGGAGTGGTGAAAGTGGAATATTGCTCTTAAGGACCAGTTATCTGTTTAGAAGTGATGCCTGGGGGAAGAAGCTGCTTCTGTGTCGGGAAGTTCCTGGTGTTTGGTGCTCTGAAACCAATCTTCTCTGCACTAAGAACTGACCGTTGTATTCTTCGTAGGTCCGATTGGTTGGCCGAGCCATACCAAACAGTTAAGTGCACAGAACAGATTCGATGACCGTTGAGTAGAACTGGGTCAGTAGCTCCTGTGGTAGGTTGAACTTTCTCAATTGACGGAGGATGTAAAACCTATGCTGGGCCTTCTTTATAATGGAGTCTATGTGGGACTCCCGCGTCAGGTCCTGAGATGGTGGAGCCCAGGAACCTGAAAGACTCCACAGTATCCACAGAGCTGTTCATGATGGTGAGGGAGAAAGTGATAGAGGGTTCCTTCTGAAATCTGCTATCATCTCTACTGTCTTGAATGCATTCCGCTCTTGGTTTTTTGACTCCACCAGACAGAGAGCTGAGCAACCTCCATTCTGTAAGCAGATTCATCAACGTCTTGAACAAGGCCAATGACTGTGGTGTCATCTGCAAACTTCAGGAGTTTGACAGAAGGGTCTGTAGAGGTGCATTTGTTTGTGTAGAGTGAAAATAGCAGTGGAGAAAGAACACGTCCTTGAGGAACTCCGGTGCTGATGGTACATGCGCTGGATGTACATTTTCCCAACCTCACTATTGTTGTTATATTATGACCAAACACATGCCAGAACGTGTGTTTTATGAAACTATAAAAATATACAGAATCATTTTTTTGTAAAAATGCACAAAGTTTTTTTTAAGGTTAGGGTTACAGTGTGGATTAAGTTCAAAGTGTTTAGAACATTTATATTTATAGTATTTATAATATAGCTAAAATGTGCAAATCCATTAAACGATAGAGAAAATAAATAGGATAAAACCTCTCTCTTCATTTGCATTCCACCTCTAAAACTTTTTTGCTCCCAGAGCGTGTACCTGACAGTCACAAATCACACATTGACCAGAACACGGAATGCACGAGTGAGTTTACATTGCACACACACACAAATTAACATATTAAACATTTATAAATCAAACATAGCTCATTCATACATGCTCTCTTCCAGAATCCCCATAGTTGCGCATTAGCATTCATATAGATTGATTGCCTCAATCTCACACCCCAGCCATCCTCCGAAACAACACCTCCACAAACACCATCTACGCACAATCCAAACGTCTATATAAACATAACCGCACCAAATCCAAAAACACTCACAAACACATGTAAATACAAGCCAGAGTTTTGAGTACATGAACGGCCGGAGAGAACAATTTAGCAATTTAAATCTGATTCAAATTCAGAATCTACTCACACTCGAAGGCAGTCCATGTGAAAAATATATATGAATGATTCATTCATGCACGCATGGGGCCGACACACGCTCATGTAAATCATACTTTCCTGTTTCATGAATTATATAGACGTCTCAAAGGTTCTTTAGCAATAGATGTAAGAATTTAAATAGAATTTACATTATTCATAGCCACACCTCTTTCTCTTTACACAGTAATGTGTGTAAAAACACATGTCAGCGCCGGACGCTCATTAACACACATGGGGACGCCATTACACCTGACTCACACTCTCTCTCTTCTCTTAACCAGTGGTAATAGAGTTTCCTTCACTTACTGTAGTAAGAGCTTACCGGGTCCATACATCTCAATGGGATAGGGCGAAATAAAATACTGAGCACATGACTTCGGACCCCAGAAGCATTGTTCTATTTTCTTTAAACAAATGATCTGTGGGAGGTGCCATTAAATTTGCACGGACCAAATTTAGACAAGTAAACATGTAGATTTCTGCCACAGCATTTCAGATCAAATGCCTCTCAGTGCACGTGTATTCATAAACTTTGACTTTAAGCAATGAACAGTAACAATGGCGTCAACTTCACTTTATCAGGTAAAAACATGTAGACCAATCGAAGTATAAACGGAGGTCTGCTAGTGCATGGGCAAACGTCAATCTTTGTTAGAGATCTCTCATTTGTTTCCTACTATGGCGAGGGAAATGACACCGGACCGAATGGCGTCAGACCGGTTGTATTAATTAACACTAATAACAGATGGCGTTAGTTTTGGCTTTTAATATTGGACCCGAGTTGGATAATAAAACAAGCAAATTGACCAGGAGACATTTCCTAGCAGGACTTCAAAGGACGTTTCATAGAAGTGTTCTTGAGGGATCTCCAAACACACATACACAATATGTATTGCACAGACAGAACAGCTTTCACAGCCGATGTTAAAGTTATGGAAGCTGTTATTTTACCGCCCAGCTAAGTCAAATGTTTACAATCTTTAATAACTAAACACTACCCCAGTGGCTTTTCCTCTTCTTTAAGGAAGGCCTCGCCCATTTTTGGGCTTATTCACGGCGGAGGTTATTAAAGCACTCGGAATTGTGACATCATTTACCAAGGAAGCAGAGGGCTGAAGTCCGATTCCACCCGTTCTCTGTAGTCCTTGAAAAGCAAATTCTGTTTAAAGAATTTAGAAATATCTCGCTTAGCAGTGAACTTTGAGCTTTATCATTTTGCAAGAATTGTTTATGCTCTAACAGCAACAATACAGACTAACTAAAGGTTACAAAATGGGATCGCGTGGAATGGGACCCTTTAACTTTAGTTACCAATGTTTTTATAATGGATGAATTAGACTTCACCCAAAATTGAAAATGTGGTCACGAATTGGGAATTACATGGCCCACTTCTGAAATTGTTTCAAACCTGTATAGGTTTCTTTGCTCTGTTGAACACAAAGAAAGATATTTGGAAGAATGGTAGCAACTGACATTTCTGGGACATCATTTACTAGCATAATAGAACTATCCCTTTAATAACAGTCTAAAACATCTCAAGTTGAGACCACAAGAACCTGTTGATAAATTACCAAGAGAACCTCTCTGCAAATGCTAGGCGTCGTGTGACGGCACTGAAGAGGCTGTAACATAATTTTTATTTATTGGACAATACTTTTAATTACAATGTAATTCAGATAGATTTGTGTTTTATTAATATAAAATATGGAATAAGAGTCCAAATTAAAAAAGAATAAGCGACATCCACACAAGTCATTGTCTGCTCTATGGTTCAGGTGTACGATGTTGCATTTTGGCAAATATTGCCAGTATTCAACCATTTGTTCACTATTAAATATACCCTAAACTAATGAACATTCTCCCAGTTTTTTTTATTGTAACTTGTGCTGAATTTGGCATTTGGCACCCTTGGTAAAATGAAGAAAGCTGTATTAAAAAAATCTGCATTGTATTTCCTTTAAATTTTTGTCGTTGTACTAATGTTTGGTTTCTGAGTCCTGCTGTCTTCACTGAGAAAAAAAACAGAAAAAGGAGCAACAACAAAAGAAAAATACATAGAAGTGAGGAAGGGTTAATGGTTTCAGAATAGGACTGTATTCTGTTCTGCAGCAGGTGCAGATTGTGTTCTTTGTCTTCTCCACGCGAGCACTATTTACTTGCACTCAACTCTTCAGCACAATAACAAAGAGAGGAAACGCAAACTTTCCTTCACACAAAAGGAAGTTATAGCCTCAAATTACAGGTGCACCGCACTAACACCCAACACTCCAATTCTGAACGTTCACCTGGCAGATTGAATCGGGAGTAAAGGTCACATATTTTCTTTCGTAATGAGCTCTTATCTGGCAAAGACTAACAAAAAGTGACTCGGAGGCAGTGAGAGCTGTGATTGTTTGATGGTTGCTGTTCATTCAAAGGCAGTGATATGAATCTATAGAAGGAACAACTTGACTCGTAAAATAAAAGACAGCAAGAACGTGAGAGAAATAGAAGACAAATACTTAGATCATTCTCTTGTACTCCCATAAAAGTTTCAGGTTCATCCAAAAGACAATACATCATCATTGCTGATGTAAAATGTATAACTGGCCTTTAAGAGAGTTGCGAGGGGAGCATTGTAATGCTCTTTTGTTTTTGTACTTTGCGCAGCATCAATAAAACAAATATTAGCCTTCTGAGGTGTGTGTGTGCTTACGTGTTGACCACAGCGCCCGAACATCTGTTTGGTGTTCTAGGAAGGGATTAGTTTAGTTTGGAAGTCTCCACGCAATCTGCTGCCCCTTCGCTGATCAAACAAAGCTGTTATTTCAACCGGGAGGGTCATACCGGGGGATTTATAGGCTGCATTTTCCTGCCACTGATTTTCCGATACAGAAAAGGACTGCGGTTTCAAGCCAGCATGAAATCAAAATTGATTTCACTATTTGTTTTCTTTATGTATTCATGGTTTATTGTGCGTGATTTGATCGGTCCATATTATTCTATAGAAACGTTTCTATAATCTTTTATAAAAATATAATAACTTCCGATTATGAAACATTGTTTCTTATCTCCTTATGTCACCAAACCATCTTATTTTTAAAGGGATAGTTCATGCAAAAACTCCCTCTCTTGTCTCGTCAAACCTGTACGACTTTCTTTTTTCTGCAAAAAAAGAAGATATTTGAAGGATGTTGGTAGCCAAACAATGACGCTAGACATTCACTTCTATTGTATGGACACAAAGCCAGTGCAAGTCAATGGGTACCACCGTTGTTTAGTAACCAACATTCTTAAAATGATCTTCTTTTATGTTCCGCAAAAGAAAAGTTTAAACAGGTTTGAAATGATAAGATGATGAGTTATTGATGACAGGATTTACATTTTTGTGTAAACTATGCCTTTAACCCTCCACTTCCATCACATAATTTTGATACATAAGACTAACTTTTTAATCTAATCAATGGATATATTTTAGTCTGACTTTTTCCAATAAGTCCTTTTTTGACAGAATCACAGTAGCAAAATTTGACTCAATGGCACTGAATGCTGTTATATCTACTGCAGGCTGCCAGGTTCCAGACATCCTTATGATGTGCAACATCCGCATCTGCATGATCACAAAAACGAATGTTTACGCAAACATGCACAAGTAGAGAACGAATAGCAAAGATATGAACTCAAAGCAGCATGCGCACATGATACTGCGACTGCAGGCCAGATGTGAACATTGACACTCAACCTGGAGTTCTTCTAATGAACACCCCCCGCAGAACTCGCTCACGCACTTTCTCTGAATTACAATGACCGCCGTCACCTTCTCTCGCTCCTCATCTCTCAAACACCCCCCACCCTCTGCACTTCTGCAGTGTTTGTTGTTTAAATGGCATTGAGAAAATTGCCCACTTTGGCCACTTCGAAACTCCAGCAGCTGTCGTTAATCGCCTTTGCCAATGTGTGTGTGTGTGAAAAGGGTCACAGCTAGCAGCCCAGAAAGTGCCATTAAGAGAAAATGATAGTTGTGTGTCTGAAACTCCATTACACACCAAACACTTTAAAGAGTGGACTACGCTTCATTATGAGCTGCCATGAATTATTCAAAAGCCTCTCTCTCTTACTCTCGTTTTGACTCCATCTTTTTATGTCTTAAGACCTTAACCTGCACAGAAGCTTTAATGGAGGAGAGAGAGAGAGACAGGGCATGACCATCCTTGCTATATCTGCATCTGCTGTCTGTTTTTTTTGTAGAACAGAAAAGTCAGATGGGTTATTTTCAACGAGAACAGAACAAAGGGTAAATGCAAAGAGTAGTATGTGTATGAAGAGTCAGGAACACGATAAGATGTGTTTTCCGAGTCTAGATTTTAATGATGTTGGCCGTTTGTTAAGGGGGAAATAGACATCCAAGAGTGTGTCAGCGCTTATTCATCTGTCCGCGAGAGTGTATGCGCGCCGTCGTGCTTAAGGCCATGGTGACACTGCCCCCATCTGTGTTGTGACTATTGTAATTACCCATCATGCACTGCCACTGAGTACATTAAGTGAGAGGAGAACATAAAAAACCTTCTGCTGTGTCTCTGTCTCGCTCTTTCCGTAGAAATACATCTCTTTAAAGGATTTCATTAGAGATGTGTGTAAAACTATTCACGTCAGCACTTTTATTGCATACGGCTATACTTTCTTTTCTGTTACTCCTAAGGAAAGAGAAAACCTTTTTCGACCGCCTGTCTTAAAATAGCTGGCGCGGATGTGAAAAGCTGTTAGATAATGACTCGGTCCGTCCTTTTAACAAAGAGTTAAAAGCTACTGCACATTAATGCATTATTGGTCTGAAAAATATCATTGCTTAATGTGAGGCTGTATCATAAAACTGTGTATCGGTTGCATTACACGTTTGTTAGTCTCCATTGGAAAATTACGTTAGTTTGGAGATTAGCAACAAAAAGTTGTACTAATGTTTGGTTAAGATGGTGTTGATTTAATTTCAAGGATTTTCAAGGATTTATAAACTCGATGTATAAAGTTACGTACAGAAAGATAATATCATTCATGAATTCATGCAAAAAAATATGCACAGTCATAAATCCATTCTTACGTACGTAAAGTGATGTTTTAAATTGAATGCAACCATTGCCATAAGACTGTTTTTTGTGAATGGTTAAAGCACAAATTTGTGCTGGTGTTTTATGAATGATCCCAATTACGTTTTGGTATTGGTAAGAAATCAAATCAAGCAAATGTGTCAGAACGACTTTACAAAATGCGTTTACTATATATCAGGCACGTAATCTAATGTAAAGTTCACCACCTTTCAATATCTTTTTTTATGAACCTGTGCCACAAAGGTAAATGCCGTTTTATAATGCTGGTAAATTAAAGTCAGATATTTTTTCAGATTCTTTTGTAATATAATACCGCATGTGCAAGAGACCTTTTAAGTGAAGTGTCTTATTTTCTTGATGGATTTAGATTGAAACCACCAGCATCGCGCGGTGGAGTATTTCTGTAGATACAATCCGTCCATTCGTCCTTCCATTCATCTCTACAACCCCCCTTCTCCCAGTAGCCTCTCCAAACATCTCTATACCATAATGACATTTGCATACAGATGCTTTCCAAACAAGCACCCCCTCCCATACCCCATAACCCTACAATCAGCTGAGTCCTGCTGCCAAGGCAACTGCACACACGCACGCACGGCCCGGCCAGGCCCTGTTATTAGTCTACAATATGGAACACTACAAGGGTCCCGCTCCAGGTGTCCCCCTTTCATTCACACTTTTGCTGAACTCTTGTCTTAATTCTTCCTCTGTTCTGTCTGAAGTAGTGATGTGGGTGGAGGCGGAGGAAAGGGCATGGGGTATGAGAGGCTCTTGGAGGTGGAGAGTGAGTTTTGGGGGTTTTAAAGTTGATAATTTGAGAAATTCAATTTTCTTTTGTTTCCAAAGCATCTGCACATCAGTGGCGAACTGAAAAATAAAAGATATTAACGATGTATGATGTAAAAATTAAATAGTAAACAAATGATTGAACAAAATATTATCACTGCAAAATTAAAAGAATTATAAACAACTTTTTTAGTTTTCTGATAAACATTATTATTAACAAAATGACAAACAGTGCATCAAGACATTTTGTCTCCTTGTAATTATAAGGTTTTATCTGCTTTTTTGTCAAACTTGAGTTATTTAATTATTCGTATTCTGTGACAACTTATTTATGTGATGTTTTTTTCGTTACATTGTGTACATTTTTGAACTAAAACAAAAGAGAAAAAAAACTTTTATCAACAAAGTCAAATAAAATCAAAAAACGTATCTCAAAACATTCGAATTTCAACGAATGTTAACAACATGGAAATAATGTTAAAAATATACAAATATTTATTAGGATGTGGGAAGGTTTTCCATTTAAAAATTATAAATAAAAAGACAAAAAAACAAAAAATCAATGCATTTTTTTAAAGAAAAAAGAAATGGAAGCAAATAACTTTAATAACTTTGAAATAAAAGTATTAAAACATAGAGTTACCATAAATATACCAATAATATTGACAATGCACATAAGGAACTTTATCCATAATAACACACACACACAGCTTATTTCTGTGGGTCTATGTGTGCCCGACCCTATGTGCATCCTGGGGGTCCTGTGCGAAACATGGAGAGTGTCATCCACTGAGAATAATCTTTGATTCAGTGTCTGGACTCTCTCGCGGTGCTAAAGTAAGGCTTGTTTTGGAGGGGAGGTCTTTAAGAACAAGCCTCCTCCACGGCAGGACATGTGCTAAACTGATTTAGCAGGGCTTAGCAGCAGCCCACCGCAATCACGCAGATTATACAAACAACAGCACACATTTCTGACTATCACCACCTGCTTTGTGCAGCAGCTCGCGAGCGCAGACTTTTGTTTCCTAGCCTTTCTGAGGACTTACCGAGCATATGTACACCTAAATATGCATTACTCTGTCTGAGTGTGTCATTCGAATTATAATAATGAACCTTATGTTCTGTGATTTATGTTTTGGTATAATTTTTTGCTGATTCAATTGTGCAATTCTTGTTTTTAGACACTGGTATTTATATACAAAGTGGTTATTTTTAATGATTCATAACATGTCATAACTTGTTTTATCTATGTCATGACTTTAGACAGAAACTATTTTAAAGAATAAAAATGTTTATGTTTTACCTCCTGTTTTTGTATCAGTTTTAAAGAAACTTTTCACAATTTTTAAATACAATTTTTTCTTCATTAGTTCATTTTGCATTTTTTTTACAAAAAATAATTTCGAGATATACTACTTTTTTTTGCAGAAACGGCAACGTGAGATTATAAAAATGTAATGTGTGTTACGTATCAAAAATAATTTGCTTTAATTCTGTTTTCATGTTCATGTTCAATTGAACTTAAAAAGTATTTTATGCCAAATTTCCAACTTATACTTAAAATGCGCAAAGTAAAACAAAACATTACTTTGGGTCTTTTTAATGCTCGTATTCCTAAGTCATGAATGAATGAAAAGCTTGTACTTCTGGGAGTTGTTCTGCTCAGCATTTTTTACCTCAGCTCGCTCTCTAATGTATAACATTACAAAATGTAGAACATTCAGTTAGGAGCATATTATTATACTGCTTACACAGCTCTTTTATGTTTGTGAGAAAGCACATATGTGTTCACATCTTTTATTTTCTCAGACGCCTAGTTCCCTGTGCGTCTTAAACCTTACCTCAGCAAAAGAAGAAAAAAAGCAAAAGTAAAAAAAAAACAGGAGGGGTGAGACAGTGGAAAAGTGTTTCTGTGGTAGACTGATATCTAGTGTGCCGTGACAGCTGGGTCTGCTCTCTTTCTTTCCCCTTTCACTCTCCTTTCTTCTGCTACACAAAGCCTATTAAGTATGCCACTCACTTAAAAGCCCCGGAGCCTCCCGCGGCCACAGGCTCCACCCAAAAGTGTGGCAGCGCTTTGTGATTGTAATGAAGCAGCAAGCCCGGCCTTGCGTGTGGAGTTCAGTGTGTTTACTCATCACCCGGCCGTCCTGTGTGGGGCGGATGAGGGGGCAGAGGGGCGGAGGAAAAGTGGTTTTAGTGTTGGTAGGGAAAGACTTGTTCTGGCGAGAAAGAGGGGAAAGGGGGAGGGGCACAGACAGACTCTGGCTTTGTGCCCTCTGGCATCTCTGACCCTTCTCTGACTGGCGGTGGGGTAACAAACCTAATACTGTACACAGGCAGAAATTATGACGATCATGTAGGTTGGCACCCAGACTAAACCAGTTTGTAAGGGTCTGTATAAATATGAAGGGGGGGACTCTGTAAAGCTTGGGGCAAAAAGTTGTTTTTCGTTTTTTAGCATTTTGAGGAAAACAAAGTAACATTAGAATCAGGAAAAGAAGTATAATAGTTTAAGAATATAAATATATAAATAGTCAAGAATATAAAAGTTTATTAAATACATTAAAAAAATGCAAATATATCTTAAAAGATTATAAGGAATGTAGCAAGTAAAAATACTCAACAATAAGATTGTATTTGTTAACATTAGTTATTAGTTACATGAACTAACAATGAACAGTACTTCAACAGCATTTATAAGTCTTAGTTTTTGTTATTTTAAACTTTTTGTTTACTTAATTCAAATGCTGACAATTTTAACATTTGTTAATACACAGTGAACAAACATGAACAATTGTATTGACTTAAAGTAGCATTGAAAAAGATTAATAAATGCCGGAAAACTATATTGTTCATTGTTAGTGCAGTTTAGCTAATGTATTTTCTTAAGTTAACAAAACATTTAAATCTTGCCTCAGAAATGAACTGAAAAAAAGTTTAAAACACTAAAATTATAATGATAAACAACAACAAAATTCTATTTATTTATCAAACATGGCAACATAAACAAATAAATAGTTAATTCCTAAAGAAATGATTAAAATTAACATAAAAACGTAAAATCTACAATAAAGCTAAAACAAAACTATAATAACTTTGCTGTTTATTACAGTGATTTTGTCAGGTTTGTTTTTTATTGGTATAAAGTAAAATGTTTGTTTATAAATATATAATAGCATGTGTAAAATCAGCAGTAATATTACTGTAGGTGATCAATCCAGTACACTTGCTTCACCTTGTATCCGCCTCTCACGAATCTTAGCTAATCATTTAATCAGAGGTATTTCCCACTCTCGCCCAAATCATCTGCAGATCCCTGAACGCCTTCTTTTCGAGTTCTACTCCCAGGCGCTCCATACTTTGTCATACTCATACACTTTTCTCTTTGTGTGACGCAGACAGCTGTAGGGCAGGTCACGGTTCACCAGAGACCTCTCCAACTCTCTCTCATGCGCAGCAATGATGTCGACAGGTCGGGGGGGTTATGGGCGAGGGGCGCAGCCCTTACTCTGCGGAGGGTGCAGACCCTCATTTGGCATAAGCAAGGGGGGAGGAGGCAGTCGTAAAGTTAATAGGTCAATGAGTGTATGCCATAGTGGAAGAATACAGTGGGGCGTCTGGTAGTCTGTGATAAAGAGAATCGGGCCTGCTCGTCTACATCCAGGCCTGCTCTCGTTTTTAACTGAGAGCCTCTCTTTGTCAGAAGGCAAATTTAATAAGCGGCAAATGCATTACATGTTTTCCGCCGGCCCCCTCACCATGGCAACGGGGAGTTAAGGCATGGATATGGGCCTGGAGAGGACAGGAGTATCAGAGGAGCCATCTGCTGAAAGAGAGCCCAGATCTTGCCAAACACATCGGGGGAGATCCACACCCTCACTAACACGCTGCTCATTTCCCTCGAGTTCATTTCAGACATTTATTTTTCAGAGTTTGTTTGTTTTGGGTGAGCGGGTGCTTCAGATTGGAAAGAGGTTGAAAGAGAGGTATGTGATGATGATGATGTAATGGGGTGCAAGGCAGAGTGAGTGAATTAGGAAGGCAAAAGCGAGAGAGAAACTGTAAATGTTGCCCAGAGGACGAGTCGTGATGCCAGTAAAAACAGGGTAGAAATATTCCTGGCTCCTGGGCAACTTTATTTTTCAAGCAGTTTTGTTGCTGTTTAAAGCATTATTGTGATCTGGCACACATACTGTAGATTTAATTGCTCTTAATGCCCCATAAAAAAGAAATGAACACTTTCAATTCTGAAATAGTAGTACCACAGACAAAGTTTTTCTATCACAAAGTGTGTCTCAATCAATAAATTTCTCTTTAAACTGAGTTTTTATTGCAATAAACATTGAATATGTTTACATTGGTTTCATTTTGTCTGTATTCTTGTTCTCTTATAAACCAACAGATAAAGTTGTTGACTTAATTTTGTATGTATGTTCTAAAATAAAAGAATAGGGATGTGATTTTTTATCCATTCATATTGTGAGGGAGACGATTTGTTTATGATTTTTGTTGAGTGAGAGTCTATGTATGTGTTAATAACGCATCTGTTTAAATCATATGCATGTGTAATTTTAATACTGTTTTGACATATTTACAGAAAAAAAAATTATGTCATGACTTGATGCGCTTAAACTCAAACTGGACAATAATATGTAGTACTCAAACCCAATCTAAAAATAGACATTAAATAAAAGTTTCAATAATTTTCTTTTTAAAGATTTCCATGTCTGTATTAGGATTATTTCCTCATGTGTTCCAGCATTGTTGGAAAACTTTCTGCGCTGAAAGCGCCCAGCTGCCGGTGTGCCTTCTGTTGGCATTCTTCAGGCTTTGTTGCTAAGAACTGAAGACAATTGTTTTGATTGGCTGAGAGTTTTCCGGCGGTGGTATACAATTACCCACATGCTTGTATCTGATTGGTTACACCCAACACCGACGTCGACTCGCCATCCCCCCCTCCCTCATCCGCCCCTCTCAAAGAGAAGTTGTAGTACTTTCATCCACAACTTTTGCACTTAAGTTTACTTTCTCAGGACTTGACAGACGCTTGTGGGAAGTTCGCGGCTGCAACCATGAAGCTGTGTGAAACATTTTTAGGTCAGTTAACTAACTTCTAACTGCTTCCTGTTTGGCAAATTTAGTTTTATACGACTTTATTCCTTTAAACAGGTGTGTGAAAGGTTGTGAAGAGATATTCGATTTGTCAGTGAGCATTTTTTCATTTTGTGATGCAAGCAAAGTTTTTAGTAATTGCTTATAACAGTCGTCTTTCGGTGCGTTTTGCCTTTTAACTAAACATAAATAAATAAAGCTACAAAGAAGTATAGAACACAGATGAACGTCTTCATGTTTATAATACATTTAATGATTAAAACACCTTGGTGTGGTTTCAAAGTGAATATAGACATATTTTCAACAGACTTACTTTTACGTACTTACGTTGTCAGAATATTGAATTAGAAATAATAGTTCTCTGCTTCTATTGTAAGGTTTTATACCGCAGCTCTACAAATGATAACGTTCAGGGACCTCGTCTAGACCTTTGCTAAACTTCAGAGTTGTTGGGTTGTCAGACAAAGAGGGGTTTGTTTCCCGAGGGACCGTGGCGGAAACAATACCAGCCCGGAGGCGGATTCAAACTTTCTCTCTGTTGTTGTCTGTCAGCTTGTTCCATCTGTCAAGTCCATTCGTGTAGTCTGGGGCCCCTCCAGCCCACTCTCTCAGCTGACTCCCTTATGCAATATTTATACAGACACTATATTCCAAGTGTTCGCCGGGGTGACAGAAGTTATTTCTGTGAAAATGAAAACTTGTTTTGCTTTCTGTGGAGTTGAAACCGATGAGAGTGAGTATATAGTAGAGTTATAAGAAATCTGCAAGTGTTATTAGAGCTGTATTGTTCCTTTTAACAGGAAGGAAACGAGCGAGGCAATTTTAAACGTCATGTAGGATGCACTCCATCAATGATGACTTTTGCGATAACCCTTACTTTTTTAATTGTTGTACAGCTTTTTTGTAATTGCGCGACCATTTAACTTTTATTTGGCAGCATTTAACTACCATTACACACTGAGAAAAGCACAACAACGTTTCCGACTCGAAGGAGGCTGAGCGTCTTTTCGCGACCGGGACGCTGTCCATGGTGCTGGGCCAAAGCGCTGTCTGGGGTCCTGAACGCGCCAGCAGAGCGCAGATTATGGGCTCGTATTCCTTCTGTTTTCTCTTATATATGTTCATAAAGTTTATAAAGAGAAAATACTGTATGGATCAATTCGATCAGACCCAAACTCGCTACTCAAAGCCTCAGTCTGAGTACATAGGACAGGAAAGTGTTACTTCTTTTCAGGTGCATACTGTTTTCTTTTTGTCTTTTGTTTATTGTATTGTGTGTTGGTTAGAGAGGCAACTGAAATCATATTGATGCGGCGTGGACTATCCGTGATTGATTTCAGCTCCAATGCATAACAATGGGACAGCAAAAAAGAGCCTGCCGAAAAGAGATAAGAACTTAATAGAATTTCTGAAAGGCGAAGGTTGGCTTTTTGAAAATTCCCCTCGTGTGCAGCATGGAGACAGCAGATAAAGAGTGGCATTTGTGGAGAATATTCTCAAATGGCTTGTAATGAATGGTTGTCATTTTCATTAATGGTTACAAAACAACAAAGCAAAACAGCGGTGTGTGTAACATTTAGGAGTCGTTCCAAGTTACATTCGTCTGTTTTGAGAAGTCTGTGCTCTGGTAAAATCATTTTATTTGTTGCCTCTCACTCCTTGGATAGTGCAGACACAGGGATCGGAGATTACTTTTAAATCTTTCAAAAATGTGTACGATTAAGTAAATAAGACAATCAATAAATAAATTGGTGTACCATACGTTTGGTATATGTACTCTGTTTTGCGTTATTTCGAAAACTATATTTATAGATTTTCGAAAAACGTTCAAATTTAATCTGATCTTAATATATTGCTAACTTTAACAGTGGAGCATTGCCCAAAAAAGCGTTGTACATTGTGTGTGAATCACTGGACAGTACCATTTGGGAAAGGGGGAGGGTTCATATAACCGGCGATGGACGCTTTTGTGGAATATTAAAGATTAATCACCGGTAAAAAAATAAGCGGTTTATGCTATTAGAAATTGAAACCAACAGTGAAATAGTAATTTCTTTAATGTATTACTCAGCTGTCTGTTTTCGGGCAGTTTCACTGTATACATGATTATCTTGTTTTGGCACAAAAGAGAACTTCTACTCGAACAAATCCCCTGTAGTGGGTGCGTGGGTGTGGGTGCAAGATGGAGAAGGGGAGAGGGAGAAAAGGATCGTGTGTGTGTCTGTGTGTGTGTGTGTGTGTGTGTGTGTGTGTGTGTGTGTGTGTCCTGCACTGAGAAAGACAGAGTATGAAATAGAGTGTGCATGGCTGTACACATGCCCGCTGAGTTATTGCGGGGGGATAGTCAAAGCCCAGCCCATCGATGTTGTAGGTTTTACTACAGCTTTCGTGATGTCATGGCAAAGGGCGGAGGGAGGAGGTGGGGGACAATGGCTCATGAGGGAAAGGTAAGTCAATATTACGTTTTCTCGCTGACAAAGGCAAATGAAGCCATGTTTTTGCTTACAAACAAGTAGCGTTCATACCGCCCCGTTCTGGATCCTCGCTCGTCCATAGCAGCACCAGAGTAGAGCCGATCCTCTACTCTGCTCTCAGCGAACATTTCGGGATACCAGCAAAGAAGTAGAGTTTAGTTGTCTTGTTTAGAATAATCTATAAATTGGATATTTTACCCCAAACTGTGTCACAGCCTACTGAATATACGACGAAGACGAGGGAAACATCCGTCGTATTACGAAGCTTTCGTGGTTATTCTTTTTCACTCAGGTAATGATGATGTTATTGGCTTTTATATGATTGATATCCTAATACTTTTTCTTAGTTAACATTAAAGCCGGTTCTCTAAAATGTTTGGTGGCAAAATATCTGAGGAGTAGCTTTCACAAATTTAGTTAACCTTAGGTTTGGACTCGTGGGTTGAGTTGTTAGTAGATATTATAAATGTTAAACGCTTTATCATTATACCATTTGCCATCCAGCGATGTACACTACATATCTAGAACATCCCATACAGAGATGCCCTACAGATCAAGGTTAATGGGTTTTACGAAAGATGAGAACATATCATCGTTGGATGTTTAATGTGATACTGATCACACTTAAAGCGTAAAACCTTTCCGTTAGTTGATGGTTGATTGATCTTTTAGTCTTTGAACTGAGACGTTTGCTGGCTGGATTTACTCTGTTAAAGCGCATCCGTTTAGGAGAGGGTATGTTCTTGCCTCTCTATTTGAAGATGCTCCAGCGGAGAGTGTGTGGAGTTGACATAGAAAAAGTGATGGAGGAACACTCAGCCATGGCGCTCTAACGCAGCGATGCTTATTTGTTTGTCCACTTTGGCACAGAAAGCTTGTGCGCGTTTGATCTTTCCTTCATGTGGAGATGGATCGGGATTGACATGCCGTTATTCCTTATCTGCATTTATATTCTCTTACATTAATGCTGACTAATGGTCAGATTTGTAAAAGTGCATTTGTGTTTCATTTGTGCTTTGGTTTTCGTGTATTATTCGTTTACGATTGCCATGTCGGTATTTATTTATATACATCTCTTTGCTGGTACCACAAACACATCGCCTGTTTACGAAGTGATCGCACTTGTAGTGTTTACTGTTATGTCGTTGTATAAAAATCTTGATCTTTTGGCTTACGTACGGAGTTAGTTCCATATGGCTCTGTGTAATTAAGGTCGAACAATGGGCGTAGTGCAGGACTCCCGGCCGAGTACGCGAATGAAGAAGAAGGAGGGGTGGCCATTTGATTTTCTGCTGCAGAAAACAGAGTGGATAGATGCTCTCTTTAAATGTCAACCGCCCCTGGTGAGATGCGCAGAAAAGTCATGAGAGTTGAAGCAATAACGCCCATCTTCTGCAACCATCCCCCGCCCCGGTTCATTTCTAATGAGTGATTAGGCTTTCGCACGGTGCGTGCGCGTCTCATATTGCTCAGTATTCCGGGGCTAATGTGTAACACATTCGGCATTGTATGAAGTATAATATCAAAGCACCTGCAAACAAGATGGTGGACGAAGTGCACGGCTCAACGTGGATGTGTTTGATCTGAGCATCAGTTATGTGATACTGGAATCACACCGAGCCTTTATACTATATAATGATATCATGCATATTAAAGTGATAGCTTCCATTTAATTATTATCACATCATCGCGTAAAAACACCCCACAAAAATTGTTGAATTTCTTTCTTTTTATGGACTAATGTTTGGTTATTCAGCCCTAAGCATCAGACAGACTGTGAGAAAAGTAACTGGAGTCGGAGCGATTTAAGTGTGAGTTCTTCTAACTTCTATCAGTCTGAGCTCGAGGCTCCTGGCGCTACAACAAACAGCGCTGAGAGTAAAACTGCATTTCCTTACAAACATCTCGGCTACGGTTGCTACCGTAATTTTAACGACCCCCACTTGTCAAGGTTTTCAATGTTGCGTATAATAAAGGTCACCAGGACGCAACGTCGATTTATGTATTCTCCCTTTATCTCATTCGCATACAAACTGGTTTTGGTAATAACTTTTGCGAGATCGTATCTGTCGTTTTGCGGAAATTGCGCAGAAATTTAAATAGTCAGGATGCACCCGAGATTAATAAAAGGGAAATCTACTATCTTCGTGGTTTGGATGTTTTAGGTCGGGGGGGAATGCTTGCAAAGTTTCCCAATTATTTTCTATTTCTCTCCAACGTTAGTACTATATTACATTGTTCTTATACTTACACAAACGGGAGTGTAGCGGATCATATGACGCATACAGACGCTCTTTTCCCTCGAATTATGAAATCTGGGTCTTCACAGATCACTTAATCTTATCCGCGGATTAGTTCCTAATACCATATTCAAGCAGAGTCGGTTGCAATATGCGAACATCGGTGCTTATACAAGCGATGGTGTCCAAAGGCTCAAAATAGATCATTTAGTCCGTATAACTGCAGATCAAAAAATGTGAGATAAATAACAGTAAAGATGCGGTGCCGCAGCAGGTGCCACGGGACTGTCGGAAAAGACAGAGTAATAAACATGTGGAATAGAGCAGCTGGGCCAAATTGCGCTCTGCTCATTCAAGGCGCAGCAGAAGCCACGACACCAGGGCCGAGGGTCAGGGTCGTCCCTATCATTAGTGAAGAAAGGTGCCATTTAGAGCAGCCTTGAAACTGCGTACAGTTGAATTGATCGGTGATTTAAAAAGCATCTGCGCGAAAGGTTGCTCGTGCACCACAACAGCGTCATTGTTTGTTTACTAGTTGGAGATCTCGCGCAGCGGAACAGGTGTCCCCATGCCGTCTCTGGATCGGAATTGCTAACACGGTTCTACTTATAACTCATTCGTAACCTTGAGAGTTATTTAAGACGCGCGAACAAAAGCGTATTTAGCTATTGCTCCTTAAACGCGGAGTCGCTCTCTCTTTCTGCTGCCCGCCGTTGTCATGGTGTTTCTTTGCTGCGTCATGAAGGGAAAGAGTGCTCGTGGCTCTCAAAGGCACTTTCACGTGAAGGAGAGCATGATTTTATTATGTTTCTCCTGATTGGAAAACAAATTCGTTTCGGTGGTATATTGTTTTTGCTGTAATAATTAGCTCGGGTTGACATAATGCTTTCACCTTTGCTTTTGTGCTTATTCTTTAATCACAAAGTTGAAGTTAAATCCCGCTTAACTGGAGCAGAGAGTGCAGATGTCTCACCCGTGGATTATGTGAAGGCATCCATCCCTATTTAATCTAAACTATGGATTTGTGTCTGTCTCAAAGAACCCTGCATCACTTTGATGGGATTCAGAAGGGTGAAGTCTGCATCTCTAACCCTTTGTGTGTTTTGTAATAGCAGGACTACAATATCTGTCAATCACAGATCATTTATTAATCCCATGTTCCTCTTTGAGTGCAATACCCTGTAGTGAACACTCACGGGCCAATCAGCTAAAAGCGGGTCCTCCTAAGCCATCCGTAAACGGTGAACTGTTTAGCTTTATTAATGTTTCCATTCTCTTCGAAATGAGTGGCACCTGAGCTGTCAAGGTTATATGGGGTGGATTATTGGGGCCGTGCCATTTCAGAGGACCTGAAAAGTGTGGAGTCGGCAATACAGCCGGGTTTATGGTGAGATTTTAAAGAGCCCGGTGCGCTTCGCTGTTCTGTTTATGTGGCTTGAAATTTGTAGAATGGGAACGAGAGGGGGAAGGATTCACAGTAGTGCTGTTGTAGTCACTTTTTTGCGAAGAGGGCTGAAAGTTGATAAATAAGCGTTTTGTTCCGTGCCGGCGTGGGAGTGTGTGTGTAAGGGGCATTGGAAATGCTTTTACTGACAATGCCCTACAGCTTTTTAACTTTGATGACTGGCATCCTGCCTGTCTTTTCTGGGTTATTGCGGCTGCACGGAGTTTTAGGAGACAAATCAGATCTGCCTGCTTTGTTTATTTTGTGCTTGCTAAGAGAGAAGGGCAGATGTTAAGAGAGGAGTGAAAGAGAGTGAGCTCTGAGAAAGAAGCAGACGCAAAACATGCTTAAAGGCTTCTCTTTTACTGACAGCAAACTCTTTCTGTTGCGCTCTCTTGCTCTTTTACTTTCTCTCTTCTTCTCAGAGGTGAGTACCGTATAGAAACTCCTTCTTAAGGTAAAAAATTAACTGAGATAAAGGCAAAGAAAGGAAAATAGAAAGGAATTTTATGAGACAGAAGGCAAAGTGAGAAAGGCAGATGCTGATGATCTCTTATACCATTATTAGCGAAATTACATATCAAAACTGAAAACAGTGATTCTTCCTCAGATGAATAAAGACTTTTAATAATAAAGCCACACTTTGTAATGACTTTAGTATCTGAGTTTGAAAATTGCTCTGAAAATATTTTGATGTAGAAGTAGGGTATAAATTGCCCCATTAGCCTTCTTTTCTGTCCTTTTATCCTCCTCTGTACTAAAAGCTGTTTCAGATATCTATCCTCACCTGAACAAAGACAAAACTTAATGCATTTAACCTTTCAGAATGGACTTTCATACAGAGATCTTACATCTTGCATCGACGCAACAAAAATGCAAAGTTTGGGTCTCCTCTGAGATGCGCATCCACGTAGTATGACTTGTTATTGTGGGTTTTGTTTGCATGTTGAATGATTTTTAGACCTGGAGGTATATAGCCTGAAGTGTCACTAAACTATGAATCTATGAACTACATTCCCAGTTTTGAGACTGTATGAGATTTCATGAATCTGTTCCCGTTGATGAATGTAATGATCATTTTAATGCTCTTAGCGGAGGGGATTTTTTCGCCTCAGGTTTTATCAGAACTCTCTTTTATCATTTTAACCCTCATGTCTATCATGTGTGTGCGGTGGGTGTTGTCGGTGGGGTGGGCAGCGGGTTTGTGGAGAGATGGACTATTACTATGATGAAATAAAGAAAGGGGGAAAAAAGATCTGATTTATGGTTGATTCATTATTTACTGACCAAATTCTCTCCCCCAGCCTGGTTTAGACTCGGTGACCCCTCCCCTCTCTGACACTCCTGCCTGCTAAAAGCTCAATAAAATGCACAAATGTGATTGATTCTAATAGCAGACTGACAGAGCTTCCAGCTGGGGGTGTTTTAGCATGCATATATATGCGCGTGTATGCACGTTTGAGTTTTCTGTGAGTTCTCGCCTCACTTTAATTAGAAGTGCATAGGTCACAAGCATAAAAAGCCCAGCCCCCACTATGACCTGTCAAATTGTCACTCTATGGATGGGACATTACTCACCTTTCAGTCAACACATGGCACACACATATAAATGCACCGTATATGTGCTGTCAGTGTGTTATATTAGTTAATGCATATACATACGGAGATAAATGTCATGATTCGTTCTTCTATTGACCTTTAAGTTTGTGTGTGTGTGTCTGTGTGTGTTTGTGTAGTCATGCATTTGTGGGTTCCAATACGAAATAAATATCACAGTTTAAAGGGATAGCTTGTCCAAAAATAGAAATTCTTTTGATCACACAAAAGAAGATATTTTGAGAAATGTCTCAGTGGTTTTACAGCGTAAGTCATTGCATTTGGATCCGATGTGGTTTGGTCAACAACATTCTTCAAAATATATTTTTTTGTGATTTGAAGAAGGAGGAGAAAACATGACAGCATTAATATTTTTTTGTGAACTATCTCTTTATTTTTAACTATTTCTTACACACAACTATACGATTAAATGGGATTTATAAAAAAATGAAAAGAGAGGTATTCTAGAGTTTCAGAATAGTCTCAACAAACACTTAACCTCAGATGCTCAGGTATAAAAATATAAAAAAATGATGTACATTTCAATCTTTAAATAAGTTATATAATTCATGCAGGAAAATTGCCAGTGTTAAAACAGTTTAAATGAACACTCACAGTGGATATTTAATCCACACTATCGAAGTGTGAGAGTTACACTGTGAGAGTTATTTCCACCTTTTTTAACGATGCCGATTTGCTTTGCTATCCACAATATGCATGTCACATTAATATTTTAATAAAAAGACATTTTGTAGAAACGTTATGCAAAGTTAACACGTAATTTAAAATAAACATAACTGAGAACTAAAACCTCCAAACGACTCAGTCTTTTTAGCTATAAAGAGCAACTTCTGAGGAATAAAATCACGTCCTCTGGGCTGGTGTCCTGATGTCAGGATGTAGTTCTTGTTGTGTTCTGTGGGCTTGTGATTTCTGTGCTGAGGCTGCTTGTTTCAGATGCAGGTGGACAGGTGATGAGATGATCTGGCCGTTTCACTGCTGAATCAGTCCATTACAGAGTCCACACCGAGCAAAACTCTTGCAACTGCCAGCTCTATCTGCTGATGTAAATGTCTTTGCCTTTTCTCATTTTCATTTTTACATTTCCACTCATGTTTTTTCTTTATCTCTTAAACAGAAAATGAGTACCGGGGGAAACTCCTGAACCAGCGCTGGACGCGTGGAGACAAGATCAGCCGTTGCCGGCCCTCTCTCAGACTGCAGAGCCGACCAATCAAAGTGAGTCGCACCTGCCTGCCCGACCAATCACAATGCTGAATCAGACTTCTTGCAAAGTTTGCACAATTATGGATAAATGTGTGTCGTTTACATTTATGACATTCATCAGCTCTGTCAGTCAGCAGGCACTGAAAGGAAGTCAGCATTGTATTACCGCACTGTGCGCAGTTCATACCAGGTTGACCTAGAATGGTTTAGGCAGCGCAACCCTCCCCACACCTCTCTAAATTACATGAGATTTTAAAATATCCAGCATCCCATAATTATGAACAATTGGGCTTTTCTGCTCACTCCAATTCAGTTTTCAGAGCTTTCTTGCATTGTTTAGGAAAACTGGAGAGGGTTAAAAGCATCCTTGAGCAGCTTTTATTTGCTATCTTTCATCAACATAAAAGAAAGTCTGTCCCTCTCTCTTCCTCTGAACCACCCCCCTTTTGCTTTTCTGCTTAGGTGTATATTTTTTTCCTTTTAGTGGATGCATCCCCAATTCCTTTTCAGTATTTCATGCTTTTTTCGGAACAGGACATATTTTCATCTCTCTCTTTTACTTTGGTATCAGCACTTGGAAATTTCTAAGAAATAGGTTTTTAATGGTAACGCTGGGATGGGGGGGGCGATAGACGGATAGAAAGAGATACTGAAGCTTTTCTCTCCCTTGGGCCTGTAAATGTTTTATTTTTTCCCTCAGTGATGGGAAGAATTCATCTGAGAGTGATTGATTTATCGATCTCATTTGAAATGTTTAAAGGCTTGCACAAGCAGGCAGTGCTTTTAAGAGCATCCAATTAGATAATACCAATCTCTGACTGATCAGCATCATCCGACTGTGCGCGGAGGAATCAGGGCCAAGTTGATTTTCGTGCTCTTAAAAGACAACACGCTAGAGAGAGCAGAGTGACAGAGCATTTGATCCACGAGCGTGCGTTTATGCACACGCACAAACACATAAACCTACTTTGGTTGTCCGTCAGCCTGTCGAGGGAGCCCGTTAACTCTGCTTCTCTGATAGATAGCTCGGATCTCCTTGGCGACCATATCTGCCTCCTTTAATTGGTCGATGCTTTCCGCAGGTAATTTCGGAGATGTCAGTAGTCCTGTCACTCTAGTGATGGTTGCCACGCCAGGCCCGGTTTGCTGTCCTCTTCTTGTAAATGCAAAAATGAATAAAAGGCTCATTTATGCGCGCCGCAGGAGGAGGGGTGACCTTCTTTGTGAAGTCATTGCCCCCAGCCAGTCATTTACATAGAGCTGTCAGAAGAGCACGAAGGAACGACTCCGTCCGTTTGCATGAAGAAGAGAGGGACGTGATTAATAATGTAGCACGCGGACATCCTTGTACAATAACCAATAAAAACCAACAGCTATTATTATGCGGTTATCTTTTGCTTTTATATTTTGTTTATATATATGAGAACATTCTTCTATAAACGATTTTCTGTTTTCTAACAACTACTTTTTTGCGCTTCTTGCATTTTTCTGTTAAGGTTGTTGTTATTAAAATAGCTGAGAAGGACAGGTTAGAAATCCTCAATAAAGGCCTTTGAAAAATATTACGAAAGATGAATGATACCATTGCGCGCTTGTCACAATCCGACGCGACTGACTTTGTGAACGCGTCGATTTAATGAGCTGGAATTCATAACAAAAAAGGAATGCAAACTCGAATGCGCTTATTCGAAAAAGATGCGTAGCTATGGTTACACAAACATGAAAGCCGGGCTGCGTTGACACTAGGAGGACATAGAAAGAGAGAATGTGAAAGTGTTAAGGAAGTGACACTAGCGGAATAAAACGACACGCATCTGCCCCTGGCTTTTGTGTTCGGGGTCAAAGTTGTCGCAAAGCGCGCATCGGAGATACAGAGAGGGCATAGAAGCCCCGCAGATGGGTGACTTGCAACACAACGCTCAGTGTTTCTCTGTCTCGGCAGCCCCCGGTCTTTTTGATCATCTATGTGAGAAAACTTTTCTCCCAGTCTTGCGAGTTGAGCTCCGAGTGTGTGAACCTCTTAAGAAGTATCAGTGTGCATAAAGCGTGCTTGTTAATCGAGCGCGCATTCACCGATCAAAACACCCGAGAGTCTTTTTGGGAGAGGAAGACTGCACCCTGCACCTGTCTGCCCGGATACACCCCTCCTTAAGCACGCACACACACACACAGTTAACTTTTCATTGCCCCACACACAAACTCTCTCAAATCAAACACAACACACTCATTATCCGCCTGTGCTGAAAAGTCAGCTATCAACAGGAAGTGGCACTGCCAGAGAAAGAAAGAGAAAGAAAGAGTGAAAGAGAAACTCCTCTGTGAAAGTGCAGTGTGCTCTTGCCAGCTCTCGCGCTGCGTTCAAGGCAGCAGCTGGGAGCGGGGAGAGCGCCGCTCGCCGAGGGTCAAAAGAAGAGAGTTGCGTGGATTTTCAAGGATTCCTTTCCATTTAAATCTCAGCAAAGTAATCAAAGCTAATGGCGCCATTGTGCTGGCGGAAAACATCCAATGGTTTTACAGTGAGCGGAGCTCCCTGCGTGTGTGTGCGAGACTCAGAGCGATTGACACCTGCTCCTTTTGTGCCAGAAAACGCAGCGAGTCTAGCGATCGGGGGTCTCTGTGCAATAGGAATTACAGAGATTTGGAGTGCCCGTGTTTGTATTATTTGTATTGCTGCGGTTAATATTGCTATTGTAATTACCACTCGAGCTTGCCATGGGGCCGCAAACGCAAATGGCCTCCTGGCAGATGCAATGATCTGACGTCATTCTCCGTGGACCGGCCAATCAGGTTGATTGTTCAAGTGGAGGGTTTGAGAGACTGATGAAGGGTACACAAAAGTAAATAAGCAGGGCAGAAAATGCCAAATGTTTTTATGCCTATAGAAGGCAGGATTACATACTATGTCATGCATTCTGAGTTCTTTACACTGTTGAACGTGCTGGCCTCTCAGGCTTAGAGGTACAGTTCAGAACATTTTTGTCAAATGTCTGTTTTTTGTTCGCAATCCACACATACGTGCATAATGTACACAACAGGAAGGGAATGCGATGATGTATTGTGTGTAGTTCCGTCCCCCCTGGTTGCCTCCAGCAGCGTCGCCTTTTTCCAGAAATAATCGTACAGCTGTATCTCTCTTTTATAAATTTGATCAAACTAAATACTCGTAGAAGATAGGACGTATGCAATACTACTGTATAGGTTATCAAGATTAATATGAGGTTGGAAGAAACTGTGTGTGTTACCCCATCTTTAAATCAATATTCTTACACTTCAATTTGAACTGTTATTTTTTGCTGCTGTTCCTTTAAGAAACATCCGAACATCATGCACTTTAGATTAGGAAACATTTGATCACTCATGATGTATATTTTTCATTGCTCTGATGTGATACCTTTCCCGGTCTTTCTGTTTATTGGCCCCTAAGTTACGTTCTTGTACAATCTGATGTTAATATTTAAGCTTATTAAGAAAAAAGTAATTAAAGGGATAGTTCTCCCAAAAATTGGTATGCTATGTACACTTAAACGTCATTCCAACCTCTGTATGACTTTCTTTCTCCTGCAAAACACAAAAGAAGATATATTGGCCCAAATTGACTTTCATTGAATAAACACAAAACCACTGAGACATTTTACAAAATATTGTCTTTGTGTTTCACAGAAAAAAAGAGTCATAAAGAGATTACATAAAGAATTTTTATTTTGGGGTAAACTGTCCATATAAAAAATGTTTTTACTTGAAAATAAAGTTAAAAAGTAAAACGATTATATATATAATATATTATTATTCAATTGATTAAATATAAAAAATAATGAACAAAAATTAAATTTAAAATATGTATGTACATATACATGGCGAGTCGATGATTTTCTATGCAAGACTTCAGTGGTGGTAACATGCGTGTTTGTGTGTTAGCTCATATTTCTGTTGTTTCCTTCATCTAACGCTGTGTCTCTCTCTGACAGATGAGTTTGGATACCGACGACAAGCGCGCTCGCACACGGTCCAAAGCAGGAAAAGGTCAGTGAACCCACTCTAGTTTTCCATCTTCTTTTCTCTCTCTGAAACTCATTGCTTTTACTGGTCAGCTGAGCATATCTTATATGTTCGTTCTGGCAATCTAATATTGTAGCTCTCTCAAATAATCCTGCTCTCGGGTCTCTAGAGACCGGCTTGAAAGAGAATCCTGTTCTCTAGCTTTCATTCAGACAGGCTTTGTGAGAGTCTTTCAAATGTTTTTGCAAGGATGAAATTATATATACATTTTTGTCTAGACTTGTAATTATTCTAATGCAACATTACAAATGCGTATTATCTGCTGCTAGTTCGTTTTAGCAAGAGTCACTCTTCTGTATAAATACAATTCATGGTCATGGAGTTTGCTCTGTGTAAAACGGAACAAGAGATCCCATTTTAGATGTGCATGTCATAAAAATGTTTGATTCAACCAATTTCATTATATCCAACTTGAGATTTACATTGATCATTATATGACATCGTATGTCAATTTTTTGTTTGTGAAGCCTTTCTTTGTCTTTATGCTTTAATAGAAATTGATTAAAAATATATTTTTTTTAAACCAATGTTTGCAATTTTGCTCTGGTTTCACCACTAAACCAACAACTGGGACAATTAATCATGTTTTTATGCTGAAGTGTGCACATAGCTGCACAATTTTTCCATCATCAAGTCTTGATGTTTTGGCTGACTCTGGCATTCTGTACTTTTGTGTACATGCATATAAATGCACTGTGTGTGTGTGTTGTCTCCTGATAATGCAGTCATGAACACTAGTGCCCACGGCTTCTTTTTGTAATTTATTGATTGTGGCACTCGGCAATTATTAAATTGTGGCTTTAGATTTTCTGCTTATTGTTCCCTTCCTTGGCTTTCTCTGCAGTTCCTTCTGAGATCCCTGGACAGGACCTGAGGTAAGAGAGATTCAATGTGTAAAGTGACACATCTGCCAGCAGATCTTTTTCTTTGCATTTTGTAAATCCATACGTGATCATGTTTTAACATTATTTGGATTTCATGGCACGCCACTTCGAAAAAACATTTTAATTGATGCATGTAACAAATAAACTCATCTTTAATAATACATCACTAAAATGATTGACACCAGTGGAAATCAAAGAAATGAGGGTAGTGTACAGGTTATTCACGCTTGGTCATTCGTCTGTCTGGACAAGCATTTGTTTCAGATAGCCGGTGTCTGGTTGTACATATCTGGGATGTAAAAGCATAAGCATCTTGCTTTCACGGTCAAGTGCAGTCTGAAGTTAACAAGGTCAAAATTTAACGCCATCAAACACACTCACTGGCTGTCATGGTCGATTTCTGTCAAAATGACGACAACGAATAAACTTTTAATCTGCACTAGAACAGATATAGAATTGCTTCAGGACATAGTTTTTAGCTAATACTGGGAATACTATTATTTCATTTTGTTTCAAATTCATATCATTTAGCCGCTAATGAATCAATTACAAAACCCTTGGTTATATTTTTTATCTGATTGATAAAACATAACCCTATTATCCAAAACGTTCAACAAACATGCAGGTTGTATGGTTTGTAATTGAATAGCAGAACCAAGATCAGGATGAAATGCCTTTTAGAGTGAAAATGTAGGGTCTCACCTGGTTTTGTTGGTTAATAAACAAGAATGTCAATGAAACAAATTGACAAAATCGTTGGGATTACTGGAGAAAAGGCAGGATTTCATTGAGATGAAAGAAAGCCCGCCGCAGGGTGAGGATTTACAAACCTGATCGATCACAGTCCCATCCTATTGACAAACCAATTATTTCACTAAATTTGAAAATCGATGTTTGTTTGTTCGTTTGCCGGATCGTGGATATGTGGCCATGTTAACTCGTGATGAATTTAGCACAGAACAACCATTAAATAAGAAAACCCATTCTAATTTAAAGTCTTCTATCTCTAACCCTGTTCAGCTGCCCCACGCCAGGATGCAATAGCTCGGGCCATATCAGTGGCAAATATGCCCGACACAGAAGGTACGGCAGATGATATACCCATCCGGTTCTCTGTAGCCCCGCTCACCTCCCTCTGTGGTCACATATAGCCTTTCTTGATTCCAAACACTGTTCAACTTCTCGATCTGTATCTTTTCCTCTACTAGTGATAGTATCTCTCTCTCTCTTTCTGTAGTGAAGGTCTTTAAGCAGGGCATTGATTATTGGAAAGATATTACAGTTATGCTTATTTACACGTGTACGTATTCAGGAAGTCATTTGTTTATAGATTCATCTCTTCCGCCTGCCCGATAGCAAAGCTTTCTAGGTGAAGGTTTATTGAATTCCATCCTCCATTGCTTCTCGCTCTCTTGCTCTCTCTCGCTCCCTCTTTCTCTCACTCCTGCTTTTATATTATTGTGGTATAATTAAATGTTCCAGTCTACTGGCTGTGATTTATATAGGTTTTTAGCACAGTGCCCCCTTCAGGTCCATATCCAACATTGTTCCATCATATTAATTTTCATGTACTCTTTAGCATGTGCACATGTCTTGCATGTATTAATTATTTGCATGTATTTATTGTTTTTTTACAATTATTTAATTGAATGTACAGTACCAAGTGGCTCTCAACTGGTGGTCTTTTGTGACAGCAAGGAAGCAAAACTTTCCAAAATCTTTTGCAGTTGACATCAATCATTATGTTGAAACTGTCAAAACAGTTTTTTGGCACATTTTCTTGCCTTTCTGTATTATTGCTAATATTATATTTGACATAATGTTGCATTTAATGGAAATGTTAATATGGTCGTCCTACATTTTTTGTATTTGATTTTAGTTCATTTTTGTCCAATAAACAATTTTGCTTCTACGCTAGGTCATCCCATAATGTGAAACTCCTGAAGCAAAACTTATTGAGAACTGCCTTAATACAAAATCTTTCCCTCATCTTTTAATTCTTTTCCTGTTCTGTAGTGCTCTGAGTTGCCCATTGGCCAGAAAACGGCGGCTACAGGAGGCGGAGTCAGAGCAGCCCGTCTCCAAGAGGAAGTCCCACCCCCTGAAGCTGGCCATGGATGAGGGCTTTAATGCAGAGAGTGACTGTAGTGGAGAGGAAACAGAGGTGAGAGAGGAAGAGGAGGATGAAGAACGGCCACAGCAGAGGAATAGCGATGAAGAGTGTGAGGAAGAAGAACATATAAATAAGAACACAGAGAGCACCAATGCCGAGGGAGATGAAGGTGGGTTATAAGAGTTGAGAAGATGATTCTGAAATCACAACTAAATTTTGAGAAAGTTATGCTGTGCGAACAGAACTAGTTGACTACTTCCCTACACTTTGTTGGTTACTTTCTTATTTCGTAAGAGTCACATCTGCTTTTGAAAGCTACACTTATTAGCATTTGTGTCTTTTGATGTGCCATCAGAAAAGCAGCTCATTTTCCATCTTTCCTTCCGTCTAACACAGAGTGCATCATCATCGAGGCGTCGAGCACAGAGAAGCCTAAACTCACAGCTTCTGAAGATCTCTCCCAATATCAGCACATAGTGGCCAACTCAATGGCAAACCTTTCCAACCACAACAGCCGTGCCACGTCGCCCCAGCAACAACAACCTGACACCTTGGAAGCAGAACACGGCAGCCCTTTTAGTGAGCTGGAAGAGAAGAAAACAGGAAATGACAAAGAGGAAACAGGAAACCAAGTTGAAGTTCTGGCAACTAAGGAGAATGTAATGATTTGTAACACAGGTGAGACTGAAGATGAAGACGATGACGATGACATGCACACCGAGAACAATAAAGAATCAGACCACCAGTATTTTAATGAGGACGTGCACACACAACAGGAAGTGGATGAGGAGGATGATGATGATGATGACGACGATGAAGGGCTGGGGTCTGAGTTGCACAAAGAGGAGCTACACAAAGAGGAGTATGATGATGCGAAGTCAGAGGAGGGAGGGGATAGAGACCCCGCCCCCTCGGTTATCACTGCCACTCAGGGATCCTGTGTAAGGGAAGACTATATTTCCCACATGCCCACGTTGCCAGCAAACTATAGCTGTAGTAAGCACCCCCCGGCCTTCCCGATGGTCATCGATGTGCAATCCGAGGGGTCTGAGAGAGACATGGATGGGAACGATGAAGACGGGGACGACGACAGCCTGTCTCAGCGTTCCACGGTGGCGGACGAGACTGAGATGTTCGACGTAATGCGGGGGAATCTGGGCTTGCTGGAGCAGGCCATTGCTTTGAAAGCCCAGCAGGTGAAAGCTCACCGCGAGCTCAGCCGCATTCCCGAACACCATCGCTTTTTTCCTCTGGACGACCGGCCCAGCAAACACATGGAGCATCTCCGCAAGAGCTGCTTTGGAAAAGGTCTGAACTTCTTATCTATCCACCTCTTTTTTTTATGTATTAACATACACATAATCTTTACGTTGTCTTTATGTGAAACCATCAGCTTACATAGAAACGTTTTAGCAACGTTGTAGCAATATTTGTAGGGAAAAATCTTTACATAGTAGCCATTCTATACACAATAATGTGAACACGTGCATATTTCTACACCGACATTAGAATTTAGCCTAAAATATAGAATCACACACACAAACTCTAACCCCCCCAGTGTGCTATTTAAACAACGCACATATGCATTTTTCAACACGCCTCCGCAAGTTCACAAATATCAACAAATTTTTCATAAATAAACACCCACACATGATTAATCAGAAAGGAGATTAAATGGCAAGCTCTCGCTCGGCAAAGAACCGCGAGATTAATAATGGGGGAAGCAATCTGGAGAGTATAAATGGGTCAAATGAATTGGTTTCCATAGATAAACTCGAGCCTTAGTCCATAATTACTGAAGCACTTAGAAAGAGAGAGAGAGGGCGAGCGAGATGAAGGAGAGAGAGGCCGTGTGTAATTAGATTGGTTTGGCACGTGTTTATTTGTTTATTGGTTTTGTTTGCCTTGTTGTTCTGCTCTCGGTTGGCACCGTGCCCGGTCCGAACGTCGCCCAATTCAGCCGGGTGCTCGGTAGGGCTCCACACCCCCTCTATAACTGCCCTCCTCACGGCTCCACCGGTTTTAATTAGGAGGTGCATGTCTAGTTAACATTTCAACATTTAATTAAGGAGCCGCTGGAGCGCACACGCAAGCTCTTTCCCTCTCTAACTCTCTCGCTCTTTTTTTTCTTATTTCTATATATTCAGTTTCGCTTTGTTTTCGCACCTTCGTTCTTTACCAAAGACAACACACATTATTTTTCTTGCTCCGTAACTTGGAGACACACTGGTGAGGTCTGTTTAATGAGCACCATTTTTCAGTAGATAGTCCAATAAACCCTTTTGTACCGTAATAACACTCGCCTAGGATAATAATCCAGAGTTGAACCTCCACCTGCCCCACACACGTAATGACCATAATTATCTCTGTACAGTAAATGTGTCCTCTCGTGGGTCCAGAAGCGACTTCTTTCAAAATTAAAACGTGGCCATCTTTTGCACATCTCTGTCTTGACAAAGCGATGATAATGTCTTCAGATAAGCTTTGACTGATAGGTGTTCCATTGCCCACAGAGAGTTCAAGATCAGAGAAGCGCGAGATCAAATGCCCGACCCCCGGGTGTGATGGGACGGGTCACGTGACTGGACTTTATCCACACCACCGCAGTCTGTCAGGCTGCCCACATAAAGATCGGATCCCTCCGGAAAGTGAGTCAACATCAGACTATAGCATCCGTCTCTATGACTCAAACATATCTTAAGAGTGTGATAACGTGTTTAGTCGTGTGATCTTTCCTTCATTTTCATTTTTTGATGAAAAATCAATGCTGTTAAATCTTTAATGCATTTAAGCTTGACTTCTGTTGGCTGACTTCTGCGCTGTGATTGGTTGTTCTTAGTTTTGGCCATGCATGAGAATGTCTTGAAGTGCCCAACCCCAGGCTGCACCGGTCAGGGACATGTCAATAGTAACCGCAACACACACCGCAGGTAAAGAGTTACACGCGTTTGTTTTTATCTCATGGTGGATACATGGTTGACTTGTATTGTTTATAAGCTAATTCTAACAATATATCAATTTTAATGCAATAAAATGTAATAATAATTATTAAATGTAATAATAAAGAATATTAATAAAAATAATCATTATTCTTAAATAATTTGATCGAATAATAAAATATGTATAATAATAATAATAACAATTTTGTTTTAAACATCAATATTTTCATTTATAAACAATATTTTTATAAATATTTTTATAAATGTATATAAATGTTGTGTAAAATAAGACATTATATTTTGTGTGTGTCTTTGCAATTCTTTTTGGGTACAAGTGGTACACATTAGGGCTGTTCATCGATTAATCTCATCGAAAATAACAGTTTGTGTTTATAATATATACTACAAATGTAAACACAAACTTTTCATTCTGGATGGGAACAGCCCTAGTACACACATACATAGCCCACACATATTGCACTCACTCCTTTTTAATTTCTCCATAATTAGTTTGTCAGGGTGTCCCATCGCTGCTGCCGAAAAGCTGACCAAACCCCACGACAAGCCGCACCTGCCCCAGCCCATCGGCGAGCACATGAATGCAAGCAGCCCCAACTCTGACCGCGTTCTCAGGTGAGCCCTTACCCCAACCAAAAACTGAAAGCATAACTTCTCCGCATTCCACTTACCCCACATTCAGTCTCTGTCCGTCCTTTACAGCCGCTGTCTCAGCAGTATGTGTCTATCAAACGATCCTGCTGCGGTTGGTTAACGCTGATGTCAATCACGAGTGATTGGTCGGGCGTTTCGGAACAAGAGCCCTCCCTTTTTCTTTGCCCTTCTAATGGACCACAGCCAGTCACTGCACGCTACACTCGGGCCTCAGAACCTGCTAGTCTAATTATGCCACTGATAAGCTAATTATGAGCCTTACAGGGCACAGAGTATTGGAAAAATAATTACTTTGCTTCAGGAAGCATGTCTGTGGTCAGACAAAGCGATGCGGATTATGAAAATAATAAGCGGTCCTCTCTTATTAGTGTTATTCTGATTTAAATGAGCGTTGGTGTACTGAGAAAGCCCATTAGGGGAGGATGCCAACAATGAGAAGTCACCAGAGAGACTTCTGACGGCTTCGCATGCCACCCTGACTAATGGGATGCGCTGACTAATGAAGAGACAGGAAACAGAGGCTAATATACTTTACATGCCGTTGTCACACAGACGGTAACTGACGTAGGTGTGTGTGAGGCTTTATCCTTTAAACCGGGCCTTGTTTACGAGCGCAATCCCGTAATGATGTTAAAGACAGAACACGGTGTCACTGTACACAATGACACGCGTGCACCCACACGCAACCATTGTTTGTCTTTTCGCAGTTTCACAGGTTTGTAGGAAAATACTTTTTTAAGGAACAGTGCACCCTGAATACAAAATTCTATTATTTATACATCCTTATGTGGAAGGAGAAGTTGCCTCCTTTTGTGTTAAAAGAAAGCCGTTCGGATTTGTAACGGCGCGAGGGTTGAGTGAATGATGACAGACTTTGCGTTTTTGGGTGAGCTGTCCCTTTAAGGCTTCAATTCCGTGCTATACGATATGCTAATGTGCTCAGAGCTGATAAGACACCATTTAATCCTGCCCCTCTTCTCCTTCAGTCGCCCAGATTAAAAACCCCTCTCTCTCCCTTTCTCGCCCACTCGCTCTTGAATTGACTCTTTTACAGACTATTTATCTATGGGACTCTTCCTTCCTTTTTCCTTTTTTCTCGGCATCTCTGGCTCATTGTCAGTCTTTTAATTCTGCTTCTCTTCTGCACTCTAATTCCAGCCCACTCTTTCATTCCCGATCTTTTATGCTCACTTACACTTTGCTTTTATGCCTTTTTCTTCACTCCAGGGATATCGATTCTTTTGTTGCGAAGTGACGAAGCTCTCTCTCTCCCTCTCTCTCTTTCTCTCAGGCCCATGTGTTTTGTGAAGCAGTTGGAGATTCCTCCTCATGGCAGCTACAGACCCAGCCTCGTCCCCGCCACACCACGGGCTAATCTGGCCAAGGAGTTGGAGAAGTACTCGAAGGTGTCCTTCGATTATACAAGCTTCGACGTGCAGGTGTTCGGCAAGCGCATGCTCGCCCCAAAGATCCACACCAGCGAAACCTCACCCAAAGCCTTCAAATGTGAGCGGGATTAGTCACGGTTTATGAACGTTATGTATATCGCACTCTTTGCGGCGCAAAGATGTGTGTAAATGGTCTGTTATGTGAATAAAGCTTCTAGGTTCAAGGTGGTTTATTGCCGTAGCGTCAGGTTAGAGGTAATTGAGTTCGGTAGACCGCACTTCAATGGAAGCATCGCTATTGCAGACGACAAAAAGCAGAAGATTGAAAATTAAGTCAGTGTAAGAGATGCAGGCCCGTGGTTAGGTCTTGTCCGCTATAAGTCGGTCCCAGTATAAGTCAGACAATTTTCTGTTATTTCTTAGAGCCTTTACACTAACACATTGAGTAATAAAGCTGAATATACGTCTTTGCTTTGTGTTTATGTTACATATTATTTTGCCCACAGCCAAACCCCCGTTTCCCAGAGCATCTCCCCCAAGTCCCAGCATGCATAGTGGTTTTGGAAAGAGCTCCTCCAGAGGTTACGATTATTCCCATGATGCCGAAGCCGCTCACATGGCTGCCACCGCGATCCTCAACCTGTCCACGCGCTGCTGGGAAAGACCAGAGAACCTCAGCATCAGACACCAAGATAAGGTACAGACAACATTTATGTATCATATAGTTGATACCACAGTATTTGGCCAGTTGGTGTTTTGTATAAACACAACTTTGTTTCCAGACGAATTGATGAACGTGAGCACCCTGATCCCGGTAATGCATAAGCCCTACCAATCGGATAAGAGCTTGCCAGATTGTGAAAGTGCCACTTTTCTTTACAGTATCAATCAAACAGTCAGTGACATTAAGTTACTGGAAGTTGCGATCGTTTTTACTTCCGTATTCTGACACATTTCTGAGTGAAAAGGAATTTCAAAGGAGAAAATTAGTGGGCGTGGCTTGTGTTTTTCACTGCGAATTGATTGGATGTGAAAACAGCTGTTGCATTTTAAAATGAAACTGGTAGCAGACTGACTGTTGAAGGAGAGGAGTTAGCGGAGGCTCCGCCTAAGCCACCTAAATTACCTCATTTGAGATGGACAGTCATTTCAGGGCGGAAGTGCATTTTCTGATTTTAACTGAAGATTATGAGAGGACATGAATTTTTAAAAGAAAATGATCCATGTTGATAAGATATTTACTATAAACGCAGCAATATTTCATGAAAAAATTTGAATTGTCATTTTTTATTTCACTGGGACTTTAGATCAATTGAAACAGCAGGACAGTGAACATCAGCCAGAACTTGGACATTGAAGATATTTAAACAACAGTTTTGGGAAGTAACAAACTAAAAAGTGGACTAAATGGTGTCTTTTTTTGCCAGTAAATGATAAGGATGATAATGATAACTATTAGAATTAAGTTTTGAAAATCATTCAAGTCCACATCACAATTATAACGATAATTATATTAAATTATAACTGCATAAAGGAAAGATATCGTCTTTCCAGCTGATGAATGTAAAAAACTGGCAGTGAAATTGAAATAATTAATTAATTAAAAAAAATTAAAATTTATTTTGGATTTATAATGTGAAACTTAAGTCCAAGAGGTATTATTATTGTCCGTTGTTGCAGACGCTAATATCATTATTTAATCTGTTGGTGTTTTTTCTTAAAGGGACAGTAAAAATTCTGTCATCATTTACTTACCCTCGAGATCTGAATAAATGTCTTTGTTCTGAACACAGAGACAGATATTTGGAAGAATGTTTATAATCAAACAGTTCTTGGCCATTGCCTACCATGGTGGGAAAATTGCTTTATAAATGTCTTTGTTCTATTGGACACAAAAGAAGATATTTTGAAGAATGTACGAAAGAAAACTGGGGCACTTTTGATACCAATATCATTTTTCCTTCTATGGTAGTGACAGATGACAGGATTTTTGAGGTGAAAAATAATTTGTAAATAATGTTTGTGATAAAGTTTATCTGTTTGGTTTGTTAAAAAAACAGCCTCAAAACAAAAACAACTCTCAGATTTATTTATTTGATCAACAGTCTTTGATGAGTCTTTCATCATGAGTTTTCTCGGAGGATGTGGAAATGTATGTTTTATTTATCCGTATAGTTATATAACATTTTGTTACATTAAATTTAGTTAGAATACTAAAGTTTGTATTATTTAAATCTAGATCACTTTTTTCTTACTAATGACATTTAGTTGTATGTGATCGGGTTTAATGTTGTCACTGTAATAATCATACTATAATCACTATTATAGATTATTTATTATAGATATCTAAACTGCTTTATAAGCAGCGTGTATCTTCCCACAAAGGACACGGGCCACACATAAGTGTCTAGTATTAAAAACAGCTCATATGTTTTCATGCAAATGGAATCTGTTAATTGAAGAAAGTGTGCGTCTGATTGATCTCAGCAGTGTTTGTATCAGACTGTCTGATGAATGCGTTTATGTGCCCGCTCGCTGTTGAGACCCTATTGCGTCATCTCCCTTCTCTTTCATCTGCACCTCCATTAGTTTCATCCCTATCTCCTCTTCATGTTGTTATTGCATTAAGTTGATAGTGAGCTCCCTGGATCGGCAGGACCAGGTGCTCTATATTCTTTTATTCAGTATTTCCATGACTAATGCTAATGAGAGCGTCTCTCTCCCTTTCCCACTATTATCTCTCGCCTTTATTTCTTTTCCTTCTCGTCCCTGTTTACGTCCAATAACATCATCTATCAGGTCCTCATCCGTCTGCCGCTGGTGGAGAACGGTGGGATTTGGACTGTAATTGGAGAAGGTCTGTCCTCGATACTGTGATATAAAAAAGGCTTTCTCCTCGGCCCAGAGAGTGACTTCTTCATCATTTTTCGATTTCCTGACATGTTTTTAGCAGAAGGGGATAAAAGGGGAAGATTAATGGGCAGAAAGGCCCAGTGGCCCAACGCTAATCATACTGGGACTGCTCTGGGATCAGTGCCTGATGTGTGTGCACATCTTCTTCTCTATGTACACACCAGTGTCAGGAATTAACTAGATTTTTCCTCGGCGTTATTTACGCGTGCCATTCATTTAGATCCTCAAAATACTCAATAGCAACTAACTACATATTTTATCTCTCTCTTTTGAAGAGTATGGATATAGAAGTTGACGAAAATGGCACTCTGGACTTGAGCATGAAGAAGCCCATAAAAAAGGAAGCCGGCGTGTCTTGCGCCAGTCCGGTGCGCTCCCCCGATCTGTCTTCATCATCCTCGTCCTCATCTCTTCACCATGGCAACAGCAGCATCTCTCCCCACTCTTTGCACGCCTACAAACAGGAAGCGTGGGAGGGGCCTCTAGACTACACCAAACCCAATCGGCAGAGAGAGGAGGAGCTAGAAGAGGTAGATTTCCTGTTTATTTACACGATAGATACACAAGTAGCATTTAACCATCAGACGCACTTTAGTCATCGCGTGTGTAATGTTTGCTTGCTTATCTTTACACAGATGGACCACAGCGCTCACTCATTCGCCTCGTCCGACCCAGAGGACTGCGACATGATGCAGGACGTCCTCGAAGACAGGAAGTACCCCGGAGAGGTCACGACCCCTAGCTTCAAGGTCAGGTTCCAGCCCAAGGACACCAAGAAGGATCTCTTGATGTAAGCGGGGGTGATGAAAAATGTTTGCGCACACATGAAAAAATCAGCAGACTGTTTCACTTAGTCAGGCTTTTATTTTGCATTTTGTCTCCTGGTGCAGATGTCCCACTCCTGGCTGTGATGGCAGCGGCCACATCACAGGAAACTACGCATCCCATCGCAGGTACAGAATGCACACGTTTCCTTTTAGCTTTCGTGCCCTGTGCAGGACATATTATGCAGATTTCATCTCTCTCTTTTGCTTAACTCTGGCCTGCTCTTCTGTCTTACTGACTCGGGATTGTTCTGGGTTCTTTTTACTTTATCCTCTTTCTTTTCTCTTTCGTATCCCTCTTCTGTGTTTTTAGCCTGTCTGGTTGTCCTCTCGCTGATAAGAGTCTGCGGTCCCTCATGGCAGCACACACAGCCGATCTCAAGTATGTGTGCTTTACTTCTGCTCTCGCTCTTTTCATTCACGTTCACTTTGATATGCTTGGCGGGATTCAGCTTTTTATTCTCTTTGTTGTTTGTTTCTTATGAAACAGTATCATGCACATTCAACATGTTGATGATGTAATAGGTTACTTAAAGGAGTCTTAAAGGTCCAGTGTATGAAATTAAGCGGCATGTAGTGGTGAGGTTGCGAATTGCAACCAACGGCTCTCCCCTCCCTTTCGAAGCACTACGGTGGCTGACAGAGTGCTAAGATGTCGTTACGTTTTCACGTCTTTGCTGAGGAGATAATGTATTTACGAAACACACTCTGTACAGCAGTTTGTCCATTTAGGGCTACTGTACAAACAACATGGTGAATTCCATGTAAGGGGAACCGCTGTTTATGTAGATAGAAATAGCTCATTCTAAGGTAATAAAAACATAACGCTTCAAACACCTCTGAAGACATAGTTATGTATTATATTGCATTTCTGTCAATAGATCCTCCAAAAAATGACACACTGGACACATAGTTTTTCTACGGTATTTCTACATAAAAGTAAACCCCTGTCCCAGACTCCCCATCTTTAACCTTTGACTTCACTTTTAGATGTCCAACTCCAGGATGCGATGGTTCAGGACATATCACCGGCAACTACGCCTCTCACAGAAGGTATGACACGTTCAGCAATCCCTCCAACATACACACAAATACAATCACAGGACAGAGAAGTTTAGCGCTAGTTGTATTTTAGACACTTTTCGATTGGTGAGTAGGATATAGGGAACATACCCCTGTTTTTATACACTTTGGTCAAGTAACTCAACAGAAGCGTCTTTACCGCTCTAACACCGTGTCCAACCTGGGTGTGCATCAAAAAGGCTCATAGTAATCTAAATTTGTTTTCTTCAAAAACGCTTGATTTCTCGATTTTTTCTAACACCTGCAGCGAACCGTCACTAGTCCAAAATCCCTCTTCACCTAGCTTTAACATCACATTTCCGATTGGCTGTAACACATCACAGAGCACTTCACTGTCACTGAGGACAGAAAGTTGCTTAACGTTTGAAACCCGTTGCATCACCCGGCTCGGACACGACGTATCGCTTACCTTCTGTTGCGTCTTTTTCAAAAGTAATTCAATTAGGTTTCTTCTGATTTGTTTTGGGTCACTAAACTCTTCAGTTACCGCGGACTGACTGACGTAGTTCTCGACCCATGTTGTTCTGAGTTTCTGGCTCCTCTGATCACTAGCTGCGTACTCTCTGTTTTCAGTTTGTCCGGGTGTCCACGGGCCAAGAAAAGTGGGATAAAAACAACACCCCTCAAGGACGACAAGGAGGACTCGGAGCTCGTAAAGTTCGTACTTCCTAGAAAGACTTTCCCCTTTCTTTAATGCTACTCATACGGTAACAAATATTGTTTTAGCTGTTTGCTGTCAGGTAATGGTGAATAATTTTACAGTAGTGTAATGCAGCTTAGAAAACCCCTCTCCTACAAGAACCAAGTTCTGATTTAAGAAACCTTTCTATGTGGAGTCATTTGAGATGTGAGAGCACCACATCCCAAAGTAATAAGGCTCGTTAAATATCACCTTGGCAACCTTCTGAATACCTCGCTCGTATGCCCGCCGTGAGCTTACGAATCAATTGTGTAGTTCCCCACGTGGGGAACTAGTTCAAATTTCTTTTAGCCTTTTTATTTCAAAAGCAAGAAGACAAAGTGCGAACACTATATTACAGCACAGATGGCTCACGAGCCATTGAAATGTTGTGCGTGTTTTTGTTAGTTAGTCTTTTGTCTGCTTGTTTGACTGCCAAATGTAGAAGCTTTTCAACCACATGAATTCTCACAATGAGCAGCCGCACATGGTGCCACTGAAGCTTCCAGTGTGTAAAAATTTAGTTTTTTCAATGTTGTAGTATTCATAGTCACTGTTGGGCAAAGTATGAAGCTAAAAATAGCTGACTTTACAAAAAACGACCCTTGAGCGAGAGAGCTGAAAAAGATGACTAAAGTACATAGCAAGGTGATATTCACATTGCATTATCAATCAGATATGTCAGTTGTTTTACACCTTCCAAACTGTGTTTTTCTGTTTTGGACATTGTCTTCTATCAGTCATACCCATCTGTTTGTGTCCACCTCTGTTTGTCTTACAGGTGTCCAGTGCCGGGATGCGACAGCCTGGGTCACATCAGCGGGAAGTACGCCACTCACCGGAGCGCTTATGGATGTCCACTGGCAGCCAGGCGGCAGAAGGAGGGTCTGCTGAACGGGTCTCCGTTCTCCTGGAAGGCGTTTAAGACCGAAGGCCCAACATGCCCTACGCCTGGATGCGACGGATCGGGACATGCCAACGGCAGCTTTCTGACCCACCGCAGGTACTTGAGGGAAGAAAATAAGAGGGTTCCAATGGCACTTGAAAAAAATTGTTTGGGGAGGTGTGTAATTTAAAAACTCATTGCGTGGGGATGACCTTAAGCTAATTGTGGGTTTTTGAAAAAATACATTTGGCAATATTTTGTTGCAGCTTGTAGGGCAAAATGGCGTATAGGTTTTGATAATGATGAATATGATGATGACGTAATGATGAAGTGTGTTTGGTTTCAGTCTCTCGGGCTGCCCAAGAGCCTCCCTCAATAAAAAGAAAACCAAGTTCCCTGGAGATGAGTATCTCAGCACTAAATTCAGAGCCAGCGACGGTGAGACTCTCCATCCTTTTGAGAACGTCTTCAATATAATTGAATCAATTTAATTAAGACTCGTTCCTCTCTTTGCAGTGTTAGACAATGATGAAGACATCAAGCAACTCAATAAAGAAATTAATGAGCTCAATGAATCTAACAATGAGATGGAGGCAGATATGGTCAACCTTCAAACACAGGTTAGACATGCAACTTTGATATAATATAATGCTGTCAGGGCAGAGTTATTGTAGTTTAGTTTTATTAATATTAAAATTAGCTTTTTATTTTTTATGTAAATTTGTTTTAAGTTTTTGGGATTTTTTTGTATATGCCTTTGTCATTTTATATATAAGATCAAGTTTTTAGTTTTATTTTATTATTATTATTATAATTACTGTTCCTTAAGCTTCATTCAATTTAATTTTAATTCAAATTTAGTTTCAATTTCAACATTTCAATTTTTCGTTTTGTTTTTCCCATAATATTAAGCCCAAAATGTTATTTTATTTCAATAAACAGAAACGTTTTCAAACTCTTTATTTTACTTATTTGAAACAACCTTTGATTTTAATGTATAAATATATATAATTTTTTCTGTTTAAAACTTGAACTTGCAATGTAAGTTGAACATTGCAACATGGGATCGTGGAGAAAGTGGTTAATTTTAATCCGATTCAAGAATCTATCTCTTTCTAACGCTATAGATCACATCCATGGAGAACAACCTGAAAAACATTGAAGAGGAGAATAAGATTATTGAGGAACAGAACGAAGCTTTGTTCATGGAGCTGTCTGGACTCAGTCAAGCTCTTATACGCAGTCTGGCCAACATACGCCTGCCTCAGATGGTAAGTTATGGCACACACACACACACACACACATACAAAGACACAAGCAAAAACATTGGAGCTCAAAAAAGCATTCCACATAATTTAGATGCATTTATATCCATCTCACAAACTGGGGCTCCGATTTGCATTCCAGCAGGAGCCAATCACAGAGCAGAATTTCGAGAGCTACGTGAGCACTCTGACTGACATGTACACCAATAAGGACTGCTACCAGAATCCGGAAAACAAGGCCCTTCTGGAGACCATCAATAAGGCGGTGAAAGGCATCAAGGTGTGAAGAGGAGTGATGCGAAGAGCATATTAATGACACAAAAAGGGCATTCAGGTTTTTTTGAACAACACTCTAAACCTTCAACCCAGGGAGCATTCTGTGACGAGATATAAAAGAGGTATATAATATATATTACTACGGACCAAAATCCACAAAAGCTGCTGGATTGGAAGGTGAGGAGAGAAAGAACGGAACCAAATCCTTCAGTTTATTTACAAAGACAAGGAGAGACACAAATCAAATATTCTTTAGAGTTTTGTTCTACATTCATCTGGTGAAAAAGGTGATTGAAGATCTTTTTGAAGAAGAAGCCGCAAGGGCAGGAAGGAGCTCCAAAACCTCAGTATGCAGAGTATGCAGGATTTGGATGAAATTTGTGAGGATACTGCTCTTAAACAGCAAATTTGAGAGACGTCTCAAATGATATGTGGTCCTGGATTCACGCAAGGCCAGACGGGACACACATATGCAGTATTTCCTCATCCATCCCTCCTTTTCTTCTCGTTGAAGGCAATGGTATTGGATGAAAGTGTGGGAATGAAGAGAATGTCATGTTAACATTCTCTCTGCTTTTTGAGTCATGCCCTGTGGCTCTGTAAATTTCACTTGTTAAAACACTATTTTATCTTGCCTCAGAAAGCTTTGTTTATTTTTTGTTGTTTTTAGAGCTACATGCAGGTGCATGGATTTAAACTCCTTTATTTGTAGTACTTACACCGTAGGATCCAATGTAGTCATATCTTTTTCCTATGAACAATGAGTTGCACTTCATTTCAGTCAATTCAACATCCGACAAGATGAGGGATTGTTACTGATACATAAATTATACAAAATTTGTCCAGACACTTATTTATGTTTAGTTATAATTTATTTTCCCTGTGTTATTTATTTTAATTTACTTATTTAAAAATCCACAGTGGAAAAAAAACCCTTCTTGTAAAAATGTGACTAGCCATATTAATGTTTGGAAAGAGAAAAACATACTACTAATTTTTATAACTCCTTTTCGTTCGACTAAAGAGTTTTTAAACAGTTTTTAAGTGAAAATATTTTTAACCGATAATGTTTTGATAATTTTGTATTTCTCTCTCTCTCTCTCTCTCTCTCTCTAGCTCTCTCTATCTTTCTACCTATCTATTTCCTTTTATTTTTACCCAAATTTCCATAACCGAGGGAGAAGTATCATCTTAATTTATTATTTATTTAATATTTATGAAATTATAAAATGTGATTGTTGTAATGTTTATTTATTTTGTAACGTCTCTGTGTGTTTGTGAAGTCTTAGTAGTCTTGAAGAACTTTTGGCGATTGAAAAATAAAGACAAAAAACATGTTTGGACAAGAGAATTACAAATTATGATTATCGAGGGTTTTCCTTATACCAGCATTACTTCTTATTAGGAATGTAAAGAGAAAAAAAGCAATTCCAAAACTGTGGAAACTACGGCTTTGACTCTTACCCTGTCAATCTCACCAGGAAGAAGTTCACAGGAGGAAACGGTGAATCCTCTTTCGCTGTGTTTTTTATCTCTTCAAGCTCTTTGTAGTGGCCAAAAACTGTTGCCCCTGAAAGACCCTTACGAATCGCAAATGGAGTATTTTTGCTCTCGGCTAAAATGATTATCTTTAGAGACGTTTTGGACCGTGGGAAGTGGGTGGGCATTTATGCCAGGTGGGGAACGGGAGGTGAATACCAACCGTCTCAAAGGAAACTCTGGAACCACGATGTCCTTACTCAGCTAGTGTCACACCCGTGTAGCCTTATACTAGAATTTTATTTCTTCAATGCACAAAGTGCCACTGACCAGTGCTTTCGTTAACGACGCCGCCCATTCAGCGACCTCACTTCCCTCGGGTCATGTGACCCCGTGGCATAAGTGGGGGTTGTGACAGATGCCTTTCTTCCTTTGCCATGATGGCCATATCTACACAATATATTCATTCTGTATTTAAAAGAAAAAAGAAGACAAAAAAGCTATATATAGTATATAAACATACATATATTTTTTCAGTGTAGTTGTTAACTCTTTTTCTCTTATAATAGCTAAACAAAAACAATATCTTTCCAAAAGCTGTGAGTACTACTATCGATAGATAACTAAATATGAAAAAAGACCCAGTTTACTGTGGTTGCGAGAAACAGTGTGTTTTATAAAATGTAAACGTACCTATTTCTAAAGCAACGGATAAGAGGATGTTTGTAGAGTTTCCTATTTTTCAGTCGTTTTCTGGTCTCACTGGGCCTCTGTGTGTATGTCAGTCACATTAATGGGACAATGGTTAAAAGGTTAGTCATAGTGTTCAATGAGACTGTAATTGTAGTGTGCTGATCTGTTTTTAGTGTGGTGTTGTACGGTGTCGTTCCGTTGGGACAAACCACGCTGGACAAGTGTGTAATTGACATCATCTCAACAGCGCCTCTATTTTGCCAATAGAGCGCGTGTATCATTTTGCTAAAATGGTACCCGGCGACCATATTGTTCATTTGCTATGATAGCAGCAACTGTGATAGACAGAACGTGTGTGCACTATTCCAAATCTCAAAATCTTGAATGCCAACTAATGACCTTTCAGCCAAAAGGTTTTCCGCGTGTGTTTATTTATTTGATTTGATTTATTTTAGGAAGAGAACAAACGGCTGTGGCTAAGAGAAAACTGTTCATTGCACCAAACAAATTGCGTCATATTTGCAAATGTCTTTTGCTTGTCTTGTTGTTGTTTCTTGTGATTCTGTATGCTGTCTGAAATGTCAAATGCCCTTTGATGCAGAGACCGCTGGGGTTGATTCGACCATGTTCAATTTAACATCAAGAGCCATCTTATTATGGCTTGTCTTATCTGAAGTTTCTGGACGTATTGTTGTATTGTCACTCAACAAAAACCTGTATAGCACGAACTATCAGATTTGTTCAGAAGCTTAGTTTGGATAAATAGAAAAGATGCAAGATGTTTAGTTTGCAGTCCGAGATTGTCATTGGTTTGCCCTCACACCAGAGAATGAAGCGGACGCTTGTTGCATAAATCTTTATCCATTTTCATAGAATGTCAAATCCTCTCCTGGACTCATTCGCCTCGTTCTCTGTAACCTTTCCACAGGAAAGATGTGAGTTGCATTTCAATACGAAACCACTTCTTTAGCTTAAATAGGCATTACAGCAGAATCTCCTTCGTTCTATTACATGTTATAGAGGTATAGAGAGCATCTTCAGCGCAAATGTCACTACTGTTATCTAAAGAGGCTTCATGTTGGAAAAGAAACATTTATATCTGCTTATTACTTCTGACGTGAGATCCTTTAGGCATGTGTGAATTAGTCCTCCTGATGCATGCTTTTTAAACGCTCGCTGTCAGAGAAGATGAGCAGCTATGAATGTTATAGTGAGATGTAGATTCAGCCTTATAATGTAGCATGTTCTCTGGAGCATTGTAGCCAGTTTGTATTATGTGTCATCACCCATCACACCAAATATTTACTTCATCAGTACTTTTTCCATATGTTACCAAACGTGTGAATCAACAACAATATTTTGCATCTTCATATGTATTATACTGAAAGTACAGCCTTTCCAAGAGTAACCTTGACTTGACAGCTCAAATAAAACGGGTTCCTATGTCATCTATACTATTATGAGAGGAACTGTAATAGCATCCAAGTCGGAAGCCTTGTTGAAATGACACTGTTTTTCCCATTAAGCTGATATAACCAAAACGGCCCTCGTTCTCTGTGTACTGTAGCTTACAGCTCTGTGGTTTCTCATGTGTGCCTTTTCTCGCTTCTGTTCACTGCAGGAATGGGTGTGTTTACATTTAAGGACTGGGTTCAAATCCCACTCAGGACGACAAAATCCTTTTTCTTTTCTTCTTTAGATGACAAAAAACAAAACAGTGAAGCAGTGAACATGATTGGCAGAAAATTGATATTCAAAAAATTGATCGCGTTACATAAACTTCCCAAACACTTTGTGACAAACTGTGATTTTGATTCAGGTTGTACGATTGGTCATTTCATTGAATCTAAAATCAAACGGATACCAGATTAAGCATTTATGCATAGGGCATTATTCTGACAACAATGGGATTCTGTACATTTGTAATAAAGACGTGTTGTTGTATGAAAGAATATTTCCAAGTAAATGACAAAAAATATGTATTTTCACCCACGGCCAGGGCTTGTCCTCTTGAGTCCTTTTTACAGAGATCAGCTATTTTTACTGGTGATTTTGTAGCCACATTATTCTCCTTTAGAAAATGACAAAAAATGGTACTTCCAAAAAATAAGCACTTCCACAGCGCTACATGTTTTTTGTCACTTTTGTAGCATTTCCGTAGGTTTTTATTTATTGTAGAGCAGGACAAGCTATGGCTGTGCGTGATTCCAGGTAACTTTGGAAATGAAGTGTGTAGCTGGTTTTGGATTGTGACCGTGTTTGTGTACCCTTGTACCTGTGCTCATTGATATCAGTGTTTAAAGAGAACAACAATGTCTGTTTTGTGGAAGTATCGTTCATTTCAGTGTTATATATGGGAAACATTAATAAAGAGTTAATAATGGTGATCTTTTTGAGTAAACAGTTACTATATGATGTGTGTCTGTTAATATGTACTTTGTTTGTACACACCTGACTGAATATTTTGGATAGAAAGGTTTGCACTTCAATTTTGTTTTATAGGCTGGATAAATACAGGTAAAAGAAACGGACAAACAAATATTATTAGAATAATGGTAAACAACAATAGTTCTCAAACATTAGAATTATTTTCATTTTCATTAGACTAAGTAATTAATCTTTTTAGAGATTTCCAGGAGTTTGAAAGTCATTCAGGTGTATTAAAGCCTTTCATATTCTGCCCTCTGCTGGAGGCATGAGAGCACTACCACACAAAAAATCCCTCGGCTTCCGGCGGCTTCAAACTTCGACCTTTAGAACAGGGACCTACTTTTCAAATGGTTAACAGTATATTGCTTTAATTTACATGTCAGGAAGCAACCTAAGACCAGACTCAACACAAAAACAAGTAAATAAATACTTAAGTAAATAAAAGCGTCCAATGATCAAGATTCAATAAAAAAATTACAGGTAAAAACACTAAACGAGAACACATATTCAAATAATAATGTTTTTAAAAAAATTAGTAGATTTTTAAAACTCGCACAAAAGTATAGAAATGTTAAAATAGGCCTAATATAATATGTCAACAACTCTGCTTCAATGGCAATCTGGAGACGGCAAACGTTTGACGTCGTGCGTGTGACGTCAACACGTCAGCTGGTTTATGTTTACATCGCGTCAGTTTGTCGCAGGCGAGCTAGGCGTTATTGTGGCCGTATCCAAACATGTCCCTGGGAAATTCACAACATACGTGTTCATGTAACTGATGGACGTCGTAGGTTTGTGCGACACAACCGCCGTGGTCCGTATTCACACGGTAAGGACAGATGTACACTGCGCAGCAAGATACATTTCAGTGCCAATGTGGCAGAGTGACTCTTTTGTTTACGTCGCTGGTTCCAAAGGGTTTGTCCTCGTGTTAAACTGTTGACAAATATTTGAATGCGGGCGTGGCCTGTATATGAATGCTAGCGTTATTGTGTTGAACGTGCTAATGATGTCAGCGGTAAATTTTGATATTGTTTGAGTCTATGCGTGACGTTTTACCGCGAGACCGTTTACACTTTTCCCCGCTGTATTGTCTTCGATAAGCGCTGTGTAATGACGTGGTTACGTGTGTGTTGCTATGTGTATTAATAAATGTTTATTATTCAGCTTCGACAGACAGGTTTTGTGAGTCTTTGTCTTGTGGTGTCACATGCTTAACGTTTGTTCATTAAAAACAGGCGAAGGACCACCACACGACCCCTATTGCCCATCTGCTAGATTCGAACAGACGTACATGTTCTACTGTGTTTATATAAGTGCACCATAACTGAGTTCTTGCGAGGTGCTAAAGTTGATCCACAGTAATTCAGACAATGTACTGTTCGTCTGCTTCCCAAAAGACAAACAAACAATACTGGCTGCTCTACACGGTGACGGAGCTTCCGCCAAGAGTTCGAGTTTGAGCGACAAAACTTCGTGCCAATTTTTACTTGGTATGGTCTGACCTCTAAAAATAGAAAGAAAGAGAAATAGCTGAGGGCAAGTTGCACAAACTGTGAGTTTACAGTCTTGTGGGGTTTGCTGACATGCTGTGAGTCATGAATGATTTAACTGTCTTAATTATTCTCTTCTCGTTGTTATCTGTTTGGGGTGTCTTTAAATAAAATATGGTATTTTAACGACTAGAATTCATGCTGGTGTTGTCTTAGATAACATACATATGTAGCACAGTAATAATCCTTCAATGTACAGAAGAGTTATAGGAAACATAAAAGACATAACCAAACATTCAACACTGAATCCTGTAAAACTGAAAAAAAAACTAGATAAGTGTAGCTTCTCTGATTGGTGGATGAATTTTGGCCTAGTCTTGCTCACAAGAGATTGTTATTTAGGACTGTAACTGTAAAGTGTTTTTAACCATACTTGCTTGTTTAGATGACATCACTATACACCCACCTAAAGGATTATTAGGAACACCTATTCAATTTCTCATTAATCCAATTATGGTGGTGGTGTAATGGTGTGGGGTTTGTTTTCTTGGCACACTTTAGGCCCCTTAGTGCCAATTGGGCATCATTTAAATGCCACGGCCTGCCTGAGCATTGTTTCTGACCATGTCCATCCCTTTATGACCACCATGTACCCATCCACTGATAATGCACCATGTCACAAAGCTCGAATCATTTCAAATTGGTTTTCTTGAACATGACAATGAGTTCACTGTACTAAAATGGCCTCCACAGTCACCAGATCTCAACCCAATAGAGCATCTTTGGGATGTGGTGGAACGGGAGCTTCGTGCATCCCACAAATCTCCATCAACTGCAAGATGCTATCCTATCAATATGGGTCAACATTTCTAAAGAATGCTTTCAGCACCTTGTTGAATCAATGCCATGTAGAATTAAGGCAGTTCTGAAGGCGAGAGGGGGTCAAACACAGTATTACTGTGGTGTTCCTAATGCACTGGCCAATTTTTATTGTTTTGTACAATTGAATTTTGTTATTCTACCAATTGGCAGACGTTTAGTTTTAGTGAATTTTTCTCTCTGGATTGCTCTGTGCTTTGTTTATGTTAATAAGCCATGCTTAAAACTAACTTGAATAAACGCGTTAGAATATAAATAAGGGGTGGAAATAAAATAGTGCTAACGTTTGCATAAACATGTTGGAGTTTGAAACAATTCCAGTGTAGTGCAAGTCCATGCACATTCCAACCTTACCATGAAAAAAAATGTTTTTTACCAAAGGAGGTCACCATAGAGTGATGGCACATATGATGTTTTACATACCCATCTGAAGTCTCAAAGTTTTTATAGCATTTTGTCTTTGCCAGGTACGTGATGCTATCAGAATTGTCACATCCATAACGGTCCATATTCTTCATAAATGGGCACATGAAAATTAAAAAGTAAAGTAACTATTTTATGTTCTCCAATTGGTGCGTATTATTGCTTCTGATTTATGCATTTTAATTCACAGAAATCCTACAAAGTATGTTTTGTCAAATCCATTACGCGTGTTCATTTCCCTTTTTAAATGGAAAACTCGAGCATAAACTGAAATATTTCTTTTAGTAAAAACTGTTGTTTAATATATCGGTAAGTTAACAAAAAAATTCTCTCAGAGTTTAAATGTCACATCCATTACGGAATTGCCCATTATCATCTCTACAGGTTTGTAGGCGATCCCACATTTATTTTACAGCATCATAAAATAAAATTAGGAAGCAAATGTAGATAGTGCTTGACCATAATAAACCCATCATGACTGGTTGCTAGGCAGTTGCTAAGAAGTTTGATGGGATTGCTTACTGTAACATGTCTAAGGTCCATGTTTTTATCTGTCTGTTTTTATCATCAATCTGGAAAACTGGTTTGGTCAATTTAGAAATGAACAAAACCCAAATTATTAATACAAGCATTAATAATAGTGATGTGGTTAATAGCACCAATTATGTTTGTAACGGTCTCATTTAGTTGTCTTAAGGGAAAGCTTATGCAAAAAAACGTCTGACCTTATTTAAATTTACATTTGTGTTTCTTCAAACAGTGAAAGGCACAGGTCTGTCTTTAGAAGCTCTTCTCCGGTCACCATGGGCGGAGCCGTCAGTGCGGGAGAGGACAACGATGAGTTGATTGACAACCTTAAGGAAGCCCACTATATCCGTTCAGATCTGGTGGAAAGAGCCTTCAGAGCCATCGACAGAGCTGACTATTATCTGGAGGAGTTTCGTGACAATGCTTATAAAGACCTGGCATGGAGGCATGGAAACCTCCATCTGTCTGCTCCGTGTATTTACTCTGAGGTGATGGAGGCCTTGGATCTGCAGCCTTGCTTGTCTTTTCTTAACCTGGGCAGTGGAACGGGATATCTCAGCACCATGGTGGGCCTTATACTAGGTGATGATTTTTTTTCTTTAATATTTTTGTTATTATTTAAAGGGGCAGTTCACCCAAAAATGAAAAGTCTGTCATCATTTACTCACACTCAGATTATTTCAAACCTGTATACATTTATTTGTTCTGATAAACACAGAGAAAAATATTAAGAAGAATTTTAGCAATTTTCAATTCTGAGACATCATCCACTACCATAATAGGGAAATATATATATTTCTTCTATTGAACACAGGTTAGATATTTTGAAGAATTTAGGAAAACAGTTCTGGGGAACATTTGACTTCCCATTAGTTTTTCCTACTATGGTGGTCGATGATGTCCTGGAACTGAAAATGACTAATATTCTTTCAAGTTTCTTTCTCCGTGTTATATCAGAACAAAGTAATTTGTACAGGTATGAAATTACATGAGGCTGAGCAAATGATGACAGAATTTTATTTTAGGTGAACTGTCCCTTTAAACTTAAATCTCACAAAATAGTGGTTGCTTGCCAATGTGGTAAAAAATAGAAGTACAAAATCTTGTTTTGACAATGGTTCTTATTGGTACTTGATGAAAAGCATAATGAAGGATTTGAAACTTTTCTGAAGTCTGCTGTTTAATGGCTTATTAGTGTCTTTTCTCAGGCCCGGTTTCACAGAAACGGTTTAGCTGAAGTAAGGATGCCTTAGTTCGATTTTTTTTAAATAACTTAGAAGAACACATTACTGGTGTGCATCTTGACACAAAATAATGGCACTGATATGTATTAAGATACTTCTGGGCAAGTTATATTCAGTTAAGACAGGTCACACATTCATTTTAGTCTGGGACTAGTCTTAAGCCTTGTCTATGAAACCGGGCCTCGGTGTGTTTTTGTGAATGTGGAGATAGATCACTGTTGCTACGTTTGGTTTGCCATAAACTGTAGTTGTGGTGACATAAATATGGTTGATTCCTGCAGGTCCATTTGGTGTAAATCATGGCGTTGAACTTCACGCTGATGTGGTCGAATATGCCTACCAGAAAATTGACTTCTTCATTAAAAACAGTGACAGCTTTGACAAGTGAGCTATTATTCGTGTTATTACTTGGACATAATTGTCAATGACTTGCGTTTCTCAATGAGTTAGGTTTGTTTTGATGGCTCCAGGTTCGAGTTTTGTGAACCCACCTTTGTGGTGGGGAACTGTCTGGAGATCCCACCAGAGAGCAGACAGTACGACAGGGTTTACTGTGGTGCTGGAGTCCAGAAAGAGTATGAGAACTACATGAAGAACCTGTTAAAGGTTGGGGGCATCTTGGTTCTGCCCCTGGAGGAAAAGGTTAATACATGTTTATTTAAATGTGTGCATTTACGTTTTTGATGCATTTGAAATGATTTTAAGTCGAAATTAATATAAACACACACACAATAATTATTTACATAGTACAATTTGTAAATAGTGTAGTTATTACTGACCCGGGGGCTTATTATCTAAGCTTCTCTCTCTTTCAGTTAACCAGGATCACCCGCACAGGTCAAAGCTCCTGGGAGACCAAGAAAATCATTGCTGTGACTTTCGCCCCACTGGTTCAGCCCAAGCAGAATGTCAACGGCAGACCTAAAAGCGTCCCCTTACGTAAGCACACTAAAGAGTCTTCCGTCTATGATAATTGCAAATGAGTTTTCACACCAAAACTGTTTCCATCACGTGTCTGATGTGAAGATGACATTCTACGTTAAACATTTGCATGCTTGAAAGCAAAATGTTCTCTCATATCATTTACATTTTGTAATGCGAAATACAATCCAGCGTAAATGATTGGCTGTTATACTCCTGAAATGTGATGAAAAGTATGATGATAGTGTGATGTAACATTATTGCGCTAGTTAGACAATGAACATTTATAATAAACAGATTCCCATTTTGTCTGCACTTGCTTGCCATATTACTCTTGTTCATAACACGTGTTTTGAAATTCTTTGTATTCATAGGTAAGAGATGCTATTCTGGACACATGATCCAAATGTCTTATTTGTCAGCGAGTTGTTTCTGGTATCCAAAAAAATTAAACTATTAACACGCGTGATCATTGGAGCACAAATGTTTGCATTCGGTGTGAAAGGGTTGTTTAAAATAATTGGTTTGTTTAAAAATCTTGCCATATCAAAAACACAAAAGTAATTTATTCTCATCCAAGCGTGACTGAAAAGAATGTAAACTGTTCTTGACATAGCCACACTATACAACTTTTGAACAGCTCCCTCATGTGGTTGATAAGCGCATCGTAAAACATACACATTCACAAAATGATTTTTCCATTTTCTTCCAGCCATTTTTGATGTGCGGACTTTGCAGGACCTTTGCCGGATCGCTATCCGACACACTCTGCGTCAGCCTATAGCCATGGGGGAAGGACGTACAAAGAGACGCGTGTCTTTCCCGGGGGCTCGGGCCATGCATCGCTACGGCCCACGTTTCGAACGCCGCCGTTTCTGTCGCCGATTCTACAGGCAGTGCGTCAACTCCGTGGTCCTCCACGACTCCATGATTCCCACCGCAATGGACGACTGCAACTACCCCGGCGGACAGGAGGAGGAGGAAGAAGAGGAGGTGGAGGAGGAAGAGGAAAGAAATTGTCGCAGAGTGAGAGAAGACCTGCCTGAGGAAGACGAGGAGGGAGATGTTTGTACCGAAGATGAGCAAAGCGCAGACGGGGCGGCCTGCACCGAGCCTCCTGTTAACATTCTGAGGGAGAGGATTCTGAGACTCCCATTACCTGAGCCACTGAAGATGTATCTGCTGTATTATAGGGAGAAATGAAGCATAATGAGACGTGATGAGACATAATAGGAGCAGTGTAGCGCTTAGGCATAGAGAAAAGGCTTCCTCTTCCTCTTCTGAAAAACTTCTCGAACTGGATTAGCATGACAATGAAATCCTCCGGTAATGACATCATGATATCCATATCCCTTTGACAAGTAAAGCAACTGGATTGGGAATGTACAGAAATGGAAGTGAAGGACCGCTAGATTTCCTGAACAATCGCCTGAGCTCAAATTTGAGGCTGTATAATTTCAGCGTTCCACTCAGTTCAGATGATCCACCGTGCCGTCCCTGTGGGCATTGCGTGTGCTTGCGTGAACTTCAAGCTCTTTTAGAGGAGCATCAATTTGAGATGTTCTAAAGATTGATATGATGGACCCAAGAGTTGAATATTTTTCTATAGCTTTATAAAAGACCCCAAAGTTTGCCCTTTACTGTTGAGCTCTTATTCTCACTCTTCTAAAGTAACTTACAGTGTCTGCATGTCAGTATTCTGATTTGTGGTAGAGAGTGAAACGTATCACATTATGTAGATTTGATTACCATTGCCGGTTGTTATATTTGACACGGCCAATGTAATGAAATCTTGCCTTCACACTCGGCGGATGTCATTTTTGGCTCGGTTATCAGCCCTCAGATACAAGCATTGGTATACATTATAATTTCACCGTATCACAAGCATTTTCATTGTAAAGATTACATGGAATACAGTGAAACATTTTTATAGTGAAACTATAAAACAAATGTTTTATAGTTGATGTCAGATACATAAAGGACTATGTTAGGGCTGTTAAAGGATAAATGTTTTTATGAATACAAAATTAACATGTAATTATGTAAACACAAACTTTTATTCTGGATGTGATTAATCGCGATTAATCCTTCGACAGCAATACACAATTGTTCACCTACATACTTCATATTTCAATTCAATTACGAAAATTTCAGTCGTTTTGCTTAAAATCCATGATCCTGCTTAGGGGGATACTTTAGTATTTTTTCTTTTTCAGACAGAAAAAGACCAAAATGTTACCTTTATTGTTTGACCAAAAATAGGGGGAAAAAATCTGCTTGAAGCACTCTGAGCATACTGTAGTGGGATCTGGCAACTCTTGGACTGGATTTCTGCACTTGAGTTTTGGGTGCAACTGCTTTTCTTTATTTGTCCTTGATGTGACCAATGGTTTGCTCATTTGTAGTACATGCCAACCAGGTTTTGCTTCAGAAGACTGTGTACTTGTAGGTAAAAATCATTTAATAAAGTTTGAGTTTGCACACTTGAAAAACTGAATTTTTAATTTTTCATCACTTTTACATATTGAATTGTTTTACCATTATATTATTTAACATATATGATAGGATATTACATGTAGCAATTAACAGTAGTCACATGTGTGTGTGGGGGGTATATGTGTTATATATCACTGAATGATTGCAAATGTTATAGTTGCATTTCTTTGCCTCTCTATCGCCATCTCTGTTTAAAATATAAAATGCAGGTTACTTTATCTACTTCAGGAAGTGTGATGACATCAAACTAATAAATGATTATAAACTTACCAATGCGAATCAGGGTAAGGTAAGACAGATTGGAATCTTGCTTTATAAATAGATTTATTTATATAGTTTATTTTTAACCCCAAAAAGTTATGGGGTGCAGTTTTGAAACTACATTATAACTATAACTCGTGAAGGCATTCCAAGATTTAGTAGCCCAGGTCTTATATTACAAGATCACGAGGGAGAAAATATCTGGGTTTTTAGTAAACGGGGAAATTAATAAATAGTCCATCAAACATCATCCTTTAATTACAAAACTATTTTGGGCATTGCATTTCTAAGCAGCATTAAGTAGTTTTTTTGTAAAAACATTGTGCAAAAGTGCAAATCTGTTATGTGAGTGGTTGCTTGTAGGGCAAAGTCTTTGAACCCATGCATTACTGCATATATTGGACAAACGTTTTTGAGTATTTTAGTTTTGATTTCTTGAGTATTGGACTGCAAGTCCAAACATTCAGTTTCATTCAGACGGTAATGTTTTTGATATATTGTTTAAATCATGCTCATCAATATTTAACCTTTATGTAACAACAACGAATGGTCTATGCAATATCATTACATTCTGGAGTCAAATATAAATATAACATACTTCAATTATAAAATTCAAAATTTATTATTATAAATCTTTTAAATGTTGGCCCATTTTAATGACCACATATTATATATTAGCATCAGGATTTGGAATACAGATTCTTACAAGCTGTGTGTTTAATATTTGATGATGCAGAAGAAATTACTCGAAGCTAGTGAAAATGAAACTTAAATCTTGTATGCAAAAATCAATTTGTACAGAACTTTAAATAATACATTCAAAAATAAACGATACAAATCTAAACATAGAAAATAAGACCATTAAAAATGTATCTTCAATTGCTTATAAAACTGTGCTGCTGTAATAAATAAGCCTTTTACATTTTACTCTAAGAATGCATTTATTCTTTTAATATAGCTGCAAAAGATAATGCAGAAATGTTTACCTACATGTCTTAATATACATAATCTGTATGTTTTGTAACAAGGGGTAATAGAACCCTACAGTAGCAGCAGCAGGCAATGGCATTACCATCAAGGGAAAGTTAAAAGAGGGATAATCCATTTACTACTTTTAAGACTTATTTTCTGAAGACTGTGAATCCAAGTCTGTTGTTTGTATGCAAACAATGTGTAAAAACTGGATATTTAATAGAAACCTGCTAATTACAACAACAAAAAGTTTGAAGGAGGCATGTCACGAACTGGGCTTTTCATTTGAAATATTCAGCGATCAGGTCAAGGGACTCTCGGTTTAATTGACTTTCATATTTAATGAGAATCTAAGGCACCTTAGAACCCTGATATGCTTGGAGCACAATAACCTTTAACCTCACCTCTCCCAACAAAGAATAAACACAGCATCTACTGGATACAGCGCTGACTGCAGCAGCAGCCTATTGAAGAACATCTCTACGACCTCTTCATACAACCTTGCTCCTTTCAAATAGTTTAAGAGATTGTTTCGGGACCTGGCAAATAACACCATTACCTTCTTGTCAGATAATAATACAGTGCTTGTGTGGACAAAACCAGCATAAATATCCAGAACCAAATTACAACTAGTCATTCTTGCACCCACATAAATCATTTCCCACAAACGACACGTATATAACACATGGACACAATATCTGGACCATTTGTTTTCTGAACCTTTTTCACACATTAATATACACACAAAACACATTATATTTTGCTTAAGTGAATACTACATCCATTTCATCTACATTGTTTGGTGAAATGTAAGACATTAAAATCTGTGACATTTGTGTTTGCTACTCCAAAAACAAGTTAGTTTCAAAGCACTTAAAACCTCCAATTGCCGTCTCGGTTTAGTTTTGTATTGGTTGTATTAAACACAACAAGCATAAGGTTTCAAGCATTTGAATGTTGATTGATACATTAACTTCCTTTCAAACTTTCCCATTGCAGATTGTGACTCTTTGGTCCCCAGAATAGAGAACATTGTTGCAATCAACTGGCATCGGGGGACGGGTGGAGGGTTTCACAGAGAAGCGGTTTCACTTGGGCACAAGCCCGCGGGACTGCGGGTACAGAGGGGACCCTGAGCCAGACAACGGGCTGTGCGCTGATGTGGGAGTGCTCGCCTTCTTGCCAGTTTTGGGCCGGCTGTGAGAGGATTGTGGGATAAAATGCACATTAAAGAAGAACAAACAAAAAGGTGAATAAAAAACTATGGGCCAAGAAAACAAAACCAAGCAGTAGGATGTAATAAGTTTTTACCCCGACTTTGGTTTCTTGGAGAACCCAGCTGCAGAAGCACACAGGCCGGGAACTGATCCCAGGCTGGAATGGAAGCCGGAGGCGTCCACCTGGATCTCGTCTTCCTCCCTCAGAGCATCTTCCAGAGCTGCAGCGACTGTAGGCGCTATAGGCGGCCCCTCGTAGTCTTTAGTGGTTCGTTTGGGCAAGTCCAGCTCCAACAGCAAGATATTTTCAGCCTGGAACATGGAAAGAATGAAGATTAATTATGAATGCAATATATAGAACAAATATAGCGCTTTTCATAATGTGCATTGTTGCAAAGCAGATTTGCAGACAACAAGATCCAATGTGTCATTCTTAGGAGGATCTATTGACAGAAATGCTATATATTATACATAACTACGTCTTCAGAGGTGTATACAGACCTTACATAATAAAGCGTTTTTATTGCCTTAGAATGAGCTATTTTCATCTACATACACCTCAGGTCCTCTGGTATGGAATTCACCATGTTGTTTCTACAGTAGCTCTATATGGTCAAACTGCTAACGGTAGATGGTGCTAAATTTCACACACTAGACTGTGCACTGTGCTGTGTAGGGGAATATTGGAACTGTGTCAGCACCACACCTTGTATCTGACATCAGGTCGCATCAACATGGCCATGCGGGCGTGCTGACTCAGAGGCCTGCTGTACCCGACTGCAGAAACCGGCCTTTCCATCATCTGCTGATCACTAGTAAAGAAACAGACAGAGATAAAACAACAAGGAATAATTCTGCACAACGTTTCTGCAATGAGCCTTCCAAAAATTCATTTCCTTCAGAATTGAACATTAAAGGGACAGTTCACCTTCAAAATGAAAATTTCCACGAAATTCAAAAGATATTTTGAAAAAAGTTTGAATTGTATTGTATGGACACAAAACTGCAAATGCAAGTCAATGGAGACCAACGATTTTTGGTTACCGACATTTTTCAAAATATCTTCTTTTGGGTTCTGCAGAAGAAAGGCAGTCATACAGGTTTGAAATGACAAGAGGTCGTGTAAACAATGACAGAATTTTCATTCTGAAGTGGGACTATTCCTATTCCTGACTCATTGGCTGATTCATTTCCCAACCATACTGATGCACATAATACTTCTGAATCCGAGTGATGGGCGTCATCTTCCAGATATCGTCTTCCTCATCGAAAATGGCCCTCATCAAAGTCTTGTTTTTCTCTTCCAGTGGGATGAAGTTCTCTATGATCAGATGTCTGGTGGGTAGACGACAAATGTTACACACAAAATCTGTTTATGGCACTTAAACCCAGCCTGTCAAATAAATCCTCTGCCTAATGGACACTCTACCTCAATACATTAAAGTCTCAGTGTGTGTGTGAAGTATTAAACTGTTGACATCTGTAATGTAGTAGCTGATTAGTCCAGGTTTTCAGGCATTATGTCTCCTCAGCAAGTCTCAGACATGATTGCTCTTTAAAAAAATTCAGGCTGTACATCTTGACCAGACACTAACCGCTGCATCCTCACGATAATTCTCAATCTATTTTAAAGAAATTCTGTTTCAATTTACTGCTCCTTTGTCATCCCGGTCCCAGATGTATAATATATCCTTTTATCAGCTAAACACAAACTAAAATTTGTGTATTAAAATTCTGTTATTTCATATTTGTAGATGGGACTCTAAACAAACCTCCAAGAAGCACATCAATTCATTGCTAAAAAAGAGGTCTAGAGCAGGGGTTTTCAAACTTTATGATGCCAAGAAGCCCCAAATAAATGTACCTTTTGTGAGGGACCCCCTTTCTAAAATAAATATCCATCTATTATGTTTTATGTGTAAAGAAACATTTAAATTGATACAAAGTAAATGTGACATTATCAAATTGAATAGTTGGCTACACATGTTGGACGTATATAACCCTGATGAGACATTTTCAATTCAAATGTATTTATGTAATAAAGCAACTTTCACTTTGAGTGCTAAAAAAGGGAACTATAGTATAAAAAGTTCCACTAGAAAGAACAATAATGTTTTGTAGGCTTTAACAAATTTTCCCTTAAACATTTGGAGGCCCCCTAGGGTTTCCCCAGACCCCTGTTTGAGAACCTCCAGTGGGTAAACAAATGTATTTTAAAGGGAAACGATACGTTTATGAAAGAAAATGATTATGTGCTGATCTTCTTTAAATTAAAACCATAACAAGCAAAGTGCATAATATTGCTCAATTCAAACATGACTAGTTATCATATAATACATTAAAAAAGGAACTTTGCGACCGGTAATGAGAATAGAAGCGGTTTATTACGGCTAAAGCAAAGAAAGCAAACGAAGAGAGGTGTTATCAATAAAAATTGAGTAACTCCTTTGAGACATAATGTGTAGGAGTTGTCTGTATAAACAGAACAGCAAGGCAATATGTAATAAATGCTGATAATACATACTTGAGTTTCAGTTCTCTGGTCAGCTCATTCTGCGTCTGCTCCAGCTCCTGTCTGTATCTAACATGCTCATCCTGAGCGTCCTGAATCTCCGCCTTCACTGACTGCAGCTTTGAAAACAGCTAGAAGAGAGAAAAACACAAAAAGGTGAATGCGAGGCGCTTGCAGGAGTAGGTGGGAAGTGTGCTTTAAGCGGCTGTGTCCACCGAGGCGCATTTACGTGGCTGAAAACGGCCACTGCAGGCAAAGCGTTCTGCTCAAAGTTGAGCATTTTTCAACTCCGGGTGCTCGGTCGAACGCTGGCGCCGATTGTGGGAAAAACGCAAAGCACCAGCGCTGAGGGAAAAAAAGGCAACTGATGGCTATTTTTAAAGCGCGGTGTACCGTTGAAAACAATTGAAAAAACACGCCGGCCGCAGACGTAAACGCCTCGGTGGACACACGGCTTAACACAGCAATATCCTGCTCATGATTCTGAAAGGACAATGATAGGAGTTGTAAAATGAGGAACGTCCTACTAGTAATACATCTGGAGCCAAAAATACATCACATGCACCAGCACCAAACAATTCTCAAGCATCGTTTAATATTTCTATATTACAAAATATGTCCAAACCAATGTTCTGAATTTTTGAGCTTCAGACCGTCAGCACACATATGTACCTTTTTAAGTTTCTTGGTTTTGATGTCCACCTCCTGCTGCAGTGAGCTGTACGTCTCTTTCAACTCAAGTGTCTCTTCATCATGACAGTCCATCTCCTGCTGCATCTCCCGTTCATTCCTTTTCTGCTCAAACACACATTATACAAGTATGAATATCAGAGTATAAGTATGCATCAGAGTTATTTTTAAGTTGTCTGAAAACAATCTGGCTAAATGTGGATCAGACTGCTGTGTGGGGGAGATATAGGAATGAATGCTTTGATCAGCAAGTCAAGTTTCCAAGAATATCCAAATTTCAAACTATAAAGAGGCTCAAATAGCTGTGTACTTTGAAACAACCTTGAAATGTTGAAAACAGGGTGCAGGCCGATCATTATACAGCACATCTACAGTCCATCATTGGTAACCTTACCTGTTCTGCTATCTCCCGTCTCTTCAGCTCCAGGATTTTTTGCTGCTCATTGGTGTGGTCCACGATGTTCTTTCCTCCAACCAGCAGCTTGCTCTCCATGGCCTGAAAGGGAGAAAAATAAAATAAGCCGGATGCATTTCCTGATAAAACTAAACTATGTTGAACATGATATTAGCCAAGCCAAGATAAGAGTTGTTAATGGTGTGTTCACGAATTGAAGGGATACTTCACCCAAAAATGAAAATCTGTCATAATTTACTCACCCTCAGATTGTTGTGTACCTGTATAAATGTCTGTGATTTGCAGAACACAGAGGAAGATATTTAGAAGATTGTCAGATCTCGCCCCCCCATTGACTCCCATTGTATTTATTCCCCCTACCATTGGAGTCAATGGGGGACGAGATCTGAAATCGTTCCAAAATTCTTCCCGTATGTTATGAAAAACAAATAAATGTATACAGGGTTGGAACAATCTGAGGGTGATTAAATGACAGAATTTTCATTTTTGGGTGAAGTATCCTTTCAAAGGGAAGGTTTATCCAAAAGTAAATTCATCATTCTTTTGATCTTCACTAAAACACTAAAGATATTTTGAAGAATGCTGGTAACCAAACAACGGCGGTAGCCATTCTATTGTATGGACACAAAACCAATGCCAACATTCTTCCAAATACCTTCTTTTGTGTTCTGCAGAAGAATGAAAGTCATACAGGCTTGTTATAACAATATGGTGAGTAAACGATGACAGTATTTTTATTTGTGGTTGACCTACCCCTTAAAATAATGCGAGCAGCTTATTTTGGGGTAAAGTATATCTTTAGTTTTTTTTATTGAATTGAGTGAAACTGAAGAGAGGACATAAAGAGTAAATAAATATTTTGCAAAAAGTTTTGCTTGAAAGTTGAATATCATAACTATTTATATTTTAGACACGTGTTCTGGTCTTTCTTACTTTAACTTTGGCTGACAGCATCTCGGATGCCTCCTTTTCCTTCCGAAGATCATTCATCTTCTTCTCCTTCTCTCGAAGCAGCCTTTGCTTCTCCTCAGCAACCAGGCTGTGATCCTCCATGATGGCTTTCCTCTCCTTTTCCAGCTTGTCCTGCTGCTCCCTCCAATAATCCGTAATGCTCTTATCCCCCTCCATTCCTCTATCATCATCATCTTCATCCTCCTCCTCATCGTCGTCATCATCCTCCCCATCATCCAACTCTTCTCCTCCCTCTCCGACCCTCATCCTCCGCCTCTTTCTCTTCTTCTTCCCAGATCTTTTCTCCAGCTGTTCTTTCAAGCGGGCGATCTCCTCCTGAAACTCTCGAAGAAGAGCATCCTTTGGGTCTTCGTTGACCCGGGGCTTATTCTTAATGTTTTTAGCACGGTTAGCATAGCGGAGCGTAGTCAAAGTCTCATCTAGGTTGTAGGAGGCTGGTCCGATATTGGCAACCATGACCGTTCGGGCATTTCCGCCCAAGGAATCTTGCAAAAGTCTAGTGAGTTTGGAGTCACGGTACGGGATGTGGGTGCTTCTTCCATCCACCAGGGCTGAGATGACATTACCCAAAGCGGACAAGGAAAGGTTGATTTTGGTGGCTTCTTTTAAGCGCTCACCTTGTGCGCCGGTCTTGTTCTGCCTTTCACTTCCAGCCAGGTCGACAAGGTTGAGCTTCCCGACCCGGATGTGGTTCTCCCCATCGGGACCCAGTTCGCTACACTCAATAGTGATGACAAAGATGGCGTGAGAGCGGGAGCTGTGCTCGTTCATGTTGGTGGAACCAACAGAGCGGTTCTGGTTGCCCACATTCATGACATGCTCAATCTCACGAACACTTTTGGTGACAAATGAAGAGAGATCTTTGACGTACACGCCCGTGTCGGGCCTCTCTTTGAGCTCCAGGCGACGCAATTGGTCCTTCGATAAAAGGTCCCTGATCTCTTCTTGATAAATCTCCAGGTAAGAAGCCCTAACCAAGTATTGCTGGTTCTGCGAGCGGGAGATGTGCGTGAAAATGTGTTCAAAGGAGTTGGGAATGACTCCTCTTTTTTCGGGGTCATTTCTTACCCCTTCCATCGTGAACGTTTTTCCGGTCCCGGTCTGTCCATATGCAAAAATGGTCCCGTTGAAGCCATTTAGTACGGAGTCTACTAATGGACGGAAGGTCTCGTCATAGAGCTCCATCTGTTTGGAGTTCCAGTCGTAAACGGAATCAAACGTGAAGACTTTGGGGTGCTCGTTGGAGGACGCAGTCCGAGGGTTGCGCACAGCCACCTGCCCCAATTTGACATCCACGGTGACCACCCTCTCGAAGTTGGCAACTTGCTCTTTATCGTTCATGGGGCGACAGCGCACCACCACCTTCACTGTTTCTGAACTCTTGGTTTTAGACATTTTGACAGCTTCTGGATTACTTTGGTGCATGCGGTGCCTTAATATGTCGGGTATTAGTTCACAGTGATGGTACTGCCTGCATCAGAGCCTGCAAAACAAACAACATGTAAATTAAATTCAGTCTACTGTAAAATGTTTACAGTGCCAACAGGCTACAATGAAATTGTGTTATGGGTTACAGTACGCATACAAATAATGTTATGTAATGTTATGTTATGTTATGTTTTCAGGCATGTCAAGTTACATTTAAAATATACATTTAACATTTTATAATAATATAATAAACATGATTACAGGCACCGATAAAGAAGCAGGCTGACCAAAGTCACAGAGCATAACATGCCTTCAGCAACTATTTAAAGGGATAATTTAGCCAATAATATAAATTCATTCATCATTTATGTACCCTTATTTCAAGCCTGTATGACTTTCTCTCTTCTGCAGAAGAAAAAAGAAGATATTCTGAACAATGTTGGCAACCAAAGAACATTGGCTCCCATTGATTTACATTGTATACTACAGACACACAACCATATATATTATGGTTACACAAAATATATTATTTTGTGTTCCTCAGAAGAAAGAGTCGGATACAGGTGTTGAAGTACATGAGCATGATGACAAAAAATAGTTTTGGCAAAATATACGTTTAATGCAATGGTATATCATGTAATTTACAATGAAACATCATCATAACAAAATAGAAGGAGATTAATGGCGACCTGCAAAAATGTTTCATATCATTATTATTACTGTACGTTCTTTACAAGCAGCCAACGTAACGTTACAGATTTAAAACAAATAAAAAGGAATTTGTTTAATTTTGGGTTGCCGTGTATGAAATTCAGTTTATATACAAATCGTTTGTGGTTAATATCCTTGTATTAGCAAGCTTGTCATTTATGTAAGCTAACAATCCATCAGCTAAGTTACATTAGCTGTAGCAGCACGTTACTAAACTAATAGATCTTTCACCTCCGAACCTATCCCATAATTTAATCTCAGATATCCGTCTTTAATTCCCTAAATCTGGATTTATTAGTCAACCTCGGTTATTCTGCACGAAAGCGACATAAACACAGCGATATAACAAATCACTGAAGACACATTTTGATGGAACACATTTTAATTTGGATTCATAACATGTTGAATATTAAAATCGCTTAAATTCTTGCCACTTGAAGAAAATAAAGGAGTCAACGAGAGAGAAACGAGTTCCTCGGAGACTCCAAACAAGCGGCCTGGCAACGGTAAACAAAACGCTTCATTTACAAGACCCCGTGCATAAACATACAATTCCGCTTACCTCGATTTAACATGCAAATCACCGTCGCCTTCATATCCATCGGATGCGTATATCTGTCAAATCTACCAGGCGCTACAGACATACACAATTAACCATATCTCAGCGAACAGTCTCCGTCAGCCATGTCTGCCTCTGATATATCTGTATGGAAGCAGGGTTGCCAGATCTGCGGACCTGGCAACGCTGATGGAATGAAACGACAGAAGGAAAAGATGGAGCTTAGCTGCTGGTCCCCCTGCAGGCCGGGATGCATTTAGCGTTAACTGACCCCGCAGCGTCTATCCTTTTACATTCGTGCTAATTGCCAATAAAGAACCATACGTTAAATAGGAGCGAAAGAGAGATTTCGTAACCATTGTTGATCTTAAAGCAAAATTTATTTATCTGATTCATTTACTTCATTATCGTGTAGATTAATAAAATATCAATCATGTTTTTTTGTAGTGTGACATCAAAATGCTTTCAGTGTCATTTCTAATTACTTTTATCAAGATCTGCTTGGCAAATGTTTGTGGTTATACAATCTGTTTGTTATACATTTTCCTTGTTGTTTTGTTCTACTATTGCATTTTAGAAGAGACTGCGTTTACTGAGATAAATGTTTGTAAAGGTTATAAACAGGTTTATCCCATGCAGATGCCAAAAGCCCTGAAATAAGTAAAATTACAATTTTGTTTGTACCAGGTTCACAGTAAAACTTACTACTGTATGGTGAAAAATCAAACATATACTGATTGTGATGTTAAAAAGGATTACACAAAATGAACTCATATAATGACACATCAATTACATCCTTATTTTTTTTATTATTTATTTTTTGAAAAAATGTTAGAAAGTATCCATTGTTGATTCCTTTTCAATTCAAATAAAAGTATAAAACTAAAGCAAGTTCATGCGTGCAGTGAGAATACTGCTAATTTTATTTTTTTCCCATGGAAAAGACTTCTTGCCGGAATGAACCATTAAGCATCTTAAACACGTGTAAAAAGCAGTCTGCAATTTGCATTTTACATCGGAAAGAATCTATACACCTCAGATACATAACTACAAGATATCAGAGGGTCTGTAAGACATTCAACATAAATTTTCATACATAATTAAAACATGTAGAAATGTAACCATATTTTTAATTCAAGCATAATAATATTCGGAAATATGTATTATGTGGACTGCCTATAACCTTCACCTTAAAAGTGCAAATAATCCCATTTGCCCTTTACTTAGTCTGAACAACCCAATTTACATCACCAATTATGCAAATAAGTCAATAACACAAACATCTTACTAGTAATGTACTGCACAATGAATATAGTGTTACAAACATTTGGTGGGTACCATTAGAATGTTGTAGTAAGACAGAGCGTGACAAAAACAGCATGAGGAGTTGTCAATGATAACTTGTTTTGTAGTGATATGCATTGTCCGATGAATTCAACTTCATCCCCACTTAAAAAAAGGTTTGGTATCAAAAACTTCCTGAACCCAATTTTCTAATTCTTATCAAACACCCCAAATATCATCTGCACCTGTTCTTCACAGTATCAACTCTTGATTTAAGTTAGAGTTCCTCATTTATTTTCCTCCCTGGGTAGTCCATTCCAAAGAATGATGAGGGTCTCCCATGTATATCTCTCTCTCTTTTAACAAAAGCTGTGAAGGAGGAAACACAGTTTCCAATAAAGTGATCGGCCTGGCCGAGGATATACAGGTCAACTTGAGCAGTGTCTGGACGCAAACTGACCACTTTCACCTGCAAACACCAAAACAACATATTTTATTAACATTGTGTAATGCATTATGTTCTGAAAATAAGGAGTTTGAGCCTCACCTTTCCCTTGAAGAGTTTCTGAATCTCTGCACTGTACGATTCTGAGTCTGTGGCTATGTATACTGACTGAGCATTGGTCTTTTTTACCCAAAGTTTGACTGCACGCTGAATCTCAGACAGATCCGGCAAACACATGTTCATGGTCAGCTCCAGAGCGGTTTTACGGTCGTAGCCAACGCACTGCGGAGACGCCATGAAGTGAGGCCCAGTATCCCCTGTGTGTAACATCTTACATGCATTTCTCTGTGTGGAAAAGCAAAAATAAGGAATGTAAAAGACAAAAATTTTGCTCCTGGCATTGGTGGTTAAAAAAATCTAAGCTGAGAAATGCTTTGGGCAACATGCAGTTGAAATGTACCAGGGTGATCTGTCCGGCAGAAAATGTAACGTTCACACACAAGGCTTACCCAGTCAGAACCAATTCTCAAATGGATCCCCACAAAAGGTCTGGTTAGTAGGGTGTTGATTTGATACTCTCCTTCCTGTACCATTCTGTCAGACCACACCACATACTCTTGCAGACCAACATGCTCCTCCAGTACCGGGAACTGTGCTGGGGCTCCTGGAAGAGCCATAACCGGATGCTCCAGTGGAGGAAACCTGACACAAAAATATAAATTAAGGGTATCATTTGAACGATTAGCAGCTCAGACTGTTTCGTATTTATTTATTATGATCATTCAAAAAATATGTTTTGCTTAAAGCATACCTTTTTATCCAGTTCGGCAGGTAGTAGGAGCTGAATGACAAACCTCCAAACAGTTCGGATCGATCAAAGTCTACTTCAATATGGTCCCAGAAGGGGCCGAAAGGATTCCCATCCTGTATCAAAATTATTATTATGTTATTGTGTACCACAGTGATGAAGGAATACATACATTTAATGTGGTGTGAAGGAAAATGCAGTTCTAGTAAGACCCCTGTAGATGGCAGTGCGTCTGTAGACTGGGCTATAGTTTGGTTTGACAAAGTAGCTCACCACTTTTGTTTGTTAAAACAATATTCTCAGGGGTGACTTTTATACATTAAATCATACACATGATTCCATCACCACTGAAAACATATTTTGATATTTCGTAATCCAGTTACAAATTCTGTAATTTTGTTTTATATAAATTATACCATTATAACAGTGTCAATGATGGAAGAAACTTTGCAAGGAATAGAAACAAAGTGAGCATTTCATCACTGTTGCAACTGCTTTCCAGATCACGATCAGTCAACATTTTTCTTACTGCTGTCTAAGTTCTGTATTCAGAAACTATTCTGCATTCTATATAATAAACACCCGTTACCTTCATTGGACAAGTCTTCTTGTCAGCACTCCTGTATGCAGCAGACTCAAAGCAATAGGCAACTCTTTGGCCCTGGGGCCAGTATTTGGGGGACAGATGCTTCATGAAGTCCTCAAGACTGATCACTCTGTGGTATTTCTTCAGGGGCTCCAACTGAAAATACTCACTATAAGGGACATGCACCTGTGTTAAAGGGAAAGAAAACCATACCTTCTTTACATTGTAGCTTACCAAATTATCTACTTAATGACATAACAAATATCACTAAATAAATGACTATATGAAATGTGCTTGTCCCGTATATGTGCGTTGTGTTTACGTTTGTAAATGGATGTGAATTATGTTGGTAAACAATCCACGGCGGGACAGCCAGTGTTCGGTTTAGCATTTTGGCGAAAGCCAAAGAGCCGAGAAAATGATCCACTTGATTTCCAAAACGACCTGAAGAACAAAACATCGCATAATTGCATTTTTCAAACACAACGTTGAATTTAATGATGAATCTATGCATTAAATATTACTCTATGTTTGCTTTCAACTGATCATGCATCCATCAAGATCCACTTCTGCATCAAAATATATCAGATGTGTCTTTTCTGCTCACCCATGCATGGACAATAGAGAATATATCCATTATCATCCCATGTCACGTCTGTCGCGTTGATAAACGTGCACGTTGAAAACAACGCCACATGCAAGTAAGTTACAATGAAAAGTTTCAAGTTCTTTGGTGTCGCCGCCATCGTTATGCATCCGCTCTCCCACAATGCACTGCGACAATAAAGTTAACCATTCACGTGCCTGGGAGTTCTGGAATTATTCTCGATTGAAGAAACTTAATTACAAATAAACATTTACGAAGTTACCGATAAAAGATGAGATAAAATTAAGCAGATTTGAAATACTACATTTTTTTTCAAGTTGATTCGGTCAAGTAAGTGACTGTGCTTTATTTCGATGTTTTAACATGCAGGAGCGTTTAAATAATTGTAGATATTTCTTAAACATTTTCTTAAAAATATGTTTTTGTTAAATAACGCATGTGCCTGTACCGCAGTTAACTTCGGGTCTGTGTTCGGCTATAATATAACAAGTTATTGTGTATTTATTTATATTAATATGAATTAATATTAATATTTTATTGTATATTCATTGGAAGTAAATTAAACTACTCAACAGTTATTGTTTCTTTACAGTGTACCGGAAGTTAAGTTTGGGCCTCATAATGTTTGTTTATGTTTATGTTGCTGCTGAAACCACCTTGAGCTTCCTGCTGCTTTGTACTGAAAGCTGGTTCTTTGATTTAACACTAAAAACAACTCGGATAACTTAAACTTAAATATTTAACCACATTTAGATGACCAATTAACTGTTTGTTTTGCTGTTCAGAGAACGCTTTTGTATTCTCAAAATGGGCTTAGTCACCCTAAGTAAACATTAATTTTTATCTGAAGAGGCTGTAACATTGCTTCATAATGCGAGTCATGTTTGGATAGAAAGAATCACAATGTTGCATATTCTATTCTAAATAAGAACGTAACGCCTTCACTGCTGCAATGCATCTGAATCCATATTATTGAAAAGACTTTCCTACAGACCATTTCACATGTAGTATACACAAAGTGTCAAGAAGTGTTGGCCTCTTAGTTCATTTTCAACAGCTTAGTTTAAAGCCTTTAAATTGTATGTATGTAATTTGGAGGTGGTGGAATTTTTATGTTTAGCTGGATAAAGCTAGGGTGGTGTTCCAAACCTATATGACTTTCTTTGGTGGAAGTGGAACCCTGAAGATGTTCGGAGGAATGTTGGCTGACAGACATCAGTCCCCCCTTCACTTCTCATTGTATGGAAAAATAGCACAGTCCGCATACAAAATGTTATTTGTCATAGAAAAAAGGACAACCCAAGACAAAATTTCAAGATAATTAAATTTGTATGTGACCACAGTGCTCTGTAACACATTTACACATCCATTCACTCCTCATATCTCTTAGCATTTCCGTCTGCGCTCTGTCATCATCGTTCTTTCTTTCCTGTGTCTAACCGCCATCCATTTATCCCTGCTCTCTAATGACCTGTCCCATCCCCCATTCATTGAAAAGTTCACATGTGCACACACACATACGCTCACACACCAGACATTGTTTTTCATTGTTAGAGATGAGTGTGATGATAATACACCGCAGTAAGACTGAGCCCTTGCTTTCTAACTGTGCAGTTCTGAAACTTCCTTCAGGTGAGGAAGCGAATCAAATCTTCAAAGGCCACGAGATAGAGTTTAAAACAATCGCTTCTCATTGTGTGCTCTAGAACTGGCTAAGCTATGAGAGAGAGGAACAGCAACTCGGAGATAACTAATGTTTCCTCTAAATGAGAATCTGCTTGGTAAAGACTAGCTTTAGATTAAGAACATTCATTTAACTGGTTCAGTCTGGCCTATTATAATTCTGCTGGTCAGGTGGTCTAATATTACATATAAAACTGATGAACTAGTATGGTTATCCTTATCAAGCTGGATAGCCAAACTATTGCCGGTGAAAAACTCGGAAACGAGTAAGCATTTTAGGACTTACGGTTACATCGCTCCAAAGTCTATGGGTTTTTTAATGGGATTTTGGTTAATCACCCGAAATAAGGTCTGTGGTAAACAAAACCTCATAATATTTCACGTATTTTTCTATGACAAAACACAACAGTCATAACCCACTTGTGATTTTTAAAGCCATATTGTGTCTTTAAAACGGCAGTTGCTAACAAGTTGCTAAAAGTGACTGCTTCCTTTGGTAGGGACGTGACATGTCATTGTGCATATAAAGCTCACAAATAATGCAACTTGGCACAAATCTCTTAAAATGTAAATGCAAATTCATTCACAGAGTAAATACTTACCAGGGTTCCCATATTTAATAAAGTTTGAAAGAGTTGATGCTTGGTGGTGGTGACGTTGATATCTAGCGACCTTTTTTACTTATGCCAATTGTATTTCGGCTTCAAAAGTAACAAATGTTGTGTTCATTCATAGAGATGGCCTTGATAGGCAAACGTGTAAACATCATAAACCTTTGTTAATCACAGAGCTAATTTTTGTGATCTTACAAAAGTCTATGGGAAAACTGCATCAGCTTTTGGTCGAGGGAACCAGAACGGCATTAGCCAATAAGAATACGCCATCTCTGAGCTACTGGATTCTAGGGACCAGCATCCAAAACACAATACTGTTATAAAGTGGTTTAAAAAAATTAAAATGAATTATGATTTGCTGTTCTTCCTGTTAAAAATAACACTAAATGTATTCAAGTAAGACATTTTAGCGATGATTTTATGCCTTTGAAAATCTTATCACACGTGAAAGATTAAAGACACGTCACATCAAATAAATGTCACATTATCTGTTTCTAAATATTATTTGGAAGGAGTGGTGGAGAATTGTATGTGCGTATGCTGAGCATTGCAGGATACACCCAAGTGTCTTATCAGCCTTGACCAGAGGACTGCACTGATGGTCTGCCGGGTGATACTGCTGGCTATTGCTCTTACCTTAAAGTTCAGAGTTTCCTACCTTCCCACACACTCTTCCTCTTCCCTCTTAAAAATAAAGGTGCTACAAAAGCAATACCATTCAGTCACAGTTCCCTCAACATCTTTCTTAGTCTAAAGAGTGTTTTCCACTGCAATGCCATTTTGCGAAACAAAAGGGTTCCTAAAGTCAACTCACTTTTGGTGTTACATCACCACGTATGTTGAGTGAAAGTATTGGGTGTGTTTACTCCATGCAAAGTAGAATGCAGTTGAACACACAACTGTATGAAAAACAACTATATGACTTTACAGACTTAAGTGACAGTATGTAGTGCAGTTGAATGTTAAAGGGGTGACTTAAAGGAGGGGTGTCCAATTTCCGAATTAAGTTTGTTTAGACAAAGTCAGGCTGAGTACCAAAACAACCTTTTAGCCAATCAGCTCGGACATTAGTCGAGCCGATTGCTGACGAAAGCGAAAGATTGGGGTAGTGGTGTGACTGTTTTGGTGATTTGAACATCAATAACTGCTATGAGAAATCGGACAACCCGTCTTTGACAGTGTTTCATTCAGTTTGACTCCTTTACAATGTTAAACGTTCTGTCTTATCATGCTTGACATGGTCAAGTTGTCAAAAAACGAGTTGGATGTATTACGTAGTATTTCTGTGCTCGATACCCCCCCCCAAAGTTCGTATAGGTTTCGGTAAGTTTTTTTCAAACATGAAAAACTGTTGCCTAACAACTTTTCCTAGTCCCTTATTGGACAATTCTCCCAGAAAAGCACGCCCGACCCACGCTTCAATCGACGAGCGATACCCGCTTACCAAGATTCGCTGCGCTGTGGGCCTGCAGCTGCAGCTTGTGACTCATACGATACTGAGAGAAGTTGAGGAAGTTTGTTCACGGCATTTCAGTGATGGATGTGGATATGATGCTGGATTTGCAGATTGTTTGAAACTGATAGATGGACCAAGCGCTGAAAGATGTCGGACATGAACCGCACGCGGTAAGTGAAACTAAGTCAGATGTCTGTGTTTTGTTGGCAATCGGCGTGTACATTTATTATGTAACGTAACGATAAACAACACAAACTATAGTGAATCAGCAGTTATGCAGGCATAACGATGTGTGCAGGTGATTTAGTTTCCCCCCCCGCACACCCCCAGGAGGTTGTATTTTTCCAGAAATAATCGTAAAGCTGTATCTATCTTTTAGAAATATGATCCAACTAAATACTCTTCGAAGATACGACAAATGCGATACTACTCTTAAAGTACTTAAGATTAATATGAGATAGGCAGATACTGTGTGTTTTAACGGGACCTTTAAAGATCGTTTATGAAACCATACAGCCAAAAATAGTAAAGCATCTTCGGCTCCTATTATTTTTAAAGATCTTGCTGTCTGGTCTTTATTTTATTTAAGAGCAGCGCTTCTCAAATCTTTTCAGATACTGGTTCACAAAGTCGTTAAAAAATCGTCCACAGCTTTAATAATGCATTCAAATTATAAACCCTTTATTTCAATGTAAATACTTTTTTAGTATTTTATTTATTCATGTATCCCATCTGTGCAAAAGACTACCACAGTGGACAAAAAAAACATTAGCCTTGTCTAAAGAATCATCCAAATACTCTTTTTTTTAAAGATGCACAAGTTTCAATGTTCACTTTGGCTTTTGATAGTACGTCTAAGCTGTTTATCACCTTCCTGGGTTAACATAAACCAACCATCTGCTTTTAACCAAACACATAAAAAAACATGCTCCCCTTAACCCGCTGCAGTTCCCAATTGAACAGCGTTGGAGGGAGAAGGCAGCCGAAAACCTCATTTTGTGCGCCAAGGACTGAAATCCACTCCAGATGTGTACAAATCGCCTTGTGCTTAATTGCCATTGTTGTCATCAATGACTTTTTTAAGCCGCTGTTTATGATTTTGCTGGGGAATGACAGGGTTAACCGAGAGGATGTGTCAAAGTTCATTAAAAAATAAAGACAGGGAGAGGCAAGAGACAAAATGGAAGAATATGAGAAATCAGGATGACACCCAAACCTGTTAGAGATTTGACTACCAGCTACTTACTCGTAAACAGCCACAGATGTTCCCCTGATGCCCTTCAAATACTCTTTCGGGTTTATTTTAGCGTGCATGTGTGTGTTTCTGGTTCCTGTCATCATGGCATTCGTGTAAAGAGGTAAATATCGGCTTTTGGGTCCCATGGTTAATCAGAGAGTAATTAGGAGCTGGTCGAGAAGGAATGGCGGGCCGACTTTGCTTTGAAACTCACTCTCCCCTTGTTCCCCATAATAGGTTTTTTACAAGCACTTTTGAGGTGGAGAGAGGAGAGGTTTTACTGGTGTGCGGTGTTTCACAGAGCAGTTTAAAATCGATCTGGAGCGACTAAATGACAGACCACCTCTCTGCCGTAATCAACCTGAATGAAGCACAGCCACAAACTACAAAACAAACCCTAAAGAAATAAATAAACAAACAATCAGATAACATATTTTTAGCTATGGCTGGGAAATAGCTCTTCCTTTCAAATTGGCGTGTAGTCTTTGTTTTTGCTCTATTTAGAGCTAAAATGTGCAGAAATGCTTAACAGTAGTACCGTGCCTAGGTTTGTGTGTGTGATGGAGAGCGAGAGAGTCTCAATTTTAGTGGGCACTGCCCAAATTAAATGAGCTCTTTGATTTTTGAACGACATCCTTCTGGACTTAATCAAGTCGGGTCATGTTCTGCATGTGGCTTTAGCATGTGAATTAAGTGTTTTAAAACTGCAATGCAAGTGGAAAATGTTTAGTTTTCATTAAGTAATTGTAATTTCGATGTTCAAAAGAAGCCAATACATCTTTGCATACAGAATACAGGGAAATAGAGGAGCATAAATGAGAAACTCAACTCCTTTGAATCTACATAAAAACACATGTTGGACCAACAATGCTTCCCCAAATATTGTCTAATTCAGCCTAACAGAGCTGTCTGAACAAACCATTGTATGTTGCTTATTTGATGGCCCCTATAAGAAGCAACATAACTGATGCAAATACTGTTACTTTTTTGTTTTGCTGTTAGATTTTGGTGATGTTGAGAAATCATCTGTTCATTTAGTAATGTTGTATATACTGTAATTGAAGTTTTTGTGTTATTGTTGAGGTACATGTTTCTATATTACATGTACATAACACCTTTGCTTTGCGAGACACTTTCTGTCTCAGAACACAACGAAACGAAGAACAATAGATATTTCTTGTATTCTAAAGTGTGAAAAATGAATCTGTCTTTGCCTTGATAAATGACTAGCTCATTACACATTAAATAAAGTGAACTCAAATGATTGTTGCATTTGTTTTTTTTCCTCACTAGTTTTTTTTGTACGAGGAATTTAAAATCACATTTTAAATGACAGTCCAGAGCGTTTTTTGTTATAAGACTAGTAAGATACACAAGGTTTCTTTGAACTAGTGCTTTATATATTCTTAAAAATGATATGCATTTTCTGTGTGCATTTAAGGCTCACAATTATTTATCATGGCATATGGTAATAATTAAATAATTAATCAATTCTCATGACAGTTAAATGTTTTCCTGCATGACAAGAAATTTCTGAATCCAGGTAAATGGTCTTCTCTTTTCCTGAACTTTAGGAGGAAGTTCAAAACTTTCCTTCATCACTGTAAGGGATAGGAAACACCTCTAATAATCAATTTGATTGATTTGTTCTTTTAACCCAACATTAATAATAAATAAATAGCACACAACTATGGTACATTTATTGCGGAAATAATGACAGATTAATTTTAAAGGCTACACTTTTTGTTTGTCTGATTTGTATTTTTCTCTTTATCCAATTTAATGCACTCGGGTAGCAGATTTGATTCAGTTTTATGAAGAAATTTAAATGATTTTGTTTATATAAACTACAGCTGCTCTCAAACTCACTCAACACCAGCCACTCACCTTTACTTTATGGTGTGTGAAGTTTGCCTGACCTTCTCTTCACATCCGTCTGTGTGGTGTTTGGAGAAGTTGCCTCTGACCACTGAAGCAAGACCAGTTATGTTTCAAAGAAACCTGTTTCCACACTGCTTCAGAAAATATGTAAACTATAGAACCATATGAGCCTGTTAGTAAAAAGCATCCCCAAACAGTTGAGTGTGGAGACAGTCCTTAATATTTATAAGTTTTTCCCTGTGATAAAATAGTAAATCATTAACACATTTTATATTTCATGGTTATTAAATAAGACAAATATATATAGGCAGTTTGTTGGCTAAATATTTAGACAATAAATACACAAATAACTTTAAATATTGTCATAAAAGTAAGTTAAAGTAAGTTTAAATCAGAAGTTCATGATCTTTGTTCACTGTTTGTCCAAGATTCACATTCTTTAAAAAAGAACCAAGGACATGATTCTTACAAATTGCTTTTAGTTGCTTTTACATGGAGTAAATAAAGAATAAATAGTTCATTAGGTTATACAGTATGACAATCATACCTTCATTTTTTCTGATAATGAATACCTAACTATTTTAGTCTATGTCTTGTTAAATTGTTTATATACTTAAAAATAATAATTAATGCCCATTGGCATTTGCAACAGAAGTTTATTATACATGTAATTCTTTAAGCCATTTAGGGAATAATTTTCTATATAATCTGTTTGGCATTTGCTCTTAAATCCTTTTTATTTTTTATTTCAACAAAACCTCCATTGCTAACCTTTAATCATCTTATACCACATAATGTCTTTTATTATATGTTTTATACCAATAGTCTTTTATTTCCCCCCTTAGATCTTTTCTTTTTGACTGCACCCTTTATTTCACATTTAGCTGTCTGAATTTAATGTAGAAACTATTCCACTTTAATCTGGTATGCTCTTTTTATAAATGATTTTGTATAACAAAGACAGGAGTTACTTATTACAATTAAGAAATTTGTTACTTATCATATGCCTCAAATAAAATCGTGTGATCTCTTTTTGTTGTATTTTTAACGAAAACATTTGTATTTGTTCTTAAAAATATATCTAAGCGCCTGGTTGTTTTGTTTTATAAACAAAAAAGAAAATGTATTTATGTAATAAATAACATAGAAACAATGTTTTCGGATTTTAAAGGATTTCTCTAAAGGATTTTCTCTCTTTCCAAATCGGAAAATAAAATAACGCAATAATTATAATGTAGGTGATTGGCAAAGTTTAATGCACATCCTAAGAAAAATTGACCAAGATATAGTTTTGAGTTTTTGAAGTTCGTTAAGTTAAAGATCTCTTCCGGGCGTTCAGGCATTCAGACCCTCTCACGTGAACTTCCCCTTTGATCGAGAAAGCCGCAACAATTCCGTTTTAAAACTACCTGATATTATCATTCCAAATGATTTCTATGTGTCCAGAAAGTTTTCACCATCTTTTTGAGTTATGCATTTCTGTTCTGCAAAAATATACCTTACACTTTTTAAAATGTTTAATTTCACTCAGTTGGCAGGAGAGCTCTCTTTGTGTTTTTAAGGTTAAAAATCAGTAGCCTATACAAAAACTTGGAAACGTTTCGCCCTTTAGCACTGAACACGCTGAGTAGCTTTTTGAAGACCCTTGCTCCCCCACCCCCTACACGCTGTGTCACACACACACATCCATCCGCTGGTCGGAGGAGGGGGTTGGGGTGGTGAGGAAACGGGTTGGTATGCCCTGGAAGTAATCCCCCAACCTAAAAAAAACGCAAGGTGAAATGGGACCATCGGGAAACTACACGTGGAACCCGCTCTTCACTTCTTCATCATTCGAAGGTCAAGCAGTCTCTGCAGGGACACAACTAGCCAATCTTAATAACAATAAAAAATACATGTAAATATACAAGTACTAATAATATCACCTGATTTAGTGTGAGCACAGAAATCAAGACTAGATAAGTCCTTCAAGTTTGTTTGACATGGAATGACATTATTGTTTGATCGAAGGCTATTTTAAATATAAATGAAACAAGTTTTGATCATTTCAAGATTGAAACATGTAAATAAACAGCTTGTTATTGATGAATGTGTACATTTGCTAATCTCCAAGCATACATGTTAAATAACAAACAATAAGCTAGTATTAATTTAATTGATCATCGATAAGCCAATCTTAATGTAGATAAATTCCTATACATTGTTCATGTAAACATTTGAGTGTCCCTCTATACTTTCTTAACCTATTGATTAAATAAATCAGTTAAACAAGAGTTTAATGATTTCACAGTGAGTAAACTATAATAATAATAATAATACATGACTGGATAAAAAAAATAAAGATCATATTTGGCATTTAATCACGAAACAGCGTAGTATCGCGTGAGCGCAGGAAACAGAGAGTGCATCTTAACTTAGTCACCTTGCATTAAACATGCTGCATTTAATTATTTAAAAACGCTATCGGCTTTCTAATTCCCTTTTGCTTTCGATTATCATTCATTTGCGATGCTCATCAGTCCCGCCACTATCCATCATTAATCATAACGCTGAGTAAAACACGACCCCTAAAAACAACACACACAACAGTTTACCAGCCCCTGTAAAGAGTTTGTGAAAGTGGCCTGACGTCACACTCCCACAATGCTCGCGCGCCCCATAACTCTGCTGCTGCAGCCTGAGGAGCGCGAGATACTCAGGCCCCGAAAAAAGAAAAATTAGAGAAAAAATTGTGAAAAAATAATAAACCAACAGATCAAGAGGAGAAAGACCGGGAACGGTGGCGTGGGTCTCCCACGGTAGGTTTGCGCTTAGTCGGTGCTGGAATGTTACGAGGGTTCCTTGTGAAATTGACAAATGCGGTGCTGGAAAGTTTTTTGGTGGGCAACTGCTCATAATGTAGCTGCACGTTGTGATGTGTGCATGTTTTTTTAATGAGTTACCGATAATTAGTTCGTCCGTACACCCCGGTGATCCATGAGGAAGATTACGACTGTTATGTTGTAAAAATGCTGTTGCTGTTTTCTCTCGAGCAGACGTCTTTTATTTTTGACATAGGATATTTTGTTAAACAATGTTGAGGCTCCGGGTATTTAATTTTTAATTACGCGTTCGCTCGGAAACTTAATCGATAAATACGCTGCGGATGCAGAACTTTCGGTTTGTAAACAAAATGCATTTGATCGATCGTGGACTCTTCTGTGCCGATTGATGTTCAGTGTTGTTTTGGTGCGAATGGTTGAATTTTAAGTAATTTCTGAATATTTATGGTTCGCAGGCAGCATATGCCTGTGCTGTGTCAGGGACAAAAGTTATAGAAACGTCCCCGTTAACTTTGAAACATTAGTTTATACAAACACGTTGCTGTGGTTCGGTATTTTCTGTTTACCTCTCTCATTTGTGTATGTATGTATATATAATTCAGTGTTTGATATGAGATAATCCGGAACTCTAAACAGCTACACAACTATTTTCGTCCAGACTTTATCTGCTGTTTCATGCTTTAACGTTAGCTAGCTTCATGCTGCAATGGCTCGATCGTCATTTGTTTGCTACTGATCGGATGTTCCTGGGCGGATTGTGACTTTTGTGTCTTTTGCCATCTTCTCTGAAAACTGCTTGTGTGTATGGTCCTGTGAAGAGGTACTTATACAAGAGTGTCAAGCAGTAGAGGTGTGGGTTAGCCTATTCTTCTAAGGCAGGGGCGTACCTTATTTTATCACCTTTATTTGTTAGAAACAACATATTTTATTGTAAATCACGCATGTCACATTGATGAAAAATAAGTCTTATAAGAAATAAACATGGCTATGTGCAGATCATTAAATCATCAGCAAACTTTATGAGTGCTAATATCGTCCATTAAACAGATGAATTTCTAGATCAGTGAGCTTGCCGAATTTTTTTACTTTGTAAAATCGTGATTTAATGCGCGTTTTAATTCATTTGGAAACTATATACAAGCATATCCGTTCTCAATTCAGCCATCCTTAAACGTCATTGCTACACTGTAGCCGCATGCTCGAACACCTGTAGCCATTCAGACCGACATCTTTCCTCAAATATGTGCTGTAATAGTAAACAAATAATCTAGAATAAATGCTTTCGTGAAACTTCTGACTATATTTGTATTAACTTCGCACTTTTTGCCCTTCAATAATTACACGGTTTATCACTGATAACATATCAATGGCTAAATTCGACTCATTGGAAAAATAGGTGAAATGAGCTTTTATTGCTGATAAAGAACACGTTGGAACGAGTTCTTAATGTTTGGAGGCTGTGGTCCATCAGGGCCCTTCACTTCCACTGCCTCGAGCTACATTATAAGGAAATGGAAGTGAGATTGTTAAGAGACAGTGCTTTTGTTATAGACATTACCGTCTCTTGCATGTTGAAACGCATATTGTCGTGTGTAAGAGCGTTTCGTTATCTGCATTAACAGTGGTATGGAGTTTTTCCATGTTAGGAATGGGATCTTCAGAACAGTTTTGTTGAGGAAAGCAACTGTCCTATCTTCTTGTTCTTGCATGATTATGTTATGATGAAAGTAGTTTTAGGGTTCCGCCCAAAACATTTCCATTGTTCTTGTTTGATCACAAATTATTATTTGAAAATGTGTTTTTAACTTATTGGAGATTGTTGTGCAATGCAACCAACAAAACACATATTATTTGCTCCTACGACTTTAGAGCATTTTAAAAAGTCTATTTTTTCCTGGGAGATGTGGGTTGTTTGTTTCCCTAAGTTGTGCCTGGTATAGCAACACTTTAACATTTGTGGGACATTTCAAACAAACATCAGTTTTTTTCATTGGTTTTGGTGAAAAACTGTTCATGTGTTCTCTTAAAAACAGCTTACATGCTTGATTCAGTGCGTGTCGAGCGAGAGAGAGAGAGAGAGAGAGAGAGAGAGAGAGAGAGAGAGAGAGAGAGAGAGAGAGAGAGAGAGCATGTGCATCAAGGGGGGGTTTCTCCTCTGAAAACATCCCACAATTCCATGCTCCTTGGTGGGTAACAGGCTGATTATCATGAGAAAGCACATCAGAGGGGTTAATAGGTAGGACAGGCTTTTGAAAGCACAAACGCTACTTAATACCCAGTGTAGAATGGGGATCAGCTCTCATATGAGTGTTTATATCCTCCACTTATATTAGCGTGGAGAGAACAGGGAAGATGCTCACTCTGATAAATGGGTTGCATTCATTTATTAAGTAATAGCCTATGGGTTTATTGCAGGACTTGTATGTTTGTTTCTTTTTCCAGTCATGGGCTAATGTTTGTATTTGTGTTTCCATGTGTGAAACATACTCCGGGGATTGTTGTGTGGGGAGTTCAATCTTTCATGAACAGTAGCTGTTGAGCAGGGGCTGCCCTGGTCACTCAGTCAGCCCATAAAAAAGGGAGGAGAGAGAGATAAAAATCAGACCAAGTTCACTAGGGCAGTTTAACTCATCCAAGTGTTTAAACACCAAATTTGGATTCTTATCAATGATGGAATCTTTGAGCTTTTCGTTACAATCAAGAAATTCATAATTTCATTAATCACCAAGATGATTTAAGTACACTGTAAATGCAAGTGTCACAAGTGGTACACTCTTTAAAATAAAGGTGCTTAAAGGTTCTTCGCAGTGATTCCATAGAAGAACCATTTTTGGTTTCACAAATAACCATTTGGTCAAAGGTTCTTTAAAGAACCATTTTTGGTTTCACAAATAACCATTTGGTCAAAGGTTCTTTAAAGAACCATCTCTTTCTTACCTTTTCATAATCCGAAGAAACCTTTTTCCGCCATAAAAAAACCTTTTTGAAACAGAAAGGTTTTTCGAGTTTAAAGGTTCTTCTCTTAACCATTTATACAAAAAAGTTTACTGTATGGCATTGAAGAACCTTTTGAAGCACCTTTATTTTTAAGAGTGTATTTGATAACAATTAGTTAGTGCATTAGGTAAAATTAAGTATCACTAATACAGCATTTATTAATGTTATTTCATGTTAATTTCAGCATATACTAATACATTATTAAAATTAAACGTAGCACTATTAACATTATTGTTGAAGTTTTATGTCATGTCAAAATGTTTCATGAGATTTTAATGTTAAAAGAAACAATTTTTTGGTATTTACATTCATTTATTTCTAATGACTATTCTTTAAATTGTTGTTAAAATTTGAAATAAGGATTTTTCCGATTAAACCTATATTAAAAGATATTCGGATTTGGAATTTCTTTTCTCATCTTTTGCATTGAGTAAAGTTCAGGAAAAGTTTACCTATTAATAATCTTAAGAATGCATGAACAATAAAAAATAAAATGTAGATAAATGAAAGCAACTGTAACTTGTTAAATACACTGTACTCTCACGGAAAGACTTAAAAAGAGCAAATACCTTCTAATAGAAATTGTTAGGGAAGAAATAGCTGTCATGAATAATTATTTGTGGTACATTTTTCAGCTCTTCCGTCCCCAAACATTACTCTTGCATAAACAGCAGCTTAGTTGAGAAAGAAGCCGATAGAAAGGTTTCTAATTGAAGAATAAGATAAAGATGTAAACTTAAAGACGGGAGTGGCAAATCGTGTGCAAAAACCTAGCCTGTGATTAGAAATCCAATGTCCATATTTATTATGAAACCAAAGGATCCTTGTTTATTAAACAAATTAAAAAGTAACAAAGATGAAGCAATAATGTATGTCTACACAAAAGTGGTCCTGACAGCTCACATGCCACACTAACCAAGAACCCTTTCACACGCTTAACTCACACATGCCCAAGAAAAGAGTGTTGTTTTGGCTGGTACACATTCTGACCACACATGCAGTATGTGCTGCCTTTAGATAGTAAGAAGACGCTAGATGTTTCAAGCGCATAGTGCCACTGTACACGGGTAAAGCTCTTCTCCTAAAAGCAGCCAGCCAGGTGTGGCTTTTCAAGCCTTGAGTCTATCCATCACTGAACAGCACTTATGCTGCTAGCCCTCCTTCTCTTCCTTCAGATCTCCCTCGTCCATTTTTCCACCCCAAAGATAGTTCTTCTTCCTATCTGAGTGACTTATCACTCTCTTACTGTCTCTCTGCTACCTTTGTTGATGATTTATAGTCTTTATGGAGGAAAATCAAGCTTTCTAAAATGTTTTTTTCTCATTTTTCATTGCAGTCATTATCTGATGATTCTGACTGCATCATTGATGCACTTTTCCTCTGCTCTGTATAGTAGTTTTTTGGGGTGGTAAAAGACTAACCTGGAGACGAAAAATTCAGTTATGTTTGTTGGAATTTGACAAGGAAATCACATTTAAAACTAAAGGGTTCCAAAAATAACAGAGGAACTTATCGAATTTACTGTGGATGTACTCATGCCTTTATTGACAGTGTTGGTTTGCATAATGAAATTATATAAAATTGCATAATGATTTATTTTATTTCACTGAAATAAATATTCTTATTGCAGTATTAACTGCAGCGCAATTTTACTTTTGCATGAGCAGCTCTCAAAAATAGGAAAAAAATAGGTTAACACAAGCTTGCTAAACAAAATATTTAAAAAAGATAATTGAAGAAAAAAGCAAACAAGCAAATAGAAACTAGATTATAAAGTTTTGAAAATAAGTGTGTTTCTGACAGGTACAACTGTACTAAACAAGTCATGTGCTGAGAATCCAGAAGTTCTTAGATTTACAGAGATGACTCACAGGAAGGAAAAAGAAAGCTGAATGTGGAGAGTGAGAATCAGAGCTTATAGAAGAGGGATAAAGCAAGTGATTTGTTATTTATGTTAAGTCAGTTGCTCCAGTTGCATTTTCAAGATGCAACAAACATCAAAAGCACTTATTATTCTTAAATAATACAAAAAAAGACAAAAGATTACAAAATTTCCCAAAGAGATCTTGTTTGTCTTTATAGAGTTGTCAGAACTGGAAAATACAATATTTTTCATAATTTACATGTAAGAACAAGAATAACGTGATTTTCTAAAACTATAGTTATTTTAATCCTTAGTTACTTTAATATGACATAACATGTCTCTGTTAAAGGGATAGTTCACCCAAAAATGGAAATTCTGTCATCTATTCACCCTCAGGTTGTTTTTTGTTCTGCTGAACACAAACAAAGACATTTGGAAGAATATTTGGGGATCTGTTTGGTAATGATGACAGAATTTTCGTTTTTGGGTAAACTTTCCCTTTAATAGTTAATTTACTTGATATTTAACATGTATATTATGAACTAGCTTGTAGCCAGAATGGACAGAGATATTTCAAAGTAGCCTGTATCTGCTGTGTTTTTTTCCCACCGTAGAATTCAGTAACTTTGGGTACAGAACAGTAAAGTATCCCAGCACACTTGGATATGCTCTAATAGTTCACACACATATTCTTGTGATTTATTTTAAAGCATCATGTATGCCTTGCTGGTCTTTGTAAGGCCAGTCTGTCATTATGGTCTATGGGACTCTTTCCACTTTGTGAAGCTCAGTAACTCGGCATGGTCCAAGAACCCTGCCCACTTCAAGTACACCTCTTGATTAAAGTGGATAAGTGTTTGTTTCTATTTGTTCGGTTGGTTGTGCATTACTGCAACCCTCTGTAAATGTTTTTTTTTCTACTCGTGCATGATTTTCAGATTTTTTAGAAACTGATCATGTTACTGCTGTTGCTCCCTTATATCTCTTAGCTGTTATGGAGGAAGAAGATTGAGTGTAGATATTTAGTCTCTCTCTCTCTCTCTCTCTCTCTCCCTCTCTCCCTCTCTCTCGCCCTCTCTCTCTCAAATATAACACAATTTTAAAGTACTTCAGATTGTCATGGCTGCCCTAACAAACAAAATTGCCACGACGCAAAATTAAACTTGACCGTGAAAAAAAACATAAGAAGTTAAGAACAAAATAATGTATAGAAATGAATAAAAAAAACATGAATCAAAACATTGAGAATTTAGAATATTGGCTATATTATAGGAATTCAATGTTTCTTCAGCTACAGGCGTGTGTATGTCTCGGGGGTTGATGAAACATTTTTTTGTAGGTTTTTATTTTCACTTTATATACTCTATGAATGCTTGCGTATTGTCAACACAGTGTTGGGTCAAAAGATGAACCCAACTGTTGGGTTGTAAAATAACACTTTCTGCGTTGTTTCTACCCAAAATGCTTGGTTGTTTGCATTGTTATGTCAAATCTAATTTGTTTTGGGTAACTTTAACCAAACGGTAGGGGCTGTCTCTTTTTGACCCAACACTAGGTTAAAAATAACCCACCATATTTAGTCTAGAACATAATTGAAATCTCTCTCTTTCTCTATAAACCACAGCTCACTCCAGCGGCTACACTGCAAAACTGTAGTTGCTGGATCCCCCTCAAAGAGGACGAGCGAGAAGAGGAGAAATAAGAGAGAACAAAGGAAAAGAAATAAAAAGAAGAGAGAGAAGCTCCGTTGTTAACAAATGACCTCTGTTGCTTGCTTTCTTCCTCTTTTTCTCCCTCCCTCCCTCGCTCGTCCTCGCACAATCCAGAACAACAACAACAGAAGGAGAGAGAGTGAGGGCGAAATATGAAAGTGGAGAGAGAGCTGTGTCTCTTTCTGTGTGCCCTCCAGTGGCAGCGTGAGGTTTTCAGTTTGATTGAAGGCCGCTTTTCTCTGCTGTGTGGTGTGAAAGCTGTCCTAATTGAATGATAAAGTGGCCCGAGATGGAGTCCAGTGAATAGGCAACAATGCACAGCCTGTGTGTGGTAAAGGTTTTTTTTGGTACTCGTCCAGGACACTTTCTCTCTCTTCTTTTCTCTCGCTATCTCTCTCTCTCTCTCGCCCGCTGCGAGTGGGGGTCCTATTATCAAGCGCTCCACTAGATTTGGTCACATGACTCCTCTCCGCCTGCTCACTCAGTCCCTTCCCTCCCTTGCCTAAGACTGACCAATCAGATGACGGCAGGGGTATTTCTCACTGACCATGTGGTCCGATGCCCTCACTTCGCGAGCAGCTGACTCGCAGCACATCCTCCTGCTCTCCCACACAACTCATCTCGGCTGCCGGATACTGGCGGGAGAGGACATTTTCTGCCCATGCACTTTCCGTGGACCGGTTTGGCTGCACAGCTGTAACTGTAGAAGGGGTTACTTTCAATGTAGCGAAACACTCTATTCTGTTTAATGAAAGTCAGATGTTTGATTCACCCCTTATAACATGAGGGAGCAAAATGTTTGGGGTAATATTGTTAAGTGTTTTTTAACATGGTAGTATTATGTTATTTTAATAGAAGGAAAAAATTAGTAAAGTAAATGTTTAAAGGGATAGTTCACCAAAAAAAAACATATTTCATCATTAACTCTTCCTCAGGTCATTCCAAATCTGTGTGACTTTCTCTCTTCTGAAGAACACAACAGAAGATATTTCGATAAATGTTGGAAACCAAACAAAATTGGACCCCATTGACTTCCATTGTATGGATACAAAACCACTAATACATTTCTCAAAATATCTTGTTTCTTGCATAGCAGAAGAAAGAGTCATACAGGTTTTAATTAACATACGAGAGGATAAATGATGAAATAAATGATGTTGATAAAATTTCTTTATGATTCATGAATATTACCTGTAATTTTATAAACTTTAATATATTCCTGTCGATATTATATAATTATGATACTGTTAAAAAGTTTTGGGTAAGTGAATCGTTTCTCTTGACTTCACAAATCTGTTGATCTGAAAGTATTTGTTTAAATTTAGGAAAGTACATAAAACACTAAATATAATGTATGTACTGTATATTTAAATAGAGGCTAAATAAAATAGCGAGACCCGATCAATGTTTTTATTCCACAGATTCTTTCTAGAAGAATCTTTCAAGAATTTTTTCGTTTTCGTTTAGTTTCAACCGGTAAAATTAATGGAGAATTATATGGTTGTTTATTTACACAGAGAGCGTTTGCCCGATTCATCATACAGTAACTCTACTGCCCTGCTCTGGGTCTTATTTGCTGATGTAATTGGGAGACTTCTACAATGTCTTCTACAAAGGGAGAAATTGGACCTTTAATCGCGTCAAAAATGTCATAAAATAGTCAGTTCTTGACCTGATTCTGCTTCTTTACTGCGCTCTGGCTGAACTTCCTCTTTCAGTCCCACAAGCTTTATCTCATTCTGCTTTCTGCCACCTTGACCGACTTAAGTTTAAAGATCTGTTGTGGGATGTGGGAAGCATTAGTCGATCTCATCATTGCTTTCAGACATTTGTGTCTGTTCGGCTTCATCACCCAGCACGGTAGTCTAAATTTGCCTTCAGTTTTCAACGCCTGGCCTGTTAGACAGATGCTTTGAGCTTCTATAAACCTCTTTCAGTGCTCTTGCAGGTTTTCTCAAGTCTTGAATAAAACGCTGATGTGTACACTAATGTTTCAAGTTGGTTTTGTTTCTTGAGCACTGACACTTAAATAAGGTTTAGTTCTTTGTTCTGGAGGATTAAGTCCAGTCTTTCAGCTACTTCTGGATTGTTTTTAATTCCTTCTTCTCTCTATTATGAAGTGCAAATATTTCTTCTGACAGGAGAGCTTTTGATACAGAATTTGTTTATTCAGTTTGGCATATAGGTTTAGTATTTGGTAGGGCTGCACGATTATGACAAAAATCATAATTGTCAATTATTCACCTCGATATTGCAATTGCGATTGTTATTGGTTATTAATAGATTTTTCTTTGAAGATTTGAAATGTTTTATAACTTTCTGCTTTATGCCATATTCTTTCTATAAACATACAAAATTAAAGAATAGAATGTAAATAACAAATATTTATGGAACAAATTATTACAAATAATTATGGAAATAATTGTGATGTCAATTAAATATCCAAAACGAATAGCTAAATGACACGTCAACGTATTAATTCTCTGATTTGCCACTGTATTCTGTGCCCAAACACACTGCACAGAAATGAGTGCAAATGTATGACTTTAGCGATTATGTAATTGTTTCACCTGTAATTTTAATCTCGAATTAGTTTATCGAAATCATCTCACCGAGTGGTAAAGGTCATACGTGGTTGAAACTCTTTTATAGTTTTTTGACTTAATGTATGTTTCCATGAATATGGCCCTGCTGCTTAAATGACACAAATTAGATTGTCTGAAAAGTCAGAATAGGTATTAGTTTGTCAGTGGTAAATTTTAACCCTTGTAAAGTTTAAAGCTGCTGTAAGAATTTTCATCTTTCCGTTCAGTTCATGGTGCAGGTCCAGCTCCATTCAGCCTTATGTCCATTTGCAACAGCTATGAATAAATATAAAAGTGGTCCTACATACACAACCTGCTGTAACTTGCAGGTCTTTGGAAGAACTCAAGGTCCTTCTGATGTTTCTGGGTAATGTCCAGGTAGTAAACGTGTAAATCTTTTCAGGACCTGTCTCCACTCCATTCCTCAAAGCCGCAGAGCCGAGATGCTTTCTGACTAATGTCCAGAAGTTATGGCATGTCTCATAGGACAGATACATTCTTTCACTCAACAGAATTCTCAAAACAAGCAATTCCATATTCCTGGAGTTATGTGTTGTTGGCAGGAAAAAATAAAACGTTTATGGATTCGTGCTGCTCTGGTCTGCATGTCATTCTACAAGGTCCTAGACGCATATTATAAAACATTTTTTATCTGTTTATCAGGTATTATGCAGATTTTAGATGTGTGAGCCATTTTAAGTGGTATGGGACTTTCCTCCTATTTACGCAACTATATCTCTGATTGTCTGATTGATTCACTTCTGAAAGTTCACACACTGCCAAAGTGGAGAACGTTTGATAACATTAAATAACCCACATCACCTTTAACTAAAGTCTCAGAGCTTCATGTGTCAGGACTTCTTTTTGAAAACCTGCTTTTCAGCTGTTACTTGTTTATTTTTCCAATGGGAGTTCTGTGCATGCACTTGTGCTTGTTCAGTGCATGTTATTTAGACCGGAATATGTTGGCACCTGTTGTCACTGTTTGTAACCTACAGGCTATTTGTTTTAGAATCAGGCTCAACGAGTAAAATCTCATTAAAGTAGACAGCATTTAACCATGTTGGTTTATACCGGTGTCAGTTTTGCAAAGAACATGTTATAGACCACAGCTTGAACCTCACATAGAACCATGTTTACTTGATGTATCGCATGGACTGTTTTAGTTTCATCTCAGGTTTTGTATATCTGTCTCAACTGGTGACATTTTCAGTACAGTGCTCAACAAGCGCCCCCTCTTGGGATTGAGTAAAATATGGAAAAAAATATATACGTGGACATTTGTTCAAATGAACAGTTATAGATGTTTGTCGCAGAAAGGGCCATGTCAGTCAAGGTAATAAAAGGTTGTGTGTATGAATATAATCCTCATATGTGTAAGTGTAATTTTGTTGGCCATATACCTGTATGTTATGGATGGTTGCTAAGGCGTTTTGAGCGCTTTTTTATCGCATTGCTATGTTTGGTTGATCGGTTGTTCTTGGTGGTTGCCAACTGGTTTCTTTTTGAAGTTCTTGTTCCAAGAAATTGGTGTTTTTGTGGCTTTAGGTGAAAAAAGGGCAGCACAAACACAATATATTGAAATTATCAAAAATTCTCCTACATGTCCTCCAACCAATCCGACACGAAAAGTAGTTTTTTGTTTTTCTCAAATAGGAAGCACTGGACCGTTCACTGATTTAGCACCTCTACTGATGCGCAGTAGAGGGTTTTGTCTACCGTCATTATATTATTCTTTACTCTTTCAATTAAAAGTTTCAGGATGAACTGCATGTTTATTAGACATTACACAATTCACGCATTTTCAGCATAACATTCATTTATTATATATAACATAAAACACTGAATATAAAACCCTCACAATTGTTTTTAAAAAATGTGTTAATATTCCAAGTGTGCGGATCGAGGTCAAATGATAGATTTTTATAAGGAAATGACTCAGAAGTGAGCACCATCTGCAGTAAATCTTCACATTCTGTGAACGTCCGGGTTTAACACACGTTTCAAACTACCGCCACTTTATGCTTCAACTGTAAATGTGAGAAACCATTGGTTCTCTTGTATCTTGTGACCGATTGTCTCATTACGTCGGCACTGAATGTGTAGTCCCATTGGCTCTCGATTGTGTCATGACGTGTAAACGAGCTCTTGACTACATGCGTTACATACACAGATAATCTTTGTCTAAAGTTATCTTCTGGCTTAAATTTAGAAGGATTTTAAAGCGAGTTGTTTGTAATATACTGTTTGTTGGTCAATTTATGCAATAAATACTTGTGACTGTGCATTCACTCATGTTTTGCGTTTTGTAAGATTTAGAAGTGTTTAGGTTTAGAGTGGGGTTGGGTTAGAGATCCAAAATAAAAAACATAAATATTCATGAAATGATTGATACTTAAACAAATACGAAGAATTAAAAGCATTTATAGTCAACAACCTTAAAGCAATATCCTGCAAGTCAATACATGTAACAATACGCCATAATAAGCTGCTGGTGCTAGAGGATGCCCATCCTTAAGATGCAACGGTTGGTTGTAAAAATGTGCTTGTTGTTTTTTGAGGACAGTCTCAGAATACTGTATTGCAAATGTGCATATCACAATGGTTTACAGTAAACCGGGCTGTACATTTTGGAAGGTTGTAATTAGGCTGTCTTTACATGAATGTTATATAATTGTCATTTTTTTAAACATATTTGAACCGTTGACCATTATTTTATTGTATTGCTGATTTGCAAGTTATTGCATAATACATTTTTATTTAACATATTTTACTTTAATATCAAGCCACTGAAAAATACTAGTCTAAAATTTTATATCAAAAGTGAAAGCAAAGGTCTGCATTTTAGGTACCAATTTAGTGAACTATATATATTAACCCTTACAAAAAGGAATTGCTCGGGATAAAACCAAAAAAACATGGTGGAATACTAGTTCAAACGTGGGAGTGACATTAGAGGACAGCAAACATAGATAAGACATATTTTTTCTTGTGAATCCATGGTTATATAAATGGTAATAAACGCAACAAAAACGTGGTTACTTCACTTTGACTGTGAAAAAACAAGGTTTTCCATGAGTATGCAAGCTTTTATTATATACATTAAAAGTTGTTAAACCACTGAAAATGTCAGATCTAGAATGACAGAGATTTCTAGCAGACTACCATGTTTGCATGTGCACACAGTTATGAGAGTGTGTGTTACGTGTTTGTGTGTTAGGGTGTGTATGAGTTATTGTTGTGTTGAGCAGGACAGACTGAGGCAGCAGTTTCACCGTTTCACCATTCATCTGAAACCCAAGCCCTTTCTGTACAGCAAGCAACCCACACACACACGCACACACACAAACACACACGCAGAGACTAGTAACAGAAAAATATTCTGTCACCCCCCTATGCCCTTACACTCTTGTGCACATGCACACTTGACTTTTGCATCAATATGTTAGTCTGTCTGTCTCTTTCTACTTTAGATCGTTTTTATAACATACACTCTAAAAAAGAAACTGAGGCTATATAGCACAAAAAGTGGTTCTTGGCTCGTAATCATAGGGGAACCACTTTAAGTGCTGGATAGAACCGTATGTTTGGTGCTTCAGCGGTTCTTTGGGATGACTGAGGTGCTATATAGAACCGCTGAAGAACCATACAGGGGCTTAACAGGTTCTTTATATGGTGGTGTATGGTTCTTCAGTGGCTCTATATAGAAACTCAATCATCTCAAAGAAACGCTGAACAACCTCTGAAGAGCCTCTGAAGGACCAAGATATGGTTCTATATAGAACTTAAAGTGGTTCCCCTATGATTAAGAATGAGCCAAAAAACACTTTTAGTGCAATATAGCAATATATGTTTTTTTTCTGCTTTTCAATGTAATTAAAATGATATATAGAGCCGCTGAAAGAGTCAATATCTGAGTCCAGGTTTTCTGAATTTACTATTTATAGGCATAAGTTTAAGTAAAATGATTATTTTTTATTCTATGAACTACTAACAATGTTTCTCCCAAATTTCAAATAATCGTTCTATTTGCATTTATTTTCAGAAAATGAAAATTTGAGAAAAAGGGCCAAGAAAACAGAGAGAAGAGGCTCTGTATTTTTACAGACATCAAATATTGCAAAGAAAACAAGTTCATATTCACTTTCAAACAATACAAGTTTTAATATTTATACGGAAAAATAAAAACGTGTTTTTTTACGTGATAACCACAGTTTTCATGTGTCGTCTTGTAAGGCTGCCACTCTTTCACAGAGTGAAAAGAGTTTCTTTGTTACTCCTGGGATTTGATTTTCACCAGATACTGGACTGACATGGCCACAAAACATCCCGAAATTATGATTAAAGGAAAATTTGGAATGGTCTCTTTAAATTTTACCCAATTTTATATTCATTCCTTTTTATATTTAAGGTTTTTTTAATGCAGAGCTGTGTATGTTTTAAAGGTTTGCTTTGAGCTTTAAATAACCGAATTACATTAAACCAAATAAGTTACTTTACCAGTGAAAACATTGGTTCCCTATTGAACAGGCAGTTGTCTAATGATATTGTTCTGTTCTTCATATACCAAACGCTATTTATTGGTATACCAACGCTTATACTAAAACTTTATTGGTCTGCCATTACTCTATTAAGTTTTTTCTTTTGTTTTACATGGAAACTAATTTATCTGCGCGCATACACACAAATACACAATCTAGCATTTGTGGTGTTGATTGGTGTGCGTAGGTAGTGGGCTGGAAGACCACCCCAGGTTGAACAGCCATTGAAGTGAGAACAAGTGTTTTTAGCTCTGGGGAATGAGAGAATAGAGGAAGAGAGAGTGGCATCTTAATGAATAACTGCTCTGCTGCAGCGTCTTTCACCTCGCGGCCTACGGGGAGTCCCCCCCCCGCCCGACGCACACATCTCTCTCTTTCTCTACACGATCCTTTTTTCTTTCTCTTTATCCACACGCAGGATTTTCATCACACATCGGTACAGCGAACTCATGCACCAGAGCTTTGTTACCTACATCAATACGCACGTCTTTGTGTGTGAGCGAGGAGGGGAGATGCAATGCGCAGTCAATCTCTCTCTGTCATTAGAGAAGCTGATGGCAAGTGAGATTCTAGAATACCACGGAAGGCTCCACCCCCCTGAATCACAATTCACGCTTGTTCTTCTCTGACAAGTCATCAAATATCTGCAGATGCCTCTCGTGAAGCCTCTGACCCTGGATGTTGTGCCGCCTAGAAGAATGTTTTTACATTTCATTTGCGCAGTCCGAATTTGCTTCTTCTGCTCCTGCAGTTACCTGTTCACATTTGTAATTTTCAAAACTTTCTAAAACTCACTAGACAACAGATTCAGGGTTATTGAAGTGTTTACGAATTTCTCACGCATGTATCCAAAGCAACTTATAGTGCAGATATACATTTATTTTTATACGTATGTCTGTTCCTTGGGGATTGAACCTTTACCTCTATGTTACGAGCTACTTAATTAGCTATATCATTGTTCGTCTGATATGGATGGTTTGCAAGAGAGGAAAAGCAGAGAATTGTATACTAAAGTAGAGCCCTATAGGGAGCGCAAGAGATGATGTGTTTTTGTAAGCCAGCCCGGAAGTAAGCGATGCTGTCATTCCCTCAACCGAAAGCCTATGCATTTTTCCCATAGACTTTTGGAAGATCGCAAAAAATAAGTTCTGTGATTAAAAAACGGTTTATGAAGTTTTGTCTATCAAGATTTTCAAATGACCCAACATGTGTTACTTTTGAAGCCGAAATAAAGCCGTAATAAAGATATTTGACCCGTATTGATCAGTGTTTAAATCACACACGTAGGGTGATAAGAATTGTAACTCAAACACAGAAAACCAGTCCCTTCAGAATATAGAGTTTAAAACTAAAACTATTGATTCGAAAGCATTTGTAAAAAATCTCCCTTTGCTCTTTGTTAGATATGTTCATTTTCATGCCTAAATGAATTTTTTCGATTCCCACTGTCCCTAACGCCAACTACACACACGTCTCCCACCACCCCTGCCGCGGCTGTCATTTCTCAGAGGGAACGTCCGGCAGTGAGATGCTGAACCTGATCACGTTTCAAAAGAAATGCGAGGAATGCGTTCTGCACGGCGACCATTTTCAGACCCTGTTTATGCAGGAATGTTATTTTTACAATTTTCGCTCTCCCCTCCTCCTCTCCTCTACTGCACATCCTTCTAAATACAGACGGGCCAGAGCAGCGAGAGCTGGTGTAAACAAAAAATAAGCAAACTTTAGATCTGGTTGACGGACAGGATGAAACAGTGGGGTCTATTGAAAAGTGTGGCTGTGATCTGTAAACAAAAGGGCAGACGGGACAATGACTGTTGTTTTAAGGGTTGCTGACGAAGCCTAACTTAGAGATTGCTTTGTTGCTGACTGTGTATAAAAGGGAACAAGAATGAAGTTGTTGAAGATAGAGGGAGAGAGAATAGTTTGTTTGTCATTGAAAGGAAATCAAAACATTATTCGATTAGAGATTTATGGGTTTGGACTAGAGATGTGGAAAATAATTGTTTTCACGAAATATAATGCATATATAATGCATATAGTGCATATAATGAAATAATCGATTCTTAAAAATGTTAATAAAATATAACACCACAAATTGTTGTTACTGTTAATTATGAAGTACTTTAAATATTAATTAAAAGGGCCTTTGACCTTCGGAAGTAAACGGCACATACGTAAGGTGAGCGTATATACAAATACGAGACATGGTGTAGGGTGAGCAGCACTCGCCGTTTTAGAAGCTGACTTTTGGTCACACTTCGGATTTTATGAAGACGAGAAGATGAAACAAATTCTTTATTGTCCTGTAGTTTTTACAATATGAAAGTTTTTTGTTGATTATACTCATTCAGAGCAGAAAGAAGCTGCCTGATCTTTTTTTCTGTCAGTAAATGCCTTTTTTGCCACAGTTTTTACTAAAAACTGAAATGTCATGTTCGTCCAGTTAATGCAATGAGTTCCTTTATATTGCTAGATTTCTTTTCAGGAAGCAAGCAGACTGTAATGTTATTTTATATTTGAAATATCTCTAAGTGAATAAGAGCTAAAGCTGCTACGGAATTTGATGTCATTATTTCGAAACCTTTTGATAGAATATTAGATTAGATTCAACTTTATTGTCATTTCACATATACACGTACAGTGTAACGAAATGTAGTTTAGGTCTAACCAGAAGTGCAATTAGCAAGTGCAGGATATACAGTGTGAATAAATACAGAATACAATATTAGGAAAAATACTATACAATGGGCATGAACTATGAAAATACTTTACAGAAGGAATGTTCTATGACAATCGGGATGTACTATGAACAATATATACAGAAGGCTATTGTAGAACGATTCAGAGTAGGGAAGGAAGGAGTCGGGAACCGGAAGACATTTTAAACATTTAATAAATTAATATAACAGCCGGCGGCCCCTCACGGACGACCGCCGGCGAATAACAACCGTAAAACATAAGAACAACAAATACAAACATGTTCGGGCCCGGTCCTCTCTCCTCGACGGTCCGGTCGCCATTGTTCCTTTATATGCTCCCAATCTCCTACGTGATGCAAGGCCGGTGCGCGCACCACTGGCGCTAATTAACAATTACTTACCGGCCTCGAACCACGGTCTCGCCCCGCCTACTCTACTGCAGCTATATACTGTGAACATTAATGTACAGGTGGTTATGAACAGATAACAATTTAGGCTATACAATAGTGCCAAGTGTGCATTAATTATAGAAATTAGCTATTATTAATGCACACTTAAGTCACTTGCACTATTGTATAGTCTAAATTGTTATCTGTTCATAACCACATGTACATTAATATTTACTTTCAACTATAAAGGGGTTTTGTGCTTACATACTGTTACAGTTGTAATGTAATTTGACGTTTTTTGTAAAATAATCTGTTTTATGGTTTAACTTAACTTAAATGTATAATTAAGTGGAGAGAGTTTATGATTAAAGGCACTAGATTAAAACGGGACATATGGCCCGAATACGTGTTTTTAATGTGTCTTTGGTGTGTTAAAAGTTGCCGGTGCATATAATAGACACATAAATGTGTAAAATTTTAAGTGTCGGAACAAAATATGCATTTTATCTAAAATCAAATGCTCACCCAGAAGTGCTTGAAACGCCTTGTGTAACCACACTCCCGCAAAACTACGTCAGTTCATGGTATGATTTGACTTAGACCGCCCAGATGTATACGCAAGTAAGGTGGGCGTACATGTCAGTACAATATCTTTTGAACCCGATGTTCCAAATATGGTACGAAGCAATACATTTCCGTCACACACTTGCAGTATTTGACAAATCACTACACACTGGTTTACTGGCCAACTATAGCACACCTCGCTTTTCAGAGTGAAGAGCTTTATAAAAAATCTGTGTGTTTCAGAGAGGTGGGGCAAAGAGGAGATACAAACATGGACGGTATATGGAAAATACAGCGTTTTTAACCTTAGATAGTGTATAGACATTTCATTAAAACAAACAATAATATTTGTTTTAGCTGTGTCATATGACCTATTTATGAGTTAAAGTCTATATACAAATTGCCTTTAGAATTAGAATTTTAAACAGGCCTAAAAAATGATTTTTTTCCCTCAAATCGTAAATAAAACAAATTTAGTCTTTTTCATTTAGCAGCAGGTTATTGATTAAAAATGTTTATTCATTTATACATTAGCCCTGCAATGTGGCAAAAGTGTTATTTAACTATAGTCTAACCCTGTTTACATGATAATAATGTTATACATTTTAAGTTTAAGTAGCACATACACAGTGCTGTAGTCTTCTATTGTTGTTTTGGTTAGGTTCATGCATACGTATAGACTAAACATGTTCATCAATTCACATTTTTGAGGTTTACACAGAAACAAGAATGGTATTGTTTCAAAAATCGAAATTTTTCATGCCGCTGACGTATAAATGAACAGCCAAATTCATAATAAGTTTTCCATTCTTAGTTAAAACGTTGTTGTATAAACTTACCCATTAATAAAACGAGGTCATAAAATCCATGTATTGTAATAAAATGAGCCTTAAAGCATGTTGTTTAAAGTTCAAACTTTAGATACAAAGGATCTGGCAATACAAAGATTCTGGTTATATGTTTCATGTTGTGACCCGTTTCTCATTTCTCATATTTTGTCTTTTTTACCTGCATTTGACTTGAGTGCTTTGAAGAACTAAAATTCTCAGCTCAGTGCGTTTAAAACACAAATAAGCTTGTCGTGATCTAATGTTACAGTACGTTTTGCCTTCATCTGAATGCTGATCAGTACCATTTCCTCCAAATGTTTTCCTTCAAGATAGTCTTGTTGATATTATCAGTACAATACTGTACATTGTAACCTCCTTTTATTTCATTTAACTATAGCTTATTTCTGGAAGTGCAGAAGATAACAATGTCAAAGACTAAAAGACTGACTTGGTAAAGTGAAACAGACACTAAATGTTAATCTAATAGAAAAAATGAGAGAAAGGATGCAGTAGGTTATAGGGAAAAAGAGACCGAGAGTAAGGAAGAGAGAGAGTGAGTTGGCATGGTGCCGATTGGCAGGATGCCTCCTGCTCCGTGTCACCAGCAGGACTCCCTGCCAGAAGGGGTTTCCCCTGACTCACCTCAACATTTCACACACGCACGCACACACCATTCACAGTTACAGTTGCATCAACAGAAACCTACAATGTAAAGCCATTTGGGTCAGCTGTAAATATGTTTTACACACTGAATAGAGCTTTATCTTTAACCTCTTATTTGTGTCTGACAAACGTCCGAAAACCTGTTTATTTACATTTATATGGAAACAACGTCTTAGTTATGTTTGATTCATAGAAGGAGAATCCCCAAAACCAGGTTGTTATCTCTCACTGTTGTCTTGTACCACACACATGCCCCTTCCTGTTTTATAGCTTGTAGCTATTCTCATTGTTTGGGCACAAATTAAAGCAAAGAGGAAACCAGTTTCAGTTGGGTTTAGTGTGCAAAGCTTGTTCATTTTATATTAAGTCTTTTTTGATGTTGGTAAGAGGTGGCCTTGTTTTGGCAAGATTCTTTAGAAAGAATTATTGAAATGTTAAGGCGACAGCAAGATTGAGACTTCTGTGCACTTAATGGTCACTAGTTATAAAACTGGATTAATTTCACTGGGTTAGTTTTTATTGTGTGTTACTTTTATTGTGTTCTTAATTATGAGTTTGAGTGGAGGACGATGAGAGGACATTTCCAGTAATGCTAAAATATGTTATATGGTACCGGTAATAGCTATAAAGTAAAGCACCTGGTCTACCAAACGACTGTGGATATCCCTACACAGCGGGCATATAATGGCTAAAGGTAACAATAGTGCTGTTTTTGTGTCATGGAATTCATCTCCTATTGAAAGTTTTCTGCCTTTAAAATACAATAACTGTAAGACTGTAAGAGAGAAAGTAAGGGTTTATTTAGGTTGGCTAGTTAGTCATAGGCAAACTAAGCTCCAGTCATTTCTTAACTCTGAACGGTTTCGGTGAACAAATCACTCTCTGCTTTTCCACCTTTGGTCTCTCATCATTTCCACAATCTATTATATTTACGTGACAAGGAAAGTGACATAAGATATTTTGATTCATTTTTGGAAGATAATATTAGAAGAAAAATAAATAGAATCGGGTTAAACTAATTCGTTTATTTTTCCTAAAGGAGCGGTGGTAAATTTGGAAAGGTGCTAATCTTAGCCTTCTAGCACTGAAATTATAATCCCACCCTCTATGCGAATCGCCGTCCAAAGCCACGCCCCCTGCTAACACATGAATGATTTTCTGAAATCCACGTGACAAATTACAAACTAAATCCATTAAATTCTTCTCGAAGCATGTACATACCTGTCCAGAAGAAAGGGAGCAACCATGGTGTTGTCTTTCACACCCTTTGCATGCCAGAGTAGTCTCCATTGTGTAAAGGCTGAATTGATATTAATTCCAGTTTTCCCTCTTTCACTGTCCAGAAGTTTTTCCTCACTGCTCTTTCAAAAAACACACTTTCGTTTTGTAGATTTACTTGTTTTTGTTTCCGCAGGAATGTTTTATTGTCGCTGATTGTACATGAGCGCGCTAATAACGTATGATGTCTGCGTGAACAGGCGCAGTAAAGCAAAATACATTGCAGAAAATGTACACATGACCAGTCACAGCGTTCGGCCAGAACGTTTTGATTGGCCGAAGGTTTTTTGGTCCTACGCCTTTCGGAGACGATATATATTAGCAAAATAATTATTTGACCACAATACTTCTTGTTTGCTATCAGGATGTAAAGAGAATTTCAACCAACATGACAATGAAAATGTTTCTGCACAGGATCACCCACCCTGCCTTTAAATTATTTTCAGATTTTTTGCCCAAAACATTTTTTTTACTTTTATAAACCAATATTACATATCTCAGGTCACTTTCTTTGTTTACAATTTGTTTTGTGTTAACCACAAAAAAATCTTTGTGACATTATATACATGTTTGTCACATGCTCAGTCTATTGTGATGCCTGAGTGCAAACAGAACAACAATGGTGGCTTACAAAACTGTGTGTTTGTGCTACACACCACTACAACCAATACAATCATTACCAGTTTCTACTTTTCTTCAAACTGAGAGTCTACCTTGGCAGCAAACAACTGATGAAAGACCATTATACTGAATTGTTAATTCATCCCCTTGGAACAGCTGTCACGATGATGAAATTTGGCTGATGATTAATTGTCTATTAAAAATTGGCGATGAATTGTATGTTTAAAGACTTTGACATTTATAACGATTAATTACAATTATTTTATTCAATGAATAAAATATAGAGACATTAAGAAAGCGATTGAACCCTGGGCGATTGAACATAGTCAAATCCACGTACCAATCGAATCTGTGATGACGTGAGCTGCCCTGCTCTAACGGTCAACCACAGCCGACTAAGTTTAGCTCCGTTTCCCTGTCTTTTCGCCTGGGCTGGTGGATGTGTATAATGTGGAGGGGGGCGGGGTAGGTGCAGATTGCGGCCACATCCCGTGTTGTTAGCCGGAGCCAGGCCTGTGTAACTGTCATGGATTTGAGGGTTTGGCATGGCTCTCTGTGTCAGTGGAGGGGTGTGATAGTGGTAGGCTTCAAGGTGGTTGAGGCGTGGGAGGCCTTCCGCACTCTGTACGCTGCAAACGGACACTGTGAGAGGAAGTGAAACCCGTCCGTCACTCCAAACACGATCGGGGGGGTCAACAGAGTACAAATCTGAAAGTTGAATGGCTGAGAGCATAGGCCTACAAACAGCGCACTTGAAATAGGCTACTGTTGGGTCCGAAATAACTCTAACAAGGCGCTGCATTGTGGTTCTCGGTAGCCCTTAGGTTAAAAGTCGTCTTTGTTTGTGTTTAAGCTCCTGAACGCAAAGATAAGATACACACATACACACTCTCTTGATCCCCTGCAGGTCTCATATCTGGAATCTCCTGTTGCACTTGCCCCCCTTCCCCTGCCTGTCATCCCTGGTCAATGTGGCCAGTAAAGCATGACTAGTCACACTGTGGAGCCAGTGTAACCATCACTGACCAGAAGCTCCTCCCTCGCTTTCATTTTTCTCCTTCCTCCTTCTAATTCATTTCCGTCTCCAACTCCTCGTGCCATCTGTTGCTTTGCTTAACCCACACGCATTTGTAATCTCGCTCATCTCCTCTCACGTTCTATCATCTCTCTCCTCGCTCCAGCCCGGCTGTTGTCACTTTAGCTCAGTGCGGTGAACTCAGGGGCTATTTTTGGTAACTGAACTTCTTTTCCGGAACAGGTTGCCAGTGGTGTGCTTCTCTGTTTATAAAACCCTCACATTACACATGCTATGATAATCTGGACACTAGGTTCTGCAAGTGCATTTGCTGTTTACTCAAATGTTCTAGTAAAGTTACAGTGAGGTTTTTTAATGGGTTTAATGTGTGTTTGCTAATTTGCCTGGTGTTGTATATGTTGTGCACGTAACAAACAAATGTAAAGTTTAAGCTGTGCATGTGCATGTTTAGTTTTATTCATAATATAAACTGACATGGTTTGTGTTTCAAGTTTGTTTTCATGAGTTTTACAAGTCTTAATATGCGATTATGAAAGTGAATAAATTCTGGTTTATGTTGGCAAGCCAAGGACAGGAGAGGTTTGTCGAGCAAATTTTTTCTTTGTAAGTCCCTCCTACCTTGTGAAAGTTGGCCATAGATACACTTCTTAACCTTTTGATGAGCTCTCTGATTGGATAGATGTTTTTACAACATTTTCATCTTTAAACTGAATTCAATGACAAGGCAGTCATAACTTCAACTGTGTATATCATCATAGTGAGTTCTGAAGTTCGTTCTTGTTGCAGCTTTACTTATAAGGGAACGTGATTTATTTCGTTTGAGTAATCGACTTGTTTTTGATTATTGCTTACAAATTCATTGAGTTCAAGTATAAGTAATTTTGCGACTAAGTTGCAATACTATTTCTTAATAATTTTCATATACATGACAAATAACTGTTATTAGAGTATTAGTAGACTGTTAAGTTAATATTAGCATAAGGTATAGACGGTAAATCGGATGTATGAGCTGGCCCGAAGTTAACTATCGATCTGTGTTTGCTTATAATAGAACAATTTATTTCATATTTAATTTATACTAATATTAATTAATTATTAATTGTATTCAATTACATTAAAACTACTCAACAGTAGATTCATTGAGGATGTCTACCTGAAGTTAAGTTTGGTCCACATAATGTTTGTTTAAGTTTATTCTGGTGAAACCGTCTATGGGGAAGGATTAGGAGAATAAGTTGACATGAAGTTGCAAAGTTTTTTGAGGGACTATCGTGGTGAAGTGTTAGAGACATAGTCTACCAACACTTTACTGACTGGTAATGTACAAGAATAAAAAAAAATATGTTTAGTTTTTTAGATATTTCAAAGTTGTCTTTCAAAATAAAGTGTTAATGAATAAATCTAAAGTAGTGTTGTCTGTGGCCAGAATCTGCTAAGGCTTCTTTTTTAGAATAAATAAATTATTAATAATAAAGAATAGAATAGAATAGAAAAGAAAATAAAATAGAACACAGGATATAAAATTTAATTATACAATCAAATAAAAATAAAATGATTGTATATAAAATAAAATGTAAAATAAAATAAAAAGTATTTGATAAAATGTAAAATAAAATTAAATGTAATGAAATACAACATGTTCAAATAAAATAAACATATAAAATATAATACATAAAATAAAATATAAAATAAAAGAATATTAAAATAAAATAAAAGAATACAATACAAAATAAATAAATAATTATAAAATAAAAAATAAGTTGTTATTGTTTAAAAAACAAGAAAAGACAATTAAGCAGCTTTTTGAAAGACATCAAGAGTCAGAAATATAAAAAAGGTTAATAATAGTAATTATGTTTTGCACAAATGCTATTTTTAATTTTTTTTAATTAAAATTTAAATCAAATATGCATGTTGTGACCTTTTTAAAACCTTTTAAAAATGATTTATATGGAATGGTTTATAGTAAATTTGCAGTGAATGAGACCCATAAGGATTAGAATCAGGCACATTGTCTATATTTTCATGTGTCTGTGGCCTTGAATTAGCTCTTCTCTCACTTCCTACTTTAGGACAGAAGGGGTTAAACCCGCACACAGGAGGAATCATGGTGTACACTGTGACCTTTAACCTCCGGGCCAGAGGAATGTGAAAACCCTTTAATCTCAAAACAAAACATCAGACACAGTCGCACAGGCAATATGCATGGCCAGTTCCTCCTCCTGTGCAGCATTTAGCAGCATACTTTTTGTAGCCATTCTGAAGGCGTGTATAAACCCACCACCTCCATTAACCGATACGTCTGGCTGCCCTACACTGATATGAAAGTGCAACACAGGTAGATGTTGCAGATTTACATATAAAAAACAATGGCCACTTTTTGTTGATAAAAAATCATTCTGTTGTTATTTCCTCTTCTTTGTACACTTTAAGAATGAAATCTAGGCAGAATGTTATACATAAGACCCCTGGTTCCTGTTACAGTCACATGGATAAGAATAGCATAAAGATGCTTTAAAATCCTCAGTTTCATAGGTTTAGAACTACATGGCATAAATAAATGTTTACATTATAGGATAATATTATTTTTTTACTTTGAAAGTTATTCAGAATGCATATGTGGTAAATGTGTAGAGGGGAAGTAGAGTTGTTTTCGGAGTGTTCGTATAGATACAGCACGTTAAACGCGGTGGTCGCCGGCGTGACGGATGGGATGTATGTGCTCATGTGGAATGTGTGCAGTGAACAAACATCACAATGGAGCAGGGCTCCCTGGAGTAGCTGAATGGAGTATTGTCACCCCCCTGCACCCACCCTGCTGCGTGACGACTGCGGTAGTACCGCACAGCTGTCACTTCCTCTTATTCACATACATATGGATAATCACGCACACACACAATTATACCACGCAGACTAGACCACGCATACTTAGACCCCATTTTCACCTGGTGATAGGCTCAGTATTGAATGAATTGATCACAAAATACTGTTGTGAACAGGATCTTAATAGTTTTTTGATCGCAGTATCTATTGTACTAAAATACATAACAACCTTAAAAAAATGTTTTTATAAAATGAATTGGATATAATTATAATTATTATCAAACTTATGTCATTTAAATTACATTTATTGTTTATATACAAGAATGCTCACTTGATCCTTGTCAGTTGTATAAATATATATTTTTTTGTTAAATCGTTATACTTTTTAAGCGTCCATATTTACAATTTATAATACGAATTTATATTATATATAAATGATTATATTACATATATATTCTTTAAATCGTTATGATGATAACAAACAATATTTATATAATTGAGTATTATAATACGTAAAAAAAAAAAAACTATAAGGAAAATTATAACTTTTTTTAGAAATCAATCTGTTATTTGAAATCAGTGCAGTTTTTTTAATTTTGTTTAAAATATTGTGATTCTACTACAGTATTTTGAAGTCAGTTTCGTGCATTTTATGCTTAGTTCTAAAGCGGAGTATCAATTAAGAAAGGTATTTAGTGGATGATGCACAAGGTGATGCAAATTTGCAAAACAAAGTGGGTTTACTGAACAACTAGTCACTCTTATTAAAGCCCTGTATAATAAGACTTCACTAAACACCAATTAGTAAAGGGGCGTTTACATTGGAAATTGTCTTGTGTTTAGGAACAGCTGTACAGAGCACAGGAGAATGAAACAGAATGCAGGGGCCTATAGACATTTTTAAAACAATTTTAAGGGGCTGTTCACACAGGATGCATTCTTGCATTGAAAAACAAGTAAACACAGTGCAATCTGTGGACTTTTCACGCTTTGAAACTAAGGCTGTTTACCACGGTCTTAAAAAACACAATGCACTTTTCTGACAGGCCACGTATCACAAGATTAACCAAGCATGGTATCTAGGGGAGAACTTTCCCAAACTATATGAGATGATGCGAATAAAAAGACTATAGACCCTGATTAAAAAACGTAAAGGCAATTGTCAATATTGACTCATCTCATTTATTTTACCTTAGGGTGAAGTAATGTGATACTTTTGTTCAAATTTAACATTTAATTATTTGCCATAACCAGAGGGAGCTTTGTGTCTGCTGTGTGTTTTAGGGTTACAAGAGCATTAAAGTGTTTCCCAACACATGATAGAACATGCAGGGACACATAATGCGCCTCATAATGCATTACAACAATAAGGAAAATGAAAGAAGGGTCTTTCTCGCTGTGATATAATCAGAAATGAATAATTTTCTTAAATATTCTCACACCTGGGAAATGCCAACTACGGTCAATAGTCAGTTTGTCAACAGTTTTGTACGTTACTGCCCTCTAGCTAGCAGAGCGACAAAGTAAACGTGTTTGAGCTATAGGATATAGGATATACCCAGAGGTAATTATAGACTGTTGAAATGAGTTCCCAATCCCATAATGCTTCATTGTTGAGTCTGGCAAAGTTATTACTTTAAGTTCTTCAAATGTATTTGGACCTTTCGAATGAACAAAACAAGAACAAACCAGATTTATGTAATTAAGTATTATAATAACTTAAGTGATAAGTAAAAAATCAATGAATAAGCGAATAAAATTAAATGATTAAATAATAAGTGTTTTTACGTTGCTTTATAATGTTCATTTTATATTTTTAATAAAGATACAATTGCACTATGTCACATGGCCCTCTGGAATTCTCGATTGTGATTGGCCATTTGCGACATCCCATGATCTGATATTTCCGGATAACCACTGCCTGAAACTAGTAGCTCAGCACATATAGCTAAGTTATTTTATTTTAAAACGTTATGATTTACGCATTTATCTAATTAATAACATATATGAGATTAAATTTACTAAAAATTAAATCAATGTCCAATATTTCGTAACTAATTCCGTGTCAAATTTACTCATATGGCAAGTATAGCGGTGCTTTGTTTCAGGGTTTATTTTGAAATAACAACCTTCTTTTTTATTATCCCATATTTAACTTGAATGTATCTTTCTGCTAGCTAAAACTTATATCTCATATAAAACTTTAAAAACCAAAGCTTTTCAAACGGACAACTTTTACAAGCCATCAACAAATTGGTCAGGTTAAATATGAATATTTAACAGTATTTAATATAATATATAATAATGTATAAATATATTAGTATATCAAATATTTGACTACTTTAAACAAACAGTGTGTCTGTTTTGTTTTGAAGGATGAAGACAATGATGAGCACTTTTGCCTCCTACTGGGCCCCGATTATGGCAGGTGGGACAGGATAAGAGGATAAAGGTAAAGAAAAAAGACAGACAAGCACTTACATTTCTTTTGGGAGACACGTTCTCAGCACGTAAGAGGGTAAGCATTGTGTTCGGCTGTTTCCCTGTGTGAACCACAACAAAACAACAAGTTTATCACAACCTTTTATACGTGTGTAATTTGACCTTGTTATAATAAACTTTGTTTTCATGGTCCCAGATTGCGGATGACCTAGAAGCCTTCACCCCCTCAAACTCCGCCACGATATCGAACGGGAGCCTAGAAGGCAGCGCAGCCACGGCCGCGTTTCAATGGCAACGCCTCCCTAGGGCTGCCATGGCAGCAGCCGCAGCCGATGCCCCACACCAATTTGCCACTCTGACGCTGGAGGACAAGGATCGACGAACCGCCACCAAAGTGTTTGGAGGTCCCACTGCAGGGAGGACGGACAGAGAGTTAGAGACTGAGAGAGAGAGGGAAGGGAGAGGCAGTGGGAACGAGTGTTTGGTGTGCGGTACCCTCTTCACTTCGAAGGATAAACTTCGACTTCACTCTTTCTGTCACACAGGAGAGAAACCTTTCCACTGTTCCCAGCCTCACTGTCTCAAGGCTTTCAGTTCCAAATATAAGCTCTTTAGGTAGGTCACACGTAACAGCTGCTGCTTCTCCACATGTAAAAGCAATTTTTACGTATAATGATTGTATACATCAGATGTAAATTAAGTAATAAACCATTTCATACTAATTCTACTTAGGTCCCCTATCACATCCCAGAGAAACGCTTTTACAGGTTGTTGATTAAAGCTGCAATCTGTAACTTTTGACTCTTTATCGCCATCTCTGTTTGAGAATAATTTTACAGGTTACAGGTTGTGTTTGTGTGTTTAAAAATAACTTAAATTTCTTGCAAAATCAAACTCTGAGTGTTTATGCAAGTGCTTGCGAACAATTGTTTTATTAAAATAGTTACAGATTGAAGCTTAATGTCTTTCTTACTAAATGTTCTCCCTTGGATATTAAGAATAATTTGTTGATGCATTAAAAATATAGGTGTGATTTCCCGGACAGGGATTATATTAAAGCAGGACTATGCCTTAGTTAAATTAAGACATTTAAGCAGGTTTTTACAAAAACATTACTTGTGTGCATTTTAAAATCAAACAATGGCACTGATGTATTTTAACATAACATTTATTTTAGTTTAGGACTAGTCCTAATCCCTGACTAGTAAAGTGCCCAATAAAGATACAAATGAATGTGAATAACTTGGGGGTATTAAGATAATTGTTGTCAAATTGTCAAGAATTTAAAATTAAAGAGATTTCAGGTTTTCCTCTTAAATGATGTTATATGCAAAATGAATCTCCAGTGTCACTTGTGTCAGTTAATATGCTGTCCTTGTCTCTCTTGTAGGCATATGGCCACACACTCCCCGCAGAAGACTCACCAGTGCTCATTTTGCGAGAAGATGTTTCACCGTAAAGATCACCTTAAAAACCACCTGCAGACTCACGACCCCAACAAAGAGGCCTTTAAGTGTGAAGAGTGTGGCAAACACTATAACACAAAGCTGGGATACAAGCGGCATATGGCCATGCACTCAGCCACCGCCGGCGATCTTACCTGTAAGGTTTGCTTGCAAAGCTACGAGAGCACACCCGCACTCCTGGAGCACCTGAAGAGCCACTCGGGCAAGTCTTCAGGCGGCACCAAGGAAAAAAAACACCCCTGCGACCACTGCGATCGATGCTTCTATACGCGAAAGGACGTTCGTCGACACATGGTGGTACACACGGGCCGCAAAGACTTCCTATGCCAGTACTGCGCCCAGCGCTTCGGGCGGAAGGACCATCTGACGCGGCACGTCAAGAAGAGCCACTCGCAGGAGCTGCTGAAGATCAAGACGGAACCCCCGGATATGTTGGGTTTCCTCGGGTCTGGTTCGCCGACTTGTGCTGTGAAAGAAGAAATAAGTCCTATGATGTGTAGTATGGGACCTACCAAGGACTCGATGATGGTGAAGCCTTTTCCCGGCGCCACCCCTTTTCCGATGGGCATGTACAACCCGCATCATCTCCAAGCCATGTCCAATCCAACCGTGGGTCACCATCATTCACTGGTTCCCGGGTCTTTATCCTCTGCCATGGGGATGGCCTGCCATATGGAACCTCCTTCAACACTGCACCACCATCACCCACACCATCACCACCATCACCACCCTCACCATCATCACCACTCTTCACCATCACACCAGCAGCAGCCTTCCCTACAAAACCAGCAACAACAGCACCCGCCGCCCAAGTACCAGCTCGGATCTACCTCATACCTGCTGGATAAGCCCCTGAAGGTGGAGATGGAGAGTTTCTTGATGGATCTACAGTGTGGGCTCCCTGTTCCCCCACCTTCCTCAGCTGACCCCCACTCCGCAGCTTCGCCCAACAAGGAGGGCTTGGAACCTCCGCCGGGATTGTCGGATGACCTTTGCGGGGACCCCCTCATGTCCAAGAGCCCCGCGGTCATTGCTGAGTCTTTTTGTGCTGCTAACATGGACTTCTCCCATCTGCTGGGCTTTCTTCCACTCAATCTGCCGCCCTACAGCGCCCCCATGAGTTCAGGGGGCCTGGTCATGGGTTACTCCACCTCCTCAACTGTTTCTTCTTCGTCTTCCTCATCATCGTCGGCATCTTCGCATCCTGTCGAAACACACGCTGCCACGATCACAGCTGCCGTGCCTCTTACCTCGTTGCAACCTCAACCTCAGGAGCCACCAGGCTCCGGTGGGGGTCTTGGTCTTGGGCCTCTGCACCCGCTCCCACCAGTATTCAGCTCTAGCCTCAATACGACCACTCTGCCTCGCTTTCACCAGGCTTTTCAATGAGGTTTCTCACCCCAGCCTGGCCTGCCGAGGGCTGAGGTGCCTTTAGTGCTCCCCCTAGGGGTGGGAAGGTAGAACACTTGAACACGTAGAAGCCTTAACAAAAGCGCACAAGAGCTTTTTAATGAGAAAAATAAGGATAGGAAATATTACAGAGCTTTTATTTAGGCTGTGTGAATTTTAGCCATGACTTTTTAAAAATACTCAGTTGTGAACCTCTCCCACCATCCCCTCTCTTACAATTTAGTAGTTAGGTGGCAGCATCAGTAGGCCTTGTGGCATGGTACTGCATACTTTATAAAGTAATAATACTAGTAGAAGTTGGAAAAGATTATTGTAGAAAAGATGATCTGTCTTTGAGACTCTGAAAGATTAGTTTGAAGTGATATAAGAGTTTCTTTTTCTTGCTATATTGTCTCTATTCTACTTAGTGTAAAACAGGTAATAGTTGTTTGCCCTTAACTAAAACCGTCTTCATTGTCAGGTGTGGAAGAATTAGTGAAGGAATTACGGAGTGAAATGAGTCTGAAATTGAATTTGTTCTGGCTAAAAGGCACAAAAATTCAAATCAGTTAAAAGATAGAAAAAGCTTAAAACAAATGGCTTAAACCGGCATAGTTTGGTTTGCTGCTTCAGGCTGGTCTGTTGGCTGTTTTCAAAGAAAATATCGAGCAATTTTAAGGTGCTCAGGCTTGGAGACCATCTTAAACCAGTTTAAACAAACCACAAGGTCTGCAAGGCTAGTTTAAGCAGTTTTTTTTCAAGCAAGTAAAAATCATCATCTCAAAGGATTCAATATTTGTACAACTTTAAAACACTTACATATCAAATACTAGATTGCTCCTCAATAGGTGAAGATATCATCTAAAAATGGGTTTTTCCAGCTCGGTGTTTTTTGTAGAAACAATTACAGTATCTGAGAGAGAGACAGAGAGACTAGATCAGGCAGAACACGGCACAATTTAATCATTTGGTACAATGTGACCACTGACAGAACAAAAAACTATTTTACAGGTTTACAATTTTTCCTCTAAATAAGCACTTTGTTTACAGCAGAAGGCACTTGACATTTTTGGGTTACCATGGTGACCCGCTGAAATCCCCTCCCTTTACCCACTCTGAAAAGAGACATTAGACACACACAGGCACAAGTTGCAACAACTAACTCAAACAAGATACTTTACCGCGTCAAGGTGCGTTTTACTCCTTCCAGCACTAATTTTTTTGTCTCCCTGGAAACGATCTCACTTCCACATCCCGCCCACCAGATCACAACATATATTTTAAAAACATAAAGTATATATATTGTATTTTAGTCAGGTTTTTATTTTAGAGAGAGACATACATTGTAATGATAGCCCTGGTATATGTGAATGAAAAAAGACAAAACAAAAACAAGATTTTTTTTTGCAGAGTACGAAGTACCACATCAAAAATATATATCATAAGTGCTTTTTGTCAGTACATTTTGTAATTTAGATAGTTGTATCAAAATTGCTGATAGATTATTTTTTAATGTCTAGCAGGTTTACATGATTATGTAACTTGCGTAATATTGATAAAAAATGGATGAAGTATTAGCTTTTCCCTATAGCTTTCTCTCTAGCTTGTATTTCCATGCAAGTCAAAAATAATGACTTATGTGGAATTTCACCGAAATATAATAGGACTAATAGTGGCATAATCCAGTAGAAAGGACTAGATATTAATCCTTAGAACATAATGTGATCCAGGTTTCGGTTTGTATTGTTTTATTACAGTATTGGATTTGGATTGGTGGTACAGTTTCTCCACGATCATTTGCTCCATCAGTGTTTGTCACTAAAACCCAGACATCATGATTCCAATTGCTTTAGCTTCAGGTGTAGTGGTTAACACAGAAACAAATCTATTGAGGTTTTTTCATATCTTAACAAGTTGCCATTTTCCAGCAAGTGGACTGCACAAGTGTTTACCAAATACTCATTTGTAACCAATGGCCATGCGAAGATGAATTTTAGGTAAAAGCTGAAGAATGCAGTTAAAGCCGTGCCTGAAACAAACAGATTCTTATTTTTCTCCAAATCATCCCTTACGGTGAATCTCATGACATAAGGTTTTGTCCACCTCAGTGTGTAAAGTGAATGTGAAAGACAAAAGAAAGGTAAAACCTTCGCAAAAAAACATGAGGCCACATCACAAAACTATAAGGAAAGACAAAACAATATTATGCTGCTTTTGTGCTATGGTTGCCAGCAACTGTAGACCACTTTGGAAACTGCAAATGATCTTTTAGCAGTAGTACACGTGAACCGTTTTGTCCGTTTTCTCTCTGTTCTTCAGCTGCTTTGATTCGAACAAACATTTTATGAAAAGGGTCTGAAAAGAGACAGTTTCCAGAACAAAGACGTCACCAGCCTGCTCTTTGACATTCAAAGCATTGGACGTTTGATTGGGATATTGCCTAGTCGTTTTGTCATTATTTTATTTTCTGTTTGTTGAAACAGGACCTCAAGACAACACAACGCATCACCTCATTTATTTGTTTTTCATACCAAAACCCTGGGGAGAAGAAACTTCTTTTTGCACAGTTGCAAGCTAAGGAATAATCGTTTTTTGAGGATGATTAATAAATAATAATGGTTTCAGAAGAAAACCCGAAACATTTGAATTGACTTGTATCTGTAAAAAACAACTATACGATTTATTTATTACTTTTGTGTTAGTTTGCGCAAGTTTCGCACACAGTTTTTCAAGTCAACGTTTTTTTGTCGAATTTTTGCATACATTTTAATAAAGTAAAATTCACTTAAAAAACTGTGTGCAAAAACTTGCACAAATAACAAAAATTAAGTCAATCATATTGTTTTTTACAGTGTATGTCATAGATATATTTCACATGTCCAGAAAACAATTATTAAATAAAATGTGGAAAATTTAACATAATGGACATTATGAATGTGTTCAGGGTAAATAAAGATCTTTTAAAAAACATTTTAAAATATAACATATTTTTGACTGCATTTGGCTTGAATTCATTTAGAAGCTATGAAAGCTTTTATTTTTATTTATTCTTAATAAACAGATGTTCAACAGAAAATAAGGCTGTTGGCAATTTATGAGTTTGTCCTCCCCGGGTTTTCTGTGAGCTGATCTGAATTCTAGCACTTTTAAACCTTTAAAAAAATGAGTATTTTTCAGACTTGTATGTTCGTATGTTTTTAAATTTGTATTTGATCTTGTATGTGCCATTAGCTTGATGTGTAGAATTTATTCATCTTTATGTATTTGTTTTTTCCTCCTTTTCCAAAAGAGTAACAGTATTTTTTTGATAGATTTTCACTAATATTAGCAGCCTTGGCCCTTGCCCCACTTTGTCATACATTTGAGGAAGTCATTTCATCTTTAAAAAAGACCATGTAGAGAAACACATGCTTATAAATAATAGTTCTCCTGAGTATGTAACTTGACAGAAAGCCACCATCATTGCCACAAAAGAAAAACGGCTTTTCAATTTCCAACTAGGACTTGAGGTGATTTGATCAACAGTAATAATAAACAGGCAGGTTAAACTGGTTTACTAGAAATCACTCCCTGCCCCCAAAAAGCACTTTTGGTTTAAATGAAGTTTTGCATAATAACTGCCTTGATAGGTGGAGTTCACAATCTCATACATGTTGTTTTTTTCTTTGGCAAGTGATCAGGGTATTTTTACATGCAGCAATATATTTACATGCTGAGGACAGATTAACCAAGTTAAAATGATATTTTCCTCTTTTGTACCTGGGATGCACTTGTCCTTTATTACCCAAATAGTAGTTGGTTCCTAACAAAAACATTGAGGGGAAATTTTAAAAGGTAACCAACATAATGTTAAACAAAACCATCTGATATTTAAAAAAAAAAATTTTAAACAATGGCTTCGGCGTAATAGTGAGAAAATGGGTACTGTTCACATAGGACAAAATCCACTTGTAGTTTTATATATTTTAGCTTAATGTAAGTTCTGCATTCCAAGCTTTCTATGTAACTTGTTTAGCATCATAGTTTTACTTTTAGTACTTGCTTATTACCATGACTTATGGGAAAAAGGTGAAAAAATGGAATATTCATTCTTACACTAGTTTCTAAAACATAGAGATCATTGACAGGATGAATTGTAAAAAAAAAATGTATAACAGACACAACCAGTGCGCTTTCCCAGTTCACCTGCAGTCAGTTACAGCAATGTAAAGTTGGCAGATTTGTATATTGGTTGATCCAAAGAGATGACATTACAATAAACCTATTTACTTATTGTACAGTACATTGTACCATTTGACTTATGTGTTATGTTAAAATGATTAAAAGACAAACCCACGGTTTCATATTTTCTGGTGTCCTTTTTAGTTTGATTTCCTGACGCTCACAGCGATGGTCCCGGTAATTTCTGAAAACTGCCATTCACACACACCATTCAGGCAGAACAGGATACCGCACCACAGTGCACAAATGAAAAGACAAGAAAGGCACAATTCCAAGTAATAAAAACTGTGCAACAGACAGTCTTAATTATACCGTTGTATCACAAACCTATACTTTCACATCCTTAAGAGTTGTTTTAGGCCCAAAACACCCACAGCTACCAAACCAACAAATACATAATGTACCATAATTTCTTGAGTATGAATGACTTAAATCTGAAGGAATTTGTGGTTTTACAGTCATGTCTTGTATTCCAAGAACTGTTAAGGCTCCGACGTCTATGAGAAAGCACAGAACAGCCAAATGAGAGAAAATGGTCATACGTAATGTGCCGATACATAATTCGCTCCAGAAATTTTTTAACAAACAGTGTTTCTGCACAATGTTTCAAATCATGACATAATTGGCACTTTTATTGTTATACATTATAAAGGGAGAGAGAGGGAAATTAAATATTTATAAAGAAAAAACATGCTTTTGCCTAAAAACAAAGATATAATCGGGACATACAGAGCCTCACAATAACCTAAAATCCAACAATATAAAGCACTGTATTTACACCATAAACATACATAAAACTGCCAACCATCCCTATACAACAATTAGAATAAAGTATATCTGTAGAAAATATATTCTGTTGTCCTTGCATTTATTCATAGTCACCTGTACAGAACCAAGAAACATACAAGACCAAGGCCTACTAAAGATGAAAGAACGAAACTCACTGCGTGTAATAGCTCAGAAATCTTTTTAACAGTTTTAACACTAAACACTGGAGCTGAACCACTTAACAGCCTATTAGAGATCCAAGTATGACGTTTGTTTATGAGGAACTTACAATGCAACCAATAACATTTCCCTGATCCCTTCGATAAATCAGACAATGTGTTCAGCCAATGATTCTTATTTTAACAGACAGTAAAATGGATTTCAGAAAAATGCTCAATGCCATTTCAAATAAATATTTTGCATTATAATCTTCGGTTAAGAGCCATCTCAAGCACTGGTGTTTTATGTGCAAGCAGCCATCTCTTAAAATAGGTTAGATGAAAACCTTTAAAAATAAGAACTAGAAACATTTTAACAAATCTAAAAAGCAGTATCTTTAAAAACAATTCTTTGCCCTGACCATAACCCAAGGCAAATACTATGCTACCGGTTGACCGCCTTGAACCCGCCGAGTTAAATCTACAGCTTGTATTAGTCTAACAGTTCTCCTTGACCTCGCATGAGTGAGACTTTCCCTAGAATACAATTCACCATTTGTAAAGTGGGAAAATGCCTATTAAAGTATCTCATTTGTAGTTTTTAATTAAAGAGTGAATTGGGCAGCTTCAAGTCAATTATCAAATTTAATTGTGTGACAATAAAAAAAGATTTCTCTCAAATGGCAAGAATCAAGAGACTAACGGGTATGTACAGACCATACAATCATTACGAATCATGGAAATGTACTTGTTTATAAGTACAATGTTCTTGCCTTGTAATGTTATACATCGGAATATTTCATTTCATGCCAACACACAATGACCACAGAGTGACCACATTTCCAGCAGGCTTGTCACATACACGTACGCAAACTGATTCAAAGACATGAGAATAAATTTGAATTAAATGTTATATTAAAAGAGGACACACAGTTAATCTGTAAAATGATATTATATGCAACTAACCATCAATCTCTTCAAAGGCATGAGACCCGGCCCAAAAAATCCAACATCCCCACAGAAAACCCAGAAAAAAAGTCAATAGACACTTTGGCCCATGTTGTGTGTGCAAAAAGATATACAGACATTAAAAGTTGAACTGTTCATGATGTTTCCTTGCATCTCTACAGAGACGTCAGGACAGAAAAGGTGTTGACTACTGTGTACAAAACACATCGCTGTTCCTTTCTCCATTCCACAGAGGGGCGCTGCTGCGCCTCACATGTCAGCAATTCACACACACACACATCAGTGCTTGCTTCACAAAACAGAAAAAAGTAGGAAACAAAAAACCTAGGGAGATAGCTCAGTCGATTTTGACCGCCGCATAAATTTTTCGTATGAACACATAAGCGGCGTAGAAGCCGATCGTCCCTGTGAGCAGCCAGAAAGACAAGACCATTAGAGCAGTGTAGCCGAAATACAGCAGAGAAGGAATAAACTCCACAATGTCCAGCTGAGGAAGAGAAAGACAACCATGTAAATATTTCTTTGCAGTTCTTTCTAGACTAGGCTATCCAATAAACTTATTTTATTTTTACCCACATTAGCGTTATTTTAATAAGAATTTTAAGATAAAAAATAAAGAGAGTTACCTTATTGGCAAAATAGAAAACAGCATAGACTAAGACATAAAAGGCAGAGCCTCCAGACACGAGAAACGTCCTCCACCACCAACGGTAATCCTGCAAGGGGAGGAGACAGAATGATTGCCATATGTTTACACAACTCCTAAAGACAAACATTCTGTTTGGAGGGGGAATTTCATCATTTTATAGATAGCTCTACACGTTTTGTGTTTGCATCATTTACATTGATTGACCTTTGCTTTTGCTGTTATACTAATATTTGCCTTTTAATCTTCCTGTGAGGGAGTATTTGCTTATAGAGGTGAGGAAGTATGAGGTTATAGAACCCTTGAATGGATCAATGCGTATGACAAAACAAAACTAATTATACACAGCATCATTAAACTTACACAATATAAAGGTGACTTGTGGTAACTTAAAAATTGTGTGCATGTTATTTATAGCCATTTTGTGCACATGTTATTTATAGCCATTTTGTGCACAAGTAAAAAATGACTCCGGTTCCACCACCATGGATGTCCCTACCTCTGCACATAATTGGAAATACACCATGACGATGCTGATCTGAGAACAGGAAACCACAAGAATGATGAAGACCAGGAAGAGAAAGCCAAAGAGGTAATAAAACTGGTTTTCCCAAATAGCCTGAAAGAAAAAATAACACGAAACAATGAGCTTAAATATCCATTTATACAAAGTACAGCTGCAGAAAACAATCTGTCTTCTCCAAAACAAAATATGTTTAATAAGAGCCAATTTGAAGATGTATAATGTGGACAAATTAGATTTTAAAGTGGGTGGAGCTACCAAGCACACTTGATTAGGGGTGCCTTTCCCAAAAGCATCGCTAGCCAACTATGGTCGCAAGTTCCGTCATTCCAGCATAGTTCAAAGATTTAAGTGTTTCCCAAAACCATCGTTCCAAAGATCAATCGCAAGCAGCATCGCAAAGTTGAGTATTTGGAATTACAGGTCTAGAGCTGTGGTTAGAAGCATCGTTCCTTATTATTATGACATCTAGACTTACATGCATCAAGCTTTTGATCAAAGTAAGCAAGCAACATTCAGTGCATTCCATATCCAACACTCGAAATATAGACAAATTTAGACAAAGATCTTTTAGTATGTCAGGGAATTAGAAGCGTTGTTTTTTAAAAGTGCGCGTACGCATGATCTGCGTGGGCTAGGACCCTGGGGAATCCCTGGGCGGAATGACATAGGAGGACACTTTCAAATGAATTAAACATCATGAAATAAAACAACAGATAACAAAAATAGGATACAAAAAGTAGTCCTTAAATGCAATGCATTTTATTTAAAGCAAGAATTTGACCTTAATTCGATCTGTAGGTATTTATTAGTATACTTCATTACTCCTTCACCTCTGTGGCGTCATCAACTAGATTGCTGAACCAACTTGGTTCAAACAATTGATCTCCGACAGATGTACTATGGTTACGGGAAACAGTCATCACTACATCGTTAATTTACCCAAAGATACATCTTACTATGATGGTTAACCAGCGAGTCACGTCGTTGTTCGGGAAACACACACCAGGAAGAATATGCACCATATACTTCAACATTATGTGACTGTATTTGCAAGGTTTGACTTACACTAAAAATGAAAAACAACTCGATGAACATGGCACCAAAAGGCAGAATTCCAGCCATTAGGATGCTAAAGGAAGAGAACAGATAAAATCACATTAGCATTGATATCAGAGTCTGACGATGTCACGTCACAGAAAACATGAAAAGTGTCACATACCCGACAAACTTGTTCATGTACCAGCGCTGTTCAGGGACCTGCCGGGGGATCTGATTGGTGCGAACCGGATTGTCATATGGCTGTTTCCGGAAACCGAAATAGTAGCCCAGATATACAAGAGGCATAGAAATACCAAACCACATGCACAACAGTGCCAGCATTGTAGTAAAGGGAACCTGTAAGTTGAAAAAGTACAGCAATAAGTACCTGCGAAAACGTACACATTTTTTTTAACATGTTTGTAACAGCTATGGGGTTGTTCATGTGACTTCCTGTCTGAAAAAATACTTACAGCACCAGAAGAGTGCTCTCCCCAGATAAAACAGTTCAACACAAAACAAATGCTGATGACGGCAGCCGGGTACAGCATCGCAGTCTACAGGGATCAGACAAAACACAGTTTTTCACCAGACACTTTAACCCTGAGCGAAATGTAACAAAAATATTATGATCACCAGGTTAAAACATCTGTTTTTAAGTTTTTACTCACACAGAAAGCTCCTTTCTTCCATCTGTGGCCTTTAAGAGTACGGTACAGTCGACCCGCAAAGTATCCTCCAAATACACTGCACAACAAAACAAAGATTGAAAATGGCCCTGTTCTAAGATGCAAAAGCTGATATTTGTTAAGCTGATTTTTTTATTTGTTTACCCCATGAACATGAAAAGGAAGCATGATGTCGTCATCAGAGCTCCTCGACTGGATGGAGACAACATACCCAGCATAGCCACAACTACAAAACACACGTGTAGAAAATGAGCATGAAGGCAAAATATGCTTCACAATAATGCAAAGTCCGAAATCTGTTCTGAATTTCCTAGACTGAAGGTCTGGTGCAATACTCACAGATCACAATAAGAATCATGCAGAAGAGCTGGATACCAGAGCCCAGCAGAGAGCTAAGAATCATGGGATACTGAGGAGGTCGGAACACGTCACCATGAACGTTCTTCCAGCCAGATTCCTCCATTGTGTCCTCCTATAAAAAAAGTGAGAGTGTTCTAAGATAACAATCACACAGGTGATATCAGAATCTTACAAGAGATCAACCTGAAAGATCTTACAATGTCGTCTTCTCTGTTGTAATTGGCAATATCTTTCCTCAGAGTTCTGATGATGATCATACTCAAGATACCTGCAGAAAAACCCATTCTTAGTACTCTCGAAACACCAATGCAAGTGAATAACCTTCAGATCACAAAGAGGGAAAATGAGTCACACCTGAAAGAAAGAACACCACGACTACAGAGTTGACGATGGAGAACCAATGAATCTGCACATCGCTCATGGTAAGATACGTGTCCCAGCGAGATGCCCATTTCACCTCACTTTCCTGCGCAATGGAAGAGTGCAGGTATTTATAAAGCCAAACACGTGAATCACAAACAGATGTTATGAAGGTGTGTGTCTCACCTCCCAGCGCACGGAGTATGTAAAGAGGATGCTGTTCTCTTTGGTTGGGTCGATCTCCTGAGGGACGGGGGCTATGGTTTCCGGTAATGTACATGCATGTTGTTCGTCTGCTTTTATATCTAGAAGGAAAAAGGATTGAAATAGACAGAATGATGTCAAGTTTGTGTTTTATAAGCAAAACAAAGTATGTGAGAGTGACAGAAGAAAAAATCCAACTGGGATTTAAAATAAACAGAATTCAAGGCCATGAGTGACTTTTAGAGAACGAATATTTTGCTTTGAAATTTGATTTGAGTAATTCTTGTTTTAAGATGTATCTATTTAATATTCTGGAAACGTCCGATGTAATCACATAAAGGAACAGTTCACCCCAAACTGAAAATGTTCTCACTTTTTATTGTTGGGTTGGGTAAACTATTCGTTTAATAGAATATGCATATTCCCACAAAAGATTTTAAAACTGTAAAATTGCAGAGACCTACCATCTAATTTGACACTCTTCGGCATCACTTCAAACCGTACAACTCGGTAATTGTGCTCCTCATTTTCCTCCACTTTCTCTTTGTGGTAGTACAGGATGAATGACAGGTGGTTGTGTAGATAGAACTGCATGGGAAAACACATAAATTCAAAATCAACAATAACTATACTGACACCAAACTACCCAAAAGCAACTTCAGAATCAGAATATTTGAACTTTGTCTACCACATTAAACAGGCATAAAAAATACACCGATTTCAGCACCTTGTTGTTTTCAGTGAAGCCGAGCCTGTAGCCGTGCTCGAACTGAACGTCCTTCCTCTGTTCCTCATCCGTTCCTTCATCTTTGTTTGTGTAAAGCTCCAGGCGAGTGGCCACAGGAAGATTATCTGCAATGCTGTATGTAAATGCATGCGCTTGTTAAAACACTACTGACAGCAGGCCGACTCAAAAGTTCAACAATATATACATATGTGATGATTGCTTTAGTAGATGATCATTCAAAAAATAATTGTAAAAACTCAGACAGGAACTCACAGGTGAATGTAATATTCTTCTTGGATGCGCTCGGCTAGGAGCTTGCTCTCCTCCACACTGAGTTTGACGGGATCTTCTGGCTTTTTACACAACACCTCACACTTCTTGTTCTGGTTCATGAGAACCGTGTACAGCGTGTTGACGATACGATCCCCACGCAAAACCTCGCCTGGTCACCATGAGAGTAAGAAGCGTGCCATTTAAGGTCAATTTCCATACAGCTAGCTTGTAGTATGCTTACAATTCCACACTTTACAATATACATTAAACAGTCCCAGAACTTACCAAGATTTTCTGCTTTGTAGACAACATTATCAGGCTTACAGAAGGGAAGTGAATAGTATTCATAGGGCAGCTGGGTTCTAGAGCTGGTCAGTTTCACAGCCTAGTCATTTAAAATAGGCAAATGAGATAAATAAAACAACAATTTAATCTAGAAATTCCTCTATAGATTAGTGGAAGAATTTATGGAAAAAATGATGTGTAACTAACTAATGTCTAAGGAAAACAACTGCTTAATACATGAGAGAAGCTCAAATTGTCCAAGAAAAAAAGTGGGACCAGTTGCCACAGTTTATAAGAAATGTCATTTTCGTTGTTTTTAAAAACCTCAGATACATACATTTATGTATATTCCAGAAAAACATTCACCCATATAAATATTCCTTTTTCGTATATTTTAACAACAATATTAGCATCGCTCGTGTTATAAATGTGTGTGAGGTATATGACAAATATTACCCAACTATGATTGCAATAAAGTAAACATCTCAACAATTAATTTACGTACATTTGTATGACTGTGCAAGACCTGCAAACATTGACTGAGTAACATGACAGAACATCAAACATCTTGAATGCCTTTAAGAAAAAGCCAACCCTTTTTTGAACACTCACTTTTATAAAGCCTCACCTTTATTTCAACAGGGCTGTTCTGGTGGAAATTCATAGGTGCAACCCCTGGTACATAAAATGGAGTTGCAGAAGGCAGCATGGACACCAGTAGCAGTGTCCACATCTCCTACAAAAAAACAAATGTAACATGACCTTAGTTATCAAACAAATGTTTGACATCACCAACCAACAAGATTACATCATACAAAAAATACTCGATGTGCAGGACTCGACCGTATGGGCAGCCTGTCTGAGGTATGGGCTAGCTTTTGGACCTGTCACCTACAAATTAATAACTTTAAACTAAAAACCCATGATCTGGCACTGAAAATCTAAGCCAAAGAAATTCTGGCTATTGAAAAGAACTTTCTTGATTACAAAACGTAAATCAATAAATCAGGAAATGATTAACCCATAAACCACTTCTGTAGGCAGAACAGGACATATATGTAAACTTAGTTCAAAAGATACGCATAAAAGCAGTGACTTTCATTACCTATAATGACGTGGGCAGCACACTGGCGTTTCATATTTAGCCGAACTTCATCCACCACTCACTAGTGTCAATGCCAACAAGCACAACTTTCCCAACCGGCGAAATCCACACATATTAACAAATCGATAGTATATTGGGGATTTTACCGACGAATTGATCACTTTCATCATCGTCTCTGCTTGGATTACGAGTGACGTTAACTGCTTTAACAGCACAAACAGATTAGCATACACCGATATGGTCTCTCAACAGTGCCTAACCATCGATGTGGTGTGGTTTACCTCGTAACAAGTCGTGAATGCTAATGTAACGGTAACTGTCAACCCCCGGTATTACATTTACTGCTACATTGGAACATAAACACGTAGCAAACAATCGATGATTAGCTGTCTGCTCCCTGTTTAGGCTAACCGGTTGTTTTTAACTACCACTCAATGTTCTGAAGAAAGTAAGCATATCAAAAGGTACATTCACGTAGGACACAGTTAAACACAGTGGGATAATTGAAACCACCTTTACCGTTAAAGACTAAAACTTTATGCGAAATAGAGAAACAATAGAGGGTTTAGCATTGGCACTCACCCTCGCCGCCGCCATCTTGAATACACGTGTCATTGTAGACGTCACAGGAAGACTCTCAAGGTGTCAACGCGGAACCGTCGTTTCACTTTCAATGCTCATGGGATTTTTAGAGATTTTGGTACTTGATGTTGTATTATTCATTTACTGGTCTATTAAAATATATATATTTAAAATGTATACATCATTGCTCACGAGCTCTTACTAAATGCACACATGAACTAGTAAGCCAAATTCATTAGCTATAATCGACTAGTTTTTCCCACTAAATTTTAAGATTTATGGTTATGGGCAGTGGGCTGGTTTAAACTTTATCACATGTTTCGTTGGAAATTAACTGGAAGAAATCATGGCATGGTTGAGAGACAGGAATAAAGCCATCAAAATTTGATTGCAGTAAGTTACAAAACTTTTTATTGTTATTGCACGAAATCCAATCAAATATCAACGAGTCAATAAGAATATGTAAAGGCAAGTATCATATAGGCAAACAGCAATATCAAATATAGTTGAAAATCTAAAAAAGCAAACAAGTTTACGCCTACAAATACCTAAAATTACAATTTTAAAGGCCTTTCTAATAAACCTTCTGGACACATATTTAATTTATTTCTTTTTTTAAAGAAAATAATTATCTGGAGAAGTTGGAGAATGTTGATGATTTCACAGAACAAAAGCATTGATACACATTTCAATGAAATTGTGACTTCATTCCCGATTAATGGGAAACCTAATGTAGGTTGAAGTTTTCAAATCCATTTTAATGCTTATTTTACTTTATTTCACACACAGCATCAGCCTTCACAAATCATAAAAGTTTTTAAGAAGACAATATCACTATAGGTTTTGTATAAACAATAGAAATGTAGCATATGCTGTGCAACACTCACTGTAAGGCAAAATATTCTACCTGATAGGAGTAAAACTGCTTTGAATAGATGTACTAAAAAGTTACTTTAATGATCATTTAAATAACACAATCAGTAGAAATCACTACATATATAAAGTCATTGTGATGGCATAGATATATCTGCAAGCTTCTGGTTCTAGGCATACACATCTTTAGGTTTGTGTGTATTAAGGCTGCTGCTGATATTGGCTCTCAGTGGCAGTATAAAAGTCCTCCAGTACGCTCTGCAGGTACTCAAAGGTGGGTCTGTCTTCTGGCTTGTTCTTCCAGCATTCCAGCATGATGTCATAGAGCTCTTGAGGGCAGGACTCCAGACGCTGCATTCGATAACCTCTCTCTAGAGCTCGGATCACCTCTGGGTTCGTCATACCTAAACATACATGTAAAAATAAGTCAGTTTCTCAGTTTACAAACTCAGTTTACAGCAAAAATACGTTAAAAAAAGTAAAATAGTAGTTTATTTAAAAAATAAACTTTCTAGGTTATTCACACCGCACAGTCCACTCACCTGGATATGGCGTGCGACCATAGCTGATGATTTCATTCAACAGAATGCCCAAAGACCACACGTCTGATTTGATGGTAAAGGACCCATAGTTGATAGCCTCTGGAGCGGTCCACTTAATGGGGAACTTTGCACCTTTGGTCACAAAAAAAACATTTTATTTTGAACAAACGTTTCGCTGACAATACTACATTCGTATATGAATTAATGTGGTGTGCTTTTTCACAATCTAACCTTCTCTGGCAGTGTATTCGTTGTCTTCTATGATACGGGCGAGACCAAAGTCGGCTATCTTACACACTAAACTCTTATTGACCAGTATGTTGGCAGCACGAAGGTCTCGGTGAATATAGTTCTTCTGCTCAATGTAAGCCATGCCTTCTGCTATCTGTGGTTTGGGGGAGGAGAGAGAAGTAGATTCAAATTGTTTTGTTTTGCAAACAGTTCAGAGGTGGTAAAAGAATCGCGTCTGCGTTCTGTACTCTCTTAGGATGTTTAATGGTGTACATTTAATGGTGTACACAGTTTTCTGTCACTGAGTGCAAATGAACATAAGGTTGGTAACCAGCGGTCGAATGATGAAACATGAGTCAATGTGTGTGGATCCCCTTATCAGTCAGTTCACTTGTCTTATTAAATTCACTTCCTCTTTTAAATTCAGTGTCACACATATTTTTGCAACGCCACGTCTTTAAAAAAACGTCTATCTGAAACAAACACCAATGACAATCATGTTACATTATTTCAACCACATTATTTATCAATTCAAGAAACGTTTTTGCTTATTTAACATAACTTTCATTTCAAGAACTTTTGATCTTGAAAGGCAACATCTGGTTCTGAACCAAACGCTTAAGCTGTTTTATCGTCTGGTTGCGCAATATAAAAGTACAAACTGATATTATCATCTTTGATTCACCCACAGCAAAGAACAAAAGTATAGATTACCATGTTAATGCTAAACTCCACACACACTTATAGACAAATATTGCTGCCTGTCAGTTATCACATTTGCATATTAAAATACAGCATTTACAAGGACAAACCTGTCTTCCAAGGGAAAATATGACTCTATATGAGGGTGTGACAGTCCTCTGTTAACGGAACAAACGGGTCTGTCTCACCTGTGCTGAGAAGTCGATCAGTTTCGGCAACCGGACTCGATTTCCTTCGTCGCTTTTAAGGAAGTCCAGTAAACTACCTGGTAGAGTACAGATTGTGAAGAAATATTTCTATAACCATATTGCTTTTGTGCATAATAGAGTCAAACGCACCCTTCTCCATGAACTCTGTAATGATGTAAATGGGCTCCTCTTTGGTCACCACGGCATTGAGACGGACCAGTTTGTCGTGCTGGAGGCTTTTCATTAAATTAGCTTCCATTAGAAAAGCTTCCACGGACATAGTCCCAGGTTTCATAGTCTTCACGGCTACTTTTGTGTGCTTGTTGTACGTGGCTAAAAGATAATGAAGACAATTTTTTCAGTATTCTTTATTTTTTACTTTACTTTTTATTGCATTGCTCTAGCAAAATCTTGTAAAAACAATAGAAACCCAATACAAACCATCACAGAAATTCTAATGGTTCCATTAAAATACCATTATGAACCATTAGCTTTTCCATTATAAAATACTATTTTTGTAGTATGTTTTGAGCATTATTCCAAAATGATTATTTCACCTGATTTAACCAATAGAATCCATCACTTACCAGTAGACACCATCCAATAAAACCAATACAATTCCCATTATAACCATTACATCTATTGTGTTTTGAGCAGGGTTCTATTGTGTTTTAGTGTTCAGACTTGTATATCACTCTTGACAGAATGTGAAACCTTGTGTCAATCTCATAATTTTATCAAACATCACAAAAGTCTTACCAAGCCAGACCTCTCCGAACTGACCGGCTCCCAAACGTTTATCTAGTTTGAGAGACTCACGTGGGATCTCCCAGGCATCTTTCTCCCAAGGTTTCTGAGGTTTGGGACTCAGACAGGGACTGGTGAGACTCTGACATAACCCATCGTTCTGTTCTGTAGACACAGACAAATAATCAAATGAATCTAATGAATATCCATTTCTTTTGGTTTCTTAGTACGTAAAGAACAAATGTATACGACTATAATAGAGTCTGTTTGAGTTGAGCATACTTTTTTAGAATTAACGGTAGAATTTGCCCTTACTCTTGTAATGGCTGACAAGATCCTGAAGGGTGTTGAAGGTGATGCGTGGCGAGATATAGAAACCGCCGTTATCTAGCGTGCGGATCTTATAATGCTTCACTGTGTCTCCGGATTGTGCGTCGCAGTCCCTGACAGACAGCGAATAGCTTCCTGATGGGAGGGGTTAGAGACGACATCATTAGACGCAGATAAAGATCAAGTAGGTCTGCAGCCAAAGCAAATAAATGTGATGACTGATATAAGAACAGTAGATACCACTAGATTGAATTCTGAGTGTATAAAACATTGAAACATTGACTGAACGGGACGTACCCTGGGTGGTCTCACTGTCTCTGATCATGAAGGATCCTATTTTATTACCGGAGGCCAGCAGCTGTCTCTCTGCGTCCTTTCTACTGACTCCTTTAAAAAACCAGCTGAAGACACATTCGTAAACATTCGAATGGGTTAATTTCATAAAGCAGTACTGGCTGTGGTTGTGAAACCCTTATATTGAAAGCATTATAACACAATAATATTGACTTACTCTTCGGCTTCCAGGGTATCCTTTGCAACATAGTTACTGGGGATAAAACCCTCCTGACCACTGCTGAGAGAAGCTGCTTTCCACCATTCACCAGACCTATAAATCCATCGATTAGTCAGGAGTGTATATTGTATATCTTTAAATAAACAAGAGCCCCCATACTTACTCCTGCAAGATTTTGAGTCTGTCACCCTTCTTGAAGCCCAAATCACCTTCATGCATAGCTTCATAGTCATACAGGGCAATGGAAATGTTCTCTGGACCTAAGGGCAACAGAGATGCTGTCATAAAAAAGTTGAAAATGAACAAAGGTGCGATCGCACATTTATAAAACCTGCGCATGAAATGGAAACTTGTGTCACGCCTCGTGATATTAACATTTCACACTTTTTTTGCTAATACTAACCTACAAACAAGCTAGAAGTGAGGCTCACAAGTCTCCTAGAGTGCGATATGGTTTTAGATGAAAGTATTTACATTTAAGGGACTTGAAAAGTGCATTAAAATTCCTATAAATTTGATCAACTCATATGTTTCCTAGAAATTGTTCCAAACCTGCATGAATTTCGTTGTTATGTTGCCCAAAATATATTTTAGGGAATGTTGGAAATTATGGGGCACCATCGACTACCATTTTTTTCTTACTAGTCCATAGTGCCCCAGATCAGTTTGGTGTTACAAACATTCTTCCAAATATTGTTTTTTGTGTATGTTCAGCAGAACAACAGATTACTTACAGGCTTGGAATAACTTGTGGGTGTGTAAATAATGACAGAATTTCATTTTTGCCTGAACTATCCCTTTACAAGTTGAATGTGTTTCAGATATTGTTATACATGGAAAGATGATCCATATTCTTTAACTAAATTGAAATTGTTATTTGGTAAGACCGTGCTGTGTATGCCAAGGTCAATTTGTATGTTTTAATGTAACTTACCGTCTGTACCCGTGTTAGTTCTGTTCTGCAAAAAAAAGAGAGAAAGAGGTGCAAAGTTTAATATTGAGCTTTTATTTGAAATTGACCAGACAGCGGGCCAGACTTCTCAGTTCTCTTTTCTGAGCGGAAAAACACTGAGCCAGCCAGGAAACTAAGTAGAAGATATTCATTTACATATCACTTTTTGTGTGGTTAATTATTTTGTAAATTGGGCCATTATAAACCAGAAACAAAAATGATTTGTATTAAATATATAAGGGGAATGCTAACAACCCGTGGAGTCATGGTGAGACAAAAACATTGAAATTTCTATCATAAGTCGTTACGTTTACTATTATTTGCCGTGAAGTTATTCTTGGATTTGTGCACTGCAAGCCTTCATCACCGAAGAAAATTTAGTGTGCGTGCAATCACACGTAGAGCATAAAGAAACCACACAGAACATTTAAGTCAATAAATTTACTTGGTGGGAATACTATTTTAAATCGATTGTGTCTTTTAAAGGTCCAATGTGTAATTTTTTGACGGATCCATTGACAGAATTGCAATTTAATATACATTTGTTTCAGCCACTGTAGGGCTTTGAAAGGGAGGTGTGGAGTGAGCCGTTGGTTGCAATTCACAACTTAACGGCTATGCTGCTAAATTTTATACATTGGACTTTAAAATGTTGTGTAGGTTTAGAAATACTGCCTCAACACAGTCTCTTCGAAAAGCAGAACTATACTAGGTCACAAAATCTGCTGAAACAAGGTAGACATACTGATGACCTGGTTAATCTCAATTTGTTCTTGAAAATCTCATGGTTTCTACTCACTGATTTGGAGCCTGTTGTGGGGTCGGGGACATAATGTGTGGATGGGTTGTGGCCGTCTTCATTGCCTACTGTCTTGCCAATGGGATCCTGATCTGGCTTGGACCCCACACAGCCCATGGTGAACCCTGAGAGCATAAATATCCGCAAAGGTCACGCTTTTTCAATTTCCTTTTTGTTGCATTTAGAAACAGCACACCTCTTTCAAAACAGAAAATAATATGCAAAGCAAAAGTTGCTCTGACTTCCCTTAAACAATGCCTAGGTCTGTTGCTTAAAATATTACAGCATGAACAGACTGTGGAAATGTGTTTCTGTAAATGAGGTGGTTTTATACAGTATTTATTATTATTATTATAAGAAAATCATCAAAGTAGGATGTAAGACGGATCAGAATTCTGCACAAACTTTTTTAAGATATCAAACACACCCAATCTTACGAGGCATGCTTAAATGAAGAGGACCGATAAATGTAAGGAAAAAAGAGCTAAATGGTTTCTTGCTTGACTTCCACATTTGTAGGCTTTAGCTTTTAGTTTCTCACTCGCCTGTGGTTTTGGCATTAACTTGCTCACACATGCATATGCGGAACTGCTCAATGGAAACTGTGGTTGTAGGAGGCCTAATGTTCAAAGCTGATTCAAATGAGCTGGCCCTAACACCTCCAAACGTGCAACATGCCATTTCACATGCCAAAATGCACAGAACTGCCTTTACCTACTTAAACCCATTGTACAAAATGAACAGTATCTATAAAAATAATACAATGCGGTTGACTACTGTAGGAGACGAAACTACTGTACATGTTGTGTATTGCTGTTGCCTAGATCTACACATCTCTTTTGGTGTTGATCATTTACTCATGCACTCTCTGATTGGGTATACGTATCCCTACCCAAAACCCAATCCAAAATACAATTACAGTCCTGACGATAACCTGGATAAGCTGTTTCGGTCTAACATTCTTCAATTCAATTTAACGTTGATTTCAATGAAGACCATATGTAATTGAAGAACTGCTTCAGTACAAGCAATAAGCTTTAAGACATATTTCTATGACACATGAAAAGAATTAATAAACGAATAACTCATGCAATATTATGTGTTACTTCAAGTTGTTTTGCTTTTAAACACGTAATGCCTTAAGCGTCACTGACATAATTATAAGTTCTGTTTCTTCAGGATTTTGGCAGTTTCAACCTTTCAACTAGATGCCTCTTTGATCTCTAGTACATTTTCTTCTTCCGACTCAGGAGTAGATAACAGATTTTACCCTGAGGAGATGCCTCAAATTTGCCTTTTGACAGTGTCGCCTATCCCAACCATAGACTGTTTTGTCCCATAGACCACAGACAAGCCACCATCACCTTTTCCAGGTGTACAGAAAGGGAGAAACATGGCCCCTTCCATTTCTCCAAACTGATGCACACATGAAGTCTATAGTCTGTTTTGTAAAAATGTGAAAACAATGTATTCCTTATGATACTAAAATTGACAGCATGATCCTATTTTGCCCCTATACAAACAGAAAGAGAACTATGAGGTGACTTATAGTGATCTGCATCTGGTGTCATTTCACATGAGGAGAAGAGCACTTAAAGGGGGAAGCACAATATTAAAATGTGATCCCGTAATTGCCATGTTCTGTAAAACTATCTGCGGAAGTACACATCAGTGTACATAACCTAAAAAATTCTTAGGCAAAACTATCTGCGGAAGTACACATCAGTGTACATAACCTAAAAACTTCTTCACATTTCAAAGTGATGTGGGTTCCTCAAACACAGGTGACAAAAATAGCATTACATCTATCACAGTTACTGCGTCATGAAAAAGGCAAGTAAAAAACAGAAACTTATTTCATGACGAAACTCTCAACATCTTAAAATTTTTACATGACAAGTGCAAATGAAATAGAAATGAAAACACCGAGAATCACCAAACGAACCACAAAGCATTTAAAAAAGACAAATATTGAAATTATTTTTAATAGCTTTATTAGTGAAGTAAACCTTTTATAACCAAACTTGGACAGTTTTATATTAAGTTCAGTCGAAAACTGCCATTCATCATAACAGAAATGTATTCAGAAATGTCTATATAAGTCTAAAAAACAAAGAATATAAGTATGTCTTTAAAGCGAACTTACCACTTCGATTTTAATCCACTATAAAACTATATGTCTTTATTTACAAAATCCTGGCAATGTTCAAAGAAGGAGAAAATATTTTGAGCCGCTTCACACCGGTTCCTCCATCACAGTGACGGCTTTGCGTCTCGGTTAGCTTGGCTGTTGTACTACTGAAGCGCTCTTACTGCCCAAGAGGAAGTTGAAGGCTGTGTTTAAAAAAACAAATGAACTGCCTACTAAGACAACATTTTTTTTTCATAGCGGTCTCTCTCTCTCTCTCTCTCTCTCTCTCTTTCTCTCTCTCAAACACACACGCGGAACATACTGTGGCCAAAAAATGTTACAAATGCCCGTGACGTCCGCACGCATTTGTCATGACAGCTCAGTAAGTATTAGAACACAGCCAAAAACAAAATCATGTCAAAGTCATGAAAATTTCACCCAATATCTCCCCTAATGACTCTTCATACAAAAATATTGAATTGGGGATTTTTGTGTGTGCAATTATTGCAAAAAGTTGTTTAAGCAACATTCTGTGAAGGCCGTGAAAAAGACACCATCAGCATTCTTCATATAATTCACGTTAGAAACGAAAATACACAAATAAATGAATAAAACATTATAATAATGAGAAAGCCGATAACGATGGCAGATTATTTAGACAAGATTCGCTTGAAAACAGATTAAGCGACACATCTGTGTGTTTATTAGACCAAATCGTAAATAGAGGCAGTCCCGTATTAGAAATACACACACACTGTTTGGTCTATGTGAACCTTACGTAAGAACTTTGAAAAACCTCTAATCCCTTATCAGATTAAACACCCTTATTTTGAAAGAGATGAATCGCATTAAAAGATGAATAGATGAACCCACCCCATCCCCTGCATGTCACTACAGGTTGAATATCCATATTTATTACATTCCCATGAGTTTACAGGGGAAACTGGACATATTATTATTCATAATGCAAAAAAGGGAATATTTGCCTCACATTTCCAAATTCATGCAACTGTTAGCACACAAGCGGAAGTATGTGGACCATTTCTTTAGCTTCTACATCAAAATATGTACAACATTCATTTTCACCATTCAGAGAATTTGAAAATAGAATTGGGTGTAACGCCGTAATCCAGATTTTTATTAAAATGATTATGATAGTTGCTCTTATCATTCAATAATAGTGTGAGTATGGAGGCAATGAATGAGTGTTTTGTGGTGATGAAAGGACAAGTTCTCATGGTGAAATGATTTACATTCTTTCTGTTGCACGGTTTTCTTCCAGTAACTCTCACACCCCACTTTTCCCACATCCTTACAGAAACATAGTTCTACTTCTCTGTCTCTGTCTGGATGTAACCTGCGTCATACTTTAACACAGCGGTCAAGAATGATGGTTTATATATATGTGTGTTTATTGCAATAGTAATTACATTACAAATATTTACTTTCAAAGTTTAAAACACGTTTTTTAATCTTGTTTTAAGATTGCGTTGGGAAGCTTGGCAAACTATAAAAAATACCTAAATTACGTCAGTTTTACATTTTAAAAAGTTGTAGGAATCTACGCGTTCAGATTAACACTGTAAATGTATGCATTTAAAACAGTTAGACCCCAAGTGGTGTAAGAGTAGCAACAGAAACTACTATAAGTAGGCCTACGGTATCTTTTCACAGTTTTATCCTTCCGCCTTTTGCACTGTCAAAGCATCTACCGCTGCAAGTGGAAAATTCGCTATTACAAAATATATGCTCGCCAGCTAGAAAAAAAAGCAAAAGGGGAAGCAGAGGGTTTTTTCACATCTACATGCAGCAGGACATGCTTAAACGGTGACAAAAATAGATGCCAGTTATACACAGACGAACGAATAAAAACAAATTGAGCAAGTTTTAAAATGGTAAAAATAATAGAGAGAGCAATTAACAAAACAGTACAACTGAAGTATATAAACAGGTACAATTGTACAAGGTATGTACAATTCCAATTATTCATGGTATAAAAAGAACCGTAATATTTTGTTGATAATTCATTGACAGCCTCTTGAAGAGGAGTAAAGTGAAGATAGCAGTTATTGGCTTCCTGTTTTGGTCCAGCCAAAGATATTCAATGAAGAGTCAAATACAATTTTTTTCAGAGCTGAAATAGCATTCTGAAACATCACTATTTACAGAAAAGGAAGTTTGGTTAGGCCTACTTGATCTAACACAAGATCTAATTTCATTTTGGCTTGAGCGAGGTGCGCTGCCTGCCAGTTCTCTTAACTTTTGCGAAGTTTGCATGTTACTTTATGTCATACACAGCTGTTTGTAATTGACAGATGCTCAAGCAGTTTAGTAACACTTTTTGTTCTACATGGCAGATACCGAATGTATCTTTCTTTCTTCTCAGTGGCACAGCTTACCCCACTCCCCCATGCAGTATGAATTCTGTATGATAAATGAGCTTTATGTGACAAAGTTGTGGAGACTCTTGAAAATAAAGGTTGTTCACAGCAACGCCATATATAACATCCATTTTTGGTTCCAAAGAATAGTCAAAAGTTCTTTAAAGAAGCTTCTCTTTTTTACCTTTTATAATCCGAAGAACCTTTTTTTGCCACAAGGTTCTTCAGATGTTAATGGTTCTTTATGGAACCATTTCGACCAAAAAGTTCGTTCTATGGCATCGTGAACTGAAGCACCTTCATTTTTGAGAGTGTACTGTTGGTGTTATGGAAAGAGTGAAGAGATTTTGTCAGAGATTTTGGGGGTTGAACTTGACAGCCATTGGACAAAACGGCTGGCTGGAAAACAATCAACTTGACCTTGGTATACTCCCTGCAAAAAAATAAAAGTATTACACGTAAGTATATAATATAGAAGCACACAAACAACATATAGAAGCAAGCACGCAAACACACGCACGTACGCACACAAACACACACACATATATAGACAGACCTTCATGTTTGCTCCAGTTCTGCATGGTTTCCTGGGGTTCCTCGCCTCAATCGTAATTTCTTCTCCTTTAGTGGCCGCTGGGAAGGAGCTACACCAGTGCAACAAAAGACTTAAAAACGTTAATTTCAGAGTAGTTAACAAGGTATAGTGTTAAAAATAATGAGGCTCTCTCACCGTTAGTATCCTGGCCTGGTCTTTTTCTGCTTGTTTCATGGTCGTTTTTCTCCTTCTCCTCCTGCTCTACCAGTTTGCTCACAGGATCAATGATTTTTCCAATCTAGCATTTGGATAACACAACGAAACAGAAGTTACAACTTATCTCACAACATCTGAGATTAGTTAGTTAAACCATACAGGATCTTTTACCTGTCCTCCAGATTTAAGCGGCTCCACAAGCACAACTGGAAGGCAAAAGAGACTTTTAGCGCATTTGCCACAAATAGTACTGCATAGCCCAATTACAACAGAGTTAATAAGGCAAGACTTCACCTGGTTGGAGGGAAATGTGGATTGATGGGATTTTCCTGTTGTCTGAGTTCATAGATGTCTCAGCTGAGGGAGAACTTTCATCTTTGTTTACCTCCTCCTGTTCTTTACATTTGTCGTGTGTTGCTTCTTCCTGTGTAAGATGGGACAAACTATGCTATTGAGCAAGATGAGTTAACCTATCGAAAGCATTTATTTAAAACACAAGGGCAAAACATAATTGATACTTATGGAAAGAAACCTTTCAGAAAGGTGTAAGTTTATAAATATAAAATGCTATTTACCTGTGTATTATGGTCTGTTGTCTGCAGGTCACTTTGAGGACTTGACAGGTATTGAGATGATGATGAAAGTGGAGCTGGTGGTGAGTAAGATGAAGATGATGAAGATGTTTCACTCTGTGTTTTCTCTTGCTCTTTGCTTTTGGAGCGTCCTGACTCAGACAGGTCCAGCGGTGCTTCCTCCTGTTCCTTTCTGAGGTTCTCACCGAATATCCTTCCCTGCTGCTCCATCAGAGCCCTCAACTGGGGCGGTGCTGTAACAGCTTCTCCTCCTGCAACTCTCTTTTCTCTACTGTCAAAATGCTCTGTGAGGCTTCTGCGCGGAGGCCGATCTACCCAAGACCGCAGGCTTCTGGGGCTCGGGGCATGCGAGCGAGACAGGAGGCCGTTGATAGGAGGGATCGGTTTGGGGACACGCAGGATAGGCAGGCCTGCAATTTGGGTCTGGCTTGGGTGAATTGCCATACTGTCAGTAACACCAGAGGCGGCTGATGTTACTGTTACCCAATCCGTGGAATCTGAGAGTGACCATGGGAGGTGACCGGTCTGCATTGGAAGCGGCCGGAAAGGGACAGGGGCATGGATTTGTTGCCGGTTGCTCCATTCCTCGGGGGCAGCAGATGAAAAAACACAATTGCTCTTCAGGAGACCGAGAGCAGATGTAAGTGAAAGAGATAAAGGGCAATGTCTCTGCTCCAACGACTCCACATTGGCAGCTCTATGAGTATATGACGAGAAAATGTAAGTTGTAAGTGTCAAGTGGTTCTATTTGGATTTATATTTATCAGGCTGTCTCACCTTCTTTCTGATCCATACGGCTTGTTGGGCTCCTGACAGAGAAAACACAAACATTTTTAACAACCATGCAAGAAACTATTTTTTACAACAACTATTTTTTTTTAAACGAATGTAAGTATTTCTTACGAATGAAAATGCTTTGGCCCAGCTTTGCATAAGTTTAAGTTTAGACGATTTATCTGTAAAGATAAAAGCATGATTAAAAATGGTTTCATCAGTAAAATTAAATAAGATTAAATGAATATTTAACTATATGTGACCCAGTCTGTGAAAACCCATTTTTTTGGGGTCATTCTTGGGTGATTTATTGTTTTCTACATAAAGTCATCCCACATAATGTAAAGAACCATTTGAAGCTTATGGTTATATTTAGAGTTACACACTTCTATTACTAATAATATTATTCCAAAACAATGTTCAAATATTATTCAAAGTCCAACTTGTTAACTGGCACTTTTTATTTAAAAATGATCAACATTCCATGTATTTTCAGTTTTTTTAATTTACCCAGACTGTCAGTTGGACTGTTTTCGTTCTCATGCTTGACAGTGGCTGCAGGTAAAGTGGTGTCCCCTGGTGGTGGCTGGCTAGACTTTAACCCTGAGGTCAGTTGACTAACTGCAGCCAATGCTGTGTCAGGTGACATCTTGACTTCTGGAGCGATCATGTCCTCTGAAAGACCATTCTGCCGACTGTAAACACAAGAAATATTTATGGGTGAAAACACTTGATGCAGAAACCACTTTTAGGAAAATATTTACTTAATAAACACTTACTTTGTGCGATCCCTCAGGCTCTTTACCTCTTCTTTCAGTTTGTCATTTTCTTTCTTTAGAGAATTAATCTCACTCACTGCAGCAGTGAGTTAACAGGAAATGTCATTAATAGTTATATAACTGTAACCTAGTTAAGTGACATGAGAGTAAAATTTCACAAGGTGACTGACTAGAACATTTCAAATATAGATATGTTAATGGTATCAATATGTATTCTACAGTCTATGTATAGCTCACCCAGGATAGAGATATGCTGTAAACTCTGCAGTTGAGAGTGTTCATACTCCTGCAGTCTTTTTTTAGCCACGTCCTGAGTGACTGTACACCTGTCACACAACCCGGCTCGCAACCTGACAATCAAAAGACACATCAAGTTTGGTCTACGGTGGATGAGATTTAAGATACACACACACACCTGTTCTCCAGCTGTTTGATGTTCTCAGTCAGCATCCGTTGCTGTTCTCTAAGATGCTGGTTCCTGTTGTAAAGTTCCTCCATTCGCTTTGTATCACTACACACACACATAATATTAATAACAGGTTTGAAAACAACTTAACTAAGCTTAACAATCATTTGCTGTTATTTTTATTATTGTAAACAGCAAAATCTGATCTTCAAAACTTACATATTCTTTTTATTTGTGATTTCTACCAATCTTTCCTGACATCCTTGATGGAGAGAGAGAGAGAGATAGAGAGAGATTTTTTATTTAATTAAGGAGTTTCAGTAGCAAGCAAAATGTTTCAGTAAAACTGATGGAACGCTCAAAAAAACTTGAGCTCTATCGAGAACATCATGCCTTTTCACACAGAAAATATTGACCCGTCCTTCAGCTTTTGGAGACAATACCCACATTTTCAGTGACACAAAACAACAGATGTTAAAAAGAAACTCTAGAGGGTTCGATAGCTGAATTTTGGTTGCGTAGCATGTAGTAAATCCTCCTTACGAATATAAGTTATGCAATACTGTACAAAATGATTTTTGGGTTCAACAGAAAAAATAAGTTACCTGGTTGCCTTAAAATGTTGAGATAATTCAACATAATTCAACTCAAATATTAGTTAACTTATTGAATTTAATACAATCTCATTATGTTAACTAAAATTTAATCAAGTTTTATTAAAGAAGTAGCTCCCCTTCAAAAGAAAATATTTCCCAGGTCCACACACCCTGTTTTCATTTTTAATCTGTGTGATTTTCTTTGTTCTGCAAGACACAAAAGAAGTAATTTTGAAAAATGTTTAGGTAACCAAAACCCGTTGGTCCCCATTGACTTCTTTTTTATGGACACAAAACCAATTCAAGTCAATGGGGACCAACGGTTATCTGTTACCAACATTTTTCAAAATATCTTCTTTTGTGTTCTGCAGAAGAAAGTCAGACAAGTTTGAAATGACAAGAGGGCGTGTAAATAATGACAGGATTTTGATTTTGTAGGTGAACTATTCCTTCTCTTAATTTTAAGGCAACCAGGTAACTTATTATTTAAGTTGAACCAACCATTTTTTACTCTGAAGAGTAAAAAATAAAGTCTTTTATTTCTAAATCATAAGAACTGCTTTGCTAAGCTCATGAACTTCCGGATATGCGCTACCACACAAATCTTGTGGGCGGAGTTAACCCCATTAAAAAAAATACCTTGCGGATAGTAACAAGACGTTCCCTTTCACAGATTTCCACTGTAGTGTAGATGCACATTACATTACAACTCTTGTGTAATTGCTCAAAACAATACTCAATGACTTCTGACAGGCTTCTTACCTTCTAACTCGTGTTCATGGACGTCCCGCAGTTTCTGCAAAAGGTCAGAGAAGCTTTCCACAGCCATGCTACTATTCTTCTACACCTGCCACTTGATTCGTCTTCTTCCTAACCGAAGCACAGTGGGAGAGACAGAATGGAAGGAAAAATGAAAAGACATAAGCCATACACCAATGTTATGGTACAGCAGCTTTTATTCTGCTGTTGCCCATGTTTAACCTGCTACAGTATGAGCCTGAATTTCTGCGCTCATATACAACAAAGCTATCAAAACCATGCCTTGCCATACTGGTTCTGCAAGGTTAGCACCGCAGGCATAACTTTATTTGTGTATTGCACGTGATTGTGTGTGCGCGCGTGAAAGACGGAGAGTATAAAATAAGGAGAGACAACATGGGTTTGTGTGCTAGCACTTAAAACAGGATCAGGAAGTTCATTTCTGACCATTGCAATATGATCTCAATGTCAGGAAGTCAAGTAAGGATAGAAAATCTCACACGGGTCAACTTCTGAATATGATGAAACAAGTTCAGTGACCTGTGTTTTAGAGTCTTGCTTTTTCCTAATACGTGATTGTTAAGACCTGGAACTGCTTGTATGCCGCTATGTATAAGACAAAATGAGGACTTAGTTTGGTTTTTGGCAAACCAACATTCTGAAAAATATTGAACAACGTTTCCATGTACAACAGTTGGAATTTTAACTTTTTCCTGCCAATACAATTAACTCAATTTCCAGGAAGAATGTTTATATGTATTAAAGAGGTAATGTTGGAACATCTGTTTGTAACACTTCATTATTATTAACAGATCAGATATTTGAAGATCTAGGCCGTCTGCAAGAAGAGATATAGCGTGCTGCTGAGGGTGCGGTCTATCTTCCCCCCCATTCAATCTTTTTTGCATTTTGATCTGTGTGATTTTTGCCTGCTGCCGAACTCTCTGTGCGTGTCGGGATATGTTAGCTAACGTTGCAGCGACGAGAGCAAGAGGGAACCTGTCTGCCAGAACAGCAAAATACACTTTCACACATTACACGCACCGTTGTTTAAACGGTTGTTCTGACTTTGCATATGCACTTAACAATCATATGTTTCATTCATAAACATTGTTCATTTACACTTCATAGATTTAGAATACGAGCATATGGATCTGATCTCTGACCTTGACGTCTGGGGTCAGAGTTCAAACATTGTGCTCTCATAGGTTCATTGAGGTCTCATGCTTCAGACCTGCTTGATTTCAGTTATTAAAACACAATCTTTTCAAACTGCTGGACAGACAGACATAGTCTTCAGGCGGGCTTTGGGAATTAGTAAATACATGAGAAAGTATTCATTTGCTGTTGCGCAATTACTTTCAATGATTTTGTTAGGTTTCTGTTTTGAGGCAGTTGATCCTTGTTTTGAATGCTTTATGAGAGCTGTTAAAATCTTGATCGATGACTACATGGTCTTACCACGGGCATGGAAATCAAGTAGAATTGAAGATGGACAAAAGGCCAACAAGGGAGAGAGAGAGGGAGACAGAAGTATGAAGTTGCAAGTAAATACGCATTATTTCAGGATGCACCTCAAGTGGCTGATAGAATTTGTCCTTAAAGATTAATTACTTATTTTTTTAGTTTTGCTTAGAATAATAATCGACGCTAAAACATTGGAAATTTTGAAATATACATTCTCCATATTTCCATAATCAAGAAACAACACAACAGGGAAACAATGCGCATTTAAAACAGCACAGATTGCTGCTGTTGTAACATATAAAAACCATAGACTGTGGAGGTAGATCATAGTATAAAATACTATAAAGAAACAAATATGCCACCACACCCTTGACCTGAAATAGCTTGAATAAAGATCGATGGTGTTTCATCTGCATATGAACAGAACATCAAGCATTAAACCTTAATGACCGAAAGGTCAACACGTCCCACCATACATTCCCATGTAAGAATGATGGGACAGCCACACCAGATCAACAGTTCTGCTGATACCAACGTCAATCAACTCTCACGGTCCAAACTATTGCCTCACTCACCCGTGCCACCTCCTGGAAAGTTGAAGCCCACAGCCGAGAGATGTCAATCACACAACCTGCCACTCACTCTGTCTCTGTGACAAAAAGATTTCCTTCTGAGTTCCTCAAAGAGGCACATCGGATGGGAAAAGATAGGGAACGAAAGAGTGTTTGTACGCCCTGTGCTCCTCTCCTCCTCCTCCTGGCCCAGCACCCCCTCCTTCTCCTCCCTACAAGGAGAACAGGTTTGAGCGGTTTTCTCCCTGTAGCACACAAACACCAGTTCTCCACTGGATAAACCGGTCCTGCTGAAATCCCACTGAACCTGCCCAGCCACAAATAAAAAAATTCTCAGTAGGAAATAGAGAACCTTTAGACACACAAAGCCGCTTTATTTGGCTTTGATTTTCTCCTTCAATCTAAACGAAATAAATTTGTCCATTGTTTTGTACTGACATGGAAATTCATAGCCGTGTGCCTTTTAGATATGTTGTTATCTTTCATGATAACATCGTAAGTATTTTGTTCATTGAACTCTATTAGGATGTCATTACAGTATAGGGATGTCATTTTTATTAGATTTAAAACCATCTTTTTTACATATTATTCTTATATGTTCATTTAAGAGATTCTTTTTTGGACATAAAATAGTGATGACAGAATTATTTAGATCAACCAATTTCCACCTTCCATCAAGTAAAAGGTCGCAAAAACCTCATCATCATGTATACACCATGACACATATATGATAGAAAGGCCTTGTTTATGTTCAGACAGGGCAGAGCTCCAGCAAAAGCTTTTGTCAGAGCCATATAAAAACATGTAATAGATTATGATTAAATGTGTCAGTGGATTAAGTTCCTGATTCTGCAGAACTGGACAAACCAGATTAAACAGCAGTGTCTCCACCCCACTGTGGATAGACACAAGATCTTCTGACTGTTCTGCATTTTACAGTATTAGTCATTTACTGGCTATTGAATATACACTCACCTAAAGGATTATTAGGAACACCATACTTATACTGTGTTTGACCCCCTTTCGCCTTCAGAACTGCCTTAATTCTACATGGCATTGATTCAACAAGGTGCTGAAAGCATTCTTTAGAAATGTTGGCCCATATTGATAGGATAGCATCTTGCAGTTGATGGAGATTTGTGGGATGCACGAAGCTCCCGTTCCACCACATCCCAAAGATGCTCTATTGGGTTGAGATCTGGTGACTGGGGCCATTTTAGTACAGTGAACTCATTGTCATGTTCAAGAAACCAATTTGAAATGATTTGAGCTTTGTGATATGGTGCATTATCCTACTGGAAATAGCCATCAGAGGATGGGTACATGGTGGTCATAAAGGGATGGACATGGTCAGAAACAATGCTCAGGAAGAGGGGCCTAAAGTGTGCCAAGAAAACATCCCCCACACCATTACACCACCACCATAATTGCATTAATGAGAAATTGAACAGGTGTTCCTAATAATCACATAAGGTGAGTGTAAACTAAGGCTTCCACTGCATGTAAAGCTGCGGTGCAGCAATTAATTGAATCAAATTGAAATTAAATAAACACATATCAATTTGAAGATTATAATAAACTAATGAAAAACATAATAGTGCAAATGTGTCTTTATGTAATAGTTAAAGCCCTAATGGACCATATATGGGCCTAAAGGCTAAAAGAGTAAACAACACTTTTTAGAGCATAAATAATGACAGATCTGTAGAAACTAATTTCTCTGGGTTCATGAAGCTAAGCAAAAAATCCAGTATCTAATATGAAGGTTTAGTGATGAGGTTCACTTCTGCTCCACTGGGGGAGTGCTTTACCACTTGTTGCATGACATTGAATTGTGTAGCCTACTTATGCAATAAAACAAATAAAGCCACTAGAGGGAACCACAACACGACGACGAATTATGAAAAAAGGGTTCAAATTAATAATATACTTAAGTTATTTTATTTTATTAAATAATAAAAAAACACACTTAATTATTTATTAATCTATTCATTTAAGCGATCTACTATATAGCAATTGTAGCATATCTCATAGGGTGTGACTTGCCATGAAGTTGTCTTGACTTGTTTGTTCTTTTCCTTTGTTTAAGTAGGAATGTACTAAATGTGTAGTTATCTTTCATTCCTCTTAAAAGGAGATTGCATAGTCCAGTCCAGATGTTTACCTGCATTAATTTAATAAAAGTTGAACTTGGATTGGTTGTTTCTGTCGCGGTACAGTGTGTTGCCGAATTTTTTTAAACATATTGCATATTTTAAGCAGTCGGAAAAATGGAATTTGCAAACATGTAAAAAGTGATTCCAGTAGCCTACATCTATTATCATCTCATAAAATTTACAGGCTTGTAAAAAACAAAAAAAATATGTTTGATAATTACAATGTGTATAATGTGGCTTCTGTAAATAGCACAAACAATTGCTTACATACATATTTTACCCCTGGTATAAACCGTTTGATTAGGCCTATAGATAGTTTGCCAGAAGTTACTTTCCGGTCTGTGTGTTTGGTTATAATATATTTTATTTTATATTTCAGATGTTAATATAAATTCGATTTTTTTTACTATTAAATAAAAACTACTGAACATTTACCGATTCTTCGCAGAGGTCTGTTAAGTTTGGCCGACAAACCGTTTGTTCATGTTGTTGCCGCTGAATCTTTCTTTGTTTTAGTTTAGTGTTTTTTTGGTTTTGAACAAGTTCTGTACATAATCTATTAATTAAAAACATTTAGATTATTAAAATTAGATTATTAAAACATTTAAAATTATTAATTTATATAAATTAATTTACAGTGAATGTTACGCGAAAAATATTGCATGGCTAGACAGTTTATTATTAATAATAAGATTGTAATTGTGTGGGAACACTGGCACGCACGCACCCTTCTAGAGGACTGGGATTCCATTGGATCACTAAGTATCACGATCAATGTCAGGAAAGAGATAAGACTTCAAAGTATAAGACAGATTTACAAGACACAGAGAATCCCCATTTACAAAATACTGCTGCATAAATGTTTATATAATTTAAAAGATGTCTAACACTGTAGTAACACGCCTGGCCCCATAAAACTGTAACTCACATGAAGGACAGTGGGTTTACCTCTGCTTTTCTCTAAAATAGCATGCTATTTTGGTAATAAAATAGAGTTTGTAGATCATTCCAAATGTGTAGTTTATTCACTGCACGACTAGAGGAACATGGAGGGCTTTGATACTTCATTTTTTTTCCAGCCATCCCATCTAAGAATATCAAAAAGCAAAACACACATGCACACAACAAAGCTCACTTTAGGTAAGGCGCTCTGCAGTTTTAAAGTCAGTCAATAGAGGGCACTAAAGATTTTAATTCCATAGTAGTTCACCTGTCAAGAATCAGGCTTCCTTCCTCACATTCCGGTCAAATCTTCGTTGTATTTAGTTAACCAGGCCCACACACATGTATTCATCATAGGCAGCCATAAATGATTTCAAATAAAACTACTTTTGATGAGCTCAATGTGTCCTCAACCCTGATGCTACTGGGATGGAAACCAGGGTCCTCTCTGTTGAACAGGATCGCCAGATCGCTCTGTGTTCCGCTATGGAGCAAAAGAATGCTCATCATTCGTCTGTAGTGGTGCCAGAAATCATGATGGAGCAGTTGGTCAGTGGAGGACCTGATACTGTCCAAGCCCACCCAAAGATTTCAGTTACAGTGACATCAAATGAGAAAGAGAGAGAGCGATACAGAACTAGGGTCTGGAAACAGGGAGCTTTGGTTTCCATTCCCCAAAGAATATTGTAATCTCAACACCGAGATTCAAGTCTAATGATGGAAAATGACCACAGCATAAATAGATATATATATCATTATGTGTGTATTTCAAATGTAAGCCCATATTCTAAATCATAAGAGAGTTTGTTTTGACATGCAATAGATTTAAAATCTTTTAATCTGTCACAAGCTTTGGCACAAGTCGGGTCAGGTGACCTCACTGTTCCAGACTGTCTCTGTTTGCCCTTCAGTCTAAGTGGCAAAAGCTTTTCTTAAGTGTTAAGCGTGGGTGGCTGTATGAATGCGTGTATGTGTGATAAATGTTGCAGCTTGCAATGTATTGGTACCCTAACCTCTTTCTCTAGTTTAAGAGTCACATTCAAGTGGCTACATTAATAAGAGTTACACCTCCTAGACAAACACTGACATGGTGCAAGGTGTAAAGAAAGAGTATGGTGGACACAAGACATGTTAATTGGGAACCTGTGTGCATGTGCACACATACACATTTGTTCCGGCTCTGGGGCGGTGGTGGGAAGCTGGCAGGTCTCTATTTAACAGAACAGGAAGTTCTGTGGCACACAGAGGAAGTTGACGCATACAGAGCACACAAACCCCCCTCTTGATTCCTGTGTCCCACGCTGTGTGTCTGCCTTACACACGACAGACGTATCTGTCCATCTCCTCCCAACAGACCTCCAGACACGTCGTCTTTCTGTAAGCACGTGTGTCTGAAAGAGTATCTTACAGAACGTGAAGGCATTCAAATGTTTGCATGCTTATACGAAGAAATATTATACTCAAAAGTATATTTTCGATTTCTCTTAGGGCAAATGTAATGTTTTACAAGTGAAGGAAATGACGACAAAATGAACTAAATAAGGACTTTTGAGTGAGCTATGGTCATGTTTTGATTCTTTTAATGTGTGTAGATGTGAAATTATAAAAATGTCATAACTAAGAGAAATCAGAGATCATAAATATCTCTTTACTATCTCAATATGTTCCCAGACGTCAATAAGATTAAATGGAAAGTGAAGGGAAACGTTTCAGAAAGTTAATGATATTGAAGATCTCAATAATTCTCGTTCAAGTGAACAATTTGTTTTAGCTGTGAATTCAATGAAACACCTCTACACTCTTCGTGAATTTAAACAATTGTCCCATTTGTTTCTGTTTTTATTTTTCAGCAATTTTAGGAGAAACCTCTGAGAATAAGATGATACTTGAATGAATCACAACCTGAGCTATGAAGATGCGAGATTGAGCGAAAACATTTTCCACAGCTTGTTGCTTTAAAATTTGCTAAAGGTCTTTTTGCTAAATTCTGCTTTTTCATTAAAAGCTTTTGAAATATATTCTACTTGTTCTACGTAGCTTTGAGTGAACTTTAGACATTTTTTTGGAAAAAGTGCTTTGCATTTTACACAATCTGTTTTTACTAAACATATTGCCATTTAAATGAGTAATGAAATGTGTATTTCACTGTAAATCTTGAACCTTAATAAAAAAGACAAAGATAAAAGAGCTGTGGAAAAATGGCAATTTCCATCGTGGACATGAATAATACTTAAACAGGTAATGTGAAACATGCTCAGGTCTCAGTTAGGACATTAAAGAATTGAAAGAGAGGTCCAGAGCTCCGCCCTCATCCATAAAAATAACTGACTGCTCATATCCATCTTCATCTGGACTAATAGGGATGACGAGAGATGGTCTGATGAGCAGAGAAAGCAAGATGGAGACAGAGAGAGAGAGGGAGAGAGGGAGAGAGAGAGAGAGAGAGAGGGAGGGGGAGGGAGGGAATGAGGGCAAGACTCAGATCTGCATCCATCACAGGATTTTTCGGCACTCCTGTTGGAGCAGTAGATGGAGTGGTTAGGGGAGGCTGAGCAGAGGGCAGTGTGTGACCTTTGACCCCGGAACCTCTTCAATATCAACATTATTAGCTTGCAACAAAATGTGTGTGCGTGTATAGATACAGGTTTAGCCTGACTTGTGAGGAGCACATTTTCAACAATGTAAAAAATAAGAGATCCTTCCTAATATAGCTTTAAGAATTGTCTATGTGTTTGTGTTTGAAGCGTTTCGCTGAGGGATGTCTGGGTTCCTCCTGCATTTGAACTCCAGAAACAGGGTGATTTACTCTCAGGCTAAAATCCCCCTCTCTGTACTTACACAATGAGGATTTATACAGATGTCTATGAATATGATTCATCTCTCCCTCTCAGTCAGTCACACAAATGCACGTACACACACACACACACACACACACACACACACACACACAGACACACGCAGACGCGTGATCCTGGGCACATCGTGAGACTAATGATGGGAAATCAACATACATAACACACAAGCATCAGTGAAAGCTCATAAGATTTGATTAGTGCTCAAGAATGTGGACGTCCATATCTCACTCAGCTCACCCTCGTTTGGCCCCATTGGCTGTCAGCACAGCCATTCATCCTCAGCCCAGCCAATAGACGCCAGTGCCAGTGCAGCCCTCAGCCAATCACAGCCCAGGATGCTTTGACAGTGAGAGAGATGCTCATGTGTGTTTATGGTCTGCTGCCTGTATGACAAAACACAGAACCCTTGAGAGAAAAATAAAGCAATTAGCCAATTACACCACGCAGACCTATTAGAAACCAAACATCACAGTGTTTTCCTAGACTTTATAAACAGCGATAAGACGCGAGCTGACAGAGAGACTGTATCACGTCGCAAGCAGTGAGGGAAAAGTGATAGTTATGAGAAGAGCAGATTAGACTTGTTTGTTAGGAGTCTCTCTTTATTTGAGAGAAGACGAATGAATTGAACTCTCAGTAACTCTTGGACTCTTGGGACCGAGATGTGAAAAATTAAGTGAAAACTGGCTCTGGAGAATTGCTGTATCTGGATTATTAATCTAAAACCAATATAGAACACTGTTTATCTTGAGACAGACTGATCCCTTACATCAGTTCACAGAATGCCCTTGAAATGCTTAAAACATACAAAATGTCTTAACAAAATGTGATATTTTTCATGGAAAGAAACCTGATGATTCATGTTGTTCCTTGTTGGCGCTTCACTGGAAACAAGGAAACCTGAGCTTGGTCAACGACGTCATGTGCTTATTATATTCAGTATTCTTAAGGAGATATCGCTCAAGTAGATATGCCTCTATATCAGCATGGCTGTGGTTAGGCCACTACGAGAGCAATGTTGCATTTATATAACATTTTGACAGCACAAGTGTATTGATTAATCAGAACCAACATCAGAGTGTCTTTAAAACCCTCCTGTTTTTAAAGGAAATGGGGAACTACTTTGTTCCACAACGAAATTCGAGCCCACCATAACAATTGAACAAACCTACGTTACTAATTCCAAACCGTCACGTCTTTTTAATTAGCAGTACTGATTCAGTGAAGTTATTAGTGGGAAATAATGAGGCAGGACTGTCAGAAACAGTAAAAGGCAACTCACTGAGAATGCATTATTTCCATTGCATTGCGGGACTATCCATTGTTTTTTAAGGTAAACATGCAAAAATGTGCATGTTTTTCTCATAGACTGTATAAAGGTTATTCTGCACTTTAATCAGTTTAACTTAGTCTTGTAGTGGAGTGATACAAACGTTTAAGTAGTTACCGTGATGTAACTGGTGGAATATGGCATGGCTCTCATGCAACAAGATTGGAAAACCAGAAAGAAATAATTGGTGTCTTATATCACAAACATTTAAAATGAATTAATTTTCAACGGAAGCTGCTGTGGTATACAGTTTTGATATTTCCTGAAAAAAGATACAAAAATACTAGTTTCAACCAAAATAATTAATGCTTTTTCTTGTGTTTGGACAGATTTAACCAGAAAAAATAAAATGATTATATGGAGTAAAAATTGAACAATGTTTTATTTTTTACCCAAATAGAAATACATGGAGAAAACTTATATGATGGTCAATATGTTGATCTCAGAGGAAAAATCTGGAAATTTGCATTGGTTAAACAAACAGAAATAAATATAAAGTGACCATTTCTCACACTTATCCCACTTTGTCACATCCAGACGCACACACACATACACATACACACACACAGGATCATCCTCTCTCTTTCTCTCTCTCACTCTATCTCTCTCCATCTCTCTCACAAACTCACACGCACAAACACACACACACACTAAATAATTAAATAAAAAACTACTTTTACTTACCACTACAAATGACATAACCTGAAACTACAGAACAACTTTTGCTTTTAAAACCACTAAACGGAACCAAATGACAAAAATCACATGACAAGTGGACAAAAATAATGACCTCATATGTCAAAAAAATGATCATTGGATTATAATTTTCAAACACGAATTTAAAAGGGAATTTTGATGTACCTGTCCAATCATGGATTGCAAGGCTGAACCACTCACTGCTCAGCCTCAGATAGCATGAAGATCATGCACTCATTATATTGTATGTTGTAAAAATTGGCCATTACGATAACATATATCCTAAAGAGACTCAATTTGATTCATGTAAAATAAATACTGTATGTCTTGGTCTATGCTTTGCACACTGTACTCATAACAAGTGAACCAATGCTCTCACTACACTTTGTCGCGCCGTCCCTATTCATTTACGACCCTTAAATAATGCTCTTGAGGCGTTTATACAGAGCTCTCTCAGCACTTCCACAAGACTCTCAAAGACCTCTCACAACCAGTAACCATTGCTATAAATCTCACACACAATGAGCTCTTAAGCACAGGGGTGGTCCTCTCTCATTTCTCTGTCCTCTCGTACACTCACTTCTGTGACCGTCTCAAATGTTAACTCACTCCCACAGAGATGTGTGCTTTTCAATTATAAATAAGGTGGTAAACAGGATGCAAAATTTGAATTTAAGAAAGCATATAAAAAAAATACGGTATTTTCAGAAACTTTAGTTGATTTTAATAAAATACCACTTAATGTATTTGTATGTTTTATATTATAATGTAATAAAAATAATCCAAAATTGTATTCTAATTGCTGAAGTTGGAGAATTTTTAATTATAAAAACAGTTTCATTTACATTTTGTTTTTAAAATAAAATGTTGAATAGAAAATGTAACAAAAGAAAAAAAAAAGAATTAAGAATAATTATTTATACATTCAACATTTTGCTATATATCATTTTTATTATTTATGAAAAATATAGTTCTTTTAATAATTAAATTGAACTAATTAAATTCCTTTATTGTGATATTGCATATCTTCAATTCCGTCAGATTTCAATATATTAAATTCCACTTTCTGTCATTCCAAATCACTTCAGTATCCTGGGGAATTGCCAATTCAAATACAGATTCATGAAGCATAAGGAATCCAGTTTTGAATTCTGAATGATGCCTAACCCTGCACTAACTAAAGCACCATCCCTCAAAATCCCTACCTCATCCGTCCCAGAGTCTCCCTTGGCCCTCCAATGGTCTCCACGAGCCTCCGTCCAGGTTCCTGCACCAGAGGAGGAGTCCTGGTGAATGGTTGAGTTGTCCTCTTCTAAAACTCGCCATCCCAGAGAGCCTGATGTCCACTAAAGCCGTTTCAAAACTAATAAACAATTGTCAAGCGAGAGGTAAAGCAGAGAGCTGTACGGCCATTCTAAAAGCACATCAAAGGCTCCGCGCTAAGAGCCATGCAGACGAGAGATGTGGATGACCTCTCCAATGCGCACACGCACATACACAAATCACATATGCACCTCACAAATATCACACGCATACGTAGTAGACACATGGATGAAGGTATTTCAAAATAACGGACGGAACGGTGACATATAAATGGAGCTGAAGTCGCTATAAGTCACTAGATGGAGGGAATGACAAATAGTATGGTGCCGGATGATTCTGGTCACTGTAAACAGAAAGCCGGGGGTGAAAAATCTGACTCGTGGCCTGGAATGAACAGATGAGGAGCAAATTTGGAAAAAAGGATACGACAGGGCAGGATGAGATAGGGATGCAACGGGAAAGGACGGTGCAAGACAGGATAAGATACTTAAAACTATAAGTATCAGTTTTTATTGATGTAAAAGTGTCTTTACAAGGATGGCATCAATCAAAACACATTTCCGAACCTTACACTCATTGCTGACACAAATACAAATATACACACCCCATCCAGCCGCTAATTTTGGCCAGATCCGGGTGCTGGTCAGCGGAGGAGCCAGGCTGGCTGAGCCCTAGAAAGAGGGAGCCAGATCTTATGTTTGTGTGTGTGTAGGGGGAGGAGATAAGTAAACTTCACAGCCCATGACATAAATCACATCAAGACATGACAGTAGGACACTGAGCAGGACCACTGATAAAACCAGCAGGAGGGAGGGCGAGAGACAGAGGGAGAGAATGGAGAGAAAGTCAGAGAGAAGACACAAGGGTCATGGTAATGGGCAGGGAGGGGCAGTGGGTACAGAGAATGGAAAAAGAAATATAAAGAAAGTCTGAATGTGTTTGTGTAAGTGTGCGTGTGTGATGGAGAGAGAAAGAGGGAGTGAGGGAAGGATGGGAGTGTGTTTTTAGATTCCCAGTCCTCCTGAAGGTGTAGATTATCCAAAGAGCACCAGCTCATTTCCAGGTTCATGAATCCATTCCCCTGATTCAAACAGATGTCCAACTAAATCTTCACTGGCTGAGAGACGATGCCCACCTTAACCCCCCACATGTGTTATGATTCATATTGATCCAAGAAAACTTTAAACAAACTTTACTCTTTTCTCCAATTTTTGCCACTTTGTAACTGAGACAGCAGGTGATGCATCATTTGATATACACGCTAACAAATATCTGTCATTACTGTTCGCACAAATCACAGACTGTTTATGGTTAACCAAGCCACAGTGGGCGACAATTTGACAATATGACTGGATGTTTGTCGTACTTATTAGCTGTTGGCTGAATCACGCTTGACCGTACATGAAGGAACTCTGCGTAAACTATCTGACATCTTTGCTCCATAACCTAACCTCTGTGTTTATTCTAGAGGGCAATTCTGGAGAAAAATAAAACGTCTAACCGTGTACACTGAGCGCTTACTGTTTGTGTATGGCAATGACACATCAATGGCAACTCATCTTTGTGTAGTTTGACATCTGTGGTTTAATTTATGTGCTCATATTTGTGTTAAAAGTGGGCCATAATTTTAATATGTGTGAAAGTAAGGAGTAAACGGAAAGTGGGTGGTTTATGTGTTTTCAGGGTAGATTTGTACTGTTTTGAAACTGGTTTAGTGAGCCTGTGATGGGATGATCACTTGCATAACATTTTGAGATGTGTCTGGTGATTGTATAATACACTGTTTGTGAAGGTTGCCATGTTCCTGTAAAGTATTAAACATGGTATTATCATGTTGCATTTTGGAAAAATCACAGCATTACAATGTCACTATACAGCTGCGGAAAAATTAAGAAACTATTCCAAAGTTCATTTAATCAGTGTTTCTAGATGTGTTCGGGTCATTCCAGTCCAGTGTCTGTTAATTTTCAGCTAAATCAAACCTCAGGAGTGAAATAAAGTCATCCAACAGCAATGTAAGAGACTGACACAAGACAAGACACATGAAAACTGTAATAAAAATCCAGGTTATCTCGTAAAAAATGTTTCCTACATGTACAAATGTTTTATTGCTTAAAAGATTCCAGATTCAAAAGTGAATATAAACTTGTTTTCTTTGCAGTATTTGAGGTCTGAAAATACAGAGCATCTTTTCAGATACTTTGACCGGTTTCAACCTCCAGTTTTCATTTCATACAAATAAATCCAAAAAGAAACAATATTTTAATATGAAGTTTGGGAGAAATATTGATAGTTCACAGAATGAAACAAAAATGATAATTTTATCTAAACAGAGATGATTCTCTGTATAGATAGTAAATTCAGGATAACTTAAAATGGTCTTTAAAATGATCTATACATTTTTTTAGCGGCTCTATATATCCATTTTTATATCGATGTTTTAGAGATGCATAAAAATATCTGCCAATAATTGCATAAAAGCAAATATTCACACTTATTTGCCGATAGTTTTTAACCAGACGATGGTCAGAGCTGACATATACTGTCAATCAAAAGACGACAGGAAAATGCAATTTATTTGTGCTCTGTGTAATATTGTAGGATAATTTTAGTATTTTATTTTATTTTATTTAGTTTTGTTTTTTATTTTACATTTTATCTTATTTCTCATTTTGTCGCCATCATGTGTTAACATGCCAAAAACATTATACTTATGTGTAGACATACAGCTTTCCTGTAGCTCAGTGGTAAGAGCATTGCGTTAACAATGCAAGGTTGTGGGTTCAACCCCAGGTGATTGCAAATACCTATGTATAAATGTATAGGATAATGCGACTTACAGTCTCTTTGGATAAAAGCGTAATATGAAAATGTAGACCCACCTTTATTTCACAATCTGGCATAACATGACACCTCGACAATGCTATCCAACATGACAAAGTGTTTCATTACTATTTGACCGGATGCCAATACAGTTTTACATGCAGTTTCACCCACTAAACCTTGATACATGTAACGCGCCCACAAGCATTATACTTAAAGGACCAATGTCATTGCTCAAGTGACTAACGCTACACACCCTCCAAAAAAAAAGAACACAGACGGTATGTTCACACAAGTACAGGTACACAGTCTCTCCTCTCTCTTATCAGTAATGGGACATTGCTTGTTTTGCGAGTAGGAAAAACTGAGCAGAGCACATTAAAGAAAATAGGAGCGAGTGTGTGCGAGACAGTTTTCCTGGCCAGACTTTTAGTCTTGTCGCTGGAGATAGCAGCTGGAATCATGCTAAGCAAGTCTCCACTGTTTTCCTCCCACTGCTCTGTACTACTTATGTTTTTATACTACCTGACAGCATGATACTGCTTCACGTTATACATGGTCCCTGTCACACACACACACACACACACACACACACATGTTGGGTTTCCATGTTTTCTGGGGACATTCCGTAGATGCATTGGTTTTTATACTGTGCAAACTGTATATCATATTCCCTAATTTCCCATCCCCTAAACCTTACTATCACACAAAACTTTCTACTCTTTTAGATTGTCAAAAAATTCATTTTATATGATTTATAAGCTTATTTCCTCATGGGGACCAACTAATTTTGTCCCCATAGCGCGGGGTTTAACAGGTACACACACACACACACACACACACACACAAAGAAGCATAACAAAATGTTCAATGTAAATTAGTCATTTCTGCTTTGTAGGTCAAGAACCTTAAAAGCTGAAGTTACCCATTGTATAGTAATATTTGGGCTTTAAAGATAAAGTTCACTTCTTAAATTAGAATTTCATCGTTTACTTGCCCTCATGTCATTGCGAACCGGTATGACTTTCTTGTTCTACAGAACGTAAAATATTTTGAAGAATGTTGGTAACAGAACAACATTGACTTTAATTGACTGTATGGACAGAAAAACACTGAGACATTTCTAAAAATATCTTCTTTTGTGTTCCACAGAGGAAAAATTCATAAGGACATGAGGTTGAACAATAACAGTTTTTTATGATGAACTTTCCCTTTAATGTCTTTTAAAGTTTTAATATTACCAGACTAATGTACGGAAATGCCTTGTTTAATTTTATCAAACAGGAGAAAATGTTTGAGAAAGAAACAACATTGTCTCTTAAAGATTCACAGAATAAAAGATGATATTTAGTACTTAGAATTGAATTAAATTGATTTATGAATTGAAAGAAATTTTGAAATATGGTTCATAATCTTAGCCACTCCTAAACCCTTACCTTGAAATAACAAAATCACAGTTTTTATTTTGCAATAAATGACCAACAAAATTGATCAAAAATCTTTATTTTCTATAGAAGAGAATCCCACATGATTATGTGGTAATTCATTTGGATCAAATCCGTAAAATCAAACAAGTAAAATTCTGAAAATGTTCGTGTAAACACATTGCCTGCATTCACATGACAGAGACACACAAACCAACCCACAAAAGTCTAATTCCAACTGAAACAGACGGAAGCAGAAGAGAGAAAACTGAGAAAGAATTAACAGTGAGGAGGAGGAGTGTGTGAATGCGTAATTTGGCCGTAGTGGAACCCGGTCAGTGAAGTCTGCATGCTGTCAGTGTGAGTGCCTTATCTTCCCCAAACATTTACTTAACCCTTTGTCTTACAGGACCCAGCACAATGAGACACAGCTAGAGGAATCCCAGCGGGACTTCAGATGGACAGGCCTGTCACTGATACACAAAGTCAAACTGACTGCAGCCTAATCTCCACACATTCAAATCACATTACAGCAATAACTCCCGTTCTCCAGCCTCACGCTGTCTAAACCCAACTTTCCCAACTCTCATCCTCTCTCATTTCATCTCCTTTCATCTCATCTCCTCTTCTTACTCAGGAACAATAAAGGACAGATGGTATCGCCTCATCCAATCTATACTAGCATCTGAAATATTTTCCACACAATTGTCTTTGAAAGGGCTCTTGTGTTGCGCTATGCAGCATTCGTTTATGTGCTTTAAGGTAACGGAGAGGAGAAGGTAACAGTGAAGTGTGCTGTAAATACCTCTCTGTTATCTGAGCGTGTGTTAAACTCCTGTTTCAGAAGAATGCTGCTGCCGGCCTTTGTCTCTGTGTCCACATCATCAGACCAGGAGGCCATCAGAGAGGAGCTTATCAAACCCCTTACAGTGAGAGAGTGAGGGAGACCATTTTCTTAGGCAGTGAAATATTTTTTCTACTTGCGGTGTGTCAAACGGAGTCACGACCCCTGACAGAGACGTGCCAATTGAACAAAGCAAAATGTAATTTAATATGATTTCAATTCAAAGCACATTTAATGTGCTGTTGATGGAAAATGGCTTGCAACAAGAACGAGTTAAGAGGAGCAAGAAATATTGCCATTTATTTTATGCAAGTACATCAAACTGTGATTACAATTCTACAATTCTGTGAAGTTATTCGGTAACCGAATAACGAACTATCCCTTTAAAGACCACAGTAATCAATGTCTGTGATTAACTCAGAGAAATGATGATTCAGAGAATTCAGAGAATTGCCGGAGCTTGAATATGTAGGAAAGAGAGTGATTTGGTGTCTGTGTTTTAGGGGTAAGGAGGGGGGCATAATGTGAGACAGAGAATGTTGTATTAAAGTACTTCCAGTTCTCTTGACTCCCCCACATGATCAAACAAATCATGATTAAAAATATTTCAAGGTCTTGAGCCACTTCTATAAATCTAGAAGGCTCTCTTGAAAATGCAGTCGGCAGACATTCAAACACCAACACGCACACACTCTCAGACCGCTTCTTTTGGATTTCACCCACCAGAACGTATTTCGTCTTTCTCTCTCCCTCTCTGGCTCTCTAAGTCTGCCTTATTCTTACAGTAAAACAAATAGACTGCATCTATCTGCAAAGTGCAGCGAAGGGTCTTCAACAAGGGTTATCCAAAGTGCATGTTCAGAAGCAAAGAGAAAAAGAGAGAGAGAACAACACAACGAGATGAGAGATTAACTGAACGTAGGAACATGAGACACAGACAGACAAAAAGAAAAAGAAATAGATAGACAGACAGGAAAATGAGGAAATCCTGCAAGGAGACGATGGAGTGGGGAGAGGGGGGAGATAATGAAGGAGAAGGCAAGAGAGAGAAAGAGAGAGAGAGAGATAGAGAGAGATAGAGAGAGAGAGAGAGAGAGAGAGAGCCAGAAAAGAATTCCACATGTGCAGCAGGCCCTTGTCTTTACGACGGCTATGATTATAATTTAGTGCTGCTGTTTCAGGGCTGACATCATCAGAACACCACCAATCAGATGGCATAGAGACTATAAATTAATGAGTGGGCTAGAGTTCAGCTGACCGGGGCAGGGTCAAAGTTCATTCCACTCACGAAGAAGTTTGTAATGGAATGTGACCAAGCAAAAATCAGCCTTGGCTGAAACAAAACTTCGACATGTTTCACAATTATCCCAAATATTATGGATAGAGTGCAGAAGGGATAATAGATTTTTGTAGTTTTGAAGTCAGTGGGTTTCTTTGCAATGTTTTTTGGTAAAATGTCTGAAGGTTTATTGTTAAGAAAAGCTCTATATATTTTTATGTATTATTCTATAACATAAAAGGTACCATTAATGCCCCACTTCTGATTTTTAAAAGCATTTACGTGTCGCTAACAAGCTGCTAACAGACCTTGTCAAGGACATCATCAATCAAAGCAAAATCTCAAAGATAATGCAACATGGGTACAAACCTTAAAAGATCATGGATCGAGCTTCATCCATGGAGTAGTGACTTATCATGGAACAAGTTTTTAATAAAGTTTTAAAGAGCTGTCGAAAGCTGGTTGGTGCTGGTTTTGATGTCAAGAGTCACACACAAACGTACAAGCAAATTTTTGGATTAAATGTTTTTTTTTTGGAGGGAACCAGTGTGTTTTGTTCTAAAACAATACATCCCCAAAACACGCAGTCCACTCTTAAAAATAAATGCGTTTATGCTTAAATCTGAGTATTACTGTTAGTCATCTGTAGTGCATGACCCAATGCCAAAACTGAACAAATACATTAAACTCAAACTGTTCAATCAGTTATTTGATCAAAGTTTTGGTCTGTTTGAGGCAGAAAACAAGTAGCCTACAATTGTAAAAGTCAAATATATTGGTCTATTTTTAAATAACAAATGTATATTCTTTATTTAAAAATATTTTGTAAACTTGACTGTGCTGATTTGACATACTTTTTTGTACCTCTCAAGAAAACTAATAATCCTAAATTACCTCAATTCTTTATAATCCTAAATTACCTCTATTCTTTATTTTTTGTATCTCCAATTAATTGTTTTGAGTCAGTACAATTTATATTCCAAAAAGTTGAGTGAACAAGAAAACATGGGGATATTAGGACTAAGATTTTTTTGTTGTGCTGGCTTAAAAATATTCACACTGTGTGAAGCACCCTTATTTTTAAGTGTGTCTCCTTAGTCATTGATTGCCCTAATAAGTGTTATCTACACATGAATTATTGCTGTTAAATAAAGACAGGAATGCAATAGCTGGAGTTTAGTCATATAAAGTACACACCCGGGGGGGAGTTACAATGAAATCAGCTGTTTTCAGGGCAACATTTAAAACCAAACTAAACTTGTTTTGGTGAAATGTAATGCTTTAAAGGTGAGCTTAATTTTTATTATCAATTTACGTTCATAATCGTTCTAGGTCCACCATATATAACCGCATACCATGTATTTCTAAGTGTGTGTGAGCATGCGTTTGAAACCAAAGGGCTTGTGATTATCTGACATGGCTTGATTGACAGGCCGAAGGTGCTGTGTATGTAACTAGCTGTGCTGACTGCCGCTCCTCGCAGGAGGTCGACATAAAGAATAACACACAGCTCAGCGGTGTCGCTGAACCACAGGGTGCTGTGGAGACGTGAGGGTGAGAGAAAGAGCCGCCCTGGTTCCATCAGTCCACACTTCACCCAGAGTGAGAGACAGAAAGAAAGAGAGGGAGAGAGACAGATAGAGTGGCATGGGGGACAATAGGGTCATACTATAAGGTCACAGGGTGGCATAGGGTCTCAACTTACATCAATTAATTTACTAAACACATAAAAATCCAAATGATTGGATAGTGGAAACGTGAAGATACACTTTAAATTCACAGACTTTAACTTAAACGGTGACATGGTAAATCAAGACTTGCGAAAACATAATAATTCAACTAACCCGTGTAGAAGCCAAACACATTGGCTGCTAGATGAAAAAGTAAACTGTTTTTCGTCCATAATATCCGTTCCCACTGTTCCTCGTCCTCTGCGTCAATCTATCACTCCGGGCTCATGTCCTCTCCTCCCCATCCCTTCACGCCTCTCCCTGATTCTGTCCATCTCACCAGAGCGGAGGAGAGCGGGCGGCTTGCTGGGGGCTGGGAAAACCTGGACTTGACCCCTGAGTTCTGGGCTCCACCGAGTCTCCTCACCAAGCCTCCCTGATGACAGATGAATAGACAACCACACACACACACACACACATAACGTATGCGTACACAAGGCTCACAAACACACACAATTCTGCAGCTCTGAAGATGTTCATAAACTGCATTTTTTTATGTTTCTCTTACTGTGCTGTAGGAGACTCAGTTTGTCTCTTTTGGCGTGTGGCGCATAATCTCAGCCAATACCTTTTTTTTAGGGTTCAAAGTTGAAGTGGAGGTGATGCATATGAAGATCTGTAGAAAACTCAACCACATGCAAATTAAAAAAATATTTAATTTAAAAAAGATGTCCATTACTGTAAATTATACAATAAAGACTCTACAACAATTATGAAAATTACCCATGCTTTTACTATAATATAGTTACCATTTTATGTTTTATTTGAGGTAAAACCATACCCAGAAATACTATGCGCTACTTCCACATTAACCATAATATTAAAGATTAACGGTAATCAATATGGCAAAAAGCCATTGTTATTACACTATAATAAAACCGTGGTTATTTTTTTCTTAAGGGCAATGAATCTCACTCCCAGGCGCTCTACTATGTTATTTCCCACGCCATGGCTTTCCGTGACAGTACACAATAAATAGGACTTACGTGAGACAGATAGGTGATACCTGCTCAAAACGAGCTGCCGCCGATATTCAATCGCACGCGCTGTGAAGTTGTTTAACGCGGCTTTTATTCAACGTGGTCGTAAATTACATTCAGAGAGATGGAGGGGCCTGCGTTGATTCTAGACATAGATCGAGATTTTCCCCTTTTTCCCGCACACCTACCCTTAAACTCTTTATTTTCCTTTCCGGCTCTTTTTCCAAAGCAAGGAAACAATCTCGCTCCGGGCCACGGAAGCCATCGCTCTCAAACGTCTCCGTTTCGTCGTTTACAATGCTATTTTCTTTCTTATTTTGACATTTTCTCCGTCGGTCTGATTATTTGTTGCCGTTTCTTTTTTAGAGAACTTAGAGAATGAATAATTCAGAGAATGAAGCTAAGTATAGTAATGGCTACCTTTATTAATAGGCTACCCATGCAAGTCCCGGCAGGAAAAACGCACACACAAACGCACATGCACAATTGTCTTCGATTCAATACGAGGTCGTCGAAGTTAGTGAAACATTTACTCGTGCTTGTGGACATAAGTGCTAAATGGTCAGAGCATTGCAGAACAAGGTGATACGAATGGAAAAAATGAACACAGAGATTTGTCCTTCACCATAAAATCTGCAGGGGGGATGTCTGTTAAGTTTATGTTAAAAAGAAATGCATCATGTCAGTACATCACATTTTTTTAACTCAAAACAATTAATTTCTTAACTCATTGTAGCTCATAATAACTCATAAATACTGTGGTTTTATGATTTTAAACATGTTAATGTGTAACTCACTGTTGACTGTGTTGGTGTAACACACAGTGGGTTTGTGATATATGTGTCTAATGAAGCAGAGTGTTGTACAGGTGTGTCTGCAAACACCGGCACAGAACACCTGCCCTACAATGTACGTGTGTGTGTGTTGCAGTACATGTAAGTCTATTTGCTTGCATTTGCACTGTATTTGTCTTTTGCATGTGCCATTCTGTGATAATTATGTGCAGAGATGCACTTTGTTTTATGGGGCTTTTGTTGTAACACAACCTTTGGCCCGTGCGCACCTTCACCTTTGGATAGGCCGGTTCAGGCTCTATGTTTTTGCGAGTGCACAAGGAGAGAAGAACACAAACGCTTTAAATCGCAATAATTTAGGACACATTCAAGGGACTGGACATTTAGTTTGATTCTTTGATTCTTTGTCTGGATGATTGTTCATTGGAATATTCTTTTCTTAAAACATTGTTCTTTTAAATTGGATAATTGGTTCTCCAGAAATTGCGATGCACTTCTATGATACTTTATTTTAATTTGTTTGCACTACTAAATTTGAAATTGCATATTTTTTCCCCAACATACAGATCCATGTCGGCATTCTTCTACATCATGACTGCATAAAATAAGCACACCAAAACTGACAATTGAAATTGACTAGACAGCACTTTATTATACTATCAAGTGATAATGTGAATATTACTTTACTTAAATTAATCTACAATTTGGGATGATAAATACTAAATCATAAATCGTTAAACATCAAATTAACATGCCATTAAAATCGATGTTGCCTCGTGAAGAATAGATTCAGTTGACCTTTCTAAATTGCACCATTTGTCGCAGTTACTCTCTTCGTTCTAACCTCAGAATGTGAAAGGTGGGGGTCATATTCAAGAACAGAGTACTCAATTACAATATAATAGGAGTCCTGTGGTGAACCCCCAAGAGCTACTAACACAAACACACTAGTGCCAGTAAGAGTGCGTCTTTAGAGAATGTGGGGCTGTTTTTTTAGTAGCAGGGGGTCAATAAGACAGTCAGTCGGTGTAGTGCTGTGAAGAGAGAGAGAGAGAGAGAGAGAGAGATTGAATATTTTAAGTACTTTTTACAGAGGTCAATAAATTTCTCATCATTAAATATGTAATACAAATCAGCATTGTCCTATTCGGTTTTGTATCGAAGTAACTCACAAGTGCAAGAGACTTTTAATTGTAGCATGTTATCTTGGCTAAACAGAGGCTATGCACATATGCATTATTATGTCTCTGCCTCTTTGAGACTTGGAAAAATGTAACACTTCACAAATGATGTTGCGCACACAGGGCAACTCGGAGGTCATTTCACTGATAGTGTGTTCTGAAAGCCTGTGGCCTTGTGTTCTCTAAGAACTGCAGACTGGCAGAAATGTTGACACAGCCAAAAAGTAAGAAAGGAGAATAAGGTTGCTTTAACTATCTCATTCGTTTCTATGATCCTTTAAGAACATTTCTCAACTTGAGCGTATTTGAATGAGGACATTTACCTGCATATTCCTTAAAGCAAGACTCATTATTCTTGTTGCAGTATTGTCAGTTCTTTTTTCCAGCTGTAGTCTGTCACACTCCCCCACGCTTGGCTTGCTCTCTAGCCGGGGCCTAATAGTGGGGTTATATAAGAACACACCACAGTTTACTACAGCGTACAAGCACTGGCAACATTTCATTATCTGATTACTTCTGAGGAAATCCCCGACACGATCTGGCCTGAAAACGCACACACACCAAACTCACACGCACAAAGTAAATAAAAAATGAATGCACTCGTGTTCAAGAAAGGCATACTTAGTCTTTGTTTTTATGCGACACTTCAAGTCCTGAAATATGTTCTCGTTCATGCATCCATTGAAATAATTTACAGATGTAATTGTAATCACATAACAGTAACATAGTAGCAAAATGAAAATTATCTTGCAAACAGTAGTTCTGGGTGTGTGTGCGTACACGTGGATTCTCATTCCGGTAGGACTGGGTTTGGCTGAGCGGTTGTAATAAGGAGTCTGTGATAAAGCCTGAGTATATCTACCGTGTTTGGTCTTTCTCCTCCCTGTGAATCCTAGAATTCCTCAGCTGGGATTCTGGCAATTTCAGCAGTATGTCTTAAGTGGTTACAGTTACAAATGAAAGGTAAAACTTAGTAACAGACACGTCTGCAAAGTCACGCAACAACAACCCTTCAAGTGTCTCTCAGAAAGATAAATTGCAACCTCCATCATTACTCCATCATGGTCAGAACTTTTGCACTGCAATATCCTGTTTTGAATGAATGAAGGAGGGTGATGACCCTGGGAAAAATGCATTTTTGTCTTAAAACTCAAACGGACAATACGGAAAGGGGTAGAAAGAAATATTCATCATCATGAATGACAGGATGACAATTGTTTTTTAACTAGGCAACATAATAACAAAAACACCATAATAATAATTGTATCGCTTTTAAATAGATACCCTGAGGAAGAGATGTAAAAGCATCATTTTAAATAATCCTTCTCTTTTCTTTTAATATTGTTAGACTATATAAAACATGATTGCACAGTATAGCCAAAGTGAATGAAATACTGCTGGTAAAGCATTACCTGTGAGGCTGAGGTTATGAACTTCATGTTTCTTGACCAGGCATCCATCACCTGGGCGACAAAAACTATGACACAACAGATAACAAGCTAATTTGGCCAATAGCAATAAAGGTGGATGGCGGTGCCTCTCTGTCGCCATGGGGCTGTAAAGCTGGTGGGCTGCATGCTGACGCGCCCGCCCAGAGCCCACAATCTGCAAGCCCAACCCAAAACCTCAGCACCATAAAGCCAAGCTGGAGTGTAACCTTTGATCGCCAACAGTGTTCGGAGAGAGGTACGCACAGACACGGAGAGTCATTCATTCAACACTCAGCTACACCTTCGATGATACAGGTTACACAAAACAATTACATTACATAATGCCATAAACATCAAAGCATTCATATAAACTTCATATGGCCTTAATGGTCTCGCATTGTAAACTCAGGGCATTACAAATGTTTCTTTTAAATAAACGATTTGGACAGAAAGATTTAAGCTTTTTGTTTAAATTGTGGGAAGTAGTCACCAAATATTGTAAGAGCGCATGAAGAAAAAACATATATTTTTTTAATGATTCAAATGTAGTGATTTCTGAGCTATTTGTGGATGCTAATAATAAGAATATGCATACTGTAAACCAGCCCATCTAATTATAAGAGAAAATGTGTGACCTGCATAGCAAATTATGATAGATATAAGATATGTTTGGAAGTAATACAAAACATATTTTTGTTTTGCCTAAAACACATCTGTCTTTTTTTTATCATTGTGTGCCATTTCTTTAAATATTACTTTCTAATACGTAGAATTTTTTTTAATACAAATGTATTAAATAGTAAATTGTATATCCACAAACAAGTTCGGAGACAATACAACTTTTAGGCAATTTTATATGCAATAAAACAAAGATATAATTCCAATATATATCAACAAAATACAGCAAATAAATTTAGGTTAACATATTCTGACAAAACAAAACACAAAATTTTCAACAATTAAAATGAACGTTTCCCTTTTCAAAAATTGCTGAAAAGTGAGGGGGTCATTGCACTTCAGATCATTGCATGAATAGAAAACAGCATTAACATTGTCTGGAATCAGCAAAGACAACAAGGAAACTTTTAAAACCTCATCCAGGGAAAGTATGTGATCCAAAGTCATAATGACCATAAAGACAAAAATTCCCTGAAGGATAAGGAAGATTATGGGAGACACTTGTGCCTCAACCATTCTTATCTTAGCATAAATAATGTATCTTAAAAGTGAATCATTAACATCTAAGCCATGAAACATGTTCAAATGCCATAAAAAACATGTTTTTTTGTCCTTCCGAACGCCGCTTATAGAACTTGAAATCTGCTTGCTGGGTCTCTGCTTCTCGGCCACCGTGTTACGGCGAAACTGCATGAACTGGCCGTGATGCCACATATGCCATGATAAACGAACAGGGCGAAGTAGCTCAAATACAGTCAATCTCTTGCATTCCTAAGCTCCGTCCGTCTATATGTAGAGCTGAGTTCAATTAGGTAGATCTTGTTAAAAGTCTTTTCTCCCACGCACAGTGGAGGTCTCATGTCTCAGATCACATCATGCTTGAGACAGAGTGCACCAGGAGTTCTGTGGGGTGATTGCTGTGGGTGTGTACGTGTAGTCCTCGTATTTGATGTCCACGTGCCCTGCGCTGGCGCTGTCTAGCTGTGTTGATGCCTTCAAATATAAGAACCAGAGACATTTGTTATTATCATCCCTAAATCAAGAATATCACCAAAAGCAGTGCATTTCATGTTGTAATATTAACAGTACAAATACGTGGTACGTTTTATTAAGTCAAAGGCCAGATTTAAGCCATCTAAGAAATATTTTTTGCTATATAAAAGAAAAAAACACTAAGACAACAGGAAGATTGCTTTGTTTACTAATGACACAATATTTTCCACTTTTGAACTAAAATTTATTCGCTAATATAATACCGCTTTTAAGATAGGGTGGGCCTTTCTTCTAAGCACCAGGAAGGCGCTGATTGGTTGATAAGCTCGTCCACCATATCGTGGGTTCAGAAGTGTATACCTGTGTGATTGAGACAACAGTTTGACCAGCATATGGAGAAGCTGCGATGTTTGGTTCACTTTTTATTGTAGAGGCGTTCTCTGACACAGGCAAGGAAGGGGGAGATCTAGCACCAGACACTATCGACCCTAAAGACAATGAGAATATTAGTTGACAAATTTGGATTGACCGCTAAAATTGAATACACTCCTTGCAAATAATTAATAGTGCGAGACATTTGTTCATATTTTTGTTGGTGCCTCGAGTCTACTGAAAGAAGAGAAAATGATGTCACTGTTCTCTTTCACTCCCCTCCCCTCCCCTTTCCTCTCTCACTCACCCCATATTTCTCTCCACACATTCTCTGACTCGCCCACTCCCACACTTTCATAAAATCACTCATCTCCACTTTCTTACAGAAACATTTTTTTAAGATCGGTTTTAAAATTATTTTCTCCACTCTTACCTGAAGATGCCTTTGTCTTTGCCATTTTTGGTTTGCGTTTCCTTGTTTGAATGCTTTCTTTCTTCATTGCTAATGGCCTTGCTACCTAAATCCAAGACAAAGCAAACAGCAAAGTTACACTTGTGACAGTTGTCTTAGAGAAGTTAGACATTAAATTTGATTAACAGTTTATTTTGGTGATAAAATATGTATTATGGTGATTGAAGTAAGATACGGGCATATACAGAACAAGTAATGCCTAAAAATGTGCTGATCTTTGTTTTTTGAATATACAGAATACATTCAAATAAAACATAGATATGACCTGTGATCATGCAAACTGGCACATTTATGCACATTAACACATGCACACAAAAATCCTCAGGATGAGATCTGCACCGAATCACGCACTCACCCCGTGCAGTTTCATGTACAGGCCGCAGGCATTGCAGACAGGCTCGCCCTCTGCGTTTCTCCTCCACAACGTGGTGGTACTGGTATGACAGTTGGTGCAACACAGACCTGCTCGCCGAGACGTGCTCTGCTGCATAGACAAACAAAAAGAGAGAAATATGGGGAGGTGATTCATCTGGCACTCTTAACGCTGTCATAATCATTAATCTGAATGACAAAACTGTTGACTGTACGGGTGTAAATGGAGCCAAAGGCACGGTTATGAGAGAAGGAATGAGAGAAACGGAGACGTTCAATATACCAAACGTGAGAAAGGTTGGGATTGCAGCCCCTGACCTGCTAGAAAAGAGCCTGAGAAGATAAGATGCAAAGGAGGTCTATACTAAAACGATGGGAAGGTTTTTCCATGATGAGGGTGCATGTTGGGAATGGGGTCCACTAAGGTGGTGATATTTTTGTCCCTTTTGATATTTATTTGTGCATGGAAATGTTTTACCTATGTGATTGAGTGAATGAACTATGACTCCGGCAAAAGGTAGGCCTGTGCAACCCAGTCATTGTTTTATGAATTTAGAGAGGGATTTTACAACAAAGGCGTCATAAATAATCTACTAGAGTAAGAGTGAAACTTCTCAGCCCAAACTCACAGTTTGGCGTTGTTTTGAGTTTTGAGCTGCTTGCGCTAAAAACAGACGAACCCAAGGACAAGGTCAACCAAGGCACAAATGAAAACAGAGAGGTAGAGAAGAGCGAGAGAGCAAGAGTTTGTGTATGTGAGAGAGAAAAAGGGAGAGAGTATGTGTGACAGAGATAACTAATGCCTGGGAAACAAGACAGCAGTGAAGGCTTTATGCAGTTTCTGCCTTGCAATGACCTTCTTCAGTATTAGCCCTGAGATCATACCTACCTCTTACATGAACAAAGTATAAATATTATAAAATTTGATGGGAAACTGATTAATGAATAAAAAAACACTGATTGATTTTACAGCAGATAAATAATATGTTTAAGGCTATGTATATTTAAATTATTTAGACCTGTGCAAATTTACGGATAACTTTCAGTTTGTCATTTTTTTTGAGTCTTTCAAAAATATTTATGTCATCAGACATTTTCAAAAACATTTATGTCAAAGCTCACTTGAACTTTCTCATTTTCTTGTGATCATTTCTAACTTGAATTAAACTCACTGTAGCATTAAAAGTGAGCTTTTAAGATTTTTTCAACAAAACAAACAGTATTCAAGTAATTATCCTAACAAGTACTTGTTAGATTAAACATTCTTATTATGATTTACCCTGAAAATCACTGAAAATGAGCCAAAAATGATATTTTACATGACTGAGTTAAATCCACAAGATTTTGCACATAGACACATTTTAATGGTTAAGTCAGGTAGAAAATCATAAAGATCAACTGCAGGGATCACTCTTTTAAACGCCACATGAAAGCCAACACCTAAAGTATTTAAAAATCATTTCAATTGATTAACAAATGGACAATTACCAGACGTTTCTGGGGTTTGATGAGAGGTCGATTGATCCCGTTAATCTTGTGATATAGGCCGCACGCATTGCACAGGTAATGGCCCGTACCGTCTCTCCTCCACAGCGGGGTTGAGATAGAGCCGCAGTTTACACACTCCCGCCCTTCACACGGCATCTCCTCCAGCATGTCTAAAAGCACAGACAAAGATATTACTTTTCATTTCATTTTCCTGGGGTTCCAGGTGATTTATGACAGCACAATGCATAAAATAAAATAAAAATGCTCCTAACAATAAAACCAGCGCCTGAATGTATGAACTTAAGGTTCATATTAAGAGCGAGCCGTGTCTTGAAATATTTTAAGGTGTATGTTGACTTTTTCAGGGTTTTCGGTTCCGTTTGAACCTTCATAAAATCAAGTTAGAAACTCAAGAATAACTCAAATGTTTCTCTGACCCACTAACTGAATAAAAAATTATAATTTGACAATATTTTATTTTCATGCATAAAGACTAAGGCCCTGATTTTACCGGGCATCATCGGTACGGAATGTGACACAACTCTAGACAGATTGAAGAATGAATTGATGCGAGCATATTCAGGGTCACTGGGGTGTCTATAGGGCGACTGGCGAGGCACGAGGGCCTTAGGCGCGCGGAATGTCAATGGGTCTCTTATCAGTGTTAAAGATCCAGGGGTCACCAATTAATCACGATTCTGACATGCGACGGCCTCCAACAATTCACTTAAAATACGCCGTGAGTGTTATTAATTTGATCATGATGTTGCCCGTTTATTAAGACTCAAATGGTCGTGTTTCTATGATGCATGCACTGCAATTGCGGGTTTATTATAACATAAAAATACGCAGATGCGCAATATCAGAGTACTTTATAGATGCCTGAACAAACAAAAGCAGAAAGGTCCATATTTTCTTGAACGAGATCAGACGACTATTATAGTAAACATTTAAGTCCCCCAAAGAGGCACTAAATGTGTATCAGACAGTAATGGTCTGTTTATAAAAGTTTGATCAAGGTGACAGTTCTCACAATTATGGGCTGTGCCTATACCCTTTCATCAATCCACATGTGCACAGACAATAGTTGGGAATTAAATTAACATGTAAATTAAATTGATTTAAGAGCATTCCCCATTAAAGGATGTGTATTAGTAGAATAAGATCAGCTGTTTTTGTTTTGTTAAGTTTTGCTTAGTTGCTAAAGCCTGTCGACTCGCACAAACTGACTGGTGCCTTTAACAACGATACGTGTCTTATATAAACACCAAGGCACCATTTAATAACCCTCACACCCCTGCAATAAATTGAGAGATCACAGCATCAAACGAAACCCCTCCATTCCAACCATTTTTGCCTGTTGACTTGAAAGATGAATTTTAAACTATTGCCAAACTAACGACTCAAATGAAATATAGTACTTTAAACTTTAAACATTACTTAACTTACAGTCTATATGAAACAATCCAAATTCAAACTAAAGGTTTTTGTCTTTACAAAATAAACAATTTGAAATATGTGCTACATGTTGAATATACAAATATTTATGGATTTAATACAATTTTCCAATATTTGTATTTCCTCAGATTGCAAAGGTAATGTATTTAATGTTAAAACTATGTAAAATCGAGTATTTTTAACAATTATTTGACATTAAATATATGATCTTTGCTATTAGGGTTACCGAACCGCACACTTATGTGCCACCAAAGAACGTCCGGATTAATATTTAATTGTATAAATAATCATAAATGAAAACCAACTGTGATCATTTTATAAGTATTCTAAAATGGAGATTTACAGGTTCATCAATGCTTACCTAAACTAGACCTCCTTCCAGTTAGAGTTCCATGCCGTCCCTGAAGACCGATCATGCCGCCATCGAAGGGCCCTGGCGTCCATGAGGATGCCATCTCTGGGCTCATGTAGGCCGCGTACGGGCTGGAGTAGGAGCCACCCACAGAACGCACCAGGGCACTTCCATACTGATCTACCCGACCACCATTACTCAGCACTAACTGATTCTGGTACGATGCATCTCTACCGGTGCTGCTGCTCACCGGCGGGCTGTGCGAATAGGAGAAACCGGGAGGAGGGTGAGGGCTGCCGGGGTTGAAAGTGCCGTTTTCCGTGCCAGACTGTGGCCAGGCATGGTGATTGGAAAGCCCGTGGGATTGATGGGTGGACTCACACGTCTGTAGGTAGGGCAAGGTTTGCAGCATGCCCGGTACGCGGGTGGTGGGCACATAAACAGGTGAGCTGGCGGACGGATGGATGTAGTTCCCGGAGTCGTGTGCGTAGGGGGACGGGTTGGAAGATAAAGCCAGACTCGAATACATGCTGTATCCAACGACTAAGCCTTCCTTTTAGATCTTAAAAAATAAAAAAATTACCTAATAAAAAAACCAGTGTTTGAGCTGCTTGGAGTAAAAGTCTCGATAACGTCCAAAATTTCCAATCCAAAGTATTCTTGAGCAGCGGCCGCAAAAAAAGTTAATGCACTCCTGATGACACACCAAAATATAAATCTGATTAATAAACAGACAGACAAATATATGTATTAACTGTTAGGTTTATATCATATTATATCATAATAAAATCAGTATTATTTTCGATGCTATTCAAGCAAAATTTTAGTTTCTATTTCTAGTTCTATTTTAAACAATTGATTTAATTGACGTAGATTTAATAAAAATAATAGAAAAAATGCTCGAAATAACAGTCGAGCACTTTTTTGTCATTTAAAGTGCATAGAGGAGAAATAGTAATTTTAGACAAATTGTTAAAAATGCCAAGATCTTCGGATTGTAATTGAATAGACAAAAATGACATTAATGACGTTTCGTATCTTTGCCCGGAGATATAAATTATTATCAGTAGCAGTCTGAGATATCCTTCAACCATAACTATTAAATCATAGCTGTGACGATCAAATCAAGCAACACAACAGATAGCCGCACTGTAATCTCCGTAACATCAATATTTTATCATCGAAAACACAGATCACATAAAAACGTTGATAGCTGTAAGCAAGGGGCTTATACATTTTCATCCAAGAGCTCTCGTTGTATTATCTCACCAGATAAGGACGGTAAGCGATAAAGTCTGGAACCCTCTTTTCCAAGCGAGTTGATTGAATATCGCTGCTGATGGTCCCCTCTCTTCTTCCTTCTTGATTTTATCCCAACGAACTCAATCTGTAAGAATTCAAACTTCCACACTTCTGTGTAAAACGCAAAAAGTTGCAGTTGTCCTCTCTGCGTTGGGACTTGTCACCGTGCCTTGTCTGTATCTGAAGATAGCTGCTGCGCCAGATAATGCCTAATATAACCGTTCTCTGATTTGTTCTCTACTTTAGTGCGAGTTATTTGTAAGAGCAGGACCACGTGACGCGCTCCAAAGGTAGGACCCATGGAGGAGGAGAAGAATGAGAGGGATAAGCTGAGTCGTGTGTGTGTGTGTGTGTGTTGCGGAGGAGGGGGTGTGCTTCAACCTGTAAGATCTATATTTGCTGAGTCCGCTGTATTTTAAATGATTGTTTTTGGTCAATAAAAGGTAACTTTTAAGAGACACTTTAACGATTTGGAAAATCTCTGTGACCCGGGCAAATATTTAGGATGAATGTATATAGACAATTGAGAAAGCCTGCACATGCTTAAGTAGCTGTAAAACGTAAGGATCCCCGTATATAAAACCAGTGCATTAACGTCAGAAGCCAACGTCATATTTGTCCGTCTATTCTATACTGTCTACATTGGTTGTGTTGTTCATAGTGGCTTTAGTTTGGATTGTACTTTTCTTGTAAAATAAAAATGTTGCAGTAAAATAATCTCTGGGTCTGTGCTAGAATGTAAAGCAAAATTTTATGGCCCGATAAATCTGGATGTGTTCTCTATAAAAGCTGACGAAAGATAAGAGATACGAGCGACAGCTTAGTATGATGATCCAACAATAATCACACTCATTATACTCGGTTGGAAATATTGTTATCTTAGCGGTATTGTTTGAGTTATCACTCCTCCCTTTTTTTGGATCAAAATGTATGTTAACTTTATAAACATGTAAATAAATCGATTTTCTTTATGAGGCAATATATAAAAATACATAATAATCGCATAAAATAATAGCGGGAGAATATGCATCATATGAAACTTTCATTTTCATTTTGCCTAATCAAGGGATTCAATTAGAACTTTAACGAAATATTTCTCTACACGACGCAAAGATCTTAAATCATTAAGGGTTAATAGTTCTAGCTCAAAATTATTTTCTGTCCGATTCTCTTATTTTTCAGAAAGGAGGTCGCCAATCCGTCTCCTCGACAGGCCGCCGATAATGAGATTAATAAGTGATGTTGAGACCTGTGAACTCATTTCTCGCGCCACAAGCGCGTGGAAAGGACAATTGAACGCACACCCTGTCTGCATCGAGCAAAGCAAATACTGTTTGATCACTGCAGAACCTGCAAGACATTCTCAGACGTTTCTTTTAATCAAAGTCTTTCTTTGCTTTGCATGTGGATACTAAATAAAAAGGTCAAACATAAATGTCTGGCTAAACCCAACCCACCTCACAGCATTTATTATTCGAAAATACAATTAAATGAAATAAGAGGTTGATTTTTTGCTAATGCTTTGAATTTGATTTATACTCAACGGCATTCTGAAAGAAAAACATCACACTGCCACACAGAGCCACAGTGTCAGACATGCAAAGCAACGACTTAATGACGCAGAGAACTGTAAATTCTGATCTGCATGAACGACCACAGGCAATGTCGAGTGATTCAGGTGTTTGTTTGTTTGTTTGTGTTATTGGTGGTTGGAGTGGTACATGGGGGGACTTAATAGGCAATTGCAAACAGATACTTGTTTTATAAAATAAGTATATTTTGATACGGTGCCCCCGCCATCGAAATAAATATGTAATTAATGTGTTTTTATTGTATTACTAATGCTGAATGGCATCATTTCGCCTGTAACTAAATTAAACAGATGACCAGCCCAATTTAAAAGTGACGAAAACAATACATAGACGAAATGTATAGGCCTACATATACCGAATGCATTTTTACAAAAATAATGTGTTAATAATATTTTGTTAAGATACTGCAATAAAGTTAGGTCGAACTGTCAGAAATTCTCAGAATAACGTCAAACGTTGGAGCTTATAGTGACTAGGACGAGGAACTCTAGTTATGAATCGACCACAGACTGATGACTTTTATTAACAGTCGAATGGGTACTAACCTAATTGATTTAGCATTTTATATCTTTCATGACACCAAGCCCAATTTGACCTTTATTGCGTCATTTTGATCTGGTGAAACTTGTTATTTTGGTAAATAACATCAACAAATGTTCAGTTTAATTTATATCTGATTTATTGTACTTTGAATTTTGGTAAATTTCATTTGCAATTTTACATATTTTTTACTTTTTCATAATTATTTTTGTCATTTATATCACTATATAATTAGCGAAACCTCTACACTTAGGCCTATACCAACGTATTTAATACAAATATTTATGTGTTAATCCTAAAGTGAGATTTTTGTAATAATAAAGGTATCCGTAAAAGGGACAATTGAACCGTACTATGTGTCTATAAGCATCGTGATACATATGCTTTAAGCATTATTAATATCATGTTGAGCCATTCATGATTTGTAACAGGTTTATTGTGTGTGTCTTGTCCTAACCTCAGCGTTTTAGCGGCTACCAAACTCTGGGGTTTAAGGCTCGATTTAATGCTTGTCTCTCAGGAGGGGACGGCTGATACCGCGCGCTTATGAATGAGGTGTCTAGTGAGGGCCTCTTCGCGCGAGCCTCATTACCTGTCCATCATGCCAGAGCGCGCTTCCCCCGGTCAGTCTCTGGTTATGTAAATACATAAAATTATAGTTGTAACCATTGTTTTGAAGTTAGAACTTACGATAAAAAAATTAGCAAAGGATCCCATTCAAACCGTGTTCATTTAATGATTTATCTTGGACATTTTAAATCATTTTAATTTTAATGATAGCTGTAGAATTTTTTTTCTTATTTTTTTTCCATTCAGTATGAATTGTGCCTTTTTGTAAGGATACAACCAGGTGTTCTCGTTTTTTTTAAACATTTAAATGAATAATGCAAAATTCAGAAAATTTATTTTCGTAGATTAACACAAGAATATTTAGACCATAACCCCAAACTTTTTTGGTATACAGAGAGCATCCTTTCGAGGCAAACGGAATTTATGCGTCTAAACAGTGTGAGAGATAACTCAAGAATGCCTTGAAGTATTTTCTGCATATATGGCACTTTAAAACGTATGTTTGCATAGGAATTTATTTATGTTAGGAATTTATATAATCTGTGCTTCTGTTTTTTCTAAATTCTTTTCTTCTTTTAAATTATAGATAAAGGATTACATCATCTTTCAATAAACAAGTTTTAAAGCCTTATGTCACTCTCCTATCATACAATTTTATATGTGGCTTATTATTTTTTATATAAACTTGCTCGTTTTTATATTGGCTTGTAGTTGATAATATTAAATTAAATATTTGTATTACTTTAATTCTTAATCTGATGTTTAACTTTAACAATTACATGTGGGCTAATCAATTCCTTTTATCTGATGTGTGACGTAAATAAAGTTCGCCTTGTTTTGGTGTTTTTTCATTTATCAAGCAATATGTGGATTATATGAAATACTGGCCTTGATCAAAATGATGTGTGTTCATCTTTATTGTGGTTTTTAGATAATAATGCACATCACATTAATGCAATACAGCCATTAATCAAAGTTTATGACACAGTGTGGGACTGTTATGTCTTGTGTTATGACAGCGTGGTTTTGACACAAAGATTATGAGGGCTATGTTTTAGTTTTATTTGAGATTGGAAGATCCCACAGATTTTAATTTGACGCTTGTGTGTCTCTAAGATTGTTTGCCTGTGCTGGGTTAATGTGTTTTACCTTGAAAAAAATCTAAGATATTGTGTGACATATAGAATTAGATAACAGTTGAAATAATGAAATTAAATGTACTGATTTGGGAACTGATAGAACAAATGTTTTCTGTCATTTTTATATTTGTTACTGGGCTTTCTTTCTTAACATTGCTGTGTTTTAATGCCATAGAATATAAGCAGCCAGGGGCTGTGAGTGTGTATGGCTGATGAATTGGCGTTGCTGGTGTGCGGTTTGGTACGATGCAGGCGAACTGGGGAATGTAGCTGGAGTCAGGCTAATCTGTGAGAGCAGAGAGGCTGGCTCCTGTCTGCCTGTCTGCTATGGCCCTATCTGTGCGTCTCAGTTCACACCCTCACTCCCTATCTCTACTGCAGTGCTGGGGCACAGCATGAGATTCTAACTGGCCTCCGCAGGGCTAGGGACTTCAGTGTGTACACATACACAAACAAATTCAGATCATCACTGCTATATGAGACTCACAGACATGCACAGAAACATATGAAGAGTTATAAGATAACTAAAAAAAATCATGTTTTCTATTATGTTATCATGTTTTAATTGTGTTTTATTGTGTTAGTTGACTGTATTTTTTTTATGTATGGCTCAAATCAAAACAAACAAACAGCAGTTTGATTGATATGAATTGAAATGCAAAAAAAAGGAGTCTTCTCATTTTGGAACCAAACTCTTCATATATACACAGAGATAAATACATATACAAACACGATATAAACCAGTTTGGCTGTAAGGAACTTTATATCAAAATGCTGCCCATCATTTGAATGTTGTACATGTGGATTGAAGAGCTGATCCTCATTAAAATATCCAATATGCAAGCAGTAGAAGGCAACACAATGTTTATATAATCACACAGAGACAGTGTATTTTTGCACTGCTATTAATGTGTTGAAAACAACACCTTTCACAGCTATGGGAAATTCAATGAGTCAATCCAAAAGCAGGATCAGATCGGAGTTATATTGAGGACCACTTTTAAAATACTTTATTTTAGAGTTTTATGAAATAAAATTTCTTTAATTTACTTTAATGACATATGGAAGTAAAGTGTTTGATTTCAAAATCGTACATATTGTCACTTTTATCCAAACCTTGGATGTCCCTTTTTCCAGGAAAAAAACACTTTTAGAATGATTAAACCCTGTATTGTCAAAGTTGACAAGCACTTTTTAATACTTTTTATTTGTTAGATATTTGCAAAACCAAGTGATACCCCATAAAGGGTGACGAATATTAATATTAAAATCACGAAATATGGGGATGAGGTTTCATGGACAGCAGAGATATAATCATTTCTAAGCATTTGTTTTCTAAAAAATCTGAAACACTTTGCCTCACAATTTTCCAAAAGGGCATTTTGTGTTTCAGTGAGATCAGAAAGTAACAAATTTGTTTACATTTAATTATTACTCAGAACAATAAAAGAAGCAGCACAGAATCACCTTTTGTTCAAAAGTTTTAGAATGCTAAATATTTCTGTTCAGGTTTAAATGAAATAAAAACACATTGATTTCCATTGTGGACTTTTGGATCCTCCATATTTTTTGCAAACGATTAAGGAAGGTGTAGGGGACCTTACCTTTCACTATCTGTAGACTCCACAGGTCAAAGTTACCACAAGTTAATGTAAAATCTGTACACCTTAGAGACAAGGAAAGAGATTTCAAAGCCATACAGCCATGATGGATAAACAGTCATAAACTAAAAATACAAATGCATGAACACAATAAAAGAGAAAATGCTGCACAAACTGAGATTTTTAACCTAAATACTCCAATAAGGGAGACAGGTACATCAACTAACAAATGCCATACCGTTTTTTAATTTCATATCAAGGGAACATGTGTTAATGGGCAGTTTTTGCAATAGCGTATTGGCACAACATCAAGGCAGATTCTTTCAGCGGCTCAATAGGAATACGAATTGCAGAGTGGTCTATGTGTAGAGGAAGTTCCTCTCCCTTTCTAAATAATTAGAAATGTGTGTAACTGACAGCCACAATGACTGAGGCCACTCCTCTGGGTGTGAGGGAAGAAGTGTCGTGAATGTACTGTTTGTCGGGCCAGCCAGAAACGAGGTCAGCACTGGGTGAGACAGGTGGAGCTTGTGATTGGGTGAGTCAGAGCTCAGGTACCACGAGGGTCACTGGGATATAGGTGAGCTGAGCAGGTCTTTCCCATCCAAAGAATGTCACTTGTAAGTATCTGTTCGTGACTTTAAATAGATATGTAGTATTTGCAGTATTGCAAGGTAAAAGAGTCAAGCATTCAATCGACAGGAATTTAACATTTCTTCTTGTTTCACCTGGTCTGCTTGTCTGGGGAGAAACACAAATGCTCCTTCTTTCATTGACTCATTCATTCTTTCTGAAACACCTGATGTGTGTAACATATTGAACTGAATTGATATACTTATGAATAAGTATGAAATATGTGGTCTCTCTTAAATACAACTGAGCTCCTAAATTCCATATAACAAGGCACAACTTATCCACCATTTCTTACTGTACAAAACAAAGGAATACAAACAAAACCTACAGTATAAAACATACTCTAGGTAGTCCCTTTTTTAAGGTTATCATTGACGGTTTCAAAGCAACACATAAATAAACATTACTTCCTATGCTTGTAAATTATGGTGCACATTCACCAATAATAGTATCTGTAGATTAAATCTGATAACAAGCAAACGAAACCAAGAGAAAGCCTTATGCTAAACTTGTCTCTCTGCAATACCAAGCTCAGCCTCCAGATGTCAATCAATGCCCCATACAGTTTCTTTAAAGGCGACATTACTGCAGGACCCATCAAAAAATTGTTAATTTAATAAAATTAACATACAAGAAAATACAACAAATCGTTTATTTTATACAACCAATATATAATAAAATAATAATATTAATAAATTAAATGTAAATGGTCACACTGTTAGACACTAGCCAAACACAGACCGGGAGTCAACTGCAGACCAGGCGTGCGCATCCGATGAAACGGTCTATAGGCCTATAGCACATTGCATAAAAGCAAATAAGACAATGTGTACATATAATGATTGATCACAAACATTATATAAGTTTTACAAGCCCATTCATTTAAATATAAACAAAATGAAAGATTAATATGATAATCAGCCAAAAAGAGAAACTTTCTGTAAGTTCTGTAAATCTATAAATATGAGGCCAATATCTGCCAAATGTAGGTTTACTAAAAAAATGTAGATATTTGAAAAAAAGTTATTTTAAATAAATATATATTTATATGTATATTCAACTCCTATAAACACATCTGTTCATATTTTCAATAATGTCTGTCTGGGACGTTTTTATAAACGAGCGTAAAGATGTTAGCGTTGTGGTTCAAAAATTTCCCTTACCAAAATTATTTGTGAATAAAACTGTGACATTCAAAACGATATGTTAGATGAGACATTTAGCAACAGAGAAAGTGTTGAACATTGCTTAAACGCTGTGAGAACCTTTTGAGGTTTCCGTTCTCTGAGCGTACACTAGATAACTCGGGTTATCTTACGCAACTCAATGACAAGAAGGAAAACAGACCCAGCACACAGAAAGAAAGATGGAGTATACTCCAGCAATGAGGTAAGAGGACTTTAACAATGAGGTCACTAATAATAGCGTTTGACTTTGAGGTCAGAAGTGTCCCTGTCTAGAACCCGAAGAGCTAAACTACAAAAACACATCACAGAGAGGGAGCTGTTGACAAAACATTCTGGTAAGGTTGTTGCACATAAGATGTGTCTCATAATGGGGCAAAAATGTATAAAGTTGAGCAGTCTATAACTGTTAAGCTCATTTGCCCAGTAATCAGTTAAAGAACCTACTTTGTTCATTTTTATGCTCTGCAGTTTAAAAGCTCTTTGTCATTATTACTTGACTGCATAATTGTCCAAAGATAAAGCATTTTCTCTAGTAAAGTGACCGGCTGTAATGAACGGTTAAATAGGGTGTGAAATATCTCCCCCTGTGGTACCATAAAAAACAACTTATACACACCATTTAACCTAACCACCAGCACACACACCAGCCTACAGGACCAGCTGTCAAAAGGACCAACAACTTAATATATAACAATACACAGAAAATCTACCTTTTTCAAGCATTTTTGCTAAAAGATGTAAACTATCTCTCTTATGACAAAACTGGCAGAATCGTTCATACCAATGAACCTGTTCAGGTTCACCATCTGGAAGCCTGATGGATGAATCTAGTTTTGGCAGATGCCAGGACAACACTACACTCTCAAAAATAAAGGTGCTTAAAAGGTTCTTCGCTTTATTTTTAAGAGTGTACCTGTTAGATGATTTGAGGTCAAGTTATCTATCCAAAGAAGTAGTCTCAGATTGGCAATGGTTGTGTGCCACTAGCAAGGTCCATACAGAACTGAAATAGAATGCCATAAAAATAGTTAGGATTACTTGAGTGATTTTCTGGAGAATGGTGCAATGATTTTGGGGTTATATTCCATATTCACAATTTAATTTTATTAACGCACAAACATTTTACTTGATAAAAGAAATTCCATGAACTTGTGTGACCTGCAGACATCCTACTGTTAAAACCCCTTTAAAAGCTCAGACAATACTGCTCAGATATTTAAACATAATTTAAAACTTTGATAAAATGACATTTTAAGAGTTGTACCTGACCATTAAATGGCCTTTGATGTTTTTGATATGTTGCTGCTATAAACCGTTTCCAGGTTTTTTCCACATTAATGCATTCACATTTCTGTGTACATCTGTAGGAGAGAAATTGAAAGAGAGCGATGGACAATACGTGTTCATTATTGCTAGGAAGAAAACAGATCACATAAAGGAGGTCTGTATGATATCAGCACTTCTGTAGGAAACTATGCAAACGGGAACTTCACCAGATCAGTTACAGAAGAATGCAAGCAGAGAGTACATAGTGACCAATGCACATAACAAACAATCATTGCATTAAATGTCTATACTGAACATCTGTAAGCACTATCTAAAGTTTAGAAATTGAAATGCCCAGATCTGTTCTATTCCCAACCGGTTCAGCATCATCTTTACTCTCTACTGCCCCCCCTGAGTGAGAGCTGTCAATACACTCAACTCATACTGACATGGCAATTCTCACAAGTTTATATATCCATCAGTTGTTAACCTTGATAAAAGTTATAATATGCTATTCATAGATTTAAAAAAAAATTAGCCACCTTGATATAAAGTATATAGTGAGATTACATTAAACCTACAATTACATTTATATTTAAAAATAATGATTTAGGCCTGTTCTTTATACCTCACATATTGTTCTGCAATGTTATTGCTGGCCTTTTTTTTATCAGAATCGTTTATTGCCAAGTACAGTGAGTTCACAGGTACGAGGAATTTGCCTTGGTAGGCTGCTGCATACAGTTAGAAAACAAAAGACAGAAAAACAACAGGAATATTATTTTGTAGATCAGGTGTAAAGCATGTGCTTGTGGCAATACAAATTTACAAGTAATTTCAATAAAGCACTGAAATGAAGAGATTTATGAAGAGATTTAATGAAGAGAATGTTTTATTAATTTAATTTAAGCCAAGCCCCATTTATACTGCCATAGTAGGGAAAATAAATACTATGGGAGTCAATGGGGGATGACATCTGTTTGATTACTGACATTCTTCCAAATATCGTCCTTTGTGTTGAGCAGAACAATGAAATGTATACAGGTTTGGAACAATGAGGGTGAGTTAAATTTTCATTTTTGGGTGAACTATCCCTTTAAGGTCAAAGGTTAAATTACCTTTGACTCTATTGTCGTTAATTATATGAAAGGGTCCAAGAGGTAACCTTTCATTAAGAAAATAAACCGTGTGTAAAAGTCTCACTACAAAAGACAAAATGTTAAAGTTCACACTTCTCAGGCTTTGCTAGTCCTTCTGCTTAATTAAAGTGACAATAGTAAGTCATTGATAGAGAGAGAAGTGAATTAGCATTGAATGGAGGTAGAATGATGTCCTTCCCCACTGGTGCTTTAAATATCCCCACATCTGTTTACTTTCCCATCAATGCCCCCTTAGAAAGAGAAAGAGAGAGACAGAGAAAACGAGAGGTCATGTTTGACTGAAATAAAGAGGTTTATGTATAATTGCTAGTTACAATTCACACTATATAGAACCCCATGTAGCTCGTGTGTGTTCTTATTGTCTTCTGACAGAGGGAGTGAGTGAGGCAGAGGAGGAGTTTTCCTGATTTGTTACTGTAAATCAATCCAATGAGAAGCAAGAGGAGTTATGCAAGCGTCACTACCCATTTATTGGGTAGTGGCTGCAGTTTTCTGCTGAGGATTTACATTCTTTATCAGGCACACACAGACACACACACAAGCACCCACAGGGCGTAATGAGTTGTACATTTACATTTTACATTTAGGCATTTGACAGACTTACTTTATCCTATATATTTTACATAGGTATTTGCAATCCCCTGGGATCGAACCCACAACCTTGCGTTGTTAACTCAACGCTCTTACCACTGAGCTACAGGAAAGTTGTATACTGTACAAACTGTATATTTTATCCCGTACCCCAAACCCACCCCCTAAACCGAAAGATTTGTTGAGACATTTTGAATATTTAGATTTTCAAAAATACCGTATAATTTATAAGCCTTTATGCCCATGGGGAACTCAATTTTGGGAAACCACATTGGTCCCCATGAGTTGGTGTGCATTCAGGTTTAGGTCCCCACTAACATATAAAACCAAGTCCACACACACACAAATGTTTGTATTGCTATACTTGTGGGGAGATAACATAGACTTTTATATCAGGCTTATGATATATTCTATATCCTATCCTATCCCTAATCCTAAACCTAATAAGTCTATGTCCACACGCACACACCCACGCACGCACACACACAAACACACACACACACACATAATACATATTCTTGGAAGTTTATGCTCAAGTGGTTTGGTCCCTGCACTCCTATGCCATTCAAGAGACTGCTCCCAAAACATTTTATCTGACTGAATTTACATTATAAACATTATTGAAACTATTTATTATAACCTTATAAACAAAGAACATTTGAAAATTTACATAGATTGGATTTAGGGTTTTTATTAAATATATACTTTGCCACTAGTGTGTCTAGGATACGTCTTAATAAATGCATTTTTTAAATGATCGATTATTTTCTAATAATCTATGTATCTGCCTAGTTTTGTTTAACAACATGCCCAATAAAGTATGTCATCAACGGTATAGGCATATTAACTAATTAGTAACAATTATTTAACGTTTACTAAAAATTACTAATTAATATCCATAGCCCCAAAAAGTTTTAAAATGTGTTTCTTTCTAAATAAATAGAGCTTTTACTTTACGAAGGACAATGTCATATCTTTTTTTATAAAAATAATCTTATTTAGCCTAATTACATTATCAATTTACAAATTCAATAAAACAAATCTGAGTTTGTAAATGTACATGTACATTTATTCAAATTTCGTGTTTCATTTATGATGGTCTCTCCGTGTCCTTGCTCAGGTTATTCTTCGGTCACGTGCGCTTAAAGACGCAGCGCTGACTTCGTCATTATTCTTCAAACAGTCGCTTAACCACACGTTTACTTTTCCCATTCAATTAACTTCTTAACATTTTTAATAATAAAACCGTAAATATAGACTACTTTTAGCAAGAGTGCCTTTGGGCTTTTTTGTAAATAGCAACTTGATCAATAACAACATATTAATGTGACATTATTCAAATAAAATACTTTGTTTGAATATCTATATTTGAAATAGCATGAGGTATTTAGTGGTTTAGTTGGCTGTGCATTTTAGCGTTATGAAGCAGATCATTTCCATTCCTTACCAGCAGGTGACGCGCTTTCACAGTATTAACCGCAAAAATTATGATGCAATCTAGGGATCCGCACCACACGCCGTTCACTCTGCACTACAGGAATGACATAATCACATTACACTACACTGAATAGCTTTTATTGCAGCCAACAATGAATGTGTATTTTTATGCTAAGCAAGAAATTCGACCTGTAGGTGTGATAAGGTTAGTTGATGGTAACAGCTTACATTTAAAACACAGACTAAATAAGATTAAAAAAACATTCAATTAAGCAGCTTCAATTAAAAGTATCTAATGCAAAATTATATTTATTCATTATAATTTCCTTATCATTCATTTGAATAATTGTGATATTGGTGATGGCTGCAAACAGTTTAGTTAAGTAGGGCCATCTGTCAACAATGAGAGTAAAAGAAAGTTATTTTTATTTCATCATTGCTCTCTACTCCTTGGTCTATTGGCAGAAAAAAGAAAAAGCAAAGCAAGTGCTAAGATGTGTGAAAGTCATAAGCCTTTAGTGTCACCATCTATCCTTTCTCTCTCTCTCTCTCTCTCTCTCTCTCTCTCTCTCTCTCTCTCTCTCTCTCTCTCTCTCTCTCTCTCTCTCTCTCTCTCTATGGTCACAGGAGACTGATTAAATGGTTGTGCATGTGAAGAGCTGAGACAGGAGAACAGGGTGCTTAGCAAATGCTCTGTAATCATATTAGCCAGCACTTCACCTGATAACGTAGAGCGAGCAAATCACCACCAACACATAATGGACCTCAGAAACCTCATCACACAGGGATGGTGGAAAAGATGTATAAGAGTTAAATTGATTTCCATCGTCCTATTAAACATACCTTTAAGCCAACTACACACACACAAATGCAGAGGCGCAGTGCATTCAAAGGGCATTGCAGGTCTCCTCTCAAGAACAGCGGGCACTACCCAGGACAAACCAGTGAACCGGACACTATCAGAAACAGCTGCAAGCAATCATGGTACTCCAGAAAGAAATGCACAAAGTAAAGTTATGTAGACCCGTAAACCCTTTAATGTCTTTTGGAGTATGTGACTGTGCAACATAACTTCCACAGGACAAATACAGTACACATTTGTAATAATAGTCTCAGGTTTTCGGTAATTGAAAGTCAAAACTAAAAAACATGACCAACATTCCAATACTAATTTAAAAATTGATTTTTTTATCTTGAAGTTGAGATTCCCATTTGCACTGAGCATATAGTTTTGTTTACAAACAACACAATTACACACATTCCATAACATATCCCTGTTGCCAGGGTGACACATTTTAAAATTCAGATTTTAAATGCAGATTATAAGAGAGCTATATGTCCAAGCTGGACGAGTGTAGACGTTTGCAGTTTGTCAGAGATCCTGATGGTCTTGATCAGAGCACTGGTGTGTGTGTGTGTGTGTTGAGGGAGTTCTCTCTGTCTATCTATCTTGGGACAGCAACTTAGTAAGCAAATCCGAGGCTGCCGAGACACCGCACACAAACTGTCTTTCTCACACACAGACACACATCTTCTAACTTAGTAAGTACTGTATCTCTACACTTGGACTGAAGAAACATGCCAGTCTCAGAATACAAACTATTTTAAGTAGGAGTTTCTGTTGTTTCCTTGGTAATAAACAATGGTTTTCTATGAGAAAATGTGGAAGAGAAACACACGCAGCAGTCTCAGATTGAAAATTGGTTCTGCTGCAGACCTGATGTCTTAGGTCAGCAAGGGGTCAGCTGTACATAACCTCACTCAGAGAAGAATATTCACAACAGGAATCTGATGACTCCTGTTCCATCTTTGATTGATGGGCACAAGAAGAAATGAAAGTGACAAGTGGCCTGACTGAGACAGAACATGAATCACTCACTCGTACACGTATTAATCTCACATTAAATATACCCGCTGTTACTTAAATCCTTCTTGATTAATGACACAATCCAATCAGCTGCTTCAGAAATCACTTAAAGTCAAAAGCAGAAGACCGGCCATTTCCTGGAAGAAGTGATCAAATAATCAATACATGAGAAGGACCCTTTTTGCGCTGAGTATTGAAGGGATCAGTGTTCGGAGTACCACAGGAGTGTAGCTACATGTTCATGTGTAATATAAAAGAAGAAAATTGTGTTTTTAAATAAGGATGCTTAGTTAACTGTCAAATAATTCCCTTACCTCACAGGATATTTACAGCATCTAACAGCAGCTAACTGGACAGTACCAAAAGCGCAAAAAAGTCAATGGTTTCCATACCACTAGTGGGATATACAGTAGTTCACCCAAAAATTATGTAAAGAGAACCTGATAACCATACTTGAGTAAAAGAACAGATACCTTGCAGTGAAAATAACTCCATTACAAGTCACAAATTCCAAAACGACTTCTGATTTAAAACTTGAGTATTTTACTCATACTGAATGTAGGCTCAAAGCAGCACTAGTCTTCAACACTTTGGAGACATGTCAGTGAAAAACAAGAAACAGTTTATTCGTGAGGAGAGCCATCGCATCAAACTTAACCCCCCAAAATTGCAACAAATCAAGGTCAAGACCATAGCCTACTTCAATTACAAATACCCAAGTTTCATTTAAGGCCAAGTGTTCATAAGGAAACCAATGTAGAAAAGAGTACATATGCTTATGCAAAAATGTAGTCAAGTTGAGAGTATGTTGCTGATATCTTTAATACTAAGTGCAACTACAAAGTAGCCAAAAATGTAATTTAAATAATGTTGGTAACCGAACAATGATGGTTCCCATTGACTTCTATTCACAATACCAGTGCAAGTTGATGGATATCCCTGTTGTTCAGTTTCCAAAACGTTCTTTAAAATAACTTAATTTGTGTCAGAGATTTGCTACCACCAATACATCCACAACAAGCTGTTTTATGCATGTAAGAAATGCTGCTGCTGCACATATATGAATAACCCCCCCATACATGATCCCATAGTAGCACAGGTGGAGCTGGGGAAGGAGGAGGGTTCCTGAATTACGAGGCACTATGACAATCCCCAACCAAGATTTAAACATTGAGCAGCAAGCTCATTGGCTGCCGATACAGAAGAATACAATTAACTGCGCAGTGTGTTAAAGTTATTATGTCAGATTGGGTAAGACTACAGGACTGAGCTATCTAGAGTTTCATGGCAGAACTTTCTCTATCAAAAAACAAAAAAATCTTAATTAATGTTATTAAATACTGCAGCAGTAAAGTGATTACTATGAGGTATGCTTTTATTTGACATACATTGGGTTAATTTGACTTATATTTCAGTGTTACAATTGCTCCCAAACACTGTTACAATCGCCTTTGGCCACCACGTAAAAGCAAGCCAATTCTCGCGACAGTTGTTACCAATAACGAAGAATCAGCATCCAGTGTAGTGCGCGGACGAATAGATGGACATGAAGCGCGCGTTATAGCCCACACACAGGAACAAACTAGGCGTCTCTTTAATGAACGCTATAGATGAATGAAGAAGGGGCTCGCTGTGTTCATCTCGGTCCCAGCGGCCCGTGAAATGAGCCCGTGAGCGGGGCGCGAGGTGACGGCAGAGTGGCAGCGCGCGCCGTAAGCACATTTTCTGCGCGAGGCTAATTAAACCTCCACAGAATAAGCGGCTTTGGTCCTATTAGAGCTTCAGAGGTCTGTCCCGTTAATAAAGCAACCGGGATCGATGCCCTTCATTACCTTGTGTGCCGCTCCTCTCTAAATAAATGCTTAAAATACAGCATAGCCCAAAGCTGTTTGCGGTGAAATGGCTTTTTAAAAAGATATCGAGGAATGCAGAGTCATTCATTCATTTTTATGATTGGCTCGTTTTGTCAGTGCGGCGTAACGCTAATGTGACAGCGCATTAGTCTTTAAAAAATTGTTAAGGAGTTTAAACTATAACTTTTCTTCTTGAAAAGACTACCTGAATCGTGGTGGGAAAAATAAACTATTTCATTTTAGAGCGCGTGCTCAGGATATGCGTGAGTCTGTGTGGGCGCGCGCGCAAGCAAGGCTCTCTCCGGTACTACCTTGCATTTAAGCCTTTTAAAAGAGGATTGTAAGCAAAAACATACAGAAGAAATTAATAACCCGCTGTCATCAGGGAATAACATTGTGTTAACACAGGCACCCTGTGTATACTCTTTTTAATGCCCTCCACATCAAAAGAATAATTTATTCATTGAGAATGAATTTACCAGAGTACAGGCAAGAACCTTATTTTCCCATCCTCCCCTGAGGCCGTCATGGCTGACTTGTGTCATATTTACTGTGTAATTGATTTTTAAATGCATTCTTCATCTCGTTCGCCTTTCCTGTTTCCCCACCCAGAGCAATTGATCTCTCCGCGCCTGTTCGCCTCCCTACCCTCCACTTTATAAAGAATAGGAGTCTGATAGAGAGCAATTTTGTTCTCCTTTTCATTATCACCCTCTCTTCTCCTTATGCTCTCTATCCTGTGCGCCGCCACAGATAGGACAAACCTTGAGACCGTCAGCAGAGAGGGAACGAGAAAGAAAAGAAGCAACGAAACAAGAGAGGTCAGTCAGAAAGCAGGCACAGCGTTCTCACCCCTGGGAGAGATTGCACGAGATCAGAAAGTACCAGCATGCACAGTACTTCCTGTAGGAGGTGGAGGGGTGTACTGAGAGACAGAAGCATTGCTAATCAATCCATGGATGCATTGTAAAATCAATGCACTGTATAATTAGGGCAATCCAAGGGTAAAAAAATGCTGCTCTGCAGTTTAGTTTCTCTGCAGTCACAGGCCCTCTCTTTCTATCTTAGGGTGGATTGAACGCTGTGCGTTTGGATTTCCCTCTGAATTCCAGACAACCTTTGGTTTTGTAGGTTTCAAAGACATGATTAATCTTAGTGATACTCTGGTCAGGTGCCGGTGCACAACAGTTCATTTCGTATGTCTCTTATTTGGAATTTTCTATATTAAGGCCAAGGTGCATGATGACTTTTTCACATGGTCACTCTTTCACTCACTATACATGTAATGTGTGTGTGATGGAAATGCAAAAACTAGGTTTCCTGTATACACCTCCGATCAGCCTTTGGGTGCGCAAACTAAATCTTAAACTCAAGCTATTGGGTAAGTTAATGTTACTGTGAAGCTGGTTGTGATGCATACATTGTTTTTTAGACCTGTATTTATACTTTTTAAAGGAACTGTTCACCCAAAAACGGTCCCCGTTGACTTGATCATAGTCATTTTTATTCGTACTATGTAAAGTCAATAGGGACCTTTTTATTGAGTGAACTATTTCTTTAACTGAGGGAGTTTTCAGACTGGGCACCTTTGCTGGGCCCAAACGCAATCACGCTTGTTCCCGGCACCTATTTTACAAGAATGCAGAGAAGAGAGCATGCACTGCTTTTGTGTGTGTAGTCTGCCCTGAACTGACACACTGACATCTACACACAGCAATATAAGCAAAGATGTTCACTTCTTGAATCGATCTTTGCTGTTTGGGGGGGGGGAAGTTTCAAGGGTGTTGAGGGTGTTAATAATTTGGATGTATTATTATTACAGTATTTACGGAGTGCCTTCAATGCAGTATTCAAAGTACTGGTTAATCAGGCTTATTCTGATTATCTCATCCTCTGAATTATAGTTATCAATGTTGTTTATCTTATCATCATTATTATTTAAAAAAAATGAATAAATTCCGAAGAGGGTTAGAACAGAATTATATTTTGAATATGAGAAAACGATATTTTCTTCAACAGTAAAGACAGCAACTGTAGCAGCAAAATCCCCAGCAGCCCCGTCAACATCAGCTGCTCCTTGTAAGTTATGTCAGCCCACAGTGTTTTATAGAATTTTGAATAGTGACCATGTCCTACAAAGTTTACTATAACAGCTGTTGTTCTGTTAAACAGAGAGGAATCCTTAAAGGGACAGTTGACCCCAAAATAAAAATGATATCATCATTAACTTACCATCAGATTGTGTCAAACCTGTATACATTTCTTTCTTATACATAAGTGATGACAGAATTTTCATTTTGGGGTGAACTATCCCTTTTATGTTTGCACCTTTATTAATAGGTGCAAATAAATTATTTTTAAACATTATAATGGTCTATATTTCTTTTTCAAAACTGCATCATGGCATTTGCTGCTGTATCAATACAGAAGCATCCATATTGATACACGATCAGCAAGGAATTTATAAAGATATACAGTATTGCCGTATTGATGTTTTGAGCACAGCCCTATTTAAAGCCTTGTTCCATGTGCCCCTTTTATACTTTGAGCACCTGCCCCTTAAAAAGATCCCTGCACGGCCCTGCGCAAATCCAATGTGAATCATCAACACTATTATCCCTTACATGTGTTTTATTGAAGTAAATGCATCATAATCAGCTAAAACACATTTTTTATTTTTTATTTACTTCCCGAACAAGTGTACACTCGGGTCCGTGTTGCTTTCACATTCACGCGAACCGTGCCACAGTTCAAGTGCAACCTGACTCAAGCTGCATTCAAACCACCAGCAACTGTTGCCGACTATAAAGGCTCCGGAAAGTTGCTCATCAATTGCATTACGTTGAGCAAATCAATCATTAATGTCTTTTAGGTCAGCAAATGACATCATCTTTGGTAGAGTTCCCCCAAAAGTGGTCCCTCTTGACTTGACTATAGACAACTTTTATTCCTACGATGAAAAGTCAAAGGTGACCATTTTTTTGGGTCAACTATGCCTTTAACCCTTGTTTGGTGCTAAGGTCTGTAGGACCCATTTTTATGGCTGCATTCATTTTAAAAGCGAACTACGGGTACAGACTTGAATGTGTATATCACAGTGATGAGATCATAAGCTGCTCTCGGCACCCTTAGCATTCCAAACACAGCGCCTGTTGTCCTTCAGTCAAACCACCGTCAATGCCAGCCAAAAAAAACAGCAGGCTCGGCACTTGAGACCTGGGACTGATGTCATTCTTATTGAATACCTATGAAGTCCTCTTAATGTCCATTAGTGGTCAATTCTGCTCATATAAAAAACAGGGAGTTGATATCAAAGTCACTGTCAATGAAACCCTTAAACCTTTTACCAGGTTTCACCAAAAAAACATTTTTCTAGTCACTTTACTCTATGCCCCATGCTCTCTATACACAGCCTCTCTGGCTTCCTTTGCTTTTGTTTTCACATCTCTGCTGTGGACTCATTTCTATTTTCAGTCCTCTTCTGGTCTTTCTCTGCTGTAAGTAGACCTGCTTCAGCAAGACACACCTCCACTGCTGAGGTCTTAGGTCTCTAATGCTGTGAGAGCTCAGTTTAACCTGGTATAGGTCGCTGCAGCTTCACGTTTCCATTCAGTCAAAGCTTCAACTGATATCACAAAGAGCTAAGATAAAACTTTGTATCCAGTGTTTTAGCTATTAGATTCAGATTGTGAATCTCAACTGTCTCAGTTTTTTTTACTGGCACTTACAAAACATGCTTTAATAGTGCTTAGGCTTTACTGTATTATATACAGACGATGTCAAATTATATTTAGCGAGAAACCATCCCAGAATTGAATATAAAGCACACAAAAGGTATTGTTTGATAAATATTCCTTTTTATTATTTTTTATTACATTGTTGTTTAAATAGAGTGTCCAATGGACTTTATTTGCATTAAAACAGTATTTTGAAAGTGAAGTGAAAAAGTGAAAGTGACCTATTTGTCAGGTATGGTGACCCATACCCGAGATGTGACCTCTGCATTTAACCCATCCAGTGACTAGTGAACATACGCACAGCAAGTGGTGAACACACGTACACCCGGAGCAGTGGGCAGCTATCAGTGCAGCGCCCGGGGAGCGTGTAGGGGTTAGGTGCCTTGCTCAAGGGCACCGCAATCGTTACCTGCCGGCCCTGAGGATCGAACCGGCAACCTTCTGGTCACGAGTCCGACTCTCTGACCATTAAGGCCACGATTGCCCCTTCAACAATTTTTTTTGCTGCCTTCAACACACTTTTATTGACATTTACATCTTTGTTCGACTGTTGTCAAGACCACATCAAGCATTAGAATTAAAGGTGATACGATATCTAGACTGACTTCGCTCAAACCGTTTTAACAGTGTCAGGAAGAAAATTGAAAGAACAACAATACTGGTCCTAAAACACTCAATTTTTTAGTTAGTCAGATATTTTTTTTATTTTACATACAGCTGTGGTAAAAAATAAAGAGACCATTTCAAAATCCGTTTTTCTGATTTCAAAATTTTCGCTTTTTAAATTTGTTTACAGTATAACAGTATATTTAAAAAAGAATTCTTGTATTTCTTTTACAAAATATTGTTTTATTTGCATTTTTGCAGAAAATGAAACTGGAGAAACAAATGCAAAAATTGTGTAGTGTTAAAAATCTTGGTCTTAAGCAAAAAGTAGAAATGTGTAATATAAATAGTGCCATACAATCAATATAAAATATGAACGAAATAAACAACAAACCCTACATACAACATGGTGCAAACTGTTTCGCTATGGTTTAGATTGACCAGATGTCCAAAATGCCTATAGCTCTATAGTTGACACTCTGGGGTGACTTGGTTTGTATAACAAGATCAATGCAGGTGGGACGTGAGTGTCATTTGCTATAACACTAAGATGATGATTCTTACTTGTGAGTTTGGATGCCGTGACAATGCATATTATAAAAGATCACAAACCTATATAACAAAGCCGCAAGGCAAAAAACCTGATGAAAAAAACTCATGGTATGTGCATCGTATGCTTGGTGTAGGTTTGATAAAGATACCTGAATGATAAACAAGAGCTATTTGTAATTATTATTCACTTTCAAATTTGATCTCTTCTGATGTGAAACTTTTATATTATAAAAGTATATTTATATAGTGAAAAAAGTTAAGGACTGTCATTTTGTGCTATGTAATCGTGATTATCGAAGAGATGTACAGTGGATTACATATGGAAGCAATAAACTTGAATGAAAAGAAAACATGATTACTTAAATTGTAATATTCAAAATATCCACAAATATTAAAAACATTTCTTTAGATTAAAAATAAACAAATGCACATTTCATTTGATTGTGACCAATGCAAGGGCATTTTGTCCATGTAAGCAGGTTAACAGCATTCGCAGCTGCATGAGTGACATCATCATGTGGTGTGGTGTATTGCGGAGCTCCAGTCTAAAGGAGTTTCACTGCAGTGTTCTCCATACTGTTGTAAAAAGTCTTTAATGCAGGACGTTCCACTCCCAATGCAGCAACATACAGCAAGAAACACCCTCCTATGATGTATACATCGTTTCTCTCCAATATAAAACCCTAAATCCAGTGCACAGTGCTGGTAAATGAGATCCACATGCACACTGAAACACTTACATGCACACACAAGGACACGCACAACCTCACATGCAAACTGAAAATCGATGCACTTTACAGGATATGAATTTTTAATAAAGGCCTACCCTACTAATGTAATTCATCGTATTCTCGGTGTGCATCTGTTTATAGATATAGGATATCACCAGATATACTTCTGGCAGACCTCAAGATCTCTGAGATCTAATGAGTGTCTTCCAATTATGCAAAATGTTAAACTTTCAATGTCAATTAGTGGCCAGCAGAGGGAGACCAGCGTCACCTCAAACCTCTTTTAAAGGGGATACTGTGGTGCGGATTCACCCAGATATAATCCGTTGTAATTATCTAGTCATGATGTCTTACAGGTCTATTGGCTTTCCACACAATTGAACACATTTCAAACAGATGCCATTTACTCTAGAAAATTCTGCACTTGAAAACCCTTTCAGTGAATGCAAATGCCACCGTGCATTCATTAACGACTGCATAAAGTGAGACTAAGAGGGGAAGATTCAAAAGAGGTGTAATTAACTCAGAGAAGTGTAATCGAATGAATGGATGAAATGGAAAAAGTAACCAAAAAATAAGAAAAGAGATACGAGGTACAGAGAGTCCCGCAGGAAAGAGGGTTACGCTGTGGAGGAATGAGAAATAGAGTGCTGACTCAAGCCAAGTGGAGGCCTTCCCGTTCTTTATCTCTCTCTCTCTCTCTCTCTCAATCTCTCTCTTTAACACACACACATATACCTCTCCTCCTTTCTTAATTACTGCATTGATTGCTTAAGCTCAAGGCTGAAGAGCTTCGGGAGAGAGAGCGAGAAGTGGTGGTTACATGTTGGTCGGTGGGCGTATAAATGGTATTTGCCCCACGCAACCCGCAGTCTCGATCAGAATGTGTGTTTCTGTCTGTCCAACGATACTGGGGAAGGATGAGATGGGCTCATCATTTCCGTAGGTTAATGTCCTGCAGATTTACAGTATAAATAAACCCGTCGTGCAACATTAAACAATTACAATCAATACATATCAACAAGAAACCTAATTAGGTTTAGTAGACAAGCAATTAAATATTGGTGTTCTCTATAACCAAATTTACTGTGCTAATTCAATAACAGTAAATATCAAAGAAGATACACATTCAAGAGAGTTTGTCCATTCTCTGATTGACGATTGATTCTTTCCGAGGCAGAAACAGCTGGGAAATAATTTATTAAAGGCTCGCTGGGATAAATAAAGCTTATTCTGTGTTTACTTAGGGGAATTTGAGGGAGCGCTGTGTAAAGTCATTCATTAGATGGTCCCTTTGGGCTGAGGATCAGGTTTGACGCTTTGACCCCTGACCTGTTCAATAGCCACCTGAATGATTATACATCGAACACCCTATTGCTACTCTCGGCGGATTTCTAAAGGCTCCTTTAATACCTGGAGGGCCAATGCAAATGTGGCCACACAACATACCCGCTGGATTAATTATACTGGGTTTATTTTGTCTTCAAACCGAAATTTCTAAATCTAAAAAAGATTTCAAGACTGTTCATTAACGCAGCTGAAACAGATAAAACACATGCCGAACTAAAACAATCGCTTGACATTTGTCTGTAAAACAAAGCGCTGTGAACAAAAAGTCAATAACTCACGCTCCAATGAGTTCATCTTACAGGCTGCTTTAGCATTCGATTGGGCTGCCCCTGACATTTGGGTTGCCCTCCAGTCCCTCCCGCGCTGCTCCTATAATCTCTCCGCTTTGCATGCAGAGAGGGCCTGACATGCTCCATCAAACAGGCATAAATTTAGAATGTCCCCTAAATAAACCCCGGGCTACGGGCCCTCCTCCACCATGCACGATGCCGTTGGTTCCACGGCGACTGCAGGTGAAGGTTACAGGGTCTCTGAGGTGTGTACGCTCTGAACAGTTCAACTGTGTGGAAGAAATTACTTTATAATCAGTCAGAAAATTGTAAAACATAAGAGGTTGTTGTCTTTGATCAGTTGCATTTTTTGTGATTTATCAACATGCTCAACAACTAGACATAAAAGCATTATGCACAATGCTTATGGTTGAAGGATATTACATTTTAACAGGACAGTATGTGGCTAACAGGGGCCAAAATGTTTATGCAACCGTGTAAAACAGTGGGCAGAAAATGTAAAGTACGCAGGGACAGGAGAGAGAGCAGAAGGGGAGAGCACATGGTATCTTCAGGGACTGTTTGACCTGGAAAAGTCAAACAGGACTTGCAGGTAAGACCGCAGACTCACACGCTAATTTTAGGCGATGGGAGGGGGACAGCGGTTAGGAGAAAGGAAGATTAGAGACTAAAAGGAGAACCCGACCCTACATTCTTGTTTGTTTGTGCTAAATGAGGCAGCACAAAGAGTACCGGCATCACAGCGCAGTAAACTTATGGATTCTCAGATCTATTAGGAATTCAAATTATTAAAAGTGTCCCTTCTGTTTGCAGAAACAATAAGACTAAGGACATTTATTAATAGAGAAGAGCAGGGAAATAAGATTGAAAAAAGACAGACCTCTGACGAAAAGGTTCTTCGGCATCTAAAATGTTTCCTCTATAGTATCTCTATCAGGACATACCCAATATGAAGTGTTTGTCAGATTTAGCTCACTCTTATAAAGTGATAGATAGTGGACCCAAAGGTAAAAATTCTGTCACAATTTATTCACCTTTATGTTATTTTTTATCTGTATACGACACAAAATATGACATTTTAAGAAATGTCTCTGTGGTTTTGCGTTCATATGGAAGTCAATGGAGTTTTTTTTTTACAACCAGCGTTCTTCAAAATATCTTTTGTTTTCTACAAAAAAAATCGAACAGGTTTGGAATGACATGAGGGTGCATTTTCATATCTGGATGAGCTATTGTTTTAAAAGACACTTTTGTTTCTAAATTCCTCACACACAGAGCCTGATACACACACTATATGCACACCCACATGTCTTTTAAATTGAAACACAGCGACATAAATAAAGCTAAACTGCAAGCTAATGAGAAAAACAGAGAGGAAATGAAAGTGTCTCCCCCTCCACATATTCCTGCGCAACATCAGAGAAATCCATGATAGCTTCTGTCCAGGTTATGTGTATTTAGCTGTCGTCTAGTTTGATGGGATGTGTTGATGGATCCTTTCCACTCTATACGGTCTCTATCATTTTTGCCTTGACATAAAACTATATATTTTTTTACAAAAGTCAAATCATTGCAATCTTTGTTACAAAAATGTAATTGTCATTGCTGATAATCTTTGAATTTTTATCATGCAATACAGGAAAATGCCATGAGTTGTGTATACAACTAAGTAATCTTTAAGGATATGCAGCACATTACACATTTTTGTGAAATCTCTCACTCAATTTGATTCTTTATTATTCTTGCCTATAACCGTATGAAATTCTGTTGTTTATGATACTCACTGGTGTCAGTTGACTAAAACGGTCATGTGGAAACATAACTGTAACCGTTCCAGACCGTGCATAGAACAGTACAGCGCAATGGTGAAATAGCGATCATAAACATAATGGAAGCTAGGGACAGAGTGAATCCTCATATATTCCAACTTTTCCTTGTGTTGGAGTAAAAGTATATGATATTTTAAAACTAGAAGCTAAAAATATTTCTATATATTTTGTTCCATTTTATATGACACTATACGGACTAATAGGAGTTTGACACCAAAATAGTGATTCCAAAGCACTTTACTTTTGTTTTTAAAATCTAGTTCATTCACACTGAATCAGTCAAACGGTGTGTAAAGCACCAAAACAAATGATGAATTATATTTATATAAGCATTATACTTACACTCATCTCTTTTGCAAATTTTGGTACAATCTGACAGCATGGGTTGGTGTAGGGCTTTGTTGTATTTTTTTTCTATTAAGGTATGTTTTGTATGATTTACTTTGTATGCATTCTTATAGACACTTTGTGAAATACAGTAGTAATTCTCATAAAATCAGGCGTGATAAAATCCAGATCACAAGTAACACTTACTTAATGAAATCCTTTCAGTTGTCTGCCAATAATTTGATGGTCATGTAATCTACAATTTAACCCTTTCCGATAACATTAATCAGCAAGACATATTCATCTGACATTGATGAATGATAATGGGAATCATAACAACAACCACCTCAATGTCTCATAAGCTTAATTAATGGAAGTGAATGAGATTCAGATGTACCATAAAGAATGACAAATAAATCAAATACAGTTTTAAATTACAGCATACATGCAGGAAAAACAACTTGGAGTCTTTTTTCTTTCTTACTTTTACCTTTTCTTACATACTGTCACGATTCAGTCTGTGTTCCCCTGTCTTTTGGACTTTTAGTTTATAGTTTTGGTTGTTTGCTTTCCTGATTCCTTTGCAGTTTTTTATTCTTTGGTTCTTGTTAATTGTTTTCCCCAGGTGTGTCTAGTTGTCTTGTTTCAACGTTATTTCAACATATCGCCTGTGTATTTAAATCCCGGTGTTTCCATTGTCTGTGTCAGTCGTTGAATGTTAGTTTGGTCCTGTTCAGTATCTTTAATCAGAGCCCTTTGGATTATATTAGTTCCATTATAGTTTCTTTGTTCTTTTATTAGTTTGTCATTTGGGTTTTTGTCTATTAAAATCTGGCTGGATGTTAATCCTCTGCTCTCACGTTACACATACTGCCACGGAAAGAAATATGAGATCATTTCAAAATTATTTGCAGTTTTTCTGAATTTAATATTTATAGGTATGTGTTTTGGTTAAATGATCGTACTTGTTTAATTCTGTGAACTACTAACAATAATTCAAATAAAATATTGTTTCTATTAGCATTTATTTGCATAAAACGAAAACTTGAAAACCAGGTCAAAATAATCAAAAAGACGCTCTTTATTTTTTCAGACCTCAAATACTGCAAAGATAACACGTTCATATTCACTTTTAAGCAATACAACAGTAATATAAAACATATAAATATTTAATAATAATATGAAAACTGTTTTATGTTTATTTATACTTAACTGTTTTCATAAAAAATGACAAAAAAGCCTGAGTGGTAAATAGCAGAACTTCCATTATAAAGTCTGTCTGGTCTCTACCTGGTTAATATTTCTGTCTTTAATAGTAGCGCTGCATCAGGTCATTGCTATGTCCTATGTAGAGCAGAGAGGCCTCAGCAGGCCGCAGGCTGGATTTAGATTCTTCCCCAGCTGTATGGTTCCCTGTTAAGACAGCGCTGCCATTAGCAGTCAGTCTCACTGGCAGACATGCCATGCTACATTCCTCATGAGCCTAGTTTGGCCGTGTTAAGAGCGACCTTGAAATGCGACATGGAACAATAAACTATAAACCGGCATCCAGGCGTGTGGCACAAAGAAGGAAAAGGAGTGATGGAAGGGGAGGAAATTGGGTGACACCTGTCATTTTGTGTTTGTTATATATTCGTCAGTGGGCAGCTGGGTCGCTGGGCTTCTCCGTTTTTTTTCTGGCACCTAAACCCCCCTGCACCCAATTCCTGTGCTCTCCCTCTTTGGTCAGAGTTTGGCAGAGTCAGCAGAACACAAGCAACGATTCAGTCAATGACCTTCAGGGGTGAGAAAAGGAGGCGGGGCTAGACTAAGGGCTACAGGAAGAGAAAGAGAATAGAGGGTGTCCATTGGCAGCTGCAAGAATCGGCTTTACACAAATGGTAGGGCTCAGGTCACGGAGAATCAACAACGGCTTATTTGATCTGCTCCCCTCGCCTCTTTCTTTACCCCTTTTTTCATTTCTTCTCTTTAACCTTTGGTGTAGCTTTAAGACCTCCACGTAAGAGAGATGACCTAAGGATGAACCAAAGCCAAAATACGATAAAAAAATGTATCGAAAAATTTATATAGATGTCACGTCTGTCCTTACAAAGGTATTCAACTGTCCAGGACGTCACATTGTGCCCCTACATACAGTGCTTCTTATGTGTCTGTAAGGCAGGGATGCTATCATAAGGGATTTCCAGCATATGGATAACTGGGGTAATGCAACAAACCGCGACTTCATTTGTTAATAAAATATTACCTAGGACTTTGCCCATGGGTAACTAATTACAAACACTAACATCAATAAGGCATTAAACTAATGATGGCACACACAAACATGTACACGCCGGCTTCCCCAGATATCTATTTCAATTTACATTTACATTTATATTTAATCATTTAGCAGACGCCTTTATCCACAGTGACTTACAAATGAGGGAAAGTACGAGCAATTTATCATAGAGGAGCCAAAAATAGGAGTAGTCCCGCAATGGAGGGTAAAAAGATTCTTTCTTTAAAGAGATAGTTCACCCAAAATTTTACATACTGTCTTAACTTATTTACCCTCTTGTCAGTTTTAGTTTACTGAAAACGTTTCTTTTCATCGAAATTACATAAAATAATAATCTTAAACTAAATGAAAAATGTCATGATCCTGCCTCTTCTTTTCATGATTTTCGAGTCTTGTGGCAGGATCATGACAGACCCACGTGTTTTATGTGGAGAGGAGCGTGGGATTGTTTTGTTTTGCCGTGCCATACATTCTCTCCAGTGTCGCATGCCTTGGCCCCGCCCTCTTGTTCCTCCGTTAGCATCCCATCAGTGTTTCTTTCTCGTCACCTGCCCGTCGACGTCCTTTTGTAATTAGCACTTGTTAGTGTCCCCTTTATCTAGCCCCGGTTCCCTTTGTCCCGTGTCGGTTCGTAAATTGTATCTTGTGCCTGTGTTTTCGGTCCCCTGGGGTCCTCCGTCAATGTTCCTGTCTTGTGTCGAAGGACAAAAGGCATTTTTAGACTTATTATTTATCGTTTTCGACATATTATTTATATTTTTGGGCTTCCTTGTTTCCCCTCCTTTCCCCCAGTGAGAAGTGTTTGTTCTTGTGTAGAGAGGTTTTATTTGTTATTAATAGAGTCTTTTTTTTTGTTACTCCATCCCGTCTGCGCCTGGGTTCTGTCTTGCTGTTCATGACAGAACGAACCGACCAATATAGAGAACCCAGCATATAGAATGGAGGATGTTTTTGCGGTCCTCCCGGTGGTCCCGCCGGTGGTCCCGCCGGGCCCACCTTCTCTTTTGGTTCCGTCAGGAGGACTGTGGAATCCGGGACTTCGTCCGGGACTTCACGGCTGCAGCAAGGGAGACAGAGTTTGGTGAGGAGTAACTCAAGTTGATTTTTAATTCTGCCTCACCGAACCCCTCAAGCCGGTAGAGACCCGGATGCTGAGCACCCTGTGGTTTGACGATATGGTCAGGTATGTGATCAAGCAGGACCGATCCCTACCCAGCCTGGGTATCCCCCCACTGGCCACCACTGGAGGATTGGCTCCTGGCTACGGTTACCCTGGGGGGCTCAGCCCCTCCCACCTTAAGCTGGGGGACGGCATCCCAGCCTTGTCCAGCCTGCGTTCCAGCCAGCGTTTTGGACTTATTGCTTATCGTTTTGGAATTCTTTGCTTTGCCTTCTTTCCCCCCCAGCAGGAAGTGTTTGTTTCCACTCGTGTAGAGGACTTTTCCCCATTGTGGGTGTTTTGTTTTTGTTTGTTATTAATAAAGTATTTTTGTGTTACTCCATCCCGTCTGAGCCTGGGTTCTGTCTAGCTGTTCATGACATGTTGCCTTAAAAATAAACTGAAATACGATTAAAGCACTAAAATTATAATAACAAACAAAAACTAGAATTTAAATGAATTAATCTTATTTAGCAACACATAAAATAAATAATTGACTAAATGATAAAAGCATTCACAAAAACAGCTAATACTAACTAAAATTAACATAAAAACTAAAACTCCAAAAATGTAAACCAATTTAAAATATGAATAAAACTATAATAACTATGGGGTACCCTATGATTTTTCATTGGATTTGTGTCTGTAGAATAGAAGTCAATGGGTACCGCTGTTATTAGGTTACCAACATTCTTCAAATTATCTTCTTTTGTGTTCTGCATACCAAATCCCATACAAACTCATAGAGTATATCGCCTTCTCTAGGGTTTTTCACTGAGGCATCTTGGGAAAGAGTGTGTATCTGTTTAATAAAAAGGGGCGGCGGTGATAAATCTCGAACAGGAACAACCATGTACGAGTCTGCCATGTTTTATGAAACGAACTCATAAGCAACACTAAGTGAAACGCATTAAAGTGGCTTGGGTTTGCCACTGCAGCCATTAATAAGCAGAAATACACGCATGGCTAATTTATTAACGCTGCAGGTCTGACATTCATTATGAGCCTCAGCGCTCTCCCCGGGCGTATAAAAAAGAGAGGGAGATAAAAAAATGAAAGCAAGCATTTGGAATGGAAAAGATTTGGCAGGGGAACACACTGGGGTGTCAGCGATCTCCTCTGATTAACGCATGGTTACGCTGGAACTTAAATCAATATGAGACCACCAAAAAGACAAATTGGACCGAGGCCAAATTACAGATAGCATGCTCTTAAAAAATGTGGAAGTTTTTAGGTGCTTAAACATAAATTAGGGAAAGAGAGCGAGAGAAGGAAAAAGAGAACGGGGAAAATTAGCTGATATAATAGAAGTAAAAAAAAGAGTAACAAATCAGGGGTTGAGGAGCACGCAGTAGAGTTGACTGATTGTCAATCTCATCATTACTGTTTCATTGGAAACTGCCATACTCCATTTAATATAAAAACCTCTCTAATTTAAAGTGTAACTATGGTGATAAAAAAGAAATGGTCCTCAACCAGAGGGTCTGTTCAGGACAGGAGTTGTAAAAAAGTGTTAATACAACAGTATAATTGTGCGGATAGCAGAATATATAGCTTGAAAACTCTTTTTTTGTTGACTTCAAAGGTTGTGTAGGCATTGCATTAGAGAATGAACATGGATAACAACATATTGACTGAAGGAAATTATTATCATAACTCTAAAGCCTTGGTTCAACAGAATATTTCCATTGTTATGTCTAATATCTAAAATCTTCTCTTTTTTACTTGTAAATTTCTCCGATTGTCTTTCTATGAATAGTAATCAATTTTGTTGCCCAGATGTTGGCACGTAAAACTGTTGAATAATGGATAGAAAACATTATTTGGAGTTATGTTTTTTATTGGAAAAAATGCTGTAAATGCATTAACTGCCTTTTCTTTCAGTTTACGTAAATTGAATAATGAATGTTTTTTCTTTATTGCAAAACAAACAAAGAATATAAACTGCAGATGTTTTCTTGAATAATGAAAAAAGACAAACACTCTTATAGAAGACTGTATTAACGTTTTGGCACTAGCCCTATTTGTTATTGCCTTTATACCTTCAGTGTTGTAAAATGACAAAGTTAAACGCTTTTACGTTACCAAAAAAGCATTGAAAAAACTAAAATATCAACGATTTAATACAAAAACAAGTCTAATGTGCTGGAAAAGGGTAATCTTACACATTACTGTCATATAGAAAACATGTTTTCCTCTGTTTGTAGGTCAAAAGTTTACTATACACACTGGAGGTGTGGAGCTTGCAAATATATCTTTATTTAAAATCTTTATTTTCAATTTCCCTGAACACTAATAATATTTTTTAAATATTTGAGTAGTAATATCCAAATTAACCCTTTTAAACAGGCATATATTCTGTAGGTGGCTCATTGGTTAAAACTTTCAAAAAGAATGTGACACAGCACTCTTTTCTGTCGTTACATTTTACCACAGATACTGTCTATAGAGCATCCAGTTAAACACAGAAAATTCCTTTAAAGGTCCAGTGTGTTCTGTTTTGGAGGATCTGACAGAAATGCAATATAATCAGGGATGCACATAAGTGGTGCGCATGTGCGCCCAAAACAAAAAATGTGCTCTGTAAATAGCTTTAGACCGCTCATTTGCGTACTGTCATGGTTGAATGCTTTTGATGCATAATCACTGTTTTAGACCGACTAAATGTAATATTGGATAAAATTTCCGTTGAACTTAATGCTGCTTAAACTACTGATATCTCGTTTGTTCTCGGTGTTAAACGGAACCTGGGTATAAATTACGAAAAACTGAGTCTTGGTAGCTCCGCCTTTGTTGGTTCTGGATTCGTTACTAGAAGCATGCGCAGCCTCTGTGAATGTCTGGATCTGCACTGCACCGGGCTGCACGTCTACCTAACCACCGCTTCTCTTAAACTTTCTAATAGGAAGAGCTGTTTAAACTTGACACTTGCACGCAGCTTGTGTTTCTTTATGCTATACTCGATCCTAGCTCCGCACCGCAAGTCTCCATGTGCGCTTGCAAGTGCACTTCCCAGCACTCTGCCAAAAAGCAAAAAGGTTGACGATTTAGGTTTCAAAATATGTGGTGTTGAAAATTTATATTTACCATGTAAAAAGAAAAACAAGAAGAAATATATCATCATTGTATTTTAAGTGTAGTTTAACGTAATATAAATATTATCCCACTTTATTATTTTGTTTATTGTTCATTAAAATGTAATTTCTTTTTTTTATTTAATAGGTAAATATAATTTGTCACACTATGTGCAATGTGAGCACCAAACCGAATCTCCAGATGCTCTCTTGAGAACCAGATAGAAAAACTTATGTGCACTGAATATAATACACATAACTATGTCTTCAGAGGTGTATAAAGAGATTACACAATGAAGCGTTATGTTTTTATTACCTAAGAATGAGCTATCTTGTCTACATACACCGCGGGTCCCCTAACATACAATTCGCCATGGTCTGTCAGCCGTCGCAGAGTTTCGAACGGGAGGGATGGAGTGAGCGGTTGGATGCAATGCCCATCCTTGCCGCTAGATTTGACTGACTGGACCTTTAAGTGAAATCTAATGGTACAGGCCTGCGGTTGTAAATATACCAGGTATTTTTCAAAAAGAATGTAAACAGTCACCTTTTCATGTCCAACTAACTGATTCGGCTATTTCACATAAAACAACACTGCCAAGCAAACCCTTACTTGAACTGCACTGAACTGTAATGAAGGGCAGCTGCAGTCAGACGGGTTATCACCGCACAGCTCAGTGCAACAATCAGGTAATGCATTATAAATCTGCTATCAAACCCTATTGAATATTTTAAAGTTCCAGAGTGGCAGAGAGCAGCTTTAAAGCGCTCAAGAACATGCGTAAAAGCCCTGTATAAAACAGCAGCGTGTGAACTTTAAAAAGAAGCTGATATGCCAGACTCATAAATTTGGACCATATGACATTTCTAGGCATAGGAAATGTTTTTGTCGTCCCTTCTTCGTACTTACTTGGCATGCATGGTATCAATATTGCTCAACCCAGCGAGAATAGAAGACAAGAAAGAGGCTTTAATGACTTGAGCCTCTGCCCAGGCCAACTATTTTACAAATGTAATTTCACAACTTACAAAGGTGCGAGAGATAGAATGAGAAGAAACACAAATGAGGAGGAAATAAAGGCAATTTCAAAAGACAATTAAGAAATAAACGTTTTTCAATAGAAAATATTTAAATGTGGATAAAACAAGATACATTTAATTAGATATGTAACAAAATATTTATCTTTACCTCACTACAATATAACTTGATTTTTTCACAGATATTATGAATAAATATACTTAACAAAACACTTGAATATACCGGATGTAAAGGTCCAACACAAACTATGCAAAAATATGCAACGTATTCTCATGGAATTCACACAAATAAACTATCAGCTAATAGAGTTTGTTTCTGTGTGCTTTATTAAACAGAGTTTCCTCCTCATTATTCAGAGTCTACAGCATAGAGTCACGGCTCTCCTCCTGGACAACTGCTTCAACATTAAAAGCATCCATTAGTATTCTGCATCCTGCTTGAACAGGAAATGAAGATAACATGACATTTTCATTCTTCCCTGTGGGATGCTATTACACACACACTCACATCGGCAGAGCCGCTGCTCATCAGTAAGTGACATCAAACTTATTTTCTTTAGCCACATCTTATATCTAATGCTCTAGGAACAAACACTGGTGGGAGGATGGGATGGTCAAAATAACTAAAAAGGCAACTGTTTAACAAACTGTTTGATGGCACCACACTGGCCATTGACCTCAAATCCATCCCTCACATCCATACGTCTGTGTAGAAAACCTTTTCAGTTAGAATGTTAAGATCATATTTTAACCGTTTCTTTTGCTGCATTCTATGTTATGAATGGCGAACACGCAAATAAGTGAGAGGTTCCATGTAGAAAAGAATAAGAATGAGTGTTAAGGGGATAGGTCACCGAAAAATTTTACTCATTTACTCACTCTCATGTCCATCCAGACCTGTATAACTTTCTTCTACAGAAGACAATATTTTGATGAATGTTGGCAACCAAAAAACAGATCCCATTGACTTCCACTGTATGGACACAAAACATGGAGACATTTCTCAAAATATAGTTTGTGTTGCACGAAAGAAAGATGTTTTAAAAAAAGGATGAATAAAAATGACAGCATTTAAATGTTTGGTTGATCTCTGTAAGTCTGTGGACCTTTTTACAGAGTTAAATGATGTATCGCTGCCCTAATTTTGCGGTGCTCCAAATGGTTCAATTACCTGCAAGCTGAAAGTCCCTATTGACTTTTGTTTCGATCTTTTTCTATAAATCATTAGTGATTTTGTCACATTAAATCCTGGGCAGTAGATTCAAATACACCAAAAACATAGTGAATCTCAAGGGGCATTCAAGCTCGTAAAGTAACCCCTCATTCAATTAGCAGTCAGATAATCGTATGATGTCAAGGGCATTAACTATGATTTCTAAAAGTCTCTGATGCCAAAACCCTGACTGTAGCAGTGAAATCCTTACGAAAACTCACAGGAATTGGTTTAAAGAGAGAGAGATTGCGGGAGGGTGGCAGTTGTAGCAGTTCATCACCGGCGTCTGGAGGACAGAGGCGAAGAAAGAACACAGCGTAACAGGACGACAAAGAGAAACAGCTGGCACTTTACTGCGGCATCACAATGGCAAAGAAAGGAAAGCTGCTTGCCAACCCCTAGAAAGAAAGCAAAAGACAGCTCCAGAGGAGAGCCAAAGGAGCTGGGGATTGTGGGATACGTGAGACCTGGCTTAGTGAATATGCAGCGGGGAAAATCCTCAGGGACAACAAACTAATTATAAAGTCAGAAAAAGGTTTGGTGACCGAATCCTGCTTTATTTCCACTCCCATGCCAGATATGATCTCTTTATCACTATATACAATATTTATTTTCTGTCGGTTCCTATCAGTGAATAGTTTAGACTATTCCTCAACGTTTCTTAACATTAATTATGTTTTCTTTAGCAAACAGCTTCTGGCATAGTTGTATCCATTCAGCGTCTGCTCACTGGGCTGTTTTGGTGCAGTAGCGGATTCCAGGGCCCGTCCTCAGGCAGGAGCACTGCGACTGAAGAGATGAATGAAAATCGTCCGGATTAATGAAGCGATTTCAGGACAGTTGAAGTTACTGACAGCTCCCCTAAACTTCCAACCCTGCCTCCTTGAACATGAGTAATAGCCCCACGCCAGCACAGCCCCTGATATTTTAACTACTGCAGTAAATGCATTTTAAAGGGAAACCCCCTCATACCATAAATACAGACTCTGCTTACACAAACACACACACATCACTTTACCAAATGTAAAATACGGCAGTTATGTTATAAGAAAATCATATCTTAACAGAAAGTGAGGGTTTTATGCACAAAAAGGACAATATGGTTGCACAGTAAAATACGGCAAATTATTAAAATAATATAATAGCATTCTACGTAAAAATCTTTTTTAAATTCAATTATGAAATAACGGGCAATACAACGCTTACATAGCTTGACAGAAGCCAGCATCATATTATCATTGTTCTGTAATTACAGTAAACTACAAATGTATCGTTTTTTCATAATGTGTCATTCTAAAATAGAGAGAGTTCAGTGTATGAATACTGCACAGCTTAATGTGTGTGTGTAGGTGGGCGGGTATGATCACTCTTGTGTGTATCTTCTCCACTGTCTGTTTACTGCAATGCAGGAGTTGCTCTTTGACTGTAAACTCAATGGAAAGCGCATCAGATCTCTCCTCACAGAGACCTTTATGTCAGTTCCTGACTGAGAAACATCACTGTTTGTTTTCTCCGCTGTTATTTACAAGCTCTACTCCGTCATAAAAACCTTCAAAGAGACCTGATCAGACCACACCGAAACACTAAACTGTCCTTATCTTTCTTAAGGCTGTCTCTTTCACTCAATTCTTTCTTGACTCCGCCCACTCTTTACTGCATATCAGTAACTAAATTCCTAACCAAAACATCCTGTCAGTTTCTAAAATGTAGAAACTAACACACCATTTCACTTGGGTGGGTGCCAGGGCTTTGCTATGCAGTTGCTAAGGTGCTGAGGGGTTTTATTACATTACATTACAGTGCAGTTGCTAAGATGTTCTGAGTGGTTGCTATGGCATTGCTAGGTTGTTCTGGATGGTTTCTTGGTGGTTCCTTACTGGCCAAAGCCAGAAAAGCTCCTCCAAGTGCTTTGTGTTTTACTCCCAAATATGGCTCTTGTCCTTTCCTCGATGTACAGTCAAACCAAAATTATTCAGACAAAAGATATCATTTTTGATATGTTTTACTAGTGGATACAGGACACTGTAGTTGATTTATGTAAGTGAGGATAGTCAAATAAATTAATACCTAAAAATTCTTCATACAGTGGACTATCAGTAAAGGTTTTTTACTTTAATAGCCAATGCAACCAGACTGAAAATATTAAATAATTTCCCCTAAACTGGTATCTAGTTGTATACTTAAATTTAACAGCTGGCAGCTATTTAACTTATTCCATTATACTTATCAAGGTTATCTTACATTATCAAGATAAATTTGTTCTGACACAGTTTAACTCTTGAGTTCTTGTCATATTTTAGTAACATTTTCTAAACAATCGCGAATAAACTGTGATGATGTAAGTAATGTTGAAGGTGTCTAAATACTTGGTTTGACTGTAATTTGATTTATTCACCAAATCTTCAAGCTGCACAATTTAAAGTAATGACTTTATAGGATAAATCAATTCAAAATTTTAATACTTCAGCTCATTAGTTTAGACAAACTATTTATACAATAACAATAGCGATAATAGCACTAACAAAAGAAATGAGGTAAATTCAGAGATTGTGCTGTGGTGCAGTACTGTGTGCCAGTATTTGGGTGGGGTTTGAGTCAGCTATCCTCAGGACTGCTGCTGGAATTGTGAGAGATCTTCATTGTGGTGGTGCTTCAAAGGCTGGATGCAGCGATGTGCACCAAATAAAGATGATTTAGAAAATATTTTTGGATAAGATGTTATGATAGTAGGTAACAGTAAGGTATTAACGTGTGCTTTTAGTCTTAGAAGAAAGGGTGTGAAGGCTTGGGATCTAAATAAACCAAAAAGACATTTTATTTTGTGCATGCTCTCGCTACTAAGAACTTCTCACAGAAATTCATTTTCAAATAGGAATTGCTTAAGCTGTTTGCTGCTTGAAGAACGTCTTATGCAGTCAATGGAGTCGGAAGCATTAACATTCCGGCGTGCGGGAGAGTCTCTGAAGGTCCGGTATCAGTCAAGCTGTCCCTTTCATGCTCGAGTGACCTGCAGTGGTGAAGGAGGGCCCTCGGGAGATCAGGAGGGACACTCACACAGCCCCACTGCTTTCCTGCAATGCAGCCACAACCCACAGTAGAGGAAGAGTCAATTTAACAGCAATCATCCCCCTCGATCACAGCCCGCCTGTAACCTGCCACCTCTGCAATGATTTTATCATCCTTTCTCCCTCACCCGTTATCTCATTCGTTTCTCTTTTGCTTTGAAAGTCCTCCCTCTTCACTGTAATAGACCAACAGAGCGCACAGTGCAGTGGGACCTTCCGCTTTTCAGTGGTCCTATTGCTGTTTTATACATTTTTACTCACACCCATTTATGATTTTAAAAATACACTTGTAAGGAGTTCCAAGCCATAAACCGAGCCATGAGCCATAAGAAACCCGCTTCAAAGATGATCTAGCTCAGAGGCATTTTAAACCTTATTTTTCAATAAATGTCAACATCGGAGAGACTTCGTTACACTGAATAAACTGCATGTAAATAGTAAATTTGTTAGAAGCTATAGTTCGATTTATAGGATTAAAATACTGTTTATAAAAGGGAATGTAGATGACATTCATTTACTTTATTATCACTACAAAAATATATTTAATAATGTATATGGTGTAATATTGCCTGATGTAAATTGTCTAGAGAAAGAAAAATGTTTGATTATATATGTGTATGGCATGTATATTTATATATAAAAATGGATTCACATACTGTCATGTAGCAGCCTTCCTAGCAGTTTTTTCTCTTGTTCTGGCCGACGGAGCAATGACGGCCCCTTTTCTTGTGTTTTGTTTTGGAAGCACATGGCCTTTGATCGTGCCATGTGCTCTACCGTCCCCCGCCCTAGCCCGCCACCTCGTTTCCTTATTCAAACCTTATTACAATAGGCAGGTGTGGGGAATCAAACACTGGCGGGATGCTAAATGAGGAAACGAGGGGGCAGGGCAAAGAGACGAGACGGGAGAAAGCATGGCCATCATAAACAAACAATGACCATGCGTTTCCACACAGAACACTTTGGGCTGTCATGACCCCGCCACAAGGCTAGAATATCAACTCACGAAGGGGCAGGAACATGACAGTACCCCCCCCTTCAAAGGACTCCTCCTGGCATCCCTAGAGGGAAAACACTAACAAGACAAGACTGACTGGACAACAGACAAAAACTACCAAAACACGGTGAGCATTAACACTGGCAAACAGGCAATAACAATAATAGGGTTGGGTTAGGACAATAAAAATAACAAACAAGGGAGGGGGGGTGGGTGGGCTTGAACAAAACGGTTCAATAGAGGAAGTCCAAAGGGGTTGGGGCTAGGTGAAACAGTCTTAGTTCGGGGGGGGGGGCTCAAGAGGGAAGGAGAAAGTGGAGTCCGGGGTCTTTGACAGGGATGTCCTAGGGGAAATGGTCCCTTGGGACCAGGGCGAGACAAGGGGAACAGGTTGGGGTGTCATATCTTTTAAATTTGCCCTGGGCTGCTTAGACAGGTATTAAATAATGAGACAGGACATGCGTGTGAGAGACTGTATAAAGCAATTCACCGACAATGCGTTTTTTCCATTGCACTTTTAATGTAAACATGCTCTTGTTTACAGTAGCAAGTTGACACGACTATGTCCCTTATGTAAAGTGTGTCTCGAGACCCTAGTGTCCAGTCCCTTTTACATCTTTCCTGAGCGCTGTGAATTGCTTTAAAAGGCAGACTACAAAGCAAATGAATGAGTGCTTACTTTCAGTTTCAGAAGTCTGACTTAGCTTAGTGGAGAAGTGATACAAACTGTGAAGCTGTTTTCAGTTTTCGTGCATTAGGTGACCATGTGTTGTTAGTTTTGAGCTGTTGTTGGGAAAAGCTTAGCTTGGCATGTCACGATTGACCAATCAGAATAAAGTATTACAGCACCCTGTGTAATAATCACTAATAATTGTTTTTTTTCTTTGGCTTGTAGGCTTTACCGACTAAAATTAGACTTTATTTGTAATGACTTTTATGACTGCTATGTATGCATATGATGCTGATATAATGCATTTAAATAAATAAAGGGAAAATGTTTATAAATATTGTATTATATTGTATATTCTAGTTTCTATGATAACAGTCAGTTCTCTGATTGGTGAATTTATTGTGTATTGCAAGTCACTCGGAATCTAGCGCACAATCTTGATGTAAATAAATAAATGAAGTTGAAATCATTCTGACTCACTTTCCATAACTTAAGTGTGGAGTAAGTGATTTGTAGAGATATGCAGAATAAACATGAGAAATAGACGATCCACAGAACACCATAATACTCTCTAATCATACTGCCCAATCATCATGATAAGGTAGGATAGAATGTAAGCAAGCATTCTTTATGTTGATGACTGTGGAACAATGAAGGTATCTGTACATTTCTTTTAGGTAGAGATGTGTTTGTTTGGATGTCGATATCAACAACATTTCTCCAAAATCGCTCACTGCACCTTAAACCATCTCTCAGAGCATATGTCTTAAAAGGTTTATAGGTTGATCTATTCACTACGGAAAAACAAATCTGAATTTTATTTCTGGAACTTGACTTTTACATGTGGGACGGAGACAAATACAAGTAGCCCAGACACTGCAATGGACAATTCTGAAGGAAAAAATGAGAACACAATATACACACGCGTAAATGTCTTTCTCTAGGCACTGTATGCACACAGCCATACAAACGTGCGCGCACACACACACAGACACACGTATACACACACATAGCAGGGCTATTTCAGTCCTCTAAGAAAGTTTAGTAAACTCAGCTGCCCCCCTGGCCCATATCCTGTAGGTCTGTGGCAGTGTGTGGAGCGAGAGCTAAATCATAGACTGACAGGGCCTTTCCTTTAATAGATGCCCCCTGTGTAACCAGCCCAGAAAAGGGAAGAGAAGAGGGGACAGCCATTGCTAGACGCACACACACATCCATTTGCTCGAAGTGTATGTGCATTTATGCATGCATGTACATTACATGGGGAATGTCTGTTCGTTTGTTCATTCATAATGTAACATTAAAACATTGAATTGCTAGAAATTTCTCTCCCTAAGAGTGAAAGAGAAAATCTTGGTCTACAAGATTTTTTAAATGCACTGGCAGTGTTTTTTTCTGAATTTTAATTGTTGTACAAAACACGTATCCACACATAGCAAAATAAGCTTTGACTGTCAAAAATAGGTAAAAAAAGTATGTCACACTGTTTATTTATCACTTTGTGTCTGTGTTGATGGTGCAGACTTTTTTGTCTGTCCACTAACAGTGAAAAAAAAATCTGCATATTATCTGCAATATTTGGATGGCTTAAAAACACAAATATAATGGGAAATAATGAGGTTCCAATTGTATTTATCAGTAAATATATTAAATTAATACAAATGTATATGTTAATTATTTGAAAAGTCTATAAAATATCTCTCTTGACTTCCGTTAAGAAACAATATTATTCTGCCCACTTGGGGTATGCAACATGTGCATTGAAATGATAGACAAAGTTAATTAAACTAAAGCTAAATAAGACACCAAAGGAGATTGTGAATTATTAAACAAAAAAACTTCATCCATGACACATAAAGAAAGAAGAATATCAAATGTTACTGCTCTTGGTCTCTTGTATGGGACCCTCCTGGGAGCTATGATTTGCATTTTAACTTAGTGGAGCCGCTACTGGTCATGAACAATCGTATAACCAGTATTTATGGCTGAGCTAATTGTTATCATCTTGACATGCGTTATAGTGTACTTACCCTTATAGATAGTTTTAGATTCGACTGTAATACACCGGGCATGTTACAATGATTGAAGATTATTTCGTGTCCACCTAGACTCTGGAAGATAGGAGTAAAACCACTTATCAAAGAAAATTAAAAAGCCTTGGGACAAGGAGCTCTCATTTCAGCTGCAAAAGCTTTGACATTTTAATAGCACTGAATCCAAAAATGTGTGCGTGTAAGGGTCTGGCAGGTGCATTTTAAATAGACAGTAACAGGTGATTGAGGATTTACACAAGCACACAGACACACACATGTAGACCATAACACTTATGAATCGACTAGAATAATGCCAGCAAAATGTAATTTACTTATAAAACATTAAAAAATTATAAGAGATGGCTTATGTTCTGACACACAATGGCTGTCACTTCATTGTGTTGTGTCCAGAGGGTCATGGTTAGCGATGTTAGCTGCTCTAAAATGCCAAAACTACTTTAACATGGCTTTTGACTCTATTAATACATTTGACCTTAGATCACAACTATAGTTTCTGCTAGTCTAAAGTTGCATTTACATGCAGGTCTTGATGTCCAGTTCCAGTGTCCCGGTTTTGTTTATTGAAGTGTGTTTGAGTTTACATCCTTCTTTCGTCTGTTCTCCTGTTGGCCGTTTCATGACAAAAGTGAGTGATTTCTCAAATTTTTACAAATAAGTTATTCAATACTTTTTGGAGGGAGTCATTTGCACAGTAATCTAATTACTATTGAATATGTAATTAGTAACTAGTAAATCGTTACTTTTTCAGAGTAACTTACCCATCATCAAAATCTCACACCCTTTCACTTCATTTGTCTGCTGAGCAACTTGAGCACAGAGATTTGAAATGCTTATGAATAGATCTCGCCTGGTAAATTAGACCACCGTGTATCTAGAAATGGTGCATGAGATCACCAAGGACAACCTACATATCAATCAACCCCAAAACAACCCGATTCCACCCTCTTGAAATTATAACCATATGCAGGGTCTGCCAATAACTTGTATTCATTTTGGACAAAACATCAAGGTCGCAATACCTCGATAGTGTCTATGTCAACATATCGTTCATCATTTCCTCAACTGCGGCAAATGCATCCAGAGTACATTTGTTACCCTGAAAGTGTTGTTTTTGGCCTAACACAATAAGAGAGTTAGAAAAAGAGCAACTTAAGGGAGGGGCTCGAAAATGATGGAGAGAATAAAAGGGATGGAGAACATGAGAAGTGACACAGTGGGACATCCTGTCACTTTCCTTAATGGAGCGTCACGCTCCGTGTCGTGCGGGCGGAGGGACGGAGAGCATGCAGGTGGGGCAGGAAATCCACACAAACTCGATGTACTCTCGCTGTCGATGCACATTAGAGAAATAATCAAAACAAGAGGAACACTGCTCCTCTGCTTCATGAGCACAATAACATACCGTATTAAAAGATTTAAAAAAATCAATGGAGTTATGCAGGGAATCATATCCAAATGGATTTTGAAATGAAGGAGGGCCTCATTCATTTTCAATGAAGTGGAATATTTTCTCTGCAATGTCATTCTAGATGAGATGGGAGCTATTGTGGTTTTTTTTCATTTATAAAGTTACAGTAAGTGGTCATCCTGTGTTGTATTTCATTTATGATGAAGACAAGAACTTTTTTTATGTTAACCGCAGAAAGGGATTTTAATTACGTCAGAATGTTGAAACATTCCCATATCGACACACATCTATGAAATTCCCATTGCTGTGAGCTATCAAAGTGAGAATCCCGTGGTAAAATTTAATTTTAATTTAAAATTTAATTTAACACAGGTCCTGAGGCCAAAATGAACTGTTGTGTTTATATTTAAGTTAATTGTGACTTAGCTTATGCACGTGAGAGCCAGTATTTTACAATCCAATGTCTCAACACAAGATGTTGCATGCAGGCATTTATCATACACTCTTAGAAATTAAATGTTGTATTTAATTAATAAAGTTATGTCAACCGGTCCCACAAAACTTAGTTGCTTAAATGGAAAAGGTAATATACAATTAATTGTAAAATAATGTTTTAAGTAAATCGCTCATAACTGTGTTAATTAAATGGTACATCACACACTTATTTTGAATAAATGTAAATTACTGTCTTGAATTTAATGACTATAGCTTGATCTAAGATGACCTGATTAAGTTCAATTTATTTAACAGAAATAAGCTTTGCTAATGTAATCCATTAGTGTTGATTGTACTTAATGATTGGAACTTAGAGAAACAAAGTCTGTAGGTCAAATAAAAACACTAAAATAAAAGGAAATGTTCAACATTTTTTATATTATACATTTGTAACATTTATTAGACATTATCTCATTTAACTTCAATAAGATGATAATGAGAAAATAGAACTCAACAGAAATGCAAAAAAATTATTGTAACCGCCCAGGACCTACCAAAGGCAACACTTTTCTGAACAAGGGTAACCACCAAACTCAAAAATATAACTAACTCTTTAAAACTTTTTAGATAAATGAACATTAAACACTAACAAGTGTTTCTTTTACTGAAAAATGCATAATATAAAACACTTATTTAAGAAAATAACTCTCAAAATGCAGTGTACTCGAAGCATGCTGGGAAATATAAGTCCTCTGCCCTATTATAACTATTTTATGTTAACACAACACAACTCCTTTATGTTGTCCCAACATGATTGGATTCAGTTATATGACTAAACAAAAAACAATCATGTTGTAACCATATTTTCCAAAAGTTGTGTTGATTTAACTCAAGCAAGTTAAGTAAATTGAACAGGCATCAAAAATAGTTTTTTGAGTGTATATGTTAAATTATCGCACAGTATAATTTATTAAAGGAAATAGTTTATCTAAATTCCACATTGTCCACCATCTTGGATTCACAGTGAATTCTGGGATTTTCCTTTTCACAAAACAGACTTTGAAAATAGAACAAAACGCAGTAGTTGAAGAGGCACCAAAATAAGTTTTAAACTTTGGAACAAGCTCCTTGTCGGAACTGTGCCTACAACGTCTTTAAATGCTGCTTCTTTAGACAACTCGCAAGGTTTTGGAACAGAGCGAGAGAAAGAGAGAGAGAGGGAGGGACACGTTGCTGACTAAGCTCAGAGGGTTCCACTCGCACATACAAGTCAAGGAGATCCCTTAAAAAGATCAAGAGAGAAAGAGAGAGATTTAGAAAAAAATCACAGTATTCAAGTGCTTGGTCAAAGGGCAAAAGGATAGATCAAACCGCAGCTCTCCGACAGAGAGAGAGGACACTTTCTCTCTCCAAATATGCGGTAAACGATAAAATGGGAAGTCAGCGCAGTGCAAGAAAAGATAGAAAGAGGTGGTAGCAAGGGCAGAGCGATAGAAAGACGCTGAGCACAAGAGAAGAAATAGGTGCTTTCAGATAGAGCATTCTCAACATTTTTTTTACGTTTTTGTAGTGATAAGAAGATGAGTTTCTGTGGACGGAGATGAGGAGGTGCAGTGGAGGAAGAGAGGGAGAGAAAAAAGGCTGATGCTATTACTAGTGAGACAGAGGCAGCTATGGACTACACTCAGGGGCTTCGCTAGACCCTTTTTACCGGGGCGCGTGCCCCAGTATAAATCTGCAGTGCCCCAGCATAAATTTCAAGTTTAAGTTTTAACAGTTTACTTTATTTGTCAGTATAATCTTATACATTGATAATAGCAGAAAAAAGTATCATAATTCACACATCTGTGTGTTTGCTTGGAACAACTGCTTGGAGTATGCAGGCGTGGAGAGGACACGCGACTGATGTAGGCTATCAAAACATGACAAAACTAAAGTATGTTTCTAAATAATATCGATCATCTTATTTTGATTCGATCATTAATGGCCCCTGTACATGGACATCAGAATTTGTTTATGCAAAGCAGGGAAATGGAAGAAGTAAGGATGATGAGTTTGATGATGGTCAGACTTGATTAACTTACTACTGTACATTTCCAGCCAGTCAGGTCTCAGACATTAGAGAACATTTCTCAGGAAAACTCATGTCAAGTCTGTTAAATTGCTTGTCAACTTTAAAAGCATTAATCGCTTTTTTGTGATTATAACTTTTTTCGTGTTTTTTCCATTTCCTGAAAAACAGCATACAGGGTTTCGGAAGGACATTGATGTAATACAAGTGCAAATAATGTAAATAAAAATGCAATCAAGTGTTTAATTTGGTAATTTGTTTGTTAAGATCACTTAGTAATTATTCACATACAACAGATTCCTTCTATCCTGGATGTGCATTGCTCAAAAAACATTAAACCTATGTGCAAAAACATCTGTTTAACCATATTGATGTGTGGTGACTGTGCACCACATGACATTCATTTGTTATTTTTGTGATTTTTTTATGTTTTTTATTAGCATTCTTAATGATTTCATTCTATTTATATCATACAAAATCTAGTCTGTATTCTGCTGCATGTACCTAACAATGCCCTTATCCCTGACTACATTCACAATATATTGCAGCTTTACCTTCAATATTGGTTAATTAAGAGACAAAAATATTCAGCACATTCTCACAAGGGGTAGCAACGACAGCTTTATGTTCCAGTACTGTGTGAATAACATAAGATTGTGAGATCCCTATTTGGCAAAATAAAAAATGCAAACAAACATGGATGATAGAAGGCACAAGTATATATTGTTCCATAAAGTTCATCTTTATATCTTTAATACATATAAATGACTTTCAAAGTCATCCAATACCCTCATTCAAACATTTGGAGCCTGTTCCATTTAAAAAGTATTTTTTTCTGCTGATATTGATATTCTCCTCATCTTATGTTCTCTCTCTGGCCAGGGAAAAGGGCCCAGTAGGCCTGATCCCATTATGGAGATGACAGATATGTAGAGTTGCTGATATGGAGTTGACTCCCCCTCCCCATCTATAAAACACCTTCCCTGCTCTGTTGTCCTCCACAATCGAGACACGCTTAAACTTTCATATTATGAAACATCCACTCATTCTTACAGAAATGTATACAAAAATCCTTTATAACATAATATTGCTTAGCAGTGTCTGCCATTATGCAGAGGAATACGATTTTTCTATCCTCAAGATTTTGACAATTAAAATTCTTAAAGAGATATTAAGGAATGCAAGTTAATACATTGTAATACATTTCGTCTAATTCAGTATTCGTCCATTATAACCTTTCATCATATCTCTAGAATATATGTTAAAAAAAGTGGAATGTTGGATTATTATGGACTCAATGGCAGCAGAAAACACTGGTCTCTTCGGGGACTGCCAATGAACCATAAACGTTATAAAGCCATATACTGATATACAAAATAATATTCATCTACTATTGCCTGTCAATTTCTGGAAGTAAAATAAATTAAAAGTAACTATATTTGTCCACCTCTTTGCTGATTTTAGTTTTATTGAAATAATCTTTTGAATAATTATTTAATTAAATGTATTCATCCTGTTATACTTATGTTGTTCATTGAAAATATATTTTAAATATTTGTGTTTTTATGGAATAAACAGTTTCAGCTGTGACAACAAAAACAAACACTATTTGACCCAAACGTAACTTCCGATAGACTTACGCAAGAAATCCATAACTGTTGAGTAGTTTTAATTTAATTTAATACAATGAATATACAATAGAATATTGTTACAAAATAAAATTGATATAAACTAAATATAAAATAAATTGTTGTATTACAGCCAAACAAACGGGTAGTTAGCTCTGGGTCAGGCGCGTGCATCTGATGAAACCGTCTACATTTCAGAGAGGATAGAAAATGACATGGAGGGAAAGAACCACAAGCCAGAACTCTGGGCGCTCGAAGTTGCTCTTTTAAACCAACGAAAGCAACTGAATAATTTGAGATTTTCAGGACAAATTCTAGTTCTATAGACTTTATACCTTTCATCTGTGAAACATTGAGCGGGATAAAACGTTTCTTTAAGTACACAACAGCACTCAAACACATTAACAATAAAAACAATCCCATACAACAAGATCCAAAAGGCATGTTTAGGTCTATCCTTGTATAAAATCCTGTACTATAAATGGAATGACAATATGCTGAAATTGGTGATACTATAAAAACCTTCATAAACATTAGATTATTCTCCTTTTCAAACTCTGACATTCAGAGAGCGGAGATCATAAACATCACCATTATTTCAGATATAAATAAAAGTCATTAAATTATGTTATAATAGGCAAAAAATTCGAAGACAGAATAAAGAATACCTTTATTCTCATCCACTACTCGCACACATGCACACTGATCACCTCTAAAACACGTCTAATCCTGTGCAATGAATTGGAATCGTTTTCCTTTCTCACTGAAGTAAAGGGGATTAAGTGTAATTAAGTATGTAATATTCTAGTGTATAAATGTCTTGGACTGAAAGAGGAATGTGTTTAACGGTGTGGAATAAAAGCATTACACTAAATAGAGTCGCTTCTGACAACAGAACTAGCTTTGTCTAAAGTCCTTTTAAAAAGTGTCCTTTATGAAATGCTAAATTCACTAAAAACAACTTCAAAATATGTAGTTTGAGAATGTAAAAATGTAGTTTATGCTCTGATTAACTGAATGAAATATTCTGTCATCATTTACTCACCCTCCAGTTGTTCCAAATCTGTATACATTTCTTAATTATAAATTAGAGAGAGAAAGATATTTGGAAGAATGCTTGAAACCAGTGCTTAATTGGTCAATTCCGAGGTGCCGGAACAAGGGGGCGTGGCAAGTTCCGGCAAGTTAGTGGTGTGGGGAGGAGTCACGGAATGTGCAATCTGTGACGTGTTTTCTATTGAACTATTCTGATGTTTTGAAGATTAAAAAGCTTAAATGGAAATGCGAAGATAATCTCAGGATTATCAAAGAGATTTAACGGGATTTTATCTTGCGTTTGCATGCTTTAGTTCAAATGCGCATTAAGGTGATGGAAACGGTCTATTGTCCTAATGGTGATGTTGTAAGTATTTGTGCATGTAAACAAATAAAACACAGCCCTCAACATTTGTGTGGAATTCAGAAGTTAAACGTTAAACTTAAATTACACCTGCCGGTGCAGGTGGAGGCAGCCGCGTATAACGTTTAGGCACATTAAGCATTTAATCATCTGTTAAAACGGTGAAAATATCCTGCTGAGTTTGATTCAGTTTGTGAGGCGCAGGTCTCCACAACATTAAAGGAAAGATGACAGAGCGCATCCTGTATTTTTTCTTTATTTTTAAAAAGCAAAGCCTTACGAGCACACACAATATTCCAGCATATCAATCTTGATAGCCTGTTCATTATTAAAATAAAATAGTTATTGCCATAATAATTATCATACTTGCTTTTTAAGGAAATATATGCATGCAACAGATCAGCACGAACATTTTCCATTAATGCTTGAGGAGCGGGATCTGCCAAATGAAGTGCCGGATCGGATTTCCGAGGTGCTGGATCCGGATCCGGCTTGTTCCAGCACAAATTAAGCCCTGCTCTTAACCAAACAGTTTTTGGTTTTGGTTCTTAGTTTATTTAACACAAAAGAAGATATTTTGAAGAATGTAGGAAAGAAAATAGTTCTGGGGCACTTCTGACTACCATTGTGGTTTTTACTATAAAGGTAGTCAATGGTGCCAAGAACTGTTTGGTTACAAGCATTATTCCAAATATCTTACTCTGTGTTCATCAGAACAAACACATTTATGCAGATTTGGACCAACTCTGTGGTACTAAACCGTTGTAAACTAACGGTACTGTTTAGAGTGTTGAAAATTGTTTTATATGCTCTCCTAGTTTTAAGTGGCTTTGGATAAAAGCGTCTGCCAAATGAATAAATGTTAATATAAATCAAGGGTGAGTAAATGAAGACAGAATTTTTATTTTCGAGTGAACTGTCCCTTTAAGTAAAGTTTGCTGGTTGTTTAGAGGAATCATTGACCCAAGTGTTCAAACCATGTCATGCATCTTCAAACTGACCTTCCCTCTCCCTCAGCCTTATATTTTATCATACTTTTAGTGTAATCTTCAGTCAGTCATTAAGAGGAGCATTATAGATGGGCAGATTTATACGGTCACTCCAGACGTCACGGCCTGCGCTTTCACTGCTGTGTATTAAACTCTTTTACCTCCCTAAAGGTCATGGAGTCAAAGGTCATCATACTACGTATATAATCAGCTTCTGGCGATTCTTGCAGTGTCACCTAACGTTTCCCATCCATATCACATCTGAGCAAGTGGCCTTGGAGCAGATGAGTACACTTGACCTGGAACAAAATGTTCAAACGGGGGTCTCTTGAGTAAAGCCATATAAACCATACCTAGTTCAAAACAACACTGCTGCAATGCCAGGTTGACCAGCAAGACGGCATATAGGGTAGGTGAGATGTGTGTGTACTGTGTTCGAGAGGATCAGCATACTGGTGGCAATGAAATGTGACAGGCTCAACTGTTGGAGGCCAGGCAGAAAATAGTTGCCATACGGAGAGGACAAGCACAGGGTGACAGAGCTACAGTTACACTCCTGACAGTTCTTAGTTTGAGTGTGTATGTGTTTGACAATAAGAGAGAGGTGCGGAGAAGAGTTTGAGCAATAATGAAGACGACGTATGAGCAGTCTAAGGGAGAGAAAGTGGTAAAGGTAGAGAGGTCGACGCATGAGGATGAGAGCAAGGCATTCAAATCCGATTATCTGGATGGCAGCAGATTCATAATTGTATTTATTGACAATTTCTTTCTTTATGTCCACGTATCTCCCGCATGCAGCTGCGATCGCCAAAGTTGTAGTCAGCTACTTCACATGAACACAGTGTAACAAGTGAAGCGGGAAAAAATAAGAGACCTTGTATATTCCCCCCGGGGGAAATGTGTTAAGACGATCACTCTTCCGCAGTCAAAGCTTCTCAGAGGGAATATTAAAATGATCAAATGTACTGCGCTACAGACAGGTTCTAATTAAAACAGGTCAAAGAGGTTCACGCACTAAATACACAGTGAGCATATTTAACTCTGTGGAAAAAAGCTTGATGGTTTTTAAGACTGAAGAACACACTTTATCTTCCTTGATTTTTCTCGCCATGGGTTGAGGTGGAAAACCTGTGGTTTACTTTGCAATCCATTAAAAGTTACACATAACTTTTTCTTAAAATAAAGTAAAATCAGTTATGAACAGTTCTGAAAACTGTCCCTTTAGCCCCAGGGTTGCCAGATCTGCCCTAAACTGGGCCAGTGAACCCAACACAAATACTAAAACTCGAGTTCTAAAAGATGCGAGTCCTACAATTAAGTTACGAATGATGAACAAAATCTATCCATCTTTAACCACCAGAACACAAACAACAAGCAGCAACAATTTAAAAGTAGACATATTCCGTGGGAAAACCGCGGCCTTGGCAACCCTGCTTACCCCTTATTGTCCATAAATATGGTCTCTAAAATGTACCTATGCTGTTACTGGGGTGGTAGAAGAAAGTCAAGACTCACCTCGCCTTTGTAACAGTCCAAATGGGTGCGTAAACCCAAAATAATCTAAATGGTTGGACTGGCATTGAAAAGGGTCAAATATTTGGTTGCCTTTGTTCTTCAGTAAAGCATGCTTTTTATCTCAAACTTGAATATTTGTTCCTTTTTATACCCATAGTGTGCGGACCTTCATGAAGAGTTTTTGACCATACTGGGGTAGTACCATATAAAAAGGTACTTTTATCATTTAGGCAGAAAGATGAAGACATTTAATATTAATATGTACTAATATGCATTCTTAAGGTGTACTTTATAACTGGGGTACCGCACCCCAGTGACAGCATGGGTTTATTTTTTGACCCATCTTTTCTGACAGTGCACTTCAAAATGGTTAAGATATAATTATGATAATTTGAGCTGTCTGGTACCATTTTGTGATTCATGTCAGTTTTACACTAAGTAACCTGCAATTTTAACTATCAAACAGATGGGGATATATTGTCTTCAAAGGTGTCGTGTGTGACATTTATAATATACACAACTATGTCTTCAGAGGTGAATAAAGACCTTAAATAATGAAGCGTTATGTTTTTATGACCTTAGAATGAGCTATTATATCTACATACAACGCGGGTCCCCACATGGAATTCACCATGATGTCTCTAAAGTAGCCCTAAAAGCACAAACTGCTCTAAAGAGCTTGTTTTGCCTAAATAATGTTTTCTCCTTCGGCAAAGAAGCGAAAACGTGACTACTACTTAGTCCTGTGTCAGCCAACGTAGTGCCTCAAAGGGGGGGGTGTACAACCAGATGCTGCTTAAATATCCACAATGCACCTTTAAATATTAACAAATTAAACGGGAAAATGCTTTTATTTTTTACAGTACAGAAGTTATGTTGTTATGTTATGCAAAAAATATTTTTTTAGAATATTTATGCAACTTTAAGATAAGTGTGATCACATCCGTCGGGCTAAAAAAAAGCATTTTTATCTGAATGAAGACATGACATTTTAGAGCGTCTTTCACTTTAGTGTGTATCAGTTTCTCTCTATTGCAAAGTTTGCAAGATATTTAACCAATGAACAACCAAGATGTTTAAGATCCACAGGAATCTCCATAGCACAACTTGCATGAACCGTGAAGTCTGATTAAACCTAATACAAATGCAGCGTACTTAACTTTGGACTGGGAGGCAGATCCCAGAACGCTTGTGAAACGATCGAAGAGTGATTAGCATTCTATCTTCCAGATTTGAGTGCATTGGGCTTGTTTATATTTCCTTTCGTCTGGGCTTATTCTGTGAGAGAGAGAGAGTGATTACACACTGCTCAGAGTGTAATGTGTTTTAGTGTGAGCCAGCGCACTTGCTAATGTTTAATGCATGATGGAGATTGGAGGCTTGCCAGCGCTCCTGCTCTTTAGTGCAACATCATGTAAGGTTAATAACTGCAGTGCTGGGGCTATATCCTCTTTCCTGCTCCCAAATAACAGTATTTTGTGAGTGTATTTGTTTAACTACATCAGAGCATGATATCAAAAGACGTTATAAAAGATGCAATAGACCGTGGAGTGCGTGTCTGCAGCCAAATGCATACTGTATGTTTAGCTCCATATTTCTCAAATAAGATGTGCGTAAGCAATATAATATGTCATTCATAATCGAAACATGAATTATATGGCTGATAGTTCTGAATCATAATCGAAGCTACGTACAATACCGCACAATATGCTCGCAATACATGTACACCTGGGTCCACGCATCAGTTGAATTCGGTATTAATGTAGCAATGTGCTTTGCTTTTTGGCAACTCTAAACATCCTAGATTGATTTTCAACCCAAGGTTGGGTCCAAAAGGGACAAATCCAACCATTAAGTTGTAAATTAAATTTTTATATATGTTGTTGTTTCAACCCAAAGTCCTAGGTTGTTTTGGATTAAATATTAAAAATGTTAAGGATCTTTTAACCCAACTTATGCTTTTGTCCCTTTTAGACCCAACATTGGGTTGAAAATGAAAATGATTTTGTAAAATGTTTGTAAATTAACTATAACACTTTGACTCTAAATAATACATGATAATAGTACTCTGATAATACTGTCTTGTTTTTGTTTCACAATAACAGGCCTCTCTATTTAGACCACCAGACAGCAAGATGTTCAATACTGTACAAGAGTAAATGAACTCTCAACTTTAGAGCAAAGTAAATTAACTGTTAAATCTACATCTGCTGCAACACGACAAGATGATCACACAAAATTTGATCTAATTGGTCAATATTCATAAACTGAAAAGGAACCATCCAGCAAAGAATTACTACGGTGCATTAGCTGCATCTTGATGTTAAACCAACGACTCTTTTATACAAACATGAGACTTTGAACACCAATGTAGGGTTACAATAGCCACCAAGTGTAATTTAGGCATTAAGGGGCGGTTTCCCAGACAGGGATTAGTTTAAACCAGGACTAGGCCTTGATTAAATTAGGACATTTAAGTAATTTTAGTAACATGCCTTACAAAACACGACTTGTGTTCATTTTGAGACAAAACTATGCCACTGATGTATTTTAAGATACAGTGAGGAAAATAAGTATTTGAACACCTGTCTATCAGCTAGAATTCTGACCCTCAAAGACCTGTTAGTCTGCCTTTAAAATGTCCACCTCCACTCCATTTATTATCCTAAATTAGATGCATCTGTTTGAGGTCGTTAGCTGCATAAAGACACCTGTCCACCCCATAAAATCAGTAAGAATCCAACTACTAACATGGCCAAGACCAAAGAGCTGTCCAAAGACACTAGAGACACCCATTTTGCCTCCCTGTTGACATGTGATTCTTAGTGTTACAAGGTCTCAGGTGTGAATGGGGAGCAGGTGTGTTAAATTTGGTGTTATCGCTCTCACTCTCTTAAGCTGGTTACTGGAAGTTCAACATGGCACCTCATGGAGAAGAACTCTAGGATCTGAAAAAGAATTGTTGCTCTATATAAAGATGGCCTCGGCTATAAGAAGATTGCCAAGACCCTGAAACTGAGCTGCAGCACGGTGGCCAAGACCATAGAGCGGTTTAACAGGACAGGTTCCACTCAGAACTGGTTCCACTCAGAACAGGCCTCGCCATGGTCAACCAAAGAAGTCGAGTGTTAATGCTCAGCGTCATATAAAAAGGTTGTCTTTGGGAAATAGACATATGAGTGCTGCCAGCATTGCTGAAGAAAGTGAAGGGGTGGGGGGTCAGCCTGTCAGTGCTCAGACCATACACCGCATACTGCATCAAATTGGTCTGCAGGGCTGTCGTCCCAGAAGGAAGCCTGTTCTAAAGAAGATGCACAAGAAAGCCCACAAACAGTTTGCTGAAGACAAGCAGAGACAAGTGTGTCTTGCCTACAGTCAAGCATGGTGGTGAGAGTGTCATGGTCTGGGGCTGCATGAGTGCTACCCGGACTGGGGAGCTACAGTTCATTGAGGAAGGCATGAATGTCAACATGTACTGTGAAATGCGGAAGCAGAGCATGATCCCCTCCCTTCGAAGACTGGGCGGCTGGGCAGTATTCCCAACATGATAACGACCCCAAACACATCTCCACGACGACCACTGCCTGGCTAAAGAAACTGAAGGTAAAGGTGAAGATCTAAACGCAATTTGGCATCTCAAACAGAAGGTGGAGGAGCAAGGTCTCTAACAACCACCAGCTCCTTGATGTTGTCATGGAGGAGCAAAGAGGATTCAAGTGGTAACATGTGAAGCTCTGTTGAACTCCATGTCCAAGAGCGTTAAGGTAGTGATGGAAAACAATGGTGGCCACACAAAATATTGACACCTTGGGCCCAATCCAGACATTTTCACTTAGGGGTGTACTCACTTTTGTTGCAAGCGGTTTAGACATGAATGGCTGTGTGTCGAGTTATTTTGAGGGGACAGCAAATGTACACTGTTATACAAGCTGTAAACTCACTACTTTACATTGTAGCAAAGTGTAATTTCTTGTTGTCACAGCAGGATACATCACAAAAATATAATAAAATATTTACAAAAAGGGGTGTTCTCACTTCAGTTAGATACTGTATATTTATCACGCTCCTTTTTTAACAAGATTTATTTAAAAAATGTAACATAAAAATATTACTGGAGATTTTTCTTGATGTATTCATTCTAAAAATACATACTTTAATGTAAGAGCTTTGTTGATAACAAGATAACATCTTGTGACATTTTCTCAAGAACATTCACAAAGATCCCCATTTTTCTAATCATAGTTTCACAGCTATCTTAAGAAGATAAATCATAAAGAAAGAGAACAAATTTCTGTAAGATCCTTCAAAACCACAACACTTGGGAAATCTAACCTCGTTTTGTTCTGAAGCTTCAAGAAAAAGCCAAACACATACACACACACTCAAGTCATTCTCACCTGAGTCATTCCTCTCTATGTAACACAGTGGCGGCTGCTGGTCTTTCAAAGAGGGGAAGCTCATTTCATAATGAATGAATGAACAAACTATCTAAAAAAAATATATAAACACGACGGAGGAAATGTGGGTATACATTGAACTGAAACAAGGAATGTGGTGTATAATTGTGTGAAATGTATGATGAAAATTGGCAAGCAATTTCGGCAAGCAAATACCAAGAAATAGGTTGCAGCAGTTTGTCTTTCAACTACACTTGAAAAATCCGCAATGGGACTGAGATTGAATAGCTTTAGCGCCAGCGACTTTTTATAGAACAAAATCGCTGTCAATCAAAACGAGATGCAGTCTTTCGACAGACCCTCCAATCATCACGCAGACGCTCGGAGTCCGGGCCAGCCCACTCCTCCATTCATCCCAGAGACGCTGAGCGTCCGTGGGCGGGACATAATCGCAGCATTATCCAATGACCGTCTTGTTTCTAAGCACTGAAAAAAACTGTTGAAAGCAGCCCCATTGAAGTCAATGGACGCTGGGCTTCAACAACAGAGTAGTGCACTGTACGCTTTGAGAAGGAAATCGAGTCAGCCGACCTAAGTAGCTGATTCTGACGAAATTGTTTTCGTTCGAGATGAACGTGTTTAACGCATTTTTAGTCAATAAAATGTTAACATAATAGTACATATATTTGACCATTCATTTTTTTGACAATTATAGGGGAAGCTGAGCTTTCCCTTGCAGTCTTAAAGAAATCGCGACTGATGTAACACCAGCAAAATCCGGCCATGCTTTCTGATTCATCTCTTTGCCTAGACTACACTTTATACACTCCAGATACTGATGGTATTGGACATTATAAAGCTTACTCTCATCTATCCATCTCTCTTAACCTGTCTGTATCTTATCTCTGATGACTTCTGCTTATTTCTTCAGACCAGCCGGGGCCCTGAACTCCAGGAAATGTCATACGAGAGCATCATTCCGGCAATGCTCTTTCCTCTCACCAGCAGAGCGCTCCTCACTAGCCCGGATCATTAATCACATTGGTGTATCAAGACACCTAAGATTAAAGAACAGAAATAAAATGGAAATACATAAAAAAAATGAAATCACAACATTCCATTTGCTCAATATCAGCAACTCCTGCTGCTTTTTTTAACAATTTTCTCTTTGTATGGCATTCTCTTTCTCTCTCTTGCTATGTTTTCCATTTTGTATGTAGTTTCTATCCGGTGCGGCGTCTCACTAATTCCAGGACCTTGAATAAAATGTTGGTGATAAATCAGAGCTGCCACTGTAAAAACACACACAGATTCATCACAGGATTAGCGCTCCACTTTTATTCATTTTTCTTTTATCGCCGCCCCCGCCCACATTTCTCTGTTCCAAACACACAAAACGCACGCTATTCGCTTCTCTCACCAGCCTGACGCTCACTGTTGTTACATTTTTATAGGCCATATATAGTAACTGGGATTAAATCGCTTGAGGTTGCTCATTTGGTGGTTCCTGTCTGCTAGTCACAATTGCTTTGCTGTGTTTTTGCGTATGTTTGAACTCCACTCAGATTAGTTAGATCAACATCACCGGCTGTGATTGTGTCACTTTAAATTGTGTTTACACCCTTTAAGACAGCTGGACCAATGACTTTAGGTATTAACAAGATGTTGTATTAGCTTGAATATAAGTGAAACAATCATTAAAAAAATTAATTATGGTCGCTAGCAAAATAAGACCCGCCTTCTTTAAAAAGAGCCAATCGTGAAATGCTAACGGTTCTCAAGGGGAGGAACTCTGTGTTGTGAAGTACTAGCTGATCTTTACTCATCGTGCGCAGTAGCTAGTCGCCAATAATAAGCCATTATTTCTGGTGTTCTGAAAAGATTTTAGGTTATATCTGGATTCTATTTCACCTTCTTTAAATGAGAAAGCCATTAAGACCATTTTAGTTTGTAAACACTTTAATTTATATATTGTAACTGATGTATAATTTAATTTTTTACCCTCATGTTTGGTTTGTTTTATTTATTTAATTTACTTTTTCTCTTCTCTTTCTCTTTTACGTTTGTACATTTCAATCTTTCTCTATGTTCCATGGTGATGATATGGAACATACTTCCTGAATGCATTGTATACTTTGCATATGAAGATGTTTACTTAAGTTGCACCTGTATGTGAACATGTTATATTGTATTTCCTTGAAGTTCAAAAAAAGTTTTTGCGCAGTAGTTAGAACAAGCAAGACGAAGGTGTTATATTGCACAATTTAAGATTAAGAAAGAGAATTTACGTTACAGCAGATGTCTGTTACTTATAAAACATATAAGCTAATGTAAATAAAACATTAGTGATTTTGAGTTTCAATAAGGAAACTACTATTTGGATCTAGATGGTGTAATTCCTTATTCTTCGTTCACATCTCATAATAGTAATTTTGTTGGGGGTCACACATTCACCTCATGGTTATTGGTAATTTACTGGTAATGTTACAACTTCTGTAACTTGTAAATTGGCAGTTGTGATTTACCAGAAATGTCCCATTCACACGTTTTGTTAAGGGTTATTTTCAAGCAAGTGTTAAAGGTGCTAATGTTTCTGCTTGACTGAGTAAAACACAGTCACACATTTTTCTGTTTCAGTTAGAACTCACACACACACACACGGAGAAACACACACTGACACAGGTGGGCGCACACACACACAAACAGACAGACACACACCCATGAACACACACATTAAATTACTATTTTTGACTCTCTCTCTTTCACTTGGTTCCCCTTTTACCATATCTCTATTACTATTATATTTCCCATTTCTGTTATTGTGGTTGACTCTTTTCTCTATATTTGAGACTAGAAACAAACAGAATTTTAAGGAGGTGATAAACTGCAAGACTCCTGTTTACTCTTCTCTCTCCGTCTTCAGGTGTTCATCCCTCAAAATCATTGCCACACACTCAAATTCATTACACATCTAATGAGGTACAGTAATACCCATGACACGTGGTATTAGCTAAAATCAGACAGGTTTCATTAGTGACGTTCCTGACCTATAAAAAAAGAAAAATTAATAAATGTAAAAATATGAAAATAAATAAAGGAGTACATAAAAATTAAATAGATAAATGTGTAAATATCTGAATAAATAAATGTAACAACATGAAAATAATTAGAGAAATAAATTACTCAATATACAATATAAAGCAAATATAATTGATTGTTATTCTTTTTAATGTTTGTTTGTATTTATTATTCCCATTCATTTTAAAATGTATTTATTTATGGGCTCATTTATTTATGTATGCATTTACTACAGTGTTCATTTATTTATTTATTCGCTCAATTACTCTACTTTTATTGAAGTGTCGTCCCTGGTAAAGGGTTTGAAAGCATTCGTGTGCTGTCCGGATACAGTTAGTTATTTAGGCAGTTTAGTCAACAGTGGCTTTCCTTACTTTGATGTAAAGTCCAGGATCATATGAGTGATCAGAACATCATACAGACAGCATTGACTTGGCCAGTAAGACACAACCTAACTTGCCCTCGTAGCCACATAGGACACCTTTATATCTTCATATAGTATTTCTATAAAATAATATAGCAACAACACCACAGCTCCTATATCCACAACAAGCCCCTGCATTGTGTATCAAACCCTTACACAAAATGTAATGTCTAGGCCAATCTGTTCTTATTAGGAGAAAACACTAAACCAGATAGAAACTATGAGGCAAGATTTACATTTAGTTATTTAGCAGACGCTTTTATCCAAAGCAACTTACAGATGAGGGAAACAATGGAAGCAATTGGAACAACATAAGGACAACAAAAAGCATACGTGCAATAAAAGAAAACTGGTCTCGAATAGCCTACCACAGTATCAGTGGCGGCTGCTGGTCTTTCAAAGAGGGGAAGCTCATTTCACAATGAATGAATGAACAAACTATCTAAAATAAATATATAAACACGACGGAGGAAATGTGGGTATACATTAAACTGAAACAAGGAATGTGGTGTATAATTGTGTGAAATGTATGATGAAAATTGGCAAGCAATTTCGGCAAGCAAATACCAAGAAATAGGTTGCAGCAGTTTGTCTTTCAACTACACTTGAAAAATCCGCAATGGGACTGAGATTGAATAGCTTTAGCGCCAGCGACTTTTTATAGAACAAAATCGCTGTCAATCAAAATGAGATGCAGTCTTTCGACAGACCCTCCAATCATCACGCAGACGCTCGGAGTCCGGGCCAGCCCACTCCTCCATTCATCCCAGAGACGCTGAGCGTCCGTGGGCGGGACATAATCGCAGCATTATCCAATGACCGTCTTGTTTCTAAGCACTGAAAAAAACTGTTGAAAGCAGCCCCATTGAAGTCAATGGACGCTGGGCTTCACCAGAGTAGTACACTGTACGCTACGGGAATGAATGAGAAGGAAATCGAGTCAGCCGACCTAAGTAGCTGATTCTGAACGAAATTGTTTTCGTATGAGATGAACGTGTTTAACGCATTTTTAGTCAATAACATGTTAACATAATAGTACATATATTTGACCATTCATTTTATGACAATTATAGGGGAAGCTGAGCTTCCCTTGCAGTCTTAAAGAAATCGCGACTGCACAGTATATATTGCTAAGTATTTTTTTCTTGAGTATTAAAGAGATAGAAGTCAGAATTGATCAGTCAGGTGTTGACGGAAGAGATGTGTTTTCAGACGATTCTTAAAGATGGTCACAGAATCTGCTGATCTTGTAGCAGCAGGCAGATCATTCCATAAATGTGGAACCGATCCCAAGAAGGTACGTGAGAGAGATAAATATATAAAGGGAACAATGTACAGAAGAAGAACACACAAGCTTCTTGAGTATAAAGGTATGAGAGAAGTGCTCCGTGTGTTTAGTTACCACAGGGAACAGACGTCTGTTGGAACCTCTGGGAAGGAAGCAGCCAGTGCTGTCATACTGAATTATGGCCTGATCAAAACAAATATACCCAGCACCCCCAAACACACACACAAGTGTGCACATCATCAAAAAATGGCTGGTACATTTCCCTTCACAGCAGATGTGTGTACAAGCCCTATTTCCACCCACAGATTATTGTCGGTGCTTGATATAGAAACACGCAGCAAGGAAAGACGAATCAGAGCCAGTGGTTGAAATACAGGTTAAAAAGAGGCCTGTTTGCTTCAAGACACCGAGATGGATGGATGGATGGATGGAGGAATTGCGGTGAACTGGAGGTCTATGGAGGGTCAACCGTGCCGATTTTGAGAAACCAAAGATCTCCGCTGGCAGACTGGGACAACCTTCTACATTATAGCAGCTATTTTCTTGACACAGACACACGCTTCTTTTTGTGTCATTTTTTGCCCTTTGATTTATACACCCAGAAACCATCATCTGTCACATCCGAGACAGGTATGCCTAAATACACACCAAGTTAGCGCACGCTGCATACTGTACATCAGAAATCCCCTAGCGTCCTATGACTGGACATCCATTGAAAATACTTTTTTTTGTTACAGAAGCCAGGGCTATATATAGCTGTCTTTATTGATTTAGGTCTGTCACATTACACTGTGCTATTCTCCATATCTCAAATACACTCCACGAGTCCCGACGCTCTCGCCCTCCCCTTCGCTCTGCCATTAAATCACGGAAGAAAGAGAGAGAAAAATTAAGAATGGATACAAAACAGCACTCTGTAGCATTATTGATTCGATTTGCAATCTCGAAGAGATTGCGCTAAGAGACACATTTTTTTCATTGGTCTTACTCTCTCTCCTTCACTTTTTCACATGATTATCACTTCCATGCATCAGGGTGACATTTTGCACGCTGAAATGCTTCGAGCTGTGCTGGTGCAGCCGAGATTTATGGCGATGATCAGAAAGGAGTTTGTGACGTGAATTTGCGAATCTGCGGCTGTGCGATTGTGTAATTTACTGCTTGATCAACAGAGGAACGGTAAATATTACCACGCGAACAAACATAACGCTCCTTCTCGAAACATGACGGTTTAACAGCGGAGTCCTCAGGATGACTGGCATTATGCTACTTGAAGTTCAAGAGAATGTACTGCTGGTCTGAGATCAGCTAAGGTCTCTTACAGTTTGTTCCTTTAACTCACACGTGCCCTGATCCAGGATCAGCGAATTGCAGGCAGTCATGCGTGGGCTAGGTTCTCAGTAGTGTTTCCTTGCTCGGCTGTGTCCTCTGTTTCTGGAACGTGCCCAGTTTAGAAAGGCACCTGCCCAAATCTCACTAAAGGGTACTAAATCTCACAGAGCAGGCCTCTGCTAAGGGCCATTTAACCTCTGCTGTACTCAGCGGCGCTTACTACACAAACCAGCTGTTTCTTTACAAGTATACGGCCTGACCCGAGTTCAGCGTATACTCTAATTACATTTATGCTACAAATTTACTTTAATTAAATTCTTTGAACTAAACATATTGAGATTGGGAGCATAGGCAAAAAAATATGCAAGCAGGTATTTTGTGATTTTTTATGTAAAAGAAAGATTACATATTATGAGACAGACTTACAATTACATTTGTAATTGAGACATTCATTTGTACAAAAATTCTCATGTCCTTAATTAATATTAAAGATATCAGGATAAAACTTTCATAGAATGTTCTTAACACTACATTGTAAAACGTCAATTTTATTTACAATTTTGTTTCAATCATAAACTTGCCTAGTACTTATACTTTCTTTCATAAAACAAGATTAAAAATCTTAGTTCACTTTTCTTGTTATGTAAATATATCCTAATTTTATAAGCTTCAAATATTTGAGTAGAAAACGAGTCAAAATGCTTAGGAAGAATGTCATGGCAGTAATGAGACCAGTCTCATAGAGTTCTTACTCTTTTTGAAGTGTTTTAATTTTGAATATACGTGGCTCATTGGAATGCTTGATTCTGATTGGCCAGTCGCGATGTTTGCAGGTTCGTTATTCCCAGATAACAACCTCTCAAAACTAATAACACACGGTAACCCAGATGCCGCAAATCATTTTGACAGTTTTTTTGACAAATTAAATATAAATATGTGTTTAAATAAAATATATGACATTATATTTACAAATAATTAAATCAAATTGCCTGTTCGTGACATTTGAATGTCGTTTCTTACCTTAAAACCAAAAGTAAATGGCTTTTCCTCTTGGAAGATCTGCATTCGGTTAAAAAGAGCAAATTAATGAATATACAAGCAGCCTGCTGTTTTCGCAAAATAATGATGCAAGACCCTTCGCTTCGCGTCATGTAACAACCGGTTGCCTGTTCATTATCCCTCACTTGAAGTAAAGTTTAACTCAAATTGAAAACAGTACTGATAGGAAAGTAGTATCAAATAGTAACTTTATCTACAGTAAGTTACTGGGAAACCTGCTGCAAAATTACACCAATGTTTTACAATGTATCTATCGGACGATTTTACGTAGAAGACAAAAAGAGATTTTATAACGGTTTTCACAGACAGGGACACGAATGTGCACAAAACTGGTTTGGACCTGTTTAGTTAAAGGCTTAAAACTGACACTGAAGGCACATTTACGGTAGGCTACTAAACAGACATCATTTTTTCAGACCTTTTATTTATCTACTAATTAACAGCAAACCTGACTATTTCACAATCAATTCGGATGAAATCTATTCACTCTGCATCATGTGTTTTTAACCTTACCTAATCCCTACAAGGAAATTTGACTCCACATGCTCACACTTCTTTTGACCATGCACTACAGTTTCATTGACTAATGCATTATGCATTGCACCTAATGCAATAACCATCCATTACCAAATGTACAGACCCATATCTGTACTATGTGCACTGTATGGTTAAACCATTATACATACACGTTCGTGTGTACACCTGTTTGTTTAATTTGTATATTCAACGTCTAATGTGTATATCAAGTGTATATCTTGCCTTTTTGGTAAAGCCTGTGTTCGTCTGCACTACATGCTATCACTTAAGTTTGTATAGTTATACAGTTGTTTGTCATACGGTTGTCTGTCCAACTGCATTCTACTTTGTATGGAGAGGCACCCAAAACTTTCACTCACCACAAGTGGTGGTGTGACAATAAAAGTGGCTTGATTTGATTTCACATGAAGTTTATATAAACATTTTCCAGGATTTGTGCTTCACATCCGACCATGTGAAATTCAAGTGGCTTTCTGTAAGTGTCTTTTTATTTATTCATTCATTTGAATGTTAATTAGGTTTACTTCATTGAACATTATGTTTTTAGTGTATTGAATAGTTGCGATTCATCCCACAAATGACCAGTGTTGCGCAGTAACGCTTTACTGTAGTTTGATTACTTTTTTGGTAACGGAGCAATTTAAAGCGTTCAAAATTCTAAAATAGTAATTCGATTATATTTCCAAGTCCATGTAACTATACGTAACAACTGCGTTACATCGTTGCCAGTTTATAGTTTTATCAATAATATTGTAAAAGCGAAATAGCTTTTTCAAAGTCTGGACACATGCCTGTCGTCGCACCCGTGACGTTATCGAACTGAAACCTGTAAGCGCCTGGACGGTAAAGTATTGCCAGAGCCACTCCATAGAAAGCCTACCACATTAAGGTAAGAACTCGTAATGACCTATGCTATAGTCACTGGGATGGAACACGGGCAAGGAGACTAGACGCTTTTATATGATTGGCTGAGGTGTCTTTTGTGGTCAATGTTAGCCTTTATTCTCCAATCGTAAGTACTACAGATCCACACATCTCTCTATAATAAGACAATTTTTGGTACTACCAGCAAAAAAAACTAAGCATGGAGAGAAAAACGTATGCGTTTCGTAGCTGGAAATGTAATTATAATTTTGATTTTATTTCTCTGTCGGTCGTGTGGTGGTAAGCAAAATCCCCCTATGCTACGCTGTCAAAATTTGACAGCGTAGCATAAATTGGTCAACTTGTACTGTCGAGTGCAAGGCTGGTATTAGCAACTTGTTATGTTTTGTCAGACTAGTTTTTGCTGCTCTAACGCTGTCATAATTATTATTTTGACGAAGAAATCATCATACAAATATGCAGAAGCACTAGTGAACATATACAAATTTTAAGCAAGTAAGGAGAGACTATACACTATGGAGCATGCAGGAATAGAATTACTACAGTTAACATATGAAAACTTTTTAAGTTAAAATGTCAGAGAGTTTTATTATTATTACTTATGACATGCTTTAGTATGGAATAAGCAGAAATAATTTATTAAAATAATTAAAGACAGGCTTAATTGAGTTTGTTGCAAGATGGAGTATGCACTTCCCAATAACGATTAGTCATGAGAAGGCTAAAGAGGTTATTCTGTTTTTGAGGGATGGGGTAGTCATGTAACTAGTAGTGTAACAAATTACATTTGAAATAAAGTAATCCGACCAGTTACTTGACTACTTTTAAAAGGAGTTATGAGTAATTTAATGACATTTCCAGCGTAACTTGCCAAACACTGCAAATGAAACAGAAGAGTGTTTTAAAGCAGGCACCCAGATTCAGGTGTCTGGTTTATATTAGTGAAGTGATGCAGTTCCGGATTGTGGTGGGCTTCTGCAATACACAACCTCAAAACTGACCCAAACATTCAGCACAGATCAATTCAGCACAATTTTTCTAACAGACCAAATATTATTTTGGATAATCAGCTACTCAAACACACATACTGTATAGTGCTTACAGAACTGTGATATGAGTGAGTAGAATCTACTCTGAAACCCTCTACCCCCCACACTTTAATTTTTTTGGCACTTGGAGTTTTTTGGCACCAACCACTAATGAAAGTGACACCTTTGTATGAACACTTGGCTGCAGAAATATTTTATTTCATACAGACCCTCTCTCTCAGATTAGCCTAGTGGTAAGTGTGTGTGTGTGTGTGTGTGTGTGTGTGTGTGTGTGTGTGTGTGTATGTGCATGAATGTGTGTATCCATTGCTTCTTCCTGCCACACTATAATGCAGAGAGAGCATTCATCTCTTAGACCATTACACACAGTCACTTAAGTGACATTCCCCCGGGAAAGTTAACTGCACCCTGTGCAGAAACACGGAATCACACTACACACACGCACATACACACCTACACACACACACTGGAACATGTTGGGAAAGGCATTGCATTTAATGTAGTCCATTCAGTGTATCCAAAATTAACATTTTGATACATCTGGCAATGTTGGGTGAGTTGAAAGAGTAAACACACTCTTATGTGCTTCACGATGCCATAAAAAAATCTTTTTTGGCTAAATGGTCCTATAAAGAACCTTTAACCTTACACAACCAACGAAGACCCTGTCTCAAAAGGTTATTTGTACCAGGGGTTTTAATATGGGAACAAACAGTACTTGGATGAGGTGGGGCACAGAAGATGCTGAAAAAGAACTGTACTTATTGTCTTGCAAGGACAATGCTTTCATATCTCACCATTCTGTTACTCCAATTAAAACGAACATTTTGTTCATAATATCACATAAAGGAAAATAAAGCTATTACTCTTTACTAGGAGAACATTATACATATTTCCATATAATAATATTTTGGGGGGGTCTTTAAATAAATTACACCTGTGGTTAGTGTTGGAACAAGGGGTAGTGACAAAGTTTGGGGGTCGCTGTTTAAGACTTTAAAAAGGTAAAGAAATGGTTTTGACTTGTGAGATACGTTTTCCAGAACCTTAACATTAACGTTAAAAAATACATTATTTTTTTATTTCTGCACAAAATCTTTTATTATTTTAGTAAGAAGCTACATATTCATACAACTCGCCTAAAATATTATTTAACTGTCTTTTTTTACATATCAGTGTCATTGTATCATAAGACGAGTCTGTCACAACAAGCTACAATACCTCAGCAAACTGTTTTACACCGTTTTTCACAATAAACATCTTTATAACTGTAGAATTTGAATTTTAACTGTAAAGCAGTGCTTTTTATAATCTTTCCACACAACTCAAAAAATTACTGAACGCCATACGCAAAATTTTGTGAGCTGTGTAATTATGGAAATGCGCAATGTGAAAAATGCCATAAACGGAAAGTATACAAATTTCAGCCCTGCTGATTCGGTTAGTCATTAAGCAGACCCTTTTATTCAAAGTGATTTAAAGGAAACTAATTACATAGACAGTCACCTCAGAGCAAAGCAGGATTGAACGTCTATCTCAAGGGCACAACTGTGGCAACGGCCGTTTGGTAACTCTCCAATTCATGAGTCACTTACACCTGGGATCGAACCTATGCTATTTGCATTATTAGCCAAGAGCTTTCACCACTGGTTTAACATTAACAAAGACAAAAGAGAACTTAAAAGCACTTATGCACTAAACACACTAGAAAAAAAGCATATCTGAGTGAAACAGGTGTATACCTTAAACTGACACTTGGTGAGAGAGGTTTGGAACAGAAGAGGCATGTTGTGTAATAATAAGAGTAAGAATAGATCCTGGCATTGCACCTTTCATCTCTCTCTCTCTCTCTCTCTCTCTCTCTCACTGACTGTGTATAGCAGTAGACAGTACTCTGGGCTTGAGTCATGCTCCAAGTAAGGCAGGGATGTCCTGTTGTTTCTACCCTGACAGACAGACAGACAATCTTGTTCATAACACTTTTCAACATTATTACAATATCTACACACACATTTATTGTACCTGAAATACTGTCGTTTTCCCCAAGAGCCCTTGAGCTGCGGAGATTGCCTTTTTAAGGTGGAAATCAATATCTTTCTTTTCTCGTCTAAACTCCGCCTGCTGCACCCCCTTCTTTACCTCACCAGTTCCGATTCCCTTACTTCAACTGTCTCCCTCTCTCTCTTGTACGTCAATTGCCTCTCTTAATAACACCATAGAAACAATTTAAATCTATTTCTACTGCACTTGATACAATACAAAATGTTCCAAAGAACGTTGCATGGGGAATAGTGCGGTACCTTACATGCCCCAAGCAAACAAAAATAACAGTGGGATTAAGGTAAAATGAAAAAAGAAACTGTAAGGCGAACCAAGACGCAGTTGGAGCTGACATCATCTTTCTGGTGGCATTAAAGAAATGACTACAAGCAAACATACTGTACAAGTATGCCCTGCTCGGTTACAGCAAAGGGCAAGCTGATGTATAAATAGCTTAACTGCAAAAATCACTGAGCAAATGATTACAGCAGCGAGGAGAGATCAATTATTCAATCAGTAAATTAATAAATACACAAACAAGATGTTCTGTACTGCAAACATTACTGGGGAAATGACTCTTGCTCGATTATGTGACTCAATTTGAAACCCTTTTCTAATATAAATCATGAAAACGTCAAGTTTAGTCCATTATAGATTGGAAATAATTAAATCCTTGTTTATTTGTTTAGCGCTATGGTGAAGAGCTTTACGGAGAACATAAAGAACAGTAAAAACTAATCACTATTTGTTTAAATTTTAAGCAGTGCTGGAAAGTTTCACTCGTGGATCTCTAGATGGGGACTTTTAAAAAAAAAAATGTATGGGTAGTTAACAATAAACCACACGTGTACTATGGTGTGACATATCAAAATTGATAAAAGATGGAAATCCTTTACATTTAGAGGTGGATTTCCATCCCTCTTGAATTTCCCTCCCTGGACTCCGTCCCACTCGCGTTTCCCCCCACATCAAGCCTTGTATTTCAGAAAAACACGAAAGCAGTAGTTTAACTATTACTAGTGTCTTCTTATATGTGGGTGTAAACACCTGCTCTGATTGGCTGTTGAACGACACATTGTGATAAGACAAACAGAATTTGCAAAAACACTGTTGACAGTCGGTTAATCCTCTCGAGACACAGGTTCGCTGTTGATAATAATTTCCCAATATTAGGGAAAAGAGACAGATCATGTGCTTCTATGGCATCACATTATGCAATTTATGTGATATTATCAAACCATTCCTATTTAAGAGTCTTCATAGTGGGCAACTTAGTTGACAATGGTTTCTCCGACAAACATACAGTAAGGTATATCACAATAAAAACGTTTCATTTTGGAAGAACACACAAAAAAAACTTCTCGATTGTTTTTTCTTCTCCGGACAGCAGAAAACCCCTTTCATGTGATAGAAGCCTCTTATCAAAATGTATGGCTTTTTCCACATGTAGTGGTGTGAGTGGGGAACAGGTAACTTTGTACTGGAAAAATAAGTGTTGGTTTTTTATATTGATGTCAATAAAAAATTATAAATCAGTCACACAATGTGTACCCGCAATTACAGAATGACCCATATATTCCATTTCAGATGCTCATCCATAAATGGCAAAAAAAGAGTTTATGTAAAAATGAATTTATGATAAATGATTTGCGGTCCGGGTGGAACCATCTTGGGTCTGTACCGTGTCACTGAATGGTCACCTCAGCTTTTTGTCTCTCTTTAAGCCCACTGGTTCTGACTATAGATAGAGTGCACATAGTGACTAAACTGCTGGGTGGTAAGGGGCAAGGCGAGGCCGGGCAGCAGTCTGCAAGCTAAACACACCTCTTTATTTGGCCTGCCTAAAAATACCTCCAGAGATCAACTGGAAAGCCTAGAGGTGCAGGCAGGTAGTGTGAGGGATTTACAGTGAGGTGAGCTGACGGTAGCACAGGGTGGGGCGGATTCTATCTTAGCTGAGAAATAAAAGTGCGTTTAAAAGTAAAGACAAATGCAGGTGTCTGACTAACATCAGAATGAGTGACAACGAGGTTAACCATCCTTGACATCCGCAATCCCCAACAGGCCAATCAACATAGGCCCCGCCCCACAGCACAAGCCCCTCCTTCCACTGGCCCCACCCATGGATGATCGGAGCGAGCCAGCAGCACTTGAAGAGCTATTTTTTACCCTGCTTCACTAAATAAGGCCACATAGTAGGGTAGTGGGTGCAGGGCCAGGGGGGCGTCGTTGCTTTGACCCCTTAGGGGTATAAAAGCTTTGGAACAGTGGGAGGCTCCTCTGACCAGCACTTTCGGACACTTCCCGTCTGAACCGTAGACACGTAAACAATTAGTATGACGTTCAACTGTTTTTATTTTTGAAGTAAACATTAGGCCGTTTTTGGTCTTGAGGGGTTTCGATGTTGAATTCGTGACGTCGTTTTTTTCCAGTAGGTTTTTGTGTGGAGAAAGTATGGACAGAATTGCTTGACAGAATGGAATATACAGCATGTGGGAAAGGAGAGAAAAACAAACCTGTCTGAGGCACACCGGCCACCTTCTACACTTCTCTCTGATGCTCACTTTGGTGACCTGCTGTTCTTTTATGTCTCTGTCTTCCTCACATTCATTGTCTCCAAACCTTTCCTGTTCTCCCTCGAGTGCGTTTTTCGCTTTATGGCTTTTTCTCTTCTTCCATCCCTCTCCGGCCGTCTCTCATTTAGTGCTGTCAGCATGCTGTCCATACTTTCTCCTACTCTTGTTTCAGCCGGGCGTAGCTCTATCCCCGTTTCCCTCTGTCAGGACAGGTGGGGAGTTGTGGGTTCTACTCTGGAGGGTCTCTTGGTCACTTTCGTCTGATATTTTTGTTCGCTTGAGTTTAATTTTTGCGCCGCGTGAAGATGCACGAAGACTAGGTGATGGCAATCCTCTGCATTCCTATATCCTCACCTCTCTCTCTCTCACTCGCTCTCTCTCTCACTCTCTCTGATCTGTCCATTTCACTCGCTCTCTCTCTCACGCTCTCTCTCCTCTCATCTTTAAATTCTCAAACGCTGAATCAGCTGCTTAGGATCGGACGCTCCCCCTGCCTCTTGGAGCCTCGCACGAGCTGCCTCTCCCTGGTGAGTATGTGTGTGTTTGTGAGTAAATACATATACAGTATATACTGTTTGCGCGTAAGTGTGTGTGTGTTTCACCACGTTTCCTCCAGTCAGTGTCTCTGCTTCAAGTGATGTATCAGCATGTGTGTGTGTGGATTAAAGGACAATCATAGTCTGCGTGTTCAACCATCCAGCTCCTGTCAAAGTAGTTTTAGCAGCGGTGTGTTAGCATGCACGGCTAGTAACTCCACACTGCATCACAGTGAGCGAGAGCAACGCTACGACCCGGGGCAGTGCAGGGTTCTTGCGTAAATATCCAAAAATATCCTCAGAATGATTTGAACTGAAACATTCTCATTCGGCTGTGCTCATTCTTTCTTTCCATATGCCTTCAAACTGATTGTTTTTAGAATAGTTAAAGTAAATGAGAGCGTCCACCACCGGTGCCCCCTGACACTGATATTTAACTGTGCAGTGAGGGCCACAAAGCTGCTTGCTCCTCTTTTTCTAATTTTACTTTGATGGCTTCAGGACAGGCGTTAGCCCCGGTGCTGTCAGTCATGTTTAAATGTGGAGTAGGCAGAAGCTGGGATATATCAGGTGACATTAGCACGGCAGCTGTCGCTGGTGGTCGGAGCTTTGTGAAACTCTGGATGTCCATTTAGACAGGAATGGTACACCTGCTCTAAAGCGTATGTGTGTTGATGGGCGTACAAGTCAATTTCCTGGTAATGCTGCTATCTATGGCGTTGAGCTGCTGGGGACGGGAGGGTGGCTCGTATGAAGAGCTGGCCGTGACCGGGGTCGATTCACACAAACCACCGTCTGATCCAGATAAAGAAGAGGTGGGTGAGAGAGAGCGAGTTTGATTCACGATGAGGACTTTAGTTTAATTACTAACAAGACAGTGCTGATTCAGAGAGAAGTGGAGAAGTGATGCCTATTTATAGAACATAAAATATGCATTTTATTTTCATGTTCCCATTTATGAGGAATATGTACCGTTATGACTGTGACAATAAGCCTACGATGCCTTAAAAAAAAGTGCTTTAAAACTTTAAGAGAGACTTCACATTGAAATTTAAACCGCCAAATATTGACATCTGACTAATCAGTCTAGTGAAAACCTTGAGTGAAATTTTTTTATCTTAAAGGTCGACGTTCAATTGGAATTACTCATTAATACAGGTTTTTAACATTTTCCATGGCAAAGACAAATGGCCCTGTCTTAAACTCAAGCCACCTGAACGATCTGTTCCTACGTTTGCCTTGTTGATTTTTAACTTATTAAAAAATGACACACTTTCGCTTTAAGTAGCACATTGTGGTCACATTGAGATGTCCTCGAGTGGGCATAGGACAGTGGTGGATTGTGGGACATGTGGAGTGTGATGGGGAAGCTGGTTTGATCACATGCATAAATATGTCCTGCTCTGTATGCGCGCTATGGCTCACGTCACACGCCTCTGTATTCTTATCCACAGCGCATGCGCGTATAGGCTAATGTGACAGTATCAGATCACTCTCCTCTAATCTTCCCTCTTTCCAAAGTAACTATTAAATCTTTTATTTTGGTCTAAATTGACTCAAAAGTAATTAATGGGAAGCCGTATGTTGTTATAAAAAACACGGCGGTAGGGGATCTGACACAGTGGCGTGTTCCTCCTCTGACTGCCCTCTGCTGTAATTATCAGTCACATATCATTCACAGCGCACACACACAAGCGTATGATCATACGCCTGTACTAGCTTTCATGCATTGTTAAAACCCTTTTCTTCTGGTTAATTTCTCTCTAAACGTTCCTTTCACACACTCACACACAAACGTATGTAAAGTCACCCGTTGCAGATTTGCTTAACACTCTTGTGAGAGTGACATCAGCGATGGTCTAATTCATTAAGTCAGCCGAGTGGCATTTGCTTATAAATTGGTATTGATCTGCACAGGAAGAAGAGCATGCAGGTTTTTGGGGTGAAAGAAGCTCTCCCAAAATCACACACACACTTTACATCTCGGTCATCTCAATATGAACCACACCACATCATTTTGTCTAAAGTGTCCTCCAGGGAAGGGAAGTTTTGGCAGATTTAGATCACTTCTTGGGACAAATGTGTCTCTTAACAGTAGATAAGAAAAAAAACACACACATTTAGCCAAGTAAGGTCGTATTGTAGATTAAAATAATATATTTATGAAGCTTATTAAAATGACTATAGACTAACCATAAATGGGTAGTTCAACCAGAAACGAAAATTCTGTAATTATTTACACACCCTCATGTTGTTCCAAACCTGTTTGACTTCTTTCCTGGAGCACAGAAAGAGAATCTTAGAGATAGACATCTTCAGTCACTACTGATTTTAATTGTAGGGACAAAAGAAATGTGTTGTGGAGAAATTAATTTTGTGATGCAAAAGTTAAACAAGCTGAGTGAGCAAAATAATTATTATTTATTTTGGGTGAACTGATTTTTTCTGTAAATAAGGAAAAGTTACATTATTTGTGAATAATGCTTATTTACAGTACGAAGTTCAAATTTGTCCCTCAAGTACACGCCCAACATGCATGGTGTCACTCAAGATCTATCGCAACTATTACATATTGTTCGAGAGATTAGAGAGGACGGTTTTTAATTACTCTGTATATTCTATCTTTTGACTGTTTTACTCTATTGCATTTGCACATACAGCCAAGCTGCCAATACAAACAAACAATTGTTTGCCATGCCAATAAAGCACTTAAAAATTGAAACTAAGAGAGAGAGAGAGAGAGAGAGAGAGATATTGGGAGTTAAAGGCTATAAGAGAAACCGTGTCAAGGGTCAGAGAGCGAGAGAGGACGAGAAGGAGGGGTTAAGGTATAAAGTGAATTAGGAGGAGGAGTGTACCTCCTCTATAGGCTGTGCATTATATATGATCAGAGAGAGAGAGAGAGAGAGAGAGAGAGAAAGAGAGAGCTGGACAGAAGGTTTAGAGACTAGAGAGGGCAGGTCAGCACCAGGCACATTTATTCCATTCATTTCCAGACTTCACAGGACCAGGTAGACCTAAACTTTCTCACGACACGTGTGTCTGTGCATGAGGTGTGACAGTGAGTGAGGCAGAGATGGGGAGGAGGGAACCAAACGAGAATGTAAGATAGAGAGAATGTGAGGTGGAGGGAAAGAAAGATTCAGATACCAGAACAGAGAGAGAGAGAGAGAGAGAGACTGCAGAGGCAGCACCTGGGACAGTGAGATTGGAAGCTACTTCTTTCTGGTCGCTCTTTATTGTTTTATTCCTCCTTGTGGTGCATTGGCCCATCTGAAGCTGGGGAACTGTACCTGACAGCTACCCGCTAGGTAAGAACCAAATCTCTCTCTATCTTTCTCTCTCTCCTCTTGCTGCAGCTGTACCTCTCTGGCTGACAGTCAAGGTGAATCGTGTGTGGCTGTGCTCTGCGTAGACTAAGTGAAAAACTGCTCTTCCAGTAAAACTAGCACATACTGCCTGATATGAGTGTGTGTTTGGGGGCGGGTGGGTGCGTGTGCAGCAATGCAGTTTTTCAGGGTGAACAGAAGAAAGAAAACTGTACAAACCTATAAAGGTACAGCGAGAATATAAATGGATTATTTTGAGGCGTTTTTCGGAATATGTAGAGTGTAAGATTCGCCTGATTTTCTTTTACATCTCTTTGAGGTGTGATAGTTGAGCTAGGTTTCTGAAGTGACACGATATGTGAACATATTTAAATGTATTTAAAAAAAGCTGTGACCTGACCTGTAATGTAATATGAGCGTGCGGACGGCGATTAATGAGATATCATTGTGCTTCATTAAACACTTTTTACACTTCCATAGCTATGCCACTGACACAAACTCTGATGTCCTGTGACATGTGCACAAGAGCGACATTAATGTGGCGTAAAGTTTTAAGAGTGCAAAAAACACTACTGGGAACACATCTGTGCTTTTCGTAAGACTGCATGTATTTAGTATAAGAGAGTGTAAGCAATAACCGTTGACTTAAGTAGGTCTTGGCCTTTTAACCCTTTATTTAGATTGCAAGGGGGCGAAAGATGTGAATTTGTCCATATGCCCACATACCCTGCTTGGTGGACATACTTCTTTATATGCCCATATGAAAAAGAGCAGCTATGGAATGTAAAGAAGTATGTATACCAGGTAAGGGAAAGACCGGGGCAGAGGAACAAGTGCACACACACACACACTTTAAAAAGCATCTGTAGTAGGTCTATAGAAATTTGTGTAATGTAATGTATATGCAGCCGTGTCAGGTGTACAACGAAATACATTTTGCTTCTGTTTTTAGTGTCATTGAAACTCTATACGTGGTTATTAAAAACAGCTTCAATTTTTTGGAGTCAATGCTTATTGTATGTTACTTCTAAATAAGGTATTAATGGATGATGTAATGAGTTGATGCGGAAACTGCAGAAGCGCTTGGGTTTCTATGGAGTAATCAAACTGTGGTCGTCTCATGTTGAAAAGCACACAGACAGCAGTTCAGATGGTGCAGTGAACAAATGCTTACTAATGAATAAAATCAGGGAGGAAGAGCGAGAGGGAGAGAGAGCTTTCACATAGCATCAGAGATATACTGTTGAAGCCACTCAGTGATATGTCCTCAGAATAATTTATAACAAAGTCCAGTTGTTCGACTTGCTTTGACTGCCAGACAATAATGGCCATGGTTTCCTGATGCCCAGGATCAACGTGGATCAACATGTACTGTGGTTTCAGCTTAGCTGGTTCAAGCTACAAATACATTGCTGATTTTTATAAAGAATGTTTATGAAAACCAAAAACAGCGAAACAAACATTTTACCCACATTGGAACAAAGTGTATTCATTCCTGTAATAATTATCTGCATTACACCCACTAACTAACTCTACATGGGCGATATTTTGGTAGTTTTAAATAAATTAATAAATATCTCAATTTGGTCCATGCATAGAATTAAAACTTATTTGATAAATTTCAGGAAGTGTAAAATAAAAAAATTGCATTTGCCATGCGCTTAGTTTTTAGAGCGCTGCATGCATGAAGATGATACGATTTATTTTCATCACTTTCTTTTAGGTTCTGAATCCTACAGAAAATAAGAATGGTAACAATTCACGATGAGCTTGTATTAATGATTTTCATCGTTTTGAACCTTAGTTAATTCATGATGGAATAATAATAATTATAATAAAAAGCAATATTTCTACAGCATTTATTAATCTTAGTTCATGTGAATTTTAGTATTTACTAAAACATTTTTCAAAATCAAAAGTTGTAACTGTTAACATTTGTTAAGTCATATTGTACTAATGGAAAATTGTTTTGAAAATAATTAACATTAACAAAGAATAATAAATGCTTTAAAAATGGTTCTTTATTAGTTCATGTTAGCTAATGATTTTAACAAGTTTAAACATACAACCTTATTGTAAAATGTTACCAACTAACTTAAAGCCAAAGAGTCACATTTTTTTTGTAACTACCAACATCTAACATCTATTGTGAGGGTCACTTTACCTAAACGCAATACTTAAGGCTGCAGCCTTGCTCCATTACTGAGCCTCTGGCTGTGTCCTGCTTGACCTTTGGTTAGAAAATGTATAGATTTTATTTTTATCTGCGTCCACAGAGGGATTAAGTACATAGTTGAACTTTTGGATAGACAGGTCCAGCTGTCCTTATTTCGAGTGCGAGTGTATGTTCACTTAGTCTTAACAGAAAGACAGAATCTGGATGTCTGGGTTCAAACACACACACACACACAGTCTTTGGACTGTGTTACGGGAAGCTGTGTGATGGTCAGTAGTGGTCAGAACCCGGTAAAGCACGTCCTCTGAGACTAACAATCACATCAGAGAACAAACTGGCTACACCAAACACCAAGCTGTACAGAGCCTGACTCGCGCCCCGGAGTGAAGGAGTGTGTGTGTGTAAGTACAAAATATAAAATAATGGGAGAGGGGGGTCATTAAGACAAAAGTACAGGAATTGTAGAAATTGTTGCTTCACGTCTAGGCCTCATGTTCTTCTGAGGTTTGATGGGTCATGCTTGTAAGTTTAAGTGAAACAAGAGATTGCAGTTCAGGTTCACAATTCAGGGAAATAAAAAAAGTGGGATGAACATCCCATGGGAAAGATGGACCAGCGACAGGGTAAAAAATGATATACACATAAATGACTGAATCACGACTGGAATAGACAAAAGATAGGTCAAGTGTGAAAATGTGAAATAGCACGTATTTGAGAGCAAGAGATAAATGGAGAGAGCGAGACTGGATTGATGATGGTGTTTAGGGCAGACAGACTGTGAAGCTGCTTGGACGGAGAGATGGAGGGGGCTGGGAGGTGTATTGTTCTGTCACTTTTCCTGTGTCAGCAGGTGGAAGCGTTCATCAGGACATTAAATATGCAACAATGCTGACAGAGCCAGCGAGCTGAGACAGCCTAAGCCCAGCACTGAGGGGACCATAGGGGCCAAGGGGCCCATCAGAATCCCCGGACACTTACTGGCTCTGGCTTAAACCCAGTCTAAAAATGAGACAAACCCACCGAAAACACTTTGTCTATGCTAGGTTTACAGCGACGAGCAATTTGTCTGTCCACACTGAATGTGACACTCCTGTAGGAACACATTTTTCATGTTTGGTGTATATGTTTAAAGTAGTGGGAATCACGGTGGGCAGGGCTAACCAAATGAGAGCGGATGGGGAAAATTAGGGGGAATTATTGCAAACTTTTGAACTCACATGAAATCACTTTTCAAAGATATCAAATGTGCAAAACGGAGAGATATCTTTACGCATATAAACGCATACAAACACAATATATACGCATACAAACACAAAACAAGAGCAAATCTATAAATTGAATATGAAATAAAAGCATAAGAAATAAAATGCAAAGAAGCAAAAATGGTTATTAAAGGGGTTAAAAGAGAATCAAATTCCCTGAGGAAAAGCCCTATAGTGTATGCGGGTCAGCCACTAAAGCCACATCAGCAAACTAAACCTCAAATAATTGAAATCAAGTCATTGAATAAATAGTGTACAGGCTAATGACATTACAATCGATCCAATATCCCACAGTAAAACAGCAAACACACGCCGACCCCATTGTAGCGTGTGGTAAATCATAACGTGAATCCTGTACGCTGGTAATCGTTCCATACGACAAAATAATTTCCAAGAGTGATTCACTTGTCACATGTGTCAGGCAGCACAGTGGAGAGAAACGATGGCGGGAAAAAAGAAATATTTCCGGGGAGGTTTGGGGATTTGTTCAATCATAAATTGTTGTCTGATTTGTGAGATTATGAAAAATACGCCGGCTGATGGTGTCGGGTTGAGAGCGGTGATTGAGTGCAATGCGGTCCAGGAGTGATGTGGTTGTGACTTAGAGGAGGCAGATAAATCAAGGACAGTTTATCAAAGAGGCAATAAGGAGGCAGGTTACAGAGCATAACATTATTAGTCTTCCTAACATAACTGTACTGAAGGGCTGGGCTCAGCGCTGACATTTTACCAAAGAAAATATAGCACACGGTTTGAGCCTTTTGTGTCGTTGTGAGGCTTTGTAATTCAAAGGCATGTGAATGGCTTGTGTTTGCGATAAATGTATTTTCCCCTTAAAAAAGAACTTGAAACTTGCACACTTTGATGTTTGGTATTTTTTTAAATGTCTGCTTTTTTAGTGTGTGTAAATGAGTAGCATTCGATCTAGTCATAAGTGGAGTTAGGGTCAAAGGTCTAGTCTCGAGAGAGCGTGAAGGTGCAGTTGGCGTTTGCTCCAAATCCTGCGACTGTTTAGACAACCTTCTTGTCTCATGCTACTGCCGAAAGCCTATCTGTATTATTTTGTCTTTATAAACACATGCACGTAGGCAATGTATATATAAATATAAATGTATATATCATACTATATATGATATAAACATTTATATATTATCATATTTAATGTATGTGTGTGTTTTCACATTAAACAAACATATACTGTATTATGTGAACACAAACATTTATTCTGAATGCGATTCATTGGTTAACATCTCTAATTTAAAATAATAATGAAGGTCACGCAGGTGACTCCAAATGCGAATTCTATCGGAAAAAGTCATCTGATGTGGCTTTCTGGACACAACCTACAGCACAAAATATATATAACTGCATCAATATTGTAACTTTGTATTTAATTGCATTATTTCAACTTGCAAACTCTTTTCTCTTTTTTTACTGACAAATCACATGACCTTAACACAAAGACATCAATATCACAATATCACACAAACAATATTAAAGTCATCGAGGTATTATGTTGATATCATGTTGATCATTTGGAATGACCCTTCAAGGGTGTAAAAATGCAAAGGTCATTCAACTAAACTTAAAGAACTGGCCGTGATTGTGAATCTGTCACATTTCAAGAAGAGATAAATAAAACATGATTCAATTGTAATTATGAGGCAATGCCTGGCTGTCCTTTAACAGAGTTGAGTCTCAATGAACCAGAACAATTCTTTTGCTACGCACACACCTCGCTCCTGTGGCACTCGCACGGAACACTCGAACCGAGGATCAATGCGTCGGTAATTTGTTTCAATCAATTAAAGCGACATCTGCTAGCATTTAAAGTCCAATAACAGTCAGCCTTATCTAGAACATGCTCTCTCACTGCAGAAAAGCCCAGAGAACGACAGAGACATGCTCTGATGTCCCATATATACAATTATGGAGGATCAGAGTATTGCGGAGTATCACAGATGGGCGTATTATTATGGGCTGTAATTTCTCTTTTAGCTGAGCTGAGAGCCCTTTTTCAGTGAAAAGTTCGCCGTGTGACATCGTAATTGTATTTTCCCATCACACCGGAGTTGTTGGAAGGGCTTAACATTTTCCAACACTTGCAATGGCAGCAAAATTGCCCTGCGACGGGTGCGCACCCACGCTAAAAACCGAGCGCCTTATGGTACAAGCGCTCGGATGCGTCCTCACAAAATGTGCGGTAAAGTCCAACTCTCCCAAACTTCCCAACACCATATTCTTCTTAAAAATGAACATCAGGGATAATTAAAATTCACCGGAGCTGTAAAGCAGGAGGAAGTAATTAAAAGAACAAGGGCGCTCCGATGCAGCGTTCCCTCTGTCAAAAACATTCATTCCCTCTTTTTTCTCTCTCTCTCTCAATTCTTATAGGAAACAGGAAATCATTCCCTGCAGACTGCATGCTGCAGTGTAGCTCAGCCTTGGGCATCTTCTTAATTGAAATAAGCTCATATTACACAGCTGCTGCAAATTTTGCATATTCCCCACAAAGTGTAACTACAATGTTATTACGTATTAATAACTACGCGAGTGGAATATTAATATAAAGACTTTCAGACTGGGTAGAAATTGAGAGATGTGGGTGTGAAAGGATGATAAAAAGCCCCTGCAGTGGTCTATCCTCTCTCTCCCAGGGCACCCGCGCCTGCAGAGTCAAATTCACTACCTGAGAGCCCAGCGCACATTCAGCAATACTGGCCACCATAAAATTCACATTTTATTTTGTTAGTTATACCAGCAGGGACAAAGAAAATATTTACGGGCGGAATTAAAGGTAAACATGGGATATAAAAATAAACGGGAGGATGGGAGGAATGCGTAAAAATAGAGTATGTGTGCAGGTGTGAGAAAAATGTATAACATAAGTGCATAACATTTGAGTATAGGGTGGGAGGATAGATAAATTCTGATTACTTGAAGTTTGATATCCTCTAAATAGATCAACTAAAGTTAAAAAACAGTATCTGTGCCCATCATACACTTCAGGATTTTCTGTGATATGTCAACTCCGACATGTCAAAATCTGATTGAATTTCCTTGCGACTGTAAAGTTGAGGCTAAAATTGTACTTTATCCTTAAATTTAGTCTCAATATATTATTAATATTATCAAGAAAATATGATTATGTAATCATAATCTTTATATTTTTAGCTTCCTGTAGCTCAGTGGTTAGAGCATGGCGTTAAAACAACACCAGGGTCATTGGTTCGATCCCAGGGATTGCACATACTTAGAAATAAATTTGTAGTATAATGCAATGTAAGTCGCTCTGGATAAAAGCGTCCGTCAAATGTATAAATGATGGTGATAAATGAAATAAAAAATAGGACAATGGACAGGACTAGGATTCCTATTGGATGAGCCATTTAGATCAAACTCAGACATGACAATTTATCAAAAATATCCACTTTACCAACATTTCAATGAAATGGGAGCAACCAAAGTGTAAGACTTGAAGAACAACTGTACAGGTTAGCAATGGCGTAGTTTCACATATATACACAGACGTGAATTACCCACAGTGACTGGCCTGATTGCAGCGGCCCTTAAGAGCCCATATATTTCAGGAGCATAGAGTCAGGACAGCCTTGTTAACATTCCAACACTGCCACACAGGGTGTTAGCCAAGTGCTGAGAACATTACCGTGAGAAAGAGAGAGAGAGAAAGAGAGAGAAATGGGCAGATTGAGTGATAGAACACAGGCCAAAAAGGAAGGACATTCAGGAAACGAAGGGGGCAGCAGGAGAATAAGGGAGAAAAAGAGAGATGGGGTATTATGATCCTATGGACAGATTTCAAAAGTATTCTCTACACTGATCTTTACATTCATGCAGCAGAGTTTTACATAATGACTACTGCTGTGATTGCATTGGCCTTATTGCATCTGCAGTCGAGCGCAACAGTGAATACCCAATTTCTCAGTGAAAGTATTTTTTTTTTGTTGGATAAATAAACATTTTATTTAAAATAAATTTCTTCAAACAACATTCGTGGAACAAACCAATCCACTCTAAAGAGAATCACAATATTTCAAACTGATCTGAAGCTAAAAGGCCTATGTAAATCATAATCTATAAACTACTATGTACAATTGAAAATAACATAATCAAACCAAAAATGCCACAACATAAATATATAAAAAGTATAAAACCACACACTCAAAGTAATTGTTACTAGGTTTGTTAATACTCAGATACACAATTATACACATAAAAAGTTATATAATCTGGATACTAAAAATGAAGTTGAAATTACACTACTGACCTATAGATTTAAGAGAATTGTATTTCATCATTTAACAACCCCAGAGTCTACATCGAAAGGCTTAGACATTATTCTAAAAAAATCAATCTCTCTATATAGAAAAACCAAAAGGGATTCTTCCTGGAACCCTACTTTTGCGCTCTATAGACCTGAGAATAGAAGATCCATTTTAAAGGTCTCTTTAAAATTACTACACACAGTAAAGTGAGTTTGTATTTATTTTTTAACCTGTGTAATAACACTGCGTTCTGAATGTCTGAAGGCATTCTAATAAAGGGATGAAGGTAAAGAGGTATGAAGATGTATTTCTCATTGATATTAAAGTTTGCATGTGTTATGGTGAGACATCATGAAGGGCTTGTCTTTTTTAAATAAAGAGTTACACCTATAAATCATGACTTTCTACTTGCTATAACTCGTGAAATCCTACTAAATCTAATAGACATATTATATAAATAATTTATCTGGACAAAAAAATTACATACGCCCATGACTGAAAGGACTTAGGACTCTTAAAATTTACATTTTAAAGTGTATAGTTAAGGTCGGTCATGTTTATGAAATTTAGTGACATCTAGCGGTGAGGTTACAAATTGCAACCAACGGCTCACTTCCCCCCTCACCCTCCCTTTCGAAGCACTACGGAGGCTGACACAGAACAAAGTCGTCACGTTTTCGCTTCTTTGCTTTAGGAGATAACGTATTTACGAAGCACACTCTGTAGAGCAGTTTGTCCGTTTAGGCCTACTGTAGTAACAACATGGCGAATTTAATGCAATAGGATCGGCGGTTTATGTATTCTAAGATAATAAAAACAACGCTTCATTGTATACGGGTTTTATAAACCTCTGAAGACATAGTTATGTATTTTATACTGCATTTCTGTCAATAGATCCTCAGAAAAATTGGGAACATTGGACCTTTAACTAAAAGATTGTTGTCAATTGATTTTCTAGTCAACATTTTTACAGAATTAGTGTCTTGTTCTTCCTCTAACATCTAATCACTCCGTCACTTGAGCCTGACCTCTAAAAACAATCAAGGTCATTAAGATGTGTTTGCGTATACATGTGTCCTCAGTAAGGTCAGTAACAGAACGTAAGCTTGCTTCAGCGGCCCCGTCTCCCTTCTACAGCTGTAAAAATTGAACAACTCTATTTCACATTCATAGCTCATCCTCTTGAAAAAATGGGCCGACAGTGTGATAAAAATATAAAATGTGAGAGAATGCTACAAACTAGAGTGGATGAGAACTTCAACGCAATCAAAATTTAGACATTGCACTTTGAAAGAAAAATGACACAGCCCTTGGTAAAAACCTCTATTAAACAATATTACAGTGACCCACAGGTAATAAAAACTTTACACCACCTACGTTACCAGACGAGCAAATGATCTTCACAATTCCCACTGTCACAAAATCAAGTGAACGAGAGGGAGCGAGAAGAGAAGAAAGGATAGAAATAAATAAATAGATCTAAATTGCTATAGATTTTCTTAAAAGGTGTTCGCGTTAGATTAAAAGGTTAAGAAATAAAACCGCTTTGGGGATTACACCGTTCTGAAATTAGATCAAAGATTTGCAAAACAAAGATGCTGGTAATCCCAGCGTAACTAAAGAAGACTAGATAGGACAATGTTTGTTCAATTAAATTGCAGAAAAACTGTTGGATGTGAGATATTAAAATCGACTCCTGAGATATTGTGAGATATTAAAATAAAAAATAACCGTTTGATACGTTGCACGCTCCGACACGCACACCCGCAGAGGTGTTTGGAAGGTCCGAGTTCCATTCTGGCATGGGTTGTGTGTTACCATCCACCACAATATGCGACGCTAGACAAAGTTCAACAGAAGGAGAAACAACTTTAATTCTGACAATTTGTCGCGATAAAGTATGGAGTCAAAAAGCAGAACATAAAATCTACCGATAATGTAGTGGTCTGCTGCCTGGAACAGCCAATCAGGGGCAGAAATAGTGCTGAGTAAGGGCTTGGGCCAGCGCTCACGTCCGAATGCAGAGATGAGGAGAGAAACCAGCACTGCAAACACACTGCAGTATGCTCGGCACCTCATCCTCCGTCTTATCTGAGGGCACCTCCAAAACTCTAGCCCCAGGCTTCTGCGCAAAGCCAGGCCCAAATCACCAGTTCAGGGTTGCTAGGTCTGCAAGTGTTATTCAGCTCTTTTTGCGGAGACTCTTTTTTAAGTTTTAAGATTGGATGTACTGTACAGATAAGGAGGAAATAAATAAATAACAATTGTTAAAGGCTGAGTTTAATGCACTACAGCGGAGAGAATGAACTCAATTAGCCGCTCTGCTAATTAAAGCGTCTGCAGAGGCTGCGTGTTGTGGCATCTACGGTGTGTGAATCTGATGGGGTCGGACCTGCTAAACAACTTCATTACCACAAAGTCCTCAGCCGCTGGCCTAAACGGCATTCTTAAATGTAAAGCTTTGTTAAGGATACGAACGGATGTGTATGGCAATGCACCTTTGCTGCCATCTCTGCTTCTGTACATTGTACTGTTTCTTTGTAATGCTCATAAATGAATCTCTTCTTAGTTCTGTTAAAATCTCTCCCATTGTTATCAACACTGACAATTGTGTTGTTAAAAGAGGTGTGGCTAAAAGCAACCTGGGAGGCCAAAACAGGAAGTAATGCAATGTTCGTCTGTGACTGTAAGAGTGTAAATCACACACTCAAACGGAAACACTCCGAGTTCTTATGGACACAAAAAGAGCCTCTCAAAGGAAAGGGGTTAGGAGGGAAATAGAAAATTAAATATATATAATACATTATAAAATTTGAATAATAGGCTGGATTTGATCCCCAGACCCCAAAACAAGTGATGTAAGTGCCACACAGCTGGCACTTATATCAGAAACACAAACAAAGAACATCAATACAGCTGAGTTCTCCTATATAGCATTAGAATTATGAGATATATTCAGTGGTTTGTTATTTTATTCATTATTGTTTGTATATTTTAATCAGTATTTATACTATTTACACAAAAATCTAAAATTGTCCTCTAATGATATAATAAACACTTAAGTGCACTTGCAATATACTGTATGCACTCTGCCATTTAATTTAATTTATGAATTTCAGAAGTGTTGTGTCGTCCGGAAAGGAATACCTAAAAGTCCAGTGGATTCAATTTAGCTCACTCCCCCCACCCCTTACAAAGCACTACGGTGGCTGACACAGAACTAAGATGTCGTCCCGCTTTCGCTTCCTTGCCAAACATATTTACGGAAGACCCTCTGTAGAGAAGTTTGTCCGTTTAGGTGAACTTGTAGAAACAGAATAGAATAGAATAGAATGCCTTTATTGTCACTGTACATGTACAATGAGATTCAATAGCTGACTCCACAAGCAGTGAAATAAATACTATAAATACTATAAATTACATTACAAAAAAAGGGACATAAGGTGTGTAAGCCTGGAAGGTGTATACATTTCCAGATGTATACAATATACACTCAGGACATACAGTAATAAGTTAAAACGAGGGAAGGTAAGGGTGAGCAGACCTGAGGAATGTGTACGTTTGCAATAAATACGTCTAATAAATATAATAAGTTATTGTCCATAATAGGTTGGGATATTGAACAACATGGTGAATTCCATGTAAGGGGTCCCCCGGCGTATGTAGATAGAATTAGCTCATTCTAAGGTAATAACGCTTCATTATATAAGGTCTTCATACACCTTGAAGACATAGTTGTGTATATTATATTGCATTTCGGTCCATAGATCCTCCTAAAATTACACACCGGACCTTAAACAGTTTTACGTATACTAACTGGAAGTACAAGTGGTTTCCCAGACAAGGGCAGTTGAGGTCAATTGCATAACAAAATGCGCGTCAATAAAATTTGTCTTTTTTGCCCAAAATCACCTCAGTCCACATCAGATTGAAGAGTAACCATTCTGCAACAGAACTTTGCTCGTGCAGTGCCTATTAGCCCCGCCCACCCCACCTCCGCTACGCAAGCCAAACTGCAGTGTAACACACTTCATATTTTCAGTTAAATAAGTGCATCATCGGGGATAAAATTGCACTTTCTGGAATCTTCAATGTGAACACACTACTCTCAATATTTATTCGACAAAGTTCCCGCAGGCCTTGTGTTCTCCGATGCAACTGTCTTCTAATGCACTTCCTCCTCTCTTCTCAAGCTGCAGACTGCAGAAGCAATTCATTCCTCTTTTAGCTTTATTAAACTCTAGAGACATGCCACCTCATTCTTTCTGTATCTTTGCTGCATTTATGACTAAACTGGTCTGTGACATAATACATCATGAGTTACTGTATATTCCACCGTCTAAGATTCCTGCTGTTGTTTAACAAACACACAAATGGAGCGTCCGTATCAAGACATGATTCTATCTCATTTCCACCATTTATTTTTGAATGAGTCGCATTGCCACAATAAACAACATCATCCAAGATATCTAAGGTATTCCTATTTTTAATAGTTGCAGAGTGACAGCTTTCAACTATACGTGTAGAGAAAAGCCGCTATGGACCATTCTGACTAAAAAGTGAAGGAGAGATTTAGCAAACAACCCTTCATCATATAAAGGCACTTTTTCCTTGAGCCAAATCAAACACACACGCACACTTATACTATAAATACAAGCTTTTCTCTTCAGGCAATCCAGGAATAATGGTAACTTCCCTAATGGCAAAATGATTAGCCCATGCTAATTTAAGAGGGATCCCTGAGAGGAGCCCGAAGGACAAACATAAAGACCCAAATACAATGAGTTGTCTTAAGCCGCAAAGACCTGCCTAGTGAAAGCAAATACTTTAGATCGAATAGAGAAGGAGACACAGTTTAAAAGGCAACAAAGGAGTGATGGAGACATAAAAATAGACAAAGCGGTACAAAATAAAGACTGGAAAGAAAAGTCATTGGGGCAAATGGGAGTTCATTCCAGCAGCGTGCCTTCTTCTGGCTTCATTAGCTATATTGGCAGGCCTGTGATAAATTCATTTTCGTTTTTCCAGTTCATCTGCAGCCATCATTTACACGTATCACAGCGGTCACTGTCGTTTTCCTTTAAATTATCCTTTGTTCCTCTCCTTCCCTTTGCTCTATAAAACGACTCATCAGTTTTTATTCTGGATTCGTAAGCAACCTTTGGCATGACTTCTTAATTCGTGTTTGCGTGTTGTCTGAACTGGTACCGGCTGTAATCTGTTTGTCTCGAGTCTTTATTCTTGCACTGCTGAGTGAAAATCTATCTTGCTGCTTTTTGTAAACATCAAGCGGTTGTGCTTGACTGCCATGTTTAACACTGGAGTGTGTCAGTTTTTGTGCCACTAGATGAAGCAGATGGAAATATTATGACAGTTTACCCCAAACTTCTCTGAAACAGTGTTTTGAAATTGACACAAGTGTTTAATCCGGGAGGGAAATCAGCCTGTAAAATGGATTACTTAAAGCAATAATTCAAAAAAAAAATCTGTCATCATTTGTTTACCTTGATGTAGTTCCAAACCTGTATGTGATTCTTTCTTCTGTGGAACACAAAATAAGATATTTTGAGAAATGTCTAAGTGGTTTTGTGTCCATACAATGGAAGTCAATGGGAGTTAATGTTGTGTGGTTACCAACATCCTTAAAAATTCTTCTTTTGTGTTCTGCAGAAAAAGAAAATGTATTACGCATTTTGAATCACATTACAGTTTGCAAATGACGCAAGAATTTCCATTTTCGGTAAACTATGCCTTTAACAAGTCAATGAAATCAAAGTTAGAGTCTTGTGACAAAGTCAATGTCTATAAGCCTAAACATCATCTTTATTCCAGTGTACTTTACTCTTAAACAATATCATTATTTTAGTTTTCCAAAATAAAATGATATAAAAAATGACTATTAAACTCATTGATGACTCATAATGTACTCTTTTATCCCCAAAAAATGCTCTTGAATGTGAACCGCCCTTAACATTTTTTCATAAAAAACAAAACAAAAAAACTCCCACTCAACTTTTCCTCTTCTTCTTTCGCAGGTTCCGATCTCGCTGTTTTTCTCCTGGCCTTAATTCTGGGATTCTGGCAAACATGAACGTTGAGGTCTCATCCTAAAATGCTTTGCTAAAGCTGGTAAAATGGAACCAAATCAACTGTTTTATGGATTTGGTCCCCTTCAACCAGCTGTAGCTGTGCATTGATCACCCCGTAGAGTTTCGGCAGACGAAAACACACCGGCACCGCACGTGCTCATCTTTCCGCTCCCCTCATATTCACCCTTTATGTGGATCTAAGTTCACGACGCACACCGGCTGTGCCCTTGGATCAACCCCGGGACCCGTATTTGAATGCATGTTCCTTTAAGCACTAATGTCATGAATAAACGTTGTGCTATAAAACCCAGGTGAGTATTATACATGTCATGGCATTTATTATTGATGAGCTATAATTGTTGATTATGTAGTCAGCCCAAATCACTATCATTGGAAAGTGGGCTCCGGGCTCTTTATTGCCGTCAATTGATTTCTTGTCTCTACGCTGAAAGAACGAGGGGGGATGAGTCAAGCAGGATGGATCTAGGGAATGAGAGGAGGGTGCATGTCAAGCTGTTGAATAAGTAAAACAGATGTTCATCATTTATCGTATGCATTTTTTCTACACTTGTCTTGATTCCTAAAGCACATACCTGATCAATAAAAGCTCATCGTGAAGTTCATAAACTGCTGAAGTGGTTTTTGCTTTTGGAGTGAAACAGATTATTCAGCGGGAAATAACGAAGGGTGGGGACTTGATTTTTATCCCTCGGGATTTGATTGGATTGAAAGCATTACGGTACGATGTTATGGACTAAAATGATTTTGTCCTGCTCGTGTAGCCTGAGGAACATCAGCAGAAAATGATTTTAGGGCTGGAGAAAGGTATTACCGTATCTTTTTTGGGTGCAGACAAATGTTTCTTTAGTTTAGAACAACACTCAGCAATGAATCGTGTTGAATGTGTTAATGATTCGTCACACGCCCTGCAGCATCAGCGTTCTGATGACCAGCTGGAGGGCATGTTGTGTGTAGCTGAGATTCACCGGGGGAGACACGTACACTTGCATATTTCCACTGTTTGAGATCTCACAAATGGTACAGTTATGACCTACTTGTATTCTCTCTGCCGCAGTGTGACTTTTAGGGGTCTCACAGTGGTATTTGGGGAATTTTTTATTATACATACAAACTTTTTATAAGCAAACTTATTATACACAAACTCAGCCCATCTTAGGGCATTTCACCACAGAATGTTCTTATACGGCATCTGTATAACATATAAATTATGGTTAATGTATGAATGCATTTTGCAGCATGGGTGTGTTTTGAAAGATGTCCCTCCAGTGTCAGTTCATTGTCTACATTCTATCAAATGCAAATATATTTGGCTTTATATTATAATAATAATAAAATCAGTGATGGGATTTGTTTTCTCAGAAAAAATGTGAAAGTCATATGATTCATACATGGCCAAAACGTCACCTAACAGCAGAACCACTTAGTACATGTGAAGTTTTCAGTATTAAAAATACTGACCCGGTTTAAGAGATGCAGACATTTTAAGTTTATTTATGTACTGTATATGTTAAAGTGTAAACATTGTGAATGTAATTCCCTTTGGATGAAAGCGTCCACCACATGCATAAATTCAAATAGACAAGTCAGTTTCGGTCAGGTGATCAACTTGAGAGGGGCATTAAAAAAACTGTCACAAAGTCATTTTTCCATTTTGTAGGCTTTATATGTATTTGCATATAATTTACTGTATGTGCAACTTGTCACACCAAACATACAGTAGCTGTAAGATTTTTGTTAAACAGGTTTTTAAAAACACTCTCCCCATATGTTTTCATAAGTGCAAGAGAACTAACGCGTTCACATTTTGAGAATCAAATGAGAAATCAAAAAATGCTTATGTTTCTGTATACTGTTAAGCAGATATTTCACTATTAAAAAGTTGCAAACATAACTTTTGATATTGTGATTTTCTAAATTTGACCGTGTTCTCTTTCAGATTCTATGTTTTAGGGCCATTATCTGTACAGTTGCCAAAAACAGCAAGAGAGATTTGCTCTTAGCGATTTAAAATATTCAATTGTTATATTTCTCTTTTATAGCACAGTAAAAATAAGCCATTACAGAATAACTGTGCGAAGGCAATCAAAGCGAAATTTACTCACTTCTCTTTTTAGTACATGCTTGAAGCTATGAAATGAGTGCAGCCTGTATATTTTCTTTAGATTATAGTAACTCACACATCACATCAATACACACAACCATAAGAATGATCTGACATTTAACTTCAGTTCTTAGGGTACAAACTAACATTTTAGAGGAAATAACTAACATTTGCATTTTTTTTTACAAATTATCTTTTACTAGAACCCACCTATATCCATTCAGTGTTATGCTTTACTGCAAACACACCTCATTTCTATGTTAATAAGGCATATTATACATTGCACCTTATTGTTAAACTCTTAAAGCACTTTTTGCCTGGTGCAATTAACAAAGAACTATTACTGCTTGCAGAAAGCTTGCGTTAAACAAAACTTTAATTAAAACACATGTTTGTGCACATTTTCTATTCTTTTGTCTTGGATTGCAGAATTGTAGAGCCAAATGAGCATATTTCCCTTGGTGAACCATACTAAAACACTGCAAATAAACCATATTATGCAATAAGTCATTCTTAGCAAATTCTCTTCTCGGCCTGCGACAAGTGAGGGTTCATTACAACATACATTCATGCTTTTTGTATGTAAAGGATAAAAAGCAACACCTCATATTTTTATTATACACCAGAAATGTTACATGCTGCATGCATAATCAAGCTTGTAGTCATAAAAATCAAATGGATGTCTTATACTTCAACACGCAACCTGACACCAAGCTCACTCTCGCAAACACGGCAACTCAGCCATAATATAATATATGATAAGGCCGCTCCTAACAAAATTTAGATTTATGTAGCGGTTGACATTGGAATGGCAGAGAGCGGGTGCCAAGCAACATAAAACAATAGCAGACATTTTAATATTGAGATGGAGAAGGAAGCACTATAGGTTGGAATAGTACATGGCAGAGAAATAACCAAAACATCAACAGACTGGAGAGTCCGGCCTCTTAACTCACACTGTATTGATGGTAGAACACATTTATCAAATACGTTACAGCACAGACCACTGAACTATGGTAATACACGAAAGACACAACTTATCCCCTGATGTCTCAGGTATTTGGAAGAGGTTTTCAGTTCTGGGGCACAATTACCATAGCAGAAAATATAACTGAATACGTTTTTTTGTTCTGTTCAACGCAAAATAAGATATTTTGAAGAATGTTGTAAAGCAAACAGTTCTGGGAAACCTTTGACTTATAGCATTGTAAATGTTCTACTATGGTAGTCAATGATGTCCCAGCACTGAAAATTACTAACATTCGTCCAAATATCTTCTTCTGTGTTCTGAAAAACAAATTGAGGGTAAGTAAATAATGACAGAATTTTTTATTTTTTGGGAACTATCCCTTTAAGCAAAACTCCACACAGTATTGATGAAAGGCGCAGTTCGGCGAAGAGGAAGCTTTGCGAAGAAAAAACAGAATCACATAATTACTCCTAAAATGTAAGTCATTAGACAATTAGCAATTAGCAAAGTGTTTCCCGATGAACTGATGAACATTGCTCAGTAAACAAAACTCTACAGAAGGAAAATGAGGATATTTGTTCTTAACCATCTGCTAGAGCCTTAAGCACAAATCACTTTCAAAATCTAATCTATGAAGATATGAGCCCATCATAGGCGAACTATTTCTTTAGAAATAAATGTTTACCCAGTGCTGACAGTGCAGAAAATAGTCATAAACGATAAAAAACAAACACGAAAATACTTAACCAGTTTAAATGAGGATTTATGATTTGGGCTAACTGTGCGTACCCACCGCCAAGGACTCTGCTGCTGGGTATCGCTAGTCTCTTGCTACGATGTCGTTAGAAGGTGTTCCTAGATTTGGTTGATCTATTAACAGTTATAAACTAGAAAATTCAATTTTTTATTGACACTATAACAAACAAAATAAAATTGTATTAAAATTAAAAATAAAAAACAAACAAAAAGAACCTAATAAGGGAAAATCAAGATTACATTTTATATTACAATAACTGACGGAAGAGGGATGAGGGGAACTCCGCTGCTTTACTCCTATTGATAGGCGCTCCTGAAAGTAGCTCATCATTTGCATAAAGTTGAGCAACTCTCAATTTTGTTTAGTTGCTAGACACGCCCACTCAGTGTTGGCAACAATTTTTCAATGAAAAGAAGCCTAAGCCCGCCCGAAAAATCCCTAAATGTTGCAAGATGACGCGCTAATTTCCAAATCAGTAATGTCATCGTGTAGTATCCGACAAGCTAAGCGCTTCGGGTCTGCTTCATATCTCTACTCTCAGAGTGGTCGTATGCAGTATTATATTAAAAGAATACAAATCCACAATAAGTTCTTAATTACTTATTTTTCAAGTTCTTAAGGCAGAGAACAAAAACTATGTAATAGTGAGTGAACTCGACCACTTTAAACAATTTACCAGCAGTCACTTTCGTTGAACAGCTAAAATCTGTCTGTGTTCATGTTAATGCTTCCATACAGTCATCACATTTTAATTCATAAATGCTAAAACAAGGTCAATAAGTGATCAATTCTTGAATACACTTATATGCGTATCTCATTCCCTCGTCAGTATGGTCTGAACTGAATGTCCTGCTTCTCCCTGTCGCTCACTGAACAGAGTAGACAGAGAGAGGCTGTGCTGTTCTAGCCAGGCAGTAGAAGTAAGGCATAATGTTTTGCTAAGTGGCCAAGGCATATTCAGAAAGTAGCTAGCTTTTTTGCTTGTTGCATTTTGAAAAATAAGTCGCTAGGTAAATAGGTCTGAAAAGTAGCTTAATCTAGCTACAAAGTCGCTAAATTGGCAACACTACGCCCACTTCCGTTCGTAAATGGTCACTGTAACTGATGTCACCTGAAGTCGCCAGCACTCCATTGAAATGAATGACTTCAAGTCGTTTTGTTGCAAGGTGTCGCTGGCAGTGTAAATGCACAGTAAAGATGCATTAGGGGTGATTCACATTTCATGTACAAGTTTGTTATTTGAAATGTAGACACGCATCAGGCGAGTGCAAATAGGGAATGCGGCGCACACATTTTTCAAGGTCGCTTCTGCGCCTTATCAAGATAGAAATAGTTTAACTTTTCAGAGGGCCGCGGGGTCATTTGACGAGAGAAAGTGGCGCAGCTCGCCTTTTTTACACGGTTTCGGACGTGAAATGTGAATCGCCACTTCAACGGCGAAGTCCAACTCAATTTGAACCATTTCACAAACTAACCAGACATCACTGGGTCCATTGGGAAACATGAGGAGAAAAGAACTTCTAGGCCAATGAAAAGGAAGTTGCTGATGTGGCAACGGTCAATCATTCCTGTCATCATCACAATAGTATGGGCAGTTTGATTGCATTCAAATCCTCTGGTATTTGAAGGTGGAAACATATCACTTTTATAACTCTACCTCAGAGCTATTCAGCAGAAATATGTCCAATGTTATTGCAGATAGGCTATACGAGGAGAGACACAGAAGAGTTTAATTGAAATAATACATCAGGTTCGGTATATTAAAACACAAGGGGAAAAAACGAGTTCTATTTTGCTTCATTTCAGAGATTTTATAACAAATCATATCCTTAAAAAATGATATAATTTGTACTGTAAATTATGCATGGCTCCTTTTCCCACCATGGACGCCACAAGTTTGGACAAAACCTGATATTTCATGATTTCCCCGCATAACTCAGAATGTTCAATTGAAAAAAAAGAAACCTTTGTCATAATTTTTTGTCTCATTTTCTATATTCATCATAAACTTTTTCAAGTGAATATCCTTCATTGTGTTCTCAGACTTTGGACTACTGGTGTGTATTTACACATCTAAAATGTTTCAATTGTCTCAGTACAAGTGTTTAAGGAACTGCCACAAGGGATCATTTTAAGTTATGCCAATTGAAAAATATAGATGTAAGTCACTTCAATATTTTGAGTTAGTGTACATACAGATTTATTTTTCAGAAGTAACTTCCTTTTGCATGCTTTAAAGAGACAGTTCCCAAAATATAAAACTTTTGTCATCATTTACTCACCCTCGAGTTGTTCTAAATCTGTATACATTTATTTGTTCTGATGAACATAAAGAAAGATATTTTGAAGAATGCTTGTAACCAAACAGTTCTTCAACCCCATTGACTACCAAGGTAGGATAAATTAAAATGTTCAAAAGTGCCACAGAACTGACATTCTTTAATAACTATCGTTAATGTTTCCTTCAATTATCGCCAATTTTATTACTGTGATTAACCTCAGATAGCCCTGGAGTTTGGCCTTCATGTGCTGCGGTGTAATTCAGTACAACACATAAGCTTTTTTGCATGCTGGAGTAATTGAATGGTAATTGGAGTCTATATTAATTAATTAGGCATGAGCTTAATGTGAAAATAAATTGAGATTGAGCGGGGAAACAGCTGGATACAGTTTCCATAACTTAGAATAATGTCACAGAGTGTCACAAGCAGAGAAGAAGTTCTCACTTCAAGTAGGACAAACTTTGTTTTACTCTAAATCAAACATGTATGTGAGGATTTTGGGAATAGGAATAACATATTGCAGCAATTATATCTCCACCCTAAAATGCAATTAAATAAAAACTTTTTTGCAAAGAAAAATGAAAGCCGTGTTAAGAATGACAATTCTCCTGCAATCAGCAAACGCTTCTACAATCAGATTCTATAATCTTCTTTTGTACATACAACGGACTTTACATGTAAATATGTTGAGCTCATTTGAAAATGAATGTGAGTAGTACAAGGGTTTCTTTTGAACACAGCCACATAAACGCAGATGCACACAGAAACAAACGACAGTAAGAAATAAGATTTTCACACCTTTTACCACCTTTCATCCCTCTGTCCCAAAGTTGAAATAAAATTAATTTGTTCATCATTCCCAGGTTACCACCAAACCTCCATGGATATGCAAAGACGACAAACAGCACCTGACAGCACAAAGTTCTTTAAAGAGATATTTCTATATTGCATACACAGGCAAAGTCGCATGTCACATTGCTACAACACACAGAGCTGAAAATGAACCTCTCAACTATGTCTAAAGCAATCATTGAACTAACATGTTGGACAGTTGTTACTAATATAGCGTGGAATGATGTCTCTCTATCTCTCTCTCTCTCTCTCTCTCTCTCTCACTCTGTCTCTGTCTCTGTCTCTGTCTCTCTCTCTCACACACACACACACACAGCACCCTCACACTCAAGGAAGAGAGAGAGCAGAGCACCACGCTGCGTCCTTCAGCCGACCGCCACCGACAAAGCATCCCCCGAGACCAACTAGGACAGAGAGAGAGAGAAAGAAAGAGCGACAGAGAGAACTGAATAATGACATTGGCAAAAACATAGGGTGAACTCTGCAGCAATCAAGCAATGATACTGAGAATAAGATTGTGATCGAGTGATAGACTGAGACTAGATAGAGATGACCAACAACAACCACAAATCTATTTGTAGAAGTGATTTGATAGAAAATAAACCTCACAAACCCTTTCGTTAAGATTTTTTTAATTGAAACAATTATCTTTCCTTACATGTACAGTGCCTTACGAAAGTATTCGGCCCCCTTGAACTTTGCGACCTTTTGCCACATTTCGGGCTTCAAACATAAAGATATGAAACTGTAATTTTTTGTGAAGAATCAACAACAAGTGGGACACAATCATGAAGTGGAACGAAATTTATTGGATATTTCAAACTTTTTTAACAAATAAAAAACTGAAAAATTGGGCGTATTATTTAATCATACTTAAAATTCTGTAATATGACGTTTTCATAACCTGAACAACCACCTTCATGTTTTTTTTTACAACACCTTCATGACTGTTTTAGACAGCACAGCCCAGATGCTTCTGGTAACGTGCCTTGTCAAACTGCACTTACTGAGCGGCAGCACAGAATTAATAAGCAGCCATTCACACAGGACGTGTTTTTGTGTTGAGAACATCTAGACAGGCACAACAGAATGCAGATGTCTCGAGACACTTTACACTACATCGCAATGGTCTGGGACATTGAAACGGCAACAATATTTGTGTAGCAAAAGCCATCTTATTAATCAGTGCATACTGTACTGTGGATATGGTGACCAAACACACTGATTTTTTACAAAAAAACTGATTTTTCATTCACAAGTATATTTTTAACAAGCTGAAAGAAGCCACAAACTGCCTTGAGACTGGGAGGGTAAGTCAATTAATTTGAAAGGTTTGTGTTTATCATGCACAGTTGTATATCCAAGTAGACTGAACGATACTGATCTCTATGCAAGAAAAAAATTTGCTTGTTCACACTGTGAACTGTATACACTTTAGCAGATCATGTATCTGAAAATCAGTTGGACAGTCACTAATGAATGCACTAATCAAACAGCCAGTATATGACTTATCACATACTTGAGTGTAGGAGTTTAAACCATTGTTACATCATAGTTGGAACCTATCTAACACTAGAATATCACTCTCATCCACACATTAAATATGCCACAATGATGCTATGCACACATTACTTCTCCTTATCTTGCGTGTATGAACCATTAATCTTTCAATATTGCTTTTACAAAGTATTTATTTGGATTTATTTAAAAGACATTTCTAATTTATATTAAATTGTTTAAGGCACATTAAAGCTACGACTTTTGTGTTGCTAGCACCATACTGTACCAATTGAGCTAAATGAACACTTTTCCATTGTATTAATCGTAAGTTTATTAGTGATGTTTTTTCAGGTGTCTCTAATTCTAAAACAAGACTTTCCCTAGATAAGGATCACATATGGAATTGAATTTAAGCCAGGTAGGACAGACCTATTAAATGGCCTCATATATCATAACCTAGGACTTTACAATTAATTTAAACCGACAATACGTCCTTTTTAATCAACATACTTGAGATTCTGCTAATTAACCTTAAACTGATAACAGGCACCAGACAGACTTACTTGAAGCAAACTTAAAAAAGCTGCTGAGGGCAGCCACACACCTTTTCTCCCTTAATATTGATCAGCACGTTTCTGGAAACACACACATCAATTTCCTTCAGATTCCTCTGTGTAATGGCTTGAAAATCTGCTGATTTTATTAGCCATGATTGGCTCACCCACTCTGAAAATTACTGATCGAGTTTCTTGAGACCTGGGCAGGGATTCAAACCTGCAATAGGTCACGATGTGCGTTTAAACTTTGTCACCCAAGTGCGTCACATTCGCTAACATTATGATAAATGAATCAAGTTTTGGAACTAACCAGCTATTTTAGTGTTTTAAGGCGCTTCGCAAGACTGCTGATGCTGGGATTTTATGTCCTCTGTAAGGAAACGGGCCTTATTTACCTCACCGATGTTTTGTGAGACAATATGATTAAACCTTTACCTTGCGAGACAATTAATGCAATAAATTAACTTGATGCTCAAGTCAGGCCATTTTACAACCCCCCCCCCCCGGCAGGCTCATTGTCTTTTCCATTCACCCACACATAGACACGTACATCCAGATGATGTCTGGTATGTCCGTGGTCATATTGTGAAAGGACAGGGGAAAGAAATAGGAGAAATCAATACAGAGCCACACTAGACATTCTTCCAATTATTTTCTCAGTTTCCCAATCCACAAACTCCATTATTGATACAACGGCTGTTTTAACTCTAGTTCTGACAAACCGCACAACAAACAACAAACTGACAGGTGGTACACAAACAACCCACTTTCTGGCACTTTGCATGATGTTTCTTTATCTATACTGCAATAAAATGTAGGTTTGTGTCTGTTTGAACTGAAACATGATCATTTATTTTCACCATCTAATGTACTGTGTGTTATCATGAACTCTATAAATCCAAAATGTTTTGGTCCACATTGGACCAAGAGAGGTTTATGACTTTAGCCCGTCCGATCACTCACCCACAGCGGCCCGAGTTTCTCAGTCAGCCTGAACAATTCTGAAGCTCATCAATTTTAATCTGGAACTATCACATTATCAAATTTTATATATTATGCATCGCTCGATAACACAGACAATCCAGCTCCACATTAACACAGAGCTAATAATACTGACGCATTATTTTCAAATTCAAAACATAAACAGTTAAAAGAGAAGAAGCAATCGCTTCTTGAATTGATGAGGTTGCAGTTATCGCTCCAGCCAGGCCCTCTGCAGTTCTGAAAGAATCTGAAGGAAGCCACTCACTCGCATCCATCGGAGAGGACTGAGTCAGGGCCATCTTCAGGGATGGACAATGATCAGGGACCACGGACTCCAAAGATGTGAAAGAGTGACCCCAACCTTACTTATCTTTAGCCCTTGGAGTTAAAGCATCATTTAAGCTGCATCTTTTATTTTTCACTGAAACACAAAAAAACCTTTCTTCTAGTATAAATATTTTTTTTTCAAATGTTTTTGCAAATGCAAGGTTGTGTATGTTAACAACAAGTTTTATGAACTAAAAATAAACTATGCTTCTACAGAATTTTTATAAACTGTTAACATTAGTCAAGGCACCATGAACTTACATGAATAAGTGACATTTAATATAAACATGAAAAATTTATATTGCGCATTGTAAGTTTATTTTCACAACAAAAGGAGTCTAAGGTAAATCACTATCGTTTTTGTGAGCGAGTGAGCAGAATGGTTTTCACATCTTTTAGCAAATTCTCTAGTCTAGTCTACAAGATTCAATATTGATTATTGAGAACATATTTAGTATATGTTTTCTGACCTTATTTCAGTGACTAAAAAATATGTTTACTAACATGAAGAAATGAGAGGATGTGCACATACATTGCTTACAGAGCACAGAATGTGCTTATTACAGTCAAATAAGACTTTAGACATAATGAGTTTATAAACTACTGAAAAAAGCACAAATGTCAGGGCATGTCAAAACGAGTGCGTCATAAAGGACCTCGAAACACCCTCAGACCCCAGAGGGTTAATGTATCTCACTTATGTTACCAAATACAAACATTGTAAAGTAATAAATCTAAAGATGCATCTATATATATATATATAACAAATCAATAGTTTTGTCTAATTAAATAACAAAAATCAAGAATTCTTGATAGTTATGATGATCTACTGTTGTTGTATGTGCACATCCTTTTTACCCATTATTAGAATGTATTGTACAAATTAAATATAATATGGATAGTGAAATTTGAGAGTTTACGAAAATTGTGCCCACATCACACCCACTGAAAAAAAACATATACTGTACATGTACTACCATCACCGTCTCATTTCAGGACATATTGTCAAATAATGTGACCCTTTCTTTCGGTCTGTGAATTACTCAGAAGAGTAAAAAGAGAGCGAGGATTGTTTTAGGCAAAGGCAAACCAAACACGCGAAAGAAAAAGTAAATGGATTATGAAGAATTTAGCAAGAAAGGCATCGTTTGTAAATGTGATGTGGAGATGGTGGTCTAGTGGGTTAAACCACTGAACTGGTAAATCAAAAGGTTGCTGGTTCGATCCCAGCAGCCACCACCAGTGTGTCCTTGAGCAGGGGGGATTGCTCCAGGGGGATTGTCCCTGTAATAAGTGCACTGTAGGTCGCTTTGGATAAAAGCGTCTGCCAAATGACTAAATGTAAATGATGTTTTTGGGCTCTAATCCAGACAACCCTGCAATATTCTCAACCCAGAGAACGTTACTGATAAATATTATGACGATTACACATCTCACTTTTTACTTCACATAGACACCAAAACACACACACAGTGAGAATGCTGTAAAATCCCGAGGTAATAATTGTTTCATTTGTTCTGTCGGCTGGAAGATAAATATGTGAGAACAGACTAGAATTAGCATAGGATCAATGAGCCAGGACACTAAACTAATTAAACCAGCTCAGCCACAGCTCAGTGCCAGCATTTCCATACACACATACAATCATGCTAGCCTTCTGATTTACAACCAAACGCACAGACAGATCCAGAATTACAAGATGAAAATACGCACATGCTGTGTCCTTTAAATAGCTCATGAAGTGTAACATGTTCGTTTTGTGAACAGATAAGGGCATTAATCAGACGGGTGGATGTTTCTGCTGATGGTGCGGTCCTAAAGGTCAGTGTGTATTCATACACTCTCAAACTGATCAACATGCTGTTAAATGCTCGATAACAGCTCTACTCTCTCCTGCCTATTTGGAGAAGAGTGTTTACTAGTGTTTTCAAACCTGACCAGAAGCATTAAGGTTTCAGGTATTTTAAACAAATTCACCATTATGATAAACTGTTGAAAACTGAATTAGTGATGCTATAATAAATGAGGCATTATGCTATGCATATGTGTGTGTGTGTGTGTCTGTGTGTGTGTTTGTATGTCTGAGAGAGAATGTTTGTGTGATCTCACCCCTTATAGAGCTGGGTGTAATCTTTTGATTTGCTGGATTGACCCCACTTAATTCAATGGAAGAGAAATGCTGTGACAGCAGCACAGAATGGATTTTCAATGAACTGCACGTGCACTAATAAGTTTAAGGATAACCTCCTTCTTTCAGTGAAGAGACAAAGAGAAAGGAAAAAAAGAGCGATGAAGGGAAAGGACATTTTAGCACACAATTTACAAACACCCTTCACATAAAAAAGGATAACACTGGCAGAATGTTGTCAAATTTATCCGTGCAGGGTTCACACACAAACACACACTTTTTTAATGAAGAAATATATAAAGCTATGCTCAAAATTCATCACAAACAATTGTGACTAGGCAGAAAGGCTGTGTGACATACCGTATCTTCCTCCACAACAGTTAATAAAGCTATGTGATGTATTAAAATGTGTTTTTTAATGAGTAAATTGAAATATGCCTCGAATGTTTTCATGAAACCATTTGTTTATTTAATTATCTACTGTGTGTATACATTTAAAAAGTGACATTTTCTACCCAGTCCATGTCGTGTAACAAATTTTGTTTACTGTTGGGCCATATATATCAAACAGTATATAAATCTAGAAATGTAATGTTTCATTTCAAAAACATGTTTGTTTACCTTCGTACGCTAGAACCATTCTTGCATTTTTACAACGATGTCCAATATAAAATCTTAGTCCTGAAGTAAAACCACTCCACTCAGGCATCCTGTAGCTCTCTCAATCTAAATATACGGTATTGAGGGCCTATCAGTTTAAAAGACTGTAGCAGAGCTCAAGATCAATGTCTGCCTTTAACAGCCTGTCTGCGTTCTGTCTAGCCTGGGAGAGTGGAATGTATTGTTCTTGTATACCCTAGTCTGTAAATGAGAGTTTGTGATAGAAAGAGACAAAAAGGCAAATAAAATACCTGACTTGAGCATACATATGCAATCTCGATGTAATATCATGTGAGTCCAGTGAGGGATTTGTCATATCTTATCAGATTCATTACCACCCCAGACATTGTAATGTCCTAAAGATCATTACATCCTTGACCCCAAGTATGATTACAAAGCGCATAACCTGCAGTATACAGCACATAAACCATAGGTGGGCAACACCAGCATTATAGATGTGACATCATCACTCAAACCTTGAAATTTAATGTAAACTAACAGACATCAGAAATATATCAGTCTATACGTGTTTTCTATATGAGGGGAATAAACATATGTCATGGATGTGACAAAAAAACAGTTTTTGAGGGATAACACGCTTGGATTGTTGTGAATTAAAATCATACACTGGCCATCAAGAAATTCAAGAAATTGATGGCTCTTCATAAAACATAACGTAGGGACTATATTTACATTTTCATGTGCCCATTTATGAAGAATATGGACCTTTAAAGACATGAAAAGTCTGAAAGTGGAACATACCTGACTATAGAGAATCATGCATTAAAAAATGCAATAAAAACTTTTAGAGACCGCATGGGTATTTAAAGGTCCAGTGTATGATATTTGGTCCTGACCCTGACTTAAAATCACAAATAAATGGACAGAACAATAACTTTAAAACATGCTAATTTTGTTTAATAAATAATAGAGTGGAACTATTTTAGTGTTGACCTTCAAACTTCTGTTATATTCACATAATGACCTGACATTTCTGTTTGTTTGGTTTTGCACAACAGTCACTTTCTCTCAAACAGGGCTGCTTTTCCCAATCCATTTTCCTTAAATGATCTTAAAACCATTGTCACCAATGGAGCTACGATCATCGTAGGCTTACGATGCTTTTCGGAAAAACGCAGCCCAGATCAATATCCGCAAGCCTGCAACAAAGTTTCCCTGACTTAACAATACTGATGCACTATAAAGACAGCTTTCAATGTGTCGTTTTCTGACTCCTTGTAGTGAACTGATTAAACAACAAAGTCATTAGCAATCTCTGTGTGATACTGTGATCCTCTTAAGGTCTGCCAATACTTTAGCATGAACGGTCAATTGAGAATGCCCTCTAGTGGTCTAACTTAATTACTCCTGAAAATCAAATGCCATGTTTCATACAAAACAAGAAAATATAATGTGACAAAACTGACCATGTTTCATAGTTCTCATCAATTAAAAAAAAACCTCATTGAATTGACCACTGAGGCTTGTGTATCAGGACAACAGTGACTAATCTCATAATACTAGTGAATTACTAAACAGCTTTTGTGTCAAAGCATAAATAAAACTTTGGAGCGGGTTTATCAGTGGAGGAAAATGGAGGAACACAATTCAGCTGCTAATACTGCTCAAAATCTGCCACAGGATCAAGAACAACCGTGGCCTTCTTGTAGAGCAGTGGTTCTCAAACTTTTTTTGCTTAAGTACCCCTTTTTATGATGTTTTCAAGCCAAGTACCCCTTGATTCCGGGTCAGGGTCTCAAAAAATAACTCTTATAAATTGGAATGCGTTGTAAATGTAAGAATTAATTTTTTATGCTTATTTGTGTAGTCCTAATTTCATATAACAATACTATTATCATAATTTATTGACTTATTGATGTTCATTATTTATTCCTAAATTTAAGTTTCTCTCACGTACCCCCTGCAGTGCCCCAAAGTACCCCTGGGGGTACGCGTAACCAATGTTTGGGAACCACTGTTGTAGATGAATGAATAAGGATTCGTATAATATGAAGTGTGTTCTTTACTCACCCACTCACCAAGGAAACATCTGCCTATCTTGACTCTTAACACTTTTGAACATCTCCTTCTGCTGAAATTAAACCAGATGTTTTACAACCTTGAGTAGCATGTTGCATATTAGAAAAGGCATGTCTTGTAGTTTGATAAAACTGCAAGAGTGAAATACAATTAAATAGAATCAGTTCTAAAGCAGGATAAAACATTGCATGTTGTTCATCCACTTCATATTGTGAAGGATTAAATGCTCAAACAAGAATCTCTTTACTTTTACTCATTTTCAATTTTAATGTGACATGTATTTACTTTTACTCAAGTATGTTTCTGGCCAGATACTTGTACTTTAAATGGAGTCAGATTTTCACTTAGTACTTGTACTTTCACATGAGTAATATTTTTGAGTACTTTTAACACCTTTGATCCAAATCACACATATTCAGGTGCAGAGCAGATCTTTTGACATTTTTACATAGGCCTCCACCAAGCAAAACCTACAGATGCGGTAATTCTTGCTAATAACACACTCTAGCGGCCCGAGAGGTAAATCACAATCTCACTCGCCTGATTTTACTGTATATTAATAAATGGATAGTCTTTAGGTTTAAATGACGCATTACTGCGAGAAGGAAGCCGACTGAGTTAACTCTAAATCACATACGCGTTGTTTAAAATGCCGTGCAAATTAATGATCAACGGACAATGTCAACAATATTTGCTAAATTAGATTAACAAACTGTGAGAAGTTCTCCACAAACGATGAAAAAATAAATCAATAAGGGTACCTGTTCATCGGCAGTTTTTCTGTGTTTCACATGTGTTTCTTATTAAATGTTACCGTTGTTGTCGCGTTTCAGTTGAGCTGTCCCGTCTCAGTTTGTTGACGACGATCCTGTGGGAAGGCCAATGAAGACGCCCTACAAAAAGTAAATTGTAAAAACATAACTTAATAACGTCATCATACAAGTAACTAGCACATCATACACGTTACTACACTTAAAACTATGTTAGTAAATAAATTAACAAATAAGAGAAAGATTGTATTTTATCAAATAACGTGGGGTTCAAACAAATATTTTTTCGAGATTGATAAAATTATTGTGTTTTTAACAAAAAGGAAACATCGCTATAGGATAAAATAACTTAAAGACTGTGATGATTATTTTATTACTGATGTGTTTATTCACTCTGCTTTAGCCTACTGACAACTGAGGGAACGAACTGGAAATGTTGCAGATACACGAACTGCCCTATAGATGGCAACACTGTAGTGTGTATGTTTTCCCTGTTCAAAATAGTTCCATGATTCACACACAATTTTGATGTGTTTTGCTTGCGATCACTGGAGGGAGACTTGTCTCAATGTTGGATATTGAATGACTACCTTGCTTCTGATTTCTTTTTTTAGTTTAATTGTTGATAAAAATCATAGATTAGGAAATTATTAAAGATATCAAAATACAATATTTTAATCTACTTTTGCCCTTATCAGCTCTCTAAAGTTGATAAACAAGAAACTGTCTCAAAGAGAGCGTTTTTATACAAACAGCTGTGATGTCTTCATATTTGATGAACAGCTGTCCTTCACTGATCACATTGCAAAGACAACGCACTCATGCCGATATATGCCTTATTCAACATTAGAAAGGTTAGACCCTTTCTCACTGAGCATGCGGCACAACTCCTTGTCCAGGCCCTGGTGATCTCAAGGTTGGACTTCTGCAAAGGCTATCAAACCACTCCAGCTGACTCAAAACGCAGCAGCAGCCTCGTCTTCCTCATGACACCCCTTTTCATCTCTCTCCACTGGCTACCGGTCGAAACCCGTATCAGATTCAAGTCACTAATACTTGCCTACAGGGCTATCACTGTATCTACACCAGCTTACTTTCACCCTCCTGCACTCCTACACCCCATCAAGATCCCTGCGTTCAGCAAACCAGCGGCGTCTTGTATTGCCTTCTCATAAGGGCAGTAAATCACTTTCCCACTCATTCTCATTCACAACTCCTTCTTGGTGGAACATTCGTCCTAACTCTGTCCAGTCAACCACATCCCTCACAATATTCAAAAAACTACTTAAAACCATTTCATCTGTGAATAAGACAGAACATACCTCACTATAGAGAATCGTGCTTTAAAAAATGCCTTAAAAACTTTAAGAAACCGCATGGGTATTTAAAGGTCCAGTGTATGAAATTTGGTCCTGACCCTGACTCTGATTTCCCTGTTCTCTCAACAGGTAGTGCTCTAGCTTTTGTTGAAACCAGTAACTTTGTATTGGCACCTACTGTATTATTGCTCCTGTATGACATTTCGCTAGTTGCTCCCTAAACTCTTTGTAAGTCGCTTTGGATAAAAGCATCTGCTAAATGACTAAATGTAAATGTCTTTCAACTCACTTTTTACCCAGACCACTTGTTCCAACCACACACACACACACACACACACACACACACACAGATAGCATATCAGTATTGAGAGTAGCTCACTTCCTGATATAAGTTCACACGTGTTTAAAGACATAAGCAGTAAAACCGCTAACAGAAGCGTCTTCATACATTACCACAGGTCATCAACTGTCAGAAAATTGGCAAAAAATATATAGTTCTAAAATATAAAATAAACAGGAATTAAAGACCATATATTCAATACAAATGCAAAATAATAGATAAACGCTGTTATATTTCAAAATGTCAAAATGATCTGCACTACACAAAATGTAGTGGATGCTGAATGTCAGCGTTAAGACAGTTGTCACATAGCCGTTTGTACGGATGAAACCTATTGGTCCAGCAGCATAAGGCCATGGGAGGCGGTCTCTCATTGGATGGATTAATCCGAGCGTCGAGCCTTTTTATATCATCGACAGCCCATGCGTTTATTCATGCATCTGTGGAGGGAAAAGCAATGAACACGAACTTGAAATGCTCTAAATGAATCCGTCGGGAATGGACCATTCCTTTCAATCAAGCGTAAGTAACTTTATAGGCATCTTTATGTTGTTGGTACAGTTCATGTTCATCCTTTGTGAGAATGATTACGGAATGTAGCAAATGGCACAGTGGAGTAGCCAGACAGCATGGTTAAATGCAGCAAGCCATATGGTCATCAACAGAGCGGCCCGACTGATGCTGAATAATGTCTCACATAATATAACGTCATCTGGTATTGTGTATTACTGCTAAAACAGACTCCGATGTGTGGCGCACTGCATTAGGCGATAAACACTCATAAACAACCCTGGGTTCGCGTTTCCTTCACCTGCTTTCCAGCATGCGCGAGATGGAAACGCGTACTCATTCTACGCTACAGTTGGAAAAGTATGCGTAGTACGTATCATGTTTTTAGTTCATTATTATGTTTTTATATCAATTGGCATATATGATATATTGTGTTACGGTATGCACCTGACAGACAGTCTAGTAAATTGACTGATATGTAGTCATCAACAAGTGTGAATAAGGGCGTGCCACTTAGCGACATATTAGGTAGTTCTTCTGCGTCCTGGTAGCCTAGCGTAAGGAACCAAATAGCAAGATGCTCACGCGCTCTTGTGACGCGTCTCGATAAGACGCATGGTCATCTGACTACTTTATTCGTTTAATTTCTTCTGCTATTGTATTTACGTGACATAACACGCAGGCTTGCGCAGTGCAACATGACTAGTAATCGGGATTATACCGTAAATGTCCTTAAATCGACGCGCAACTGTGGAATCGCAAGGTGCTAAAAACAAGCACCTGTCTCTAGTCGTGGCCAATACTATTGGTAGTGACATAAATGTTTGGTATTGCAAAGTATCTGCTTAAGCTGTTGTGGTTTTCATTCACATTAGCTATTTTTAGATTATTATTCAGAGTGATCAGATGCATTTCTAATAATTGCCAAAAAAGCAATTCCCCAGATGTCAGTCCAATGCAGAGAACCTTTGGTCAAACCTCAAACAGTGAGTGGAAAGCCAAGCCCGCAAATCGTGCTCAACTGGGAGCTCTAAAAGGCAAGAAAGGATCGCCAACAGTCAGGATTTGGCAAAGAAGCTAAAATCCAGCATACCCGAGCTATCACAGAGGTTGTGAAAAACAAGGGTCAACGCTGTAAATATTGAGACTTTGCATATATTATGTTTTTGACAATAAACTCCTTTAAAACTTAAGAAATGCTTATCATTTTTATGCAATAGGAACATGTGGAAAAATGATCAAGAAATACAGGAGCAGCAATCTTTGCAAAACACAAAGTTTATGTTACTGCCAATACTTTTGGTCACGATTGTACATTATGGCTATCCTCCCCAATCAGGAGTGATACAAAGTTGCGTGTAAATGGTCGAGAAGAATATAGCAGTGAAGTTCAATGCACTTTTGTGTCAGTGATGAGACTAGTGTATACAAACCTGATTTAATAATAGAGACCTGACCAAACTGCTACATTGACAGTACACTGTAATTATTGCTGGGTTAAAAAAATAACCCAACCTTAACCCAACTATGGGACAGAACACGCGCTGGGTTATTTAGACCCAAGTGCTTGGTTTAACCATTTCACTCAGAATGCTGTGTTGTTTATTTAGCCTAACCAGGATTAGGGCAGTCGTGGCCTAATAGTTAGAGAGTAGGACTAGTGACCAGACGGTTGTTGGTTCGATTCCCTGGGCCAGCGGGTAATGACTGAGGTGCCAAGGCACCATGCCACTACTTGCTCCCCGGGCGCTGCAGTGATAGCTGCCCACTGCTCCGGGTGTATGTGTGTTCACAACTTGCTGTGCGTGTGTTCATTTCTCTGGATCGGTTAAAAGGAGAGGTCACTTTTCGGGTATGGGGCACCATATCTGACTAATATGTCACTTTCAGTGGGTCAGGTTAACTGTGTTTCTTGGTTAATCATTAATCATGGTTATATGTTGTCTCATCATTTCTTTAAAAAAAATGTCTTTATCCAACATCTACAGACACATAAAACTAGTTTTTGTAGATCAGTTTCTTTAAAAACACAAAACATTGTGAATTTGGCACTGTAGATTCCTATTCTATATGTCAACATTGCAGCATTCGAACAATCAAAAATGTATTATTGCCACATGAGAATCAGTCCAAACATTGTGCCATTAAAACTTAGCAAAACAAAGACTCCAAACAACAGACAAATACTTGTTACAACTTAAAACATGTTACAAGTGTCCAGAAAAAACTGTTGCCTTCAAAAACTCCACACATGAAGACTGTTCATCAATTTGATAATCTGCACGCTTGAGAAATTCCCACGTAGGAAGACACTGCTTAGTTAACATCAAGCACCAAAAAGGACTTAAAACACAGATTTACTGAGGAACGAGTTTAATGGCATGGCCCGAAACAATGGTGAAGGTCTGGGATGTCGTTGCCTCGTCCCCAAGGCACAAAATGTGTAGGAATACCTCACTAGTCTCTGCATTTTGCAAATATTCCACTATGTTTGTCTCCACCTGTTAAATATATGACACTTAGTCTTGAAACATAACTTACATTTAAGTTAAGTTTGATGAACAATCGAGGTCTGATAAAAATGCTAATTTTAGAAAAAAAATTCAAACTGCACTTTTAGTCTTTTACTTCTGAACATATTACATTTACAATGATATTACATTCATACTGTATATAATTTACTTTTATTTACTTATTATAAACTCAGCAAAAAAAGAAACGTCCTCTGACTTTCAACTGTTTTTACTTTCAGTAAACTTAATATGTGTAAATATTTGTATGAACACTAAAAGAGTCAACACCATAAGACATAAACTAAAAATGTTTCACAGACATGTGACTAACAGAAATAGAATAATGTGTCCCTGAATGAAGGTAGGCTCAAAATCAAAAGTACCAGTCAGTATCTGGTGTGGCCACCAGCTGCTTGAAGTACTGCAGTGCATCTCCTCCTCATGGACTGGACCAGATTTGTCAGTTCTTGCTGTGAGATGTTACCCCACTCATCCACCAAGGCACTTGCAAGTTCCTGGACATTTCTGGTGGGAATGGCCCTAGCCCTCACCCTGCGATCCAACAGGTCCCAGACGTGCTCAATGGGATTGAGATCCGGTCTCTTCGCTGGCCATGGCAGAACACTGACATTGCTGTCATGCAGAAACTCACGCACAGAACGAGCAGTATGGCTGGTGGCATTGTCCTGCTGGAGGATCATGTCCGGATGAGCATGCATAAAGGGTAGAACATGAGAGAGGAGGATGTCTTCCCTGTACCGCAAGGCATTGAGATTGCCTGCAATGACAACAAGCTCAGTCCGATGGTGATGTGATATACCGCCCCAGACCATGACGGACCCCCCACCTCCAAATCGATCCCGCTCCAGGGTACAGCCCTCGGTGTAACGCTCATTCCTTCGACAATAAACACGAATCCGTCCATCACCGTGACTCATCAGTGAAGAGCACTTTTTGCCACTCCTGTCTTGTCCAGCGAAGGTGGGTTTGTGCCCATAGGCGGCGTTGTTGCTGGTGATGTCTGGTAAGGACCTGCCTTACAACAGGCCTACAAGCCCTCAGTCCAGCCTCTCTCAGCCTATTGCGGACAGTCTGAGCACTGATGGAGGGATTGTGTGTTCCTGGTGTGACTCGGCCAGTTGTTGTGGCCATCCTGTACCTGTCACGAAGGTGTGATATTCGGACGTACCGATCATGTGCAGGTGTTGTTACACGTGGTCTTCCACTGCGAGGATGATCAGCTGTCCTTCCTGTCTCCCTGTAGCGCTGTCTTAGGTGTCTCACAGTGCGGACATGGCAATTTATTGCCCTAGCCACATCAGCAGTCCTCATGCCTCCCTACAGCATGCCTAACGCACGTTCACGCAGATGAGCAGGGACCCTGGGCATCTTTCTTTGGGTGTTTTTCACAGTCGGTAGACAAGTCTCTTTAGTGTCCTGCATTTTTAGAACGGTGACCTTAATGCCTACTCTCTGTAAGCTGTTACGGTCTTAACGACCATTCCACAGGTGCATGTTAATTAATTGATTATGGTTAAACAATTTACATTGAAGATCTGTAAAGTTATTTGGATTTTTACAACATTATTGTTGAAATACACAGTCCTGAAAAAGGGACCTTTCTTTTTTTGCTGAGTTTATACATATATATATATCTCACATACTAGTATTTCACCAGCTAAAAGATGGTTTAATATCAGTTATTTCTATCTTTTGCTGTAGTGCGTCAGTAATAAATTTCAGTTTACATTTCTTAACATTATTTTTGTCATTTAGGGTAATAATCAGTGAAATTAAGGGGCATAGCTTTTAGCTAATGTCGCTAACGTTAATGGTTCCTTAGAAAAAAAAAGTGTGAAAATGCTCATCATTAAATTATGGATGGTTTGTTGGATCCGGCATCGCAGACACTTGAAAAAAATATGCCCTTAGATCAAGTTTAGTATGAAATTATCTAATTCTGACTTAACATTAAAAAGCCATACAGTATGCTAACCGTAACCGAACGAAGATGCTGCTTAACGTTAATCATTCACAGAATAAAAACAAACTCCGCACAGTGACAGATCATCAAATAAGGCATTAAACAGTGAAATCAGTTTGCTCTTACCACATCTTATTAAAGATAGAGGAAAGTAATTATATTATCATATTAATTTACCTAATAAAATCTGCTTGCTGCGACGTGCATGACTGTTGACAATGAGACAAGTGAAGAATCCAGAAAGCTTCACGAAGAGGAACAATTAATAAACCGGTTGGGTCAAAATAACCCAACCCAGCTGTTCAGTGGTGAAAGAACCCCTACAGTCCATTTGACTCGGCATGAGCAACCCTACTGTGTGTTTACAGTACCTCAAACAACCCAAAATTATGACCCCGCACAATTAAACAAACCATTCTTTTGCTGTTTTTTAGACTTTGATTCTGTTTTTTGGGTGTTAAACAATGGATGTTCATGTTTCTAATTTAAAAAAACAAAAAAGTTTTTAAAAAACGCTTTATATTTCACATATTGCAAGTCTATTGTTCACCACGATCCCTCTTCTAACAAAACGACTGGATTTTTCACGGTCTATATAAAGTTCCTCCTTCCGAAACGCTCTGATTGGTAAAGCAGTCCAGGGCTGTCATGATTGGTTCCCCGCTAGGTGTGCGTGTGAAGCTGTCCCACCCATACCATATCAGCAAGCTTCCGCTTCTCAGGCTGTTGTGATTGGTCGGTGCCCCTCTCAGTCCGCGTGTATTCATAAACTTTTAGCAATAAACAGTAACAATGGCGTCAACTTCACGTTTTCCGTTAAAAACATGCAAATCTGTTGAAGTGTTATAGAGGTCTGCTAGTGCATGTGCAAACATCAATCTTTGTTAGAGATGGAAAAACAATACTACGATGGCGAGAGAAATGACACCTGACCGAATAGTGTCAGACCGGTTATATAACTGTTGGTTATCTTAGGGTGTGTGAAGCTGAATTCTTATTACCAGCTGTAGGACTGTGTTGAAATTAAAAGTAGTTTAGCGCCTAGCTCAGTTAAATCTATACAATCTCTGATAATCAAACACTACTCCAGTGGCTCTTCCTCTTCTCTAAGGAAGGCCTTGCCCCTTTTTTGGCGTATTCCTTAGGGCGGAGGTATACAGACGGACTACTAGCCCTCTACTTCCCAGGTACATGATGTCACCTCGGAATAGTGACATCATGTACCTGGGAAGTAGAGGGCTGTAGTCCGATTCCAGCCGTTCTCTGTAGTCCTTCAAAAGCAAATTCTGTTAAAGACAATATCTTGCTTGACACTGAACTTTGAGCTTTATCAATTTGCAGGTATTTTTTAATGCTCTAACAGCAACATTACTCACTAACTAAAAATTTAATAATGGGATCGTAAGGAATGGATCTTTCACCCAAAAATGTGTTTACAGAAATAACCCAGCAATTTTTAGTATATTACTGGTTTTGTTTAGCCATTTATTTGAGTGTTCACTCACCTCTAGTGTTTAGTTGATCCTTTTACTGATAAACTGAATAGGTTAAAAAATGAGTGTCCAGAGAATGATCTAGGACAAATAAATAAACAGTATGTGGGTTTCTTGCCATTAACAGTAATGATTACATGAAATATAAATCACCTGACATACTGCAAAATGAATGCAAGAGATGAAATCAGTTGGTAATCTATATGGATTTTGGCAATCTGTATGCTAGTTTACGGTGTATATGCATCACTAAATTATATTTTTAACTTTTAGCCTTTTAGTGATAAGAAAGTGATTCTATAGCCCCATTGATTCTTCATGACTTATTTCTATTTTGACACTAGTAATTCATATTCGCATGCCATGATGCAACTAATTGCTTCAGTATCAGATTGAGCTAATATAAAAAAGTTAGATTTTCAGTGGGAATTTCTCCAGATGTGTTTTTTATACCAGTCAAAGAGTATAGACATGCATACTCTCCAATTTCTCTAAATTTAGAAAAATTGTAAATGGAAAATAGAAAAATATTATATTTTATGATAATAAAATACCATTTTGTGTTAAATAAATATTTTTGTGGGAGTTTACATGTTTTGGGAATTCTTATCTTTCAATTTACAAGTGCAAATGTAGTCACACACAAACCATGCTGGGGGATCTAGAGTAGATCCTCATCCAATCATGTTGTATTAACTTGTTTACATTAAGTAAATTAGACAAGGAGCAAAATTAGGTTTACTACTTAATTTAATTATTTAGAGCATTTGGATTAACACTGTAAACATTAAAAGGAAACCGTTTTTACAAAGCTGTTTTGTTCTCAAAAAGTATTTTATTTTAAACTTGTTCTATTGTTTAAATCATGTTGAAACGGCAATTTAAAGCAATAACTGCACATGTTTACTATAATATAATATACTATAATGGAATATATATTATATTAACAGCGTCAAAAAGGGACAAATCCAACTGCTGGGTTATACATTAACATGCTGGGTTGTTTTATCCCTGAGTTGGGTCAAATATATACTTTCATTTTGTTGGTTTTGTTCTTTTTTTGACCCAACGCTGGGTGGAAAAAATGTAACTTATTAAACTTTTACAATTTAAACAGTTTTAAACATGCTTTTTCGTTCTTTGGCCTAAATTTTATTATTTATTTTTTGTATGGTTGAGACCACGGAATTAATCACTGTTATCGCATATTATGACTGTCTGTGTTAACTCACTTTTGTCAGTGCCACAGGCAAAATCTGGAGTGCGGAGAAGCTGATTGGCTGCTTCTCTGGGTCATTCATTCCACTTGGTTATACCTACAGTAGGCACAGACAAATGAACAGCTAAATGATTAGACAAGCCCCTGAAGGAATGCGATATTTGGTTTAAACATATGCTTACAAAATTCAATGTACCACATCTACATCTCTATAATTCCCACATACACTTCATAAGGACATGCTGTACCCCAATGTTGTAGCTGATATGTTTTCTCGCTTTGCATATGTGGCTTTATGCATATGTGCATGCTTATTTGCATGTAGTAGGCTGTTTCCTGAGTGGTCAGTTTGTGAAAAAAACAGTGTCATTATTATGCAGTTATTACTAGGACAGAGACTTTCTCTGTCTGGTCTCATCAGATCACTTCATCCTCCTTCCATGCAGCAAACAGTCTATGACGTCTTGCTTTTCATGCATTATTGGATGGTAATCTTTCACAATCAAACATACAGCTGATTTCAGAAGCATAATTTTTACAACGAGTGATAACCAAAGAGCAATAAGAACAATAATAAGATCAGGTAATACAGTTTATCCTGAATGGGCTTAGATAAGAAAAGCCCTTGCTTTATTTGATGGTAAATAAATAGCTTTGCCTTGTGTTAAACTTGTCACTGTTTGCAGACAATATTGACAGAGTAGATGCTGACAAGGCCACCACAACACCCAAGAACATTGATGTCATCACATTACTGTTTCCCTCAGGGTTCTTCAACGTTTTTAAGGCCATCGATCCATTAGAAACAGAAAGATTGAGCCATGAAATAATCATTATAGATAAAACAGGGGAATCATATACTTGCAAATTACAATGACATAAAACATTAAGAATAATGACAGAGGAACGCTAAAACTTAGCTTTAGTTAAAGTTTACATCTTTTTTATTGTGTATTGTTTTTTAATTTCTAACTTTGTATTTTTGAGTATAACATTTTTTTTCAGATAAAATAGTTAACATCAAACAATAATTGGGGATTTCCTAGGGCTTCCTAGAGACATCTGTTGAGAAAACCATTTAACAGTTTCCAGTGAAGAAAAAACATTTATGCATTAGGCAGATGCCTTTAAATAATACGACTGGGAATTACATGTTTATCTTTAACAAACAGACACACAATGACATTTAAATGTCAATATTCAGATTGCTTCCACAATCCACGGAAGATAAATGGACAGCCTACACCTACAAAGTAGGCTATACTTATTTGTTAATTTGCTAATGATAGTGGATTGTGAGTGAATTAGACTTCAATGTACGCTTGATTTCAGCCAGTGATTGTTCACGATAACAGCAAAGCACCGAGCTGATTGGCTGACTCGCTTTGCCATGATCTATTCGCTAGTAGAAACTTACATGTGTTTTCAGTTTCAGGTTTGTAATATTAATATTCCTTTTTGTTCATTTTTTGTTTTGTTTAGATCATTTGTCAAGTGTGAACAACATTCAGTAATTGAAACGCGTCACGGTCCTATTTTTCATACAAGTTCAATACTTTTGTTTGCGATCTGTTTAGAGGTTTTTGTTAGTAGTATTTCACATAACTGCTGTTTTCTCTAAACATTTCTTTGCAATTTATGGTTTCAAAGTTATGAACCCCCTACCATACCCTCATGAACCACAAGGGGTTCGTGAAATGCAGTTTGGGAAACTCTGGTTTAAAGGGATAGTTCATCCAAAAATGAAAAAAAATCTCATTTGTTTCAAATCGGTATAAACTTCTTCCAATGAACACAGTGAATGATATTTGGAAGATGTTTTTTTTCCTTTGAACCCATCATTTTTTGGAGATTTTATGAAAATTAACAGTCCTTGGGCACCTTTGACTACCATTTATTTCTTCCTACTATGGTAGTAAATAGGGTGACCACCCGTCCCGCGTAGCGCGTGCACGCACAGCGATTGAAGCCCAATTCATGCGTCCCGCAAATTTGAGACAGTGTCACGCATAATCAATGCTTGCTCAAAAAAAAGTTGGTCGCTCCATATCCTCGAGCCCCAGGCAGCCAAACGAACATTACTTGACAGTTCAGCACGCTACTGTTGCCACACCCACCCCTCAGTTGAACTGCTGACTAGGTTGTTCCGTTGTTGTCATGACAGCTTCATCCAATGTGAATGAAAAATGGAGAAAGAGACTGAGTCTGAGCCATTAATTAAAAAGAGAAGGTGTGGGTATAAGAAAGACTGGGAAAATGAATATTTGTGGCTGAAAGGTGTTGAGGGGGATACCGAGAGGGCTTTTTGTGACCTTTGCAAAACGTCCTTCTCAATCGGACATGGAGGGGAATACGATGTCAAACGACACAGACTCACGGAAACTCACAAGAAATGTGTCCAACAGAGAGAGACATTCAAATCTATGGATGCTTTCCTCCGACCTAAAAACGACTTTCTAGCTGACAAAGTGACTGCTGAAGAGGTGACGAGTGTGTATCACACTGTCCAACACCATCCTTCCTCCCCCTTCTCGTTCCGCTAACCTCTGGAGTTGTGAGTTAAGACATGAGTCTAGATTTTTTTTTAACTGTTCCTGTCCTGTTGAGCAACTACAATTGCTGTTAATCCTATAATTTTATATTATAATTTATTTAAAGTGAATAAATTGTAATGAAAAATAAATAAAATTAAATAGCTAAAGTAAATCGTGAGTGGAAGTGCATTTGTCAATTCATTGAATGTTCAAAATATTATGAATCTTTATTTAAAAAAATACACATTGGTTGGCCTATTCATGAGCATATGAGTCTGTCCGGGGGGTGGGGGCACCGCCCCGCCAGGCAGTGTCCCACATTGTCCCTCGGAAACATACCCCTTGTCCCCCCTTGGGCTTATTAGCAGGTGGTCACCCTAGTAGTAAATGATGTCCCGGAACTGAAAATTACTAACATTCTTCCAAATATCTTTCTTTGTATTAATCGGAACAAAGTAAGAAAGTAATTTATACAGGTATGAAATGTGAGTAAGTGATGAAAGAATTTAAATTTTTGGATGAACTATCCCTTTAAGGCAGTTGTTCTCAACCAGGGGGCGCAGAGGTACTGCAGGTGGGGCGTGATGGTTCCCCGAAACCCCAACCTTTGGAACTCGATCGCGAATGCACGGAGGAACGCGATTGCAAATTGAAGGAGGGCAATGTTCCGCCTGAAGCTTCAGACTCATTGTAGATCCTGCACAGTGCAATTTTAGGCTGCGCACAAAAGCATAATATCTACAAAGTAGGCAAACGTCCCCTCAGGAAGCAGCAAAAAATTACCTCTCTACATCATCTTAAGAAACAGGTTTATCATCTAAGTATGTTTGACTCTTTCAGACTGTAATTTTAGAATAAGCGCAAGTCTCTCTTTCTCCCGATGAGATCAGAGTGAGCATGTGGGGATTGGCGTGTATATAAAGTGCCTTTTCAGTGTATTTCTGAACTTGGACGGCTGTTTAAAGCTGTTAACAGTTATTCAAGATATATAACGCTATTTTCGACAGGAAAATGCCTCTGTATTATAAACTGCAAATAAACTCTTGCTCGTGTTAAAATTATGAAACGCATACTTTTCTTGTGATCTGGCAGATTAATCCTTTTGGAATAATGCCCAAAACACTACAATTTCGTAATGGTTTTAATGCAAAAAGCTACTGCTACAGCTTTCTTTTGTTTTTATGAGCAGTGTTGTTACATTTATAATCTGATCATCTTTAGATCAATCCGTCATGAACAGGTTTTTTTGCTTCTGTATATATAGTTTATTTATCAAACATATTTTATACATTATCTCATCTATCCTTTTCTATTATTCTTCAATAAATTCATGCACTTTGTTGTAATACTACAAGTAGAATATAGTATATGTATGCAAAACCATATAAAAAACAAGATAATATTCAAAGAGGTCATATTTTTGGGTGCTTAGTTGAGCCTAAGGTATTTGTTTCTGTTATAAGAACACGCCAGAAGCGGCAGCAATACAGTGTATGTACTTCATATATTTTTATAACGTGAGTTATGAATCCTTAGAATATTTAATGGCTTGAGGTTGGGGGAAAGATATTTTGTGACTCTCTAGCCAAAATGACCCATTCTTTGTACTGTATTTAGCACCTGAATCATCTATTACTGCTAAAAATAGATGTGTGTGTCAATGTTTCCTTTCCACAAATTCTTAGCTAAAGCGTTGGTTTTGCTTTGTTTCCTTGTTTCTTCTCCCTGTAATTCATATCACATCCTACAACCATGTACTGTAGTTCAAAGAAAAGGGAAGGAACCTGCTGTCCACAACAAACACATGTTCCCACCATGAGAACTCAGAGCTTGCAGATTCTATCCTCCCCTCCTTTTGACGACACGTTAAAATTAGAAAGAAGAGTTCAAAGAATTCAATAGCAAATAGTTTCAGCACTTTCATAATCTCGTCGTGAGAAGACATGAGCTGAGAAATTACTCGTTCATAGTCTTGCTTCACCGCTGACACTGACTCTTAAAGGGACAGTCACCTTAACAACTGATGCAGGGTTAAAGAATAGTTGTGAACGTAGACTTACATTTGTGTCTGTGTCTAGAGCGACACGATTCTGGGTAAGTTTTGAGTCACGTTTTTTTTTGTTTCTAATAGAGATTGCAATTCTCTCACAATTCTGAATGACGACTACATTTAATAGAGGTATTCAGTTGTATTTATACACAGTAAGTTCATCGAGTAAACGCATGAACATAGCGATGATATCACAAAAATGCTAATTAGCATGTAACATCACCCAATAGTGACAGGTAAAAATTGATTATGACAGATTTTTACAAGCCTGTCCGTCATAGCAAAACCCTGTGTGCCACAGATCATGTTTTTCATTACCATAATTTCCATATAACAATAATTTGCATAGTGTGTACTCAACTCAAATATGAAAAGGGAGTATTCAGAATCTCCTGACCTTCATTCAGTTTCTGTGGTCATTCTAAAACAGTTACACTTTGAATTATAACAGAAATGCAGTCTTACTCTGGCATGCCCAGTGTAATATGGTGTTCATTTCATCAAGTATTTTGTTGACCATGTGGCATGTAGAACTATATTAATTAATAAATGTGAAGTCAATGCAGAACAGAAGTGCCTTATTTCTTTAAATAAAGGGATAGTTAATCCAAAAATTAAAATTTTTGTTTAGTCCCGCTCTTGTTATTTCAAACTATTTCTTTCTTCTGCAGAACACTAAACAATATATTTTGAACAATATCCGTAACTGAAAACGGCGGTACCCATTCAAATGAATGAAAGGATACCGTTTGGTACCAACACTATTCAATATATCTTCTTTTGTGTTCTGCAGAAGAAAGTCAAAAATAAAAATAACACTGACGACCTCATTTAGATTTTTGGAGTGTCTATCCCTTTAATTGAAGTGGCCTGAATAATTTATTTCACTTATTCTAATAAACCTAATCTTTAACCTTAAAACCTCTCTTTTTTGCTCTTATTTACAGAATTACGTTTTCCAAGAAATAGACCACCTTGGTTAACTTCAGTTAACAAAATCTTTCTACATAGATCTTCATTTATATTCACTGTGCGCAGTCAGATGCAGAAAATAAAGTCAGACTTTATTTTGGAAAGGATTTCCTGGTTAATTTTTTCAGATTTTTTTTTATAAAGTCCCCCACTTTCCCCTGTTGTGGCCATGCCCCACCTGTTGAACAATGAAACTTCCTTTAGCTCCAAGCAAGAGCTTTTGGTCCTGCAAGACAGCCCCCTGGGACCCAATCTAGACAGCCCCCTGGGGTCCCAGGGCTCTGGTCCAGATTTCCCATGTGGAGATGTCAACATTGCGATCAACAAGACGAGCAAGCCCGTGCTCGATCTCGCAGAGTCGCCCCTCGGGGTGCAGTTTGTCCCAATGGAGTCAGAGAATCTGTGTGGATGGGGAGCGCTGACCCCACAGTGTATGCAGACATTCAACACTCCCCGCTGGGTTCTGTTCTTCCTCTGCGTGGCGTCCTTCCTTCAGGGCATGATCGTCAACGGATTTATCAACACTGTCATCACTTCTATCGAAAGACGCTTCGACCTGCGCAGCTACCAGGTCAGGTTATGAAAAACAGAATTCAGCCATGTATATTTTTCAGCTTTACCAAAGCATTTGTGTCGCCATTCCAGGCCGGACTCATCGCAAGCTCCTACGACATCGCCGCTTGTTTGTGCCTGACGTTCGTAGGCTACTTCGGTGGTAACGGGCATAAGCCAAGATGGCTGGGCTGGGGTGTGCTGATCATGGCACTGGGGTCTTTGGTTTTTGCCTTGCCCCATTTCACCACACCAGCCTATCAGGTGAGAGTTTCAGAGCACATGGGACTTTGCTCAGCCAATCACACAGAGACTTGTGTCGGCAAGGAAGGAGGACTCTCAGCGTACCGCTTTGTCTTTATGTTGGGACAGTTTCTTCACGGGATGGGCGCGACCCCCTTGTACACGCTTGGGGTGACCTACCTCGATGAGAATGTCAAGTCTAACTATGCACCTGTGTATATAGGTGAGTGTGGCAACTCTGTTTAAACCAACATTTACATCAAATAAGTCAGATACACATCTTAAGTGTTTCAGGTACATAATGGTCCATTAGACTGATGTTTATTTTGACGGTCTTCGTCTGTTTTTGTTTAGTTTTAAAGAGCTTTTATTGGCTTGAGCTTAAAAAGTGTTTGTGTGAGTTCAGCGAAGTAACTCGGGTTGTTTATTATGGACTGTGGTGGTTGTGTGCATGCTTCAAATCAACATGCCACGTAATAAATTTGTGCGCATTGTGATGATGGAGGTCAACACTGTTGCATTGATACAACAATAGTATTCATAAGTTCACATAATGACTAAGTTGAATCAAACATGATTTTATCAGAGGGTGCGTTTGTTTGTGTAGGCGGTCCTACGGCCACTTGAGCACTCAACCAAAATGCTTCTTGTGTAATTCACTTTGTTAAATAGACCAACACACAGAGATTAATACCTGACCTCACTGAACCCTGTAACCGTGTCTTAACCATGTATCGACACACCTAGTCATGTTTCTTTTGGCTTTATCAGCGAGCGCCACAGGCTTCCACCTCAGACATCAATAAAACCTCCTTCAATTGTTTCTCTCTCCATCATCCAATTTTCAAAGGCCATCCAAGACAATTGCTGCCCCGCTTGCCCTCTTTCCACACATGCAATCTCACCCATGATCAATGGGCTTTTGATGAAAACTAAGAAAACATGAATTAGTGTGAGCCCAGACCAGCTTGAATATGAATCCGGATGCACAGACACCCAACCTAAGCCTCACATGTACTATGTTCTCTTCCCCAGGGATCTTTTACACAGCCGCTATTGTGGGACCCGCAGCCGGATACCTGCTTGGTGGAATCTTTCTCAACATTTACACTGAGATTGACCAAACGTAAGTAGTTGGCTGAGATGGAAGAGTGTAAGTGATGAAGAACTTTCTTGTAGCTGTAATTGAAAAAGCACAAATAATGTAAAAGAATATGTCCTGAAGGTGCTTTGGATAACATCAAGTGCCCAATGCGCAAATCTTAAAGAAATAGTCCAACAAATGAAAATTCTGTCATCATTTACTCGCCATCTTTTCATTTCAAACCTGTATGACTTTCTTTCTTCTGCAGAATACAATAGAAGATATTTTGACAAAAGTTGGTAACCGAACAACGGCGGTACCCATTGACATGCATTGGTTTTGTGTCCATACAATAGAAGTCAATGGGTTCATTCACCATTGTTCGTTGCACAAGTTAAGTTAAAAATGACAAAGGGGCGAGTAAATAATGACAGAATTTTTGGGTGAGCTTTCACTTAAGAGACAAGCAACAGATTTTACTTCACCATAATGTGATATCTCGATATAATGTTTTATTTAACACAGCTTAGCTTAACTTCTCCGAGACGTTTTGATGGTAACCAGTATGTATTTCTCTACCAGGACAGAACTGACCCCTGAGAACCCACTGTGGGTGGGAGCCTGGTGGATAGGTTTCCTAGCAGGAGGGGCAGCAGCTCTGCTTATTGCCCTGCCTATACTTGGATACCCAAGCCAGCTACCAGGTACTTCCCACAATCCCTGTTCAAGAAAAGCTAAGTTTTAAAGAAAAGCACTTATTGTATAGGTGTGACTAAGTAGGATTTTTTGTATGTTTGCTATGATGCAGGCTCTCAAAAATATGTAGCCATGCGCGTCTCAGAGGCTCACCAGCTAAAAGATGGCAGCCAGGTCACAGCGTCTGATCCTCAGTTTGGAAAAACAGTGAAGGACCTGCCCAGGTATAAACACGTTTAGAGAGAAAGTGAGAAAGTCTATTCATCGATTGTATAAGATGCTGAAGGCACTGTCAATAGCTTTGGACGTTTGACACTTGTGTAAATGTTCAGTGGGCGGCAATCCTCTGTGGTTTTTAAATGAATTAAAAGGCCATATTTGTTTGAGATCAAACAACATCACACTGTTGAAAGTGTACCGAACTGTCGTGTTTATATTTATACACTCTTGACAGTAAGAAGCAAAGAATGTAATGATGTGGTTTATCTACTTTAGCGAATTCAGAAGTGTGATGGTCCCTAGTTTGGAAAGATACAGAGTATTAGCACCTTTCAGCATCGCTGAACAACAGTTGACAAACTGCCACGTTCAAATTACTCCGCCGTCATTAAAATTTTTTTAATTCACTTGTTTTTATTTGGCTAGTATTTTCTGTCTCCGACATCAACAAAACATTCTTCAATATTTAGATTTTGAGTTTTCGAGAGGAGGTGCTGGCCTTCTTGCCCCTCTGGGTATTTAAACCATCAAAATGTTTGTCTTTTAAATGAGAAGTTTGTCCATGAAAAAGTAAAATATTTAAACAAGCCTTACTGGATTAAACATTACAATCAATGGTGTAAATTTGGGACTGGACTGTCTTGCTCGGTGCTTGTCGAATTGAAGAAATTACATTCGCTTCACTTTTCCGTGTTCAGTTTGGAAAGAACAGAACGGGTCATTTCCCATGACGGTATGTGCACTGTGGGCATCTACGCACATTGTTTCGTATGACTGTGCACTTATTATAGTAAAACAGGGGATTGTGTGTGTCAGTGATGCCACGTGGCGCTAGGGTCTGCATGCGATCGCGTTCCAGGAGACTTCCTTGGTCCGTTGCGTTCCGGTTTTGTTTGCGGCACTAACGGTACAGAGCCTCGGTAGCATGCGGAGGAGCACCAAAAGAACTGAGGATCATCCCCCCTTAGAATGCTCATGGTGTTGAAGATTACTAACACATACTAATGTTGCAATCCTCACGCTAAATATTAAAACGTATGGTTTTGAGAACTATTGCACACTTTTTAACTTTTTCTTTCTCTACTATTTGGATTCTAGGTCTATGCTGTTTCTTTTTAAGAACCCCACCTTCATCTTTCTGTGTCTGGCCGGAGCCACAGAGGCCACACTCATAGCCGGGATGTCCACGTTTGGCCCCAAATTTCTAGAGTCTCAGTTTAGTCTCAGTGCATCAGAAGCAGCTACCTGGTTCGGTAAAAATGACATGTCATGTCCATCAAATATACACAATATACCGTTTCTGTGTTCTTTCTAAAGAAAGAAATACATGCATCCGGAATTTCTGTTTTATTTTTTAGGCTACATGGTGGTGCCAGCTGGTGGAGGTGGCACGTTATTGGGTGGCTACATTGTAAAGAAGCTAAACCTCCGTTGCCGAGGAATCATCCGTTACTGCATGCTGTGTGCGCTGGTCAGTTTGATGGCTATCTTTGCCTTTCTCTTGCACTGTCCTAATGTGCCCATGGCTGGTGTGACAGCGCCATATTACAGCAACTCACCACAGAACCATTACAGCGCCCCCTACCTGCAGACAGAAAGCCACAACAACAGGTACTAAACTCATTAAAGCGCTGCAAAACAATATTATTTACAGCAATGGATAGACTGATTAAATGTAGCCCTTTGGTTCATGATCTTCTGAGATGATTGAGGAGGGAGGCAGCTCAGGCCAGGAAGAGCAGAGCACTGCTCACCCAGACCAGATTTTATCAATACAGACAAAGGCGGTTTTGATAATAATATATTATCGATTTTCTGAGTCTAAAAATGTCAGGTTATTATTACAACAACAGCACTGGGATGAATTATCAGATTTTTCTTCCATTTTCATCAAGAATGAAAAGCCCAAAGACAACCCTCTTTCACCATTTCATTCCGCATTTTTAATTATAACCTAAATTAATTTGATTTTAATTCTTTCGTTTATGATTTTAAGTACATCACATGTGTTAACATTATATGTACACAGGTATTGATTTACAATAATAGCAGGAACAAGAGTACACATTTATATGCAGTATTTTGTCTCCCGCAGCCTCTCAGAGCGGGGGAACCTGACCGGGGGCTGTAACATGGGATGTCAGTGTAATACGGAGCTCTTTAACCCTGTGTGTGGTGCAGATGGAGTTATGTATTTCTCTCCGTGTCACGCCGGCTGCAGCTCCATCAACCACACATACCGCCCCAGAGATCGACAGGTAAACACGCATCTCCTACACCTCACTAACAATCAGCTACAAAATCACTTCTTTTAAGTGTCGCCACAAAACAAAGTGTCATCTTTCTGCACCTTCATGTCGTTCAAATCCTGTATGTAACTCTTCCTTTGAAACAAAAAACAAAAAATATTTTGAGAAATGTCTCTGTGGTTTAATGTCTGTATGATGGAAATCAATGTGGAACCAAATTGTTTGGTTACCAGTATTTTTTTTATATCTTTTTAATGTCTACTTTTGTATTCTGGAGAAGAAACGTCATACATTTAAATAACATGAGACTGAGTAAATAATAAAAGAATTTTCATTGCCCCAGGAATAATGAATAAAAGGAGTTTTTTATGATCTTAAAGTGCCCCAAATCATTCCAAAATAAAAATCTGTCTTTGTTAAGTAACCCTTGTTCCGATGAATACAGAGAAAGATATTTGCAAGAATGCTTGTAACCAAACAGTTCTTGACCCCCATTGACTACCATAGTAGGAAAAATGACAACGGTAGTAAAAAGTGCCCCAGAACTGTTTGCTGTCCTACATTCTTCAAATATTTTCTTTTTTGCTCAACAGAGCAAAGACATTTATAAAGCGACCTCCAATAAAGCAATGACTTTATTTTTGGCTGTGGTGTTTCTTTAACTTTATACTGATTAAAAGTACACAGAGTAAAAACATTCTATATGAGGAACTCTAAGATATGATAAATTTAAATACATGAATGTCTTATTAGATGGTTGAGTTTTGATGTGTTTCTGCATCCACAGGTGTTCTCTGGCTGTAGTTGTGTAGTAGGGAACGTTTCATGGGGTGAGGAGGGTTTCGCTGAAGAAGGAAAGTGTGTGTCGTCCTGCAATCACATGCCCACATTCCTCGTCTTCCTCTTCGTCACCATCTTCTTCACATTTCTTTGCAGTGTCCCTGCACTCACTGCCACACTCAGGTATGTATGAGCTTTAGTTTACTTGAAAAATCCCAGTTTTTCCCCATTATAACCGAATGTGATGACATGTTCTCCCTTGTAGGTGTGTTCCTGACCGTCAGAAATCATTTGGACTTGGAATCCAGTGGATAGTTGTAAGGACACTAGGTGGGATCCCGGGCCCCATAGCGTTTGGTTCAGTGATCGACAACTCCTGCCTGCTGTGGGAGGAGGAGTGCGGGGAATACGGGTCATGTTATTTGTACCATAATTCAGCCATGAGTCAATACTCGCTCATCGCAGGCATCATCTACAAGGTAGATAAAGACACTCCTAATACACAACAGAAATTATGATTTTATTTCCTTTTCTTGATTTAAGCGTTGTCTTCATGTTTTTTCATTATTAACCACTCAAACATTCAAGAAGGACTTCGATGTCTCGAAAAGCACACTCATATTAACACCATTACGATATTGGCACACAAAATATTGAAATATCAGCAGATGTTTGACTAGAAATTAATATTTACTCCATGGGTGAATGTTGTGGTCACAACATTATACAACATGCTATTTTTCACCTTTTTGTTAATTTCACTTGTCGGTTTCTCTGTGTGTGTGATGCAGGTCTTGGGCACTCTGTTCTTTCTGCTGGCCGGCGTTCTTTATCAACCTCCTCCTGAGTCTCCTCAGAGCAGCTGCGAGAGCACAGATGCAGGTGGGCACGACAGCGGGGGAGGGACCAAAGAACTGCCAATCAAACACCGCCCCTCTGAGATCATCGCAAACCCACATGCAAAGTTATGACCTCTGTGCGTGTCAACACCATATCTGCTTATTGTTCACTGTCACTCTAGCTGTCTTACATTTGTAGGACATTCAGTTGTGTTGTACACTAAACCAAAACCAAAAGGAACCGATTGAAACACTACATAAATTGATATTTTGAAGCATATGGCTTCTACTAACAATATTAGTTAATTATAGAGTTAATTCTTGTTGAAAATAATCTAAATTTAAATGACAGACTATCTTGTGTTTTTTAGAAAAAAGCCATAGATGACACAGAAAAGAGCACTTAATACAGTATATAAAACGGTATATATAGTTATGTATCAAAACACAAAAACGACAAAACAGGACTCGAATGCCAGTCGGTGACACTGAGAGATGATACAAGAGTTACAAACTGTGCCTTTAAGAATCATAGTTTTGAATCATTTGGCACAATTAGATGAAGATTTTACGTGTGTTCAACATTAAACTCTTTAAATTGCACTTTACTGATGGATATGTACATTTTTACCGTGTAGTAAACAAGGTGCCATTACAAACAGTTTTGTACTCAATTTCATGGCACACAGTTCTGATTCACATTCCACCACCACATAAAAGCATTTAGTCATTATTTTGTGTTCGTCGTATTTGAATATATTTTGATTTATCACTAAAATGTGCCAAATTACTGCAGCTCAGTACAGAGCGGGACAGAGAGTCTTTATAATGTCAGATCACACAGAAAAGCAAATGAGATATGGAGAGTTTCGAAAACATCTGTAAAACTATTGCATGTCAAGACCTATTTTTGATTTAAATATGCAAATATTTACTATCCAGGATGATATATTTCTGTAAAGCACTACACCCTAAGATTACATAGAAAAATATTCATTGTGTCTTGGAGATTTTCAACAACATTTTGAAAAAAGGAAACAGTAAGACCATTCAATTATTATTAAAATAACAGAGCACATGGCAGTTTATTTTATATGTAGCATATGTTTGAATTATCAAGCTGCCAAAGTCCAAATATATAGAAAACAGAACTAATATTTACTTGAGATGTAATTAGCTAGCTCCACAATGGTATTTTACTTTTAAGTTTTTTATTTATTAAATCCAATCATTTAAATTTGCGATTGTGTATTTATCAGTCTATTTATCAGTTGTAATTTATTGCTGTTTGACCTTCCCTAATGTGAGAGATCTCTGAAAAAAATCTATTGACTCTCATGACAAACTATGAATTTATAAAAACGCACTTAAAATTGATTTTGCACAATGAACATGCAAGACTGATGTAACATGTAATTGTATTTGTGTGCTGTATTATTCTAATGACTGAAAGAAGTGAAAGAAAAGTGACTGTTTTGTCTCCGAAAGAATTAGTGAGTGAGCCGTTATTGTTATAGATTTTTTGGCACTATGTCTAATCACAATATAATTCGTTTTTTTGTACTTTTTTGTCAAGTACTTTAATATGCAAAAGTTTCAATAAAAGCAAAAAACCCAAATACGAACAAGATTTTCTTTATTGCTATATAGACCCTATACAGTTACGTCCTGAAAATCTGACTTATAAAGTAGGTGACATTTGAATACTTTTACTACATTTTTTAGATTTTCTATGCATTTTGGCAGACGCTTTTATCCAAAGCAACTTACATTGCTTTATCCTATAGATTTATACATAGGTTTATACCACAACCTTGCAATGCTCTTACCACTGAGCTATAGGAAAGATAGTGTCCTAGAGAGCGTGCAACATTTTAAAGATGTTCTATTCATTTTAAACCGTAACATTTTCAGATCTGCCATGTTGGTTTATTATCAGGTTTAAAAGGGATTTTTAATTACAATTGCTCCATGTGGTCACAGGCCATTCGCCATATGCTTAGTGGCTGGAGCACATTAGTGCCTCAACAATCTTTCAGAAGGGCCTAAAGATAACAAAATGAAAGCTATATGGCAAAAAAAATCTTTCAATAAACCTTTCTAGTTATGCAAAGCTGTAAAAAGGGGTACAAACTATGAATAGGGGTTGAGTCAAAAAGGTTAAAACAGCTTTACGGAGTGCCTATGTGTCCGACAAGGATTTGATTCGTTAGTACCACTAGAGGTCGCTGGTGACGCAGTGCTGTAAATTTTGCTCACCAGAGAGATGGAAGGACTTGCACAGCATGTGAATATAACGCTTTATTATAGGTACATATACACACTCTGCTGATAAACGTTTCGATTTTTCCATCAGTCATTCCGAAACAACAGCATCTCCAATTTCAGCAAAAAGTATGCACGAGTGGTACAGGTACATAACTGCTGTATACTGTTTCATTTACAGAACATGTTTTGCATCATTGCTACAGACAGACATTTAATGAAAGTCTATTATCTTAATACACAGTCAATTTAATACTCATCATTAATGATACAGACGTAGGCCTACACATAATTCAGTCATTCATCTTCACCTGAGAGTATTACATATTTTGTTTACAAGTGTATGTGTGTGTGTGAACAGGTTTATCTATCATTGCGGAGATGGTAAAAGTGTGATCTACCTACAATAGAAAAAATGCAGAGTTTATGGTTGTGTCAAAGTTACTAACCCTACAGTTGGGTTAAATTAATACAGAAAATGTCCATATTGGACTCAAGTAACCATGGTTTGAAACAACCCAACAAACAGTCGGTTCATTTGTAAGCCAACGACTTGATTCCTCCATTTTGACCCAATTTTGGTTAGAAATAATCCAGTTTTTTGTGAGTGGATTGAAATGGAAATTGATTAATAAAGAAACTAAACCATGTTTATTTGAAAATGTAAAAAAGATAAGTTTGGGAGAAAGGTTAGGGAATATAATGTACATTTGTACAGAATAAAAGCCATTATGTCTTTGGAAACTCTGCACAATGTGTTATTATTACTTCAATATAAATTCAATATGAATTAAGATTTGTCAAATTTATCTGAGCAATGCCATTTATGTTAAAGATCTTTACAACAATTGTCTCATTTGTGTCTCTTTTAAAACATCCTAAAGAAATGTACAAGAGAGACACCTTAGATAACTTGATACAGTACATTAAACTTTCAGATGATGTGAAAATGATATTTGACACAAAAAGACACTCGGCAAACAATCAGGTGAAACCTATGCATTTACATGTTTGCTTGAGGTGAACATGGAACTAAACCATCTGTTTTAACCACTGTGTAAGCAGCTCTACTGCCAGCAGGGAGCTAAGATCTTCAATTCACTTCCACTACAGTAAGTCCTTTCAAACAGCACTTAAAGCTTGAAACATACAGTAAACATTAAAGAAATGCACTGAATGGTCTCCTTGAGCTGGAAAATGTTCATTATTTTGTAGTTGGGATGTAGCAGATGAAATCATCAACCTGTAAGTGCTGCCTTGCAATTTGAAACCTGGGGTGTAAAATGATCTGAGCTTGAAATATAAGGTATTTTAGTGTCATATCGTGACAAGAAAGTCATTCTACTTTCTTTAGCTTCATTTGTAGTGCATCATAATTAAACTATATTTATCTTTAATGCCCATATGTTAAGACAAACAATGTCTGATACTGTATTTAGGAAAGACATAACAAAGATTATTCAGTCATAAAGATATTCGATGGCTTATCCTCTTGCAATTTGTCTCTGAGATTCATTTAGACCGGACTGTACTCGCCCCAGGCAGACAGATATTGAAATCGAATACAGCAGAACACAAACGTCCATTTCTTATGGTCACTGTCAAAGCAGTTTTGTTAATGGTATTAGACATCAATGGTGGTTGTAAAGCTGGCTGTAAAGGTCAGCTCTTTCGTGTCAACCTCACACACAACAGCCACTCCATATGTCAGTGTGTGATCAAGATTAGAGAGCATCAAGAAAACAGCCAATTCCCTCTGAAACCCTCTCTAAAAAAAACACGCACACATTTTCACACCTTCATGCCCGTGAACATATTAACTGAACCAATAGATATAGAATAAGAAATATATGAACCCAAAACTTGACCATTGTTTTACGCTGTTTACAGTTTTTGCAGGAAACATAAACCAAACCTGAACATTAATCTTTAACTACGGTACATGCATCAAACTTATTGTTTTTGACTGTCCATCCATGCATACGTTTTAGGGGTGTAGAATGCGCAAAACAATTACTTACACAGAACTTAACCCCCCCCTTGAAAGAGTATTCTGTCAAGTGTAACATGTAGTGTGTATGCCCTTGACATTTTAGCATGTTAACAGTATGTAAACCACTTTAGTGAAAGGAAGAAATTACATTTAGATGATGATTAAATACCAAAACGTCACAGAATCTAAATCAGAAATAAATGGCCAACTTTTACTGTTTTATAGCACAACATACCACAAAATTAGCCCTATACCGTATGCTTTCTGTCTCAATTGTTCGTCTTGGTTTGTTTTTTAAATGGAAAGTGGAAGAAACATGATGGGATGTAACAAACGTGAAATATGCCTAAAACTGATAAAACAGCTAAGATGTGACCACAGCATGAGAGACAGAGGGAAAAAAACCACTTGAGTGTTACTAGAATGACCACCGAGGCAAAAGCACAAAAACAGATCAAAAGTGGATGTTGACATCAAGCCTCGTGTGTCAAATGAGTCACTGAAAGCTCAATTCAAACATGTTTGAATGGAAAAACCGGTCATTTTCAGGAACTATTAGCTGATGAAAATCTAAACTTTAAATACAGTTACAGAGAAGGCAGCATGAGTAAGAACCATTCACATAGATTGTGTTATTATGTTTTTGATGTTGATCTGTTTTAAAATGTATTTTTTAACTTATAGTGTCCTGAATATAGCCCTTATTGAGGAAATGTTGAAAAACAGCAGGATGTGACACAATGGTCATCGATTTGTGCAGGAAGAAGAATGTACCAACAACAAATGTTGATTTCTTTCTATTCAATGATTTCTGGCACAACAAGATTTTATCTTCATTGGTCAGCTTTTTTCAATAAATATCCATTTGATTTTTTATTTCATGTAATTTATTCTTAATTATTCTTAATTTCTTTTAAAAATCAATTAACAGTCTTTACAAGTATTTAGGTATATCTCTGCAAACTCAGTGACATTGTGGTATTGATTTTTCACAATGGTGATTTCTCAAAGGGGTCATTTGACACGGCTGAAACAAATATTATGGTTAGTTTTAGATGTAATGCAATGAATATACACGATTTAAGGTACAAAAATGCTCTATTTTCCACATACCGTGCATGTTTGTATCTCCTCTTTGCCCTGCCCCTCTGAAAGGCACAGATTTTTTACAAAGCTCATCGCTCTGAAAAGCGATGTTAACCAGTGCGTAGTGATTGGTCGAATACTGCAAGCGTGTGATGGAAAAGTAACGCCTCTTACCATATTTGGAACATCAGGATCCAAAGCAATTGTTCTGACAGGTACGCCCACCTTACTTGCATTAACATTTTGGTGGTCTTAGTCAGATCATACCATGAACTGAAGTAGATTTGTGGGGGTGTGGTTACACGAGGTGTTTCAGGCAGGTTTCACTTTTAGATAGAATTCATCTTTTTTACAACACTTTCATTCTTGCAATTTTACTTGTCTAATACATGCATGGGCAACTTATAACACACCAAAGAAAAACACGTATTCACGCCATATGACCCCTTTTTAACTTTTGGAATTGTCTGTCTTTTATTATATTGTATTTCTCTTTCGCAAAGACTTACAGAGGGATCCTGACGATTTAGTTTGACACCAACTACATTGAACATCAAAAAACGTTGTTTGGGCTAAGTGGATTGGAACTTCAATCCTGCCTGAGGTTCCACAATGATCACCGATAAGTGTAATATGTAGGCTTGCTGATAGGCTGGTTCTACTAATGCAGATATTTTTGCATTTGGCAGATACTTTTATCCAAAGCGACTTACATTGCATTATCCTATCCTATATTATTTGTTTCTAAGTATGTGCAATCCCCTGGGATCGAACCCACAACTTGTCGATGTCAGCACCATGCTCTTACCTCATGCTCTTGCTGTGAAGCTCTTTACATGAACATCACAACTATTCAAAGTATTTAAAATTAATTGTAAGATTAAGAGCTGCTGAAAGATGTTAAAGGAATAGTTCAACCCAAAAATGAAAATTCTGTCATCAATCACTCACCCTCAAGTTGTTACAAATCTGTATAAATGTATTTGTTCTGTTGAACACAAAGACAGATATTTGGAAGAATGTTAGCAACTGACATTTTGGGACATCACTGACTACCATAGTTGGAATAATTAAAGTGAAAGTCAAATGTACCCTAGAACTGTTTGCTTTTCTAAATTCTTCAAAATATCTAATTTTGTGTTCAACAGAAGAAAAAAGTGATATAATAATTTATATATGTAGTCAATGATTACAAGTGATTTTGTCTATACTTAACCCAATATACTTCATACTTAATGGCCTTAAAACCGACCCGCCATTTTTTAGAGTGTAAATTTAAAAAAGAGAGAAATCGGAATAGAGCGAACAAAAGAGGGAGTGAAAGAGAGAGAGTCTGCCAATAACATTTCTCACTGATCTTTATGTGTCTTCTGAGCCGGACTCCAAACACACAAAAGCAACTCGGTTTGTTTTACAAATCAATGAAGGCCTGCAGAGCCACATAGATATTCTTTACTTCAAATGACACTAGCAGTGTGAACTGTGAATGTCATGCAGACAGAGGTCAAGACGAGCTGTAACCATTATAAGATAGACAAAGAAATTAATTTGTGTGTGTGTTAATAGTCTTTCAATGTATTCATGTATGGAGGTATATAGAAATCAGGTAATTTATTTGTTTGTCCATTTCAAATTTTCCTGCTTCTAAGTTTCAAACTTTCCCATATCCAATGCAAGATTTATTTTCCCATACCAGCAAACAATCCAACACATGCTGTTTGTGATTCCGGCCATTCTTCAAACCCGCCACCCTCACATGCGATGTGAATTAATAACATGCCATCTCAAAGGACAGGGAAGCATTACGAATCACATTGAAGGCACATCATGTTTTCAATGACCTCTGAGTATCAAAAAAGCTGCTTCTAAAACACTTGTGTCAGAGTGTTGCTCTGAGGCTAAAGAACAGAGAGTCTTGTAATTGGATCAAGCACAGGGATCAATCCCCTCTGCGTCTGATTTAAAAGAAGGAAACATAAACACAAAAGATTCTTGCAACCTGAAGCTAGCCATGCACCATATTAGTAGGAATGTAAGGTATGTGGTCTATAAATGCAACCCTTTCTCAAAGAATAAAATGGTAAATAAATGATTACTATACAGTACAATAGAGTTGCAGATCTATGGTATGTAACCTGTCCAAACTCATGCAAACTCCTGACTTACCCGTATATTCCCTTTTTAATGAAATCCTTCACTGATTCTGAACTAAGAGGTCAGTATCAATGTCTCTCTGACAAGACAAGCCGTGTGGAAAAACCAATAATGATTCTTTGAGTCTTAAAGAATAGATTCACCCTCAATCACATCATATTTGAATAAGTGAAATGAACCCTGAATGACAAAGAGAGGGGGGGAAGAATGTAATAAAATTTAATGTTATACATGTATTTTACATATACAACGTTAATAACTCATGGAAAGTTAGTTCGGGACTTCATTGTCTCTTCAATTGGTGTATCACATATTTTGCTATCCAAAATGTCAGATGGATGTTGCTGTTGTAAACCTTAGTTTCTTTAAAATGCGGCTTATTTTATTAAATAAAATATGTCACATTTCTGAGTTAAACATTATGGAACGCAGGTTTAACAGTGTAAAAATCTTTGCACATACATTCCGATATGTTCGTATGCGTTTTTTCGTATTTGGCGCTCATATGTATGGTATCTCTGGATTTTGAAATATTTCTCAAAAAGCTTGCCGCGAATGCGAAAAATGCTGAAAATCGAACCCAGTCAGAATTTTGAAATGAAAATGTTTGAAGCTCTGTAATGATTTACATGATTTAGTGAGCTTCCATCTGAGCCACAGAGTCTCTTAATGGAGATGCTGTTCACCAGAAAAACAACAGAAACAAATTAGAGACTATTAAACAGCTGCTGGGGTGTTCATACAATTTAGCTGCTAAAATCATCCAAATCTGCTATTTGTATAGAGTCTATGCATTTAAACTAAAATGAAAACAATTTAGAGTAATTTTTTTAGAGTAATTTTTGCAAATATAGTATATGTCAATATGATGTTACTATAGTGCACTTTATGTTTTTTGTAGATCTCACATATATATTGAAATCCTAATGATATGTTTGGATTTTTTGACATTTTATACAAACAATTGTGAAGTGTTAGATAAGTTCTTATAGACCCTTGGACCAGCGTTATTTAGAATGTATATCAAGTTTAAATGAACTGCATATTAATCAGTGTTGTGAAACTACCTGCTCAAAAAAGGAAAAAGAAAAACTGGGTTCACACTGACAGTGATTTGCAGGAATAAAAGTAAATGAAAATCATTAATTGTCGATGATAATTGGTAATTTCAGGAGACAGGAGTGAATTTTTGTTACGTGGCGATTAATGTAAACTGTGTTTTCGCAAACCATCAGTGACTGTAAAAAAGAAAGTAAAACTGGAAAGCAGGTTTGGCTCAGATCTTTCTTTGTGTTTTTCCTAATTTCCTTCAACTTAAGACAAAGTTCCAAATCAGATGAATGTTAAACATGAAATCCTTGAGTTTTAAGCAGCAGTCATGTGTCTGGATTCTACTGTGTCTGTTTTTTCTTACTTTTACCATAATGTGATTTGAGTGTATAAATAACATTCCCATCACTATGCTTAATTTTTCTTCAACACACACATAAACAAGCACAACTGTCATGAAACCTGAGAGATGTGTGTGAGGTAAATTCTCCTCTCTGGAGGTCTGAATCAATAGAGCTATTAGTGCTTTAAGTAAATTCTGAGAAACGCTGTAGAACATATAAACCAGCACACAAACAAATAATTTGTGATTATTTGTTCTGTGCTAATGTTGAAAAATCTATGTACAGTATATGCGCATAGTCCTGGCTGTCACTTTCATTGCCAATCAGCATTAGGGTCCGCACATAATTCTGTGGAGAGAGTTAACAGGTAAGTTAGATATAAACAGAGATCAGAGCCTGTTGATCAAATGCATGGGTCATCTGCAAGTGGTCTCTCCAACCTCCTGAGAATTGTGATATTATCCAATAAAAAATGAATGCTGGTGTAGTAGTTAATGCTTTTGGTTTGTTGAAGGCAGGACATTGCTTTGAGAACCTACTCCATTAAAAACCCAAAGCACTAACAACTACACCAGTTGGATTACTGAATGGGTCAATGTGAAGATGAAGCCCACCAAGTCTTTATTTTGCCAGTTCTAGCAGGGGTAATGTTATCTGACAGCTGAGAATTTTGCTGTCAGATACCGTTCCCCCGTGTTTATACTCCTCTAACATTTACAACGCTGACTTCCAAAACCACGGGAATTAGGTTCTCAGAGTTTCAGGCTTACTGTGTATCATTATTCTTTTAATCAAAGGAGGAGAATGTATCATGACAACTAAGATTGTTGCTCTCAGAGAAGGTTCCCCTATATTTAATGTGGAAAAAAAATTAAGGCTGGACTCAAACCAGTGACTTACTTGTAGCACGGTTCAATAAAAGAAAAGAAGGAGGCGGGAACCGGCGAACATTTAAATAAAGTTTAATCAAAAATAAACAAACAATAACACGGAAGTAAAAGACCGGTAACCACCTCACCGTCAACTGCCGGCCACACGAACATAAACACAGACTTAAAGATGTCCCGGCCTGGTCCTCTCTCGTCAGCAGTCCCGTCACTCGTCCCCTTATGCTCCCGATTTGCTCCGTGAGATATTCGGGACCGGTGTGCGCACAGTTCATTCCTACTATCACTCACGCCACCGGACCCGCCTCACGGCTCCCGTCCCGCCTTCCTCACCACACTACCCATTTCAAATCCAAAGCACTAACCACTATGCCAGTTGGCTTATTGGGTAAGCCTGTTTTAAAGTGAAACCAATGCTAAATTGAGCCAGATATAGCAGGGGGAACGTTATCTGACAGCTGTGTTATGCCGGCCATAACTTAAGGTTAGAATTGAAAAATGTTGTAGTTTTGTACATATTTATTTGATAAATTCGCCATCATAATCTTTAATCAAAAACGTTAACCTGCTTCCCCCTCTAAACGACCTCTCTTCACTTCTGGTCACGAGGAACGGCGCGAGGGCTGGGCTCCAATGACTGATAGACTTCAAACCTATATTTCAATCTGCCTCCATTTTGTTAGCAAAGCCCAACTTCCAAAGATCCAATTAGTTTTTGAAAGACGAAATCATGGCCAGTCTTACATGTTTTATTAGGATATACCTCACGACATTGAAAAAAAGAGAATTCAATTGCATCATGACTTTAAATGCAACTTTGCCATGAACAAAACGCTTTTGGTTATTTCAAAAGGCGGCGGGGTCACTCGATATGTCTCACGCTGTTTAAAATTTTCAGTTGAAATTACGTCAACACATGAAATAATACTTCACGTGTCAAGACCATTCACTGGGTCTTTTAAGACCCTCTGACATACATACAGATGCAGTGCTGACAAACAGGGACATCCTTCATCTCCTCACAGATGTTGTTTTTTTTAAGCAGCATAAAATTTGTCTTTTTCATTCACCGTAAAATATAGATTTAGTTTTCATCCCATAAATGGAAAGAGACCGTGATACTTAGAAAGATAAGACTTGAAAGTAAGATGATTGTGTATGATGAAAGTGAACAACAGCTTGAGGAAGTCATTTTCTGCCTCTTTTTATCTGCACTCTCATTTACAAGGGTTCTTCTCTTTGGACGAGGGCAACATTATCTATGCTTCTATCCCAATAAGAGGCTCAGTATCGGGGATCTATTAATTTCTCCGAAGCATTTTTAAACAGCTCTCCACTCCTTCACACAGGTGTAAGGATCCTCTCATAAAAGCCACACAATTGGCCCTTAAAAATCAAACCCTCTCAAGTAAGCCCTCTCTTTGATTGTTCAAAGCCTTCATATTAATACTGTCATGAATTTGAATAGGGATCTATGCATTTGTTCTTTTTTTTCTTTTTCTAAGGCATCAGAAATACAAATACAATAAGGAACTTTCAAAATGAATTCTGAGAAAAAACAGAGCACATTCAAAATAGAGGACTACTTAATTAATAACCATACAAACAATAGTACAGAGCGAAATACAGAGAGAAAATAAATAAATAAAACAAACAAAGATAAGAAAACAATAATTACACCACTAAATATCAGGGTCTTCTAATAGCTCAGGGATACATCACCTTAGAATTAAAGTTCTGTCTTCATTTACTCACCCTTTTGTCAAACTTTTTAACCTGTATGACTTTTAAGAAGATATTTTGAAGAATGTTGGTGACCGAACAACCGTGGTTACCCATTGACATGTGTGCAGACAACATTGAAGTGACGGGTTACCACCGTTGTTCGGTTACCAACATTCTTCAAAAAAAAAAATGTTCCACAGAAGAAAGAGTCATATACTGCACAGATTTTATGTTATGAGTCCTAGGTGTTCTAGTCTTGGTTTTGGGTCCTGGAGGGTCTGGTTTATGGCACCATCTTTTTATTGATTAAAGTGTAAACTCACAAAAAACTAAGTACACAGTAAATTGGTTAAATAACATTTTGGTGTGTTTGCAGATGAGAGTGTAGGCATCATCACTGAAAAAGATCCATCGTCATTTTTGTCGTTTCCTTCTTTGTTTGTTAATATTACTCAATACAGTTTATTATGGAAAATCTGAACCCAACCTGAAGACTGAACAGATGCTATACAGACGAAACGATGTTGTTTTAAAGGATGGAAACATGCACTGACTGAAAAGTCAACACACTGTTTCATTGTTAAATGCCGTTGTTGTAAATTTAAACCAAATGCCACTTTTAATATCTAAATATTATTTTATTCTAGTCTTCATTGAAGACAATACAATACATGAAAAAACATGGATTGGAAGAAAGACGTTAAGCCATGAAACCTTCACAAACCTCCATTTTTAGACAAGGTTTTATCTGTTCCAGACAGTTGTAGACAATTGATGTATTTTACTTTAGGGCACAAACTGTACAATATTTAAAAAACAGCGTAAAGGGTGGCTTTAAATGCCTGGTGTATATAAATGAAATCTTTGAGACTCATTTAAAGAAAATCTCCCCAGCAGCACCCCAATGGCAAACATTCTGTTTCAGTAGGTGCAAATGAGTTTTTTTTAATTAAATCAAGTGATTCATGGCCAGGGCGTTTTATCAATTTTATGGTGTGTGTTTGTACACAACCAGTCACAGATCTGATATTAGCATAATGACAGTCAGTGTTATGAAGCTGTAGATAGTAGGGAGATTGGTGGGAAGAGGCTGTTTGTTTCTGATTCATCATGTTGTGTGAACAGGTGCAATCTAACACACTAGCAGATACCAGCAATCACTTACAGGTGTCAAAAACTAATTGTTGGTCCATTGTTATAGAAATGACAAAACATTTGATTATCAAAAACAAAACCAGGTGTGGGTCTCCTGCTCACGTGTCACCACATAATTTTCCCAATTACAACGGAACATACATAAAAACACCCAACTAAAAAAAAATGTCTGTTGTACCAATGTATGAACTTTGTTGTTCTGTTGAACACAAAGACATTTTAGAAATGTTTGTAACCAAACAGATTCTTCTTCCATTTAGGCAAGGCAAGTTTATTTATAGCATATTTCATACACAAGGGCAATTCAAAGTGCTTTACATAAAATGATTGGCAAATAGAAATGAGACGTATCTTAAAAATGCTAATTATTTAAGATCACAAATATAACTTTAGATTTTAACAAACAATTAAACAGCAAAAATTTATTAAAACTGTGGGTGTAAATATAAAACGAATAAGAACAAAAGAAAAACTAATTAGAAATAGAAGATCAGTTGATGTAGACCAACACAGTGCTCAGGTTGTGAATTCACAGTTAAACAAGTTTGCTTTTAATTTGGATTTAAAAGAAGCTAAAAGTATCTGATGTCTTCTGGAAGCAGATTCCAGCTACGGGTGGCGTAATGGCTAATAGCAATGCCAAATTTACTGCTAAAGGGAAAATCATTTCTATGGGAGTCAATGGGGGATAAGTATGGTTACTGACATTTTTCGAAATATCTTCCTTTGTGTTAAGCAGAACCAAGAAATGTATACAGCTTTGGAACAAGCTGAGGGTTAGAAATATATGAAAGAATTTTAAATTTTGGGCGAACTATCCCTTTAAATCAAGGCCTAGGAGAATTACTACTACTTATTACTACTAAGAGAGCTTCCACAAATATTAACAAATATACAATTTAAGTCAATGCTGTGAATTGATTTTCTATGTTTTTTTGTATGTTAAAATAAAATAGCATATTCTTTATAAGTAGTTTGCCTTTCTGCCAAATAAGTTTTCCCATGAACACCTTTGTCCCCTCTTACAGCAGGCTTCCTTTGCTTCCTGTGACATCATAGAAAAGGTGACGTTATCAGAAATTTATCTTATTTAATTTCAGTGTTTTTATTCTAAAAAAAGGTATTTCCCTTGAAGGAGAGGATACAATTATTAACCTTTCTTCGTGAAATGATAATAAAAACAACATAGACTTTGTAATAGATCGAGGTTGTTAGACCAAATCCTGCAGCATTTTCTTGTTTATTCTGTCTTCTTCGGAGTAAATGAAGATCTGCTGCTTCCAGGTGGGAGGTGCCCTTTAAATGTCAGAAATGATGATGAAGATGGTGCATGCAATCTGAAGATTTGATCAGCTAAAAAATGCCTAATAAAGGTGAAGAATATCAACCACTGTATACAGTATAATGTATATCAATAACAAAGACACTACAAAGTTGCATCCAACTTAACACCCCAATATACCCCAAGGTTGAGGCCAGTTTGCTTTCAAACTGTTCTACGTTCTCTGCCTTGTGATCTTAAGTGGTGCACACTGTGCAGTGTAGACTCATTGAAAAATGTAACCAAGTTATACACAGTCATGGTTTATCATGGTTATTGTCCATGTACTGTATTGTGACACCCCTAGTTTGGCAAATATTAGAGCATGTACAAATACTGAAAAAGTAGACACTATTAATTATTCATACTGGTTGGAACCTTTAGACAAAAGCTGTTGTGAAAGCATTCAGACAAAGAGAGTCAAAGGGTAAAGTCGAGCTCAGTTAATGTGTCCATGAGAGATTTATTCACTCGTTCAGAGAGACTGGGCAAGAAAAATATGTTAATATATTTATATAGCCCTTTATGTTGTGACATTTAACATGCGTGAATGTGAAAACAAAAGCAATAACCAATATGTCATACAGGAGCAATAATACTAGACCAATACCTGTTAAGAGAAAGGGTTAGTGTTTTTTTTCTTCTTTTTTTCTCATTTGTCTGTCAAGTATTCACAGAAGAGATTTTGAAATGTTGTGAGAGATGTGGTTGACCGGACTGAGTTTCACAACTATATTTTTAAATATTTTTTTATTTTAAGATCTTAATTTAAATATGTCAGGATAATACCTCATTATATTTCTATGAATAAATGACTGACAGAAACCCATCCTTTATCAGCCAAACACTGTCAGTATAAGCTTGCTGACATCATCCATAGCTAATGTCTTAGTTTAAGATTACTTTCTGCTCCTGAATGCTTAAATACACTACAAGACTTTTGCGTATAGTTTTCAACCAGATTTTCAGTCTGGACTTGTTGCAGAAACTCTATTCCTGTCTGCAGATTTGATCAGTTAGTGTGTTTTTATCTAAAACTTTCAAAAAAGTCTGCAAGTGTATGATGTCTAGTATAAAAATCTGTTCCGATTTTAATTGTCTTGTAGTGTATTCCAGACATTAGTAAAGATTGCTCTCAGTAGCATTGTGAGTAGGTTTTCAGAAGAAACTCTTAATGGTAGGAAAAACTTTACTAGCCCTGTGGCAAAAATGCCTTGGGATTGTTTTATCTCCTTTTCAGGGATTCTTCTGAGTGTGAAATTGAACAGTCTCAACAATAAGCAACATTGTTAGCAGTGCATATCTGCAGTTCCTAAAGGCTGTGTGAATTATATGCTAATTTTTATTATGTTGTTTGCTGTCCTTCCAAAACACTAACTCCGAATTCGCTGTTTTTCATGAAATGGAAAAACAATGCACTTTTGAAATGATTACATGCTGTATTGTCAAAGTAGACAAGCACTTTTTAATACCGCTAAGTGCTTATATTTTTGCAAGGCCCGGTGAAAAAAATTAAGTGTGACTAATAATTATGATTTATGGCAAAAAATCACGAAAAACAGAGATACTATAGGTTTCAGGCAGACAATTGCGATGTGTTTGGTGTATTCTGTCTCTTTAGAAAGAAATGTCAGCCACAGACAGTTAAAATGAATGTAAAAATAACAACGATCCATTGTAAAAAAAAATCTACGACACACTTGCAGTCATGTAGAAATACATCAATCACAAAAGCCAGATAATTCAACCTTCCCTGATAAAAAACATCCTGTTAATTTCCTCCACGTAAAAGGGAATGAGGTATTTATGACTACAAATAACAGCTCTAAATATTTCTTATCTAATGCCAATTCATTTGAAAGCCTTGAATGAATGGCTAAAATAAATAGGTTTGTTTTCTTGTATTTACCTTTTCAATTCATAGTGCGCATGTGACATTTAATGCTTGTTACATTTGTTTCAAATAAGACAAAAAGGCACGCCAAATAACAGAGCTCCTGATGGGAAACTTCATTGTACTCTGTTAAAACCCATAAAATGACACAACGAATTAGTAAGTTCTCAGAAACTGTGTCTGGCAAATAGATTTGAATATGTGACACATTGTCAGAGCAGTTTACCTCATAGTTCTAACTGAAAGATTCTGGAATATTCCTGAAATAGGGATTTATGGAAATGTGTTATAACATGAAATATAAGCTTTGGCTTGATTTCTTCTCTACTCTTTGAAAAACAAAAAAACAAAAAAAAAATGTATGAATGAATGGTTCTGTATACTGTGTTAGGTTATATGAGACCCGTCTATTTTTTGATTGCACTTATGCTTTTGTTGTACTTATGCTGTCCCAATTGCTTCCATTGCCTACCCCACTTGTAAGTCGCTTTGGATAAAAGCGTCTGCTAATGACTAAATGTAAATGTAAATGTTGATTTACATATTGTTAAGACAAATAGGAAAGAACACATTAGTACAGGGCTGATCTTCAATTTGGACATGACAGATATAGAGGTAAAGAGATCAGAGACTATTATCCAAAGAAAAGAAATGTCTGTTCATACTCATCGATCATCATTTTTTCCTTTGTTTCCTGACAGCCTCACCCATACTGTTCTTTACTGTGGGTGAAAGGTTGTCTAGTTATGGACATACCATTTAATTACTGTATTATATAGAATTAAATGCCATGAACATTTTCACATACAATATCAGGGAGATTGATTTTCGTTGCACATGTGTCAAATGAAAACACCAGAATTGCTTCATTGTTCTAAATTACAGGAAGCTGGTTTTATTTGAGACAAATATGAATTTGCAGTTTGTCATTTCTTACAATCAAGCATTTACTGTTATTTCTGATTTTATCACAGCATCTTCACTTGTTTTAACTCTGGATATTTCAACAAAAGCTCTCAGAAGTGAGATGGCACACTTTTTCAAATGGCCAAGGTTATCGCGCATCCTCGCAGCAAAAATACACCAATCTTTGAATGGCGTTGCGTCATTGCTCAACGGTTGCGCTCAACACGCCTCCTCTTCATATAAAAGCGTGTGAACGGCTCCCCTCACAGATCTCAGTAAATTCAGCGCAGTGACTACTGGCTCACCAGAGATTTTGCGCACAGCCGCCTGTTTTGAGTTGACACGCAGCATGTAGATGCTTTCCAAAATTCTGCGAGGAAAACAGTAATTTATTATGATAAATTAAACAAATGTTATATGTTAATTTTGTGTCCTAAATGAGTAACATGGAGGTCAACGGTACACTCCCAGGACGCAACTTCATAGACTTGCGCATCTTAACAGAAAATCTTTTATTGTCGGCAAACAGGTCTCTGCGGTTTCTGGACAATGAAACGAACCGCGTCGCCGAGGATGATCTGGACGTGAACACAGACATCTATTCTAAAGTTTTGGTCACCGTCATTTATGTGCTGCTTTTCGTAGTCGGGTGTTTAGGGAATTCCATCACCCTGTACACACTTCTCACGAAGAAATCTCTTCAGAATCTCCAGAGCACGGTGCATTATCACCTGGCGAGTCTGGCCATATCTGACCTTCTCATCCTGATCCTCTGCATGCCCATTGAGTTGTACAACTTCATCTGGGTGCATCATCCGTGGGCTTTTGGAGAGGCTGTGTGTAAAGGTTACTACTTTCTGCGGGACGGGTGCTCGTATGCGACGGCGTTCAACATCGCCAGTCTGAGCGTCGAGCGCTTCATGGCCATCTGTCACCCGTTCAAAGCGAAGAGCATCATGTCGAGGAGCCGCACGAAGAAACTGATCAGCGCCATGTGGCTCGCATCTTTTCTCCTGGCCACCCCGATGCTCTTCACTATGGGACAGCGTCTGGTTGAAAACGAAGTCATATGCACCACGATCGTGTCCTCGATCACTGCCAAAACCGTTCTGCAGGTGAGTCCGTACAACATCCCTGCATTGAGCGGTATCGGTGTATCCTCATTAGAGTAGATCATGGTTGTGTCATCAAAGAAAATACACCTGTTGCATCTATCGTCACTACCAGCTCTCCTTAACAATCTCTCAATTTAAATATCATGTAAGACATTTATTTTTGATTTGATTATTTATTTGTTTTAATTTTTCATCGCCTATATAGCAAAGAATATTCTAATCCACACGTGCTCTCCCTTTAAAATCTATACATGATTTTTCCATATGTATAAAATTGGTTTAAAGTCCCAGTGAAATTAAAAATGAAAATTCTTATTTGTTCATGAAGAATTGCAGCATTTATATTAATAGCTTATCAATGTGGGTCATTTTCTTTTTAAAATTCATTTGCCCTCGTCATCAAATCTGAAAATTCACTTTCGCCCTGAAACTTTTAGTTTGTTGCCTTACGCCAGTTTCATTTCTAAATTAATGCAACCGCTGTTTTTACACATCCAATCAATTCGAAGGAAAATCCGCTTGCCACGCTCACTTATTTTCTCCTTTGAAATTCCTTTTCTCTCGGAAATGTGTCCGAATAAGGAAGAAAAAACAGTCGCAATTTATGGCTCATGGGGACTTTAAATACAAATATCATGAATAACATCTGGTTATTGTAACAAAAGCATGGTTCATTTGTGGTTACCATAGTTTCTACGGGCTGTGTGCGATTAATTGGGATTACCAGAATATCATTTTGAAATTGAGCTGGCTGCGATTAAGCAAAAGAAATGGCAAATTTTTTATGCATAGCTTATCCATGAAGCACGGCTCTCTGAGATCAGCTGGGAAAGCTGCTCGATCTAAAAGCAGTGCGAGTTTGAGTCGCTTATAACGTGCATTTAAAGAAGCAACACCCTTCAAACACGATCATTATAAATATACTTTATTATCATGAAAATAGAGGAGGCTTGAGGAACAGTGAAGAAAAAAACATGCCCATATGCATTTCTTCGAACTACGCGTGTTATGGTATTCTTCTGCAGTGTATATTTGGAGTTTCTGCACGAGAGCGCCATCTGGCTTTCGGGTGCAGCAGCATTTTACCGTACTTCACTCACAAGCTGTGCATAAAACACGTGATATATATTTCGGTTAATAGTACACAGTCCTAGTTTCTACAAATAAATATCATAGGTACTATAATCAAATCATGGTGAATTTGCATTTGAGCTGGAGTATCCTCTAGAGGTCATTTATACCCCTTTGCTTCTTTTGAATTTACAAATAAAATTTCAATGACCTCAATATTCATAAACATTTAAATGATAATCATTGTTTCAAGCACAGCTGTTTTTATTTATGCACAAAACGACATGAAAGTCAAAATACATATCAGTGATTCTAACGCATTTGTAAATAAAATTACCAACCAACATGTTTGCTCGACCTGATTTTGCCAAGTGGTTGATGTCCTCAGGACAACATATTTTGTGGACCTAAGGACAATTTTTTATATAAATAAACCCACATCAAACCCTAACCATAACTTACCCCTAAAATCAGAAGAAATTATAGGAGACAAACAATGGTCTAGAAGCACCTAATCCTGGTTGGAAGATTAAACTTAGAATAAACTGTACATTTATTTCTGAAATCTGATTGGTTGATTTAAATGGTTATCAACACATGATGTTGTCCTAAGGATATCAACCACTTGGCAAAAACAGGAATGCCCAATATATAGCAATATGGCAATATACTACCATTTTCACAAGCCCTGAAGTAAACACTGACTGGGTGAAAATGTACACATAATGCTTTGATTCCTGGAAATTGTGCCCACAGCCTGTACATTTATTTGTGTATATAACACCACTTAATCAGATTTAGTTTCTTGTAGATCTATTTACAAGAGCTCCTAACACTCAGTTTCATAAACTTTCTTTGCATAAAATGGCGTATTTAACCGTACAACTGCATACAACAGTAAATATAGAATGGATATGCACTCATCAACAGAGATGCAAGAAAAAAGATTAGCAGGATGATAAAAGAAAGGGATGCAGAGTGTTGAGAGACATCAAGGATGAGAATGTGCTTGCAAATGGTATGAGAGAACGAAGTTTTGAGGCATCTTTCTTAGAATGACAGCAATTCCATACTGGACCCTGGTTTATCACTCTTCAAACTCTGCAAATTGGCTAGCACTGAAAATCCTAAAATGTTGTCTTTAATATTCAAAAGGTTTCAAAATATGAAAATGGTGTGTTATATATTGATATAAAATATTAGACCTGAAACTCATTTGCCTTTTTGGCCACTAGTGATTTGATTCTAAGCAGAAATGACACACCGTATGACAAACATCTTCTAAAGCATGGGAACTTAAATAAATATGAGTTACAATCTGACCCATAGCAAAGCCGTAAATGAGATCTCTATTTATCTCTTTATTCAGTTAACTTTAGAAGACACATGTTGATTTCTTTTTATAGGAATTAAAAACAGAACCCATTAATCTCAGATGAGTCTCATCTGTGCTCTTCTAGAAAACTTTTCCCTGTTGTGATTATTTAATCCATACACGACATAACGCAGTAACACGAGAAATGCATGCATGACGCCCTTGATAAAGAGGCTATTTTGGACACAGCCTCGGTGCCTGTTATACTGTATTTGTGTGTTTTGTTAAAAGTTACTCATGAGTTTTTGGTATTGTACATATTATTACATCAGAATTGTTTACTTTATGTAAGCATGGAGCTATAATTAAAGGAACACTAAAGTTGTTTCAAGCTTGTATACATTTCTTTGTTCGGTTGAACACAAAGAAAGATATTAGGATGAATGTTAGCAACTGAGACTTCTGGTACTTAATTGACCACCAAAGTGGAATTTTTTTGTATCATTTTCATTAAATGGGTTGTGCTATTAAATCTTTTAGTGATATAAATGTATTGTCCATTACTGGGTTAGCCAGGAAAACACAACCAAATGGTTTGTATGAGAGGAGTGAACACATAAGGTACCCTACACAATCTGAAAAACAGATCTATTTCATTAAGAGACAGCGCTTTGACCATTGACATACATAGACAGTGCATTGAGCACTTTCCTCCATTGCTTTGATGTTAAAGGGATACTTCACCCAAAAATGAAAATTCTGTCACCATTTACTCACCCTCTTGTCATGCTATACCTGTACAAATTATCAGTGACTGCCATAATGGAAAGAATAAAATGGTAGTCAAAGGTGCCCCAGAACAATTGGTTTTCCTAAATTCTACAAAATATCATAGTTAATTCAACAGAACCAAAAACATACAATATCTTTTTTTCTACTATGGTAGTGAATGATGACCCGGAAGTGAAAATTGCTATCATTCTTTATCAGAACACAGAAATTGATACAGGTTTGAAAAAATGATGACAGTTTCCATTTTTGGGTGAACTGGCCCTTTATGTGTTCGGAATTCTATGAAGGAGTTAAATTTCTATACAGGCAACGTGTGTCTGTGACTTGTGTTTCTATTTAAAATTGACTGAACTATGTGACATTGAGTGACAGGATTGCTTTACTTTTTTCCGACTCTCTGTCCAAAGTGTAATTTTCACAGTCAGAGTGCTTCAAAGGAATGACTGGTTCACAGGTGCTTCAGATACCCAGAAGACATCAGGATAGCAGATATTGACAGCCCTACCGAGAAATGTCTGAAAGGAAAGAACCCTCAGTCAAGAGATCTGAGAGGAGGGAAAAGAGGCGAACCTTCACTTTGTACATAAAACATACAGTGTGTCTCTTCTAGAATTAAGCCAATAGATACAGTGAAAATTTATGTTAAATCATATGTCATTTGACTCTTAAAGGTAATGTGTGCAATTTTGTTTCATGTTAAAACACTCTTCTAAGCATCTATTTCTCATCCGTTCTCATATAGGAAATATGTACCTATTTACACTTTTTGCAACGCCACGAAATATGTACCATGAGTCACATATTGCAACCCGGTATCACAATTTCCAACAACAGTAACGTTAACAAGACCATAATATACTACATTGGGGTGAAATAATTTTGTCTCAAACAGACATCGTATTTTGTGTATGTTTATTATTTAGTGCGCACAATTTGGTCGTATTTGAGCACATAACCCCTAACCTAACAGTTTGTACACTCAGCAATATAAATACCTGTGTCTGAATTCTATTTCTTTGTTGCATGTTTATGTGGTTGCAAAGTGGGTAGTTTTAGGTTAAGGGGAAGAGTGGGGTAAGGTGCTCTAAAATGTTCATTAAAGTACAAATAGTAAGTATTTCTAAAATCGTTTATAGGGAAAATCATAACACTGACACCCATTGTCTAGCGGACCAATACAGTTCTTCTCTGTAGCGCCCCCAGTGGACTTTTGTGTGCACAAATCTGTAAAAATATGTAACCGATAGTACTGTTTGTGCCGCTGCAAAAAGTGTACAGAGGTACGTATTTCCTATGAAACCAGGTTGGTCCATTCAAACTTAAGTGGGTAATTCCTAAAGAGCGGGAGCACCGAGTGACGTTTGTAGACGGGTTTCCGGCTATTTAAAAAAATAAGTTTTTATATACTTAGAAACTATAGAAGGATACATAGACTATGTTTTACTGACCATTGGAATGTCTTTAGTCTAATCTCAGTTCAAGTACCATGAAATGCATCATTCTGATGTACATAGCACATACCTTCTACTACAATAGTCTATTCTTATTTTTTACTTGTACATATTTACATACACACTTAGCTTTACTCTCTTTATCTTTATTTCATGTTTATTGTATTCCATTTCGTAATTTTGCTATACCCATAGGTGCTTATTTAAATAATCTGTATCATATTGTATTCTATTGTGTTATGGTCTGTGTAATGTTGTTGCTGTTTTTCGTGAACTGGATGCTCCTGTCACCAAAACAAATTCCTTTTATGTCCAAACATACTTGGCAATAATGCTCTTTCTGATTCTGATCATTCTGTGCTGCTATTCGAAATTAACAGATGTGAATGAATATCAGAATATCCAGCCACACACCAATCCAGCATCATTTCTACATCACAGCTTTGAAGAATCAAACAAATGTGAGCAAGCCTCATAGAACTCAATGAAATGACACCTAAACTATTACAGTCGTACAGGTGTTTAAGATCATCTACTGCTGTGGCTTAATTTATCTGATTATTATCCATTTGATAAGGCTCACTTTCTCACTCTCTCTTTCTCTCTCTTTCTATCCGTCTATTTTTTTATGGTGTTCCCCAAGGTAGGCGCAGCAGCTGTAATAAGTGAGGTGGTGGATCTCAGAGGTGCACTCGTGTCAAAAATAAAAATTAACAGCACCTCTTGTGTTATTAAATCAAAACGCACTTGATGCCGAGTTCAAAGTGCTGTGCTTAAAGAAACCTTCATTATGAGTTCCGCTGCGGTGGTCTTGATATTAAACAACAGAAATAGAAAATAACGGTGGTTAATCCGTTTTTGGTTTGGAAACAAACCCTTTCTGACACTGTCATAATACAGACCTCCAGTCAAAAGTCCTTTCAAATCTGTTTTCCAGGATGTGATAAATGTTTCAACATACAGAAATGTAAATAAGTTTGTTCAAATACAGCGTATAGGATCGCCCAAATATAAAACATTGTTCAATATTGTTCACTGAAACATTGTTCAACATCTTCATTCAAAGTGAGAATAATCCACGATGGACTGGAAGACTCAGAGAACAGGATTCTCCACCAGCAGACACTTGAACAGAATTTGATTTGCCGCATGATTTGTTTGGTTATTTGCGTGTGCGTGCGCTCTGCTGTCCTATTGAACGTACCTGCTGGAAAAGCTTTGATGGAGAAATGATACAGGAATTTCATTTTTCAGGACAATGTCAGCCACTGGCTCTAATAATATACAGAGCGGATAGACATCACAAATCGATAAGGGCGATTTTTTTTAATAAAAAAATAACATTAATAAGCAGATTTAATTTGAGTTTGGCTCAAATGGCTGGACCAATCACTGGAAGCCTATTTTAAATGGCCTCCATGGTTCCCATGGAGATGGGGTCTTTGTAGGTAGTGTGTGTGGTATTCAACGGCATAACATTCCATTAGTGCTTCATTTAAAATCGCAGAGAGAGACAGTGTTTGGTTTGGTCTTCTGTTCTTTATTAATTATTCTCTTGTTATTTAGCTCAGTGTTTTGCCCAATTCCTTTGTCCGGTGTTGTTTATGTATACGGTGTTGTGCTTTTTCCGGAAACCTTTATATCTCGGATTAAAGTATATTTGTTGGATTAACCTCCTCTCCCTCCTGTTCGTCTGTACGGATCTGTATTAAACTTTTTTTAAATTGATGTTTTGTGACCGTAAATCTTTAATTATAACAATAAAATTACAGTTTCTGTACACTGTAACATCCCCCAAATGATTTTGTTTTAATTTCAGTTCCGTGTCAGATTTGCGTTTCTTTTGTTATTCCCACCTACATTCATTTGCGACACTGCTTCGCTTTAGACCATCATCAGACTAGACAATCTGACCTATCAGATCAGAGTAGACTGACAGAAAGGAGGGGATTAGACGGATGAATCTCCGAACGAATCATTTGAGAGTCAGTCAAGAAGTAAGGTAATAATAACTGCCTATTATTAAAAATTGAAAGGGTTTTTACACATTGTATGTGCATAAACTTTTTGTTGGACACTCTGTAAACAAAAGTAGGACCTTAAAAATCACAAAATATATACTCTTTAAGTAAACTAATGGATCTGAAATATTGAATTGAGTTTAACTTGATAATGTGAGGAAAGACTGAGCACTAAAGAAACCTAGAAGTTACGCCATTTACCACAACACTTGAAAGTTTGCCTCAAACAATAACAAAGTAATTTTCTGTGTCTTTGGTGTGTTATAAGTTCCCATGCATGTATTAGACACGTAAAATTGCAAAAATGAAAGTGTCAGAACAATCTAAAAGCTGACACTCACCCAGACCTGCCTGAAATGCCTTCGGTTACCAGACCCCAACAAATCTACATCAGTTCGTGGTATGATAAGACCGCCCAAATGTATACGCAAGTAAGGTGGGTGTCAGTACTTTTGCTTTGGAACCTGATGTTCCAAATATGGCATGAAGTGTTACATTTCTGTCACATACTTGCCGTTTTCGACCAATCACTACGCACTGGTTAACTGCCCAATCATAGCACAACTCGGTTTTCAGAGCGATGAGCTTTGCAAAAAATCCACGTGATTAAGAGAGGCAGGGCAAAGAGATGCAAAAATTTCCTTCCTGACATGCAGTTCTGTCTTGTCTTAACCACATAAATTAAAGACCTGTACCATTATCCACCTCTTTCTGTCCAGTGCATTTTGATGTGTTGGACGTTTCTTGCATATCTTTTTTAATGTTCATCTTACCCGAAGAAAGAGTGCTGGACACGTATACTCCAGACATCTTCCGGAAGCCAATTGAACATGACTGTGTTAACTCACAACATGTACTTCAAAATTAATGTCGAGGACATTTCAACATTCTTGGCTAAGTCTTTGTTTTTCACACGTGCAAATGTCAGAATGGATGAGATTTACTGCTTTGACCAAAATGAGTTGTGGCAATGGACCACATGGAAGGATGGTGTTTGTACTGTACATACTATTCTTTGGAAACAAACAAGTCAAACATCACTTAAAACATTTTATTCCATTTAAAAAAAAATATGAATAATAGTTTTTCAAAAGTATTTACCTTTAAAGAATCTATCTGTAAATTTGACATCTACATCGCCATCTTGAAGAAACATTGCAGATTACTTTATGCGGGTAGTTGATAAATAAACTGTACATGACTCTTAACAAACAGTCAATAACATGTTTTAAAAAAACTTATATTTATAATATAGAATAGCATGATAGAGATTTATTTTCATAGTTATCTTGCTGTCACACCATACGACATTATTTTGTCATCTATCCGTGTAACTATCTTTACGTGGGTTGATGTTCAACTGACATATCCAGTCAAATCTGAGCTTGCAAAAGCTTGCCGTCATTATTAAAAGCTTACCGATGTGGAAAGACAGATATTTTTTTATGTATTCACTTGGTAAGTGATTTGCAGCTGTAAATAAAATAAATACAAGATTTAAAAGGGCATAGGGGGTTAAAAGGGTTTAAGTATGATTATAGTTAGTAGCTATAGCGATAATTAGCTTTAAGTATAAAGAGAAAGATATGATTTTTATATGCCTTAATTTGATTTTTAAAACCTTTAATGGAAATTTTGGAAATGTGACAAGAGGAGACAGGCGCACAAAAAACTTATCAATTTTACATACGACAGTGTGTTCATAGTATGGATGCAATAAATATTAAGTAGCAATCACCCACTGGGGGTTTCAGTATATTTGAGAGCAAAATCTAGTAAAAAGTAAAGATTTTTAGCAGACACAAAATTCAAGATTGTTTTTTACCCAAAGCATTTTTGCATCATTTGGTGCTTAACATTTAAGTTGATTTCTCCAGTTTGTTCAAACGATAATGACTTACAGTTTACGATAAACTTTCAGATGGCCTTTAGGGATGCTCTATATCTCTTTGTACTATTACTTTTATACCCGGAATTAGCAGGTCTATAGTTTGAGTAAATTATAGTTGTTGAGGTTCGCAAAACGAATTGCTTGTTCAGCAAATTCAAAGCATTTACAGTCTGAAAGATCAGTGGGCGAAAAAATTACATCTTATTATTTCTTATTTCCTGGAGCATTTATTTGATTCCTTTGTTCATACTGACAGTGTACCCAGAGGTGGGTAGTGATAGCTTTTCACAACACACACATATGACACATGAGAAAACATGAGTTTTGCCTAAAATCAGTTTGTACTGTTTGTATAAGAGAGCGCACTGCAAATGTTCTAGATCATCTTAGGATATGGTCTATTATTCTAAATAAGTTGTGTGTGGTACATTGACATTGGGACTAGATGAAGTTTACAGAAATGCTTGTCACTTCTTTGTTTGTTTATTCTTTATGTGGAAGTTAAAAATGTAAGATCCATTTTACCAGCATGTTTCAAACTAACCACAAATAACAAAATCATGTGTAATAATGTAAACGTCCTGGCTCACTTTCTACCATAATCGAGATAGAATAGGACAAGCAACCAAATATAGACATACTGTATACCATGTTGTTTTAGAGAAACTTCACTTCTATGCTTCTTAGAATAATATAATACCTAGTCCCTTTTCTTCCTCTGATCTCCTCTCCTCAAGGTAAATGCTTTCCTGTCTTTTGTGGTTCCCATGGCATTAATCTCATCACTAAACGGAGTCATAGCCAGTCAGCTGCTGCGCATGTTTCGGGAGACTGCACAGGACAATCGCACCTCTATCATCGGAGGAAACGCTACTATTCTCAGTGTCACAGTGGAACCTAACCGTGCCCAATCACTGCGGCACGGAGTCATGGTGTTACGTGAGTGCATTTCTCTTTTCCCAAAGCATATGGTTTAACAGTGTTTAGTGCTTGAAGTAAGTATGAGTGCATACAATTGAGTAGTATACAAGAGTTCAACAGTCCAATAATTGAAATCAAGTTTGGTTGCATCATGACTAAAATAATATCTACATTAGGTCGACACAGTAGATTCATTCATCCCAGACAGCATCACTCACTATCTATCTAGAGCCATAGATATACCTCGGTATTTTTTTACTCTACTCAAGTAAATTTTCAAGTATCTTTACTTCATCAGTGTGTTCTTACTATGGAAGAAAATACTTAGTACATTATAAACTATGTCATACTTTTTAATCCACTACATTTCATTATTACATGTCAATTGTTAACCTTTAATTTTTTTTCTCCAAAAATGTACTAAGACAGTCCTAGATTTCTAATGTATTCATAAATTTAAATGTGAATGAAAACAAGTACAAATCTATTTATGAAATACTGTCTACCTCTGCATAAAGGAGATTGAATCAAAAAAACTGGTAAACACTTGCCCACAATTAAGTCTAACATAAATAGTCTTTCTGCAACTATATCAGTTTTAATGTAAATTCAAAACAAAAGTCTTTTAGATGTCACTACTGCAAGTCCCCTATAAATGAAGCACCAGATATCTCGAGTTTAGTAATCTTAAGTTAAGAATGCATGCGTTTGTGTGCATACACGTGTGAGTGACCATTCTGCAAATCTCCAATCAGGGACTTGATAAATGTAAAGAAGTTTAAAAAGATAACCACACTTAACCCAATAAAGTTTGTCAGAAGATGAATATGACCATTGACACAGGAATAGTCTGTGTACACTGACAATGAATGACAAACACGTTCATCCCATAAGCTGTCTTTTACATATCCTACTCAACATTGGAGATCCTTTCTTAAAATAGGTAAATAACACATATAACACATCATAATATGTTCAACGTATGCAAGTACAGCGTCCCCCCCACCCTCAGTCTTTTCTGAGAATCCATCTTCATGATGTTTTTCTCTTGTTGTTTTGTTCTTTAGAGGTCTTCAAAGGAGAGTACACTTTAAGACTGAAGATAAAAATATACTTACAGAGCTTTTTAATTTAATCCTCATTTGTGAAGCAATTTGCTTACACTGACTGGACTAATAATAAAAGGAATATTGTATCTGTTCTATTAGAGATGCAGTTGAGATATGCAGTTCACGGAAGTCTAGTTTGTTTTGCCAGTTGACTGAATTCTCCATTAAAGGGCTATACAATGCATTGAGCACATCCTACGTATTTCAGGTTAAATGTCAGGGTGCTAAAACTCTTCCAGGGTTGTATTCACCTCTAGCAAATGTGCTTCACCAGCGCTCATTTTTGGGGCAATTAACGATTAATATATATTAGTGAAATACATCATATTGTTAAAATATTATATATTATACATTTTTTTTGTCATGTTGGTAAGAAATCTATTTACATCCTGATAGCAGTCAAGTATAGTGATCAAATAATATTTTTATAATTGTAGATGATCTGTGAAAAGCGTAGAACTCAAAAAGTTCGCCCAATCAAAATGTTCTGACCGAACGCTGTGACTGGTCATGTGTATATTTTCAGCCAATGTATTTTGCATACCACTGTGCACCCTGTCCACACAGACATCATCATCAGCGCGCTCTGTCCGCTGTGTAAATGTAGGGAGAATGGCGGACAATCAGCAACAATCAAACTTTCCTATGGAACCGACAACAAGTAAATCTACAAAACGAAAGTCATTTTTTGAAAAAGCAGGGACGAAAAAACGGTTGTATCATGTAAGAGGAAAAAGTTAAATTAACATCGGTTCAGCTTTTACACATTGGAGACAGCTCCAGCAGCAAAGGGTCTGAAAGATGAAACCATGATTGCGGTCTTTCTTTGGGACAGGTATGCTCGAGAAGAATTTAATGAATTTAGTTGTAATTCGTTACATGGTTTACGAAATACATTCATGCGGATCGCATAGAGGGTGGGATTTAAATTTCTTTGCTATCAGGCTAAAATTAGCACGTTTCAAAATCAACCACCCCACCTTTAATGTAAACTTGTGTACAATAACTAATACAGAGAAATTGTCAGGTAATTGTTTGTTAACAATTTACAGATGTTAACAAACATGTCTTGTCGGGAACTGTGTTATAGATATCTGGTCAGATTCATACAAATTTGTTGTTTAAAGGCAAAGGTATTTAATTTAATTGATAAACTCGGTGTAAGATAATGTTATAAAGGGTTATCCAGCCTTAACGTTACGTGCTAGATGCTAATAGCAATAGAATCCAAGCTATGTTTTCTCATAGCGTAAACACAGAGGTGACCGGTCATAAAGTGCATTGTAGCTCTTTAAACTCACACCAGCTTTCAGAATCATTTATGTAATCCTACTGTTCATTGCAGTGTTTTACTCCAGTAACAGGCTTTTTGCATTTATGCATTTGTGTGAGTGTCTAAAAAACGTAATGTATTAATTTAGCTTCATTTGCTGTGATCATCTGGATATTTTCCCCAGCATGCAACGCAGCTTGCTTTTGTCAAAGGCTTCTTTGCTAATGTTTAAAAACATAATTTAAAATGCATATCCTTTCACACCCGTCCTATGTTGATACATCTGTCTATAGACCTGTCAGCATTGTGTGAGCTTAATGTGAGTTTGCTAAGAGTTAGCAATCTGCAACAAAAACATTTCATCTGTCAGTGTGAAGGCACTTTCTGAGAGCGATTGAGGTGATCTTAAGGTGATGTAAGAGCCAGCAAATCGCAGACTAACAGACTCAAATTATGGCAAATCTGCAGAAGACACTTTCTTTTGCCAAGCAGGTTTGGACAGGGTCAGAGATGATGGCAGGGCTTTCATCCATTCTTCCCAATTTATCTAATGTTGGCTCCACTTACTTCGACGTCAACTGAATTTGAATTTATATAGTGCGCTGTGAAAGTTCAGAAGCTGCTTTCATTCCTGAACATTCCTCCTCTTCCAGAGGAGACAGACACTTAGTGAGGGTTTATTTCAGAAAGTCTGTCATGGTTCCACTATCATGTCATGTTTTATTCCTGTCTCAAGTGGAGCCGTGGCATTGCCTGATGGTTTTATGTGGGAAAGACATAGTTCTTTCTCATGTCTCGTCTTTGGCCCCGCCCCTCTCTCTTCTCGTCATCCTTTCCCTGAGTGCTAATCCCCAGCACCTGTTGCTCGTTATGATCCTCTGTTTGTTCCCCTATAAAGAGTCCTCATGTTTCTTTGTCTCGTTGCTCGTGCATTGTATGCTGTACCTGTTCCTGTTGATCTGTGTTCTTGTACATGTTGCTATACGCTGCTGCTGTGCCAAGTTGTTGTTCCTGTTTCCACCGTGTCGTAGTAAGTGTTAGTTTAGTGTTGTTTCAAGAGTTTGTTTTCTTAGTCTAGTTGTAGTCAGTGTCCTTGTTGTTGTTAAGGTTCATATATTATTCCTGTCCTGTTTTCCCCCTCGTGGGTTTTTTTGTTTCCTGTTATTTGTATAATAAATATCAGTGTTACCATCTATACCGTCTGTGTCTGCCTGCATTTGGGTTCCCACGCCATGTCTCCACTTGAGTTTCATGACAAAGTCATTATTGAACTTCTGGGGATGGGCAAGAAGGGCTGTCACAGTTAAAAAATTTGTCCGACAATGTATTGTCTATTAAATAATTGTGATTATGGCGATTTATATAGCTTTGACAATTATAAAAATTCATACAGTTCATTTATTCAATGAAGAAAATATCTCCTTTAGAAATGTAAAAAATTCATTAAATAACTAACATTCACACTTAGTGACCATAACAGAATAGAGCACTCAAACTAAAATTACCAGGAGTCTGGAAGCACTCTTATAAAACGCAACACAAAAAAATACAAATCTGATACAACTCAAATGATGGAGAGATGTCAAACAGTATGAATTTACCAGTCAGTGTAGTTTAAGAATAGTAAATGTACTGTAGAATGCTGTAGATACTGCAGATTACCATTGCTTACAAGAATTGCAGTTATCTGAACTAATTGCTTTGAGACGATTATTTAAATATTGTGACAGCTCTATGGGCAAGTAGGCAAAAGTCTGTTGTATTTAGAAAGAGAAACAAAGAAAAAGTAGTTGCAGGGTATGTTTACACAACGATGTACTACTAAAGGCTTTGAAAGGTTTCACATAAAGACAACACTTTATGCTATAAACTTTTACAAAGAAATCTGCATTTAGATTAATTTTATATATATATATATATATATATAAACCTGTATATAAATAAACATAAAGTCAACATAATAGGAGCCCGAATGTGGACATTTATGGTATAACTTCATTCAAATTTGCTGATATGCAGTGCAAGTATAGGTTCAATAAATCAAATAAATTCCTTAGACATTTCAAATAATCCTGTGTGCTAATTCTTGTTTGAAGTCAGAAAGCAAGCAAAAGACATGGCTTCAGATTTGAGAAATAAAGAGAGGACGATCTCTTCTCATTGGCTTGCAGTGCGACCGGCTGCTCATCTGAACCCGGCGCAAGAACTAGAACAGGAAGTGTCACTCTTTTAGAGAGAAGGAAGTGAGAAAACGATTGTTGCAACTCCTGGTCCCTTTCACATGCTAATAATTGCTTTAAACAAGCACGATATCACAAATATGCTTATACAAGTGGCCATAAATTATTCAAGGTATATTAGTTTTATAATGAGTCTTTATCTTCTGTTAGTAAGACTGACCCTCAAATGAATCACGCCGGAGTGGGGGCAACATTTAATGGACTTTATATTGAATTGCAGTGTGTAATTAACATATTTACCAAATAAAATAATACAAGTAATCACGTCTTATCTGAGGCAAGAGTTTTGTTGCTTTTTAATGTGTTTATGCAACTGCAGAATTTAAAATGAAATCAACACAGAGTGGAACAAAGAGATGAAACGGACAAGCTTACTATTTGCTTTATCCAGCTCTCAATACACCCTTGATATCCAATGTGTGAGTGTGTGTGTACACGGCTCCTTTTTGTGATGTTGACAGTGTTGATTCAGTCTGTTCTGTGTTAATCTATTGCTCTAAACAGGCATAATTCACTTCCAGAGTGATTAATCACTGATCTGTATTTAGATTTCTTTATAGGAAACAGTGTAATCAGCCAGGCTTTGAGACTATTCTTATCTATAGGGACACGGCATACCCATACACAAGGCAGATATCTAGAATCCACATTTGTCTGATTAGCTTTCAAATGGAAAGCTGAATGGGGATTCAGACTCTCATTTGGAAGGTAATCGGACGAATGTTGATCCTTGATTGAATTTCAGAAAGATTCAGCCAAGGCTGTAGTGCAATCCTGCCCTTACACATTAACATTCAGAAATGTTTGTTGCTCCATTAGTGATAAGATAGAGATGTAGACAGGTAGAATGAGATGAAAACGATACTCATCAGAGCTGGATCATTTGGAGTGACAGCGAAAGAATGGTAACTGCCGTAATGCCCTTGGCATTATAGGCAGTTCGCCATCATTATTGTACTGATCCGTAATGTTACATGATGAACATTTGTTATTGTTTATACTCTCTGGAAATATTAAGGACAGAACCCATTTCGCTTACTTCAATGAGACCAAGTACATCGTAATAAATAGGGTACATTTTGAACTTTGAACAATTTAAGCTGTTTTAACTAATGCTTGTTATTTTCCTGTTTTGTATTTATATGCTTTTCTGTTGATACAGCCATGGTGAAAAATGAAGAGACCATTAATTTCAATTATTTTCCTGTTAGGCTTTCCTCATTCATCGCTTCTAATCACTCGCACCTGTAACCACTTCCCAGATTAGTTCTCTCCCCTATTTAGCTTATTACTCACACCAGTAGCCCATTTTTAATTATAGTTTCCTATTTAGTCCCTGTTGTGTCAGACCGTTGTTTAGTGCACCCTTCCGTGACTAACCACGTCTTTATTCTTGTCATAGTCATAGTCTTAGTTTTTGTATCTCTAGTCTTTTGTCTCTAGTTTAGATCTTTATTCAAGTATTCTAGTATCTCCTATACAGCTGTCTTAGTCTCTTGAAACCCTTTAGTCGTGCTCCAGTGCCTTTTGCGTTTTTTCTACTTCAACCACGCCGTTACGCTACTGAGGAAGCAAGGGTGGCATTTGTTTTCACACTCTTAACTGGCCCCGTCCGTGAGTGGGACACGGCAGTCTGGGACGCCCATGCCCCTTGCTGTCACTCGTTCACAGACTTCAGGTTGGAGATGACAAGACTTTTTGATCGCTCGTCTTGAGGGGATCAGGCAGCTTCGCAGATCTCTCGTTTGACGCAAAACAAGAGTTCATAGGGTGCAGTCCAAAAGGGTTGGGACACTGGGGAACAGTCTTAGCGTTTGGGGGCGCTCGAGAGCGGGGAGTCCTGGGAGACTTGAGAGGGGCAGAGACTTGGCTGCCGGCCGGACACAGCTAGGGGCTGAGCGGACTGCCGGCTGGGGTGCCAGCTGAGCACCGGCTGGACCAAAGGACTTGGGACCACCGTTCTCTTGCTGCACCGGGCTGTTTCACCAGCTAAGGTCATTGTTTCCCTGGCTGATACCGCAGAGGAGGCGGGCCTGGCGGGATCGCATAGCGGTCATGCTGCCTACTGGGTTCAATGGAGGTTCGATCATTTTGACATGAAATACACGGGGGAAGAACCCAATCGCAGGTAGCAGGGATGAAGCGGTTTTAACAAAAGATTTATTATACAAAAAACACAAAACAAGGTCCTACGAGGGGGTAAAACAATAATCACAGGCAAGAAGGGAACGAAGACAAACTAAACACTAGACTAACAATACACTATACATAAACTAAACCAACACTTACTAGACACGACTTGACTAGGCTTGGCTAGGCTTGGTTTGAGGGAATAACCTCAGAGAACAAGAGCATGTAGCACAAGAGTACAATGAATACACACACACACACACAATGACCGAACACAAGAAAATTAAACATGAGGTCTATTTGAAGGGGAAGAAATTAAACAGGGAGAGGTGCTGGGCATGAACGAATTAACAATCAATAACGAGGCGAAAGGGCGGGAACAGAGACAAGGACCGGAGAGAGAGTATGGCAAGCCAATAGCGCCAAAAAGCCTCCCTCCACATGAAACAAGGGATCCTGCTATGATTCTACCCGAAGACCAAGAAAGACATGACATGATGAGGCAGAATCACGACAAAAAAGCTATATTTCTCTGTCTCCAGCTTCCTTCTGTCTTTATCTTTTAATTGCTTCTTTCTTCATCCAGAGAAATAAGAATTAATTTCTTTGGATAAAAGCGTCTGCCAAAACGACTAAATGTAAGTTCAAACCTTAGGGCTAAATTTGATCATTTAAGACAAGCAGATCAAAAAGAAGGACTGTCATAGTTATTTTTATCACAGAAACCCACACAAGCGCACAGCCATTTATATCGCCTCATCTCCAATAAATGGCTGACTAGTTTGATTCAGAGGGAAATTAACTGCCTTTGGGAATTTCTCTGAACGTCTCTGAGAGTTAAACAAAACAGAAGAAAAAATGATAAGCTGTCACTGTTATCCCTGCCAGTGTGTCTCAAAGTTTTTACAGAGACATATCACAGATTATACTACATTAATAAAACATATGCTGTACATTTGGAAAAATGTCATCCGTTTATTTCAGAATTTCAGAAAAGGCACATACTGTGTACAATACCCATAGTGTGTATAACAGAAACAATTCAAGTATTGGATTATATTCTGAACATAGTCATTTTTCTCCAATGTTCAGGGAAAATAACCACTATTTTTATCAAAGCCTTAAATTTAAAAACATTCATAATTTTGTAAGTGATTACATTCAAGGGATGCTTGAATCATTTAACCAAGCAGAGGAAAACATAACCCTCTAATGTTTTTCTGGCATCTTTACACTAGCTATTTTGACTACCTAATTGCTTTGAAAATTTCTGAACAAAACAATATTGAGTCAATGTGTGATGAAGCTATAGAAAGCAAACCAATTTTAAAGCACAGACTTAATGTCTATTGCCAAAGCCTCGACCATATTATTGAGCAATGTGCCAGTAGTCAAGAGCCTCATATAGAGAGAATAACAGAGATTAGCAAAGTAATCCCAGTTTGACTCAAATCAAACCTGAAGTAATGGAAAAATAAAAAAGAGGAGTGAGATGAGATCATAGAAAAAATGGAAAGCTAGCAGAAGCGAATATGTTTCAGTGAGAAAACAAATTATGAGTCATCTGTTGTTCCCAAATGTGATTATTGCATGTGAAGGCACCTGCAGAGCTTTTGAAACCCTTTTCATTTACATATATCACTGCACACGGGTGGGAATGTAACTTACTCTTGTGTTGTCTGTTTTCTTTCACTTTATTCTCCGCAGGTGCTGTTGTCATTGCGTTTGTGGTGTGCTGGTTACCGTACCACGCAAGAAGACTGATGTACTGCTATGTTAATGAATGGACTGAGTGAGTGGCACTTTAAATATAACATTTACATTTAACATGTATGGATTTGGCGGATGCTTTTATCCAAAGCGACTTGCACTAAAAATTGTTACTAATAATGTGCAATCCATGGGATCTAACCCATGACCTTGGCATAGTTAGCGCCATGTTCTAACCACTGAGCCACAGGAAGGCTTTTATTACAAAATATCAACAGAAAAAAGGCTGGAACATTCTCTTATTTCATTCCAGTAGTGTTTAAATGATAATTCACTCAAAAAGGATCATTCTGTCGTGAATTTCACTTTAAGGCGTAACTAGCTAAAGTGCCCATGGCACAAATTAAAGTAGCATTTTGGCTTGTAAAATTAGCAAAAGTTCACTTGCTTTATATATTTTACATTGACAACCCAGAGGAATTTTTTTTCTCATTGGCTGCTTTTTCTAAGCTCAGGAGACACAGTTTTGATTCTCCTATGTTTCTTGATTAAATGTCAGCAGTTTATCAGATATTTCTCTTACACATTCCTTAGGAGAAACAACAATAGACACAAATGAGAGATGTCTAAGAGAGTGAAAACTAAGATTGTGATGAGAGAAGCTTGGGAAATCTTTTTATTGTCCAAATGTATCAACTATGTCTTCCCATGTTTCTCCTAAATTCCATTAGGAGAAATAAGAGTAGACCCAACTGAGACATGAATAATATCAGAGACTTGTTGAGATTCTTAATCATCTCTCATTGAAGTATCAATAGTGCCAACAGAAAGTCACAGAAAGAAGAAAAACAGGAGAACTTCTTATTATTGTGATTTTTATATGATGATGATGTTGATGATATTGTTTTTCATATTCATTGGACATGACCGTAGGTTAAGAGACAGGAAGGGAAGATCAAAGTACCTTTAGCTGGGAGTCGAACTTATGCCGTCTGAGGTGCTGCTGTGCTTCGATGTTGATGTGCTGCCCACAAGGCTATGTTTATGAAAGGGATTTATCTTAGTTCTACTAAGGGCTGATTATTCTCTAACATGTCTCATTTTTATATCAACTTTGTCTTCTGGTGCCAACTGCATAATTAGTTGAATAGTTCCTAAAGAATAAGTAGTGGTTGCCCTAGTAAAAAACAATTCATTTAAAATAGATTAATTTCATGCTAAGTATAGTTTAAATGTATTAACATATTTACTCTTATGATTAACTGATGTAAAAACTATAATTCATGTTATTTGGAGAACTATTTATACACTATACAAATTAGTTGATTTAATTTTGCAGACTTTAAGTACACAAATTTAGTATACCACAAATACAATTTCAGTAAGATGTAAATGGATTTGCAGTATACTTGGCATGAAATAAATGTATTTAAAAAATGATGACTTTTGCAATCAGCCCCGGATATCTTCAATTTAATTTTAGGATAATTTTAGGATTATTTAGATACATTTCTGAAAATCTAAGCTGACTCGTTTAAGTTTATCTCTAAAGCCCAGCAGCATATGCAGTGCATATTCCAAACAAGGAATTCAATCGGATTGAGTCAAACTGTATAATTACTGTCCAAGCTGCAAGAGTGACAAGATCCAATGTTAGAGTCTCTAGCTAAAGGGAAAATTCTGACTAAAGGGCAACTTTAACTCTAACATTACAAAAATGTTGGTTTTGGTTGGAGGTTTAGTGACTTTTTTTACATTTTAGGTTTATAGTTTACAGGATATTTTATACTATACTAATGGGGGAATCCCCTCATAATTTAAGTAATGCAATTCAAATAAAGTACTGTGCACTTATAATTTAAGATCTCATAAATTACGTATTTTAGGCCAATAAAATGATATCACTTAAATAGAATACGTGAGCAAACGTAGCGACGAACTTCCGCTGTCGCCAGAAGTCGGGATGTCATTATCCGGTTTGCTCTAGCACCGTACCAAATTTCAGTGTTTAAATGATGTCTTAAAGATCTGCCAAATATAAACATTAACGATGTATACCGTATCTTTGATGCCTGGTCCCCTGCTCCAACAAGGTCCCCTGCTCCAACAAGCAAGCAGGACAAAGGATTTGATTATTATTTAAAAAAACATGTTGTATTAACTCGTTAAAATTAAGTAAATTGCATGAGAGGTGCAACACTTTTTCATGCATTTTGGACACACACGGTTTTGAGTACTATAAAATGTTTTGCTTGTTTTCAACTTTGCAAATGACTCAATGTGTTTAACTACAGTATCATAAAGCTTACTGTACATCTTTCTAGTTTTCTTAAAGCAGTTGCATTACTGTAAATTTCAATAATTTAAATTAAGAATACATTTTGAAGCTACAATTGTAAAGTAGCTTTGATTTATATGTTTACATGATTAACATTCTCTCACTAGTGAATATGCAAGCATTTAAGTACATAACTAAAGTTCTCTTTGATAACATCACATTCCTCCCTTTTCAGGCTATCTTTCTCTAAGGTCAAGGAGATTCGTATTAATAACACATAGACTAGAAAAAGATGACTAAGTCATAGCCTCTAGCCAGTTCATCACACAATACAGCTCTACAAATCAATACTTAGGTTCTGGGCTGACATTGTTCAGATGTTCACAGACACAAACACCACGGCACATGAATCATGATGTGCCTGGTGCTGGCTGTAATTTCTAGGAGTTTTCCTCTATGATTTTGGGGCAGGTCGATAAATCTGAACCGCATCCTCCAAGCCTCAGTTTATCATTCATACATAGCAGCACAACGCACAGTACATGTCTGTTTGGAATGTGGAGGAATCTGATTTACAGGAATGGTGGACCGCACACTGATTTACTCTGGAGCTGGTTGGGTTTCTGTAGCATGTGCTAAAGAGTGATGAGACATTTTTATGGGCAAATTTATTACACAGATTACCTCAATGATTGTCAAGGAAAGGTGGAATTCGAACCCTTGCTCAAAATGCACTAAAAATGTTGAGGGTTCTTTGTCCAAAACTCTCTGCCACAATGCTAGAATGTTGCTTTGTGGCTCTGTATATTTTGGGGCGTTTTAGATGATGGTTTATTAATCATAAACATAGCCAACCACGCGTCTCTGTGATATTCTCATCCCTCATATTTTCACTCAAATCCTTCGATAAAATCAATCCCAAGAGATTATCTTTATCATCCATCAGATATAAAACGTAAATCCGGTTGCTTTGAAAAGTAATGGCATACCTTTTATCAACAAGCCACATGATTTATAGCAAACAAACAATGCAGGATGAGTTATGATCTCAAAAAAGGCATATCACATTTGCAATTAGTAATGTTCTTTATTATTAGTAAAGGAAACATCACTAATGCTATTGCTCATACTTTGGGCTGGCATTCTTTAATTTGTAATTTACCGATCAGACAGTTTACTGTGCATTAAAGAAAAACACGTCTATTAGAATACTCTTAATTTCAGAGCTATAAATCTTTATGTGGTTGCTTTTGGATGTGCATTGTAAAAAATTAATTATTTTGTTATTGATCCAATATGACACAGTGTTCCATATTGTTCAACTGCTAACATTGAAAGTTCTAACAATCTTGAAGACTTAGATGTCTACTATCAGAGATGAAGAGGGAAGAAAATTAGGCAGGAGACAAAGTGATGATATAATAAAATATTTATTTAGAAATAAAATCATATTGCTTTTAGATGCTATTTAAAACTCTGTCTAGAAATCCGTATATAGTTCCATTGCTCAATTTGACTCCGTCTAACCAGAAACACATATAAGAGGTGTCATTATACCAACTAAACTGTGGAAAATCACTGCTTTGCAACAGTCTTATGACGTTTTACAAGAAATTTTATCATTTAATTTATTATGAAATGTGACTGTACAGATAACACAAAATTGAAGAAACAGAAGGACCGAAAGACCACCATTAAGCTTCAATACTGCTAAAAACCTTGTATGTGTAAATGACAGGTGTTTGTGTTGTGGTCTTTGTGAACTGTGGCGGAGGATTTGCAATGTACACGTATGCGTCTATAGAAATACAGTAGATACAGGCACTGATGCACTTACTGATTCATTCAGACTTTCAGCTGTGAATCACAGTTACAGAAACAAGTGAGAAATATGTCAGACAGATTGATGATTTGTGTCGGAATACGTGCTGTTTAGTTCCTCCTCATGCAGGGCTCATCATCAATGTTGCCATAGGGAGAACATTAAAATGTTCACCCAGACAAACAATTGCAAGTGAATTACGACCCTTGTTATTCACACTTCAAGTTGAAGAGCTCTTCAGATTGAAATAAACATATCTACACCTTAAGTTCTGTGGAGATTAACTTTTTTTATGTTTGGGGTACCAGAGTCCCCTTTGATTCATGTGTTAAAATGAAATAATTATTTAAAGGGGTCATATGACACAGCTAAAACGAATAGTATGGTTTGTTTTAGATGTAAACCAATAATGTATTCATGATTTCAGTGTTACTTGCGTATACATTCGGGCAGTCTTAGTCAAATCAAACCACGAACTAATGATGATTTGTGGGGGTGTGGTTACAAGTGGCGTTTCAGGCAGGTCTGAGTGAGCATTCGCTTTAATATTTGCAATTTTACGTTTCTAACACACCAAAGACACAAAAAGACACGTATTCACAGCATTTGACATAATATTTCAATTTGTTTGGTATGTTTCTCTGACATTTGACCTGTAATGTACCATTGTTTTTATTTGCCTTTTTTAAGAAAATTATATTATATATGCATATATAATATAATATATATGCATATATTGTTGCAAAAATCATAAAATATAGAAATAAAAGGATTCAGATGGAACACAGCAGTATATAAAATTCATATGTACAGTTGACAGGGGGTTTGTTTGTACCACCTTATTAATTGTAGTTAGTCACATTAGTCTCAAAGACCCCAAACATAATTCATGTAACAGTTTTAATAGAATTTCAAGTTGTTTATAATGAGATCTCATGTGAGTGTCAACCTGATGCTTCGATGGATATTACCGTATGAGATGATGAAAGAGCTTTGGGGTCTCTTAGGCGACAGCAGAACACAAAGTTACGTTTCTTATGAGGTCAGAAAGATGATAATATTTTGATACCCCCTGCCTAATAGACTGGAAGTTAATCCATTCATCAACCAAACCAATTCTTTGAAATGGTAAAAAACATTTGAAAATGTGTAGAAGCCGAGGTGCAGAGAGATATCAAGTCAGTGTATAATCAATCACTTTAAGTGACTCATTTATCATCTGAGCTAAAATCGTCTGTTGATGCTTAATACCATTTGCCTCCTTAGCAGTTTGGATGTGTGATATTTATGTTTCTCTCTTTCTACTCCGCTGGATTCTGTAAAAAATTATCTCACTTAGTCTTCGAAGATGAATGTAAAGGCATGCACCAGATAGCATAATCATGGTCTGTTCATGGACCATCTGATGCAGATTACACACAAAATTTAGCTTCGGAAAATGGTATTTTTATCTAGCAACTTCCAAGAAAAAAATTGTCTCTTTGAGCAAACATGCAGGTGCAGCTTTGACTTTAGATTTTTGTGTCTATAAATGGCTTCTTTGCATTGGTGAGATGATCCAGTCTGCTGCGGCAGGGTTAAGTCTTCTTTACAGTTTTGTTGAATCTGGGTTACAGGGTTGAGTTGATAAAGACAGACAGGTTTACAGTGAGACTGTACATGTGTCTGACATCATAACTCTGATGTGATCAAAGATCAGAGAGAAAGAATGATGAATATGACCTTCACTTAGTGTAGTCAAAACCCAATTTTCGATTTTGAGTTTGATGTAGAGATGTTATCTAAAGAGACATATGATTGTTCATAAGATTATCTTTTATTCTAATCAATTCAAACTAATCAAATCGCTAAACAAATTCCCAGATTTACATTAAGAAAGCTAAAGATATTTTTCAAAACACAGCCTGACATAAAATAACAACGTCAATACATTTTAGTAGTATAATTTCACTGTACCGTAAAAGAAGATTTCTATTGATTGGTGGAGTTTGAAAAAGCGTAAAAGAGATCAAGTTTATGTGTATATGGTATATGAAGATCATAAACTGTTAATTTAAAAAGAACCATCAAGTTATTTGTATGTGCAAATGACGTAAAGCAGCGGTCATGAAACAAGGTTTATTGTGAACGTTTCTACAGCACAAATAGATTTTAATTGAAAATATTTCTCCTCAGTTTTTATATCCAGAGTTTTATATCCACCGTGACTCTATAACCAATTATTTAAGTTCAGAATATTTTGTCTAAATATAACAATTACTATTTATCTAAGATAGTTTTAATGCTTCTTTAATAATACAGCCACAGAAAACAAACCACTGAAATTATTCTTTTTTCAATTTTATCGTTGATAAAAAAAAGCATTCTGTAAACAACATTTCTCCATAATTCCAAATGAAAATATTGTTTTATTTGCATTTAAATCTAATTTTCTACGAAATACATTATATACATTTCAATACTTTTTATTGGTTAGATATTTGCAAAACCAAGTGATAAGGATTGTCCTTAGTAAAATAAAAAGGTTTGATTTTGTTAAACAGACACCGGACTGGAATTGGTACACAATAAATGCAAAAATGCTAAATAAAGGCAGAAAGTGAAGGGTTTTTTTTCCACAGCTTTGTAAACAAAGTATATTTTTGACATTGTATTTGCCAATCCTTGGTCTCATGAAGTTTGAAAACCCCTGATGTACTTTCTGTGCTGGTACAAATATTTGCTCTTTCTGTCCCTTAATCTATTCTGTTTGCTTTTCTCCTACAGTGCTCTGTTTGATTTCTACCACTACTTCTATATGGTCACCAACGTGCTCTTTTACGTCAGCTCTGCTATAAACCCCGTCCTCTACAACCTCGTCTCGTCTAACTACCGGCAAATTTTTTTTTCAACGCTCCGCTACTTCCTGCTGCCTTGCCGTTATAAGAAACAACAACGTGTCCTGACCCGAAACTCCATCAGCATCTGCAGCAGCCACACTTTGTCCAGCAACGTTATCAAGGAGACCATTTACTGACCGCCTATTCAGTTCCTCCATTTCATTCAGCAAACCCAAGGGGAAACCATTGAATTGAAGATTGTGTCCAGATGGACTTGTTATTACAAGAAATGTTATGTGTGTGATTATACATCACCACATTGAGCATGTGAGTATTGTGGAATAGCTACGAGAGACTGTGTTTGTGTGTGAAAGAGTGTGCTGTAGTACCACGAAACACACAAAACGAAAACTGAACAGGGTGCTCAAACACTGAAAAAATCTCCAAAGTAGAAATATTAAGATTTGCAGTAACAAATGTTACATGGTCAGGTGATTAAAGATCAGTTTGAGTGGTAGTAGTGGGAAGTTTTAATGTTTTGTCAACAACATTAGGTGGTTAAAAAAGAGTTAAGGGTTGAATAGGATGTAATGAAATAACACATCATTCCTGAACTAATCTGAAGAAGCAGACTGCGTAAAGTTGATTTATTCCTGTGAATAAACAGCTGCTGTTATGTATATAGAGTCTTTATATCCAACTGATGTAATTTACCAACTGTGAAGATGAGAGCATTGGTTTTATTACAGCCACAGCAGAGATCGCTACATTGTGAAACAAGCGATTCTAGCTTGTGACACATCACAAATTCTGTAACCATCCTGTCGCCATAGCAACAGTCTACATTCAACAAAGAAGAAAGCTTGATGGGAAGACGGGCATAATTGAATGTAAAAAAGCTTCTCTTAAACACATCCTTGCTCTCCAGTTTGCAGAAAGAGAGAGAGAGAGAGTCTTTAGAATATAATCAAATCACTTTTATTGTCACATCACCAACCGTGCCGTGGTGAGTGAAAAGCTTGGGATCGTGCCCCACACAGTGCAGAATACAATTGACATATTTAACTAATAAAATACACGTTTACAGTACACGTTTAACAGATAACATTATACTCATTGAGAATTTTTTCAAATAACAGTACTGCTATTGACAACAGTGGTGCGGATGAAGGAAGAGTGTATAACCAGCGCACATTTCATTTTCAGCTGTGTGAAGAGCACTTATCTCTGAGAAACTCAGACCAAAGGAATGCTGAATTTCACACTAAAACTTCCACTAGGGAAGTGTTTCGAGAAGGATGAGAGGGCTAGAACACAAGATTGAGGATCCGTGACAATTATTTTGGTAATGGAATTTGGTATTACAGATGGAAAGCCAAAGAAAAATGGAAAGTTCAAGATAGTTTGGACTGATTTTCTATTGCCTTTCTTGCTGAGGATGATGAAGATGAGGAATCTACCTTCTTTATGGTTAAATGTTGATAACATTGTTCCACTGTAGGTGAATAAAGTAGGACAACAAAGTAGGAAATAGGGATGGGCAAATATTCTTTTCAAAATATGAGTACATTTATTTTACAGTACGGAATATACAGTATAAATAAATAAATGGTAATATAATATAATATACACCACTGTGTGTGGAAAGAAAGAGAACGGTATAAAAGATCACCTGCTGAGTTTGTGGACCAGAGGTTATAGACACGACAGACAGTGTTAGAAAGGTTATGATGATCATTTGATGGTTCTCCAAGGAGACGGTAAGATAATTAAAAAGATTTTTCTGTTCTTAAGAAAATGTTTTGCCCAAACATCAAACATTTCTAGCATGGCAAAGGTCATTACGCATGGTAATTAAATGGTATCTCATTATGTTAATTTAATGGCTATATGGGAAATGCAAGAGAAAATGAAGACAATTATAATATATGTTTTATGTACATACTAAAAGTCATGCCTCTTCTGAACATAAGAACCATTTTAAGATTATGTAAAAAAAATTAAAGCACTTTGATACTATACGTGATATGTGCTATCACATCCATTGTGTAAATATGATGGAAAATCTTGTCAATGGTGGACGAAGAGTTAATGTAATAAAGTCTTAAATGTCAAAAAGTTCCAGAAGCAGTTTGAAGTTGACCCTTTATAGAAACTTCAATATTAATAGTTCTGGCCTATTATGGGTTTTCTTCCGTGCATGATCTGAACTAAATCCACATCTTCACTGGTTTTAAAGCAAGATGTTATGTTCTTACAGAGTCATTGCGAAATGTTATCTACAGGAGTAATACAATCAAATCAGGAATGATCATTCCTAATAGGAAGATAACAGTTTAAAATGATGTATGATTTGATTTACCTGTCATTTAATTTACAACCCTATTATAGCAAGTGACATAAAATGTTTACTTGCTTGAATCAGATACTGTAACTGAAACCTGAAACACTCTCGGAAGGGAATTTTGTTTGCACAGATTTGATATGACTAATATGTACACTGTGCATTAAGATTTACTGAAAGACTCCCCCTTTCAGTAACAGAAATGTAGCACAGCAGTTTTTGTTTGATGATTCCAGATCATCCTCTCTGACCTTTTATTGTAATGTTATTGTTGCTGCTGTCAAATCAATCATTTTCATGAATGTAAGTCATTTCTACGGGATGTGACTTGTTTTCAATCATTGGTGATCAGATTTACAATGAATATGCCCTTACAGTTCTATAGCATCCGTACATGTAGTGTCATGAATCCTCCTGAATCAATGTTGATTGAATCGGTTTCATTGAAATCCCACAGTTGGTGTTGTCTCTGTTGTGCTGTTTGTTTAAAAAATGTAATTATGAAAAGGTTGTATATGTTAACACTAAAGATGGATTTGAATAGTGCTGATGTTTGTTTGTTATTATCGAGTAAATTAATTATTAATTTTAATGGGAAATAACTCAGACTAATGAATTGATTGTTTAAAAGTGTGTCTGTTTTGTTTCACTTGCGATGTTTAATGGAAAAGCCACTGTATATAATGAGTATATGTTTTGTAATGTACAAAATAAAAATAAATAAAAAAGATTATTTTAAATTAGTCATTAACTAATAAATCTTCCCACTGTTTTGTTCTCACACACAAGAGAGGCAGTAAGGCTAAAGACATACACCAACAAACTCCTTTTAAATAAGACTAAGCTTAAACTAAAGTATTGATCAGTTGAAATTCACCTTGAATGTATTGCAAATCACATCACATACACACACTTTAATGGCTGATGAGATTGACCTTATCAGATTCTCCTCAGGTTGTGCTCTGTTCTGAGGTTGTCTGTGATGGATGTGATTCCTGAGGTTCTTGAATCCAAGAACCTTATAGCAGCATTGAGAAGAAGTCAAATATAATTGGTCTGTTCAATCTCCACTGAGAGCCTGCTCTGAAAGCTGGGGGCAACTTTATAACCTTTAATGATAACCTAAACGCCTATTCCGCTAAAGTGTTCAAATCGTGTTTACAATGACAAAAGGATTCAAGGATGTTCTGAGCCCAGTTCAATAACTGCATTGGTTTCTTCTTAATTTTAAAACTTTACATGCATGTGGAGAAAGCTGAAATCATTACAGGTTACAGTATGTCATTTGAGGATAATTTTACCTTTGAATTTATTTTTTATATACTTTTCATAAGCCCTATGTATTTATATTGCTAACCCAGGCAGTGGTCACAATATCTCAATATTTGAAACCACGATTGTTGATTATTGATACTTTACACACATAATAATATTTTAAATGTGGTTAAAAGCTCTGTTTCTATCTCTCTGCATCACTAAACTTGTACTTGTAATTCATTAGCTCAAAATAAAAATATAATTTGACCAACAGTATTTTTTTATTATTTTGCCCAAGATAAACATGAAAATCTGATATCGTTACATCCCTAGTCATGGACATTAAATCTGAAAATCTGTCAAAAAAACTTTTTATAACTGATAATCTAAACAATTTTTTCAATAAAGTCTGTGTAAAGACATTTATTTAGGAAACAAAAATGAATGAAAAATAATGAAAGTAGCAAAACAATAGAGCCAGCTTTTCTCCTTTAATTAAAAAAAATCAAATGTAATTTCAAGCCTGTATATTTTACTTCATAACTTTCCATGAGGTACAAATGGCAGATATCTGTTGTGTTGCATGTATATTTAATATACATTTGTGAATGAACAGAATAAATAAACTATAGTTAGTGTGAAAACTGTGTTCCAAAGAAGTAGATGATTATAGAGGAAGAACTCTGGACTCTGGAGATCATCACTTTCAGAGGCCTGTTTTTAAATTCCATGCATTACACCCACTCGTCCTTACACATCTCTCCCTCTTTGTGTTTTTAAGACATCTTATCATAATTTAAAGTTTACACAGGTGCATTCATGAATCATGTTTATCAATGTAATGGCCCTCCTACAACGACATACTGTAATTGCAAAAAATAACTCTGAATAGAAAGAATAACAGCACAAAGCTTCACTCTGCATAAATAGCAACTACATGTACATCTGAGGAGGCTGCTGTGATTCTTTAATCTCCCGAGTAGTTTCAGAAGAGTAAGCAGCCAATAATTCACAGCCCACAGTAATTCCCTTCTGCGTTCACGTTCAGACAGAACATTATCATCCTTTCTTTACACTTGCACTTGTGCTTAATTACTCATTCTGTAAGGCAATGAGCGTGTGACTCTTCCAGCTTCATGACGGCAAGGTGGCAATGAGCTGCTTTGTAGACGGAGGCTGAGAGATTTGCAATAACCATGCAAATTGCAAATGCTCTAATGAGTTTTCAGAAGGCAAATGTGGAAATACAAATTTTAGTTTTATGCAATGTCTGAAAACACATTAAAGGGAGACTGGGGCAGGTTGTCACAAAGAGAAGCTTTCATAAGAGGTTCTTGTCCTCCAAACAAAAATTCCAATTTTACATTTTTGCTGTAGCTGTTGAGCAACAAGTGAACACAATTAAACAACACAAATTTAAAGAAGAATTAACTATAAGAAGGTTGACTTTATGGTTTCATGAGTCCTCGACATAGAAACTTCAAACAAACATGTATTCTTTTCAAAGGTGTATGACAACATAGGCTACCTACACAAGATCAGTGTTTGTTTAATGAACCGTAGACAACCGTGGAAAAAATTTAAAGACCATTCCAAATTTTCAATTGCAATCAGCATTTCTAGATGTATTGTGGGAATTCTAGTTCAATGTCAAGTTCAAACCTCAGAATCATCCAACGGCAATGTGAAATACTGACAGCATGAAAAGACACATTAAAGTGGTGATGAAAGTCTAGGTTACAACTTAAAAAATTATATTATTTTGGAACTTTTTCTGAATAAAAATATTACTGTTTTATTGCTTAAAAGTTAATATGAAATGTTTTTGCAGTCTCATTTGAGGTCTGAAAAATGTTCACCTATTTCTCCAGTTTTCATTTTATGCAAATGTATGCTAATAGAAACAAAAAAAAAATGGTGTTAGTAGTTCACAGAATGAAACAAAAATGATAATTTTACATACACAATACCTTTTTATTTTTTATAAAGTACATTTATCTCTGAAATGGTCTCTTCATTTTTTTCTGCAGCTGTATATCTGTGCACAGGGCTGTGTTTTCCAAAAGCATCATAACCTTAAGTTGATCTTATTGTCACCAATGGAGCTAGGATCAAAGTAGGCTGACTAGGCTTTTGGGAAACGCAGCCCTGGGCAATAGCAGTGTAAATGTTTAACAGCTTTTATTTACCTCACTCTGAGCTGAAGTTCACAAAATAAACCTTGGCATTTTGGGAATGGATTAGTCAAATCAGTGTACACAGATTATCCTGAACACAAATTTGCATTGGGAAAGTAAATCCTGACCGCAGCCTCTGCCCAGCTGCCATGCATGAAACATAAAATGTAAAAGGACATGGGAAAATGTATTAAAACAACAAAAAGAAGTAAGAGATGTGATAAAAACAATCTAAAGGGACAAAAGAATGATCTTTACTGTGTCTTGTGATTGTGTATGTGTGTGCGTGTGTGCATGAATTTACACATTTTTCTCTAAGGTAGGCAGAATGCACATCAGATGCAAGGACGCAATCTGTCAGCTCAGATCGATAGATGTTCTCACCTGCATTACAATGCATCTATCAATAACAGGGTCAACTCGCATCCTTTATATTTTCCCCCACAAACTAGCAAAAAAATATTATTTTAAGCCCATCTAAGTCTCACTTGCGTGTCTTTTACAAACAAGAATAAAGCATTTACAGATCTTTTGTGCTTAATTTGTTTATTGAATTATGTGTTTAACACCGACCTCATGACAACCTACAATCTAATATTGTCTCATTTCATTCTCTCTTGATCAAGCAATGTTATGCAAATAATAAAAATTCCTATTTCCAAAGCACTGCACTATATGTTATATTAATATAGTTTGTCTTGACATCTGATACTAGAACGGTTTAGAAATCCTGACAGTCATCTGTATAGTAATGCAATAATCAGCCATGCATCAAATTACAATTGTCATCACTGATTATGTATCTGTTTCAATCCATCCAAACAACTCCATGTCTAAAATAAGGGAGATAATAACAGACCATTGGTCCATGGGCTCTCGATATCATACTTCAAATCACATCAAAATTCAGTACGTCACCCACACATTTAAAGTGAAAGTACACATTCGCACTACTCAAAATGGACGTTTTCAAATTTAGAAACACTAGATTTAGCATGAAGCGACTGAGAAGAATAACCTCAGAAAAATACATTAACCCCAACAAAAACCACACTAGATTGAGATCATTTTCTTAATGGAAGACAAATAAAATCTATTAAACCCAGAAATTCAAGACTACTGTAAAATTCTAAACGTTATATTTCCATGTGTCTGTGTAGCTTCAGAAGTTGTATGTAGGCCTAGTTATTTTATTTTACAAGATGTAAAACTGGTCCAGAAGCATTTCCGGTTTCAGCTTTTACTAAAACATTTTACATATATAACAAAATCTTAAAGATATTTATTTAGTTGAACAAGTTGTTTCAAACTGTATTAATGTCTTTTTTCTGATGAACACTTCAGCTCTGCTTTCAATACTATTCTTCTTCACAGACTGGTGAACAAACTAGAGGGCCTTGGACTTTCCAACGCCATCTCAAAGGTTGATTCTGAACTTCCTGACTGACCGGTCCCAGAAGGTTAGATTGGGCTCCCATATCTCCTCATCCCTCAGCCTGAACACTGGCTCCCCACAGGGATGTGTACTGAGTCCCCTCCTCTACACCCTTGACACTCATGATTGCACCCCCATATACTCCAGCAACACCATCATTAAATTTGCTGATGACACTACGGTGGTGGGGCTCATCTCTGGGGGAAATGAATCCTCCTATTGGAAAGCGATAAAGCGGCTCTCTGTGTGGTGCAGACACAACAACCTTGTCTTCAACATCACAAAGACCAAGAAGCTAATCGTGGACTACAGGAGAAAATACTTTATTTGAGCTATTGCTCTCGGGCAGGAGGTACAATACAATTAAGACATGAACAAATAGGTTTAAAAAATGTATGCTATGGTCATCATCGCTTTAAATGCTGTCATATAAAATGAGCTTTCAGTGTCTAACTGAATACTCCCCGTTACAACTTATCTATGATGTTCTGTTTTTGACCGAAGGTTTTGCATCCAATTTCGTTGTTATATGTACAGTGACAAATAAAAGATTCTATTCTATTCTAACACATGGAATTGTATATGCGAAAATGTAAGTAATTGACAGTTCTACTATGGGAGTCAATGACATCCCAGAAATGTCAGTTGCTAACCTTTTCTAAATATTTTTCTTCGTGTTCATCAGAACAAAGAGATTTATACAGTTTTGGAAGAACTTGAGGGTGAATTTGAAATACTTGATTTCGAGTATCTCTTTAAACAAAAAAAGGAAGTTCTTCAAGACCAGCGTTGAACCAGCGTTGTTTACATCATCCTTGAGTTGTTGTTCTAAATTTGTTCTAAACCTTTTATGGAAAATGTATGTAAAGGTTCTTTAAATTGTATGTATTCTTTTGTGTATGTGTTCCACTAAAGAAATAACTTCATATTGTTTCAGACCAACAAAATAGTGAATGATGAATGTGAAAGCCATTAAAGCAATACGGACAAAGATATTTTTTAATTGAATAGACTTGGTAATGTGTGCTCAACATGACAATGATTAACAGTGTGTATGTGATATTTGGCTCATTGCGGGGGTTTATAGTGAGGTCATATAGAAAGACCTGCCACTTTTGGGTAAATAGATACATGAATGAGCCTCTCACACTGCTTTACTCACTTGCTCTTATTATTTCCATTGTGTTCATTCGTGTGTGTGTGTTGCCTTGTTTTTATATCCTGGTGGGGATATACAAACCTGAATGCCGCCAACTCACGGGAACTCTTATCACCATGGGGACCAAAATTGAGGTCCCCATGGGCAATAAAGCTTATGAGCTTCTATGATCTTTAGGTTTAGGGCATAACATATAAACAGTATAAAATACAGCAATAAAATCATTAAGCCTAGGACTGTCCTCACGGAGATAACAAACCAGACATTTGTGTGTGTGTGTTTATACATTTATTATTTTTTCAGAAAGCATTTTCTATTCAAAACAAAGATTAGGAAAACTACAGCACAATCTTTTCATCATAACGTTCTAGTACAAGCTGTGTTTTTGTGGGCGTAGATGGAAATATGGTTATTTTTGTTTGTACAGATGTTGATTTGTTGATATGTTGATTTATGTGTGCTTAAAGAAACTGAAAAATTGCATTTAGGAAGCAATACTTTTTAGAAAAGATATTTTAAGTCTTTTCCTGGGTCAGCTTTGGGTCAACAAGAGACAAACCCAACTGATCCAACTAACCTAAAAAATGGTTTATCTTTTATCCTACAATGGGTTAAAACACCACAAGATAAGATATTTATAACCCAGCGGCTGGGTTTGTCCCTTTGTGACCCAACACTGGGTTGAGAATAAGCTAGGTTTTTAGGAGTGCATCAATCGTTGCAGGAATTGCCAACTTAAGACTGTTTTTCGGATTCAAGCACACAACAAAAATCTATACTTCTTTTTATTGGTAAACCAATCAGAATGTGTCCATCTGTAACATATTCAATCCTCAACAATACCAGACCATAATAAATAGTGTTCCAGTATTGAAAAGAGTATCATGTTGAGGTCAGTCCTCTAATTGGATCTGAAAATCCTTGTTTTACCAAATGCCCTAGTAAGCTAAAATCAATACACACAGTCTCAAATGGAAACTAATGTTGGTGTTCAGATGGGAAATAAAACTGCAGTGTGTGTGTTGAGTGGGTAAAGCAGCATCTCACAGTATTTTTTCTTTCACAATGATTTGCGTGTTATTCCAATCAAATTCAATCCCTCATCACATTACAGTCAAAATCTGCTTGCAAGAAACATGGAAAATGCTACTGATCAGAATACCAAATGTCATAATTAAATAATCCTGTCTCCACTGAGCTCTGCCCTCGGCCTAAATACCAAATCTGATTTGATGATCGGCAGGCCTGAATATTTATATGGACAATGGGATCAATTGTACATTCGGCGCAATGCGCCAGGCGATACGTATTTTTTGTTGCTAATATCAGCCTACGCATTTTGAGGCAACTGAAATGACTGTGCCACTGACCGACTGAAGCCTGGTCTAAATATGTTTTTGGTTATTTAAAGAGCGCGTTAGTAATACGCACTAATAGGCGGGTACACAGGGCACGTACATTCTGCTTATTACACACAGAGGGACACACAGCAGTACACAAACATGCCAAATACGAAAAATAATGGATAACAATGTAAACGATTAAGATTGTGTACATGAAGAGAAAAAATCTGTCTTATCCTGTAGATGGTCAACTCGAATGCTTTTATCTTGCACACATTTCCTCTCTGGAGAAGCGTCCAGTCTTTGCTCTTGGAAATTCCGCCGAGTAAATAGGGAAGCCGCCATGGCGCGATAGCAACCGACTCTTAATTGGAATGGGAGATAAGACTCGGATTGGTTTACAGCACGTTTTACCCAAAATAAACCTCTGAAGATAATAGGGACAACCCTGTTAGACCATACGCCTGGCGCTCACCGTTTTTCCCGGCCTTAAACTAGCAGAAGTGGATTCGGACATGCCCTTAGTGCACTTGCGCCCTTTGCTTTAGACCATGCACTTACATCGTTGAAATAGATCCCAATAAGTACATTTTAACTGATTTCTGAAGAGCATGTGTGCTGTGACCAGCGGTGTAAAGTATTGGAGGAAATGTAATGAGTTACTGTACTTAAGTATGTTTTCGGCTACTTTGTAGTTTAGCGAGTATTTAAGATATTTCTTAATAAGTATATGTACTCTTTACTCCGTTACAATTTTAATGACTTATGGAATTACAGATTATATTTTGCATGGCACCTAACATTTTCTGCAGCAGTTTATTTCTGCTATAGAAGAAGCAAAATTGCCATTTACAGGGCATTGAAGGTACTACATCTTGTGCATTTTGCCCATACTAACTGAAACTTGTCAACGTAACTACTTTATACAAATGCGGGTGCATTATCCTGTAGTTTTGCTTTTGTTTTTTGTGGGAAGAGAACATAAATGCGGCCAGCGATAAGGCAAAAACCAGCATGTCCAGCTCAAAAAGACTTAGACTTTTGTCATTTTACTTTACAACATTTTATTTATCCGTTTTACTGAAGAGAGGTTTTTGAAGGATATTGGTTTCCTTACGAGCCCTTGAGCCTACTGAGACTTGGGTGTTTGTAATAGACGCAGGCTTTGGTGTCGACCTTGATTTGTTGCAATTTTGAGATTGGATGCGATTGCTCTTCTCACAAATCCCCTGCTTCTTCCTTTTCACTGACATGTCTCTTAAAGGGATAGTTCACCCAAAAATAAAGATTCTGTCATCATTTACTCACCGTTTTTACACTAACCAAAATACAATGGTAGTCGAAAGTGCCCCAGAACTGTTTGATGACCTACATTCTTCACAATATCTTCTTTTGTGTTCAACAGAACAAAACAAATGATAATGTAATCTTTCCTACTATGGGAGTCAATGGGGCGCGAGATCTGTTTGGTTAAAAGCATTCTTCCAAATATCTTTCAGGATTCTCCTCATGTTTGTGGTCTCTCACCGTTTAATACTCTTAGTGTGGCCCCAGCATAAGAAAACTATGCTAAAAACTATTAAACTATTACTAAAATAAATAGTTTAAAAACTTTTGAGACTTCCCATGGGTTTTCAAACCATCAAATATTGACATCTTACCTATTTGTGAAAACCTTTGGTTTTTCAGAATGTATCTTAACGATTTTTGTGCTGTATTGACATTTTTAAGTTGCTTTAATACAGGTTGTTCTGTTGAGTGGTGAACGAACGCACTAGACTATACAAAAAAAAATGTTTACTAATCAATAATTCATTTTTATTTCAGTGTTGTTCCACTCGGTATTAAATGTAACACAATAGCAACTTACTTTGATGATCGGCTTTGTATTTCTTTGCAGTTGTCCTGAATGGACGGTACTTCAACACAAAAAGGTTTGGAGGACACACTGTTCAAAGTCTTAAAATAGAGGTATTTAAGTCCACACTGGGTTATATTTTTAAATGTTTATTTTTCTGTCAAAGTAGTCCCACACAGCTTGAGTGATCTGAAGGTCAGGGCTCCATGCTGGGCACTTATATACCAGCTCGACCATCTAGACTTCTGCTCTAAGTAGCTCCTTAGAGAACAATTCACCCAAAAATATCCAATCCTGTCATGTACTCAAATAATGCAGTTGTTCCCTTTGTGGAACACCGAAGAGGGCATTCGATCAACGGGGTTTGACAAATCCTGCACGTACAATGTGAATAGATTGCATAGAAATACAACAATCCAAACTCATAATTTTCCTCTCCTTGGATGGAGCTAAAGTCTCTTCTAAAGTATTTTCCCACTCAAAGCTGAAGAATGCATTATTAAGGCAAATGTGATGTCTGTTAAGAGTTCTCGACCAAAAGACAACAGGGCTAATCTATAAACACTCTAATGGAGTCATTATCTTGCAAAAGGAAGGTACATTTATTCTGCACTGAGGACTCTGGAACAAGGGCAACCGAGTTTTGGCTTTCTCTTCCAAAAACGTGCCTCTGTTACCCAATTCTATACAATTATAATTGTCAGCACTTGATTAAAAGCAATGTGACATATATTATATTACAATCAAGTTTATTTCTAACCATAAATTCGCTTTAGCTTTGTGTACAAACAACCAGACGTTGAATAAAAGATAAAATCAAATAATACAACTTGACTGCTACAAAGATGAACAGATGACTACTGCCTGGCCTCGCTTGCTTTAGAAGATGTTTTGCCGTCTGTTGGTTTTTGATTGGATGTTTAAATAATGTTTGCCAGATGGTATAAATTAAAGGAGTCTGTGAGGGGGATAACAAGGGTCCTTAAGGATTGAACTAGCCTTTTTAACGCATCTGAATGAAAAGACATCCTGGTGTTTGGGAGCCTGGAACCGTTGCAAAATTGTGCTGCAAACATTTGCATTCCATGTTGAAGCATCGTGTAATAAAACCATTTGTTGAATTTGGCGAGGATATGAGATGACCTGGCAGTCGTCCTCGATTTGCAGAGCAAGAAACAGCAGCTTTTTTTTTGTGAAGAAAGGGTTATGTGACCTTTAAAGTACTCTGTGATGTTAACAGACATAAATCACTGAGCATCTGAAAGAAGGTTCCTATAATCTACAGATGTCAGAGGAAGTGAGGTACAGTCAAATTTGACTGAATCTCTATAAATGTCTCCTGAGGGTGTTAGCTACTTATATAAGAACCGCTTTAAGTACATTGCTGATGTTCAATAAGCACAAGGCAGCTGTGTAAAAAAACTGGGAAAATGCAGCATTTCCATGAAGACATCTGCCAACTGCTCTGGTTTGATGTCCGTGTAATTGATCGAACGCCTTCGGAATGGCGACTAATGCAAAACACAGATTGTGAGAAACTTACTCAGCTGCCAAGAAGAAGGTTTATTACTTTTAGACGTTTTCAGAAAATAGAGAGTTTTGACACATCTATGAACATCAAATCATTTCTTATATGATTGCCCAAATGCAGGAAAACTAATGAGCGTACTATGTAGTTTTATTAGGAAAAGTGAGGTTATATGAAAATATGTAAGGAAATAAAAAGTTGGTTTACAATCTGCCATACAACCTAAAAAAAGAAGAAGTATGGCCTTAGAATGACTTATCCCAAGAGGACAAGAATTACACTCGGGTCACATAACATTGTGTAATGGAAACGCTGTCATTCCACATTATTATTCCACAAAATTTTGCTTATAGGCACAGTATTTCATTTCCGTTGCTAGAGGGCGCACAGATATGTTCAAAACAACAACGACGGCGTAGCTCGATGACGCTGTGAAGTTGAATGTCGTTTTGAATGAGAAACCATGTTCATGGATTAGATAAAGTAATAAAGTTGTATAAATATTGCGTTTGATGACATTAGTTAATCTATTATAATGAATTAGACGCATTAGACGTTATTCATAAAATCAACTTATTACTATTCAGTCAGACGATCTGAACACGATAACTGCTTGTTTAATAAATATATACATGACAATTAAGAACAAGACAATCAAACAATAAGACTAACCTTGTTGATCGATATAATAATTATAAGGTTTCTGTCAGTAAAGGAATCTAAACCGTTGCTCACCTGTCTAGCAAAACATATTCAAGCTTGACATCTCTGCTTAGTTAAATTTTTTTGTGAAGCTCTCTTTAGGAAATGCCACAACGATATTGATCCTAGTTATATCTCTCTTGTCTCAAACTCTTGGGGGGGGGGATTTGGGCCCATACGTCATCTTTGTTGACAGAACCAGCCGCAAACGTCAAAGAATAATTGTGCCCCATAACGACAGCACGAAACAAGATAGGAAACGAGAGTAATGCCAGAGACTGTGTTATTATAGGGTCTGTAATGCTTATAATTGGAGAAAGTGTAACTGTTTACATGGATCATGTGAGGCACCTCAGCCAATCATATAACAGCCTCTAGTCTCTTTCCTGCATTCTGATGAATGCCCTGATTTTTGAAGAAAGGTTGTTGGCTTTCCATCTGGTGTCTTTGGTAAACGTGGGTATGACGCTATTGACAGGCGTCTCTCAGACGCGGTCTGTGATGGTGGAGTTCCTAATGTTTTACAAATAGGTAGAAACATTTTGGATATTGTAAGTACTCAACTGAAAAAATAATATGACACTGGCCTAGTGGTTTTTGGTTAAGTTTTATGCAAATCTGTTATGGAAACCTGGATAAACTGGATTCCAACGTTATGGATATGACACTTTCAGTCAAAACCTAAAACATAAATTCTCTGATTTTATAACCGAAATGTTAAGGCATCTGTTCACTAAGGGTGTGATGAGATCTCTTGACACAACATCTCACAAGATCCGATTGGTCTATTGGCTATTGGCACCTTGGAGGATGAAATGACGATCAAAGATGCCCCTGCCACATTTAAATAGTTTGTGTGGCAACATTTGGGGTGAAAATAAGAAACTGCGAAAGAATGACAGTGAAGACAAGACAATATGTAAACATTGTGAGAAATTAATGCCATACACCTCTGCTTACACGAGCAGCATGCAGATGCACATAGAAAATAACCACAGCTCTTTATAGGAAGCTGCGAAAATGGACAGCAATTCAGTTCGCATGAAAGGGCAAACAGCCATAACAAATGCCATTGCAGCTAAACTTCCAACATCAAGTGCCAGAGCCACGCCAATAACAAGAGAGATCTGTGTTTTCATTGTCGCTGATATGAGGAATATGGAAAATCTGGGATTTTGGCGACTCAACCACACATTGGAACCAAAGTACGCCATCCCGTCACACGCACATTTTACTCAGACGGTGATCCCGACAATCTACACAGAGTGCAAGCTACAGTAAACGTTGCGCAGACTCTGAAAGAGGCAGAAACCATTGCCTTAATTACTTACGGTTGGACAACTAGGTGTACGCAGAGCTATATCACAATTACAGCCCACATGATCAACAGTAGCTTGGAAATGAAACATTTTGTACTGCAGAATCGCCCACATTTTATTTGACAAGCAGTTGACTGGAATTTTAAAAAGCCAAACCATGGCATCGCTATTGTTACAGATAATGTGTGTAATATGAATATGGCTGTGCGCGGGGCAGGAATCTAGCCAGACATCAAATGCTTCACACACACAATAAACCTGCCACCCAGGCTGGCCTCTGTGTTGCAAGTGTCGCTCTTTGCTCCGTGTTATTGACGTCTAAGCAGAAGCTGCTAGAACAGCCACCACACAAGTTAATAATGTATGTCACCACGCGATGGAATTCAACGTTGGATGAGCTGGTTCAAAAACAGCGCGTGGCTGTTTTCCAGGGAATACAGTTACTGCAAAACTAGGTATAATTAATTTCTATTGCGTTCCTTCTTATGTGTGTGTGCGTGAGAAATGCTTTCTTCCTTGAAGATTAATGTTACAAAATTAAAAGTGTGTTTGTGTGTGTTATAAGCATGGCAGCATCAGAGTGTGTTTGTGTTGAAAGGTAGAGGGGGACAACTTTGCTGCAGCAAAGCCTCGGTTAAGGACAGCGATTCTGTGGTTTAAAGCCCACAGATGAGATGGAGAGTAAAGAAGAGACATCAGCTCACTGTTCCACACATTGAGATATGGCTCTTGGAGTTGAGGGCGGAGCTGAGTCAGAAAAGACAGAACCTGCTTCCGAGAAGACCGCGCTTGAGGATCTGCTAGGGGATTCTTTCTCGAAGACAGAACGGTCCAGCAAAGGGATTTAGAGATAAATTGAACTTTACAGAAGAGAGGCATCTATCCCACTCAGTTGCTGCCCCCTGAAGGAGTGAAGAAAAAGCTGCTTCAAAGAAACCTTTGCTGTCCCCATTAGTCAAACAATTTCTTTCCATCCCTGCAACCTCTGTTTCAAGTGAGCGTGTATTTTCAACTGCAGGAGACATAGTTACTGCCCAGAGTTCACAATTGCTGCCAGAATATGTGGACATGCTAATATTAAAAAAGAACATGACCGTATCTTAGGCTGTACAGCGTAGTTCATCGTTAAGCATTTTATTGCTTTAAGAAAAAAATATGTTCTGTGTTTCTTTGCACTTTGTGTTTTAATACAGCACTACTGGTGTTAACAGTCATTATGGTTCCTGATTTTTGTGCAGGGATATTTGTGTTATTTATTTTTATTTATACTGTTTATCAATTTTGTGCAATTACTTTCCTGTGATGTTGTGGCAAACACAAAACAGCGTTATAGTCCAGACATCATAGAAAAAAATCAGTCCCTTAAGAGTTTTCTATTTTAAACTGAGAAAAATCCATGCGTTATGTACTGTATGTGACACAACATTCTTTGTATAGGATTTCTGTTAATTCAAATGTACGAACCAGAAGCAATAATACATAACAAATGTTGAAGGGATGCCTCTTCAGAAACCATTAAATAGTTATTTTCTGTTATTTTCATGTGCCTATTTATGAGAAATATAGACTGTTGTGACAATTTACTTGCCTGACTTCAAACACAAACAAAAATGCTTTAAAAGCTTTGACCCAACAAACAAATAGGGTATTTAAACTACCAAATATTTACATATGACCTTACAGGTTGACATTTGCATGGAATTGCCCAGATGTTTTGACATATTTTTAGAAGAGACAAAAATATTCACTACAAACTAAATCGGCAACAAATTCGACAGCAAAACAAGAACAGAGAGAAAACCCATTAGTAACCCAAGCCTGACTTCCAATGTCATCTCAAAAAGATATAAGAAACAGAAGCCTGTGTGTTTAACTGATAAAACAGAAAAAGGAAATGAAGATGCCACTAATGCAGGCTGGAGGAATAAGCAGACATGAGTCTCTTTCAGCCTGAGGAGGGTTTTGTTCACACCGGTGTTTTGACATTTGTAAGTAATATTTTTTACGTCAGACTTTATTTGTTTTCCTCCGTGCTGCTGAATAGCTGCTGAAATAACCCCTTTTCATTTATCTCCCACCAGAGAAGAGCAGCTATTTATTAAAGCTATAAACAGCCATCTCTGTAGAACATCAACGCCATGCGCCAATCACGCAGACAAGGATTAGAAAACACAGAAATATAAAGTCCAATGACACTGGTTGGAAGAAGAAGGAGCTAATACACTAAAGAAGGTTAAGAACAAATTGTCAACAGAAATGACTGTTTACAAACATGCCAAATGAATAAACATTGAAATAATTATAACACCATAATGTCATTCATTCAAAGGTTCTTTAAAGAACAAACTCTTTCTTTTATAAACTGAAGAATCTTTTTGCCACAAATAACCTTTTGTGAAACAGAAATGTTCTTTGGATGTTTAGGGTTCTTTGTGGAACCATTTAGACAATAAAGTTTCTTTTATGAAATCGTGGAGCACCTTTATTTCCACGAGCGTTGCTTAATAGACAGGAATTCCCATGAGATCAGGCTGGAAAAGATGTTTAATGCCACTCAATGAACTAAGGTGGGTCAGGGCGGGCATGCATAATTTAATCAGGACTTTATGATGCATTGCAGTTACACACAATTTCAACAGAGGAGCCTTAGCAAAAGAAAGGCAGCAAAACACGGTGAGCAGGATGAGATTATGTCACATGGATGTGCAAGTGTCAAATCAGGTGTAGAAATAGTAGACTGGAGGCGACAAGAGGCCATTGAGTGCCATGATTTAAAGATGAGTGTTAAAGAAAAATTCCAAGAAGTTTGACTTATCCTGCAGTGATATCATTTATTATTGAACCATTGCTGAGAAGAACACCTGGTGACACTGAGAGTATCAGTCATGATAAAGCTTGTGTTTTCCCTCATAAAGCTGCAGTGTGCCACAATTTCTGTTGCAAATACAACTGCGGTTTACATCTGAAAAATGCCACACTACCACTTTTAAAAACAAAGAAGACATAATTCTGTAAATCATAAACTGTGTAACTTGAATTAAAATACAAATGCATACGCAATGTGTAATGGCAATCTATACTTCATTTGATGCGTAAAACGATAAACGTGTTGTGTAACAGTTTACCTTTTGCTTGTCAGAATACAACAAAATCAAACGTAAGAACTTTTGACACTTATTCAAGTTTAAAAGTAAATATGGATTCAAAGAATGGTCAAAAGACTGTCTAACACCAAGCCCCTTCCTTATTCTTCTACTTATGCATACGTATTACGTATGCAATGAACATTGACCTATGAAAAGTAAGATATGCAATACAAGTATCACAAACTGTAGAAAATCAGAATATAATAATATAGAAAAATATGAAACTTTTCTTAATGTTATTTATGGCTCTAACAGTAATTGTATATGCTTAAAGCGTAACAATTATCTTATTCAAATAGTTGAATAGAGCAATCAAATACTTTCCTTTTCTTTTAACAGTCGGAAAGTCCCCAATTTATAGTTATATTTGAAGAGTTTGTTTCCAAAACTCATTTTTTATTATGTTATCATGTTTTTATTGTGTATAATTGTTTTATTTAGCTGTTTTTGTTATTATGGCTTAAATAAAAACAATCCAACTGCAGTTTGATTGATATTAATTGGAATGCACGATAAAAAACATGATTTTTTAAAAACTTTTAAAATTCTCATTTTGGAAATAAAATCCTCAGTCTTACTCTTCTTCTGCGTCTTGCACTACGCAACATTTTCTTATTAGTCTTTCACAAGCATCTGGTATGGTACTTAGAATTCTTCCCACAATCCAAGGTTCCTTGGGGCAGAATTATCTACAATGAGAACAATGTCTCCAGTTACAAGGTTTCTTTTGAATTTCTGCCACTTTTAGCGTTCCTGCTGTAGCGGCAGATTCTCCAGAAGACGTCTGCCATATACTGAATTTGTCTCCATCTTCTACGTGAATAACAGTCCTCTTTCACAAAACTCCTGGTGGTATGATTGGTTGTTTTTACATGAGCAGGAGATGGTTTAGTGTCAAGGGCTTTGAGTCGTTTAGGGTCATCAGATGCTTTAATAATCAGTCTGTCGTTGATAATGGCTTCAACTTCACAGAAATGGTGCGAAGCCCTTCATCATCCAATACTTGTTGGTTCAACACGGAGTTCAATACCCTTCGTACTGTGCAAATTTGTCTTTTCCATATTCCACCTTGTTGTGATGCTGATGGACTTAATTCTGTTTTGGACAAGAACTCCAGCTGTGATCTAAGCATTGGATAGCTTCACTTTGCTCTTTCAGCCCCAATGTAGTTCATGCCATTGTCTGATCGAATCGTAGACACCAGGCATCTTCTGCAGATAAAACGTCATATTACAATTTTGCATGAGGAGGTGCCAAGGCTGTCAACCACTTCAATATGGACTGCTCTTGTAGTTAGGCATGGAAACAATTCCTCTTCACCAAGCTGCGTCCTCATGTTATTTAGAAGGGACCAAAGAAATCCACACCTGCATATGTAAAGGGGGGACTATCTGGCAAAAGAAGATCCCTTGGTTGATCGGCCATTTTCTGTCTGCTGACTTTGGCATGTAACCTTCTACACAGTGTGCATTAAGAAATCACCTTTTCTATGACTGTTGTGGCAGCTTAAACCCAGAACTTGTTCCACAGTTGTTCAAGAATTTCATTTATTCAGCTATGGGCTGTGTTTGCATGTATATCTTTCAGAATCAAAGAGGCTATGTGCTGGCTTTTATCAAGCATTGCAGGATGTTTAGCAGTTTCTGGCATTGCAGACTGATTTAAAGGATCCCCTTTTCGTAGTATGCCATCTTGGATTACTGGGTCTAATTTGTATAGAGGACTTCTTCTTTTGACATGGTTTCTTTCTTGCAATGACTTGAACTCATAAGGAAATGCTTGTCTCTGGCTTTAGCGGATTAAACTCAATTCAGCCTTTTCAATGTATTCAACTGAAAGAGGTTTCTTTGTCAGTGTCAGTTTCAGCGTGATCATTTGAGTTTGCAAATGAGCTTGCTTTTGGTCTGGGTTATGCTCCATTCGATTTACAGTAGCTTGAATTTCCCGTCTCTTGTTTGACAGGTGCCGCACTATTTCCTTGAGCCACAACATCCAAGCAATTGCTTGCTTTAGTCTGTACCAATCTGAGTAGTACTTAATCAGTTTATCCAGAGGTTTCTACTTTTGTGTAGCATTGACACAATTAACTACAGCTAATTTCTTCAATTCAACCTTCACCTCACCTGCCCGGCCTGGATGCACTCTTGTGTTTGAGGAGGAATTCTGGACCTATTAACCAACTTTCCTTTTGTAAGAAGGTTTCCACTTTAATGCCTCTGGAGGCCATATCCACTGGGTGAATGAAGTGCCAACATACTTCCACTGTGAGGTCTCAGAAGCTTCTCTGATGAAAGAAACCATGTTATCAACATACATTTTAAACCGAAAGGCTTCATTTTCAGTTCTGTGAGGCTATCAGTCCAGAACAGTCTTCAAGTTGCAGCTGAAGTTCTTGTTTCAACGTTGTGCCCATTTTTGCAGCAATGCTTGCTGCTGTCAACTCCATTCAATGAATCATTATTTTTTTCAGTGGCGCGACTCTGGATTTACTCATTACGAATGAGCAGTGTTTTTCTACATGATCATTTATTAGTAATAGGAAGGAGACTATTCCATAGCAGTTCTTACTTGCGTCAGTGAAATGATGCTACTGAGCAGACATGGTAGGTCCAAAGTCGCCTGACTTAAAGCATACACTGGAACAATTGTTCATTCTTTTTGCCACATGAGCCATTTTTTTTTTGCTTGTGTTTCAGGAATATTCTGGACCCAGCCCAACTTGTCTTTGCACAGCTGTCTAAAAAGGAGCTCGCTAGAAGGATACAGGGTGCTACAAGACCAAGAAGATTGTATATAGATCTCACCACTGAAAGTATTCCTCTTCTTGTTGGTCTCTCTTGCACATTTTTGCCAATTCTGAATGCATCCGTTTTTGTGCCCAAGCGTATTCCAAAGGCTCTTTCGATTGGGAGACTGCTTTTAATGAAATCAAAGTCTGTTTGATTGCTTGATCCTCGGAGGCTACAGATTTCAAGCAATCGTCCATGTAAGTTTTGTAGAATAGTATTGGCCGCTTCAGCCATTTCCTCTGTTTTTCCATCTAAAGCAATCTTTCGCAATGCAAAGCATGCACAACTGGGAGACAAAGTTGCTCTGAAAAGGTTCACCATCATCCTGTACTCAGCGATGGGTTCTTGCTGAGCTTTCTTTTGAGAACAAAAGCTCTTTGCTCTGCTATGCTTTGTTGGGAAGTTTGGCAGGATCATTCATGTAGGGTAATCCAATACAGTAATGTCTGTCTTTATACTGGACTGACAACAGATTGCAAGAATTTGCTTCTTGCAACATTTATTTTTTGTCGCTGTAAGTGCACTCGGGGAAATCTGCATTGAATTGCTCAACCAACAACATCTCAATGTCAGCAACAGCAATCCTCTTTACAGTGAACCTTGAAGTTCTCTCCTGGTCTGATTCTGTGCTCACATCTGTTCGTAAAGGCCCATTAACTATCCATCCCAATGCTGATAGCATAAGGTCCGTTTCCGTCACTATTTATCACTTGCCAGGGTTCTATAGCTTTGTGCACATTGGCACCGATCAACACACCTATCTCTGCATTGAGATAAGGAAGTTTCACCTGATTCAAATAAGGTCGTTTTTCCAGATCCTTCTATTGAGGGATATTCTCGTATTTTACTGGAATCTCTTTCTGGGTGATCAGGGGAGTTCTATGTAGCGTTTACATTCTAAACCACATATTTCCAAATCTGACAGAATGTTAGTATGCACTGGTATTTCTTGTCCCATAGTACAAAGAAGACTCTTTCTGTCATTCAAGTTTGCCTCAATGCAAAAGTTTGCATATGTCGTTATTACCTTGTCACATTTCTTTTGACATACGAAGCACAGTCCTTTTGTTTTCGAAAACTCGATTTTGTCTTTGTGTGCTTGCTCCTTAAACTTGTACAGGAATTCAACGCATGGTTCTTTTGGCAGAATGTGCACACAACACAAAATGTTTTGTCAAGTTGTAGTGCCTTTTCAATTTACACTAAAGCAATTTTAAGTTCATCACCATAATGATGTTGTAGTAATCATTTCAGAATACTCAAAATGCACAACATGCGATAATCCCCTCTCCAAAACATCATAAGATAGAGACTGTGTCTGTCCCCCGGAAAAACTTAATGAACAAAATACAGAAAATCAACTGTTACGACTCAGATTGCTAAATATTAGATCTCTCTCTAATAAAGCACTTTTTGTTAACGATATGAGAACAGCTCATAAAATAGACATGCTCTGTTTGACAGAAACATGGTTAAAACCAAATTATTATATTACTTTAAATGAGTCTGTCCCCCAAGATTATTATAGACATGAGCCTCGTCAAAAAGGCAGAGGGGGAGGTGTTGCTGCACGTAACCATAACTCTTTTAGCATTTCCCTGAAGTCTAATTTTAAATACAATTCTTTTGAAGTCATGGTACTTCATGCAAGAACACCTAATAAAGCATTGCGTTAACTTTAAAATCTTGGTTATTATCTGTAAAGCCCTACACGGTTTAGTTCCTCAGTACCTGAGTGAGCTTCTCATGTAGTACATTCATTCACGCAAACTACGCTCTCAGTCTTCACTACAAAATTTCAACTGCTATTAGATTATAACGATAATCTTAAATCTATAATCTACTTTATTACAAAATGTTTTTTGCTTTTATTTAGCCTAGTTGTGCTAGCACTGTTGAGCTTGTGCAGGAGCTGCACAAAATTGTAAAAAGGGCTATTTAAATAAAGTTGAGTTGAGTAATCTCATTGCCCCTATATATCCTCTTTCTGCACTCATATGTCAACAACTCTTTATTAGGTCTTGTGGTTCATCGCTGGTACATGCATATAGAACAGCTTGTCCTTGGCAATCTCAGTTTTACTGTCCATGGCTTTTATCAAAGGCACGCATGGACGATCTGAAGTTAAGAGGGTCACCAAAAAAAATATTGAGTGAACAAAGAGAGATTTTGTTGCTTTACCAGCATTTGTGTGATCCCATTTTGCCTTTTAATTTTTTGAAACAAATTGTCACGTAAAACCCCTTAACTTGTAGTGTAACAGTTTACTTTTTACTTGTCAGGATAGAAACAAAATCAAAATCAAACTTATGAACTATTAACACTTAGTCAAGTTTCAAAGTATGATTTCAAAGATGGTCAAAAGACTGTCCAACACCAAGCCCCTTCCTTCTTCTGCTGTTTTACGTAGGCAATCAACATTGACCTATGAAAAGTCAGAAATGCAATACAAGTATCATAAACTGTAAAAATTTAATAATATAGAAAAATATGAAACATTTCTTGATGTTAGTTATGGGTCTAACACAATGGATATTTTGGCCTGGTTCACCGCAGATCTTATTACTGTCACACATATACAGAATGTTTAAATTCTCATCTTGCTTCAGGGTCAACAGAGGGTCGGATTCAATGAACGAAAATACAGCCGACCTCCTGTTGCTCCATACACCTCGGAGACAAATACCAATAACCGACTACAGCAGCGTTCATATCACGACGCAATCGAGACCCAAAGCCTCCCAACCTCGGTTTGTTATCTCCTTCCTCCATTCGCTTCCATAATACCCTAGACCACGAAAGTACACGCATATACACGTATTGCCGAAGACGCATGTTTATAATGGTACTGCGGCTCCAGGGTCTCAATGGACCCTTCGAAAGCGTCAGTGCAGAAACCTGGGGAGGGAATTACAGAAGAAAGCAAAGAGTGGTACTTCATGCTTGCTGTGTCTAATCCCCCCACTGTGACAAGAGCCACATAAACGCCACATCTGATCAAAGTGCATCCGCAGATCAAGCTAAATTAATACATATCGCAAATTACCCGGTGAAATTAGAGATTTGAAGATAGGCCCTTTCACTGCCACTGGAAACAAAGAGGATCAACAGGAAAATCACAGGGCTCTTTCTAAGCATAAGTCTATTCTGGGTTGTCAGCATTTAGAGGCAGTGGGCAGGAACGGTCTAGGTTGGATTTATGGTTGACATGAAACCATATTTATAAATTTGAAAACATGAAAAGACACTTCTTTACCTGAGTCCTGTGGCATCTTTATGAGTGAAAGAAGGACTGTTGACATGATGTAGTTACAGTATATTACACCGTATGGGCTGTGAAAATACTTGGGAAATAATGGTTGCAGACACAAAATGAATGCATTTCACATAAAAGTATTGTATAAACAGGGTTATAAAAAATACTCTATACTGGATCACAAACACCGAAAACAATCTATCCTTAATATTTCAGTAACACTGAACATAAGCAAATGCATTAGGTCAAATGTGTAATTTTTTGGAGGATCTATTGACATAAACGCAATAAAATATATATATGGCAAAGTATGTCTTCCGAGGTGTATAAAGACCTTACATAATGAAGCGTTACCTTAGAATGAGCTATTTCTATCTACACACACCACCGTCCCCCTTACATGGAATTCGCCATGTTGTTTCTACAGTAACCCTAAACAGACAAATTGCTTTAGCGCGTAAATACGTTATAACGTGATGAGATCCAAGTCCTGTGTCAGCTGCCGTAGTGCGTCTAAAGGGAGGGGGAAAGAGAGACGTTTGTTTTATTTAATCAGACAGGGTATTTTGTGTACGTTTATAACTAGTGTGCACACTTTAGATGTATTTTAGCACATAACCTGACCACACCCCCTAAGCCTACACCCAACAGTTTCTATATTATATATAATATAAAACAGAACACATAACAGGCATGGCCACAAATGCTATATCTTCAAAAAGTGCAATTATTCCAAGCGTTCCAAGGCCGAAGAACAGTACAATTTCAAAAAATTCCCTGGAACGTCAGCTTAGATTGTGAAATGACATTGGCTCTCGTGTGTCTCATGACTGGATGCGTCATTACGTTCACTTACGTTATAAAATGGCATTGGCTGTCTTGCTCCGATTGAGTAACACGCTAAACTTGAGTTTACATATCTGAATGAGATGACACTGCTTGCGTTCCTGGAGCGTTGTCGTTGGTGATTAAAACTTACAGTGCTCAATCAACGATATTGTACAGCTTTAGAAGACTCGGAATGCAATGCTGTACTGAAAGTACCTATAATTTGGTATTATCAATTTTAGTTTTTTATTGGAGTTTTAAAATTGCAATGTAGTTTAGTTATTTGACATAATTATATATTTGTTTTACAAGGAAATGTGCAGCATTTAAAAAATAATCAAAGGGCACTTGTTCATTTCATATTTCTCACGACTCATTTTGAAAAAAATCATGAAAAATCAGACCGTGAGATACCATGAAATCAAATTACATCGTGAGCTAGGTGAATCATTACATCCCCAAGGTTAGTTAATGCCCAAACAATTGTCATCTTTGTCTATTGTATTTTACCTCATGCTTATGTAGCTTAAAAAACGTTGATTTTGATAAAAATCTTTTAGTAAATACTAAAAATAAACATGAACTATTATTAATAAATGGTGTTGGGATATTGCATATTGTTAGTTAAATTTGGACATCCAGGGTTAAGAAGGACAGCGACTATTTGTTGAAATACAAATCCTTGCTGTCCTTCTTAGCCCTGAATGTCCCAATTCGCTGTTTTTCAGAAAATGGAAAAAACAGAACTTTTAAATGATAAAATACTTTGGTTTCAAAGTTGGCAAGCACTTTTTATTACTTTTATTCCTTGGATATTTGCAAAACCAGGTGACAAACATATAGGGTGACTAATAATAATGATTCATGGGAAAACATAAAAATCACGAAATATGGAGATACTGTGCAATGCTTCATAAGGACAGCAGTGAAATACAACATTATTGGAGTTAGTATTTTGGATAATCTTTATTTAAAAAATACTCTAAAATGCTGAACAGGGCAGGTCAAAGTGACCCCAAAATCGCTCAATGTAAATGCACAGCAAGCCTTCGAGGAATAAAATAGCGTTTTTAGGAAAGGCCTCATGAGTTTGACTCATGGTAATGACCTCAGCGTATTTCATGGGGAGATGAGTCATCAGTACATCTGCATTCTATCGGTCTCACACTGTCAAACATGCTAACTGCATTGTTTGCTAAAGCTTTCAGAGAGCTAGGTTATGGTTTGAGAGAGAATGATAAACAGAATCCTTTGAGAGAGTAAAGAATTGGAAGAGCTGAAACTGGATTTTAATAGCAGTTTCTCTAATTCAGCCCCTCATAAGGTGATTGATTTTAATGAGAAGCCAAAAGAGATGAAGGTTTACCAGGTTAGCAGGTTGGAATATAGTCCCTGCTGGAAAAAAAGGATGTTTCTGATTGAAGGCCATTGAAGTCTTTTTTTTCATTTTGATGTACTTGAGGGTTCATAAAACCAAGATAAAAGATACAAATGTCACATTCTGTTATCACTGCTTAATTTATCTCTCAATCAAAAGATTTTACACATATGCTAATCTCTATGTTGAAAACAATCAGTTATTATTATTATTTTATTAAAAACAATTTCTTGTTGTCCGTTTAGGATCTATTTAGTTCATTTTAATAGCGTCCTAAAAACCCTTTAATATTGAAATATCAAAATAATACTTCATGGCTATTCTATTGCTTTTTATTCTACTCATTTTAGACAAAATGTTAGTACAACATTTCAACTCACCTTCATGACAAAAAGATGTTATGGGGCTCAGAAAAAAATTTGTTTCTTATTTCCTTGAGTATAGTTTTTACAGTTTGTTTTGCCCAAACAGTAACAATTTATCACACTAGAAACTATTGAGGCTTTTGAAAAGTTCATGTCTGATTTGTTTTATATGACAGGGTAAAGTCTTTATAATGTCTGCATAATAAATCAAATGAATGAAGCATTTCATATATTTTATTTAAAACAAAAAAAAAATGAAGAATAATGCTTGTGTGACATGGCTCACACACAGTAGATCATTTCATTTTGACATCAGAAGGTTCGATGGCTCATCAATAAGTATATAAAACCATGTCCAGACTAATGCATAATTAGTATCTTTCAATTTATTATAACCTACTTCTGCCTCTTTATTGACATTGAGCTGTAAACATGTCTCATGACTTTCCAATGTGAAATTAGTTTAATAAACACTCAATTCCTCCCCACAACCCCACTTTCACCTAAATAATCAAATGTCGAGTCTCAGTGACCCTTTACTTCAGGTAACACAACCTATGAGCAGCATGACAATTTTGTTAAGTCGCAATGAGACGTATGAATTGCACTTTACATTTCAGAATAAAAGCTTCTTTGAACAAATCCCGCTGGTCTACAGTACACTCACGGGAGGAATTCACAAAAAATGAAATCACGCATGCTGGCTATGGCATTTATTTGCACATGCTGTCTGTGTTGTTTTAGCAATGTTATTTCACAAAAGTAAATGTAAAAAATGTGCACAAAAAAAAGAAAAAGTTATGACCCAAAAACTGACATTGGTCTATACCCACATGATTGTACAGCCTTTGATCCTTTATGAATGAAAGACGGCTTCACTGAGCAAGAGAAAATAAAAACTAAAAACAATAAATTGAACTAAGTTTACAATAGTTAAAAAGTCTGCCAAAAATTAGCGATCTGTCATGATTTACTCAGCCTCATGTCATTCTAAACCTGTATGACTTCATAAAGCATAAGAAGATATTTTGAAGAATGTTGGTAACCAAACAACAATGGCCCCTATTGACTGTCAAAAAATTGAAAGTCAAATTGAAGTCAAAAACAGGTTTTTATCCTTATAATTGCAGCCAAGACAATTTTTTATGAAAAATAGTTATGATAAAAAAAATTATGATATGTAATTTAGGCATGTTTTTGTCTAAAAAATTGCAGTTTGTTTAATAGTAGATGGCATCTGGTTAAACTGGATTATGGGTGACATGACTTTAAGATGCATTGAAATTGCAGGCGCCACTCAGTTTTAACACACCTGCTTGCTAACTGAATGTGCGTCACCACCTGGCTGATTCTGTAGTATTTTTATAATTATTTGTATCTTTGTGAACCAACTATAACACAATTCCCTCTATCTATTCTTGGAACAATTTTGCAGTTCGGAACGCAACCACTTCACAGTGGTCAGTTCCTCAAAACATCATGGACCATGAGCCACAGGTGGAAACACATTAGTCATATACTGTTTTAAGAATCCAGCTGTTACACATGAGAAGAAAAATTGACCTTGGCAACTGCAATGGATTCAGCAGTCAGGTGCTTTACCAAACAGGATGGATTTACACTTTCTCACCTGTGAAGGTCATTTTCCCTTAGGATAACCACAGAAATGCACTGTGCATCACAGTGAGACCTTCAGAATGGAAATCATTTTTGTCTTCATATTTACATTAATATCATTATTAAGCCAGAGAGCTTGAAGGGAAACTTATTAGAAACTGCTTGCAGCAGTGGTATATTTTTAATCTTATTTACAGTGCTGTTGGGTCGGTCATTGAATTTTCCAAAAGGTTGCTTTAAATAAAAATAAATTCCTAAATGTCATTGGTGAGATAAGGTTTAAAAGAACACACATTTAACATATTGCATATTATGCTTACTATAACAACTGTTATATTGACACTTGAAGATATAAAGAGCAAAGTTAAGCCCACAATAATCTAAAACACCACCAAAAGAAATAAAATCAAAAAAAGCTCCATAAAAGAACATAAGTGTGATAAGAATCACATCACAAAATTATTTCAATTATAAAACTTCAGAAGGCCCCCAGATATGCCTTTATTTCTTTCCCTGGCAGCTGATAATAAAACAAGGACTTTAAGATTTGTATTTCTTTTTCTCTGCTTATAAAGGCTCGGTTCAAAACAGAGCCAAGAGACAACTTTGGAAATGAAAAGAAACAGGGCTTGAACAATTGACATCAAAAGAAAACGTGAGGTAGAAATAAATGTGAAATGGAGATAAGAGAGGGATGTCATTATTATGCCTCTATATGGTTATTATGGATTTCTTTGTCACTACAAAATGCATTTTCATTAAAACACACCCTTCGCTCTCTTGTCTTGTGTCTGAGAGAGTTAACATTGAGTAACTCTTGAGCTCCTGCTCTTTCATTTTAATTCAAGTCTCAATCCTTCTAATTCCTGAAGCTTTTCATAGCCCGACCTGGCAAGACAATGATGGACGATATCAGACAGTCACAATTAACCAGAGAGACGGAGAGAAATCCTCTGTCAATGCAGGTGATCAAAGAGGATATTCTTACTATCTCCTGTCGGCTCTGGAGCTGAAAGTGTGAAGAACAATGTCACTGGCTCTCCAACATTCCTTCCCTATCTGACCTGAAACACTGAAGTTTTGCTTGTGAGTCGTTGCCTAACTATACATTACAGCTATGTTCCTTTCGTAAGACCACTTTTACTGCTTTTCCGACGGTGACTCTGCGGGAATGCTTTTCAGCCCGTAACTCAAGGATGCAGGTTATATTTTCAGCTCATTTTTATTTGTGCAAAATAGACTGGTTTCTTTGTGTTTCCCTCTGCATTCATGAGGCGACCTTGTACAAACTTTTGAAAAAAGAAGTTGGAACACCTATAGATGTAACTGATGTAACTCTATAAATCAGACTTCATCCTGCTATTCTATTATCTAGATTCATTTCCAGTATAGCAAAATAGTTTTATAACAATGTGGACCTAACCCCATAGCATATACAACACAAACAGCAAAGGCAAATACGCTAAAAAGAGCATTTGTCTCAGAAGCTCAAAATAGTATGTCTTCCATCATTCAACGGATATTGGAAGCTGTCCACCGCTTTATGAATTGAATGTCCTTGATTCCTAAGGTCAAATCATCCAAATGTCCATTCATTTTTGTGCCAACCGTCCAATATAGGCTCCCTGTGCAATGTTCTCTTGAGAACGTCTTGAGCACATTTGTTATTTTTTCAAACACTGAATGAAATGCCTAGGGGTGTCTACAGAGTGAAAATCATTTGGAAAGTTTTGAAAGCAGCAACTTGACCATGTCTTGTGTTTGGTGAAACAGCTAACCGTATTTGCTGCAAGTTGGACATGTTTATCTTGAACGTCAATCCATCATTTTGTTTAAAAGCTAGATTGACTTGTTTTCTGAGTGTACATATTTTTTTTATTATGCCCCTCATTAAACAAGGCGTCTAATTCATATGAATTAATCTCTATATGCGCCATTCATGGGGGACAAGGTTACATGTGAGATTTCGCTTAAAAAATATATATATATTCCGTTTTTTTGTGCGAATCACTTTATACGAATTCATATGAGTGAGCCACCTCGTAAAAGAGTCACGAATTCCTGTGAGATCAAGCTGGCTCTGTTGCTCGTCTTAATGCATGTGTTTTAAAGTCACGTTGTGGAGAGGGTTTTCTCTGCACCGTGGAGCTTTCCAGACATTGAAATCAACATTCACTTAAAATGTCACAGACCCGAACTTGATCTACGGTACGAGATTTTTTTTTTAACGTCATTATAAAATGCCTAATATGAAAAGCATATGTGCAGCATTTTACTTACTGTGTTAACTAAAAATAGGCTTAAATCTTTAAAGATGAGGTAACACGTTGTTTCTGCCAATATCATATTAATCTTGAGTACCTATAGAGTAGTACTTCATACTTGTTATATTCAAAGAGTATTTATTTTGATCAGATTTATAAAACACAGATAAAGCTGTACGATTATTTCCGGAAAAAGATGATCTCCTGGAGGATTGCGGGGGGGGGGGGGGGTGCGGAACCACAGCATGAGCACAAGAAACATCATCGCATTATCCTTGCATAACTGTTGATTCACTATAAGTTCATGTTGTTTTCATTATGCACGTACATGCCGATTGTCAAAAAAACACACACATGACTTGAGCCCGATTTTTGGTTCTGTGTAGGACCTATGCCGTAGCCTCAACGCCATAGCCAACGTGTCGATTTTATTTATACTTCTACATCGTTGTCTGGGTGATCAGGCAATGACCACTAGGCGTCAGTGTCTGCTTGTGTAACTAAGACGAGAGCCAAAGAAGAACCAGCTCATTTGAGAAGCATTAGCAGTGATAGCGGCAAGTAAACAGTCACTTTTGTTGCAGATTTGAGATGTTTAATACAGAAGCACAAATATTTTACTCAGATAATTAATTCGGAAATGCGTTTGAGTAAACATGACTCTATCACAGAGTGTTTTGACCTGAGGGAGGGGCTAAAACATACCAATTCCAGCTCTTGCGTTGTTACATTTTTGGACAGGTGCGTGCCAGGCATATGGTACACGGCTCTGCATAGGCTACGCAGTAGGTCAGACGCTCGACTATAAACTGAACTTTAGTTACTGAACTCCGAATCTAGCATTTTATCCACCATTTATATGACACTCATCACCGAAAAGTAGCGAGTAAACAAACACAGCTAAACTTTCGTCAGCCGTGTTAAACAGCATTGATGGTCATGCTCTATTTCACGCTGGCTGGTTGATGCATGGGCGTGCTCCTTCTCTCCTGCTCGCGCGTGCTCTTTCACTTACTGGTTGACACGTGGGCGTGCTTTTCAAGGAGAATTGTACAATGAGGGACTACGAACCCTTGTTACGAAACGTTTATCCATATTCGAAAAAACCTTTCCAAAACCTGTTATAACCCTGGCGGAGCGATTTGAGCTCAGAAATACTACGTCATACGTTCAACTAGGTTTTTTGACAAGTTGACCATGTTAATCTTGAGGATCAAGGAAGTTTAACAGTGTAACGAAGTCAGAATGCATGAAATCGCATGTTACCTCAACTAAAAAAAAAAATACTTCTGATCATCTCTTTTGAGAGAGGTGCCAACAGTTTTTAAAAATAACAATAAAGCAAATTCCTTTTATATTCCTGAAGGCAGTCTATATATCCGTCAACAGAACAAGAACATCCTAAAAGAGCTGCATCATGGGACAGACGAGATTCATTCAGTACAAACATTAAGAAAGAACCTTTTGCAAATTTACTTGGCTCATTTCACATCAACACACATTTGTCCCTTCAGGCATGAAATTGAACAAGCTATCATATCGTAGTCTGCAATAGGTCTCTTAAATGGCCTAAATTTAGGAGAGGAATATATAGGCAAGGTGTGGAGAGAGAATAAGGATTGGTTTGGTGTTCCGTAAGGTTTTCAATCAAATAAGCATAATTCCCAGTTCAAATGAAAGGACTCGTCAAGCACAATTTGATGTTTCTCAGATGCCTCAAACCTCTAGATAATCTGAGAAACTCAACTCCTCCAAGAACTCTCTCACAGTTCCTCCGGGAACCCTATTATAATATATGGGTTTCAATGTTCTTGAATTGGAAGCAGCATTTCTTTAAATAAATAGGATACTGTAAAGTAGTTTAAAGGGTTATAAAGGTTATTCAGACAGTTTGGGCTGTCTGGCTTCATTTTAGTGTAGCTCAAAATATTTATTCCAGCCAGACAAAGTTAACATCGGGAAGTTGATTTTGTGGCATCCCAAACTGTGATTGGCTCTTTACAAAAGCTGTGAAAACAATCATTTTGTTTTGCTATTCCATTTATTATTTCCCCTGTGGCGTACCATCAGAGACATGGCAGAACTCTAAAGAGCTAAATCAAAAGAAGAGGGTGTCAAACTGTATAGAGGAATTGAAATGACTTGTCCGAAACACAAGTACAGCATGTCACACTCGACATTCCTTTGATCTGAAATTATTTTCACACTGCACAAATACCCTGTGAGTGTGACTTTGTATTCTTCCTGGATTTTTTAAATCCCCCTTTTGGAATACACAGACAGAACATTCACATAAAATAATTATTAAATATCTGAGCACCAGTGATGGAAATAGAAAGGTAATTTATTAGGCCACATCGACACAAGGTTCCAGTTAAGGCTTCTTTAAAAATGTATTGTACAATATGCAGGAGTCAAAAAGATGTGGAGTAGGTGAAGTCTTTCCTACAACCAAAACCTTTAAAATATTAGATATGTAGGGAAGACCAGGGTTGTCAAACAGAGAAGGGCTTAATCACCATAACTATAAGGTTAAAGAGTCAAAAGACCAATTTCACAAAGATTTTCTTTAGTTTTGTATTTTCAACTATTGAAAATTGCTCAGATAAAAGCCATCAAGACCTGCAAATCCTCAAGACCTGCTACTGGGGTTGTTATCTTTTCCTTGGCGGTAATGTGACAATATGTCCTTATGTTCAGACTTAAAGGTCTTGTACAGTTTTTTTTTATCATAAAAAGTGTGAGAATTAGCTCTGGTCTTGCCATTCATTTATGTATTCTACATCAAGCTGCAGGAGTCTTTTAAGTATGTTTTTAAAGCTCAAGGTCCAGTGAAATAATCATCAGAAGTGATAGCTAGTAATGTACTATAGAGACACATTCAATGACAGATAATAACTAGAATATAGTAATCAGTTCAGACAACGCTGTCATCCAGATAAAGATATAAAATGTACTTCTAGCAGCAAAGACAAATGACATTGCCAGTTTCCACCTCAGCTTAAGTAATTATTTAAAGTTGCCAAATAAAATAAAAGGGACATACTTTAATTTCAAATAAACTCTTTTAGTTATCTGTTTGTCATTGACAGTTGCGATGAACACACACTATTTTAATGCTTTACTGCCATATGCTGGTCAAAGTAGTACAGTATATTACAAGACAATCATTTCAATCAATTACAATTCCTATTAATAATATCGACTACAGCATAAACACTGTTTCATCAAAGTGACAGTGACAGTTACATTAGGCCTACCTGTTGGATTAAGTGGCTGACATTCCTCCCAGAATGACTCTTTCACTCCCCTAAAGGCCTCTGTCCCGCCATCTATCAGAGAGGAATCATATGGGGTCAAAAAACAGGGACGACTATGAAGACACCACACCAACTAACGTTACAATCAAAGACAAAACTTCTAATGACGATTTTGAAAGACGTAAACAACACAGCACTGGTCCAGAAGCACTTCCTGTTTCTGCTTTCAAACACACAAATTACAAAATAAAACGAACAGATTTAAAAACTAAATCGAAATGATTAAAGGAGAAAATTCTGCGTTACCCATTACCTTGAGAACAATGTAATGTAAGTGTGAGGAACACTTAACAATATTAAAAATATTAATTGATTATTCCTACATTGGCAGAACATTACGGCAGAACATGTTAAATGGTGATTGTATCCCTTGTGTTATAGAAAAGCTGCATTTGTTTTGATTCTGCCCCCATTGTGTTTAAATTAAGTAGGCATAATTTTGGTTTACTTTTTCTTCCTCAAAAGAGTTGAAGGGTAGTTCACTTCGACTTTTGACTTATATTTCCAAATAAAGGCTTTAGTCGGGTAATATTTGTGAATTAATTGAATTGTAAGATGTTTTAATTTATTGCTAAGCGGATACCTTTGAGACAATATGGATATACAAATAAAATTCAACCTTATGTGTAATTTCAGTTCTCTCAGTTCTGAAAAATAACAAAAGCTGTATCGCCATCTATCGGATTGGAAGTGTCCACACATCGAGATGACAGAGCAGCGCTGTCCATGGTGCTGTAATTGTCAAAAATCTCTTTCTTCCTTTGCCTTAAATTACTTACGCATGATCCAACATTACAAGAATGATTTGAAGCAAACTTTGAAGTCCCTTTGGACATGTAGGCCTAATGAAAGGAACATGTGTGCTTTGTATTTTTAGATTTGGGGTATTGGATTTCGAGGGTAAATTATACTTTGGTCTGTACCACTGCTAGGGTATAAACAAACGTTTCCACAAAGAAAACTGAACACAGTTTTTTCAGAAAGGGTCGAATATAAATTGAAAATATTGAAAAGTACCGAGCCATTAAAGCATTCAAGATCAACCTTCTCCGGTCGTGTTCATACAACTTGAAGTGTTGCGGTCCCCTTTAAGGAAGCCATCGCAATAATACGCATCTGTTTAACCTCGTCTTCCCTCACGAGGCTCTCAAACAAACCTCACGCGCCAGAATCTCTTTGCATCATCACCCGCCCCGTCGACTCGCCCTCCCGAGCAGCGGTGCACCGCTGTGGCGGAGTCCTTGACGGGGACGAGCTCCAGGGTAAGCCCGACAAAACACTCATGAAAACAACTTGACTTTCGCCGGAAAGCGGTAACAAGGTGAGAAAAAAGGCTTTTACATTGCAACGTTTCGTTCAAATCGCGGTACATCTTTGTAGCGGAATATTCTCTCTGCATTTCCCGCGTGTAGGACACACCAAGGACTTTGACGCGCCAGGTACACAATGGATATGATATCTGAGGGATCGAGCGAAACAATAACTTAAATAAGTACGTTTGATGTGCTTCAGATACCACACATCGTGGTTTTAGGCATCTCGGTCTATTTGCGCAGAGCAGATGTTTTCTTACAGCGAGCAGGCGTGTGTGTTTGTTTTTGTGTTATTTTAATCTATGGTTGAATTTTAATGCATGTAAAAATCATATTCGTCTCCTAGACATGGAAACGACATAAATCTCTGATGTGGGTTTATCACTCCTCTCGCGCTGTGAGTCGTGACAGGGACAGTGTTTTTTTTTGTGATGTACGGCCTAGGGTGCAGTATGACCTTGCATACTTCTAAGGACTTGCGGCTTGCATGTGAAGTGTGCGTAAACTAGCATTTGTAAGGGTTTAGAGAAAGCATAACCATAACTCGCAATCATAACCAAGCAAATCTGCATTCAAGTAGGCTAATAGTATGATAGGTAAAGGTGTAGATGTCACAGTGGATCGATATGTATCATGTTACTCTTTCTCCCTTTTTGTGACTCCTCGGAACTCTCAGTATTGTACATCAGACCTGCTGTTCAGCATGCTTGCTTTGTGGTTGTGTAATGCCTTCTGTCTCACAACATACACACAGAAGGAACGCCAGTCACACCACTTGTAGCTCACGTTCTAGAATAGTGGCTGAATTTTGTCGCCATGGCAACTCTTCCATGCACATCCTCTCTGCATCCAGCATTTTGTCCCAAGCATTTCCTTACCACAGTGGTTTCACAATACAGTCAAATGTCAAAAGTGTGTCAAAAGTTGTTCTATAATTTTACGGCCCCGTAATTGTATTGTTTCAACCATGACATTTATATTTATTCAAATAAACATGTTTTACACATCATAGATTTTTCTTTCTAGGACATTTTTACTATTTTATAGCACCTTTTTAATGTCTGTAATGTTTTTTACATTCTACAGCGCTTGAGGCACTGTGTTGTTTATTCACTGCTTCGTATGTCATTTTTTGTACGTATACTGCATTCATCCAATATTCATTGATGAAGGAAAGCCGTCGGGATCATTTAATGAATCACTGTAGAATCACTTCTCATCACTTTTAAAGCTGTAATAGAATCGTGTACACATTTCTCCTCATCTGTACATGTACATTCAAGTTCATTTAAGAGCACAAAACAAGCAAAACGTGCTAAGCCAAATGATATGTTCTCAAGTGATTTCAGCCTGTGAAAGTGGCAGCAAAATGCATCTGGCACTATTTATAAATACATATACGTATAACCTTTTGCTCTCACAGTGGTTTGATGTTTCATTTGCTGTACAGCTGTGTGCATTATAACAGTGGTTCTTAAACTTTTTTGTGTTAAGGCCCCCTTTGTGTAGTGTGCATCGCTTTGTGCCCCCCCAAATGGAGACATATAATCCTAAATTTACCATTTTAATGTAACCAAAAACCTATTGAAAAAACATATGAAAAATGTTTCAAAACATATGCTGGAACATCAATACTTTTGGTAGGTGGTCTTATTTTTTGGATGTTTAATTTCATAAAATATATTATAATTTTCTAACATTTGTAAAATACCACAAAATCCGTGGACCTCCTGGGTCTATTTTGAGTCCTCCAAGGGGGCCACGACCCCCAGTTTAAGAACCACTGCTTTATAGCATTCAGGAAACAAACTTTTGCTAAACAGTGTGTGTTATTTGACGTTAATGAGTAGTGAATGTATAGCCTGAATGTGTTCTGTAAGAGAGAATTGTTGGGTCACGTATCTTCAGCTATCTGTACAGCTCCCTTCTACTGGACCTCTTGTACCCTGACAGAAAGTCATGCAGGGCTGATCGTGCTATAGAAGCATGACACAGCAGATTTTTGGAGGTGAAACAATTTCAATTTAAAGGCCGTGACGTGCTTTTTTTGTTTAGGTTATTTTATTTCCCCTGAATTTAATCAAAAACAAGACAAAGCTATATCAGTAATATAAGCAACGCTTATTTCCAGTTATCTGTTCAATTTCAGACTATTATTCTACATTTCTGTATCACCGCAGTTTTCAGACCAATAGTGTTTTTTCGGGTGTAGCAGCAGTGCTGCATGACTCACACTATCCAGCTACTACCTCAGCAGATGCAAATTTGCAGCAAAATGAGTTCGGTTCTCATGCACCCCTACTAACTATCTTTCTATGGTCTTTATGGTCTAGGGTCTCCAAGCTCATACTTCACTGAAATATTGTAGCTTTGTTGTCGGAATGTCCAAGCACAGCAATGTTTGAACATACTCTATCACTGGGTTTATAGTTTCAGGGAACCTTCGAAAGGCTTATAGTTGTCTTAACCTGGGATAAGAGAGCGTATTTTAACATTTATTTAACTTATAGTAATAAAGGATAAAATAAATGCTTATTTTGGGTTACAAGGGGTAGCATATGCTTGATATTAGAGTGCACGGTTGCAAATACTGAGGTGTGCCAATTCCTGTGTTTAATTATTTAGACCATTAATCCCTTCTTTCCCTCACCATGTGTCTCAAAATGCCCACTGTAGCAGTAATTAAAATCATAGTCTTTATTAATTCCTTTTATTAATATTAATAGTGTAGCTGAACCAGGAATGCAAATGTAAAAGGAACATATAGAAATGATCTGGGATAGCTGAATACACCGTAGTGAGCAGTCTTAAAGTTTATTTATTGTCTGTTGTCTGGCTTTGGACCAGTGTCAAGTCAGATAGCAGTCAGTTTGTGTCAGCACAACGCTTAATGTATTACAGTTAAAGGAACTGTGGTGTTGCCAGATCTGCTCAGTGTGGAGAGGTCAGATAGATTAGATAAAACAGACAGATTTTTCCTTTCTACTCTGGTTTGACAGCTTGATCTGTCACACTTTAGAAATAAAAACCTGGCAATGTTTGGAAGAAGGATTGAACAAAAAATACTTTTGTGTTGGTTCATGGAACAATATGAGAATGAGAAACTTTTTTACGGCATTAAATTGAATTATAACTTTGGTTCTTCGGTATCTTTATATGACACTGCAGTTATACGCATGTAAGAGTTATACAGACATTCATTTCCTCTTGTGAAACAGACTGACATTTGTCTTTGTACTGTATTCAGGCTGACAGCAGCTGGGCTTTTCAAGCTGTGTGGAGAGGGGGGAAGAGAGAGACAGATCCAGCCGAAGAAGGAGAATAAAGGCTGACGGATACTGACTCCATGTCTTCGCCTTCAAATAAAAGATCTGGTTCTGGATCACGCAAGTAAGACACTCGTCTTTTGTTTCTTGATGAAAACAGATGTTCTTTTAAGATGTCAGCTTTGCCAGCACTGTAATATATAACTCTTCTAACTTCTGTTAAACTGATCTTTGCTTCTGCTCACTGACCTTATAAGCTCCAAGTGCTTCGATAATCCTAAGACTCTCTCTCTATTCTGCTGTCATCATTACTGCATCAGCTCTTTAGCTCTTTCAATTTGTCTATTTCAAGAGTTATTTTCACCATTCAGCTGCCAGGTTGTGTAAGACTGCTGATGGCTGGTTCAAAAGCTATTTAGGCACATTCTGTACAAGGACAATAACCAGCAGTATTGAGTTCTAGAACAGGGGATTTTTATAACTGGGGTCTGGGGACTCAAGGGTATTTTACTTCAATATAATTAAACATAAAATATTGGCCTACACTTTATTGGGAAAATCTAAACTAAACGGAAAATTTAAATGTTGCCAACAATTATAATAATAAACAAAAACAAATTAATCTTATATTTGAACATTAAAAATAAAGAAATAAAATATTAAGTGACAAAAGCATACGCCAAAATGGTTAAAACTTTAAACTAAAATTAACATACAAACTAAATATCTAAATAATAAAAGATAATTTAAGATATTAATAAAACTAAAAACAAAACTATAATTTCTCCACAGTGACGGCCAGGAGGCTTCTAAAAGCTTTTAAGGGGTCCCCAGAAAATGTCCGCAATTTTTTTTCATTACTCTAATTAAAGTCAATTATTTAATATGTTGTCTTTATAAACGCGCTTGTTATTTATCTAACATAGTTATATTCAGAACCACTTCATACCAAAAATAGATTAAAGGTGTCATATGGTGCAAATACGTGTTTTTCTGTGTCCTTGGTGTGTTATAAATTGGCCATGCATGTATTCAACACGTAAAATTGCAAAAATAAAAGTGTTGTAACAAAAGATGCATTCTATCTAGAAGCGAATGCTCACCGAGATCTGCCTGAAACACCTATCGTAACTACACCCCCACAAATATACGTCAGTTCGTTATGATTTGACTAAGACCACCCAAATGTATACGCAAGTAAGGTGGGCGTACCTGTCAGTACAATTGCTTTGGATCGTGATGTTCCAAATATGTTAAGAGGAGTTTTATTTCCATCACACGCTTGCAGTATTCTACCAATGATCGGTTAACTGGCCAATCAAAGCACACCTCGCTTTTCAGAGCGATGAGCTTTGTAAAAAATGTGCACGTTTCAGAGAGGCGGGGCAAAGAGGAGATACAAACATGCACGGTATGAGGAAAATACTGCATTTTTATAAACTTAAATCGTGTATAGGCATTGCATTATATCTAAAACAAATCATAATATTCGTTTTACCCTTGTCATATCACCCTTCAAGATGGAAAATTATTTTAGGAAGGGGGGCCCTTACAAAAGGTTCATCGTTTTTGGGGTCCCTGGCATCATAAACTTTGAAAACCCCTGTTCTAGAATAAAGTTTAACACCACAAATTGAAGACTTGAAAATATTAATTATCACAGTGAAATAGTTTGATGAAGATTATGACTAGTTGTGTCGTAGTTTACAATACCACGGCAAGGATTAGATTGTTTCTGTTGAGGAAGATTAAAATGTTTGCACCGAATTCGACTAACTGACTGTACTTTAGTTGTGCATGTTAGCAATGTCAGTACTGTACATATAGTGGCAGTAAGCAGTAATGGTGATAATACAGTAGAGCCCAGTTCTTTGCCTCTGTCTCATCTCTCTTTCCTCAGATTCAACTTGCTGAAGGCCCTACAGCCTAAGCAACGTTTTCAGCATGTCCTGTCGTCTCCCACTGCGTCCCCCGCGTGAGACTCTGATTAAGTATCATACTGTAGGGCATGACTGTAGAAAAACGCACTGCCATGATACGTATTCCCACTCTGACCCAATGCAGAAACACGTCATCTGCTACCCCTGGTGCTTATGTCCAAAACCCAAGAGGTCAGGTTTTTGACAAAGTGCTAATAGAAGGGAATCAGATACTAATTCTGTGTATATGAGTGTGTATGACATAAAAGGTCCGTTTCTATTGTGATGCAGTGCACTTAATATAGCACATCATTCACTAAACTGCATTGCCTTAGTTCATCTCACTAGACTCATGATGGACATACCTGGACACACCTGCACCAGCTGCTCTTTCTCTCTCCTTTCCTTGCTATCAGTATTCAAAGCATAGTGCCATTTTATTTTCTCTCTCCTCGAGCACGCTTTGATGTTCGGCTGCTTTTTTCCCCTCTGCTTTGCTCTCACCTTAACCATGATCTTGGCTTGCTTTCATGGTTAGGGCAGTTCAGCAAGCCTCTTTCAGCCCACCAATGGTGAGACTGGTGGAAAGACGATAAGGTTGCTTGTCTCTCTAAATCTGCGGTTTATATGTAATTATGTTATTTCAAGATGATTAAAGGGGTCATATGGCATGAATTCGTGTTTTTGTGTGTCGTTTATGTGTAATCAGTTGCCCAACCATGTATTAGACACGTGAAATTGCATAAATGAAAGTGTCGAAACAAAACATGCATTCTATCTAAAAGCGAATGCTCACTCAGACCTGCCTGAAACGCCTCCTGTACCCACATCCCCACAAATCTACGTCAGTTCGTAGTATGATGACTAAGACCGCCAAAATGTATACGCAAGCAAGTTGGGCGTACCAGTCAGCACAATTGCTCTGGAGCCCGATGTTCCAAATATGGTAAGAGGCATTGCATTTCCGTCACACGCTTGGAGTATTCGACCAATCACTACGCACTGGTCAACTGACCCATCATACCACACCTCACTTTTCAGAGCGATGTCAAAAATCTGCTCGTTTCAGAGAGGCAGGGCAAAGAGGAGATACAAACATGCACGCTATGCGGAAAATACAGCGTTTTTGAACATTAAATCGTGTATACACATTGCATTACATCTAAAACTAACCATAATATTCGTTTTAGCCACGTCATATGACCCGTTTAATTGCATGAAGTAGTATTTGTATGAAAGTTCCAGAAATATCGACTAAATATTGACAAAATTATGTTTGGAGATAGACCGTCTTGCATACTAAATACACATTAAAAATGCATTCCATATACTTTTGCCAATTTAAAGGTGTAGTTCCCCCAAATAAATTGTGCATTGTTTATTCACCCTTGTGTCCTTGCTAACTTTTTTCTTCTGCAGAACAAAAAAGAAGATAATTTGAGAAAGTTATCTGTGTTTTTTTGTTCATTCAATGGAAGTCAATGGGGTTCAGTGCTGTTTGGTTGCCAAGGTTCCTCAAAATATCTTCTTAAATGTTATGCAGAAAAAAGAAAGTCAAACAGGTTTGAAGTGCATGAGGGTGAGTAAATGAAGACAGAATTTAAATTTTTGGTGTGACCTATTCCAACCTGTTGACTGTCGGTGCCCTTTTTGAGCCTAAACATGAAAACGCATGTTGGAACTGAAATGGCGGTGGGTCGTGAATTTTTTGGAATACAGACTTAGGGTTGGTCTTTCTAAAAAAAGGAAGAGTAGCTGATTATTGCTAAAAAAATCACACATACACTAAAAAAAAGGTATGTTGCTAGGTTTATTGTAAAAAATAAATAACAAAAGTTTGTGTTTTTATTTAATTAAAAAATACATTAAAAAAATATATGTCGCAAAAGGATAACAAAAAAATCTAAGCACACTCTTTATAAAAAAGAATTATTTACTCTCCCTACATAAATTATTTTAAATGACAACAAAGAAATCTGTATTCTAGAGTCTTAGACCTTTCCAATGATATATAGTTTGTTATTATTCGATTACAAATTACATGCACAATATTGACGCAAACTTAGGTGTACCGTATACGGAACGGGTGACAGTTAACAGGCTACCTAATGCATTTGAACCTCAACACTTTATTGATGCTGACTGTATGATCTGTCTGTTTGATATTGCTTTGAGATCTTTAAAGCTTTAAAGCAATCTATCGTCTTCTAACCCTTGCCTCAAGCGCACCGCTCACCACCACCTGAGAAGAAAAAGCTTTCAGTCGGCAATGCTAACTCTAGATTTAATTTTCCAAAGAGATAATGTTTCTGGGAGATTCAAGAGTCATTATCCTCTGAGCTATGCTATGATACATTACTAGAATTTGACAGGTGATTGCTCGCTGCTTTATTTTATTGTTTTAAATTTGGGAAGGCTGTGTGAGGCCTATATAGTTTCCTAAATAACACAGTGTGAGTCAGTTCAGCAGAAGGCTATATTTTGTACTTAGTTCACTCCAAAAGGACAATTCTTTCATGAATTACTCACTCGCAGTTGTTCCAAACCTGTATAAATTTGGTTGAGCACAGGTAAAGATATTTGGAAGAATGCTTGTAACCAAACAGTTCTTCAACCCCATTGACTACCATAGTAGGAAAAATCACAATGGTAGTCAAATGTGCCCCAGAACTGTTTGCTGTCCTGCATTCTTCAAAAGATCTTCTTTTGTGTTCAACAGAACAAAGAAAATATATTAAGTGATGTTTCCTACTATGGTAATCAATGCGGTCCAAGAACTGTTTGGTTAAAACCATTCTTCCAAATATCTTTCTCTGTGTTCATCAGAACAAAGAAATGTATAAAGATTTGGACCAACTCGAAGGTGAGAGAATGATGACAGAATTTTTATTTTTGGGTGAACTGTTCCTTTAAAGAAAAAGTGTAATAGTATCTGATAAGCCCTTGCATAGTATATCCAGCAATCATACGTCTCTATTTCTTGCTATGGCAAAGCAGCTCGATTCCTACCCAGCCATGTTAGTGTTTCTCACAAACAGAATTTATTAGTATTCTTTTTCTTTATACGTCAGATATTATATTTAATATTCCACAAATTCGTCTTCACAGTGTCAGGTCATAATAAAGTAAGGTTCAACTCATAACAAATCTTAATTGCTGTAAATGCAGTTGAGAATAGCTTAGCCCAGTTATGCTCATATTTGGTAGCTTTCAAAGTAAGAGATAGTTCATCCAAAAATTAAATTTCTGTCATCATTTACCCACCCTCTAGTCATTTTAAGCCTGTATGACTTTCTTTCTTCTAAAAAAAAAGATATTTTGAAGAATGTTGGTAACCGAAAAATGGCAGTAACTATTTACTTCATGATCATACAATAGAAGTGAATGGGTTTCATCGTTTTTTTGTTAACAACATTCTTTTAAATATCTTCTTTGTGAACAGCTTTCCTGTAGCTCAGTGGTAAGAGCATGGCGCTAACAAAGCCAAGGTTGTACGTTTGATCCCAGGGGATTGCACATACTTGCACATGTTGAAATAAATGTATAGGATAATGCAATGTAAGTCACTTTGGATTAATGCGTCTGCCAAATGCGTAAATATAAACAGGTTTGAAATGACAAGAGGGTGGGCGAAAGATGACCGAATTTTCATTTTTGGATGAACTATCCCTTTGAGTGCAGGTCATCAGGTTGTGAAGGTGGAATGCAAGTGTGCTGCACTGTGTAATGATTCGTTCTTGTTTGTGGGTCAGTTTTGACTATTGCAGGTTTATAGAGCTAGACTACACACCCATGGAGTCAGGCATTATGGTCTCTATGAGACAGAGCAGAGGATTTCTCACACCAAAGTCCCCGGAACGTCACTGTCGGTCAGCGTTGCAACATATCTCAATTCTGGCTTTTTTCTTTGTGTTTGCAATCTTCATTTCACTTCATAACTTTTCTTTGTTGTCTGTGTGGCATTGTTTTTGGCATGTTTGTAAGCTTTTCAACCACACTACACTGTCTCTATAAAATTATATTTTATCGGGGTTGAAAGCTTGAAAGTGCGTGTCATAATTAAAAGGGTTAGCCTGATGGTGTCAAATCTGTGGTGTGTAAAGTGTATGTTTATACATCATAATGGCTTTAGCGTTGCTGTTTTGTGCTGACCTTGCTACCTCATAAAGGGTACACTCATGTTGTGTCACAGTTGTGCTGTTTTTTTGTCTGAAGTGACCTGGGTGTCACTTTCCTGTAGACTTTTTTTTTTCAATAAATATTGTATAAACTCTCCATCCCCCTAGAGATAGTTGCATGCTAGTCATTTTCGATGGGCATGTTTTCTATTTATATATTACTTTTTTGGTTTTGTATTTCGTGTTATTGTACTTTTGGTCCATTCTTTTGGTTGTGCGTTTGAGTCTGTCTTTGATTTGTACCCCATCCTGTATTCAAAGGTTTCGAAGACGACACAGTGACATTGCGATTCTCTTATTTTACAGACGCAGTCCAGCACCCGTCAGTAACCGTGATCCATATGGAAATGCCTCTGTCAGCAGCAGTAGCAATTCAGGGTCATGCAAGGGCAGCGATGGAAGCCCGACCCATAGGTGAGACATGGAGGAAAATGGTTTTCTACTTTGCACATATAGAGTTTGTTTTGTATGAGTGCCCACTTCTCTATTTCAGGCGTCACTTAAAATACACCTCCTGCAATGATAACCATGGTATCCGACCCCCTCCACCTGAGCAATACCTAACCCCTCTACAGCAGAAAGAAGTATGCATCAGACACCTGAGAGCACGACTCAAAGAGACCGTCGAGAGACTGGAGAACAGGTAAGGCATGCGGTAATTTTAGTGCGTTGCTCATAGTATGAAACTCTCATGATCTTATGAGTATGTGATGCAGTTGTTCTTATCTTTTAATTTTTTTTCCTCTTATGCAGGTGAATTCATGTAATGTTCAATCTGACTTCTTCTCTTTCTCTCCCACTTCCTTTCCCCCTCCTTAAGGGACACCGAGATCGATGATTTGCGTACCCAGCTGTCCCGTATGCAGGAGGACTGGATTGAGGAGGAGTGCCATCGTGTGGAGGCTCAGCTGGCTTTGAAAGAGGCGCGTAGGGAGATCCAGCAGCTCAAACAAGTCGTCGATGTGGTCCGATCCACTCTGGGAGACTCCGACACGGGTGTGCAGAAGTGCTTCCAAGACATAAACCTTCAGAACCACAAGCTGGAGAATTTATTGCAGAGCATGGAGCTGGCTCAGATCAGTACCGCCAAAGCGGCTGGAGGAGTGGTGGGGGCAGGGCTGGAGGTTAGCGAGGGTATGCCAGGGTCGTCCGAAGGCTCCCCGGTTCGCTCGCTAACCCGCAGCTCTACCTACACCAGGCTGAGCGACCAGGGCGGTCCGGAACGTTGTGGTATCGAAAACGAATGCGACGTTCCGTGTTTGTCAGGTGAGGGCACGCAGGACAGTGGGTTTATGTGCTGTGGAGAGAGTGGAAGGGGAGCCAGCAAGGCAGAGTTACTCCTGGAGGCTGCTTTTCTGTCTCAAGAGACAGCCTCGCTGCTCAATGCGTACTCCCGCCTGCCACACTCTTCTACGTATGAGGGACTGTGCAACAGTGAATCCAGAACTGTGCCGCTCCATTGCAGCGAGATGGGTACGGGGGCCAGCGTCAGTTTAAGTCATCCCTGTCTATCCCATCATCACCTATACCTTCACCATCTGAGAGAGCAAGCTATTCAAACCGATTACGACCACGCCCCGAACTCCGCCCCTGCCCATGGACCCTTTACATCGTTTAATTCTGATCTGGACACTATTGCAGAGCGCACCTTCCGCTCTCAGGCCTGCAGTCCGACCTCTACCTGGATGTCTGATGAGGGAGATGATCTGGAGTCGGTAGCCACAGAATCAGCAGTTACGACAACAGTTGCCACAGCGTCAATCCTCATGGACCCTGTTTCCATATCTGCTCTAGCGCTGGAGCATACTGTGCAATCTGACTTTGAGTGTTCTGTTGCATTCAGTGCAGTAGACTCAGTCACAGACTCAAAGCCCCTTCCAGATGTGCCAGTTTTAACAACAGATCTGACTACACCTAACTCTCTATCCCATGTAAGCAGCTCTGTTCCACTGGAGCCTACCAGAGACCCTTTGACAAGTCCCGGCAACTCTCCTTGTTCTAAGCAGCAGTCAGTTGAAAAGGAAGAGGAGACCCTCCCACAAACCATCCAGCCTCGAAGCACAATCTCAGATGCTGGGGTTGCAGGAGATCACGTTATAAACATACATCCAGAAGACGAAGAAGTGGATGAGAGTGCTGCCGACAATGATTCCAATTCGTCCAGCTGTGGGTTACCAGTAAAGAACTACTGGAGCCGTCATTTCCTAGTGGATTTGCTCGCGGTGGTCGTGCCAGTGGTGCCTACTGTGGCCTGGTTGTGCCGGGGTACGTACCGGGATGGTCAGCCGATGTATCATATTGGTTCCCTGCTGCGTGGTTGCTGCACCGTGGCCCTCCATTCTCTACGTCGAGGGGGAGGTCTTCGCCATTACCCTGCAGGAGGAGGAGGCCCAGGGGGTATGAATATATGAGAAAAGCTTTACAGTTTGGGAAGCCACTGAAAGCATTGTTCCTATGTGAGATGTGCCCCTGGAAGGCCGAAGAAAGAATTAAGGCAGACCCAATAAAAGGGTAGTTTCTGGACACAGGACCTCGGTGCTGTCATAAGTGCGGTTTCTTGGCGCTGTGCTGATCTATACACTTCTCCAGAGCCTAATGAATAGAGAATAAGAATGGGTTAGGGGACTCGGTAGCATTTATGTACAACTAGAAAATGCTGTTCTTTGAGGCTTACTCTAAAATTGCTACCCATAGGCTATGATGGACTGAGACACAATGAAAGATACCTTCTAAAAAGATTGTATAACCCTTGTTACAAGTGAACGGCCACAGTGTAATAGGAGGGTTCTGTCTTTTGAATTTCCCTCTTGCAGTCACTGGGGAGGGAGTGTCTACCGTATGTAATACATCTGAGTGAGTGTTTGTGTACATGTACAGTGCAGCCAAAGTACCCAGATAACCAATAGCCATCATTGTCGTAGCTGTTAGTGTATTGATAGCTGTCCCATTCTTTACGCTTGTGTGACACTGAGCAGTTGTTCTTCCTCTTGAGGAGACAGACATGCGCCTGCTGAGCTATTTCTATGCTTTGCATAAACCACTAGTGTCCTAGATAAATGTAGTCCATCTTGAATGTTTGAGAGAAAATGTACTTTAGGCTGAAATCAGTTGTGGGAAATTGCAAGATGGTAAATCCAATTTAGCAGAGTTCCAAATGTTCTTGGGTCAGGATCATTGTTGGTCGTGGAACATTTTTTTCTGTTTGGGTTGTAGACCATCTCTATTATTTAAGAGGTAGATATTGGGTTATTTCTCTGACAGCACTGTTGTTCCAGGACCAACAAGATATGTTGACCCAGGAATGTTCCTTACGCCGCAAAATCGGGTCTTGCGAAGATGAATGATTTAGAAATGTTCTGTACAGGTAAATCATATATTTATGAAAGTGGATAAAGCATATTAAGTAATAATATTAGTAGTAAGAAGGATAGAGAGTTTAGACAATGATCAGAGGTAAAGGACTGTAACAGGCGGAGATGTTTTCTCACCAGAAATGAGTTTCATGTATTTTCCCTTGTGGATGTGCTGTAAATGTCTGATTTCACTGTGGGTCGTTTATCGGGATTTTCCAGCCATCTAGAAATACAGTCGTAGCCAGTGTTTGGTAGAACAAAAACTCAATTTAGGAAGTAAAAATGTTTTGGTTCTATAATGAGGCATTAAAGTATAGCTTTGCATAACAGTAGTTTATCTCAAACCTTTTGACTTTAAGGTCCTCCCAGAATATTTGAATGTTCTAGAGCTTGACATTACTAGAAAAAATTATATTTGTCACTAAACACTAAGACATATCTTGATATGTTGTTGTTTTAACTTAAAGGCGGGGTTTCCGCTTGGTGTTCAAATCACCAAAACAGACACACCCGTACCCCCATCTTTCGCTTTCGTCAGTGCTTGGCTCGACTAATGTCCATCCTGTGCACTATGTACCTTACTACTGATTGGCTACAAGGTTGATTTTGTACTTGGTCAGACTTTATCTAAACAAGCCTAATTCGGAAATCGGACACCCCACTTTAATTTGTGATCTTGATGCAACCTGGTTAAGAAACACTGCATTACAACCTGTGCTGGCTTTTTTATGCTAATGATTTAGTACTAATAGTGTTGGGTAGAATGGAATTAGAAACACAATAACATTTACTTTATATGAAGTGGCATGAATCACAAAGGCTTAATATTGTAACGTAATTCCAGCTTCCAGCATTTGGCTACAACTGTATGTTCCTGATGATGTTTATACAAGTCAACATTAAGGAGACAGGTGGCATTTATTGACGTGTCGATTGCACTATAAATCACTTTATAAGCAATTACTTGAAGTATACTTGAGTCTGTATTTCTGTGTATCCAAAGGCAAACGTATACATGTGATTGTGGTTCAGGGTTATAGATTTCACAGACAACAATTTAAAGAATCATCACTGAGTCACAAATACACGTTAGATCATTGACAGTCGGGTTGGCAGGAACATTGTGTAATCCGATTAACCCAGATTGTTATGTGCGGACACATCCATTTGGTTTCTGTGTTGTCTTATTTTCCTTCCCTTTAAATCGTGAATAACCGCTGCCTTTCACTCTACCTCCTCCCTCTATCATTGTGAAGTGTATGTAGTATAATATTTTCTTGTTCTCATAATTTGCTGCTTTCTGTAGAACGTGTGCGGTATGTCAGCAGGGTTTTCCTGTGTGTTTTCTTCTAACGGCTTGACAATCTTTATTTGCGCTTTATCTGGTGCCAAGTGTTTAACTCTCTGCCCTAACTCAGCACTTTTTTTAAATAACTTCACAACAGATGGAAAAATAAAGATGTATATGATCCTAATTGCTATTCTTATATTGACCTGCGTTTGTTGGAATTAAATCAGATAGTTTGCTTTGTCTTCTGGCCCCTCAGAATGTCTTTACGGTTACAGAGAGATTGTAATTGTAGTTCTTGAATCCTCCAAGTGACTCTGCTGTTATCTGTTTGTCGCTGAATTGTACGTCAATAACATTGGCTATTTGGTCAGATGACAAATTAAGTTTTACGCTGTTATGAAGCTTTGTATACATGTTGAAGCGACACATAAGGCCTTGATAGGATTTTCTTGAATTTCTTGAAGCCATAGTACAAGCAGAGATATGTTGGCCCTATATGCTGGTAAATATGAGTAATAAAATGCTACATATAGTTATTTTAGTAATTTACTTTTTATTAGCATTTGGTACTCATCTTTTGGCAGAGAGGGGACCTGTGTGAGTGTGTATATGCGTGTCTATTTAAAATATGAAATGTGTAAGTGGATTAAGGTTGACACATAATTATGTTTTATTCGCCATGACACTTCTTTCCATTTGAATGGTAACCTTGGCCTGTTTTGATTTATTTTGAGATCTGAATATACAGTACATGTTAGTTTACCAACAGAGATTTAGTAAATGAAACTAATTGGCTTTACAGACGGAAAGATTTAGCATTTTTATATTATTTTAAGGAGATTTAGGAAATGGCCATTCGTGGTCATGTGGGCTTGCACTACCATTCATGCAAGTTTTAAAATCACAAAATGTTTCCCAAAAAATAGATTCTCACATTAGTTTTATAAGGATAGATCTCTTGTGAAATCAATCCTCTTAACACTTAGCAAAAGATGGCAATGCAATGTTTTAAATAAAAACACATAACTGCTTACGTTCTGTAAATTAAAAAGTGGTTAAAGTATAAGACCACAAGTTCAGTTGTCAGTTATCAGGATTGTATGTCAGTGTGCCTATAAGATCAGATTTCACAGGGTTAAATATGTTGTAGTTTAAACATTTACATTTTTTCAATTGTAACTTCAGTTTGTCTATGTATTGTCTGTCAGTATCAGCACTCTAGGTAAAAGCAAGTGTGTAAATGTATCAGTGTCTATTTTTTGTGTAGAAAACCATTTTAATGGTAGTAATAATGTGTACAGACATCAATGCAGCACCTCTCCTGACCCTCATCGCTCTGTAAAATGATCTATATTAAACAGCATGGTGAACAAATGACACTTTTGAGTGTTTCCAGTCTTTGCATAAAGCCGACATCATTTTTTCTCATCTGACAAGTATTAAACATTTTGAAAGCTCTATGTAGTGTTTATGCTTCAATTGCACTATTTCTCAATTTTTTAATCAAAACTCAGGAGAGATTTTCAAGTTAAAATGACATGTAATCTGTTCCAAATTTTTCTATCCTGAAACATGTTACCTGAAATTGCAAAATGTAGTAGTAGCAGATTCTATAGATGCTAACATTCACGATTAAACTTGATGACGCTTCACAGAAGTGCTTTTTTTAGATTTTATTTGTCATTAAGACCCTTGGAGCAGAGAGCTGCACAGGCCCTATTTTGTAAATCCGCACCCGCCCGTACCCGCAGTGCTTAAAACCGCATCCGACCCGTTTTCCGACAGCAGCACTAATTAAAATCCGCACCCGACCCGCTTAAAATAGAACCGACACCCGACCCGTACCCGAAATCAAATCAGTTTATATATATATAATTTCATCTATGTTGATTATATGAGAAGTGAAAAGAGTAAGATCATAAGTTGCCCAATATGTTGGGAGACAGAGTGGACAGACATTATTTTGACAACTTCATTAAGTTTCTTATTGTATAAAGCCTTTCTTTAAAGTGAATTTCGTTTTGTATTAATTGTATCTTAATTTTAATCAATGTTTTATCAACCAATTGCCTGGATTAATAAATAAGAAGTAAATATCAGGCAATATAATCAGGACACGGAGCGGAGGCGCCTAGAGACTCCTGGGAGGGAGCGGGCTCAAATAAACAAAAAAAATATTTTACCAAATTGAAATACAGGCATAGTTTTGTAGAAGTGTTCCTAAAAATATGCATTTATTTTTACATTTGCATGTGACTGTTTTGAACCCGTGTCCGAACCGACCCGCACCCGTATCCAACACAGTTATATATTTTTCACCCGTTTCAGCCAAATTTGTGGGTCACGCGGGTACCCGAACCCGTGCAGGACTCTGCCTTGGAGTAAAAAGTACGAGTTTCTTCTTAGAAATGTAGATTATTTAGTTTCATTGTTTCCCAACATTTCCCAAATCAGTCATGGAGTACAATTACTCAAACAATAGAAACATTTGTTTTGATAAGAATTTTAAGAACACAGAATATACAGTAGATACTTAAAGCATTCAGTATAACTTTTAGTGTAATTTTAAACCTACAAATAAGATCACAATATCTAATTTTTATCACCAGGATGATTATTTATTTTGTAATAATTTCAGTCTTGAGATTACATTCGTATATAAATTTTAGAGAAACTAACATTTACATGATAATAACAGAGAATTCTGAAAGATTAAACGCCTAAAAAAACACGTTCAAAGTCAAAAAGAAGTGACTTGTATTAAAAATTCTGGCCCAGTATTTATTCTGGCAGAGTACAGCTGTCTTGGCATATTGATGTCTTGACTGAATTTTGTGCATAGTAGGAGGATTTAAAATGCTTGGAGTCTATGCCAACGTTTTTCAAAAACGGAAGCTCTCGCTGGGTTCTTAATCCCTTGCCCCCCAGTCAAAGTAAACCAAGCGGATAAAGATACTCAACAACAATGGATTATTACTACAGTGTATAACATGTAACATGACAACAATGGCAACAATGAAATAGAGGACAGAAACAAGAACTAGAAGGCAAAACAATAACATCCAACAACTGAAATAGAAAAAGGCCAATTTGACATGTCATAAATGAACAGAGATTGTAGGCTTTGTGAAAGGGTATGTGTGGTCATTCTCCTCTGTTCAGACCTCAGGCACAGAGTGATCCATTGATGACTTTAGCAGGCCGCTTGACATCCTGAAATACAAATGGTAATTGTTTTTAAATGTCTAATTTATTTACCATCATCAGGAGAATCAAAAAAAACTAGAAGATAGTTTATAACAGCTCTATTACAATCTGAATACGAGATACATTTTGAAGAAGAAACAAGCTGGATCTCACTTCTTGATCATGTACTCATAGATGAATTTAGGCATGATGGTGATGGTCATGGTAGTGGGAGAGGTGGTCAGGATATCCTTAATCTGAGTGTCCTAGAGACCAAAATAACAAAACATGATAAATAAATGTACATCTCAGTCTATATGATGAGCTCTTTTCAAAAACGCTATAAATCCATTTTAATAGTTTTCATGAAAATGACATTTTTTTAACCTAGACCCATACATTTTGTTAATATTCAATTTATCCTGTTAAAATGGTCTGTTGGCTCAGTCTGAACATGTTAAACAATGATTGTTAAATGAAACAACAATATTGTCGATTATAAATTCAAATTTAAGTTTATAAACTTTTTTTTTTTTTTAATTTGGCGTTTAATGCGTTTTGGAAAAGAGCTCTTCATATCCTCTTTACATTTCTCATACCCATCTCACTGCAATAGTTCTCACCTTGAGTCCAATGACATTCTGGCCGTTGATCTCACAGATGTAGTGATCGGTGAGCAGACCATTGCGGGCAGCAGAACCGTCCTTCACCAGAGATGTGATGCGTCCAGATTTGAAGATGAAGCCCACGTGGCCGGAGCTGTCTTTGTGCATGGTGATTGTACGTTGGAATGGTCTAAAACAGACAAACAATCAGTTTACACAATGCATTTCCTAAAACCAGGTCAGTTGGAATGATGTTCTGTGTGGGTTAGGGCTGGCCGATCGGATGTGATGTAATATCGGATGTGTTTGACTTCCTTCAAAATTGCGCATGCGATCAAACTGCGCATATGGAACGGGAGCGAATTTGTTCGGGACCCGCAAAGTGCCAAACAAACAAGCAGCCACGCATGCACACACATGAGCACAAAACAGTGTCGCAGTGACTTCTTTCATCATGTAAAGCATGTATTTGCGAGACATCAGCGACATATAAAATTGTCACATCGCCCAGCCATGGTGTGGATGTACAGTTCTCCAGGAGAAATCATTGACTACAGTTAAAATAGATTTTAGATGTCCAGCATCTATTACAACTTTGCCCTCTGACAGTGAGGAAATCAGGTTGGTCTAACACATAACATTATTCAGGTACATGAAACAACTTAATTCCAGTAAGAAAGCAAATAACCACTAGGTGGAAGCAAACCACTTCATAAAAAGAATTATCAATGTATAGTTTTGTGTGTTTCTCAATCTGTGTATTTAAACCATTTCATTCAGAATCGTCATTGAACACAAATTGTTGCTATTCTTCCACAATCAACTGGACAAACTTAATATTCATTACCTTTATTAAACAAAACACATAAGTGGGCAAACTAAAATCTTTGTGAAAATATCAAAGACATGTGAAAGGGCCGTTTTCTTTTTAGTGTTGAGATATTTTCCTTTGCATAAGACAAAGTAGGTCATATTGAGGGTTGTGTCCATAATAATAACCAGTCATCTACTATTTGTAACTCACAACCATAAACCCTTATGTGCTAGAGGAAACCGCTGGTGTTACAGGGAGGTAACATTTCCATTTAAAGAGCAATCTATTGGACTAAATTGTATATGTGAATATGCATATGACACCCTTTGGTTCACTAACATATATTTAGTCAACCCTAAATATACGTACAGTACATAAAGCCACAAGTCATATCGTGATTTCATAGGGATTTGATACACTGCTGAACAAAATCTGAAGACCGGGGGATACATTACAAGTAGTCGCATTTGAAGATCGCCCTGTGTCTTAACGGACAGCCTGTCGGATCCACTTTACTTTTTGTTGCATAACTCTCACAAATTTGCTATGACTGTCTTACTGGGTCCAACCTCGGCAGCGATGGTACGTTGAGAGAGCCCTTGCTTGTGCAGAACAACAATCCAGCCACGTTCAAAGACAGAAAGCCTTTTTGCCTTTGCCATCAATGACATGGAAGCCAAAAGCAGATTTGAACTCTTTGAGTTTAAATTAAGTTTTCAATAAATTGCCTACTCTCTGTTTTTTTGTCTCTTGCTCTTGTTTTGGCATTTTGAAGCGTTACTTATAACCTGGTTACGATCCACTAGCACGAAATGTGAATACTTGTTATGTCTCCCCCGGTTAAGATTTTGTTCAGGAGTGTATATCTCACAGACAGACAGAAGCGACTGACCTGTCGCGGACGATGAGTTCCATGCGCTGTTCTCCTGCAGCTTTCAAAGCTTTATGGGCCTTGTCTGAGCTCCAGCCGGCACAGTTCTGCCCATTAATCTGCAGAACCTGATCTCCAAACCTCAGACCAGCCAGCGCTGAAGGAGAGTTTGCCTGGACCAGCTGGACAAACAATCCCTACAGACAGAAAGAGAGAAATTAAATGAATGAAAGATTATCAAGATTATTTAGTGATGATGATACTGATGATAATGACACATTTGTTGAAAATGAGGGCGTATTGGCAAACCTATATACCGCTTCCTCTGCCAAAACAACAAGACATACAACAAAACAACAATAAAAGCAATAAGATTGACACAATACCAGGGATGTGACTGTGGACTGACAACATCAAAAGCTGAGCCCATAGGAATAATTCTTAAATTCTTAATTATTGTTATTATTATAAATTATTATTACTAAAGTACTTATAATCAAACATATCTAGTCATATAAATTAGTTTTATTCCCATTTTTGATCCCATATAGAAAAAATAATGATGGACAGTTAACAACAATCTGCCTAGAAATTAATTCACTACAGTGTATCAAACTTGAAATGCTGCCCTAGGCTACAGGAACAGGAGTCTTGATAATGAAAACCTGTTTAATGTAATTTCTTTTGGTAAAGTGTTACTCACATTATCAATATCCTTGAGTCGCAGGCCGACCTTTCTGTCCTGGTCTTTGCAGAGAATAACCTCGCGCAGACCTGGACGAATCTCTGCCCTCCTGATGCCCACGTCAGTTCCAGTCACGGGCCGCACCATGCCACCCAGACCTGACGGCACAGCCACCTGCTGTTGAGACAAAGAGATATTCTTATTAATTCTTGTATGTGTGAGTGCATCGATTATTTGCACAGGCATTCGTTTTTATTATAATGTTCACAGCTATAGTATGGACGGAAGAGAATCTAACACAGTTTTTAAGTTGCTCCTACAAAGAATCCTACATGAGCAATCTTTCAATACAGGCCTTATGGTACATGAGTCATTCCTGGAGTCTGCTTTCAAAAACGATGCTGAGAAATAACACTATGCTGAGATAGCCTGTGGCCAGACACACATGATAAAAAGAACACAAAACCACCACATCCTCTCCTTCAAAAGCTTACACAATTGCTCTCGGTTGCTTCTGCTTTAAAGGTCCCATTCACCGCAATCGCATTTTTTAACCTTTAGTTAGTGAGTAATGTTGCTGTTAGAGCATAAATAATACCTGCACATGGATAAAGCTCGAAGTTAAATGCCAAGCGAGATATTGTCTTTAACAGAAGGCCTACAGAGAATGGCTGGAATTGACTACAGCCCTCTACTTCCCAGATACTATTCCAATTACTTTTATAACCTCTGCCCAAAGAAATACGCCAAAAAATGTGCGAGGCCTTCCTTCAAGAAGAGGAAGAGCCCCTGGAGCAGTTTTTGGTTATCATAGGTTGTAAACATTTGACTGAGCAAGGCCCTAAACTACTTTCACTTTCATCACAGTCCTACAGCTGGTAATAAGAATTCAGCTTCACACATTCTAAGATAACCAACTGTCAAATAACAGCTTCCATGACTTTAACATCGGCTGTGAAAGCTGTTCTGTTTAACACACTGATATTGAAAACACTAAAACACTTCTATGAAAGTCCTCTGAAGTTCTGCTCACTGTCTCCTAGTCAATCTGTTTCTTTTATTATTCAACCTCTGGTCCAATATAAAAAGGCTAAACTACAGCTTCTGTTATTAGTGATAATATAACCGGTCTGACACAAGCGGTCCGGTGTCATTTCCTTCGCCATAGTAGAAAAAACGTGATCTCTAACAAAGATTGGCGTTTGCGTTTGCACTAACAGACCACCGTTACACTTCGATCGATCCGCATTTTAACCAATGAAGTGAAGTTTACGCAATTTTTACGTTTTTTTGCTTAAAGTGAAAGCTTATGAATTCACGTGCACTGAGAGGGGCACCGACCAATCAATCACGACAGACCTGGTCAGCTGTACCAATCAGAGCGTTTCGGAAGGCGGGATTTTGAAGTAACTTGAAGAAATCCAGTCGTTTTGTGAGAAGAGAGACAGCGGTGGACGAAAGACTTGAAACATGTGAATTATAAAGGTTTTTATGAAACTAGAAACATAAACATCCATTGTTAAACACCCAAAAACACAATCAAAGCTTCGAAAACAAGGGGAATAATGGGGCCTTTAGGAGAGAATACATTGTGGCAGGATGGAAAAAAGTGACTGTACTGCAAACAAAACCAGGAAGGAATGAGACTGCATGGATAGGAAATATTCATGCTTGCATGTATGAAACCCCCTCCAAAAAAAAATCAACATTTTGATATCGTTAACTCATCCTAATGTTGTTCTTCTGTAGTACACAAGAGATGTGACACTGCTGTTGTCATTTAAATAACAGTAAATATTGAGTAATAAATAGTGACAAAACAAAACAAAAATGAAACCATGATTTGCATAAAAACTAAATAAATTTTTTGTTGATTTTTGGTTTACAGAAAATATAATCTTTAATATGTGCATATTTAGATATATAAATATGAAAATCGGTCCTTCACAATCAGTTAAAGAAAACATAAAAAAATAACTTGAGTTACAGAGGTGCTCAAATGTGTTGGTAACCTAACAGCTCATTCCTCCTAAAGAGTGATGAAATTAAAAGATCATGTTTACTTGCATGGCTTTGCTATGTCATAGAATAAAGCAAAAAAGCTGTGGAAAGAGATGAATTATGGCTAATTCCACAAAGATATTCTAAAATGGTCTGGACACATTTGTTGGTACACCTTAGAAAAGATAATACATCATTGGATTATAGTTATATTTCGAACTAATTAGTATCACACATGTATCCAATGTTGAAAACAGTCCTTCGGCCTATTCAAACGGAGAAAAGTAGTCGATGTGCTGTTTGGAATCATTGTGTGCAACATAATGAGCATGGACCAGAGAAAGCAAAGGAGAAAGTTGTATGAGGAGCTCAGAAAGAAAATAATAGATAAGCATGGTAAAGGTAAAGGCTACAAGACCATCCCCATGCAATTCGATGTTCCTGTGACAACAGTTGCAAATATTATTAAGAAGTTTAAGGTCCATGGAATTGTAGCCAACCTCCATGTGCGCGGTCGTAAGAGGAAAATTGACCCCAGATTGAACAGAAGGACAGTGCGAATGGTAGAAAAAGAACCAAGGATAACTGCCAAAGAGATACAAGCTGAACTCCAAGTTGAAGGTACGTCAGTTTCTGATCGGTTCTGATCCGGTCAATGGAAGAAGACCCAGGAGAAAAAAATAAAATAAAAAAACTAGACTGGTATTTGCTCATACTCATATTGACAAGCCACAGTTCTTCTGGGAGAATGTACTTTGGACAGATGAGTCAAAACTGGAGATTTTGGCAAGTCACATCAGCTCTATGTTCACAGAAGAAAAAACCAAGCTTTCAAAAAAGTGAACACTATACCTACAGTGTAACATGGAGGAGGCTAGGTTATGTTTTCGGGTTGCTTTGCTGCATCTTGCACAGGGTGCCCTGAATCTGTGCAGGGCACAATGAAATCACAAGACTATCAAGGCATTCGGGAGCGAATTGTACTGCCCAGTGTCAGAAAGCTCTGTATCAGTCGCAGGTCATGGGTCCTCCAATAGGATACTGACCCAAAACACACAGCTAAAGAATGGATAGGAACAAAACATTGGACTATTCTGAAGTGGCCTTCTATGAGTCATGATATGAATTCTATGTAAAGGTTGTACAACAAAATATAAGGTTAGGGGTCCCGTCATTTTTGTCAATGATATTTTCATTAGTTTTGTGATTTACAATATTATGTTGAATAAAAAATCAAAAGCAAAGTCTGATTTCTATTAAATATCAAATAAATTATAGTGGATGACAATTACCTTTGTAAGGTTATTTCAGAGAAAATTGTGCATTCTTCATTTTTGTGGAGGGGTACCGACAAATTTGAGCATGTCTGTTTATTATATAGCACTTTAAAAACCATTGGTCGCCTTCTTTTTCAATACACAAAGCATTTTGGTGTTCCGCAGAAAAAAGGACATTGCACAGGTTAGCAATAATCTGAGGACTGAGGAGTAAACTAACAAAACTTTTTTTGAGTTGCTATTCCTACAGTGTCTCATTCTTTTTTAGTGAAAACATTTAGTAACCGGAAGGAACAAAACTAACGTTAAATTCTATAAACAGCAGGAAAAAAAAACAAAATGACAACAAAAACACACAGAAATATCCACAAACTTACACTGTCAGCCACTGGGACCAGAGCAAGGTTTCTCTGAACCTCATCACTGTTCAGGCTGAGGCCCATGTAGTCTCCCAGCTCCTCGAGGTTTGGATAAAGACCTGAGTGTCAGAAAGAGAGACGGTGTATTTAAAGATGTACAGTAAACAACTACCCTTTGGCCCACATGTTTTATTTCTGGACTATTCTGTTATTTTAATTGATATTTTTTATCCTCTTAGCATTTGCTTCATGATATAAAAAGGTGTTAAAGCAGAAAATGGTGTGTAAACGTCAAAACCGAGAAGAGGGTGTGTAAATGTCCATTGAGCTCTCGGCCGCCCAGTGACTGGTTTCAGATTCCGGCTGTGAATGTTTCCATGCAGTAATGATTTCCTGGGTTGAGTCATGGGTAATGTTTGCCTTTCTATTCATTAACACTCGGATAGGAAAATATCTGTCTGTGAAACATTTTCTTACACAAACACAGGCAAAGAGCAGCAGTTCCTCTCTAGACATCTACATTAGACTTAATGTCAGTGGGAATAGTTCATCTAACAAAAAGCCCACAGACACAAAAAGATTTGGCTAAAAATCAACGCGTTTTTTACAACCATTATGTAAACAAGACTCTGCTTATCCAATATCCAATGTTATTCTGGATACTCAAATCTCATATTTCATTTCAGTGATTTTTAAAACAAAGTACACCAAATACAAATCTGAAATCACTCCAATTCTGGCATGAGAGCTTCACAGGCCATTGGTGAATCTATAGCAAGATGTCCTTTAAAGCTCCTTTTGAAAATTTCTTATGTCATTTCCTGGCAGTGTCTTGATAGGCCTAACAATGGGCCTTAATGAAAGCACACAGGTGGGAAGACATAGCCTGGATAAGAAGGGTTCAACCTGAGCTCTTGTCCCTGAGATAAGAAAAAGGAAGAAGAGATTCTCTTTCTCAAAAAGCTGCTGCACTTTTCAATTGCTCTCAGATGCCCCGGGGCATGTCCTCATTTCCTGTTTGACAATTACACAAAACATTGGCGACCCTTTCATCTCCATAAAAGCAGCTCTTACTCGGGGCTCTAGAAATGAATGAGAGAATGGAACGAGGAGACAGAGGGAAGAGAGACAGGCCTGGCGTGGAAAATCTTTCCAGACAGACAGCTACAGAGACTACTAAACATTGTACAAACACTACGGGGCTGCAAAGACAGACAGAAAGATATTTCTAGACAGACATGACAAGACAGCAATAGAGGTGCATAGATATACAGACAGCTGATAGACGAAAGTATTGACGACACAGACACAGAGAAAAATGATATACAGGCTACTAGGCAAAATCGATCCTGTGACTCACTTGAGCTTGGCATCCCCTGTGTGGCAGGGTGTGCCTGGTAGACCCCCTCGGTGATAGCTGGGGTACTGGTGGTGGAAGTGCCAAACTGGGATTGTGCCTAGAGGAGAAACAACACGAGGCTACAACAAACATCTGCTTTAACCTTTCGTTACATAACATTGGATTAGCGACAGTCGGCAACTTACCCTAATGACCTTGTCCACTTTAAGGTCCTCCAAGGATGGATACAGCGACATCCTGGGAAAAAACACAATTGCCAAACAAAATTAAGAAACTTTCTGCACAGCTAATAGAGTCGCCACATAAGGAAATCACGCTTTGAGTGAGCTCACATCATCTTTGTTATTCAGCTGACTAGCAACCACATGACTCCATCAGGAATTGAAACCAAAGCTTATTACCGAAGAGGCATATGAAGGACTCTATTGGGAGAATGTGGGGCAACACCGCTGCTTTAAAAAATGGATAGAGAACACTGTGAATTCATCAACATGACAGTACGCCTTCAGCTTCAGCTCTGTTGCCTTGACGTTATGAAACAGTCCGCCTGCAAGTCCATCTGTGTAGCGCCATCTGATCAGTCACTCACTGACGTAACAAAACACACTTCAAACCCATCAGAAATCACCACCCACCTCTGCGATCTTGCTTTTATGGGGCCGATAAAGCACATTATAAATATTCTGAATGCGACAGAAATTGCATCTTATCCTTGAGCTTAAAGGTCCAGTGTATGCAATTTAGCGGAATCTAGCAACGAGGTTGCGAATTACAACCAATGGCTCTCAACACCCATCCCTTTTTGAAGCACTACGGTGGCTGACACGGGAAGAAAATGTCGTCATGTTTTCGTTTCTTTGTCGAAGGATATAACTTATTAGCGAAACGCACTCTGTAGACCAGTTTGTCCGTTCCGTTTAGTGTTTCCTGTCGAAACAACATTGTGAATTCCGTGTAAGGGGACCCGCTGTGTATGTAGATGGCTCTATACTGCGATAAAATAGTCGCGTTTTGCGACTATTTTTCGTGCCAGTGCAACAATTTTTTCTTAATGGTCACACCATTATGACTGCCAAATTGATCAATATATAATTTTTGAGTTTGTATAAAGGACTCTAACAATACTGCAAAGCTACAAAACGTTAAACATCACGATAAATAATATTTATTTTTAAGTCGCTAATAGGGATGGGTTCTTTTTTGGACCGGTACATATTTGGGTCGATATCAGAGAATCGATAAGGTTCATGAAAAAAGATACTGTTTTCGATACTTGCGTTGTTTTATCTCTGTGTCTTCAGGTGTTACTTAAATGGCAAATTAGAAGCTGCTGCTGCTGCCTGTCATTTTCCATCCATGAATACTGTCCGAATGGCCTAAGTTTGCCCTACGAATGTGTGATATCTAGGGCCATATGATTTGTTATCTGCTTGTTTTGCGTGTTAATAGTGAAAGAGTGGCATGGTTGCACTCGTGGAGCTTCAGCGTCCGCGTTATGCGACGAGGAAGCTTCCGTCAAACACCCCTTTGCGGCAAACTGTCAAAATAAAAGTCCTTTATTTGAGAACAAGTTATAACATTGTTTTTAATCATTCGGCCTACTTTAGTAAATTTAAGTAAATGTGTTTATAAAATGATAAAAAAAATAGTACATATGATTGAAAAAATATTTACTTAGAAAAAAGAAATACGGTCTACTGGCCAAATAACCATTGTGATGTAAAGTATTATGTTGAATTACATTATGATGTGATCCTATGCACATGCTAAGTGACATAAGTGGTATGCTAAGGAACACAAACACAGCTTGTAATGTGGCATTTTCTGTTTGCTCAGAAGCATTTGTAAACTGCAGTTCTAAAGCTGTAATAAAGAAACTTAAAATGTTTAACAACTTTTGCACATCATGTGTTTTTGCATCAAATTATAGGCCATGGTATCGATAACAGTATTGATAAGTACCGGTATCGATAAGCAATATAAAACCTTACCGATACCCATCCCTAGTCGCTATTGATAGATATACTAAACCGAGTTCTTTTTCACTCCTTCTTAGTCTGAAACGGACAAATAAACACAATATAACGTAAAATTTCCCATAATAACAAGAAACCTTGTAAAGGTATACAGTTTTGTAACAAAATAGTTGGGAAACAAAACACATGTGTGTTCCTGTATATTGAGGGAGCCCTCAAAGGGGTAGCAGCATAATAAAGATCTCTGAATATAATGTTCATCAAACAACAAAGGACGGGCGCAAATCTATCTTAGCTCTCCGTGCAGTTTGTTCGTCATAGGTAGCTACTGGCGCCTAGACAGCTGTGTTTGCTTTCTAATGTTGGCTTAATGTTGGAAGCTAGCTTACGGAATGCTAGCTATTTTTCATGCAATCACCCCTTTAAAATCTCTGTATTGTGTATTTATCAACATCAACCAATGACGCATTCTAGATTAATTTTACACCTCTAGAAGGTGACTTTACATCCAGTGTTTGCTGTGCAAACTCATTTGCCGTGACACCATGAAGGTGGGTTATCAGGAATAATTTATTATTGACAGAGGGCACAGCAGGTAAGTGATACTTCACCCAAAAATAAAAATTCTGTCATCATTTACTCAACTTAAGGTTGTTCCAACTCTGTATAAATTCCCGTTTAAGTAAAAATTACTTTATATTTGTTATACACAAAAGACGACATTTTGAAAAATGTAGGACAGCAAACAGTTCTGGGGCATTTTTGACTACCATTGTATTTTTTCCTACTATGGTAGTCAACGGGGGGGCAAAATCGGTCATAAGGCAAAATTGGTTACAAGCATCTTCCAAATATCTTTCACTGTGTTCATCAGAACAAAGACATTTATTCAGATTTGGAAAAACTCGAAGGTGAGTAAACGTTGACAGAATTAAATTATTGGGTGAAATAACCCTTTAAAACCGAGGCTAATATCCCATTAACAAACATTACAAAGCTTCACTGCTTGACCGTGCTCTTTATCTTCAAGTTGATGGGAAGTGGTTAACTGGGAACTCATCCATTGCTGGGAAGGGAGGGAAAGGAGAAAGAAAGCATAGAGAAAGAGGGAGGAAGAGAGAGAGCGGGCGAGCGAGAAAGAGAGTACAAAACATACTTGATGCTAAAAAGAAGGAATACTCAACTTTGTTTATATAGCGCTTTTTACAATTTTCATTGTTACATAAGAATGTAAAATACAAGACGTAGAAGTTAGTAGAGGAAAGGTCAAGAAAGTGATAAAAGAGACATGCGAGTAATAGATGTTGACGCAGTCACAATCACATGACACTGGTCACATGACATACTGTGAATTTCAGCAAACAATAGAGCCTGTTTTAAGTCCAGCCGAGGTATGGCATTAAATCATCATCGGGTTACCGTAAACAAAACCCGGCTCAACAAGACACATATTGAGTAACTGTAGAATCATGACACCTGAAATATGAATGTATAGCGTTGTACCAGAATACAAAAAAACAATTACATTTAGTCATTTAGCAGATGCTTTTATCTAAAAGAAGGGGGATAATGTATAGGCTTACCAGTGAAAGCTAAAGAAAACAGGATATACAGAATTACAGCAAAAAGAATGTTGGATTGGGAGACATGATAAAATGTTGGAAATTATTTGACTATCAGGACAGATTGCTTAACTTCCCCGATGAGATGTCTCAAACACTAACACGACCAGTGATCATGTGATATGAAAGAATGCAACAGGAACTAGGAACCACTTGAGAATCAAGTCCAACAGAGAGTCAAACCTTTAATACCTTTACAACAGGATTAAAGCCTACCGTAGTACTCATGACTGACTGGAGTCAGATTAGATGAAATGTAAGGCGAGCACGTACACATATCACACAAATCTGTGAAGCGCTCCCTGACAAACATGACCACAAAAATAGAAAAAAAGATCACGCTCGCCAACACCCTCATGAATAAACTCCCACACTAACATACACAGAACAGCTCATGCGAACCCACACAAACGGTTTCTTACACAAACTCTAATATGAGAAAGCAAACGGACTGAAATGTATTTTTCCAAGACGATTTCAGGAAAACACACCACAAATATCCTAACTTGAAAGATTTAATAAGTGTTTGTCATCCCATAAAGGGACAATATTCCCTGTCAAGAGCACTCCAATAAAGTAGAGATGTCTCTGAAACGTGGACTGACAGAAACAGTAAGCTATCTATTTTAAAGACATGTGTGCCTTCATTGTATAGAGCTCTGTCGAGTTCAGCTGTAGGACTCTATTATCAACTAAACCGACTGTTTGGTCTAAGTGTGGTCATAAATCAAGATGGATACAGGACAACTGGCAATCTCATCATTGAGCTATTTGGCATCTGGGATGCACACTTGTTATAACTTAAGTGGGAATCTGCATTTGAGTTGAAGTCATCTGGAATGTTTTGTATAAACTTATTTTAACATTCTGGTTTAGATGACATCTTACCGTATGAATTGTTCTCAAAGTGCTTCAAATCTCTAAAGCAAAGTAAAGTTAACTGTCCGGTTGAGTGGCTGTGGGGCCTTTGGTATGGGGGAGAATCGGGCAAAGCTTATTTTCAGCCAGGCTGAATGACTGCTGAGCATAATAAACAACTCTCCCATGGCAACAGTCTAAGTCTATTGACCGAGTAAGCAAAGGATCCATGTGAAATCTACAGTCTTTGGGGGAGGAAATGTGCCAAACTGCACTAAATACTAACCTACTTTTTGACTACATCGATTTTCCATCCATGTGTCGGCTCGTGACATACATGACGATGGAGTTGTAGTTATATAAATGAACACACTGGTGACTTAGCGCTCGAGGAATGTGGAAAGTCCCTTTTATTTAAAAAGCAAACAATAAACTAGGATATTTGCCCTAAGGGGTCAACACACGTACTTTATGTATAGTTGTTGTTTGTTTTTCAGTCATCTATAATTCAGTTAACCATGTTGTCAAGTTTTGTAGCACAGACATAAAATCGAAAGTAAAGCTGTTGTGTTTGAGGATAAACGAAACTGCGCGTAGCAAAAAATACGTTTCACTGAACCTCTGAATATGACAACATCATAACCATCATAATATTCAACAATAAACAATATATGCAGTCATGGTAAACCATAAAAACGTGCACTTAAAGCAAAAGAACTGATGTTTTGTTTGTATCCTCTCTTTCGGTATGAAGTCATCTCATCGGTCAGCTGAGTGTTTTCTCTACATTATATATTAACTTCTCATTTAAATCACCAAATAACTGTAGACACCGGTATAAAACAGTTAACAATCGTTTAAATATATTAACTTTTTTTACTCTCCGTCACTGTTAAATTAGCTAAATCAATCAAATGTAAAGTCTGACTGACATGGATCCGATAGCACTCGAGCTAGTCACGTTAACTCCGTTAGCAAACACACAAAGATGCTAATTACGCATATAAAGTTATACTTATGTCTCTTTAAAATAACGACCAGGCGATACAGCCAAAAACATTATCCACACATAAAAGTAACTAAACCGGGAGCAATGCGAGCTAAAGACAACCGTGCCTTTGTTCTTCGTGTGTTAGCAACTGGCCAGATAAGTTTAGCTTCGGTTAGCCAGCGGATCTTCCATAACGTTTCCTGACTAAACAAATCGCCGAATCTTATTAACACAACAACATTTAGGCTATCGAGTTTCGGTGACCTTACCTTTTTTGCTTTTAGGGTTACGACGTCAGAAATTAACTAGGTAAATAAAATTGGAAGGAAGGTATACAGATCGAGCGCTGTGGATGGGACGCTTTTCCTCTTTTGGCTGGAGCAGAAGTGAGAAGCGGGAGGTGAGGTGTACTGTCACAAAGGTTCAATTCTCTTCCTACTCCAAACTTCAGCTTGTTTCATGACGCTAGTCTACACCTTCTTTCATTGATCTTGGAGGCTGGGCGAAGCAATAAAACATGAACACATCATATTCTATTAATAACGTGTTCTCATTACGCATTAACTCAATGAACAATACACATCTCTAATGGCCACGTTCACTGACGTTAGGTACTTTGGGAAACAAAGTAAAGTTTTTCTGGTCATTGATAATACAGAAAATAACTGTTAAAAAAACTGGTCAAGTTTTTTGATGGTTTCGGAGCCTGGTTAGATGCTTTGCTAGTTGCTGACTAGTGCCAAAACCCCTCTAAATCCAACCAACAAATTCAATCTTGTATAGGCTTTTATTTCTTTTTCTAGGTCACCATAAGCTCGATAGACTGCAAACCTACTATTGAATCTCACTGTTGTGAAACTACAGTTATGGTTAAATGTATCCTCCTCCGCATTCATCTATCATATTAAGAGACAAGACTGATGAGTATTGACAAAAGACCCCTTAATAAATAGAATTGCTGGTAAACAAACAGCTACACCAACACCAGCCATTTTCAGAGAGTTTGGGGACTCATTCAGTGGAAAAATAAAAGACAAGCATGCATGATTTTTTAATCCTTTATTTTTTTTCCTCTGTATGCCAATACATCGATATACAGTGCAGTGAAAAAAATATAAAAGCCACATGTTTGCTGCTTGAGACTGTAATTGTCAGCATCACCTCAAGTACGTAAATAAAAACGTAATTATTATGTTCAAACTAAATAGTTTTGTTGTTGTATCTGCAATGTATCAACAACGAAAAAGATGCTTACAAATATGGCACCTCAAATTATAAAGATTTCAATTGTAAACAATATGAGACAAATATGGTAGAGTGAGTCCAAACAATAGTAAGAAACCACAACATTTTTAGTATTTCAGGCATCTTTTATCAATGAAAACTAATTCCCATTTAAAGAGCAAACAGAGTGCCCATCTGTTCCATGGGTTAACAGGGTAATTGTTTGTTAAGATAACCAGTTGACAGATAACGAAAACAAAACATGGCTGCAAATCCTTACAAGCTTTAAGAAAGGCATACATGCATTGCTTCTGTGCCAAATGTGTTAACTTTCAACAACTAAACATTACCAATGAATACAGTGCCAGTCAGCCTGAGCTATCTTAAATTGCAATATTAAGTTGATAAATGAATGATTTTTGCACATTTCTTTAATCCCTGAACTAATGTTACTGCTTCATTATCATCACAGAGGCCAACAAACACCAGTGTGTGAAAGAGTCACAGGAGATTGGAAGTATAAAGGTTCTAGGTCAAGGATTTTTGTGACATCCTATCCTCTTCGCATGAAGAATGCTGGATTAAAATGATAGGAGTTTAGTCATTTATACATAAAACAATAATAGAAGGTCAAATGTGGGAGGTTCATTAAATACTGATCTTGCTAGCAACTAAAATAGGGAGAAAACTATACAGAATAAACTGACAGCCATTTCTGAAAAGAATGACAAAAAAATTGACAGCTACGAATTTGAGTGTTCATACTGCTGTGGCTTCCTTATGGTAAAACAAAATATTGTACAAAACCATGAAAAGTCGGTATGCATTTTAAATCACTCCAAACCGAGAAGCTCCACATCAAAAATTAGGGTTGCATTTGGAGGAATAATCCCAGGATGGCCTTTATTACCATAGGCATAATCGGGAGAACAGGTTATCTTTGCTCTTTGGCCCACACTCATCTGAAAGATATACACAGATTTGCATGAATTATTTAAAATGCTTTCCAAGGTCTATTCTTTGCAATGTGAATATTTATAGAAAAATATCTACTTGACAGTCCTTACAGAAGGATAATATATCTTGAAATATTTTAACAGTGGGGTTTGTTTTGTGAATTTTCTGCTTTTATTTTGTCTGGTACCAAAGATGGAAACCTACAAATCATGATCATGTATTAATATTCAGTAGGGTTTTGCATTACAGATGTAATACAAAGTGAAGGACTTTAAACATGTATTTTTGAAAAAACAACTATAATTACCCCTTTAGTAGAATGAAGAGTCAAGTAAGGAGAAGGGTCCAAAGACAGAAATAAAAATTAATCTGAGTATCACACACCTGCACAACACCTTCTTCCCAGCCACGGATAACTTCCTGTTTACCAATCTTGAACTTAAATGGTTTGTCACGGTCACGGGAAGAGTCGAATTTCCGTCCATCTGTCAGAGAGCCTGAAGAATGAAGAGGAAAAAGACAAGGCCAGAAAAACAGGAAATGGATTTAGAACATCATATAAATTGTCTAATTTGGCATTGCTGTAATTCTATTCTATTCGATAAATCTGAAGATTTAGTTTTTTTTCTGTAATCCAACAGATAAAATTGTAAGATTACATTATTGTACAGTCCATGTACAAAAAATGCATTAAACTAAATATCCACAACTAACATCAGATGTTATGGAATAAATCAATCTGGCAATCTGGTTAATGTCATAGTGCTCCTTAGCATTGTTTGATGCTTAATATAAGAAGCCATCTGAACTATGACTCATGTTCACAGTCACCTAGAATTCTTACAAAACAAAAAGGCATATAGTTTTAGACATATTGAGTGAACGGTGGAAGGCATCATGAGAATTTTATGAAAAGTTAGACATGGCAGTATTGAGATAGAAATAAATGAATAATTATAAATGTAATAATGAAAAGAATAAAAAGTAACAGTATGCTTTACAATTTGTTTCGGCAAGGACTGTACACATTATAAAACAATTGTGATAAAATAAACTTTTTGAATTAACCAGCTTAAAGTCATCATCCTACATCTAATAAATCTAAATATCTCAAATCTAAATGTTACTTTTTATACATTTAAAAAAAATTCTACTTGATGGACAGATATTACTAGTAAGCTTAAATGATTAAAAGACAAGCACAACATCCCAGGGGTCGACTCCCTTCAGACATCGATATGTCTATTCGACGCCTTTCCAACAAAAACATCATACAGAACAGGGTCTATTAAATCTGTCTTCTGTTCTGTCTCAGCTGTCACATGTGGATCATGTCTGCAGGTAAAAGCCCGTGCGTGCAACCGCTACACAACCGTTTCTTTTCTTTATTTCTTTGTTTTAAATGTATCTATATTGCATTTCGTAAACTTAATAATTAATTTAACGGATGCAGTACCCCTTTCAAATCTCTAAAAAGTAATTCTTTATTATTTGTATATAAATTAACTATATTTAGTCAATGTGCAAACAACAAAAGACAAACATAGAAGTACGTCAGCATAAACAGGACAAACGTCCTTAATTCAACTCACCAACGTAATGCACCACACATGTCTGTCCTTTTTTGGGAAAAGTCCTTCCTGTAAAAGGAGCATGAGGGGACCAAGAGATTTGTCATCATAATGCTGGTAAACCGCACTCATAACAGATTACGTTACAGATCAAATTATTGTAATGTGTAATGAGAAGGAATAAAAAGAGATGGGATCACTTTACCATCGCCGGGGGTTATGGTCTCAATCTCCACTCCCATTTTCTCCCGATCGTGTAACCTCCTAAAAGCTGACTGACTGTGCGCTTTGCGCGTGCTCTCTCACAGCTGTTTGGAAGGATGCTGTTGGGTCATGTGACCGCAATGACAAGCCCGCTGTATGAGAGCTTTACATGTATCTCTGCGCAGATCTATTGGCGTTTAACAGCAAAGTACCGCGAGAGCAATGCTCACCATTTCCTTTCCCGTAACTCTGACGACATACACTGATCGGAATGCGCAGTACCACATCCGCGTGCGTCGAAAAGTAAAAAGGCAGAGCGAAAATGTGGAATATGTACTGTTTTGCAAATGCTGTAAGAGTACTTTGCAGTGCCTACCGATGAAGCAGTAATTTGTGCATAATATTCAACAGATACACTTTGTATTTTAAGTGTATTTTATATAAAAATCGTCTAGGTGTTTAAAACGGCACATAAATTATGCAAAATTGATGTTTTGATAATCAAACATAACCACACAGTGAAGAGAAGACATCTAAACTGAATGTGGTTGGAGCGAATTCAATCGCTTTGTAATGTATTGTTTGTTTTCCAAAGCTCTTGTGAAGTATTACGCAACATGCTCTTAGCACTCACTTCCTCTACGTATATGTTTGTAGCAAAAACAACGCATGGGTTTCTGTATGTTATACTTGGTTTATTGGCATTGAAAAAAGAGAAGTGAATTTGTGCAAAAATGTGAAAGCACAATAAAAAACATGGCACGCATAGTTACCAACTATTCTAGAGACTTGCCACAAGAGGGCGCTGCGTTAATTCAAAAACAAACCAGCATTTTGTTAATACTTTGGTCTGGTGATGGTTTCTGCACTAAAGAAATGTGAATACACTTATAGTTTTTTATTTGTACATGATTATAATCATCACCAACGTTTCATTAAAAATGCGTATGGCTTAAAGCTGCTTTGTTGATTGTTTTTATTAAAATACTACACAATCAAACGCATGCTAAATACAGTGGATCTGCGAGACATTCAATATTTCTTTTTTGTTGGACCGGCCCAACACAGGAACACTACCTCAACCTGTTGTCTGGGCAGAGACTCCTTTCAGGGCAAACAAGCAACATAAGACACTGCATCTTTAAGTTCATGTGAGATTAATGCTTTACACTTAGATAAAAACAAGCGTTTTTGTGATCAACAGTTGCAGAAGTCTTGATTGTTACAAGAGTAATGAAAGCCACTTGTGAAATTCTTGGTTGTTATTTCATAGACTCAGTTCTTCTCCTTTTAGGGGGTCTTCTGCCCTGTATGTCAAATTAACAAACAAAGCACAGTTAACATAGCCATCGCTGTTATTTTTACGCATAATACAATTAAGAAAAACAAAAGTGTATGGACTTTAATTTTCACTCCAATAAACTTTGACCTTTTGTTGGCTTAACAGAAATTCTATATATAAGGAAGTATTAACCACAAAATAAAAGGTCAGCACATTACTGTGACATTTGAAATATGGACGTTGTTTAAGAATACTTCTCTTTTTATCTCATGTAAAATCTGGAAAGCATTCATGTGACCCATTTTGCCAGCAGTAAAAAATAATTAATCTCATTAGAGCTATTGAAACATATTAAGTTGGACATAAAAACATACACTGCTTTCTTCAGTGCTGTCTGGATTTCCTGCCGTCGCTTTTCAGTGATAGGATAGAAGTAAAGCATCACCATGCTGATCAGCAACAGACAGATTGGCACTGGAGCAAAGAGCATCCGCAGTGAGAATATGACTTGTGAATTGTGTTTACAGGCACCTGGCTTGTATCCTGCAAAGCTGAAGATTGAAGCAGATAAAATTATTTTGGATTTATCCTCATAGCAATTGTAAAAAACATACTATAGAAAACTTACTGTAGTACCAAGGTCGAGATTCCGACTGCCAGACCTCCTCCAAATTTATTAAAGAAAACAAAACAGGAATAGAACAACGGTTCCAGATCCCGGCAAGAGGGGTTCTTAACCTTAAAGTCATCCACAACATCTGGTAACATTGACCTAGAAAAGTCCATATGGTCGGTATTACTGTGGTTTATTTAAGCATACGGTAAATTGTGTTGTTTTGATGCGTTCATTAGTTTTGGGGTAAATTGTGATTTTTATTGCTTCAGCAAAATTCGAAGTAATTTTAACCAAATAAACCTTGTCCATTACTCCCGGAGAGGATATAATTTTCTAGAAAAGAGGCCCATTTAGTATGACATCATTTATTCTCAATCCACCCGCGATGCCAAACATATCATATATCTAACTCCCATCTGAGCTTCATCTGGGCTTGCGTAATGCAAGAGGAATCCATCTGCTTTGCAGGGGTGGAGTGTGGATTTGTTTTAACCACAAACATGATGTTCATCTCAGAAACTGTAGGGTGAGGTTAAAATTACCAAGGGAGCAGAAAGAGTGCTGCCAGACTGGTGCCAGCCAACATGGACATAATAATGAAGAGGGGCAAACTATTCCTCAAAAGGGATATTAGAATTAAAGCTGGAATATAAGACTGGAGAGAAGAGGAAAAGGAGTCAAGTTTTAAATATTGCATGTTAATAGGGTGCATTTGAATAAACAAATAAATCATTTGCCAAACAATCCTATTGTAAAATGCCAAAAGAATATTAACAAAGGTTTAAAAAAAGGGTACTCACTGATAAGCCGATAAATATGGTGGTCTTCTTTCCTAGTTTGACCAATAATGTCTGCCACAACGGAGTGGAAAATGTGGCTGCTGTCTGCATAACAACACAATGTAAATAAATGTAAATAGCAGGTAGATAAAATATCCTTTCTAGTACTCTGTCCTATGATTTGTTCATGCCATAAAAATTGTTTAAACTATGGTATGGGCTAGACCTATTCAACATTTCAGTAGTTTTTGTGTAGTTTTGGTGCACCATAGCAAAATATAGAAAATAAACTGCTATTATTACATAGATTTATATTATTTATATTTATAATAAAAAATAGCATGAGACTTATCTTCATTATTAGTTTTTTCTCAGTTTTGGCCGTCACACCACAGGACCAATTTGAATATTTGTTATTATATTTTGTAGCCATTTACAGGTCGTATCATAGGGATACAGGTCATAAAATATGGAACTATATAGTGTTTAAATAGAAAGGTATTTACAGTTGTACCTGTATTTCAATTTTGCACTGCATTGCTTTGTGTTTTAACATCAACGGAGATGTTTGTTAACTAAATGGATACTGCCAGAAAATTACCAGTTCATTTTCAGAATTTTTTTCTCAGTGTAATTCCTAAAAATAATGAATAACTCACCAATAATATGATAACAAGATGCTGGAAGTATCCTCCCATATCTGCTGCATGAGTACAAAAGAGGGCAAAATTCCCCTGAGCCATCTGCAAACAATTTTTTATCATCACTCTTATGCTGCAGGCATCATGTTTTGTGAAATATATTTACCATCAATATTACATCAGGTGTTAAACCAATTGGTGACAACAATCATATTAAAACTATCATACTGCACATGACCTGAATTTTTCATAAATACAACCTGTGTATATATGGTATTATAATATTCATTACTAGGAAGATGAAGATATCTGACCTGGAAGGCTAATGAAGCAAATAGGAAGCCAAATACAAGCTTCACGTATGGAATGTGACATACCACCATCTTCATACCCGTTAGATAAGGGAGATTTAAGCGGTCCAGTTTACTGAGTGGGGCTGGGGAGAGATGCAAGTACCAAACACTTTAAATTAACCGTACCATACGTCGTGTTCAGTAAAAGGATGGATCATGAAAATGTATTGTGGTATTTTTGGCATCAACAGATTTTAACTTACCCAACTGCTCCTTTACTCCAAGAAAAACCACAAGGCAACATATGAAGTAAATAAATCCTATTACTAATGCAGCAATCACATAGGCCTTTCTCTAGGGAATTAAGAGACAAAATTAACCCAAATGGTGACGCATAATCAGCCAAAACATCCATAAAAACAACTTATTTTTTCATGGTTGACCTTTTAAATGTGAGGTCTAGAGTCTTATTCCTGTTTCTGCTAATACATATTTCCTTTGTTGAGTTAAGGAACATATGAGATATTTTAAACTATATATATTAGCTGTTAGACCTGCACTGAATTCTCTTGTGCAGTATCTTCAGTGTTAAAGTGACCCGAAATAAAAAAGAAAAGTATTCATTCATGAGGCCATCTCAATATATACGTAGTTTAATGTCATGCGTGTCGGTGTGCTTAAAAGAGGACCACCCCTTACTGTATTTTGAAGGATTTCTGTTGTGTCATTCAGCGAGGCTGTTGCGTTGACAGAGGGCACACCTGTGTCATTCTGCTGCATGCGGCAGACTTGTGACCTCTTGGCATGATACACCCCCACTATCTGACCCTGAATGGTGGCACCAGCCAGTGTGGCGAAAACTTCCATTCCCATTCCTGAGATTGTGGGAGAGAACAGATCTTTTCAGAAAATGTAAGCCGGAGAAACAGAAATATACAATAAAATATCCCCCCCCTGTAAAATTACGGGATAAAAGAATATATGTAAAATTGGTTTGCCCGTTTTTCTTGTAAATGTGTAGTCTTTTTCTTTAATGTTACAGTTTTTGACTGTATTTAAATAGAAACTGTAAAACATGAAATATTTTTTTAAAAACTGACATTTTCAACAACAACAAAAAAATTCCTAAAGAAAAAATCCCCCATTTTCTTGTAAAAAGTATTTTAAAATACATAAAAAAATCTTTTTTAAAAAACTACACTATTTTTACATTTTTGTGGAATAAAAACAAAATGAAAGAAAAATCTTACTGTAGCCAGTGGCTGAATCTCGATCTCTGTCATTTCCCCCAAGAAACATGTTTAGGGAAGAATAAGGCACATGGTAGCACTGACCGATCGAGAGACACAGAGAGAGGGACAAATATTATGATTTAAAAAAATTCCAAAACATGTTATGACTTCATTACAGTAAAGGCACCACAATGCATTCTAAGTTAGTATAGATAAAATATGAAAAATGCCCAAAGCACTAATGAAAATCTAAATTTTGTAAAGACTATTTTAATGCACCCCCTCTTCCCCCCCCCCCTTTCTGAACTAGAGATTTTCTTAACAGATCTCTTCTTCATTGGAGCTGTAAATCAGTTAACATAGTTTTTGTCACAACAAACCAGTAATGTCTGTGCCTTAGAGACAGTCTAGTTTTAAAATATATATTACCAAAACAAATCAAATATGAGTGTTAATCAACCAGCAATGCCATCAATAATTAGCTAGTTTAAGTTACCAATATGGCAATACTTTATCACACCCTGACAGTAATAGGCATGCTGTTGATGATAATTATATTCAGTGGTCTTACACTCATGAAGGTGTCAAACAGACAAGACCACACGAAGTACCAGCAGAAACTGTAGCCAGGGGACATGGTGTCTTGTGGAGTATACCAGAGCATTATGTAGGATACGACCCCAAATGGCATTGAGAATACTATCCTGTGTAAAAAAAAAGAAAAATTATGCAGACACACTCGAAAGAATTCATTAGGAGTCTATTAACAGCTAAACTCTGAGTTATGTTTTTCCTCTCTGTTCACTAACCAGGGAATGAGTTTCCCAAATTTGGTGCTGCTACTCTTGCTCACTGCATATCCGATCATAGGATCAGTAACAGCATCCCAAGCTCGACCAAGAAAGAGAATGATGGATGCATAGGAGGCCCCCATCTATTACAATGAAAACGACAAAAATGCAGAAGTTCATGCTTTTCTCCTTTTGTTAACATCTTGTGCTGTATAAAATGTACACAACCAAATCACCAGTGTTAAAAAAGGCAAGATTAACACTCAAAGTGTATATATAATCCACACTCTCAACGTATAACTGGTGATTTCGCTGTGTAGTTACACTATAAAATGAGAAAACTATCCAGTACAGAGTGCCTATGTAAATTACAACTTTCACAGAGATCTTTCACAGGCCAGCTTTTGAACTTCCTGTGCCAACAGTAAAGACGAACACCATTTCTTGTGTGTTTTACAATATTAAAGTTGAACATTTGAAGAAACACAAATTATGAGATTGTCTCTGAGATGCACACAAGCATTGTAAGCATGAGCTTGCAAGACAATAAAAAAACACAAGAAACTGAATGGATATTTAATAACTTAGCCTATCAGTTAAATGTTTATATTTATAAAGAAAAGTGAAGTTCAGTGATGCCATGGAGTTATGTTTAATAGCCTACATAATGTAACCATGTGAAATATGTGCACACCATTTTACATATCAATATTGCTAGGGCTAATTTAAATAAATGTAAATTAAATGTAAGGTTATTTTAGTGGACTTCATTAACGTATAACCTTCCCAAAATTAAAAATACTTGAATGGGTGTCATAACAGCTGGTAAAACGACACAATCATCTAACTTGTCACCCACCTTCACAACATCCAGTAAAAAGATCTGCATGAAAAATCCTTTTGCGTTTAAAGTCATTTGATAAGGCATTCCTCCGATGGCGTAGCATAGTTTCCTGGATAACGGGATGCCTGTGGCTTTCTGGAACATTTTGAAAGTGCCACATGCAAACTATTATTCATTGGCATATTGAAATGTTTACAAAGTATCTTTAAAATAGTAACATCTAAAGAAAATATATAAGTTTCCAACAAAGCACATTACAAAAAAAAAGATTTATAAATACCGATCGATTGTCATTTACAGCCGCAGAGTCCATGAACTGTACTGTTAGATTGTCCTGTACTTCTCCAGTGCTACTTGCCATCGTTAACACAACGTTGTTGTGGTAACTATTTTAAACTACGCTGCTCATAGCCTACTAGTTAAATAGTAGGCGTGACTCGTTGTTCTTCTCATTTCAGAGAAAACTCCCTTTTCGCTCCATTATCAATGCTTTACCATGTTATTACTGCCAATTTCAGAGTGGACATTATTTTCTATATTTCGTCTTTTTATTTTATTTTAAAGATGCGCGTTCTTTAGAGCAGTTCATACGATTTCCCGTTGTACTGAAGCCGCAACAGTGCAAATGACGCTAATCGTGATATATGATATAGCAAATTTCTCAGCTGATACAGATCTCTCAAGAATGAAAACATGCTTATCTCCATGTAACGGAAACATTTCCCTGCAATAATAATGACACTTTTATTATAAGCATCAAGAAAGGGTTGTCTAAAGAGTCACACTTCTGAATCTTCATCATTGTGAACTACATGCTTTATACAGTTTAAATGTGTAAATGTGTGCGTGATCGCGCAAATAGATAGGGCACCCACGTGTGACGGAGATAAGACCAAGATAAGTAATTTCTCGGAAAATAATTTCCACTGCATCTGGTGGAAATCACAAGCGAGTGCACATAGCACCAATACAATTTCTGAATAAATAAATTAATTAATTTATGTTTATTTAATGGAGCTTGTTCCGCTAATATGAGTTTAATGATTCAATGTATAGGCTACCATATATGACAACTTGTGTCTTTTACAAGAGCCGTAACGGACATGAAAAAGCACTGCTACCTTTAGGTTAGTCTAAAAAAGTCTCTAATAAATAGGCTACACTAAACCACGCTCGGCTCCGGGCGCGCTCCTGCTATGTTCACGTGGTAAAGTCACGATAACATCTCCATACCAAACGATTGACGTCTTTTAATGCGATTTGATCGGTCTGGCCAAGAAACGTGATGTTATTGCAATGTTATTATTGCCAATCCACAGCCACAGGCAGTCGGTTTACGGTTTTGCTTACGCGATAGGTCGCTTTCCAAAACTCGTCTTGTGCCCTTGAAAGTAGGCTAAATGCAGGAAGAGTACTACACCACTTTAAGTTCTTTCTCCGATATGTAGATTCTTTATGTATGATTTAAACGGCTATATTTAATACACGCGGAACTTGCACTTCTAAGGATCTGCCCATTGGAATCCCCCCGAAGATTCGATAATAGATCAGTTTCCTGCACACACCGATTGATTCGCTATTCTTGACGCCAGTTTCATAAATATATTCTTGGAAAAAAACGAAAGCCATATCTTGGCAAAGCGCGACAGAGCAACCAACGGTACCTTATGAGCCATTTTGAGGTTTTCAACATGTTGTCCTAGCCCATTGAAACAATTTGCACTATAGCTTTGCACCAAGTAAAGTGTAGCCTGTTTAGTGTAAGAGTTATGTTTTTATGTTGTTTGTGTTCACCTACATGCCCATAAGATGCATCAAGACTATGCTAATTGGTATTATTGTTTGTGTTGTTGTTTTCTTGTCAAATGCTCTGTTTGTGGCATTTTTCATAAGAGCACAGAAGAAATACCTGTTATGTCCTCCATAGTAGAACTTTATGTAGGCCTTTACACATTTAGGAAATGAGGGTTCTGGCCAAAGTCGAGCACCATAAAAGTAACGTGAAACGTAAAAAGTGTCTTTCCACCGAGAGTAACTAAGTAAAGTAAGGGAATGCATTTTTTAAGAGATAACGAGCAAACACTACTTTTTAAAAGTAATTTCCCCATCACTGTTAGGGAATATAAAAAAACAATTAAAAAGACAATATTAAAGTTTATATTTAAAGACGTTCCTGCTCATGTGGGAAAACATGGAGCGTTTGCTTGTTTCATTTATCTGAGGATTCCTAGTGAACAAGGCAGAGATCGACACTGGATTTGTTGAATGACTAATATTAAAAAGCAGCTTGTGCTGTGCCGCAGTAATCTTATGCATCTCTGTGATTTTGGCGGGCTCATGTATAATTTTTCAAGGTTGTTTGCACTGTTTGCGAATAATGGCAATAATAAGGGCTGTTTTGACGTGTTTTGGTATTATTTTGGGTGCTGGATGATATCCATTAATTACAGGGAGTCTCCCGTTTGTTTAATATTTATAATGGAAACTCTCATAACATTTGAGACCCGCGATCGCGGTGATCATTTGTCCGGTTCGGGATCACTGGTCTCAAATGCTGACAGGTACGGTCATATATCATTAAACACCATACTACTGTAGGCTATGCAGACTATACCCAAAGCCTTGCTATCAAACCAGGGAAATAAGTCAGTATATTTGAGTAAAATCATCCCTTGCGAATGCGTCACATGAAATACTGATGTGAGGAGGTCATTTATAAATGACAGGAGGGCTAGGTTATTCTAATGCCGTGCGAAAACTGTGAATGGTGCTAATGTGTAACCTAACGCTACGTCTCGAACCAAATTCACAAGCCCCATCTAGCAACACAAACTGCTTTAAACGTACTTTGATGCAAAACAAACATCCGTCAAACATAGGCTGACTTTCCTCTGCAACTCTTTTAAGCGTCTCTGTGTGCTGATAACGAAACAGCGCCCCCATTCTGACGTAATGTCGCAACTGCAGTTACAAACGACACTGTTAAATGCACGCAGCTTTCTTGACATAATTTTGGCGAGAGTGTGAGGCGTCACGGCATCTGACGTAGGCGGCCGCCTAAAATTCCTCTATGCAGGAAAAACCTTGGAGAACTTTTCCTATAAAAGATAAATCTCCTCGATTCCAATTGTTAAACCTTAGGTTGTGCATTTTTATTTGATTTATTTTTCTTGTCTTACATCTAACATGCCTTTTTTGGAGATATAGATACCTAGATCTTTCACAATATAGTTTATGGATCTATTATTCTCTGAGGTTTCAAGGGTATGAAAAAAAACATTTGGAAATAGGCTATTTAGTTTTAGACCAGAAGCCTCTGAAAAAACTTAGATCATCTCAAGAGATTTAGCCACCTAATTTGTATTTCTTAAAAACAGAGTTTTTAAGCCAGTTGTCAAGTTCTTATCTCATGGTCAGGAATGGACTCCCCTTTAAAACGGGTGTTGTTCTGCAACAGGCCCAGGGAGGCGGTTTGGCAACAGCCGATCTGTGACTAGAGATTGCATGGTAGGAAGGAAAGTAGATTCCGGAAGCGATCCGGAAATGGAGGATGAAATGTTAGACGCAGAGGAAGGCGGAAAAAATGAATGGAATGTAGTAGAAAAGTGAAAAAGAAAGAAATGTAACACATCTAAAAGATAGTGAAAATGGAACTCTCCTGACAAGAAGAAGGAAAGAAGATTATAAGGTAGTGATGAAACTTGAAAATGGATCATTATGTATCATTAATCCGCTTAAGTTTTTAATAACATAGAAGGAAGTGATAGGACTGGTTGAAAGTGTTAGGAAGTTTGGGAGATGGTAGATTGCTAATATATTGTAAGGATTGTAGGCAACAAACAAAGGCTCTAGGAGTTAAGTCATTCATGGGACAAAATGTGTTTTGTTCAGTTCAAGAACTGAAGAAACGGGTAAAAGGAGTAATAACAGAGGTAACAATTGAAAATATGAAGAAAGGTATTATGGGAGCTGCAGTGATTGATGTGAAAAGACTAAAATCCAATTGGAATGAAGGGGAAACAGCCTCTCTGTGGTGATTCATTTTGATGAGAAAAAGCTGCCATGTAAAATATTTCTGGGATTAATACATTTTTTGGTAAGGCTCTATGTACCCCCTCCTCTAACATGTTATAAATGTTAAACGTTTGAGCATGTAGTTGCGGCATGCAGAGGCATACAGAGGTCCGTGAGATGCAGTGGAGAACATGAGTATGGAAAATGTGGGCAAGAAATTAATCACAAATTTTGTAATAATGGGAGAAACACAAAGTGCGGGATATGGTGGGGTGCAAGGTGAGGAAACATGCGGCTCAAGTTCAAAAATGTAATACTACAGGAAGGATTGTCATACTAAAAAAGTAGGAAAGAACGTGTATCAGGAGACAAAAGTAAAGAAATCATACAACAAAAGATGGAAATGGTGAAGGAAAACACAAAAGAGACTTTTGGGATTAAGAACAATATTGCATTTGTTAATTGTATGGCTGAAGTGGTGAATTGTTCATGCAAACTGAAAGCCGGACAGAAAGAATCAGAATCGTAGTCAAAGCAGCCGAAAAGTATGTAGAGATCGAAGATATTTCAGGGGATGTGATCAGTGTTGCCACAGTTACTTTGAAAAAGTAATCTGATTACTGACTATACCTCTAAAAAGTAACTTAGTTACTGTACAGATTACTGGATTTTAAAAGTAACTAAATTAGATTACTCGTTACTTTATCAGTTACATTCAGCAGCTGCCACCAACACCCCAACTGCCTCAACATAAAAATGACAATCGGTTTTGCCAACACTCACTTTATTGGAAGTGTATTTTTAACATTAATGTCAACAATGTATCTGCTGACATTTTAAGTTGAACTTAGACTATTTCCTGATAAAAACATGTTTTTATTTAAAATAATATAAAGACTGATTTTCTTGATTTCACTTAACGTAAATACTTGTTTTTTATAATATCTTTCTTGACCTGAGATATTTAACTGTTAACGCTTTGATAATGGCAAAACATACTATTTATAATCTACATTATTCATTAATTTAATTATTAATGTCTTTTTAACATGTTTTATGAACATTGAACCTGTTGTTCACAGCATTAGAGCAGCAAGGAGTGGTTTTACACAACAAGTTTAAAACGCACGAAACGATGGCGAGTCAACCGTGTTTAAGGGCAGCATTTCCTCTACAACATACTGCTCGATAGAGGTGCGCGGATAAGATAAAATGTCACCCGGATCCGCTGTTTCAAATAAATGATCCACCCGCCCGCACGTATAATTTTCTCTGATATCCGCAGTCGACCCGGACTCGATCGTCTTTTAAATGACTCAGTAAATTTTCTAGCTCTGTTTTTGTGTATAAATAATTAAATCTAATATTTCGATTTAGCACACAAGATGTACCATATAAGAGGTACCAGTCTTATGGCTTTCATATACATACAGTGCCTCACAGTCGTTGCATATTACATACCGAGCACTTTATTCATCCTTAACCACTTCGCTAAAACGCTCACACGGTACTTTTCATTTCTACCTTTTTCTTCTTTTTAATTCTCCCTTTTTACATTTCTCTCGGATCTGTTTTGCCTCCATTTCTGCTTTAAGAAATAGACCGTCCTCTACCGCATTTCTTTTAAATTACTGCAAATTACCGCCTGATGAAAAATGCATTTAAAACACATTTGTATTTGTATATATACAGTTTATATTGTATATGATATTATCCACTTGCGACCCACCTGCAATTAATCTGAATGTATTTTTTTATTACCCGCGGATCATCCGCAGCGCCCGCGGATTTAACCGCCATCCGCGCATCACTACTGCCCGACTAACTTCTTCAACTCTCCCCCACTAACTGCTTTTGCACCTAAGTCAAGCATTTGTTGTTCTGGTGATGGGGGACCTGCTGCTCTCTGCTTGAGAAGGGGGAGTCTGCAGACCTGGAGCATGCAGTTTTGCGCCCCAGGCAGTTTTACGCCCCATGCAGTTTTAGGACCCTGTGGTTCCTTATTTCTCCAGTAGGGGGAGTTGATTGACAAAATAATTAATAATCCGGCGGGACTTGACTCTGTGAGTTGGACTGTGCAGTGCTGCGACTCCAATTGTGTCTTCAAATGTGACGTTGTGTTTTTGTAGCTAGATAGCACTTTGTCGACAGCACAGAGAATACAACGAACCTTAATATTGTCATCTAGCGGACACAAACTCCTGACTGTATTTCCAGCTAGAAACGCGCATCTCTCTCCTCCTTCGATTGTTGTTTACATTTGCGTCACTGTATGGTAGGGGCTATTAGCACGTGAATTGTCCTCATGCTGAAAACGTGACTTGTCGCATAATTCTACGTGACTTGATACGCAAGAAGAAAGCAAAAAATATATATTTTTACCAAGGAAAATGACAAAAATAGTAACGCACAGTGACTTGGATAAATAACTTTAATCTGATTACTGGGGAAAGTAACGCGTTAGATTACTCGTTACCGGAAAATGTGGTCAAATTAGAGTAACGCGTTACTAAGTAACGCGTTACCGGCATCACTGGATGTGATTCATGAGAATTTAAAGATGCAGACAACATACACTCAACCAGGATGTGGTGGTATGGTGCTGTTAATATTTCAGTGAAATGTAAGAAGCTTAATAGCTAATTTAAAATAGCTAATAGCAAGAGTTAAAAAAGTTCATTTCTGATTTAGAAAAAAACCCAATATAATATGTTTTCAAGAAACATGGCTCAAACCTCAGTTAAATTTAGTTTTACATTTATATTAATTTGGAAAGACAGGAAACAAGGTATTGGAGGTGGGATAGTTAAATTTATAAAGCAAGCTGTTATAGGATATAGGAAAGTTGAAGAGAGTGTAGACAAGGAGATGGTAGTGATGGAAGTCTGGGAAAGGAGCCATAGTATTAAAGTAATACATTTTTACAATCCATGTGAAAAGTTAAGTAAGGAAGTATTGGAAAAAATAAGAGGTAACACAAATCAGAAAGTAATATGGTGTGGTGATTAAAACAGATTACAATGGGCTAATTGGAAGAAATGTTAGATTGGGGACAGTTAGTATGTTTTAACAATGGATGTTTTACAAGAATAGACATAACTCATGGGCGTAAATCAGCTTTAGATATTACTCTAGTGTCAGAAAACCTAGCTAGAAATCGTGAATGGAATGTAAGTAAACAAAGTAGAATGGGAAGTGATCAATATCCTATTTAAAATTGGTGTGAACATTATCCAAACCTAAGTGGAAAGAATTCCAAGATGGAAATTTAATGCAGCCAACTGGGAGCTTTTTAAAGAATTATGCGATGACATTATGTGTGAAATGGTAGATGATATTGAAGGCATTGAAGAGTTAAGTAAGAAAATAAGTGAAGTGTTAAGGAATATGGCAGAGGAAGTAATAGGAAAAAAGAAAACAATAAATAGGAAAAAAATAGTTACTTGGTGGAATGAAGAAAAACAAAACCGGAAAACAAACATTCCGGTTTTAGTAAATAATTGAAAAATAGCAATAAAAGACAGTGATAAACTAGAGATGTTATAGTGGAAACTTTCGCAAAGGTGAATGAAAATATTTCAAAGAATATTAGGAGAAAAAGGGAACAGAAGGTTAACATATATGTAAAGAAGAATCCATCAGGAATTATGTCAGACTCAGAATTTATTTTTATGAGTTAAAGAGAGCGCTTTTGGGGTCAAACATACTTCTCCAAGCAAGGATGACATATGCTATGAAATGATGAAGCACTTATCAGACTTATCAATAAGTATGATTTTAAGACTTTTAAGACTTTTTAATACAAAATATGGGAGCAGGGAATTGGCCAACAGATTGGAGGCATGGGGTCATAGTGCAATAGCCAAACCAGGAAAAGACAACTCTCAGCTAATTATATAGACCTATAGCGTTGACATCAAATTTATTCAAAATTATGGAAGGGATGGTTTTGAAAAGGTTGATTTATGTAATTGAAGGTAGAAAAAAAAATTCAACATATCAAAGTGGATTTAGAAAAGGAAGAAATACGATGGATTCAATAGTATGTTATGAACAGGGGCGTAGCTACATGCACATACAAACACCAATCTGGCTACCTCTGTTGTGCGAAGCAGTATTAAGATGTGCAGGAAAAGACCTATGAAAGCTCTTCAAATAAAATGTCAAGCTATGTGTAATGAAGAATTGGTGTAAAAGGTAGAAACGAAAGAATTTCTGTCTGTAAGGATTTTTTTGGTCACACTATTAAAAAAGTGGACGGACTCTAAATTAAGTTTTAGAAAAAATATTCAGAAATTGATAGAAAAATGCAAAAAAAGGAATGAATGCTTGTCAGGAGCTGAGTGCAGTATTCAGTTCTGCCAACGAAACATTACTTAAAAAGATAGAAGTAATACAAAAGCAAGCTTTGCGCATTTGCTATGGTGCATTTAGATCTTCTCCGGTTGCTTCAATGCAAGTTGAAAAGGGAGAATTGCCTCTAGAATAGCGTAGGTCCCAGTTGAGATTAAAGGACTGGTATGGTGTATTGTTGGGAATATGAATATAAAGAAATAACAAACTTTGGTTGTGTATCTTTTGAACAGCTTGGAGTTGAAAGATTATGAAATTGCTTCTTCTGCTGCTATACCAGCAATTCCCCCTTGGTTGTTCCCCATGCCACTAATAGATGTACAAATTCACATAATGAAAGAACCAGAGATGAACATACCAACTAAATTAGTTGGTATTAGTTGTATATAATAAAGGGATATTTTTCTGTTTTACAGGTATTTACAGATGGGTCTAAGGACCCAGAGTCTGGAAGAACAGAAGCAGCAGTATATATTCCTACTTTTAAAATAAAAATTGCAAAAAGATTATCAGAGCATGTGTCAGTTTTTACAACTGAATTGTTAGCTATCACACTAGCACTTCAGTGGATCAAAGAAGTTAAACCAGAAAGAAGTGTGATATGTAGTGATTCTATGGCTGCGCTCACTAGTCTACTAAGTGGTAAATTTGAAGCTAGCCAAGACTTAGTATTTGAAGTTTTACAAAGTTTGTTTAGAATAAGGCAGTTAAGAATAGAGGTAAATTTCCTCTGGGTACCTCCACATGTGGGTGTGGATGGAAATGAAGAAGTAGACTTGCTGGCAAAGAAAGCATTAAATCATCCACAAGTAGAAATTAGGTTAGCTTTAAGTAAAGATGAATTCAAGAGAGTGACATCATCTGAATTAAGTAGGAAATGGCAACAGTTATGGAACAGTGGGTCTAAAGGAAGACATATTTTCCAGATTCAGGAGTATGTTGGAAATGAGAGAAAAAGATATGGATATAGGAAGAAGGATGTCATTATTTCAAGACTAAGGATTGGACATACAGCATTAAACTATACTCTTTTTAAAATAGGTAAGCATAAATCGGGAAAGTGTGACAAATGTGGAGAATTAGAAACAGCGAGGCATATCCTTAAAGGGTTTTCCGCATATGAAAAAGGGCGAGATTCCAATTAATTCAAGAATTAGAATGGTTGGGAGGGGATAATATTTCTTTAAATGTATTGTCAAGGCAATCAAGAGCACATTAAATATTACTTAAATAACACAGGAACAATAGATAGAATATAGATTTTTTTAATTTCTTTCTTGCAAATCTAGGTAAACTCCAGATCAATAGGTGGCGGTAATACACATTTTCGTGGGTTGGCCAAACCGCCATAAACACCAGAAGGAAAAGAACAGGCCCAGAGTCTGAGCAATAAAGAGGTTAAAAGTAAAATAAAAGAATTCATAAACAACAAATGGCAAGAAGAATGGAACAATGATAGCAAGGGTAGACATATGTTTAGTATACAGAAACAAGTAGGAAATGGAAGAAGTGTTTTTAGGAATAGAAAAGAAGACACAATCATTTCTCGCATTCGAATAGGGCACACTAGATTAAATCATTCATTGTTCAAAATAGGAAAACATAAAACGGGTAAATGTAATTATTGTGATCAGGCAGAAACAATAGAACATGTGTTAATAAAATGCATAAAATATGTAAAGGAAAGAATAGAACTTATGAAGGAAGTAAGTAAATTGGGTGTTGTATCATTTAATATGGAAAGTCTATTGAAAATACATGCAGAACAAGGAAAAATATATAGTGTTATTATGAAATATTTTAAAGCTATTGGAGTAGACAGGAGAATTTAAAGTAATAGGTTTAAATAAAAGTTTTTTTTTTTTTCGTTTTTTGTTAAGTTGTTAATTTCTAGACGCTTATTAGTGCTTCACACTCCAGTCCAGTCGGTGGCGGTAATGCACCGAAAGCTGGTTTGCCAACCGCCATAAAACACCACTAGAAGAAGAAGAACAGGCCCAGGCCTGTGGATGGTGTCCTACTCGTGACGTCATCTGCACACTTCCTGTTAATACTTTCGATTCAGAGCCTTTCGCGTCAAAAACGTGAAATTAAAAAATAAGGCTAAAATTGGAATCCGATTAAGCTGTTTAGGGAAATTGAGAATGCCGGTTCGTGTGCCAAACGGATGTAATTCCATGTGACGGGTCAGCTGTCAACGGTCAGAACGGTTAACTAGTGCGCACCTGTCTTTAAAATCTGTGAGGGGACCGATGATACTTTCTGTTATCGGTCTGCGTAGTAATTTTTGTTAGCAGGTACGTTTAGCGACCTTATTTCTGTTTAAGTGGTTGATGCTGTAATGTCCGAATAATAACTTCTGTGTTTCCAACGTAAAGCGAAGATCCAGACTCGCAGTGCAACAACCACAAAATGTCGTCGCGTCAAGCTGCAGGAATGGTTCAGTCGGCGAACGTTAGCCATCAAATTCTGCTTGCAGTAAAAATTAAAACCGAATCAGATGCAGTAAGTTGTTGAGGGTTTGGACAATTGTTTACATTAAAACCGGTATAGACATATAACGGAAGTGGGCTGTAAACAACCTCTCTCTCTCTGTTAGTTCGGTAGTCTACAGGTGGTAATTCCTCCGGCTTTGGTTGAGGAGATCGTACTGAATCTTCCCGCAAAGGATGTGGTACTGATCTGTCGGTTGGTGTGTCGTGACTGGAAGGAGCTGGTGGACAGTGTCGCACACTGGAGAGAGCGCTGTCGGAGAGAGGGGTTCGAGCTCCGCGATGCGTCCAGACAACCAAACGACTGGCGCCAATTTTACTTTCTGTCAAAAAACCCACGTAACCTGCTCAAAAATCCCAGAGCTAAAGGTCAATCCACAAATATGAAACTATGTTACAACTCTGTTCCATTAACATGAATGCACTTGGCAACTGCGGATTTACTGCCGTATTGTAACATTGCATGGCGCATAATAACCACATTGGTTTTTGTTGCTTAAAAGCACTTAAGTCTTGTATAAATTCAATAACTTTTGCTGTCTTAGAAGTAGCAGTATTATTTCCTCTGCAAATGTCAATGCAGATCCCTAATGTTGCAAGTGTTTTTTTAGATAAGTTAAATGGATGGATGCTGGTTGAGAATGGTGGAGACGGCTGGAAAATAGAAGAGAATTTTAAATCACTTCCAAATGACACAAATGACATATGTTTTGCCACCTCTTATGGGTATGTTCGGTTTTCTGATCCTTTAGACTAACATTCAATTGGTTGTAACATTTCTGTCTTAACAAAGTCATATTAAACTGAAATATATAATGATATATATTCTTTTAATTGTTTAAATGGAATCAAGCTCATGTCTGATCTTTGTCCTTAGGATGTGTCTAAAGGAACAGCTGATTGATTTGAGAAAAGAAGGCTACAGTCCTGCATTTATGGATCACTTGCAACCTGCGATTAAAATATCAGACTGGTAAGAGCTTACAACTTCAATGATGCTACAGTTTCATGGGTGTCTCATTTATCTTACCAGGTTTTTGATGTGCTGAATTCAAATTCAAGATAAAAAGTGGACTTTGCAAACAGGAATACATTTCAAGCAAACACATTGCAAGCAACGTCCCTTTCAGGCTTCTGTTGAATCCCTATAGAAAATTTGTTCCAATTCTTTTCAAGCTTTGTTTTGCAGATAATCTCAGTCTTCAGTTGCCTTTCATGATTTAAAAACTATAAGACCGATGTTTGAAAATCTCCCACAGTCCAATCTTCACGTGCTAAGTGGTGTAATGTTATCATTTTGAACTTGATTTGAGTGTCTCTTTGAATACCATCTGCAAACTGAGGTACAGAAATTGATGACTGAATTATGATTTGCATCTATTTATACATCCATAAACTAGCATTGAGAAAGCAGCAGGACTAAAGCCTTAAAGCTTACCCTATACCTTAAAACTTCAGTCTGTTTCGCATTGTGGTGTCGTGCAGGTATGCCCCACGCTGGGATTGTGGAAGTTTTTACAAAATCCACGTAGAGCTGCTTGATCAGAAGAAGAAACCCATCAGGACATTTGAGCCTGACCCAGTTTATTTTGAGCAGTGGAATGATCAACAATGGTGTCAAGTGAGTTTAATTATATAAATAAATAAATGTTTAACACCAACTACATAACACCAACAATCAGTAATACTTAAGCATTTATTAATATTAATGATTATTATTATTATTTTTAAATCAGTGATTTGTATAAACTTTACAACTATTAATCCCCAATTAACTAAAATAAAAATGTATATATTGTTCATGTAATGTGTTGTTCATTGATCAGCCAATGTTAGCAAGTATGACTGTAACGTAAAACTGTTACCCTTAATTCTCACGTCCTTCCTTTCATTTAAGGTGACGCATGTCTTCGAACTTTATGGACCTGGAGTTCGGTTTATTCGTTTTACTCATGGAGGGCAGGATACACAGTTCTGGGCTGGCTGGTATGGAATACGGGTTATTAACAGTAGTGTAGAGATCTGTCCAGCTGCAGAGAGATGATTTTTTTATTCTCATTGCTATAAAATATTCTGGTGCATAAACACCTAAAATATATATATTTATATATACCTTCAATCAAACACTTAATGATATTACATTTTGTCATCTAAGAACGTGAAGTATTAATCAAACATCATCATTTTTGCGTTCTCAACATGTAACCTTGTTAATGAAAGATTTGTTTGTACAGTATAGGCCGACGTACCTCTGTTTAAACTGCTTGTATTTTTTACGTCATAATAAAGAATTTAAAGAATTTCCTGAAACTACAATTTATATTACTGTAATATTTTTAACTTGTGAACAGTAAAACTAACAAGTTTTGCTTTTTGGTGTAATCAAAGGGAGAAATGGTTGTACGCAGATTTATCACATTATGTATCTTGGATTCCAGTTAATATCATGAGAAAAAAATGAACGATTTAGTAGAAATTATTATAAGTCCAGTCTTTATTAAACCGATGTTGAGTCAGAACTGATTCTGGAACATGTGGAAAAAGATTTTGTTGGTTGATGGCCAGATTCATCTTGAAGAGGCTGCTCTGTACACCTCATAAAATAACACATTTACGTTTCTTCTCGGCCATTGTGTTCTATACAGCTGCTAATGCTGCCTATTCAAATACATTTTTTAGTCCATTCTATAACAAATATGCAGTCAACATATGTCACTGCCTTTAGGTCCCTGGCTAGTTTTTCTGCTGTTTCTAGTTTAATTGGTTTTTGTTTGATTTTTGCAAGCTTTTCAACAGTGGATGGATCATCTCTTAGGTCAATCTGAGTTCCAATCCTAACGATGGGGCAATGTGGAAAAGAGGAAAGAATATAAATCATATTACAAGAAAAGTACAAGAGGGAATCGAAGTAGTAGAAAAATTGTCATATGCATGGGGATTCAAGATTTAAAAAAAACAATACTGTTCCCTGAGTGATTGACACACAGATAAAGAAGAATTGACAAATTATTGAACAAGTTAAAGTTTTTAAGTTTCTTTTTGTTTGGTGTGATGCAAAATGAACATGGAATGAACATATTCAAAAGATTGACACTATATGTAAAAAGATTTGAAATGTAATGAGATGTCTAGAGGATCAGAGGGAGCCAGTAGAGCTGCAATGAAAAGGATCTATATAAGATCAGTGTTAAATTATGGACGTATTGTTATGATTCAGCAGCAAAAACATTATTGAAGAAATTGGATGTGATACCATCTCTAGCTTTGAGAATTAGTTGTGAATGATGCTTTAAAACGACTCCTGTAACTCCTCTACGGGTTGAAATCCCATGATGCATCATAATAACGAGTGTACAACAGATGTACACTCACGGCTGGCTGCTACCCATCGTGATGCTCGCGCTGAATGAATTCCCGCGTCTTGGCAGAAGATGGCGCCCGAAGCATTTCCAGTGCACCGAGGGTGCTTCTCATTTCTTATTTGTGCGTCCTCGTTTCCTTTCCTCGCTTCCTTTCCTCGTGTCTTAGCTCCACCTCTTCAGGATACGAGAGATTAAGCAAGGAAAAGACGCAAGGACGGAGGAATCGAAGCAAGTGAAATGATATATCCTCGCTCCTTAGCGTCACTTCAAAGCGTCGTCAACTAATGATGACTCTACACCGCTGGATTTAGCTTGAACATCTGGATTCTTGAACATAAGATAGAATTATTTATATTGTAAACGTTTCAACCTCCACAAAATAGCACATTTGTTCTTATTTTATTACCAGTTATTATTAATGAATTATTGTTGTTATGATTTCACATACGTTGTGTTTTGTACGTGTAAACAATAATGATAATGATTATAATAAAAATAATTAAAACTGAGCTGGAAAGTACACTTTGTACATCGAAATTAAAGGCACTGTCAAAAAAAGGACACACATTTACAATAACTTTATGTTTAATACTCACATTTATGTGTGTTTGAGTGTTCTGCCATGGTTAGCACTTGGAGCAGATGTGAAGTGGGAGGAGAATTTATACGTGCGTCAGGTTTAGGCAATAAAAAACTTCCGCATAGGATACACCTGTGTATCCTCGCTCATGACTCCTCAGGAAGCCTCCTCCCTCCTCAAACCTCGACTCCTCCCGGTGCAATTAGAGAATTGAGATGTCCTGCAATATGGCTGAGCTCGATCGGTTTCCGGGTCATAGGATAGAGGAGCGAGGAGAGGAGGGATATTGAGAAGCACCCCGAGTGTCCGAATTCATTCACTCGTCTTCACCCGCTCCTTAAAGTGGACTATATTAGTGAACTAATGTAGGGAAAAGTGAATGAGGTTATATTGGGCGATTATGGGAACAGAACAGACACAGTGTTGTGGGCGGTGTCCTTATCGTGACGTCTTCAGCAAGCGTCCTGTTTACACTTTCGATTCAGAGCCCTAGCGCGTCAAACACGTGATATTAATATGGGAACCGATGATACTTTCTGTTATCGGTTTGCGGAGTAATTTTTGTTAGCAGGTACGTTACGCGACCTTATTTCTGTTCAAGTGGTTGATGGTGTAAAGTCAAAATAATAACTTCCGTGTTTCCAACGTAAAGCGAAGATCCAGACGCGCAGTGTGGTAACAACCACCAAATGTTGTCGTGTCAAGCTGCAGGAATGGGTCAGTCGACAAGCTATCATATACAGGCTGCTGCAGATTTTAAGACCGGATCAGATGCAGTAAGTTATTGAGTGTTTGAGACTGGCACAGACCTATCACGGAAGTGGGCTGTAAACAACCTCTCTCTCTCTCTCTCTCTGTTAGTGCAGAACTCTAGGTGCCGCAGTTCCTCTGATTGTGGTTGAGGAGATCTTACTGAATCTGCCTGCAAAGGATGTGGTACTGATCTGTCGATTGGTGTGTTGTGACTGGAAGGAGCTGGTGGACAGTGCCGCACACTGGAGAGCGCGTTGTCGGAGAGAAGGGTTCGGGATCCGCGATAAGTCCAGACCACCAAACGACTGGCGCCAATTTTACTTCCTGTCAAAGAAACGATGTAACCTGCTCAAAAATCCCAGAGCTAAAGGTCAAGCAAAAAATATGAAACTATGTTACAATCTGTTCCATTTACATGAATGCACTTGGCAAATGCGGATTTACTGCCGTATTGTAAACATTGCATGGCGCATAATAAGCCACATTGGTTTTTGTTGCTTAAAAGCAAATAAGTCTTGTATTAGACCTCCTTAAAGAACCTATTTTAGAAGTAGCAGTACAATTTCCTCTGCAAATGTCAATGCAGATATCTAATGTTGCAAGTGTTTTTTTAGATAAGTTTAATGGATGGAAGCTGGTTCAGAATGGTGGAGACGGCTGGAAAATAGAAGAGCATTTTAAATCATTTCCAAATGACACAATTGAAAAAATGTTTGTCACCTCTTATGGGTATGTTCGGTTTTCTGATCCTTTAGACTAACATTCAATTGGTTGTAACATTTCTGTCTTCACATAGCCATATTAAACTGAAATATATAATGATATATATTCTTTTAATTGTTTAAATGGAATCTTGCTCATGTCTGATCTTTGTCCTTAGGATGTGTCTAAAGGAACAGCTGATTGATTTGAAAAAAGAAGGCTACAGTCCTGCATTTATGGATCACTTGCAACCTAGCATTAAAATATCAGACTGGTAAGTGCTTACAACTTCAATGATGCTACAGTTTCATGGGTGTCTCATTTATCTTACCAGGTTTTTGGTGTGTTGAATTCAAATTCAAGATAAAATTCAAATTCAAGATGAAACATTTTTGTTACAATTCCAAATTCTTTTTCAAGCTTTGTTTTGCAGATAATCCTTTCATGATTTAAAACCCATACTTTTTAAGAAATTGAAGACTGATTGGATACCTCCCACAGTCCAATCTTCACGTGCTAAGTGATGTAATATTATCATTTTGAACTTGATTTGAGTGTCTCTTTGAAAACCATTTGCAAACTTAGGTACAGAAATTGCTGAATGAGTTATGATTTGCATCTATTTATACATCCATAAACTAGCAATGAGAAAGCAGCAAGACTAAAAACTTCAGTCTGTTTTGCATTGTTGTGTCGTGCAGGTATGCCCCACGCGGGGATTGTGGAAGTTTTTACCAGATCCGCGTAGAGCTGCTTGATCAGAAGAAGAAACCCATCAGGACATTTGAGCCTGACCCAGTTTATTTTGAGCAGTGGAATGATCAACAATGGTGTCAAGTGAGTTTAATTATATAAATATATTAGTGGTGGGCATAGATTCATTTTTTTAATCTAGATTAAACCCTGCAGAGAAAGCTCATTTCGGCCGCCTGTATCCGGGATCTTGTCCTTTCGGTCATGACCCACAGCTCATGACCATAGGTGAGAGTAGGAACGTAGATTGACCGGTAAATCGAGAGCTTCGCCTTGCGGCTCAGCTCCTTCTTCACCACGACAGACCGGTACAGCAACCGCATTACTGCAGAAGCTGCACCGATCCATCTGTCAATCTCCCGTTCCATCCTTCCCTCACTCGTGAACAAGACCCCCAGATACTTGAACTCCTCCACTTGAGGCAGGAACTCTCCACCTACCTGAAGTGAGCAAGCCACCCTTTTCCGACTGAGAACCATGGCCTCAGATTTGGAGGTGCTGATTCTCATGCCAGCCGCTTCACACTCGGCTGCAAACCGTCCCAGTGCATAATTATTAGTAATAATTTAAAATCAGTTGTATGTATAAACTATTAATCCACAATTACCTAAAATAAAAATATATTTATTGTTCATGTAATGTGTTGTTCATTGATCAGCCAATGTTAGCAAGTATGACTGTAACGTAAAACTGTTCCCCTTAAAGTGTACCTAACATATGTTTTTTTAGGCCCTACTTTGGTTTATGGAGTGTCCAACAACAAGTTTATGTACATACAATGTGTAAAAACACTATAATCTCGTAATAATAGCCAGTTATTCGTGCCTTACTTCTTGACTGACTCTCAAATGATTCGTTCCACTATTCATCCGTCTAGGCCCCGCCTACCCTCCAACCTTGTGTCATGTGATCGGTCAGATGGTGTAGTCTGTTGTTATTGATCAAACGCGTTCATCATTTGTCGCAAGTTGAACTCCACTACCATCATTACAGGATTACGGTTTACATGTGGTTGGATGTCATATATATTATGTGTAGCTAGAGATCGCGGCGATTTTACCGTACCAATATGAGCCCGAGTCTGACGAGGAAGCATCATAAAACGCTCATCCAGTGTCAGTGGCAAATGACAACTCTCGTCATAAAACTCCCAGTGAGACAACATGCATATCTATATAGGTGCACGTGCGGCAAATGTGTCAAAATGCAAAGTTAAGAGCCAGATAAACAAACTGTAACACTCCAGAAATAACGGTACATGCTAATGTTAGCGTTATATGCATTAGCTAAACACAGACATAAGGTACGAAAATATGTCTTGAAGTTAAGACAAAAATGAAAAGTCACACTTACAGGTTGGGATTCGGTGGAGCTAACAGGTCCAAATAGAGTTGGTATTCTCCCTCTTCCAAGGATAATCGTTTCACATACACTGCAGTGAACGCGCCAAGATTATAAAATGAAATGACGCGCGCACAGTTAAACCCTGGGGTTATACTCCTTTGGTATCGTTTGAAAAATGAATTGTTCCCTCAGACGTTCTTCCTTTGGTAGTTGAAATAAGATGCACTTATTGTCACACCGTAGAACACAGACTCTAGACATGATACACACAAATCACGAACGAGCGACAGTGTTTGTGGGAGGAGACGTAAGTTTTCGCGTCAGTCTCAGCAAAACGTAGACGGGGACCATGTATAGTGACGTAGATATGCATCCACGACTCGTTTGTGTGATTCAGTGTCGACTCCCATTTTTACAAGCAAATAACTTTTTTATTTATTCACCTTCGAACTTACAACTTGGCAGACAGCTTACTTTCAAATACGGCAACATAACAGACTGCATGAAATGTCATTTTCATGATGTCATGTTAGCTACTCTTTAATTCTCACTCTCTTTCTTTCATTTTAGATGACACATGTATTCAAACTTTATGGACCTGGAGTTCGGTTTATTCGTTTTACTCATGGAGGGAAGGATACACAGTACTGGGCTGGCTGGTATGGAATACGGGTTATTAACAGTAGTGTAGAGATCTGTCCAGCTGCAGAGAGATGATTTTTTTATTCTCATTGCTGTAAAATATTCTGGTATATCTTAAAAAAACACCATAAAAATATATATACACATATATATATATATATATATATATACCTTAAATCAAATACTCGCAGTATTCATAATTTTTGCACTCTCAGCATGTAACCTTGTTAATGACAAATCAAAATGTACAAAATAATCAACAATAATTATTTTTGTTTTATTCTCCCAGTCTTCTGAATTGAATGCATGTTTTTCATATTTATAACATCATAAATCATTTAAATGTCAGTAGATCCACCAGTCATATATTGCAGTGTTTGTTGAATTCCAACAAAGGCAAACCTTAGTGACAGTCAGCAACATAAAATCAGGGTTATATCATAAAATATATATTTTGTTACTTTTTACTAACATATACAAACATTAGTTTTGTGTTGCTTAAAACTAAAGGAACTTGTTTCGTTTTCTTTGGGGATGTTTCTGTTTCTGTTCAGATCGTCTTTTCTGTTGTTTTGACACGATTTTTTTCTCCAGTAAATTTTTTGCAAAAAATACAACATTTTTATATGAAACTTGGGGAAAATGTTATCAGAATTACAGAGAAATAAACAAAAATGAACCGGGCCTGGTTCCAACCCTCAGGTAAAGGGATTTGGGGCAGTGATATGTTATCTCAAGCACACTGCATCAATATTAATCGAAGTAATTGTACATTATTGACAACACAGAACTAACATAATTTCCACAATCAACACCATCACAAAATCAAAACTCACCTTGTCTTTAACATTTTTAAAAGAGGAAAGAGAAACACACTGAGACGTTTGTTTAAAGGCCGTAGCTGATCCTCACCTACAAAACAGTGGAAGATTTTAATGGCATAGTTACAGTAGGTTTGTGAAAACACTGCGAATTGTGTAAAATGTGTATAACTGAGATCAGAGAGGTTATGATGGATCAGCTAATCCCTGCAACTATATTTTTTATGTTTAATTTATTATACAGTATGTGGTTAGGTGGATTTTCTTTAAAAAAAACTTGAAACTGTGGGACTATCAAACCTATTTAAGCATCCCAACCAGCCTCACACAACTATGCCGTGTCAACCAATGGCATGAGATTGTGGTAGGACTTTTATAGGTCATTTTATGCTTCATAAGAGCAACATCATACCTACAGCATCAAGTAATGCAATTAGATAAGCTTCACCACCAATCATAACAGTCACAGCACAGATGTCAAACACCTGAAAAATATGAAAAGAAAGCAACTGGGGGTATTCCAGAAAGCTAAACCCTGAAAAAAAGTCTAACTAGTCTGTCAGTTCAACACTGCACCTGTACAACAAATTTTACTTTAGTGCTAAACATCTCAAACTAGGATTTAACCACAGTTCATTCTTGATGAACTAGCCATGAATCTGTGTCCGGTTTCACCAGTGTGCTGTTTTTGTAAAGAAAAGTCTGAAACAATTGTACATTTGTTTTTCAGTTGCTCTTATATTAAAATGTTTTGGTTTAGGATCTCTTTGTTGATTTTTAAGACGTTTTATAAGTTAATTAATAAAACTGACAAAATGGTCTTGTTTTTGGATTCTGATACTTGTTCATTGGAAATGGATAATATTCTTAAAATTCTTATTCTACTTGGAAAATACCGTATTCATAATGCAAAATTTATCAATTGTACCAAATGGTAGATTGTTTTCCAGAGATACAATATTTTTTATGATTCTTTAATATTATTATGAAACAATAGCAAAGCTGTTAAGACATCTGGGCTATTGGATAAAATTCTTAATGTTTTATATGTATGTACATTTCATATAAAAGTCCTAGAAACAACCTTTTCGCGACTTTACAATTGAGCAACTTTATAAGTCACATAAATGGCAATATACAAAACATATACAAACACAAATATGGATATCAACTATTTATGCCAAATTTGTTTTTGTCAAATTATTCAATTTATTTATTTTACCACTAGAGAGCACACACATTTATCAGTTTATTCAGCTCAATCCTTTACATGTGTTAATCCATTTAAATATAAATTATTTTTTTTATCTGTAATTGGACAAAAGGGGAAAATATCAACGGTTGCCATATCCAGCAAAGAAATGGTTAAAAAAAGCTTAAACAACTTCAGAAAGGGCCCAACACTCCCAATAACAAACTTATGCCCTTTGGTGTTTTTTTCTCTGGCACAGAGCACACAACTACACTAAAACGTCTGAAGAAGAAAAAGAGGTTATGTTCATGTTATCTTAATCACAAGCAAAGTAATCCTTCAGTGGTGCTAACAGATGTTTTATGACGGGAACACTCCACGACTTCCCTAATGTTTTTGTCTCTGCAAACGGCCCATGCTCTTTACATCTGTGTAATGCTTAGGAAATCCAAATATTCTGAAAAATGATAGAGTAAGAATATATATTTATTTTTCTTTCCACAAATGTTTAACTGTGGAATGATTAGTACTGATAATAAAAATAATAGACCAGAATAATAAAAGTAAGTTACTGCTCCATTTCTGTTATCCATATATTGTAATCTTTTCCATTCATGATGACTGGGCAGTCAGTATAACTGGCCCCTGGCCCCATTGCTTTTGGACATGTGGTAATGGTACAAACTTTGTCATGCTGAAAAACAAGGGAAAAGTTAAATTTTTCCATATCAGTCTTGTTTTTTCACAAATTTACATACAATAGGTTAAATTAAACAAATTGTTTGTTGTATTTACATCAAAAAAATCATGAAGATTGCTAATATTTTGAAAACATCCGTCTGAAATTGACAGATTTGTTACACTTAGTTCAATATATTATGATATTACTTTATGAAGCATGTACTGTGTTTTGATCAAATCATAAATGAGCGTATAATCTCTACACACCTTTGCAGTGCGGCCAGCGTCTAGACATTCTTGAAGATTAACTTTGTCATTTTTAGATGGTACAATTGGTCTGGTAAAAAGGATAAATAATAAAAAAAACATTAATAACAAAAACTATAAACAAATTAAAAACAAAATAGCAGCCTTTATGTTAATCAAACAACAGTAAAAACATCATCTGAAATCAAAGCACTATTTTTATCTGTATCTTTATTTATTTGTCATATTGTCAATTTGTTTCTTATTTCTTATTTCATTACTAACTGTTAAATAAACTGTTTTTGATTATTTTAGACAATAATTTCAGCCATCCTATTAAAATAAAAAAATCTAGCATTTTAACATCATAAAAATGTCAAATTGAATACCAACTTTTAGATTGTTTAGAAAATTTCAGTCGCACGTTAATTTTGATTGCAAAAATCGCACAGACCTGAATAGGGAATATATACAGTCAGGTCCATAAATATTGGGACATCAACACAATTCTAACATTTTTGGCTCTATACACCACCACAATGGATTTCAAATGAAACGAACAAGATATGCTTTAACTGCAGACTGTCAGCTTTAATTTGAGGGTATTTACATCCAAATCAGGTGAATGGTGTAGGAATTACAACAGTTTGCATATGTGCCTCCCACTTGTTAAGGGACCTGAGTGATTGACACACAGATAAAGAAGAATGGACAAATTATTGAACAAGTTAAAGTTTTTAAGTTTCTTTTTGTTTGGTGTGATGCAAAATTAACATGGAATGAACATATTCAAAAGATTGACACTAAATGTAAAAAGATTTGAAATGTAATGAGATGTCTAGAGGATCAGAGGGAGCGAGTAGAGCTGCAATGAAAAGGATCTATATAAGATCAGTGTTAAATTATGGACGTATGTTATGATTCAGCAACAAAAACATTATTGAAGAAATTGGATGTGATACCATCTCTAGCTTTGAGAATTAGTTGTGAATGATGCTTTAAAACGACTCCTGTAACTGCTCTACGGGTTGAAATCCCATGATGCATCATAATAACGAGTGTACAACAGATGTACACTCACGGCTGGCTGCTACCCACCGTGATGCTCGCGCTGAATGAATTCCCGCGTCTTGGCAGAAGATGGCGCCCGACGCATTTCCAGTGCAACGAGTGTCCGAATTCATTCACTCGTCTTCACCCGCTCCTTAAAGTGGACTATATTAGTGAACTAATGTAGGGAAAAGTGAATGAGGTTATATTGGGCGATTATGGGAACAGAACAGACACAGTGTTGTGGGCGGTGTCCTTATCGTGACGTCTTCAGCAAGCGTCCTGTTTACACTTTCGATTCAGAGCCCTAGCGCGTCAAACACGTGATATTAATATGGGAACCGATGATACTTTCTGTTATCGGTTTGCGGAGTAATTTTTGTTAGCAGGTACGTTACGCGACCTTATTTCTGTTCAAGTGGTTGATGGTGTAAAGTCAAAATAATAACTTCCGTGTTTCCAACGTAAAGCGAAGAACTAGAGGCGCAGTGTGGTAACAACCACCAAATGTTGTCGTGTCAAGCTGCAGGAATGGGTCAGTCGACAAGCTATCATATACAGGCTGCTGCAGATTTTAAGACCGGATCAGATGCAGTAAGTTATTGAGTGTTTGAGACTGGCACAGACCTATCACGGAAGTGGGCTGTAAACAACCTCTCTCTCTCTCTCTCTCTCTCTGTTAGTGTAGAACTCTAGGTGCCGCAGTTCCTCTGATTGTGGTTGAGGAGATCTTACTGAATCTGCCTGCAAAGGATGTGGTACTGATCTGTCGACTGGTGTGTTGTGACTGGAAGGAGCTGGTGGACAGTGTCGCACACTGGAGAGCGCGTTGTCGGAGAGAGGGGTTCGAGATCCGCGATAAGTCCAGAACACCAAACGACTGGCGCCAATTTTACTTCCTGTCAAAAAACCCGCGTAACCTGCTCAAAAATCCCAGAGCTAAAGGTCAAGCAAAAAATATGAAACTATGTTTACAATCTGTTCCATTTACATGAATGCACTTGGCAAATGCGGATTTACTGCCGTATTGTGCACATTGCATGGCGCATAATAAGCCACGTTGGTTTTTGTTGCTTAAAAGCAAATAAGTCTTGTATTAGACCTCCTTAAAGAACCTATTTTAGAAGTAGCAGTACAATTTCCTCTGCAAATGTCAATGCAGATCCCTAATGTTGCAAGTGTTTTTTTAGATAAGTTTAATGGATGGAAGCTGGTTGAGAATGGTGGAGACGGCTGGAAAATAGAAGAGCATTTTAAATCATTTCCAAATGACACAATTGAAAAAATGTTTGTCACCTCTTATGGGTATGTTCGGTTTTCTGATCCTTTAGACTAACATTCAATTGGTTGTAACATTTCTGTCTTCACATAGCCATATTAATCTGAAAAATATATATATATATATTCTTTTAATTGTTTAAATGGAATCAAGCTCATGTCTGATCTTTGTCCTTAGGATGTGTCTAAAGGAACAGCTGATTGATTTGAGAAAAGAAGGCTACAGTCCTGCATTTATGGATCACTTGCAACCTGCCATTAAAATTTCAGACTGGTAAGAGCTTACAACTTCAATGATGCTACAGTTTCATGGGTGTCTCATTTATCTTACCAGGTTTTTGGTGTGTTGAATTCAAATTCAAGATAAAATTCAAATTCAAGATAAAACATTTTTGTTACAATTCCAAATTCTTTTTCAAGCTTTGTTTTGCAGATAATCCTTTCATGATTTAAAACCCATACTTTTTAAGAAATTGAAGACTGATTGGATACCTCCCACAGTCCAATCTTCATGTGCTAAGTGATGTAATATTATCATTTTGAACTTGATTTGAGTGTCTCTTTGAATACCATTTGCAAACTTAGGTACAGAAATTGCTGAATGAGTTATGATTTGCATCTATTTATACAGCCATAAACTAGCAATGAGAAAGCAGCAGGACTAAAAACTTCAGTCTGTTTTGCATTGTGGTGTCGTGCAGGTATGCCCCATTCGGGGATTGTGGAAGTTTTTACCAGATCCGCGTAGAGCTGCTTGATCAGAAGAAGAATCCCATCAGGAAATTTGAGCCTGACCGAGTTTATTTTGAGAACCGGAATGATCAACAATGGTGTCAAGTGAGTTTAATTATATAAATATATTAGTGGTGGGCATAGATTAATTTTTTTAATCTAGATTAATCTAGATTAAAATGGCTCATTTTAATTCTGCCGAAGACATTCAGAATATGTGTGCTACCCAAATAATGGATAAAAGTAAGTCTTTGAGAACGGGTTTCTCAATTCAGGTGGTGCATTAGACCAGGGGCTCATCTCCTGTTTCCAAAATGCATCACAAACTGCTTGAGAAAGCTGTTCTACTATGATAATTGTGATGAAAATAAATTATGTTCAATAAAATGTACTTGTGTTTACTTCCGCATTAACTAAGGGATGCTTTGCGTTTAGGTGGTACTTGAGACTGGAAGAGCTCCTGCAGTACATTTACATTTAGTCATTTAGCAGACGCTTTTATCCAAAGCGACTTACAAAGAGTTAAGGAGCAACAAGCGATATTTCATACAGGAGCCGTTATACATTAGGTGCCGATACAAAGTTACTGGTTTGAAACTAAAGCTAGACCTTTTTTTTTTTTTTTTAAACCAACTGTATCTAAACCAATTCCGTACAGTAAACCAATTCCAGATTGAACAAGGTGCAAACAACCTAAGTCTTGTCGAGGTTTCCATTGGGAAGCTTCTTAAAAATAAATTTTCCCTGAAGCAAACCCGGCGGCTTCATAGCTGCATCCATGTTAGCACGTCACGTTTGATGTGGTAATTTCACAGTAACGCTATGTTGTGTTCAGACCAAATGAGAGTGGCGCGTCAAGCGCGAGTGATTTACATGTTAAGTCAATGCACACTCGGCTGCAAACCGTCCCAGTGCATAATTATTAGTAATAATTTAAAATCAGTTGTATGTATAAACTATTAATCCACAAATAACTAAAATAAACATATATTTATTGTTCATGTAATGTGTTGTTCATTGTTCAGCCAATGTTAGCAAGTATGACTGTAACGTAAAACTGTTACCCTTAATTCTCACTCTCTTTCTTTCATTTTAGATGACACATGTATTCAAACTTTATGGACCTGGAGTTCGGTTTATTCGTTTTACTCATGGAGGGCAGGATACACGGTACTGGGCTGGCTGGTATGGAATACGGGTTATTAACAGTAGTGTAGAGATCTGTCCAGCTGCAGAGAGATGATTTTTTTATTCTCATTGCTGTAAAATATTCTGGTATATCTTAAAAAAACACCTATAAATATATATATACATATATATATATATATATACCTTAAATCAAATACTCGCAGTATTCATAATTTTTGCACTCTCAGCATGTAACCTTGTTAATGACAAAACAAAATGTACAAAATAATCAACAATAATTATTTTTGTTTTATTCTCTCAGTCTTCTGAATTGAATGCATGTTCTTCATATTTATAACATCATAAATCATTTAAATGTCAGTAGATCCACCAGTCATATATTGCAGTGTTTGTTGAATTCCAACAAAGGCAAACCTTAGTGACAGTCAGCAACATAAAATCAGGGTTATATCATAAAATATATATTTTGTTACTTTTTACTAACAAATACAAACATTAGTTTTGTGTTGCTTAAAACTAAATGAACTTATTTCGTTTCTTTGGGGATGTTTCTGTTTCTGTTCAGATCGTCTTTTCTGTTGTTTTGACACGTTTTTTTCTCCAGTAAATTTTTTGCAAAAAATAAAACATTTTTATATGAAACTTGGGGAAAATGTTATCAGAATTACAGAGAAATAAACAAAAATGAACCGGGCCTGGTTCCAACCCTCAGGTTAAGGGATTTGGGGCAGTGATATGTTATCTCAAGCACACTCTGCATCAATATTAATCGAAGTAATTGTACATTATTGACAACACAGAACTAACATAATTTCCACAATCAACACCATCACAAAATCAAAACTCACCTTGTCTTTAACATTTTTAAAAGAGGAAAGAGGAACACACTGAGACGTTTGTTTAAAGGCCGTAGCTGATCCTCACCTACAAAACTATATTATTACAAAAAATAAATTCTTATTCTACTTGGAAAATACCGTATTCATAATGCAAAATTTGTCAATTGTACCAAATGGTAGATTGTTTTCCAGAGATACAAGATTTTTTATGATTCTTTAATATTATTATGAAACAATAGAAAAGCTGTTAAGACATCTGGGCTATTGGATAAAATTCTTAATGTTTTACATGTATGTACGTTTCATATAAAAGTCCTAGAAACAACCTTTTCGCGACTTCACAATTGAGCAACTTTATAAGTCACATAAATGGCAATATACAAAACATATATAAACACAAATATGGATATCAACTATATATGCCAAATTTGTTTTTGTCAAATTATTCAATTTATTTATTTTACCACTAGAGAGCACACACATTTATCAGTTTATTCAGCTCAATCCTTTACATGTGTTAATCCATTTAAATATAATTTTTTTTTTTATCTGTAATTGGACAAAAGGGGAAAATATCAACGGGAACGGGACGGGAACACTCCACGACTTCCCTAATGTTCTTTGTCTCTGCTAACGGCCCATGCTCTTCACATCTGTGTAATGCTTAGGAAATCCAAATATTCTGAAAAATGATAGAGTAAGAATATATATTTATTTTTCTTTCCACAAATGTTTAACTGTGGAATGATAAGTACTGATAATAAAAATAATAGAACAGAATAATACAAGTAAGTTACTGCTCCACTTCTGTTATCCATATATTGTAATCTTTTCCATTCATGATGACTGGGCAGTCAGTATAACTGGCCCCTGGCCCCATTGCTTGTGGTAATGGTACGAACTTTGTCATGCTGAAAAACAAGCATAAAGTTTAATTTTTCCATGTCAGTCTTGTTTTTTCACAAATTTTCATACAATAGGTTAAATTAAACAAATTGTTTGTTGTATTTACATCAAAAAAATCATGAAGATTGCTAATATTTTGGAAACATCCATCTGAAATTGACAGATTTGTTACACTTAGTTCAATATATTATGATATTACTTTATGAAGCAAGTATTGTGTTTTGATCAAATCATAAATGAGCGTATAATCTCTACACACCTTTGCAGTGCGGCCAGCGTCTAGACATTCTTGAAGATTAACTTTGTCATTTTTAGATGGTACAATTGGTCTGGTAAAAAGGATAAATAATAAAAAAACATTAATAACTAAAACTATAAACAAATTAAAAACAAAATAGCAGCCTTTATGTTATTCAAACAACAGTAAAAACATCATCTGAAATCAAAGCACTATTTTTATCTGTATCTTTATTTATTTGTCATATTGTCAATTTGTTTCTTATTTCTTATTTCATTACTAACTGTTAACTAAACTGTTTTTGATTATTTTAGACGATAATTTCAGCCATCCAATTTAAATAAAAAAATCTATCATTTTAACATCATAAAAATGTCAAATTGAATACCAACTTTTAAATTGTTTAGAAAATTTCAGTCACACGTTAATTTTGATTGCGAAAATCGCATAGACCTGAATAGGGAATATATACAGTCAGGTCCATAAATATTGGGACATCGACCCAATTCTAACATTTTTGGCTCTTTACACCACCACAATGGATTTCAAATGAAACGCGCAAGATATGCTTTAACTGCAGACTATCAGCTTTAATTTGAGGGTATTTACATCCAAATCAGGTGAATGGTGTAGGAATTACAACAGTTTGCATATGTGCCTCCCACTTGTTAAGGGACCAAAAGTAATGGGACAGAATAATAATCATAAATCAAACTTTCACTTTTTAATACTTGGTTGCAAATCCTTTGCAGTCAATTACAGTCTGTAGTCTGGAACGCATAGACATCACCAGACGCTGGGTTTCATCCATGGTGATGCTCTGCCAGCCTCTACTGCAACCGTCTTCAGTTCCTCCTTGTTCTTGGGGCATTTTCCCTTCAGTTTGGTCTTCAGCAAGTGAAATGCATGCTCAATCGGATTCAGGTCAGGTGATTGACTTGGCCATTGCATAACAGTCCACTTCTTTCCCTTCAAAAACTCTTTGGTTGCTTTTGCAGTATGCTTTGGCTCATTGTCCATCTGCACTGTGAAGTGCCGTCCAATGAGTTCTGAAGCATTTGGCTGAATATGAGCAGACAATATTGCCCGAAACACTTCAGAATTCATCATGCTGCTTTTGTCAGCAGTCACATCATCAATAAATACAAGAGAACCCATTCCACTGGCAGCCATACATTTACATTTAGTCATTTAGCAGACGCTTTTATTCAAAGCGACTTACAAGTGGGGTAGGTAATGGAAGCAATTAGGACATCATAAGTACAACAAAAGCATAAGTGCAATCAAAAATAAGGTTCATATAGCCCAACACAGTGTACAGAATCACTCATTCATACATTTTTTTTTTTGAAGAAGAAGAAGAGAAGAAAAGAGTAGAGAAGAGAGTTGAGTCAGAACAAATCAGTCAGATGTCTGCCTGATACATGCCTACGCCATGACACTACCACCACCATGCTTCACTGATGAGGTGGTATGCTTAGGATCATGAGCAGTTCCTTTCCTTCTCCATACTCTTCTCTTCCCATCACTCTGGTACAAGTTGATCTTGCTCTCATCTGTCCATTGGTTGTTCCAGAACTGTGAAGGCTTTTTTAGATGTCGTTTGGCACACTCTAATCTGGCCTTCCTGTTTTTGAGGCTCACCAATGGTTCACATCTTGTGGTGAACCCTCTGTGTTCACCCTGGTGAGGTCTTCTCTTGATTGTTGACTTTGACACACATACACCTACCTCCTGGAGAGTGTTCTTGATCGGGCCAACTTTTGTGAAGGGTGTTTTCTTCACCAGGGAAAGAATTCTTCGGTCATCCACCACAGTTGTTTTCCGTGGTCTTCCGGGTCTTTTGGTGTTGCTGAGCTCACCGGTGCGTGCCTTCTTTTTAAGAATATTCCAAACAGTTGTTTTGGCCACGCCTAATGTTTTGGCTATCTCCATGATGGGTTTGTTTTGTTTTTTCAGCCTAATGATGGCTTGGTTCACTGATGGTGACAGCTCTTTGGATCTCATCTTGACAGTTGACAGCAACAGATTCCAAATGCAAATAGCACACTTAAAATGAACTCTGGACCTTTTATCTGCTCATTGTAATTGGGATAGTGAGGGAATAACACACACCTGGCCATGGAACAGCTGAGAAGCCAATTGTCCCATTACTTTTGGTCCCTTATCAAGTGGGAGGCACATATGCAAACTGTTGTAATTCCTACACCATTCACCTGATTTGGATGTAAATACCCTCAAATTAAAGCTGAATGTCTGCAGTTAAAGCATATCTTGCGCGTTTCATTTGAAATCCATTGTGGTGGTGTAAAGAGCCAAAAATGTTGGTCGATGTCCCAATATTTATGGACCTGACTGTATAATAACTGCACTGAAACATCACTGTTATACTCTTATCGTAAATATACCACACTCACCTGTTCATGCCAGGTATGTTATGAGTATCTTGTTATGAGTGTGCAGGGCTGACTTTCACAGCATCGATAAGCACAGGGTAACACTAAAAACAAACATAAATAAAAAAATCACATTCGCCAAACCTCTACCCAACATAACAAACTAGAGCACTCACTTCTAGAAAGCGGGAAATGGCCGTTTTAGTTTTGGTTTCCATTAATACAACATTTTCAAACAGCCAAAACAATGGCCGTGGGTCGTCCTCCTTCGGACTCAGAATATTCAGAAGTCGATAATACTCAAAAAAGAGCCGCCCAGTGCCATCTGCAAAGTCAAGAGAACATTTGAAATCAGGGAAGTCTTTACAGAAAAAGATATGGAATGAGAAAATAGGATTATCGAACGGCCCCACATTTTGATCTGAGGATTAAAAAGAAGCCAAAGTCAGTGAGGTGCCTATTCTGTCTTCTTCATAATTAAAATAAAATCTTAGTGTATTTATACAAGTTATTAAATTAAGACAGTGAAAACAAACTATATAATAAAGCACTGATCTGCAGTAACCCTTATAACATCATCCACATGAGTGATAGTTAATCTTGGTTCATAGCATCATGGTTAACCATGGAGATGACATCAGACTCTTCATCCACTTCTGAGGCCATATATTTTTCCACTTTAAAGCCCAGTTCTCTTAGAGCCAAACATCCTTAAACACGAAAATGCATTAGAACACAACCCACACGATCAGATGAAGAGACACTTTGAAGCTGTGCAGGAATATGGTCGACATTACCTGTGGCTATACCGTCAAATAAAGAGAGGACTCTGAACGGAAGTCGCTGGTTGGCAGGGATTGCTGGGTAAATGCGTTGAAACTCATGTGAAGACCCAAATAGTCAAGCGTCAGAAAACAAAACAAGCAAAAGTAAACAAACTGTATTAAACGAAAGTCCACGCCGCTGGTGTTAGCGAAGAATTCCTGCAGGCGGATGCTCCAGTCGTGTCTTGGCCTCATGGCTCCGGAGCTGTGCTCTGGTGCGCACAGGTAACAGATCCAAGGGTCCAGTTCTTTCAGCTTCTTAAATGTGCCAACTAGGATGTCCAGACAGTCCATACAGTAGCACCTAGAAAGCAGAGATATCAAACTCAATATGCATTATACCCAGTCATACATTCGATTGGCTATTTATTAAATCATCTGTTGTGTTCTCAAGTAGTTTTAACACCAGAACTTTTCATATTTCCATGATAAATCGCTCACCGACAGCAGCTGTTGAGGCCGCACAAAATGTATACTACACGTGACAAACACAGAAACAGCAAACATCATTTACTCATTCCCAGTGCCATGAGAAACCAAAGAAACCAGCCATTCTCACTGGTTAGATGGTACGTTTACAAGTGTATGAAGTAGGGATGTAAAGGGACGTGTATTCGTGTACCGATCCGTCACGGGGCAAATTCCACATAGAGGGGATCATTTCTATGCCCTGCTCCCTTCGAAGGGCAGAGCTTAAGTTATGCCATTAAAACAGCGTCATCTGCTGACGGACACCATGCTGCGTTGTCTTGTCCTTCTATGTGGAATTTACCCCGTGACAGTTTGGGACGAACAAAGGTACCGTTACATCCCAAATATGAAGTGTATAACTATATAATACCCTGCATGAAATGCATAGACTTCCTTCAAACAGCGGGTGAATGATTTCCACAGATGTACTTCCACAGGATAAACAGAACTCTGAGAGGAAAGAAAAACACATTTCTTTAACCGCATCAGCAATTTCACGTCAATGTACATTAAAGGGTCTTTTACCTTCGATCTTTCTTTAATTTGTTTAAGAGTACTGCATGCATCATTGCATCTGTGAAAACAAAACATTGTAGTTGACACCACATTTCAACTCTTCATTTTAGCCAGAATTATACATCTTTGGTCTAGGTTCATACCTCTTTGTTGGTCGTTCTGTCTTGGTCGGACCTCTTGCATATACTCCACCTCCTGCATGCTCGGCATGACAGTGTGCTTATTCCGCCGCAAATGTTTGAAGTTCCAACGGTTCTTCGTGGTTTTAAACCGTCTCGGATTATCATCTGGACACACGAGTTCCCTATAAACGTCTTTTTCTGTGAGGTCTATGGAGCCTTTGATAAGGTCCAGAGATTCAGCGAGTTTATTCAGAGATACAGTTAAACAGAATCATTTTTCTGGGCGGGTGCTGAGGTTTGGAGCGCTCGCTTTTCTGTTCACTGGTTGCGGCATGGTCTCTGTTTTTAGGAAGGAAAAAGATGTTACAATAAACTATAAAGACTACAGTTCATGCACTAATAATCAACGCAGAATAAAAAACAATCATCTTTCCGGCAGGTTTTGGCTGCATACCATTGTAATCTGATGGAGGTCGCAGCCCGTTTACACCAAATGGTTCGAAACCTCCAAAAGCCCAGTTCAACGTAACTCTTATCAGCTCATCTTCACAGTCTGTGTCGGGAGAAAAAAAACATTCTGCTGCGCTTGGAAGCAACCTGGAAATGTGGAGAAAAATATTTGATCCGTTCATTTTATTATTATTGGGTTTTGCTTTTGTATATATCAAAGCCAAGACAGTTAACATCAAGATTACTAAACTGTTATTGCGTAACTAGGCGAAGTCTGATTTTAGCGCACTCTAAAGACTACAACAGAAAAAAGAAAATTTGCATTACCTGAAGAGAACAACATTCAAGGACTGACTCTATACCTCCAAGACCATCCTGTTACCAAAGAACATCACTTTACGCATGGAGTCACAGGGCTTCTCACTATCCAAACTCTGAACCAGACCGGGCCAGGGACCAAAGCCCTCAATCGGCCCCCACATCATCTCACCAACTGCATAATCGCCCTAAAGAGGAAAAACAATCTGAATACTGATCAAAAAAATAACTTTCAAGTGCAATTTGTTTGTTTGGCAGTTAAATTTTTACATCGGACATTTTATTCTGACCGAAGTGTTTCTCGAGGTGCGACCATGTGGTGGTGATTCTATCGATTACTCTCCACAAGAGAGAACATTGAGATGTTAAAGTCCGATTCAAGTCAACGTCTATTAGCATTTCTTTCAACGCAACTGGGAAGGTTGGAAAGTGTTTGTATACTTCGGTAATAAGATTCAGAATCAACCCTGACAACTCCATTTCCATGACACCACAGTGACACACATGTCCTCCTAGATATGCAAGTCCGCACAAAGACACAATTAAAAAGTTAAAGGTATTTTGTACTTCTTCAGAATCTCGACAACGCAGAAGCATATGGCATCAGCAGTCTCCGAACTAAAAACGTCTAGCAGTCTGATTTAGTTTTCTCTGGTAGTGTTGTCAAAAAAGCCCACCATGATGACATTGCCGTTCTTTTCCTCCTCGAGATCAACTCCGGTGTATAAATAAAGGCATTACGGTGTCTGACCGCAGACTGTGATGTCTTCATGATATTTCTGGCCTAACAAATGTCTCTTTGTTTAATACTTTTGTCTCCTTAAATTAAAAAAAAATCTCATACAACCTAGAACTTTCATACATGTTTTAAAAACATAATTAACTTAAGCATACTGTATCAGAGACTGATTTTTAATTTAATACAATAATTGATATTATGGGTCACACCACATGATAAGAGGTCATTGAACGCCACCGACCCATTTATATTCATTGCGTGAGGTTTGATGTTAAAATCAGTAAATCCCCAAAATGGGTCATCTATTTGCTATTTACGTCACACACAGATAACAGCAAAATAAAACATGCTTTACATATTTTAGAAGCAACTGAAGTCGATGATAAATTGTGCTTGATAAATATATCATTATTCTACTAACCAGTAAATTAATAAAAATGTGTTCAAAGTGTACATGACGTAAAGCACAACTGATACAGTGTGAATGAGGGTGTACATAGGTTCTTGACCCCCCCCACTGTGATTGCACACTCCAGCACATAAGGTGACAGTTATGCTATAGATTTGACTGCCAACCTTCATTACACTGAAAAAAATCAGTATATACAGCGAAAACAGTCGTGATGGTCTCGTGCAAGAGAATAAAACAAATGGAAACTTCACAATTGCCCTGTTAAAATAGCTGTAAAATGTTTAATGTAACGCTATTTTACACAATATACTTTTAAACTACTCTCAGGTAACATAAATGAAAGTATACATAGGCATATAACGGCATTCCTTTTAAAAGACGTTTTCCGTCTGTAAGCATCTCTATCTTTTGAATTACGCGCTCCAAGATCACTTGATGAATGTACTTCAACAAGAGGAAGCGCAGCACAGAGGAAGTATGGGTAATGTAGTTCCGCACCTGAAGTATGCACTTAAAGGAACAGTTCACCCAAAAATCTTTCAAATCTGTATACATTTGTTTGTTCTGGTGAACACAGAGTAAGATGTTTGGAAGAACATTTCTTTGTCATCATTGTCTACCATAGTAGAGAAAAAGTTCTATATTTTTCTTAGTCATGTTGAACACAAAGGAAGATATTTTAAAGAACGTAGAAACGAACAAAGTTCTAGGGGACTTTTAACTTATTTTTCCTACTGTTTGGTTCTAAGCACGACGACATCGTCCGCAAAGAGCAGAGAGATGGCCCCATCAGACCAGGACCTTCAGCATGCACTGGGACGGTTTGCAGCCGAGTGTGAAGCGGCTGGGATGAGAATCAGCACCTCCAAATCTGAGGCCATGGTTCTCAGTCGGAAAAGGGTGGCTTGCCCACTTCAGGTGGGTGTAGAGCTCCTGCCTCAAGTGGAGGAGTTCAAGTATCTGGGGGTCTTGTTCACGAGTGAGGGAAGGATGGAACGGGAGATTGACAGATGGATCGGTGCAGCTTCTGCAGTAATGCGGTCGCTGTACCGGTCTGTCGTGGTGAAGAAGGAGCTGAGCCGCAAGGCGAAGCTCTCGATTTACCGGTCAATCTACGTTCCTACTCTCACCTATGGTCATGAGCTGTGGGTCATGACCGAAAGGACAAGATCCCGGATACAGGCGGCCGAAATGAGCTTTCTCTGCAGGGTGGCTGGGCGATCACTTAGAGATAGGGTGAGAAGCTCGGTCACTTGGGAGGAGCTCAGAGTAGAGCCGCTGCTCCTCCACATCGAGAGGGGCCAGCTTAGGTGGCTCGGGCATCTTTTCCGGATGCCCCCTGGACGCCTTCCCGGGAAGGTGTTCCGGGCATGTCCCACCGGGAGGAGACCCCGGGGAAGACCTAGGACACGCTGGAGGGACTATGTCTCCCGTCTGGCCTGGGAACGCCTCGGTGTCCCCCCGGAAGAGCTGGAGGAAGTGTCTAGGGAGAGGGAAGTCTGGGCATCCCTGCTTAGACTGCTGCCCCCGCGACCCGGCCCAGGATAAGCGGAAGAAGATGGATGGATGGGTTCTAAGCATTCTTCCAAATATCTGTCTCTGCGTTCATCAGAACAAAGGAAAAATTGAGTTTTGGAACAACTCAAGGGGAGAAAATGATGAGAGATTTTTTGGGTGAACAGTCTCTTTAACTGTTTAGCCTACCTGGATTAAACAATGCCAAACTGGTCTTTTTCTGTTAGGATTAAACGGATACAATTATTATGTGTGCATAAATCATGTAACAGTCATTCATAAATACATAGTAATATATAATATATTATGTATATATAAATAATAATATATGAATGTCTAGTTATATAACAGTTAAAAACACTCATTCAAACACACTAGTATTGTTTTCAATAAACACAAAAATCAAACAGTTTTGGAGTCTTGAACTTTATTGATTTTGCTCATGATGTTAACATTTTTGGTTATTTTTTTACACAGTAAGTCCCAAAAAACAGTAAACTGTATACAAAACCTATAAGAAAAATGTGTAAAAAAAAGTACAAATGGACTGTTTAAAGTACTGTTAACATTTAAACGCACAGATTAATGTGTTCATTATGTTATCAAGTAAACAAGTAAAATATCAAGTAAAACGACAGCATATGTAAAATTGGAAGATCTACTAAGTAAAATATTAGGGCTATGATATTAAAATTGCAATTACACTACAGTATAAAAGAGAAAAGACAAGCTGTTGTTTGTGGTGTTTTTACATCTTCTTGTCAGACCAACACTTAAAATGTCAAGAAGTAAAAAGTAATGACAGAAAAAATAGTAAAAAACGTATGAAATGTATTAATATTGCTTTAAACTTCAAGCTTTTTGTTTGGACAGTAGTTTTAAGCATATATATATATATATATACACATATATATATATTAGTGGTATATAACAGTTTGGGCTACAGCACCAGGTCTATAAAACAAAAGGAAGACAATTTCTTCGCAACCTAAAACCCTGCAAGGTAGGCTGTAGAGTTTTTCTTCAAAAGGCACCACACATCATTGTTTTTAAGGCATTTGAGTTCAAGAATCAGAGTGCTTGTTATCAACAATCATAGAGTGATACAATGTTTTAGAAAACTGTAACAACTATGAAAAACAAGTATAAAGAAAGTGCATCTATATGAGAGCACATCACGGTTTTCAATACAGTCCCTCGTAACAGAGGTCGATCTACAAAACGTCGAACAATTTAAGGAATATACAAAAACTCGAGAAATGTGTTAAAGTTTGTAAACAATAATTTCAAGGTTAAATACAGTACACTTATCATCTCTATCTAACAAGTCACGGAGAAGATTCTGTAATGTTTAGCGGAGGCTAATGCCCTGTAGTTCTGCTCACAGACACACCTTCTTGTTATATTATTATTGTGCAACAGAGGGTATGTCACCTGTTTAAGCACTACACTGTCTCAGTGTCTAGTTGGGGAATGAAACAATTAAAGTAAAACTATTCTGGCATGGTAAAATCATGCCTTGAGCATTGTGTTGTGAGGACTCACAGCTTGGTGTTTGCAAGTTTGCAATGATACATTTCAAGTATTTTCTCATGCCATCAGTACAATGGAAATGTGTCACATGCAAGCGTACATTATCTATAATGACGTTACGTGTGATTTTTGAAATAATGAAATATAATTGTGAGGCATTGTGTAAAACTCTTTCAAAACGATGACAATAAATGATCAAATCTAACTGACAGCTTCAAAAACATGGCGCATCAAGTTTACGAACGTCTAGTACAAAAGCTGACCATGTGTCAACAAACGATGTTCTAAACATCACACCACAGTGTCTACTTACTACCGTTGGGTCTGACGGTCAGCAGTCCTCAACCCAACCTCTCAGCTCACCTCTCCAAACTGAGAACGAATTTAGGAAATAAACGAGTATCCAAGAGGTCCTTGTTGTTTTAATGAGGACTTTTGGTTTTGTACGTTGGCATTATGTTTGATGTATTTGCTGTATGATGCTACAGGTGCTATTCACAAGCAAAGTAGTCCTTAAGTGGGGCAAACAGGTGTCGGATCACAGGTACACTCCAAGACCGTCCCAGCAGCTTCTGTCTGGCCCCGCGACCCATGTTGGACACATCCGTGTAATGGATGGGGAAGCCGAAAATCCTGTAGTGAGAGAAGGAGAGAAATTTGTTGACTGAATCAGCCGATGAAATTTTTTGATGGTGTATGAACGCACCTCTCCAGCTCTGTGCACCACAGGATGTCCTCTTTGCCGTTCATCATGACAGGGAAATGTTGATCTTTGCCTTGCTTTATGGAGTTGGAGCGGGTTGTGATGGTGCGTACCTTGCCAAACTATAGACACACAGGGTTAGATTTAAAGTGATAGTTCACCCAAAAATTCCGTCATCATTTGCTCACCCTCATGTCATTTCATACCGGTATAAATTTCTTTGTTCTGATAAACACATTTGGAAGAATGTTAGCCATTTTCAATTCTTTGACATCATTGACTGCCATAGTAATAAGAATTAAGTGGTAGTCAAAGGTGCCCCAGAACTGTTTGTGTTCCTAAATTATTCAAAATGTCAAAGTTTGTATTCAACAGAACCCAAAAATATATCATATTTTGTATATAAAATATATTTGTCCCTCTATGGTAGTGGATGATGCCACTGAACAGAACTTTCAGAACTGAAAATTGCTAACATTCTTGCAAATACCTTGCTTTGTGTTTAACTGAACAAATCATTTTTTACAGGATTGAAACAACCTGATGGTGAGTAAATGATGACAAAATTTTCATTTTTGAGGGAACTGTCCCATTTACTTCCATTAAATTTACTAATAAAATGTCATTTAGTATGTTTGTGCACAGCATGGAATAAAACAATATATACTTTTGGAGAGAAAGTGAGAATATAAATTTAAATATTAAAATATAAATGAGTTCTGGTCAGAATGTCTGATTGGCTGGCAAGTACCACACTTTTAGTGCATGTAATAAACTCCTATATGTGTGAGAAGTGACAAGATCGCAAACAGAACTTGTCACTCACTGTGTTAAATTCCTTTACACAATATGTTACCTTGGCAACACGACCATGTTCCAAACAGTCCTGAAGCTCTAATTTATCCATCCCAGAGGCACACAGACGTCTGAAATCAAAACACTTCAATTTCATCCATATATCACTACATAAAGGTTCATTTACATTTGATCCTTTTGTGATTTAAAGCCCACTTTAAGAATTTCAAATAGTAAAAAAGCTACTATGAGATGGTCCACGATGAAGATGGTGTAAATACCTCTTCATTCCCGGTAGGTTTCCCCAGAAGTACCGAGCCCTGTGAGCAGCTGACACCTCGATGGCATCAATCATCACAGGGTTACACTACAGAACAAAGAAAACAGAGGTTTATCAATCCTCAATTTTATAACAAACAGATGGTTTTAAGAACAACTAGAAAGAAAGCACAAACCTCCAGGAATCGTGAGATGTCTCTTTTATCGTTGATGCTCATGGCGACCACGTTCTCGAACATCCAGAAAAAAGGACGGTCTTCCCCTTCCTTTGGTTTTGCTTCACTCAAGAGGCGGTAAAACTCAAAAAACAGCCGTCCGGTTCCCTCTGAGGAAATGCGATATAATTTTATCATTTACTACATTTTTAATCTGCTTCTACAAATGGCTATAATAAAAAGCAACCATAATGTTGAAGTCCTCCATCCCCAAGTCTTTCTCAAATTCTAATTCCTGTGTACAGCCACAGAAAAAAGGAGACCCCTCCAGTTTTGCATTTATCTCCATATGCCTATTTCAAGCATTTTTTACAGCAATTTCATTTCACTCTCTGTTGAATTCTAACGGAAACAAACCTCAGGAATAACATAAAGTTACCCAATAGCAAGGGCTGTTTCTCAATTCCAGGAACGCAAAGAACAAACTTGTGTCCTTGCTAGATTGAACTTAGCAAGTTCAGACGTAGACCGGTTATATAAGAAACTGAAAAGCAGAGTAGTTGATGCGTCACTCAGTCAAATACGTGCAATCCTATTTCGCCTAATAGCATATTTATTTCAGTGTAGCTTTAGGTTTTAACAAAGTGAAATGAAATAATACGACAAAACAAAACAAAGCAACATGCCTTCTCTGATTTTGTTAAGAATAAAATGAAATATGATGCAAAACACAATGCTTTATCAAGTGTAAGAAGTTTGTACAAAAGGGAATATAACAAGCAAATAATTTAATCGAAAGTAACGTTACACCAGTAGGAAGCACTCTGGTACAACAGGAACAAATAAGAGATTTATAAGACCATTGCCTGTTAGATGTAGCTCAAATTAATTCAATCTTATGTTTAACCGCTACAAAAGCATTAGAGCCAGCCGTGAGATTCAAAAACACTTGCCGAGGTGAGGGTGCATTTGGCGGGTACATGAGCGCTAAGCCCCCGGCGATTGCCTGGAGCTAACATCTCCCAAATCCTCCCGGCTAATTTTAAAATAGAAGCTTTCTTTATTAACCAACTGCAGATTTGAATTTTAATAAGATACATTCTCGCCTATACAACTCTAATATGACCGTTTTATTAATAAACATTTAGCTGTTTTCCTGAACACTGCAGTTGCAATCCCTGTCAGGTAATAAAGCGTTTCTATAGAAAACGTTCTTGTCTAAGTCTGAACTTTGAGCTGGAACAGTACTTTGGCTGCAATTGATGATGTTTCACTAGTCCACAAGAACACAAGTACAGACGAGAATGCATATTGAGAAACAGCCAATAATGTAAAAGACTTACAGCAATAAACTAAAATACACATAAAAACATAAGGATTTTAAATAACATTTGTATTTTTAATTAACTTGCTTTATTCAAGATGTCAAGTTGGTTGCAAATAATAAACAATATTTCTATTTGAAAATGTTGTGGGAGGTTCCCAAAAAGAAACAAAAATGATAATTTTACTTTAATTATACCTCTGAATAGGGAAAAAATTATTTGCGGCTATACAGTTCAAGTCCTTTATTTCTAATTAAGATTCAGGTACGTCTCTTAAATATACGTCATCTGTCCCCAAAATATTGTTATCAAAAGAATAATTCAAGAATCATATTGTAATTGACAATGTCTTACCATACAGACCTTTCCTGGCTGGGTTGACAATTGAAAGATCATTACAGGGACTTCCACCAATCACCAAGTCAAAGGGCCCCCACTCAGCGATCTACACAAAAGAAGAGCGCCAACTAGTGTTAGTAAAACTGCACGACATGTCTGTGACTCAACAAACCATTCATCGGGCATTCAAAACATTATTCCTGGTGTTCTCAAAATAAATCCACTGCTTTCACTTGCTTTGAACATAAAAGAACATCTAGTGCGAGGTTCAAACTGATAAGAAGGATAAGGAACCTCTCTGCACACATATCTGAGTAATTCCAGCGCTCAGTATCTACTGCTATCGGTGTAATTACAGATCACTGAGCCATAGAGAACATAAACAGAGACATTTCAAACTAAAGGAACATCTGTGTGTGTGTCTGCAGCTGGCCTTCTCATTCTTTCAGTGTTTTAGAGATAACCCTATCAAGGGCCTCCGATATATCCTCCTCTCTTTTCTTCCATGACAACAGCCCTTTCATGCGGCCTTCTCTGCAATCCCACCCATCCCAGCCTCGGAAACAACAACGGATGGGTGAGCGAGCGAGGGACCGAGTGATTGAGTGGGTCGGTGCTGTGGTGAATGAACTGAAGAGGGAGAGAGGATTTACGCAGGGCGAACGAGCCTTTGTGTTTCGTCACTAAGGCTTAAGACGGCTCTCTGTTCTGTGTTTGTGCATTTGTATGTGAGTAAAAGGTATAATGGAAGCCAAACAGACTTAAAGGTGTGACTATAAAGAACGGACTCAGGTGAGGCCATTATAATTCTTGAGCGCTGTTGGAACAAGCAACACGCTGCTAAACAAATAATCTCAGGCCAGGTGTGTGTGAGGTGACCTAGCCAATGAACATTAGTCTCTATGGAGTCATTTGTCAAAGCGGAACAATGGCGTTGCACTTACATTTTTTCTGGTAATGTTGCGAACGTCGTGCATATACTGAATTTTTCCTTCATGCCGGACGACACCCACTGAAATGGAGTCCTCGCATACTTCTGATGCAATGTACAAGTCAACCTTAAAGCCCAGGTCTCGAAGCACCAAATAACCTACAAATAAACATACGGTACATGTGACATTCATTGAAAGTTTCGTTCAAAATGTGCACATGACACCATAAATATACAGTGCCTCCTACAGGTCAAACATTTTTAACAAAATATTTTGATTTATTGAATATTTGTTTTGCTTTCACATGTTATATTTTACAATATAACTTCTACATATACCTTCTATTAACGTATAGAAATATGGCACTGCCTGTCAAAGCGCTCCGTTTTTGTTGGTTTTTAATGCTAAGAAGAGCTTCGAGTTTATTCCAGGTCATGTTTTGTTGTTACTGACCGACAGCTGCATCATCTCACCCTGTGTTTTGTTCTCCACAGATTTACCAAGGCCGGACAAAAGAAGATACAGTACAGAGCTGGGAATTTTCACTTGCCTCACTTTTACATCTGACAATGATTTAGAGTCATGATTACAGGCTAATGATTATCTTGTCCTCCTATTACACGAACACTATAAATTCTCTCTACTTTCCTTTCTAGTTCCGCTTTTTATGTACAAGCTGTTTTCAACTAAACTAACATGTCAAGTTACATGGAAACCTCCTTTTCCAAGTTACTCGGCAGTAAAAGTGCAAAGATGGATGCACACTTTTGATATTTGAGTATCAAAACAACATCGCTCCAGCGGTGCTTCATTGATATTATTTGTGAATAATGGTTTTGTCATAGATAGTTTATAGTGCAGATGTGGTGTTTTTAGGCATAAATGATCAAACCCATTATGACAGATCGAACAGGTATTTAAGTGGTCGTGCAAGGGGCTATTATCATCAATTGCATCAATGGGTTGCCAAATATACTTTTACACCATAAATATACCTGGGAGGGCCACCAAAGTAAAGTTTGTGTGTGGGAAGCAGCCTATACATAGCAGCTTTTACAGAAATAACAGAAAATATTAATATCGACATGCATAAACAAGGAAACCAAAAAGCACATTCACCTGTGGCAATGCCATCAAACAGTGAAAGCACTCTGATTGGACGTCTCTGCTCTGCCGGAACTGCAGGGTAAATCTTTGGACTTTCCTGGAAGAAAACACAGTGAATATGTAAACAGAGGCTTGCTAAAATGTCCCCGGCTTTAAAAACTGAGAAAGTCCCTCTATGCTGCCTGCAACCAGGTTCATGTCGGACTTACAAACTCCTGTCCGTTGTCACTGACGAAGAACTCCTGCAGTTTTAAGCTCCAGTCGTGACGTTTCTTCAACACACCGTACTGCTGCAGGGGCTGACACATGTTACAGCGCCACGGGTCCAGATCACGGGCGCTGTTAGCTGCCCCCGCACCCACCAATATATCAAGACAATCCACACAGAAACACCTGAGGGCAAAGACGCCAAAAACACTTAGATGATATGAATGACAGCAGGTAAGGGTGAAGAGTGATGAGATGCCAAGATATTATAGTGTAATGCGAGATGTGAAAGAATGAGCGTGTGAGAAGCGTGAGACGATCTATCAGGTTTGGTACCTGCAGCAGTTAGCGTTTCCACACAGCAGCACCTCCCTACCCCCACAGCACACGGTGCAATACGACTGGTAGCCGTCGTCATCGTACATGTAGGAGATCTCTAAATAAACTTCCTGAGACACACAAAAAAAAACTTTTTAAAAACATACATAACTTTCAGTTCAGAAAAAGTTTCTGTTTCCGAACTCGGTGACCATTTTGCCTAGTTTTTTAATAAAGCTGCATTACTTCAAATTTGCATTAAATTTTGACAACAATGTTTATTAAAGTGAAAAATGTATCATTTATTTACCCATTCTAAACCTATATGACTTTCTTTCTTCTGCAGAACACAACAGAAGATATTTTGAAGAATGTTGTTATGGACACATATGGACATTTCTCAAAATATCTTCTACAGATGAAAGAGTCATATACATGTTTTGTACCACATAGGGTGAATAAATGACAGAATTTATTTGGGGTGAACTGTCCCTTTAAACCAGCCTAGGGTGGTCTCCCTTCCCTCCCACCTTGGCCAAGCTGATTTAGCCAGACCTGAGAAAAAGTGACTTATACCATTTTATAAGCAGATTATACATGTATGTACATATTTTATGTATACAATGTACACATTTTAAGTAAAAAGACAACCCCTCTGTGAAAAAGGGTTGTCTTTTTACTTTTCTTTCTCTAAAGCCGTGGTAGGCTGCCCCCATTCACTTCACGCTACAATCTAAGCGTCAATCCAACAGAAATTACTAAGGAAGCCTCAATGCTTCCTTAAACAAATGATTTATGTCACTTCAAACAAACTGTAACAGGATAACACAAAGGATAAGACAGCCTGGAGAAATCCACACATATATTTGTCCTCCTATGTAACCAATAGATACAATAGCGGCTCACAGGTGCTGGATCAATTGCTGTCTTATGAGCAGTCATGTCAGTGCGTGTTACAGCGCCGGGTTTCCAGAATCTCAGATTGTGTTGTGATGTGTGACATGAGAATGGGGCAGATAAGCAAGTGAACCTTGAGTCACCTTGCATGTTAGGCAAAGGCCTCCTTCAAACAGGGGATGGAAGGTTGCCACTCTCGTTTTTCCACAAGAAAGGCAAAACTCTAAAACAGAAAACATATCAAGTAAACTAGACGCATTAACATTTGAGAAAGGCATGTTGGGCAAACCTTGCTAGTGTGCTTTATAGCAATTGAATGGAATGAAGACAGTTTTTGTTTGTTTGTTTACATTTTGAAAATGATCTTATAGTTACTTATTGTGTGAGGGGTAAAATGTGACATTTTAATGGATGTAGTTTAAAACACATACCTTCTATACTTCTGTGATTCTTCAAAACTTCATTGACCATTTGTTCTGAAATACAGACGATACAGCAGTGATAAGCATCATATCGACAATTCAACAGCGCGGTTTTATTTCACAATCCCCTAGTGCATCTTCATACCGGATATTTGGTGTGAACAGGTGATTTTAGACCTCAATGAAGCCCATTTACACATCTTCATTCACACGTGTATCGTTTAACACTACGGTAATCTGCTGTCACCTGCTGGCATTAATAACAACCCTTGTGTGAGCTCTGACCTCTGCTGTAGACGTCCTCAGTGCCAGATTTGGCTTTGCAGATGCTGAGTCGAGCTCTTTTGGCAGCTGGGGGAAATTCTGGAGGGCCTGAGTCCAGCTGTGGTGAGCTCTCTGAGGCCAGGGGAAAAACACAATACTCAGCTGGAAGAAACACAACACATTACTCACTACTGTGCACAATACACAAACACATGTACTATCAACAATGACACCTTACATTAGTCGCTTAGGGGGATAAATTAAATTTCTTCACCGTCAAGTCAAACCTGTATGACTTTCGTTCTTCTGCAGAGCACAAAAGAAGATATTTTGAAGAATGTTGGTAACCAAACAGCAATATCCCGGTGTCCCCCATTGACTTCCATTGTATGGACATAAAACCATTTCTCAAAATATCTTCTGTTGTGTTCCGCAGAAGAAAGGAAGTCATAAAGGTTAAGAATATATATTTTGTATGAATGACCCAGATATTACATCCTGAGATTCACACATAGAATGAGAGCCATTGTCAAAGCTTTTTTATACTTTCTGACTCCACTATATAACCACACTTCCAATGAAGAGTTGGTCAATGACTCTGAAATATTGTTTTGATTTTCTAATATATTTAGATAAGTTGAACCCAGAAAACAAATGAAAGGCCCTGATAAACATAAATGGATTCACCTTTAACTTCAAATCTATTTTAATACAACAATCGAACTGCCAATTTGTATCATATGTATATAATATTATATACATATTTTACACATGTATATTATAATGTAACGTTAATTTTAAAATAAAACATGTTTTACTAGTACGACACTAATACGCATTGTATACTTAAGAAATGGATAGATTGATATTAATTGTTCACTCACAGCAACTGACTAAGGAGCAGATGATTACATGACATATTAATTCCTCAAAAAGTCCAACATAAATATATAGGGTGAGCGTTTGGTGTCGATTTCTAGAAGCTTCAGTTATAAACACTGAAACTAACAGCCACAACAGCTATAGCTACAGTAAGTTCCAGCCCTGAGGGAAAGCTCAGCTGAAGATTTGGAAGTAAATGTAATGACATAATCTATCATATATAACGTTTATAATCAGAGCGGTTAATAGCTGGATTTAGAGAAAAGGGCTACTAAGAGTGAAAGTAACTTGTCAACACCTGACAGAGCTTAACTCTTGAGGGCTTGACGGGTTTTAATACATTTTCAAGGGCAGTATCACTGTATCAGAAATGAACAGAATGATCTTGAAAAGCTGCTCTTCACATTCAATACAGTGAATAACCTTAATTTCAGTCTGTTCCCCATACATATGATGATTCAATTATATGGCTTCAGAAAATTTGCTGAAATAGTCTTAAGCGGACCGCTTAAGATTTTTGTATAGGTTTCCATTTATTTATAAAACTGCAACAAAACTATTCTTAGTTTGTATGTATGTTTAATGAGTAATAAATAGGGGTGTCACGATTCTCCAAATCCTCGATTCGATTGCATGTTCGATTCTAAGGTCACGGTTCGATTCGATTCTCGATTTTTACATTTATTCTTTTTAAAGCACAGATTGTCATTTTTCAAACTAGACTTTTATGCAATATAATATCTGACCTTTGTTTGCAATGTACCACACTACATTGTCAAATTTAAAACTTTTATTAACAACATAATGTAACAATAACTTATATCTTTCATTAATGTAATGTGCTGTGACAGTCATGAAGCTCTGTGTTGCTCTGGATGTCCAGCAATCTGTAGTCAAGGCAACTAAATTGTAAGGTATTTTCATAGTACATAGTACATGCCCATTGTACATGCCCATTGTAAAGTATTTTCCTAATATTGTATTCTGTATTTATTCACACTGTATATCTGCACTTGCTAATTACACTTCTGGTTAGACCTAAACTACATTTCGTTACACTGTATTTCGAGTTCTGTCGATGGGTCTCCTGCATCTGCAGTTGCCATGCAATCTTTTGAGTGGCTGTTAGAGGAGGTTGACTCGCAGCACTTCAACACATGTGTTTTTTTCCGCTTTGCAAGTAACCAGACGCAACATGGGGGCGTGGCAGCATCGTCGATTCCATTTTTTAATTCGAAGTTTGAGACTGTGACTTAATTTCGATCGATTTCGATTTAAAATCGAAATCGTGACACCCCTAGTAATAAAGGTCTGATCACTTTGGAACTATTAGGACATTTTTGAAACTGTTCCCCCCCTTGTCTTAAATATGGTCCGTATGGGGTTGATATTATATTTCGTTTGTTTATAATTTATTTAATCAAAATGTCAATTTATGTGCATGTCAAAAGATGGAAAAAATGGGCGAGCTGCATTGTAACTTAAGTACAATGATGGAAGACAAATGAATTCATGACATTTGGAGAAAAACTTGAGTTACAAGTCACATGACTTCCCTGTGGCTAATATTTTCTATGACTTAATAAAATGTCATTGTTTGAAATGCTGCCAGGTTCTGAAAAACCTTGGATTTCTGAGTTTTTCCGGATCTGTTGTTGATTCATTTTACACCTTCAGTTTGACGTTGTTTCATGCCTTTTATTAAGAAAGTGTCTGGTCTCCTTGTCCTTACTTGAATTGTTTCCTCCCCGTGCCCTGCATGTGCCCGCTGCCGTTTTTTTTTAGCTTATTTTTTGCATTGTTATCATATAACCAGCAGTGACCAATACTTTGGTCTTCATTATAAACAGTTTATTTACGGTTTTACCTTGGGATTGGGGTTTTAAATTACTTAATCTGTTTTTAAGGAACAGGCATTATGGGTGGCCCTGCCATATGTTGAGCCCTTTTAAAGTGAGTCTTAAATGTCTACTCGGAGTTAAGTAAGGATTTATATGTTTAATTTAACTAAATCTGGGGTCATTTAAAGACACAGTAATTGAGTCTGGAATGAGGCTGCTGTCATGATAATGTGTTCTCACCCGTGTCTTCTCTTGGCTTCAGGCCCTCCTGACCCTTGGGCAGAAAGCCGCCGTGAGCCCAGTCGAGCATGGGCTTTATCGTTTCTTCAACACTGTCTGACTCGCAGGGAGGAAATGTCTTCTCCGCACGTATACTAGCAACCTGCGAAGCAATGCAGATAAATCAGAACGGCGTGTCACAGCAATAAATACATCTATGATGATTTTTTAGATATGACGTCTGTTTAGTCCTTGGTTGTCAATGTGTGACTTGCATCAACATACCTTCGCTGACAGTGGAAACTTTGTATCTCCATGTCATTGCTTTTATTTTAATTTATTTTCTTATGATAAATCATTAATATTGGTCACCCGTTATATTTAAGAAGTTCCTTCTTTGTATTTAACTACTTTCCTCATTTACATTTTTAGGGTAAAATTCTATTTTCCAGCGAGAGACCTATTGATTCTTTGTTTTAATTTACATACAGAAGTCTCAATTAAACCTTTCATGTTGTCAACAAGTTGCATGTACAACAAAAAAATGTATGTTCAGTCGAAATTTGATGGAATTGGTGTTTTTTAAATATCAATCATTCACTTTGTTGAAAATATTATGATACTATCATATCGTGAAGCCAATATTGTGTGTGAGCTGAGCGTATTGTTCCACGCCTATTAACAAGACAACATTTCCTAATAACAAATTAAAGGAGGAACACGTCACAGAGACAAAACTGCGCCATACACAACATCATACATACTGGGAAAAAAACACTAACAAAGACAGTTAATCATGCTTGTAGATAACACAAGAGAGGAGGTACAACAACAGAGAGAGAGACTAAAGTACAGGCAGTCCTGCCGTACCGGTGCATGTCTGGGCTTGAGGGGTTTTGTTCAGTTTGTTAGGAGGTATGATTCTGTGAGAGATAATTAAGAGACGTTTGGGGAAATTCCCAGATGAGTGTTTTCCCTGTTGTCTTTCTCATCTCTCTCAAACACATACACACACATTTTATGAGCATAGTGAGTCTATTAAGTCATGTAAACCTTTAGAAAAACAGGTGCATATTTTTGTCACAACAACATTATTTCATTACAAACATTAAACTATATTGAATAATATAGAAACAGGTGCATATTTGGGTCACGATGTGATGCAGAATACGGGTAAAGGGTCGACCAAAGGAACAAATTGTTTTTCAAGATAACCACGCAGACAGGCTCAACTAAATACATCAAATGGGTGGAAACATTTATTAACTAATTCCACCTAAGGCAACAGACAGCGGTTTAGCTGCAGTACGGTCTTACCTCCAGGGCCTGGAATATGGCTCTACGATAGGAGGCCAGCTTGGTGTAAGATGACTGGTTGAAAAACTTTGGGAAGGCTGTGAGGGAATCCAGTTTGTCGGCGGACACCTACAACATAGATCTTATTTACTAACATAACATATATTATGTGATGCAGCCGATTGCTTTGTTTCTCGATTCAAAGAATAGAAGAACTATTTTTGTTCCTAACGATGTCAAAAAATGTTTAACATTTCGGCACCACGGGAAAATGAGATGAAATGAATTGTAACAATATTACATTCTTTCCTTATTTCAAAGCTATCAGGACTCTCATATGTCTTCATTTAGAGATATTTAGACACAAGATATTTTAAAGAATGTAGGAAGGCAAACAGTTCTGGGGCATTTCTGACTACCATTGTGATTTTTCCTACTATGGTAGTCAATGGTGGCCAAGAGCTGTTTGGTAACAAGCATTCTTCCAATTATCTTTCTCTCTGTTCATCAGAACAAACAAATGTATACAGATTTGAAGCAACTGGAGGGTGAGTAAATGATGACAGAATTTTAATTTCTGGGTGACCTTTCCCTTTAAGAAGCCATTGGGATTGAAGAAAAATTGCAGAAAATCTCCAGGAAAAGCTGAAAGGATCTGCTCGAGTTGCATGTATTTTTAAAGGTACCTTTAAAACCAACGTAACTATAGAAAAGTTATTATTGTGACAACCAGATTACCTCTGAGAATTTTCCGTCTCCAAACCACTGCAGCCAGCGCATGCCGTGTGAGGCTTGTCTCTTCCCTGTTGCTCTCCAGGTCACCACCATACCTGGCCACCAGGAAAAACCTTTTATTTTGCCCCAGACTAACTCTCCAATTCCAAAACCTTTATTATCCTGCAAAGAAGAGGAGATATTAACAAGGTAAACCATCTACCAAAAATAACAATTTTGGCTACGTAGAGATGTCATTGGAAACCGTTTTTTGTGCAACCTGGATTCATTTAAACAATTTCATAGAACTTCAGATCTAAATTGCCTTCCAAAAAAGATTATTTAAACATATTACTTCTGAATACGTGAAATATAGCATGTACCAACCATTAAAAAACAACGTTCAAAGAATATAAGGGCATAAAGGTTTCAATTCTACATAAACTGTCCTTTCAAATAAAGCACTCTACATGTCCTTGTTTGATCCATCACCTCAAATCCGGATTTATAATTGTGGTGCACAGAGCTTCAATGTGGACTGAGACACAAGCGAAACCTCTGACACTGAGCTTGTCCGGGCACGATTCCCAATCAATCAGGTACATTTCAACACTCTGTTGTTCCCTCACCTGTGCGAGTGTGTACGTATGAGTGTTTATGTCTCTGTGGTCAACAGCGACTCAGCCAGACGCCCTAACCCACAAAAACCCCATTCAACCTCTTTGTCTTGGTCATCAGTGCTCACAAAACTCCCAGGTGCCCGGCTTTGTGACTCACAACCCAGAGGAGACGTCGCGATCACAAAGACAGTTATCTTCGAGTTCAAACAAAGCCGTTCTGCGAGGCTACTGTTACATGTCATAGGCAGGTGGACAAACACAGGTAATAGTGGGTTGTTTGTGCATGGGCGTAAAGAGGGTAGGTAGATGGATACGCACTGATTGAGCGTGTGGAACGGTGTTGTACCTTGTACTCCGGTTGGCTGGCTGTGTCCGTGGTGTATGTGGAGGTGGAACTGCTTTGTGCAGAGTCTTTAGAGTCTTGCTCCATCAGTTCAAGAACGGCGCCTTCAGTAACCTGCGGGTACACGGAATAGCAGTAGAGAGATAAATTAAATAAACACATGAATAAATGTCAAGAAGTGTAACATGATATTTTAAAAGTCCATAATATCCTAGTTGAAATACAACTAGTGTTTTATCAATTCAGTCAAACTAGTGATCAAATAAGATCTTGCTTCCGATAATATATTCACTGCTAATTTTACTTTTAATTTTACTTAATTTTACTATAAAACATCAAAATATTCCAATCAAGTAAATTCTTGAAAAAAAATCGTAATCTAGATTTTAGATTATATCTGCAAAAATGTCTCGACACCTAGAACAAGCAATGAAGTCTACGGGCCAAATGTTCAACATTCTCACCCTTTTATCGTGAGGACGGCTGTCAACACATTGATTTGTTTGTTTTATTCCTTAAAAGATCCAGATTTTCCCCCCTGTTAGCTTACCTCATAATCAGAATTTTCCTTTGAGGTGGTAGCTAGGGGTGTGACGAGACCCTTATACCAACGAGACCAGACACTAGACTGAGTTCAAGACAACAAGACAAGATTTTTAGACTTTTTGAAAGATATCTTCAATTATGAAATATATAGGGAAAAATAGTATCTTATTCACCTTAAAACACAAAATGCAAAAATGTAGTCATTATAAAATCAACCTTTAAAAATAAATGAATAATATTATGCAGTAATAAAAAATATGTTAGCATTGCAAAATGTTAGGTCACAAACTGACAGGCAGTAATTGCACTAGAATGTGGCTGTGTTTTCTTAACAGGTGGAGCTTTTAGTAAAGACTTGAGGTTGTTTTCTTTATATGCTTTTGCATAGTTCTCATGTTAGCAGAGGGGGTGATCGTATCACACTATCAATCCTCCTTCCTCTACCAACTGAACCCTCATAGCCTTCAAAGAAACATCATAATCACATCATGATTTATGCTTACATTGCACATTTATAAGAGACAGATCATCCGTTGTGAAGAGGTTTGCCTGTGAATGTATTTAAAATAACATAATTTTAACTTCCAATTGGTATACTTTACTTGTGGTACAGTCCGCTCCTGTTTAACCGCGCTGTGCGTGGTCTCAAAGCGTTGCTGGCCCCCCTGTGCCTCCAATACAATCGACTATTGTCAATGTTTGATTATTTCCACGCACACTTTGAAACTAACACACCCAATTCTATTAGTTGTAGCTGTGCTTGGGATGTAGGAACAACCTTGCATTACAAGTGTATTGTGATTGTCAAAACATTTGATCATTTCATAACTTCCAATTTTAGGTGAACTGTCCCTTTAAATTATAAGCACAGACCATACAGAGGTTGTGAAATTCATTGTTCAATGCATTTAACTATTTGCAAGGATTTTATATTAAAAATTATTTTTATTTTATTTGAACCAAAACCTATAGAGACCCTTTTAAAGCCATACAGGCCTTGAGGATGATTTTATCTTTTTATTTATTTATTTAGTCTATTCACTTGATAATCATTAAATTAATTTACAATAGGCAAATAATTACTCTTAACCTTATCCCAAATAAAATGCTGAATTGACAGATAAAAATAAATTACGCAAATCAGGTAAATGACATATTTTCTATCTAAATCTCCATTTTGCAGTTTGCATCAGTGAAAACTAACGGATGTTCAACATTTCTTTTCATCGCTAAACACCAAACAGTTGTCATATTGAATGTTTTAAGTCACTAACAGTATTGCACACCTCTCTTTCAACTTTTAAACTGATAGCGTCTTTCTCTCTGCTCTGTAACCATTACCTCCCGCTTCCTTTCATTTGATTGGCCACCTCACTTATTTGGATATTGCAATGTTGCGTTAAGTCTATGGAATTCCAAACCTGCCTAGATTAAAAATAAATAAATACAAAAAGAAATCCATAAAGAAATGTAAAAAAGCAAAAATAAATGAGTATGTGTAAAGGTTTATAATTTATGTGTCCAGGTTTATAATTTTTTTTATATATTTATTCAAACATTTATTTCCAATTTTATTTATTTCCACATTTATTCATGTATATATGTATTTATTAATACATGTATTTATTTTCACATTTATTTATTTATGTATTTCTTTGTCTGTATGCTAATAGGATGGGCGTGTTTCTCCTCAGACATAGCAATCGATGTCGGAGCGTCGGTGCTGAAGCTTGAGGCCACAGTGATACCTTGTGGTGCGACCAAACGAAATGAGGTTGACGAAGTTGCATAGAGAAGACAATCAAGTCATTTAATTTAATTTAAGGATTACAACACATAGCCTACATGTTCTTTATTAGGGACATGGCCGTAAAACAATATCCGGTGGATATTTCTAAAATGTCTTGCCACACATGAACAGAAGCTGCACAACAACAGGTCATTTTATGTGCTCTTGGGGGCCCCCTAGTGGTGACGAGGCCCTTAGCAGGCAGCCAATTATTTCGCATATAGGGCAGGGCCGGCTCTGCTTTGTGCAGTTATTAGCCTGTTCTGTACAGGGATGAAAACAGGTCGCACCACAACAAAATGTGCACTTATACCGATGCTCCCAATTATGTTTTGAGGTCAGTCAAAAACGTGTCAAGCTAGTCATAAAATTTACGTGATCAAAGTATGATTTTCTCTGCTGTGTTTGATGAGACTTTAGGTCCATGTCAATATAAAGAAATAAGACAGGCTTCATGACAGTGTACAGACTCCACGACTTAAAGTGGCAGTCCGTAAGAATGGCCTCTTTGTCGCCATCTCAGTTTGTAATTGCTACTGCAAGTGATGTGCGGAGGATTTTCTTTATGCGAGTTGTGATTCGGCACTGCTCAACAGCAGGGAAGAGTCTGATGTTTTGAGTCAGTATCTCAGGTGACAGTGTGATACTGACAGTGCACCGGTGAGAATCTTCACTCTACATCAGTAGCGCATAAAAAACATAACAGATAACGCAAACTGGACAGATTATCCGCGATTGCGTGTCTCTAGTGCTGACAGGTACGGTCATGTATCATTATACACAACACAACTATATATATACATAAACTTTACGCAAAGCCTTGTCATAATTTCCCGCAAAATAATTCTGTAATTTTGAGTAAAATCACGGGCTTAACATCCTGTGCGAGTGCGCCACATGAAATACAGATGGGGTGAGGTAATTTCTAAATCACACAAGGTCCCCAGATAATACTAATCCCGTGCAAATAGGGCTTAAGTACCATTTATCATAATGAACATAACAAAGAGAGAAAGAACAACCGATGAAATTGTATTAACACAACAAGTGCGCTACGGTTTTTGTGTTATCTATTGAAATGTCTTTCCTGTTCTGTTCAGAAGAAATAAACCCATGTCTGCATCTGTTTTCAATCCTTTCAGATCTTTGAAATGCCTTGCCAATGCCTTTTCGCACGAGTCCTATCACATTCCCTTTCTCTTTGTAAACGTTCATCAGTTCGTACTTTCTTGTTTTTTTACACCTGATGAATCCCCAGATGTCAGGGCGGCTTGGCATTTAAAAGTAAAAGTACTAAACGCCGCCATAAATAATAAAAATATCCAAGAAAATGGTTTTGTGCACAATGCTACTGCATCCACAGATGATCATCTTCGTTCTGTTCACGAATGTGACGAAATGACACACAGACGAACACCAAATAAGGATTTCCAGAGAAACACTACCCAACAAGGAAAATTACAAACCATTATTACAAGCTTTCTGTGGTGAATGACAGTTTTAAACGTCGTTCTTTCATGTTCTTGCTCAATAATTGGTTTTAGTGCATTTTTACAACAAAAAAACGTTGCCACTTTGAAGGTGTTGGAAGTGAAACAGTTTTTATCTCCGCTTTTTGTCTCTTTAGCCCTGATTTTGATCACATTTGTCAGTTTGTTAAACAAAGGTTGAGCATGTGTGAATGTGGGCATTACCAGGTTGTTGTGCTCTTGTTTGCTCAGCCCGTTTTCTCTATTCCGGGGTTTGCTTCGGGCTGTCAGTCCAGCCTGAAAGATGGTCCTGGGACGAGGCCTTTGTCGCAAACCTGTCTCACAACCGGACTCGACATCAACTTTTTCCTAAAAAAACACCATCAAAATAAGCCTTAGTCAAGCCAATAATTGATAATTAAATGTATAAATTAAGACAACATGTTATCCAGACAACGGCACTTGTCATTTTCTATACAATAAATTTAATCTTTTAATTTTTTCTAATAAAGAACTTTTGAATAGTTCAAGTACGTCATTTAATATTTATATGAGCAGTGGTGTAGATGATGATTATATTCATGTGAGGTTTGGGTCAATTCTATCGTTGTTCTGAAGACAAAAACGTGTCCTGCACAAGCAGCAAATGATTTTATTTGCCTGACGTAAGTTTCTTGAATCTCGAACCATTTGAGTGACTAATTAATATTGTGGAAGTGTTTGTATGATCTTCAGAGAGGTTCTGACAGCTTGTGAAGAAGTGAGCTTGTCTTCTGATAACCATTACCTCAATATAAAACTTACCGTCAGACATTTATCTCTTCTGCCCCCCTGCTGTGCCCTGTTTATGCCTGCTAATAAGATGCGTTTTGGTCGATCGGAGCACACATGGACGAAAGGGGCACATACAGGTTTACAAATACTGCTGTCATCTGTCTATTTTGTCCACATTTGACCACTCCTGCCATGATTTCTTCGCGAAATATCAGAAAAAACATACACATTTACATGGAATGGTGAGAAAACATTCTGCTGAGAAGTCTTTTGTATTTAACCGGCATCGTTTAAGTCCTGTCTGGCTAGCACGCTTCCCATAATGTCCGTATGCGGAGAGTAGGCTGTCACTTGTGGCTGTTCATGAAATGGCGCTAAAACGAAAGCCAAACCAAAGAACACACAAAAAAGCTGAAGTCTAACTAAAGCTACTCTCTTATTGCCAGGCAACACGCCCAATTTTTGCCAGGGACAAACACATATAATTTGCTTATCATCTAAATACAGTAAAAATCACACTATATTGGGTGTAACTGGGTAACTACTACCTTACATGCATAACAACCTGTGTAATAGTAATTTAAAAGTAAAATATATTTTGCGGCTCCAGACAATTTTTTTTGGGTGGGAGAAGGCCCAAAATGGCTCTTTTAGTCGCAAAGGTTGCCAACCCCTTATCTAGGATGCGTAACTCCATGTGGCGTCACATATGTGAACTATTACACACAAATAAGCCACCAAAACATTTTAGTCATTTGGCAGACGCTTTTATCCAAAGCGACTTACAGTGCACTTATTACAGGGACAATCCCCCTGGAGCAACATGGAGTAAAGTGTCTTGCTCAAGGACACACTGGTGGTGGCTGCTGGGAAGCCACCAAACCACCACCAAAACATGTGCAGAAGTATTTTAATGAGAGCTAGGTTTTCACACAGAAACTAATTAACAGTAGAGGCCAAAAGAAAGAAAACCTTCAACTTTTAAAGGGCTCATTGGATAGAAATCTGACCTTTTCCATGTTTAAGTGCTAGGAATGGGTCCCTGCTGCATCTAACAACTCAGAAAATGTGAAAAACAAGAACCCAGTAAGTTTGTTTTTGTGTGCCTTTACCTGCAATCATGTGAGAAATCGAGACGTTCAGATTTCGCTCCTGTTGTGACGTAGATGGAGGCTCTTATTATAATGTCACCAGCCCTTAATCTACACAACTCCAGCTACGGCGCTGCCACCATTGTTGTTTTCACAAGTGACAGCGGTTTATGTGACGCCATGGCTAAAGTTTATGGAAAACATGCTAAATGTAATATAGTCGTTTCACAGAGTCTCAACCAGAGGATAACTTTAGCATATGATAGCGAAAGGAGCTAAGTCAGTCACGGGCTACATAGAACATTCAAAGCCAGTGTTAAACTTACTCTATATTTATATGTTATTAGGCAAATGGGCACTTGGAGTGTAGTATGTTATGTATGTTAATACATTATGTGCGTTAATATGTTTAGCTGTGTCAAGCTGTTTGTTTTTGTTCGTTTTAAACGTCTCAAATCATTCGTCCTTATCGACTGAAAAATCTGTCACAACGTACTAGTTATGCTCTCAATTTGTGTGTGTATAACTTGTCAATGACAAGCGCTAAAATCCAGGTAATTCCGCTGAGATCTGCAGTACCGCATTCCGTTGATTTTAACCAAGCATACACGCAAAACATTAGCGCATTCGGAGTGCTGTTTGCTGTGACAGATTCGATTTTTTAGTCTCAGGACAAATGATTTGAGATGTTTAAAAAAAAACTATAGTTCAGGAAATATAATTAAGCTTAAAAATTGCCATGGCAGTACTACACATGTGTTGTGTTGAATATCAGGGAATATCAGGGAATGTGCGTTTTAATTGAATAAACAAGGAGCAATAGATCTTGCTAGAATAAAAGCATAAATTGACTGTTATTATCTGTTATTAATATTTGTTAGTCCACTCACAAATTTTTTGCCTCCAAAGCCTCCAAAAATTTCTCTCAAAACTGAAGTTCAGTTTAAACTCCGATTATATCTATACAACATAAATACAACGTTTCAATAAATCTTTAATAATATATAAGATAAAAAGTTACGACGTTAATTCCCCAAAGTTGGACATAACTTTTGGCAAAGACTGTATGTAGCATATGATGCGGTAAACATGATGTGTGCCTCGAGCAATTTAAGAGGATTTTTAATAATGATGCAAAATACAGTTAAAAGGATGGGAAGAAATTTGCCGGGGCAAAAAATCTGATGGTTTTGAAAACCGATAACAAAAAACGTTTGTGATATTGTGTATGGTTTGTAATTAAGTTCTCACCTCACTGTATGAAGAGTCCCAGGCACTGTCCTCCTCTGTTTCTGAGCGCTTACGAGATCTCTTTCTTCTCATGCTGTTTACACTCTCCTCTGAGGCATAAAAATACATCACAAATAAGATCAGAATATACTACAATATAATATAAGAAATTTCAGACTTTGAGAGATACTGCTATATTTAACTTCCTTTTGGATTGTGCATTACTATAAACAATATCTGGATGGTTTAACAAACCAGGCAGCATATTAATATCTCTGTCTGTTGCAACTGACCGCATGGCACACATGTTGACACTAGAACTTAAATTCCAAATGAAATAAAAAAAATCAATGCCTATCTTTTCATGAAATATTGCAGCGTTTATAGTAAATAGTTCATCAATGTGGGTCATTCTCTTTTTTAAATTTGTGTGCCCTCATAATCTAACTTTTCTGTAATGACTTTCCAACTTAAATGACGTATGTAAGACGGCTTGGGCGGAGCATTCATTAACTCCTCCTCTTCAACTGTCAGTCCATTTCAAAATGCAACGGCTGTTTTTACACATCCAATCAAATTGCCACGCCCACCATTTCATTTTTTTCATTTATAAATCCCATTTGACTCTAAAATGGGTTAATACAGCAGTAAAAAAGCAACTTCCTGTTCACAGGGACTTTAAGCCAGAATACTGGCCAATAGAACGATACCTGCGGGTGAAGCCGCGCCTCCGTTTAGTTTGGGACTAAAAGGTGAAGGTGGCTCTGCCGCGGTCAGTGGGCTGTTCTCACTGGTCATCTCCAGACCGCTGTCGTTCTGCGACACTCCCTCTCCCACAGCTGCGTCACCATTTACAGCAGCCTGAAAAAAGAACGAATGAATCACAAATCACAGAAAACCAGAGATCCTAGACCAAAAGACAATGTCAATTCATATAAGCTGAATCCCTGCGTTTATCTGAATGGGTGTGTGACAGGGGTGACCCCGAATCTATGAAAGATTCAATGCTTAGATAGGAGCCTGATTCGACTACCAATCTCACTATCGAATCTTCGCAGAGGTGTTATGCAATGGGGATCATGCCATTTAGCTTACATGGGCAGTGGCGTAGCAGACGGATACGCACTGTACCACTAAAAATATTACTTATGATGTAAAGAAATGGGACATTTTTAGGGTATGACCCCGCGCAGGATCACGTCTCTCCACGCAGGATGTTCAGTATGCACACGCAGATGACTCGCAAATGAATGTGTACACCATTTCCATACATTTGTGCTTTCATGATACAAAAATTTAAAAGTAAAATAACCGCAATCACCGAATATAGCAAACATTGCACAGACTTTTGGAACTTGTTATTCTCTGCACTCAAAGCAAGTGTCAAGGCCAGGAGAACGGAGAAAGAGTGCGCAGGCAAAAAGGTTAAACTGACTTTTTGACAGTTTAAATGGTAAGATGCTTTATTGCATTCCTCCTTCACATGCAGTAAATAAAGTCACTTTTTGGGAATGAACGTGCTTGTATTCCCGTTTTTAAAAAATTATTCATTACTATGAAGTAGTATTAAAAATAGTTTTGAGGCGAGATCTGGTCTAGTATTTTATGGAACAGCATTGTTATGTGATGTTTAAGAAAAATGTCCATTATTTTACTATTTGTGGCTTGTGTTTTGAAAATGATGTCCCCCTGCATTTCAGACATTTTGCCTTAACACATTTATTTTGCACATTGTGACTTGATCCTGGCATATTTCGTTTTTTATTCTCATTTATTATAAAGGTATATTCTGTTTTAAGCAAATTCTGTAAATGAATGTGTGATTTTTATTTGGTGCAACAATGTTGCGCTGCACTTTGCACTGTCGTCCCAACATGCGCGCGCGACACACACACACGTTTTATCCGACTACCAGTCGACTATAGGCATTAATCTGATCTGAATCCCATGTCTCCTGGAAATCGCTCTGGATTAAAGCATCTTCTAAATGACCAAATTACTACAGTACACATCTCCCCTATGGCAATCAAATAAAAATCTAACAAATTGCAGAACAAATCCATTTTATACAGTGTTGTTTTGTTGACCGCAGAATAAAGAACACCAACGCTTTCAGTGGCTGTATTTTCAATTCTTGCCATCTCGTTTGCGCTCAAGTTTGCTTGTTGTAGCAGCTGCTGCTTGTGTTGTAACTTGAAGAAAACGGTTTGAGACCTTCAGAGGATCAGGGTGCTGGCAGATCGGCATGTCAACAGAGCAACACAAGCAGCATGCGGCTAAAGACGGATATGTGTTCGGTCATGCCTCCGCTGTATGTCGATTGGTTGAATCCTTGATGGCTTTGGCAGAAATCCCTCAGTGGGCTCTGATTGTGTGAGCCTGTTCTGAGCCTGTTTGATGGTGAATGGGGCTTAGACCACATGTGTTTGTCTTTTGAATTTTGCATTTTGCATTTGAAAGAAGAGCGTATTTACGTCAGGCTGTTCATGATATCTTATAAACTTACTTTCAACAACACGTCTCAAAACGCTGTTTTATTTTCCATTCAGTTGTTGCGATCAATGTTGATGTATTTTTTTATGCCGTTAAAAAATAAGGATGTTAAATGATTAGTAGCGAGTAATCAATCACATCTAGGGATGTACTGATACCATATTTTAAAGACCGAGTACCGATATTTTTCTTCTGGTACTCACCGATACCTATAACCAATGCCTGTATGATGTACAATTATGTTATTACTCAAGTATCTTACTGGTACATTTTTTTCTTTTGTGTGTAGGTCTACTTAAATTTGAGTACTATTTTTAAATTGAGTTCAATTTTTTTATGATAAGTAGCACAATTTTACTAGCACATTTACTTCAGCATGCTAAAGTAAACAATATACTCTGTGGTCAAATTATAAAAAATTCAAGGGGGGTGGTGTGGTAAAATGTGAGTGTATTATAACTTTTCAAATCAATCAGACTTTTATTTTGACAGGACGCCGCAAAGAGCGTTTGTTTAAGTTAAGCGGACTTTTATTTTGGACGGATCACGGCAAATGGTGTTTTGTTTATGTGTTTGTGTCCTCGTGCTGTGAAACGCTGGCACTGAAAGCTTCACAAGCACAATGCGTTCCGGTTCAGTACGCACTACGCACAACCTCACTACTCTTTCACACACAGTCACGAATAAAAAGCAGAATACATAATTAAATTGTATCTGAATATTTCGACAGCTGTTACGTTAGATGTTAGCGGTTCAGCGCTAATTTCTTGTTAGGAAATAATACATTTGCCAGATTCCGTGCCATTCCGTGTTGTAAAGCAAATTCTATTTTTATGCCTGGATTCCTTGATTCCGTCAGCGTTTTCCGCATTGCGGAAATGATAGGGCTCTATGTATGTCACGTGAGGTATCGGTCAATGGTAACGGTGTGTCATTACGAGTACGAGTACATGAGCTTGGTATCGGGCCTATACTTGATACTGGTCTCGGTGCATCCCTAATCACATCCAGAATAAAGTCTGTGTTGTGCTGTGCATTTTCATTTTGTATTTATAAAAGCATATACATGCAGGCATATATTAAAGAAAACATATACAAATGAATAAACATTTATATAATTAAAATTATTGGTAAATATATGTAAATATTTCCTGAATATGTACAATACTACAATAAATACAATAATGTCACATATAGTATGTTCATGTGTTTATAAATAGAAAATGAATATGCTAGGGCTGCAACTAAGGATTATTTTGATAATCGATTAGTTGGACGATTATTTTTCGATTAATCGGATAAAATTGTAGTTACATCTTTTGCTTAGAATCAGTAAATCAGATATGGGAAAGTATACACAACTGAACTCATTAGCCTTCTCCCAAAATGTTGTGAATGTTTCCATAATTAACACACCTGGTGAGTTGATTCAGATGTGTCATATTAGAAGCAACTGACAATAGTCTCTCCCAAACGTGGGAGCAAGGGGAATGTCGGCCAAGGAAATATTTGTTTTGCGCCATGAAAAGTGGGATATTTGTCATTCAAATGTAGTGAAGTACAGTAAAAAGTAAACAGAAAAAGTAAAACTTAAATACAAATACTCAGAGTGTACTTCGTTACTTCCCATCTCTGGACTAAAAAAAACAACTAATCAGGGTATTTAGCCTATTATGTATTTTGCAAAGTGCAAACGCCACAAATTGGGTTTTACTAATATAATCTTTAATTTTGTCATTTAAAACACCTCTCCCCCTTAAACTATAAAACTGTGCAGGTTGAAGAGATGCATGCAAAACACGTCTGACTTTAAAACTGCCCAGCTTATGCTGCACGGAGAGACACATCTAAAACACTTATTTAAAGCGAAGAAGTCACGTTTGATTTGTAACTGCGCAGATCGCAAGTGACATCACAGACCAACTAATCTATAATGAAATTCGTTGACAACGAATTTCATTATCGATTATTATCCATTAGTTGTTGCAGCCCTAGAATATGCACAGTACACAGACATACAGTATATTATGTTAACACAAACTTTTATTCTGAATGTGATTAATCGTGATAAATCATTTGACAGCCCTATAAAGAATTGTTAAAGTGTTGTGTATAGTTTTATATGTGAAAATAATTGACAGATGTTTCCTTCATCCAAATTACAAGTAACAATATTTACTAAACTATTTACTATATTTACTATTTACAAATAGCTCTTTTTTAACAAAGTACTAAAAATGTTTGTCTTCAACAAATATAGATGTCTGAGGCTGCAAAACATTTCACATCATTTTTTCAGGCACATAAGAGTTAACATTGAAAACACTGAAAACCTTAATACAGTCACAATGTCTTGCTCATTCATTGTGGTTTCCGCCACATCCCTAGCATGTGTAATGTCTCTAGGAATTTCTGAAAAAGCTACTGTGCCAACAGCTCAATGACATTAAACTAGACCTACAGTTTCCTATAAGTTCATGAGTAATGCACATGGACAGAAGACTGTGTGTTCTTGGGTAAGAGTAACAATAATGACTGCTGTGGCTGTTTACTGGAACCCCAGACATCTTTCATGCCACAGCTGCGTTACAGAAGATCAGAGATCTTGCCAACATGCACACAAACACACTCATTCCCACCGAACACACTGAATGTGTTGGGATTTATTCGATTTACTGTGATCGTATTTTGGCAAAATTGTGATTACACTTTACCTCATGTATAAATAATAAGATAAAGCTCATAATTCGCAGTAAGCATAATCAAAGGTACATATGTGGCTTTTGCCGGTTTTAATCCCAATAAAAAGGCAGGTAAACACATTAATTGTAGTTATACTGCTCTGACCAAGGTGCCCTTGTGCTTCTGTCATGCATCTTCAGCGCAAATTCATGGTAAATATGACAGTCTAAAGTTTTATTGTCAACAAAACTCGCTGTCACAATGAAAAAATGTGAACGCGATGACAGCGCACACCAACGTCGCCAACACGTTTCCCATCATGTTCTATATTTATCACATCGCTGAATAACCATAGGATACGTCCACATAACGCTGTTTTAAATTTAATCTGAATATATTAAAACGATAGCCAGTAACACATACCTACTGTACCTGTGCACAGAGGAGACAAATATTCATGAGCATCCTGATGTTGTTAAGTTATAAATCATATGCCCATACATATTATTCATCAAGAGCTGTTCAAATCCCCTCAGTACAAACACATATATCTAAACAAAAATGCTTTGCGAAAGATTTTCCACTTCTGTTTCACAGCTCAAGGAGAAGCTTGTGAGGTGAATGGGTTTACGGGCTCTTTAATTCATTCAGTTTATCTTTTTGCAAGCCCCTAATGACACCCCCTGTACTGGCCTTGCCTAAAGGGGGCCCCAGCCCCCGGCTCAAGCTTTTGAAACGCTTGAGAAGTCAGAGGATCAAACTAGGTGACTCAGATCGGCTTTATTCTCCATAATACAGAGAGAGAGAGAGAGAGAGAGAGAGAGAGAGAGAGAGAGAGAGAGAGAGAGAGATACAGAAAGAAAGTGAGAGAAAAGGCATTGTGTGGAAACCCACTGTTATTTCCCAGAATTCCTTGCGTGTTTGAAGCCATGCTCACCAACCCGTGTGAACACAAAGAGAGAGAGCCAAAGGCACAGAAGAGACACTGATCAGATAACGATTATGTTAAAGTAGATATATATAATTCCAGACAAGACACAACATGAGCACAAATTGGACTTTAAACCTGTGACACAACTTCCTTTAGCCGGTAAAGCCTGTTATTACATTTAGCATTACACAAGTGAAACTCAAAAATAACAACATTAATAATGAACTCACATGGCTACATAGAAATTTATTCTGTCACCGTTTTTGAGAACATTTGCAGAATTTTGTTGATAACCACAACCATAACCAAAACAATTTTGACTCGTCCATTTGTCTGGGAAAACAAACAAACAGAAAAAAAAATGTGTTGACAGTTAGGCATTGACAACAACCCATCAGTGCAAGACTGACATTTACTGTTAGTTGATTCTTTCTGTCATCTCATTTTAATTCAATGTATGTTTTAGAAGCATGCGACAAACTTTCACAAATTTCACTGCTTGTATGCATTTAGGACACTTGGAATATACAACACGAGTCGCATGGGGTTATTTAAGGACATTTTCAATAATTTGACGCTTCAGAAGAGGAGATCACAATCCACTCCTATTTTAACCCGAAAACCACATTTTACTTTTTTTACTTTCTGAATGTTAATAATTCATATAATGAAAATTAATATTGAACATCAAACTGTTGAGGCTAAATTTCATTTTCCGGTCCTGTTTTGATTGACAGGATGTATCGGCCCAGATCATCAGCTGCTGTTAAACTATGCGCTGATAGGCCGTTATATTGGTGCATATCTATGTTAAACTATAGCGTAGTAACAAATGTACTGGTATGGCTCATTTGAATGGTCAGAATGGGCTTCTCTGCTCCGCGGCCAAGCAGCTGCTCTGAGGCTTACAGCAAATCACATCAGCCAGGTGCAGTGTTCAAAGTGCCTGCACTCTCTCTCCCTTACCCACCCGCTTCATCTCGCTTTTGCCAACCCTGTCGCTTTCTCTCTCTGTGTGTGTCTCTTTAACCCACTCCCTTCATTTCTGTCTATTTGTCTTTTTATGCTCTTTGGAGTGCAGGAATGGGGAAAGGAATTAAAAAGTCCTGCCTCATTTAGCCACAAAGAGAATCCATATAATCAGCACCAACAAATAAATGATTACAAAGTGGATTTGAAAGTCTTGGTTCATTTGAAATACTTGTAAGAGTAGGGTGGAACCAGATACAATCATTTTCTCTTCCTCTCTCTCTCTTTCTCTCTCTCTCTCTCTCTTTCTCTCTCTCTCTGCCCTAAGCACTCTATTGCTTTGTTTTATAAACCCATAAATTCCTCTACACTTTTGACCTCATTTTAAACCCTAAACACTCCAAATATAAGATACGTGTGAGAAACTGACAACATTCCAACACTTTATGTTGTGTGTGTGCAGTACAGAGGAATATGAAACCTACCAGTTGTTTTTGAAACTGAAAATGAGGCTTTTCAAGTGATTAGGATATAATAGGGTCAGTGTGTACACACCAATAATCCGTCAGTTTTGTCATGTGAAAACAACCATATTTGAGCTCCTGTGTGTCCACCCAGTTCAAATTCTGCTTTAGGTTTATAAACACAATGAATACTTAAAGGGACAGTTCACTGTAAGGGGGCCACATATACGCTTTATTTTAGATGTCAAGGAAGAAGCTACACACAACCTTACTGAAGAGCCTACAAAGTCTCGAAAACTCATTCATGAGTTAGCATTGCTACACAAACTACATAAACAAAGTTTGATGGTAAGTAAATAACCAAGTACTTTCATTTGTGTGTACTGTTCCTTTAAGACAATACATCTAATTATATTGTAAGGCAAAATCTTACCGTGGCAGTCATCTTGTCACTTTCCGCCATGATAGCGGATGCGTACTTGTTGGTTGGCATCACTAGTTTTTCAGCCTTCTTTCTTTCTTCTTTATTCTCTGTCCTGTCATAATAAAAAGCAATATATTAGCATTACTTGCAAGAACAACAAAGAAGATTTATTAAATCAACAGACATGAACCAATATTAATAACGAATTAAAAACATATGTAAATATGCTGGCATATACTTTAAACATTCCTCTGAACAAAATGTACGCATAGTCGTTTATAGTCATTAACTAAATGTTGACCTCTGCCTTAACCGACAGTGGAATCATAATGAGAATAGCAACAACAAAACCATAGCAGGTACTCAAACTTTCTTCAAGACTAATAAAAACTCAAATAAATCAAAAAAAAAAGAATCTGCTCAAAAATCCATAACATCGTCAATGACCACACAGGAGATTGTTCTAACGTGTACATTCCATTCAGTTTGTTACTTTAATTTTAAAAGTCATTTTCCGGTTAATGATTGTCTAGGTAAAGCTATTCACTGGTTTCCCTAGGTGTACAGCTTTGGGGAGGCGGTTGGTTGGTTGGTTAGGGAAAATTGACGAGAAATCTTAAATCATTTCCTCTTCATTCTTTATGTGCTATCTATCTATCTATCTATCTATCTATCTATCTATCTATCTATCTATGTCACATAAATTGGTTGTCTGGGAGGGTAATCCTTTATAAAAGTAAAAAATGTTAACTTAAGATATCTATTTAAAAATAAAATAAAAGTATTTAAATCTTTTTAAAATTGACTTTTGCAAATAACCTTTGTTAAATTTATTGAAGTATTTGTTACTATTAATTTTATTTTTTAACTAACAACTAAAAAACGAACAATATATGTATAAATACTAACAAATATATTGCACTTTGATTGTTCGTTAATGTTAGTTAATACATTTATATGATAAACAAATTTTAAATGGGCTTTTTTGTGAGACGTTTTTTTTTCTATGATGCATTTATTGGAGAATAATCCTGTCAATCGCAGCACTGCTGTGAACGCGCGCTGTTCTGAACGTCATCACGTGCGCTGTTCTGAACGTCATCACGTGCGCAGGACATTCCCATATAACACAGAGCGGCCTGCATAGCGTATTAAATATCTCTTGTCTTATTTAATCAGCAGATTTACAATGTCCTGACTAAAAACACATTTGAAACACACATATGTAAATAGTTAGCGGCATGTGATTCATTAATATACATTTTACTTGTCATCCGGTGATGACTGGACTTTTGATGCTTGTCAGGAGCAGGATGCGCAACACTTAGACTTGGAGCAGGAGAGCTACACCGGCTGCTACTCGCAGTAGAGTGAGTGTTGCCATCTTCAGTTCCATGTGAGCGCTTAAAAAACGCAAATATTTTCATCCGGTTTTCATCTGATTGACGCAACATATTTCCCGCCGCGCGCTCTCTGTCCGCTAGTGTTTGTTTGTGTGTGAGTGTGTGAGTGTGCGCGCGTGCGCACTCATTGGGATAATTGTAAACGCGCAAACAAAGACAGAAAAGACATGCCATCGTGGAAATAAGATAAATAACATATTAGATTGGCTATTTAGTTTGTTTAATAACATAACAAATTGTAATCTGGCGCTATAAAGAAAATCAAATCAAATTTACTTGACGTTCAAGGGTGGCGGGGCGAGCCGTTAGGAGGGCGGGGCACCCCCCTTATATAATGGTAGGGGAAACACTGCTATTAAACAATCAACAGACCGCAGTCTACGCTAAAGGGGGTCACACACCGGTTTTGTATGAGTGTACATACACCGGCACCGCCATTCTGCACCTGTTGGACGCTGTTCTGAGTTCTGCAGCGAAACAACACACCAAGCATAATTTAACATTAAATTAGATGTTCTTTGACTGAAATCATCTTTGATGTACACACTGACTTCACCATAAGCTGCAAGATGTATTTTTCTGTTTGGGAAAAACAGAAAAAAGATTCCCAAACAGAAAGCGGAGTCGCACACCGCTTCCGCAGCCGGTGTGCGACCCCCTTAAGATTGGTCTGATCGTATATTTTAACTTATTTGAACTAATGAAAGTAAAAAGATTGAATATTTAAAAAAAAAGCAGTTATTGTAAAGAATGCTTAAGCTGTTTGTATAATAAGATTTTTTAATACTTTTTTCTATATGTTCTTGAAATACACTGATCTTTATAATATTCTCTAAAAAGAAGAAAGTAATGCAGGGCTGTCAAACGAATAATCGCGATTAATCACATAAATGTTGTGTATACATTTACTTGTACGTCTGTTTACTGTCAGTGTTTCCCATTCATTGACGAGACTATTGCGCTCCACCATAGTCGCCATTTTTTCTTAAATATTACTTAAACATTAATTTTGTTGAATTCTGCACCATTCCTGTGCAATTGTTGGTGTGCCATTGTTCACAGCTAGACGAAATGTGTCTCCCTCTCTGTTGCTTCAGCGCAATTTGGGCAGCACACACTAGGGGTGGGAGAAAAAAAATTATTCACATATGAATCGCGATTCATGGCGCTTTCCAAACAGGTTTTATTGCCCTCCGAAGGGCTCTTTGGGAAGGGGAAGCCCCACAAAACATCGCTCAATATAAAAGAGAAATTGACAGAAACAGCGCATTCAATTCACCGTACCGCAGCAGAATTCCCAAAGAGTACAATATAGCGTTCTCAAAACCTGACACTGTTTAGACTTAGAACATGATCATACTTCTGTAAACAGGCAGTTTGTAAGCCAGCTCACACACGCTTCACGTGACATATACAGTATATTGCCAAAATCACCTCTCTTATTTGAATGATCATTTTGTCAGAGGATGTGTCAATTCATGAAAGTGACTTCCGTGTAACATGTGGCACTAATAAATCACTTTTATTTACTATTATACACTTGTTTTTATGTCTGACAACAGAAAATGGAAATGAGAATGGCTTTATTGGGTACTCGGTTGTATTAAAATACAATATGTGACAGTTCAAAGACTAGAAGGGAAAGTATCGACACTAGTCGAACTGTGAGCGCAAATGCGACGTAATGTCGTTTTCTGCATGCTAATTAGTTAGCCAAGAGTCGATTCTGAATCAAATCGTGACCCTAAGAATCGATTCTGAATCGATCGTGAGGGACCAAAAGATTCCGACCCATAGCACACACCAGGGCTGGACTGCGAAGAAAAATCGGCCACCATTTCTGTCGACGAGAGGGGGAGGGGATGGGGGGGTGCATGGTTGGGTCTGTTATAGTTTATGTATATATAGTTATATATTTTATAATGATCTAGTATATGATAGGGATGAGTCACGAATTTCGAATATTCAATTAGTTGTTTAATTATAGAATTTCGAATAGTGTGTGCGATCTTAAAAAAGTTGCCGTGTTTTCACGCGTGACGTGTTCATGTAACCAAAGGGTGGCGCTGCCAATAACCTCGCACCTTAAACCTAAAGGCTGTCAATCAAGGGACAGCAGGGGAAAACATTTTCTCACAACAATTGTTAAAGAAGTTACACACATATTGATCCGCGTGGCATAACGAATATGATCAATTGAGACGGTGTCAAAAATGATTTCTGTGTGGGGGTCCTTTAATACAATGAATGATAATAAAGTGCAGTCCAAACTCTTATCATGGATCATCAACTACAATGCACAATCATTTGAGGGTGAAGCACCCAGCAGGTCCATCCACAGGTCAGCAATTAGCTATTAGTTTTATGGTCAGACCAACCAATTTGGATGCCAGACGGGGCGGAGCATTACTTTTTTCAAATAGTTCTCATCGATCTTCTAATATTATTTTTGCTTTAAATGCCCATCCCTAGTATATGATCGTTCTAGGTAATATTCGAAGATCGATGAGAACTATTCGCACCCCTCCCCCACATGTACACATTTACAGTATTACATAAACGGAGAGAGAGAGAGAGAGAGAGAGAGAGAGAGAGAGAGACCATTTACTCTTTAAATCCGTATGACAACACACTGCCTTATGTAATATGGAATAGGGAATCTTACATCAAGCCATACATTAAGATAACGCGCTGAAACATTAATATATTAACAACTGAATGACTGCACTTATTAACAGTATGTCGACCAGCATCAACTGCTAATAATGCTAGGACATTTCCTTGTAAAATATGAGCATGAACATTTATACCAACCAAAAAACAGTGTGATTGATCAAGGAAAATATAGCTATAAAGATTTTAGAACAGACTTAAAATGCGTTAAAACATATTTACCGGATGACGGCATTTATTAACAGTCCGGAACGATTTCATAAATTAACAGCTCAAAAGACTACCATTTCAATTGTCATTAAAAAGTTTCTCCAGTCTGGCAGTGATCGTTTTTCTAGACGGAACATTAATCTCTGGCTGTACAAACGCCATAAGATTTTTAAAACCCTCTCCTTAGATAAAGCTGATCGGAAGCACATCCTTGTAGATCATCTTAGTAATTAGAGCCGTTATTTGCTTCGCCCGTCTAGCATTCAAATTGCCTAGTCTGACCATAAAACTTATAGCTAATTGCTGACCTGTGGATGGACCTGCTGGGTGCTTCGCCCTCAAATGATTGTGCATCGTAGTTGTTGATCCATGATAAGCCAGCTTTGCATTGCAGAGTTTGCACTGTAGTCACGTGTGGCCTGTGACAGTGCACTGGTGAGAATCTTCACTGTACATTGAAAGAACAAAACTCTACAAAACTAACAAGAACATAAACAGACCCAAATAGCGCAAATGGAACCACTGAACTGGTAATCAGAAGGTTGCTGGTTCGATCCCAGCAGCCACCACCAGTGTGTCCTTGAGCAAGACAATTTACTCCATGTTGCTCCAGGGGGATTGTCCCTGTAATAAATGCACTGTAAGTCGCTTTGGATAAAAGCGTCCGCCAAATGACTAAATGTAAATGTAAATGGAGGCTGTGTTGAAGTGTTTTGATATTCTTTCGGGTGCTGGGTCATATCCATACCTGCCCCTGAAAATCATGTACCAAGCCTATTTTAGATTTTAAAAAAATTGTACTATACGTGTACATGTATGTGTTTATAAATTCTAATTAATATGCACAGCAAACAGACTATATATATATGTATAATGTATTTTATGTACTGTATACGTCATAACACACACTTTTATTCTGCAAGCAATTAATTGTTCGTCATGCCCTTATTCTGAATTGCATTCCAATAATAAGTTATACACAAATTTCAGTTTTGGGACAATTCATTTTCATTAACAGTATGGATGCACGATCATGGGGGAAATGAAAATCATGATTATTATTTTGTCAGTTCAGAACTTTTGTATATAATTTCCAGCATGTTTATTGAGCCTATACTTTCAATCAATATGATATAATCTGCTGCCATTGAACTTCTTCAACAGCACCTTAGTTAAAGCACAGAATCAATCATCTAAACAATCCACCACAAAAAATATGTTTTGACCTTTGGAATGAAGACTTGATACAATCATTTTTTATTTATTTTTCTTTTGTTTATAAATCATTGGTCTCTCTGCATGTTTGTCTGTGGGTTTTGCAAAAAAAGTATTAAAACAGTAGAATTGCAGTGACATTTTTTGGCAAGTGCCATTTTAAAAGATACAAGCTTTGTGATGATTTTTCGTCCCTATCAGGACTTTTGTTTATGCTTTTGAAACATTGATACCACAATGATTATGCTAAATGAATTGTGGGAAGCAAAAATCGTTATCACATTTAAAATATGATTAATCGTGCAGCTAGGGGTGTGCGATATGACGATATTTAATCGCGAACGATTAAAATGACTGCAGGATCCACTTTAGCGGAATAATCGTTACATCGTCCTATATAGTGCAAGACACGTTATATCCGTTGCTGTTCTATTGAATTCTTCAACATCCTTGCGATAGATTGCGCCAAGTTAACAAGCTCGTATACGTTGCTTGTGAACTCAGTAAGATTAAGTGACGCGGTCAGTGAAGATGGAGGGAAACACGGAGGAGTTGGTCTCTAAAATAAATTCTACATAAGTAATTTTGAAATGGTTTGGGTTTTCCCCAACTGACACGGCCCAAACAACAGTTATTTGCAAATGTTGCAATGATGAGATTCGCACGTCGGATGGGAACACATCGAACCTTTTTAACCACCTCAAAAGAAAGCAACCGTAAGAGTATGCCGACAGTCAAAGTAAATCTCGTACACCTCACGCGAGTAAATCAGGTATAAACAAGGCTTAAACAACTGACTTTAACGAAAGAGGCATTTGAGAAAGGAACTCCGTATGACAGAACGAGCAAGCGCTGGAAAGATGTAACTGACGCGGTCGCATTTTACCTGACCAAATACATGATACATGACAAATATTTTTTTCCACGGCCATTGCACAGCCTTACTCCGAGTAGCGCAAAGAGGTGCAAAACAAAATTCAAAATGTAATTTTTTTTGCTACAACAGCTGATTTATGGTCTTGCACTTGCATTAAATGGTAAAGTATATATTTTTATATGGGGACATTAGTTTGGCTGTATTGTAGCTCTGTAATTGGCTAAATAGTCTTAAAACCAACTTGAAGAAGAACCGGGATAAAATCGTGAATCGTGATCTACCCAGAAAATATCGTGATTAGAATTTTTTTCTAGATCGCCCACCCCTACGTGCAGCCCTATTTAACAGCATCTCTTGTAGTTAGTATAAGAGTTCATTTTCTTCCAAAGTCCAAAATTCCCACAATTAGAAACATTTAGATCAACACAAGCGATATCAGCCATGTTCTTTCAAATCACAGCTGTTCCTCACATTACACCCTGAGGGTGACAAGCGTGCTCCTGACTTCACTTTTTCATCACTTCTGGAAGAGAGATTTGTATAACAAATTGTTTTAATGGAGGGTTTAAATGACAGGCATGCACACTGTTCCAAACCTAAAGCCCATCACTCACAAGTCTTTAGTTTATTTAAAAAAAAACTACCTAACATAGTTAGTTCAACTTCCAATGCAATCAGTATCAGACGCCTATAAGACAACCCGGAAAACTGGACCTGAATTGTGAAAGTGCAGGAAAACAAATCCACATAAAAACTTAAACAACCCACTACAAACCGACAGGACACAGTCAAGAGTCGAGACCTCCAGGTGCAACCTCCAAAATGACTGAATGACAAGCGTGTGCAAGTTCACACACACAAAGGCATCATTCGCTGATGGATCTGATTTCAGAAGACCATTATATAAGTGACAATGCTTAACTTTTCCTTATGGGATCTATAAGCACACGTGCATTAGCGCACACATACACTCATTCACCACAGCGCAGTGGGAGAACTGAAAGCATTTGTGAAGGTGAATAAAACTGAATGCGAGAATACAATAAGAGGCCACATCAAAGGTCTGTATGAATGACAGAGATTCTGAACCCAATGTGCAGGCGTTTTGTGAAATGTGTGTGTGAGGATGTACCTGTCATTGGGAGTGCAAAACCCATATTAAATTTCACACAATAAAGCCATTAAGACCATTTTCAAATGACTTGACATAAACATGATATAAGGTTCAGTATGAGTAAGCATAATCCAAAACAAGCTGATTTACAGGCATTATAGTAAATGCAGCCGCGATGGCCATATTGAATGAACGACAAAGTTTTTATTAAACCCTTAGGATATTTTGCTATTATTTTATAGGCGGTTTCAACCTAAACAAATCTTATGTGGGTAAAACTTATCTTCCATTAGACCTGCGCAAATAATCAATACAATTACTATACAATAAAACATTAATATGAACTATTATTTATTTGATTTGTTTATGATTAAATATTGTACAATGGTAATGTTGTTGGTACAACGATTGTACTATAAAAAACATGATTCAACTGTAGTATAACCATAAGTTTCATAGAGGAACTCTCAGACACCCATAAAAACACGAGGAAGCCCGGTTCCTCGAGCTGTTCTAGGTTCAGTGTTTCATTGTTACAGGGGGTTTGATCAAAGTCTGAGTGATTTCCATGCACCCGAGCGAAACTAAACTGACGGTGAGACATTCCTCCGAGAGGCCCCGCGGGCGTCGAGCGCGCTCCGCCGCACAGTCTACCGACGCCAATTAGCGCGTTACCGTCGCTCAGATGCGCGTGCTCAACTCGCGTTCACACTGCCGCGGAATTCACCTGCACTGAGCACCCACATGTTTATTACATATGATGACATTTCTCCACATAACAACAACTGTTGAATAAAGAAACGCTGAATCTTCTAAATGCGCTTAAAACTTACGCGACAATGAATGTTCATTTACACGATGACAAACACAATAAAACATTACAGAAATGTAACATTCTTGGCCTGAAAAGATATTCAGTATATTATATTTACAAACTGTTCAGATGTAAAAAGATGCTTCAGGTAACTTACTTTTACTTTAATCAATCATCCTTTCTTCAGCATGTAAGAAAAAACTGATTTGGCAAAAAAAGATTTCCTGATAATCTTACCGGTTCATGCGCACATGCATCTGCGTGCACACATCTGGATTTTGATGAGAACTAGGAAATCCGATCACAAACTATCTTATTACGCATATACATTCTCCACATATATAGAAAACGACTTTTATGTGCAACAGTTATTGCAAATGAAACGTCTTATCGCCGATCCCCTCGCGTCACTTACATAATCACCTATAAATTTCAACTCGCCTCAAACATGCAGTCTCGATAAATCACGTGTTGTTCCAAGTCTTTCACAAAAGGAAATAAAAAAGGTTAATAGTAGTTGCATGACTTAAAAAACGAACAAATAATAAATATAAGTTTGCGTAAGGTAATCTACACTATCAGACATGTGCGATCATGCTGCACTTGAAATCTCCCTGCAGAACGCGCACCAAACAGCTCTATGCAGAAGAAGAATGAAACTTACCTGTCTCAGGAGTAGAAGTGTTATTTAAAAAGTTTGAGAGCAGAGGTTGATGGTGCTGTTACAGTAGTCCACTGCCAGGGTGCTGCGGTATGGCACACTAATCTTTACTGCTAAGCACGCCTTTAAAGCCTTGGGGAGAATATGTAAATGGAGTCTTGTTCACAAGAACCGTTCGGTCTATGCCTCAATACTCAGGCGTGACTTTTCCCGGGTCTCGAATCTCGCTTCCACGTAATTAAAGATACGTTTACCTCCTACTGTTTAACCCTTTCCCGGTAGTATTTTGAGAACGCTTTTTGAGTTTCTGTGTCATTGCACTTTAAATATGTATCCATCTGTACCTTTTAATACAACAGCACGTCATTTCAACGTTCTTTAAACTTATTTTTAATTCTGTAACATCACAGTACAAATCGTGAAAACAAGTGAGAAAAGGTGAAAAAGATTTGGTGTTGTGCAGTGTAACGTGGTCATTCAAAGACAAATATTACTCTCATTCATATCTTTATATAAAAATCTGTACACTATATTCCCCAGTAAAACGAATATGGCATTTTATCTGCAGACGTGCAAAGAAAACGTTATATTACACTTTATTTGTTATTTTTTTATTACTGTCAATCAAACCAGTGAATATCACATCGAAAGGGAATACATGATCAGACGTTTACAGCACGAGTTCTGCTATCCGAGAATGGCGAAAGTGCGGACATGAATCCCGAGAGTCCCTCAATAGCGGAAGCGCTGAAGCAGATGTGACAGTTCAGCGAGTCTATCAATAGTGAAGTCGCTGCTGCTGCACAGAAACAATGTTGCAGTTGCATTTCACGAGCGATATAATATCTGATAATGTCAGCACTGACTTTCAAAACCTCAATAAGTTCAGTGAACAGGTAGGAGTTCAATATGCGGGAAATGAAATATCTATGATCCTAGTGTTGCGTATTGGCTAGCAACTGATTTCGTGTAAATGTTAAATGCGGTTTGTTGGGGGAAACTATCAGAAAGTCAGGTGAGGTCTGTCTCAGTGTATTTTGATCACGTGAGATGGTAATGAAGCTATCCCGACTAACCTTCTGCTTCTGTAGAGATGCTTAGATGTTTTAAAATAAGCTAACGTTAGACTTAGTTGTGTCAATTTTTGCGTATGATAAATAAACATTTGATTCCTGTTGCATAAACTTAGCCGCTTAGTTAAGACTGGATCTTAACAACCCCTCTCACTGATAGCAGTTAGTTTGGACTTATCCGTCCTACTTCAAATATTCCAACTTGCCCAATCTATTTTATCCAAAGGGACTTATGGGAATGAGAAACCACCAACATTTCATCAGTGTGATAACTAAACGTGTAGTCAACACAGCTATATTTACAAAAAAAGTACAGAAATTAAGCTAGGGCAGGATAAACAACACTATTTTAAATATATTAATAGAGTTATAGATAGTCTTATAGAATAGTATTTTCATTGGAAAATGTTCAATTTCTTGTCAATTACAGAACAGTAAAAGCATTATATGAACGATTCTGAATTATATGTGTATTGTTCTCTGTGCAACCTTCATTTATTCAATGCAATCACTGAAACTTACATTTTCCCTCTGCAGCAGTTTTTGAGTCTAACAGAGATCTTGTACCAGTTCCTATTAGAGCCAAAAGAGGTGAGTTAACAATTCCAGATTAGATCTCTAGACCGCATGTCTTTAGCATAACAAAACCAGGAATTTCACTTCAGTTCACTTATTATTGAGTCAATAATTGAGTGTGAAAATTGTTACAAAACAAATGCATTTCTGTGCGCATTGTCTGTGCGAACGTGTCACAATTATTTGAAAAACGTTTAATTTGTGCGCAAGTTGAATAATGTGCTTCTGTTCTTCAGTCAGAGCGATTCTTGCGACAGCTGACGGAGTTTGCTGGAGAGAATGGGATGAGCGTTGGGCCACTGCGGGGTCTGATGAAAACTGTCCTCCTACTACCTCATGGTAACACTTTAAGGACTGTCATTTTGAACGATTCCATCACCCTTATCTTTATTTGCGCCGATGAATAATGCACTCCCCTTCCCCTGTTGATAACATTAAAAGTAGACGTTTAGTCTGACCCTCCCACTAAACAGCAGCCATTTCACTGTGATCTTATCACTGTGACTGATTGTTTAGGGTGCTTTGCTCTGAATTGCTGCATTAGTGCGTCTAGAGGATTCTAACATATGCAAATAGCTCTTGTTGCAAACTGCCCTTGAAAATCTGTACCTAATGCCACATGTAGACTGCGTGACCCTTGACAAAAGCTCACTCAGACAGTATGTACAGTAATCCACATTGCATTTACATATGTAAGTGTCCAGCTGTCAGAACATTCTAGACGGTAATCAAAGTAATCATAGCGGTGGAATGGACTTGGATAGAAAAAATTGACAAAAATAAGAAAGGAAGGCTGAATGCTGATAATGTACTCTTATATGTATAAGGATTTCTCCAACTTCATTCTCAGGTGCTTTAAAAAGAAACCTGACAGCAGAACAGGTGAAATTGGACTTGCTTTCATTAGGTATGATATTTCCACACTCATATACTGTATAATATAGATCATGAATCCCTATTTTACCATGTTATTCTTTTTTTTTGCACAAGGATTAAATGAGGAAAAAGCCATTTATTTCTCTGACCAGGTACTGCATCATTTACTGTTTTGCTTCATAGTTTTGCCTATAAAGTGGGTGAATATTTCTCTAAAAACGGCTTCTTTTTATTTCAGTGGAAAGTTCACTACCCAGTTTTATCCAGACTTGCTGTAGGACAGACATTAATGGTCAACCAGCTTGTTGACATGGAATGGAAGTTTGGTGGTAAGAAATAGAAACAACTTTACATTGAATATTTGCATTGTTTATTTGTTTGCATAATGTGTAAAGAATGTAAATGTTTAATCCTTTGCAGTTACTGTTGGTACAAGTGAGCTGCAAAAGACTGGAAATATTTTTCTACAGGTGAATGTTTCTATCATTTTTATTTCAAAATAACTGACACACGTAATATGGGGTTTATGGGACTTATTGTGTGCACTTAAGTTATTTTTTATTTAAAGTCTTTTGGAAAATTTCTTTTGGCATTTTTTTAATGGGTTTTCTTCTTTCTTGCAGCTGAAACTGGTCATCAGAAAAGGAAACATGACCGAAAATGTATACATGGGTGAGCTCTCAAAGTATCCATTGTGTAAACCTTAATCATGATTTTGTTATACTTTTATTATCGTCTCTTTTTTTATTACATTTGTTTGCCTTTCTCCCATCAGAGCTCACTTTACCTCAATTCTACAATTTCCTTCATGAGATGGAGAGGGCCAAAGCCAGTATGGATTGTTTCAGTTAACTCACCTTTGAACAGACGTATTGATGTTTTTAATACTGCAGAGGTCCTGCTTCCTTACAAATAGTTTCAATATGAAGCAGAAATAATAGTTTATTGATCATCCACGCTGTACTCCATGTGAATGTGTGTGTGTATGTTTTGGGACACAGAGCACATTCCAAATTAATGTCTTACTGTTGATCCTCTTTGATTAATTGTCTTTCTCTAAAATAACCTTTAAACAATTTTCTTTGGTGTTATTAGAAGTGCTTTTATATGTTCTGTCAATTAATAAATGTGCACACTTAATATGTTTGACATTTCCTACAATCTCAGTTTTAGCATTCACATTTCCTGTGTCTTCAAACAGGTTCAAAAACGTTTCATACATCCAGTTAATAAGCAGAATTTTTACATCATAAACAGTGTCAATAAAATTCACCTCAAGCTGTAACTTACTTATAAATCATTTATTATATGAGTATTAAAGGCTTTCAAGCTTTACATTAACTGGATCATATGTAATCCGTTATATTTGTGCTATCTGTTTTAAAGGGATGCTCCACCTAGAAAGAGAAAATCTGTCATGAATTACTCCCCCAAACCTGTAAAAATGTTATTTGTTCCGTTGAACACAAAAAAATGTCAATTCTAGGATATAATTGACCACCATAGTAGGAAAAGTTTTTATGGTAGTCACACTTGCTCTAGAACTGTTTGCCTTCCTACATTCCTTTAAATATATTCTTTGTCCTACTAAATATATTTCTTTGTATTCAACAGAAAATAATAACATATAAAGGTGTGGAACAACTTTAGGGTGAGCAAATGATGACAAAATTGTAATTATGGGTGGATTATCCCTTTAAGATCCCTGTAACATGGCATTTGTGTCCTAGAGGATCATAATTCAATAATTCAACTCTCCCAGAGGGCGTGTAGATAACTCATCTGATTAAGATGATTGGAGGATATGTCTGTCTTACAAATTTTCCCACTCTGAGCAGTGATATGGCACATTCTCTAACTTCTAAGAGATCTTATCCGTGTTCATTTCGTCACATTCTTATTGACTTCTGCATGTTACAGCCTGTTCTGGACAACACACGGCTGAAAACAAGGTGTTCCTGTGCTAAGCGCAAGGCACTAGCAATGCCAAGGTCATGGGTTCCATCCCAGGGGGTTGTATATAGATATAAACAAATGTATAATACAATGCAATTGGATAAAAGTGTCTGTCAAATGCGTCAATATAAATGTTATGTAGAAGTAACAAGGAGATGGATATCATCAGGAAAAAAAGAACAATAAGAAGCATAACATAATAGAGCTCTAACTGTGCTGAAGTTATTGCCAAAAATAGTTTCTGAAGTTAAAACTGTGTTTCGATCAAATTGTCAGTTAATTTGCCATTATCAATTATCTGTCAAATTGTGAGAATTTATAAACGATATCATCTAGTATTTCCTGACTAGGGACATTAATTAATATCCCTTTATAGTATTTTTTTATAAAGAATGCAGATTTAACTTCTGTTGTAAAAAATGTAGCTATGCTAGATGTAAAGTGCTTTAAACATATTCTGGTATCATTTAGGTTTGTTGTTATAATTGGACAACGAGTAAATAACTGACCGAAACTCAAATGTTAAGAAATACTAAGTAATGCTTAAATTAAATACTATATTTAACATTCAAAACTAGACAGACATAAATCCCTCAATAAGAAGTAAGCAATAAAATCAATAATGTATATATGATGTTAAACAGACTGTCTGAATAAATCCCAGATCTTGAAACATGAAGATCTTCGATTTTACATTTTTGCCTCTTCACGCCAATCGAGCATGTTCAGCTCTATGCACCAAACACCTGTTGTTTGCGTGTGCGTGCGTGTGTGCGTGTTTCTCTCCAGACGTGGTGTGTTTGTAACTGTGAGTACGTTGTAGAGAAAGGGGGTATATGAGAAAGTTACTGTTACAGTGGATAGTGAAAAGAGGAAGTTACATTCTCACAAGAATTTACTAGACACCCTAAAGCTATTCTCTTGTGTGTTTGGGAACCTTGGCAAGATAAAACAATCTCAATGTCCACTGTGTATATGTGTTCGAGTAAGTGCAAATTTTGAGTTTTAAAGAAAGTGTATGCAAGTCTTTGACCTGTTGGAAGATATGTTGTTAAACACTGAAATCTTATGACTAAAACATTTTAGACAGGGTGAAAACTTTTACAATCATTACTGGGTTTTTTGTGAGAATGGTTTGTACATTTCTGACTACACTGCAGCATACTGTGTTATTTTTAAAATCAGATGCTATGTTATGGTGAGATAAATATGCCCCTTATGGCTGTGGAGAAATTATTTTAAACTGTTATATTGTGCATTAAATAATATACATTTAAGCAAGATCTGTAATTACATTAACACTATATATTAACGTTTTGAATACTCTTATTCTACTATTATTCTGTGACCCATATGAAAATAATGTGACCTTGTATCTCATCACCATTTGGACTACAACAAATTCCTGGTATATTGGATTTGATAAGGATATACATTTTGCCACCCTCCAATACAACCGGCCACATCTCATTAGTTCCATGTCTAGTTTGGATTATATTTTGCACAGCCTAATATTGCCCAAGGGCTGTGAATTTTTTGTTGGAATATTCCATACATTTCCACTGGTTTAATATTTAAACTTCATACTCGTGGGGAGCCCTAAAATAAAAAGAAAGATATACTGAAAGGGATTTTCCTCATCCTAGAGTATTGCAGTAAAAATGAAAGCTTCAGTGTGTAGCATTGTGGGATACAGTTGGTAAAGGTTTACAAACAAAGGTTTGTTTCTCTTGAGATCTACAAGGTTTGCTTATCTTCTTTTCAAAGTGCTGCTAAAGCAGCTAAAATTGAATACTTGGCTGATCTAATAAATAAGAATTTGCATAACCCGAAAGTGTTATTTAATATCTTTGACCGAGTGGTAAATCCCAAGAGCTCAGTATTCCCAGATGCTAACCCGGAGTTGTGCAATACATTTCTGAACTTCTTCAGAAATAAGATAGAGACTTTGTACGCCTCCATCGCGTGTACGAAGGATGCCCTGGAATATTCTAACTCGGCTGCTAACCACACTCGGCTTCCAAACTTTTATGAAATTGATTTTAATAATCTATCGCAAATAATTCGTTCACTAAAATTGTCTTCATCTCCAGCTGATTTTTTTCCGACTCGTCTTTTTAAAGAAGTATTAGGGGTGGTCGGACCTGCTGTGTTATCTATTGTTAATAGTTCACTGAGTACTGGGGATTTCCCTTCTTGCCTCAAGCATTCAGTAGTAAGGCCATTAGTGAAGAAACCGAATCTCGATCCGACCTATATTGGGAATTTCGCCCCATTGTTTGGTTGCCCTTTCTGTATTAAGTACTGGAAAAGGTTGTACTTCATCAGCTATCTGCATTCCTCTCAGACCATGCTGTTGGTGACAGGCTTCAGTCAGCGTTCAGAGCTCGGTATAGTACTAAAACAGCTCTTCTTAAAGTGTCCAACGACCTTCTGCTGATATTAGACGCAGGGAACTCCCCAATCTTAATTTTATTGGATTTAACAGCCGCTTTTGATATAATCCATCACAAGATTCTTTTAGATCGTTTACAGCATGAAGTGGGGATTAATGGCAATGCTTTACGCTGGTTTTCCTCTTATCTATCTAATAGGTCGATTTCAGTCACGATTGGTAATCATTCTTCCCCTACAGCCCCGGTATTCTGTGGTTTACCTCAAGGGTCTATTCTTAGCCCAATCCTGTTCTCATTATACTGTATATGTTACCCTTGGGGTCTATTTTTAGGAAATTTGGGATAACCTATCACTGCTATGCTGACGACACGCAAATGTATGCCCCGCTAAACCCAGTGGATAAGTCCTGCTCTACATTGGTCCAGTGCCAGACTGAAATAAAAGAATGGATGGCAAAGAATTTTCTCCAGTTGAATGAGTTTAAAACCGACGTGATTGTGTTTGGAGCTTTGAACTCCAATCCACTAATCTCTAGTCATCTAAGGTCGCTGTCCCAAAACATTCATCCTCATGCTAAAAACTTGGGTGTTGTTTTTGACTCAGAGATGAACTTTTTAAAACAAATTAATTCAGTGGTGAAAGCTTCTATTTCATTCGGTTGATAGGTAAGATAAAACCTATGGTGTCGACGAGTGATTTAGAGAAGATCAACCATGCTTTTGTGTCAACCAGGCTGGACTATTGCAATTCTTTGTATTTAGGTCTGCCTAACTCAGCATTACATAGGTTACAGCTCGTGCAAAATGCAGCTGCCAGATTATTGACCGGAGGGAAGAGGAGTGATAGAATAACCCCTATTTTAACTAAATTGCATTGGTTACCAGTGATCCATAGGATTGATTTTAAGGTGCTAGTTCTGATTTTTAAAACTCTCAACGGATTTGGTCCAGTATATCTGTCAGATTTGATCACCCTCTATAAACCGGGAAGAAACCTTAGATTGGCTGATAAACTACTGCTACAGGTTCCCCCGTCCAGATTAAAGAGGAAGGGGGACCGGGCCTTCTAAATAGCAGGACCGCGCTTATGGAATAACCTGCCGTTAGCAATACGTGCTGTTCCTACTCTCTCTCTTTTCAAATTGGCTTTGACTAAGCATTTCCATAGCGTGTCGTCTGATCCTGATTAAGTTGGCTCCGGCAAAGTATTGTGAAATTTTAAGCAGGCTTAGGAGTGTTGTATTATCTGTAGTGTTTTAATGTATTTCTGTATGTGTGTAGATGCATCTTTATTTTTATTTTCTGTCTGTTTGAACAGTGAATGTACAACACTTTGGGCAGCCCCTGTGGCAGCAGAAACGTGCTATATAAGAAATAAACCAAACCAAACAATAACGCCCGTAAAATGCACCACATTCTACAGAGAAACAGTAGTAGCGTATTCTGGAAGCTTTGTATTGAATTTCATCCTTCCCCCTTTTACTGTGTTACATAGTTTTGACAGATGTTCTTGGCTGTGTTGTGACATCATAGATCTGTTGAGCTCGGGTTAAACAAGTCAGTGCTTGCTTTGTGTCTGTGGAGTCTTTAATCACGAATGTTGAGAACAATTCCTGCTCCCACACTCCAATTAACATTGAAAATAAAAGTTGAAAATGAATAAATGATTTTGAATAAAATATCTTTTTATCAGACGCACGTCCCTGGACTGACGTTAACTTCCGGTCTGTGTTTATTCATTGTTCTGGCGAGTGTTGACTCACACCACTCAGAATTCTGATCAACCGCACCTGCAGCTCATCATAAGCCTCATCAACCACGGCATAAAATACTCCTCATTTCCCTCAGTCGATGTCTGGTCTCGCAAGTGAACGGACTCTCATGTAGTACTTACCCAAGTTACTGACTTGTATATTTCCGAAGTCGTCTTTCCGAAGTCGTCTTTCCGAAGTCGTCATGTCACTCCTGTCACCACCCACAAGTTCAGTCAGTCATCCATGATCTCCTGCAACAAAAGGACTTTATCAGTAACAGTTTCCTTCAAGGTATTCATGTATACTTACCTGCCTGCCTGTTGAATAAACCTTGTTTCTCACTTTACATGTCGTGTGCCTTGTGCTTCTGTGAGAGAAGACCAGACTACTACCATCATGAGTGCAGCGAACCTGTAAATCATGGACCATTATATGATTGTCGTCTTAATGAAGAAATGTTAATTATGCGAGGAATAAGCCTTTCTTCTTAATATGAGTTGGAGAGGTCAGAAACTTTTTAGGTGTTGAGTACTCCGAAATATGAATAAACCAATGTGTGTTGTTTTTTTGTGCATTTTACACAGAAGACGTTTTACTATTCTGCTTCACAAATGTTATGCCTATATTATCTTTCTTTGTAAATACACGCTTGATGGACTTGTTCTACTGTTCTACTGTTATGCCTGCGTCTTGCGCTGTTTACAGCTTCTCTCTGGTTTTAATTCGCTGTGTCAAGTTGAAATAATTACAATTTTTACACACAGCTCATCAATGTCAGTTCCTCAGCAGTTGACCAATCAGAAGACCCCAAAGGTGGGACAAGTGTAATAAGCGTTTGTTAACAATAGCAAGTTGAGATATGGCAGTTTATGTCGCGCTTTTTCATACCATTCCTGAGCGCTGTGTCATTCGATGGTTTGGCACATAGTTGCTTTCTGTGCGAACCTCTGCTATGTCCTGTGTATTTGGGTATAGATGCAACACTGTTCTCATGTAATATGTAATGCCAGGGGGCCTTTGAGACGTTCGTGCCCTGGGCACATCAAAGTCACAATCCGTCCCTGTGGAGAAGGCCATCACCAAAATCATCTTGGGTCGCCCGTGGTTAATCCAACACCAGTCTGAGGTATGCTGGAGGACTGGAGAGATCCACAAATGGGGAGACCAATGTTTCCAACCTGCCAAAAGCACCCGTCATCTGCCCGAGGGGAAAATTGCTGCCTCTCCCAATGCCCAATCGGCCCTGGTTACACCTCGGATTGGACACTGTCACTGACCTACCTCAGTACTCTGGTAACACATGTATTCTAGTGGTGGTTGATCGATTTTCTAAGTCATGTCGTTTGATCCCCCTCAAAGGTCTACATACCGCTATGGAAACAGCCAAGGGTCCTCAGTTCATTTCCAGAGTAAGGGGGGAGCCTGTTCCTCTGTTGGGCTGAGTACTTCCAAAACTTCCTCTGTCAGCCAGCCATAGCATTAACCCCCTTCCAATGCGTGCTCGGTTTCCAACCACCTATGTTCTCCTGGGCAGGGGAACCGTTTGAGGTGCCTGCCATCGACCACTGGTTCCAGGAGAGCGAGAGGGTCTGGGACTCGACACACCACCATCTGCCCTGAGCCCTACAAAGGCAAAAGATCAATGCAGATGCCCGGCGGAAGGAGATGCCGCAGTATATGAGTAAAGCTCTCCACCAGAGATCTCCGGATGAACGGTCTCTTCCACATAGTTTGACGAAGAGAAACCCTGTGACCTACCTCCTTAAGCTCCCCTCCAGTTATCGTATCCACCCAGCATTCCATCTGTCACTGCTATAGCCCCTATCCATCACCTATCTTGGATCTCTTCTCAGAGCCTGGCCCGTCAGAGAAACCCCTGCTCCCTTGCTAAAGCTCAACGCCTGTTGAATAAACCTTGGCATTCACTTTACAACTCGTCTGCCTTATGGTTCTGTGACAAGTGTCTTATAATATTACTTTTAATAATATTATTTAATTTCTATTCATATTCATTTCTATAAATATTTGATTGTATCATTTTTTTATTAAATAAACAATTTTTTGAATGAGTCTTGTGACTTTTTCTTGCATTTAAGTTTAGTCAAATAGACGTTCGTCTCCTGGTATCCCAAAAGAATACTGCGAAAACATACTTGCTTAACTTGCTATAGCTATTGTATTATTTTTTTTTTATGTGTTTGTATTCCATGTGTAGCAGAAGTTAAGCATGGACCACAAAAGCGTGCAAGCTCAGTAGCGTTTGATTATATTGTTGCTTTGAAACCGTTTATACAAACATGTGAAAATGTTTCCCTTTTTAAGACTCCAGAGATACTGTATTTGGGGATTTTTTTTATTTTAATACATTTTGACCTGTTTTGATTGTTTTTGTAGGATGTCAAAACATCAGTTAAATATATATTGTATTATTTTAAATGATCACCGTCATAACAGTTTTTCTATCCCAATGATGTCTTTTAGAAACAGGATCTTGTGCCTCTGTGACACATAATTGTCGACTTCTATCAAAGAAATTAGGAGTTTTGGGGGATATACAAACTACATATATTTATAAAATGATGATTATGATTTTTAATATTAGAATTATACAGAATATGCAGGCCTATCAGAAAACTTGAAAAATAAATGACGTTGCTAAAACACTTCACATCAGTGATTGTAAACACGGGTCTGTCACAATAATGACATAGTGAAATCTAAACGTCTTTGAAGGATGCATAGTAGTGAACTTTTCTATTCTAAGTGGTGTTTCTGGGATTTGTAAGATCTCTCAAAGTTTTTATCAGTGCAGTTTTCTTTGCCTTGCCTCATGGGTTACTGCATCAATACAGTTAGGCCTATCCTGTCATGACAAATTCTATTCAATGTCGACACAATTACATTTTGTAATGATCTGAAGAAGAGCTTGTGTCAAAACACGACAACCTTATTCATTCGAAATTGAAAAACGTAATGTTTGAGGCGTAAGACAGATTTTTGTACCTTTGTACCGTGACAATAAACAAAGCAGCTGTGTGTGGATCTGAAACCCCCATCAGGCATTAATTTTGCCTGGCCCAAGCTATACTTTGTGGGTCAAAAAGTGCATGTTGATGGCTAAAACAGTAGCCAAGTTCACACAGGAAGGAGGGGTTTTAGCACTTCAACAGCCCCCCACACGGACTATACTGATAGTCATCCCACATACACGCACACAAGAACATATTTCCCCCCTCTTGAACCTCTCAAATGTGTGGTTTCAAACAGGAAACGAAGCCGGTGAAGTTCCTTCAGGCTTCCTCTTTATAATATACGTCCCTTTTGCTTGAAAACTAAATCTAGAAAAACAAATCCTAGTTCGACAAACCAAGCCCAAAACAAGTCTTATCAAAAACATCACACCAGTTTTGAGTGTGTTTATTCTTTTTTTTTATTATTGAAATTGATTAGAAGTTGATTTCTAAGTATTGCTTAAAGATCATTTAAAGTCAATGGGGCCAATGTTGTTTGGTTACGATCTTCGCAGTATTTTCTTTTGTACCGAAGAAGTCAATTCATAAGGTTTTAAAATAACACGAGGGTGAATAAATGATTAAAGAATTTTCACTTATGAGTGAACTATTATCACTATGAAACGTGATGTAATGCACATCTCGAACAGTAGGAGGAGGTATTGCACAGCTGTCAATAAAAGGCACAATTGTATTACGGTCAAAATTGTGAGTTCATAAAAAATAAGCCCTAAGATGCTTAAGGTAAGTGGACAATTTGTGTATGTTAATATTCTAACTATCTCTTCTTGGCCTTTAGATGCTTTAACCCCTCGTACACATACACATACGCTGGTCAGCCTGATGGAAGAACATAGCTTAAATGTTATTTATGTTAGACTGCATACCACAGACATAACTGTGTCGTGTAGATTGGGCTGTGGTGTACAGGGGGACTTCCTGCAATATTTCACCCCAGGCACTGGGACCCTAATCTGGGCAGGACAGACTGTGGTGCGGGACGCTCTGAAGGAAGAAGGACCACAACTCATGCGCCTTGAGGAAGCACAATGCAGGAGGTTTCCTGAATATTAACCTGGGGGCTCTATGGTAATATTCTGGTGCAAAGAGTTTACATGCATGTGTGTTTAATAGATAAAAAAAAGAGGACAATTGCCATTTTTCTTGATTCATTAATTCAGGGTTTGCCCAATGTTTTATCAATATTATGTTCCACTTATATACCTACAATATATTTATAGTCTATTTACAGTGACTGTTATGCATTTTACATCAGTTCTTCTTCAATATCTTCCTTAATACGGTAGTATAAAATAAACATACAATATACAATGTGCACAAATGTAATGTAAAATGTTGATATAAACGGCCATCAATAAAAAAGTAACATTAGTTTGCTCTAATAATAGTGCAACTAAGGCATTCACAAGGTGAGGGTTAACTACACCATGCTAACCATGCAAACCCTGACCTCCTGAACACACCCCACTAACTACATGTACGTGTAAAACACCAAACAACTGTACTGTTAATTTTCTATCGTGCGTATTTTTGCGTTATTTGGACTCTCGTCTGTTGTTTGTTCTTGTTACTTAGTTACCACACACCTCTGCAGTTCTCTCATTCCCCTGGCAACCAAGCCATCCCATTGCTTCCCCTCCATAAGCACACCGGGCCTGTCCCAAGGCTGACCCCTCCCCCTCGCTACCCTTATTTCTCCATCCCCTCCACCTCTCCTCCCCCTCCTCACAGCCTCCTGCAGCAGTTGGGGAGGGGATTAGGGACACAGAATTAGCACAGAATTATGGCAAACTGACACACATGCACAGGCATACACACACACTTTCTATAGCACCTCTCTTTTGTTCTGTTCTCCTCTGGGAGAAAAAAAAAGAATTCTTTCACTCATGATTTCATTTGCTCAAGACATGAATGAAACCATAAACATTTATGCTTAAGTGAACATTGCTCACCTTCATGCATTTTTCAGACACCTTTATCCAAAGTGACTTTCAGGTATACATTTTATCAGTACTTGAGCTTTCACAGGATCTTAGTTTCATTATGATTATTGTAACGAAAAATGTTACGGTAACAATCCAATTATAAAATCCACACAGACTGCTCAAAACAATTAAGGGAACACTTACATCACATATTAGTTCTCTATGAACAAAACATTCACTTATTATTCACACTACTAAGTGTTCCCCCAATTATCAGCAGCATATATTAATAGACCTCTTCGGATGAGGCTGGTCCAGAAGAACTTCCTGTTTAAGTTAAATGAACGTTTGCACAAAATACTATCAATACAAGATTTTAACCGATGTAAAATGTTAAATAAATATCTTAAAGTTTTATTCATGCATGTAAGATAAAACATAATAAACTAATAACAAATAAATAAAATCTGAAACCGTAATTGCTTCGGGAACAGTGTTTACATTTTGCAAACTGATCTATATTATATATTGAATATAAAAAATAAGAATGAGAAATAAAATAAAAGTTATAAATTAAAATAAAATCTTTTACTTTCTTTTTGTTCTTTTTCCCCAAAATAAGAGTATCAGTAGGTGGAAAAGAGAATAATTGTAATGGCTCTTGACAAAATGCTAAATGAGTGCAATATCATGTTTTCTATTTCGAAGTGTCAACCAGATAGTGACATTGAATTGTTCACAATATTATATGTGAAGTGTTAACACAATGTGCACACAATATGGCACACATCTCTAATCAGTGTGTTCTCTGGGAATCAAACCTATGACCTTTGTGTTGCTAACAAAATTTCCAGTTAAGCTACAAGACATTCTGCCTATCTAGTGAAGAGATATTCGGTTTTGAGCACAGTTGCAGGTCATAGAAAAGATCATGAAAAGTGTGTTATGTCGTATACTACATGTACCACACAGTATGGCAGTGTGGGAAATAGAATGGTATGGTGTGGTATGGTACAGTATAGTACATAATAATATACATTATATTTTATATGTTGAATGCATACATGTGTGAATCCACTCTTCTCTCAATAACTAAACCATTAGATTTCAATGTATTCCTTGTGTTTGAACTGTATATGCGATGGTGCAGTTAGATGTGTTAGACACTAGAGGACAGCATTGGTTATATTGTTTCTTTAGAGCAAAAGGTCTCATTAGGTCAGTGACTGTCTGAAACAAAGAATCAGGATGAAGAACTTGAAGAGCAGAATACAAGAGATAGAGCTGGAGAAAAGGAGGCGATCACAGTGAGAGGAGTGGTTGGTATGAGAAAGAGAGACTTATTTAAGTGGTGAGAAGAGGATCAAAAAGGTGAAACCAAGGGCATAGCTGCTTTGTTTTTCTCCAATGACCTGTGGAGAAGACTAACCCACACCTGCACAGAAAATAAGAAGTGAGAGAGAAAGAGAGAGAGAGAGAGAGAGAGAGAGAGAGAGAGAAAACATGTTTGGATAAATTGTACCTCAACACATTTAGGAGAATAACAGAGCATAGAAGGAGAAAAAGAAGGGAATGGGAAGAAAAACAGAAGGGAGGAGAATTTAGACAAAGACAAACAAAAGGAATGGCCTTTGAGCGAATGACTGATTCTTGCATGTCTGATCCTGGTACATGGTCTGTAAACACCTTCACACAGGCGGCTATTAAGGATGCTACATGCTTGGTTGACCTCCTGACACAAACTGAAGGGAGTTAGGGGTCAAAGGTCAGGCTAAGAAAGAAAGAAAACTGATTCAGATATATATAAAGGGACACTTCATCCAAAAATGAAAATTTGAAAGCTTTACTCACCCTCGTGCCGTTCCAAACCCAAATCATTTTCTTTCCTCTGTGAAAAACTAATAGAGCCTGACAACCTCAGTCAACTATCATTTTCAATGTGTCTTCGTCAATACAATGAGAGTGAATGGTGACTGAGGTTGCCAGTGCCATTCTGGCTTATACAAAGAAATATTTTTTACAGAATGTTTGAAAGAGAGAGTTGTGTTCATTAGTGTGGATATTTGTGGATGCATCTGAGTGGGCAACTCCATAAATGGACTGTACATCTTCTGACCTGTTATATTGAAAAGGTAAAAAATGTGTTAACAAGTTAGCTTCTGCTAATGCTGACCCTGATATGAAAAACAAGCACACCAGCTACGTCTGTTCTCTGCTACCGTTTAAAGTTGTATGTCTGTTTCATTAGACTGGACTGGCATGGTTGTACTAAGGAAGTATGATGATAATGTACCAGCTTACAGTGTTTTCAGTATCGAGGGGCCATAACAGGCAGGTTGCGCTTTGGGATGAGAGCTTTGGGGGTCAGCTGCATTTGGCAGTGTTGTGTGATGCTGAAAGAGGGTCTGGAGGCCCCTGACATGCCAAGACCTGTGGCACCTACCCAGTCCATAGTTCAGTCCTGTCCTTTAAGTTAAGCAGCCTCTGTATTTTCTTATTCTAAAAATGTCTTAATACGCATCTTGAAGGGACAGTTCACTTCAAAATGGAAATTCTTTCATCATTTACTCACTCTGATGTCATTCCAAACGTGTATGACTTTTTCTTCTGTAGAACACAAAAGATGATATTTTGAAGAATGCTTGTAACCAAATAACATTAGACCCCATTGTTCCATTGTATGGACACAAAACCTCAGAGACATTTCTCAAAATATCTTCTTTTGTGTCTCACAGAAGAAAGAGTCATACACAGGTTTTGAACCACATGAGGGTGAATAAATGACGAAAAAACCCTTTGAGGTCCTTCTGTTTTATTTTCTTCCCGTATACTTTCTTGTTGTTTGTAAAAGTAACATTTTCTCTCCGTGAACGCCCCCAGAAGGTTTGTACTTTCACTGGTTTCTATGGACATAGCAGTTTCTAAGTGACAAGGAGGCTAAATTAAGGACAATTCAAAGTTTTTGAGAACTAAGAGAAAAAAGAGTCATGTAAAGAATCAAATGTGAGTTAGTTATCTTTGTTTCTCAGAGATCTCAAAAGCAACCCGACAAAGACATTTCAACTGCTTCCCAGGTCTTGGGTGTCTGCAGGCACCATTTTGATTATGGAAGATGGATAGAGGATCATTAAACAGCTATTATGGTCGTGTACAGTCTTAGGACAGCCCGGTAATGAGGTGCAGCAGAAGGGATTGATGGGGGTTTGGTTCCACCGTGCTTCAAAAGACCAAGGCTGCCCTAGATTCAGGTACTGGGACACTAGAAAACTGAGAACCAATAGATCGATGTGGACATAAAATCATCAATTAGTTTTTATTTATGCAAAACAATATATCTATATTATATCAAGAAATTGACATTCGGCAGACACTTTTATTCCTAAATCACATAATGTAGTGTACAATGCATTTCCGTTATCAGTATGTGCTTTTCCTGGGAATCAAACCCACAATATGGGTATTGTTCTGTTAAAGGGATATTTCACCCTAAAATGTAAATTCTTTCATCATTTACGGACCCTCTCATAATTTCAAACCTATTTGACTTTCTTTCTTCCTCGGTTGTAATAAGATATTACAAACAGACTTCAAAATATCTTCTTTTGTGTTCTTCGAAAGAATGTCATACAGGTTTGAAATGGCAAGAAGTTGAGCAAATGACAACAGAATTTTCACTTTTATGTGAAATATCACTTTAAGCTACAAGAGCAATACAGGAACAAGCAACACATATGGAAGCAAAACGATTGATTGTGACCAATAAAGATTTTCCTTCCAGTCCAGCCATGTTTCCTTGTTCTTGCACTATATCCTTCATCCTCAGCATCAGATCTCTACAAATCAATTTCAATACTTTTATTTTCAACAGGCTGACACACAACCGGTAGTCAGCCAGGTATTGATCAAGACAGAAACAGTTGTTGTTACTATACTGCACATCACTCAGCTTGCTGACCAAGAAACCAAGAGATCGGCTGTTGGGGCATAACCAAACGGTGGACATTTCCTGCTTAAACCTCAAAGATGAAGAACAATGAGACTTGTGCAAAATCAGTACTTTCTACTTTGAGAGGGACTATCACCGTATCACTTCTTAGTTCTTAGTTACATTTAGTGACTCACTTACCACTTACTTATTTGTATTGTTAAACTTTTTTATGTTATTTTTCTTATTCTGTTATTAGTTAGTCTTACTTTTAGTGTTATTTATAACACTATTGAAGCTGTTTTTTCTAAAATGGAAGGTAAGGGCGACCATTCCTGTCAAGCATGATTATTTACACAAATAACACATTTCAGAAATTATGTGCTTTAAATTCAACATTAGGAATTCGTAACTATTCTAAGATGTGGCTAATTTGTATAAATTTGTAAGAAAAAATAAATAACCCTTACCTTTAACACCACTGGTGCGAAAGCAAATCCTACTCAAACGTTTGACTGAGATCAAACAATTTTTACAAATTGACCACCGCATAGCTGTGAATGAGCTCTGAATGAATTCTGTCATCATTTACTCACTCTCTTATAATTTTCAAACACAAAAGAAGATGTTTTGAAGAATGTTGTTAATCGAACAATGGCACCCATTGACTTGCATTGATTTTGTGTCTATAAAGTAGAAGCGAATGGGTACCACCATTTACCGACATGCTTCAAAATATCTTCTTTTGTGTTTTGCACAAGAAAGAAAGTCATGCAGGTTTGAAATGACAAGAGGTTGAAATGATGAAAGAATTTCCTTTTTTGGGTGAACTATCCCTTTAATTCTGCCTTTGCTTTGACAAGCGGAATGAAACAAAAATTTGTCCTCTATAAATTTTCAAGTTCAATTCTACAATCAGCATTAAACATTTTGCATTGTCGGAACTGGAAGCAGAGTCCAAATTACACAACCCATGCACACAAGTAAGTCAAGCGAGGATAAACAGCACACTGTACCCTACACCCACTCACAGCCTCTGCTGATGACTGCCGTCATAGCAACAGATAGACATAACTACTCACCCATACACACGCACTCCTGTATAGAGCCACACACACACATCTAGACAGTCCCATCAAGGGCTATCGAACAAGGACAAATAGATCATTCGAACTCTATCCACTTATATAATATATTTTTAAAGCTGTCTGGGTTTTGAAATTGTCCATTCGAGGCACATAAAATATGTTGGACGATATGGAATGTCACACTAAATACTCAATAGTAATACATCTGAACAATCCCAATTGACAGGGAACCACGTGAAACACGGTGCGGCCCAAACCAGCGGTTGTGATTTCGACAGACGGAGTGAAACACATTTCAGGGAAGAGACTTCAGTGGGCTAACCACAGAGGACTGACCACTTTTCTCCTCCAGCAGATGTTCGCTTCTCTCTTGGGCCAGAGCTGAAAAGGGGAAAGGGAGGCAGGGAGGGAGACAGCAGGGTTTTGAAACCCACTTTCACTTCCTAAAGTGAAGGGCTATTTCAATAAAGCTTCTTCCACCAATTGCATTGTTTGTTCATGTTTCCTTCATACATTTAGATACAGTTTTAGTTACTCCTTATTAATCAGACTTAAAATCAAATCGGGGCGGGGGTTTACCTTATGAAAATGTGGGTGCAGGTGACAAAAGGAAATGTATTGAATATGGCAGCAGATATCCTCTGCTCTCACTTGAACAGGAAAAACAGTTAAAAGTTTTTGCGGAACATCAACGAAAGTGGATTTCAGTAAAAAAGTTGAAAGCTCTTTTAAAATCTTTATTGCATTTTCACTGTAGACTGCATGTGTGTGTGTGTTGTGTCTGACTCAGACACACAGCAGCACTTGCCGTTACAAAAACGCACTCAGCCTGGCACAGAATGTCCATGCTCAGTGTTTACTCAAGGTCTCCTGGATCGCCCACACTATTTCATGATCTGAAATACTAGGTCTAATCAGTCAATGAATACTTAGGAATTTGTGTTGGCGGAGCTCCCATCAGTTCAGGATTCTGATTTATATTGTATATATTTTGTATATTGTACATTTTTTATATAAATTGTAATATTAATTCTCCGCATTGAATCGTTTTCTTTAATGTATTTATATACTAAACGTTGTAAAGGAACTTTTGATCAGGGAGACATTGTGATTACGTTGAACAAAAGAGCTCTGTTTTGTCTGCAATTAAAACTCAAATATTACAATACATTCAAAATATTATTAATAGTCAATAGATGTCTGCATTTTAATTCATGAGGCGTGTTAGGAGACACACCTGAAACAAAGGGTGACCTTTAAAAGATACATAACTGAAATCTTTATTCACCCAAAATTAAAAACGCTGTCATTTTTATCAACCCTTATGTCATTTAAAATCTGTATATGACCCTTTCATTTGTGGAACATAAAATAAGATATTTTGAAAAAGTGGTTCGGGATTACATCAGGGCAAGTACGTTTTACTTTCTGGGTGAAATAAGGTCAAATTAACCCCTGATATATTTTTTCTCTTGTCCCAACGTGAATGTTTCCAAAAATATAATCTATATCTTGACAATCTATATTAATGAGGGACTTGATGCACAATTTACTTTTGTCCGTCCATCATATTCGTTTTAATGATTAAACTTTATTTTTTAATAAATTCTGTTTAACCAGACGGCTTTAGAAATGCGCTACGCTACTATTTGAAAAATAAACGTAAAGCAAACGTTTGCTTGACCAGCTCGTTCGACAACTTGGGACAGTTCCCTGCTTTGTGTTCGTTTGGGTTATCAGAAAGGGTGCACTTCCTGGATCTGATGCGCACCCGGTCCCACCGCGCAAGGGACGCCACTCAAATCTATCCAGCATCGTGGGTCAATCAATTGTATTCAGCTTCTCATCTCAAATTACAGCGAACGCGCACAGTTCAGTTCTCGTGGACAGGCGTCGGGCTCGGGACAGCGCACCGAGCTCTAACAGGTGGTAAGCGGTTTCAGGTGGAGCTCAAAGGGAGGTGTGCAGTTCATTTCACCGAGCCTCCGTAGCTGCATCTGCCCGACCAGTGCATGAGCTTCAACGAACGCTAAGAAAGGACTACTTGCTCGGATATCCTATATTTATTAAAGCAGCCCGATATATGTTTTATTTAAGCTGTACGTTTTTAGGCTGCAGTATAGGGACAGTTACTCTCAATTAGCCTGCAGCTCCAGCATACAGGTGGGCGAAAGCCGCTTCTAGGACTGCCCCCTCTTTCAGTTCCTCAATAGGGGAGACGCGGGACTGTCATTTATTTGTCATCCTTTGGGACAGAGAAAACGGCTCGGGCTCAGTTAACAGGTGCGAGAATAGGGAAATACGCTGGCGTTAAGTCGCGTGCAGCACGCTGTTTGGGCATTTGAATAACATTTATATTTACAGTCGTGGCACATTAGGGTCCGTCTTCACATATCTCGCTCACAAATAGCATTTTCGAAGCCTCGACACGAGGTTTTTTGAAAGAGACAACGCTATGTCGACCAAAAAACGAACGGATTTAACGAAAAGGAGCCGAAGCCCCGCGGTGTCCGAAGGCGAAATGTTTGGGGATTTTCAAGAGTGGTGCCTCCGCACTTACGGCGACTCCGGGAAGACAAAGACGGTCACCCGGCGAAAATACAACAAAATTCTCCAGACCCTTTTGCAGAACGACGACCCGGAGGGCGTCTATGCCGAAAGCAGCCACATCAACGCCAAATTCAAGTTCTGGGTGAAATCCAAAGGTTTCCAGGTGGGAAGCACTGATGCCGAGCAGAACGAGAACGGGGCAGCTGACAGACCGGTCCTGTACGTCCCCATCAAAGCAACGGTTAGTACGGGCGCTTTCTTCCTCAATCTGCGCTTCCCGCACCAAGACGCACGTAACAGCGCGAAGTATTTGACTATGCAAATCATATGAAAGCCACGCGCAAAATAGCGCAACTGTTCACAGGTGAATCACAATGTGCTTTGTTTTGCTTGTTGAGGTCTTCACTTAGCCTACAGGTCTCCGGTAACCACTTGTTCGTGTGTCACTTTGGTAAAGGTGCACCCGAATGTGGGGCACGGCGTTTGGAAAACCAAGATGTCCCTGTTACTTACAATGGTTAGATACACCGTCAGCCTTGTTAGAATGTATCGTTTTCATCCAGTTTTAAACGAATATTATTGCATGCACTTGTTCTCTTCCATGTATGCATTTGTTTAACCCTCAGTCATCTGTGGAATACATACTTTGGTGAATTTTGTATTGTGAGGAGTTTAGTTAATGCATTTAGACATTGGAAAAAGTGTAAAACGAGTAAACATAGTACCCAAACAACAACCTTGGGTAGACAAAACATTGGACACAGTATGATAATAGTCATCTGATGAGTACAACACATCCTGGGACAAAATAAAACCTCTCCGGCCATAAGAGCAAACGATGCATGGCTTTGCCCATTTCACCAAATTGCAATTTACTTGATATTTGTAACTATGCATTTTAATTGTTTTCTATATTATGTCTTATAACCTCATGCCATTCCTTTCCTTAGATGAAGAGTTGAGGTTTCCAAGCCGTTGACTTTATTCTAATAATTGACTTAACCCAAACACACCCGCTGATTCGGTTCATCTGTGTAGTATAGTCAGACAATATGATGGTTAGTGGTATTATTGGTGAGAAGCAGGCTAGAAACGTATGTATGAGAATATAAAAGCGATGGATGGAGAGAGAGTTAGTCGGGGTGACTTAGACGGGGTGAGCGGGTCAGCTCTCACCAGTACAAGTGAATCCGAGGTAAAGATTCATAACCATCATTCTGATAAAGGAATCGGAAGTTGAGGTGGATTTGCCCTCTGTTCTCCGTGTACCCCTGATAATGAAGAGGCTACCCCAGATTTGTACTTTTCAAATATTATTTTCTCTCTCTCTCGCTCTCTCTCTCTCGCTCTCTGAGTATGTGTGTGTTCTTATTTTGGGCTGTGACGCTTCGGGTCAAACCTAATGGCTCAGAGGTTCCTCACCTGAATTCTGAAGTCAATGTAAATGTAAAACTGATTTGTGTGGCACTGTTCAATTTTTTATTGTGTCGTATTTGCAATTTTGACATCAGACATAATTTAATTTAGGCCTATGTTTGAGGTTTGCTCTTTTATAATAGATTATCCCAAAGGTCTCTATCATGATGCGGAAAATCTGTCAGTAATGTGGTCTATTATTTACCTCTCATTTGTGTGTGTGCAGTTGTATTTTGATGTCAAGAGTGAATTGATCAGTGATGCAATAATAAGATAATCTCTGTACTCTTAAATGACTGACATATTGTGTTCTCTCAGACGCCTGGTGTGTTACTCATCAAAACTCACAGCTCGAAATATTGTGAATTACAGCCGCCATAATCCACAAATGTGTAGATCATCCTCATCTGATTCATTTGACCTTAAGTGACCTTTATCTGTACTTCATAACGCACAAAGAGTGTACGTCAGTAACGTGAGAATAAAGGGATCAGATCATTTAGGGAAAGAGGGGAGAGTATTATTATTATTATAAATGATAATAAAATATATTTTTTATATGTGGCAGAAGGAGGAGGAAGCACAGCGATCAGATGGAGCGGGAGAAAAGCGAAGGGGATTTTAGGAGAGAGAGAGAGACGGATAGAAATGATATTTGGAGTGAGAGAAGGGCTGAGGAAACAGTCACAGGCATCACATGCAGTTGACACCAGCGTCTGTGGACACTATTAATAGTTTCCAACGTTCCTCTCTTTCCTCTCACTCTCTATCTCGCTCTCCCTCTGAGCAACTGTTGCAGTCAAGATTGGTTCTCTCTTGCATGTTGTGTCTTAAAGCTGGGAGATTTGGGTTTTGTGGCATGAGGGACAAGAAAGTCAGAATTCGGAGAGAGGACAAAACAAACAAACTTTTTTGTATAGTGATAGGAGGCTGTGGGGAGTTAGTATTTTAAAGTACTTATGGATTTCACCTCACAGTACTTAAAGGAACAGTTTACTCAAAAATGTTCAGTGAGCACTGGCAGTGAAATGTCCTATCTGTGCGTGTGCATCTGTGTAATATGGTCACATTTTAGGCAGCGCATTATTTTTGAACATTGATCAAACTGACTGGAACTAGATGTGCATTAAATAGTTTTAATGTTCTCCTTCCAGCCAATCAGAATCAAGTATTCAAACAGTCGTTGATGTAGACGGTTTCATCGGATTTGGTGTCTTATAATAACTTTTAGATTTTATCTATGTTAATATTAATTTATATTAATCCTTTATTGTAAAATAATTGTATTAAATAAAGGATTCGTTGAATTTTGTTGTATGTTTATTTTATTAAATAAACAATTTGTTGAATGGGTCCTGTAGTTTCGGCGCATTTAAAGAAAACGCATGGGACAACTAGTTGTTGAGCTTGGTATCGCAGTCTACAAAAAGGAATTGAAGAATTTAGCCACCTAATGGTTCTTCTCGGTTTCTTTTGTTTGTTATCAAAAATAATATATAGGCACTCGAATGGAACCACCAGAAGTTGCAAATGTGTACCGGAAGTTAAGGGCAGTCTACGCATGAGTGCTTGTGCAGTAACATTTGTATGTGTTGTTGCTTAGAAACCTTGAAATCTTTAAGTAGTATTAACACAGTATTATTAATAGTGGTTTTTAATATGACGGTTACTGTCAATATTGATAAGTTGTGAGACCCCTACTGTAGTGTTATCCTAATGACAATAATCAGTATTTTACATTCATATTTCCGCTCTCCGCTATTTGGTTCTGTGAGGTAAAGCAAGATGTTTAGCACAATTAGAAACACAAATGAGACAACATGGCAATACAGTTTGAATCCAAAGAGTTATGGAGATTTTTTTATTCTGCCCATTCCTTAGACAGACATTTACTTTCATTGACCACCAATTCTGTCTGTTCTCAGTTGGCCACCTAAGGGCTGTTTATCAGTCCAGTCATCTCAAAGCCCTAAAGGAGACTCGGATGCAGAAGTGAATGAATTTGTATCACCCTCTCTTCAGCACACAATAGAGGGAAGTGTTTGTGGTCAACAGGGCGCAGGTGTAGACAACAGATCATGGGTGTGCTTGTGTCGGTTGTCAACACTGTTGACATCATCGAGTGGCGCACTCTTGAAGTTTCAGTTGTGGGTGTTTTTCAGCATGTCTGGACAGTCACTCAGCCGTGACATGTTTACATGTCTAACGTCAAAATGTGTCATTTAGTTACCCATATGAGAGGATGATGTAAAAGTTTGAGTTTCTTTTGTAAAAAGTGATAATTTACCCCAAAATAAAGATAATTCACCTTATTACTTTTTCTTCTGTGGAACAGTAGATATTTTGAGAATGTCTCTGTGGTTTTGTGTCCATGTAAAGGAAGTCAATGGGTGCCTTAGTTGTTTGGTTATCAACATTCTTCAAAATATCTTCTTTTTGTGTCTGAAGAAGATAAAAAGTCATACAGGTTCGGAATGACCTGAAGTTGAGTAAATGATGACAGAATTTTAAGCCAAGATGCCTTCCTCATGTTTTCGATAATAAAGGTGAACTACTTATTCCCAACACCCCCATCCCATCAAGTCGCTGTTTCCCAGGGCTAGAATATCTCTTACACACACACAACGCAGGTGTAGGTAAGCAGCTGGTAAGATTAGTGTCTGTTTGTTGTATGTAGACACTGATTGGTTAATCATTCAGAATAAGTAAAGAGTGGATCGGAAGAACATCTAAAAATGAACCTTGCCGCATCCACTATGTGGTGTGAGTCGATAGGGTCTCTCGGTTTATTTTCCAGAAACAAGAAAACCAGAGAAACCATCTCTGTTTCGCTGTCCTCTCCACTTTCCCTCGGATTACCTCTCTCACATACACCCAGTGGCAGTGGTCCTCCTGACCCCCTCTGCTAGTTGAGCAGCTGTATGTTACTCCTGCAGTAATAGTGGTTGTGAGTGTTCAGACTAAACAGGAGTACATGCGCAGCGGGCACAGAAGATGATAAAACGAGGAATGCTTCGGGACAGAATTGGTTATCTGGAGAAGGGTGCACAGGGATGTTTGTAGGCCAGTTATGGTCACGGTTTTCTCTAGTACTGTACGCACACACTGTGTTCTCTTTCTATGGTGCTTCATTTTAGTCGCTATGGGTGACTATGGTGAAAAATAGAGCAAATTGGATTTTTACGTTTTCTGAGGAAAGTGTTTGAGTGGTGCTTGTCTGTGCTACCAAATTATTGGATGTCGTGGTGGTTGCAAAAAGGTCTGAGTGTTTTTCAGCACTTTGCTATATGGTTGGAAGGGTGTTCCTTGCTGGCAAAAGTGATCGTTATCAAACCTACATTTTTTTCTCGATATATGGGAACATTTTTTATGTTTATTTATAATGTTTATAATCAACGTTTACCTTGCGTTTTCAGAGTTGTTATAATTTTAATAATTTTTTTAATTTTTGTTTAATTTGAGTTCTATTATTTGGCAATTTTGTTATTTATTAGTTTATTATGATACATATTTTATTTATTTATTATGATACATTTTAGTCTTTATTTGTTATTAATTAGTTTTTATTATTTGTAGGTTTTCATTACTAATTGTTTATATTGGCTACATTCATTTTCAGTTTTTGTATCGTTTTCATCAATTCTCAGTTAATAATTTTTGTGACTCAGCTTTGTTGCTAAGGTATTATTTCCAAATTTCAACTCGTTTATGTTTTTCAAATAATAAAACCGTAATAAAATAATTTAATAAAATGATTAAAGTGAACTATAAATAACCTTGATTTGTTTAGCTTTTTGTATTCGTTTTTCACTAAGCTTGTCGCAACTAATTGTAAATTTTGCATGTCTGCTTGTGTAAAATGAGATCAGATAAAGCCTACATGAAGATTCTTACAATTTAACAAAATGTATCATTGGGAGGTTGTCATACAATGCCCTTAAAACACAATTATCTTGTGCATCTCCGTTTGTTTTAGGACAGAGTAAGATCTGAGCCTAACGTCACACTCTGCATAGTGGAACTAATTGATTTTAACCAAGTTGGTGCGAAGCAACTTTTGATATCTGTAAATTGATTGACTCATCCTGAATATTCATTGGATATTCATGAGGTTCAGATGTAAGGCGCTTTCACAAAAAACAAGCTTTTGGTTAAGTAAACGGTCTATAATTTGTCCTCCCCAGGAGACCAGGCGTTATCAGCGTTTTATAGATTCAACAGAGAAGACAGATGCAGGACTAAGAGAGTGATTATTTATGAATTAGAGAAAAGAGGAACTGTCGTTCCACTGCCCTGGAAGTCTAACAAAACACACACACACAGCTGGAGGCAGTTAATGACAGGCCAAAATGATTAGTTTCATTTATTGCCCGTGAACAGAGAAATGAAATAAGTCAAATTTTCCTGTTAACTAGAAAGAGATTAATGTTACGAGACAGCACAGAAACTTTGTCTGCTGAGGCGCAGAGCGTTTAGAAATGACGGAAATAAACATGCAGTGATGGCGTAAGCAGAGGCGGTTCTTGAGTTAGTGAATATTCAGATGTAAGCCCAGACCTTATGAAGAACACTGGAACCCTTTAAGAAAGAAAAGGCATAGATGAGATGTCTTTAAAGTCATCTTGGATATATATCCTCACAGCAAAATTGCCAGTGAGAAAAAAAAAAACACTCGCAGGGTATATATAATCCACCAATTGAGCCTAAACTTAAACACTCCCGTGTGACTAATCATATTTTTATTAATTTAGTTTATTTGTTTGTTTTAATTACTAAACTAAATTAATAAAGAAAAATACTGTACAATAAATGACTGAACATGCTTTAATAAAGTAAAGAATAAAAATATATATAGTATAGCTGAGTTATTGGTTCCAACGAAGGATGTATATTTGTGCTGGATTGCTGTATTAAAGTTACTGCCCATTTTATGCAGAGTAGAAAAGTTATGTTTAAAAGAGAAATGGTCAAAATGCTTACTTGGTGGTTGTCAGTTCTCCTGCTGCTGGAGTGCAGCCATGACTTCCTCTTTGAGACTATTGTGAACTAATATCCTCTAATTATTTAGAGGAACTATGTGATTCAAGGTTTTCAGGCTGTTACAAACCTTATATATCACACACTGCCTATCATATGTTCCAACAACTGCAGAAGCCAATACTTCAAGCCTGCCTGATTTGTTGAGAAATTGGGTTGATTAGGTTTATATTCACAAGGGCCAAACTTTGTGCTTATTATTAATAAAGTGCTGGTAATCTATGTACGTGTACAATAAGCAATTTGTTTGGACCTAGAAGTAAGATAGATAATACATAGGCCCGCCCTAATAAAAAAACATTTTTTTACTTTAATTTAACTTTTGATTTTCCCTAAAACATGCTAAAAAAGTCTACACATAGAAAAAGTATTACATGTTGCACAAAAAATATGTTGAACAATTTTCACCTACAAAATGCAAATCGGGTGAAAATAATTAGCATTAACATTTCAAAAACAAACGCGTGCTACAAAAACGAGCCATTGTATAAGGCGAGATTTCAGCACCACAAACGGATAGCGACTCTTAACTAGCGCTTAAAGCACTGCTACGTGCAGTCGTGTTAAGTGTATTTTTGGGAAACGCATGTGTAACGGTGACGAATGTTCGCAAAGTGGCTCGTAGAAAACGCTCTTAAGTGCCAAGATCCATCGTTATCGTGAAACATAGCCCAGACTGATTAACATGCACCGGAAGTTAGTTTAAGGCCAGGCACGCGAGTCCGATGAATCCGACTACATATTGTGTATATATATTTTACGCACTGACATGGCTATAGATGAACAAAAGTAAAAGGTAACACTTCAGTGAATATTCTCTTTTTACAATATATCTTTTGGGGCACTTTGGCCTTTTATTGGACAGAAAAATATATTAAGAAAGAACGGGAAAGGATGGAGAGATGAGAATGGCATCGCCAAATGACCACAAACCGGGATTCGAATTTGGGTTGCTGTATGCGCATTGGCACCACATGTCAGAGCACTAGGCTGCTGGCTCCGATGTTAACGCTTCTTTTAATTGTCCAAGCAAACACTATCACCGGCTAATGCAGTTATTCTAAAACATCCTGATATCTCTTCTTCACAGCTGCATCCCTTGTTCGGATGCTAAGACATACAGTCACTCATCTTCATTTCCATTGTCAGCATCACACACACACACACACACACACAGTACAGCGGTTGTAGGATAGGCTGTGAGGTGAATGAGTGGCCAGCGTGTTCTGGTTTCCCTGCATTCCCGCGGTTGCCATGGTGAAAAGTCTCTATGCTCTACAGCAGGATAAATTAACAATGTTTTAATTGGCTTTGAGCTCCGAGTTAAAGTGTGCGTTATCTTTTTCGCTGTCATTTGCACCCTATTACCTTACACTCTGAATATCTATTCATTCAGGAGGGGGTGTGTTTGGGTCCTTACAAATCCGGTAGTGCGACCTATCCCCAACTGTGTGTCCAATCCTATTTCCACTCTTCAAATCAAACCGGGCTGATTAGCTGTGCTTTTTCCAGCACACACACATACACAGCTCGGCCCTCGAGAGGTAATATGGCCAAAACATATCACGCTTGGGAACTCAGATTACCTCACCAATAGAATATCCGGCACTCGTCGAGCAAACTAATCACACGCTTTATCTGGAAAAAAACAAGCGAAGGATAGGGAGAAACGAAGAGGAGAAGGCAGACAAAGATGAATGAGGGAGAGAAGGAAAGGTACTGAAAAGTTCAGGGTGGGTGAACAGCCTTAAGGGATTGAGAGAGGGCAGATCAAGAGGCAGTAGCTTTGTTCTAATACCTTTTTTCATATTTTTTCTCTGAGGTTGCTCCTTTAAACCTTTGGTGACTTGATGAAATCCCAGTTTTCTGTGTTAAGTTTGTGATGTGCTTTCTAAAACGATATGTAGAAATTGATAACAATGAAATGATATCATCATGCAAAAGTTCATTAGGAAGGGACATAATAACATTTTAAATACACTTGAATTTTAATTTCTGAGGAAGAATTCATCTTATTTAATATTTTGAAAAATTATTGTATTGAATTATTAAATATTTTATTTAAAATATATTTTTTAGTAAACATGAAAAAAGAGGTCCCAGACATGTCCCAGGGGTAATAAACGGCAAAGTTTTTTCAATGGCATCGCTGCAAAGAATCAACCTCAAGGGATCCATAGGAATTGGTAACTATTTTATGAGGTGACTGACCAATTCATATAAATTTGTACGATGTGAATTACACAAAAAAGTACAATTATTCGAAAATTCATATTCAAATGAATTAGACTCTCCATAAAATAGTTACCATAAAAGAGCTCCTGTGAAATTGTGTTTAAAGAACCCGTCAGAAGCTTTATTTTTTCGAGTGTATAGTAAGACACAACACACAATTCACGTTTGTTGATGATGTTAATATGATGCCATAATACTCTAAAGCATATATACAATTTTTACAAATATTGGGCAAAAGTCTATAAGCTAAACATTTGCGTACATTCCTTAAAGTTCCAGTGTATGAAAATTAGCGGCCTCTAGTGGTAAGGTTGCGAGTTGCAACCAATGCCTCACTCCACCACTCCCTTTCGAAGCACTATGGTGGCTGACACGAACTTAGTTGTCATCACGTTTTTGCTTATTTGCGGAAGGAGATAATGTATTTGGGAAACACCCTCTGTAGAGCAGTTTGTCTGGGCGACTTTAGAAACAGCATGGTGATTTCCATGTAAGTGGACCCGCGGTGTATGTAGATAGAAATAGCTCATTCTTAGATAACAAAACATTACGCTTCATTATGTAAGGTCTTAATACATCTCTGAAGACATAGTTCTGTTTATAATCTTGCATTTCTATCAAAAGATCCTCCAAAATTTGACACACTGGACCTTTAATGTTGCATAAATATTTAACATCTCTCACTTTCTTGGCATCTTGTTTTTTTCCGCATTTTGTGCTAGCTCTCTCCACAAAGGACACTGCAATGCTGCTTTAGAATTTGGCTAAAATTTAGTTTTGCAGGATGTATAATTAGGTTGCCCACCTTTCAGAACAACCTTTGCGTCAAGAGATTGGCTATGATGCCTAGAAATGTTGGCTCCTCAGGCAGCTCATTAGGTTTTGGAACAGAGCAAGTGTGCTTGTGTGTGTTCGCTCCCTCAGGCTACTTGTTAGCCTGCACAAGTCAGTACGAACACACACAGGCTCCATGCTTTAGCCATCAGTTTGTTTATCTACGCAGCCATTTGCCAAGATTAGCCCATAAACTGTGACCGCCTGTCACAATTAGCACTAACCCAGTCAACCTCTTTCCACTCCCACTCGATCCTGTTCATCTCTCTGTTATACTGTCAGAATGCAGTCCCTGCGTTGCTTGTTTCCTCTGTGTTTGTCTGGCCACTGGATGTGTGCCAAAAGGCAGCACTTGTCCCGGGGAGGGTACAAACCCTTTGTTGAGGATTAACGCAGACAGGCTATCCGGGCCCCCCATGTGCTACTCGGTGTGGGGTTTATTTCAGTACTGTAAATGTTTGTGTCAGAATCAGCAGGCTTTCTGCCCTCCTCACAGGCACTTTTGAAGTTGACGTGTTGATCTTGACATGTGAGGCGGGTGTTTATATTTAGTAAATATTTGTGATTTTGCCAAACTAATAAGTTTTTACCAACTAGCCGGTGATCCAGCTCAGGACCAGCTTAGGACCAGCTCAGGACTAGCTCATGAACCAGCACAAACCAGCTCCCATGCTACCTAACCAGCATATGCTGTTTTTCGACAGGGTTGCCTGAACAGATAAAATAAAATACAAAAAAATGATGATATGCGTAGAAAATAATTGACAGTATTACAAATGTAGTCGATTAGACTAGTTGACCATAAAGACACATTCCTATCGATATTGTTTTTTTTTAAGTTTGTATAATGTTTGTCTGGATGAGATGGGGAGCGAAGATCTGTCTTTTCCTTTCGCCTGAGCACACAGGCCTGAAGGACTTCTGCCCTCCGCCGCACTCTTTCCCTCATTTCCAGAGAGTCGGAGAAGTGGGGGAGCCGCTGCCATCGTTGCCGCTCCCACTCCGACCCAGCTTGTCTCCTAGCAACAGGGCTGTTTGGTCCGGGACCAGGCTGTGGAAGCAGGGGAAACAGAGTTGCAAAAGGAGCGAGTGTTGAGAGAGAGATTAAAAGGGGCTGTAATTATCTGGTGCTACTGCAGGAGCAAGTGACTGGAAGTGCAGAGAAGAGGGAGCGAGTAATGTGCTGGGTTAGAGGTGCAGAGGGAGGGATGGAGAGAAAGTGCGAGGCTTTGAAAAGCAGCAGTAGCCGTCGTTCTGGGGTGGAAATTTAATAAAGGAATGATTCTGGTCATTTCTTTCCTCTTTTTTATTGTTCGTGTTGGGCTGTGGATAATACCGAGGGAAGCTGTTATGTCGTCCGGACAGCATTTTACTGTAAAGGTGTTCTTTTAGTTTGATGGTTACGACGCATACTTTTCAGTTAAAATATTCTAAAAGATTTAAAGTGCTGCTTTTAATTGTTTCAACTACAAAAATCTGCCAGATGGAGGACTCTCAAGTAGACAGGATGTTATGTAAACATTGAATTTGGATATGCTGCAGTTCTAGCGTATCAGATGTGACATTTGCAGGCAAAACTTGAAATAAAAACTTTCAGAGAATGCATTTATTATCAATATATTGAACCATCTGTTTAGATTTTATTAGTACACACCTCGATGGAATGCTTGATACTGATTGGCCAGTCACGACGTTTGCAGGTTCGTTATGCCCAGATAACACCCTCTCAAAACTAATAACTCAGGCTAAAATGCAGCAAATGATTTTGACAGTTTTTTCTAAGTAGCCGTGTAAAAAGCGGGATAATGTACTCCGCTTCACGCCTGTCCGGGATTTTTTCTGCGATATAATCCAGCTGCCTGTACTTTATCCCTCATGTAAACCTCTGTTCACAGAGTCCGGACAACAGGACAATATCAGTCTATTGTATGGATAGGTTTTCTATTTAAAGAAAGAGAAATATAAGTGCGTTGTTCGTGTATTTGAGAGACAACATTCTTTGTAGGATTTCTGTGAATTAAAATACACAAACCTGAGGCAATAACACCCAACAAACTATAACTCTTTATAGAACATAAAATAGGTACTATATTTTATTTTTTATGTGTTCATTTATGAGGTATATGGACAGTTACGGATGTTTTGATATTGAAAGCTGCACCTAAATAGCTATTTAAACAACCAAATATTGAAATCTGAGCTATTAGTAAAAACTGTTGCATACATTTCCCTCATTCCACTTTTTTTAGGTTTAATTCATTAAAATTATGCTCAAAATTATATAAAATATCGATATTTTCATGAATTTGAAGTTGAGCTCCATAATCTTTCCAGAACATCAACACAAGATGCCATGTTGCAGTGGCACAAAGAAAATGCAAATGCCTGATTGTGTTTGTGTGTGTGTGTGCAGGCACATAACCGGACAGCCCTGGTTTCACCCTCAAAGGGTTCGGTGACTTTGACCCTGTGCAGGCACTGGGGGAAGGGGATCTTTCTCTATCCTGTCCCTTCTGCCTTGAGGTGCACCCTGTGTGTACGTACGGGCACACTCGCGTGTGTGCGTGCACGCGTGAGTGTCCTGTCTGCTACGCCTGAAGGTGCTGTGCTGACCCCCTCCCTCCCGTGTCCCACATTGGCGCGTGTGGTTGGGCTGCTGCTGTCACACACGCTATCGTCCCAGGCCTCTGATGTGCCCTGCAACTCTGGGAAAGGGGGGGCAGGGAGGGCCGGGCACCATCATGCTACAGCGGCACGAATCTCTTATAAACGCACACATGTTGGTGAAGCCTGGCACACGTGTCCTATCTCCTGAAGTTAGTGGTGTCCAGCATTATATATGCACTATGATTAATTTTTCTGTGTACTTTATATGTGCTCGATTGCTGTCTTTGAAGCCATTAATGTCTATTTTTGAAACATCTCCAGCCGCGTTTTTAAGACGGCAAGTCAAAAAAAGCGAATGCTTCTAAAATGCCACTTGACACTTGCATTAGGTTCCTTTCCGATGCGCTGCATACGGCTGCCAATGTGGCAATTTGCAGGTGGATTTGTTGTCAAGTTATCATTAAACGAGAGAGTTAGTGAGACACAGCTTTGCCTCTGCACCATGTCCCTTGCTGCCATGGTAACCTCTGTGGCCCCGTACCGGGTGGTGGAGGGATCTGAGTGGGGGATGTGATGGAGCCAAAGACCCGGGGATGGAAGAGAGCATCACTGCATGTGACGGCTGCGAGCTCAAACTGGCATGAAAGGAAAGATGTGGACGATGATTGGAGTTAGCTCGCTCGCAGGCCACTTCCGCTGTAACTTTGACTCTGTGTGTGTCACATGACCCCTCTGGCCAGCACACCTACCCGAGAGGCCAGCTGTGGTTACCATGGTAACCAGGTTGGCCCTCCGGAGGGAGTGGGAAGCTGACTCCCCAAACTGCGATTACACCTGACACTCGGTTCAAAAAATGGAAAGCACGAAACCCTCTATATTACTTTTTTAAAAGCACGTTTATGGAGAGTCAGAATTATATTCCTTATATGAATGTAGTGTTTAATCTTAAAGATATTTGTTTTTTTGGGGTTATGGCAATACCGTTGTACTCTTTGAGGTCTAGTGACAGAACTTTATTTTGGTGCCACGATGACAATAACATGATAAAGTATATTACATCTTCCCAGATGTGTGTGTTTCATCATTATTAGAGTGTTTTGTGTTAGCCATCTGCTGTGGTCCCGCTCCATCTTTCTTCTCCCTTGCTCATCATGAGGGAGAAATGAGTATCTCTCCAGAATTCTTCATTCAACGCTCTTAAAATTCCCTCTGAGACTAAGTTTTCTCATTTCTCCATAATTAACAGCTGTACTGCCGTTCACAGCACTGACGAGTTTATCCTCCTTTTCAGGTATACAAGGTTTAATTATATCATAGAATACTTCTTTAGACAGATAGTCTGATCATTCATTAATAGATAGTCTAAGTTTCACATTTAAGCTCAGCATTCGTTTTAATGACCAAACAATCTATAAGTTTGATTTTGTTGAAGTAGACTTATTTATTTTTTCTATTTAAAACATACTGCGTTTAATTTGAATGGATTTAATGAGTCTGTTTGCAGTGAACCATCTTCTGTGTTGATGCTTTCATTCTGAACCGTCTTTAAAAATCGCACAGAACAGAATCAGCTTTGATGGCGAATTGGGTTCATATATTTAAATATTTTTAACATATAATTAATGTCCGAGACAATGTGGTCACTTTGGCAAGCGTGGTTATTAAACATAGCACTGTTTATTAAAGCGATACTTCACCCTATGGGAATTTTACTCACTCACGATGTTCCAAACCTGTATAAATTTCTTTGGAGATATTTAGCAGATAACATTTTTTTAATCCTTTTTTTGTTCTGTTGAACACAAAATGAAATATTTTGAAGAGTTTAGGACAGCAAACAGTTTTAGAGCAATTCTGACTACCAATTAATTTTTCCCGACTATGATAATATGGTAATGTCTCAGATACAGTATGTCAGTAGCTAAAAATTTTTTTAAATATCTTTCTTTGCGTTCAACAGAACAAAGAAATGTATACAGGTTTGGAACAATTTGTGGGATGGGGGGAGTTATTCATGACAGAATAATTTTTTTTTGGGTGGAGTATTCCTTTTAAACAAGGAGTATGTTTGTGTGTACCAGTCTTAAACTGTGAGTGATACTATGTAGGTGATCTAGGTATGTGGGTGTATATATCTATTTATGGCAAATCTAAATCAAGTTGTCTTTTAATGTGTTTTATTGCAGTGCGTGGATGGAGGGTCCGGACAAGAGAGCTCATCTCTGAAGAGAGTCGCAGTGGTGGAGGATTTCTATGACATCATCTATGCCATGCACGTGGAGATCAGCGCCGACCCGGCCAAAGCACCCAAACATGCCGGGCAGAAGAAAACATATAAAGCTGTGAGTTAAGAGTTAAGAGGAAAACTTCATGTTTCTGTGTCTTCTCAGACAAGTATGACTATTGTCCTAGAGTTCCTGTAGCTCACTTGGTAGAGCATGGTGCCATCAGAGCAGAGGTCGGGGATTTGATCCCAAGGAACACACAAAGTGATAAAAGATATGTAAACACTAGATGCAATGTGGATAAAAGCGCTTGTCAATGGCTTTAATGTGAACGTCTTCTCAAAATTCCTGTAAAAATGATAATATTTGGGGTGCCAGGATATATATGAAAACTTGTTATTTTACGTTACACATTGTTTTATGTTGCACTCAACTTATAAATTTGCAGTTTTTTGTGTTATTTAATATTTTTACAGATTTTCAAAGATATGCTAAATTCTAGCAAATAAAACAGCAAAATTCTGTAAATTTACATTCAGTTTTTTACAATGAGGAGTATTGTGGGCCTTTCTTTCTTTCTTCCTTCCTTTCTTCTTCCTTTTGTTTTTTATAAACCTTTGTTCTTTAAAAAAATGTTCTTTCTTTCTTGTGTTTGATCTTTTGATCTTTCTTTGTCACGATCACAAATGAGATTAAATTCATATTTAGCTGGTTTAATTAATTCTGCACAATGCATTTTTAGAAGTCTGTATCACTCATGGCTGTCATGGAAACATGGGATGTGAGAGCCATGCAGGCTGCTCTCACCTGCAGCATGTTTTTGTGCACCAGTCCAGAGCTGCTGCCCCCTCTTGGACAGTTGTGGGGATGTCCCTTTTCTCTCACAAACCATTAATGTATCACATGAGATCTTTCATAATTCCATAAATGAGCTCGATCCACCTTTTAGTTCTGTGACATGAATAATTTGTGATGTGTGTTTTAGTTATTGACACGCATACATTGTCTCCTGTGTGTTGTTCCTCGTTCTTCAGCCGCCTTACAGCTGTTGGTCTGCATGTGTTAGGGAAGGGCACAGCTTTTCTCTGGGCATCAGGATTTGAGCGTGTGCTACTGTCAGGATCTCTTGTTGGATCTCGAAAGGTGTAAGCTCAGTTTTTTTTTTGGCAGTTATACAGGTTCTGCAGTGGGGTTTGTGTGTTTAGTTCCACTCCTGCCTCTGTAGCGCACATACACAATTGTGCTGCACCCTCCAGCTGTGGTGCCAAGACCGCCCATGCTTGTTTGTTTGAGCCTCATGGGAGAATGGAAAGGCATAAGGGAGTTAGAATGTGGGGGTTTGCTGTCTCTCTTTTTCTGTCTTTGTCCGGTTTAGTGGCAGGAGGGTGGATGGGAGACAAAATAGGGAGATATAGAGAAGGAATAAATTACAGATAGAGTATAAAATAATATCAACCAGGAGAACAAGTAAAGCTTTATGAATAAAGATAGCAAAATTGGTAATTGTGATGATGGCAGCAGCGAGAAGGATTTGTTTGTTTATGGTGATGTTGCAAATTACAAATAAACACTCTATAATCTGGTAAATAACACTGTGATGTTGTGAGTGTTAGTGTATATGAATAACACTGTTAAGAGTGTAAGGACTCTTAATTTGAGCATGGCAAAAAAGTAATTTTACATAATTTTATTTTTCAAAATGTTCATTTATTTTTTATATGCAGTAAAAAAATGTAGTTCTTAAATTACAGCAGTAAACTGTAAATGTACAAGTTTGGTGTAAATATCAGGAAAAGCAAGTAATTTCACTTTCCAAAAATGTTATTTTGGGGTTTATTTTCTGGCGCCCCAAGTGCCGGAATTTTCATTTTTTTACAGGATTTTTGAACAGTGTGTATGTTTGTGACTATGTTTGATTGTGTGAAGTGTTGTATTCATTAATGTATTTTATTAATGTTATCAAAGCCTGCAAACAGTTCGTTTTGCACTAGAAAAAAATTATGAACAGTGATTTGCTGAGTTAATACAATGTTTATTAATAAGAAACAACACAAGAGAATTTTTCTTAAAAAAGGGAATTAATAAATTATTACCTACATGCAAATAGGTCCAAAAAATATCTTCAAAACGGAAAAACTAAATGAAAATTCTGTCATCATTTACTCACTCTCTTGTCATTTCATACTTGTGTGACTTTCTTTCTCCTGAAGAACACAATGTATGATCCTGTAACAACAAGGTCTGCTAAATGACTAAATGTAAGATATTTTGATGAATAACCGAACAGTGGTGGTAACCATTCATTTGCAAGAGACACTTTTATGCGAATGGGAAATGAAATGTAGCGCCTTTGTTCGGTTACCAACATTCTTCAAAATATCTTCTTTTGTGTTCTGCAGAAGAAAGAAAGTCATAAAGGTTTGAAAAGACAACGGTTGGTAAATGATGACCGAATTTTCATTTTCGGGTGAACTATCCCTTTAAGTTTGTGGATTTGACAAACCCTGAGAGGTTTAATACTGTGTGTCTGTGTTTGTGTGTCAGATAGCAGAGACGTACGCGTTCCTGCCTAGAGAGGCGGTGACCCGTTTCCTGATGAGCTGTGGAGAATGCCAGAAGAGGATGCACATCAGCCCCAGCGGTGCAGAGTTCAAAGGTATCACACGCGCACTATGACCAGGTCTAGATGTGATATATATGGGTGACTGATTTTGGCCAAGCAGGACGTGTTCCTGGATCAGCATCCCTTTAACATGCTTATCAACTGGATTTCATGGTTAGGGATGGGCTTTGTTTTTCTTCTGGTTTTCGAGGGATTTTATGGTTGGGCTAGGACTCGATTAAGGGTTGTCTTTATACAGAGATTTTCAGATATAAATTCATGATTTTAAAGAAATTCACAGAGCCATCGAGCCAAAATCCATTCATCTTCATACATATTCATACTTATAATGCATCATTAGACAACTCATTGTCTTTGTAAGGAGAAGCCCCTCTCGTCCCTTTTGTCCCCTGCCTACCCTGTAACAAGGCACTACCCCCCCAACTGCGTGCCAGCCTGAAGCTAATGAAACCCCTCTGGCCACACCTCCCACACACACACACACACACATACGAACAACGTCTGATTAGGCTGTACTCACCAGAGTGTCCTGCTAGCCTCCATACACACTGCAATTAGCCCAATTACAGGCCTTTTAACAAAGAAAATGCCTCTGAAACCAGATTATTTCTACAGAGAGAGAAAGAGTGGGCTTGTGGGTGGAATCCACCGTGGGAGGAATTTGATTGGGAGATTTTCACTGGGACGGGGAAATAGGTAGGAAAAATGTGTTCTTTGTTGTCAATCCGGCAAAGCTGAGATCACAGGTGGTCCACAAAAAACAAAAACAATGGTTTGAAGGATCCTAGGATTTACAGGATTCATGTCTCACCGAAAGTGTCTTGAATGCACCATGAGCTACTTTGCATAAATGAGCTTACCAAATGCATAAATGTAAAATGCATTGTGCATTAGAGTCAGAGTATAAACCCAGGGGAAAATGGGAATGAAAGTTACACAAATTTCTCCACCATAAAGAAGTCCTCAGTTTTTTTTATTTTATCGCAATTTAAAAAAAAGGCCAATGCAGAAATTCAAGGTGTCTCAGTATACCGATATTGACAATAATTGAGCGATTTTACAGTGCATTCTACTTATATATTTCTTATTTGTATTTTAATTGTGATTTTGTTGGCCACAACAGGAGGAAAAAATAAATAATTAAAGGTGAATTAGATTGGGAGCATTGTTTGTACATTAAAATATATAAATATCATAACAATAACAGAAAATCTTTTTGGCAACAATAATAGTGAAATGATTATCTGTTATCGTGACATCTCAGGTAGAAATGATATTCGTGCCTCTCACCCATAGCAGCTGTATTCAGTTTCTCAGATGCAGGTTTTGTTGCAGGTTTAGTATATTAGCTACTGTAATATCAAATATTTTTGATAAGAAATAAATGGATGAATAATATTATGCTATGCAATCTCAGCCTTGTTAGAAGCGCCAACTGTACAGTAACATTGGAAAGCTTTATAATCCCACACAGAGACTAGAGAAATGAATATGTTCTGACACAATATTCATTGTGTTATGAATGATCATCTGTGCATTATTAAGTGCTATTACTGTATATTCAATTTGATTACATATTATAGACTGTGAGATCATTTACATGAATTGATACATTTTAAGCGTCCATCCCCAATTAATGACACACTGTGTTTTATATTGCCTAGATAACAAAAGACCCTCAGACAGTTAAAAACACTCCAAAATAAACTTGTGTTAATAAAAAAAGTAGTTTTCTGACACACAAAATACTGTCCTCAAACATCCTGCTTACTGCAAGATAAAAAGAAAAAGAGAGACAGAACGTCTCGCAGGTCTGAACTGTCAAAGCGGTGTGTCAACGTCGGGCTTAGGTTGGGTGTTGTTCATAAAGAGTGCAGCTAATTGGCTTCTTGCCCATGGGGGTGCTGGGATCTCCCCCTCCTCTCGCTCCTCTCAGCTCCGGCAACCCGTACAAAAGTTCAGAGCTGAATTATTAAAAGTAATTAATTACTGTACACTCACTCGATATTTAATTGACACTCAGGCTGCGCTTGACATGAGCTTTTTATCCACGTATCTGCTATTGCTACTATGCAACTTAACGCATATTTATATATGGAAAAGGATTATTAGTCGCACATGTTGAAGATGTGGCAAAATCACTTTATTTTATTATCTTTCTTTCTTTGGAGTTTTGCCTGTAAACCTTTGTCTATATTTTGTTTTATTCACTTTCTACCATATTGCCTTGCCGTGAACCAAAAAATGCAGCTGTAGGTATGTTGACTCGATAAGAGACAAAAGAATGTGCCCAGCCTAAATGTTGTAGTTTTTGTCTTCTGTTCTGTTCATTTGAGTGAGGAGAGCCTGAAGGAATATTACAGTTTGTTGAAGTAAATCCGTGTGAAATGAGAAAATGAGGCTGATCAATAAAACGCAAACAGCTCATCCATTACTGACAGACTTTGTGTATGTGTGTGTGAATCAACGGGTAAAAGGCCGCTTCTTGGCACTTTTAACTCAAAGCTGATCAAATCCATAACTTGCCATAAATGCCTTCACAGTTCTGATGTCTAAAATGGACGTTTATGGAAAATTCTTCGCAATGTGTGCGCAAGTGTATCTGTGTGTGTTTGGGCTGCTGAAATTTCTAAGCTTGTCAGGATACTAAGGTAGACAAAGACAAAGAGTCTTTGTGTGTGTACTTTGAGGTGTGTATGTGTGCATCCGTTACACACAAATACACTTTCACACACTGACAAATTAAGCAGCAAATCTATCATCATTATTTTCTCCGTTAATTGTTTTTCACGTGACTCACAAAAACATTAGAGAGGCTTCCGATGTCAAAATACAAGCGTGGTAGGTTTAAGACTGAATCGATTTTTCTGTGAATGTTTGGTAATTCGCACATTATAGCATTCTAATTATGCCTTTGTTTGCCAATGTTAATTGGATAGAGAGACAAGAGCCTTCACAGAAAACACTGGGGTAGACACTGCCCTCTAGTGACGTCTCGGAGAAATCATATCTCTGCAGGTTTATTTTGTTTATGTATCACCATCACACAGTTTCTATATAAGATATCTGTCATCTCATATTTGTCAATCTTTTCTTAGAGAACAATCAGCCAACCCATCTGTCCGCTGACCTCATCGACTACAACATGCCCCTCACGACAACCTACCTGAAACAGAAGAAACTGCAATGCATGAACAGCAACAAGCAGGTACAGCAAAAACATTCTTACCAGACAACATCCCCTATACATTCATACCACATACATCAAGTCTGCAGAAAGCAGTCTCATTTCATTCTATCCAGATGGCGCGGAAATCACTGTGGGCGTCGTGCATAACTGCCAGGAGGTGCTGTACTTTGGTTTGCATGTGAAGCACCGAGACTTATTCAGTATTGTGCAAGACTAAGGAAAGTATATTAGTGAGTTTAAGCGTAAACTCGTCGTAACAAGCAGTATGAACTGTGCAACATTGGTCACCCGTGAGTGGGTGGGGTGGGTGGATGTGACTTTGTGTGTTATGATATTTGGAGGGATGTCGCTATAATTCTCTTCTCATTAAGACGTGTTCTGTGCAGCTGGCTAATTAACGGAGGTGTGAGAAAACCAGTGAAGCGCCAATCTCACGTAGAAAATCAAACCATTCTTAAAGTCACGCACAACTCGATATTTATACACATACATTATCCTGTCACTTGAAATTGGAGCTCAGTTTTAAAGTTCGCTCTGTGGACAAATGTGAGCGTTGTGGGCGTAAGTCTGACATAAATGCATGGAGTGCGGTGAGCAAAAGAGCGATTCGCTTGTTCTGCTTGTGTTTCTGTTCCTTTTCCCCAACCTCACAAATCTCTTATTTATATATACGTATGGTCTGTAAAAGACGAGACGTGCCTGATAACAACAAGCTGAGACTTGGATAGTGGTCCCCAGCATGCAATGCTGATATGCTGGTGTCCCATCGGGCATCTCAATTAGCCTACCCCCCCAAAATGACCAGCTTTATCAAGCAGCCCGACCGCTAGCCCAGCAAATAATCTGCACACAGTCACCCTTAAATTAGTATAGGGGGCATTGTCCCAAAAGAGATACTGCACTCAAAAATGTAAATTCTGTCATCATTTACTAACCCCAGATTGTTCAAAATTACTATAAATGTCTTTGTTCTGCAAAACACAAAGGAAGATATTTGGAAGAATGTCAGTAACCAAACAGATTGGATTCCCCGTCGCCTCCCATAGTATTTATTTTCCCTACTATAGCAGTAAATGGGGGATGAGATTTGTTTGGTTACTGACATTTTTCCAAATATCTTTCCTAGTGTTTAGCACATCAACTAAATGTACACAGATTTGGAGTAAATGATGACAGAATTTTATTTTTGGGTGAACTGTCCATTTAAAGGACCCCATTTTCTGTTGCTGTGTTTCAAATGCAAGTCACGATTTGTGTTACTGCAATTTGCTTTCAATTTATTATCGAGTCTGTCTGTGCTCTACAGTTGTTTGCTTTCAATTTTACGTGCAGTTCTGCCAAGAGTTACCTTATATAACATTTTCTAATGCAAAACCATATGGTTTATAGGAATATGTGCTTTGAATTCATAACTTTTCTTTGTAATACACTCTTTGTGTACGGGTAGCAGACAGGAAGTGAGCATGAGGCACTTTCCACAAATACGTTACAACTGGGTGTCCCATTACTTTTAAGCATTAGAGGCTTAAATCACATCACATGTCTGGATCCCCTGAAGCCGTTATTATGTACAGTGCCACCTCTTTGGTTTCGGATTTTTCAGAGACATTTAATTCGATGAACACAATGTCATCATTTTCACAATTTGGTATGTGTTAAATCAACAGTTAATTCTATGCAGTAAAAACTAATTTTCAATTTCCAGATGATGTAATATTTATATATTTTATATATATTTTTACTCTTTTTAGTGCATAATGAAATGCAACATTTCTTAAGAAAGGTCAATAACCTTCTTTTCTGGACTGTATTAATCAAACATGACTTTTCAGCCCTCTTATTAAAAATCAGAATAAATAAAAAATAACTCCAATCTGCGTTTCAACCAAAACTAATGCGGTTCTGTTAAGTAGCAGAAAAATAAAAAAGCTCTAACTCTTAAAAGAAAGGTTAAAAAATGAACCTCTTGAGTTTCCTGGAGATTGCAAATCATTTTTTAACCTTTTTAAAAAGGTTCCAATTGGAACCCTCTCTTAAAGGTGCAGAAGAGTTCCTTTTGGAACCCCTTTGTAATCACCGTTTCAGTAGTAGTATTATATTACACATTATACTATAACACATGATACAACACCATGATTGTCCATTAAATATTTATTGTGTACATGGTTTTTCAGACAAAACACAAAATGACGATAGATTTTATTTAACATCTGATTGTGATATGTATAACATTAACAAAGTAAAATAATTATGAAATAAAGCAAGCACCTCACTGCATACAATTATTTATAAAAACAAAAAGGCCCATTTTAATCTGTAATATGTGATCATATTTGATCACGATTAGTCACCCTCATATTCCAAACCCTCCTGACTGACTGTCTTTCCTTAGCTTTCTTACTAGTGTTTTTGTACGTAGGTGAATTTGTCAGTCAGTAACATTCTTCCTAACCTCAGCCATAAACCGAAAGAAAGTCCATTAACTGATGTATGAAGTGCAGAGCTGTGTTAATCCCAGTTGTATGATCCTTTGTTTTTTGAAAAAGTGCAATAATAAAAAAACATTCAGAAATTACCTTTTGCCCATCAGCTCTCACATTGCACTAATGTAGGCTTCACTGACATCTGAGAGAGAGAAAAACAGACAAATTAATAACATTACAATTAACTTTAACATCTTCAACTCTGTAATTTTAGATTTAGATCTTAATGATTTCTAACACAGTAGATCACAGAAGAGGGATATGTATCATCAGTATACATCAAGCCTGAGGTAATAATAAGGATCATTCATTCATGTTCATATTGCTCTTAATGTATATTGGCCAAAGATTTGGTCAAATTTCATTTTGGTGTTTTAGCATCATTGTTTCAAGAAACTATAACAAATACACCCCATTTAAACTGATAAAAAATACTGAATAGAGAGAGAGGCAAGAAGCCTGAATATAAATAATATGTTCTATACGTCTGATTGTTATCCAGATCATTGAGGAAAACTTGCTCAGCGTCTTGCACAAACAAATTCTTCAGCACAGCCAAACCTGTGTATGATGGCCTACTAAGTACAACATTTTCATTTAAATATACCTTTATACTAATACATAATAGCAAACTACTTTACTCAGATCTCTAAATAAATTGACCATCGTAGAAATTATGTTTACATACCAGTGCGCTTTAAAAGTGTGGAGCAGGAGAAGGCACAAACGCATAACATGGGTAGAAACAGCTCTGGAAACAGAACACCACACATAAGTGAAACTCATTTGTGTTATGTTGTGTACTCTGCAGTACTCGGAAATCATTCAGGCCATAAGGCACCTCAATCAAATGTATTATTCACAGACTATGTATTTATCAATTTAGATCGAACACTACCTGTGGAATTTTCCTTGTGATGGGTATAAATGGAGATCAAGGATTATCCATTCATCAAAATTAAGTAAACTATTGACTCTTTGTACAGGTTGTGGTTTCCAGATTAATGGGAACATGACAGTAGAGAGACACATCTGGAAAACCACAAATTCAACAGAAAACGCATTGAATTATCAAAAGCTATACAGTAATATACCACAGTAAACTTGATCAAGAAATCATTGGTTTTAGTCTTGTCAAGGAAATAATCATAATTAAGATTAAACGTTCACACTTAAAGGGATACAGTACTTCACACAAAAATCATCAATTACTCACCCTGTGATCCAAATCTGTATATATTTCTTTGTTCTGCTAGAAGATATTTGGAAGAATGTTAGATCTCATCCCTTACTGACTCCGATAGTATTTATTTTCCCTACTATGGCAGTAAATGGGGAATGAGATCTGACATTCTTCCAAATATCTTCCAGTTCAACAAATCAAAGAATTGTATACATATTTGGAACAATCCAAGGGTGAGTAAATGATGACCGATTTTTTGGGGGGGGGTTAAGTATCCCTTTAAGACAGACAACGGGTGACTTAAAGCAGATGACCGACACAATGTATTAAAATATTGATATGTTATGAAGTTTAGTTGACAGAATCAATAATAATAGCCACTAATTCAGCACATGCTTACCTAAATAAACAGACTTTTTATTTCTGCTTGTTTTGGGTTGTAGTCTTACCAACTTTGGCTGTCCAATAAGAATTTTTTTTTTACGATGAACACATTAATCTTTATTTACATTAAGTACTTGCGCTCAGATTGTTGTCCATATTGCATTGTTAGAAAATCCATTTTTAGGTGCGTTGTCAACTTCGTCTTAGCATCTTTGCCCATTCCAGTGATAATGCTTATCTTTTTCTCTACTTAAAAGAAAGTGAAATAATTCTCACAAATGTTGCCTTTGTAGCACTATACATCTCTCTTATAACGTTTTCACTGTGCATAAAAGAAAATAGAAAAAGGTCAATTTGAAATCGGTTAACTAACAGAGCTGAAGTCTACATTTTAATTTAATGTTACTTTTCATTTGTTTTATTTTCATGTTTTCATAAAGGTCATAGTATTTTTTTTTATACCTCAGATATACGTGCATTTTATCTCAGTTCCTGCGCTCGCGCAGAAGAGATTGTAACGGTTTTGAGCTGCGACCGCGCGAGAGACATTTGAACGCAAGGCTTCGTACGAGTCGAAGTCGTTGAAAAATCCCACTTCCCAGCTCGCAGTGTTACAGTCAAATACTTTGCAGTTTCTTAGCGTTTCGCATAAGTTAGCTCCGCGCTAATGTCACTGCAAAGATTTTGGATCATGTAACGCGTCACTGCCCTCGTGCTTGATTGAACTGCCCTGAGTTCATAGTTCGTACGTCCGACTATGAGGGCAGTTTCCGATGTTATTTCCAAGTAGTAAATGGAAAGAAGCATTCCGAGTTTGCTTCAACGTAGCATTGGCCCTTGAACTCATAAGTTTATTTCATTTGTGATGTTTGAAATAAGTTAAAACGACTGGAGATGATTTTCTCTGTGTTTTTCATGGGGAAATTACATGTTTGTTGTTGGAGATGGTTGTGTCCTACTCTCAAAAATGTTGTGTATTTATTTTTTTTATATGCAAATCTTTAAATATGACTAATGTAAACTAAAGTTGACTAAGAAAATCTAGTCTATCTAACAGGCCAGGTTCTAATTTAAACCCTTTTGCCACAACAGAGGTTCTGAAATGAATTTCTAAAAGTATACCACATAACAAAGGAACCTTCAACTTTGAACCTTTTTGATTATTAAAAGATCATAATTTAATGTTTTAAAGTTATTTTTCTGACTCTAAAGGTTCACTCTTTTCTAAGAGTGAAAATAAATGGTCCGAATTCCTGAGATTGATAATCAGATCCATAGGTGAAGACTAAACTGATATACAGTAGAAAAATGGGAAACACAGAAGTTCAGAAGTGCACAAATAAGCAGAAGAATTAGAAAAGAGGTCTGTGCATGAGTACAGGAGCGGCGGTACAGCAGCAAAGGATGTTGCGGGGAAGCTGGCAGGCCCTGCAGGACGTGTGTGTCCAGCTCAATTCAATAAAGAAGGAAATTAGCAGCATCCTTCCTGTTGGCTGCAGACTCTGGTCTCTCAGAGGGTGGTGGAGGAGATTAAAGAGAGGGGGAATATTCATTATCGTATATGGGCTTTTTCACCCATTCCCTTTTCAGGAATCTCATTTCATTCTCTTACTCTCTGTTTCTCTTAGTTTCTCTATTTTATTAATATTCTTGAGAATTATATAGTGTAGAAATAGATTTTTGATTTTAGATTTGTATATTTTGTCTGCACATTTGGATACAGAAGTCCAGTTTTGTTTTGTGTTAGACTATATTTCTAACAAATAGTTATTGTAGTGTTAAGTATTGAATGTATTTTGTTTGTCAAACATTAGCAGTGTCACAGGGGTGAAATGTTTTGTAGTGAAAGTCTCTGGAACATGTTGTTTGTTCTTCTGAAAGGTGTATTGTGCCATTTTGTCTGTAGGTGGCAGATTTACCAAACAATTCATGTTGCTAACTGCATAACTGCTAAATAAAGTTGGTTTGTAACGATTATTTTTGGCAGCTTTTCTCAAAGAAACTATGTAAATCAGCGGGAACAGGTAACGACCTAATTTATTATGTATTTTTAATGGCAATTATTATATTGTATAACTTGTGATTATATTTGGTTTAAATGTATTGCCCTTTTACATGTATACAATTTTTTGCATGATTTAAGACCTTACTTCATCATACATCACTAAATTACTTTTAATCCTCATTTTTAAATGTTAAATAAATTTTTTTTTACTATTGACATTATTATCATGCATTGCCTTTAATAAATCTATTTAATGGTGTCTAAATATAGTCAAAGGACTTTTGCTTCTAAATGCCTTGTATTGTGACCTAGAATTGCATTTTCTATTTCTTCGAATTCATGTACTTCTCTTGAGGACTCCATTAGTGAATCATAAAGCAAAGTCTGTATGTATGTATGTGTGTGTGTGCGTGTGTGCGTGTGCACTTACAGTAGATGTTTACTGGATAATTGAGACAGTATAAGGGTGGAGAGTTGTCTGTATTGATCTATAGGAATAGAAGAACTCTGATGAAGCTTTAGAAGCAACACATCCATTCATCATAAATGTCATGAATAATTGCACAATCAAATATTGTATAAATATAATCACTGGATATATACAAGTTCTCTTTCTTTTTATTAAACTATATCACCTTTATTATACAGACACTGAAGGGGCACTAAGCAGACCGAATGAATTTGCAATTCTACTTTTTCAACTTGCCATCTTCCTCTAGGAAAACTCACATCAAATGCATATTTTTTCTCAATACATATTTCTAGCATTATTTTTCAATAGGAGAAGATTAAGGCAGAAAGAAACGAGCAAAAAAGAGGGAGTGTAACGTTAGTGGTTTTGTTTCTGCATCTCACTGTACAAGTACTTAAAGCAGGGGCGTGACGTCAGTGGTGGCGACCCCGCCCCTTCTGTTAGGCTGGCTGACTGAGTGAGTCGCAAGCACGGGGCTCGCGGGCGCAGCAATATTGTTGCAATATTAAACGAATAGAGACCGGAGAGCCAGGGGCTGAAACGAGGGGGATCTTACAAGAATATTAAAACCACATTGCGTCCACCAGCGTAGGTAAGAAATCAATTTATCAGCCGTTACTTCATTATGTTAAAGATCTACTTATTATTTTCCCCTCAGCAGCGCAATATCAATTTGTTTACAAGCGCTACCAAAGGCTATAGGAAGGTCGTAATGTATGTTTATTCTTTCAATTAGGCGTTTAATTCTGAGTTATGGCATCTGTAAATTGGGCAGTTAAAATGATAAACGATGTTTGTATCATCGCTTCAACCTCCAAGACAAACGCAATAGCCGTCCAAGTTGAACGTACAGTTTATATGACTGAATAAGCCAAGTCATGTCATTTTAACACGTTTGTTATCGGGAAACAATCGTGCTGTTTTTGCGCTAGTATAGCTCGAAAGTGCCCGTCTGAAACTGTATGTCAGCATTTCTTTTTTAAGTTACACTTTATTGTTCACATCTTTTGGTTTGTTCGTGCGTTTTTGACCGTGAGTTTCTCTCAATGCTTATAAACACGCGCGCGGGGACACAATTTCACAGATTTTTTCAATAATTTATTTACTTTTTTAATTTACTTATACATTTATATTTAAGTGTATGTGATTGGAACTGTTCTGATAACTGTATTTTGTATATTGATAACTAATGTGCCCACGTGCCTTTTGTTGTAACCTGGCAATGACAATGCTGGTTTGACAGGTTATCATTACATTTTAAATGTACACACAAAGGTTAGATTCCCTAAAATAGCTCTTTATCTCACAATATCTCAGAAAGTGCTTTTGTGGCCTTACCTGAATAATTTCTACAGATGATATAACAGATTTTGTCAAAATTGAAGTGCATTACGTCTTGATACGGTTCAGAAAGGATTCACTTCTTACAGTCTCCCTGTTTTTCTGTGAATGTCAGCAGGTGGTTTTGTAGACTGCTGTGTGATTATATCCAGCTAAGGAAAAATGACACTGAGTCAGACTGCAAACTTTACATTTATTTCTCCGTCTTCTCGACCATCTTCCTTCCACTGTCTCTCTTGTTCCGCTCTTTATGTGAATTTTCACTCCATTTTTAGCATGACACACTACCCCATTTCATTTTCTATATTGTGTCATTTCACAGAGATGGTTTTAACATCAGGTTCTGGTTTCTAGGCTTAACTTTTATACAAAGAGGAGAGAAAAAGCGCACGGCCCATCTCAGCCGAGGAAAGGGGTTAAAGGCTTTAAAACTGCCTTTATCATGCTCTGCCTTCTGCCAGAGCTTCACAAGGATAATGCTATACCAAAATGAAATCACTTTTCCTGACCCCGCATCTGCAGCCTGTCCAGCAAAAGGAAGGCCCCCCGAGCCATAATCCCTCCCATAAAGCCGAGCTGCATGCAATGAGGATCTCCATGCTCCTCCTCAACCTCCTCCACTCCCAAACAATCCCTCTGTCGCACCAAGCCTCCCAATTCCTCTTTCTCTCGCCCCGTCCCTAGGCCTATTGTTCTTTGTATTATCCCAATGGTATTCCAATGACTGGCTTTTTGCTCCATTGCTGGCTAAGAGTGTCTGTACCATCCTCTGCTTTTCTCCGGTCATTACAAGACACATCAAAATTCCCATCTGGGGTGCTGAGATGTGCCTTTTTCTTAGCGCAACTGTTTTCGTGTCCCTTGGGTCTGTATGGGCACTTGTTCCTGCAGCTCCACAGATGCCACATGTCATGGCTCAAAGTCTACGTGAGATCAGTATTGATATATTAATTAAAATGATATTTATCTTCATAATCTTGCATCAGATTGTAATGAATTGCTCCGCCTCATAATGTCTTTTTGGCAGAAGTCACCAATGAAAATCCCCTATTCAATTTTCATAGCATTACTGCGACTGGTTTTAGTTGAATTATTTCTGACCGCCTTGGTGCATCTTTACCGCCGAGCAGTCTATTGTCCTCACATCCAAGTGTTCAAACTCAGTATGTGTGTTTGTATAGTTATTATTGTTTTTTTGAGCTCATGTGAGCGTCCTGCTAACCAATAAGGAGCTTTACTGATGATGGGTCACCCCACCGTGTAATTTGCCTGTCTTTTCACGGCTCGTTTCCTCTCGGGCAGCGCGTGCTTGCACCCGAGGGGGGAATCTAGGATGTGACATACTCCGCTCCCTGGTGCCCTCACTGATGTTCTGCGCTTGGTCAGTGCTGCCTTGGTAAAGCTCACTGTGTGTAAAGCTCAGCCAGCATATCACCAGTCTGTCTGTGCTTAAGCAAATGGGCTTTCTGGAGAATTATTTTTTATAGACTAGAATTCCTTATTTCATTGTTGGTCCTGGCTAGTTAATGCTGGTTTGATGCTAGGCCTGATGGTACACTAGTAAAATGTAGCTCGTGAAGTGTTGACCAAGGATGGTCTGGATATGCTAGTGTAATTTCTAGAAATAAGAATTTCAGAAATTACATTTGTTCATTATTGAAAAGACCAGCACGCTATTTATAAAGCCCAACATATGCTGGTCTTTTTAACAGGGTTTGCCTGTTTTTTTAATCCGTGCTTTATTTGCGAGATCATTTGTGGAGGAGAGAAAGGAGGTTAATGGTTGACATAGCTTTAGGGCCGAATACAATATTGGATCTGCTTGGGTCTGATCACATAAGGCTGTGCATGTCATCTGCATCTCAATTCTGTCGGGTTGCTGCTTGCTTCCAACAATAAGAAATCAGCCTGTCAGGGGAAACCCCCTTTTCCATATTCTCCTTTGCTTTACAGCTAAAGATATACACATTTTTAACAGCAGTTGATCAGTGTGCACACTTGAAATTCAGATTCACATCAGATTCAGCAGTCCAGAGTAATGTCAGAAATAGTGCGCTTGTATTTATCATACTTGATCTTCCTGCTTAAGTCTCCATGCGGAGCCGTGTTTTATGCCACAGGGGCTGAATTGATCAGCCTCTTTGTCATGCTTACAGAAAGACTGGGAGACTGCGGGAAGGGATGACTAGATCGGTAGCAGAGGTCATTTGGACACAATAGTGCAGAAGATACATTGATACAGATACATTGGTACAGAAAGGGAGAGCTGCGATTGGTTGCGGAGTCACACACCGCACGGGTATGCCACTCCTCTTTGTTGACTTGGATAAAGCTTTTGCTTCAAAATATATCACACAGGAAGTGAGGTCATCAAAATTCTTGAAACAGCATTTAATCTGGTTAACATATTATATTCACTATGTGCATTCTGTCTGAAATTTACTGGGTTTTGAGAACATTTGAGAACGTTTTGGCTATTCTATTTGATTCTTATTTATATGGTTTGGATTCAATTAAAATTTTGATTGAATTTAGATTTTGATTAGATTCGTTTCAATATCGATAAGTTATCAGTATTTCATTTAAAATATTACATTTGAAGACATGGAATCCATATTTAAATATATAGGATGGTAACTGAAACCCGCAACTCAGCTAAATTAATGAAATACACATTCACGTTAATAGCATATTAATTGTTTTGAATTACTTTTACTTTAAGTAACCAAACATTACTGTTTAAAAAACATTGTAAATGGGCAACAGGGAAATCGTAAACAAGTTGCAGTTAAACATGTTAAAGCAGCCATGCAAAGATGTGTCATGCATTCTGACTTCTTTACAATGTTAAACATGCTGTCTTCTCATGCTTAACATTTTCATTTACATTTATGCATTTGGCAGACACTTTTATCCAATGCGACTAACATTGCATTAACCTATACATTTATACTTAGGCATGTGGAATCCCCTGGGATCGAACCCACAACCTAGCTCTTACAACTGAGCTACAGGAAAGCTTGACATGGTCAAGTTGTCAAAAAAGGAGTCGGGCCTATTTCGTAGTATTTCTTTGCTCGATACAGTCCCCCATCGATCGTACAGGTTTCAGATTTTTTTCCGAACATATAAAACTGTTTCGCAACCTATTTTGTTAGTCCCTTATTGGACAATTCTCTCGGAAAATCATGCGGCACGGCCACATGAGAGCAGGAGAAGGAGCATTTTTTTTTTTATATCAGCAGGAGAAACTTTCAAAAACGTTTGTGCTTGGAGGGATCTAGACTGCGACTAGAACAGTCGCATTTACAACAAAAATGTTTTTGCGATTTATATTTTTGCAGAAATCGGCACTGGCGACCATGCAAATTTACTCACGTTTAAATTGTTCCAACGCAAGCGCCGCACTTATAAACTCCATTAAATTCTGCGGATTTCAGAACTTGTTATTGAAAAATGTACAAACACAACATGACCATTACTATGATGGCTGTGACAGATTTTAGTGAGCCTGAGGACGAACAATGTGATATTAGAGACGTTTAAAATAAAACTAACCAAGTTCAGGGAACGTAATTTGTCTATTACTTGAGACACCACGGGATCATTTCAAAACCGTTCGAAGCAAGAACAAACGAAAGGGAATTCTCTTGTTAAGTGTTAATTGAAGTTATCCTTACATTGTGTCATGAACATTCGAAAAAAACGTAATTATTACAAACTTGCTTATGAGGAAAAATAACTTGAAAAAAAACTTTATGTGAACAAAACCTATGAGAGGGTAGACTTACATACAACAGGATAACTAAAACTATGTGATTTGAAAATATAAATTTTTGTTATGTGGCTCCTGTTTTAGATTTTTTTGTTTGGACCCCTGGCTTCACTTGACCACCTGAGTACTCATTCAGTACTAGAATTAAAGAATGTTTGTTTATTGGCTCCACTGTCTTTCAAAATCTACCCAAGAACATCAATAAAGCAAAACTGTCCTTTCAGCACATATAGTACTCAAAAGAAATTTGAGAACATAAAAAAATCATCTTCTATGTGTTTCATGTAGCATTTCTGTAGGGGAATGATCACGTCTCCTGCTGTGAGGGTTGCAAGATCATGTGTTAAGAACAGCATTCATTCAGGAAGCGCATTGATATGACATTGATTTAAAGCTGCTGTATAGATACAATGAAGCACTTTCTGTGCATTCTGCACTTTCAAGAGTGAACTTGCCTATTCTTTCCTCCTTATAAAAGCTTCATCTTCTACAATGAGAACTTCAGGGTTGAAGGGTGTCAAGCCCAAGATAAAGTCTCCCTCTTAATATCTCACCAATAAGAATAGCCAAAAGTTTCATGTGAATTCAGACTCTGTCTATACTGGTGCGTTCTCATTTGAAAACAGAGTTTTCGTTTAAAAAGCGCTTTTCGTGCGCACTTGCATTTTCAAGCGTTTCCCTTATGCTGTGTTTATTTACTTTATGTCTTATTATGTCGCGGCAATGTGGAACAAAGACGCCGTTTTTTTAAATAGATCGACAATGAGGTAACTTAGAGATGTTACTGTGGTTAACACAAGACTATAAAGCTGCAAAATTGAAACAAATATGTTTACAATGTGTTATCTTTAAATATTCCATCTTCTAAAATTGTATCTAAAGAATGCGATGCATGAACTGACATTAATGCTATCAAACAGGACAGCAGTCGAAACAACTGCTTCACATGACGAAAACACGTCATTGTTTTGAAACCCCTCCGTTTTCCTCATCCACACTACAACGCGAAAACAGCGTTTTCCAATGCATTCACATTCACGGACTGCGTGTCCGTTTAAAAACCGCCATCTCAATGTGGACGAAAGGCCAAAACAGAGTTGAAAAGATACATTTTCAAATGGAAACGCATTATTGTGTACAGGATCTCAGTTTATTTAAATTTCTTAGAGGTTATTGCTGCCTGTGCAGAAATTAATTGTGGGTAATTTATCTAGTCAGTGAGGCACATACAAGAAATGTCATTACGTTTTTGACGGGTATATGTAATAAATTGGCAGTTGTCGGTTTGTTTAAGTCAACATGTCAGATTTCACGCAGAGTGTGGAATTGAGAACAGAGTACTCTCAAACTGTGTACTTACAGTAATTGGCTGCCTGGAAATCTGCTTATGCGTACAAAGTCCACTACTTGGGCTGCTAAAACCATAATCTGAATATTTTATCACAAGACACAATCACATTCTATCGATAGAAATATATTTTTTATTGTAAATTGTGTATTGACTGCTTGACGACTGAGGATACAGGATATGTGATTGACAGGTGCCGTTATCCCATCAAATGTTGCACATGCATATGTTGTGTCATTAGAAGAAGTGGTCTAAAACAGGAAAGAGTTTATCTTGTTCGGCATCTGTAAACAATAGTTTCAGCTGTTTCTTAGTTACTTACTTTGAAAATCATTATTTTCTGTGATTCACTTATTATGATTCTTCTCGCAATGTGTAGTTTACGAATATTCACTTTTATAGCAGTGACTATAACATTAATTCTTTAATATATGTTATATTTTTTGTTAAAAGTTTCTAGTTAAAAGCTTTGTTTGCAGAAACACAGGACCTAGAAGGTCCTTTTATCTTGTGGTAACTTCAAAGATTGTATTTAGCAAGCTGTTTTTGTTGCTGTTGTTTTTATTTTATACCTTTTCTTACAAACCTTCGATACGTATCCATGACGTCAATAACACTGGTCCAGAAGTACTTCCTGTTTCCAGTTTTTTATATTTTTATTTATTCAACGTATTATTCTGGTCCTACAAATGCTTGGTTTTGATTAAGTTGTAAATAGTATGTTGCTTTTATTTGGTTTTTGTAATTTTGTGGTGTCAAAAAATTGAAACAGGAAGTGCTTCTGTACAATTTTGTTGTTTATGTCATACAAAATATTCTATTGACAATTTAGTGTTGGTTGTTATTTTTGATGTTTGTCATACTGTTATGATTATACTGGAAAAGTTCATACACCCCTTTTGTCTACCATTTATCTTTAACAGTTTGTCCAGCCCCAAATCTCATCATTTGTTGATGCAGCATTGTTGGGCCAGTCGGAATGTTAAAAGAAACTGTAGTGAAAAACTTTTACACCATATAGCCAAGACAAACTATGAATAGATTACTTATAAATTCTCTGAAAATTATTAGAGAGGGAATTACGATGTGGAAAAAGCACACACTTCACCTTTAAAGCTCATGCAGACCAGATAGAGACGGATAGAGAAGGGATGACCCTTTGACTGACTATCATGTCTGCTTACTCTTTTTAGCTTTTGTTCTAAGCCGCGTATAGAATAATAGGGCAGGGCTGGTAACCAAGCATACAGATTTGGTTTCGCCGCTCCTCACAAAGATGCAGAGGGGCATCAGCAGGCAGGAATATCTCCCCCTGCTCCGTCTCCTCTGGATCAATGAATGTCCAGTCAGAATCATTGATCACACCCCGTCTTTATGTAATAGAATGCTTCATATTTTTTGTCTGTGGCTGACACTGGGGTGTAATATCACAAACAGACACTGATATCAATCTGTCTGTTTGTCCTTCCAGTTATCTGCACAGATAGCACTTTATGGTGAGCTTTCAATGACAGTGTTTTGGCATGATTATGTATGTTTGGCATGTCAGTAGCGGTATTCTCTCTTCAGGGTCGTTTTTTCCTGCACAATCAATATTCTGCAGTGGAAGCTCACAGTGTAGAAGATGTTAATCCTCGTTGGACCTCACCACGTGTGTGTTTGAGGCTGCGTTGGGGTATAAATGCCCAGGCTTATGTATCGTGGTACAGACACGGCTCTTATCAATTCGTTCACCTTTCTGCGCTGAAATGATACAGCTCGCTTCCTTAGGTAGCTATTGATCGCACCGTCCCCGCTTGAAGGAAGTCGACAGCAGAGGAGAGAGAGCTTGTGTAACCCGTTCAGACATCTGTTGGACGTGAGAAACATAGGCTTTGACGTGACTGGTAGCTGTCAGTGGCTCACGGGAGAACTTGGAAGGATCTTATGACCTTGTGTGCGGTGGATGTGTTGAGAATTTGTTCGTCTGTATCTGTCATGATTTTGGATCTGCTGCTCACCACATGCTGCTGCAAAGTCATGAAACACGTCATCAACGTGAAATAACATAAAACTGCATTTAGCAATAAAACTTAGATTGGATCGTAATCATTATTCTGTATATGACAGGTGGTGGAGAGAAGGGGTTGACAAATAAGGGCTTGTCTGGTTCAGAGGCTTTTTTGGTTGAAGATAAAAAACATTTATTTTTTATATAACTTCAGAAACGAATTGTGCATAACCAGGAATGTGTTGGTCACTTTTAATCATGTGTTCTCTTATGTCATTCTGTACTACAGTATAAAAGCGTTTTTTCCGGCCTGAAAATGTATAGGAGCTTTTCCTTTAATATTCTCTCTGAATCAGTTACATGTCGCAGTTCTTGATCAGTTTCCATGGCAGCACATATGTATTTTTCACTTTCCTCCTTTTATTTATTTATATAAAGTCTCAAAATTAATTCTATATGCATTTGGAGCCATGTTGCCTAGTTGCCTTAATAAGTATTAGGCGTAGTAAAATTCTAGGCGGAAACTAATTGTGACCCTGGACGACAAAACCGGTCTTAAGGGGACATTTTTCGAAATTTAGATTTTTGCATCATCTAATAACTTAAGAAGTAAGCTTTCTATTGATATATAGTTTGTTATGAAAGGACACGTTCCGGCGGAACAACAACTGTTTGCAAAGCTGGAATCTGAGGGTCCATAAAAAGCAAAATATTGATAAAATTGCCTTCGAAGTTGTTAATCTGAGGCAATGTAGCAGGCCATCCATTCACAAAAAGTTTTTATACATTTAGAGTAGGAAATTTATAAAATATCTTCATAGAACATGATCTTTACTTAATATCCTAATGATTTTGGGCAAAAATAAAAATCTGTAATATTTACCCCTCACAATGTTTTTTTGGCGATTACTAAAAATGTTTCTGTGATACTTAATATTGATTTTGTTGTCCAGGGTCACAATTGTACAGGACTCCAGACTAACTTAACGGTATGATTATCAGTTATACATTTATTTGGGGAAAAATTTAATAATTGAATTGCAGGCTGATTTAATGTGTGCCCCTAAACTTTCTGCTTGTGCTCCTAAAAATTTCAGTCAGGGGCTACAGTGCCCCTAGTAAAAAAAGTTAGTCTGGAGCCCTGCTTTACAGAAAACAGACTTAATATAGAAACTTATAGATCTATAAAACCTATAGAAAAGTATCAAAATAAAGATATAGAAATGGGAAAATTACAATCTGTACAATCAATCTGTATTTAATAATTTTTCATAATTTATCCCTGTAAATTTTCAATTTAAAATTAATTAAATTTGACCCTTATTATTACATGAATGCACATTCTTGACTGTAGCGTTAACAAATGTCAATGTTATCCAAATAAAAAATGTTGATTGCATATAAAATATTTGATGCTAATTGATTTGAATCATCGCATTTTGTTGAGCGAGGACAAGCAGGCAAGATGATATGTAAAGAGAAGGTTGAAGAGACAGACAGGATGGGTTAGCTTGCTAAATGGATTAGCTTTAAATGGCCCGGGAACACTCAGGCTTCGGCTCCAAAAAGCTTCCTTTAGTAACCCAGCCTAGAAGATCCTCATCTCTGCGCGCATGCGGAAGTGGCCAATCTTTTTACGAAAGCTTTTTCACAAGCCGAGGAAGGAAAATGTTGTCCTATTGTTCCTATTCATGGTTTGAGCTGTCTCAGTGACATTCATTTGTATTTATATTTTATGCATCTGTGCTTGACAAAACAGCATAGCGTGCCTCTGATAGGTAGACATCAATCGTTAAAGGTACATTATGCACGTGTGCACCTTATATCAAAAGGAATAACTCATAAAGGAACAAAAACTAAAGTATCATGAAAGTAGTCTGTTATAAATATTGCTCTAAAGAAAGATGTTTGAGCGTAATGCCGTAGGGGAATGATTAATGGTTGAATAATGGCTCAAAATTTGTTACTTTTTACATACAAAACTGAGTAAATGATGACAGAATTTGCACATTTTATACCTTTTAAGTTAGAATAAAAGGCAATTGTCTCGTTTCTGTCAATAAGTTTGAATTAGCTCAACCTTAATGTCAGGAGAACGCTCAGTTTCTCCGCCTCTCCTCGGCACACTGTTTAAAAAACACTGGCTCCTGTAGTTAATGTTTTTTTAAAGACTTTACTCTCTTCTTGCTCTTCATTTGTGCCGCTTTAGAGAATTTACTGCTCTGTATACAACTGGCCGGCTAACAGGCTAACCCTGCTAATAAAGTCTAACAGTCTGAACTGAACCCACTCCTGGCTCTAAGGTTCCAGCCATGCTGGCATAAATCGGTTAAAGAAATAAAAGACACTTTGCCTTTGAATCCATCCAAACTGAAAATCAGTGAAATTAGGAATCTGGTTTACTAATGTCAGACAGGGGACAGAGGTAACGCCCATATGAGATGAGTCCGTCTACCCAAGGATGTCTGCTTTTCGTGCTGCGTGTATCTGTACAAACACACACACATCTCTTAGACAAAAGAGACCCTGAAACACACACATGCACAGCCAACAGAGATTCTCACCACAATTAAACACATAGCAAAGAAACAACTCCAAGACTCAGTGAGCTTTTATTCTCATTAAAGACGTAGATGAGTCTGAATGTGAAGTGGGAAATCGCACGCATATTCCTGCTCTCCCCATCTGCATAGGCAGCAATTTGTCAGAGTGAGAGACGGGGAGAGAGAGAGAGAGGAGTGTTACCTGAATGCAGATAAGAGGAACGCATAAGCAGGATCATTAATAAACAATAAAATCGAATGAAATGCCATCTGAATTGTGCCGCAGGGGGTCCGAATAGATGGACTTGAAGAGATTCGGCCGCTGATGACCTGTATTGTTTTATATTGGATTAGCCATGCCGTGCCGATCGCGGGCTTGAAGCGGTTATATGTGGTTTATATGATTGTAATTGAAAAGGAGTTAAATGTTAGATTAATAGAAGTCCCATGCGACGTTCTTTTGGAAGATGATTGAGGAGGTGCTGGAATGTTCGTTCTGTGCCTGTGCTGAGGGAATGAAAATGCCGCAGAATACATCACGCTGGATTTGGGGGGTGGGAGGCACAATGGATGGGTGTGTGGCCCAGTGACTGAAGAGGGCGATCCTCTTTGTTATCTAACTGATGCTTTAGACCCGTACGGAAACGGCTCTCACGTTGCCTCTTGGCCTTTAACGGTTGTCCCTGACCCCGCCCTTTGCTGTCTGATCCTATGAGCTGACCCGAATCACTGTAATGACTTCTGTTGACCCCTGGAGATCATTCATGATTTCAGAATATTTTAGAATAAGGATTGCTGTAATTCTGTGATTCATTGACCTTAAATGATGAAGTCTTGGGACTTTATTATTTGTATTATTTATCGTTTTTTTATATTGTTTTTGTATTATTGTTGTTATTATTATTTTAGTCTTATGTTTTATGTAGTGTTATTTGTATTGTTATTATTAATTATTGCTATTCAAAATAATAATAATGTTGTTAATTACTAAAATTATTGTTTACTGTTAATATTAATAATACTAATATCGTAAAACACTACTGTTGTGATGATTATATGATTTATTTATTATGAGTAGTAATTACTATTATAATTATTGTTGAAATAAATTGAAACCTGGATCTGATTGAAATATAGTTTGTTCAATGGAATGTGCTATTGTGTACCAAATAAAAATTTAATATGGTGTCCACCATGACAGATTTACATTGTCAGGACAAACAGTTACTCCCAACTCCAAACTTATTCAGTTGGTTATTCCAGAAGTTGACTTGTCGCTCAAACAATGACATAACATTTGAATAGAAGAAAGTATTTTGACAAGAAAATCCACACAAGAAAAGGAGAGTGTTTTCCTCTCAGTGCTGCATTAATAATGCACTGTCCAATTTGCATGCCAAATGGATTAACCAATCAGAGCTGGCCGCTGTGCTTTCAGTGGGAGGTATCGGGTGAATGGCAGCTCTGGGGCAAAAAAACAGCTTGTTTAATCGTAGATCTTGTGGTAAAGTGGGGTTGAGGGGTTCCTCTTCAACAACAGCATCAGCAGATGGGTCCTCACCCACTGTCCCTCGGGTGGCTTTTACTTTTGCATGTCTCATAAATCATCCTCATTCGTCCAGCACATTATGCTCAGGTGTTTTATTGCTTTTAAGCCCTGGACGGCATGTAAAGCCACTGTCTGCCTAGAAGTTAAAGATGGTAATGTAGATAATGAACCCATTTCAGACTGGCTACTGAGGAGTAATATCTCTGTCTCTTCAGATTTTTTAAAGTAATTCAGTTCAGTTTTTAGTGTAACACAAAAGAAGATATTTTGAGAAATTTCTAAGTGGTTTTATGTCTTTACTAGGTGACACGATTTGAAACGATTCCTCTAGTTACTCAAGTAATTCAAATACAAAAATCATCGAGGCTTAGTTTAATCCATTTAACAGTACACACGGAGCACTGCGCTTCCCTACCACCCGTTATTACTAACGAACAGCGGCTAAACTCTACACATGTTACAGGGCTCTCAAGTCTCACGCATTCACCGTGAGACACATGCATTTTTGTCTGTACACACTCACACATATTCCTCATGCTGATAAATAAGTGCTAGCTTATTGAAATGGTGAACTGCTACTTTACTTAGTTGTAGTCTATTTTGCGAGTGAGCCTTGTTTTCTGGCTGCATTTAGTCCGAACTAGATGCAGACTAGTGGATGCAGAATCCTGTTATTTACACATGACTCTGGTGCGGGTCTGAGTGAATGAACTGCGCAGTTTAACGTGCTACACGCGTGATGCGCATGAATTTGTCTGCGCTTTATGAGGACATGAACTCATGAACTTCATCTCTAGAGTTGCTCTGAGAGTTTATTTCACAAACATTTTATTGTTTTGAGTGAAGAAACAGACATACTAAAAAATATGCATCTTCCCACAATCTACCAAAATAAAACTAAGTATTTTATGTAGACAACTATATTACTATTTAATAGTAGTAAAAAAGAAACTAAACTAATTTAGATAAACTAGATGCATCATGCATAAGCTGAACTTGGTTGTTTACCTTTGAAATTATTTTTTCTATTTTTATTAATGTTTCTTATTTATACTTTTGTATTATATTGTATTTTGAATGTTATGTGGCAATATTATGTATTAAATGGGTTAACTTTTCACAGCTATTAATGTATGCAATTTCAGCAATAGATTTTTTTTTTTTTTCGAAAAAGGAAACAACATTTTAAGAGACTGTCTTATTTTCTCTTGTATATTTAGTATTGCTCTATAATAAAGAAATAGTATTTATAATCGGAATACCCAATTAATCGATCGAAAATCAAATCGATCGAAACTAAAATAATCGATAGCTGCATCCCTGTTCTTTACATTTAACGGCAATGGGACCAGTGTTTTATCGGTTACCAACATTGTTCAAAATATCCTTTGTGTTGTGCAAAAGATTACCACAGCAAACACCCAGAACACCTTAGCAACTACCTAACAATGTACCAATGTGTTTTAAAGGCGCAGTTTGGATTAACTGCGGCCACTAGTCTTGTATTATAGATTTGCAAAGAATCTCTGTGGCCACCACAGTACAAAAATGTTGTCGGCTGCGACAGCCTGTCTTCTCATGTTGACGCAGGGAAGAGATCATGCGCACATTAGAAAGTCTTTAGAAAGAGCGATGTCTTATTTATTACATAAAATAAATGTTCTTTGGATTCTAATTTTAAAAAGATGTATAAAAGTCAGACAGGAGCTAGGACCTGTGTAATAATATTAACAACTTTCCATCAGAGACCAGTTAGGACCCGCACAAGGCTTTTAGTAGAGATACTCATAGATATCTATGGAGATACTTTTCAGCAGAGAGACGTTGGAGAGAAAGATCGTCTTAAAATCACCCCCGAGGAGGTTGATTTCATTCGGATCAGTTTATGAGTAACATTGTTTTTTCTGTTTGTTAGAACCAACCTATGTTGTTGTTATAATATTAACTGTGTGACGGAGTAGTTTTTAGCGTCATTTTTTATCTAGAACCGCTTTAGTATTGTTCTTGACTAGATATTGGAGAGAGAACAGGAGAGTGTGTTGCCGCTAAAACTGGAGAGAGAGCGAGAACGCGATATACTATTTTACTCAATGATTCCCAGGTCATAGCGTTGCGAACTGTAGAGCACGATCTGTACGGATCACAGATCATACGCGATCCGTTTCACCACTATACCGCAGGGGAGAGGAAACTTCCGTTGTAGAGTTGTTTGTCAGTTTAGGGCTGTGGTACAAAACATGGCGGCGAATTCAATGTATGTAGTCCCGCTCTGTATGTAGATATACTGTGAATAAATAGCTTTTCTAAGGTAAAACAAACATTATGGTTCTTAACGTAAGGTCTTTATACACCTCTTAAGAAATAGTTTTGTATATTATATTGCATTTCTGTCAATAGGTCTTCTTAAAAAACATGTTTTGTTCCTTTAAGGTTGTTCGAAGTTTTAATGCTTCGTAGCACCTTGCAAAATGTATTTTCTAATATGAAGGTTGTCTGCTGTAAAGTCTGAAGAAATGTTTAAATGTGCTTTTAGAATATCAGGTGTAAGATTCATTTCTTAGCAAACGTGTTTTTTTACATTAGACAATCCTTAGAAATCATGCATGTTTATCAGCAGATAAATGCTGTATAGCTCTGCAGCTTTCTTTGTCGCATCACAAAACGTTATTTACACATGCAAATAAATTATATCTCGTAAACATTCTTTTAATTGAAAATGTGTTCTCTCTTTCTCTGCAAAGTTAGATTTTTCTTGACCTGTATGTTTTATGGAATGCTTTTTAAAGCTGTGAAGCAAAAGAGGCATGCGTATGTCTTCAGATATTACAAGATATTTTCGACTAAGTGCCATGAAAACACTTTGGAAGAGTAGAACACATATTGAGATTGAAATTTGATTGGAAAGAACGGAGGTACAAAGGTCTTTCCCACCCTTTGTAAGCACAATATTGAAGCAGTACATTATTTTCTCTGTGTCCACACTAGCTAGTTTTGAATTTTATTTGGCATGTCTATTTCTAAAGCCACTGTGGCTTTTCTGTTCGATATAATACATAATTTGTGATTTATTTCTCGAGCAACACAGACACAACCTCTATGTTTGTTATCCATTGTTAGCTTATGTCTTTTATCTAAGAACAAATACATTTTAGGCTAGGGATGCACAGATACCTGAATTCTTGCACCGATACTTGCACTGTTTTTCTTGATGGACAGAGAATTGCATATTTTCGATCTTTTATTGCCAGGGTTGTATAGTACTTAAGCAGTTTTACTTTCAAGTAACTTTTTAAATATGCGTTTTTACTTTGGACAAAAAATATTTCACATTATACTTTCTACTCCACTACATTTCACTACATGCGTCCTGAAGATGATCCTTCTGATGTCGCGGGGATCTTTGCTCCCCAAGTTCAAAACAGTTATAACACAAAGAGAAGAGATATGTTATGTATTTAACACATAGTGCATTGCATCCAACAGTTAAAAAAAAGAGTTATTGTGTAAGAGTAACGCACAACATAGACCACTTCCAGTACCGTTTCTGGCAAAATGCATTTTAAACAAAACCATAGACTATTATCTTGTGATTTTAAAGATTAAAGAAAACATTTGTACGAGTAGCGTCCTGACTGTTACCGGGGATGTATCGAATTTCGACTCCCCATGAGATTTTGACTCGCCTACTTCTGATTGGTTCATACACTTTGGATGCTGCTTTGTGATTGGTTCCTATCTCTAAAAACCCGCCCCCACACCTAATCCAAACCCTAACCTTCGTAGGGGAAAACAGGGGAGACATAATCTCATGAGAAGTCAGATTTTGATACCACACTGGGCACATGCATGCTGGACGGAGATTGACAGATGACAGCACCAGCGGAGGTCACTCATTATGCTATATTGGTTTATCCTCGCATAAAGCTATCGAAATACATGACGGGAAATACAATGAATGAAAACTTTAATGGTGGTTTCCTGATAGTTAGTCCTTTTTAAAGCTTAAGAGTAACATCCACGGGTAACTCTACGGATCGGGTTTGAATGGAACCCATCAGTCCGATACCCGATCCAGTATAAAAGACCCGTATCAGCCCCAATCCTCATCAAGAGTATCGGATAGGTGCATCCCTATTTTAGGCTGCCACCCACATGTTTTATGTGCATTCTGGGTTTTAATTCGCATCTTCCATCTGCATCTTGTATTTGCATCTGCATGATTCCATCCTCCATTTGAATAGAACACTCCAAATATACATGAAAACCCAGTTTATTTTAGACACAGTACTTTTGGGCCCATAATCTGGTAGGCCTCTGTATTTGTGTGTGTGAGTGAAGCTGTCACTCAGCGGGGGGTGACTGCTCTTTCTAACAGGCCTCCTCATCGGCCTGCTTGCCTGCCAACATCACGGTCCAATTTGACGTGCGTGTCTATTCTAGAGTTGCGCACAGACGGACATTGCACTGGTATGAGCAATCCTGCCTCAGCTGTTGAACTGGCATGTCTCTGTTTGCAGGATGAGTGTTCAATGAGTAGCGAGGAGTTTGATATGAGTGACCCCACATGGATATCAGCTGAACGTCACGCCGCACTGTCAGATCTGAACAACCCGTCCAGCGCTGAGAGGATGCACAGCCCGCAAAACGCTCACAAGGACGAGGACGGTAAGAAATCTGTTGGTTTTTGTCTTATTGGAGAGTTTAAACCTTTTAGCATTAGAAGGAGACAAAAGATACGGTCTTGTATAAAATGTCTGAAATACCTTGAAGAAGCAAACTTTGTGTTGGGTACAGTAATGATTTTTGATTTCAGACAGTAAAATGTCAAATATAATATATACTTTTAATCTGCCTATGGGCAGATTTTAGGGTGGGTTATCATCATTTTCTGGATAACTATTCCACATAAATCTATTGAAATTTAGTGAGCTAAAAACTGAAAATACAAGTTGACTTATCTAACACAATTTTGCCTCTCAAATCAATTTTACTTAAGGGTGTTTCAGTAAGAAAATGGGGACATGTCCTGTGTGTGCATGCGTTCGCGTGAAGCATTAAGCTTGTTCTCTTGTGCTGTATGAAGGGAATAGAAATTCCAGGATGAGTTGAGAGAAGCTACAGTATACTGTAGGTATCTATTATGATTTAGTAACCTACTCCTTGCTGCTGTCAAGGAAGTAGAAAGATTCTTTACAAAGAGATATATTTAGAGACGCAGAGAGATAAGGTGAAAAATAGAGATGGAAAGCAAGAGAGTGATTAAGATAAACATTTATGGATGTGTTTGTGGATTTGTAAAAAGTTTTAAAGATCCATCTGGAAGGGTCATTGGTTTTTTGTTTTATTCTCTTTAAGAGACGGTGAGTCTGTAAAGGGATTTTAGTGACCTAATTAACTATTTTACTTTGATAATGCTGAGAAAGATCATTCTTTTTCTTTATTTTTATCTGTCTCTCTACCTACAAGATTGATTATGAAATATGATTTAATGTGATGGTTTAGTGTATTTGGTATCAAAATCTTGTTATCCTTCCTTAAGGGGCCATATTGTGAAAGGCAGATTATTCAAAGTCTGTATGAAATCAAAATTGTCCCTATTGATTTTATGAGACATTGTACAGGGTAGTATATAGTAGAATATACATATTAACAGACTATATGTACACTTGTGCAAATGGAAAATGTTGTAAGTAAGGTCCTGAAGTGTGGGCAAAGGAGCACAAATAATCTTCTCAGCACCAAGAACTGAAAGATTGCTGAGTAGAACTGGGTTAGTAGCTCCTGTTGTAGGTTAAACTTCCTCAATTGACAGAAGAAGTAAAACCTCTGCTGGGCCTTCTTTACAATGGAGTCTATGTGGGACTCCCAGGTCAGGTCCTGAGAGATGATGGAGTCCAGGAACCTGAATGACTCCACAGTATCCACAGTGCTGTCCAGAATGGTGAGGGGAGGAAGTGATGAAGGGTTCCTTCTGAAATCCACTATCATCTCCACTGTCTTGAATGCATTCAGCTCTAGGTTGTTTTGACTGCGCCAGCCACCTGAGCAACCTCCTTTCTGTAAACAGATTCATCACCGTCAATGACCAATGACTGTGGTGTCATCTGCAAACCGTTTGACAGAAGGGTCTGTAGCGCTGCATTCGTTTGTGTAGAGTGAAAATTGCAGTGGAGAAGGAGAACATCCACGAGGAGCTCCGGTGTTGATGGTACATGTGCAGGATGTACATTTTCCCGAACTCTCTAGCTGCTGAATGTTCGACAGGAAGTTAATAATCCACTGACATGTTGGATGTTGGGCAGATTTTTTCTAAACTAAGCACCTACATTTCTAGATCCAATGAATTCACATTGGAAAAACAACCAATTTTACTGCTCAATATTCCATTTCATTTGGAATAACGTCACAATACTGACGTCGAATGCGACTTCAAGTTCATGGGGAATTCAGATAGAAGGCCGCCAAAACCCTAAATGGTACACTTACAGGTCAACCACAGTCGTGTTTACTGGCGATCTAATGCATATAACACATCATTTTGAAAACCAGCTGTTCCCATTTGAAACAGTTTAGTATTGCGGTATCCAATTATTTTAGGCGTGGATGAACAAAACTGATCATGGTTGGCCTCTTATCATGCGGAAGTTCTTGGCCAGAGCAAGCTGCACAGTACAAATAAATGACTACATTTGTAAAGTACTAAAAAGTGCAAAGTACTAAATGACTGTTGCTAAATTGCTTGAGTGTTACTAACTTTTTAAGTGGACATCAAGTAAAACTCCCCATCCCTAACCTAACCATTTTCATCTTTTGCTCGAATGATGAGTTTTGACACTGGAAGATAGGCACAACTCTCTACACACTGAGGTGATTATATGAAGGTTATAGCGGGATCACGGGCAGTGCTGCTGACCTCGGAAACTTCTCTCGCGGAGGCCAGATGTGGGCAGGCCCTTTTAGAGCACTCTCTGTAGCCGATGCTCAAGGCCATCTGCAAGACCGGGCATCCTGAACCCTTCTATCAGCAGGAATGTGACAAGAATATAGACAGATGATGATGAAAGTGGAACAGAGACAAGTGATGAAGGTAGCGGCAAGCAGAAATAGACAAGAGAGTTCATGAAGTCAGAGAGAAAAAGGGAGGTCAGGTAATCACAACTGCTCTCTCAGGCTGATTGGAGTTGCTCTTGAAATTTCAATGTTTTGGCAAAGAGACCTTCCTTACATCAGGCATGGCTGCTGATTTCCTGAATAAGGGATGACCCAACGATGAAACCAACGGTGGCCCTGAGATATTCCAAATGATGGACATCCTGTTTTTGCTGCTTTTTAAGACACCTAATTTTAGACAGGTTATAAGATATTGTACGTCATGCGTCTTTTATAGAAAAAGCAATCCCAGATGGCATTGCGGAATGCTTAGTAAGAATTCCGTTGAGTATGCTATGCAAGATGGAATCGTTGATTCTAACTAAATTTATGTTTCATTTTTTGTGTCAGGGTGTTGATCACCCTGTCTGGTTTGATTTTGTGATGATAACTGTCTGGATGTACACTATCCATCTTTTTACAGTACACAGCTACTTGCCACATGAGTAAATCAATGGACATGAAATATTGATTTGATTATCTCATATGTAAGCCTGGCATAAAAACAGACAACAGAGTAATACAGTCAAGTAGTACTGGTCAAGATTAGCAGTGTATTATCGGATTTAGTGGATGTTGACCAATCTGAATCAAGGAGAATTCAGCTCGACAATAAGAATCAAGTATCCCAAAGAGCCATGTACAGTGATAAGTATAGCTATACTTAGTAAGGTATGAAAAGGTAGTTTTTAAATGAAAAATATTCTTTAATATTAAAATGAAGTAAGGTTAAATTGCTACAGTATACTGTACACTGTATATCTCTCAATGTTTTAGGAACAGAGCCATAGGCAAATATGACTTAGTTGACCTTATTACACGCATCTTTTTGAAAACATTTCATCTGTGCAGCCAAGCGGGAAACTGGTTGGGTAGGCATATTTTGTGTAGTCATCTGGCTTCTTTCCTTTTACCTATTTGGCCTCTTGTAAAAGTTAATGTGTGTCTAAATGCCCAATTACTCATGCTGTTTAATCTCAACCCAGTTTAACTGTCTAACCTGTGAACTGAAAACAGATTGTGTTTCATTGTATTCTCCTGGACAGAAGGTTTTGCCCCATGTCCATTAGACATCGGAAGCTACAGTATACATATGGGTTTTTAAGGCCTGAGACATTTTAAATTGTTAATTTATGCTTGGCGCCTCAAAAAACGGAGGCGCTCAAGTGGTTCGCGAGAGCTGAACAGATGCTGTCAAGGTGATGTTCTGCCCTGCAGCACCGAACTACCCCTGTATAGCTCCATCAGATCCCTGCTGTGGTGCATAATAAACCCCAGTTACTGCATTATATCAGCTTTGTACTGATGTATTCAAATGCTGTAGCCCTGAATTGTAGTTGTAATTTCATAAACATGCGAACAAGTGACTCTAGTGTTATTAATATTGTCCACATTAATGTGCATTGTGTGTTTTATTGTAGATGCATTTTAAATATAAGATTATTCTGTAGTTCACCCAGCTGTTTTTTCACTGATGAAGCTCAGGACAGCACAAGCATATGTACAGTATGTTAAACCTGCTGTTTTTGCTTGGGATGGATTCGAATGACTTTTGTCATTACAAGGGTGGATTTGCTTCAACCCTACTGGGAAAGTAACCCAAAGGACGAACACAACCGAAGCCTTTGTATGTCTATGTGTGCAGCAGTAGTAGTAGGAAAGTAGGCCATGGGAAAATGATAGTATGACTTTGAGGGCTTTCCCATCGGAGGCTGGGGATGGAGGTCGAGTGTAAAAGTAAATACTCGGATTATAGTAGTAGCTTTACAAGCTTTATTTAATGCTCAGAAGGTGTGATTTTCTTGGGGGCTATTAGACAATGATATAAAACGAAGCAACATTCTAAACACGACTACACATCCAAAGATGTACATCAGACGGACACTGTAGAAGATGTCTTCTCACACAGCACAAAAAACGGACACACAGTAGTAGATCTCTCAGTGTTAAAGGTTGCATTTCACCTTTACTTACCTCGTCCCTCCACTAACCCTTCATCATCTCCTCTCCTGTCACCTCCTCTTCTCTCCTCATCTCTCCATTTTCATGCTGTCTCTTTCTTCTCATCCTTCAAACAGCACACATTTTCTGCTCTTTAGTCTCTCAGTGTGTGAGGGCAGATAGCTCAGATATGCCCGACAACATCGATGCCAGCAGGCGTTGCCATCTAAAGCAGAACAAGTGTGCCGCGGTCCGCGATTTCTAATAGAAAAAAATACATTACAGATGCTTGGCTTCTCCTGTCAGAGCTGTCAGTCTGTCACTCTGAGCTTTCTGCATATGACTCATTCAAAAGCAGACTGAATCATGATGTCGGAAGAGGTCCATTTTTACTGTTTGGGATTAGGCGTGGACTTGGAGTCTCTGTGTCGGTTGTCTCTGTATTCTGTATAGAGCGTTATCTGCGAATGCCTTTCTGTTTAACTTCTACAGAGCAAAGCTATGATCGGTCACTTTTTCTGAGACGTTGGTACTGGACTGTTTTTACTAGTTCATTTCTCCTATAGGGATTTGAAAACGTTTTATAGTAAAATGTTCAACTGGCATTGAGATGAACTGCAACAGTACAAACCGTACTAGAAATCAGAAAAGTATGGAAAGTGTGCTAATGGATAAATTTATAAAGGTTTGATATGGTAAACAAACATGTCCTTTTTATGATGGTATGAGCTAATACATTAAAAACTTTTCTGCTATTCCCACAAGTCATCTTCCACTTACTTATTTCCGTAGAATCTATCTGCCTCCACTATTCATTCCCTGTGTAGTAGCAGCAGTGTTATATTAAGATGCCAGAGGAGAACTGGCCCTACCAGTTGAGTTTGGTCTCTCCGAAGTTTTTTTTTTGTGCGGTTTTGGTTCCTTGCCTGTCGCCACTGGCTTACTCTCTAGGAGATTGCTGATATTTTATTCTTGTGGTTTATACTCCATTAACAAAAACCTAAATTCAACTTGTGCATTTAAATAAAACATATACATTCTATTTGCATGTTATGCTATTATTGCTAATTGTTCTGTTTCCAGTAGTGATAATACTTAAAATAATATACTTCAATTAAATGATATACTTCAAATGAACAACTTACAGTTTCTAACAATCCAGCATAGTATTTAATTAGTTACATTTCATCAATGCACCTTGCAAAGAGAAAATCTCGCAATAATACCAGGTATCTTTGAATCTCATCAGTACCGCATCAACCGTGGAGAGCTGGAGAAGGAGCATTTCAATTTCACTTCTGTGCAGGAGAGAGAGAGAGCACTAAGTTCAGCTGTGTTGTTTGTTCGCTGCATTTGGTTGATGAATGTTATAAAAACGGTGGATATATTGCTGGATTTGGAGATAGCTTGAAACTGATGGATGGAACGGCGGTCCAAGCGCTAAAAGATTCTGGACATGAACCGCATGCTGTAAGTCAGGGATGTCCAATGTCTGTCCTGGAGGGCCACAGTCCTGCAGAGTCTAGCTCCAACTTGGCTCAACACACCTGTTTTGAAGTTTCTAGTGTGCTTTGTGAGACCTTGATTAGCTGTTCAGGTGTGTTTGATTAGGGTTGAAGCTAAACCTTGCAGGACACAGGCCCTCCAGGACGGACTTTGGACACACCTGCTTTAAGTGAAACTGAAGTCTGTGTTTTCTAGACAATGCTTGTCATGTGCTTTAGTTCCGCATCCCCCCACATGCCATGTTTTCGGAAATATTCATACAGCTGAATCTGTCTTTTATAAATGGGATCAAACTAAAGATTTTTGAAGGGTGCGATACTATTTTGTTAGTACTCAAGATTCACATGAGATATACAGAAACTGTCTGAGTTATGGCCGCTTTAAGAGTGCAAGGATGCTGACATCATTATGTTATCAGCAATGCTTTGTGTGGCTCTCATTGGTGGTCTTTTGTGTCATAGTTGTCCTTTTTATTGAAAGTGAAGATCTTGATTGAAATTTAAGTTAGAATGTTTATGGAATCAATCCAAAGTTATGGGAAGAAACGTTGTGAATATGATGGGAAAATTTCAGTATGTTTAAAATGCACATTTTGTGCATTTTAAACATACAGATGAATAATCTATGCTTTGTTATTTGTCACACTTTTTTTATAAACATGATCATCAATTAGTAGCATGCACACAACCATGACCCCCTGACATTCTTTAAAACAGCAGCGTTGAGTCTATCAGTTGACCTGACGGCCGTATGCGGTTGTATTTGAATGACAGGCAGGCAGAGGTTCATTAATACTGTCAGGTCATTCTCTCTGGTTTCAGCAGGTTGCTGATTCTTATCTGATTTAACCGTCCAACAGGCAGCTTCAGACACATATCCCAGCCCATACCGAAGAGCGCAGCTTTTCCATGAAATATGCCGTCATTGTTAAGACGTGCCATATGTATACATAACACCCGACTGCATAGATGTAAGGTCATTTAAAATAGACGGTCGTCTCCATCTGTGTCTGATGTTTGAGGAAAAACTTTCGCCCCCTATTATGAGCATACCGGCAATAAAGAGCCTGTGTGGGAGATTCGGGAAAAGAGAGAGACCAAGGGCGATAATCACATGATCACCTAATGGAAATGTTATTAAAAATGCAAGGCCATTAACATATGACATTTCCCAGTGTGTGTTCTATTTGATTAGGAGTATGTTTGCCGAGTTAATCTGGAGGACCCGGAGCGAGATCGAGAGGAGGAATAGGGAAGAAGCCGGATGATAAAATCTGAAGGCCTCTTCAGAAAAAATCATACAAAAGAGAGAGAACTCGAAGAACGGACCACTGTTCTCCTCCCCCCTCATTTATGCACATGACCAGGCAGCCCCCTCTCTCATAATGACTGCATGTGGGGGCTGACACTGATAAAGATGCATATTAAAGATGGAAAAGAAAGAAGGAATGTTAAAATGTCCTTAATGGGATGGTTCAACCAAGAATGAAAATTCTTTCGTTATTTATTCGCCCTCATGTTGTTTAGAAACTGTATATGACTCTTTGTTTCTGTGAAGCACCAAAAATATATTTTGAAGAATGTCTCAGTGGTTATGTGTCCATAGAATGGAAGTCAAGCGGGGTCAATGTTGTTTGGTTATCAACATTCTTCAAAATATCTTCTTTTGTGTTCTGCAAAAGAACGAAAGTCATACAGGTTTGGATTACAAAACCGAGCCTTAACTTATTTTTTTAGAAAAAAAAGCGCTGGCAGCGTTTGGTTACAAACAGCAGCCGAACGCCATGACTCGTCGTCAGCGTCTGTGCACGAAGGCACCCCAGAGAAACAGAAAGTCAGCGTAACAGAAATGTGTTTGAATTACAAACAGAGGGCGTCTTTGCAATAATTAATCACATATTTAAAAACTACAATACTCATTTCTTGCTAGAAAGGCAATTTTAAGTTGCTGAAGGTGAAAATTAAACTTACATTTACACAAAACTATGCTTTAACGGGAGTTTTGGACGCCTTTCTATTTTTTCCAGCTGGCGTCTTCTCGACCAATCACGTTCCTTACATGTTATGGTAATGACAGGTTTCTGGTCATTGGTTAGCTTGGATAAAGGAGCTTGACGTAGAGCGGTGTTTTTTTTTCTTCGAATAGTTGAACATTTTCAACCTCAAAAGACGCGCTGAGCTGCAGAAAAAGACGTCGGCACTGCCGTTTAGAAATGCGATCAGGACGTTTTTGAAAACGCGGTTTACTCCATAAGATTATAATGTAAAACAGACGCTAGCAGCTTTGAGAAAAGAAGTCAAGTGTGAACACGGGCTTAGTGTGTTCTTTACAAATGTGCGTGTATTTGGACGCCTCATTTGCTGTATAATAATGGTTTCAACTGAGCCAAAGCCAGAGGTCACTACATTATTAACTGCCACCCTTAAACCCCACCCTCAAATAACAAGGGTTTGGATTAATTATTCCACTTATAGGGTTATGCACATGACCAATGGCTAACAATGTGTTTTGTCTGAACGACAGCCTGCTGTGATTTGCACACGTGTTTGCAAGTGTCTTCGATATCTCTATGCAGTTAGATCTTAGACACCTGATCAAGTTTGGTTTACTTCTACTGAATGAGTAGCGTAGGCAGCAATCAGGGCTGATGAGGTGCCGCACTTCACCTCACATGAAACAGACTTCCTATCTGCTATTTCGACGGGCATAGCGTTTCTCAGAATTCTACCCTCAATGCGAAGGCTGTATAAAAGAGTGTTTGTGTAAGCACCCTTTGACAGAGGTCCCGCACCTCCTCCTGATTGTTTTATGGGGACTGGAGAGGGTACATTTCAGGGAAGTTGTGTAAAGGTTGCTCCATAAATCTCCAAAACGCCCCTGAAATTTGGACCTGGTGCTATCAGATCCTCTGACTTTTACTGGGGGCGGATTAAACACTGTGTTGGTGGAAGGAGATAAGATAAACTATTATATAAGGGGCGCTCCGCTGTGCCTGTTTGCTCTTCTAAATTTGAAGCAGGTGTGTTCGCAGCACCCAGTGACCTTGGTTCGATTGGCAATCTGCGGAGAAACTGTGACAAGCACCGGTTTTACTTAAGGAGCGATTGAGTAATGTTATCCTTTCCTTAAAGGGACAGTTCACTCAAAACAGTGTGTGTTTAAAAATAATGCACATATTCATATGAGGTATTTATGGCAAAATTCTATCATCATTGTGTCGTTCAAACCCTCTATGACCTTTCTCTTTCTTCTGAACACAAAAGAAGATATTTTGAAGAATTTTGGTAACCAAACAACCCTGACCCCCTTTGACTTCCATTGTATGGACACAAAACCACAGAGACATTTCATAAAATATCTTCTTTTGTGTTACGCGAACTACATGATGGTAAATAAATAATGGCAGATTATTATTTTGTGAACCATCCCTGTAATTTACATTAAACTCATTGTGAATAATGACGTGTGGTAGTTTTGTTTTGGGGATGAACTGATCCTTTGAACAGCAAAAGCTTTTGGGAAAATTGTAGGTTGCGTTAAGAGCCTGATCAGCTTATGAGGCAGCACCAGTTGTCGACCTTTGACACATTTTCTGTGTTTACTATTGGTGTGATGCTGCTCTGGAGAGAACAATACATCAGAAGGAGTTCTTAAAGGCACAGATGTGAGACTGTGCATGGATAACATAGGATCTCCCAGCTGTTGGCCAGAGATTGTCCAAAAAAAAGAGGTCAGGTTATCACAGATGTTAAAGAAGAGTTAAAGGGACAGTTCAACCAAAAAAAAATTAATTCCCTCATAATTTACTAGATTTACCCTCAAGCAAGTCTGAATAACGTCTTTGTTCTGATGAACACTGAGAAATATATTTGTAAGAATGTTTGTAACTGAACAGTTCTTGTCCTCCGTTGACTACCATAGTAGGAAAAATAACAAATAGCAGTCAGAAGTGCACCAGAACGGTTTGCTGTCCTACATTCATCCAAATATATTCTTTCTCTGTTTATTATATCTGCTAATATCTTCTTTTCTTCTCGTCTAGCTCTGACATTACTGTAGGTGTTGGGTCTGTGTTGACTAGTCATGGATGCATTTACATTATTTGGCACATTTAATAGAAATGTTATATTAATATCTTATTGTGTTTGAACCCATGATCTTCACATTGCTAGAGCCTTGTTCTTCCTGTTGAGCTACAGCAACGCAGCGATTTTAAAGACCAATGCCTGGTGAAATCCTCTTTCAACGCTTCTGATGTAATGCTTTGTCATGAATCTGTTGTAACAGAAAACCTATTAGTCATAGAGGATTAAACTCTGTAGTCTGTAGGTAAACTTACACCGTGCACGCTGGGCGTTGAGACGGTTCAGTCGATAGCGGTCATCAAAATCTCTTCCTCCTTCAAAGAACTTCCTGTTTTTCCTCAAGGCATGCTGCATAATAGTGATATCCTAGACCTGTCCCTCCTTCGCCCTCGGTGCATTAGTGCAAGTGGGTTTGTGGCTAATTCTGCCCCCTACCCACTGAGATGATTGGAAGTTGTTTTGTGCTAAAGGGAAATTGGATCAGATAACGCTTTCCCACAACACGTTTGCAGCGACTGAAGTCACAGTGGATTGCAGTGGGATGGCAGATTTGCAGTCTTCATCCAATTTGCTTGATGCAGGTAGACAGATTCAATAAAACCATCACAGTGTAAAATCATAAGGTTTTCCCCCTGTGGTCAACTGTGTTTTGATTCTTGATGTTTACCGCCAAAATATAGAAGAAAAATGTCTCTTGGCTACTCCGATCGTCTCTGATTCTGTATGATCAGAGCTAGCATTTAGGAAAATATATTTGGCTGTATCAAAGCCACTAAACTAGCATCATTTACTACATTAGGGCTACAATCATTAATGATCTAATAGGCTATGACAAAATGGCAATTGCAAGAGCAATCGTGGATGTCTCTTAGAAATAGTCGCGCAGGGATTGTCCTCCTAAACTGACTGTGGGGGCTTAGCCTCAGAAACTCGATTGACTAATGATATTAGCGCTAATTATAAAACTGCTACTAAATTTACACTACCTGCGGCTGAATAGAATGGGGTTGCACTTTCTAAACTCTCTCATTGCAATGAAGTCCTGAAACTTGCCACAGGAAATCTTATTATTCATGCTTTCATAACTGAATTATTCAACAATAACTGAAAACATTTCCACAGAGTAAGTCCGCTTTACTTTAGTAGACAACAGTTATTTACAATAATTGACTAATATACAAAACACATTCGTATTTTTTAAATAAAAGATTGCAAAATCCAATGGACTTGTCCTACTCCCTATTTTATGGTTGCACATGACATGACAAAAATATGCTTCACGATCCTGTCTGTGTTTTCCCGATAAATTGGACTTTTAGTTTGTTTCTTTTGAGGTCCTGTTTCCTGTCCTGTTTTGTAGTCATTTGTAGTTCTTTTGTTCATTGGTTCCCTGTTGATTATCTCCCAGGTGTGTCCTGTTTGCCCTCTTTAGTTTGTGTATATATACCCCAGTGTTTCCTTTGTCTAGGGTTGATTGTTCTGTTACATTGCAGCAAGGGAAGACAGAGAGCGAATCTCAAAAGAAACAAACTAAAAGTCTAAACTAAAGGGGAAGAGATACAGGATTGTGATACCATGTGTAAATCGAAATTTAAAATTTTGCTATGCGATATATCTGTATATACAGCCATGAAAAAAATCAATAAATCATTTCATTTCAAAATTATTTCAGTTTTTCTGAATTTACTATTTATAGGTATATGTTTAGGTAAAATAAACGTTTTTGTGTCATTTTGCGAACTACTAACAATAGTTCTCCCAAATGTCAAATAAAAATATTGATTCTATTTGCAATTATTTGCAGAAAATGAAAACTGGAGAAACTGGTCAAAGTAATAGAAAAATGCTCTCCATTTTTCAGACCTCAAATAATGCAAAGAAAACCATTTAACAATAATATTTGTACATGTATGTACAAGTTCGAAATGGATTTTATCAGGATTTTATCACAGTTTTCATGCTGTTACATCAAGAAATGCTGATTAAATGAACATTTGGAATAGTCCGTTATTTTTTCCACGGCTGACTAACTTTAATTTCCTGTAAATATTCAGAATTTTTTTTTATTGTTAAAGTGTTTTCCGATTGAACTGCAAAGAGGGTAGACACAAGGCTTTGTGGTTAAAAACACAAGGTCTCTGTAAACATCATCTCTCTGTTTTTATTGCCCTGTACACTGTTCTGTCCCTGAAAATGTGAGTCCAATTTTATTTTCACCGTTCCCTCCCTCATTCCCCTCTGTCCTGAATCCTCCAGTTTATCTGCTGTGTAGCCTTGAGGAGGAGGCCACCTGGTGTGTGTGTGTGTGTGAAGCCATGAACTGAGGTTTATGGTTATGACTTGGTCTCAATCCTTCTTGTCAGCACCCACAGATATCATTCCTGACATGTTTACAAATTACCTGCCGTGTAGTCGGCTAAGCATAACCCTTTATTTACATTTATTTACTGTTATACCTACAACATAAAGCTAATTAAGATGTTCCTATAGGCTGAGCTGTAACCACCATGAGCACATCCACATGTAGCACCCCTGTGGGGAAGAGACCACTTATGCCGTCATATGAGCCAATTACATTGTTGTTCATTTAAAGTGGTTTTAACACGTCAAAGAACATATATGCACACTCACACAAACTTTTCAAAGTACAATCCCATGAATATGCATTCAATTAGCCCGCAACATAATAAACCATATTTTAACCCGTTGTACATATTGCTTGATGCAGTTGCACAGCAAAATCCCAATAAAGGGCTTCTGTTTGGCTGTCCAGCACCCTTCCTCCTCTCCTCTTGATTTTGTCTCCTCCCCCATCACCAGCCCCATGATGCTGCACTGCCTCGTCAGCACGCCCACCCCGATTATGGTGCCAATACCACTTACACAAAGCGCAGCATCCTCTCTCAAATCCGAGAGTATGGGGTGGCCTGCCTTATTTTTCTATTGTCTTTACATGAAACATATGCAGCTCTCCACTTCACATTGCGTCAGTGTGTGTGTGTGTGCATATATGTATGGCTGTCCATGCACGTTAGAACATCATAGAACGATTTCTTTCGGTTCTCGTTCTTGTTCCCCTTTACGCTTAATTCAAATCTAAATTCTCAATATTCCACTTGTTTAAGTCGGCCCACTATATAAATCCACAGCGTGATAATTTCTTGATGCCTCTGAATCAGCCGTGTCTGGACTCAAATTAAAGATGCATATGCAACGGCCTTTAGAAACGCGTCTGGAGACGCAGCCGCCTGCATTATTCTGCCCACTCGCAGCAGCGAGTCAGACTGGGGCATTCTCAGCCGACAGGCAGTCGAGAAGGAGGGAGGCACAGCATATGGAGGTGTGAAGGACTGTTTATATTGCAAACAAAGACAATCAGAAACTGTTGATCACAATGGTGCACAGGCTCCAACCTGACCAGAAGACAAAAGATTTGTGAGCGCAAAACTTAAGAATCCTTGGTTCGAGGGACACGATGTCTTCTAGTGACGCCTCGGACTTAAGCGAGATTACGAACTGTTATAGAGAACGAAGGTCATAAACACAAACTCGCTCTCTTAATTACATTACGCTGTGTTATTTTGTTCTCCTGCGTTTTGTTAGATTGTCAATAATGTGCAGTAGATGTGCGAATAAAAATGAGACTAATAAAATCCAGAGTCTTGACTGGCTGTCACAGGTCATAAACACTTTATAATGACGGCTGGACTGCGGTGAGCCAAAGGTGCTATCAGAGCTGATGTTAATGGTCCGTAGAGACCAAAAATATCTTTCTTTCTTTCTATTTTTTCCTTCCTTCCTTTCTTTCATTCTTTCTTGCTTGGTTTCTTTCTTGCTTTCTTTCTTTTGATTCATTCATTTTTTTTCTGTTGGTTAATAACAGAGTGGGAAAATCCCATACCATAGAATATAGGAGCGACCCATATCAAGGGACAAAAATAAAGATTTAGGGCTTGGCTTATTAGCAGTGGCAAAGAAAAAGTCTTGAAACCAACACCTTTGCATGATAGACTTTTGCAAAGGCAAGGGTTTCTCACATTTTCTTTAGAAAGTGTAAACACTATTTTTCTTTTTAACAAACACGTGCTTGCTTTGAGACAGTCTTGATTGTTATCAAACAGAATGCGGTGGGGGTTTCGGGCGCAATCTTTTTCACCTTCATGTGTCTAGAGAGAGTGTTTCTGCACACACATACAGCAAACCGTACCCATCCTCCTTCAATTCAATCCATTAAAATGAAAGAGGCTGTTAGCCATTAAGAAAAAGGGAGAGCAGAAGCAGCAATGAGAGCAGGCTTTCTGTCATATGGGTCCAAATAAAAGGCTACTGCCTCTTTCTCACCGCTCCTCCTCCATCTCATCTCCTCCCCCATCACCAGCCCTGGGATGCGGCACTACCCCTTCAGCATCCGGCACATACTCGATTCAGGGACTCCGGACAGCTTGCTTCATTGTTCTGGACTCTACTTTAACAGTAAGCGACTCGTTCTACCACTTGAATAGATGTTACACACGTTTGCGCGTGTTTGAATGTTATAATGTAAGCAATTTAGTGTGGAAAATTGAGAATTTGAAAATATTCGTCAAGCACATGATTGCTGTGATTAAGGCTCCACAGGGAGCTTGTTGAAGTTGCCCTTGGGTCCTCCGTAGGCACGCAATGTTCGGTCCCTGTGCCATGGGCTGCAATGAGATGGGGGGTGGGCGGTTGGGGGGGCCTTGGTGTGGGTGAGGATAAAGGTAAAACGTGCCACTCTTACAGATCCGACTGCACAATCGCTCATGAGACTCAAGGAGATGCATGGAGCCACAGTCTGTGTCTGCTCTCTCATGTGACCTCAAAGTTTTGTAGGCAGCTCTGACTGCATGCAGAGAACTCATCAACACCTACCGGAAAACATACACACTCATTTGTGTGAATTTTAACAGGTTAGGCTGGTAAATGTGTGGGGACCGATTTGTAATCTGACACTTTTTTTATTTTTTGTGCAGCTCAAGTGTACAAGGAAAACTCAGTTTTCATACAGTGACAGTTCAAAATGTCTGTCAAGCTCCAGAAAGGCTAAACAAGACACTTTGAAGTGTCAACGCACAAAAAGAGCGTTGTCAATATTCTTTAGAGAAATTATGTGCATTTTCTTCTGTTTTTCTGTTGATCAAAATAAGTTGCTTAAGTAAAAGACGTAAAAGACCAAGTATTGGGCAATTTATGGTTGTGCGTACTTTAACTGCTGTACAGTGATTTAAAAAAAGAAATTGTACGTGGTGCATAACAGCTTCTGTATAATGTGTATTTTAGTTATAGGAGTGGCATACTTTGAGTTTTGTTATTTTTTTGGGGGGGGGGTTTACACAGATATGGCAACCTTGTGTTTGATGTTAATAGTGGTCAGTGATTTTCCTTTAAAGCGGAGGTATTACACGCAGTTTCTGCCAATCTCATATTAATCTTGAATACCTATAGATTAGAACTGCATACTTTGTATCTTCAAAGAGAATTTAGTTTGATCAAATTTATAAAAGACAGATACAACGGATACAATTTCCGAAAACAGGCGAGATCTTGGAGGCATGCAAAGGGGGCGGAACTACAGCATGACCACACAATACATCTTCGCATTATCCTCGTATAACTTTTGATTCACTATAAGTTTGTGTTGTTTACATAATGCACGTACGCACTGATTGCTAACAAAACACAGACATTTGACTCGGGTTCACTTACAGCGTGCGGTTAATGTCTAGCATTTTTTTGCACTGGGACCGTTACATCCACCTTTAATATAACATTCCTACCCCAAATGCAGTGAACAAACAAACACAGCTGATTGTTGGGCGTGCTCTTTCTCTCGCTCTCACTGGTTGATGCGTGGGCGTGCTTTTCCGGGAGGGTTGCCCTATAAGGGACTAAGATTGTAAAATTGTATTCTGTATTTATTCACACTGTATATCTGCACTTGCTAATTGCACTTCTGGTTAGACCTAAACTACATTTCGTTACACTGTACTTGTATATGTGTAATGACAATAAAGTTGAATCTAATCTAAAAAAGTTGTTGAGTAACAGAATTTCATGTTCGAAAAAAACTTTCCGAAATGTGTACAAACCTTGAGGAAGTGTATCGAGCACAGGAATACTACATCTTACACTCAACTCGTTTTTTCCTCTGCTTTGGTGATTTTAATAGAAAAGATGGGGTGGAGGGGAGGAGCGGGTTGCTTTGTGGCTCTCAGTGTGTCGTCTGCTGGCATGTGGGAGGAAGTTCAGCTCTCACTATCTCAAGGCTACAGAGTCAGACAGAGTGAGATGGAGGGAGTTGGAGTTAGAGTACTAACTACTAACACACTCCACATGCCTGCTCTACCTGAGGAGAGGATGCGGAAAGGACAACCGGGGCAGGAAACACATACTGTAGGAAGAAAAGAGGGTTGTAGGCCACATGATGTGATTTAAGAGGAGGCAATAGGGGAAGAGAAGAGTGAGATAATGAGAGATGATTCAGAAGATGAGTGTAACTACAAAGAGAACGTATTTAGCTCTGATCGGTGTGGTGATTTGCATTAATGTGCGTGTGAGCTTTGTTCTGTTTTTTTTTAATGAGGTTTACACACCAAAATGTTCTTACATTCCTTAAAAAACACAGACACATTGGACACTTACCCTACTTGTCCAGTGGTGCAGAATGAATCTACTCAGCATCAAAAATGCTGGGGGAGAGGTCTTTCAATACATGGTCAACAAAATTACTGTAGGCTACTGTATATGAATTTTTTGGTTCATTTTTGAGAAAATATAAAAAGGATAGATAGTTCACCCAAAAATGGGTTAAATTTTTTTTTATTAACCCTTGTGTCATTCTGAACGTGTGTGACTTTCTTTCTTCTGCATAGCACATAAGAAGATATTTTGAAGAATTTTAGTAACCAAACAACATTGACCCCAATTGACTTCCATTGTATGGACACAAAACACAGAAAAAAGAGTCAGGTTTTGAATGACACGGAGGTGAAAAAAATGATGACTGATTTTTTTATTTTGGGGCAAAATCTCTTTTGTTAACCCAACAACAGCCTATTGACAATGAAAGTGTATGTAATCATGTGATTTAACCACTAAACCAACTAGAAATGTCTGCAGAAGAAGTAGACTTTGAATAGCTTGTTTCATCTCTATGTTTAGTACTTTTCTCACTTGCTTTCCTCTTTCAGTCCCATAATCCCTTGCATTCAGCTCCTGTATTAATTGAAATGAGTTGAAAAGGCCAGATCATCTCTGCCCACCAGTGAATGTATAAAGTAACACATTTATTTGCTCTGAAATGGCCATAGAAGTGATATCAGTCAGCTACTGTCTGTAATTGTGATCGGACAAAAGCACATCGCTCAAAAGTAGGCACGCAATAGCCTCTGTTCTGTATGCATGTGAGAGCAGAAATCGTGCTGGTTGAATATCAAACATGATGAAAATTCTAATGATGCTCATGGATATGGACAACAGCTGCAGCATGTCAGTGACCCATATTAAGATCACCTTTCTGTTAAATCTTACATGAGGAACAAAAATGAGAGCAAATTTAATTTACTGCAGAGGAGAGAGACGGCATGATCAGAGATGGCCGTGCTGTTGTGAAGGATGTATTAGGATGATCAGCATTTAAATCCTAACGTTTGTTTTATTTGTTTGCTTTTTTGTGAGAGGGCATTGGTCACAAAAGAAAAATAATGTATTTAACACATTTTAGACACTTAAAGTTGCATGATGCCAAAGTTGCGTCATAATAAGATGCCATAATTAAAAAATGTTTTCCGCTTTTTTTTTAATTGAAAATGATTGGCAACTTCATTATAAAAGTTATTTATGAAGTGCATGAGGAGCTTAGCATTCACTACAATAGATTCTGGATCCAACTTGTTTTGTGGCAGTTGTACGAGTCTCGTTGGCACGATTGATGGATGGTGTGAGGATTGAAGCCCATTATCTTCATGCCGTCGGATTAACACGCTCCGTGTAATCCGGGGATTATGCAGTAGAGTAAAATATCGCCGTAATACCTTCCAATTCTTTAACCCACTGATGGAATAGGACAGATTCGCTACTGGTTCACAACTCCTCACAGCTGGACCTGTCTTTGGAATACAGTCATATGTCTAACAACAGCTATATAGACTCTTCCTCACACTGTGCCAGAACTTGTGATAATTACAAACCTCACTAGCCGGTCATCTGTACTGAAGGCATAGTTCAGTGTCACATGGAGTTTATCTTGAATGGTCTTGTGCGCATCCGGAGCGCTGATCCTGGAGGGCAGCTTTAGCTTTAACTCCTCCATCTGTCCAGGCTTTGTGGTGCTGTATGTGGGTTATGTTTTGTAGAACCCTGCTAGAAACAGCATGAAGCACTATCACTCTTATTACAAACCTCACACAGCTCGAACATACAGTGAAATGTGAGGGAAAGAATTAGATTGTCTCTGAAACCAAACTCCTGAGGTCTGAGGCGACATTTAAAATCTGTTCCAAATCTAATTTGAAACTGGAGGTGGAGAACTTATTGGATTCGGAGCTTTTTGAAACAAGCTGAATTTTTAGTCAAATTTGTGACATTGACCCTTGAGAAGGCTTTGATTAGATTTTTTTTCTTGATTTTTTTAAATCATGCACTAAAAAATCCAACTGGGAATGAAGTCTTTCACCTTTATTCTGTGTCGAGGTCCAAGTCTGGCACCTGTTTGATTGAGATTGGTTTGTACCAGACTCCCCAGCTCCTCAGACACAGCGTTGGTGGGTGAGATGGGTTTAGTCAAGCTTACAGACAGAAGAGTGATTGGCTCTCACAGAGTCTAACCGCACAAAGCAAGAGCACTGTCCAGGTACTGACAGATCAAGACCATTATTACTGCACAGAAAATGTCAGACTGCTGCCCACATGAGCTAAAGACGCTCGCTAAGATCACTGCGTTTTACTGCTGCCACTGTCTCAGTCTGAAATAAATTGTTTACAGGCCGTCTGATGCAGAAAGGATGGAATCTGATTGGCCAGATGCACTAGACCTTTTTATTTTTTTTAGTCTATTATGTCATGGAAATGTTGTCAATTTGTTAGTTGTTAATTTGTTTGTTTAAAGGTCCAGTGTATGAAATTTAGCGCCATCTAGCAGTGAGGTTACGAATTGCAACCAATGGCTCACTCCACCGCTCATCCCCCTCTTTCGAAGCACTTCGAAGATGTTGTCACGTTTTCATTTCTTTGCCTAGGGGATAAGCATAATACGAAACGCGCTACGTAGATAAAACATGATGATGGGGAGCCGTGGTGTATTTCGGTAGAAATAGCTCATTCCCATGCTGTGTTCACACCAAATGCGAGGAATCACATTCCACACTGTTTATTACTTCTGGGAAAAGTTACTTATTTTTTGTGTGAGTGACGCAAAAGCATCACGCGGCGGGAAGCATCGGTGTCAATGAGGTTACGTAGTAATGTGATGAAATGATCTGTACTTAAGAAGAATCTGTCTGCCTTTAAACGTCACGTAGTCAAAAAGTGTATCAGGCTGCTTATACTCATTTCATTTGATATTACAATAGCACTGCCACAGCGCGCGATACCATTTAGTTTGTTTGCTCATCTGTATGATAACAGCCATGTTACATGTAAACAGGAAGCATTTACTGCTTTGATATATGATGATGGAGACAGCTGTAATATGAAAGTGCTTCAGCCATCTTAAGACCCTAATGGGCCCTCCTGGTCCTTCAGGCTGTGATGAGAGGAAGACCAGAGAGTGTGATGGAGAGACAGGGGCTTACATTTCTGAATACAGTGCTGAGTCACACTCTTAAAATGCACAAACCAAAGGAAACCAGACCCACAGACACTCGCAATCAGCCTTTATCACTAATGTGTGTGTGAACTGAGGATAAAGGCATCTCAGGTTATTTTGCATTGTTCGTTTTGAGATAAAGAGATGTTGACTGAATTTATCACGATCACAGGCTCATTCACAGCATACATGATCCACTCCTTATTGCCATCGTCTTTCTATTCTATAGTCCTGTGGTAGACAAATGAGAGGGGATGGGTTCATGTTTTTACGGAGGCATGTGACTTCCCATCCTAAATGAAGACTCAGTGCCCCTGGACATTCCACTGGCTCATCCCACTGTATAATTTAATTCTTACATTTTGTGAGTTGCAAAACCGTATAGTACTGTTCTAACAGAGAAACAGCTTTGCAGTAGTGTTTGTTTGACCACATTCCAGGAGGTATTGGATTCCAATAAAATGCTGATTTGCATTTCAAATTGTTATTTCAGAGAAATACAGCCACACCTGAATAACACTGAATCGGAATAGAGCAATTTATGCTGGTAAACAAACTCATGATGGTCATTTAATTGTCTTTTTTACATTCATTAAATATTCTCTTTTCATGGTCCAATAGGTGTATTTCACTTAATGCGGTGCTGTGCAGACCTTTTGGCATTTGACATCAAAGTACAGTGCAGGGCTCCAGATTGCGCCTAAAGCGACCAATATTAATTTGGGAAATACATTTTTGAGGAGGTCGTCACTGGCCACAATCTAAATTAACTCGTTTTTAAATTGTTTCCAACAAAAGTACCACACATTTTTTTTAAAGCCAGCAGATGAGCTGCCTTTTTCCCCACGCTCAGTGCAAGCACTCTCAGTTTTTTCCACACTCAGCGTAACCAGTGTGCTTCTAATGCAGTATACTAAATTTACCTCTCAGACATTACATGGGGCCGCATGGAAATAGCGCCCCTGATCTCTGCAGAAAACTGTGAATTTTTTTCGATTATAGTGAACAAAGTTATCATGACTATCATTATTATCACGATTTTTTTAATTGCTTCTGGGAATGTTAAAAAAGTACTGATGTTAACCAAATTTAGTATTGAGCTTATCTGTAAATGTAGTTTTGTTTGATTTACATTGAATAAATAACATTAATATAAGTCATGGCTTGTTGGGGCATGAGGTAAATGTTTCCTAGTTCAGATTAAACAGAACCTTAAGTGAGTAAATCAGATTTTTTGAATTAATACAACACAATTCAGCAAATCATCTGTCTGGACCCAGGAGAAAGCGGGATGACATCTGCGCTCATAACAGCGATAGCACAAGAAACAAGCCGAACGGACATTCAAACTTGTCATATCACATCATTAATTAACTCTCGGAGCCCTTTTTGAGCCTACAGATGAAAACGCATGTTGGAACTAAAATGGCAGTAACTCATGAATTCTTAGGAATACAGACTTACGGTTGGTCTCGTTTGAAAAAAGAAAAGTAGCTGATTATTTCAACAACAAAAAAATCACACACACACAAGCAATTTTTTAAGATATGTTAGGTTTCTTTTGAAAAAATACATTAAAAAAGTTTATGTTTTACTTAGATTCAAAGATACATTGGGAAAATACGGGTCGCAAAAAGATAACAAAAATCTAAGCACACTCTCTATAAAAAATAATCAATTACCATCCCTACATAAATTATTAAAAAAAAATACCAAAGAAATCTGTATTCTAGAGTCTCCAATGATATATAGTTTGTCATGATTCGGTTAGAAATTACATGGACAATATCGACGCACAGTTAGGGTGACAGTTAACAGGCTGCAGGGAAAATGATAAGAAATAATGGGTTTATAAAGAAAAATAAAGTAGACGTCAGTATATTTACATTTCCACTGTGCACATTTGGGGATTTAAGCACTGTCATCACAAACTCACAGGAGCAGACGTAAATAAATAGGTAAGTCTCGCATGATTTTATTCAGAATGTCAATACTCCTGACTCCTGATTTACTCTCCTGGCATAAATGAACAAATCCCACGTTTCATTTTGCATCTTCGTTATACTCTTGATAACTTTGTTTGATGCTGGACAGGGGTTTTCAAGCCGTATGGTTTAACGGTAATAAAAATATGATGCGGTAATACTGACAGTTGGACGTTATTATCACGGTAAACCATTAAACCAGTAATCATTACATCCCTGCTGACAAGTATACACACACAACGTGAGCAAATTATTATATGCTGTTTGCTGCAACCAATTTTAATGAGCCGGATGATGAACAATGTGATATTTAATACGTTTAAAACGAAACTAACCGCAGAGGCAGGAAACGCCCTTTTATCTGTCAGATTACTTAAGACAGCACTAGATCATTTCAAATCCATTCACAGCAAGAACGAACGACATGCGATTGCTCTTATGTGTTTTTTTTAAAGTTATATTACTAATTTGGTCAGGTATGAGTTTAAACGGTCTCTATCAATAGGTAACTACTCCTTCTCTGCCTCTTTTTAAACAGCCCCCCGTTCACTTGCATTGGTTACAATGGAAATGAATAGGGGGCTGTGCTGTTCTTTTACCAACATTTTTCCAAATATCTTTTTTGTGTTCTGTAGTAGAAAAAGTCTGCAGGTTTGGCGCAGGGCCTGTAAATGATGACAGATTTTTTTTGGAGATGAACTACTCCTTTAAATGCATAGACAGGTGGCATTTTAACACATTTACATTAGTGTACAAATGTAGTTAATGCCACTTTGTATAATGTTAATGCATTTAAAACTATTCCACAGAATTCTGAAAATGCTCCACAAATTTAGCACAGCTATAACAGAAATACACACTTCATTTTAGCAAAACATAAAAGAGGGAAGACGTACACAAACCAGGATAACTAAAGTAGGTGATGCCATTTTTTTCTTCATCTTATGTGGCTCTTAAAAAACAATTTGGTGCCTGTTTTTTCCCTATTGGAGCCAATGACTCATTAATAGATTTTTTTGTCTGGAGCCCTGCAGTGGCTGCAGTCTTCAAAGCTTCACATGAAGTCACACACACCTGTTAAAAGGAGCAGATCAACCAAAAATTTAAATGTCATCATTTGTTTAGCCTGATGTCATTTCAATCCTGACTTTCTTTCCTTTGCAGAAAACAAAAGAAGATATTTTGAAGAATGTGGGCAACCAAGCCACAACTCTATTGACTTCCATCGTATGGACACAAAACCACTGAGACATTTCTCAAAATATCTTCTAATGTGGTACACATTAAATAGTCATAAACAGGTTTTTAAGCACATGAGAGTGAATAAATGATGACAGAATTAGTTTTTGGATGGAGTATCGTTTTAACTTGTGAAAACGAGTGAATAAAGTTTTTTCCTGTACCTAAGAGTCAGACGGGAACAGAGGCGAGAAATTGAGCTGTTTATTGTGTGAATAATATTAATACACATTTTGTTTGTAATGCTTTTAGATTTGTTTATGTAATGAACTTTCTATTCTTTTAAACTGACACAATTGGTTTTATTTGTTTGTACTTTATTTATGATGTGATTTTTTCTTCTTCAAAAATGTGAGTTTGTCACATTTCATCAGCATGTATTTTTTGAGCAGTAGCATTCAGTGCTTCTGACACCTGCAAATTTGCTACTTGCTGACAGGGAAGGTGTTTCCAACCTTCTCTCTCTTCTCTGAGTCATTGCTTTCGTGCGATCCTCTCTCTTTCCCGATGTCAGCACTGCCCGTTACTGCTGGTCTTTGTCAACACATATCCCTATTTTCTCTCTCTTCTCGCCACACCCAACATTCAATCTGTCCCCTCAAGACCCTCCGCAGAAGGAAGATGGTCCCTTTAACACTGCAAATTTTCCGTGCACCCTTCCCCCACCCCTCCGTCAAGCACCCACCCACCCAATCCATCCCTCGTTTCGCCGTGCAGGAGTGGTGCATTGCTAAACACCATCACCTCTTATACCTCCTGTCAATGTGCCTCTCTCTCTCTACCTCTATCGTTGTCTCCCTTTGTTCTAGTCCTATACGAGGACCGATGGCTGCATTGAGAGCCGAGTCGAGGGTGCGGGATGGCTCACCGGTCTCTGACAACCAATGTCAGCGTTCTTGCCCGCAGAGAGTGCTTAACTGGAGTTAGTGAACGCGTGTCTTTGTGCATGCGTGTGCGTTTGGAGGTTAAGAGTGTCATTGTGTTGATAGGTTTGGGGCCTTCCACCAAAAGCGTTTCAGAGCAGATTGGCCCCACGATGAGTATTGGAAATCGTTGCGTGTTTGGAGTAGCACTACAGACCTGCAAATGAGTGCATGCTTGTGTGTGTGTGACGGACAGAGAGAGAGAGACAGAGAGCGAGAGCGAGAGGCACTTTATTCTCAAACTGAACTTCTCTCTGTGGGATGCAATATTCATTTAATTGCAACAGTGGTGAATGGGAGGCAAGGATGTCTGACTTTATGTGTCCGTGTTTGTGCGTGTGTGTGTGTGTGTTCGCGCATGTGTGGGAGGCTGATATTACTCATTTACATCTTTATGAAGCAAAGAACAGACTGAGATCCACATGTAACTTTGGACAGCTGACAACAGAACAGACAAACAGTGGGTTGATTCTGGCATGAGACACTGTCTGTTGTTGAATGCTTTTGTGTGTGTGCGCGTGTGTGTCCTTGTGCACTTCGCGGTTACTACTAGTCGACTGTGCTAAACTAAACAAGGGAGGGATGGTTCTGCTCTCCGTGTAATTTTGTCATCACTTCATCATGAGGATCGACACCACCATTTCTCCATCCCCCCTCTCTCCTCCTTCTCCCCTTGCTGTCGTCCATACTCTGCTAAATGCTCTATTTGTTTCTGCCTTGGGCACAATCATAACTATTCAGAGCAGAGAAATGGCTCTCGCAGAAAGCATACAGTACACTGACACATCGCTGTGCACTCAACTCCTACAACTAGATTTTTCACTTTCTCCATCCACACCTCCATATCTCCCTCTTCTCCTGCCTCTCACTGTACCGAAAGGACATACCGTAAGATGTAAAGGGAGGAAGTCACTGCCTCGGGCATCCTCTGTGGTTATTTCTCCTTTATTATAACGTTCTTTCTTTTTATATGTCTCTTTCTCTCCCTTCCCCCATTATAAGTTACTCGCTTTTTTCTAGGGAATTGGGAGAAAGGTCGGTGAAAAGCCAGATTCAGCATCTCTAAACATTTCAATTTGGCAGTAGTTTTATGAAGTAAATGCATGTAGTCACTATAGGGCTCATTAGATTTAAACCATTTTTACTAAACTTAAAATAACACGGAAAGATATTTTTCAAAGAGCCTCCATCCTGAGAGATGAGAGCAAGGGGAGGGAACGAGGGTGAGAAATGACTTTTCTTTACTAAATGGGAAAAGGGGGTTCGCAGCCTATCTCTAATTATCTCTGCTTATTTGGAGCCCAAACTGGGAAATTTTAGCTAGGCCTATTAAATATACCCGATTACTGTCTCTAATCAGCTGTGCCATTAGGATTTACACAGAGAGTCTGGGTTCGTGTGTGTGTGTGGGACAGAGTTAAACTCAAATTCAAGTGCTTTATTCATGCATTGCAGACATTAATGCTCTTATAGAAACGGTTCTACCCCCCAAAAATGTTGTCTTTTTGCCTTGTTTTTATTATAGCATCAATATGATGATCATGTGTACCTTCCTTGGTTTTCATTTAATGCAAATAGTGTTTTGCTATTAAAGGGACTTTTTAGAATGAAATGAATGGGGACTTGGATGCCATGCTCCAAAATTAAGCTTGACATTTTGTGTAAACCCTCGTTGTTAAATTTGTGTTTTATAGAAAGTCATGGGTGAGTCACTGGACAGCAACACCAGTCTTAAGTAGCACGGGAACATTTTTAGTTATTGCCAAAAATACATTGTTGGGGTAAAAATTACAGAAATTTATTTTTTTCCAAAATCCATAAGGATATTAAGTAAAGATCATGTTCCATGAAGAAATTTTATACATTTACGAAAGGAAATTTATAAAAACTTTCTTTTTTGTGAGTGGGTGGCCTGCTACAATGCCTCAGATTAACAACTTCAATATTTAGCTTTTTTTCCCCTCCCTTTGTAAACAGCTGATAGTGTCCTATCCTAACAGACCATATATCAATAGAAAGCTTATTTCTTCAGCTTTCAGTTGATGTAAAAATCTTAACTGATTTTTTACTTTAAAAAGGAAGACTGGTTTTGTCGTTCAGGGTCACAAATGTCCCCGTCGAAGAGAAGAAAAAAAGCTTATTAATAAAACTATGCAGAAAGTATAATGCAGGAAGTTTTCTGTGATAGTTGGTTTAAGGTTAGGAGATAGAATTTACAGTTTGTACAGAATAGAAATCATTACGTATATGGAAAGTGCCTGTAAAACATGTGTATGTTAATGAGCACATGGCGCTGCTCTTCCCTGGTATCTTGATTGAAGATTATCTGCTGTGCAGGGACACCAAGACAGTAAAGGACAAACTCAGTAAGAGTAGCATCTCTCTCTCTCTCTCTCTCTCACACATCTTCTGTCATTCCTGCACAGACTTGTGCTTCACCTCCATCTGTCACTGTGTCTCTCCATTTAGCATTTACATTCTCCGTCTTAACACTTTCTCACTCTTCCTCTCTTACTTCACTGACCCATCACTGTCTCTTTCTGTCTTTCTGGCCGGGGACACCTGTGACTGGTACAACAGTGGGTTGGGGGGCTGGGTTGCAATGGAAATGCCAGTCCCCCTCGTGAGGGGCATGGGGAGCAGCTTGTGTCGCGTCTTAGTCGGATAATCCATTGTAATCCTGTAAAGGGAAGTCCGACACACACACACACACCGCAGGCCCACTGGGGAAGTAGAAGTGAAAGAATTAGCATCTGTTAGTGCTAGTGCTCAGGTCAGCTCCACTGAGGTCTGGGAATAAACCCTTGAGCTGACAGAAGCTACCAGGCCACACTAACACAAACCCATCTCCTACATACAACCTAGAGCTAGAGTCACATAATGCTTATTGATTTGCTCGTGCCATGTGACCAGACTGACTGCTGCCATCATGTAGTGTTAGAATGACAGTGTCTATAAGATGAATACCAACACAATGTCTTAATAAAGCTAAGTAATGGTTTCCACGTAGAGATGTGACAAATGTTATGCATACAATAGCTAATTGTACATTTTGTATGTTCATAAATTAATTAATTTATGTAATTATATGAGTTAACTGAAGACAAACAGTTTAGTTTTTAGCATGTCGTAGACTGTTGATGAAGAATAGCTTTAAAGTTAGGTGGAAAATACTGCTAATTTAGCCCGTTTATGAGGAAAGAAATTATTCTCTGTACGCATGTTTCCAAGGCATCCACTGATTTAATAAGTAAATAAAATGCATAGTAAATGGATTAAAGCTAAAAACAAATGCAACATTAGGACTTGCACATTGCTGTAGGAGCGCTTCAGAACAGCCTTAACAATGTGTGCACTTCACTCTACAGAAAGACTTTTGTTCTGACTCAGTACATTCTTAATTCCACTTACTTTATGCAATACTTTACATATAGTACCTACAGTATATTATACCGGTATGCATATATGCATGTTCATATTCTTTGGCGATACAGACATTCTTACAATATGCATGAATACTTAAACATGCATTAGTGTATGCGGGTGTTAAACATTTTGTTCTGTTCTCTGGTCTGAAAAATCTGTGTGTGGTGTGTGTTTGTCCTTGTGTGTGTGTTCATGAATCGGTGTATTCATTTTGTGCTGAATGGAATCCCAGTAATGCTGTGTGTACTGTGCAGTCTCATGGTCTCCTAAATTGGCTGTTTAGTAAGAGGTTTGTGGAGATATAAATATTGTATATGTATTTTTACCTAGTGTAATTCTGTCCTTATGAATTTCCATGTTTAGGTGTGTACATCTTACTCTGTGTATGTTAACGCGTGTAAGCGTGTTCATGGGTTGTTTTGGCATACGTTTATATGCGTGCATGTGTGTGAACACATGGTTATGTAGTATTTTTTATCTCGCCAATTCATGCTTTATATGATCTTATTCTATAGAATCGAGCCGATTAAATGGCGAACTGGATTTTCTTTTAGTGCACACAGCAGATGCGGGCTATGCTGTATACAAGTCAAATGTAATTTATTATCCCATTTGTGCATTAATAAAACAATTCCCTTAATTAATGCTGCGCTTTATCATATTGTTTATTTAAATCAATGTTCTCCAACCAGACTACAATGAAAACATTGATTTATACTGGCTCCTGTAAAATAAAAAATCAGCGTTGTAGATTGAATCATATTGATTAAAATGTTCATGGTTAATCCTGGAGAGAATTTGTGTTTGGCAGAGTAAAGTTTGATTCATAGTTCATTTTTAATTGACATGTTGATTTTACAAACAGTGTGGACAAGTGAGTAATTTTTAAGAATAAGGCATAAGGCCATCATTCTGTGCTTCTATTGGCTGACTGATTTATTAAAGGCGGAATAGATATTTTGGTAAAATGCTAACTTTAGCTTGCTAGCACGGAAATCATGATCCTACCCGACATCCCATTGCAACGCCTTCTCCAAAACACATGAACGCGCACAAACCAGAAGCTCTTGGATCAATTCCAATTAAAGCGTATCTATTTCACCAGTGAGAACACGTTATAGTACGGAGTAAATAACGTTACTACAATAGCGAAAACCGCTAACGTAAACAACAGCTTTAAAACGGGATTCAATGCAGCACAAGTCACGTTAGATGCTTGTAAACAATGTAATACATACAGGTCCACAAACTACATAAGCAACATAATCAAAACTGATTCATTACATGTAACTTGTTGAATGATCATTTTTAAATTCATGCTGACTTGAAGCTTCTACCAATTGTACATTTTTTACCAACACATTCTTGAAAAGAAATTTAACCTGGCAAAGCAAGGTTTCTCAGAATCCAGCATGCTCTATGCATAAGTAGTTGCCAAAGTAGGCAACTCACTGGAGCTTTAGTGCACTTGTTTAAATCAACCCGAGAGTGCATGTTTAATGCGTCTGTGTGGTTTTGTGTACATGTGTGTTAAGGATGTATTTTATGATGTGTTTGTTGGCAGCTGGCGGCTGATGCAGCACTTTGCTCTTCCTGCCTGCCCTCTGTCCCCCCGCCCCTTGAGAATCATGGGTAAGGCATTGATTGACTTTCTATGGACCATCCTCGCAACCCCACAACAACTCAGCAACCGGATTCAAGCGGCACGACCGCGTGTGCGCGCTCATGCACCCTTGTGCCTCTTAGACCCTTGCCCTCTTAAACACACACACTCCAGTGTTGTTCTGTCCCCAGTGCGCTAAATGCCCCAATGAATCACTGTGACATTCAGAGCAGCTGGACCGCACCGTCAGCTCCCTCTCTCTCTTTCCCCTCCAGTATCGGAACGCCGTCTCCTTTTTTAAGAAGCGCAGGGAGGAGAGGAGGGATAGATGAAGACAGGGTGGGTGTCTATTGTGCAGAAGTAAGGGAATATGGTTGAGATGGAAGGATGGGGGAGGCAGAGGGGGGAAGGGGAGAATTTGCCTTATTTGATATGAGATAATAGTATGAAGGATGGGTCATGATGGTTGACTTGTTAACCACGACCAACTGGTTGGTTTGTAAGATTGATTCCTTTTTTTAATTAAATTTCATGTGCTTTAAAAAAGCACCTTTTGGAGGGATAGTTCATGTCATTCAAAAGCTATACTTTACATTTACGCATTTAGCAGACGCTTTTATCAAAACGACTTACATAGCATAATACAATAAAAAAATGTCTAATAATGTGCAATCCCTGGGATGGAACCCATGACCTTGGCATTGTTAGCGCCTTGCTCTAACCACTCTGGTACCGGAAAGCTGTATATGTGTCCATACAATGGAAGTCAATGTGCCCCGATGTTGTTGGCGCACCAAGGTTTTTCAAAAAAATCTTCTTTGTGTTCTACGGAAGAAAGAAAGTCATACAGGTTTGAAATGACATAAGGGTGAGTAAACGATGAAAGATTTTCTTGTAGGTGATGTCTCTTTAAGACCTCTCCATTGTGTTCCACTCTGTAGTGTTTCTAGCATACAAAAAAGCATTCAACATGAAACATGTCTGATCAGGGGCTATATAGGGCTTATACACGGCTTTCTTAATAGCGATTAGTTGACTGATTGTTCAACTGAATTATGGATTTTAAAAACACGACACATATCTCCTGCATGATGAAGTGAAGGTCGAGTAGAAGGAAGCTGAATGTAAAGCATGTGTAGGTGTGTGTGCGGTGAATGTGATTCTGCAGCAGAGGGGGTTGACTGACAGGCTCGGGCTTATCGGAGGAAGCCACTAATTGGAGGTCATCCGCATGAATTAAAAAAGCAGTCAATTACTGCAGGAGAGAGCAGACCTTCTTCCCCCCTCCTGCCTGCTGCCACCCCATTTGGATGCCATATACGTGTGTGTGTGTGGGGGGCTTCAAAATGTACACCACCTGTCCCGTCTGCCAATCACAATGGAGACTGCACAGTGGACTTGATGAAATGTTTGTGTTATGGCGACTCCTCACAGGGCCTGCTGGGTAGACCGGATCATTACGCCTGATTGGTCATTACTGAGACTGTGAGACAGGAAGCACAGCGGTGATATCGACTGTTGTGCTTGCACCCCTCTGTGTGTCTGTGTCACACACACACACCTGCTAGAGCGGTTGCAGGAAAAAAATAGTGACAGTCTTTTAGCTCACTGTGTTTTTGCTCAGAGATGCAGATGTTTGGTTTTATAGCGCAGAATATTGTACATTTCACAGTAGATTACTTTAAAATGCAATGGGATTCATGACATAAGCTGAATTTTTGTCAAAATGATTAGGAAGAATACTCATAATAATATTAATAAAGGATCAAATTCAATAGTTTTTGGAGCGTTCATTTTACTGGTGAGTTAAACTTCGTTATGCTCCTGTTCAGGAATGAAGCCCCAAAAAATTAAAGGGATAGTTCATCCCAAAATAAAAATTCCGACATCATTATTCACCATTGTATCATTCAAAACCTGTATTTGACTCTTTCTTCTGTGGAAGTCAAAAGAAGATATTTAGAGAAATTTCTGGGTTTGTGTCCATACAATGGAAGTCAATGGGCCCCGATATTGTTGGTGCACCACGGTTTTGCTAAATATCTTCTTTATCTTGGAGAAGAAAGAAAGTCACACAGGTTTGAATAACATGAGGGTGAGTAAATAATGAAAGAACAGTATTAGTATAGTTTTGTCGAACTATCCCTTTAAGTGAGCTTATGATGACGTGCAAAATGCGTCATGGTCTAAAAGTAACTGAAATGACAGGATTTTAATATAGAACAATTTGTTTGTAGAGAACTGAGGGTTCATTTCTCCAACTTTCATAGATTTTACCCAAAATAACCACAAAACATGTTCAACATCTTTTGTAGATCGGGATGTACAGTGTACAGATCGTCCGTACGGCTTTTACTCTGGATGATTAACAGGGAAAGGGGAACTGGACCAGAGCCAGTTGAGTGGCATGAGCCACGGCTAATCATATTTCACGCTTGTCACACGCTAAAGAGATTTTATTGTCCATCATTATTCTCTCAGATAAGTAAGGAGAGCTTCAGGAGGATTCACTTGCTTTAAAAGCATGAGTGAGGTTGCACTTAAACATGGGCATCTCTCCATCTAGGACCTTTACAAACTTGTTGTCTATACAATCCAGATAGCACAAGTTCGTCAGTTAGATGTCTCCTGAAGATCTGGAAAACATCTGCTATGTAAAAACATCTGATAAACGAAATGTATTCTAATAACGTAGATGACATTGTATTTACAAATGATCAAACCAAATTGCCTGTTCGTGACATTTAATGTTGTCTCTTACCTTAAAACCTAGTGTAAAGAGCTTTTCCTCACGCAAGAGGTCGCTTCGCGTCGGGTCCTGATCACACTGAGGGCTTATTTCTGCCATAACAACTGGCTGCCTGTACATTATCCCTTACATCATCCCCTCTGTTTCTTTAAATACGACCAAACTACAGGACCCATTCAACAAATTGTTTATTTAATAAAATGACCATATAGCAAAATATATAGTTTGTATTTGTATAGTTTAAATACTATAAAACAGCTTTGATCTTTATTTCATTAATAAAGCAACCCATAATTGTTCAACAAAAATGCAATTTGCGATGAAATAAAACGAAATAACATATTTATAGCTGATAAATTTTCTAAACTTGCACACCATTGGCAGGCGTGACAAAAACCTCGCAGTGATATAAAGTCAAAATATAACCAATAGAAACAGCAGCTCCATCCGACATCTGCACTTCAAAAGCTTGACTGCTTGCTTTTACTGAGACGAGGAAGGCAAATAGAGTATTCAACACAGAGGGAGACAGACACATCCACTGCAGCAGAAAGTGAGGTGCAGGAACACACACACTCAAACATTTTATGTGCATTACATTGGAACCTTTCACATCTGTCATTCAAACATCTTTCCTGAAAGAGCACAGAAAAAGGGAAGGAGGGATAAAGAGGGAAAGCGCGTGTGACCGCCATAGAGCTTTTGAGCAGTGCTGGCAGGCATTAGTCCGGCCTTCCTCTCCCTGCATGAATACTCTTTATACTCCAATAAATATGCGTCTGTCTCTGCCACGCTCGTCCCCAAACTCAACGTCTCTTTTTCTCTCTCTCTCCTCCTGTATCACCTAGCTTCAATTTATTTTGCTCCCTTATATCTCTCGTTCCTCTCATGTAGTGTGGAGGACAGATCATTTCACCACCCCCATCCTTCTGTCCCCTCCATCCACTCCAGGCTGATGTTCATTCTGCCCCTGACCCTGCTTCCCGCTGCCCCCTTCTACTAACTCACTCTCTTCTTCCCCTCCCTCTTTCCTTCCAATCCCTATCGCGTTTTCTCCAGCCAGCCTGTGTTTTCTCCTTCACATCCAATCCATCCTACCCTCTCTCTCTTTTGCCCTCGAATTTGATGCCACTGTACGCTGACCCCAATTCTGACCTCACTGTTCTTTCTCCATGCATCTACGTAAAGGGTTTAAGTCTGTACAAACAGATTTTTTATGTTTTGTTTTTGTGTTTCATTTTCTAAGTTGTCTCCCTCTGTTATTCCGATATGAAGTTTTAGTTTGCAGAGAGTTTTCGTGTATCTGTGATATTAATAACCATGGTTATTGATATCATGTTAATACCACACATATGATATTGCAAATCATCTGGTTTAACAATTTGCTCTTAAAGTGATTGTTCACCCAAAAAATAAAAAGTCATCATCATTTACTCACCCTCTTGTCTTTTCAAAGCTGTATTACTTTCGTTCTCCTGCAGAGCATAAAAGAAGATATTTTGAAAAATGTTGTTAACTGGACCCCGTTCACTTGCATTGGTTTTTGTGTCCACACAATACAAGTGAATAGGGTCCAGTTCCGTTCAGTTTTCTTCAAAATTTCTTTTTTGTGTTCTGGGGAAGAAAGAAAGTCATCAAGGTGTCTTTCTGTCTTCCTACACTCATATTTTTGTGTGATTCATTCAAACCTGATCTCACGGGAGATCGTGACTACTCGTAACTATATTACAAGGTGGCAAAAACGTACCATTTTTAGAAGAAAAAAAACTGAGTCATTTTCCTTAACCCCACTCCTAGACCTAACGTCACTGGCCCGAAAGCAAATCACACTAAAACGTACTATTAAGATAATTAAAGAATTATTCATTAAGAACTATACCATAGTCTTTCTGAATACTCGATTCTGATTGGCTGGTAGGTGTGCATTAAAATCGTTGAATACACAGGTAGATCCAGTCAGTTTGATCAATCTTTGAAAATCACTGTCATTTTCACCTGTCAGATAAAAATTGACCCTGTCCTCATCAATAACAGCTTTAACTTGGCAAATTGCGGGTGATTCTTGGCCTCCGCATTGTGCCTTAAAATCCCTTAATGTACAGCTAGCCATAGATTATCCCCAATTTAGTCACCTCGTAAAATAATTACAAATTCATCGGCCTAAAAGAGAGAAAACTAAATTAAAGATGAATTCTACCAAAAGCATCATTTATTTATTTATTTAATTCTAGTATAATCCCAATAACACTGTTATTGTAAATTCTTTTGGCTACAATATTCTTGTTGTAAAAATCTGGAATTTCGACAGGCCTAGTACACATAATTCAATGACAACAAATGTGATGCCTAGTATTTCTGAAATTAAGTTAGAAATACATGTTTTAGTTTAGTCTCATTCAGCTATCCATTTTATTTAGACTGGCCAATGTACAAGTCTACTAGTGACTTTGGTATCGTTTCTAAACCTATATATGTGTAAAAAATGACAGGGGCATATTTTGTATTTATAGTAGGTAAATGAGTATATTTAGTGTTTATGTGTGTTTGGTGCTGTGTCTGGCCCTACTCTGATATATCTTTTATTTAATTTACATCTCTTAAAACCGAGCAGCTTTAAACATCACACACATCATGAACTGCCATGCAGTAGAATGGACTTTGGTGTAGTTGATGTAGATCCAGACTTGCTGTCATTCGTGCATTGTGTGAATGTTTCCTGTATAGTGCATTAGCGTACTAACATTGTTAGCATGACAGTAAGAACTCTTGGCAGTAGACAACAAACAAAAAATATCTTGTGTTTTGACCAGGGGCATCTTCCAAACAAAATACGTTGGGTTTCCACTTGCATACAGTCTCCGTAATTAAACAAGAGTGCCCCCTGCAGACAGTTTGTTGAATTTGAGCATTCCTACAGTTCTTTGGGATGAACTTACTGTACTGTACTGTATTTGGCTTATAATATATCCTTCAGTTTTCATTGTTAATAATTTTGTATAATGCAACTGTCTATACTGTGTATACTGTGTAGCGTTATGGCCACTGTTAATAAGTTCATGTTTTGGCTTTATTAACAGATGATTCAACTTCTGAAAGTGGAAATGGATTGCACACACTGACTCCTCCCTCTGTGGGCGTGGCCGGCACGAGTGACAGCGCAGGCACCGGACCTGCATCAGGCTCTTACGCCGAGGTAAACGGGATCGCGAACAGCACTGCGGCACCACTCGACTTTAGCACGACTTCCTCATCTTCATCCTCAGAGGACCAGCAACCAGTGAACCTCAGCGAGACACTGGAACAGGCGCTGCCCACCGCGGCTGCCATGCTGGCGACCTTTAACCCCGAGCACACAGAAGACCTGCGCAGAAAATACCCCAAATCTTCAGAGCTGCGCCTTGACCGAGAAATCAGGGACTATAACAATAAGGTATTCAAACAACAATAAAAAAATCATTTTTTTTAATATTGTGTTTATTTTAGCTAAAAAACACTCATATACTGATGTTATATTTAATCGTATACTTGCATACACATCAAAACTACAGTGTACTTTACCACTATACTTGACCCTCACCTTTATAGGAATGTATGTATATTGAACTAAAATAATGGACGCAATGAAAGACACCATATCATCCCAGTTATCACGTCAGTCCTCTTCATATAGAAAGAAGAGAGGTTTGAATGATCCTCCGAGCAAGGCTTTCATCTGAATAGAAACTTTCATCTCTGTTTTCCATGGCCGGCCTTAATTTCTTGTTTTTATGTCTTTATAAAAAGATGTTTTTCAAACAAGCTTGCTCCAAATTCTCTGTCTAAAATGCAGCCTGGGACTTTTTGTACCGAGTACATCTGAATAACGCAGTTAGACCTTGAAGACATGGTTTTCATTAGCGAAGCACCGTCGTGGGCATGAATGGCCTCATTGGGCGACATCATCATCATCTTTTTGATATGTCATTCAGCCCGTTGTTTCCTTAAGAAAGACTTTTCTGATCATCTATATGCTCCCGCTGACTGAAGGTTTACTTGGTTCTTTTGTGCAGTCTCCTCAATACAGTTCAGGGAGTTATGATTCAATAAAGATGGAAATATGCGCTGAAGATCTAACCGTTGGCCGGTCTCAGACGGCCGATGATGACGATGATGACCATGATGACCACGATGATAGTGATAAGATAAATGATGTGGAAGGAGTCGACCCCGAGAGGCTTAAGGCATTTAATGTGAGTAACACAAACAGATTTACAGTATATGCATAATTTCATCATTTCAATTTATTGTTTTCAAGTAAGTTTTAACATTTCAAACCGGTATTAAAACTGAAAGAAAAGAACATACAACTATGTGTTTTAATGCTATTGAATTGATCCCATTTTATAATAAAGTTGTAAATACAACAATTGACTCTAGTTTATTTTGAAGTGAGGTATACTTTAGTTTATTTTGATTTAGTTTATTTACTATATTGTTTTATGTATAATAAAACATCATAAAGAATCATTTGGTGAACTGACCCTTTTTTTCTGTTTAGATGTTTGTACGTCTGTTTGTGGATGAGAATCTGGACCGGATGGTGCCGATCTCCAAACAGCCTAAAGAAAAGATCCAAGCCATTATTGAATCGTGCAGCCGCCAGTTCCCGGAGTTCCAGGAGCGCGCTCGCAAACGCATCCGCACCTACCTCAAATCTTGTCGTCGTATGAAGAAAAACGGCATGGAGGTACACTCTCTCTCCTTTACTTGATCAGATATCATCTACCGCCCCCTGCTGGCTAGTACTGTACATTTCAGTCAAAATAATAACAAATAAAACTTTTTAAAGATTGGTCTGATTTAAAACATTTTGTTTTTTTGGGCTTATATTTTGCTTAACAAACTAGTTTTATATGCAAAGTTGTCCAAACAGACTTTTATGAGATGGGAATTTCTTTTTAGTTGCAGTTATTTGTGAAGTATTAAACTATCCATCTGGTTTATGTCCAGTATATGAAAACATGAAAATAATTTGAAATACCACAGGTCCATTTTTGCTGCAACGTTGAATTGATTCGATTGATCTGTGTGTGTGTGTCCTGCAGACTCGACCCACGCCCCCCCACCTGACCTCAGCCATGGCTGAGAACATTCTAGCAGCTGCCTGCGAGAGCGAATCACGCAAAGCTGCCAAAAGACTGCGCTTGGACGTCTACCAGGCACATGTATGCAACTTTTTACGTAACGTGTGACAGGTGCGGGCGTGCTGGAACGCCTGTTTGATTTCAACGCATTAAGTGTTTGTCTGACATGCCCTCTGTCCTCTCAGGAGGAAGCGCTCGATAAGCCCGTCTCCCGCGAGCCCATCTCTCTAGCCCACTCTGCGTACTCGCTGGCAGCCTCAGCCTACTCCCAGGACCAGCTATACATTAATGGAGGCCTCAACTACAGTTACCGTGGTTACGGGGGACTGTGCGGCAGCATTCAACACCCTGTATCCCTGACAACAGCTACTGCCCAGACCAATGGTGAGAGAGGAACTGGGTGTAATTTGTTGTCACACAGTACAAAAAAAATAATCAGTCTATTGTATCGTTTTTATGAAATATATTATAAACTTTATTCTGTCAAACAAGTCTTTTCCTACACAGTCTTTTTCACAGTTCATATAATTCTCTCTCTCTCACACTATACTCAGGTCCTACTGATCTCAGTATGAAGTCTCTGGCCTCCAATTCATCCTCGTCAAGCTCCAGTAGTCTCGGGAGGAACGGCGGAGGGGGCGGGACTTCAGCTCAGCTCAGCCATACAGAGGTGGCTGCGGTGCGACAACTGATCGCGGGATACCGTGAATCTGCTGCGTTCCTCCTCCGATCGGCAGACGAGCTGGAGAACCTCATACTACAACAGAACTGAGCTTCTCACTCTCTTTCCTCAACGCCCTCTCTCTCTCTTTTTAAACTCATCTCTCTGGACCACAGGCTGCGCCCAGCACATGGAGCTTTCATAACCATCATCATTGTCAGATGTTTCTGATCACCTCTGGCTCGAATGAGAGAGAGAACAACACAGCTCCATCAAGCTTTCACTTTCATTTCAGCTTGTTGGAGCTTTTCGTCGGGCGAGAGGAGATGAACGGGAGATGAGGCAGAGGTACGGATGAGTTACCGTGGGGATGGGAGAGGAGCTCCGAAGGACACTGCAGTGCTGCTTTAGCGAGGAGAAGCTTGTGATTGGACGGTTCCGTGTGTCTGAATGCACTTCATATTGATTCATGGCTTCTCCCTACATTTATCCTCCGCTCACTGAAGCTCCGCCTCCCTGCCCGTGTAAGAGCCATTGATTTCAGATGCTCTTTTCCTTTAGATGTTTCAAAGGAGGTCCTACGGCACACCAATACTCCAGATGGCACTAACACAATGAAGACGCTTTTCGAGGTGTAATGGAAAGAAGGTTAAAAAAAAGAGAATGAAGAAAACTGAGAGACATTTGTATTTGCTGTAAATAAGCACTCTCTGTGTCCTGAAGCACTTTTCCATTTGTTCTGACCTCTGAACATGTAACTTATGCATTTAGATATGCAGGTGGAAGATCACCTGGAAATACCTCAGCCTGTCTGTTCTGCTCTCTCTCTCCCCCAGTGTTCTCCCTCTCTGTATGGGGGAGAAGAAAATGATCACCCGTCCATCCTCAGCTTTACGGTCCACCGCGTCTCAACACCCTGAGATTTAGCCTGAGATCAACACCTCTGAGAGCAGAGAGTATGGTGGATTTGTTTCTGTGGTACAAAAGCTGATTGTTTCTATTCTCCAAATGCTGCAAAACTATTTTTTCAGGCAGCAGTTTTGTTTAACAGCTAAAATATCTAAATATCCTAAAAACAAGATTTGAGAAGCAAAATTGCTTATAGAAGACCTTTCCACAATGTATGTGTCCAAATTTCTTTTTCTGTTCCTAATGGCGGTTATGGGGAATTTTTTGCCAGTGAAACAAGTCGATTAAAGATATTATTCTCTGCTTTTATGTTAACAATCCCTGTTTTAAGGATGTATGGATGTTTTCACTGGAAAACAAAACCGAGATTTTGTTGCACTGCAAATCGATATCTTATTTAGTATTCTTGTCTCGTTATCCAGTACGAATATCTGAAGATTATTGAATCAAGATACAATTACTGGAGAAGCAAAACGTTTATGCAGGTGTAGTAAGTTAAAATCAACTTAATTTGAGTTTTTTGATTTAACAAACTTCATCCAGCCTCATTTTTTGACCCCATTGACAGATATTAATTTCACATTTTAAGCATAAGCGTATTTCATTTTGATATTTTCTTTCAGTAAACAAGAAGCAAATGTACCTTGATTTAAAAACCTTCAGATAATTGTATTGGAAACGCATCACAAAGTAAGACATGTGTTTTTGCAGTGTGCATTAAGTTTTGTATATATTCCAGTCCATTTCAAGGTATCGATGTCATGGACACACTAGACTTAAACTTAAAATGGAAGGTTGGACTTCTTTGGACAGAATGAAGTGTTCTGATGAGGTTGACTGATATAATCAACCGGGTCTTTTTGGGACATGGGCCGTACCCTTCCCGAATGCATTTGAACCTGTCACATACAGTATGCAGGTGCCAACTCGCTCCATTCCCTCTCTACGGGTCACTCCTGGTTTCTATACTGTGCCCTTTTTGTTTCTCATCTCCTCCTCCCTCTGACTGTATTCAGGGGGAAACGGAGATGGAAGGAGGTTGAAGGTGTTAGTCTTTTTATCTGTTGACTCTTCTTTATGGCCATTAATCCACTCTGCTGCTATGGACTCGGTTATAATGCCACAGACCTAAAACCTCAAGCCTCCCAACACAACCAGAGCACCTCAAGACGAAATGTACCAAGGCAAAAAAAGAAAAGACAGAAACGGGAAGCCAAAAATATTTGGAGGGAAGATTAAAAACTGCCATGTTTTGCATTCTGGTTGAGAGCATTTGTTTAAGACAGAAGGCTGATTTTGTTTGCTTTGCCAGCTTTTTTTTACATGTTTGTTTTAGTTTTCAAGTGCTTCAGCAATGGGAAGATCAGTGGTGAGCAACTTGTCAGAAGAGCTTGGCGCACACATGCATACACACGCATTCGGTCACACTCTTTGGTGAATTGCATATATTGCAGGACAGGTAAAAAATGCTTATTTAGTGAGATGGAACCGTTCGGGGACTGATGGAAATATCACTGCAATTTGCTTCATATGCACACAGTGGCAGTGCTAATCTGAGGGTGTTTATTGCACTGGTGGTTGGGGGTGGAGAAAGAATATCTCAATGCAGATGATAATCAAAAGCATTTCTGGCCCTTAAAGAGAAAGACTAATATATTAAAGCTGCCATGACCCCCACCGAGGAGCTTCCTGAATCATCGGACATGCATTTAACCCTTCTTAGGCATACGACGGGTGTGATTGAAATCCATGATGGGGTGAGGTGTTTCTTGCAAACGCTTGTGCTTGTGGATTAAGCGACCGTGCGAGTGTGTGACCAGAGACAACACTGCCTTCTTAAACATATTTGTGTGCAAGTTTGACACCCCGTCCTAAAAACAGAAACACATGCGGTATTGATTTCTTGGAGCGAATTGAAATGTATTGTATTATATTTGTAAGAGTTCTTGGTAGACCTAAGCGTCCTGCCCTTCTGATTTTTCATTAGAATGTCGCCGTTGATGTAAAGAAATATGCAAAATTGTCAGCGCCAGGCCTCTCATCACTGTGTTGAGCTTATAGCGTGTCTACGGTCTGATCTGTCTGTTTAATGTCGCTCTGTCCACGTCTTATTCGCTTTGTTTCATATATTCATCTCAGGAGAGAACGTATGACGTAGATGATGTAGAAAAAATCCACTGTGGTTCTGCTTATGAATATTGGGTTGTCGCGAAAACACGTCTAGGTCACATTTCAGTTCAACACTTGAAAAAATGACATCACATTATAGATAAAAGCTTACGAAGCCTCAACTTTATTTTGCATTTTGACATCGATATTTTCTTAACAATTAAGCACATTTTGGCCCACCCACACTGTCACAATAATGAGAATTTAGAAGTCTCAGACATAATTATTATTTTGTTATGTTAAAAAAAAGTCTTGATAAATTTTTTTATTAAATGACCTTCAATAGTAAAAAAGATACTGTCATATGAGTATAAATACTGATTTTAGGTGTTATGCTAGTTGGGACGGAAAAAAGCTTAATTGTCATAAAAAGAGACAGAATTTAAAGGTAATAAAATATGCTTTTTGTCTATAAGAAAAAAAATGTTTTGGACCTGGACATGGTGTTTTTCATATTTGAAGAGTTTCATTGAGGAAAATCCTCTTTACACTCTTATTATGCTATTTTTGTGTTTTCACTCCAACGTAATTGTACAAGTAGAGCCATATAGATGTTGAGAGGTCAAGTTTTAGAAAGAGATTCCAGCTGCTTTCTCGTCCTGTTTTTTCTTTTCCTGCCTCGGTCATCACTCTCTCTCATTGAGATCTGATATGGGTATGAATCCCACTGCCTGTTAAACGGACTGTCAAACGCCGTCGACTATACGCCAACCTCACATGCCACTGAGCTCCTTTGTGGATTTAGAAAAACACGACGGTAAACTTTTGTGACTTGAACCTGGGATTTGAGGAGAAGCTGAAAAGCGAACCGTTCATCTGTTTGTTATGGGCTTCTTCTCTCCAGCTCACTCAAGGACAGCAACTGTACTACAAACTGTAAAACAAGGCAAACGACAATCTCGAAAAAGGTGTAACTAGTTGACAGTTTTGTTCTCGTGCTCTGTGTTGTGTGTGTACGGTACAGCGCGTCAGGAGGAGTGAGGGGTATTTTAGCCATAATCAGAGCATCTCTCACTCTCAAACGCGACTTCTGTTGCTCACTGTCAAAACCTTTTTAACCTGTTTTTATTCTGGTTTTCTCGATTATTTTGTAATTTTTTTGTATCGCAAGTGGTCTTTAAAGGAAATGTTTTGTAACAATACCATCAACACATTTGAAGTGGTCCTGTATGCCTATACATTCCAAACAAGGATGTCAACATGCCAGGCAGACAGCCAAACCAAGGTCACATCGGATTGCAGATACACCAAGAGCGACCTGCTCGAGTGCTCTCACAATCTGCATCCGTGCATTAGATAGCAAAGGATTTTAAGTTAAAGATGTTAGCAACAGTATTATTCACAAATGCCAAGAGTCTCCTCCCAAGAACTTTGATCTCAGTTCTGTATTGGCTAAAAGTTTTGTTTTGGGATATTTGGGACAGTATCTATTTTTCTCATTTGCTGAGCTGTGCCTTTAAAAGGGCTTAACTGAATTGATTGTTATGTATATGTTAAAGGAGTAGTTCACATACAAAATGAAAATTCTGTCATCATTTACTTGCCCTTTGTCATTTCAAACCTGTATGCCTTTCTTCTGCAGAACGCAAAAGAAGATATTTTGAAAAATGTCGGTTATAGAACACCACAGCCCTCCATTCACTTCTATTGTAACGTGAAAATAGCGGGCTGTTAACAACATTCTTCAAAATATCTTATTTTGTGTTCTGCGGAAGAAAGAAAGTCATACAGGTTTGAAATGACCAGAGGGTGAGTAAATGATGACACAAGTTTGAAGGTGATCTACTCCTTTATTAGTGTATAAGAAACCCCTTCACCTCTTTTATGTCCTGTCATAGTACCTCTGTTTTTTTTTGATAAACCGCAATCTACTGTGATCTTACATACGAGTGAACAGCCCATCCGTCGTATGTTAAAGACTCATCCCCAGTCCTATTCGAACCCTTTACTCAATCACAACACATACACGAATGGTCATACGGGTCTGGCTTTGCATTCAGGTGTGACGCTGGTTATGGTTGTTGCTAAACTTCACAATTTAAAAAAGTTGTCCGGTGTCAGATATGAAGCTCTGAAAAAATGTAAGACAACTTGACTTTTTAATTTTCTACCACAGTAGTGTATAGCTGCATTCAAATCAACGTGGTTCCCTGTTTGAGTTTTTTAGCATTTGTTGGTGCTTTGGATGTTTTCCAATTTCATTTTTCTTCTGATTTCTCCTACTGTATACAGAGCTGAGGATGTCGGCTCTGGTTTTGATATGTATCTAATACCAATGTGAAACTGTCTTTTTCCTCCTCATTTTGGACTCAGTGGAAGTGTGATGTTTACATGTACAGATTTTTGAGATTTTCTTTCTTTTTGTTTGTTTGCTTTTTTTACTTCAAATGCTTTCCCTTTCTTCTTTTTTAGACATTACTTGATTTCATCCGATTCCTTTATAAATAAGGGAAATGGGATTTGCGGCGTAAAGTTTAGACAGGATATCTGTCTAGGAAATCCCATTAAATCAATGCCTTCAGGCGAACCTTATTCTTTTTCTCAAACTGCTGTCAACACAAAAGGAAGATTTTTCCTCTGTCCATTAAGAAGAACGTGGCCATTCGTTGGTTAATGATTAAAAGCCATTATCACACCCTTTAGCGGGGGCAGACATCAAGTATTAGAGTACAAGAACAGCAGAGTATAATCCTCAGGTAAATAATTACTGTTTTATAGTTGAGAAAGTCGTCTTATTGGCAACCCCATTTCCCTATTTAATAACCATAATATATATCAAACTAATTTTTTTATATTTATTGTGTTATATATATATATCAGTGAATACTTTTTTCAGTACATGTGGCTAAATATTTTAATTCTTTAGAAGTGTTGATAAAAACATATGTGAAGATACGAAGGGACTGAATGAAAAAAAATCAGTTTTGTTGTTAACTGCAAAACAGCATGGGTGGCTCCTAACATATCACTTTCACTAATGAAAACCAATGATTTGAGATTAAGCTTTCTCCAGTGGGACGTCACTGCTAAGATGTCACAGGATATGACATTGTGACCTTTTTTCCTCCCAAGCTGTACATCACAAAGCTAAATATACTAATAAAACAGTGTGCTATATATCAAACAACTGGTAGCTTTGTTTTTGTCCAGAGGAATCAGCATATATTTGTGTATGACAGGTTCCTATACAAAATGGCTCCACAATGATGGTAAAAGTCTTAACCAGCGTTATTAATCAACTAAATTATACCGCAAAGTACCCTATGAGGCATTAGGGATCTCCTATAAGGTAAAAGTAGAATTTGTGGTCCCTCAGACAAATCTAGAACTTGATTACCAGATATGGTAAATATTGTAAATAAATGATTTACTATATTTTAATAAGTATTAACATTTTTGGTCCCACCCAAGAATCAACAAAGCCGTGGTGGGAACCCCCAAAGACGTGTGTGAGAGAGAGAGAGAGCTGATCAGGTTTTGCTGTCAAACTAAGATCTTAATTTTTGCTTATAGCCCTATGACAGAAACAGCTTCATTAAAGCAAAACATTTTTTTAAAGTTTCAAAGTGGTTTATGGTGTTGTAATAAAATAGTCATTTAAAACACTACCAGATAGCAATGATAACCGGTTTAATGTTTAATCAATGTTGAGAGTAACATTGATTCAATATTAAACAAATCTTTGCTATACGAATTGCAAAGTGCACATTTATATAAAAATACTTAAATGATGGTTCCTGTAGTAATACACAGGTTATTGATTGATTGTTAATCCAAAAAAGGTCAGCAGTATATTTGCATTAACAAGTAATCCAATAAAAACTAAAAAAAGAATGTGCTTCTTCATTGACCATAATTCAACTATGAAATTTGTGCAACCACAAATTTTACATTTTCCCAGTTAGAGTTACCAAGGATCCACCAAAAGCATGATTACTACACATTTTCTATAATAAAAACATGCTTATTTTCCATAAATGGTAATTTTCGTTTTTCCAGTACGCAAAACATCTTTTCTTACGCGTGTGTACGCAAATGAAAGTCCACAAATAATCGAGTCGTGTTTTAATTGCTAACACGTTTTAATGATTTTATTCCGATCTAATAATAAATGGTGACGGTTTGCAGCCAGCTATTGAATAACGTTTGCCTAGTGAACAGATGATCGCGCTACAGGACACAAGGGTCGATCGCAGCCGACACTGCGAAGCGTTTTGCTCAGATAGAGGCACAAATTCTGCGGCACGCTTTACTCCTGAGTACATCACACTACACGCAGCGATCAGCCGCAACGCTCGTTATGATCAGAGAGAAACGACGCGGAGGAATGTAGCTCGAGATGAAAAATCGTTTCTTCGAGGTATAAAATCTCATTGAACTCTTCTCCAGCATGTCTTTTCCGCATACCGACAGCGCAATTTGTTTGTGTGCGATACATCCCGAAACGGAACCGGTTTCACCTGATCCACCGCTATGGTCGCGAACGCAGTGTTAGCTGAACAAAGGGGATCCCGGTGTATATCGCGACGGACGTACGGTGAGGGACCGCACGCGTTTTTATTTACAACTTGAACCTTTTTCGCATAGCCTCGCCATATATTCTGGCTGTCCTGGCGCCCGTCACCGGACTCCTGGGAAGAGAGGGACGGGATGGAGAACTGTTGTCGCAGCTGTATGCCATGTCTGAAGAGGTTATGGGACTGGATATGGCCCGAATTTATTTACCCGAACCCCGCGGACCTTGCCGAGATCCGCACCGTTTCAGGTGATATCCGGGTCCCGGCGCCTAAGAAGAAACAATCGCAGCTTTACGCGGCACTGTTCGACTTTGTAGCCCGTAGCGAGGAAGAGCTTACTGTGAAGGAAGGGGACAAACTGTCTGTCATAGAAAAGAGGGGAGATTACGTATTTGCCAAGAAACTGACCGGGTCGCTTCAGTCCGGTTTGGTCCCTGCTAATTATGTGGCCCTGGTACAGGACGAATTCGCAAACTACAAGTAAGTCCAGAGCTTTTTATATGAGTGCGAAACGTATCACAGTTAAATATTTATGATCAAGCGATACTTGAGAAGCCATGTAGTGCACACATTTAAACTAGCGTTGAATGAAGCTTCCTGTATGTACGCGCGCGCGCACACATACACAGGTAACATTGTACACGCGGGTAACGTGTTTTTAAACAAGAACCGCATACACACACCCGCATTCGTGCACTGTCGACTATTTCATAATGGGCTTAACTATTATTCTTGAGGACAATGAGACCTTTCAGTGCTGTCATATAGCCCACTTGTGTTTTGTGGCTGTAACGGGGTCAGTCCATTAGAAACATCCCAATGAGCACCGCCAAGTAACGGCTTGTTTTGTCTTGTGTACGGTCGACAGGCCTCTCGTGCACCTGTCACCTGGCGTCTGGAGTTTCGCTGAAACTGACGCATCATGGGATTGTGCTAAACAAGCATGTGCGCCCTGCCGCACCCAGTTAACATGGCATCATTTTGCATGACACGACATTGTTTACTGTGACAAACCGAACAAGGTTAATGTGGGCAAAAAATGAGACTTGGGTTTACCAATTTTATACATGCAAATAAAGTGCATTAAATTTAAGGATTTGAAGTTTATAGACATAGAAATAAAACATGCCCGGGTCAAAATATGTACCGTATTAATTGTCAAAATATAAAATATAAGAGACTATATATTTGAAAATATATTATATTTTATATTACAATATAGGCGGTGTTGAATACTACATAATAAGAGTTTGCTGCTTTTCATATATTGAAAATATAAGCACTTTAATTTAATGAATCTTTTATATTTAATATATTGCATTATGTTTTCCAGTTTATTCCCCTATGTTTATGTTTTTCAAAAAAGTATAATACAAATATTTATATGTATATAAACATCTACATAAATAAATAAACTAAACAAAAATCACAATTTATAATCTTGCATAAATATATATATACGGGTTGTCAAATTTCTCAAGTTATATATATTATAGCCTAGTGTTAAGATTGCATTTTGACATTATTTTCATGAAAATAAATGCACACTGCCCACATTAATGCATATATTTTACTTTTGATCTTTTAATAATTTCCATTTTCAATGGTGATTCTTATTTTCACTACTGTTCATGCAGTAAATAAATTACTCAGTAGAAAGACGGTAAAATGATCTCATTAACAGGTAAAAATACTTATAATGATTGTTGTTATTGTTGTTTACTACAGTACTGAATACGATTTTCTGTTATTTGATTGTGAGTTTAAGGGACAATTCACTACTGATATTCAATTCCTATCACAAATATACAAATATATAATCGTCAGACTTTTCATACTCTTTGAGAAGCATATAATGTCCTATCGAGCAATTTGTTCATTGAGTGAGGTGTTCATTCATTCTCTTTGTCTGTTTACAGATGGTACTATGGGAATATAAACCGGCAAAAAGCTGAGAAGCTGCTTCTGGCTCCTCAAAATAAAACTGGTTCCTTTCTGGTGCGGATCAGTGAGAGCCACAGTGATGAATACACCATCTCCGGTTTGTTTTCTCTTTTCTTCTCCCTCCTTCACGCACTCTGAAATTTGAATGCCTGGAGGTCTCAGCATGTTCTTATACATCATCTCCATCTTTATCTTCTCTCCGCACATCTCCAGTTTTCTGTCTGATCTGACAGCACAGATCCTCTCTCTAAAATAATCGTATGATGGTATTTCTTTTGCACGAATAATGCGCTTATTCAACTTCTCTCTGTTCCTTTAATTCTCTCTCTTCCTTAATGTCTCTCCCAGAGTTTGTAACATCGTATTGCTCCTCCATGTTCAGCTGACTAAGCGATTTGGAGGAAAGCAGTAGCGAGTGTTTGTGTTCTAACCTGAGCTAGTAAACCATTTTCAGCGTTTGTATTTATAGAGGAAAACATGGTTTTCTTTTCATTACAGCCAGAAGCGAAAACAGTGTCTTCCATTTCCGTATCCATCGTTCAGCGGTTGGTGCTTACTTTGTATCCGACAAGATTTCTTTCGCCACTCTGGATGAGCTTATCAAATATTACCAGAATAATTCCAGAAGTCTAGGATGTCCCTTAGAGCAGCCATGTGTACAGCAAGTATGACCCTCTTATTTTATACAAACACAGCAACAAACATCTGTTTGATTCATTGACATTACTTACAAGCCTAATTTTAGACATCATCTTTTGTCCTCATGAGACAAACGTTGGTAACTAGGCATTACATAATGGGTATCAGTTCTGCTTAAGAGATCCTATTAGTGATACGGAGCAGAGCGTTTCTAATGTAGTGGCCAAGGGCATTGTCTCTATTGAGCCTCCATCATATATTTTGGTTTCAAAATCTTTTACAAATTTTAAAGGAAGAGTTCCATTACAAATAAATATGTTAAAATCATTTATTTACTCTAGTGCTGTTCAAAACTGGTATATGATTATTTCTCGTGTGGAACGCTCGACCTGATTTTGCTAAGTGGTTGATGTCCTCAGGGCAACATATTTTTAACATATTTTTAATGTTTCTATAAGTTAATCCTAAATTGTAATCTTATTTCTGAAATCTGATTGGTTGATTTACATGTTGTCCAAGGGTCAACAAGAGGTTGCACTAAGGATATAAACCACTTGGCCAACTCAGGAGAGCCGTGTGGAACACTAAAAAGGTATTTTGAGGAATGTCTCCCTGATTTTGGGGTTTCCACGCAATGCAAGTCAATTGCGGGCTAACATTTTTCAAAAATATCTTTTGTGTTCTGCCGAAGAAATTAAGTCTTTATCTAAAGACAGATTTGGAATGAAATCAGATCATTTTCATTTTTGGGGGAACTAGTTAGTGAACTAAGGTGTGTAAACGCATTTAAACGTGGTTACGGTGACATATTCTTATAAAACAAAACATATGTACATCCTCTTTCTCATCCTTTAAGGAACTGATATTTTAATTTTATCCCAAAACTAACCCTAAAGTCAAAGGTAAATAAGGTCTTACCAAGCACAAATCCATCACTAAGTCTAACACAATCTGATTAAAAGGGTTCATACAAATGTTTTTCTTCAGCCAAAAGTTGTACACGCCAAAAATCCAAGTCTATCATTTTATGTTGTTTCAGTATTAAAAATAGTCTGATTCTCTGGTTTTAAATTACACATAGGTTACATTTGTGGGAAAAAAAGTTGTTGCATTGTTATATAGCATTTAAACAAAATGAGTTATCATTGTGTCATAATTTGGACACTCATGATTTTTATTTAATCCTCTGGTAGTGTTCGGCCACTTTTGACTAAAACTTTTTACGCTTCTCTTGATCTTTTATTTACTTTATCAAATGATACAAAACATAGACTCTGCAAGTTTTGTTTGATAAAAAAATAAACATGAATGTGATTATATAAGACTAAATGACCCTAAAGTCCCATGTGTTGTCCCTTACAACAAACAACAAAAATAAGTTAAATAACTTACATTGATTTCACAGAAAAATAAGTTGCATTTTAGGTGTTAAGTCACTTTTGACTGTGAGGAGCATCATTGTGACCCCTGAAGCACCAGAGGGTTAAACAATAAATTAACATTTAATGCAAACTATTAAAACAGTCTCTATGTTTCCTTCTTAACACTTTAACATACTTTCATACTAGATAGTAACTACAAAGTTTGGTTATATATGAAACCACAGTAAAGTGGAACATCTTGTTTAGCTACAAATAAACCATATGGCACTCTAATGCCTAGATTTCAGTCTTCTTAGAAATACTTTTCCCACCCAAACGTATCTTTCTCTCATGTTTATCCAGCCAACACAATCTACTCACTAACTACACATTCACTTTGTATAGTGTAACGTATCCAGTGTTGTAGTCAATACTGTGCCCTGTGTTTAGAATAACATGTGATATCAAAGAGGAAAGATTCTTGGAACAGATCTCTTGTGACCTTTGTGTGTCCACGTGCAGCGGGAGCTGTTCGACATGGAACCGTGGGAGCGACCGAGGGAGGAGTTTCAGCTTATCAAGAAACTTGGGGAAGGACACTTTGGAGAGGTTTGGGAGGCTACCTGGACCACCAAGAAGCAGAAAGTGGCTATCAAGATGCTCAAACAAGGTGTGATGCTGCTTCACTTTCAGCTTCTTATGCATTTACACTGGACAAAGTACAATGCACTACACTACCGCAGAAAAATATAAGATAACATTCCAAATTGTCATTTAATCAGCATTTCTAGATGTATTGTGGGCAATCCAGTGTCTGTTGAATTTCAACAATATTAAACCTCAGGAGTGACATAAAGTCATCCAACAGCAATGTGAAAGACTGACATAATGTAATAATATATTTTTTTGAATATATGTAAAAACATTACTGTTGTATTGCTTAAATGTAAATCTGAAACTATTTTATTTTGCAGTGTTTGAGGTCTGAAAAAACAGATAATTTTTCGTTTTCACAGAATGAAACAAAAACCATGATTTTACCTAAACACAAAGTAAATTCAGGAAAAACTGAAATGGTCTTTAAAAGGAGATCTTAATTTTTTCTGCGCCCATATGTTTGAATGCACTATGCTACATTATGCTCAAACATGAGAGCAGGAAAGGCATAAATGCAGTGAAATCTAAGCATATGGGTTTTGTAATTTTGCTGTGCGAGCAAAAATTCTGCTGCACCAACAGTTGAAATTTTATACGACTACACCAGAAGTTTTTTATGCTTTGGCAGACTGTACGATGCCTCTCTTTTAGGATTTAGAAATGTAGAGTAACCTCTGGACATAAAAAGTGAACGCCTTAATATCTGAGCCTATTGGGTTTTCTGTCTTGCCCACAAAATCTTCTTTCAATAATTATTTTATAAATTTAGTAAGATTTGATCTGATTTTAGTGCTCAAGGAATTGCAGAATTACATGCATATCAAAGTTATTTTTTATGTGGTTTTTTTCACACTCCTAAAAATAAAGTTGCTCAAAAGGGACTTTCATACTCTGACATAAAAGAATCGTTTCTACTTCCCCAAAAACGAGAAATAAAAAAAATGTTGTTACCATAGACTCCATAGACAATCATAGGCAAAATATATCCTACGCTATGGCTAAGCTATTGCTCTCTCATTGTGCCCTGCAGAGGACACAAAGTTGGATGAATTTGTCAAGGAGGTTCATGCACTGAAGAACCTGCACCATCCTAAACTGATTCAGCTCCTGGCTCTGTGCACACGAGGAGAACCCGTCTATATCATCACTGAGCTCATGATAAAAGGAAGCCTGAAATCGTACCTGTCTGGTAAGTGCTTTCACATACTCTCTTCCCTATTTCAATAATGGCTTGTACAGACACCTGCATGCTTATATAAACGTATTCCTATGTATTGTCAAATAAATGCACTGTATATACCATTATTCATAAATACATGCCCTTTTTTACTTTGTTATACGGTCACTTCAGCACTGATGACCTTGTTTCTATTATTTGACTTTTTTATTTTTGCGTTGTTATCAAGTAAATGAAATCATTTAACAGAGCGTTTCTATCTTTGACAATGAAGTCACTTCCAACAGCCTGTGTTCTACTTTAAAAATGTATTTATTATCTTGTTTACTATTCGGATCAATTATTAAATCACTAACAATAGTGTCAATATTTAGTTGGATTGTAATAGTTAACTGTAACATATGGGAAGGGCCACAGGAAGACCGCAGAACTATTTGTATTACGTTTCATTTTCTGATAACTTGTGCTACCAGAAAGAGTCAATTGAACACATTTAAACATGTTTTAACAGAAAACTAAAAAATTCAACATTTGAAATACAGTTGCACAGTTTTAATCTTACTGATTTAATATTTAATTAATATTGCTCATACTGTTATACTGGGGTCTAAGACTATAAATGAAACAGTTTGTTTTGGATTTTAACAGTATTTTATGTGTATTTATTTTATTTATTTAAATACAAACCTTATTATATTACACATTGAATGCTTAACATCAATACATTAACATAGATTTTAGTACAAAAGTTCTAGTCCCTTTTGTTTCAAAGCTGTAAAAATGTATTTTTTTCGATGAACACAGAGAAAGATATTTTGAAAAATGTTAGCAATAATTTAGTTCTGGGTCATTGTCCACTACCATTGTAGACAAAATTATGGTATATTTGTTGTTCCGTTGAACACAAAATTTGATATTTTGAACTTTGACTACCATTTACTTTTTCCTACTATAGTAGTCAACGATGTTCCAGAACTGAAAATTGCTAACATTTTTTAAAATATCTTCCTTTGTGTTCAGCACTACAAAGTAATTTATACAGGTGTGAAATGACTTGAGGTTAAGTAAATGATGACAGAATTTTCATTTTTGGGTGAACTATCCCTTGAAAGACTGCAAGCACTCAGGCTGTCATGAACCCCTGTTAAAACCTGATGATTCAGCATGATCTGACAATCTTCCATTGTTCTGCCAAAACGTTTGCTGGATGTCTCTTGTGTCTTCATGTAGCACCTGAGGGTCAGGTGTTGACCTCTGCTCACCTGATCTACATGGCTGGTCAGATAGCAGAAGGAATGGCCTATCTGGAGGACCGACACATCGTCCACAGAGACCTGGCTGCTCGAAACATCCTGGTTGGAGATGACCTGGTGTGTAAAGTGGCAGACTTTGGTCTAGCGCGCATCATAAAGGTAAAAACAACCACCAAAGTAGCCTCTGAAGATCTGTATGTGGGAAGTGATGCAGTGTCAACAGCACGTTGACCTTTATTTTACAACCATTCTGCTTTTCGCTTCTGCTCTAGCTTGTGTGGTACCTTTGCTTATATTTCAAATTGCTTGTGATGTTCCTCATTTGGATAAAAACCTTTGAAATTTTAAGCATGCAGTAAATAGAGATACGATTATAACAATGTAACGCGATAGATTAACCCAAAAATCACAATTCTGTCTTCATGTACTGCCCCTCAAGTTGTTCCAAACCTGTATAAATGTCTGTGTTCTCCTGAACACAAAGGAAGATATTTGGAAGAATGTCGGTAAGCAAACAGATGCCACCCTAATTTTACTGCCATAGTAGGGAAAGAAAACCGATTGGAGTCAACGGGGATGAGATCTGGTTGGTGACTGACATTCTTCCAAATATCTTCCTTTGTGTTTAGCAGAACAAAGAAATAAATGCAGTTTGGGACAGTCTGAGGGTGAGTTAATTATGACAGAATTGTAATTTTTGGGTAAACCATTCCTTGAAGTGTATGTGAAATGATAAATAAATGCAGATTTGTAATTTTACTCGTAACATGTGAAATCCGAATCAGTTCCTATATAAGTGTATGCCCACTATTAAACAAACAATGGATTAAAAACGACATTATGTCACAGCAATAATTCAACAGAAATGTATTACATTCTAAAGTGTTTTGTTGGTGTGCAGGACAGTGTGTATACAGCTAGCAGAAACACTAAGATCCCCGTGCGCTGGACGGCTCCAGAAGCTGCACTTTATCAGCGCTTCTCAGTGAAATCTGACGTCTGGTCCTTCGGAGTGGTACTCTATGAGATGATGTCACGTGGAAAAATGCCGTATGATGGTATGAGTCGCTCTATTAACTACAGATATTTTCACCTTTTTACCCTTTCATTTTTTAAGCCTAATTTTAACCCATCAGCAGGATTATCTCTGCATTCTTTTATGAAGCTGTACAAAAGGGTTTTTACGTACAGTAACTCTGGCTAAATATTATACTGGATTATCATGTTTCACAGTGTTCCTTGGGTTAATGTTCAATCCTCATCTTCATGTTTTATGATTTAATATAAAACCCATTTATGCAAGTTGCCATGCAAAATACAGTGAAGTCCATGTAGGCGGTTTACATTCACTTCAAACGTACAAACACAGACTGTATGAGGCACTACAATGTAGGGTTGACCTTGCAAAAGTTCCACATTTTGGTTACATAATCCTATCGAAAAAGCAGGGCTGAACCTCTTGCAAAGTATGCAACATTTTTCAGGGTTAACGCCCTATTATTTTACTTTTAAACATGTAAATGCTTTACTATGCATTTTGTTTCCAATATATTTGCAGGCAAGAATAATAAAGAGGTTTTGGAGATCCTGTCCTCAGGCTACAGGCTGCCATCTCCAAGCCGTTGCCCCCCAAACATCTTCCGCATCATGATGGAATGCTGGCATGCGGAGCCTTCCAAACGGCCCTCGTTTCACGCACTTCATAGTCAGCTAGACAACATCTACTCCAGAATCTACTTCAAAACCATTGAAGTGTAGAACGCAATGAGAAAAGAGAGACTTGAAGCATGTGATTGTGGAATGCTGAGACAAGAAAGAGAATGAAGAAAAGACTTGCATGGACAAAAGTGCACGAAGGACAAATGCACAACGGTGTACTCCAGTGTCAATGAAAGAATGTTTATGATTGCTTAAATTATATGATTGAAGGGAGGTGCAAGAAATGTTTGTGAAGTACTTGGAAAAGCAAAGAAAGAGGAAAATAGTATCTGAGAACAAACTAAGTGCATCTCCTAAACCTGACGGGGCCAGATTATCTGTAGCTCTTGGATGTCAAAAGTTGAAGTACTTCATTACGCACTAGTTTTACGGTAATATAAACACAGCACTTCCTTATTGTTTATGTGCTAGAGTTGATCTGGCCCGTTCAGTTTCTGTAGGAACAGGAGATGATTTGGTCCGTTTTCAGGTGAGAGTTTATGTTTACAAATGATTCACCTGCCAAAATATGGACAGATGTTAAAAACGCGATGGAAACTATGGCCATTTTAAGTTATAATTGTTGATTTAATGTTGATTTAAGGCAGACTGCACAAATTGTTTTTATAACCAAGCGTATGATCTTCAAACGCTTTTAGGATCAAACACAGGAGCCATATGACAAAAACTACTTGAGTAGCCTTGTCATAATTTAATTGTCTTCCAGTGCATTTTACTAAAGCACCGTTTCTCTTCGTGTATTGTGGATAACTCTTGTAAATAAAATATTTTTTCAATACAGTTCATCATTTGTTTGGAAAAATTGATCTGAGCTGGACATTTGCTAACATAGTAGACCATAAGCTATTTTATTCCCTGCTAAAAGGAAAAACAATAGAAATATTTGCAAACATTCTAATGGATTTAATATTTATAATTGGGAATTGTATTCGTTTTAATGGAAACTAATGCTCTCTGTGGGTCTCTACTTGGGTGGGATGTAATCCTAACTGAAGTAAGACCAAAATGCACTTCATGAAGAAATTGCGTAATGGTTTTAATTGTAAACAGCGGACTTGGTCTTTTATTGTTTGTATTTTTTGCTCGGTAGGTGTTACCACCCTCAAATGAAAGGATTCAAGTTTAGCCTACTGAACTTTTTGTCATTGTGCAAAGGCGTGTTAAAATACGGAAGATTTCATACTTACATCAGTTCCCTAAAGCTACGCTTCGCGTTCTTCACATCGCCATCCACCAGAGCAGGTGTCTCTCCAGAGCGCGCCCAGCGCGGGCACTGTAATCCCATGGGGGAATGTTTGAGGGCAACTTTCCCATGTCTTCAGACATTATGGGACAGAATATACGGACCCTCGAGTGACGCCGGTGAAAACAGCGTGAAAGGTGACTGTGTTTCGACGGGAGATGTTTCCAGCACCACGGTAAACAGTGGCACGGAGTCTGTCGGTCGTTACGCGCGACCGGTGAGCGCTATCCAGACATGTCGAAAGACCGACAATGCTGTATATACAGCTCTGTGGGACTTTGAGGCTCGGGAAGTCGAGGAGTTGTCGTTTAAGGCTGGTGATATATTCCAGATCGTCAGCTATTCCGGTGACTGGTGGAACGCGAGGAAAACGGACAAGAATGGTTGTATTCTCGCCACGGGGTTTGTTCCACGTAATTACCTGGCGCGGGTGGAATCCGTAGAATCTCAACCGTGAGTGGCCTTCCGTTTACGTTCACAATTCATTTTTTATACAGTCATTGCTTAATAAGAGTTCTTAGTCATTGGCTCCATTTCCAAAATACCCGGACTAAATTATCCGTTAAAAATATAGTTTACTCTAACATGACATTCATTAAGAAAATGCGTTAATCCAAAGAGACGAATTACCACAATAATAAAAACAGTCTTAGATTTAAAAAAGTCACACATGCGCAATGTTTTGTTATAGTTGCTTATAAAAGTTGAATGTATGTCACGGCATCAACTATCACGACCCGGTTAAGAACTGTTTAAGAAATGATGCTATCAGTCAACAGTTTTGTTTGTTTAGAGATTTATATTTTTTGTTAATGGAAGACACAAAACACAAGTGTAAAGGGATACAGAGAGTTGAGACTTTTAAGGCAAAACTGTGATGTGATGAATAGTTATGATATGTGTAGAATTACATTGGTAATTAATATTACTGTAATTGTCAATAGCGGTATATTCTGACACCCCTAGATATGAATATGAACAGTCCATTTACAATTATAAATGTAGTAAGAACCTTCATGATTATTCAATATTATATTCATAATTTTTATAAAGCTTTCCTTCCTTGTGTCTCTATGGTCTTGTGTTAAAAGGCATTTTCAGCAAATTTGTTTGGAACAATGCAAAGTGATAAAAAGCACTATAGAATTAAATATAAAGGAAACTGTCATTGGCCACAAAGCGGAAAAAGTTTGAGGATAATGCAAAGTATTTACATGACCTCTTCTTTTGAGTCTGTGTGATTTTCTCAGTATCCATATTCTGGTTTTCAGTGTAGTATTTGTAATAGAGATATCGTCTTTTTCCATACTGTTTTAAACACCAATGTCTAAATATCTTAAAGTTTATGTGATTAACTGCAGTGTAGGAATGTAAATCACCCCCTTGATTTGAATGCCGTTTCAGATGGTTCTTTGGAAAGATGAGCCGTGTTGAGGCCTCTAGTCACCTCATGTCACCTGGCAATCATGATGGATCCTTCCTGGTGCGAATCAGTGAGACCGACAACATAGGCCACGTGATCTCAGGTCTGTATTGTTTTTACAGTCAGTGATTTGCTTATCTGCGGTTTCATTCAGAGTCCAGTTATAAAATTGTATAAATTGACTTCTGATATCTAAAAGTTTGGTGTTTGTGGTTGAAGAAAACCATCTCTCCTGACTGTCCTGTATATCTGACATTTCTCTCCTCTTGATCCTTTTCTCATAGTAAAGGCACACAAAAAAACGAAACACTTCAAGATCTATGAGTCCAATGGTCAAGTCTATGTGAATCCGACTCTTAAATTCTCCTGCGTATTAGAGGTGGTGGAATACTATCAATCTCACCCTCTGGCCTCTCTGGACAGACTGAAATGTCCCTGTATTAGGGTAAGACAAATGTATCTTTTCTCATTTGTTTCTCTCTTACTTTTAGTCATTTCTCTCTCAGTTTTCTTTCAGTTCTGTTATTTGAGGAAGTGGTTGAAACAGTTGCGTCAGTTTTATAAGAATGTCAGTTTCGTGTTAAAACTGCCATTTATTTGATGCTGTAAATATTTGCATTTGTTTTTCTAAAAGTACTTCTCAATCCACCTCAAACAAACGAAAATGTGCCTGATGTTATTTTATTATTGTTTAAAGAACTTAATTTTACACTTTAAACATGTGAGTGGTTATAATGTGTGTAATGTCAAAAGACTTACATCACTTCCTGTCACTTCTGACTCACTTCCTGTCTGTAGAAAAGGCCTCAACCACAGGATCTGTCACACTCAACAGTGGACGAATGGGAGTTGCCAAAAGAGGACTTTAGTCTTGAAGATCAGCTCGGCAGCGGCTATTTTGCTGATGTTTACAGGGGCACATGGAAAAATCGCATTAATGTGGCCATCAAAATCCTCAAGAACCATGGTGAGCTTATAGTTTGAGTTGTATAATAAATCTGATGCCACGGGGATCAAAAATCCATATGATGCACATCGTGTAACACAAATGTGTAATGTGTCAACGATGCAATCCACCAGTCAGATACCAACATACATAATGTTAGATAGTGAAAGGAACGTGGCATTTAACATTAACTTAAAGAACAAGTACATCCCCGCTGTCCTTCCGAAGCCTCAGATGTCCAAATTGACATATTGAATAATAATATCTTCTGTGAAAGGACTAGGGTCAAAAAACGTTGGACCAATTACTGCCCTCCATCTGAGGGGAATGATACGTCATGTCTACATTTAAAGTCAGCGTATTTTGCATCCGACTGCGCACCCTGTTCACGCAGACATCATACGTCATCACCTCACTCATTTGCGATGTGCAGGCGGCAGGACAGTGGCAGAGATGTTGGTTATTGTTGTAATGTAATTCACTTTGTTCTTTAATATTTTTTCACCGTTAAATGTGACATGACTTCACTGGAACCGATTCGCCAACTTCTGGTCTGTGCGCGCGCTCATGTGTTTTGGAGGAGGCGTGGCTTTGGATGGTGATTCGCGAGAGGGAGGGATCGCAGGATTGCAATGCTAGCAGCCAAACGTTAGCATTTTCTAAATGATCTACTATGCCTTTAAAGGTGCCTCATAGTAATGATGAATTACTATGGTAGTCAATGTCATCCAAGAACTGTTTGGTAATAAGCATTCTTACAAATATATGTCTCGGTGTTCATAAAAACAAAGAAATTTATTCCGATTTCGGAGCAACTCAAATGTGAGCTGAACTATCGCTTATAATTTATATCGATGTGCTTTAGTTTATTCTAAAATGTGTGCAATGTAGGATTTAAACCCTGTTATGGGTTGAAAATCAAAGCATGATGTCAGTGTTGCTACCACAATGCTCTACAAATAGAGCCACAGCAACAATATTGTAACAGATGGAAGATTTTCTTACCGCTTTTGTTTTAAAAAAGAGGGATCAGATATTTTGTAAAATTATATTTAGGATGACAGTCAGTGAGTTAAACTGCCTCTCATTGTTTTCCAAACATAAAACTGATCTGCTGTTATCCTGGTGTATGTTTCTCACAACACTGCTTAAAAATGTGTATTCTTCAAATACATCTCCAGTTCCTTCATAAAAAAGTTATTAATGTAAACAAAACTAAGATTTAAAAACATGTGAAGAGATCTTGACTTGAAAAATCCAACGTCAGGAAATTGTACAATATATGGGTAGGAAGAAGACATTCAAGAAATGTAACACCATACTGTGCTATGTAACCAATTTTAAAAGCCAGATAGACATTACTCCAGACAGAAACCTATATATAGGCAATTGTGCTTTTGCCAGTTTTAGTCTTCAAGAATTTACCCCAAGGACATCATTGAACAACATTGGCACGAGTACACATCTTTTAATAACAGAGAGTATTAAATCGAAAGCATTCTTAGATTGAAGGCATCACATGCATCACCTGCACCGCCTCAGGACATGACTCGTGAGTACTTTAGAAATAATACAATCAACAAGTCTAGGTTGTACACGACACACACTACTGCATTGTACGTGTGAGCTGAAGCAGAACAAATGTGGGTCACAGAGACTGGCAATGACCCTAAAAACATTACACTATAGTAAATCTGCAACCAAATGGCTAAAACAACCTTAAAGCTTTAGTTTATGAACTTTAGCGGTTGAAGTTGCGTGTTGTAACCAACTGCACACTCCATCCCACCCGCCCTCTCGAAGCACCACGGAGGTTAGAGGGGACTAAGATGTTGTCATGTTTTCGCTTCTTTGCCGAATGAGATAACGCATTTGCGAAATTCATCTGAAGAGTTGTTTGTCTGTCGAGGGCGACTGTGGAAACAACATGGTAATTTCCATGTAAGGGGACCCACAGTGTTTGTAGATAGTAATAGCTCATTCTTAGGTGATAAAAACATAATTATTGCATATATTGCATTTCTGACAATAGATCTCCTTAAACTTACACATTCCACCTTTAAATTTAGACTTTGATATAATATTACAAATGACAATAATACACAACATGAAGAAGGCTTTTCCTGTCTCTTTCCACCACAGATTGTCTAAAGCAGAAAGAATTTCAGATGGAGGTGCAGATTATGAAGCGGTTGCGTCACAGACACCTCATCTCTCTCTTTGCCATCTGCACATCCTCCACCCCTTATTACATCATCACAGAGCTCATGGAAAAGGGCAATCTGCTTAACTTCCTCAGAGGTCAGTCACTACCCCCGAGATCCTATCTTTACCAGTAAATTGTGTGTTTAACTACATGTATGGGGGTGAAATGTGTCTCCCGTCTTTCAAAGGACAGTTCACCCTAAAATGAAAATTCTGCCATCATTTACTCACCCTCAAGTTGTTCCAAACCTGTATAACTGTAGTTGTTCTGGTGGACACTAAGAAAGAAAGAAAGATATTTGGAAAAAATAATTGTAACCAAACAGATCTGGGGCACCATAGACTTCCATAGTAGGATGAAAAACTACTTTTGTAGTCAATGGTGCCCCAGAACTGTTAAGTGTCCCACATTCTCCAAAATATCTTCGTTTGGGTTCTGTTATTAACAGATTTTAATAACAGTTTTGGAACAAGTAAATGATGACAGAATCTTCGAGTGCACCATCCCTTTAAGTTAATCAGAGCTCTTTCTGTATATCTCTCTCATCACAACTTTCAGGTTCAGAAGGCGAGGCATTAGATCTGGCTTCTCTTATCGACATGGCAGCTCAGGTAGTAGAAGGGATGGCATACTTAGAGGCCAATAACAGTATTCACAGAGACCTCGCTGCAAGAAATGTTCTAGTTGGAGATGGATATATCTGCAAAGTTGCCGATTTTGGCCTAGCCCGCATCGTTAAGGTGCGTTGATATGATGCACTGTACAGTCATTTCATATACATTTTATTTGGAGTGTATTCATTTATAATTATATATCAACTTATATTGTGCTCTGTGGTGTAAAGTGCTTTGAATAAAAACATCTACTACACACATAAATGTAAATGATTAGAGGAATATGTGGTTACTTTTCAGTTCTGCTTTCCCAACACTGTTCTTAGTCCCATGGTTTTACCAAACATTTTAAAGTGACAGTCCATTCTTAGTAAGTGCAGAGAGGAAATTACACTCATGTCTGTATTTTTTTAAGAGAAGGCTAGAATAATTTATTCATAAACATCTGAAAATATTCAGCCATCTGTGGATCTTGGCATTCATTTAACATCTATCTGTCCCACAAGATTAAAATAACACCCAGGAAGATAAAAATAAATCTGCTTTACCCCCACGCAACATGCTTGAAACTGCTACTACTTATTTCTATATTTGGAAGAAATGCTTTTGTCTTTGTTCTCTATTTTTTGAAGGCTAAAAAAAGAATCCACCTGACTAAAATCCATCATGTATATCCCTGATTATATGGACGAGTCATAATTACAGATAAATTAAGTCTTTTTTTTAATATGCAGAATAAACAGTGACTGTTTTTTTATTATCTTTAGAGTCCTACACATACCTTTTCTCACCTCTCCACCTCCTGTTTCTACTCTCGTATTTTCAATTTCTGTGAGCTTATTCGTGCTTACCTTTAAACTAGTGCATGTATTTAGACTTGTGATATGATTATGATCTATATGCATGGCTGCATATACTGTATCTTCTCCAAACTTTCTGAAGTCTTTTTAAGCATCTGTGTTAGAGAATCCTGACTTCAGGGGTTTAAGAGTCTGTGATGAATTAACCTTCTTTGACAGTGAACATTTATTAATTGACATCTTTCTTTGTGTCTAGGAGCCTTTTTATGTATCTGATGAGAAGAAAATCCCATACAGGTGGACGGCACCTGAGGCTATCAGTCACGGCCGTTTCTCCAATAAATCTGACATCTGGTCATTCGGGATTCTTCTGTTTGAGATTCTCACCTACGGCGGGATACCATATCCAGGTCAATTAAATTATGCGTGTCATTTTTTAAAATGATTCAAGGCCTTGACTAAATATTGCTTAATATTTTGTTTTATTCATATTTTTATTAAATCAATTTCTTCATTATGTAGGTTTAGCAACAAATGAGGTGTTTGTTTATATCACGAAACACAACTACAGATTGCCAGCTCCACCCAAATGTCCTCAGATCATATATGATATCATGCTGTCCTGCTGGATGGTGAAGCCAGAAGACCGGCCTGATTTTAAAGATCTGAGAAACAATCTAGAAAACATCAGTCGCTACAGTGATTTGGACTGACTCCGTTAGAAGTTTCCTGTCTCTGTGTATGCTTCAGTGATGCGAAAGAAAATAAGACTGACCAAGACATGATTTTTAAAGACAATTGTACACTATCGAATCATCTTTGGTACATTACCGGATATGTAGTCTGTTTCATAACACCAGAACATGCACTCATAAAGCCCTTTTGCTGCTCTCATAGACTAATTTGTTTTTGTTTGGTGCATTTGCTTAATGGTTAAAGTTGTATGTGTGATACAAGGGTTAATTTTCTTCAGAAGCAACACATGGCTGAATCTTAGTGTAAAAATTGAAATAAATATATTGCTTATGTTTAAATATATATACATGTTCAAAAGGGCAATGTCTATGGACATGTCAATGAACCCAAAATGTTGTTAAAGAGGATACAAAACACTGCTGTCTGTTCATTGTATACTATAATGTGTTGCACTTTCTGTATTGTTTGTGGGTTTTTCAAATTGTTTAATGCATTGTTTAACAAAAAGCAACTCGCCATTTTCCAAAAATGAATCGATTACCTGGCCAGTAAACTCGAAGAAAACACATATCAGATTGTTCGTTCATTTTACAAAAAGGGACCTCGGTAGCCAGTTTGACCAGTTTATCTTTCTTGTTTTTTTGTGATATCTTCAACTGCAGAGGTCTAGTGGTGAACAATGTTCATTTGATGTGGCAAATATTAAACTTGGTATTAATGTAACTGTTACTGTATTGTTGCATATATCCATCCATATAGCCTAGAATCAATTGCTCGAGCAGTATAAAATATATCCAGCAGATGGCACCGTATGCTATTATTTCAGTGACGATCTGTACAGCGTGGAATAAAAGCGAACAAGAGGGTACTTATTTTGACCTGTCACTAAAGATTATGAACGTTATTGATTCACAGTGTGGGTGTTAGTTCTCTGATTATGTTATGAATAAAAATAACTAATTAATAAATAACAAACTTACAGTTCCAGGTCGAACTTCTATCTATTATTCTTAAGATTCTTTCAGATTTTTTAAACGAGTAATGATTTAAATGTTCATTCTGTGTTTCATTTCTTGTGTCTTAATGATAACTTTGCTTGGGTCTCTCAGATTGTGCTGACTTTACGTTGCGGCGGCTAGTTCTCAGTTTGTGTGTGATTTATGGTTGAGCACGCGGAGGGGGCGCGGGTGAGCCCGGGTCACGGCACTGCTGATCATGCGGTCACAGCGTGATCATCCGTGGAGACTCATCGATTGCCATCGATCTACTCCTCCTGCCCACCGGTGTTTCTGAGTTCTTGAGTATTAGTTGGCAAGTTTTATTTAGTTCAAAATTAGGGATAAAGGTTAAGGTTCGTAATTTGAAACTGGCTAGCTCTGGGTAAACCCTTTAATCAAGATATTTTGTTTTTTATGACATTATGACTTTCTTTCTTCCGCAGAACACAAAAGAATATATTTTGAAGAATGTTGGTATAACCGAACAAACTGGGCACCCTTGATTTTGAGAATCAACTCACCCCAGGTTTTGACAATAGGGTGAATAAATGATGGCTGGATTTTATTAAGGTTGGCCTATTTAAGGCACTGGGTCTTAAAAGTCTTTGGACAACTTAAAAATAGTTTCTGTCGCACAGTAAATTTATTTCTCATCCTTACTGGAACATTTACTTTAAGGATGAAAATGATGGTCTGTTCTGTTTATAGGCCTACTGTTGAGACATTGAGATTTCAAAGTTTCTACATTCCATTTCACTTTGTAAATAGAATCATTTTGTTTTTTAAAAAAAAGTATAAAAACATTGAAGAAAAACATCACATTATGGTAAATATAGTTGTCATGGAATAAGAAAATGTGAACAACGAAATTTTGACAGATATGTCACATAGAACCTTATAATTCCAAGGAAAGAAAATTTTAATGAAAAAAGTGTCTTTACTAAATTAACTAGGTTCCAATATATTAATAGTTGTTGTTTTTTTGTAGTAAAACCATAATAGATATAGTTTAATCATATTTGTAATAAAACTTGTAATCAATCTCCAAAAAAAACAGTCGTTTCTTTTCACATGTTTTGTGTTCAGCTTTCTTGCAGTTTTGTGATTTTGCATAAAGTTATCTTCAGTATGCTTTGAATTCCGCTGTGACCTCATTAAGATTACAGGTTATCACTCTTTTATAGTTTCTGATTTGCATAACAGGTCAGCTATCGCACCTTGCTTCTCAACGTGTCACCGTGCCCTCACATAGCCCAACCACATTGCTGAGATTCAGGGAATGGAGAATACAGAAAGCAGGTAAATAGCAGGTACACGCTGAATGCATAGCAGCAAGTTTCATATATTGCTCTTTTGCAAACTGTCAAACGAGGTCAAACCACAAATAGACATTCACCCACTAACCTCTATGGGCACCCAACCAACGTTTTCACAGTACTACAGATGGAATGTGGGTTGATGTGGCAACCAGGGTTTCAATTGTAGTCACTGTTTGGCTTTTGAGAAATATGTGTACACACAATACACAACAGCCAGAACAAGAACTTATCTTAAAATGTACTCTACATATGATGTACATACTGTATACAAATGTAGGCCTATGTATGATTTAATCTTATGTAATAGTTTTTGAAAGATATTGGTTTTATTTAAATAAATGTATGCAATTCCTTTTTAAGTCACGGTAAATGTGTAAACTGATAATGAACATTTTCTTGCACTTAAGGTGAAGTAGATATTTTAAAACTGATGTTAATCTCTTCACCAAAAGTCTTCGAATGTAAACAACAACGAAGCATCATTAAACGTTCGGATCACGTATCCATAATATCGCCTCTCTAGGGAACTGTTCAGAAAACACCTATTTCTTCACTGTGTTCCTATTTCTTCCCTATAACGTTCTCCATCCTCCATTCACCTTTATACAGAATGACCTTTAAATGCAGGTCAAGAGGAGGTTTCACCCAACTGACTCCTCCTGTTCAACACTGTCTGCCAGTGACTCTTCTTTTCTTACTCCTGAGGCGCTCCTGTTTTCTTATACCATGCATGCAAATATGGGTCATTTTTATTCTTGTTTTTTTACAAACTTATAAGACAAAGCAGTATTTCAGAGCAGTATAAATTCTAGAAAGTCTTGAAACTGTAAAAGGCAACAAGAACACCAAATACGGATAAAAAATAATGATCGAATTGTAAATACTGTACTTTAAAGTTATATGGATAGTTGTATTTATGTATAAAAGTCTGAAGGTAATTTATTTTGAAAAATAAAAATTATTAGAGATGGGGAAATACTTTATTTCTTGTGTCTCTCTCTCCAAAGAAAGCAGATGGGTGGGACCTTCTGCTCCTTAGCGAATAATTTGTCAGTCCATGAGCCTGGAGACCGTGAGGGGTGTGTAAAGCTACAGTTTACTTATGTGTTTGGACATGGTAAAGGATTCATACGGGTTAGTTTTAGTATATTTTCTGGAACATTTATACTGCTGTTGGACTTTCAGGATTGTTACACATGACAGACAGCTTACGAAAAGGCAAGGTCATAGCTAAAGTTAGCATCAAAACAAGCTAATGCATGGTCCTTTTTAATAAGATGGTTTATGACCTTGATATGTCTGTTGGCATGCTACTAACCAAGTGGGGTTATGAGAATATTAAATTTTCCGAAGATTTCTGTAACAGTTGTTTTAATTGTGGTGTTGTTTCCTTGATTTGTGTCTATGTTAAGAAATTGACACAAGTGACTGGTTGCCGTGGTTGTTTGTGTTACTATGCATGGATGAAGGTCAATATTTACATGTTCATATCTGCAGGCCGAATACCCTTGAAAGGGATAGTTCACCCAAAAAATTTAAGTTCTGTTATCATTTACTTACTCACAGGTTGTTCCTGAACGTGTACACATTTCGTTGTTCTGCTAAACACAAAATAAGATATTTGTAAGAATGTCAGTACGCTCTAAAAACACGGTGCTATATAGCACTAAGAGTGGTTCTTTGCTCGTAATCATAGGGGAACCAGTTTTAATGCTATATACATTAGGCTCTTGGTGCTTCAATGGTTCTTTAGAGGTTCTTTGGGGTGTCCGAGGTGCTATAAAGCACCGTTTTCGTATAAAGAACCTGATAAGCCCCTGTATGGTTCTTCAGCAGTTCTATATAGCACGTCAGTCAACCCAAGGAACCGCTGAAGAATCACTGAAGTGCCAAAATATTCAGAACCACTGTTAGTGCTATACAGCACAATTTATTTTAGAGTGTAACCAGACAGAACTTATAACTACAATACCAGTATTTATTTTCCCAACTACTGGACTTTGTTGTAGAAATGTTTACAACATTAAGGGAATTTTACAATTTAGTCTTTACATGTATGGCCATTGCCAAACCTGTACATACACACAGTATTGAATATTTAATTCAAAATAAGATCAGTCGAGGTCAAGTATTCCTTTTTTCTCTCCCACTGTTTTATACTTTTTAATCACCAGTCAACTGAAATGCTTCTCAATGTTGTCAGTTATGTCATCGTGGATTAGTGAAGATCTCTATCTGAAGTGGACTTTTGATTTGGCAAAGGATTAGTGATCAGGACTACTGCCTGAAATGTTGTGCTTAGTGAAGACTTAAAAATCTAAAAGCTAAAAATCCCCGTTATACATCAGTGCTGAGAGAACTATGGATGAGTGGCACAAGCTGGCTCAGATAATGTGTATTCTATGATGTTAGTGTGGGGGTTGTAATTTATTTTCTGTTAAAGTGAAATGTTTATCAAGCACGTATAGTGGATTTGACAGCAGATAACATCGTCGTGACTTCTAGGCCCACATAAAGTTTGCATGTGCAAAACATCACAAAATGTTTTCCTGATTTATTCAGAACTGGAAAACCTGTTATTCATAAACTTCCCCCCTTTTGCTTATTATGAAATATTTTGATTAAGTAGATCATGTTTTGGCAACTAGTAAGTGTGGGTGAATTTATTTGTATTTTATTTAAATTGTACACATTTTGTGACCCTCCTTGTGAAAACCTAGCCAAAATATATTTTTGTTATTAACTGTCTTCTACACTGTAAAGAATTTTTGTTTGATTATAAAAAAAATTATGTCCTTGCTTTTAAATGTTACGTTTATTTAACTTAAAAATATTTGTCAACTCAATGAGTTTAGTCGATTTAACAAGAAATTTGTTTTTCATATTATATTTTAAGGTTGAATTAACCTAAAATATTAAGGTAACCGTTTTTAAATTGAACCAACAAAAAACAACACATTTTTTAAAGAGCATTATGTGATAATATACGCAACCTTCATATATTTTAAGTTGAAGTGGTTGATTTAGAAAGGTGCTAACTTTAGCCTGCTAGCACTGAAATTATATTCCCACCCTCTGCGATTTGCCATCCAAATCCAGCTACGCATCCTCCATACTAAATCCTTTGAAATCTTCTAAAAGAAAATATACCTGTCCGAAAGAAAGAAAGGCACCTGTAGTATCATCTTTCAGACCCTTTGCCTGCCGGAGCTGTCTCAATTGTATAAAAGCTAAACCAATGTGAATTCGAGTTTTTCCTCTTTCATGATCCAGACATTTTTTCATCACTGCTTTTAAAAAAACGGACTTTCGTTTTGTAGATTTACTTGTTGTCGTTTCCGCAGGAAAGTTTGGTTGTTGCTGATTGTCCGCCATTCTCCCTACATTGACACAGCGGACTTGAGCGCGCTGATGATCTATGATGGTCATGAAGGGTGCGCAGTTGTATTCCAGATTCGTTGGCTGAAAATGTACACATGACCAGTCACAGCGTCCGGCCATAACATTTAGATTTGGGTGGGAAAAAAAATTCTGGACAGGATCACCTATTCTGCCTTTAAACCTGAGCAAGGCCATGGCAAAATGAGACTGAAAATAATGAGATTTTAGCCTGCTTGTCACATTTAATTTACCCATTTCTCCACATTACTGACTCACAGATGTTTAAAAGTTTTAAATCACAAAAAGTTAGCAGATTTCGACAGATTTTGGCCTGGTTTCCATCCATCATATGCATTAAAACAAAGTGGGTCGAAAGTCATTTTTGTGACCTTTGATTCACCTATCTACAGTCAACAAGTTTGCTTTATGTGAAGTCAACAAATTTAGTCTTTTAAAAAGTGTGTTTTCTGGTTTTCATAATTTCTATGTTTTCCTTCCTGGAACTACAAGCTGTTTACGTCCCTTATATCATGATACTTATATAGAGCCCCCAAAAGTACCCCACTTACATATATTAAACCCTGTTTTTTCCTCTATTTTCCCAGGTTCCAAAGAACATCCAATTTCCCCACTCTTTGGTTTGATCACATATACAGATAAAAGCTGACCATGACCACAGTAAATGCCCCCTGCTCTCTGCTTGCCCGGAACGAGTTTTACCGGAGTAAGTGCATTCCTATTTTTAGATCTCCGTGTGAGTTAGGAGACACGTGTTATACTGACTGTTCTTTCTCAAAGCTGTGTGTTTACAAGAATAAACTTCAACCTGTACACACTGTTCCTATTTTAGCGTTATCAACCTAAGCAAACAATAACGCGAATCAGCCTCTCTTTTGTGAATTGCCAGAAATAGACCAATTGCTCAAATACTCAAACAGTACCTAGTAGAACAAATGTCAAAGTGACTGCAATGTTATGTTTAACAGCAGTGGAAAGTCTGAGAAATTTGCTCATACTAAGGGGATCCTCTCTTTATTCACCCAAATTCATTTCTGAGAGAATTTACACTGCAATCAGTTTAACCATCACATAACTTCATATTCTGTCACATGACATGATGTGCTCATTTTATTGTCTGGATCGATTTCGTCAATTAGCCAAATACAATATTCCAGAGGGTGTTATTGTTTTTATATTGTAAATATGGTATTATTCAAATGATATGTGAAGTTGTTTTGTTTTAATATATTAGTATTTTGAAAGTAAATTTTTCAATACTGAATTTAGTCATTAAATCATTTTTAGAAAATATTATAAATGTTTTTCCCACAAGTGAATAAATACAAAAAGAAAAACAAAACCTTGTTTGTGTGGTAAATTAACATTTGTAGAATATCTCTTTACTTTCATGTGTCCTTATCATTTGACCTATTTAACTTTATATCTTGATGTCCTTTTGTTTGCAGACATCAATCCAACAGACCCCAAAAAAGCAGTAAACAGCTTCTCCGATACCCTCGTAGAACCAAAGCAAAGACAAGTGACTGTCTGGGTGACCGTATCTAAACATCAAGGTACAGTGCACAAGTTCAGTAAACAAATGTTTTGTCAACTGAATAACTTACAGCTTTCCAAACTGGCTGAACAGAATATTCACAGTTAACTACTGTCTCATTGTGTTAACACAATGTATCTCTTTTAACATTTAATAAACCGTTTATAGACAGCCCAAGCACAGTTCATTTTCATTTCTATTTTGTCGTCACAAATTTTCATCAAAACAATTTGAGTGAAAGGTTTAAAATAATTCTAATTTTAGAATAGTACATTGCTGAATTGCTTTAATAAATGACATGCACTCCCTATGGCATGGTGGCATTGTGCCAGACCTTATGAGCATGTTGTCCCAGCGTGATTTGAGCATCTTCCAAAGAGCATTACTGTGTGCTGAAATAGCAAAAACTAAATTTAACCTTACAGCGTGTTCAAGGTCAATGTCAACCATTAACCCATTTAATTAGTGACATAGAAATGTGTGTATTTCATAAAGATGCATTATACAGTTTTTTATTTTTGTCTGAAAACAGATTACTCAGGACACATGACCAATGCTTGGACAGTAGGCCTGATTTTAAGAAGCCCGGCATCCAGCAGAACCTCAGGCAGATGTCTAAGCCCTGCTGACCGTGTGGTCAAGTAGACACCTGCACAGCAATGCTGCAGAAGATTATAATAAAGGGATAGTTCACCCAAAATAAAAAATGTTTTACATAACACACCATCATATCACTGCCAACCTGCATGTATTACTTTCTACTGCAGAACACAAAAGAAGATATTATGAAGAATGTTGGCGACCAAACATTATTGGCCCTTACTGAGACATTTCTACAGAAATCTTATTTTTATGTTCCACAGACCAAAAAGTCTTATACAGGTTTTGAATGATGTGCAGTGACTAAATGAAGGCTGAACTTGTTTGCTGTTGTTGAACTATCCCTTTAAGAGCTCACAGCAATTCCCTCCATTATACTGTGTGTGGACATGAATGTTGCACCTGCTCCGCCAATTTTATATAATTTAAAACGTTGTTTATTATTAACTTTGACTTAGTGGTGTTGTAAAATATTAATATTGCCATTTGCACTAATGTCCAATGCATATTTCACTATCATGCACAAAGATCTTAAACATGCGCTTAAGTCACATCCCCAAAAAGCGGTGTGGAGCGGTTACATTTTCAGAGCTGGGATTTAATGCTGAATCACAAAGAAAAAAAACATGTCAGCATGTCACAAAGAGGCTCTTTGTATGTATCCATCCAGCCGGCAAAACTTAGTGACTTGGAAAATCCGTGTGCATCAGTCAACATCATCGTAGTGTGTAAAACCCAGTACTGTCAGGTCTTCACTGTGATTTGTTTGTATTTAAAGTCCATATTAAAAACCAATGATTGTACATTGTTTGAGTGTGAACTGAGCCGGTTTGTTATACAAGCTCCCTTTCATAGGCTAAACAAACAAGAAGGGAGAGGTTGTGTCCCTTCCTAGGCCAACTTTTGATCACAGACAAAATGACTGCATGAAAATACACAAAGAAGGTTGTACCCAAATTGTTTATGTGCCAAAAAACAGCTGTAGACATCTTCCCCAAGAACATCGTGAGGTTAAATGTATCATTCTTAAGCAATGGATTACAGAATTTTCTGCCCAGTTTTTGCATTAAAAAAAAGTCTTGGACTTGACAACCCGCTGTATTAGACCATTTATTGTGCTAAAAACACAGGATAATACAATGGGAACAAGTAACAAAAACATTTAACTGCACCAGTGTTACAGATGTGTAAAAATGTACAAAATCTTTGCAAATTTTCAATTTTGTCATATATATAAAATGATGAATACAAATGATGAATAAAAAAACAAAACTAAGTACTAAAACAGCACGTTATATGGATGGGAAGCGTAATAAAAATTAAAATAAAAATGGGGAGCCATTTCCGTCCCCTAGCGTTGAGGGTCCTGAGCCGGTCTCAGATTCAGGAATGGGGAGAATTTCCTGCCTCCGACTTGCCTCCGTCACTACTATCACTCGCCTGTCTCATCACCATCTCCCGGGCAATACATGTCACCTGCCCATTGGTCACGCTAACCACACCTGATCTGAAGAGAGAATTTGAATTATTTGTTAAATACGCAGATCTTGAGCTCACATCTCCAAAACGTGGCAAAGACCTCAAGATTTTTGACTCACTTCTGCTGAGCTTCTTCAGCAAGAGTTCCCATACCAGGCTGGTTCTGTTTCCCAAAGAAGAAACTGGACCACCAATGACCAGAATCCTGTTTGGGTAGACCTAAGGAACAATTCAACGTGTCAGAACAAAGAAAGCAAAAGTCCTCGCTAAAGGAACCTTATCTTCTAATGGATTTATTGTATACAATGTTGTAAGCACTAACACAATCACTTAAGTGATGTTGACTGGCAACAGTATCTCTAAAAAAGCGTGATGTGTACAGTATGTCTTGAGGTCAGGTAATGTAATGACACAGGCCAATCCGAATCCTGCCAGATGACTAACACTAGTTCTAGTACTAATCTTAATAGAACAGCTGTGGGTCTAGATATCAAGAATGAACGAAGTGAAGCATTACTCACCCGGATGATGTGGAATAACCTCCCCACTATACTCTGAACTGCCACATGAGCTGCTACTGGATGTAGAGCCGATGCGCCCTGCGAAGGGACAGTCGTTTAAGGCGCATGCTCATCATTACATGAACTATTAATAGTGGGTATATGCATATGAAGTTAAGATGACAAGTACATGCTTGAATGCTACTTACTTCGGTAGTAGTCGTGAGTTGCTACAAGCGAACCACTAGCTGGGATGGCTGCCATTTTACAAACTTCTTTAAACAGATGGAAACCCTGTAGGAAAGAGATGGTCAGATATGTCGACTCGTATATCGATTAAATCAACCTAGTTTACAATGTAATATCCACTTATGTTCTAAAAAACGGTGTGGGTTACATTAACAGTTACCGTTACAGTGAACATAAACAACATAGAGCGACAAAAGCATGTTTGTGCAAATGCAATCACAAAAGGAACGATTTTTAACGTTACGTAGGCTACGTGACAACACGCACGCGTGCACGGCAAAGCACAACATCAAGATCCAAGACAACTTTTATTAAACAAGCAGTTTGCGGTAATCACTGACAGCATGTGTGACCACCTAGCTAGAGCCCATACAATAACAATCGCCCACTCAGTAATGCTCGTCTACTGTTTAACACGACCACACGACTTAAGCGGTTGTTTTAACGAACCTTCTCCGCTCGTGCTGATGTAAAAAGAGCACCGTTCTATATCAAGTCGGAGGCGTTGGGAAGAAAACGCTAGGCGACGGGACCCATTTGAAAAGGTTTGGATGGATAAGACCTTCCACGTCCAGTAGAATGTACCGCAATGCTGCTTTCTCTCATAATCGAGCTCTTCGCTGTTATTTATAAGGAGAGGTGACGTCGACGGCAAGCGAAGGAGAAAGGGGGCGAGTCTCTGTTTTTTCTATATAACTGAGTGTGCGTGAAACCGGATTAGACCAGCGAGATCGAGGTTAGACTGGATATAGTGATGGTAAATGGGGATCATTATATTGACTCGGACCATTGAGTCTCTTTCAGCAAAATGAACGAATCTTTATTCGAGTCATATCATTCCTTTCGTTAATTTTAGCAAAGAATAAATAAAATGTTACGTGTCACTTTCCTAACAAATCTACTATTTATGCAAACATTGATCACATAACAACCAATACAAAGCTATAATGCTATAATAAACAGAAACATTAATTACTTGTTTACCTGGGTATTAAGTCTACTATCAGCTCACCTCACCTCTTATCTGACAAGTTTAATGTTGGATCATATTTAAGAATTATCATAAAATAATCAAAATATGTGTATGAAGCATGGTCTGTTAATTTTGTCATTTTTTTACGGTTTTCTTAAAGATACTGTATTGTTTTATAATAAATAAAACAATACAATTTAGATTAAATTATAATTTCACTGTCTTTGTCTATCAATAAACAAACACTATGACTAGGCTATGCACCTGTTTGTTAGGAAGGTTGTAAATAAGCTAAATCTCTGTCCAAAACTGTCACATAACATGACAAAAGACCCAATACTCGAACCGGAAGACTCGAGAGGTGATCTAATCAATTCTCTTTCCGGCTCTGAATGCACTTGTGAAGCGTCCGGAGCATGTTGCGCAATGCGCATGCGCAACTGACCGAATCACTCCCCAGGATGACTCGTTCTTCCCGAGTCACATTTTAGACTCGGATCGTTCACGAACAGCCCATCACAAACTGAATGGTACATTTCGGTCTTAGTTACTTTTGTGCGCTAGAAAATCATGTAGTATGGAAATGAGACGTAGATATTCATATTTTTAGCCATAACAAAGTACAAAATTCAAATAAAACCGCAAAATTCGACCAACGAATATATGTCGAAAACAAAGCTTACTATATCTTCATTTATTCCTCTTATGCTTCACAGGTCCCTGGTGGTCTAGTGGTTAGGATTCGGCGCTCTCACCGCCGCGGCCCGGGTTCGATTCCCGGTCAGGGAACTACTTTTTCCTCCATTTTATCACGAATTGAAATTGTAGACAGATGGTAGATGATAAGAAAAAAAGTCAACATATCTAAAAAACGATATATATATATATATATATAAGATAGAAACTAAATTTACATAGATCACATAATAATTGAATATTTTTTTAAACATTAATAAAACAATATTTGGATGAGGTAACTGTGTGCTTAAATTGTATCTACATTTAGTCTTTATTCTTAATATTATAAGTTCATACTCTCAAAGTATTTAATGTTACAGCAGCGCGTGTCCCTTTCAACCTCCCCCCTTCAGTTGTAATGTAGTTGTGTTGTTCTGCCACCTACTGGCACAGTTACGTGTGTGCCATTAAAATTCAAGCAAATGAGAGACAACATCCACAAAATTTAAAGGAATGCTTTATTGATACAAACAACTGAAAAATTATACAATAACTCTCACACCATGCTGTTTTAAAAAAAACAAATCAAAGCTTTCCATTCACAACAGCTAGTTAAGGCCCCTAACTTAAAGCTATATGGTCCTTATCCCCAAGACAACAACCTGCCCCATGAAAATGTCTTTTCTCTCAATTGTAACCTTATCTTTTCAATGTTGGCAGAACTACAGGCTTTACATTTTATGGCATAACAAATTAATTCCAATAGAAAGTCATAGCAGCCATAACATTGGCAGTCAAATGTAAATCAGTCAAATCTCTGACGTCTCACCAAATCTAGCACATAATCCTTATTGTGTATGATACTGAACCAAGAGCAACCTTTGACACATATAACTCAACTCAACAATAAAGGATGTAAAAGGCAAAAACAAAACAAACAAAAAATTGGACTACATGAGCCAAATTAAATATTTTCCAATATCTTTCTAGGTAAAAAGTGACCGTGCTACCATACAAGACTACACTAGTGTTAACCTCTGTCTGAAAAATAAACAAACACTGATAACAACAGGGAGCGGACAAAACAGGCCTTTCCTGGTGTTAAACATTTCGGGTTAGTGCACATGAGAGCATGACACATATATATTTTTATTTTTTGTCATGGAAAAAGTTAAACTTGAGTTGCGTTAGTTTGTATGAGCGAGACAGCAAAAGGTCTATGACATCTGCTAACTGGCATATTGTACACAACATCGGACCAACAACCAACTTCTGACTTAAATGTGGCATAAATAAAACAAAGCCATCAATGCAAATATTCAACGGAACAAGAAATACCACAAATAAAAAGATAAATCCAATATAGAGTGAGAATACGGAGTGTAAGGCCGACTGAGAGGTCAGACATTCACAGAGTGTACAGCAAAGCATTGCTTCATGTTGCACGGAGAGTAAAAATAACTCCATGGATGCGCAGCAGCATAGAAACCTGCAGCACTGTGCTTTTTATTTGTCAGATTTTCTCCCCCCTTCGGATTTCAATGTTTCATATTTCCTGTTTTTATCCCCTCTAGCATCTGATAAATGGTGCTTGGCAGTACTGTTTAAATATAGTCATTTATATTCCTTTACATTCATATATAGATAAAAGTTATGTAAAAACATTATGCAAAGCAGTGTAAAATAGTTTCTAATACAAAATGATTTAACATTTTTCTCCTTTTTGTGCAACCTGTGATGATTTTGTGTCACAGAATCTGCACAGTGTTTTAATGGCGAGATGAGACAAGCACATGCTAGCAGTAGATGGAGGGGTATCGACAAAGACAGAAAGAGGGGGAGAACAGAATTCAGAGAGAAAGGGTGAGTTCTGGGATAACTGAAGCATGTGTGTATTCAGGATTCATAAAGTAATGAGATGAGTGTTTAAGACGGTCGGCTCTCAGAACGGAGCGTTGTCCTGGACTGGGTTTGAGTCATTCGGAGAGTGGGCACTTTCACCGTTGGCATTCCCTCCAACCACTTTATGCTGTGAACACAGACACCCAGAAAAAAATTCAATGCATGATCAGCGTTGAAATCTAGGTACAGTTCGCAAACTCTGGAGTAAACCTTTACCTTGAGGTTTTCCACTCTATCCTCAAAAGACTTGAAAGTTGTCGAGTTCCTGTGAAACATGGCCGTTTATTAGACATAAACAAGTGCATCCAAAATTTTACCTGAAGCAAAACAAAATCGATTTTATACAGAATGATGCGAGTATATTTAATACAGCAGTTTACATTAATTATTAATTTAGATACAAATGTTAATACCAACAACTGCTCAATATTTAAATGAATACGAAAAAGTTTGAGAGATGAGATGATATAAAGGGGAGTGGTCTACCCTAATACTGTACCTCATTGCAGGCATACTTATTGAATGGCGAATTGAGTAGTTGCTACTTCGAGAGCATTAGAAGGAAAGAAGTGCAAGTGTTAGCAAGCGAGCAGGACAGCACATTACGCACAGATTAGGTTATACCGGAAACAAACTAATGCACATAAGATATTTACAGCACATCATGTGGTTTAAAGTTGCTCCATTTTTCATGTTTAAATCATATTGTAAACACATGATCAGGCAAAGGCAAGTAGGAATTAAAATATGCAGGGGTTTTAGGGTTAAAAAATAAACAAACAGTAATAAAAAGATTAAGTTATATATGTGTTCTAGGCAATAAAGATCTATATTTTAAGTACGTATGATAGCAGGATTCTTCATGTATTGATTATGTTCTATTATTAAACGTCTTACCCAAAGGAGTTAGAGAAAGGAAGAGCTCTGTAGACCAAAAAGGCAGCAATTAAAAAGAAAAAGGGAAGACAAACCAAAATCGGGTTGGGCATTAGGCATCAAGCATTATTGAGGCAAGCAGGAAAATTTAAATACAAGATTTATTATTTACACGAATATAAAGGACTGCATAGTGACCTTTCTACTTATGTTAATGTAGAATGCAGCTTTAAATTTGTTAAATGAATAGTTTTTCTCTGTAATATGGTGCAAACCGACTCATGGATCAGTTTTCCGAAGCTGAATATAAGCCGCACACTGTATCAGAAAACGGAGGATGACCCAAATATGAAAAGATCAACTGTTAACACGTTTATATCATTTTTACATTTAGTCACATCATGCATATTGACTCTTGGTCACCAAAATGTATCTTTTCAAAACAGATAAAAATTTGATTTTCTTCACCAATGCAAAAAGGCCTGTATGCATATGCTGTTAAATTTAGGAGTGGTAGAAATGTACATATGTGGCTTGAACAACCATATGCATCTACACTGGGCTGGGAAAAAACACTTCCTGGCTTTTTCATTACCACATTCGATGAATAAAAATGCATCAAGTGACTGAGGAAAAAAGGCAAAACAGTCCTCCATAATAGTGATATTCACTTCACTTCTGGCTTGTGTTTGTGTTAGAGGTGGGGAAGAAAGTTAAATAAATAAGGGCAAATAATGGTAGAGACAGGAACAAGAGTCACAAGAGAGAAGGACACGTCAATTCTGTTACCATATGAGAAGTACAACAGTCAAAGGTTGTCCCTCCACAGCATTAAAACTGACTGGGGATAATCCCAGGTTGAGATTAATAGATGAAATGAAGACAACCATAAAAAAGGTGTGCTATATATTGCTATATAGCAATAAAAAATTCATGCTATCCAGAAAAATAAAAACAAGACAATTCATAAAAACAAGCAAGCTGGTTACTATAAGCAAGCTGGTTAAAACCTGAGAACGTATCAAAATCACCTAGCTGTAATTTAGCGACAGGAATAAGAGTAGGGAGAAAAACAGGAAGAACAGGGCTCTGACATTATGACACATGCGTTACCTCATGTCACCCAGTTTCCTGCTAATAGCTGTGCCAACGGTGGAGAAGGCAGCAGAGGTTTTCTGTCCAGCCTGCGACAATGTTTCCTGAGTCTTTTTATACCTGCAATAATAAGAGAGCAGAGAGAAGAGAAAGTGGAAAAAACACTAAGTGAACTAAATAATAACGTCTTTAAAGAATCTTTATGGCTGTTCTATAAGGGGTTAGTCAACCGAAGCTGAAACACAAAGCCTGGTGAAAAAAAACCCAGCCAAAAATTTCTCCAATTAAACCTTAGAGTCCCCGTGAACAGGAAGTTGGGATCGTTTTAACTTCTGTATTTTAACGCATTTCCGAGTGAAATGGAATTATGATGAGAAACATAGTGGGCGTGGCTTTTGTCTTGCTCTGCGCTTTGATTGGATTAATAAAAACAGCCATTGCATTTTGAGATGGAACTGGCAGCAGACTGATAGTTGAAGGGGAGGAGTTAACAGTTTCTCCGCCCAAGCCATCTAACATACATCGTCTAAGATGAATAGTCATTACAGGACGGAAGTGAATTTTCATATTTTAACTAAAGATTATGAGGGCACACGGTTTTTAAAAAGAGAATGACCCACACTGATACACTATTTACAATAAACGCTGAAATATTTCATGAAAAAAATAAGCATTGTATTTTTTATTCACTGGGACTTTAAGTTTTACTGTAAGAAATGGTCTGTTTATTATACATCTACAGTGGAGGTACTTATATCCATTAAAACCATCTCCAGCAACAGCAAAGCAACATATGACAGAAGCTGTAATATCCCTGTCGGCATGTCTAGAACTCTACCCATCCTCCATTAAGCCCCAAACATAGTAAACCACCATAAAGACACCCTTTACGTTTCAAAATAAGGAGCCAAAGTAAATAAACAAGAAGAAACTAAAGGGATGGAGAAACTCACACTTCAGAGTTGGCAATGTCATCCAGAGTAGAGGAAGCTGAAAGATATCTATAAACGAACAAGGTGACACATTCAAATCTCCACTCAGACATAAACTACATATACACGAATGATAAAAAAAATGCTTTTATGGAACACAGCCTCACAAGCACTGCTCGACTTGACAGCAAGCAAAACGGTAAAACTTTAGTTTTACCAGCATTCTCAGACACAAACTCAAGGTATTTTGGTTGAGATGCTCCTGTGATGTCAGTACATTTATGCCTTCTAGCACAAAACATCACAGACAGCAAAAAAAGTCTTGCTGCTGGGGAGATAAAGAGCAGGAAAGGACAGAGAATTCTGCAAAGTAATTTCTGATTTATTATTTATAACTACAGCAAGTGCACAAAACCACAATATATAGTGTCACGATGAACCGCTGCATCATAGTCGACAGGTCACATCGCGTTCATTTATCTAAACATGACACATTTCCTGTTACACGCAGGCAAATATGTGTGCTCTGTGGACACGTCTGTCTGTCTGTTTGATTCTAACTCACCGAGTGAGTGTGTGTGCGTAAAGAGGGAAGTGAGATTTCTCACACACCCGTGATACTACAGTCTGTATCTATAGTAACAACAGGGTCATCATGAAGTAAAGCTTTGTTAAATTATATTAGCTGTTATGATGTAATTCAGACATGACGTGAATGCAATATCAGTTTAAAAAGTAATGAAGCTATATGATTGACCATGTGTACTTCACATTTGCAGAGGTGGACAAACAGACTGACCGTTCCAGAAAGAAAGATAAAACAAAACCGAGTCAAAAATATGTAAAACATGACTCAGCCTTCTAAACACCCAATTCAACTGAAAAGAGAAACAAAACATTTGCTTTGTCTTGTGAGATGCAATTTTACTCTCCTTTAATAAAGTTTGATCTAAGGCAGTCTCAAACTGGATAATTAACTTCTGGCGAACCAGAAAGTAGACCCTATAGGTTAGAGTCAATCTTACAGTATAAGAGAGCAGATCAATTCCCATTGAGAGACATGTTTGAGTTCTTTATGTTAGATTGTATCTGTTTTGGGTCTGACATATACTTAGACACGCAGACACACAATATTGGTAGATCAACCTACTAACAAGGTCTTAAGGTTTAAGTTGAGTTGAGTTGGCAAATCAAAGTCAAAATATGTTAGTACATGAGCTGTATTTAATGCCTTTCGATCTATTTGTTGGACTTGGTCAAAAAGCAATAGTAGGCTACTGTTCGCTTCTGAAACACATCTTGTTGACAGCGAGCGAAAACACACTGATTTCTGGATTCAGGTGTTTCAATGCTCCGCCTATTTGAGTCGAGTATAGCTGAGAAGAATTCAAGCGTTCACAGCAATGTTCCCGTGTGGTCAAAAACTCTGTAACCTTCTCGTTCCACTGACCCAGCTTCTCTCCCATCACTACATAGCTACAACACAGATGGTTGGTTTTGTGCATCCTGATATGAACTTCTTGAAGAGAAAGACTCATGTTTCCTCTATTCTATCTTCATAATAATTATATTAGCTGAATTACACACAAATACCTTCATGGTTTAAAGAAGTGATAAAATTGCATTGGTGTATGTGTGTCGACAACACATGATAAGACATTTGGTGGTCAATTCACAGTGTCTGTCAGTTCAAAAATCAAAACTAATATCGGTTGGTCTATTTATTTGGCAAACATGCTACATGTTAAACCACTGCAGTTTGTCCACCTACACAAAAAAAAAACTAAAACGCAGCAACACTTAAAACAAGTGGCTTTGAGCTTTACAGCTTGTAGCAAAACAAATGGCTGTTATTATGATTGAGTCACCATAAAACTCCCACATAAATAAGAACCTCAATTTTGCAACTGATAAAACTATTATACTGAATGGCCTTCAACCAAGAGTGTAGATGCCCATCTATAATACACGCATATAACAATAGAAACCTAAAGGGTCTAAACAAGCAGTTGGAAACTTTTTGCCTAAGTTGAAGCATCATGTGGTAATGTACAGTTCGACAGGAAAATGGCCGTTTATTTCAAGGCTTATATCCAGCAAAATAAAGCGAGAGGAATGTGTGTGAGCCGGAGGAAAGCATGCTGAGGAATGGAGTAGATAAGTTAGGTTTCGGACAGAAATACTGTCCCTGCTTTATAAATTGCTTAATTTATTATGTCAGTTTGCAGCTTAGAGGTTAACAGGTCAAACAATGTAGAGTTCAACCCATTAGCCCATTTACTTCAATACACATTTTTTTCCTAAATAATCAGAAATGTGTATTCAGTCGTGTGCGAATAAGCGAAGGGACATTTAAAAAGGCATCTTACGCGTTTGAGGTCTGGACGTCCTGCCAGCTTTTCGTGATGTTCTGTTTGAGTTCGCTCAGGGGGCTGAGACCCAGTGTGCGCTTCAACTCGGCAGCGTGACGCTCTTTAGCCGACAGCACCTGACGCAAGGTGTAGATCTCCTCCTCCACCTGATATCAGAACATCACATTTTGTTTAAGAATCAAAGGTAAATTGAACTACATTTCGTTACACTGTACTTGTATATGTGTAATGACAATAAAGTTGAATCTAATCTAATCTAAATGCAAAGTCAGCTAAATAAATAGATGAAGTTCTGATGATTATATTTTGATATTGAGGAGGATAAAAGACGATACTGTGCAGGGGCTCTTGATGTTCACCTTGGTGAGATCCAACCTTAGTTCCTCTTCCTCCTCGTCTGTTAATCCAAGAGGAAGATTCACTGAACTCCAAGCCACAGCTCCTCTCTCCTCTGGCACATCTGAGAGCGAGTCAGAACCCAGGCCTTTATGTGGAGAGTTCAAATTGATATCTATACATTTGAAAGAGAGAAAGATGAGATAGTAAGAGGTGTGTTATTTTTGACAGCTGGGACACCTAAATAAATAGCAAAAAATTTATTGTAGAGGCCGTATTTTATTATTTGGTTAATAAAATAATAGTTTTTTCGATAAATCTTGTTTACTCAGATTATTATATTTACTGTAGAAAATGTAGGTTACGTTGAAGGTTACATAAAAAGGTTATTTTAAGGAAAAGGGAGTCATTGAACACAAACTTAAACTCAAAAGATTATTTTGAACACCGTATTAATGGTCTCATAATGATTACAATTTATATTATTGTAATGTAACCATAAACACAAGCGGAACTCATATAATTGATGTTCCTGATCTAAGTGTAGTTAACACGGGAAGGAATAACAGGACTAATTTCAGACTCTCTTGAACACGAGTTACATTAGAAAACAAACGGTGTTTTTTACACATATTGTTATTTCAAATCAATTCAGTTCAATTGTATTTATGTAGCGCTTTTCACCCTGTGGAATGTTCCGAAGCAGCTTTACAGGAGAAAATAAGAAAAACACAGAAAAGGTAAAACAAAGCACAGTGCATGGTGTTTATAACACAAGCAAGATCATTCTAGTTAATAATATCTAATAAATAAATGCAGTCTCCCGCTGAGCAAGCCAGCCAACAATGCCCTGTGATAAGGAACCCAAACTCCAATGATAAATACAGTAAATGGAGAAGAAAAAACACTTGGGAGAAATCAGTCTCAGCCGGGAGGGCAAGGTATCCTCTGACGTCACAGCTGCACTTTGATTAAAAGTTACTATGAGTAAATGTTTATGAAGAATAGGGAGAGCGTATTAGTTGTGATTTAGGAAGTTTCATTTGTTGAAACTGTTTATGTCTAATTTGGTCTTATTTTTTATTGATATCAGGTAAAAGAGGAACGTTACAAGCAGGGAAAATAGTAATGGCGTAATGTAGGTGCAGCTATAACTTCAGAGTGCTGTCATGTGATGTAAGTTTTGCCTTTAATAATAAGCATTGTAAATTTGGCATAAATGTGACAAGCATTTCTAAGAAGAAAATTAGTTTATTTTAAAAATGCGCTTTTCACATGAATAACAGAACCATTTAATATTTACACGTGTAAACGAATGATCAAAGGTTTTAAAGTGTGATCAGTTTAGGTCAGACTATGAGACAGTTGTCACGTGGGTCTGACTGATACGTGTCATCCAGTCGAACCCCTCACCAAAACCCTTCAGTGACCCTCAACACAACCTTTAACAAAAAAACTGACATAAACACCCATTGCATATAATAAACAAACATCGAGTTAACGCCCCGTTTGTATCTATGCACTGATATGCTGTTAAATTTACGGCCGTATTATTGGAAAATATGATATTATTGGAGACCTGAAAATAAAGAAAATTGTCGAAACAATGTACATGAGGTTTTAAGCAGAATCACCCAAACTGATCCAAAGATCAAGCAAGGGTGTCATCTATGGTGTGAAGATGTAAATTGAATTTATTCAACACAAACAACTGCACTCAGCCTGTTTTTCCCAGAACATTAGCGGTTCAGTGCAGTAACCTGATCGCCTACGCTGCCCTGCTCCCCCTTTCACAATCATCGGCCACGCGCATGGACAGCCACAAATAAAAGGCGTAACTACAATAACACTAACTTACAACAATACACGACCAAGCAATAAGCAATGAATGTGTGCAAATCCCAGCCACGCGACAATATATCCCGTTCACTTGTTTTGGTTTTGTTTAACGTTACCTTGATTCGCGGAATCCATGTCGTCAAAAATGTGTGCTTTTAATCTTCAGAACGTTGACTTGACAGTTGCGCAGTTCGATGTGAAGAGCATAAACGTAAGAGATGCTTAGATACGCGCCTTCTATCAAAACATTCACACGCGCAATACGTTGCGATAAGCCAACAGAAGAACCCGAGCGATCACTGCCCAGTTCAGCGGTTGTGGCAGCTCGATGATCGCTTTTCTTCCGGCGCGCTGATATGACGTGTTTTGTGCGCCTAAAAACGATCGCCTTGGTCTGTTTGTAAATCAGAAAGACAAACAAATTCACATGTATCGTATTGATTTTATTATTATTATTTTAGAATATTGTAATGTCCAATTTTACCTTCCATATCCATACGTGTAAAATTTCTTAAAATTAAAATTCTAGCATTATTTACTCACATTCGAGTTGTACCAATCTGAATACATTTGAAAAATATATTTGGAAGAATGCTTATAACCAATCAGATTTTGCCCCCCATGGACTCCCATATGAGGAAAAAAGACTTTTCTGCTGAACACAAAATAAGACAATTTGAAGAATGTAGGACAGCAAATAATTCTGGGGCACTTTTGACTACCATTGTATGTTTTCCTTATATGGTAATCAATCAAGATCTGTCTGGTTATAAGCATTCTTCCAAATATATTTCTATGTGTACATCAGAACAAAGAAATTTATACAGATCTCGAACAACTCGAAGGTGAGTAAATGATGACAGGATTTTCATTTTTATGTGAATAATCACTTTAAACCTTGTCGTTTTCTACAGACAACTATTTACTTTTATTTATATACTTAGCTTTTTCCCCTTAGCAAAAAACAAATTTATTGACTTTTTTGTTATTTCTGTTTTTATATACTCTACATGTATTGCTCATTATGTTGCTATTCAATAAAAAAACTGGCAAAGGTACATAAATGAAAAGAAAAAAATGCTTATACAATTTACATATATTTTACTCAACAAAAGCATGCCAAAATAGTAAAAAATGGACTCTTTCATCAATCGTTCATAAAACATTTAACCGTTATAGGCCAAACTAAGCATAGCTTTTATTGTGCAGGCTTTGATTTACTCTGGATAATGACTGCCATGTAGTTTCAAGGCATATTTGAGGATTTTTCATTTACAAAATAAAACATATAACTTTGAAATAAAGGAAACTGATAAATGTCGAATGAAACATTAATGAATGTAAAATTTATAAATGACAGTGAATAATAAAAACGAAGACAGAAAATACAACGTTAGTTTGTATTTATTTATTTAGCCAAAAACTCTTCTCTTTCACAAAGCATAACTAACCAAGAATCAAACTGCTAGAGTCTTATAGATCATTTCGCAAAATGTAAACACTGGTCCAGAGGCATCCAGTTTCAGTTGTATTTATTTTTTAATTTAAACCTTAAAGAGATTTCTTGAACATTTTGATTAGGTTGTTAAGGTTTGTTGGTTGATTTTCAAAATGTTGTGCAGTTTCAAAAAAACTGAAACACAAAGTTCTTCTGGATCAGAATTACGTCTTCTAAAGTTGTCTATAATGTATCTAATTCAACATCACTTTAAAACACTACATTTAACATTAGCCATCCATCTCATGACAACCAAATCTAAGAAGGGTCCAGTCAATGTAGAATTGAGATGGTTTACTAATCTAGAGGGGGTGGGGGGAGGGGTACTGATCTTATCTTTGACTTATATTGTATATATTATACAGATGGTTCTGTAGAATTATCATTGACACTAGAAGTCATGAGTCAATAGAAGACAAAATAGACATTTTTGAGATGTGCCTCACTGAAATGGATCACACAGGGTTTACATCAGGAGGAGATTTCGCACAGAACATAACAGGATGATAGCAAGACATTCCTGCTTTGAGCCGAGCGGTCATTTCCTTTTGGCGAGAGCGTTGAGCCAGCAGAAAGAGAAGCTGAGATGCATAGACTCACTGGTGAACGCAGGAGGCTGCTGTCATTCTAGAGCAGAGCTCACAGGTGTGCCAGTCTGGAGAGATTTGGTGGAGATGACCACAAAGTGAGCAGAGATTTTTTAAGAATTAATAAAAACAAACCTTGGACCCACCAGAGGTCTGGCTGCTCGAAATAAAATAGGTATTCTGTTGATGTGGGGGAGACTAAGTTAAAATCGAAAAGCTCTACAGTTATGAAAAATAATTCTTTAATCCAGTTTTGCTGAGCTTAAGGTAGTTTCCTCATCATAATTAAAGTTCGTATTTTCACATTAAACAAGCAGAGTGTAAAACAGCAGAGTGCCAGTTCGAATGATGTCATTGTTTAGATGATGCAAGTTACTCCCAAACAATCAAATAAATAAAGGATAAGCTGAGCAAAGAATCAGTTGAGAAACATGGCAGGATGTTCAAAACACTGGTTCAGCATTATTAGGATTGGGCTGGTACCTGGTGACTGTGCCTCCTCACCGCCACTATATACAAATGAGACACTGAATGCTTCCCCACACTCGCTGTAGGATGACCAGAAAGCACAGGAAGTAAAAGATGAGGGTGACAGCCTGTGGAAAGATGGAAATGAAGATACGCAAACACTGATATTTCAATAGAAATATTACAGGAGATGACCTAAAACCTAACCAAACTTTCATGCTGAATAAAAATGAAACTGAGGTTTCAACGAATGACAATGATGACCATGATGCTGGTGACGTAGCAAAGCAGATCAGCAGAGGGTGGCTGAGGATGGTCATGCTGAGGATGTGGCAACCATTAACTGCTGACAGACCCCGCCTGTAATGATAAATAAGCCATTCCACCCTTGTCTACAGAGGCTTCCACTAACTCTACCACTGAATAACCTCCAGCATCATCCAGAGAGCATCCTTCTAGCTGACTGGCTTGGTTCTCAGCAGTTATGTGAGTGAAGCTGTTACTTGATGGGAAAGGGGGGAACCGAGGGAGTTCAGATTGAATGTCTGGTTCCCTCATGGGCCGGGTTTTATTTTTAGGCTCCTTCGATACCTTGATGGATTTTGCTGTACTGGAGTTTATCACCTGCCAGCTGTTTGACTAATTTAGGTTGGATTATGGCCTCTCCACCTGCTTCTGCTGGTGAGCTCTGGATTCCCACATCACCAGCATCATGCTCCACATAAGCTAAATCTGCCTGGCACTTCAGGGTAACGATAGGAAGAAGAACAATATAAATACTGTTGGATGAATAAAACGAGGTGGTTCATAGTTTACATAAATTAAATAAATCATTGGAAATCTGTCAAAAATGTTTGGCTCAATTTAACTACACTCTTAAAACTAAAGGCGCCTCATGATGCCATAGAATAACTTGGTTTCATGAAGAACCTTTAACATCTGAAGAAGCTTTCTGTTTCACAAAAGGTTATTTGTGGCGAAAAGATGGTTATTCAGATTATAAAAATGTAAGAAAAGAAATTATTCTTTAAAAAACCTTTGACTAAATGGTTCTTTGTGGAACAAAATCTGGTTCTTCTATGGTTTCACTGTGAAAAACCTTTTTAAGAGTGTAGTGAAACTTTTCAGTTGGCACAATTGCAAATTATCACTTGTGGCTTCAGACTGTTCTTTAAATTTACAAAACTTCAACTATGCCAGTTGGAAAATGAATATATATGTTTTTTACAGAAATATTTTTAAACTTCAGGTGCACACGTAAATTGATATGAATGTACCTGCTGGGTGCTAAACCCATGCCTCTCACACACAGGCTCCTTTCTAAGATCTGAACAGATGTCTGCTTGTTCCCATGTATTCTCAGTTGTTTCTTGGATATGGTTTCTTGTGTCTGAGTCCTCTAATTTTAGATCCTGGTCTGGTTCACGATCAGGTTCTGGGGTTGGCACTGGTGCAGGTTCACACTCGGGTTCTGGTTCTGGCTCATCAGGTTTCTCCTCCACTTCCTCTTCAACTGTAATGTTGCCAGCATTAACTTGAAAGATTCTGGCTTAATGAGAATAAAAGCATTTTTGATTGATCAGAAAAGTTAAGAAACTGGGTGTCTGATACTCACACTTGATGAAATCTAGCTGATGGAGCACTCGCTCCTCTTCTTTAAAATCCACCTTGTAGTGGTCCATATTTTCATATCCAGGTTCCAGGGTCTCCAGAGTGAAGTATGTAGAGGCTTTACAAACCCTTCAGATTAAAGGAGACATCATATGAAAACCCCACTATTTCTGTGCTTAAGTGCTATAATCAGGTCCCGTGTGCATCTAGCAACCCAGAAAACTTGAAAAATAAGAACCCAGTAAGTTTGTTTTGGTGTTCCTTTCCCTGCAAGCATGTGAGAAATCGAGCCGTTCAGATTTCACTCCGGTTGTGATGTCCAAAGCGGATTGTATTATGTTACCGCCCTTATTCTACACAGTTCCATCCACCACGCTCCACCATTGTTGTTTTCACAAGCGACAGCGGTGTACGTGACGCCATGGCTAAAATTCGTGGACAACATGCAATGTAGTCACAGCAAAGAGTCCAAACCTAGGAGTAAACAGCAGTTGATTTATTTTATTTTTAGTGGAATCAAGAGGGATCGAGACCGACTGAATGAGACAGTCTGAATTGACGTATCGTATTTATAGCAGGATAGCGTTAGCATATGATTGCGAAGGGAGCTAAGTCAGTCATGGGCTAAATAGAACACTCAAAGCCAGTGTTAAACTTACTGTATATGTGCAGATGGACACTTGTTTAACTGTGTGAATGTAAATACATTATGGGAGATGGTGGTCTAGTGGGTTAAACCACTGAACTGGTAAATCAAAGGTTGCTGGTTCGATCCCAGCAGCCACCACCAGTGTGTCCTTGAGCAAGACACTTTACTCCATGTTGCTCCAGGGGGATTGTCCCTGTAATAAATGCACTGTAAGTCGCTTAGGATAAAAGCGTCTGCCAAATGACTAAATGTAAATGTTAATATGTTTAGCTGCGGCAGGCTGTTTGTTTTGCTAATGAACAGTGGCGAACACTGCAGGTTAGTTTAGCTTTACACGTCTCTGATCATTCGTGCTTAGGCGGAAAAATCATTCACAGCTTACTAGTTATGCTTTAACGTTGTGTGAGTAACAGTTAACGTTATAACTTGTCAAAGACAAGCGCTTAAATTCACGTTATTCCGCTGAAATCTCAGGTGCGCAATCCGTGGATCTTAGGCAATACACACACAACGTGAGCGCTGTTTAAGACGAAACTAACCGCAGAGAATTCAGGAAACATAATTTAGCTAAATCATTGCCATGGCAGTACTATGCGTGTATTGTATTGACAAGCCAGACGTAACTCATTATCATTTAAGGAGACATGCACTAAAATGGGTTGCTGTGCACAGAGCTGTTTTTGACGAGGCAAGAAGGGTTTTGTTTACACAGCCAAGGAGTGTTTTTAAGCAAAATATGTTCCAGGCATTTCATGAAGACCCTAATAAATCAGAGCAACTTGTTGAAAGTGGTTGTATGATGTGTACTTTAAATGAAAGTTGCATGTTGAATGTAAGATGCAAGTTATGACAATTAAGTGTTTCTTCCACAAAAAATGCTGAACAATTTAGAAAACAAAAAAATAAAGAAATATTTCTTATATATGTGGAGTCACTTACTTCTCAGTTAGATCTTTTGAGGTCTATAGAAAGAAAGAAAAACAAATAAAAAAGAGAAATATAAAAACTAAATATAAGAGAATATAGACTTGAAAATAAAAAAATGTCACAGAGTTTGTGGTACCTGCACAAAAGATGCCATCTCTGGCTCTTCAAAAGCATTAAGTGCTGCCTGTATCAGTTTTGAGTTTGTGTCTAGATGGCTACTGCATGTTTGCACTAAAGATTGGGTCCAGCCAGTCTTTTCCTTCTCCTCACAGCTTATTTGTTGAGTCATGATCTTACAACGTTCGTCCAAAATAGCCCTCATGCAATCAAGCTTCTCACATAGAATCTGCTTTTGGATCCTGCTGTTCTCCTGTTAGAGGAACGTAGCCAACAATACTTCACATTTGAATGACAAACGCATTTATATATACATGACATATATAAAGTAATGTCCACCCAAACCTCTATGTTTGTGCAGATTCCCTCCAGCTCATTAATAAAAGCTTGGACACGGTCATTTGTGGAAACCAAGACGGCAACTCCATCATTGAGTTCAGTCTACAAAAATAAAAAATGTAAACTAATGTAAGATTACTCTAAATGGTAAAATATGTGAAGATAAACTTGACCCATGCAAGATAAACAGGACCACAAAACCACTCTTAAGGAGCACAGGTTAAATTATAGATTTTTAATTTATGCCAAAAATCATTAGGATATTGAGTAAAGATCATGTTCCATGAAGATATTTTGTAAATTTCCATAATGTAAGTATATCAAATCGTTATTTTTTGTGCGTTGATGCAGCAAAATTGCTTAGAGAAATGTCCGGAAACACGCCTAAAAACATCGCTAAAGCTTTGGTCTCCATGTAAAAAGCTTAGAATTTCAGCTTTTGGGTTCCTCTACTCTCCACAACTTCAGTGGTAAGCCAAAAGAGAGCGTTAAAACAAACCTGTTTCTTCTTCAGCGGCTCTGATAAACAAAGATTCTCTGAATATTTTGATATTCTTGCACCCTCAGATTCTAGAGATTTAAAAAGTTGTATCTTGACCAAATATTGTCCTATCCTGACAAAACATACATCAATGAATCTCAATTTGGAAAAATTGACCCATAAGACTGGTTTTGTAGTCCAGGATCACGACTATCTTCAGGATTCTTACTTTCTGTTGCTCATAGAAATCAGATAGAGGAGTGACTTGGCAGTTCTTGTGTGCGCCAAACACCTTGCAGAGAGAGCAGATGGGCACCTGACATGTGATGCAATAAATATTGAACTTCTCATCGTCATGTTCCTCACAAGTCGGCTGCGCAAGAGGATTCGGTGGAGGCCTAGAGCTGCAGACATGTTGATTTACAACAGGACACTTCATTTAAACAGGACAAATCGAACAAGAATCTTATTAAGATGTTGATAACTTCCAAGCAACATTAGAGGTGCTTGTTCTTATACACACTTACAGACTCTCCAGTTTATTTGTTGTTCATAGCCTTGTCCATAATTATATTCTTGAGGTAAAGTGATTTATCAAAAGGCATTTCAATCATTTTGGTTGACAAACAATGCTCTCCTGATCTAACCTTGCAGACTCCTGCTTGTAAACATCAATGATGTTCTCCACAAGTAAATTGCGCTGCAGGCCATAAACTCCGTGGCGGTCCAGGACGACCTCATGGCAACAGGAAGGGCAGCAGAAGCGTCCAACACCAACCTTCAAGAGAGACGGCTACAAATCTTACTCAGCATGCTGTTCAAACTGTATTTGCTATAATGTGTGTTCACTGAGATTTGAAAGCAGTCCAAGTTTACCACTAAGAAGTATAACAAATATTCTTGTAAGGTTGGATAAAATGTACCCTGATAACCAGTCAACACCAACTAATTGGTGCTTCACTGTTTTCTCTAAAGAAATGCATTGTCTTCCCCAGAATATGGTACTTTTGGTTCTGAATCGGGTTAAAGGTTGATATGTTGCATTTCTTAGCCTGTGTGTTTCGAAACATGTTTACCCTCAGACCCTTCTGTAAACAAGTATGACATTTGACACAGCGGCCACTAGATTGATCTAAAAATCACTTTCAATATGATTCACAGTAAAACAAAATCCTGTAAAAAAAACAGAAATTTCTGTCAGCTGGAGTGACATTACAGAAATTTACAGTTTTTTTCCTGTAAAATCACAGGATATAAGGATATATATTAAATACTTATCCCTGTTTTTCTTGTAAATTTGCTGTCTTTTTCTGTAATTTTACAGTTTTTGACTGTATATAAAATTTAATTGTTAAAAATACAATCTTGTTAAAAAAACTGAAATTTCTGGTGCCAGAAATAAACTACAATAGAGTTAAATAAAAATAATCCCTGTCAAATTACATGGTTTTCCATTTTTTTACCGTATTTCAGAAATACATAAAAAATCTGTGTTTCTGAATTCTTTTTTTAGTTTTTTATACAGTGTTGACAAGGTACAGGCAACATTAAACAGAGATTGGAATGAGAAGAGTCTGAGACAGGGTCTCACTGGGTGTCCTAAAATAGGATTGATAATCAGATCACCATCACTGGCTCATTGAGAACAATCTCCTAGCTAGTGAAGAGAATCATTTGTTTACTGAAATGCCACGTATACACCAATGGTGCACAGCCCGTATTCAGAATTTATGTTTTCTCAGCTTGAGCTGCAAAAGTTGAATCGCACTCACTCTGGAAGGTGAACGTTGTGTGGTTCAGTGTCCAGGGCATCTGGACTTGCGCATCTACTTGCGCATGCACTTTTTCCATGAAACCTTCAAATTTTAAGGTTCCTCTGGATATTCCCAATCATTTTGCCTTGCAAAATTGTATTAGCCGCTTGACATATACAGAGCCTACACATCAGTCCAAGCCTTTCCTAAAATTGCTTGGAAGTAAACATGGGTTCATAAAAGCTAATTAGTATGTTCCTGAAAAGACGGCATGCTATTAACGATGAAGGGGTTTTAAAACCGCATTCAGATAATAGTTTAAAACTGACACCTCATGTCATGTGCAGACAAACACACGAATAGTGTTTTTATGAAGACCTAAAATGTCAATTGAGGTTTTAATTGGAAGAACTTAATGTATTGTTATCAAAACGTTTTTACATCTACACATAAGCAATCTTTATCTGAGAACAAAACAACTGGCGCATACACACCTGGTACAACTCGTTGGCACATTTGCGACAAAGGTTGTGGAGGCAGGGCAGCATGACCACTGGTTTTGTGAACACCTCCAGACAGATGGGACAAATAAGTTGTTTCTCAAGAGTCCCCAACGAGTAAGAGCACATATCCAGCGGAAGAGACATGCCTGTGTGCCCTCACAGCCCCAACCCTTACTGCAAAACTGAAAGGGTAAGATGTAAAGCCACTAGGATTTGTTGATCAGCTCTGACAGTCCTCATATCTCTGTGCCGTCTCTCCTTACTGTTTTCTGATATGATTTTTTTAATCTCTTGAGGCACAGGGTGGTGGATCTGGCGGTGCTTGATCTGGGAAGTGGGGCCTGGGAAGCGTTGTTAGTTTGTGGCTGGAAATATATGTGTGTGTGTGCCAGAAAGGGAAGGTGTCTGGTTTCTTGTTGGCTCTAAGGGACTTCCCCCTTTTAATCAGCTGTGTCCATATCGGGCAGCCACTGGAATGCTGGGAAACAGAGATGATGCTATGGATCCTGTTACTCCAATAATTCATGTCTACAATCTCAGGACAGCCACATGAGGAAAGGTGCTTTAATATTTTTATTTATTTATGCCTGTGCAACAAAGTTTTGTGCATTTAAGTTTGTGTATCACTTGGGGCTCAAACTAATGACATTTGCGTTACGCGATTCACTAACAATTAAGCTAAAGTACTTTACTTGAGAGCTAATGAAGTACTTCTACTTGTTCTATTTTAATTACAATAGCAAGATGTTTTAACATTTTTTTGTTTCCATTTTATTTTACCATTTCTATGTACTTTTACTTCCCTGTGTGCATATAAAAGTACTTATTTGGATTTCATCTTTTTGAAAACAAACACATAAACATGACAATATTTCCCTTTCTCAACATTTATTGTACAACTGTGATTCAGATCAACTATCCATGTTACTTTTCTCAGACAGTAAATTCATGCTACGACAACATCAGACTATTTACCCAGAATGTGCAAAAGACATTCTGCACAATAGCCATATTCACTAACATGTATTTTTAACATCATTTTAACGTCATTTATTAAAAACAGAGAAATAATATATGAAATCTTGTTCTCATCACGGTTTTTAGACTAATATTACGGGAATTTCAGAGAACATGTAGATCTGGCATGATTTTGTTTCAATGCATTGACACACATCACATTCCATCCAATATTTCTGGTCTGAGCAAGGTTTCAACACTGATAATCATAAAAGAGGTGGAAACAAATGTCTGCCTGAAAGAACCAGTGTAGTATTTTAAATCAAAGAAAGGAACGATTATGTTAATAATAATGTTGTGAAATAATATCTTGAAGCGTTACATGTTATGAAGCAGTTCAAACAAGTAGCAACATGATCACTAACAAATCTGCCTAACGTTTAGATCATAAATTAAATAAAAAAAGTCTAAAGAAATATTTAGATATCTATGAAATATCCACATATACACAATGTGAAACTAAATAAACATTTACGTTTTCTGCACATCCCCTTTAAAACGCACATACATGCGGAAACATTTAGAGCTACAGAACTAATACAGCATAAAGAGGTGACCGATACTTAAACACGAAATACAGATGATACAGACAGGAAGTTAAGAGCTCAATGTTCTTTCAGTGCAGTCACATGGTATACACGGTCTAAAATATTTCAGTGTACTGCAACGTTTCAGCAAAATGGTGCCGAATACACATTTAAAACAACATTTTCTACCAGGAAGCCATTGGATGTCCAGATTATATTTTCTGGCAGAAACGGTAATAATACTGGGGTAAAATTGAGTAAAATATCCTGTTCACCCGATTAAATCACTGGCCCGAGGCAAGAAGGTCAAACTATGGGTGCAGTTACAACCAAACCAAAATACAGCACAGGTGCAGTACACTCAGCAAGAATGTCCACTTCCATGTTTTAAAAACAAAGATGTTCCAATACTAAAACATAAGTGTTTTTTCAGAAGGAACATTGTTTAAAAATGACTAACCAAATCTGAAGCTATAAAAGTCTATTGATGGAAAGCCATTGTTTGTACATATGTATCACTTTTCCCACAATCCTCCAAGGCTCATTAAATCCCACTGTATGAATATGGGCTTGCTGTGAACATGCTGTGTGTGTATCACCATTTTTACCAAACCGTCACACACACTAAACACAGCTAGGCAGGGATCCAACTGAACTGTATATGCCTACTAGATGGCATTCACTCAGACAATGTTTCACAAAAGACATACAGCACATGACACTGCAAACCACAGGGAAAGAAATTAACAGGCTACGTGACCATGAAATTAAATATATGAAAATATTCAAAACGTTTGTAGATGTTTGTTTAAACATGAAATCCACCCAACACTCTTCAGACATTAATGGAATGTTAAAACAGACAGCATGTTTATGATGAGTTTAGGAGCTTCGTGCCAAGATCCCATCAAAGGCATGAATGACATACAAGTTAGTATGTGTTGCAACCCCTAGTGTTATGTTTTTAAAGGGACAGTTCACACCTAAATAAAAATCACTTACTCGCCCTCAAGTTGTTCTACATTTTTTTGTTCTGATGAACACAGAAAGATATTTGGAAGAATGCTTGTAACCAAACACTTCTTGGCCAACATTGACTGCCATTGTAGAAAAAATTACAACGGTAGTCAAAAGTGCCCAAGAATGCTTTCGTCCATTCTCCAAATATTTTCTTTTATGTTCAACAGAACAAATAAATGTTTAAAGCAATTTTTCCAACTATGGAAGTCAATGGTGGCCAAGAACGGTTTGGTTAGAAGAATTCTTCTCCGTATTTATCGGAACAAAGACATTTATACAGATTTCGTACAACTTGAGAGTGAGTGAATCAATGATGACAGAATTTTCATGTTTGTGTGAACTTTTGATTTAGGTCTGCTAATAATACCAGTTTAAGATAATCAAAACTAAAAGCTTAAAATATGAACACGTATTTTTACTAAACTGATAGTTATCTAAACAACAACATAGAGATGGCAAGAATAAGTGATTGTTCAAATTATTATTAAACATTTTACGTCTTAAATCTAATTCATTCGTCATCTTGTATTACAGATACAGAGCCATTCCAACATATACACAGTCCTTTTTGAAAGATCACAGCAGGAAGACTGTAATGACACCAAAGATCTTGTGTGTAGATGTGGGGATTATATTGTAACAGGGGGTTGTTTGAGGTAAAAGGCAAATTAAAATAAAATAAACTTGCGTCTTGCCCTGTAAAGTGAAGCATTTTCAATCAAACAGCAGAAGATCTGCACAACTGCCCTTTATTTTTGTTTTGGCTAGAAGGGAAACGTCTACCTCCACTGAGCATGCGCACTTCAATACTGCCTCATTTTAATCACGGCGACAACAGCTTTTTGTAAGTTTAGGTTTAGGGTAGGCATTAGCTACTGTAATTTATTGGCGAGATTTTGCATCAAAATGCAAAATGCCGTAGCTGTATCCCTTCTAGCCAAAATCTTTATTTTCCCTGTCTGTCTCTACCTCAACACTCATTCTCCACAGTGCCCTCTTTTGGCATGGTGGTCCCGTGCGTGTGAGAGAGATTGACAGAGGGAGGTTACTTTAATAGCTGGCATCTGTCCGGTAGGTGGTGTGGTGCGAGTCTGAGGTCAGCTGAGTGGTCTCGGTGGCTGAGGAGGGCTGCATCACAATGGGGCTGCTGCCATCTACAGGAAACAAATATTTGAATCAGGAACAAATGGGGTCGGACAAGCAAGGTGCTTTTTGTGATGTTCATTACATGTATTGTATGTTCAAGAGTCTCACCTCTCTCATCAGACTGCATCTGAGCCTCTAAATCTTCAGGTGACACGTAAAATTCAGGCTCGTCTGTGTGTGGAGGATGAGGTTTACATTTCCCACAGCAGCAGTTACAGCAGCAGCAAAGACAGCAGCAGAAGTAACAGCCAGTGGCCACACCACAGAATATAAACAAGGCCTGTCGAAAGACAAAAAAATTAAATCTATGAAAGATCTGAATGTTACATACACACGTTTGGTGTTGGGAATTGTGTGTGTTAATATCATACCTTGGCCCACCAGCTGGACAATACAAAGTATGTGTTCACATTCTCCTCTCCGAACTGTTCTGCCACGTAGAGGCCAAGAGATCCATATTTGTCGTAGATGTTGCGCTTGGTGGGATCCGACAAAATGGTATGAGCGTTGTTTATTTCTTTAAACTTATCCGCCGCTTCTGGGTTGTCAGGATTCTTGTCTGGGTGGAATTTTAGAGCTAGTTTTCTGCAAACCAAAAGAGAAGAAACTCTTCTTGTTAAAATGAAGGCAAGGAGCCTAAAGGTCTGTCACCCTCTTGTGGATTAAACCGGAAATTCACGATAGCCGGACACTTGCGGATTTCAAATTGTATATGTAGTTATATACAGCATATATACAGGCTTTAATGTTTCAATTGGTAATAAGGACTAAATAAAATCAACACTGAATAGATTGGGACTATTTTATCTATCGTCAATGTTGGAACAAGATGATTCATCAACATCCAAAATGTTTCAATCACCTGTAAGATTTTTTGATGTCGTCTTGTGCTGTGTTCTTCTCAACTCCCAAGACCTGGTATAGTGACTCTCCTGACGTGGAAAGTGCACGCTGTCTCTGTTGTTCCGCCATTAGTCACACACACACGCACTCACACTCCCCTCACGCCTCTCAACCACCAACTCTGTATAAAAGAAAAAAGAAAGAAAGATATTATAAATGCTTTCTGTACCCCTGTAGCTCTGTTCACACAGCAGCATATGATGTCACTCCTGTTTGGAGCGCTACATATGGTTATATTTACACCCAGTTGCTATCTGCTGTTATATAGACTGATTTATAGACCGTTTCATCGGACGCGTGTGCAAGCACTGCAGTTAACTTCCGGTCTTTGTTTGGCTAGTGTCTAATAATATAATTATACAAATTATATAAAGGTTCATATTAATTTACGATACCATAATTGTATTAAATAACAGATTTGTTGAATGTTCATTTTATTAAATAAACAATTTGTTGAATGGGTCCTTAGTTTGGTCGCATTTAAAGAAACCGTAAGGTACATTGACATCTATGGGTTGAGTTTGGTATCGCAGTCTAAATTCAAAATCTTGGAGAGACAAGTTCAGCCAAGTAACAGTTCTTTTCAGTTTCTTTGGCTTGTTATCAGAAATAATTTACAAGCACTCTATTGCTTGTGAATATGCAGTAACGTGTGTATATGTTGTCACTTCGAAACATTATATTATGAGGATGGGAGAAATGCTGGGTTTCTTTTTGGGCGTGGCACTATTTGCTTTGTATTATCATCCTAGTTTCTGCATGTTTATCTTAAAAATAAAGGTGCTTCATGATCGTGATGCCAAAGAAAAACCTTTTTTGTCTTAATTTTGGGGTGAACTATCCATTTAATAGCATGTAAAAATGCCTGGTACTTTATTCTTCTAAGCGTATTTGAGAAGCATGAATGCTTTGCCAGACAACCCTGCCCCCAAATTGTTGTGCAAAAGGGGAGAAGTTTATGACGTTTTTTTACAAGGTTTTTTGTTAAATGCATGAACCTGAAAGTTGTGTTAAAAGGAATTGCAAGGTAATGGCTTTAGCTTCAGGCCAGAAACACTGTCAATTTTCAGAATATATTGCCTGAATGCAACAGTGCATAGCATGCATTGTGATTGCAACATACAATGTATACACATATTCTAAATTATTGCAACATAAACTACACAAAAAATACATCTGGATCTACAGCGTGAGAGTTTATTGTCGTGTATACTGAAGGTTTGTCTACGTGGTGAGTACAAGGAAAGAGGAGGGTGATACGGTTATACACACAGGGAGGATCAGAAGTAAGGAGCTAGTGTGTGCAGCAAAGTTAATCAACCTATTAATCCAAACTAATTCAGGTGAAGATACCTCCACACAAAATGGATGCCAGGAGTCTGAAAAGGGCAAAAAAATAGTTTGTAGGACCAAAGTTGAAGTGTAGACTTCAATTTTGTCCCCCTTCATCCCACGAGATACCCGAGAGAGTTTTGCCACCATTCCAGGCTAATCGTGCAGCTTGTCAGTGACTATTAGCAGATTAGTATTAGCGGAGCGTCTGAATAAGTGAACGGTTATTTTTGTCTCTTCTCAAGCCCTGTGTGCTTCTTTAAACAGGAGGCTCAATCACACACACTCCCATTATTCCTTGAGGTTCGATTGACTAACAACCATCGAGGTTCGATACACTGTATGGAGAAAGCGATTGTCTTCTTTTCTGTATGACATATGTCCAAGTGAAACGGCTTTTGAAATGGGAAAAAACATGTATAGCGGGACTGGCTTGGGTCCATAGAGAACTGATTGGATCGTTGGAAGCTAAGAAAATGGATTTGAATGGCAGTTTGCAGTCCTTTAGTCATTGGAGCCCTGCCCTCGATCCATTCATCATGACCGGAATTGAAGAATGGTCGTTTTGACAGGAAAAGAGGTTTTTGATTAAAGATTATGAGAGTGCATTAATTAAAGAGACGTGTAAAGATAAGTCACTTCTATAAAATACAACAATATTCCATATAAAAAGTGATTTTTCAAATTTGATTTCATGGCGTGTTAAATAGCCTAAACCAGCGATTCCCAAACCTTCTCATTCCAGGACCAACATGACAGGTATAATCTATCTTGAAACCCACCAAAATATTTTTAAATGAAAAAAATACACATTCATCCACTATAAGTAGAAGAATTTTAATTTTTGTTCCTACATACAATAAATGAAATTTAAGCAGCAATATCAAACTATCTATTGTTAAAATATCACCGCTATTGTTATTGCCAGTCATTAACTCGACTAAACTATTTTTTTAGTGTGTCGTCAAAATCCAAATGACTTTCCATAAACCACCTCATGCCACTGTGAGACCCACAAGTGTGTCCCGACCCACAGTTTGAAAACCCCTGGCCTAAACTATAGCTGCGTTTCCACTGCCCTTTAAATGGAGCAAACTGAAATTGCAAGTTGAAAATACGCCTAACATGCCAGGGAAAAGTCCCATATATCGCAAAAAGTTAGTGTTTTTGAAGGGAATTAACATTTTGAAAAATGCAATGAAAACAGTTTTGTCGCATTTACAGGTCACAAAAAAGATATAAAGCTAAATTAAAGTGCGTTACATCAAAATAATAAAAGAAAGATTAAAAGAAGACAACAATAAATATAAAGAAAACTTTCATAAATAACCATGCAAAGCAAATTCAAAAACATCAAAGGTAGGGTAAGATATTAGAATAAATTAAAAGCCCTTTTAAAAATCTATGTTTTAAGGTTTGATTTAAAAAATGTCAGAGAGGGGGTTTGGATATAGTAAGGGAGATTATTCCATAAAATGGGACCTGCTACCAAAATTGCTCTATCGCCACGGCCGACGGCCCTTTAACCGTATTTTGGTGACCATGAGACAGATGGTCTTCTGATCTTAAACTGCGTGAGGGGCGATAAGTGAGAAGTTGACAAATAATTGGGAGCTTGGTGGTTTATGGATTTATACACAAATAAAACGATTTTTAATTCAATAAGTAAACAACGAAGATCTCTTCGAAGAGGGGTCACATGAGATGATTTTTGCAACCTTTCAGAAATCGAGCTGTGGCATTTTGAACCATTTGTAAACTGGAGAGTAGTGATTTTGAGATACCATAATAAAGTGAGTTGCAATAATTGATTCTCCAAGTGATGAAAGCTTGGATGGCCATGTCTAGAGATTTTTCAGATAGGAAAGGTTTGATTATTGCTAATAATCAAATTGAAAGAAACTGGTACCAATAACAGACCTGATATGTTTTTCAAACTTTAGGGAGTTTTCAAAGACCACCCCTTAGTTTGTCACATAAGGAGAATCAAGCCAATGCATCAACTTTAACAGCGCGACTTGAGCATGATGTGATTGTTAAGGTTTTATTTAAAAAAATATTTTAAATAGTTAAAAATTATACCTTACCGTTTAACCTTTTATATACGACGTTATAAAGACTATAAATAAACAACTATATCATACAGAGTTTGTGTGAGATAGAAACAAGCTCGCATTACAGCAGGGAATGGTAACATAATAAATGATGCGAGTGAGTTGGCCCTTCTTGATCAACCAGTATTACGCCACGTCTCGTGTCAACAAAGACAATAAGCCCCATTATAAACACATCATTTATTGCCTCTAGTTGAAACACTTTTACTGATTATTAGGACTTTTGTTGTTGTTTTTACACATTGCGCACGTATCTGCAAATGCAGACCATAACCACACATCAAACTCAATTCGCATTAGTCAAAACAAAGTCATTTTACAGGCTGCAAATCTGAAGCGGCAGGGAAGTTTTAATGGCTGGAATGGCCCCACTTTTTAACGAAAGCATTCACGGATAGCCAGTCTTAATCTCTCTCCCACGTTCGTGAAGAAATAGTCGGTCGAATGCGCTGCACAAACTTGATCATTCGGATTGTACTTTCCTGGAACAGTGCTGTAAATAAAATATAACCGTTCTTTTTTTAGGTGTCTCATCTTTTTGCATGGCAAACAAAGAGTCTTTCTTTTCACAACAAAGCACACAGGGTCTCCGCAACATGGCGGCAGTGACGATACAATGAGATTTACAAGTACACCCGAAGACTTGCGCCTTTCAATCGCTCAAACGTTTACCTCAGTTTGTCTGTTCATCTGCAGCACCCCTGATGAATTTAGTAAATGTACGAGTATTTGGTGGTTGTATTATTGACACGTAAAAGCCTACACCTTGAATCTATGATGACCCTTTTATCCCAATGTATTTCCATGAAAAAAACAGTCTTAAGTTCAGAACCATACGGTCAATTCAAAGCCAAATCAAAAAGTCAGACCTGATTACTAGTCTGGTTTTCATGAGTAGGGAAGCTATGCAATGCACTCTTACCACAACACTACATCCATCTCCCACCCCCTCCCCTCCTCCATGTTTCTACACCACCATATGGCCTGGCTAAATCTTTACCAGCCACATGCACTAAAGGCGGTGGCAAAAGTCTCCCGAGATGACTAAATATCATTGAGTGCGAACAACAAGTGTTCCTATCTACGTGTGTGTTGTATAGAGTTCTCCTCTTGCTCGCTCTGTTTGTGTTCAAACAAACGTCACACGTTTTTCATCTTTTCTGCACCTGGTTCAGCAGGTGAAGCGATGCTGTTTGGTGTCTGTTTGTGGAGGGATACAATGGCATGTTTGGAGAGGGGCATGTTTGGAGAGATTCTGTCCAACATTAACAAATACATAAAAGTTGTGAGTGTGACACGCATGTAATATAAACACACACGCACAATGGTTGCCACAGATACACATCAGATATATGCATGTTTGTTTGTTCCTTTGATCAAATGTATTATAAGCTATATGACTGGGGAATACGTAGAACTTTAGGCTTTATTCAACAGTTTTAAGTTATTTAAGAAGTTGAATGTGTCTACTGAAGTCACCCCGATTATGGCCAACCAAATGACATGAATGAAATTCCATTATGGTCAAAATCAACAAGTTGTTCATAAAAATAATAAATTGATAAACACAATTGCTGATGCAAGAGATGACAACCTATTTGAGAGGAACCTTTAATGTAGCATCTAATGTCACACGTTCATCACCAGAGCATAGGCAAACTGAAAGCAAGGGATGCTGGGAAACATCATTCAACAGCAAATGATGCATTTCTAAATTTGGGTGACTAAACTCAAGTCACTTTGTCTTACAAAAATCTACTGGGACTATTTGCCACTAGACACCAAACACACATGCACTAACCAAGTTCTTTCCTGCTGGTATGCACCTGTCAGCTTCTGAGACAAAATGATTTCGGAGTGTTTTAAAAAATAATGTTTGCAAGGGCTCTTCTTATATCACCATCAGATCCACTTCAATAAACCAGTTTCTGTTCTTTTAAAGAGCCTAGTAATTAATTCACGGCAACCAATACACAACCATACAAAAAGTTAATATATAAAATGCAAGCTTTATGTAATCTATACAGGCAGGCTATTATAAAAGCAGGGGCCCGTTTCAGAAAGGAAAAATCTTAGCATATTAACCCTGAAATGAGGGAAACTCTGGGTATTCCGTTTCAGAAAGCAAGGTATGTCAAACCCGGTAAAGCTGGTTTCTAAAACAGAGGTAACTAACTTACTCTAACCTGGCCGGGAGGTTTTCTTTGGGAACCCAGAGTTCAATCTCCTTTCATGGCAGTGACGGCACACATTTTGATCACAGAGAGACCATCTCAGTGACGAAAATGTCATATGTGCTTTTATAGATGATCCTGTATGTGAAGAGGCTGCATTCATTCATGCAGGACCCGAGTGGCATTTTGTCGTTTACCTGTCCATTTTTATTAAAACTGTACCATTTGAGCTTTATATATCAAAATAGATCAGTAACATCAGCCACCGTGGCCAGGTATTACATCAGAGCACGTTCTTTTGTTTATTGGTACATTTATCTATTTAGTAATTTAAACTCATGACATTTTCATCACATTAGTAAATCCACTGTGTGCAGTGCAGAAAGTGTGCCTTGCTCTCAAGCGCCTTCTGCCGCCATGTTGCTTTTTTGGTGCCATTGCCATGGTAAATTGTAATATCTGAACTCCATCGATAGCTTGTCGTGGTGCAAGTGCCTAACTCAAGGTAAGCCTACAGTTGATGTAACGAAGTCAAGTCAATTTTTCTGAATACTCAATTTTGCATCTCGGTGTAAATCTACTCCGACTAGAGTTCAAATTTTAACACGGTGTTGATCGAACCTCCCAGGATAGGTTCTCTATGATATATTAAAAAGAACTTGAATTATTTATAGAGTCCGGATTTTATATATTTAACGTTTGGTTCTTGCATCTCTCAGCTTCAGTCGAGTCATTTGGAATACTGTATTTTTTATATCTCATGGCTTAGTAACTTTGATATTTAAAATTCAAATACAGTGAATGCATCACACTGGATGGACTAACAAACTACAAACGTATAATGCAGAATTTGTGGATTATGGTGAGACTTCAAATCCATGCCATAGACTAGTTTGTCTGACTTGAATACTGACCAAACAAAACCTTTAAGAATCTCTGCAACGCTGTGGGAGGGAAAAACTTGTTCTGTCAAGTTAATTAACTGATGGAGCTCATAGGTACTTTCAACATGCCTTTTCCTGACTGAGATGGACCGGAGTTCTATGAGAGAGTGAGAATCAGAGTTCTGCTGTATTGTAGAACAGCGGGTAGGAACAAATGAACCCAAAATTCAATCCTGAGATTTGATTAAGTAAAGTAAACAACTTCTAATAACAACAACAAATTAAGATGGTGGTATAAACGCAATGACACTAAGCAAGTGAAATGTGAAAAAACAGTTGATGGCAAGTCTTCTCAAGAGAACATATACCAGCATATACCAAAACAAATAAAACAACAAAAGCTCATCCAAAAACAATAATTGCGTCATCATTGAGAAATGATTTTTTTAATGTTATTACACACACCCTTATGGCTATGACTTACATTCCTTGTTTTGGGTAACACATAAATAGATGCATGGCACAATCGGAAAACCTCAGACCCCATTCACTTTCACAGTATTAGAAAACTTCCTGTCGTAGCTTCCTTGTTCTTTTCTTTTTGTGATCATGGAAGTAAGAAAGTAAGTCATATGACAGGCGGGTCATTAAACGAAGAAGTCAACCTTCACCCTTCAATAATGCAAAATTGTTCAACTGTCATAAAATAAGACAAATTTCGTGGTATGTAGCCACTTTCCACATTGACCTCTGAGAAATTAAAAGTGGAGGATGGTGGTCATGTGCCAAAACACAAATAAAAGGAAGTATAGGCCGCACGTCAAAAAAACATCTAAAAGGTAAAACAAATCATAGATCAATTTATTAAGACGTCAAAAACACTGTTTATTAAAAAATGACTGGTATCCAGCCTATGCTTCCATATAAAGAGACCGTTAAAACCTTTTAGTCTTGGTTGATGGTAATAAAGAGATTTCTAGTATAGAGCACATCAGTTGTTTTTCTGTCAAGATACAGGACAGCAGCCAGCGACAGCAGCAGCGCCTTCTCATGAGGATCAGAGGATTAGCAAACACACCATTGTTTGCGATTCAGCAGCATTACATATGCAACAAATAACCGCAAGCGTTAGTGACAGCACGATGATAAGAGTTTCAAAACTGATGGAGGTCAAACCTCAATGTTGACTGATCGCTTAGAGAAGTAGATCCTTTAATCTTATCGTTTAGCGCTCAGCATCCATATTGGTTCGCTGGATCGCCGGTCAGAAAAAACCTTCCTACAACAGTAATCCCGCGTGCACATAGAGCAGGATTGAGACGCCCAGATAGGATTTATGACTTGCTTCGTCGACTGAGATAGTTCTTACCTTCTAAAAGAGAAACGCAGGTAGGAGGGCAGATCGTCAGCTCTTCGTGGATGATTTTCTTTATCTATAGACGGCCTTCAAATGGGAGAAAATCAAACTCCGCTGATCAGATACGTATCTCAATCTGCGTCGATCACGAGGAGAACCGTCCCTGCTCAGTGCTCAATGAGTCGTGCGGTGACGTCACTACCGATCTCGAAAAGGAAAATGGGCGGATACTCAACGAGGGACGCCGTTTCCTTAATCACAAATTTGTCAGAAAACGAATCAAATAAACGGATACATTTTTTTGGACGTAAAGGGATTTCATCGATGGTATGCTGTGTTTCATTGTCAAAAATAGAATAACGCAAATATACTGAAAGGGCAAGCGACAACACAATACATTATATATACTTGGGAATAATTTATAATAATTATAACGAACAGTTTAGATACGCATTTATGTTTATTGTTGTTTTACGTGTATCAAAACATTTTAATAAACGCCAGCCAATCCAAATGAGCCGTGGTCGAAATCTCAAGTTTCTTTAAATATCGCGAGAGTTGGTTACGGCCTTTCTCCCCGAGCTGCTAGCAGGGAAAGTGTACACATTCAGGTAAAATGAACATTTTTCGATTAATCGGAAACGTTTTCTTGGGTATGGATAACGAGTCATCCTGCATGAACGCTCAGAGACTATCGGTGTTTATTTATTTCTCATTTAAAATTGTTGTTACGTATGAAATCCGTTATGGTCTTCTTTCCATCGGCATAGGCTTCAATGTTATGATACAGGCCTTTATAATTAGAGCTTCCGGTAATCGTAAACGCTAATGTAATCGTGTTCGAGCTTCCAATACGCTCTTGATTTATTTTTGCTCAAAGGTTGTTGTCAGCATATTTATTTTTGCCATCGCTTATTTTACCAATGTCCTTGTCATTGACACGATAAAAAGAATTTACCTACCAACTGGTAAAGTTGTTTTCAATAAGCGTGTCATTTACATTCAAATTACTACTTATGTTTATTTAATTATATTAAATAAAAGGGAAGATGGACCAAATAATTGATTAAACCTTTAAGTTTATTTAGCTTGCAAGTTGGATTTACCCGTGGTTGGAAAGTTGTATAATGTATATTGAATGACAGAAATCTTTGCATGTTCTTTTTCTATGCAGAACACTTCATGATGAGTTATGCTGAAAAGCCAGAGGACATAACACGGGAGGAGTGGATGGAAAAGCTCAATAATGTTCACATTCAGCGGGCAGACATGAATCGACTCATTATGAATTATTTGGTGACCGGTACGCAGTCAGCCAAACTTATTTATTCTATTACTAACTGTCTGTAAATTAATTTTATACTTTATTTTTTATTTATTTAGAGGGGTTTAAAGAAGCAGCTGAGAAATTCAGGATGGAATCCGGCATTGAGCCAAGTGTTGATCTGGATTCTTTGGATGAGAGGATAAAGATTCGGGAGATGGTCTTAAAAGGACAGATACAAGAGGCAATTGCACTGATCAACAGTCTTCACCCCGAGCTACTGGACACTAACCGCTACCTTTACTTTCATCTTCAGGTAAAGGACAACAACAATTTTGGAGTTTTCTATGGAGACTAGTTTGTGTCTTTAAAATATTATTTTCATAATCAATGATTAAAATATCTAAGGTTGTCGTTTTTGGACTTTTATTTTGTATAGTCGCCGTTTACCTTATATGCCGATAAGTGCTATGCTGCTATGTAATTTTACTGTAGATTCAGTAATTCAGACCATTTACACACTGTATTGACATTCTTCTGTGATTCAGCCATACAGAATAGACGAAGGTTTTACTAAGTTAAAAGTAAAGGTTGTCTGCTTTCCTCCCACAGCAACAACACCTGATCGAGCTGATACGCCTGCGGGAAACCGAGGCTGCGCTTGAATTTGCACAGACACAGCTTGCTGAACAGGGAGAGGAAAGCCGAGAGTGTCTGACAGAGATGGAGCGGACCCTCGCTCTCCTAGCATTTGACAACCCAGAGGAGTCTCCCTTCGGTGACCTTCTTAACATGATGCAGAGACAGAAGGTAACACTTTGCATCAAATGGAAGAAAAAACGGATCATTCTAGCCAAGGGGTTTTTAACTTATTAGGACCACTGCATCTGTATGATTTTAATATAAACTCCTTTGTGCAGAATTTACACCGTGCATGTCTAACTGACAGGTGTTTAAAGGTCATATGATTTCAGAAACTTGGCAGATTGCCCCCTCTAGTGGAAAACCCCATTTCTAGCCTACAGTTTTTTTTAAAGAAATTTAACCAGAGCCTGCCAGTTTTACTGTAAAGATATCTTTTCAAATGTAAATGATTCTGTGGTCCTGCATAACAGGTGTGGAGTGAAGTAAACCAGGCGGTGCTGGACTACGAAAATAGGGAGTCAACACCTAAACTTGCCAAACTCCTCAAACTGCTGCTGTGGGCTCAGAACGAGTTGGATCAGAAGAAAGTAAAGTACCCCAAAATGACAGATCTCAGCAAAGGCACCATTGAGGATCCCAAGTGAAGATGAAACCGCATCTCTATGCTTGCATTATGTGGGGAACAAAATGGACGCTTTCCCTTTCCTTAACTATTTATACTCAATGACTGACACTCAAACATCCTTTTCATCATCCTTTTGTTTGGTTTACCTATCAAAGACTTGGCATTAAATAGGCTGTGGTAATGAGGTTGTTGACATTTAAGGATGACTCTTTGCCAAAATGATACACATCGTTGCGAAGAAAGATTTCTGTGATTTGCGACTTGCTGAGCAGAATTTATTGTATTTTAGCCATTTCGTTTTGCAGAGAACTATTATTAACCCTCTATTTTGTCTGCGAATGTTTAGAAAGTATATAAGAACCACACTTACATGCTGATTTACTAGATGTTTGTGTCCACTGATGTGAGGTACCAAAGGCAAAATATTTGGGTCATCAGGAACAGTGGATTGATTGTATCAAGGTGACAAATGTGCTCTGTGTGCTTTCATGTTTTATTTTGCAGTGCACAGGTATACATTTTTTGTATGTGCATTAAGGGGCCTGTTAAAGAATGTCAGCCCTTCTTGAGTACTAATATTATTGCATTATAATGTTATAAAGTCATGTGACATTGTTTTCTACTGTACATTGTCAAGTATTCCTGCTTACATTGACATTCAATTATGTGATTTATAGATATTGCAGAGATCAAGTTGTAAGCTTCTGAATGTCAGATGCTTCACATTGTATTAAATAATATTTTTTATCCCCCAAAACTCTATACTTGATTATCAACAGGGACGTCATGCTCGCATCGTCTTATCGTAACATGTTTTGCAAGACAAACCAGCTAGCGATATACCGAAACATTTGATATCGCTATCTTTCCAAGAGTCTGGTTGTTTTGCATATGCAATAGAAGTAAAGGTTACAAAGGACATTCAGAATGTTAATTGCAAAACACAGTTGACAAAACGTAGAACTAGTGAACACTTTGTATTAAATTGAAATACTCGTGCTAGAGGTTATTCTTAAGTACCTATTCATGTACGATTGCACTGATCATGTTCATTAAACATGTCAGTAACTGTTTTTATACATTTATCGACGTATAAAGCAGAATCGAGGGTTTTCAGTGAGTGTTCAGGGGTTGAGGAAAGGCAGGGTTGCCAGGTTCAAGAAACTTTACGTCGCAATAACAACTCAAACCGTACCAAAGAATGTAATGAAAAGTTCAACCGCTGGATTTACACGAAACATCTTGGAGTTAACGTTCACAATTGGCTTTATAAATTGTTTAAAACGTTATCAAATATAGGTTCTAAAATTTTAATTTCCCGCGTCTGCATTTTCAAAACAGACCAATTGTGCTGGGAATTTGCGACCCTGGCAACACTTGTGAAAGGGGCTGAGTCACGTTACTTCCTGGTTTCAGGCTCCAGCGGTTGGATGAACTGCGTGGCTGAAAATAGAAACTGACACGTGGATCATTATAAACACTCGGGGCATCAGGAAAGGGCTGATTTTCCTCTCGCTGCGTTATAGCAGACGTGAAACAGACAGTCCGATTGTTTTATGTCAGCCGCGGGAGCTCAATGGATGCTGCGTAGACTTCTTATGGACATGATTCTGCATAAAAACGTGTTTTGTTCATTTCCTTGCTGTCACGCTCGCACGGACTGACCAGAGATCGTATACGAGGAGGTAGTTACAAACTAACACATTTGTCGTTGAATGGCAATTCTACAAAAACATGGAAAGAACTCTAGTCCAGATTTGGCCAGCATTAAAGAAAGCCCCGCAGATAATTTCGCACAGGCTGGACCACAAAAGAAGTGGTCTGAGTCGAGTCAATACTGGACAAGGTAAGACCACCTTGAGCAAACTTGGACACGTCAATTCGAAACGCAGTGTTTTTTCATATATCTTGTATGATCAGGATACAGTCTATTAGTTTTTTAGGTATGTTTTGTACTAAAGTGATGTTTAATATGTGAGATTGTGAGCTACTTTGTATAAGGACATTATATAGGTTAAGTATGAAATAAATGTTTTCTATCAAATATCGATCAGTTTCTTTACTATTTTAACCATTTCAACTTTGTGAAACTTTTTGTGTTTGGGTCATCAGCTTGGAAGTCTCTTTTTATTGAAAAGTTTGAACTAATGGATTACATATGTGACCAGTCAAGCTACATACAGAAGATGTCTGCCAATTTGAAATTGAGTTCATGCTTTCAGGTCTCACATGGACCTCTTACAACTGCTGGATTATGTGTCTGTCTGTTTTCAGGCCAGTAGCAAGATTATGGACCGTGGTTCTGCTGCTGGGGACGTGCCTGCTCTACTGCGCCCGTGTGGCGATGCCTATCTGTGCAGTGAGCATGGCAGAGCGCTTCAGCTGGTCCAAGAGAGAGACGGGTATGGTGCTGGGCAGCTTCTTCTGGGGCTACTGCTTCACTCAGGTCCTTGGAGGCTACGTCAGTGACAGGTCAGAACCAAACGGCTCCCACTCAACAAAGTAACGTTGAATCCAGGATGTAATTTGTTACAATAAATACTTGTAATACTTTATTGTAATAGTGAGGCGAGTAAGTATGTCACAGATATGTGTCAGCATTTGTTGAATGGAAGTCAAATATTTTAGTTACAAAAGTATTCCTCTATAATGAATCAATCATTTAGAAAAAAAATGCATAAGGGTTAATGCAGTAAAGAAGTCCAAACTACATGATTATTGGGGCGACTGACTAGTGCATTCATTTATATTTCAATGATGTGTTTTTATGGTGGGGTGACTACATTAAGGCTGATGCTGTGTTTGAACTGCAGGTGCCACCCATCAAAAACAAAACATTTGATTAATAGCGGGCGGGGATTATCTTAAAACAGAACTTGGGCCTTTTACAAACAAGCATTACAAAGAAGATTACTGGTGTACAAAAACAATGGCACTGATGTGTTTCATGATATGTGATACAGCTCTAATATTTATCTTAGTCTTAAACTAGTCTTTGAGAGTAAATATTCTTTGATTATTAAGGTCCTATTTTGGTTAATGTAGTGTCCAACAACAGGTTTACATACATACAAGGTGTAAAAATATTATTATTTTGATATAATAAGCAGTTATTCTTATCTCACTTCTTGACTGACTCTCAAATGATTCGTTTGGCGAATCGCTCGTCTAATCCCCTTCTTTCCACCACCCTTCATGACATTTAGCAGCAGATGAGTTTCAAATGTTTTAATACATCTTTTATATTACCAATGATTTTAGTTTTTTTCTATTCGAATAGTATTACAGGGAAACTCTGCCAAAAAATGGAAATTCTGCCATGAATTATGTTTATCAGTTGCGTAGTTCCCCTTTAAAGAACCTGCGGCAGTACATTATATTCTACATAATATGCAAATGCACAAAAAGATCAAATCTAGTAGTTTCATAGAACATTTACAAGTGTGGTTGCCAACAGAGAGCCACAAACTGCTTGGAAATAGGACTCAACTTGATTAAGTAGATGATTGTCAGCTTGCAGTCAGCTTGTCTTTACTTGCACCAGCATGCTGCAAGTCTTCCGTCACTGCAGATTTCTAATGCTGGAGAAATATATAAACAAAAAATTAAATCATCTACATTAAATGTATGTTATATTAACTTGCCTCACAAGCTTGTTTTTGTTGACTTGTTTTGTGTTCAGGGTGGGAGGAGAAAAAGTGTTGCTGTTGTCTGCGGCAGCGTGGGGAGCGATGACAGCGTTCACACCCATCCTGGCCCATTTCTGCTCCCAGCCTATCGTCTCCATGACGATTTCTCGCTTCCTTATGGGTCTACTGCAGGGTGGGTACCATCAATGAAACCGCAGTATTACTCAGGACGACCAGCGGCTTTATACTTTCATGCCATACTGTGTTGTTTATTTTCTAAAATCGTATGATTTTACAGGGCAATAATGTTTCAGGCTATTTAGCAAGATGTCTTTGCAAAAAAACACAACGTTCTCAGTGTCTTTCTTAGTTAAAATGCACACTGCAGTAAAGGTATACTGTTAGTAGAGAAAACTTTGCTTATTGAACAGATTGCTTCGAGATTGTTGCCAAATTGCAAAACATTCTTTTTTTTTAGTTTACGTATTGTTTTTGTGTATTTTTTGCAGAACTTAGATATACATACATACAGTATAATATCAGGGAAATACGTCTAAATATCATTACAATTGTAATTACAAACAGCGTTCCCACGGGTAATGGAATTTTTGGAATTTTAAAAGGTCTATTAGTTTCCATTTATTTAAAATATATATTTTTTAACAAACTTTTGTGTTTTGTTATGGTTGTATTCAGCGCCATTTAATTCCCTTCCTGCTTGTCACCTTGCAATCACTTAAGTCAAATGCAGTCACCTGTAGCTCTTAACTAAGGCAAAATGCCTGGAAAATTTTAATTTCAAGAGCTTTGGCCAAAGAAATGACCACTTCAAAGACTGGGTTTCATTCATTATAGGTTGTGGAAATTCAACTTCTTAGTCATTGAAAGTCATGGAAACTCAGGGAATTTGACTTGGAATGGGAACCCTGTACAGAAATAACTGAAAAAACATCTGCTATATCAAAGGTTTACACACGCAGAGTGTACAACTATAATATAAATGAAAAAGAAAAAGAAAAGCACAGAACCAACTTTTAGTCATATCTGTAAATAAATCATCATAGTTACTCAAAAATGTTATATATTTTTTGTTCTAGACAAGTCTTGGAGATCAGCAAGAAACATGTTAAAATATAAAGATGATTAAGCTATTTTTGTAATTAATAAAGAATTTGGCTTATGAAATGAGATGTCACGAAAGAGAAAATAATTTTGATGTCATATCACAGATAATTTCCTTAAAAAAAAAAAAACATTTTCTTTTGCTAGAATAGAAGGTGCTACAATCTGGATTTTTGCAGCAAACATTAACATTTATAATACCTAGTAATAAATGACATAATCATGCCCAGACTTCTGCGATCAATCAGAATAAACAGCTGCATGTTATGTCAGAAGTTATTTGTCATTTACGAGCGAGCGATCGTACCATCTGGGATTGTCTGTTCTCGAATGGCGATTCACTTAACAAGGCTGTTTATCTTTTTTTTTCTGCACTTCAGGCGTGCATTACCCGTCTCTGGCCAGCCTGTGTTCTCAGAAGGTGGTTGAGAGTGAGAGGGGCTTTCTCATGAGCACTGTAGGAAGCGGCTCGTACCTGGGGTCAGTGACTGATCTCTTAATGTATTTACAATACTTGTGGAAATGTAAAGGATGTTTCAGAATGAATGTGTTTTACTGTATGTGTTCAGGACTCTGGTGATAGGAGGCATTGGCTCTCTCATGCTGGATCTGTATGGCTGGGAGAGTGTGTTCTACATCTCCGGGCTTCTGTCTATGTTTTGGGCTTACTTAATGTGGAAGTATCTGCTCAAAGGAGAGGGTAGGAACAATAACCATCAATGAAAATACAGCTGCAAAAAAATGAAGACCATTCCAGATTTTCAATCAGGATTCCTAGATGTATCCTGGCCATTCAAGTCCAGTGTCTGTCAACCTTCAGGACTGACATAAAGTCATCCAACAGCAATGTGAAAAAACTGACAGGATGATAAAACGCATGAAAACTGTGATAAAAATCCAGGTTATCACATTAAACAACAAATTTTGAACTCTTCCGAAATACGTGTACAAATATTACTGTTGTATTGCTAAAAATTGAATCTGAACTTTTTGAAGTTCTTTGCAGTATTTGGGGTCTGAAAAAATCTGTTATTTTCTTTTGTTTCTCCAGTTTTCATTTTCTGCAGATTAATGCAAACTGAACCAATATTTTTTTTTAAATTTGTGAGAAATATTGTTAGAAGTTCACAGAATGAAACAAAAACTATATTAATGAACTCTCTTTTCCTCCCTACTTGTATTTTAAATATTACTCACTGGCCACAAAGTAAACTCAATCAAAAAAGAAATTTTGTTCAGTTGATCCTTTGTTAAAGGGATATTTCCGAGGCAAAACTAAATTTCCCCATGTTTTACTGAATATGACTTTCTTCTATAAGAATTATGCAGTTGGTGTTGTAATACCAAGTATCATTTTTCTTCCAAGCGGTAGAACAGGCCTCTGGTTCACGCGCAGCCGAGGGATAACGGAAGCTAGACATTAACGCTAATAGCGCTGTAAATATGGATATTTATAGTAAACAAATGCATGGATTCGTTTTAGAAGACATTTGTTAAGACCACGGAGCTGTCTCGAGCAGTTCGACAGCATGATACATCGATTGATGTACTTTTTGAAGATTAAAAAAATTGCCCCCATTCACTTCCATTCTATCGCTTGGAAGTAAAATGTTACGTAGTATTATTTCTCCGACTGCCTTATTCTTCAAGAAGAATGTCATATTCAGTCAGGATGCCTTGTGGAAATTTTGTTTTGCATCTGAAATATCCCTTTATCGACTGTGGCAGTGCTGAGCGTTTATTCTGTTTATAAAGCAGGTGTAAGATGACTGGCTGTATTTGTGTTTGTCAGGTCCTATCATCACACTGGAGTCTCTGGGCAGCGCAGGGACACAGTCCAAACTGTCCAAGAGAAACTGGCTGCGACTTTTTAGACAACCAGCTGTGTGGTGAGATTAACAACAGATCACTGCGTGTGTGTGAACACTGAACAAAGGGTCTTTACTGAGCTCTCATAAAGGCCTGATTCACATCCGCTTCAAGTCTGTCTATATATAGAGGATTCAGTAACGCAGTAACACGAGGCTCCATCCAGTCAGCCAAATGTGATGTAGTTTTTTAAGGTTCTGGATACACGATCCTTCCCCCAACTCTTCGGTTTTATTCTAGATTTTAGGTTTTTATTCATGTGAATGTATTGGGTGTTTTTTAATTATTGTTACTATGTCTTTTAGGGTTCATGCATTTTTATCAGCTTTTTTGATTATTTATTATATTTAGTTTATATTTAGTTTAAATAAAATCATGCATAAATCAGCATCATGGAAATCTATATTATTTACAAATGACGTGTGTTGTTTGTGTATTTTCAGTGCCGTGATTATTACTCACTTGTGCACGGCTAGCACCTTCTTCACACTGCTGTCATGGCTGCCAACATTTTTCAAGGACACCTTTCCTGGCGCCAAGGTAAACTGCTTGTTTCAGACAAAGATGAGGATCTGTGTTGTAAAGAAGATCAATGTTTAATACATTGCTCTCTGAATATTCTGTTCAAATATGACATTCCACATTTAGACTGTATCTACATTTTAAGGTTTGTGACAGTGTTTCTGACAGCCGGTTTCTACACTGATTGTTCCATGTGTCTTGTAGCACATTTATATCAAATAAATATTTTATATTCATTCGAGTACCCATGTTATAGGCAGGATCATTTGTATTTAGGGCGGACATTGTACTGAAATAAACTGTGTTTATTCATATAAAAACAACACTTGAGGTCAGCCGGAGTTTATGATTGTACATTATTCCACATATACACTGAGACTTGATTTTTTTGTTGCAAGATAAGATGCTTGTAAAGGTTGTTGTTTTAGCGAAAGTCCAGCAGGGGGAGCCACACCACCGCACAACTCGGGATGATTCTTAAATACAAAAATTGCTTGTCAAAATGCTTTGGTCACAATATGTACGTGTAGTTTGTTGCGTGTTCCCTCGTGTGTGTTTAATTCTGTGTCTGCATGTGTGTGTTTCCCAGGGTTGGGTGTTTAACGTAATCCCATGGTTTGTGGCCATCCCTTCTTCCCTGTTTAGCGGTTGCCTCGCGGACCATCTAATAAGTCAGGGTATGAAAACACATTTACCTCACATACCACCATCTCTCATTAACATATAGAACTGTGCAGTTTCATGACATTTTCATGTCCTTAAAGATAACCGAAAGACATTTGTTACTGTCAGCCGCTGTGCTCTGTAGTCAATGTTTTGTCATGACTTCTCTTGTTTTTGTTAACGTTAACAGTCTGTTTGAGTTTTATGGTGTCGTAAATGTCAGGTTTGCACGACTGTAAATGTCTCGTAAAATTGTAAAATGTTCCTCAGCTGGTCCACTCAATCTCTCTTCTGTTGTTCTCTTAAAGGTTTTGATACAGCATCAGTGAGAAAACTGATGCAGGTAAGCTGAAATATCAACATTGTTCATGTATTTTCTATGTTTTGGTGAGGGACAAGTTCATGGGCTTAAGGAAAAGTCTGAGAAAGGTTTTCTTTACACAGTTACAGTGTAGTTTAACCGTTCTTAGAGCAATTTGCATAGTATTTATTCTGAAGTAAATAGCAATATTGCTATAAAAAGCATTCATTGTGGTCAGCATACTTTTACTTACTTACTTACCGGGAGTTAGAGAAGAGTAGCGCGTTTTCTCCGTTGTCGGCTTGTAGAACAGATTTTTTCACCAGAGTAAAATAGACCTATATGCTTGCTTTCCTTATCTAGAAGATGTAAAACAAAATAAAAAAGATAACCATATATCAAAGACGGTCAATATACGTCGCGTTTTGTTCGCTTTGATTTGTCTGTTTTTTTTTGTGTATTATACTGTTTTTTGCAGGTTTGAATGCATTTTTTCAAATTAAAAACCTATATACAGCATATAATATTAATGCATTATGAATATGTTATGATAATTATATGCTTGATGTGAAATTTGGACTAAATAAAAATGTAACAAATTACGTCATTATTACCATAATTTAAATAAACCAATATTCGAATATTCGTTTTTTGTGAGCTCAAATATTCAAATATTAAATTATGGAAAAATGCACATCCCTAATATTAACGTTATCTCCTGTTTTTAGTTTTTCTCTATGGGCGTGTCTAGTGTATTTACACTGTGTCTATGTTGGACGACTACATTCCCTGCAGCTGTGGCGTTTGTGTCAGCTACTATGGGTCTCACCACATTCAGCCACAGGTAATGTGTAAAATGTCCAGCTCATCCACCTAAAGGGTGTTTGGCATGCGTTTAATTTACACTCATTCTCTTTTATCTCTCTCACTCCATAGTGGTGTTTCAGTGAATGTTCAAGATCTTGCTCCATCCTGTGCTGGGGCTCTGTTTGGTTTGTATTAATCTTTCCGTCTTTACCAAAAATTGACTGCATGCTTGGTGAACGCAGATTTATTTTAACACCATACAATAATATATGGATTGTGTTGTAAATGCAACACACTGTGGCTTGAATGTATGTTATGTATAAATTGTCTATTTTAATTCAGGTGAGTGTCATTTAATTTTTTTGTTATCTTTTTGTTTTATTTATAGGAGTAATGAATACATGTGGGGCATTTACAGGTGAGATCTTACCATTTACCACTTATCATTTATTTAAAACATATAAAAATCCCCTGCTTTTCCAAAAATAATAATAAGTGTGAGAGTAAAATTCTCTAAAAACTGAATTAACCTCATGAAGTTCTATATGTATGCATTTGAACAGAAACAAATACATTTATATTAAAATGTCAGTGTGGCACATCCAACCATCAAACATTTGCTCCACTGCTCGACCTTCCCTTTTGAAGAACTACAGTGGCTGACCCAGAACTAAAAAATGTTAGCTTATTTAGCAACATTAAAACAAATTCAATGTCTAATTTCTAATATGCCAACATCTCAGTCACTTCAATCACTGTTCTTTTGACTAGTTTTCTCGTTCATCATGAGACGCACAAGAACCACTAAGATTATGAGTTAATGTCATGTCACCAAATTAGAGCTGGAAAGACTTATTTAATTTTTTTGGTGAAGTATTTGCTATTTGTTAACACTTTTGATAACAGACTGTATTTTCTTTTGTTGTAGGGGTCATCATGGTATATTTCTCAGGGTATCTGATCGAGGCCACCGGTTCCTGGGGATCAGTTTTTGGCCTCATCACTGTTGTTAACCTCCTGGGTTTAGGAATGTTTTTAACCTTTGCAGAAGCTCGCAGAGTGGACATAGATATAGCAAAGGGCCGTCACCACAACATTCACATCTAAAGGCATGAGGACAGAGAAAAAGCTTCAACCACAAAGTACCATTTTATGGATCTACTAGAGAGGAACAATAGACAGGACACAATGGTGACCAATTTACAGAGTGACAACTCAAACGTTACTGATTTATTCATAAGATATGTATTTTTCCTTTTGCTTGATTTGTTAAGAGATAGCAATATTAAGAGTTCAGAAGTTTCACTGGGGCCACAGTATGAATAATGTTAGATATAAATATCTGCTACAGCTAATATCCTTTGTGGATTTTGTCCATTGTAGCACAAGTGCTTGGTAATGATAGCAATTGTTGTATCATCACTGTGACTGAATTAGTTTGCCTTGTATTCATTTATTTTGCTTTACACGTTAAACATGCACCAAACTGACTTTCTGTTAATGGGTAATGAGTACTGACCATGCATGGGATTTTTACCTCAGTCATGTATGTGGTAATATATGTAGTCATTTTTATCAGTGCCATACATCTCTGTTATATATATAGCGCCTTTCCATAGCTCAAGGTTGCTTATTTCTCCAATGGTCAGTGATATCCTTTCGCAGGGATCGTGTAAAGGTTTTGTGTTTCTGCTTGCCATTTGTTAAAGCAGAGAGAGTCTATATCAGCCTTAAAGAACTGATATTAGAAGTCGAGTAAAGAGATGATCATTTGAAAGCTGGAGATGTTCACTAACTGTGAACATGTTCTGTTTGTAACAGCACTTTGCTGTTGGGATCCAGTTCTGATGGGTTGTTGTCCATCTTTTATTTATTGTTAGGGACCTTCCCCCAGAGCATCAGTTGTTTGGACCAAGAATTGACAAGGAAATTACAATGAATGTATTATGGTTCTAAGCCTTATTATGTAGAGAACGTTACTGACCGTTAAATTTCACTGGGATTGATTTGACCCCAAAATAGACATTATATATGATGCACATGTAGGCTAAATAATATACATCATAACCGCAAATTAAAGTGCGTCGTTGAGCTGTAGTAAACTGAAACAGTGACAACATTATTTATGCAAAGGACTTCTTGCTGTAAGACTAGGATTTATATCAAATATTTGCTATAAATCTTTAGAGAATGACTGAAATCTAAACTCTCTCCAATGTGTTTCAAATGTAATATGTATGAGAAGTACATATTACAAATTTTTTATTAATTTAATTTAAACTATACTGTGTGGGGTAGGTCACACCCCTTTTAAAATAGATGACACAGTACAATCAACCAAATCCTTAATAAATGAAAATGTTACTTGCATTACAGAATTGAAGGAAAAGCAAGTCCTGGTGATGACTTAACTATGCTTCATTTCACAATGTGCATTAAAACATGAATCCTGTGTTACTGCGGGTCTGTTGCAAGGAAAGATCATGGTAGATTTTGCAAAGAAACAGGCCAAACTTGAATGATTAATATTACACTGTTTTTCACAAAGGGACTCAAATTTCTCCAGTACATAAAATGTTCACAATGGCACTTTGTGACTAAACTCGTTTCTGCTTTTAATCTATGTAAAATATACAGATAAATTCGATTTCATTTGTATTTATTGATTGATATTTGATTTGGTTATGTTGGCAATGCTTATAAGCTTTGTTTATTTCACATATAAGCAGTTTTTCTTTAATGCATTGTTCATTGTTTATCACTCTGTTGCTATTATGTGGGTAAGGTCATCACAGATAACAATAACTTTTATTAGTATAGCGTTCAAGGAATTTAAAATAGTACGCTTGCATCAATCATTGCACATCCTGCAACTAAAGACTATGAAATAGATGATTATCTAAAAATGTATGTAAAGTCATACCATTATGTGAAGGTTTTGCCTAAAACTGAAACAATCTGTATTGTAATCTTCTTTTACGGACAAATCTAATGATGTGTACACCAATGAAATGAGGTTGCAGTATTCCTCATGTATTTTTAAGCATATTTTGCTGAAAAATAAATATATATTTTATCAAGTGAAATGTTTTCTACTTTTATTTTATGCTTCCAACAAAGACACACCACACAGGGGCAGTAGAGTCCAGGTAATAGTATATTGAGGTTTACAGTCGCCTAATTTGGTTGGCAAAAAAATGTTATTGCTGAAAAAAGCTCATTATGTGTGTAAAGGAAAGTGCATGGGTGGACATATGTGTGCTTTTAACGGCACGCTAGACTTCATGTCTAGCACTTCCTCTCTGCTTGTGACATCAATGCTTTAGTTTCAATTCAAAGTTTGGATTACTATACAGTATATGACTTGGATCTCCAAATCCACATCCTCTGCAGGTTCACAGATCCATGCCTATCCCAGCATCTCAAGCCTCACATTAAAGACTCAATAACGTACTTTATACATTTTGCTCTAACTAATCATTGACACTGTTGTTGTAATTCCAGAGCTAGATGAGCATGGATGGACATGCAGGCCTTTCTCTGCTCTGTTTCTGGATATATGGGGTGGCACCATATGGCAGGTCCCTGCATGCCATGCTGGTGAGTTGGCAATATCTGCGTGTGCCAGGCATCCGTCACCCCTCTCACGGGACTCACCCAGGTTACCATAGAGACAGATGGCAATGTCGGTTACCGTGGCGGTAGGAATGGGGGTGAGATCAGGGGCCTGGGGCAAAGTGGCCGACATTATGTCACACTCGATATTGAGGGGTACTCCATGCAGTTCCATGTAATGAAGACGACTTGCTGGTGTTATTTGTGTATTTGGATTACGATCATTTCAATTGCTGAAATATAAACAGAAAACTTTTTGTGACTTTCGTATATGATTCCTTCATGTGAAACACAAAAGAAGATCATTTGAGGATTGTCTCAGTGGTTTATTGGTCGATACAATGGAAGTTAATGGGGTCGGATGTTGTTTGGTTATCAATGTTATTAAAATATCTTCTTTTGTGTTTTGCGAAAGAAAAAGTCATACATGTTTGGAATGACATGAAGGCGAGTAAGTAAATAACGACAGAATGTTAATTTTTCGATGCAATGATCTACTTAAATTATGAAAATATACTTCCATCAATGCTCTACCCATTAACATTATCTAATGAAACATATAGACCGTGCGTTTTTTTTCTCTGTGGATGTCACATTACTGTCACATGATACCTAAATAACAACAGCAACACACATGAATAAAAATGTAAATGGAAACATCCTGGTATAACATACTGTAACTGATAATAAAGAACTTATTAAACAAAACAAACATATTGTGTCTTACTGTAATCCTAACAGTACTGTACAGTGCATGCACTTTTAATTTAAATTATACGATAATTCCTGCTTTTTATTGTTCTCTAAATGAACATTTTTGTTCTGTTAAATGTAATTTTAATATACTGTAAATGTATCACATTCAATCTTTTACCGTAGCATTTTTACATTCTTTACAAGTACCAGTTTTATTACAGTGAATTTACCAAAAACACTGTTACTTTTACTAAATGGCCTGCATCACGCAACACAATCAGTTAAAAAACATTTGGTTATTCTCATACAGTACACATGGCTCCAGGAAACATAAGGTACACACTATTGTTTTTAGCACAGCATCCAAGGTGTTATTTTGTTTCTCAAAGGGTAAATGTGATGTATTCAGTATAAAACACATTAACTTGAGGGATATGACGAATCACCCCCCCAGGCCTCCTGAATCTGATGCTGTTGACATCCAGACTTGAGTGACAGATGACAATATCCAGATTTCAGGCCTCTACTGATATGTTTGTTTGTGTGTGTGCGCGTGCAGACAATAGTTCAGAGCAATGTATACCTTTGTCACCACCACAAATGCAGCACATAGATTTTTACTGGAGTAAACCCTCAAAATACGACCACATTACAGTCGTACGAAAGCACTTGCATTTTTAAGTACAGCTTAAAAAGTAATTGCTATCCTAATACAATGCTTTAAATAAGATCCTTTTGACTTTTATCCACACTTTAAAATCTGCTTTAAAATGCACACTTTTTGGGTTCACATTGAAATAAAAGAATTGGCCCCTGAATGTTTTGGTGATGTTATTAAATTTAACAAAGCTGGTTGTGACATGTCATAATATCACAGCTTTACATATCTTAAGGATTGTGGCAAAGCACTTAATTAACTCACACGGGATGTGACAGAGGAACAGCCCCCTGTGTGCATTATTGGTTTGAATCGCAACAGCGCAGTAAAGAGCCTGTCAGAGGACAGCAAGATGCGTCTGAGTGAAATAGCGCCGTTAATTACTAATTAACTTCAAGCTAATGACAATGTCACTGTGTCGTCGTCTCAACCAATGTCCTCTCCCAATATAATTCCCCCCAAACACACACACACACACAGAGAGAGAGAGACCTGGACCTGATCTGCATTCTAATTAATCTAATACATGCATGATTTAATCTCTTTTCAAAGGCTATATATTTATATTATTCATGTAAAATGATGCAGAAGAATGCATTTTATGGCATATTAATTCCGTGTCTGTGGCTTGATGCGGGTCTGTAGATCTCAGTCCAACAGCAATACACTAGACAATTTTAATAGCAACTAGCAATTATTAATTAAAATTAATTTAGAAAAACAAGCAAACAAAAAAATGTGATTCCATTAGAAAGTGTTCCCTACTCTCTCTCTCTCTCTCCTGTTAAAGGCTGAGCCCTGTGGCTATAAACTCTCTCTCCACTAACAAAATTTCCACTCACTTTGTTTTGAAGTCCCTGTGGACAGGCTCTGGTCTTGCTGATCGCCAATCATTTCCTCTTCTGACACACACACACACACACACACATACAGATATGTTGATTTTTGTCAATTAAACTCAGTCAGCTGTTGGATTCCTGGTAAGCATATGGCCAGTTTTACACGCACTGTCCTGCAGCTCTGTGTGGCGAGGGACACTATTTTAATGGAGCCCTTTGGGACAGGGACCCACACCTGAGCTCATGTCATGCTATGGTAGTGTTGGTGAAGCAACAATGTAAGATGATATTCAATTGCGAGAACTTACAACATTATCCCATCGTGAGCAATGACTAGAGCACTGTCATTTAATGAATGAAATGATCATTCAAAATTTGTTTGCTTTATGTTAAATGTGACCCAGTCTGTGAAATCAAGGCTAAGGTCTGAAAATCATTATAAGATAACAAGCATCAAAGCTTGATTTTAAACCATAAATCTGATTCCAGTCTTTGAAATGACGTTACTCCGTCAGTATTAAAGATACCAAGGTTGTATTTTTACAGAATGTTGAATAAATACCATAGGATAGTTTTACCGTATGCAAATACAGCCAATTAAAATACTACTTTAGCTGGGTTTTCACAGGCTGGGTCACAAATGTATTTAATCTTTTCACTGTTGTTTTTGCTTAAAGTGATCTCAAATAACATTGTGTGCTGATATCACTGAACTGAAAGAGAAATAAAAAAAAATGAAATTAAATAAGGAGAGAAAAAATAAAACTACCAAAGAAGATATCTCAAGTAGACAAGTGTTTTTTTCCTGGAAGAGATACTTTATCCTATGTGAGAGTTCCACAGATTTCATCTATGGTCACATTTTGTACTTTTCCAGAAAGTTGTATATTCGATCTGCAGAGAAGTTAAATGTGTCACTTTTGAGTTCTGCTTTTATTTAGAAAATGTTTGATCACAATGTTTGACCTCAGACATGTCTAAACTATAAGCAGTCAAATAAATTGCTAACATACTTAAAGTGAGATAAAACAAAGTAGGCTACACGAAGGCAATTGGTACATTCATAACCTGTCTGCACGCTGTATAATTGTAATGGCGTTGTGTAATCAAAAACAGTAACACTAAACAAAAAAGCTCTATTATGTGAATAGTAGCTTTTTATTGATCATCAGTTTTAAAAAATACTTTTGTCATATGTGTTTTAGTTAACACACAAGGCATATATCCTATTATAATGAATGATGGGTTGGCTCTCTCCTCCACTAAATGTCTGTTTTTGGATAAGGTATTACTTAAGCAGGATGTCACTAAAAGCCTTTACAAAAAAAAACTTAATTCATTCCTTCCTCACCACATAAAACAGTGTTTAATACTTACTCCCTTCTGTCTCATTTTGGTGATTTATAATTGTAGAGATGATAGCGTTATATGTTCTTTAGACCTGGACAAGAAGCGTCTTCCTAACAAAGACCGTTTATTAGCTCAGAGCTTTTGGTGGACTGCTTCAATCCTCTGTGCTTTTGTTCAATGGCAGCTTCCTCTTTGTTGATTATCAGCTCTTCACTGAGGGGAATTTCCACCTCTTGTTTCAAACTGAGCAGTCTCTAGAAGTCATTAGCTTAAAATGTGTCATCACTTATCAGCGAAGCTCCACGGCATGTTCTCTGTGGCACAGAGTTGTAGAATTATTTAACCAGAAATGAAAACTGTGCCATCATTTACTCATCCTCATGTCATCTCATCAGTTGCTCCCATTCTCGCTTGTTTTGAAGTTGGGTAGCTTTCATTTTGTTGCATGTGTGAACATGCAAATAAACATTTAATTTTACATCCCACAAAAGAAAGGAGCTCAAAAGTGGTTTGTAAAACACAAGTGTGGGTAAATAAGGGCATATCTTAATTTCACCTTAAGTGTTTAACAGTGTGATGTATGCTGCAACATGTTTAAATTCCATATTTGTTTTGTATTATTTGTATTAAAAATAATCTCTCTCTCTCTCTCTCTTAGTAAAGTTTGGCTGTCAATCAGATTTGCCCTCCGGCTATCTTCACTGATTAAAAACCCCAGAGTTAAGGGACCTAAATTAGATTTCAATAAGGCCATTGAATATTCATAAGAGAAAAACATCTAAAGGTAAATGCTTTTTGATCTCGGCATACAAATACCACTTGTGTGCATTCGCGGTCGTTTCACACCGGCTCCAAGTGTCGCTGTGCCGAGCGGGTCCGGCACCGGCGCATCGGAATACTAATCAACTTGTCTGTGAAACCACCAGCCATTAATGATCTTTATACTGGAGGGACTCAACAGAAAGGGCACCGGCGGTAAACATCTATGTATTAGCACAGAACAGTATGTAAAAGAAAAAAATATGAGAAAGAAATATGTGCCCATTCATCAAGTTAAAGTTACCTTTAAGGCAGAACTTCTTCAGCAAGTTAATCCTAACGTTTTTCCAGCTAAATCATTTTTTATAAATTCCACTGATTTAGGCTTTAATAAAAATTTAGTCTTCTCCAATGTTTTTAATTCATTCACGTTTAATTCTATGTAAACTTTATAGGGTCTATAACAGCTGTTTTTCTCAGCAATAACCTCTTGATAGTTACCAAATATCTGTGACTGAACTTAACAACATTGGTTATCCATCATGAAAACTAACCATGGTTGTACTACAAAAAAACATTTTTAGCAACACATTACAGAGAGAATTCACAACAACTGTGTCATCATGTACTAACCCTCTTGTCATTTCAAACTTGTTTGACTTTCTTTCTTTAGCAGAACTCAAAAGATATTTTGAAGAACGTTGGTAACTGAACAATGGCAGGACCCATTTTACAGTATAGAAACAACATCAAAGCAAGTGAATGGGTACCGCCGTTGTTCGGTGATTATACTTTAAACCATTAAATTTAGTAAATTGGTATACCACATAATGAAATAAAACCATGTGGATGTTCACAATAGCCTTCTGCATACTTATATACTATTCTGCAGTGAGCAAATCACATTAACCAGTGAACTGTTTCAGACATTAGAGCAACATTGTGATCACGTTGCATGTCTAATTCAGCGTGCGGCATCATATCATCTGAGAAATTAAAATGGCCAATTTTGGAATTAATATTGTGTCAGACTGTCTAACTTTTGGCAGTGAGATAAAATAATTAATCTTTTAAAAATCAAGATTGCATTCTTGGTTTCTTCATTACACCATGAATAGAAAGCCAAATGAAGTGCATTTCATTATCGAATTCAGTTGTTATAAATTGTACAAACTACAATATAAATAATATAAATAAGAAGTTAGGAACGAATAAATCTAAGTATAAAGATCTAAAATGCAAACATTAATTTTGCAGCAGGGACTAATGTCCCCTCCTCCACTGTTTAAAGAGAGTGTGAGTTGTGAGAGGAGCAGGGCACTGTTGTAGTTTTTGCCTGAGGCTGTACTGTGACAGTGAGCCCAGACCGTTTGGCTAAAAGTCTCAACCAGACATCAGGAAACCAAAATGTCATTCACTGATGGGGCCAGTGGGAATCTCTGTAATAATACTGCATCCTTAAATGAAGATTTGACGCTTGCCACTGCTTGTGGAGTCACATTCACACAAAGTTTTTCAGTTTTGTAGTTTTATAATTCTGATCATACTTAGTTATAACTGTACATGTTTTCACTTGAATGTAAAATATCATTAAAAGGGTGTCATTTGTTTTGGCATAGTGGACACTGAAACCGCCACCATATTTCCTTCTATTTCATGTTCTCTCTCTCTTTCTTTCCTTTTCTCTCTCTCTCACTCTTTCTCTTGCACCAGATGATGGTCATTCTGTTGCCAGGCAATCTGGTCTGTCAGATTCACACTTGCTTTTACCCCCAGATCTTTTCTTTACTCGCCTTTTCTCTATCTCCAACTCTCTCCCTCTTTGTTTCTTTTTTATTCAGGACCATAATCTCACATCTACCGTTAGATACGCACAAACACCTTGCGGTTGTGTTGTCTGTAATGTGCGTTGGGCTGACAGGAAGCGAACGTGTGTGCGTGTTCTGTTTGCTTGTGTTCCACCTGAAGGAAAGGGTGAACTCTGTGATGGGTCATTGGGGCCGTACGGGGTCACAGTCTTGCCTGCAGTATGCAAAGAGGGCCGCGGGCAATGATCGTGTATGTAAGCACAGAGCAATCATACACATTTATTTTTGGGCATGTATAGTATATGTACACACATGAGCATAGTATGTAGGTATGTGAGTTTCTGTTTATGAGGAAAACACATGAAATGAGACAATCTAAGGTTGATGTGTGTGTGTGTGTGTGTGTGTAGACAAGTGCATGTAGGCAGGTGGTGGTCTGGAGGGCTGGAGTACTGGTGTGTGTGTTTATCTTTATAGACCTCAGGCCGTGTGCAGAGATGTGAGGTGTCATGCTAGTTGGGCTCCTGCAGTCTGAGAGGCAGCTGTGAAAGAGACAGGTATGTCTCACACACACACACACACACACACACACACACACACACGGGATGTTTATATTTACCTTCCATCTCATATGTTCAAAGAGCCAGAGGTGATTTTTTCCTATTCCTTAACAGCAACAAAAAGAACTAAAACAAATAGAGAGAACGATAGGTTTTGCTATTTACGCACATTACATTGATACATTGATACATCAATTATGGTGGGGACTTTGACTTAAGGTCGATGTGAGGATTTGAAGATTTTTTTAAACAAAGATTTTGTTGTTGTTTAAACAAATGTTTATAATTTTTTTATGACATGTGTTTATGTATATCACTTTGCCTTCTTTTAGATCTTTTAATGTTATTTTTTATGTTTACTAAATAGATTTTAGTTTTTTCTTTACATTTAGGGGTTTCAAATAAATATATTTATAAAAAAATCTATTTTAGCAACTTGTAGCACGTTTTGCCTGGAAATGTTTTCTTGTCATTTTATAAAGATTGTTGAGATTTCATCAGATGCTTTTTAAACAATATTCCTACAGAGATCATATCCGAGCTGTTATTGGCTGTTCTTTCTTCCTTATTCAGTCAAAGTCATCCATTTTAAAGACATTTTTATTAAATAAAGTGAGACAATGTTTTAAGATAATGAGGAACATTTCACTCAAGTGTTCTAAAACTTTGGTAGTGTATACGCATAACTTAAAATGCACCGATACTAATTTTGTCCACCGATAAAATTTATTCAGTGTGATATGCCAATACCGATTCTGAAGATTAAATGAATCTAACTTTCTGAATGTTATTAATTCACATGGACCTTACTTCACTGACTATTAGTATTGAACATCATACTGGTATTGCTTCTTAGCATGTTCTATACACAGAGCACAAATTCATTTTTCTGTCCTCTTTTGTTTGACTAGGTATATCAGCCCTTATCATCGGCTATTTTTTCGGCTGATAGAATTTGAAGAATTGGTTTTATCGACTGAAACTGATTTAATATTTAATTCCTGTGCTAAATTTACTCTAAACGGCACAATGGACATCAGATACAACACTTGTGTGTATTGGGAGGTTCTAAGTTGACTAACATGTGCATGCTTATTTGAAAAAAGCATACCAACAAACAGCTCCTTTACCGCACGAAAGTCAGTCATTTTAAGATTATCTGCGAGTTTATCGCTTCATCAGTTAACGCGTGTTGTAACATGGAAATGCGAAGTTTTCATGCACAGTTGGTTCTATGTTTTAATTGTGCAAGTAATTAAATAACTAGAGTCCATGCATGACGGCGGGAGAATCCATGCACGCATGCGTCGCCCAACCTGAGATGCCAGGTGTCTCCAGGTGTCTGGCTGTTCTCCGCTTCATTTGTCACATTAGGAACCAATCAGTAAATCACGAAGGCACCTACGTTTTCTTTGAAAAGCAAAAGTAACTGGCAGGGAAAGAAAGTGGAAGAATCCAGAGAGAGAGAACAAGAGAGAAGCAGTGGAAAAATAAAAGAGAGATCGTCTCGGCTACATGTTTGCCTCCCAGGCAATCGTAAGCCTTTGGGGCCCAAATCTCCATCGAGGTGGAAGAGTGAAGTTGGAGGGCTTGAGAGGTTTTATTCGAAAGCTCAAATACAATCCCACACAGACCTGTACTTATCTCCCGGAGTTCACCAATATCCCATACCCATTTCCAAATATTTCAGCTCAGCCTTCCTCTCTCTTCCACAAGCGTTCAAATTTTCTCTCTCTCCCGTTTTTTGCTCTGCTTTCGCGGTGGGGCCAGATGTCCAGGTTGACATAGCGCTTACGGCGTTTGACTTGATAAAAAACCAGGCTGGCTGTGGGTAAAGGGGGATTAAAACAGGGCCTGAGGCGCTGGTGTTAGATTGAAAACATCCTGGGCTGCTTTGTATGGAGATTTGCATACATCGAACCCGTGCGGGGCCCGTCCATCTGTTAGAGTGCATTGTCCCCAAACAACAAAGTGTGTTTAAATATTTCACATCTCCATTTACCACAAGGGAGAGAGAGAGAGGGTGAGAGCCACAGACACAGTCGCACAAAGAGATGGAGAGGAAAGAAGAAGAAAGAGAGAATGATTTGGCATGTCTTTGAATTTGAACAGTTCCCAAATGTGCTCCCATCACTGAGTAAACAGCTCCGGCCGGGTTTTGGCAGAGTGCGGACCATTCGAATGTCTCATTTTGCCTTCCGCAGTGACACCAGGTGAGAGTCGGGCTGAAAACAGGTTGGGAAAATACAGAGACCTAAAACAGTCCTCTACAAAAAAGTGCTCAGCAAAGAATTTGGATTCTGGACGAAACAGCAAACTTAATGAAACCCCTTGTGCCCCAACTCTTGACACATGTTCGCATTTGTTTTAATAGTATTTCTAAACATGTTTACCAAAGTGCTGTTCAACTCAAAACAGAGATTTTATGCGCATATAAACTGTGTCGATGAGCAACGGTGATGATTGAGTGCTGTAGAAATCCAACTTGCAAAATGTTCTCCCTACAAAGACAATAAAGTAACTTGAACCTGCAATTTTTAGTTTAAGGACTCAAATGATTGTTTTGCATATACTAAACAAAATTAGCCTAAATATGTTTCTATCAATGATTATTTTGTTGGCTGGAGTTTCTGAAGTTTTGGGCCAAAATATGTCAGAAAGTTTGCCCAATTTGCAAAAGAGTGTAATCTGAACAAACAATACTTCAAGAGTTTGAAAGGTCCCAAGATGCACTGCAGCATGTTAAATTCTGTGGGGTTTTTTTCTTTGAAAAAAGTTAATGTTCTTTTTGGTTTAATTTGTACTTAAAGATGAGGTAAAATATGCAGTTTCTTATAATCTCATATTAATCTTGAGTGACTATACAGTAGTATTGCATACTTCGTATCTTCGAATAGTATTTAGTTTGATAAAATTTATCAGAAAGAGATAAAGCTGTACGATTATTTCCGGAAAAGGACGGGCTGTTGACCTTAAGCTTGAGAAGCCAGCACATAACAGCGTGATGAAGAATGCATGAAATAGCTTGTTACACCACCTTTAAGCCAACTTTTTGTTGTTTCTGTTATTTATGCAATGTGTTTTGAGTTTTTTTATAAAAAATGATGGTTTTTGATAATCATGGTTGAGGTTTGTGTGTTCAGTGTTGAGGTAAGTCCATGTCACAACAGCAAAACCAGTATAAATGCACTCAACACAAACTGCTTAAACAGGTAGCACAAATAAAAGACAAATAAAAGTTTTTTTTTATTTAATAAATCTATATTCTTTATTTATGTTCAGCCAACAAAAATATATATTTTGTTCTGTTGTTTATAAGGTAAATTTGACTATATTGTGACAAGTGATGACTTATACGTAAGATTTTAAGTTGTGTGGACTTCAGTCTCTGTTTGTTGAGTGAACACAAAAACATGCGTTTGATTGGTTTGCCATATTATTTAAGGTTGACTCAACTGTCTTTTTTCAGTGTGAATAAGTTGAACTTGGGAATCAGATCAGTCTGATTTAAAAACAAATCTTGTTTTGTGAACTGCATATAATTCTGCATTCAATATTCTGGATTACACAATACAAAATATTAAGCGTCTGCATGGTAATAAACAATCCAGAGGTGGCGTTTGGAATGGCTCAAACACATTAGTCATAAATAACCGAACTGCAGGCAGATGACATTTCTGGAGTTTGTGATTCATCCTCACAATCCCACTGACACTTATGATTACTTCCACCTGCATTTACTGTAACTCTTATTTTTAAAATCTCTGGATTGCAGCCAGTAGCCACTCTCTCATAAGAGACAGTTACAATTATCTGACTTTTTGTTATTACAGTTTGCAATCCTTTTTATCTAAAGTATAATGTATGTTATTAGTAAATTAGAAGCCCTTGCAATAAGTCACGTCCAACTTTGGACAACTGATGTTTAGCTTTTATTCCAAAAATGATTTAACATGCATTATAAATTCTGTATGCGGGATGCATTGGGGTGCTTTAAGTGTTAACTGAAGCTCAGCTATGAGAAGAATTCATGGAGGCCTGGCGAAAAATACACACAACACATGAGCAAAGATCATTGAGCCAAGGCCCATGACTACAACACATTATTACAATAGCCGATTGGCAAATATAAATATCTTTGTAGTCAATGTATGCCTTATTTTCTGCAAGCTTTTTATTTTTTGCATATTCGAATAAAACCTTCCCTGATATGCTGTGGATAATTTTGTATGAAAAATACCTGTTTTGTCCATTTTGTACCATGGCTCATATTTTGAGAGGGCATTAAAAGCTAATATTATACAAATATGACCCCCGACGGACATCAATTTTGGCCGCTACTGTACTTAAAAGGTTAAATATGTAGAAACATTAAAGATAAGTAAAAAATAAATGGAAATGGGCTTCACTGAAATGATGATATTAAGTCATCCACATGCCTCAACCCTCTTTGTATTATTAGGTCCATAACTCTGACTAGATATGACATTTACAGCGCTGCAAAGTTAGGTAATTATAGTAATATATCTGTAATAACCAGGAGAGAACGAGAGAAAGAGAGAGAGAGAGAGAGAGAGAGAGAGAGAGAGAACATAAACATTCAGAATGTATGATCTAAGAGGACTCATGTAATACATTCATGTAATCCACCGATCATTTTGTGCGAAGGCGAATGTTCACACATTCAATTGTTCAAAAAGTATCAAAACCTCAAAAGCTGCAAAGCAAATGGACAAACTAGACTAACGTCTAAAGTTTTATAACTTTAGAGATTTGAATAGCTGCTCAGCGTTGCTGTCGAGAGCAGGACTGGATCAGAGAAACAGCAGTTAAGGTAAAAGTCAAGGATGAACAAGTGGGCCGAGCCACCTGGCGGCACATCCACGCCGATCTCACACCTCTAACACCACCACGCCAAACACACACACGCATCAGAGATGGACGCGAGGGAAGTGTGGACAGCACGGGGGAGGATTTTGGATCACGGTGCCTGGTCAAGCTGTCTTCTCACTCAGATGTCCAAGAACACTGTAAAATGAGGCATTTCATCTCAAATATAGCAAAAAGTTAAAGAATGCTTGGTGTGTATTATGTCAAGAAACAACCAAACACAAAACGAAGTGTTAAACTGGGAGAACAACTGGATCGTTGTTATAGAGGATTTGGAAATTGGTGCGAAGAAGTCAGTAGAGAGATTCAGTTTCGAACATGAAACCAGACACACCATATCCTCTCATAATCTGGATTAACTGTAACAAAGAACCATTATTTAAAAGCCATTACACCCTAGAGAGAAAGAGAGAGAGAGGGCGTTGAGATGATGTACAAAGTGCTACATGGTTTGTATGAGAGAACAAGACAACATAATCAGACTAATGGTTCGCATTAGTTACGTGCCAAATGCTCGGCTTTTTACTTTAGATCCTACAAAATAAATACGGCGCACAGATCACAGTAATTAAATCAATCCCTTTAAATCACTGCAAATTCTCTCTTAGGCACCAACCTCAATTGTAAATGTCGCTTAACAGATTAAGTTGTCTGGGTAGACTGGGTAGTGTGTGTGTGTGTGTATGTATGTGTGTGTGTGTAAGGAAGTAGCAATCACAATTTTCCACGGACAAGGACACCTTTTGAAAGTTTTCTGACCGTGACCCACATAAATCAATATGTTATAGACACACAACAAATAGATGCATCATTACGTGCACACACACATACTGTGTGAACGGACCACTGCAGTTCTGTCAGCAGGAGGCCGAAGCTGATGGACATTCTGGTTACGCAACTCATCAGATCACAGCCATTGGAGACAGGTGGCATCACCACGCAGTGTGTAGGTGTGTGAATGTGAGAGAGAGTGGGGGGAGTGAGAAAGTGAGTGGTTTGATGGATGGATGGACGGACATGAAACTGTTGCCATGCATTGATACAACAAGTAAAGGGATAGTTCACCCAAAAATGAAAATTCTTTCATCATTTACTCACACTTTTGTCAATTCAAACCTGTATGGCTTTCTTTCTTCGGCAGAACACAAAAGAAGATATTTGGAAGAATGTTAGTAACCGAACAATGGCGGTACCCATTCACTTCTACAGTATGGACACAAAACCATTGCAAGTCAATGTGAGCCGCCGATGTTCTGTTACCAACATTCTTCAAAATATCTTATTTTGTGTTGTACATGCTGGAAATGACAATTGTATACAATTCCAATACAATACATAAATTACTATTAAAGGTTCTGTGTGTAAGTTTCAGAGGCCACTATTGGCGAAATAGGAAATTGCAGAGAACTTAATACAGGTAGTAAGAGGGAGAGGAAGAGGGCGGAGAGGTAGGGGTGCTGGAGATGCAGGCAGGGCGAGGAGAGGCAGAGGAGCTAACGTATCCCGGAAGGACCGCACAAGAGAGGATCTGGAAGCTAAGCAGTATTATAATATAACTTACACCCGATTTATGCAAATTATGATTGTAAACATGATTTCTAACTGGATTTGCACACGGCCATGCCACAAGGACTTATAGTACAATTACAAAGTTCTAGAAATTTACAAGGAAAAACGCTACTTCTCTTGATGATCGGCTCATCTATTAGCAAAAGCTATCAAACAAACAGTTCACTTATATTGCGGAAATTAGACTAACCTACCGGTCCAGCAGAAAGCTGGCAACTTTGGTGTTGCTTAGCAAACCCTTTTTCTGATTCAGTGTCCTCCATTTGGGATGTTTATTCGGGTTTTCTGCCGTTTTTTGTCTCGACTTCGCCGTGCTGCATCGTATTCTCTCTTTTTTGACGACAAAGATTGACGCTCTGTCGGCTCTTGTGAAGAGTATGTGTGGTGCGCCAGTAGCGCAAATTTCACTTCTTACTTCAACAAAGAACCGTTTCTATTTCTAATAAAAAAACATGACAAGTAAATTTTGTTATTGTTCTTCCTCTTCTTCTGCTAATCCTTCTATGTAGTGGCTTTGCAAGCTGCATCCAAAACAAAGCCGAAGAAGAACATAGTCCCGTGCATACTTCGTTTTACGAAACGCGCTCAGTTTGTCCATGTAGTGCTACTATAGAAACATGGCTGTGCAGTTTGATAAATTACATGTAAGGGTGTTCCCGCGGTGTATATACATAAAATTGCTCATTGTGAGGTAATATAAACATTTCGGTTCATTTGTAAGGTATTTCTTGACCACTCACAACAAAGTTTTGTATTATATATTACATTTTGGTAAATAAATCCTTCAAAATTCTACACACTGTACCTTTAATATAAATTAAATATAAAATAAAGTGCTATATTTAAACCAAATAAAGACAGAAAGTTATACGGGCCAGGCGCATACGTCCAATAAAACCATACATAAGCATCACAAAGAATAGATCTGAATTTACTACATTTTTTAAGAAAATAAAAGCCCAGATGAGCCCCTCATCATACTCTATTACACATTACACATTGTAACAGAGAAGCCTCAAAACGTCCTGCTGAGCTGCCCAAGACTTGCCTTCCTATTTAATGCATTTGCATTACCTGATTAACTATTTCCAACCACTGACAAGAATGACTGTAACTGTTATGCTAGTTTGTAAATTTAACCCTATTTTGTTAACTGTATCATGTTACAGTCAACAAAATATGATAACCATGACATAAAATAAATGCATGTACAAAAACTTCTTATCTGCTGATAATATAAGGTTTCTTATGGTTACCACACATATGTGTGCATGCAATGCAAAACTGTTTCTGTAGCTTACATGACAATACAATCGCCAATGTTTACAAAAGTCAAATATAGTAACTTAAATGTATATTAAAAGTAATATTAAGCTCAATATGCCCTAATTAATGCACGAGCTAAATTGTGGTCAGCCAACATCCTCTGTTTTCTTAATCTGGCTTTCGCCAGATGGTGTCCTATTGCGCAAATGATTCATGCAAAAATCGTCACTGATCTGGTCTAGCGCCTCTGAGACCTAGAAATGAAATTGATGTACCTAATGCCGATATGTAAGTAATTGTATAGCCATAAACACAATGACTATTTATAAAGGCTTCTGATGAAAGTAATTTAATCACAGGGTAGGTGCAGCTTCAAATATGACTTACATTAGTTAGTAAAGTGTAAAATCTGTTTTTATCAGGAGATTATTTCCCCAATTTTGCAGCAATTAACATCAACACCTATAAAAGCAATGCAAATGTGTGTAAACATTGACCTCTATGTCCTGAGAATTATGACTAATTCATATATTAACTCCTAGAATTGCCAACCCATTACCACATCTTTCTTTCTTGACACTTATTTCAATTGTACTTGATGACATTCTATTTTGTTTCACTCTTAATTTTCCACACATGCACAGTTGTATGGCAGTGAAGGGCAAGTATGAAATATAAGTGGTAAACATTTTGTATGGACAGATGTGGATTAGTGTTCATCTTTGCCTCATGCAGGAGATTAGAGCTTATTCACCGCTAACAGGGTTTATCGTTCTCTAGAATTCTGATTACAGGAAAAAATCAGAGACAGAGGAAAAAAGGAACCAAGAAAGAGAGCAAGTGGAGATGTAATACAAGATCAGATGTGCTTACTGCACTTATTTTACTGTACAATCTCTGGAGGATGTGACTTTAGGGTTAGATAATATTAGGGTTAAATAATATCAATTTTATTGTATATAAATTAAAATCTTGAAAATAAAGGTTCCTGTTTGTCATTGTAGAACCTGTCTTTGGCGGTTTTTAGTTATTTAAGCTCAAACTGATATTCTGTTTAGATTCACTTCACTTCTCACAAGATCTCTTTCAGATATTGGGTCAAAGTCATTCAAATCGTTTATCAGTCAACCATTGAAATGAAAAAACAGACACAGACACGGAAAAAAGTAACTTGAGAGTTTATTAAAAAACGTTTATTATCTCGACACTTCAACTTTAAATTCAAATCAATGTCATTACGTCATGCAAAGCAGTAAATGCTTCATTGTCCTGTGATATTATTAAAACCTTGAAATTCTGGTACCTTTAACTAACATAACAACCTAAGATTAAGGCGTAATCAAAATGAAAGTTTTAAAGGGATAGTTCATCCAAAAATGAAAATTCTGTCATTATTTACTCCCAGGCATGTAATTTCATAACTGTATAAATTCCAATGAACACAAAGAAAGATATTTAGAAGAATTTTAGTAACTTTCAGTTCCGGGAAATCATTGACTACCATATTAGGAAGAATTAAATGGTCAAAGGTTCTAGAGAACTCGTTACTGTCCTAAATTCTTCCAAATACCTCATTATGTGTTCAACAGAACAAAACAAACAAAAAATTATTTCCTACTATAGAAGTGGTTGATGTCCCAGAACTGAAAATTGCTATCATTCTTCCAAATATATTTCTCTGTGTTCATTGGAACAATGAAATTTCTACAGGTTTAAAACAACCTGAGGGTGAGTAAATGATGACAGATTTTTCATTTTTGGATGAACTTTCCCTTTAGGTAAAACACATAGAGAAAATAATCAAAAAACACTTCCACATATACTTGGGTGTTTATTGTCTTGGGCTCCCAAATATGGTGTCAATGTTGACATACAATTCAGTGGTCAATGAGGCTTCTATGTAAACTCAGCAAAAAAAGAAACGTCCTCTGACTTTCAACTGTTTTTACTTTCAGTAAACTTAATATGTGTAAATATTTGTATGAACACTAAAAGAGTCAACACCATAAGACATAAACTAAAAATGTTTCACAGACATGTGACTAACAGAAATAAAATAATGTGTCCCTGAATGAAGGTAGGCTCAAAATCAAAAGTACCAGTCAGTATCTGGTGTGGCCACCAGCTGCTTGAAGTACTGCAGTGCATCTCCTCCTCATGGACTGGACCAGATTTGTCAGTTCTTGCTGTGAGATGTTACCCCACTCATCCACCAAGGCACTTGCAAGTTCCTGGACATTTCTGGTGGGAATGGCCCTAGCCCTCACCCTGCGATCCAACAGGTCCAGACGTGCTCAATGGGATTGAGATCCGGGCTCTTCGCTGGCCATGGCAGAACACTGACATTGCTGTCATGCAGAAACTCACGCACAGAACGAGCAGTATGGCTGGCGGCATTGTCCTGCTGGAGGATCATGTCCGGATGAGCATGCATAAAGGGTACCACATGAGGGAGGAGGATGTCTTCCCTGTACCGCAAGGCATTGAGATTGCCTGCAATGACAACAAGCTCAGTCCGATGGTGATGTGATATACCGCCCCAGACCATGACGGACCCCTCACCTCCAAATCGATCCCGCTCCAGGGTACAGGCCTCGGTGTAACGCTCATTCCTTCGACGATAAACACGAATCCGTCCATCACCCCTGGTGAGACAAAACCGTGACTCATCAGTGAAGAGCACTTTTTGCCACTCCTGTCTGGTCCAGCGAAGGTCGGTTTGTGCCCATAGGCGGCGTTGTTGCTGGTGATGTCTGGTAAGGACCTGCCTTACAACAGGCCTACAAGCCCTCAGTCCAGCCTCTCTCAGCCTATTGCGGACAGTCTGAGCACTGATGGAGGGATTGTGTGTTCCTGGTGTGACTCGGGCAGTTGTTGTGGCCATCCTGTACCTGTCACGAAGGTGTGATATTCGGATGTACCGATCCTGTGCAGGTGTTGTTACACGTGGTCTTCCACTGCGAGGATGATCAGCTGTCCTTCCTGTCTCCCTGTAGCGCTGTCTTAGGCGTCTCACAGTGCGGACATGCCAATTTATTGCCCTAGCCACATCAGCAGTCCTCATGCCTCCCTGCAGCATGCCTAATGCACGTTCATGCAGATGAGCAGGGACCCTGGGCATCTTTCTTTGGGTGTTTTTCACAGTAGGTAGACAAGTCTCTTTAGTGTCCTGCGTTTTTAGAACGGTGACCTTAATGCCTACTCTCTGTAAGCTGTTACGGTCTTAACGACCATTCCACAGGTGCATGTTAATTAATTGATTATGGTTAATTGAACATGCATGGAAAACATTGTTTAAACAATTTACATTGAAGATCTGTAAAGTTATTTGGATTTTTACAACATTATTGTTGAAATACACAGTCCTGAAAAAGGGACGTTTCTTTTTTTGCTGAGTTTATATCAATGGTAATGAACCTATTAAAGGAAAAACAGATTGTAAAAGATGAGAGTGTTCACTGAGAATGCTGTGAATGCAACATGTTTCTGAATTTTGCTATGAATTGCTTGCAAACACATTTTGGAACACAACTATAAGTGAGACTGAGTAGACAGAACGATCTACTCGAGACAATATGTTTAAGTAGAAATTATTTAACAATGTACTATTAATCAATTAAATATGTGTACAATTAAAGAGAGCAGAACTATATATAATTGAACATTGTGAATAAATTAATGTTTCGAGAGATGGATTGTGTGACATGACAAAGACAGAGAAAGTGTGGGGGGGGTGGTTGGGGTTAAGTTTACAGTGTTTGGGGGGTGGTGGTGATGCTGGTGGTAGAAGAAGAGCTTGGCTGCATTTGCTGTCGATAACGAACGCTTAATGCAAGTCTGGAAAACCGAATACGGTCACCATCTGCTCTATACCCGACTGCGTTCTGAGAATGATCAAGAGCCAAGCACATTTACAGCTGAAGACAGACCAAGAAAGAAGACACTGTGTGTGCGTGTGCAATCGAGAGACGGAGAAAGCGAGAGAGAAAGAGTGAGAGCAAGCCAAGAGAGAAGAAAGAGATTTGCTCAGGGGTAGTCGATCCATCACCTGTGTTTAGGGAACGAACAGACATAGATGAAGGTGAGCACAAATGGGACGGTCAGCCACGGCTCTCATGCTCAGAGGTGTCACAACAAACACGCATACATACAAAGCTCTGGGGTAGAAAACACAAAGCACATGCGCCTCGCAAACATACGGTAATGGAAGGTAACCGTAGAGTAGCATTTCAAATAAAAGATGTGTATATTTGTCAAATATTTTGGAGAAAGTTTGGTTTACATTGCTATTGCTCACACACACACACACGCACACACACACATGCACACACGCACACTTGACCACCGGCAGGTTGTGATTAAATTCACCATTGCTCATGATCCCTTGTTACATCTTAGCAATTTTCATTTTAGAGAGATTTAATATGGATCATGGTTTGGTTGAGCACACAGTATAACCCCCCCCAAAAGCCACTCCCCTTTATAATCTAGAACAATTTCCAGGACAGGACAGAGTGCTTTACACCAGAGCAAGAGAGAGGCACTTCAGCAAGAGACTAAACAGCTGGTCACCATTACAGTTATTGGTGTTAATCTGTGCCTCCATGACCTGATATCAGTCATAATCACTCACAAACACACATTAAATATGAACACACAAATCATCAGCTATGATACACCGCAGGGAGGGGGAAGAGACCCAGTCATGACCCAGAGAGGAGGTCCCTTTCTTGGGCAGATGGGGGGTCTGGGTCTCATGTCTGGAGGAGATTGTCTGATCCAAATGGTACATGTGGTACACGACATAAAAACAGATGTACTTTGAGGGCTAATATACCTTAACATGTGTAGTAACATTTCTTGACATCAGTTACATGCATTCAGTTGAATATTTTGTATTCTCGCAGAATGTTTCACATACCAATAAGTTCTTTCAAGTATGTGAATATCATTTCATTTGTTCAACACCGGTGATATGATGTACTTCAGACTTTTTGAATAAATGTATATTTTTAAAATGAATTTTTCAAAACATGAAAGGAGATTACAAACAGAACATGCAAAAGAAAAGTAACACAATTTAAACCAGTGAACTGCAAACAAGCTTGTTAAAATGATAGTTCAAACAAAAATGTAAATAAATGAAAAATCTAGGTACTACAATGTATTAAAACCATAAATATTTTTGAAGTGCTCAGAATTGCACGTGTCTCGGTCTGGAGCATTTATCAAACAGCAATGCAGTTCCCCGCTCGTCAAAAAAAACGGCAAAGGGGTACCCTGCACAGTCACAATTGACACCGAGGGGCGCTGACCGAGCATCGATATGTGACGAGTCGGGAGTGAGACCGGATTGTATACGTCACTTATAGCAGGCGGATAAGGCTGTATTTGTTAAAGGGGGGATTTAACGCTGTTTCATGCATTCTGACTCTTTACAATGTTAAACTTGTTGGCTTCTCTTGCTTAACATGGTCAACTTGTCAAAAAAATTACATATGAGTTGGACATATTACGTAGTATTTCTGTGCTCGATATAGTCCTCCAAAGTTTTTTTGGAACATGAAAAACCGTTTGGTACCAACTTTTCTACTCCCGGAAAAGCAGGCCCAAAAGAAATAAGCCAACTCACGCCTCAACCGACAAGCGATAGAAAGACACGCTTACCATCAAGATTGGCTGCGGTGGGGGCATGAAGCTGCAGCTCGTTATACTTGCAATAGTGGGAGAAGTTGAGGTGTGTTTATTTGTGCATGGGATTTCAGTGATGGATGTGATATAAACGGTAGATATAACGCTGGATTTGGAGATTTTTTGAAACTGATAGATGTAGAGCTCCCAGCGCTAAAAGATGCCAGACATGAACCGCATGTGGTAAGTGAAACTAAGTCATATGTCTGTGTTTGATGGCAATCGCCGTGTACGCGCATAATGTAAACAACACAAACTTATAGTGAATCAACACACGTCTGTTTTCGGAAATAATCGTACAGCTGTATCTGTCTTTTATAAACGTGATCAAACTAAATACTCCTCGAAGATCCGAAGTATGCAATACTACTCTATGGGTACTCAAGATTAATATGAGATTGTCAGAAACTGACTAATATCAACAAAGATTGTTTGTTCATGTTAGCCAATTTATTTACTAATATCATCAAATACAACTTAACATAAAGAGTACTATTAAACATGTGTTTCAATAGAGATAATGATTTTTATACTGTATACACTGTGAGGTATCCCCTAACTCCTAAACCTAACCCTGACACAAACCTTTCTGCATTTTTACTTTTTTAAAGAATCATTTAGTTTATAAGCTGTTTTCTTTAGAAAGCTGAGCAACATGAGTGAAACCAACACAGAGATGAATGTCTTTAAATTAGTGCGTGTGAGGGGGTTTTGGGAGGAAAATTGGCCCCACTCAGACTGAGCCAGACAAGAGCTCTCAGCTGGATTACAGCAGAGCATTAGAACCGAGAGCAGAGAAAAACCCTTCAGCTCTAATGTAAATAACCACAGTCAGCACAGACCCACACACCAATTCACGCTAACACATACCAACAAACAGCAGTGCAGATTTTACACATGTAATCAGCATCAGATCTCTCAAACATGAGATTCACAAGTCACTGACACTGTCAGACGGTCATTTCTGACTTTCGATGATAATCGAGTGAGCAATGCACACACTCGCCCAGACAAACACACAAACAAAAACGTTGTCATTGGTAAACCAGTCACAGACCGTTCGTCAGTTAACAGAAATAGATAAATGCCATTGACACATGGTGAAATGTCATACTCTTTTGCCTGTGTGTGTGAGCAGGCTCTTTTTCCTGCTACTGGGCGGATTAATAGGGGGTGTGTATCTCCCCTAATCCCGAAACAATCCATGCAGTCCTGTGTGTGTGTGTGTCTTCTGTCTCACACCGGCTTTCACTCTCTCAAGCGTCAAATAAACTCTCACTGATGGAGATATAAGAGAAATATTTGAAAACATAAATATATACAGTACACACACAGAAATATTGTACATACATAACAATGTTCAACGAACTTTGAATACAAGTGTCTGTCGTGTGTTATTGTACTTTAACTGCATAGATTTATGTTTATGTCCTCTTGTATTGAATTTAGTCAAAAACATCCCACTGAACCATTTTAACCAGTGGTCAGACCATGTACCAAAACCATTGACTCCTTGTTTTTTAGCCCCCTACAAGCATGTAAGTGCTCCTTTACTTTAGCGAACCTGATTAAATCAGACAATCTACTGTGTTAAATCCTCTTACGGCTTCATATTACATATCTGCCCAACAAAAGAGACTCAATCAGAACAATCAAAACCCGCTCTCCGGCCCGGATTATCTGATCCCATTGTCATGATTAAAATGAAAATCGAGCCAGGAACAAATCCCGGGTATAAGAGCTATCGGGATGGGCGGAGGAACGCAAACGTGCCCGCCGTAAGGCTTTGATATAGATCAGCCATTGTTTTCTGTTATCCTATAACAATACACAGGCCAGATATGATTGGTTCACAGGGACAGAGAGGTAAAAGTCAATCATTGGCCTGTGAACTGCACGGTAAATGTTATTGGACGTTCATCTTGAAAGGACAGTTGCTCTAAAACATTGTCTCACCTTTGCTCTGCATTACACTGCAAAAGAAATCATTTTAAACCATTTTACAGTAAAAAACAGATGAAAAGCCTGGAAAAACGTCACATAGCTCATTTACTTAAAACCTCTTCAGCTCTGGTGTATCTTTCTGATTTTTTTTACCTGAATTTAAAAGAGTGCCCCACCCAGATGCATTGGAGTAAATCAATAAAATGGTCTTATTTTACAGAAAACCCTCTACATTTGAATAATTTGACAATTATACTATATTATGTTACTCTAAAGTGTTAGGTCGGTGAAAAACAGTGATTTTCTTGACAGTTAGAGCTTTCATTTCACATATGACTGATCTATGTTTTGTATGTTTGTGTGAGATAAATATCAAATTGAATATTCTTGAAATGATAAATATTTGATGAAAATTAGATGAGGCAATATTGGACCCACCAGTGCGTCTGCCCCCCGCAAAGTGGTTAAGGCAAAACTTTTCATCTTTTATTTAAAGTATGTTTTGTAAAGTATTTCGTGCATCCCATTGAGATTGTATTTATGGAAAATTACTGAGAAATAGGCTTCAAATAAGAAAGAAATATTAATGTGTATTAAAATATTTTATAAAAATGAAAAAATGAAATCACTAAACATAAATAACAATGTATTAAATATAGAATAAACATCAAATTTAGTGGTCCACCTGTTGAAAGTTATATGAACACAAAAACACTTTTGCCTACCACTAGACAAATAACCAGAAAAGCGAACTATATGCTTTTTTATAATGGCTCTGTCATGCCCTATGGAGATGACATACTGACTGGAAGTATTGTGTTTTTTTCAGATCATGAGTGTTTGTGTGTGTGTGTTTTTGCCAGTTCTCCTGTAGTCACTGCAGGGTGTGAGGATTATCTGAGGAAGTGCAGAGGAGTGGCAGTAATGAAGAGACCTCCTCGACAGTACACACACACGTACACGCATACACACATTAGAACCAAACTGCTCCACCCATTTCTTGAGCTTCACTCATATTAGCTTTCCTGTAGCTCAGTGGAAAGAGCATTGCGTTAAAAACGCAAGGTTGTGGGTTCGATCCCAGGGGATTGCAAATACATATGTAAAATGTATAGGATAAAGCAATGTAAGTCGCTTTGGATAAAAGCATCTGCCAAGTGCCTAAATGTAAATGTACTACATGAAACATAAACTCAAAGTTCAGAAAGGTTCATCGTAACAAGCAGGAAACAACCAATTCAGAATGTGAGAGTGATTCTGGTCAGAAACGGTCTATCTGTTGTCATCTGTCCTCTTCAAAGTCATCTCAGCCATTATCCTTCCAAAGTAATTAAGAGGAAGAATATTACCTCCGATACACCCCCCTCTCTCCCTCATGGATCGGCCCCTCTCAGCATGATGGATGGGAGGCTGTCACATCAACCTGAACGACAGAGGGGTGCATGATCGGTCATAACACACCTCCGATCACATACAACCAAACACTTGTCATTCCTCAATCTAATTGTCAAAATGCAGATGGCAGGTGTGAGTAATAACACAATCTTGAATAAGGAGCTCAATATTATGATATAAGTATCGCAAAGAGATTTACTCCAAATACATAATAAATATTCATTATATTCGTTTATTTTACAGAAGCTGCAACCAAGTGCGACCGATTCTTCTTTTAAATAGTCCAACTGATATTATGAATCTGTTCCTTTAAAGGGTTTTGTTCACCATCATTCACTATCATCATTTATGTACCCTCAAGTTGTTCCAAAACTATTAAAATCTTTGTACTGTTGAACATAAAAGATATTTTGAAGAATGTGGGAAACTTAACAGTTCTGGGACTATGGTTCCCCATATATGTTTGGTTACAAACATTGTTTCAAATATCTTTCTTTGTGTTTAGCAGAACAACAAAATTTACGCAGGTATGGAACAACTTGAGGTTGAGTAAATGATGACATAATTTTCATTTTTGGGTGAACTGTCCCTATAAGCCATAAGGAATGCATATGCATTTTAATAATTGGTAAACATACGTTTGTACTGTACATCTACTGTAAATGTGCTCATATGCTCAAGTTTAAAATTTGCCCTTTTGAAATTCAATAGATAGCATGTCTTCTAAATAATAAACATTCCCCTTAAAACATTTCCCTTATATTTAAGGGTTCATCCAAAAAAAAGGTTATTATTTTGGTTGTTCAAACCTAAACGTTTTTGTTCTTCAGCACCAAAATGTGGATTTTGAAGAGTTTCATCTAAAAATAGATTTTCATTAGCTAGTTTTTACTAGAACCCATTTATTTGCCTTCAAGACACTAGAAATATAATTTCTTAAAGGGATACTTCGGCTAAGAAACAAAATTTCCCCATATTTTACTTATCCTCAAGGCACCCTGACTGAATATCACTATCTTCTTGAGGAATAATGCAGTCGGACTTATAATACCACAAACCCTTTTCTTCTTTTTCTAACAAAGGTCTTCTATAGCGATTTGATGTGTTTGTCTTAGAGAAATATCCATATTGACAGCCCTATTAAGGGTAATGTCTATCTTCCGTTGACGAAAGCTCCAGTGCAGAGCATCCTATTTGAACAAAAAAGTTAGACATTATTGATAATAGCGTTATCAATATGGATATCTCTCTTAAACAAATGCATCTATTCGCTTCAGAAGACCTGTGTTAAGACCACACAGCCGTGTTGAGCAGTTCTTTGATCGATTGGTGCACTTTTTGAAGCTTCAAAAAATTTGCCCCCAGTCACACCCATTCTATTCACTTGGAAGAAAAAATATATGTGGTATTATAACTCCAACTGTATTATTCTTCAAGAAGAAAGTCTTTAACAGTTTAGTATAGGGACCAATTCTCTCTATTAGTTGTTTATTAGATGCCTATTTTTAACATATTGGCTGTTTATTAGGACTTATAAAGCACATATTCAACATGACCATATTCTACTTCCCTATTCCTTCCTAATACCTAAACCTAAAAACTACCTTACTAACTATTAATAAGCAACAAATTAGTAGTTTACTGACGCAAAAGTCATAGTTTATGGTTTATTAATACCGAGAATTGGACCTTAAAATAAAGCGTGACCAGAAAGTCATTGATGACTTGAGGGTGAGTAAAACATTGGAAACTTTTGTTTCTTGCCTGAAGTATACCTTAAAGTCTTGTCAAGTTATTTCTTAGCCTAATGCTTCGGTGTGTTTTTGGAATGTGAGGAGAAATAGTCACTGTCCCCTCCCGTTGTAAAATGAAAACTCAAAACCTAAAAAACATCTGTTTTGATTTTTAAGAACAGGGGTGTTTTGACATGACAACATTTTAATTTTGAATGAACTATCCCTAAATAGAGGGCTATGAAACAACTTAGGTGATAAAAATCCAGTCAACATGTTCAAGCCACTAGCCTGAACATCCAAAACAAGAGATGTTGTGTTATAAAGGGATGGAACAAACACAAAACAATATAGATAAAAAGTAAAATCCTTACACACTGAAATCCAAAAAACTGAATAACAAGTTACTATTCAGGGGGCTTATCTTGAGTATTAGTATTAGCTGAGGAAGCTTTAGTGAACATGTCTCGCTATCCAACTCAAAAGCTCTGGAACTCAAGAAGTGAAAAACAATGTGATTCCTTTAATGTCAAAGCATGTTAAGAACCCCTTTTGCAAGCCCCCATATCCTAGAGAAACCTAAGTCCAAAAGAAATTACATAAATCAAATCCATTTTCATTATTACAATATTTCAAAGGCATTATCCTCCAGACAAAACACCATTTATTCTATTTAATCCTTCAAAGAGTGGCTGATGTTACCTGATACTGATTGGGTGTTCATGGGGTAAGAGTGTGAATGACATTAACAAGTCTGAAAAGCTGGAATCATGTCGTTGGATCCCATTGAGATGATTAAACCTAGCCTAACATTTTGTGTGCGTGTGTGTGTGTAATGGAAGAAATTAAAATGGGGAAAAAAACACGTGGTCAAGTGTTTATGTGGTATTTGTGTCAGTTAAATGTAAAAGATAAATGAGAAACAATTGACAACAATTTATAATTAATGTTTGAAACAAACCCTTAATACTTCCCCAAATTACATTCTCCCCTCTTCATTTCCCGTCTCTCTTCCCCCTTTTTCCAAAAAATATAAAGAAAATATTTAAGAATATTAAAGATTGACTTCAAAAAACTTTTCTAACTTATCAGTTGTTGTTTGGATAGATGTTTTTCACTTATTTTGTCCATTTATCAGTCTAAAACAATTTCACTTTGCATCAACACTTGAAAAAAGAATAAGTGTCAAAACAAGCTGAAAAAAACGTTTTCCAAAAACCAAAAGCAATTGAGGCACATAAGCGTTAGTGATTGACTGGCTTCTAAGTGGGATTCCCTTGAGTCAAGCACTTTCACATGATAAAGATCCCCAACTGTAGAATCAGCCATAAGCAGATTAGTACAATGGGATGAGGAGGCTTTGAGAGTCTTTAGCCCAATTCACTGCAGAAAGAAATCGACTGTGACTCGTTCAGATAAATCTCACCGCTCTATCCCTCCATCCCCACTCGCTCTCAACGCTTCAGGCCAAACATCCCTCTCGAACCCGTTCTCATCTGGGCCTGGTTGCAGCGTTGCTGCCGTGTCCAGAAACCCGTGACATGCTGAGCACGAGTACACGACTTACATGATAGTGTGCACACAGCCTGCTCCGCTAAAGACAACATCAGTGCTAATCGCAAATAAATGCCTTTCAGTATTTGCTCTACAAATGCTCCGTCCCGTCAATCAGTGATGTGGATCACGGGGGTGTGGGGTGAATTGTAAAGCACTGAACGGGACATTAAAAGGGGGGGCGGAGGGTCATTAGGACATGTTACTCCGTACAGCTCTTCAATGATGTCAGGACTTGTCGAGTGACAGTACATCACCTCCCAGTGCGCACTGTATAACACGGAGGCCAGGAACTCAAATGACACAAAGAGTTATTCAGTTCGTAATGAAGCTGCTTAATGAAACCATTGCCCTTGAAAGTTCTTCATCAATTTCAGCCCTCCCTCTCTCTCTCTCTCTCTCTCTCTCTCTTTCTCTTGTCAGCACTGCCACGTGGCAGCTCTATATTAATTAAAGCTAGCATTTCCTGAAGTACTTAAGTGAGGTGCCCCCATTGATAATGAGCAGGTTCAAAAGAGTGCCATCCCTCCAAAATGACTTTTAAAACCAGCCTTATTAAGCAGAAAATGATGCCCAAATCAGCCTACAAGCTCCTCATTAAAAGCCACTGATCCTTGGCCGCGCGCTTGTTCGTCCGATTTTAATTAGGAACGCACGAGTCTCACTGCCGTGCTAAACGCCATTAATCTTCCCTTTCATTCCTTCTCAGACGCCCAGGAATGTGGAGAGCCAGCCCAGCTCTTCCACGCTGCCTCCGCCTCCTGTCCGCCTGCCAGCCCGAGGGAACGGGTACCGGCTTGAGCCGGGGGCGGCATATGAGTTAGTCCAAGTTAGGAGGAGTTTCTTTCAAGCGTGTGAAACTGCAACACATTTTACAACATTTAATGAATTCAATATTCGCGATTGCCATAAAACTTCATATGGTTTAAAAAGATAAGTCATAAAAACACAGAAAGCTACGTTAAAAACACAGGTTTTGCAACACTTGCTAATTTTTTCATTGTAAAGAAAGGTACGGTAAACAATGGTAATGTTACGGCAGCTGGGGCGCCTGCAAAATATGGTAAAATAACATTTTTTACAAAGTTAAGTTATATGTTTGCCATGTTTTTTTGCACCAGACTTGTAACTTTTCCTGTCAATTTACGTAATTTGACACAATTTACCGTATTTCAAAAATAAATGTAAAATAAAATCGTAAAATTACAGTTACTTACAGTGATTTGTTTTCCAACATTTTTGAATATTAGAACTCTGGATTAACACAATTGTAGTTATAGAAATGATGATGTGACTAAACCCATCTAAAAAAAATAATACAATGGTTATACTGTACACTTCTGTTTAACTAAAGGCTCTTTGTGGTAAAAAAAGTTCTTCAGATTATTAAAAAGTAAGAAAGAGATGGTTCTTTCAAGAACCTTTGACTGAATGGTACTTTGAGGAACCAAAAAATGGTTCTTGTACGGCTGAAGAATCTTTTAAGCACCTTTATTTTTAAGAGTGTAGGACTTTTTAAACTCTTTCACAATATTGAAGGAATTTTGTATCGATTATGGTCTATCATAAATTTAGAAATTTAAAAAAAATAAAACTTTGGAATTCTAAAGAAAGAAAATACAAATTAGCACAATTATATTTTTTCCACTACAAACATATACTTGTTTTAAATTTCAAACATTTAAATATATACAAAAAAAATATTGTTTTTAAATCATGACAGACATTTCTTCAAATGTTTTAAAACTTTTGAATGGTACTATTTAACATAATTTTGAAGGTTTTTTTCAAAGGTTTTAAAACATAAGAATCGAGATATAGTATAAACACACACATTGTTTTCTGCTCAAAGCACATAAATATGCATATGTGTATGTACAGTTGTGTGATGCATTATGATTTAATCTGGTGTGTTTATCAGGCATTGCAGTGGAGCACCCCTCTGCCTGTCTGTCTGTCAGAATTCTGCGTGCATGGAGGATTATGGATGGCCAATTACATAGTTTCTGGCATTAATTAATGACGTTAACCCTCTCCCCTTCTCCTTACAAAACAGAATCTCTCCCAAGCCGTTTCCAAGGGGCACACTGGGTGACTGTGATTGTGTGTAGGCGTATTATCTTTCAGAGTTGCATCCAAGTAAGTTAATGTACAACCAAATGTCCATATGTTTGTTATTGTACTGTATTTTCAAAAGAACATCTATGAACATGTATTTGTGTTTTTCAAGGAAACCGAGTTGATGTATGCGTTTGTGTATGTTTGTGTTGTACCACAAAAGCTCTGATCGTGTGTTGGTGAATGTAATGGCTCTGACAGGGAGAGGACATGTGCTTGAACTGGTGCATGTCTCTTTTCCCAGTGTCTGTATTTTCCTGTCGTTGCTCTTAATTCCCTCCTGCCAGTTTGGCGTGTGAGGGCCATTACAGAGATTACACTGAGGGAGTGGACTGGCTGCTCTACATGTCAACTTAAATAAAATGACAAACAGTGAGACAACCACTTATTCTCTCGATATTTGTCTCTCTATTACGGTTTTATAGATTCTGTGTTTCTCTGCAAGACTGCAGAGCCTGAAGGCCTATGGCTAAAGTTTCATTGGGTTTATAATGTGAATGTTTGAGAACTTTACCTGTTTGTAGCTGAGTTAAAAGACTCCAAATACAGATGTTATTACTGACTGGTAATGCTTGATTTTAGCAAAAGACGCGATAACAAATAACTTTCTTCCTCTTCCTTCTCAATGGGAATTCCTCTCCCTGGTCTCATCCAGAAACAATACCGCAGTTTAAATGCATGGTGTCAGGTGCCGTGCCTTGTGGCGATGGATGAGGGCTCTGGTCTGTAAGCCATGTTAAGAGTGTTAGCGGGCATGGAGACGGGCAGTGCCGCCCTCCCTCATCCATGTCTGATTACGGTAATGAACAGAGGGCTGGTCCGTCATGCTGCATTGTCCCTCACGTCGGCCTGAATCACATGGCTCCTCGAAACCAAATGAATTAGTTGGTCATTGCATACGACAAACTGGGCCGGGAGCAGGGGGGGTTGCAATGATGTCAAAGACCTACCGATGGGTTTCCCCTCTTTATTTTTTAGGCACCCAGGTTAAACAATGCACCTGTCTTCAGCTAAACGAGTTGTAATAAAATTAATAAATTTAGCACATAAAACTAATAATCGGCCTCGACAATCTGTAACCTATGAATACACATTTAAGATGGGCAGCACTTTTAGACTTCTTTTATACTTCTGCGCAAACTATAATAAAGCTTGGTTCAGAAGGCCTCTGACATTATTTCCATGCCTGAGTGCCCTACAGTGTCTGTGCCTCTGTTTTGCATAAATGCGAACCAACCTGAGCGCCGTTTTAAGCAGTCCGCCCCCATCTTCTCGCCGTTGCTCTCGGCCTGTTCGCACAGCAAAAGTCTGAGATGCTCAACATGCATGCGCAGCTATACACGTATATACATAAGCTGAGATGTGCTTCTCGAGAGATGAAGGACTCTCAGTAGAGCTGTCAGAAACACTCGGCAGAGCTTGGAACTTAAGGGCATATGTTTTCTACTATTCTCAGCAGCCTGCAAAGAGCGACAAGCGCAAACAAACAGGGGCTCCCAGCTACTGTGATGAAATCGTTGTGAGGTGATCTCATGGAAGAGAAGGCCAAATGCGTTAGACGTGAGAAACAACTAATCAAATAATTGAGATCAGTGAATACATGTGCGAATACAGCCATTACAAGGGAAGTTTACTCATTATGTAAACAGGTTTTGGCAATAAATGGGTGTGCAGGTTGATTACAATGGTCTGTTTTACATTCTGAAAGGAAGCAAGGTCATCTGAAGTCACTGTGATTTTATATGGCAATAAAATGTATGTATAAATATGATTTTATCCACTTAAATGTATAGTATCCCTGCCAAAAAAACAATACAGCCCATCACAGAAATATTATAGTCTCTGTTGGTCTGTACCGTGTTGGCTTATTGTGGTGGGATGTTATCTGATAAAGGATATCCAACAAAACAAGATTAAATGCAACTGAAATAAGGCCTAAAAAGACTTAGTAAAAGAATTTTGGTTTTAATTTTAAACAAGCTGATAATGTTTTTGTAATAAAAACCTTTCTCCCCAGCAGGTAAACCCTGTAAAACCGACACTAAAGCAGTCACATTTCAATTGGCATCATCTGCAGCAATTAGATCAAACTAAAAGTGATTATGAAAAGTGAGCGAGCAGCGCGCCCGTTTTCCCCGTGTCAAAAGCGTTTAAAGACGTCATATGTCGAGATTGCGCCGTCCGACAGGCCAAGGGTAGCCTGTAATGCTGGTACAAAAGGGACCCACTGGGAGAGATGAGTGTTCGTTTAACGCAGCATGAATTCAAGATCCCTTTCTCTCAAGTGCACACTTGGTGGACAGGTACACAGAAAGAGACGTGAGATGTTACAAGACGTGAGATGTGAGATGTGAACAAAAATGAAGAGGAAACTCCCTTGAACGAAATGCGTCTTTAACGTATATTTTTGATTATTACAAAACTATGTTGATGATGCAAATACAAAAAGTAAATAACAAATACACGTTAAAATAATACAAATAAAAAACATTCTTGCCTAAATATCCACGTATGGGTTGCGTAAACATATGCTACTCCATCGAGTTTTGTTTTCAAATCATTAAAATAATAGTGTAGGACATCACCTAATCAAAATGAAATAAAAACAACAACTTTATGTTTAAAAAATAATTTCAAATGTATTAGGCCTATGTTTAAAAAGTAAACCAAGACTCTAGAAACTGTCTTACTGTGGTCATGCATTATCAGGCTGAGGAAGACAGGCACAGAAATCGTGTTAATAAGTGGAACGGGTAAGTTACCGAACGCCCATTCACGATCACACAAATACCCACAGACAGGTCCTTTTGGCCCCGGGGCTCTTCCGGCACCCTGCTGAACAGCACTAGGCCATGTATCTTACCAGCAAAAAGCAGAGACCGGTCTAATTTAATAGATTGCGAGCATACAAATTGAATAGAGGTTACAATGCACGACACGACCCTTAATGCGTAAATGTGTTTATGGAGCTGAAGTTTGACAGACAATAGTGACGTGATAGGTCATGATCAACCAGCAAGCTTTAATTTTGGAAATGTCGGCTTTTCAAAAGCTATTAAATGTTACTAAACGCTTAAAAAACATAATATTTGCTCTAAAATGGGAACTGAAATAAGGTGTAAGTTTTAAAAAAGTGTCTATTAGTGCAGATTCCCGAACCGTTTGAAGTTCTGTGCACAACACGATTTTTATTGCATTCTCACTGGCATTTGCTTCCAAAAATACTGGTTTTCAATGTAAAATAAAATAAAAATAAATTAATTTAATTTGTTTAAAGCGATATACTGAAATAATTATTGCACAATTAAACAGCTTAAAATGTAGTTAAAATTTAAATTGAAAGACACCGCGTATGAAAACCAAACAAAAGAGATATGTTCATAGATATATGTTTTAATTATAAAGACATATAAACAATATACAGTATGAAACTTATGTCGCAACAAGATCAAATGCTTTTGTAGGCTTGATCGAGTAGTTCTTCACAGTTGTACAATACAATCAAGTGAATTGTGCAATAACAAAAACAAAATCGTTTAGGCCAATGATTTTAAAACGTTATACGCCGTTCTTCCTAATAAACAACGCTGTTTATTCATTTAATACAAACTTGTACCGCAACCATTCTTTCACAAAACTAATTTGATAAGTTATTTTAGGGGTCTTGTCGTTTACATTGCAGTAAATTGCATAGTTCACCAATAAGGAAAAGAGGATACTTGAGGTTTGTATAAAGAAACAGATTCTCCGCAAGCTGTTGTCAAGTACAAAAACGTATTTTATTTCCACAAATATATTTTAATCCTTAGCTTGAAAAGGGGAAATCAGGAAACTGAGAGATTTAGAATCGTATTCCAATAATACGGTGGACCTCAGTTGACACTGAATTTATTTAACATTATTATCTAGTAAATCTGGATGAAACATCGTATTTATTTAGACATTTAGCAGGGATTTAATTAAACCTAAACCCACTCCCAACAACGCGCAGTTTGACCGACACAATGATAAAGCAGGTAGAAGTGTAGGCTCAAGGCTTGTCGTTGCAGTGTTTGAAGAGATTGGAGGGGGTCCCGGAGAACGAGCTACATTTCTCCGCGCAGGTGGCAAGTGCCGTGCCGGAAAACGGGTATACAGCCGCCTGTCCGAAAGGCGCCAGAGCGGTGGGCATCGGTGAAGTTATTGTCTGTCCTTGGTTTAGATAAGCCACCAACCGGCGCATTTCCTCCAGCGCTTGTGCCTGCATTAGGATGTAGTTTTTTGCAAGAAGCAAAGTTGCGATTTTAGACAGTTTTCTCACAGACGGACTGTGAGCGTAAGGAATCACAGACCTCAGGCCGTCCAGTGCGTCGTTGAGGTCGTGCATTCGTCTCCGCTCACGCGCGTTGATGCTCAGCCGGAGAGATCTCTGCTCCTTCGGCTTTTTGGCGAGAGTACCTGAATGCGTGTCCTCGTCGAACCCAGCAGGTCTCTTACGGCTCTCGATGTGATCGAAGCCGTCGTCGTCGTCGCTGGTCTGCTCCCCGCCACTTTCGTTCGACTTTCCTGTTTGACCGGAGAGGAATTCCGCGGCAGGTGTGATGGAGAAACGGCCAGGACTTCCAGCACCATGGCCAGCGCCGAAACCAAAAGCGGACTGTCCGTACCGTTGCGTCAGGTCCAGCAGGGTGTCGTTACTGATCGATTTCAGCAAGTTTTCTTCCCCGGGATTCATCTTGGAGAAAACAAATAAAACAAAAAACAGAGAGCAGGACGGAAACTTTCTAACCCTCTTATACACGAGTTCTCGCGCTGTCTTTGGTTGGTGTCCTCAGAAGTGGTGTTGAAAGTGAAATCACTCTTCCAGCAGCGATCTTTCCCTGTCACGTTGAACGCTTGTGTAACGCGTTTGTGCGCAGACAGCGATGTTGCGTGCACTTTAGACGCCTCGTCTGAACTTGCTCGTTCTTGCAGTGCGTCTTGCCCTCGCCCTGGGCAGATTGAGACTCGCGCTCAGTCCTATGAGTGAGTGAGTAAAAGCGCGAGGCCCCGCGGGATTATCACTCTGTCCAATCAGGAGGGCGTTTTAATTAAGAAGATTAGACACCGGCAAGATCCTAAATTCAGTGATAAGTGCTGAACAAATGATGCCATAATGTGATACAAGGCCTGTATCAGCCGCTGTCTTATTTCGTGTTATTTATATGTCAAACACTATTGATGCTAAAGATGAAATGTTTTTATATTATGGAATATGCGCGTGTGTTTTGTGTTACAAATATATTTCAGACCTTTATAACTGGTTTTACGGCACGATGGACTTGGTAGGATACTAGGATACATTTCTTGAAAAACCAAGACAATAGATGTAATTTAAATTACCAAACTTGAATTTTGTTACTTTAAGATTACATTTATTCATTTAGCTGACGTTTTAATTCGAAGCCACTAACAAATGATGAGTCAAAATGTTGCATTAGGACCCACAATAACAGTGGACCAAGCCTACTGTACAACAATCGTTTATGAAGAGTGCTCTCTAAGGCACGCTTTAAACAAAGTGTCCCACTGTATTAGGCTATTCATTGTACAAAGCAGGTTAACTACTATAACAATCATGATGTCATGTTACTACAGCTGTCTTGGGGGTTACACATGGAGAAAGTGAATGGTGGGGAGGACGTGCTGTGAAGGATTAATCGCATTGCCTGGACAAGTCCCAACACTGAGCTTCAAACACACACAAAGTCCAAGGCCGCTCCCCCTAGAACAAATGTACAGATGGGGACATATTTTCTGAGGTTTTCACAAGCTACAAAACTTCAAGATATCTGTCAAGATATTATTTTGTCATTTAAGTATCATATTCATCTGCTGTATAAACAGGACAAGGCTGCGACACACATCAAACCATGGCCCTGATAAGATGCTCTCATATTTGAGAGTTAAGTTTGCATTGTTAGAGAAAAAAATGCATTTAAAAAGCTGATATGAACATTAAAGGAATGTTAAAAACTACCCGTTACTTATGAATAGTGTTAACGCATCGAAAATACATTTAAGCAAGTCAAAAAGCAAACGAAGAAATTGATCGCTCAAGAAATCTGACGTCTTACGAAACAATGATGCACTGCCATCTTGTGTAAATTTAGGAATAATACAACACGACAGATGTTTAACAAAGCCAATGTAACGCAGGCCTTTATTGATGATTGTAGCTAATTTTTACGTAAAGACTCAGCAAACCCTCGATGTTGTGTATATTGTAATAATGACAACTCATAAAAGAGTTTATAACGTGGAAAATAAACTTAAAGGCTATGACTTTACTTTACATCTCAAAATATTTTCATCTTATTATGTCATATGACCTTTGCACTTTTAGAAAAAATAAAAAATTATGTTCAAGATAAATGTTTGTTGCTGTTTTAAATCTAAACTGTTAAAATAAAACGAAAAGTTTAGTGACTAGTACAGCTGAAGTAAATTGACAAATTCTCGGCATGAAACACGAGCTACAGCTGTTTATAGTCTCTGCAGATTTTGTACAGGTATATAGTCTGTGACTGCTGATACATTTAGTTTTCCCATTTCTAGTAAAAGTCCAAGCCCATGCAGTAACTGAAACCCAAAGAAAATGTGAGGTGCTTACAATCATTTTTGTATTTGTGCTTTCTCATAGAATACAGAAGAGGGCGCTGTTGTTAAACAATCGTATAAAACACCACTGACACGGCAAACACTGCAGCATTGCACTACAAAGAAACATTATCATTAAAACAGAATTCATTAAAATGTACAAACATTGTAATAAAAATAACAATCCCCACATACACAGACTCTCTGCATGTGTAAGCGGCTAATGCATAATGTGCTGGAGTATGTCTAGCTTTGGGGAAAATGTGTGTAAATAAATACATATGATAATATATAAATACGACTGTTTGATGTTTATGCATGGCATCAAGCATAACTGCAAAACAACTGTGTGTGCTTTAAAAGCACAGATAAACAGACGTCGGGATGGCTAGACAAACAAAGAGACTGACCTCTTTTATCTCTCTTGTTCCAGGCTATTCCCCTTTGCTAGGGCGGCAGCAGTGTGTGATTTTTTCTCAGAGTGGAGGCGAGTGCTTCTCAGTGAGTTATCATTCAGTGTGTGATATCAGACCCTCCGGCCACAGCCGCCAGAGACGAGACTGCTACTGTCCTAACACGCCATGAAATTATAGGCCTCCTTGGCTATTGTGAGAGAGGTCGCACATTTCACAGCATTCTTATTTTTTTCCTGCGTCTTCAAACCATTTTCCACATCAGAAAGTAGTCATCTGTGCAGTTAGTTTGTGTATGATGTTATAGCTGTGTGTGTCAGGCAGGCGAGATAACAATACCTGTACAAACCCACTCTATCCTCTTACCTTGAACATCTTGACAACACACCACGGTAAAATGTGCAGTAATGGTCAGAGCGTAAAGTGCAAATGGGCTTAATCTCTCGCATAGATACAACTAAATCGTAGGCCTGAACCTCTGGTTAAATTTCCATAGTGATGATGGCAAACACGCGGTTGTGTGTGAGAGAGCATCTCGGGTTAGCGGTGCAGCATTCTTTAAGAAAGCGCACGCGGCGAATGCACCAGAATGCTCGCGCTTTTATTTTGTTGTTGCTAGGTGACCGCTATTGCTCCGATCACAAATTTGACAAAAGATTTTGCAGCCAAATATATTTCTGGGGCACTAATTCAAAGACGTTCATAATGTTCTTACATGAGATACGTGTTACCATGGGTCGCGTAACAACAAAATATAATACAGGAGAAATTCAGGAACAGATCTAAGTTGGCAAAACAAAACTTATCTGACTAGTAGATGCTGGGTCACATACAGTAGGTGCACAAGTAAAGAATGACCAACAATAATTGTCTGTACCGAACATAAAAACAGGCCTTTTGTATTAAGAACGAAACAGAGCCGAGAGCTAAAGTGAACCAGATTTTAAGGGGAACATTGCGGTAGTAAAGCTAACATTAAACCTCCAAACTCTTAAGGTAAATATATTCAAGCGCACAAAACAAAGCGTGACTCGGTGGTGTATTGACACGCATGCAGTGCGGTTGGTCTGCGGCTCCCTGTTGCCACAGCAACCGCAGGCTAGCCTACTCCAAGGTGACATGTCACTTGAGAACTATGGATCCCACTGATGATACCGCAGTGGTGACAAGTGACCTCAAGGGGGCAGCAGCTGCCAAGACCTGTATTAACAAGCTATTGTTGACTATGGCACAGGAAATGAGTCCCTGTACAGGGATTGATGCTTCTCAAATTATCTTTGTGACACTAAACAGGGACCGTTTAATTCCCTCAATAGCTGCGATATAAAAAGCTGAAACAGTGAGAGATTTGCGTTGATTTTGGAGATATGTATGTGGGCTCTTAAAGGGACAGTTCAACAACAATGTTTTAACATTTACTCACCATAATGTCATTTCAAACCTGTGTGATATATATCTTCGGTGGAAACACAAAATATGATGCTTTGAAGAATGTTGGTAACCAAACAACACTGGCTCCCATTGACTTCCATTGTATGGACAAGAAACCACAGAGACATTTCTCAGAATATCTTCTTTTGTGTTTCTGAACAATGTGAATGTAAATAAATGATGACATTTTTTCATGGCTAGACCATCCCTTTAATCCACACGTTGACAAACCTTCAGCCCGCCTATAATCTCATACAATCTCACACACATCCTTGAGACTTTTTGTATCTAGTAAATTCCATACGTGTTCCACTATTTAGATTGTGTTTTCCATACACATCACCACCATAGTGACAATAAAATGTCCATGAGAGATTAACTGACCAGAGGACAGGTGAAGAGAGTCCTCATTTTAGCCAAAGTTCTGTTCCTCAGCGCCTCCTCATCACTCCTAAATCATCACACTGAGATAATCTCCATCTGTTGAACACACACCGTCACAGAAACAGAGCGAGAGACATTCGAGAAGACAGGTGTAGACTGAATCAGACTAGATTCACAGGAAAGTGAGGGAATGATTCACATAAAACATTAAATCAGATAAGACGATTGTGTGAACCTGTCATGCATCTCTCTCCGAACCTCGCAGATCATTAGGCTACATGTTTTTTATTAGCAGTAATCTGTCTCATCTGAATTCTCATTGGAATTATGATTTTGGTCATTAGAGGGAAGCTTCTCCCTACAGTGGACGATTTCACATCAAAACAAAAAACCAATAAGCTGCAAAATGTTATTTCTCTCATGTGGATGTGCAACAGTGACACAGAGTAAGCAAACCACGTAATAACTCAATGTTTGGTATTTCTCTTTTACAAACACTTTCATATTTGTGTGTATATATTTAGCTAACTTGAATGTGTACATAAAAAGTCAAAATTCTCTTCGTACATATTGCATTTGGGGCGAATATTGAACTGTTTTAATTCTGACAGAATAACCAGTTAAAATATTGAATTACTTAAAATTACAACAAATTGATTCAAAGACTAAAACATTTGCAAGGAATAAAATGATTGCATGTCTGTGCATTTCAAGCGAAACCAAAGCAGGAATTAATATGAACACACACACATGGGAAAGAGAGAGAGAACACAGCCTACACGTGATCAAAAAGAAGCTCTCTCACCTCTCTGAAACACACTCATGAGATTTCACTCATTTCCATACCAGAACACCATCCTATCTCTCGCTCTCTCACGTACACACATACATACACTGGAGAGGGAGGAGGTAGTTCAAAGCCTTGCTCTGAATGAGGATGGTGAGGGTTGCTTTGATCTCTCTCTGACTAATTTGAAGATGTTCAGTTTAAACCTACAGGGAGCGGAGAGACTGGGCTCCCATATGCTGCAGCGCTGTACCATTCACTCCCGCACTAATCACATGCTTAACCACCGTCTAACGCACAGCCCTGCACCGACTGAGCATGCTCGCCATCATCCACCTAAATGTTGAAGGTTCTCTGTTGGCCGAGGGACACGTCAATCATAGCATCTTGACGGCGCATCCAACACAGTATTACTGTCTCAGCTTCAAAACACTCGATAATAAAAACAACAACTGGTAGTGCAGAAGGCAGGACGGGGACAAGATGGTAATAACCGGCTGAGTGGAGACGTTTACTGAGAAAGAAACAGTTTGTTACACCAACATTTCATCAGATGTGCATTTGACAAAAGAATCATGTCTTCTCTGCTCTCGAGCACTGCGGCAACATGCAGATTTTAGAGAGACGAAGAGGAGATATAGAAAGGGGGTGGGAGGCTGCATGAATAATTGTTGAAGATATTTTTACTGTGACCCACTTTAAAGTCAAATTCAAACCTCTTAAAGGAGCAGCACTGTGTTCTTCACCGAGCCAGAAACTGCGGAAACTGAGATTTCAAATAAATACATGTACACAGAAATCAAGAGGCTTTATAAAGTAATAGCCAATTAATGAATCATCTTTTGTTTTTTTAATAAAAAAAGAATTTCACAACATTGACGCGTAATTCGACTCAAAATCTTTTCTTGAATTTTGAGAATTACAAACTGTTCATTGACTATGAAGTGCATTATAGCACTTTATATTATATTTTTTGTGATTTTTTTGTGTGTTTGTAGATTTTCATATAATTGAGGGATAAGTTTTAAAACCATAATAAAAAAGCTAAGCGTAGATTATGCTTACAATAAATCTTTACATGCTTTCATCAAATATTGTAGGTTTAACACTTTATTTTCTTTTTCATAACTATCAATATAAATATATTTGAACATTCCTTTTTATCTTACTGTCACATGTACAATCTTTAAACGCCATCATGACTGTGTCAGAGTTCCTTTTATTTTTGACCTCAACACATACACACAAGCTCCATCGATCGGAGAAGCCATTATTTTGTCCTGTCACACAAACATCTGGCTGGAGGGCCTTGTATGTGCGATGCAGGGGACAGATGAGCTGTCACCCTGTCTGATTGATGACTCTGGTCGCTAGAGCACGGTCACCATGGTGATAACAGGTCAAAGAGGCCAGAGAGGTCACATTGAATTTATTCCCAAATTTACTGAAGCACAAACAAACAAACAAAGTGCATATTAAGAGATAGAACAGCACTTCATTTCATGGTAAGGTAAGGGTGACATTGGGACATTTTGTAACGTACTCTACAGGCGTGCATTATTTAACATATTTAACACGTTAGTGTAAAAATAGATATGTATGTACAAAACACGATATAGATGTCAGGTGTACATATTATGTGTAAATCTATAATGTATACTTAATCATATATAGATGTTAAAAGTATTATGATTATCATTCTTTAAGTATTTCTTGGATTGTCTTTAATCTTTTTTTAAGAGTACAGTGTAAAGCCATGTCAAATGTGTTATGTCCATAATTTGTGACTGTAAGTTAAACCATTTGTTTATATAAAATTAACAAAATTCATAGTTGCAGTTATAATATATTTTATTAATACTATTACTCAAACTTTATATTTTAATAAAAAATATTTTTTAAGCTAAATTAAATGATACCTTAGGATAAAAAGACAAATATTCACGGTATGGGACACAAGCTGTTTTGTAGTGTTTGAGGATGTTGTTTTATCATGAGTATACGACTAATTTCTCCAGTAATCTGTACATATTCTTTACAGACACCTGAAATACACCCCCACCCCCCAAACACACACACATGAGTTGGTTTGCATTCAGGTTTAGGTCCCCACTAACATATTCACAAGTTCACACATACACACACACACACACACACACACACACAAACAATTTACATATTTTAACATATTAGGACAGACATGAGATGGACCTCCATTATATACTTAAACTGTCACCAATCTGTGGACATGATTGAAATGATTTTTACTAGCTTGGACAACCTAAAATGTCCTCACTAGTCAGATTTTTAGACACGTTTAATTACTTTGTATATGGACATTTTATAAAACCGCCATACACACCGTATTCACACACTCACCATGTATGATAAGAACTGCATCATTCTACCCCAGCTTGCATCCTTCTGTTTTTAGCTTCTGTCACATCACAGTGTTCTTATGAAGAGGTTTCAGACAGGAGGTCAATATTTAATGAAGTGACCCTCTTGGTAAAATGTTTTAAGTGCTGCTGTACAGCATTAGCTTTTAGGGTTATGGTTTTTATTTATTAATTTTGGACCCTCGCTCTTTCTCTCTCTCGCTTGCACTTTCTGCTTCGGTAGGAAGGGCTGTGGTCCTTTTATCCTAAGGAATGACACCGCATCATTCCACATCACAATCTCCATCACACACACGGACATGCACATGCACATGCACGCACACGCGAACACACACACATGCACGCACACACTTTGATAGAATAACCTTTAAAAATTGTCTAGCTTGCTATCTCATTGAACACAGTTCATTTTGCCTAAATCATTTTTAAATTATTATAAGTTTATTAAATAGTTTCGAAATCTGTTTAATTGTAATTAATTTAAAGTTCTTTCTTGAAATATTTGCCTTTTCAACTTGACTGCAGTTTTGAATCTTCAATACATATCATCTGAATTTGTATATTAGTTCAGTGTATATCAGACATTGTGTTTTTGACTGGATATAAATGTGATGCTTCATTAAGCATTTTTCTAATATATGTTTTCTTAAAAAAAGCAAGAATATTAGTGCAACTCTTTTTCTATTTATTCCACTATAACCCACACTAAACTTGGAAGTAAAAGGCCCCTTTTGCTGTTTGTATATTTGCATGATTTTTTATAGAAAATTACATTTCTTTAACTCAAACAACATAACTGCTTTAATATCAATAAAACAATACAACACAAGCAGAATACATCTATTTCAAAATATATTTACGTTAGGTGTAAGCTATTATTGTGGTTGCGTGTGTGTGTAAAGACCGAGCGATTGAGATGGGACAGAATAATTAAAGACGTCACGCTCATCAGCAGAGTCTCCATCCCACTCAGCACATCAATAATATCAGAAGCTAAAAAGCTAAGAGCCAACATCAGATGTTCGAAAATCCTTTATTTTGCCAACAACTATTAATTAAACATCATCACATAGATCTAAAGATTTATCATCAAATATTTATCTTAGGAATTTAGGAATATGCAAGAAAGAATGTGTTAAATGTGGCACAAACCCATGATAAAAAATGTCTTTGTGCGCAGACTCACATATATACGAGTTAGCACAAGAGTATAATTTGAAAAGACAGTTTCTCTACTGTGTGCGCTCCTCTGTCAAAGCACGTGCATGTATCTGATCTGAATATGTAGGTCAAACAACCATACATGGAAAGCCTGAAATTTGACAACTTGTGTACGCTTGAGTAGACACGCAGGGACGCACACACACACACACACACACACACACACACACACGAACACACGAACACAAATCTACAAACAGAGTAGATCTGTATGAGAAGAAGTCTGTCATTCAATTAGTTTTACCCTGCAATTAAACTTTGCTGTTAAAACGCCGCAATGTTAAGCTTTGAAACCATCTTTGAATCTTCTAGACAATACGAGTAAGGGCTGATGTTGTCGACGCCTTTTTTTTGAGGAAAATCCACCCTTGTACTTTTCTCCAAGAGTTATCACTGAAATATTTAAATGAAAAAAATTTCGTCCTGGTTTCGGAACGTTAAATAAGGTTTTAATTGGATTTTTCAGCAATGGTTCGTGTTTGGAGATTTTATTCCTCAATTTCTTTTCATCTGTTAAATCTCAACCCGACTGATGAACTGCACACATTTGTCCTCACAAGTCAGCTTTCTCTGGCAGACACAGAGAAAGACAGAGAGAGTGAGACAGAAAGAGAAAGAGATAGAGTCAAATACAGTCAAAGAGAACATTTCAGAATTGTGTATCAAGACTTAATGTGATTAGGCTGCATGACACACTCACACGCACACACGTCTGGTTTATTATCTCCGTGGGGACATTCCATAGGCATGAATTTGATACTGTAAAAACTATATATTTCATCCCCTAACCCAACCCCTAAATATAAAGATCCTAGAAAACCTTTTGCATTTTTAGATTAAAAAAAGTATTGTTCTGTACGCTTTGCCCATGGAGACCTCAACTTTGGTCCCCAAGGTGACACGAGTCCCCATGAGTTGGTGTGCATTTAAATTTAGGATATAAAAAGAAGGACATACACACATACACACACATATATACCCAACAACCCAGGCACACAGTAAACAGTAAAATGTAAGAAAACACACACTCATTAGCATAGAGACAGGTTTAATCAAATCATCTGTGGGTACAAATTAGCCGGTGAGAGCATAATGAGTTAGAAATTAATTAGGAACAAAATGAGAAGATGAAAATATGGGAATCCTGACATCTGCATATTATCTTCGGTCAATGGACTCCCCAAACAGCCTCCAAATCATCCATCCACCTATGATTCTCTCTCTTTCAGTAAGTGTTCAGCTCAGAGTTGCATTGAATTTTTTTATTTCCATTTTACTATTGATGGAATGTGTATATGATCTGCTACATCCTACACTACAGTACTTCAGCATAATACCTTGGAATGTTCCTTTTAAACTTTGCAATAAGTGAAATAAAGAAGAGTCTTTAACGTGACATAATACTGTAAGATCATGATACAGCCTTTTGCATTTTATGCTATGTGACAGTTTATTGTTCCCAGAAGCTCCACTACCTCTCCTGTGCATCAGCAGAAACTTCTGAATGTGTCGAGACACCTTTTTCTCTCACCTAATCACAACATGCCTCATTTGTGGTGTAACCTGGTTCTCATCTGTCCTGACAAATTTTTGCCAGACTCTGCAGAAATGAGTAGAAAGGAGTGAAAGGACTAAAAGGAGTAAAAACAATGTCTGTAGCTGATCACAATCCTTGTATGTGTGTATGTTTATACTGTACATACTGCAAAGAAGCATTTAGCAGACATTTATCCATAGCGACTTACAAGAGGTTTACACACGGGCACGCACACCCACATAACAACACTTCCTGTTTTACCGAATCAAAATGTTAAACGAATATATTTAAGATTTAATTATGTGTCTAAAATAGAACAACTAACAAAATAAAAAATGAAGCCAGACGTGCTTCTGGACCAGTATTTACATGTTGGGAAGTGGTCAATACAGTTTGTACAGCATAATAACCATTGTCTATGGAAAGTTCCCATAAAACCAAAACCCAATTGTGCATGTGCGCTCGCATGTCGGTCTATTTTTCTTTCCCTTACACTCTTGCATATAATTACAATAATTAACAATACATTTATGCCTAATCACTTTCCTTCTCATGGCTTATATCACAATATTTAACACTACAATTACAATACCCTTCACAACTCACAACCCTTACATCTTTCTGCAATACGTTTAAGCCCGGTTTCACAGACAAGGCTTAGTTTAAGCCAGGGACTAATTGAGGATATTTGAGTCACTTTTAAAAAAAACATTACTGGTGTGCATCTCGAGACAATGGCACTGATGTTTTAAGACATTGTAGGGCACGTTATTTTCAGTTAAGACAGCTCAAACATTTATTTTAGTCTGGGACTAGCCTTAAAGGTGTCATGAATTAAGACATACATTTTAAACCAAGCTTTTGTAATTGTATTCGAGCGAACATCCTGTAAGTGTCAGAACTGAAAAATTCCTTGTTACTGAAATAACAACTGTTATTGACACCAGGCCCAGTGAACGGCAGGTCTTGGAGTGCACTTATCTATGAAAGGTTGAACACCGCCTCCACATCTCTAGCCCCGCCCACTGGTTAGCGCATTACAGTACTAAAGTAACACAAGTGGCGGGGAACCAGATAGAGCGTGACAGCAGTAAAGATCGCAAAATGTTATGCAATGCCTGGTTGTGGAAGAACACAGTCGCTGCATAATCTTCCTTCGGATTCCGACATTAGTAATGCGTGTTTGAAGTTTATTTTTAAAGACGATCCGGCTCACGTGGGTAAAACATTGAGCGTTTGCTCAATTCATCTCACGCTTTGTTAGAGATCGCTTGATATGTCCTAATAATGTGTAACCTAACGTTACGTGTCTAACCCAAAATTCAAGGCTCCGACTAAGTTTAATACGCAAACTCCTATCCAATCATAGCAGTGGGCATTTACTTCCAAGTCTTCAATGTGGCATGCCCAGTAAAGCCGAGCGTTTGTCAAGGCGGCCTCCAAACCCGGGTAGAAAATAGCCTACTACTTATTGATTTGGATGTTTTTGAATATAAAAACCACGCGAACGTCATAAGTAGTCCTCAGACAACAGTATTAAACTATAAAAAAGGCCAATTCATGACACCTTTAAACCTTGTCCGTGAAATCCAGCCCATAATCAAAATACTTACTGCAAAGCTCGGGACGTTTTATCAATCATTCTCATATCCTACCACAATACTATTTACATTATTACAATATATAGAAGTATACCGTTTGCAATACTTTGTTATATCACAATGCGTATGTTTAATAACAACACTCTTTACATCACACGCTCTTCCAAATAATCACAATACTTATCGATATTCTTTACATTTAGTACTTCTCTCATCTTATCACAATACCCTTGACAACTTGTCAAGCTCTACACATCCCAATACTTTTTTACACATCTCATATTAAAGGAGTATAAAAATGAGAAGACAGATTAATTACTTGAATCAACCAACGATTAATTAAGCTTCAATTGAAGCTAACGAGCTGTTCAGAAGAATAGACTGTGATTGGTCCTGAGCTTTGCTCTCTCAAACAGGAGCGAGTGATCAGGCAGGTGGCTCAGCTGTGGCACTAACAAGCTGCTAGTGCTTTAACGAGGCTGCTGCCCTCATTCGTTTATGCTAATGATATTAAATAATATTTGTTCTTTTCTCAGTATAACTTCCTCTCCTTCACCCTTGTCTTTTGAATCAGGTTAAAACAAAGGACCGGGAGTTCAGAGAGGGGCCTTTTTATGGAGTTAATTAGTTTAAGGTCAACTGGTTTGATATCAAGTTCTAGAGGAATCTGCAGCCTTTTGATGCACTGAGATTGACGGCTGGCATAATGTCCTCAAAGGAAACCGACCACAACAGCTTCACACGTAAGGTGTCTTCAATACATTCAAATGAAATTGCAGTCTGTTATAACAAATAACTACCCTTGTGTGTTTACCGTAATGTGTGTGTGTGTGTGTGTGTGTGTGTGTGTGTGTGTGTGTGTGTGTGCGCTCGAGACTGCAGCCTCGTGCGGGAGGTTACTTCTTTATTCAGACAGAGTGGGCCTAGCTATGGTGTATGTTCACCATTGAGTGAGCATTCAGCCATGTGAAACCAGCTCCGCGTCTGCTCCGCGCTGATAACTTCCCAGCAAATAGACGCCAGTCGACTCAGACTTCTATTCAACGCTGCTATTATTAATAAAGAAAAGGCGGGCGGCCTTTAATTGGACCCACTGTCCCTCAAAGAAAAATCACTCACACTAATTTCCTGCAATATTCCATTGCAGGCAAAATTAATAATACAATTATGCATAGAGACGTAAACCAGGTTCACGTCTGTGCTGCTCATACACACTTGGCGGTGTGCTGCATTGACTGTAAACACTGTGTGAAGCGGTTTAACATGCCACATTTTTTGAAGCAGTGAAAATGTGTTTCAAGACAGAATGGGAATAAAAGTGAATCTGGGAATCAGAAGTGGGAATAAAAAAACGACCTACTTTTACTTTTACTATCACTAACCTAAGACCTGCACATGCTGCACTATAGACGGTTTCATTGGACACGTTAACTTTTGGTTTGTGTTTTGGGTTATAATATAGCAATTTATTTAATTTTTATTTAATTTATATTGATTGTATATTAATTGTATTTTGCATGTACGCGAATTTGCAAACTTTTCACGAGTTCGCCTCACAGAAAATCAGTATGGATGATAAGGGATGGATAGTATGCGTATTTAGCCTGCTGTCCCAGGAAGAGGGCTCCGAACTTGGTAGTTCCCACGAACTCGGATTGCCCGCCCCTTGCCCGGGGAGAGGGCACTGGACCTGATATGTGCCCGGATTCGGGTCGTCCCTCTACATTATACTGCGGTAAAACGGGCTGATGGTGAGGGGATGGAGCAGAGGAGAGGGATATTGTAAAAATATAGAGAGACGGAGGGTAAGGCGTCTTGTCTATTTGTAGGGTTTTTCCCCAAAGCTAAAAGGATGATTGGTGAGATTGGTTATAGAAAACCAGCCCGGTTAGTTATCTGATTTGTGAGATTGATCATAGCAAGCCAGCTGGGTTAAATATTTCCACGTGCTTCTCCCAAACTTTGTTAATAAAACATCATATAGTGAATCTTATGCGGGGATAATGCGATGATGTATTATGTGCCCTTGATTTAATTCCCCCCCCCCCACACCACCAGGAGGTCGTCTGTTTTCAGAAATAATAGTACAGCTGTATCTATCTTTTATAAATGTGATCAAACTAAATACTCTTCAAAGACACGAGGTATGCTACTGTATAGGTACTCAATATGAATATAAGATGGCACAAACTGCACGTTCAACTGGACCTTGGTGGGAATGTTTAGCTCGCACTGAAAAAAAGTTGCACTTTCTCAATCCATTTAAATGGGTGAATAACAGAAATGCAGTGTGTCAGTGGCCATGACTGTGGTTTCTGTTTATTACACTAATGCCATTTACGGTTATCTGGTAGAATAAAGGCATAAGAATACTGGCTCTTTCATAGCTACGACTCTGTGTCTCAACGCAATAGCCGATATTACTTCATCTTAACCTTATTCAGTTCAATTTTGCAATATAATTACCAAAGCTAGTAAACAACAAGGTATACAAAACAGGGGAAAATAGACTTTTGAAGTTTCATGCAGATGTCAACCATGACCTAAATCCCAGTTTTTACCATGGTGATATAGCTCAGATGTCATTTGGTGGTTTGGTCGCATGTGAGGTCTCAAAGATTTTACAGGATGATTACCATAGTTGGGTAAGTGTTGCTTTCAGAATGTCCATATTCCCCATAAATTGACACACGAAAATATTATTTTACGTTCTAGTTAAGATATGTTGGGTATTATTGCTAATGATTCATAGACATCTCCTTTTTTGTCACACCCTTGGCACATGTTTATTTCCCTCATCTTTAATAGCAAACGTGAATAGACTGATGTTTTTCTCATGTCTGGACTCTATCTGCAGGGGGTTAAAAAATATAAACAGATGGTTAAATAATTTAAAACAATGAAGTATCTAAGTGTTTATATTCCTATAGTTTTGACTGCAAATGTTACATCCATAACACTGGAATTGCCCATTGAAAGATGTTATGAAATGGATTATAACACCTAGTAAAGCGAATCTGAATGACATCAGCTAAATATATTAAAAAAAAAAATTTGTAATAGATTCATGCATTTATTTGACATCTTGTTTGCTTCTCTGTCAGCTGTCAGGTGAGCTCATCACATGTCTCAACCATACAAGCAAAACCTTGTACATTAAAAGCATGATGGACTCACCTCACATGCAGGTTCCGTGTGAGATGTGTTGTGTGAGTTGTGGGTAATCTGCTGGGTTGGAGGAGTGGGCTGTTGTCACACTTGTCCCGCGTGAAAAGCTGCTGTAGCGTGCAGCACTGTAGCGATAGGCCGAGCTCATTAAAATACAGACTGTAAGAAACAAAAGCATGCATAGACTCACTGTGGCGTGTTTCTGTGTGATAACCGCCACGCTCCCTCATCTGAATTAGCCAGGCTTTGTAGTCACACACACACACATGCACAAACATATACATACACACATACTCAGACACAACACACTCACATCCGTGCACTTTAGAAATACATAGATAGTAATACAACCAATAAAGTATACCAAATGCTAAACCTTTTTACTCTTTAAATAAGACCATAGATCAGGGTTTTCCAGCTGGGGGTTTGCAAACCTCTAGAGGTTTGTCAGGGAACTGCAGGGCATATCATGAGATTTTGATGAAAATGTCAATGCAGAATTCAATTAAAATATCTGGGTTTTGATTTAAATTAAAACTATAAAACAGAATAATTGCGCAATCTTAAAAACATTTCATTGTTTTCTAATCTAGCAAGTAACAAAATGTTAATATCACAAACTTTAAATACAGCTTTCCTGTAGCTCAGTGGTATGAGCAATGCGTTAACAACGCAAGGTTATGGGTTCGATTCCAGGGGATTGCATATGCCTTAGTAGAAATGTATAGGATAATGCAATCTAAGTCGCTTTGGATAAAAGCGTCTGCCAAATGCCTAAATGTAAATGTAAATCTAATGTAAATGTAAAATCTCAGGGGGACCTGTGAGTAAGTAACCCTGTAGTTCACAAAAGTTCAACTGATGAAATATTGTGAACCCCAAGCACAGCCCATCACATGCTCATCATACAATGGGTCCATTACCTTACATCATTCCTTCCAGTCATATGCAAGCCTTTCACCATAAAAGCATCAACAAGCTTTCCAGTGTGCTGTCCGTTAAAGTGGGGCAGGGGGCAAAACCATGAACAATTTCATGCCATGCTGTCTAACTAATGCTGAGATATAGAGTTTCTTGAGCTTGCAACTTGTGTTACTGTTCGTTATATTTAACAGAATATACAAGGGGAAGTTGAAAAAAGTTAAATGTGTTTACCAAAGGTTTTCACCATACTGGCTTCCCATCGAAGCCCGCATCAGATTCGAGTCACTAATGCTTGCCTACAGGACTTTCACTGGATCTGCACCGGGGTACTTTCACACCCTCCTGCAACCCTGTACCCCATCAAGATCCCTGCGTTCAGCAAACCAGAGGCGTCTTGTATTGCCTTCTCATAAGGACAGTACATTTACATTTACATTTAGTCATCTGACAGACGCTTTTATCCAAAGCGACTTACAGTGCACTTATTACAGGGACAATCCCCCTGGAGCAACATGGAGTAAAGTGTCTTGCTCAAGGACACACTGGTGGTGGCTGCTGGGATCGAACCAGCAACCTTTTGATTTACCAGTTCAGTGGTTTAACCCACTAGACCACCATCTAGACCACCACTAGACCACAGTAAATCGCTGTGGAACTCCTTCCTGGTGGAACATTCTTCCTAACTCTCTCCGGTCAATCACATCTCTCACAACATTCAAAAAACTACTCAAAACCCAACTCTTCTGTGAATATCTGACAGACAAATAAATTAATAAAAAAAAAAAAAAACTCACTAACCCTTTCTCTCAACAGGTAGTGGTCTAGCTTTTGTTGAAACTAGTAAATTTGTATTGGCACCTAATGTATTATGGCTCCTGTATGACATCGCTTGTTGCTCCCTAACTCTATGTAAGTCGCTATGGATAAAAGCGTCTGCTAAATGACTACATGTAAATGTAAATGTACTGATAGGCCGGATGTCAATATTTGTTGGTTTAAACACCCATGAGAAGTCTTTCCTAAAATTTTCAAAGCACTTTTTAAAGCATAATTTTTCAAAGTCATATAAGTGAATTGTCAAATCCACAACGGTCCATATTCCTCATAAATGGGCACATGAAAAGTAAAATCAAAATTATTTTGTGGTCTGTTAAGAGTCATCCCTCATCCATTTGCACATTGAGATTCACGGAAATTCTACGAAGTATGTTGTCCTTTAAAAACATGCATCCTTTTTGTCATACACATAAAGCTGGAATTTTTCTCTCTTTTAAAATACTTGTGCATAGACTAATATTGTTCTGATGTCTGGACCTTATCATCAGGGGTTTAGTAAATTATAAGAAGATGATTTAATATATTTATAATAAATACATTCTCTGACAATTTATATCTCATGTTTTGACTGAAATGTCACATCCTTAACACTGAAATTGCCCAGAAAGAACCTTTGAAGGGAGCACCTTTGACTCACACATTCTGAGTCTAAAATAAATGTGTCTGTTCTTGTGACTTCAGTATTTTACAAGCATATAACCAGACAAACAGGTAGTTTAATCTGCAAATTCACTACTGTAACTAAAAAAACCTTTTTATGTCTTCACTCAATGCGTACAGTACGTCTCATGTGATTCCTGAGAGGGGCAAGGAGAGAAAAGGTTTTCTTCAGCACAATAAATATAAGAGGGTGAGCCAAGGCTGGCCCCCAAGGACACCGCTGTGTGATTGGCCACCGTTGGGACAGGAAATCGAAGAAGAGCGGAGAGAAAGAAAAGGTGTGATTTCACTAGCTAAATTACCCACGGGACTGAGAAACAAATCAGCTGGTGAGAGGACCACATCAAGAAGCCAATATCACAGAACATCTCTTAGACTGAAATATGAGGCCATCACCCAGCAAAATAAAATAGAGTTTCTGCACGTTGTCATAATTTATATAACCAAAAAACAAAATCATTGAAATGACATGAATGACTATTTTCTTCCCATTATGTTGAACAACTTGTGCTCAAGCATAAACGCAATAGTGAACATTAACATGATTTGCTCATGATTTGTCGACCAAACAACCGGAATTTGATTCGAGGTCACTTCTTAAATGAATTTGTAATATTTTGGACGATCTGCTTCGCCCAAATTATATTTAAATTAGGGATGGAGCTTCAAGTATTTTAATAGTAATTCTATGTTTCACATCAGATATATACAAAATCACCACCTGTTAATTTTTTGTTGTTGTGTGCGATGAGGTCAGACGGAAATCTTGATGCGTCCTGCAATATGCCAAACAACCAACCAGCACTTAATACAAGATCAATTCAGCTCCTTTCTTCTTTTTGCATCATTACCCATCTCTCCATCGCACACATTTCTGTCTCTTCCATCCAAATGTTTTGTTCTAATTTCACCGTCTATCTTTTTGTAACCCCATAAATGATTTAGCCCATTCGACTCTATTTAAAATAAGCCTTCTCTTTAGATCTCACTCTCCTTGTGTTGCCTCAACTCGCCCACTCTGCTTCTTTTTGACAGATTCAAACCTGTAAAAACTCAAGAAAATATTCACAAATATATATAATAACAAAATTGAACTACGAAAACAACTACGCTTTTGTATTTTAGCACTGCTATTTTCTCAGATGTCAGCTGGAACAACACATATCTGTAGCACACAACTCACAGTTCACATCTGATGCATCAAACGGTTTGCGTCAACGAGACAATGTGGCATGCCGCCTGCCGACCGAACGTTCCCCAATCCCTCTGTTCCTCTCTATTGTTCTTTACAAATGCTCTCCAACTTGATCTCTTGTGTTTCTATGTTCAACCTCTCTCTCCTATCACGGGCACATACAAACACGCTAGCAGACATGCTTTTCATATGTAAATTGCCTTGTGAAGAATCCAGCCTGAGAGCTGGTGCTAGCGTGCTAAATCATTAGCTCGGCAGTGACGGAGAGTGCCTCGTATCATTACATCTAATTAGAGCCTTTCTGTTTTCTATCAATTGAGCGAGCAATTAAAACCACTGTGGCGTGATTATTAACTGAGTGCTGACTCAGGGGCAGACATGGAAAACAACGCATTTCGAGTATACACGTGCAAACAAACAAACATGTGAATCAAAGCGAAAGAATAAGTGTGAATGTTAGCCTAACGTTTGCATAATTAACAACAGAAACTGTCGCAGCTCTGATGCAGCAGCACAGTAATATAGTCATTTATATATTCAATAATTAAGAAAATGTAAGTGAATCATGTGTGGTACGAGTGTGACTGCGGGTGGAAATAAGGATGGAAAAGTTCACTTAACACATTTGAAGCATTCACTCGTTCACACCAATAACAGGCAACAAGAACAAATGTGTATGTTGGCAGGAACTGAGGTGGTTTGAGTAATTTGGTGAGGTGGGTCAAGTAATAGTTCCATAAAGATGTGTTTGACATTTTTGACAGCCAAAGGGGTCGTGGTTAAAAATATACCAAAAATATATATTTATATTTCAAAATATATGTATTTGCGTATAAATATATATATACAGCTGCAGAAAAAGTTAAAGACCATTTCAAAATTATTTTTATTATAATTTTTTTCATTCTGTGAGCAACTAAAAACATTTCTCCCAAATTTCAAGTTTCTATTTGCATTTATTTGCAGAAAAAGAAAACTGGAGAAACGGGTCAAAATAACAGTAAAGATGCTCTGTTTTTTAGACCTCAAATACTGAAAAGTAAACAAGTTCATATTATACATTTAATAGAAATATAAGAAATACTACATCTTTTTGTTTCCATGGCTACGGGCCATATTGATGATGCCATGATTCACACTTTATTGACTGGGATATGTTTTTTTTACGTGTTTCTGTACATCTACAAATGTAAATGCAAACACAATCCCTCTTTTGCATTTACATACATTTGTGAGCAACCTCAGCGTTGATAATTGGAAGCGCTATAAATCTGCATTGTGTGTGTGTGCTCTTAAGTGAAATGATAAGCATGTTTGTGTGTCTGTGTTGTGTGCAAATTCACTGTGGCCTTGGGTGGTGGGGGGTGTATGATTCAGCACCAGACATTTGGCACGTGCCTCTCTCCCACTCTCTCTCTCTCTCTCTCCCTCACACACACACACACAAACTAACGCATGCACCATAATTCCTTGTTCTCCGAGGGGGTGATGTGGAGGAGGGTGGAGTCAGGTGGGGACAAACATCCCATCCCCACCTCTACCCTCCATCAACGCAGAATAAGCCAAACAGAGCCGCTTCACTCTCTCTAATTATGTCGAGGAGGTCAAAGCTCACCGGTGAGGGGGTACAATCTGAATTTTCGGGGTGAGATTTGGGGTGGCATTAAATTTGGTATGCAGATCAGCATAAGTGTGGCGGTTTTTGTCCTCGCGCATCTGCGTGTGCTTTACGCGGGGGTCACGGGGGGCAACGTCTGCGTGCGCCAGCCGGCCTGGGGAGGGAGTGAAGGTTAAAGAGGTCGAGATTCTCAAGGGAGTGAGACGACACATCATCATGCAAACATTTATTCATACATGAACTGATAAGGACAAATGTGTTGCTGCCATTGACCTTTCCACCTTAACCAACCTTGACCTCAACAGAAGGAAGACAATTCTTCTAAAAACAGTGTTTGGGACGGTTTGCAGATTTGGGAATGAGCGTCCGGAGGTGGCTTGGATCCTGTGAGTCTACCGTTACCAGATTTATTCTCAGTGGTGTTGCGGTAGAGCTTCACAGGTTTTATGCTCGTGACACACTTCCACAGAGGCACCACACAGAGGAGGCGCTGCCGAGCCATTTTCAGGACTGATCCAGAGTTAGATCATCTCAAGTCATTGGTGACATATCAGCTTATTGAAATCAACCTTATGCTCAGGGTTAAGGGGTTTGTTAAGACCAAGCACCTGCGTTTTGATTTGTTTCTTACGCCAGCAATCAGTTGTGCTAACATAACCGTGAGATTTCTGGGCGGCACCAGAGCCGTAACGGATCTAAGGAGTCAGCATAAACATAACTGATGACATCCATCACATCTCTTTCAAAACCGGCTGCGTAGGTAAAACGTGGATATCCTTAATTTGCTGTTTAAAGGAGTGTGTTACACGCACAGTAAGAGTAGATGAGTGTGTGACAGATGGCCACAGATTTTGGCGCTGTGGATAAATGTGTGTGAGAGTGCGCTTCTCAGTATGTAACCAGTACACCAACCGCCAAAAGTCACCATTTTGCTGAAGGTGCCCTTATCCGCTCCTGACCAAAATATTCATGGCCCCTTGAACTAAAAATGTTGAGCATGTTCTTATCACCTCATATATGGTTAAACCGCCTCCATCATGCAAACTAAACCTCGATTCTATTCACGTGTTTTAAATATTAATGTTACATCTTTATTAATGAAACAGTCCAGACACATGCTGCTCAGATGTGTGCGCTAAGTCGATTTTTGGTTTGGATTCCAAACTTTACATTTAAAATGCAACTATATGATGGAAATATAGAATTTCACACATGAACTTTATTCATTAAAATTTCTCACCAAATCAATTCTTTCTTTTTTCAAAGATTTTTTTTCGCTGCACAGTCTATAACCTTGCTCTATCTTTCTCTCTCTGCACTAATTTGCCTCTGTTTATCACTGTTCTTATCTTAAGATATTCTCATTTATTAATATTTCTTTACCTTAAACATCTCCCGGTCCTGCATTGGTCTCTCTTGTGCTCTCTTGTGCACTTTCTTCCTGATTCTTCAATTTCATTTCAACTGGGTCACTGAATTGGTGATACAGAACTAACAGATAACATGCATATCTTAATCCTCTTGCTCTCTTTGTCATTTCAATAAATCTACACTAGATTACAGAAAGAGACAAACAGAGGGCAGTTAGTGTTCTGCAATATTAGATAATATTTGGAATTCATGAGATTTATTTGCTACACAGATATTGTGCACCATGAAAAGAAAACACATGAATCCAGCCCAGGGGCCTCATTTATAACTGTTGCGTACGCACAAAATATGCACTGAAAGAGGCGTACGGCACTTCCCACGCAAAAGATGGGATTTATAAAAACAAACTTCACTGAGAGACGGAGCAGTTTGGCGATACCGATGGTGGTTTAGAGAACTCAAGTTAGATTGCAGAAAGTAAGTGTGATAAAAACGATTATAAGCTTTAATCGTTCACACACATTTAATTTGACCTTAAAGATCCACATTATCACGAAGGTTCAATCTGCAGAGTTATTTGCGCTTGTATTGAGTGATAATTGTTTCATGCACCTTCTTGTAAACTCCAACTCAAATCTTTAAAAAATCAATCTAAATATTTTTAACATGCTGTCTCACCATCACACTATGAGCGCATGAGGAGGAGATGCATGGTTTAGAGGAAACACCATAACTGCAGAACCCTAAATATATTTTCCTTAAATTCTGTGCATAATCATCAAATGTCAAAAGACAGGCATTAAGATCTCGTACAATCGCTTCTTTTATGTCCTTGTTATCAGTCCTATGTTCATAACATAACCGGAATAAATAAACATTCGTCTTTTACAATTAGGCATGTCTTCAAATGTTATCTCAGGTAAAGGACACCGCTAATTAAGGATGTGATTTTAATGAGGTGTTAATGATCATTCTAAATCCTGTAAACATATAAATGCTGCAGAGACCTTATTTGGCTTGAATATAAATAATAATAATTATCATTAATAATTATGACAATTATTAATTTGGAAATCTCAGTGAATCTCATGTGTGGCCATTTGTGATTTCGTTACGGAGATAAAGGATGGGATCGGGGGTTTTCGGCAGTTTTGTAGGCTATCATGTTTTTTTTATAGCATCTGATAGCGGTTGGACCCGGAAACGGTATACGGTATGGGTGCGTGACATCAGGCTTAACAAGCGGATTGGATGCCAGGCTTATTAATATACGAATGCTTTGAGGAGCTTTGCATTGAATGTTTATGGGTAAAAATGGGCGTGTACAGGGCGGGATATGAGGATGTTTTTTTTAGTATGCACACTTGCAGGTGATCTACGATGTATGAAGCGAACATTCCTTACAGGTGTGCGTACGCGCGGTTTTATTAGTCTGAATATTTTTTGGCCTATGCTATTTTTGGCTTTCGTGCTAACGTACACTTTTAGTAAGGATCCTATGCACAGTTTTAGAAATGAACTTGTACTTAAAAGTCACCATGAAATCAAACAGGAAAATTAATTGAGTGTTTTAGTCCCGGTTTCTCCGTTTCTACTATTCTCCTTTATTTGCTGAAAGAAAAAGCAGCTGGACTCGACGGCGATCATTACGGCTTGCCTACGACTTACAGAGGAATCAGGTGTTCCTGGACACTGAAATGTTGCGCGGAATTGCATTTCCTTATATTCTAGGCAGTCGTTTTGTGTGTTTTGCCACCCAGGAGGGCACGCTCCGGCATGGTCACATGGTTTTCACATGATAAAGTAACGTCTATGCATACCCTCTATACTGACTCTTCAATGGCCAGGCATTTTCAGCTCTCCCCTCCAGGCCCAGAGTCAGTCACTAAAAAAAACACGGCAAACGACAACAATTTGGTTGCGCTCTTCCCCAAGTTCTCTTTCTATTCTCAAACTAACGACTATGCGTTCTCACAGGCTCGAACTCCTTCATTTCGAAGAACGAAGAATAAATGAGTCTTTGCATGTGTGTGATTGGCCTTCTACATCTTAGGCTATATGAAATTGGGAGTGCCAGGTTTCTGCATTTGACTACACGCCTGTGCCATCTCTGTACACAGTTGGAGTGACAATGACTGTGAAGGTTAGTAAAGCTAAAAGCACGAAATAATCTCATTTTGCAACATTTCAACTCTTTGTTTTGTACGTTGCATTCGTCTAACACCCACTTTCACAAGATATGGCATGCCATTGTCCCGCCAAACCTGTGAGGAGCACTGGAGCTGAGTAAAGGTTAAGTTACAGTATAATCTATTACTTGTAAAGCTTTGATATTGGTAGACAATAGCATGTGTCATTGGTTGGATAATTTTCCTTGTATTGAAATTTCAGCAACTCAGGTAAAACCTTTTGGCTGCTCTGTGTCCTGCTCTATTGAGGATTTTGGCTCCATCTTCGATGCCCCATTTCCAACATCTACACCAATCAAAAGCCACGTTTGGAAGATTGCGCAGATGAGATTAACAACACCTCGTTGAGTACACTAAGGGAATCAACAACGTGTGACTCTACATAATGTTCAGAACACTAGAGAACTCTCAGCGCAATCCACTGGCAGAAAGACATTAAGATAACCCTTACAGGATGAGCGTTTTACTCCAGTATCTCTACACAAGCGAGTTTCTGCACATTTCCACAGCTCTGCCGTGACCATTCCTCGCTTATTCACCTTCAATACAGCCTTGAATTTCAAAGGTTGTTTTTTTGTGTACGTGTGAGAAACGGAGGTCTGGCAGGGCAAGTTAGTATTAGTTTGGGCAGGGAAGACCAGGAGCTTTTGCGTCACATTTTTCTTCAACTCTAAAACTGCTCTGACTTCAAAATGTTTTTGCTTCAAACAATTTATATAGTCTGTGTGTCAACAACAACACAATTATGATCATTTAATTTAGAAACCAAAAATGATTGTAACACTGGCTGTGAAAAATTCTGATCTACTGTCTCTTAAATGAGAGCATATTTCAAACACCATGCATTAAAGGTCTGATGAACTGGGCTTGCTTATTGTTTTATACTGTTATATCAGGTCTACTTATGACGTTCGCCTGGTTTTCATCATCAAAATCAATAAGTCTACCCTGGTTTTAAGGCCAGCAAATGCTCTGTTTTAACTCAAATTTACTGACTTATTACCCGGATTTGATGCAAGGCTTTGCGTATAGTTTATATAGCCTATACTTGTATTGCGTTTAACGATATATGACCGTACCTGTCAGCATTTGAGACCAGTGATCCCGAACCGGACAAATGATAATGACTAGAGGTCCCCAGGTAATACTAATCTTGTGCGAATAGGGCACATCAAGTGATCTCTAACAAAGCAATAGTGACGCATAGTACAAAAAAATTATTCACATAAGATTGCTGCGCCATTCCTTTCAATATTGAAGACACAGCACTGCTTTTTATTTTTTGTTCACGAAAGAATCCTCGGAGAAATGAAACGAAAAATACTTCAGGCTTTTCCCACATGAGCTAGAACGTGTTTAAAAATAAACTTAAACCCTGCATTCCTAATATCGGAATCCGAAGGAAGGTTGTGCAATAACTGTATTCTTCCACAACCAGGGAGAGCACAATATTTAGCTATCTTTAATGGCATTTTTTTTATTGCTTGCTCGCTCTATCTGGTTTCAAGTCACTTGTGTTACTTCAGAATTGTCATGCGTGAACCAGTGGGTGGGGCTAGAGAAGTAGTCCTTGATGTTTTTCTGTGGAGGCGGTCTTCAACCTATCAATGTCGTCATAGATAGGTGCATTCCATAACCTGGCGTTCGCTGGTCCTGGTGTCAATAACAGATGTGATTTCAGTAACAAGGGCGTTTTCAGTTCTGACACTTACAGGATGTTTGCATGAATACGATTCCCTCTTATATAACAAAAGTTCAGGTTAAAATTTTGATTTTAATTCATGCCTCCTTTAATGCTTCGAGTTTTGTGTACTCTTTCCCATTAAATCCTTTAGGATGTCATATGTGTTTCAACCAGTAAGGGTTGGGAATCTAAAATCAATTCCGATTCTGGAATCAGAATTGAAAGGTTAGGAATCAAATAATTGATATAAAATAAAAAATTTAATTCCTCTTATTAATTCCTTTGTGCACATTCTCATAACTTGTGATCTCCTGATATCTCAATAAAATCCTGTTTGAAAATGTATATATATATAAAGAGATAAAAAATAAGACAATAAGCAGGCTATATTTCCAAACAACTTTGCAATCGAAACTGAGAATCAGGAAGAATCAGAATCAATAAGCAGAATCACAGAAGCAGAAGTTTGTTTTCAAAATTTTGCCGTCGCACCATAGGACACGTACTACCCACTTTGCATTAACTCCAATGGAAGCTCATCAATACCAGCAAATTAGCACTTAAGAGAAAACGAACCAAATAAAGAACATAAAAACACATCAAAAGAGCAGTAAAATACATTACATCCAAAACGAATGATTTTTTAAAACTTTAAAATAATATAGTTTTAAGTGAAAACGTAACATGATGTGTGTCTTCTGAGCATGTGCTGTATACAAGAAGTAACTCTTGTTAGTGCTTCAAAAAATGTGCTTTACAAACTTACTTTTACCCTCAAATCTATTTTTCTTTCTTGTTCTTATACTAATCAACAGATAAATCTGACCTATCACCATCCACTGAATAGGTGCCCTTGGTGTAGATGTAGATCTTGAAGCAAATGTTCGGGCAAATTGGAAGCCTTTCAGGTCGCCTTGGCAGTGGTATATTAGTAGGGGAACAGGGGGCGGGGTGTGCGGCCCTGGGTTCTCCCTAACAACATTACAATGAAAAGAACAGGCGGCGAGGAACGACATTGTCATTAACCTCTGCCGCGAATGTAAATCAACGCCCGTTCACGCAAATTACCCCAATTCCACACAACCCTCCTCTAAAGACCCGACCAGAAATCTGCCAGATAAATGACGGGGAGACGCGTGGGGAATGCACGCACGAGCTCAATGGCCTTATTGTCTCTGTCTCTAATATCTGTTTATGATTCTCTTGTTCTCCTCAAGCTTTTGTTGTGCTTTTAATGTTAATGTTATTTGTTTGCAATTGATATGTACCACTCATGCATAAATCACAAAAATCTGACCAAAACAGTTGCACAAATGTGATTTTACATCATCGCCATCATAAACCCATATGTGATAACATCACCGTCACATTCATTATGCTCGACACAGCCATATTAACGCAACAAGAGATGCGTTTATCCATAGCTGACAGCGGGTGATAGATGGACAGCTGCTGCGTCTGAACGCTCGGTCAGGACGTCGACATATTGCACGTCATACAGAAAGGTAACAAATTCACCAGGAAGGCTCGAACCATCTGTCTGCGTGTCCTCGATCTAACAAAAGAGGTCACCATGAGTCAGGACACTCCGCATCCGTCTATTGTTCTATCCTTAACATTTAACCATCAGTTGCAGATGTGAAAAAAAGCTTAGAAAATATTTGGAATAAAAGCTACTTATTACACTTGGTTGTGATAAAACAAGCAGATACTAAACAAGGAATGAGTTTGCAAATATGCCTCAATTCACTTGTATGAAAAAGCATTCATTTGATGTGCTAGGAAGAGCAAAGGAACTTTGAAACACTGTGAGCTTTATAATTGGACAAAACGCCTACAAAATGGAGGCAGTTGTGTGGGCCTGCACGAACAAAACAAATCTAAATTTTCCAGCGAGCACCATAATCCCTGCAATGTCCTGAGGGAAAATGAGTATGTCTCTCTCTGTCTTTTGAATTCATGTGAGACTCAAAACCATCTGGCTGCCGAACCGATTCATTTTTGTTTGAATCAAATATGATCGTTTTTTTTATCATTTTGTAGCACAAATAGGCAACCTCGTGATAATGAAACACCAATGCAAAATGATGATCGGTTTTAATTCTGTTTTCCCTTTTACTAGTTAAATGTGTCACAGAATTGGCACATTGTACATGTAACCTATATCGGCTCATCACCAACAGGCTACATCCAAACTTAAATGCTTTGTTTGAACTATTCCGGTTTTGGAAATGTATTTTTTTACTTTTTTCTAAAGCTGCTATTAAACTATGCATAGCCATTAGGACACTATAAATATATGTGAATTGAATGGATACAAATCCAATGCACATTTTTTTCAGACTTTCACATTTTTATTTAACATACACAAATGGATCAACCAATAGATGCATCTCAAATAAACCTGATACATACTTAGACAGACAGTACGTATGGCGTGAAAGATATTAAAAAGAAAAGCTCAAGATGTCTCTGTTATTGCCCCTCAATATTTTGCAAGCACACATTTATTGTTACAAATCCAAAATACCAGAGCCATGGGTCGATTTTCAATTATGGTTTTTGATAATAAAGATAAAGCAGCAGTCAAAGCTCGCAGTAACGCTGCCAAACTTCCCCCCACTGTTAAAACAGACTCCTAAAACACAACCTCCAAACACCTCTCCTGCAGTTAAGCTTTCCATCTCGCTATTCATTTCTTCTGCAGTAAATGAAAAACCAGAGAAAAGAGAAGGAAGGTCAAATACCTGTCAGAGAGAAATTGAGAGAGAGAGAGACGATCAATACTAAATTTTGTGATGCTTTTTTCCAATAATAGCAGCTAACCGTTTGCTGCAAGAAAGATATATTTCTGTTAGCTTGTGTGTGGGCTTGCTTGTGATAAACCGCACGTTTGAGCACACGTGAGCCGGTCATATTTTGAATACAGATATTGTGAAATAAGAGAATACAAAATGAACGTCTTTGCATTTGCAGTCATTTACTCTATTCGTCTATCCCCTCTTCCTCCATTTTAGATGTGAGCTGCTGTCTGCACACAGTATCACTGCATCCTTACTCAGGACCAATCAGAGAGTGTGTCAGATTAGGAGGTTTAATCCGGGTGTAATCCCTCTTCTGGTCCACTGGGTGCAAATAGCAGCAACTGTACAGATACACAGACGGTCACAATATGCAGAGGGAAACGTTAACTGAATCACTCAGTCCACGTAAATAAACATGCAAATGATTTAGTATTTAATGGATTTGTAGCGATATTTTAAGGTATTGTAATATAAACTGTAAATGTTGATTCACAGAAATGAAAAAAAACCACATTGCAGCAGGTAGGCTATCGACATTAGAAATTTTGCACTGTGTTGCAACGGCAATGAAAAGATTCTGTGTCCGACTTCATTTTCGGCTCCCTTAAAGTGGCACTAACCAGATAAAATGATAGCTAGAGGTAAACAAGCTATCACAAATACAAAGCGCAGGACAGACCATTTGGCCCTCATTGTCTAAGGGAAAATATAACTGCAGGTTTCTCAAAGTCACACAGCAGAAACAATTTTGGTTTAACCTTTATTATGCAGAAAATGTAGTAAAAAGTAAGCAAAAAATAAATTGAATTTAAAAAATGCTTAGTGACCTAGCCTAGCGCTTAGCACAAATTTGAAGTCACAACATTCTGAATAATAACTTATTAAAAATATTTAAAAGAACATGATTTTTAACATACAGAATTATAATTTAAACTAAGACTGAATCGCCAGCAGTACCGAAAACGACCTCCAAAGGGAAGGGCAGGTGTCTCTACACTGGGGTAAAATGTGACATTTGGAAACGTGGGGGGAGGGGGGGGCGGTGAGAACAGAGAAATGCAGATGGCAGTTGTGACCTGACCTATAACCTCTTCGTCCAGCAAAGGCTTCTTCAAGCGTGTTTGCAAGATAATTAAGGTCTGTGTTTCCCTAACAGCAAGATTATGCATCAATGTTGGAGATGATGTCACCTTAGTGGTTTCAGGCCTCAACCCAAGAAACATACAATTATTTACAATGAAGGATGTCAGTTACATTATAAAAAACATTGTTAATAATTGAAATGTTGATATGTTTTCAACACAAAGCTTGTATGACTTATACATGAAAGAATACATGGCAAATTAACCACCTTTATAATGACTTAAGTGTGTCTTGTTCATTTGATGAATACACTATTTTTTTATAGTTTTTTTTAACTAGCAAATCTTTTTTGTGTGTTATGTGATGAAAAGCATTTTAACCCTATCGAGACCTAATACTTTAGTGTTTAAATACACGGTCCAATCAATGAGTAGCTGCTCTGTGGCCTGCACCATCACTCAGATATCATAAAACCTGACCAAACATGAAGGGAGTATGGATGGCAAGCCAGTGGGATCTGAAACTAGAAATGAACGAAAGTATAAAGAAACGAGAACATAAGCAAGATGTGGGAGGGATTGAGAGGAGAATCAGTGCTCACGAAAATGAGCAAGCAAAATCAAGACTCACGGCTGTTTTATGATGCTCAACGCTTTTATAGTTTTATACAAAGCATCTTACAAAGGTTGATTTGAACAAATCTGATGCATTAAGTATGACACTACAAAGGATAACTTGTGTCATACCTAGTGATCAAAGTGATCAGATTTAACAAACTAATTATCTGATAAGTAGGTTACAGTTTAACTTATCTAATAACCTAGGAACTACCAATTAGCTAGCAACTACTCAGAATACCCTAACAACTTGCTAGCATCTACCCTTACATCTAGAATAGCAATTACTCAGAACACCCTAACAACAAGCTAGCATCTGCTCACAAGAACCTAACAACTAACCAACGTTTATTCAAAACAATGTAACAACTTGCTAGCATCTACACACACCCTTACTAGCTAGCAATTGCCCAGAACATCCTAACAACTAGCTAGCATCTACCTGGGACACCCTAACATCTATCAAGCATCTACTAGATGGGAGATGGTGGTCTAGTGGGTTAAACCACTGAACTGGTAAATCAAAGGTTGCTGGTTCGATCCCAGCAGCCACCACCAGTGTGTCCTTGAGCAAGACACTTTACTCCATGTTGCTCCAGGGGGATTGTCCCTATAATAAGTGCACTGTAAGTCGCTTTGGATAAAAGCGTCTGCCAAATGACTAAAATGTAAAAAAATGTACTCAAAACAACCTAACAAATTTCAAGCATCTCCTCAGAACACCCTAATAACTAGCTAGGAACTACTCAGAACACCCTAACAACTAGCCAGCATTTACTCAAAACACCATAAAAACTTGATAGCATTTACATATGCCCTTATATCTAGCAAGCAATTATTCAGAACACCCTAACAACTAGCTAGCATCTACTGAGAAGACCCTTACAACTAGCCAGCATTTACTCAAAACACCCTAACAACTTGCTAGCATCCACTCAAAACACTCTAGAAACTCGGAATAATCTACACCATAGCAACTAGCTAGCATCTACTCAGAAAATGATAACAGGGTACAGCTGGGAGTTGTTCTGGTAAATTTTTCACTGGCAACCAGCACTTGTCATTTTCTTCAGATTTTTTTTAAACTGTAGTACTCTATATTGGGCAGCCACGTTCAGGACGAACATCTGACTCACTCCCCTACAGGTGGATGTATTTATAACACAACACAGAGAGCACAAAATGTGTTAGAATGCAAATAGACAGAACTGATGCCCTGCTTTGCACCGTGCAGGCCAAACCTGGCACTGTCATCATGCCATGACAACCTGCCAGGAGTGTGTTTTACCTTACTTTACATAAGCCTCTGCAATGAGAGTCAAAGGAGGCCAGATGAAGAGAGGATAAAAGGGTAAGAGAGGATAAAAGGCTAAGCGACCTTGAGCTAGAAATGAGAGAGAAAGATCTTTTAAATTACCCTAGAACTGACTTTAACACAAACGTTCAAACCTACCAGCACACCCAAACCTGCATAAAAAAAACAAATAAATAAATTCACACATGAACGCATTTACGCCTCCTTCGTTCTCCAGCAAGAGGCTTTGGCGGGTTGGCTTCATCACTTCCTCCCTGTACAATACGCAGAGAAAATAAGCAATGGAATCGACGGGAGAAAGGAGGATTATGGCTGACTAGCAATAAAATAAGCAAAGAGAGTTTTCCAGGGAGACTGACCTCTATGGTTAAAGAGACACACATACTGAACAGGTAAGTGGCGGTCATTTCCATATGAATGTGTTTCTAAAGCACAGAAGGAAGAAAAAACAAGAAAACTGGCCTGTTCAGCTCTCAAATACATAAATAAACATGAGCTCTTCAGCCCCACAGAAAGTCGAACGCACATCTCACCTTTAAGTGAAAAGCTGCCTGGTATTAGGACTTAACATAGAAAAGTGAGTGGGATAGAAATACAGTGATACACAGAAACTAACACTCACATCCCGAGGCGCTGTCACATACCAACACAGGCTAGCAAACTCACACACTCGCACAAGCATCCACTGAATGGCCACAGGCACAGTATCCACACTAATAATATTGAGATGTTAAAGCAGATACTGTATCTGCTAATAACAGGTCTTCTGCACCACTTGTGATTTAGTTTCTTCTAAAACCAACATGATCCCTCTATTTACAGTATGACACTTCAAGTGAAACATCTTTCCTTTTACCACATATGTCAAAAGCCATTCAATCAAAAGAACAGATGCTTATTTAGGCCATTACATGTATATTATATTTAGCTACGTATATATGGAACATATGACCTTATAAATGAAAATTCTGTCATCATTTACTCAAGCTCTTGTCATTTCAAACCTGTATGACTTTCTTTCTTTTGCAGAACACAAAAGAAGATATTTTGAAGAATGTTGGAAACCAAACAATGGCAGCACCCATTCACTTAAATAGTACACCCACGGTTACCAACATTCTTCAAAATAATAAAAGGGTGAGCAAATGATAATTGAATTTTCATTTTTTGGTTAACTATCCCTTTAAGAGCTGTCAAAGTGTAACTAAAAATATTTAGAAATGTTTTAAAAGGGTTTAAGATGGAGTGTCACATTTCACAACTTTTGGAAAGCATTTCATTTACGTACACTCATGTGCCCATACAAGTCAAATAGCATTGAATTGTACATGAGTTATATCCCACAATACTTAAACAAATTCCTTTCTCAGCCTCTCAAAATTATTCAAATTAGGTCTTCAGTGTACACTTACACATTACGTTGAATGTGCTGCAAATGTTGGAGATGAACTCTCAGCACATCTGAATCGGTGCTTAAACACCTGTCAGAATGTCCTGGACTACAGGATCAGGTGAGAGTGTGTGAGATGAAAATGAGATTAAGGTGAGATCTGAGGGCCACCGGGCAGCAGGAAAGACCTATAAGCAACGTGTAAGCCGCTCCACTTTAACATGCTAGATGATAGAGAGCTCAAGAGGATTCTCTGCTCAGAATAACTGCGAGAGAACAAGTCAAGAGAGACAGCGCCACATTCGCCACAAACACAATCTGTCCTCCAAAGTCATAATGTTACAAGAGGCCACTTTGTAACAGTAGATTTTTTTGACTTTTATACAGAACTGTTCTGATTATGGTTTAGTGGGTTTATAGTGTAATCCATAGTAACATGTACACAAACTTGCAGAGCAAAGAATGTGTCAATGAAATGAGCAAGCAATTTTCCAATATTAAAGGCATAATTCCTTTACTTTAAAATTGCAAACAGCCTTTTCCTCACAGCCATGAACCATTGCCTTCTATTTGCGACTTGGTTGCAGGTGATATTATGGAAACATATTTCAGAGCAATTCTAGAAAGCTGTATCTTTTTTGGTCTATTTTCCCAGAAGAGACTATGTAAATTAAAAATGCATTTATCTGCTAAAGGTTAATTTTGTCAGGAGTTACATTAGCATATCAAAGTTCAGAATTAATAGACAATTTATGTGACTTGGATCCACAAAAAGATTTATGGGGTCTCCTACTGAGGGTGGAAAGACTTTTAAAGCAAACCCAAAACAAAATAAACAAAAAAACACAGAGAAAACAAATCCAAAGGAATTTTCACAACTGCTGCCATCATCCTACTGCCCCCAACCCCTTTTCTATCTCACCCTCCCTCCTCTGCCTGTGGAGAGCTCGGAGAGATGGGCATGGTTGCTAGGTGACCGGTTGTGGTTGCCATGGCAACTTTAAGTGGAACAGCTGGTCCAATCAGCATAAATTGCGGGCAAGCAAAGGCAGAGCCAGAGAAAGAGAGAGAGGGGGGTTCTGCTGAAGCATGCGGGATAGCGAGAGGGATGAGAGAGGAGTAGAAAAGGAGAGGCGGGAGGAAGAGGATGCAAGACAGAGAAAACAAACCAGAAGACGAATGGAAATCCAGCTTGGAAAAAAAGATAAGTGAATGGAAAAGCTGAAAAGGAAGTGGGGAGATCAGCCTAATACGTACTTTAAGACAGAGAGGAAGTCAAACTCCTTGGCCCATCTCTGTATCAAGAGTCCACTGATAACACATCAATACACAACAAATGAAAATTTTGTGTCTGTATACAACTGAATATTCAAACCCCTTATTCTGACACTAAATATGTGGCTTTTTAAAGAAGTGACTTTCTATATTTCCATTCATTCCGAGGACACTGCATTCAAAATACACAAAATTTTGGTGACTGCATGTTGATGCTCAATGGAGCTCCACAGAGAGTCACTGGAGAGTGTTCGCTCCCTCCCATTATAGCTTTATAGCTTTATAGTGAATCTAAGAAGTTACGTATGGTTAATATTTTAGATATGCAAATTTTTTTTAAAGCAACATTTTATAAGAAAACACTGCATCAATTTTTGTATTTTTAACCCAAGCTTTCATGTTACTGTGTGCAAATGGACCTGTTTAAAGGTACAATGTGTAATTTTTTCCAGACTGACTGAGCGTGGCAGACAGAAAGATATTACTCCTCAGCTGACCATATCAGCACATCTCGGCCAATCAAGGTTTCCACGGAGACAACCGAGCGGCTCTCCATGACAACAGAGTTGGATAATGGGTACAGCCATTAGATTCCCATAAAATGACAGGGAGTAGGAGGCTATATGAACTGTTTTAAGTTTACATGACTTTTCATCCAGGACTTTAATAGGCCTAAAGTGGAAGAATGGCCCCTTAAACACTACAACTCGGATTCAGTCCAAAACTAACAAAGCGGATTGATTTGCAGGGATGCGTAATGCCACCGTGCCACAGCCAAAACAACCCCCTAACATCTTCCTCTGTTCTTTCTCCTCTGGGCTCGAACCCCCCAACCTTCTGACTGAGCTCCTGCCAGTGAGATGGCCTTCACCGGAGCTCATTGTGTTTGGTTACTGAAGCACATGCAGGAGCAGTTAATAGCACAATAAAACAGCACAACAGCACTCACAGGCTTTAATTGGATATAATAGCCGTAAATAATTCTGATCATTTCACACCTTCTCGCAGATACAGAGGGAAAGAGTGGAAATTAGGCTATTTATTGGCCTGTTCTGCCAATTACCAGGAGTCCCATCCACACGCTTGCAAACACATACGATAACATACACACAGAACAAGCCGAAAATATTTCTATCCGCTGTTGGCAGTAAACATGCTTTATTCCTTGCGAGAACACAGCCAGTGCGAAAATGTAAGAACGAGAAGATTTGAGTTTCGGGAATTAAAAAAAGAGGAAGAGAACAGAGGTGCACGGCATCGGAGACACATTGAGAGCCGTGCTTCATCAGAGCCGCACTCGCGGTATACTAGTGTAACCAGGACAGCAATTCACGTAGAGTGCAGTGCGGACCAAAGAGCACCATCAAACACAGAATTTCCCTCTAAAAGCCTGTTTAATAATACCAGGTCGCCTGACACTACACGCTTGATATAACACATGGATTTATTTCAGACCCACTGTATTTTATTAATCATAAACAAATTAAGACAATTTGCAGTAAACATTATGTTGAAAAGAACATAAATCGAACACACAGTTTTACAGTAACAACATATTTTGATGTAATTGGGGCATTTTTGCTTTCAGGTATTTCAGTTAATTGAGCATTGCATCAGTCAGGTCATGGGTTTGATTTAAAGGAACACACATATAGGTTATATCTTCAATGCACTTTAATTGGCTGTGTAAAAAAATGCTTAATTGTAAATGTCTGGTAAATTCAAGATTGGAAGTGGGAAAAAATTTGCTCATGTGTTCAAAAATAAAATCTTTATTAGATATCTGCATCTCGTGGTAAGAATGTTTTGCCAGAACATTTTCCTTTCATAATTCACAACAGTGTTTTGGCCAATTGGAGTACACACACCTTCGAATTAAAGAGACCAAAAATAAAAATTCTGTCATCATTTATTCAAGCTTGAGCCGTTCAAAACATTTATATGACTCTTTCTTCGTTGGAACTTAAAAGAAGATATTTTCAGAAATGTCTCTGTGGTTTTGTGTTCACAGAATGGATGACAATGGGGGTCAATGTTGCTTGGTTACCACATTTTCAAAATTTCTTCTCTTGTGTTCTGCAGAAGAAAGAAAGCCATACAGGTTTGGAATCATACATAATGAAAGAATAAAAATGTTGGGGTAAGTTATCGCTTGAACACTTAATGCTACATTTTTTGTTAGCTTTTTGGTGAAAAGTTTAGAGAAGTAATGAGACACTCAGAACCTTTAGTACATGTAAAACGGTAGCTTAAATGAGTAAAACGATAACGCCTCTTAATTCCTCTGTAAATAACAGCTGCAGGGGAACGCTGAACCAGTTTATACTCAGCGCTGCCAGGTGACCTACCATCCGCACACATGTTAAAGATACATTCATCAGTCATTCATATACATCACAAAGAGGACACTGCATTTACATATTCGTCCATTGTGTATTGAGAACACCATGTTTAACAATGACGGTGCTCTGAATGGGAAGAAAATCATTCTCTTTATCTCACCCTTGCCTTTTTCCTCTCTCAGGTGAAAGAACAGAACAGAGCTCTGTTACTCACTGTACATAATTGTCCTTTTATTGTCACATCAGATTCATATCTGCCCTCCGTTACATCGTTCTGTGACACGCGCTTGAAGAGGTCCGATAAATACTGGAGGGACAGTCAATGAAGCCAATAAAATCACTGAGACCAATCACGTCCAATAAAGACAACCCCTCTTAATGTGCTTAGAGTGTCCGACTTTACCCCAGACCCCCCCCCCGTGCCCTGAGCTTTAATAGTGACACAGTCCAGTGATGTGCTACGACATTCATATCACACAGTCATTTTAACCTATTACTTAAAGGACATTCAGTATACTTTGCATTAAGTTGTTTAATGCGGGTATTAAAATTAAAGTTCTTTAAAGGTTAAAGGTCATTAAAGTTCGCATTTTTGCATTATGGTTTAATTTTGCAATTGATTTAGAAGGTGATGCATAGGTTTAAGTGAAATCTTATTTAATCTTCAGAATTTTTTAAGTATGGGAATTAAAATAAAAAAATGTATGAGATATTTAAAGCAATATTAACATTTCTCCTATCACTGCAATCAAAATACTTTTCAAAGACTTTTATAATTTTCTATAATGATGAAAAATTATATTTAAATATTTAAGTTTATTAGATTTATATTTAAACCTTATTGGATGGTTTCCTGGACCGGGTTTAAGTCTATTCGTAGGCTAACTTAAATTTAAGAGGTGCCTCTCAAAATGAACACTATATGGTTTTTTGCAAAGAATGTTTTTAAGAGTGACTTAAATATCTTAATTTAACAAAAGCATAGTCCTGGTTTAAAATAATTCTAGACCGGGCAACCACCTCTATAGGGTTTATAATATTAAGGATTATACAGCCACAACAACATACACTATTCTCGCCATTATATGTCACAAAATTTTGCAGTAATATTCTGTCGTTTTTCATTATTTATATACAGTATATATTTTCTATATTTATTCTATATTCTTATGTTTGTATGTCCTTCTGTACACTTTGTTTATCATCCATATCCGTTTTATGTGTTTTAATGTGAGTGTTACTAATGTAGAGACCTTTGGTTTTATAGCGAATGACAATAAATATTTTATTCTATTCATACATTTGGTCTTTGGTGTGCATAAATCAAGTGCTCGGTGTTCATGTGGAAAAATATAAATAAACACCAAAATGTCTGTGACGTATACAAAATGTAGGTTATGCAAACACTGTGCTGCTGTTTCAGCAGAAACACATACGCAATACGTGAATCTGAATGTATTATGCCTTATTGCCTTTAGTCAGTCATTTTACTTTAGGTAATAGGTCTACCTGATCAAAAACATGTTGTTGTCATCACTAATATGTCTGTCAAACCGTGCAGCCCTCAAGGACCTGAACTGGAAAAACAGAACATGGCAAAACCTGACCTTTCTGAAGATGTCTGTTTTCATCCCCTCAGTCTTCCCCTCCCCCTTTAGCTCTTCATCCTCTCTCGCAGAGACCTTGGAAAAGAGAGAAAGAGAGGACATATTGCTAACAGAAATCTTGCAATGTTTTAACTATGTTTAAGAAGCTTTGGCTGGGCTTTCTATATGTCAGATAATATGTGTGAGGTGATCATTAGATCATTTATGATGTGTGGGACTAGCAGCAGAGATTAGAACAGCATATATAATAATACAAAAGTATTTTCTGGAGATATAGTACATGAACCCTCAACCTCTTTTTTTCTCCATGGCTTTCCCTTTTAGAGTCCATCATATTCATAGCTTCTCAAACAGAAAGATGACCTTTGCATCATTCCAGTAATTTAGGATGGACTCCAGAGACTATAAATTCATGTCAGACTGCAAACTACAACATATTCTGACCAGACAGTTAAAGGTGCTTCAATAACCACTTTCTTCATTAAAGACTACTAATTCTTATCAGTTTAAAAAATGCCTTACTAACATTTTAAATAATGGCAAATAAAATGTAAACAATGAACAACCCTAATCTATAAATAAATGTTTCATTTTTTGTAATTTATTTTTTGTTCTAAATGAGAGTTTATTGCATTAACAAATTCGGCCAAATTTGAAACTTGTGTTTTGCAAAGCACTATAAAAATACAAATTTAAAACAAATAAAAACATTTTCTCCTTTTTTCACATAAAAAACACATTAACATTTTAATCATTCGTTTTTGATTTTCTTGAATATATATATATATATATATATATATATTTCCTCATTATTTTGCTGTTTACTTCATAAACCGTTCAGTTCATAACAATTATTATAGGATTCATTTTTCTCCAAAATTCAAAGGTATTTTTCAGACTTTAAGTTTATAACTTGGTTACTTATAAGACCCTGAACCCAGCAAATCTGTTTTTATTTTCACTCTACATCCAGGCTTTAAAATTGGAGTCAAGAAAGATGGGGAGAAAAGTTAACATGATAGAAAAGTCGGGAACATTGGGGAATTATTTCAGCTGGCATCTCTGGACACCGCTGTACATGGCCTAATGGCTGTATCAGGCAATTGCAAGCAGGATAAAATCCTGTTTGTGTAAAAAGAAGCAAGCACAACACAGTGCCTTCATACACTGTCATTGATTTGTTCAATAAATCATGTAACTTCCTGAAGGGCACGAGGGGTTTAAATGAGCATAGTTGCTATCAATTCATCGTGGCAATGGCAGGACGGGATGTGCAGACAGAAGCCTCAAATAACAGAAAGTACAGTGTAGACATGCCTTCCCATCCGTTTCAGAACACTATTTCCTCTAAAGATATAAATAATTAGACACTACGAGGATTCATCCCAACACCCTCAGTCTCAACACAAACACTCGCATGCTTGTTAATGCATCATCCTGGAAGACATACCAAATATTTGGACGGGTGAGTTTGGTGCGCTTCAGGTGCAGCGGATAACAGCTAGATCAGGCAAAGACTGACATACCATCCCAACCGTGGTGCAAACGGATCAATCGCTGCTGATGTTGACATTTATTAGCTGTACTGAAGTTCCTGCATTGATATCGACACTCGGATGCATCATTCGAGTACCTCGAGAGGCAAGGTGTCGATAATTCTGAAGAGTATTATGTGTGAATGCATACAGCACACTGAACCACACGTTTCAAGTCTATTTTCTGTTTATATTCACAACACTTACTCGATGGAATTTTCTGTTTTTAAAACAACATGTTTTTGGGTCTTAAATCTTACGGTTTGCTATGAAATGAGACCTTGATTTCCTTTAAGAGATCCAGCCACGGATACACTTCTTGAGTCATATTCTATGTCATGGAGTCTGCTCTGGTCAGAGGCACGTTGCAACAAAAGAGCCAGAGGGGAGGTAGGGAGGGGCACTGTCCTGGAGTGCGTTTTGTGTTTTTACAGTGATGAGAAAACAGGGATTGCTGTCGGACAATGCAGTTGTGTTGTACAGTTTTGTGACTGCTTGTGGTGTTTGGGCTGGAAGGTGACACAAAGAATATGTAATGTAGTAAAAACATTTGTTTTATTATGATATTTGTGCAGTTCAGCACCTGTGTATGATTTGAAGCTCAGTCATGGTCTATTAATACAGGGGAGTGTGTGTGTGTATGTGTGTGTGTGCGTGCGTGCGTAGAGATGAGGTGTATATTTTGGGAAACTGCCATGGACTAAAACGTAAATATCACAAATAATGAAGAAATAAATAAGCCAAAGGCAGAATTGTGCCAGTGCGTTAACATCAAAAGCAATATTTTTATAGTGCTTAAAAGGGACAAAACAATGGACCAAACAATGGACCAAAAAAATTATCAATTTATTTATTAAGCTATTTTGATCTATTTTTTGTACTTTTTCTTTAAAAAATACAAAACGTTTTATTTCTGTTTAAAATGTCACTGTTACAATATTAAATAACAGTGTTACATTTAAGTGACTTAGAATTTTACCGTTACTAATTTTTGATGATAGCCTACCTGACCATCACTTACCGACAACGGACAACTAAATTGTGACACATTAGTCTAAACCTTTTTTCGGGGGAAATTGGGTCAAAATCTGTGCAAACGAATTTTGTTACGTCCACCCTGGAAATCCGCTATTTTTGCTTCTGATGGTAGACTGACAGTCTGTGCAGGTGCATGCTGCTAGAATACCGAACCTTTGGCCCAAACAAAGGTTTGCTCGTCGATTCATAATGCATAAATATTTCGCTTTAAGTATACAAATACAGCATAACATCCACACTTTTTGTATTTTTTGTTTGCACCAGAAGAAATCATTTGCACTCAGATTTCTTATTCTTATCATCTTCTGATGATAAAACTTGCACAGTGACATTAGATCAAATTGATAACAGTATACGCGTGTATACATTTGTGCGTTATGGTTATTCGCTGATTGATTACGATTTGGTGGACAGGAAAGCTCAGGCCCCTCTCGCATTCAAATCATTGCCCACCATCTTGATTGTGGAGGACAGCTTATGAGGCCCCACAGATTGTTCAGGCTTGACAATGGATTCTTTTGTGAGAGTGTTTCTCTTTATTTCTTCCGACAATACTTGAGGGTCCTTCTGGTTCTGCTCTCAGGAAATGTTTGCAGTTTCACCTTACTATACCTCTCTAAACAAGTAGGCAGTTTTAAACTTTTTTTCCCACTCGCAAAGTGACCAAGAGCGAGGATTTATGACTTTGCAGTGATGGCAGCAGTGCAGTGAGAATTTAAAATCGAACCTTTACGACCTTCTTCTATTATAGGCTATGTAATTTTTAAACGAGGGAGAATAGCCTGCAAAACTATAGTGGATATGCACAGCGTTTATTTTTCCTTACAGCACAAAGTTCAACCCACGAACAAACAAACCAGAAAAGCAAAGTGCGGAGATCAATTATGTGTTTACGTTAGAATTCAGCGGGCATGTAGGCGTTGTGTTTAGCGAGTTTCCCAGGCGCACCGGGCCGAAGAAATGACCTTTCCGTCCTCTGCTTGAATAGCCGCATAAGTAAAGCGCCCAGCTGGGCCTGTCTAAGCCTTCAACGTCAATTCGAAAATCGGTATGATTTCCCTGGGAAAAACGCACAAAAATCTGAAAACGCATTATATACACAGCAACAACAACGATAGCCAAACGGTATAGCCTAATAATAACAATAACGATGATGATAATAACAATAATAATGATGATAATAACAATGGAGAACACAACGCAAAAAAGAGATGAATGAAATGAATAGGAGGATACATTGTTATGGTTCTACCATCATGTAAGCTTTTAATTTTATCTTTTAATGCGAGGCGACATATATTGTATATAAAATGGTACGGTGGTGTAGTTTCACACTTATCAAATATCTCATACTGCCTGAACCATTATGACAATTTTCCCTACTTCAAAATAAATATAATTCTAGTAATAAAAACATGACAAAACGTTCTAAAATCTTGTTTATGGAACATTCCGTTTATATTTATTATGATTTTTATGCGATACCATGAACTGGAGTCATTTTGGTAATCCATATGGTTCTACCATCAGTTTCGTCCAGTAGTGGCTCATAACACATAATTAAATATATGGACTATATAATAAGGTTTTTACGGAAAGGGGGGAAATCACGGCAGCCTACTTCTGAAAAATCTGTGTTCAGTTAAAACTCATTTTCTTTTGTGGTGCAAGATGCATTTGTCATCTTGCTAGCTTTGAATAGCCTACAGTGAAGAAATTGTTGATATGACTGATTTGGTTGTGTAGGTTTTGACTGTACTGTGGTGGAGTAGACAGAAACGATGAGTCCAAATCAGTCGTATCAACCATTCCTCCAATGATCCAGCAGATGACGAATACTTTAACCACGTGCACAAAATAGGCAAATTGCAACCACATCTTGCCTACAGTATTATCATAGTCTAAAGCCACAACTCGCCCGGTACCCATGCATATATTTACCGTTATCGTTCTTAATAAAACGAACAGTTGAGGGGGGAAAGACGTCACACGCGTCCGAGTATGGGCTCTTCTAAATAACAAAACACTATAACACGTTTTTCGTTACACCAACACTGAAGAGGATTTTTTTCTCTCGTTGGAGCCCGGAGTTCAGTGCCCGGGCCGCACAGCGCTGAGGCCCACTCCCCTCGCCCTTTGTTGGGTCTATTGTAGTGAGTGTGTGTAGGGATTGGGGGCGTAATGAGAGGCTGCTCCCCCCCGATGGGGTGGATTTGCTATCCAAAGACCGTTAGACAGCGCCTGAATGAATTGGGACTGAATGTCATTGTAATGCAACTGAACGGCTCCTCCTTCACGTAGTTTAAGATGAGGAGGCCGCTCGGCAGAGAAGAATTTAACTACTGACGGAGTTCAGCGCAGAATTTTTGCGCGCGCCTTACCTTCAGCCATCTTCTCGTCTTCAGCTGTGGGAATGTGGCCGTCGTTATCCTCTGGAACCGGGTGTTTTCCCTCTGATGAAATCCTCTAAGGCCTTCTGTCAGAGCCAGGATTTGCGTGGCAATATACCTAAAACCGCAAAACGAGAAAAGGAGCGAGCGTGCGTTCTAAATAACCATAAAATCCTTCACCTGGTGCTATTTTTTTGCCTTTTGCTTTGGAAGCAAATATTTCTGTAACACATTTCTGTAGGCTATTGGAATCTTTTCGTTTCGATTAGGCCTAAGTTTTGTGTAGCACGTTTGTTTATCTGCACCTGTTACCCAGTAGAAATTAGACCACGTTTTAGACACATTAAACTAACGATAATGGGCAAAACAACAACAGATAAGGTGGTAAAATAACAAAAAACGGAGCCATGTCTTTCGCTCTCGAGAAAGGAAAAATGATAGGGACTTACCATTAAAATTTGGGATCGTTTTTCATAATAGCCTGCGTTTTATCGTGGGACAGTGGTTAAAACGCCTCCTAAAAATTCCGGTGATGTTAATAATACTCGGGGTCTTTTAAATTATAGTTAAAATGTATGTTTATTTTATTTCTTCTTGCTTGCTGAAAAATGATATCGTTAACAATTTAGTGTCAATGTGACTGAGATCAACCCTTCCAAGAATATAAAATTGTTAGAAAGAGGAAAAGCAGTAAGCTCAATTAAATGTGTTTAAGGAGTAATACATTTGATTTTTTTACTTGACTCAAACAAGCCAATTCAAACATTATTTTTCAAGAAACATAACGTGCAAAAATGTTTGCCAAAAAGCTTGAATGGAAACATGTTCGTCACATTTTAAGTCACTGCCAACAGTCTTTAATACAGAATTCAATATATTTGAGTTAAAAGCGGAGGAAAAGAAAAACGCACCCATTTTAAAATAATTTATTACAACAATTTATTACAATTAGCAACTACATTATTAAAATAAACTCAAAGCAAAAAAATGTTGAAGAAACAGAATGACATACAAAATAATATTAATACGTACACAATGGCACACCACGGCAAATTAGAAGTGAAACATATGCATCTGAGAACTACATTTGCGCCCATGGCTGACCAGCACTTTTCCTTGTTGCAATATGATTTCTGAAATGATATTAGTTCCTAAAAACTCTCCAAACTCTACACCTGCAGGTCAAAACGGGAAGTTATTTAAATCTTACGGCACAGGTTGTAATTAATTGTGAATACCAAGTGGATGCAACTAGTATATTTTTATAATGTAGTCTATCAAAATTACATAATTGAATTACTCTTTTCATTTTAAACTAAAATAATCCCCCTGCGAGATTAATATGAATTGTATTGTTTCCATTGCATTACAAGAAGGCATTGTGTTAAAAGTCGGAAGACTTTTGTGAATGTTCCAATAGACAGGGAAAAGCACATTAGTGAAACAATATTGACAGGTGAAAGCCCTGCTGATTCTATCCTAAACTTATTTTTGCCTCAACGACTATTATGCAGCCTACACAAATTATTTACTTTAAAACAGTTTAGGACAGTCCGACTGTGAAACTGTATGCACGTGAAATTCATGCATATTTATACTGGACCTGATGCAAGCAGGGTCAAAGCAATAAAACTAGTTCTGTCCATAATGCACGTCTGCCTGCTCTTATTTGCAGAATGTCAGCCGCGCGCTATTTCAAGGACATCTCGTTGATGAGGCTTTGGCTAATGGGAGAGAACTTGGGCCCGGGCCATGACGTCATTTTGTCCCAATGTAATCCGCGCGTGTCTGGGACGGGAAGAGAGCACCTCTAATCCGCGAGACTGGATCAGAGAGGCTGAAAAAACACTCAGGGCAGGACCAAAAAACCGCTGCCCGAGGACGATCAAGATTAAAAGGGATAGATTGGGGAGAACCGACTCCAGTGCTTGCTGGGGGTTCTCCATGCTGGTCCGAGGATGAATTTACCGAGGGATGCTCCGGAGACCGTTTTAAATGGAGGGAAAAAGCAAGTCATCGTCAAGAACAGATTACGAGCGTCATAGCTTCCGCAAAGTCATTGGACAGAACAGAAAATAAAAAGCACTCGAAAATAGGGATATTAGCGAAATGCACGGTTTGTTTTGACGTATTTCTCCGTTTTGTTAACGCGATACAGAAGAGGAACGCTATTGTGCATCGGCGTTAAGCCGCGAAGGAGGGCGTATTTGCATTGACGAGAGGAGACGCAGCATCTGAGCTGTGGAAACATTTCTGTTCCTTCATCAGGAAAGTGCGTTTTTATTCAACCACGCACGTACTTCGAGCGTTTTTGCCCTCAATTTTCGATTTGACACAGTAGTATTTCTCATGTGATGGCTCCATTGCTCATTTCTTCAAATATCAAGGACAAAGGGACCCCATTTAAAGATTCAATGAAGACACCCTTGCAACGGACACAAAGCAAAATGCATTCTCTTGCTTTTTCTCACACAAGAGGAAATGTGTATTGAGCGCAAAAGTAAATGCTGTGTATCGATTTACTTATTTTTCCATTGTGTGAGCTTAGACATGGTGCACGTTACTAATCTGTCTTCTAACTGCAGGAAAGAAAGTGCGGTAAAACCTCAGCACAAAGACTAAAGTAGTGGACAGAAAGCTGTGTAATGTAGGTCGTCTAGTCAGATTTACCATGGTTTGGGTCGTGCGCAATAGTGCTTGTTAGTCTGTTGATTTACTCGATATGCATCTTAACGGCACGTCATTTAAAGGGGGAATAAGTTTAAGGTAAGCTGTGTAGTGATGTTCAAGTCTTATTCATTCTCGGAAGTTCGTGGCAAAGTGTGCGAGTCAAGGCGCGAAATTTGAGTGCCATACTGGGTTCGAGTAACAAGGGGCTTTTCTCATGACTGCGCTGTGCTGCTGCTATTCGTGCACTCCAAGGGTTCTTACTCTGCGTGTTCACAGCGGACCTTGATTTAATGTCCATACAATTAAGGCACGCGGTGAATGCCAAGAGAAGAATCTCCCAAGCATCGAGTTTTCGCAGGTGTATGCTAAGCTAAACATCCATGATGAGGCGCAATGTCGAAACTTGCACAAGGCGTTAGCGGAACATCTTTCTTAGGCATTCGAAAGTCTGTAGCCTACATTAAAGTTATTTCAGCATAATCAATGTTAATACTAGATCTAAAATGATGACCTCAAAGTCATGACCAGTTATTCTTTCAACGGACGTAAAGAATGTTTGAATGTTGATAAAGAACTGCTGGTGGGCTTTTTGATGACATACAGATATGACAACTTTCTTAAATGTCTTCAATGTCATATTTGCTTCACTTCTATATATAGGCTTATATTTTGCCCGCACAATCACCGAGAACGTTAGCGTCTGTAGTTAAACTCTGGGCGATTATGTTTTACAGTCAAATAGAACGCAATACGTGGACAGAGTGAGCGATTTCTCGATTTTCGTTAATTTAGTAAGATTCTGCTGTATAAGTGCGCCATCTACTGGGCTTATCAGCAATTATCCTACAAACATTCTGCAGTCAATTGCAACAAATGACACTTTCAACATAACGTTCTTAACTAAAATCTTAGCTGTGCTTTTAAAGCAGATCATGGCATTTTTTACGCACTTACAATAGACACGAAAGAGAAACGAAAACCCATAATCAATCAATCAATTAAACTGTATTTTTAAAGCGCAATATAAACAACAGTAGTTGACCACTGTGCTGTACAAACCTTGCTAAAAAGACCCAAATAAATAAATAACTAACAATTTTGTTACATAACGCATCGAGAGGCAGGCCTACAACATATATTTTATATTAAGTCCTTGGAGATGACCATTTTTGGCTGAGTTTAATTCTTACTTAATGTTTAATTCATACTCTACAGCTTACAAACTATTGTCTGTACAAGGGCGCCGTGTTTAAATTTATAAGCAAGCTTTGTTTGGCATATGCCTTACCTTTTAAATTAAACCTGTACATAAATGCAAGAAAACAATCTATGAATTTTAGACCTGAAACAACATTGTTTACGATATTTAAAAAAATCTAGAAATCAGAGATAAATAGGTTCTAAACTGTATTATTATTATTATTATTCACCAATACGAAATCAGAATACGACCGTGTACATGCGATAGGATCGTATCTGATAATTTCAGAAAAAAAAATTCCTTAAGAAAATATACTTTATGTTTTTTAAACGCATGGAAATAACAATGTGGAAGACTGTTGCACACGTAATTCTCAATTATTTTAAACATGTTGAAAGGCTAGCCATATGCCTTAAGAGACGGCACGACAACTCCATGACACAATTAGAAATTGAGTTAGGCCTACATGAGTATATTTGTGTATATTTTGCATACTGCAAATTCCTCCAACGTCGGAAAGATATAAGTATTCACTTAATATTTATAGTGTAATGTATTTGACTCGGTAGAGGTGAGTAGCAACTTCTAGCAGAGCCTATGAGGCCTATACTGTATTCATAGTTTCGGTCCACTGTGGTGAAAATCAATAAATAAATATAATAATCCCTTTCGTTTGATTGCCTCTTTCTTACAGGTTTTCTAAACACTTCTATATTGTTGTGGTTTAAATTTTGACACGTTTTTTTAATTACGCACATATATACGTACGCCTGCTTAGGGGTATTATTATTAAGCTGACGAGAGTAGGCCTACACATTCCTGCGTTAAACTGGAAAACAATGTGTTGTCTTGACTTGGTTAACAGGTGTTTCTATATCGAGCAAAAAGTGTTTTCAGAGCTCGAAAAAGGCAACCTGATTGAAAAAAAGTTTCCCAAAGCACCGCAACTTTAGTAAACTAATACTTCAAAAGCGTCGTACTGTAGTCAGTAATCATGCAGTCAGGATAACAGCAAGATTACTTATTAAAACGACATGAATATCCATGATATCAGGATAGTTTAACTGATTTAATACAAGTAAATAAATTATGCCAATCCTTTTAAATTGATCAAATAGATAATTGAATGTGTGGATGACAACATTGGTACAAAGTGGTGGACGGGTTGTTGCAGACAACTTTATAAAATTAACTTAGAGTGCCGAGTTGTTAATTTTAGGAAGCTCCTTATGTATCTTCTAAATTCATCTACAATGTCATCCACCTAAGGACTCACAATGCTGTGCATTATCACCTTTGATTGGTAAATCTCCCTCATTTAGTTAATGTCCCTTTACATCCTTACCGTGTATTACCCCAATACTTCTAACAGGATGAACTTTTGTACTTATTATACTTATACTTATATCCTTGGCAGGATCAGTCAGGACCTCAGTAGGTATGTCCCCATGTCGACACTGACCCCGAATGCCACAGACGAGTTTGTAAAAAATATTACAAGAATAGAAAAGAAAAAGTAACAGCGTAAATTAAACAATAGATCAGGTTTAAGATTGTTCATTTTCCCAGTCATCCAAATGAACGATATAATGTTACATAAAAATATAAAACGAATATATTATTGTAAACAGAAGTAGCATGCAAACAACATTCTCGTGACGTGTTTTAGGAAAATAAAACGAACATTTATAACCTCTTTCCTCTAAATATTAATTAAGACATGAGAAATGTTTTAACAAACACTTATGGCAATTATTTGACAAGCTGCAGCTCAGCGATGGGGTAACACGTGCTGTCATAATCAGAAAAAAGATTCAGCACCATGGAGAGCTCCCATGTGTGATCATCAACATGCTCCACGCTTTTGTTTGTTCAAATTGGCCTCCGGGTTAGTTATAACAGAAAATTACAACATAATGTTTTCTAAAGAATACATCCATTCTATAGCGAATGAAAATACGATCAAGTTGAGAGATAAAGATGCAACATTTGTACAATGCCGCCTAGTGGGGTAACGCGCCATAGATTGTGGGACACTATCATTTAAGATTCAGCTGATCGAAGAAACACCTCGATCATTTTGAACTTTTTCTAAATACATGTACAAATATTAGGCTACTTTTATGCTCAAAAGTAAATATGAACTTGCAATATTTGAGGTTTGAAGAAATACAGAGCATTTTTACTGTCATTTTGACCCGTTTGCAGTTTTCATTGTCTGCAAACAATTGCAAATAGAAACCACATATTTTTTTTAAATTTAGAAGAATAGTAGTTCACGAAGACACTGAAATGGTCATTTTTGCGAAACACATAGCATATCTATAAATGGTAAATTCAGAAAAACTTAAAATATTTTTTTAAATCGTCTCTTCATTTTTCCACGGCTGTATATTTAGGCCTATATACATTATTTTTTATTAGAATGCGCCTACAAAGTTAAACCTTATTATTTTTACGTGGCAATTCCAGAGTGTTGTCTAGATAATCATTAAAAAGTAGTAAGCCCTTTTACAAACCAAGACAAAAATTACAAGCATTAACGTGCAGGTAATTTACTAATCTCTGTTGGTTCGCAGTCGTACACCGTCGCTTTCTTATTTCAGTACAACTCTGCCTCCAGCTGATCAAAATCAGAACTGCAAAACACAACCGAAAGGTGACAAGAAAAAACGACTGTTTTAAACTGATAAGGAACGGCGTTCCAGAAGAAAGCTAATCACACTCTTACGATGATTTAATTTAGAGAAGGCCTACATCATTTGTTTATTTTAATATAAACGTGTAATTATAGCTGAATGTTTTACTATATTGCGGCAAACAGAAGTTAAAACATGGTTACGAGAGCTGTCGCGCCTGGCACAGGAGGCCAAAATGTCCATTCATAAATATTTTACATTAATTTGTATCATTAGTTCATATATGAGGGATATTACGCTCCCTCTGATCCAACTAACTACTCGGACTAGCGTCTTATTAGGGACTTTTTTACAGGCTACTTTTTATAATTAATGTGCTACCGATTATCGTTTATAAATCACACTCAGTCTACATTATACTTAGCAACAGAAAACATGAATATGTGACCCACTAAATAGAAACAAATCTGCACCAATAAGGGTTTAAAGAGTAGTTAAAAATTGGCCGCCATTGCATTTAGTTTTATTGTTTACTATAGAGGAAATTTTGAATTGAACTACTCCTTTAAAAAGCCCATCTATGTACATATACAAATTCAAACGTGTGTTGGCATGTCCCGACAAGCTGTAGTTCTTTATGTAACAAGCATCAACCACCTGAGGTCAGCATTACTCTTAAAACGCGTATTCTTTGTCAGTCTTCGGTACAATGTGTGCCAAATTTATTAGATTATTGAAGTTTAAAGACAAAATAATTAGAAGGCTAAAAAACATCTTAAGTTCTAAGCAATAAGATAAATAAGAACACACACGTTGAAACTAAAAATTAAAATTATAAAAATATAAATTATATTAAAAACGATCTATAATAAAAGTGTGTTAAAACTAAGTAGTGTATAACTATATAAAAGTGTAAAACTTGACTGAAAAGTTAAACTGTTCTCTCAGTCAAGGATATTTCTTAAGTATCAAGTTGTCACTGTCTTTAAAACAACTGAGCCCTGGTCCTTTTCAAGTGTTTTTCAACTATATAAAGATAATTATTTAGATTTAGATCAGGGAATGACATTACACCAAATCGATATGGACATGGGAAGATGGCTTAAACTGCTTGTACATTACCCCACTTATTACACGGCTACTTGCCACATGATAAAAAAACTGGACATGAAATGTGAAATTTAAATATTTTATTAGCTAATTTTTACCGAATGCAGACCTTCCGCGCATAAAAGCTGTTTACTTTCGGTTTTACGGTAAAAAAACGACGTTTAAATGCCATAAACAGGCAATTTGGTTTAATCCCTGGAAAATATAATGCCATATATGTTATTAAAAGACATATCTAATTTGCCACAAAAAACATCAAAATGATTTGCTGCATCCGAGTTTAAGAGGTTGTTATCTGGGAATAACGAATCTGCAAATGTCGTGACAGGCTAATCATAATCAAGCATTCAAGCCATGTAATAACTCATTTGAAAGGATTTTGCATTATACACATATATTTTGAGACATTTGATAATGCACAAACGCAAATCACAGAACTGCAAGAACAAGCCCATAAACACCACTGCAACAAGTAATCTCTTAATCTGCATCCTTTAAGTATAAAATATCAGCAATCAATCTGATCATAAAAGTTCTGCATGTTGTTTATGAGGCACTTTCTCTCTTTTTCTATTTCTCTGATGGCTCCGTGATCTAGAAATACAATTTCCAGTATGAAACAAGAGCATTAATGTGCCCACAGTCAAGGAACTGGGAATATTATGCAACACATTATTCAAACTGACTGCCAGCTTTAGACTGCAGGAGAGAGGAAGAGAAGAGAGAAAGAAAGAAAAAAAAATCTTGGCACTGCAACAATGAGAAGGAAATCTGAAATGACTGTGACCGTGGCCTTACGATGACCTTATTCTCTAGCCATTATTATTACATTAATCTTCTAAAATAATTTCATACAATTACAAAATTCTAAATAAATCAGACTACACATTCGTATAAACAAGCATGCCAGGTTTGCCTGCTGGGAATTACATCAAACTAGACTTACAACTGTTTTTGGACATGACATCTAAGAATAGTCATGGTATTCCAGCTTGCAGGATATGCTTTATGCATCTCCCAAGCTGAGATGTGATCGCTGTGTTTCCTGTCTCAGTTTGGGGAAGACCAGACCATCTGTCAATGGTCTGGCCTTGGCCACACGCTAACATACTGTGCTTCTTCGAATTGCAACACATTCATTAAACACATTGAAAATAACAACATTTCAAAAGAGAGAGTAAGGTGTGCCAGTATGCTCACATAATAATATCCATACCTTATAGGCAGTGATGCCGGTAACGCGTTACTTAGTAACGCGTTAGTCTTATTTGACCACATTTTTCAGTAACGAGTAATCTAACGCGTTAATTTTCCAAAACTAGTAATCAGATTAAAGTTATTTATCCAAGTCACTGTGCGTTACTATCATTTTCCTTAGTAAAAATATATATTTTTTGCTTTCTTCTTGCGTCTCAGGGAGTGTAGTCACGTAGCATTATGCGACAAGTCACGTTTTCAGCATGAGGGCAATTCACGCGTAATAGCCCCTACCACACAGCGACGCAAATGTAATCAACAATGGAGGGAGGAGAGAGATGCGCGTTTCTAGCTGGAAATACAGTCACGAGTTTGTGTCCGCTAGATGACAATATTTAGGTTCGTTCTATTCTCTGTGCTGTCGACAAAGTGCTATCTAGCTACAAAAACACTACGTCAAATTTGAAGAAACAATTGGAGTCAAAGCACTGCACAGTTCAATCTACAGATTAAGTCCCGCCAGGTAGTGCGAAGCAGAGAGCTGCAGGTCCCCCACCACCAGAACAACAAATGCTGGACTTTGGTACAAAACCAGTAAGTGGGGGAGAGTTGAAGAAGTTCGTCGGGAAGAAGTGATGCGCGGATGGCGGTTAAATCCGCGGGTGCTGCGGATGATCCGCGGGTCGGGTAATAAAAAAATAACATCAGATTAATTGCGGGTGGGTCGCGGATGGATGATATCATATACAATATTAACAACATTTCTCTAAAAATACGAATGTGTTTTAAGTGCATTTTTCATCAGGCGCTAATTTGCAGTAATTTCAAAGAAATGTGGTAGAGGACGGTCTATTTCTTAAAGCAGAAATGGAGGCAAAACAGATCCGAGAGAAATGTAAAAATGGAGAATTAAAAAGAAAAAAAAGGTAGAAAAGAAAAGTACCGTGTGGGAGCGTTTTAGCGAAGTGGTTTAACAAGGATGAATCGAGTACTGGGTGTGTAACATGCAACGACTGTTAGACGGGTACATCATGTGTGTGCTAAATCGAAATATTAGATTTAAGTATTTATAGACAAAAAAGTGCTAGACAATTTACTGAGTAATTTAAATGACGATCGGGTCCGTGTCAGGTGCGGATATCTATATTAAAGAAAATTATACGTGCGGGCGGGTGACGGGTGGATAATTAATTTGAAACAGCGGATGCGAATGCTTCCCTTAAACACGGTTGACTCGCTCTCGTTTCGTGCGTTTTACACTTGTTGTGTGAAACCACTCCTTGCTGCTCTAATGCTGTGAACAACAGGTTCAATGTTCATAAAACATGTAAATAGACAATGTTAACATAAAAATAAATTAATAGTTACATTTATAAATAATGTAGATTATAAATAGCATGTTTTGCCATTATTAAAGTGTTAACAGTTAAATATGTCAGGTCAAGAAAGACTGATTTGACCGTTAAGTGAAATCAAAAAAATCTTTATATTATTTTTAAGGAAATAGTCTTTAAGTTCAACTTAAAATGTCAGGAGATACATTGATGACATTACTGTTAGAAAAATACACTTCCAATAAAGTGAGTGTTGGCAAAACTGATTGTCATTTTTATTTTGAGGCAGATGTATCAGTTACATTCAGCAGCTGCTGCCAACACCATGGTGCTGGCAGCAGCTGCTGAAAGTAACTGATAAAGTAACGAGTAATCTAATTTAGTTACTTTTAAAATCAAGTAATCTGTACAGTAACTACGTTACTTTTTAGAGGTATAATCAGTAATCAGATTACTTCTTCAAAGTAACTGTGGCAACACTGCTTATAGGTTCGTTTCTAGGTTAAGCTTTTTGTCCATATAGCTCTACCTCAGATTCCAAGCTCAATTATATATTTGCGCTTTAAACAAGAGACAGACAAAAGAGATAGAGAAAAAATGATCTTGCAATAATGAAACCACCAATAGTTACATCATCAGTTTAGTCCAGGAGCTTTAATATGGTCAGAATATAAATGGAACACTATGTGCGACTCTGAAATGCAGCAGTCTCTATAGCATCAGTTTACAGGCTTCATATCATAGAGTTATTGTGACAATGTACAGCGGATGGGCTATTACTGTATCACAGTCAAGTTACTTCACAAACAATGAGATTGGATCATAGATTTACTTCATCCACTCGTTTGATTACGTGCTTATTTGTCAAAGCCAAAAAACATACATGATAGCTTGAAAAACTAAACAGTGTTACTCAACACACAGTCTATAAACAGTTTTAAGGGTGTTCCTTGTTTACACAACTCCATGTCAATAAAGCTTATCCTGTGTGTGTCATTTTGTAAGAGAAGAATGTGAAGGAATTCATGTGCAACATATTCCAAACGTCAACAGATTTCTTTGGCTCAGTGCTAAAATTTTGTTCACACTTTAGATAATTAATGTCGTGTAAACTAATTACCACACACACAAGAACCACGTTTTTTCTTTTAGAGATATTAAGGCATATTACATTTAACTAGTCTTATGATTTTTTTAAGCTTCTCTGTTTAACTTTTTAAAGAGTCTTGTGATGTTTATTATAAGATGTTGGAGACGTTGCGCATTTATATCGGCTAAATCGATATGGTGGGTGGGCAGTGAAACTGGAGCGCGAGCAGCAGAGCGCAACGCTGATTGGATAGCAGAGCTGTATAAATTGCCGCAGTGCCGTGTTTCTCACTTTCGTGGAGACTTGACCCAAAGTCCAATGCGCTGTGAACACACTGAACAGGACCGTTATACGAAAGTGCCAGCCCATACAAGACTGGTCTGGTGTCACTGTTTACGTGACTGTCTTATTTAAAATGAAGGAGCGGAGAACCAGCCAGCCTTTGGTAATGCGTTGTAAACTGGTTTTGGTGGGAGACGTGCAATGCGGGAAAACCGCAATGTTGCAAGTGTTGGCAAAGGACTGCTATCCTGAGGTATGTCGTGCTCAATAATTTATTAGATAAATTTAAACAGAGAAGTGGTATATTTTTTCAAGAACAGTCTTGCTTATTAAGGCATGCAATGCAATATGAATAAGACTGTGATACGCATGACATACTGTGGGATGTTGCACACGTGTTGAATATATAAAACCAACAGCACTGCAACAAGCAATCACAAATTGTAAACGGACTTTATTTTACACAAATCGGTAATTTTGCTGCTTCTGTAATTGATCTTGTGTCGTTTGCAGACGTACGTCCCGACAGTGTTTGAGAACTACACAGCTGGACTGGATTTAGAGGAGCAGCGCGTGGAGCTCAGTTTATGGGACACGTCAGGTGAGAGAGAGTGATGGGCACCTTTATAATATTCAAACTGGTTCACTACACATATAAGCATTAATACAGATTAATCAACGAGAAGTGAAACGCGTCCATGATTGTGGTTGATGAAAATATTTAGGCAGTGACGTACATTATTTTTCTAAAGAATGACGTCATAAAAACTTATCTCTCTATATGCTGTGGTAGTAACCCGAACTCCGATTGTATTGTAGCCTATCTCTTCCTCGGAGAGTTCTCGTTTGTCCTTGTACCTTTTCCACCTGTCAAAACAAAATTGATTTTTGTAAGAATGACTGGCAACTTCTGATAATACATATGGTGATTTAACAGCCCCTAATACATTTTACCCACCTTATACAGTATGCTTATATACTGTACATTTGTGGATTCCTGACTTGACAGTTTTTTTAAGTAGTAGGTCAACCAGTTAGACATATAAGAAAGACACCTGAGTGTTGGAATCAAGCCGAGACCCATTTTCAAGCATCAGATGTGTGGCAGTGTGCCATCTCCACCTTCTCGGGGTCAGAGAAGATATCTGAGCTCTTACTGAAAGAACTTCAAGGTTTCACCGTTTTTTAATGTCTCATTGTGACGTAAGAAAATGAGCGTGGTTCGAAGCCTGTGATAGTGTGGTAACGATATTGTCCTTTGTGAAGTGGATTCTTGAGGTGTGCTCTGTTCAAGGCCCTTACATTAGATTTGTCATATAATAGAGCCGTTGTTTTTGGGGATGTTTAGTCTGTGTTTGTGCAAGCGTTTGATTATGAGGCTCATTAAGATAAGGTAGACCTGTGGTTCAATGACAGATAACTGAGGCTTGTTCGCTTTTATTTGCATAATGTAGTCATTATGTTTGGGTTTTTAACGTTCTATCTAGACTATAAAAAGTTTTCTCTCCTTAAAATTATTGTAGTTATCAGTTATTTTTTAAAACAAACTCTCTCTCATGCGTTTTCTGTTCCATATCTATATCTCATGTGATTTGCTCCAGTATTATTCTGTTTTGGTTAGAGAGGTAATTTTTGTTGAGTGTATCAAGTGCTTCCTAATGTATTAATATTAATCTTCGCACTAGTGTTTAGGTTTAACACTTTTGAATCCAACAGCTGCTTGTGTCCAGACGGGAGTGCTGGGTTCTGTTTGGTCATGTTGCGTTACACAACATGCTACGCAATGTATTTGTGATGCCTTTTAACAGTAAATCTGTGCTTATTGCATGCCTGGCTGCATGAATGGATGGATACACATTTTTAAGAAGTGGCCAGAAAAGCAGCAGAGTTGATATTCTCAATAATCACTCTTACTGCTTTTCTTCATAAGATCATAATGATGCCTATTTTCAGTGGGTAATTTGAGTATTATTTGCTGGGTACCATTGGCAAATGAAAGGGAAATATGGGACAAATAATACATTATGTGAGCCTCCAGGATAATATAGTCACGTGTATTTTAAATAAAGAAGTACAACTGGCTTGTTTTTTTTAAATAATTCTAAAACTATTTTGCTTTAATTTTGTTAAATCTAAAACTATTTTGAATTAGTTTGCAGTCTCTGTATTGATACTAAAATATAATATCCTCTGTGACCTGAAATCTATTACATGTCCTCGTTTTTATACAACAAACAGCACAAATATATTTTCTGGATTTCAACTTGTATTCTGACTCTAAAGAAGAAAGGAATTTAAGAGTACTTCCTGTTCATACTCTAGCTCAAGGTGTTTCCTGCTATGCATTTAGCTAATCCCACTCTGTAATATTGAATTTACAAGAACACGGCTGTGGAATTTCCCTTGTAGTCACAGTGACTCAGGATAGTGACACGAAATCCAGATCAGAAGTTAGAAGGCAACTGTGTATTGCTTAAATTCTTACATTAAAGATCACAGTTTTGGAAAGCCAACCAGCAAGCGCTCCAATCAATCCATCTTAAATGGATGGTTCATCCCTAAAAAAAATCTGTAATTTTATCGCTCTCATGTCCTTCAAATCTTGTATAAGACTCTTCCTTCGGTGAAAAACATAAGAAGATATTTAAGGAAGTGGAAGTCAATTAGGGCCTATGTTGTTTGGCCACCAAGTAACAACATTTTTCAAAATATCTTCATTTATGATATGCAGAAGAAAGTCATACAGGTTTGAAAAAACATAAGCGTGAGAAAATGACGTTGAGAGTGAATTATCCATTTAAGCCTTTTAGGCTTTGTTAATTGTGCACTGCTCTTGTTGGTGTGCGGGAGGGACGCTGGCAGAGCAGCAGAGGCTTGCGAACCCACACACACACAAACACTAATCAGAAATGCGAACAAACATGCTCTAATCGCAACTAATTACAGAAGCTTTATTGAATTTGCTCGTCTGGCTCTCCGCTGCTTCAGGCATCTCTTCACTAGCTCTCCAGATCAAAGAGCACAAAACCGTCAGAGGTTACAGCCAAGCCTTTGACACATTCTGGAGAGGACCACTTCTACAGCTCTTATCATTTGAAATCTCCACATGAGGACACGTGAGGAAATGGCGCATGAGGTCAGGTGTGAGGAGCAATTAGGTCCCGTGAGAAAAAATGATCTGAGACGTTTTACTATCGAGTTTCACAACTACATTTAACAATAAACCCCCATACAGACACATAATTCAGTCTTCTGCAAAATGTTTTAAAACAGTGTATTCTCTAGAAACAGACTAAATAAGTTAGCATTGACTGCAGACTAATAATTTCATTTTGCCCATATTCTAGCCACTGTAATGTAGTTAGCCGACTACATGTAGTATGTGACCAACTCACTCAACACCCAACCATCTAGACTCAAAACTCGCTATTCAGCACAAAATAAATAGTAGAAATGAATATTGGGTGAAATGCATCTTAAATGGACTAGCATTATTTTCTATTGATGAACCAGGGTCATATGAGTGTTTATGTGCACATCCTTCAATGCCGTTGCCATAGTTACAGAATGAGATGAGGTTTAATTTGCGCAAGGGGACTAGACCTCCTCGGCAACTCACTCTGTCAATACAGGAATCTCTGAGATTCGCCCACACACATGCACACGTGAGTGGTGCCATACATTTAGCTATTATTTAAATGATTATTGTAGATTTTTAATTTGGTATAAACACAAAACTCTTTGGTATAAACACAAATTATTAAATTAAACTTCTGGATTCATTAAGTGTGTCGTTATTGATCTTTGTTGCATTTGCTACTGCAGGTTCACCATATTATGATAACGTCAGGCCTCTCTGCTACAGTGACGCAGATGCTGTTCTGCTGTGCTTCGATATAAGTCGTCCTGAGACCGTCGAAAGCGCCCTGAAAAAGGTGATGCACCTTACATTGTCGGTTTTCAAACCACTTTATTGCCAGGCATGCCGATATAACTTCTCCATCATTCAACAGTGGAAAGCAGAAATTATGGATTTCTGTCCCAGTACACGCATAATTCTGGTTGGCTCCAAGACGGACCTCCGCACAGATGTTTGCACACTGATGGAGTTGTCCAATCAGAGACTGACACCCATTTCTCACGAGCAGGTCAGTTGTTCACCTCCCTTTGTAAACCACATTGTGTTCTGTTGCCGTTTGTCATTCTGTCTTTTCACCCCCCAGGGTACCTTGCTAGCAAAACAGGTCGGAGCGGAGTTGTACCTGGATTGTTCCGCATTCACGTCAGAAAAGAGCATCCACAGCGTGTTCCGCTCGGCAGCACTCACGTGCCTCAACAAACTGCAGCCGCCCGTGAAGCAAAGCCCAACGCACCGACTCTCCAAAAGAATCCTTCACCTGCCCAGCAAGGCGGAGCTCCTGACTTCGTCTTTCAGCAAACAGAGAACCAAGAGCTGCTCCATCATGTGAGCCCACATCTGCCTTTTTAGCTCCAACAACACATTTTTTGCTCTTCGAGAGGGGATGGTTGGGGGGTTTGAGAGGAGGGGAGGTCATGGCCTTTCGTGACCCCTCCCTCTCTCAACACTTTAGTTCTTCTTCTATTCTGACACCCCACCTTCAAACACACTCATCCCTACGTCAAAGAGCAGATGCCGCTATTAAGGGTTTTCATCTGTTTTGTCTCGTTTGACTTCCCTTTAACAGCGTATGGCTTCACATGAACTGCATTTTGTATTAATGATCAATCAGACAAAGGAAGGAATATTGGACGTGATATTTGTAAAAGTGTACACGCGTATGAGAGTAGGGAGAGAACTGTGAACATAAGCTAATATTTGAAGTAAGAGGGTGCGATTCTGTTTATGCACTTTAGTGGATTTGAGACGAACTGGACAAAACCAGATGATAGAATACAGGTAGGTGTTAGTCGCCATTTCAATACATGGTAAAGCTTTGCTTGCACTTGCTGAGGTCAAAAGCTCTGAGGGTAGGCACTGATTTATAACAAGACAGATGAAATGTCATTAAAGAAAGAGGGTAGGAGCCAAACAAGACTAGAATAAAATATGAGGATGCTTATACATTTGCAGCTAGATGAAGCATCGAATCACAAATGTGTAGGAGATGCTGACACACAGTATTTCAGTCTCTCTCACTTTACCGTATTCCTTCATACCACAAGAGAGTGGGTCGTAAATCTCAGTCAATTGGGTAAAGACCTGCATTGGCCTTTTGAGACAGGATTGCCCTACAGAGCAAAACACACACAAGTTATTGCCAATTCCAGCTGTTGAGGGCTTGTTTTTAGAACATTATGTCTTTCTCTGAAGTAATTTTAAAGATGGGCTGAGAGGATCAGGGACAGACAGGATAAGAGATTACTACAGGACACTTCAGTCCAGCAAAATTGATCAATGTTACATAATAATTTAAAATGTGCTTGTTGATGCATTTTTCAATTTCAAATCTGTCCCAACCATAAAATAGTTTGTTTTTACTCGAATGCTTTCTTCACATGTAGTGAAGCTCAATACTAAAGTGCATTTAAATTCAGTTTGGGATGCATTTGGTCAAAGGACGACTAAACCTAACTAAACCGTGAACCTCACTGAAGTAATCTCTATTTTAAATCCTGCTATCCCTGGTTGTGTAATGCTTAATCGTAAAATGCCAAAATCCTCAGTTTGGTTTTATAAATGGCTGTGTAGAAATGAATTGAGAGCTCAGAGGGCATTACAAGGAATCGGTCAGAATCAGTTATTCATACTATTTAAAATAATCACTGCTGCTTTGGGAATATATTATAATGTATCAAATTTCTTAGATGATCTGTTTTTTCCTAAACTGAAATCCAAGGGGGTTCGTCTTTGTCATCTAATGGATATTGCTTTTTAACAGCCATCAAAAAAGAAGCTCATTCTAAAAGCCTGACAACAAAATCTAACTGTTCAATCATGAATTATATTCTGACATCTATGAGTAAACGGCTCATTGGATGTTAACCCAAACATTTGAAAGGATGTTGAAATCTACCATTTGTTGCACGTAAAGTTGAGAACAGAAGAAATATAGTGAAAAGTGTGCGAGAGTGAAAACAGTGTGTGTATATATAAACTGGACCTGCCTTAATAGCACATGTGAACTTCTTCATTATGATTTAAATTTACTTCATAAATATTCCATAAACATGCTTCACATACTATGGGATCTCAAATTTGACACCGTTGCCCAGCAACAGAGAAGTAAAATAAGGTGGACTGTCTCAAAACCATCCAAGAATTTCAAAGAGATGAAAATACAGGAAAAAGTTATCTCACTGTAGCGTTAAGCAATGGCTGTATATAAGGTCATCATGACAATATATGATGCATCTCACACGCCATTATCTAGATATAAATTAGCATTCTTATATGTTATACGTTTGATGTGGTGGACCTCCACAAACTTCCTGGACATTAATGTCGTAAATAATAATTTTGTACAGCCCTTTAAAACAATGTCTGTGAAGCAAAATGTTTGAAATGTTATGTGTGTAACTTATTCATGAAAAGTTGATTATTGATGGTTCTGTTTGATTTCCTTGATTTCCGCAGTTTCAGACATTTTCTGAATTGCATATTGTTTGTTGATTTTGTTCCTTGTCTCTTGTGTCTTAAATGAATTAAAGCCTTCATTTGGTCAGAACATAAAGCTGGTTATATTTATTTTCAAATGGTCAAATGCAAAATCTTCAGTCAGGTCTTCTAAAGCAATCTTTGCAGTTGAACAAGACAGGGTGTTTTAGACAGATTAATCTTCTACTGATATTTTTGACCAACAATGAATCTACAAGTATCAACATGTCAAAAAAGTAAATATGATGAAGCTTTGTACCTACCTAGTCAAATGTGGAATCTATCTCATATTGTTATATACTTTATCTCATTTTTATCTTAAGTTCATTCTCACATCCGATTTTTTTGCTCATATGTTACCCAGATCTGTTTACTGCATGTCAGTGCAAACAGGACAAACCACATGAAATCTGATTTTTTAAAATCTGATCTGAGCCACTTCATATGTGGTCCTTATACAGATACAGGTCTGATCTTTCATAATGCGACCTCAGTCTGAACGCTCATATCAGAATTCATGCAACTTTTACGTCATTTTACATTGACCTGTGTCATAATTCTGGGCCGGTGCGACGTATCGTTTCACGTGTTTAAATGTTACAACATGGAGGAGAGCAACGAGTTTAGTCAGTGGAGGGACAGTCAAGTGCTAGATTTGATCAGAATTTGTGGTGACAGCTTCGACACACACACCTCTGTACAGAAATGGCAGCAATAGCGCCACAAAGTGCCATGGTTAAAATTTTTGCCTTTTCCCCTGCTCCTTGTTTTCCTTATCATTTGCTCGTGAATCATTTTAATATATAAGCTCCTAATGCGTTAACTCAAACTCCATGACGTAAAGTTATTGTTCTTTTGCACATGCGATTCAGTTCAGGACCAAGACCAGTTCACACTCCAATCTGATATGGGCCACATTCCTAAACATAATGTGAACAGCCAAAAAAAATTTGGATTTGATAAAAAAAACCTGAATTGAGCATTACGGCTGGTAGTGTGAACGTAGTGAAAACAATAAAACAAACCTGTTTCTTCTTTAGCTACGGTCTACAGAGCCTATAAAGGACAACTTCAAATGTCATTTTTTCAATATTAAGATTTTTTGCATCCTCAGATTCCAGTTTTAAATAGTTAAATCTCAGCCAAATATTGTCCTAACGAACCTTACATCAATCGAAAGCTTATATATTCAGATTTCAAATGATGAATAAATCTCAATTTCGAAAAATTGACCCATAAAACTGGTTTTGTGGTCCTGGGTCACATATGATTCTGTTTATAACTGATGAACAATACTTCTATAGCACTAACCTTTACTAATCCATTGAAAAGCTGTATCTGCTACAGTTGATGCAAAATGAGTAATGAACACACAATAACCTACTGCATTTCCATCAACATTAAAAAAGGTTATGCAGATATTTTTCAGTTTATCTTTCAGAAGTGACTTCTTCAGCCTTTGTCAGTTTTTGTCCTACATATCTAAGGTTGTTTAAGGCGTTTAGAACTGTAAAGGGAGCTGTAAGATGTGTAATAGATTACATTGTGAAACAGGGCCCAACCAAGCAAACGTTTTGTTAAATTGCAGATTTGTAACCCTTTGTTGTTCTGAAAAAAAAATGGATAAGAAAATATTGACTGGCTATGTTTCATACAGAAACTAATGAGAATTTATCTTTGAGAACTAATCAAACTACAATTGAAACGGGGAGGAAAACTGAAAAATTCACATTAAATAGTTTGGACTGCTATGATCATGGTCCCTGTGAAGGTAAAGAAATCTGTTTCCTTATTAAGCTTTTTTATTTTAGATACTTTCTAGAGAATAATTTTGTGCTGGCTTTATGTCTTAATTTATAAAAGGTACAAGAAACACACAAAAAAAACAAGTGCAACTATGCTTTACGGTTGATTGTGTTTTAACTTGACAGGTCTAATTAAAATAAGCAAGAGTATAGCTCATAATACAATGTACCCACATCCTGATTTCCATCTGCATAATAAATTTCCATCAACATCCACCTGTCATAAGCTGGTAAGGTAATTGAACAAGTTTAGAGAAGCATTACGCTAATCAATAGAGGGGCGGACCCGTCCTGATTTCCAGATGTATAAATTTTGATGCTGGCTTCCAAAAGCTTCATGGAAACTCAAGTGTAGCAATGATGGGGTTGTGGCAAGTTGGATTTGCAGGGTCCGATGGAAAAACTGAGGTGGACCTTTCCAGGACAGCCCGAAGAACCCATACAGCCAGAGATTCCTTTTGAGCTGAGGGACACAGTCCATAGGTGGTGTTGTAATGGAGGCTAGAGTTTGTCTTGAGTTTCATAGCTGAAGCATGGAGGCAAAAATCTATATACACTGTTGCCTGTACTATGCGAATGCAATTTGATATTAGCGTATCACCTTTGTTTTGAGTTGGCCTTTAGTTTGAAGTTGGTTTTGGCAACGCAACTGAAAACCACTACGTTTAATTCTAATTGTACTGTAGTTTTTTGCAAAACCGCTTGCATTGCATGCAATGTCTTTATTTTGCAATTCAAACATATGAAATACTTATTTACAACAATGCCTTGTATTAGCATTAACTCTTAACAAAGTTTGGACTAAGTATCACTTGAAGTGATAGTGACTTTTCTTTTTGCCAATGTCCGATTACCTGGAAAAATCGACCTGCCAACTGTTGCAAATACAGGCAGTTACCACCACGCCTCAACATATTTTGGAAACACTTGGCAATGCGTGACCCTGGACCACAAAACCAGTCTTCAAGTAGCATTGAAATGAGACAAGAGCCAACTAACATTTAGTGTTAGTAGTTTATCTTAAAACTAGGTGAATATTAATAACTAATCTCCCATTTGGCTTACTACGAAAGTACAACATAATGGAGGGACATTGGCATTACTCCATCAACCTTTCCTCCTAACAACTTTGCATAAAGACCTTTTCCTTTATCCAGGACGATTTGAACACCTCTGCGATCGTGTTACTCAAACAGTCCCATTACGTCCAGTAAAATACATATTCTGTCATTAAATATTTATGATGAAACTGGGGTGCTTTCACTCCATATATGTTCAGCTCCCTATTGAAGTATTAAGTCAAGACAACCTTGATGGGCTAAAACTTAAAGGTGAGACTTTTAATGCCTATTTTGCAGGAACCCTTGAAAGTTAAAGTATCATAAAGAGCCAAGAAATATCACTGAAGCTTGAGAATAAAGATGAATGAAAACAAACCAACAGCCTAAGAATGCTTTGGTAAAGAGCTCCCGGCTGCTTAAAGTCTCTCTTTCTCTATCTAAGACACTAAGCACTATGAGGAGCGTCTTATTCTTCTCAGTTATCTCAGTCTGCTGTAGATACAAAAAAAAAAAACACACACACATGCAGGCTTGTGATATACATTATGATGACTTTGAGAAAATTTAGTGTGTGGGTTTTTTAAAGTGTTATGTTTATGCACCTTTTCAGCCCCTGTTATTATTAACTTTCAGATAGTCATACTAACCGAGGAACATATGGGACCACAAATTCCTAAAATGTTAAATAGAACAAGCCCAGTCAACCCAGTAAATCGATCTTAATAAGTGTCCATTTACACAAACTCCAGTGCAACTGCAGGCTGTGTGGCCTTAGGAAAAATGAATGAATTTAATTGGCGTAATAATTATATTCACATATTAGCATAAACAATGTGGAACATCTCAACGTGCATCCTACATACTAGATAAAACATCCTAAAAGTAAGCAAAAATGTGTTAAAGTAGAATGTGAACTTAGTATTTCACAGCTTATTTATTCAGCATTGACAACAGAACAATATGACTGCACACTGGCATGCCTCTTGCTTTTCGGGGGTCCCCTAGGCTCCCCCAAAACCCATGAGGTACACGCAACTGCCAATATCACTCCTACAACGCACACATGCACATACAGTGTGTCACGATGAACCCCTGAGGTATGTTGATAACGAATGAGCATACTTGGCTGTTTAATTAGCCAACCATGATTTTATGGCATATGGGACCCTGGGCCAGAGAGGGACAAGGGTGTGTGTGTTTAGTCGGGTCAGGGCGACTGTGTGTCTGGAGCCTACAGTTAAATCAGAAACCAGGTTTTTGCTGATTACAGCTGTAAATTTAGGTCAAAGAACATGTTTTACAAAAAAATCTGACCTAGTTTAACTGTCCAGATGTCCCACGCTTGGGCTCAGGTGTTTAACTTTGGATTGACCCACATTTGTTCTGTAAACAAACAATTAAAAAAACAATTTCATTTAACTTATTCAAAAAAGTTGAAATTGGTTCAATTATTTGGATGAGTTATATGAATTGTCAACATAACTTAAATCGCACATATTTTTTAAAGTGTACTGATGATTCAATTGACTTTAGTGCTGAGCAGGTTTGGTTGTCTTTTGAAAAAAATTGAGAAACTAAATGTATTGATGTATAGAAATGTAAAGAAAAAAAAAAACATTCTTCAAATTATCTTTCATTTTTTGACCTGAACAAATACATTTATTAGGTTTGGAACGACTACAGGATGAGATATTCATGACCGAATTTTCATTTTTGGGGGGACTGTCTCTTGAAAGAGACAGCCCTCAAAGTCAAGGAAAGCCTTGATTATATTCACCCACAGCCTTGTGTACCTGTGAGGAGAGAGTATGTGAGAGGACTAGATATAAAACACGAGTATTCTCTTTGACTTTACTGTGTCAGACAACATATTTACTGAAGAAGAGATGTAGTCATAGCAACAGCAGTAAAGTCTTAGCGGGAGAGCGTTTGCCTGTTGGTTCGCGTTGTGTTAGAAATGAAAACAGATTTACTTTGTGTCGATGGTTCAATATGAATTATTAAACATCTCTCATATGAAAACACACAATCCTTTCTGTATGAGAATGGCAATCAGGTGCTGGTTGGGCCCTGACTAAGAGGGCATTTTAATTAACACCTGTGCCCTACGTTTATTATGAATCTAAACCGTATCCACGCAACCCTACCATTCAATGAAATTAACACAAATGGTTATCACTAGATAGCATACTATTGCTTAATCTTCTTAGACATCTGTTGACGGCTGATGTACCATCAGTAACAGATTTGACCTGTAACATAACGTTTCAAACTCACAACTTGCAAGCTTTTGACAACATAGCAGGCAGTAAGCATATCCTCCTCAGATGTCTGAAAGTGTGTCAGAGCCCGTCTCACCAGCACACACCCCCCTCAACAGCCTGCATGCTTCAACACCTGCTTAATAGGTACTTCTCTTCCTCCTCCGACGGAAGGGCTTATAAAGGAAAGCCTGGCTTTGTGATTTTCCACAGAGGGAAGAGTCACTTCCACCCACACACGGAGAACACCAGGTCTGGAGGAGGATATGAGCTGAACAATGGAGACTCTTCTGTCGGTGGAGTTCCGCTCTTCAAGTCCTGATATGCTTTACCCTGTCGCAGAGATAACACCCTTCCCCTCTCATGCCTCTGCCAGCCCCTCATCCGACAGCATTGTTATTAGACAAACGTTATAGTCTATTTCTGTCACAACTCCTCAAGTAAACAAGGTGGTTCTGAAGGTACACCGCCAACCTTATTTTACTTTTACCCGCCACAGAGACTCGGTGCCATTGACTTATCAGCCATATTAGTCACAGCAGTGTAAGTAACATAACATTTCATAATTGGAATTTAATAACAAAAGGATAAACCGGATGATGTAAATGTTAATCTTCTCAATCTGAATGTTACCTGTTCTGTAAAAAATATCTTTCTGTTAAAAATGAAACATTAACTCTGTTATAGAGACCACGCATACTGTGAAAAACATGATTAATATGAATTTTTATATACCAAATATAAGATTTGGGTTTTCTTACGGATGCACACATTATAATAATCCATCACTGGCAAATGTTTATTTAGACTATATTTATAAAAAAATACAGTTACTATTTTTTACACTTAAGAAAAAATGTGGGACTGCTTTGTGATATATCATAGGGTAAAGCTTCAATAGCTGCCAAATGGATTTTTGAGAATTTTTTTTTGAGAATTTAATAGAAATAATGTCGAGTGTGTGTGTGTGTGCGTGTGTGTGTGTGTGTATGTGTGTGTGCGTGCGTGCGTGCGTGTTTGCGATGACCAGTCCCAAAATTCGAATGGATTATTTAAAATAACAAATTATGTTTATTTGAAAATGTAAAAATGCAGAAAGTTTTCTGTGATGGTAAGGTTTTGAGGTTGAGTTAGGAGAAGGCAATAGAATATACAGTTTGTCTAATATAAGAATAATTACGCCTAAGGTAAATCCCCAAATTTATAGAAACCTTAAATGTGTGTGTGTGTGTGTGTGTGTGTGTGTATGCAGGGGCGTAGTTTATGGGGGGGATGGGGGGGAGGTAACCCCCCCAATATTCAAATCCATCAGTTACAACCCCTCCAATATTTCAACATGAAAATCACAGTAGATCAAATGAAAAATATGTAGAATTACTTTATTTTGTGACAATAATTTTGTTCCTAATGAAATATGAGTTTGTCATAATATATTAGACAAAAAATACTCCCCCTCAATCGAACCGATTGGTAACGCCCAACCAATGAGTCGCACTTTCGCCAAAACAACGCGAGTGGTGTTTGAATGGGAGAGCACACGGCCAAAAATGAAGAGAAGCGCTGCACAGCGGACTATATTTAACTGCTGGTCAGAGAGGGATGCAAAAAAAATAAAGCATGTACTGCGAATGAGGTATGAGAATATTGTGTAATAATAGCTAAGTATACACCATATATGTTCGCTAGCTAATCCATTGCAATGTATTTAGCTATCAGTAAAACAAGTTACCAAAGCAGCCATCTCTTTTGCTAGTTCATTTTTCAATAGTATCTGTAATTATCAATGACAAAAGAATTCACATTGATGTTTGTTTTCTTCCTAAAATAATCTGACTTTTGAACGAATTGGATGAATGAATAATTTAAGTAGCTCACTCATTAAAACAGTGAATCGCTGCCACCTACTGGCGCTTTCAATACTTAATTTCTTTCTTTTTATAATCTCTTCTATGTTAGAATTTTATGAATGAGGATTATACACGAATTTCATAACGTTATGTGGTGTATAATCTTTTAACAAATTTTTTTAACAGATTCGAGGTAAATATAGCAGCAGGGTAGAAAAGTCAGCAGAGGGAGAGGAGGAGCAGGTGATCAGGTAAAGAAGATGCCATTCAATCAATAAAATAAAATAGGAAACGGTATAGAAAAACAGCAGCTTTGTAAAGTTAGACTATACATTAATGTCTTTAATGTTTTTAATACTCCACTAAACAGCTTTATACTGAGTCAAGTTTTACATTCCGGCTTTTCTCTATCACTGTGAGGAACAGGGAGAAGACAACAGACAGGCAGCTCTTTCAGACAAAAGGGTAAGAAAACAGGGAGGGGTACAGAAATGTTCAAAAATGTTTGATCATCAGATTATTATACATCTTTAAAAGTATGCTGTGATTTTTATGAGTTTTATTTAATGAGGATTACTTGGTCAATTAAAAATAGTCAAATGTATTTCAAAATTTCATGTTTACAGTTGTTCAAGACTAAATGTGTTTCCCTTTAAAAAAATATTAAAATGCATTAAGGTGGAATGTAAAAATCTTAAAATAAATGTCTAAATGTTGTCTCTTTCATATTTGTTTATGTTGAATTTGTAATCAGTTAAAGCATATAGATAGATAGATAGATAGATAGATAGATAGATAGATAGATAGATAGATAGATATAGAAATAAATTATCCAATAACAATGCACATTAAAAAATAAAAATAAAATATCAGGCAGCATACAACCCCAGATAGCACACGTACGTCTGCATAAATGTCATGTCTGTTAAAGATCACTTCTTCTGGAAAGCATCTGCTGTTTACTAACATCTGATAGACATCTATAAGATGTCAGCTTAACATACATTCTAAATCATTACATCTTAAAGACATTTTCTAACAGGAAACGTCCTATAGACGTATTGCAGATGAGCAAACACTCTAAAAAATACGTCTTCCAGATGTAAACACACACATCAAATAGACGTCTCCGTGATGTTCGTGTGCTATCTGGGACGTTCAACCCCCCCAAAGTTCAAACCAAATCTACGCCCTTGTGTGTATGTGTACGTGTTTTCAGTTCTGGAACATCATTGACTATATTGTCGTAGTAGAAAAAAATGTATAGTAGTCAACATTGCCCCAGAACTGCTCATTTTCTCAAATTCTTCAAAATACCTAATTTTGTGTTCAACAGAACAAAAAAGAAACAAAATTAATTTTCCTCCTATAGTAGTTGATGATGTCCCAGAGCGGAGTTTAATAACTTAATAACTTTCTCACAAATATATTTCTTTGTGTTTAACAGAACACCGAAATGTATACAGGTTTGAAACAACCTGAGGGTGAGTAAATGAGTTTTGGGTGAACCAGCCCTTTAATACAACAAAGGCTCAGTGCCAAAATCCCACACACACAACTGTACAAACACACAAAGTATCCGCTTCAAACATTTACCTTCATCTGTCTACGGCAGAGCCTGAGAATTCAGCACATTCAATTCAGCTTTAGCACCATGTAGACAATGTATGGGAGGTGTGTAGTTGTTTAGCCAGTATTTGAGTATTTTCGGCCCTCTGTGGAAAGAAAATATTTAAGTGTAGAATAATAATATTTGATCCTTCTTTGGGCTAAGTTTAAAGGAATAGTTTCCAAAAAATGAAAATTCTGACATAATTTACTCTCAATCAATCTGTTACAAAACTGTATACAATTCTCTCTTCTGTGGAACACAAAAGAAGGTGTTTTAAAATAGTCAAGTGAAAGTTGCCTATTTGTCAGGTATGGTAACAGATACCCGAAATGTGACCTCTGCGTTTAACCCATCCAGAGAGTAGTGAACACACGCACACTTACATATATGCATTTGGCAGACACTTTAATCCAAAGCAATTTACATTGCAATATCCCATACATTCATACATAGGTATGTGCAATCCCTTGGGATCGAACCCACAACCTTACGTTGTTAACACAATGCTCTTACAAATGACCTACAGGAAAGCTGGAGCAGTGGGCAGCTATCACTGCAGCACCCGGGGAGCAAGTAGGGGTAAGGCGCCATACTCGAGGGCACCTCAGTTGATACCCGCCGGCCCTGAGAATTGAACCGGCAACCTTCTGGTCATGAGTCTGACTAGTACAATGGTTGTTTTTTCCCTACTATGCAAGTCAAAAGTGACCCAGAACTACTTGGTTTCAAAAATTCTTTTCAATATCATTATTTGTGTTCAGTAGAAGAAGAAAAAAAAACACAGGATTAAAACAATTTCAGGGTCAGTAAATTCTGAAAGATTTTTCATTTTTATTGAACTATCCACTAAATTTACTCCTTTTATCCAGAACTATTATTTACAACAATTTTGACAAAAAAACGAATTTGTTTTAAAAAGCCAACACTAGAATTGATCTTGAGGTTATGTTCTGGGATTGCAGCGACACCAAACGGAATTGTTCTGTCTGCAGCCCACACCATTCTCTCACACACTTCTTTCCGACCAACCAACATCCGTTATAGTTAGCACGTGCAACAGAAAAAGCTGGCTCGTGTACTAATGACGGAACTTACCTGCGGTAAATCGGTCCGTTTCTTTATCGAACAATTATCCGCCTTAAGTTTGCTATAATTATAAATATGTTGTCATGGCTTTGATTGGTGCCCGGCAAATTACATTGTGCCAACAAATGTGTTGACGAAAACATGAATTCCTCTGAAACATGTTAGCCAGATGCCAAAAAGTTCATACAACCACATAGGAAACGCTGGGCGCAATAAAAGCAGAGTTGACAACATCCAAATCGTACGTTCTTCTAATTTCCATAAGCGGCGCTTTTCTGAGCCTAAAGGGGGCAGCAGTGTGTGAAAAACACGTCGAGATCAACGTACCAACGAACAAGGTAGAGTGCGTCATTTCCTATTTACGTTTATTTTCCCGCGCTGTGAGCAGGATCAGCGGGAGAAGTCAGCTGTCATTGAAAATCACTGATCGATATAAACATGCCGATGTCGGATTATGATTCAGGCTGCTTGCCTGACTTGTTACCGCTTTATTATCGGCGATTATTTCCGTTTCCACAGTACTATCGCTGGTTAAGTTATGGGGGTGGTAAGTAAATAAATAAACCAATCTAACGTTAACCGTGTCAATGTCTGCATAACGTTACATAGAAAGTGATTTACTGTTGCTTAAAATGATCTCTTCTGTATTCTGTGTGTTTGGAATGCAAAATATGAATATACATCTTGAGTTTGATCAGTACTTTGGCAATGTATTTTAAGTAATAAATCAGCAAGACCTACCACTTGCTTTACCACTGAGGATTTGTAACCTCATTCTCTGCACTTTGTCTGTTGCAGTGTTCAAAAACTATTTCCAGAATCGGGAATTTTCCTTTACGCTAAAGGATGACATTTATGTGAGATATCAGTCATTCAGCACACAGAATGAGCTGGAGAAAGAGATGCTGAAAATGGCGCCATACAAGATTGACATCGGAGCAGTTTACAGCCACCGGGTGATGAATCCGATTATACATTTAACACTATTTCCTGTTATTTACCTCGATATATTTATCATGCACACTGTTGAATTGATGAATGGATAATTTCTATTGGCAAGATTTGTGTAACATTTTTACAGAGAATTCATTGTTTTATTTCATATTATAGAGAATATTATAATACAAGATACGGCAAATGTACAGTATAAAGTATCTACTTAAGGGATTGTTTTTTTTCTACAATTGTATACAACAAATAATGTAATTAAATTTCATATATCTTTCTTTGTTCCATTTGCTATGTGATCTGATGCTGTTGCCTCATTTGTGTAATAAAGTGGATTTATCAACAGACAGTATGTGTAATGAAGTAATAATAACTGTCTGTTTCTTTAACAGCCCAGTCAACATAACGCAGTGAAGTCTGGAACTTTCCAGGCCCTGGAGAAAGAGCTGGTGTTTGACATTGACATGACAGATTATGATGATGTCAGAAGTTGCTGCAGGTATACAGATTCACATACTTTCGCATTCCCTTCTGGTTATTAATATGCAACTATAAGTACATGTTGATGTGTTATTTTTTCCAGTGCTGCTGATATCTGCTCAAAATGTTGGACTCTAATGACCATCGCTATAAGAATTCTGGACCGGGCACTTCGAGGTGTGAAGAACAGATCATAATCAGGAATTTCAGGAAGGTGCAACATCATGAAAAATAGAAATATGCTTTTTAATCTATGCTCTACTTTATGTGCGCTTCAGAGGACTTTGGGTTCCATCATCTTATGTGGGTATACTCTGGTAGAAGAGGAGTGCATTGCTGGGTTTGTGATGATGCTGCTAGGAAGCTCTCTGTGGCTGCACGGTCAGCTGTGGCAGAGTATCTCAGTTTAGTCAAGGTAAATATCATATAACTAAATAATGTTTTTGAGTCATCTGTCTTTCTCAAACGTCAGCTCTTTATGTTGTCTTTTAATGATTGTGTCTCTTAACACAGGGCGGTGAGGAGACTGTAAGAAAAGTTATACTATCAGATCCAATCCATCCTTTCGTTAGGTAAAACATCTACTAAAATAATATATTACTATTATTAACCATGCTGATATCTTATTGAATGTGATCAATGTCTAAAATTACAATTTGAAAATCAGTGAATTTATCTGACTTATTAATGTAAGATAATACAGCAATAATAGTGTACACGTTAATGAAGGTCATAGCAATTATTGTAACGCGAATAACATTGTCTAGCATCGATGATATAGTATAGACAGTTTAATCGCACGCACGCACGCACCTGGTCCAAAGTTAACTACTGGTCTGTTTGTAGGTCAGTCTGCCTAGTAGCTGATAATATAACTATTTGATTTTTACTTATTGATATTAATATATTGTATAATAGTTTAATTAAATAAACAATTTGTTGAATGGGTCAACAAAGTTTAGCCAAGTAAGGGTTCTTCTGCTGGTAACCCCAAATAATACTGGCTAGACATACTTTAAAATTTGCTAGTTAATGTAAATTAACTAGCAAATTGCTTGTCAGAAATACGTTTATTTTAGGCCACAAAAGTGTGCATGCGCAGTAACGTTTGTTTATGTTTTTGCTTTGAAACTGACTAGTATCACTTGCCTAGGGTAGAATGTTCTGTAACTTGCTTTGGATAGAAACATCTGACAAATGCTTAAATCTTTTCCTCTCTCTCTCTCTCCCAGTCAATCTCTAGCTGTGGTTGAACGCTATTTCCCACAGTACGCCATTGTGGGACAGGACATACTGAGCAGTAAGGAGAGCGTAGACAAAGTGCTCGGTCTTCTACCTGAAGATATCCTTCCATTCTCGCTATAATACATGTTTAGCAGTTATGAACATGTCTCGATTGCACATTGTTCTGGGCTATATTGTGATAAATATTGTTATAAAGATGTGATCAGAGTTTTTCATCATACATAAATCTCAGCTTTGTTTTTTCTTTAAGTTTAACTGCACATATCAGAAAGGAGTTGGTGGATTTTTATCAGGGTGAAAAGAATCCAATGAAGCGGTGGGACAGACTCTGCGCTATGGTCGAACATAAAAAGGTAAATGCGAACAAAAACATTGATACTTTTTCAGTGACAGAGAAAATTATTAATTTCCCAGGATAATTCCAGTTTGTTTGTCTGTGCATGTGAAGTCGAGCAGTAAGAAGGGTGGTCAGTACTTTGATAAAGAGATCATGCTGCAGTATTGTTACCCGCGCCTAGACGTGAATGTCAGTAAAGGAGTCAACCACTTGCTGAAAAGCCCCTTCAGTGTGCACCCGAAGACAGGTGAGACCCTCAAGACTGAAGAGCTGAGAACAGCACCTTTTTGCATCTTAGCACAGTATTCTTAACATTTTACATGTTAAAAGCCTATTCACATCAAGGACTATAAATATACTGTATGTTTTTGAAGAAAAGTTACACAACAACCATAAATGTGAAGAGGAACGATTGTTGTTTCAAGTTGGCTTGTAACACAAAGTCACCCAATGTCTTCAAATCTGTCCTTAGGCCGAATCTCTGTACCAATAGATCTTAAAGAACTGGACACATTTGATCCATTTGAGGTACCAACGATAAGGTAAATGCCGAATTTATCTTTGTCCATATTTTTTTGTCTTTTCGTATATAACTAGTAGTCATGACAATTGCTTTTACATGATTACTGAAGGACTACTTTGTCTCTTTGTAGTCTTATATGTGAGGAGCTGGAGAGACCCAGAACAGATGAGGCAGAGGAGGATGAAATGAAGGACACTGAGCAAGATGCTGGAGAGCGCCGCAGAATCAGAGGTAAGCAAACTGATTGACTGAGAAAATACCATCCATAAGCAAACAATTCTCAGCACCAAAGTCCTCGGTACACACTATCCTCACTTCAAACATTGTACTCACCTCTTTGGCCCCACTGACTGACACTGAAGTCACCAGACTTCTCTCCAGCCACCCCACCACCTGTCCCCTTGACCCAATCCCCTCCCATCTCCACCAGGCCATATCCAGCACACTCACATATCAGCACTGCTATCAGTCACAGAAGCACTGGCTAGCCATGGCGAAATCTAAATCCTTGGTCCTGCTTCTGCTAGACTTCTCTGCAGCGTTTAACACTGTCAATCCCCAGATACTGCTAGCAACAATGTCATCTCTAGGAATCTCAGACACCTCTCCGCTGGTTCAAATCCTACCTCTCTGGGTGTCATGGAGGGGCTCGATGTCCACTACTGCCCACATGATCACTGGGGTCCCTCAGGGGCCCCCATCTTTTTTCCATCTACACAACATCCTTGGGACCCATCATATGGGCACACAGCTTCTCCTATCACTGTAATGTAATGTGACGACACCCAGATTTACATCTCATTTCAACCAGATAAAACCACTTTAACAGCTCGCATTAAAGCCTGCCTAGAAGACATCTCAGCTTGGATGAAAGAGAATCACCTCCAGCTGAACCCTACACACAACCCTGCTGTAGGGGATTTACAGTAAAAGACCCCTAGACCAGTCATGATGAAAGAAGACTCGGAGTCAAGAATAAAATTAATAGAATAAAATTTAATGAAGAAAAATAGTTTGTAGTTGTGCCTGCAGAAGTAAGGTTCAGCACTCTCAAGGAGTTCGACATGCTGACCTGCCTTGCATCCAAAATGCAGTGGTATTTAGGATAACAGAGTCAACTAACTAAACAAGAACTCAAAGCTCATAAACAATTATTGAGTCATGAGATAGGACACATAGTCCTATAGATTATCAAAGATGGCATGTACTTGCTGTACATGTACACTAACATGAATTAAAACATGACGTTATGTCAGTCTCATGATTTTTCACTTTTTCTCTCTTTCCTGAAACAATACAATCACACAAACTCCTTAATGGTAGAGAGTGTGTTAACAGAAGATGTTTTTAAACATGATGATAAGAAGTCCCTTTTCACGGTAACACTGACCTAGGAAGAGAGAGCGCCTAAGCAACCATGAATTATTCTCTACTTTCTGTATCAGAAAATGTTTGATGTTAATCGTGGTTTAATCATCAATGCACACCCCACCATGCAGCACGATCTCACCATCCAACTTGGCAATACCACAATCCCACCGTCCAAAACAGGCAGGAACCTCAGAGTAATATTTGATGAACAGCTGACCATCAACGATCACATTGCAGGGACAATTTCGTCATGCTTTATTCAAAATTAGAAAGATTAGACCCTATCTCGCTGAGCATGCGGCACAACTCCTTGTTCAGGCCCTGGTGATCTTAAGGTTTGACTACTGCAATGCTCTCCTTGCTGGTCTTCCTGCAAAGGCTATCAAACCACTCCAGCTGGTTCAGAATGCAGCAGCACGGCTCATCTTCCAACAGCCCAAAAGTCACTGGATCTGCACCGGCATAATTTCACATTCTCCTACACTCCTACACCCCATCAAGAACCCTGATTTCAGCCATTGAGCGGCTTCTTGTATTGCCTTCTCATAAGGGCAGTTAATCGTATTCCTGCTCATTCTCCTTCACAACTCCTTCCTGGTGGAACTTTCTTCCTAACTCAGTCCGGTCAAAAAAAGTACTTAAAACACATCTCTTCTGTGAATACTTGTCTTTCTCTCAACAGGTATTGGTCTGGATTTTATTGAAACTAGTAACTTTGTATTAGCACCCACCTATTGTATTATTACTCCTGTATGACATATCGCTTATTGCTCCCTGAACTCTCCTGTAAGTCGCTTTGAATAAAAGCGCCTGCTAAATGACTAAATGTTAATGAAACTGTTCTAGATACACTCTGTAGTCTGCATTAAGTTACTGAATCCTGGCATGTTTGTAATTATTTGTAAATGTGATTTTTATTCATTTACATCCAGACTATAAGCGCACCAGCCTCTCCAAGTACGTGAAGGTCTTTGATCGATTTTTGGAGGTATTGGCTCGATCTCGTAAAGGAGAAATGCTGAAGAAGAGTGGTGAGTTTATGAAAGTGTTTCTCAGCTTCCATTGGCTTGAATTACTTTAGTATTCACTTCAGGTCTACATGAGTTGAATGAAGGAGATTTTAGTTGGTGATTTAAGTAATATTTAAAATGCGACTTTTACAGATCTTCATAAGGAGTTCTAGGACATAACAACACAAAAACCTGGAGAACACATTTAAACCCTCTTCTTCAGAAAATATGGACACTGTGATATTTGAAGAACCAATGCAATTTTGCCCCGATGTTTCTTTAAAAATCTGTAAACTGTATAAAATGTTGTAAAATGTATTTAAATGTATAACTCTGTAATTTTACTTTTCGAATGGGTTAAAATGCGTTTGCCATTAGTTCTTTCATTTTGTAAATGCTATTTTCTGAACTTCTCAGTTTTCTAACAATTTAATAAATATTTTTTTCACAATCTGCTTTTTGGTAGTAAAAAATGATTAAAATGAGAAATGGAAAATACTACAAATCAGCAGATGTTTTAATAACATTCAGTTTTAAATGACAGCCTGAACATCTAAAGAACTGAAACTCATACTATTTGCAGACGACACGAATATACTCTATAGTAGTGATGATTATAATGAGCTTGTAAATATGGTAAACAGGGAACTAACTATAATAAAAAAGTGAATGGACACAAATAAATTATCCTTGAATATAAATAAAACAAAGTTAATGATGTTTGGTAATCGCAACAAAACGCCTGAACAGAGAATAAGTATTGATGGTACCCAAATTAAAATTGTGAGTGAGAATACATTTTTGGGAGTAATAATTGATAGTAAATTGTCATGGAGACCCCATGTAAGATACATAAAAACAAAAATCTCCAAAAGCCTTTCAATTATAAATAAAGCAAAACTATACCTTGATGAATATGCACTCTGTACTTTATACTGTACTCTGGCACTACCATATCTTATGTTTTGGTTGAAGTCTGGGGAAATAATTACCTGAATACAATAAACCCTCTGAACATATTACAGAAAAGAGCTGTGAGGATCATTCACAAGGTTGGTTTTCTAGAACATACTCATAATCTGTTTACGCAGTCTAAATTGTTAAAACTTGATGATCTTGTAAAATATAATATATCAATAGTCTTATATAAAGCATTTAACAAATTATTACCGCCTAATTTACAACGTTTTTTAAAACTCCAGTGCGAGCTCATAACTTGAGTGGTTTTGGATATTTTTCAATTCCGAGAGCCAAAACAACTCGTAAACATTATTGAAAAAGCAATTCCAAACTATTTATCAATTTAAACGGTTATATAAACATTGGGTCTGGTCAGCATACAGAGATGAGGGTCTTTAATTTATATTTTTGTTGTACTGTCTCATAGTGTTAATATGTGCCCAATGTTTCTTACCTTCGTTGGTATATTGTCCATCACCATCATTGGTATATTGTCCATTATTATCACTGGTATATTGTCTAATCTTCTACTTGTTGGAATAAACTGTTGTTAAAAGAATACAGAAATTTTTTATTGTGGTTCACGCCACCATGATATAACATTTATATATAATCTGTGAGTAAAGTAAAGGTGAAGCCCAATGTATAATCATTAAATGGGGACCTGGGGTGGGATTTAATAAGTTTTCTTCTTACCACTCCCTTTCAGGCAGAATACGATTGTCATACTTAAATACTGTATATATATATTTTTTTTTTTTGCACTAAATGACTTGACTATATTTTGTCTACTAGTACTTTTCTTGTGCCATTGCCCAAAATAAACAATTAAAAAAAAAAAACAGCCAATGATAGCAAAAAACTACAGTCAAGTATAGTTTTAAGCACTCATTTATTTCAAAACCAGTTATTTCACAGTATAAAAATATTATGACAAATTCAATACAGCCAGACCAATACTACACTGGAACATTTAAGCACTTTAATCAAGATTGAATTCTTTTTGATAAGTTTTAAACATCAATCTCATTTGGCCATATCAATTAGGCTCTGTAATGACGTAGGGACCCAGGTTTTCTCGCCTTGGACGAAGACCACTCCACGCTCAATGTAGATGACTATCCTACCAAATGTGAATAACTGTTTGCCCATATGCCGCTTGGCCACAAGTGGCATGAAGACAATGCCGTTCTCCTCAGCCTTGGCTTGGACAAGGTCTTTAAAGTTGGTGGGTACCGATGCTGCTACTTGGGCGGTGCCTGGTGGACGCGGGGTGGAGTTCTCCACCTCCCGGCGCTCTGGCTGAGGCTCACATTGGAAATCTTTTCTTCTCTCCGTCTGAATCAAGTATGCTATGTTCTCCCTTGCTCCAGGTTGCATGTAACCACCTATGAGAAAAAAGGAGGTTATAGAGTTGATATAGTACATATAGAGTAGAATGTAAAGACAAGAAAGAATGAGACATATGTATGAACACAAAGCAAAACTATTACTGACCCAGTCCAGAGGCAACGGCACGATTCATGATGTCAAGAGCCTCGTTCAGTTTGTCTTTGACCACTGGGTGACTGAGAAGATTCTCTGAGATCAAGCTCTTCCATCCCAGATACCATTTTGTGATCTCTTCATAGTTCGGGTTGTTACTGAGCCAGGAACACAACACCTGCAAAGGGAAAGGACAAACACGTATTTAGTTTTAAAGAATATTATGTTTGGATCACACCCAAGGTACTTTGGTGCAAGCATTTGCACAAAGTTTTGTATTTTAACTGTATCCTAACCTTTTGAATGACTTACAGTAAATAGATAAACAAGAAATAAAAGAATCATCATCTACACATTCTCATGTAATTCCAAACCTGTATGAATTTCTTCTGCAGAGCCCAAAAGAAGATATTTTTATGAATGGTGGTACCAAATGACAAAGGATCCCAATGAATTCCAATATAATAAACACAAAACCACTGAGGCATTTCTCATGTTCACAAGATCTTTTCTAACATGTCACAGAAGAAAGAGTCATACAGGTTTGCAGCAACACAAGTGAGAATAAATGGGGGAAGAAATTGGGGGTTGAACTATCCCTTTAAATAAGGTTTCCTGACCTGTAGCCATTTGGGGAAAAAGTTCTTATCCAGCAGTCCCACCATGCTGGAGAGAGACAGCATGCCCTCCCAGTCCATCACCCAGTTAAATGGCTCCAACAGCTGCTGATGAGGATTCACCACCAACTCTCCCAAACACAGAGCTAAAATAGACCAGCAAAGAGTTAGGACCCCATTTCAGACTTGACACATGCAGCGTAAAGTCTGATAAACTGTTGAAGGTGTACATACCGAGTTTTGGGACAATGTTTTTGACCATAAAAGCCTCCCAAGCCCCAGGTGTAAAGACATCTTTCCAGGGTTGTAGAATGAGTCTGGCGGAGGAATCGCTGGGGTGCCAGCGCTGCAGGGCATGGGCAAGTTTACTACGGATGGGTGCGTAGAGAGGCTCGAGGCGAGATTGCATCAGGGGCAGCCAAGGATAAATCCATGAATGGATGGGGACCGTGTCTGTCAGAGGGTTCCAATTGTCCACCTATGCATAAACAGAGTTAGGGCTACCCATTTATACATTTGCAAAGGAAACACACACTGTAAATTGTTCATAGAACCACACAAACCTCTCTCTGGAGTCGTGGGAAAATAAGCTGCTCCACGACATGGTCCAGAATCCACAGCGGTAACACAGGTGCCCAGCATTCCACACAGTCCACCATGGGCCCCACTGTTCTGGGTTGCCACTGAGACACACAGATCCTCATGACTGGAACCCACACCTCCCATATCAACCTGTGCCCACACAAAAACACCTGTTTAAAAATAACCTGTTGTCACACACCAGATGCAAATGACTCGGATATGGTTTACCTGTGGTAGGGGTCCATTTGAGAACTGTCTGGTCCACTGTTAAAAGCCTGAACGTTTTCAAGAATGGCCCTCCATTGACCAACATCCTCCAAACCGTCTGAACAGTCCTATATAGGAGACCGATAAATAGAGTAAAGATTAGAGCCGAGATATTAAAATATTAATAATTCTGTAATCAGTTGTTTTTTTGCTGTCATTCAAAACCTTCTGTGGTACACAAAATATATCTGGTTTTGTGTCCATACAATGGAAGTTAATGGAGCCAATGTTGTTGGGGCCTTATTTTGTGTTAATGCAGAAGAAAGAAAGTCATACAGCTGTGGAATGACATATGGGGGAGTAAATGATGAAAGAATTTCCATTTTAGGCGAGCTATCCCTTTAAATTTGTTTATCTGTATGTATGGGGAATTGGGGATATCACAATAATGCCATTTTCAGCTCACTTAAAATACATTTATGTTTCTTAGTTTTTCTGTGACTAGACAGAACAATTGTCATATTAAATGAGACTGTTGTAGACACTATAATGAATGTGAACTTTTCACCTTGAGTGGATCCCAGTTGCAGAGTCTCTCCTTCAGCAGTGGATGCACAACAGACACAGCTAAATCTCCCAATCCCAAGGTCTTATACTCCTGATAGAATTCCGTCTGAAGCTGCTGGAAGACCCTGGCACACTCCTGAAGGCTGAGTGCAGGACTGACCTCATTTTCACCCGCCTCAAAACGCTCCACCAGGTACAGCACCTGTTCTAGCCGCTCAAGAGCCTGTTCCTCCTCTGTCAGTCTGCCCTGCAGAGCATCGCTCTCGTGGGTGAGGGTGACCACTGTGTCTTTCTCATGCTGCAGACGCCGTGCACTCTATATACACAACACAAATACTTTTGAGATACTTCCGAACATTTGACAACCACTGCTGTAGTGACTAGTGACAATGACAAAATGACAAACTGAACGACAGCTGTCTGTACTGTACTGTACCTGCAGAATATCTTGCTCAGTGAGCTCAATGAGCAGTTTGAGATTGTGCTCCAGCTCCGGGAGAGCAAAACCAGAGCTCTTTTGTTCTCTGGTGCTCTCGCTCATTGAAGCCTCCTCGGGCACGCTATGTTTTTGACTCATTTGACTGTAGCTGTGATATACCTTCTGTTCTCTGCCTGTCATATCTATCACCTAAAACACACAAGAGATTAGTTATTACTGTGAGGTGCACTGTAGTGTTTTTTGAGTATTGCTCTAAACCTGCTGCTCTCTCACCTTGACTTGTGCCAGTTCCCCTGCAGGTCTGCTCATGGTCCTGTTGGTCAGTTTGCCGTGAGCTTTCAGTTCTTCCACAGTCTTATAAGAGTACTTGGGCTTTTTCTTGGCTACTTTTTCTCCCGGATCCTTCCGCCATTGCCCCAATTCTCGCTGAAATTCCTGCAAAGATTGAGTGAACAAAACGTAAATAGTTTAATGCTGTCAGTATTATTGAATATAAAAGTAAAAACATTGTGTCATAGAGTGCATGTTGTTAGGTTTGTGTACAGGTTAGGCACTGGTTACACATTTGTGTACATTAGCCACATGTCTCCTACAAACTACTTACTTTCTCCTCCTCCTCCTCAGAGTCTACAACAGGGAAATCCTGCAAGGATTGCTGGGTCCTTTCATTCCCGTACGCACCAACTGCTCCTTTCCCCTTTCGCAACTTAGCCTCAATTGGATTCAGAATACCTGAACACAAAGATAGACAAATAATAGGAGACCATTTAAATCCATTAAAGTAAAACAGAATTACAATATGACACTTCACAACAGGATAAATGTGCACACGCGAAACAAGTATAGGTATAAATATTTATTCTTTTACCCTGAGCATTTTTTCCAAGCCCTTTTCCTGGAACGTAGCCCATCTTGTGCAGAAGTTTTTGACCAATGCCTCGGGTGTGCTTTTCCCAGGACCCAAGGTCTTTCCCTGCTCTGATACCACCTGCAAATCTCTGGGATGTCTTAAAGCTTCCACCCTAAAAACAGAATTAAAAGACAGATATTATGACCCGGTTCTTGAGACTCAAAAACCAAAGTTGCTGTCGTTGCATTTGCAGGCATCTCGCTGTACCGTTTTGAGTTTTTTGGAAAATGCAGTGCGGGCTGGAGGTGGTGTATCTCCACCTTGATTGGAGTCATCGGAACCTTCCGGTTCTGCCTTCTCTTCAGCTGCAGTCTTTCGTAGGCCAGCACTTACAAAGTTCACAGGAGCTGTAAAGTCTTTTGATCTGTGCAGTTACAAATTTAAAACTGTATATTACCATTTTTCATAGATTCAAAACATCTATATCTCCTTAATACAAAGCTTTCCTGTAGCTCAGTGGTATGAGCATTGCGTTAACAACGCAAGGTTGTGGGTTCGATCCCAGGGTAGGCAAATACCTATGTAAAATGTATAGGATGAAGCAATGTTAGTCGCTTTGGATAAAAGCGTCTTCTCAAATGCCTAAAATGTAAATGTAAAATGTAATACCAATTGCAATGTTACCAGCAAGACATGTAAGAAGAATGTCAAGTACTATATTAGAACAAAATGAATAGGGCCAAGAAATATGTATTCGGTCCTTTGAAAGAGTTAATTTATTATTTGTCTAGTTCAAGATCAACTTAAATATTGGATAGTGAAAAGAACAGCCGCATACTTTTTGCCTCCAAAGCTTGGCCTCTCATCATCAGAGTCATGTTCCGCCCAGATTCCATAAGTCGCTTTTTCTTTGGTCTGTCTGTACCTGCGTCTGTCTGGGTTGAACTCATTGGCCAGGTCCCACTCAGTGACCTCAAACTTTTCAATTTCCACTCCATGCTCCTCCTCCTCACCGCCTCTACGCCCATACAGATGGGACATAGACATCGTTCTGTAGTAATAAAAGTTGACACAGTGGGTTAGGTAAAACAGTCCATCAGTACCCTGTACAGTATGGAGTCTATATTCATATGAATGCAAATCTTGTCTGTACTAAAAGTGTTAAATTTACAATAAACAGATAAAACCAAAGACGGCTAGTTTTCTCACATAAAACACACATATGATAAACACCTGTGATAAAGGCATGTGTTTTATTATGATGTCAAAACGTCAAGCAAACGTTAATTGCAGAAAAATAACCAGGGCTGCGTTTCCCAAAATCATCGTAAGCCTATGTTGATCGAGTTAATGGTTCTACGATCAATTTAAGATGCTTTTGGGAAACGCAGCCCAGGTTAGCATAACGCTGCTAATTTAATAGATTTTTTGGTTAGCAATTCTGTAATTTAGTTAATTTAATTCAGTTATTGTGAATGTCCTATCGTGTACCATTTACGAATTAAACACGTGCACCGTGTGTGTTCAAATAAGAGCGTATAAAAACATTTTTACCTAAATATGCGGTTGTTCTATCAGTAAGCTGTGTATCCAGGATCAACTTCCTGTGCAGACCGGAAGTAAACGTTGTGACATCAGAGCGACGCAAAGGTCAGAAATTCTCTCTCACAGCCATCTTGGATCCTGTGCCTCAAACTAGTGAGTAGTTCTGTTTTAAATCTATTGTAATCCGACGTTCTTATGTGTATTTAGGTCTTTCAAATCGTACGTAACTGTATGTTTAAGTATTTGTCGATGCTAAATCGTCAACATTTATTCATTAGGCGTGTTTTTAAAAGAACTGTTTAAGGAAAACAACCAGCTGACAGTCCAAAATGGGGGAACAGGAGGCAGTGCGTTACTATGTTGGGTCTCGGGCTGTGTGCTTTCTTTCTAAAGAAGTGTTAAAATCTGAATTTTTCCCTTTTTTTCAAATACCAAATTATAAACATCATACATGTAGAAAGTGTTTAACGTAGTGAAGGTGGGGGTTCGTTGTTTGCTAGTAGTCAATGAATGAAAAGTTGATCTCGCCTGCTTAATAAGCTATTTAAATAAAGGAGGATACATCCACGTGCTGTCGTAGAATTACATTTTAAAGAGTACGACGTCGTTAACCGTATTGTTTATCCACGTGGGTTTTGTTTTGAGTTTCCCAGACGAGTTTCTAATAAACCAGCAACAGCGTGACCGTGCGGTTCCGTTACACACGTGAAACAGACGCAACCCACTCTACGCGCGCCCTGAAAGGCCTAGTAAGCGAGGTCTTTGTGTAGATATGACACTTAAAGAGTTGCAGTAGTTTGTGTTTGAGATTCATTTTCCTCAGAGTTTCAGTACTTCTGACATAAATCACAAAAGCTCTACACTCTTGTGCGAAGACGCCAGATGGGTTAATTCAGCTGGCAGTGAGATATCTGACATCCCGGGCCTGGCAGGAAGAGGCCTAGCGCATGCTCAGCTTGCCTAAAAAAAGCAGACTAGACATAAAACTACAGATTTAAACTTCTTGTTGAAAACATCTCCATTTTCTGTTGCAGTCCACAATGCCAGGTGAAGCCACAGAAACTGTCCCTGTTACAGAGCAGGAGTTACAGCATCCTCAAGCTGAGACAGGTGAGTACTTATAATAAATGTGCATGTCTGACATCAAATTGACCAGGTTTACATGGACATCAATATTCCACTATTACCAAGATTAAGACAATACTCTGATTAAGAATGAACCATGCAAACAGAGCTTTTTGAGTACCTTAATCTGTCTAAAGTCATAATCGTAGTAAACACATATCGAATAAAGACGTGTAGTATTTACATTTTAGTCCCATTATCGAAGTGCAGTATAGACATGTTCACATCTTAGTTCCATTATTACCGGAATATAGGACTTTCCATGGCACTCTGCGTCAGGATACACACGGCAGCGGTCAACCGTCAGACTGCAAACAAAATAGCATGGCTTCAAAGCTTGTTTTCTGAACAGTAAATGAGGATACTGTTTTCAATTCTTAAATAAATTGATATTATAAAGTGCTTTGGTGGCTGTAAGAGCAGGAATGGGGTTTCGGATGGAAACATTAGATAGTGTGGCGTGGGGATGTAAAATGACGTATGCCATATAAGGACGTTTAATCGATCTTTGTACTATTAAATGTTAATCGGAACATGAAAGGTATATTTTTAAAGCAATTTGTGTAAACAACTTAATCATAATGTTGTCTTACTTGAAATTAGGTAAATAAATAGATTATTGATGTCCATGTAAATGTAGTCACTGTGAGGGGTCCTGGAAGTTCACTGTTGTTATTTAATCAGGTTTCTCAATCTAAAGAAGCATTTGGAAAATTGAACAGACCATTTGTTGTGCCTTGGCACCTGTTTTGTCCGATCAGGTTTTTTATGGACCTCAACCAGCTGCTGTTTGGACTTGAAGCTAGTTTCTCTGGTTGGGGTGGTGTCATGTTTTTTGGGGTGGGAATGATTGAGTCAGTTTTTCTCCACCTAAAGTTGCTTGGTCAGTGTGCTTGAGCCCCTCCCTAGATTAAAAGAACTAAACTAAGTAGCAGAAATACCTGTGACTTGTGGTATTTCTATTATTTGATTTAGAAAGGTTAATTATAAATGAAGATATTGAAGTGCGCTTAGATTTGAAACAAAGTGATCCAGGACCACCCTGTGTGATTGTGTGCTGACTGAAGTTGAGGTGTTGTTTTGGAAGCATGTACATTGATGAGAATGTGCTGGAACATGGTCAAGCTGAATCTGCATGGATGTTTTGCTAACTTTTTACTAAACTTGATCGAGCCTAGCTTTAACATTAAAGTTTTGAAATAGCTGGCGGTGAAATAATTGGTTGGATTAAGTGTTTTTGTTTCTTTCTGGTGGAACTGATTTTGTTAAGTTTTGTCTTTCGATCTTTTAATCCTCATTGGGGCAAGAGAAGAAAAAATTAGTGTCTTTAAGAATCTGTTTACGAGAACTGTCTCTTGAACTTTATTTTAATGGCCATCTATATTTTTTTTGAACATATGTTGACCTATAGCAAGAGCATGCCCCAAATGTTAGGGACTTTGCTGCATAGCGTAGTTAAATTTCAGAGGTGAGATTTTGACGCAAGTAGACAAGTCACAGTCAATTAATAGACAAGTTAAGCTAGTTCAATCACAAATGTGCAACAGCCTTGGATTGTGTTCTTCGAAGTCCCCCATGATTTGTTTTACTCGCATATCATTCCAAACTCGTATGACTGTCTTTTGCTGAGCACTAAAGTAGATATTTTGAAGAACAACGAAAACCAAACATTACTGGCCCCTTTGAGTTTAATTGTATGGACACAAAATTACTGCAGCGTTGCTCAATCTATTGTGGTCCAGAGAACGAAGATATGGAAGCATATGTGTTGCAAAATTAAATTTGCAATGTAATCCGCAAAATGGCAATGCAGTATGTATATTGACAATGTGTATCTAAATATACATTTCAAATAACGTATGTGCAACATTAGGTGCAAATGAAAATAAAAATTCAATTATATCAGTTACATTTGTCAGTTCCTACACTAGTTTTAATGTTATTTAATGGATATTTTTAACACTTTTTAAGTTGCAAAATTAAAATGAAAATGCATTCCTGGGATTGATTATATATTTTTAAGATAGTCAAGCAAAACTGTAGGAAAACGAAAATTCTAAGGTCATTTTACATAAATGCATTAACATTCACAGGTTGAACATTTGGGATTGCATTTTCATTTACACACAGCGCGTGAGTGTTGCAAAATTCAATGTGAACTTGACAATGCATTTCGAGCTGACCACACCCCCTCCCGGTACAGCGTAATTGCGTAAAGGCGGATTACCAACATACAACATGAATCGAGAAATAACAACTGTTTCAAATAACAAATACAGCGTTTCTTTGCATTTATTTTGGATATATTGGGGTCACAGTTCACGAGTACGGTACAACTGTGGAAAACCATGTTGTCCGAAGACCCTTTTTGACCCAGGAAACCCCTGCCTTTTAAACAATCATGTTCAATTCGCCCATACCTAAATGCACAATGCATAGATAATAATCAATTTAAAGCTCAAAATAGTGTCAACAAAAGTATTGATATTTCGATATGTATCCCTACTGAAAAATCTGAAACCGTTCCAATACGCCATGCCCCACAGTATCGATACCTGCTGTGCCTTGTCTGACAGCGAGTTGACACGCACTGCACAAGAGCGCAGTGACAACATAGCTCCGCCTCCTCTCACAGACTTTACTCTTTTGCCGCAGTTATATGGTGTTCATGTTAAAATATGTCCAGTGCGTATTCTCGGTAACACATCTGGCTCACCACACACACCAGGTATAGGTGGAGAGGAGAGAGAGAGATGGAGCCAGTGGAGGGAATCTGGCCAGGACACTGGAGTTTACACCACTACTCTTTTACAAATGCCATGTGATCTTTAATGACCACAGGTATGGCTGGGTGGAATATTCTGTTACCGCGGAATAAAATGTCAAACGGAGGAAATATTTCTATTCCGTGTATTCTGTGGCATGTAAATAAGTAGGCGTGGTTAAGTCTCTGCAAGTTGGGCGTCATGATGAAAAAAACATGTGAATTAATTCACCCATAACATATCAAACATTCTTTTGACTAGGGGTGGGCGATCTAGAAAAAAAATTCAAATCACGATTTTTTCCAGATAGATCACGATTTTATCGCGGTTCTTCTTCGAGTTGGTTTTAAGACTATTTTGCGCATTAAAGGGGCTTCAATACAGCCAAAGTAAGTCCCCATATAAAAATATACTCTTTACCATTTATATTTTGAAGAATATTTTAATCAAGTTAATATTTAATGCAAGTGCAAGACCATAAATCAGCTGTTAGCAAAAAACTTTACATTTTGAATTTTGTTTTGCATCTTTTTGCGGCACATAGAGTAAAGCTGTGGAATGGGCGTGGAGGAAAAATATTTTTGGCTGGGTATTTCGTAACGTGGATCTACGACTTTGAGCAGTTTTTAAAGCCCTCATTTTCCACAGTCTTTATGGGAATCATGTCTTTGGTCAGGTAAAATGCGACCGCGTCAGTGACATCTTTCCAGCGCTTGCTCGAGCTCGTTCTGTCATACGGATACGGAGTTCCTTTCTCAAATAGTTCTTTCGCCAAAATCGTTGTGTAAGCCTTGTAGTTTCCGTATGCTTGGTTGTACCTGATTTACTCGCGTGGGATCCCTTTATAATTTGACTGTCGGCATACTCTTTCAGTCCCTTTATTTTGAGGTGGTTAAAAAGGTTCGTTGTGTTGCCTTACGACGCTCGGATCTTATCATTGCCACATTTGCAAATAACTTTTGTTTGGGCCGTGTCAGTTGGGGAAAACCCAAACCATTTCAATATTCCTGATGTAGAATTTTTTTTAGGGACCAAGTCCTCCGTGTTTCCCTCCATCGTCACTGACCGTGTCACTTAATCTTACTGAATTCACAAGCAACGTATACGAGCTTGTTAACATGGCGCAATCTATCGCTAGGATGTTGACGAATTCTATAGAACATCACTATATAGGACGATTTAACGATTTTCCCGAAAAAGTGGATCGTGCAGTCATTTTAATCGTTCGCGATCCAATATCGTCATATCGCACACCCCTACTTTTGACCTTCTTTCAGTCTGTAGTTTTGTGATCCGCTCCAGTCCGGCGCTTTCTCTCTCACCCGCAGTGCTCGAGAAGGTGCATATAAAAAGCTCAATATCAGGTATTTCAGAAACCAGATCGCGTTATAAAGCTGTTAATAGTTGAACTTAAGGTGAGCCAAGGCGAAACTTGCTGTATAGCGCGCAATGATGCTCGCCATGCGAGCGATGCTACTGGGAGACATGTGGAGTCACCAGAGACCCATAGTGCAAAGGCATGCGCGAGAATAAACAAACATAAAGACAGAGAGTCGCAGCACACTAAAAGTACATGTCTAATAGAGCGTGAAGAGCGATAAAGACCTACAATCCAGCCCTATGAACACCACTTTATGACACCAGTTGTATACTGTACTTTCATTGTTTGTGCATATATTCAAACTTCATTTTTATACATGTTGTCTATCATCTTACTGTAAACATGTAAATACAATAAAGCTAGAAGATAAATATTAATTTGATATCTATTAAATTTTCATAACATTTTAACTATATGGTGAGCATTTAAATTTACTGTAATATAATAAATATTTTTTTAAGTTCTGTTCTATACAATAGTCATATTTATTGACCCAAAAATACTGTAGTATGCTATAGTTTTTACTAAGGTTTATTTATTTTCTACAAGGGTACTACAATTATCCATAGCAAACACTACAGTGCAAGACCGATTTTATTCATCTGAGTGTTCAGGTAAACAGGACATTTATTTTGACAGTTTGTTGCGACCCCGCTTGCGTTTAAGTGTGTGTTTGACTGCAGGTTTACTCGGAGTAATATGTCTGTGAAATAAGCTCAAGTCAATTGGAGATGATGAAGTTTGTGTGTTCATATCCTCACACAGTGAGACCCACAAATCCACGAACGTCGCGCGTGTAATGCGTTAAACTGTTCAACTCATTCACTCAGACATTCAGAACAGCCAGATGTAAATGACAGGATTCTGCATCCTCGAGTCTGCATCTATTAAACTGACTCAGTGCAGCCGGAAAACAAGTTTCACTCACAAAATAGAAGAAAACGAAGTCAAATAGGGGTGCGCCATTGATTAACGTCTCACACAGACAAGCACAACAACAAACGCACTTCACACAAACACAACTGTATTGTTTTAGATGTTTGCAGGAACTGGCTGTCTTTGGCAGTACGTGGTTGGTATTTGCATGCGTGTTGAGTGGGGGCACCAGTTTTCTGTGGTGCCTTGGGTTTGATTTTGAAAATAGTTAGCCAAATATGCGTGTGGACAGAGTCTTGTCAGATCTGAATTTTTTTGTGATGCATTTTAACATCTTTGTGTTTGAGAGCATCCCTTATAACCGGCATGGAAGTGAAAATTGACACTATTCAACTTTACCAAAAATCACTTAAATCCATTTATTTCCATTAGCCACACCCGCTGGTCCTGCTGCAGTGGCCCCTGCTCCCTCTAAGGCAAAGCCTAAAGAGGGCAAGAATAACCCTAAGCTGTCCACATCTCCTCACACTACTGCTCCTAAACCCGTTCCTTCTGGACGCAGGAAACGCTCCTCTTTATCTGCCTCAAGCTCCCCGGCCTCTCCCAAATCTGCCTCTGTACCTCATGCTACCCCACCTTGTTCCCCCCTGGCTTCTCCTCCAGCTGACTCTCCTGTCACTGGGCAAAGTGCTCCCAGGGTTGTAAAAGCTGGCAAACAGGGCAAGCAACAGAAAGCAAAGAATTTCAAACCTTCTGATAAATCTGCTCAAGAGAATGAACCAGTTGTTGCTTCGCAATATTTTATACCAGCACCAGCGGTAGAACCGGCTAAAGATGCATCTGCTTCCCCTGTCTCTCCCAAAGTTGCTGTAGCTCCTGTGGCTTTCAAAGTAACCTCAAAGTCTGCTGCCCCTGCTCCTCGGTCATTTACGGAAGAGATGGCCTCAAGTCCACCCAAGGTGGCTGAACATCCAAAAGTAGAAGCCCCTGTGGCACCTGCAAAATCAGCTACTAAACCCAAGCCTGATGTAAAGCCAGCCTCTGCGGCTTCAAAAGATAAGCCCTCGCTGGCTGTTACTGCCCCCCCAAAGACTGCTCCCCATGTTGTGCCTGCAGCATTAGATGATGATGATCTCCCACCACTTATACCACCTGAGAATCCTCTGCCCATTTTCCCCCCCATGCCACCCACCACAATTCCTGTAGTCACTCCAGCAGCTCCTAAAACTGATCCTGTCAATATCATTGAGTCCACCCCTAAAACCGCCCCTAAAGCCAAGTCTGCTTCTGCCCCCAAAGGTAAGCCTGTTCAAAAGCCAGCCCCTGCCCCTAAAACAGAAGTGGAGCCTACTCCTGAAGCTGACGCTGCCCCAAAAGTTGAGCCTGCTCCTAAACCCAAAGCTGAACCTGCTCCCAAAGCTGTGGCTGCTCCTAAAGCTGAGTCTGCTCCTAAATCTGAGGCTGCTGGTAAAGCTAAAGCGGAGTCTGCTCCTAAATCTGAGCCTGCTCCTAAAGCTAAATCCGAGCCTGCTCCTACAGCTAAATCCGAGCCTGCTCCTACAGCTAAATCCGAGCCTGCTCCTATGGCTAAATCCGAGCCTGCTCCTAAAGCTAAAGCCGAGGCTGTTCCTAAAGCTAAAGCCGAGGCTGTTCCTAAAGCTAAAGCCGAGGCTGCTCCTAAGGCCGAAGCCGAGGCTGCTCCAAAAGCCGAAGCCGAGGCTGCTCCAAAAATCAAAGCCGAGGCTGCTCCAAAAATCAAAGCCGAGGCTGCTCCAAAAATCAAAGCCGAGGCTGCTCCAAAAATCAAAGCCGAGGCTGCTCCAAAAATCAAAGCCGAGGCTGCTCCAAAAATCAAAGCCGAGGCTGCTCCAAAAATCAAAGCCGAGGCTGCTCCAAAAATCAAAGCCGAGGCTGCTCCTAAAGCCGAAGTCGAGGCTGCTCCTAAAGCTAGAGCCGATCCTGCTCCTAAAGCCGAGGCTGCTCCTATACCTAAATCCGAGCCTGCTCCTAAAGCCGAGGCTGCTCCTATAGCTAAATCCGAGCCTGCTCCTAAAGCTAAATCCGAGCCTGCTCCTATAGCTAAATCCGAGCCTGCTGTTATAGCTAAATCCGAGCCTGCTCTTATAGCTAAATCCGAGCCTGCTCCTAAAGCTACATCCGAGCCTGCTCCTAAAGCTACATCCGAGCCTGCTCCTAAAGCTACATCCGAGCCTGCTCCTAAAGCTACATCCGAGCCTGCTCCTAAAGCTACATCCGAGCCTGCTCCTAAAGCTACATCCGAGCCTGCTCCTAAAGCTACATCCGAGCCTGCTCCTAAAGCTAAATCCGAGCCTGCTCCTAAAGCTAAATCCGAGCCTGCTCCTAAAGCTAAATCCGAGCCTGCTCCTAAAGCTAAATCCGAGCCTGCTCCTAAAGCTAAATCCGCGCCTGCTCCTAAAGCTAAATCCGAGCCTGCTCCTAAAGCTAAATCCGAGCCTGCTCTTATAGCTAAATCCGAGCCTGCTCCTGAAGCTAAAGCCGAGCCTGCTCCTAAAGCTACATCCGAGCCTGCTTCTAAAGCTAAAGCCGAGCCTGCTCCTAAAGCTAAAGCCGAGCCTGCTCCTAAAGCTAAAGCCGAGCCTGCTCCTAAAGCTAAAGCCGAGCCTGCTCCTAAAGCTAAAGCCGAGCCTGCTCCTAAAGCTAAAGCCGAGCCTGCTCCTAAAGCTAAAGCCGAGCCTGCTCCCAAAGCAGAAGCTGCACCCAAACCTAAAGCAAAAGCTGCGCCTAAAGCTGAGGCTGCACCTAAATCCAAAACGGAGGCTACACTTAAATCCAAAGCCGAGGCTGTACCTAACGCTAAACCTGAACCTAAATCTAAAGCTGAGCCTAAAGCGAAGTGTGACCCTGCTCCTAAAGCCAAGTCTGAGGCAGCCCCTAAAGCAGAGGTCACTCCTGCTCCTACAGTTAAGGCTGCTGGTGCCCCTAAAGCTGAACCAACTAAAGATCAAAAAGTGGAGACTGTCTCTGCCCCTAAAGTTGAATCTGCCCGTGTTCCCCCACCAGTTAAAGCCCCATCTGTGCTGGAGCCAGTCATCAAGAACGACAAGGGTACCTCTCTGTCTGTCTGTTTCTTCATGTCGGTGTATTTCCCAGTTGTCTGTGTGTGTTTCCAAATTAACTGATAACTCCAGGTTATTAAAATGTCTACACAATGCCAAGTGTTCTTTAGTGGTGACTGGACTGTTTATATTCAAAAATGTGTCCAGTTGTCTGAGACTTGCAGGGCAGCTGGTGATTCAGTTGACTGCAAACAGGCTGAAAGGTATATGAATAGGAATTTAACAGGTTGAAGTTAGGGGGTGCACATAAGAGACAACGAAGATGGCGGAGAAAGAAATCCGACCTGCTCAGTTTACATTAAAAGCTCATGTATGGAAGCATTATGGTTTCTATGAAGCTGAAGGTAAAAATGGTGTCGACAAGAGCCACACTACATGCAAGTTGTGTCAAGCTAGGAAAAATATTTTGTAAACATGAGAAAGCATATTAAACGTCATAACGCTTAGACTCTGTTATTTATGTGTATAAGAGCAGCTCAGTATGTTACGAGTTTTTCAGAACATCCTGCAGTCATTCACATAACACGCAGTCATTGCACATAACTGGAGGATGATGGTAAGAAGGCTATTACTGTGTGTTAATTAATTTAAGAGCAGCTTAGTTTGTTACTAGTTATTCAGAATATGCTGCAGTCCTCAATATTTTTTTGTATTAGAGCTGATCGTTCAGAGTTTTATGTTTTTCTTCTGAACAACGGTAGTGCTCCTTGCACATAACAGGATGATGTTGCCCAAAAGTCTATTATTTTACATTAACATTATTATTTGCTGAAGTCTGCAGAAATATGCTGCATTCTGTATGCTGCTACAGGGCACTGAGGGCAGTCACTCTTTTCCTGTTGGTTCTTTGCAATGCTGGCAAATGTTACCTTCCAAATCACTTCTATTTGTTTTATTAATAAAAGATATTGGAAGTAAAATCGGTCTGAGTAATTACAAATACTTTGATTGTCATAGACACACAGTAAGAAAAAGAACATTTGTATAGAAAATAGTTGTATCGAAAATCGTTTAATAATCAAATCGCAGCCCTCTGAATCCGCATTGTGACGTGCCTAGAGAGTACCAGCCCTAGTTGAAGTTGATCTTATCAACATTGAGATGACATTGATCATTTAAGTTATCAGAATTAGTTAAAATGGTTCTTTTCAGATATACTTCCGTCGTGCATTTTTTTCCTAAATTGAAACACTATAATCTTGGTTTAAATTCTTCCATCCAGATTTGTTGAAGAGTTTGTTTGAGGTGCGTGTGTCCAATGGCTTTATCTGAAATGATATCTGCCTGTTTTAGGGTCTGGTACTGAGTCGGACAGCGATGAATCTGTTCCTGACCTGGAGGAGCAGGACTCTGCACAAGCACAGACACAAACACAGCAGGCACAGGTAAAATATCTTTAAACATCCATGTGTATAATGACATCACTTGCTGCTTGTAGATGCTCAAATTATTTATAAAAAGCATTAGTAGATGGGTTTATTAATATTTCATTTGATTTACAGTGCTCAAACACTGGATTAATTGCTCCTGTTGTGATGTGTACAGTTTAAGCACATTGCAGTCTTTCAGAATTGATTTGTAACTTCATCTGTCTTTCACAGCTTGCAGCAGCTGCTGAAATCGACGAGGAACCTGTCAGCAAAGCAAAACAGAGCAGAAGCGAGAAGAAAGCCAGAAAGGTTTGTCATGTCACAGTTGACAAGAAATCGTACATATATCAATAAAACAGCTATTCCTTTGTTGCGAGCCTGTCCTGTTATTTTTAACTTTTCCCTTATTTTTCTTTTGACCAGGCCATGTCCAAATTGGGGTTGAGACAAGTTGCCGGTGTTACCAGGGTAACCATTCGCAAGTCCAAGAACATTCTCTTTGTCATCACCAAACCAGATGTCTACAAAAGTCCAGCTTCAGATACTTACATTGTCTTTGGAGAGGCTAAGGTAAAGATCAGGAAGAAAATTGAAGAATTAAGATGGTTAAAGCACTTTTTATCTGGACTTGGTAGTAGGGCTAGGCCATATACCGGTATGTACGTGACTACTGGTATTATTTTGCGCCATGATATGAATTTTGCTATATCATGCATACCGTTATATATTCATAAACACTAATTTAGCACTTATACGTTTTGTTCAATTTGTCATCTGTTAACACTGCTAATGAAGATATGTCGAGGCTGAACGTTTAATCTTTTGTCCTCTATGTCCAACTCCTCGCTACACACAGGCATTAGTAATCAAACCGAGAGCACAGTAACAGTCCAAGTTAGCCTATAGCACAACCCCCCGAACGTTACTCAAACACGCCACAGCAACAATCAAGTGTGCACAGGAAACTGCAGCTTGCGTTTGCGAATTCATGAGATTGAACGTGCCTGACAACAAATCTGTTCTTATGAGTGTCTTTCAGGATTGTGATACATTGTTATTTTTATGCTTCACATCTAAACTAGACTTGTTTGAAACTAAACTATCGATTGTAGTTTGTAGCGCAGGCAAATCCGAGTGCGCGTATATATCCGTCATTATGGTAAAACACGTATTTAAGGGCGCCTATTACTCTATTAGCGCGACTAGAGAAGCTGAGCTTTTCTTCAAGTTGCCTATCATTTCGTGTTTTCAGGTTATTTTAAACTGTTTACAGGTGAGAATACTGCGTTGTTATGTTTATCAGTAATGACTATCTGTAAAGACCCCTTCAAGCGGTCTGTAGATAACAGATCCTGATGGTTTCTGTTTTTCCAGATTGAAGACCTGTCACAGCAAGCTCAGTTGGCAGCTGCAGAGAAGTTCAAGGTCCAAGGAGAAGCCGTTTCAAACATCCAAGAAAACACACAGACGCCCACAGTACAAGAGGAGAGTGAAGAGGAAGAGGTGTGTGCAAATTCCTTTTTATTCTGTTACAGAAAATGTATTTTAGATTAAAGTGGACATTATGAAGGAGTTTGATACATTAAGTGATGTCATTGGTGCTTCACTTGTTCAGTCAATGTCTTTTGTGTTCTACTCAAGAATATGAAAATAAAATAAAAAAATATATAATTCTGAGTCATGTTGTCTTTTTCAGGTTGATGAGACCGGTGTGGAGGTTAAGGACATTGAGCTGGTCATGTCACAGGCCAACGTTTCCCGGGCAAAGGCTGTGCGTGCACTGAAGAATAACAATAACGACATTGTCAATGCTATTATGGTGAGTTAGCCAATTTAAGTTCTCACTTCAAAATTTAAGAACATTTTTTTTAATCTCTTCTGTAATGAATTAACAGTATGACTTTGGTTCTTTGAATTTTCTTTGAAGCCAGTTCATCTGTTCTGACATAAATTTACACATTTAACACCGTGTGCTGGTGTTTTGAGCCATTTTAATCTAATGTTTTTTCTGTCTTTACAGGAATTGACAATGTAGATGGAGATCAGGGACTGGTTCACATTAAGACGTTGCTGATTTGATCTAGACTATTGTTTGTACAATTTATATCCAAGAGAAATAAAGGTGTGGCTTGATGAAATTATTCATTTTGTGTTGTGTTTTGTATTAATATAAATTATATTCATTATTAATATGATACATTTGTCCTGAAAAGCATGATTTAAATGTGGAAAAAAAGCAGGCACTCCCATTTTAGTCCGTGGATAATATTTTTAGGTTTTTTAACATAAAAGATTTTAATGTTCAGTCAAGGTTGTTGTAACACTCTGCAAGTAATGAGGAATTTTATTATTTGGTTTAAATCTGTAGAATTTGCTGGGTTGTTTTTAGATGTTTTTTTGTGTGCAGTCACCAATAGCTTTTGAGAACCATTTTAAAAGCTTGAGACCAGCTTTTTTAATTATAAACATGTATTACAAAAAGACAACATAATATATATGCCATGGAGTAATATAATATTGTACCTCCTGAACAGATTGATAGTTCTTACAGCTTTCTTATAAGTCAGAAATCAAACATGCGTGTTTCCTTCAAGAAAATTTAAAAAAGGCTTACACTTACAAACTTTACAATTACGTATAAAATATTTGGCTAGAAAAAATAATGTTCAAAAAATAATAAAAATCAGATATTTCACTATATATATGTATATCCAAGAATAACATTTTCATATTTCAAGGCAATGTCTGGAATTATGCCAGAAAATACACCCAATATGATTTTCCAGAGATTCTTAGAGGCCGTCTACACGAGACCATTTTCAACTGAAAATGCAAAAAATATAAGTTTTGGTTGTCCATCTACATTGAAACGAAGTTTTAGGGGACTGAAAACGCAAACTTTTGAAAGCAGTTCTCAATACTTTAGTCCCTGCAAACAGATCAATTTACATCAAAGTAGTCAGAAATAAACCATCGGAGAAAACCCTTTGTGGGATAGCATCGATGTATGCTTTTAAAAGACACTTATTGTACATGCATAATTCCTGAGGTAAAGTTCATACTTTTTGCCCGTTAATGTTACCTCCATGAAACTACCTCACACTCACAAATTTGATGTTGAATTTATTGATCACTGCCAACTATTATAATGTTTACTTTTTAAATGCAAACCTGGAAGCAAAGTCGAGATTTAGGAACATTAAAGCTATTTAAAAACATTTAAACTATTTTGCTGCATTAAAACATATAGTAAGTATAACATAAGTACAAGAAAATAATTTGGTTTAAATAAAAACCAAAAGAAGAGCCTAAGTCTAAGGTGCGTAAATGCAATAAAATTATTTAAATAAAAACCGCAAAAGAATAGCATACATCTAATGTTTTGATAGTCTTATTGTTACACAAGGTAAAAAGGGATTTCATATAATTTTTTATATGTCCTAGAAAATGTAGGAAATGTGGGTTGACTCCCATTGTCTTGCATTGTGGATAAAATATTTTACATGCAAAATGATTAAGTTACAGAGAAAATATACATTATAGTTGCTTAATCAAAAAGGAAAGAACCAAACATTTTTTAAATAAAGCTCAAAGTCAGTATGAATAAATTCTACTATAAACTGGCAAATGTCTTTCCAAAGTTTTCGAGTATGGTCACAATACCAAAACAGATGCAGAACAGACTCTGGTTGTAACTTACAGAAGGCAAACGTTCTTCCACACAATATTATCCACTAAACTGTTCCATTTACCCACACCATGGGGAATGGAAACATAATCCTTGTGAAAAAGTGAACGAATATTTCTTACTTTTTAGTCTGGAATTAAAACATATGGCACCTACAAAAGTGTCCGACGGGTCTGGAAGATATATTTCAGAATTTTAAACTCTATTATTACCCTTAAATAACATGACACCGCTTGGAACAGCACTAAAAACTACAGCAAATTGTTTTGGAGGAACAGGAACATTTTACTAGGAGAGAAATTCTTGATAAGTAAATAAGTAACCATCCTGATTAAATAACTGACTAACCCAAATGATTCCATTATTGAACCAATTTTCGAAAAAACTAGACTTATGTTTGTAACATATATTCTTATTATTCCAAATAAAGTAACTGGTTGGTGAAAAATTATGTTTGAATATCAAAGACCAAGCTAATAACCCTTGTTTGTGAAAATTGGAAAGAGAAATCGGGATCTTCTCAATATTAAAGTTACATAAGAATAGAAACCTACCAACTGTGAGAAAACATGTGCCGATATAATATTGCAAATACTGGAAGGATTTTTGCAATAATTTCTTAACCAGTTAATTTTGAAAGTGTTATTTAGCGTTGCAAATTCCACAAAACTTAAACCCCCGTTATTGCAACTGTTGGATAAAAAATATTTTTTAACATAATTTTCAAAATTGCCCCTTCGGCTGCAACCAGCTTCCTTTGGTCCCATCGGCTGCAGACAGACCCCTCTCCAAGGTATTGGGTGATATTATTCCGGGACTTTTATTTTGGAAAGACCCAGTAACGCTGACACAAAATCTAACGTGTGCGCTATCATTAGTTCTAAATAATACCGGTTATCAAATTCCCACAATTTAAACATTCGAATTTCATAATAAATAGATTATATCTCGTTCACATACTAACAAGTGCTCCGAAATAAAAATAAAATAACTGACATCACAGTTACCTAAACGTGTTGTTGTGTAAGCTTGACCTCAGGGAGTGAGCTAACAGCCATCGGATCACAGTAGATGAAGTGGAAGTTGATGTTTAGATTTGCCTCACTCACAAATAATTGACAGAAGATGAGTGTCCTGACCGCGTTTGTTGGATCTTTACGTTATATCGGTTTCAGAGCGAGTGTTATTAGTTCACGCAGACTGTTGTGCACTCTTCCGGGAGAAAAAAGCTCCAGTAAAGCAGTACGGGTAAGAACCCACTTTCTCTTAGATCAGTCTGCTCACCATACTCTATCTTTAACATGTTATGTTTAACTTTTGCAGGTACTGTACGACGGAGAATGCCCAATATGCGTCAAAGAAATCGTCTTTCTTCAGTTTCTTCAGAGAAACAGAACAGACAAAGTAGACTTTGTGGACATCTCACTGACAGAGTACGATGAGAGCAGATTTGAAGGAGTCAGTTATGAGACGGCAATGGTGGAAATGACGGTGATTGACGAGAATAACGAGGCGAGTGACCTTTTTAATGTGCAGTTATATTAAAAGCAACATTGACACTAACTGCATCAAAATTCTCCATTTAGATCTATTGAATTTTTGTACAATATCCGATAAAATTGTTAATATGCCTTCTTCTGATGGCAGATCCACCGTGGTGTGCCAGCTTTCGCAGTGATGTACAGTGCAGTTGGCATGGGTTGGCTCGGCAGATTGATCTCTTCCCCCATCATCAGACCTTTAATGGACCGAGCCTACGGAATATTTGCAAGAAATAGACTCAAGTGGACTGGCAGAGAAAATTGCACCACAGGACGCTGTGTTAAAAAAGAAGAATAAGACTCTGGGCATTGCTGGTGACATTGCTTTTGTTAACCTTTAATTGTTTTGCATTTGATATTTACAGGACTTAAAAGCTGAATGTATGTCAAGTAAACCGTTTTATTCCATCACAAACTGCACGATGTATGGAACGGTTTGACCATTCTGATGTGTGGGCAATTTTGTTGTATAACCATAGACAAGAATGTTATAAACAATGTAAACTCGTGCTTCAAAAACAAATATTACAGAATGGTGCATGACATATTTCACATGGGAGAAGAAGATTAATAAAGGCTTTTTTGTATATATGTTTTAAATTCAAAATCTCCTTCAGACGTAGGCTAGCCAGAGTACTGAGCCCTGTATTATAAACAATGTACCTGTTTTTAAATTGGGACTGTTGACACTTATAAGACCTCTGAAGGTACATTTTCTGTATTTAGATTCCTCCTGACTGGTCATCGAGTGCGTTAGGACAGGTTGTGCTTTAATGAGGAATGGCCATGAATTGTCCAACTAAACTGACCAATAGGATTTAACTTTAGAGAAGGGAGGGATTATATTTCTTACCACAACAGTAACACATGTACAGTAAACACCACTGGAAGTAATGCACAAGACAAGCACTATACGTGTGTTGAAAGAAAAGTGAGCATTCATTCATTTTTTTAATATGTCAATTTCTTGAGAAGGTAAGACAAACATCTTTTTGTTTATTCTCACACGCTCCAAGAACCTTGTAAGTCACCTTCAAGGTTAAGTGTTCGTTGTTGCAGTGGTTAACCGTGTGTTTATTTTTAAAATGTGCCTTTTTATTATGCAAGCATTATTTAAGTTATACTTTTTTACACATTGAACGTATTACAAAAGTGAGGACTCTTGGGTTTATTGGTTAGTTTTTCACTATGCCTGGCCACTTAAAGAGAGCACCTGTGTCCATGTCACTAAGCGCATGGAAATGGACATGTTTTGGAACTGTTTGCATGCATGTGACACAAAATAAGGTTTCTGTCAATCAGGTTAGATCGCAACAAAGACAAGACAAGCAAAGCAAAGCGCCGACACTCCTCTGTCACATGACTTGATGTGTCTATAAATATGGACTGGGGTATTCATGGAAGTAGTAAACCAGCTATTCTTCCAGCATGCTGTTGACCCTTTAAGGTCATATTTCAAATGGCAAGCTTGATCTCTTTATGTGCTTATTAAAATGATTAAGTGCAATTTATTTAATCTGCAAGTTAAGAAATAAATGCCTAATTAAAGTGAGTCAAAGATAACAATATTGACTTTGAATGTCAATTTCAATGTGCTGTTATATGGTTGATCAGGAGGGGGCGTAGAAACACAAATCATGAGTAGCCGTGAGGATGTCTGTGGTTTTGTTTCACTTTTACTATATGAAACATGAGATACTGAATTCTAATAACTTCACTGTTTAACATTCTTAGTGAAAGACTGACAAAAGGTTAATTTACTCATATATGTGGAAAATAAACTTTTTGTTTTTTTACATAGATATTCCATGATTGATTCTGCCAAAGCCCACTCAGGCCTTGTCCAGATCGTCTTGTTTAGTGGCTTTAATTCTGAAAAGCCATCTGTTCATCAGGTATGGGATGGTACCCCAATAAAACCCTGCTCGCTCACCTCTGGTCGAGGCGGCTTCGGTTGTTGTGCAAGGTGAGATATCTACTCACAAACATTAGACATTTGCCTCACCTTGAAAGAAGTCCATTTTTCATGAGACCTCGGTCTTTCCTGAGCATCTACTCATCGCCTCAATCCTTAAAGAGAAACCTTTTACAATCGTATAGATCTAAGAATTTCAGCATAACCCCCTCTGGAAGAGTCTGCAAAAATATAAAATGTGAGAATAAAGTGGAGCTTCAGATGTTTCGATTTTACTCGACCTCCAGTAGAAACACGTTCAAACCAGAGGCTCCTATTGGAGTTCTCCAGAAAAACACAACGTCTCTTCGGCTGCATTTATTGAGGTTGAGGTTAGGACAATCTTTTATTCGTCTCTCCGAGCACATTAACTTGTATTTCAAACAAAAAGAGGTTTCCGTTCTAGATAACAGCCAGGAAGTGGGCAAGAGGGAAAAACCCTTCACAAGAACACATAGACGAACTCTCAGAGGAAAGAGCTTAGGAAAGAACACATCTTTCCTAGGGACTACTGTCCATGACCAAAAAGCATCCTTAAATCTGCCTGAAGGACCTCCTTTGACCTCATGCTTCGCCAAACCACAGCTCTTCCATGTTAGTGCCTTAGCGACCAGATTTGGGGAGAGTTACAGCTATGTGGCCAATCACATTAATTCCGTATGCTCTCGAAATCCAACAAAACAAATGCATGTGGAGTTGTCATCAGATGATGTGTTAAGAACTAAAAACCGGAAGAGAAAAATAAGTGATGATAAAGCTCCTTGTCAGAAAAATGAGCAAACACAACAAAACATAAGCATCCCAACAACAACATCGGCAGCAGGGGTTCATAACAACAACGAATCTAGTTCCTGGGAGGAAGGATATCTTCACTTTGCCGATCACATCAACAGATATTTTAGGGCAAAAGTAGCAGATACTGTTGAGGAGTCGCCACGTAGTCGAATTCCAGCTTCACAAACAGAAGCTCAGATGCTGAAATCTTCAGTACTTTTGGACAGACCTCCTCTAGAAAGAGCCCAGGACTCAACGTCACCACCTCAGCCCAAATCCCCAAGCTTGTTTCAGATGAGCAGCCTCACAACACGCTTCGGGGAAAATTACACATATATGGCCAACCACATCAACCGGTACTTCAATGGATCTGCAGCAGCGGAGGAGGAAGAGCTGGACAGAGCTTTTCTGGAACGCACAGGCACTCTGGAGAAACCTGTGTCCTTTTTTGAGTGCTTGTTGAAACCATCAACTATACCAAGTCTTGTGGGCAGTTGTCTGGGAATGGGGTCCAACAGCATTAGTGACCAGACTACACCTGATACGAAGATCCAAGAGGGCACGCTGTATAAAACAGTAAGTTCTGTGTTTTTTTATCTGTTTTATGTTATAATATGACTCAAAAGGAAAGTTTGTACCATTTCAGCACTTTCAATAGAAGTAAATGATTGATTAGCAGTAAAACTGTTTTCAAGGCTTTGGGTAAAAGGAAAGCAGAAGACATGGCTAAAGTCCTTCTAAATAGCCTCCAGGACGCCATCGTGCCCTCATCCATCACTTCATGTGTGGAGGAACTGAATGCTCACCTCATTAAGTACCCAGCATGCAAAGCTGTAGTCTGGCAGGTACAAAACACTCACACCCCTTCCACAGATGTTCAGCTCTAGAGCATACATTCAATTTTATATGTCACTTTGATGAAATATACTGTAGGAAAAAGCAGCACTGCAACTTCTTAGGAGGCGGCGGATCTTTTGGATGAATGAGCAACTTCAAGAAGCAATTAGAGAAACTCTGGCTTTGATTGGCTATGTAGATTCAGTCAAAGGTTGTGGGATCAGGGTGCTGTCCATTGATGGAGGCGGCACCAAGTATGAATCCACAAAAATCACTCATGTTTAATTAACAATCTTACAGGAATGTGTTTCAGCTAACATAACATTTTACTTACATCTGTTTTCTTCATTGCAGAGGTTTAGTTCCACTTCAGGTGTTAAAACAACTGGAGGCTCAAACAGGGAAACAAATTCATCAGCTTTTTGACTATATTTGTGGAGTCAGCACAGGTAGCACTGCTAAACTACCTTTTTTTATGGGTTTTTTTCAAACTTATTTTTGTTTTTCTTAATATATATTTTGTGTATATGGATGATCACTTTCATTTGTGAACTACAAACAATACTTCTTCCAAATTTCTAATAAAAAAAATGAAAATGAAGTTTGACCTGGAGTAACAGGTCAAAATAATAGCAAAGATGCTCTGTATTTTTTCAGACCTCAAATACAGCAAAGAAAAACGTTCAGATTCACTTCTAAGCAATTCAACAGCAATATTTGCACATGTATTTAGGAAAATTTGACAGTTTTCATGTGTCTCGTCATGCTGTCAGTCGTTCACATTGCTTTTAACTGGAATGACCAAAATTTGAAATGGGCTCTTCATTTTTAGCTGTGGCTGTATACAGTATCATGCATTTCCCATCTTTGTGTTTGTTGCCCAGGAGCTGTTCTGGCGTTCATGCTGGGTCTGGTTCACATCTCTTTGGATGACTGTGAAGAGATGTATCATCATTTTGGGTCAGATGTTTTTAGACAAAATCCACTCGTTGGTACTATGAAGATGGGCTGGACGCATTCTTACTACAACACAGATACATGGGAGATGATCTTAAGGTTGGATTTAGACTCTGGAAGTAGAAAACCCCTAGATTATAAACTGCATTACTGCATTTAACTGTAATTCATTATAGGGAGAAAATGGGAGAGGAAATTTTGATTAAAACAGCCAGAGATGGACTGAGCCCAAAGGTAAAACGGTTAATTCTTTGGAATAGGAACATATTTTCTAGAGGTTCTGACTTCAGTTCTCTTCTTGATCAGGTCTCTGCTGTAAGTGCAGTAGTTAACTGGGGGAAAAGTCCAAAAGCATTTATCTTCCGAAACTATAACCATGCACCGGGAAAATTGAGTCGCTATGCTGGAGGATCAGGGTACCGGCTGTGGCAGGCTGTCCGGTCTTCATCTGCTGCTCCAGGCTATTTCCAAGAGTTCCCTCTTCATGGAGACATACACCAGGTCAGAATAATAAATTGATGTAACTCAAATGAACCCATTCAAATTCCATCCCTCAGACTACTAGTGGTTTCATAGGTTGTATGGAACTCATTTTTATCTTCCCTCTTCAGGATGGTGGTCTTATCGTCAATAACCCCTGTGCTCTGGCTGTCCATGAAAGCCGACTGTTGTGGCCCAATCAGTCCTTCCAGTGTGTGCTGTCACTAGGAACCGGTCGCTATGACAACGCCAGAAGAGGGCCTGCAACATCCACAAGTCTGAGGGCCAAAATCAGCAACCTGATTTGCAGTGCCACTGATACTGAAGGCAAGTAAGGTATCCTGGCTGGAAAGCTATAGGTAATTCAGTAAACTTTATAAACTTTTTTCTATGTAAGAAATTTATACAGGTTTGGAACCTTTTGATGAGAAATCAATGACAGGAATTGAATTCAAGATGAATTTTCTCTTTTAATCATTGTATATTGAAGTGTTGAGATTGTTCATATTTCAGGTGTACACACTCTTTTGGATGACCTCTTATCACCAAACGTGTATTTCCGCTTTAACCCAATGCTGAGTTTGGACGTGACACTGGATGAAAGCAGACCCGGAGTCCTTAAGCAAATGAGGGATGACACACAGCTTTATTTGGACCGGAACCAACCCAAACTAGAACGCTTGTCCAAAGTGCTGACAACGGAGCGTACAGCCATCTGGAAAGCCCGGGACTGGATCAGTGAGAAAGCGTGGGAGTTGCAGCAGCGCTGGGCCTGAGAAGTTAAAAGAAATCGAGTGCATTGCATGGTCAATGCACTTACAGGAACATAAATAAACAATTATTAAAATCTTATTGGACTTTGTTTAAAATGTAAATGCATATCGACTGTAGGCCACTTTGGAAGATGCCAACTGAAGCACTTCTGGTTTCAGGTTTTTATATATTTTATTTTCATTTAGATATCCGTTAAACATTGTGATTCAGTTGTAAATGTTCTGTTGTTTGTATTTAGTTTTCACGTTTGTGTAGTGTTAAGAAACTGAAACAGTAACTGCTCCATGACCAGTCTTGTTTAAATTAAGCAAAATGGTTTCTACATATGACAAAATCATAAGATATAAGATAATATCTCAATACAAAGTATTGTATTATGGACAGTGTTGGCTTGCTCACCGGGAGACTGCATCTAATTATTTATTTATTCGATATTATTTATTAGAATGATCTTGCTTGGCCTATAAACACCATGCACTGTGTTTTACCTTTCTGTGTTTTTCTTTTTGCTCCTGTAATGCCGCTTTTGAACAATGCAAATTTTGAAAAGCACTATATAAATAAATTGAATTGAATATTGTTGCTTTTTTGTAAAATCATGCTTGGGAATATTATTATTATTTATAATTCATTAAATCATTCAGCTGTAATGAGCACTTTCACCTTGTAAGTAGTAAATCAGTGAATTGTAAACACGGAGCTGCATGTTAATAATTACAGATGGATCTATTTATTTTGTGCTGATTTTAATTTCTCAGAGGTTTATGAAGAGCAATACAAATAAACAGTTGGTGAATTGAGTGTTGTTTTAAATACTGTGATGAAATGCAGAAGCTATGCAGTCAGCACTCATGTGACCAGTGGCGACCAGGACATCAGTAAGCAGAGCGCAGTTTTTTTCTTGGACAGTAGTGTGAAATTCTCTTTCCAATTTCATCCGTTATTTTAGATTTAAAACAAACTGCACACATTTAAACGAATTGCCGGACTTTTTGGGACAGTCTTAATGGCTCGTGCATCGAGACCATGCAATAATGATGCAATTATAATTTAAAACCTGCACAGGAGTTTTCCATCTGCACTTTCCACTGAGGTTATAATGGGTAAGAAATTAATATTTTTAATATTGTTGTAAAATGCATTTCTGTCAAGAAAAATGTGTCCAGAAGTGACGTTCTTACAAAATCATCAATAAAATGCATGGAAAAATATGCAATTATGCACTGTTTAGTATATATTTAAAATCACATAGTAGTAAAATACAGTGTTTTTTATTTAGCTGTGAGGGTTGTATAGAAGATTGGTATTTCACCATGACTCTGTGTAAAAACAGTAATGAGGTCATTGTCAGTTAAACAATGTGTGTGTGTACCATTATAATGTCATCTCACTTGTGATTCAGCTGCTTTGTGTGAACTTTTTGTGAGGACAATGTCACTACAGACACATCAATATTAATGGCTTACCGTTCGTTTATATTTGTTTTATGGATTATTTAAGTGAATGTTTTTGGCATTTAACATAAGTGCCTGGTCAACCAAATAACTGTAAGTGTGATAACAAAACAATATTTCTAAAACAAAAATTATTTATCGATACAAACAGTCATACATTTTAAAGAGAAACAATCCCCCCAAAGATAACATTGCGACTGAAAGCAAGGTTCGTTTTTTGAACCAAAATCCAAAACCTTGAGTTATAATTTGTTAAACTGATCTGAGCAAATTCTGAATGTAAATCCACCATAAACATCTGCTGCAATGAATACAAGCAAGCTGTAGCCACTTCAGGGTTAAGCTGACTGTTAATGTGGACAAAGGTTTATATTGTCTCTTTCTGGAGGAAGAGCTTTATTCAGACTCGTGCCCTGATCTGTACAGTTTGGTGCATGGCACTTCGGTGCTGATGATGTCATATACTGCTGAGGATACTGAAGGAATAGGGAACATGTACAGAATTAGATCATATACCTCTGTTGACTTATTGAGATGACTTAAGCAGTTTTTTGTTCTCTCATGACAGCCAATGTCTATTTAGCTATTGGTGTACAGCTTACGTACGGCTTGTACAGTGAGATGTTCTTTATGTGTCCCTGGATGCTTGAGTGCCATTGTGGGATGGGAATGTGTTTCTGTGTTTGAGATCCTTTTTCCACCCACAGCTCCTACTTCAAGCACGGCCCTCTGGGAGGTTATGACATAGACTTCATTCATTACCTGTTCTGTTTCTCATCTGGACCATGAAACTCATGGCAATTCAAAGCTTTACCAAATGAACTAAAATGCAAGTTTCGCAACAGATTTAATCATTTCTCTTTTCATTTTATGAAATGTACGTGACCACCAAAAAAACATTTAAATATTTTTTCTGGTGAAGTCACAAGTCTCATGACTGCATTATCATTTTCTCAGAGAAACAAACATTTCATTCATTTCAGTTTGCTTAGTTTTTCAGGCCTGAACAATGAGTCCCACACATTGATGTCATAAACAAAAGAATGCAAAATGTATTTGAGCTCAGTATAGGCTATTTATGGCATATAGATGTTTGTTCATGTAAATAGAGCATAATATAATAACTATTAAAACAAAAACCGAAGAACAAAATGACTGTTGTATCTGTTGTTATAATTTTACAATGTTTACTTAAAAAATAAAGAATTTGTCCCTGACAACAAGTCCTCTATCAAGTTGCATTCTGTCAGATTTAAAGGATGTTATTATGAGTGAAAGCGAGCGTGAATGAGAGAGAGAGAGAGAGAGAGAGAAAGAGAGAGAGAGAAAAAGATAGAGAGAGAGAGAGAGAGAGAGAAAAGAAAGAAAGAGAGAGAGAGAGAAAGAAAGAAAGAAAGAGAGAGAGAGAGAGAGAGAGAGAGAAAGAACGAAAAAGAGAGAGAGAGAGAGAGAGAGAAAGAAAGAAAGAAAGAAAGAGAGAGAGAGAGAGAGAGAGAGAGAGAGAGAGAGAGAGAGAGAGAGAAAGAGCAAGAATGTACCAGTGAGAGAGGAGGGGGTGGAACATCATTCATGGTCAATGGGCAGTGTAGTCCTATGGATTAAGACAATGAAGAGTGATGAAGAGATATACATTACAGACAACATCTGCTGAGATATTACACAGATTTTTTATCTTGGAGTGGAATTCAGCTTTTGGAATACTGTAAATTGTAACAGTTAATTTCGCCATAAGAAGGACAAAAACTGGAGGTCATATATAAAAGGTAACCAAGTCCAAATGTGGTATATAAAAATGTGTTGTCTTCCATAATATGTAATTGTGTAATTGTAAACTATATTCAACAACAAAGGTTAAGTAGCATTGTTTTCTTTTAGCATTGTGAAATGACCTGGTGACACAAATAGAGAAGAATTTGTGCATCCTGGATCCTACAGTACTTCTGGTGAGTCAGTTTCTGTGAAAGTTTACTGCAAATACGTTTTTGAAGATCTTTAGTAACTATGATCAAACCAAATATATGTAACCTAATGTAAATGTAACTCATTTTGTTTTGCATATGTTCAGAAATACATGTTAAAACTATTTATTATTCCCTTTTCACTGTAAAAAAGTAAAAACTGAAAAATTTGAAGGCTATATTAGAAACAGAGCCTGTATATTGAACTGAATTTATCTTTTCTAGGTGAGATTTAGAGATGGGTAGTGCAAGGGGTGGTCAAGACTACTTAAGGGGGTCCATAGAACATGACAGAAAATAAGTGTGTAACCTTGACCTGACATCGAATTGTCACAAATAAATCCTAGGATTGCTGAATAGAGGTACAATTGATCATTTACTTCTCAGAGTTCCTCAATCGGTGTCACAAATATGACAAATGTAGCCTATACAAAACAATTGTGCAATTTAATGAGATAAATGAAATTAATTTAATGTAATCAAATAAATGTAGATGAAATTGATTATAAAACACAATGGATGAAAATGTTTAAAACATAGTTTAACTCTGATAACGTGTTTAATTTAAAAAGAAAAAAATTAAGCAGCACCAGAAGTGTCTTTAAACTCAGGTGGATCAGAGCAGCATGTCATATGTTATAAATATAAAACATATACTCATTCCATAGGACTGCAAGATGAAAAGAAAATCATTGATGCTGATTAATGCCCTTGTAATCTTGTCTTGATTATTACTTTCAGATAATAGACTACATGAACTTTTACATGAACAAGCTGAGAAGTTTTTACAGATGATTTTATTTCTGTTTTTGAACTTTTCAAAAACAGAAAAAGAGGAATCTCTTTTTTTACTTCGTATCTGTACGCAAAACGTACACAATGAAAAGATGTTTAGGAATTCTAAACACAAGGCTAAAGAGTGAAACTTATTTACAATACGAAGCTTTTTTTTGTGGAACATTATTTCTACAGTTTGTGTTAAGTACACCTGCTTAGAAAGTTTGAAGAAATATGGGATCTCTCCCAACATTGTGTTTATATTTATCTAAGGTTAGAAAACACTGAGAAAACTTTACATTTACGCAACAAATGTGTAAGGTTAGAAAGAAGGTAGACTATTATGGTATGTTTCAACAAAAAAACGTCAAAATAAATTTCTTTCAGCGAGGGATGAAATCATATTTCACTCAACATATGTAGCAAATCAAATCTCGTAGTGGCACCCAGGGTGGCCAAAAGGATGTCAGGGATGTTCAGAGACACCCTGGAGCTCCCTCTGGCTCCACCACTGTTTCTGTGTATTAAAAGTTCACCTTTCATTACATTTGTTTAGTTGTACTCCTGGTGTTATTACTTCAGGAAACAATTTAAAATTTACATCAATGCAAAAAAACAATACGCCAATAAATGTGTTCGTGATTGTATTTTCTTCAGTTTAACCATTTACACCACTGACGAAGTTGCGCAAGTGTGTATATGAAGCTTATGGAAATACGAATAAAAATATTATAAAGTTCATGCGGAGCTGCCTAAATTGATCGGCGTATGACATCCAAATACAGCCAGATTTTACAAGCCGACTGGTTAGTGCAGTGTCTCTTCAAGTCTGTCGAACATTTCTTATGTGATAACTAATAATTTAGCCTGTTTAAATTCTGCAAAAAAGAGAATGTGAAGCTACGTCACGCTTTGTTGAATGCTGAGGCATCTTTGGAGGATATGTGCTAGTGCGTTCAATGCAGTGTTTTGTTTTTCTTGTTTGATTAAGATATTAAACTATGTTAGGTCGGTCTTGCGATATTAAAACTGCAATATCATCACGCAGAGACATTCAGGAAATCCCATGTTTTTTTCACTGTACATTTCTTCATATATCAAACAAAACAAGTAACTGTACGTATATAAAAAATAATAGCAGTGGCGTATGATCCTCCTACGATGCAACATGCAACATAGGGCGTGACATCAGCTTCACATTCTCTACACCTCAGATGTTGTCCATAACAGAGATGATGGCGTTGAAATGTTGGAGGGTTCCAGTTTTTCTAACTATTCTACAGCAGACATGGATTTTAGCTATGGAAATACCACCTGACGGTGAGGCACTACGTTGTGTAAATTATCTGCAGATATCATAAAATTTACTGTACGTGCCATAACCTTCATACACTCTTCTTTCAGTCTTCTAAAACGTTGTTTCACATGTCTACCCCACAGTCAGACAGCCTCCAATGATCTTTAAACAAAGTGCTCAAGACTATATTGTAGATCCAGTTGACCCAATAATAGTGGAGTGTGAGGCAACAGGAAACCCTCCTCCAGTGTAAGTAGTTGACACTTTATCCATGTATGTGAATGATATGTTTGAACAGAATTCATTGAAGATAACCTTGTACAGTCTAAATACATAGTTTTCACAGCATAACACAAAAATAATATAACCTCTGCTCTCCAGTTTCACATGGACACATGATGGGGTCTACCTGAACGTAGCGCGGGATCCCCAGGTCAGCATGAGAAGACGTTCTGGAACGTTGGAGATCTTCTTCTGGGGTCGTCCCGCAGACTACGAGGGCGTGTATCAGTGCAGTGCAACGAATGAGTTTGGCTCTGCTTTGTCCAGTCACATCCATCTTCGTGTCTCAAGTAAGAATTAACACTGCAACAATTATAGTTGCATTATTTGTGAGCTTTGTTTGCGCAATGATGTCTTACGTCCTTACCAAAGGATGTAGTCGCTTGTTAGCAACTACCGTTTTTAAGACACAATAAAAATTTCAAGCGGGTTAAAAATGTTGTATTTTAAATCATAGACTAAAACCTGAAAATATTTTGAGGTTTTGCTAACCACTGATCTTATTTTATGAAATTTACAAAAAAAACACTAAAAGAACACCGAGACCTTGGGGGGCGATGGTACCATAAGTGGTAAAATGGTAACTCGCTTCAAAGGTTTGCATACAAAAATACATAACCTCTGCTGTACTCTATTGAACTGCATTTATTTTGTAAATCTTTAAATGTGAGATTGTTGCCATCCTGTGAACAGAGGCCCGCACGTGGCAAAAGGAATATCTGGAGCCAGTCTCGGTGGTGGTTGGACTTCCTCTTATCCTACCGTGCAATCCACCTGAAGGTCCTCCAAAACCAGACACCTTCTGGCTGAACAGTAGTAAGTATTTTGTTTAGTCATTGGTTAGTGGTTAGTGGTGCTCCACCGATCATTTACTGGCCCAGGCCTGTCATTGACGGACCTAGTGGTACAAAACATCCAGGTGGGTTTTCTACGTTTCAAAGTGTTTTATGTAAAGAATTGTAAAGGTACAACTGTACCTTTTTGTCCAAAGCTATGACACCAATCCGTCAGGATCGCAGAGTGTCCAAGGCACAGAATGGAGATTTGTACTTCTCAAGTATAGAAGCAGAAGATGCTAATACCAACTACGTCTGTGTTGCACGTTTCCCCTTCACAAACACCATCCAGCAGAAACCACCACTCATCCTACAGGTGCTCACAGGTCTGTTAGCTATATTATGATTCAGCTAAATATGACTTTTTGCTCTTTTGGCCTAATTCTTTTCCTTTTGTCTATGGTTGTGTGTGTTCAGTTGTGGAAGAACCACGATTAAACCCATCTAACAGTCTAATACAGTGGTGAGTTAGGACTCTTATTACTGAATGCCTTTTTGGAAACACTCAACAAGCTGCTACTAAACTACTAATCCTTTGCTTTTACAGTATTTGAGTGTTATTCTTTTCATCGGGTTCTCACGTGACTGTTGTGTTACTGTCTGTTGGTATAGCTCGCATGGCGGCCCACACAGCACCCAAGTTTTTGAAACCCAAAGGAACTGTGAGCACAATAATTGCAATGCTGGGGGAAGAACTCATTTTGGATTGTTTCGCTGCTGGAGTGTGAGTTTTGGAAACAGTTTTGTGAAAAAACGAAATGACTATAAATTCATGATGTCAGAGCTTTTAAAGCCCAAACATTTACATTAATATTTCAGATTTTTAAATTTATTTTATATTGCAGTCCAACTCCAACCATCAAATGGACTAAGAATTGGGAGGAGCTGTCCATGGAAGGGAAGAAGTTGGGAAACTTCAACAAAACGCTCAGAATAAAGAAGATCGACATGGACGATGGAGGAGGCTACATCTGCACCGCTTCCAACAGAATGGGCAGTCTGGACCACGTCATCACTGTCAGGGTCAAATGTAGAATACTCCATTACCTTTTCACAGTTGTCCAGTATGTGCTGCTAATCTACAAAATGTGTAAAGCTAAATATCCTTTCTTCCGTCTGCAGCGGTTCCGTTTTGGTTGGAGAAACCCGAGAGTCTCGTGTTGTCTCGTGATGACGGTGGCAGTATAATTTGTAGAGCCGATGGTATCCCTCGACCTCAGATACAGTGGATGGTTAATGGAGAGCCTATCAATGGTAAGAAACACAACATGACCAACCGGGTGGATGGCAGAGCTCTTTAAGACAACCATTGGTTCTGTGTTTTTACTCCAGAGGCCCCCAGGAGTCCCGGCAGACAGGTCTCAGGAGATACTTTGACGTTCCACTCTGTGGTTCCTGATAGCGCTGCCGTCTTCCAGTGCAATGCTTCAAACCCATATGGTTACATCATGGCAAATGCTTTTCTGGCTGTGATGGGTAAGAGTATATACAGTATATATAGCATGGGTCTAACTAGTGTACTTACGTAACCGACTGTTGTGTGTAGATATGAAACCACGTCTGTTGGGACACAGCGATGAACTTGTTAAATCAACAGAAGGCAATCATACCCTTTTAGACTGCCCGTATTTTGGCTCTCCTAAGCCTGAGCTACGATGGTAACTATTATTCTTGTATTTCATATCAATTTTTGTACATTGAACACAATATAAAATATTTACAATTTAAAGGTACAGATGCGTAATTCCCTTCTCTGCGTGTTTTTGTATAGGTCAAAGGGTGGAATAGGTGCGTTGGGAGGAGGTCATTATAGAGTTCTTCCAAACGGTACACTGGAGATCAGAAATACAAAGATACAAGACCAGGGAACCTATGCGTGCGTTGCGAGCAACATCATTGGACGAGATGAGAAAGAGGTTCAACTAGAGGTCAAAGGTAAGTCTCTGGACTCCTTCTTTTTAAATGGCAGCCATACATTTGGATGTTGGTGTCATTAATTCTGTAATTATAGACAAAAATTGTGGGTAAAAGGAAAAGTTTTACATTTTATTTGATAGTTTTTAATTCGGTTAACCAAATATGCAAAGCTAAGACAAAATAGGTTTTCATTTCGTTTGCATTTAGAGGGTTTCAGCAGCAACTACTTAAAAAAATGCTATGTGGCCAAAACTGAACGTCTTGTATACCTCCGCAAAGAATCGATAACTGTTAAGTAGATTTAGCTTATTTTAACACAATGACTTTACAATAATATATTAATATATATCAATATTAATATTAAGTTAATATAACTCAATTGTTATATTATAACCAAACACAAATCAGAAGTTAAAGCCAGCTGCATGCGTAGAATTAAAATGTCTATATTATCGGCTAGTTGCACAAGATGACGCCAGAGAGCTTTTTGCGATGCCAAGGCCTCCAAACTAATTTCCGTTGGTATAACACTATTGAATCATTTCTAGCTTAACGAAATGCTCAGCCATGTGAATAGGATATATCATATCCCTAATAAATGAGTTTTTTAACTAAAAAACACCCATATTTACCGGTCAAAATCCTTCTTTTTCCTTAGTCTGACGACCTGGTGTCCCGAGAGCTCACTGGCACCATCTCCATTTACATTACATTTACATTTATGCATTTGGCAGACGCTTTTATCCAAAGCGACTTACATTGCTTTATCCTATGCATTTTACATAGGTATTTGCAATCCCCTGGGATCGAAGCCACAACCTTACGTTGTTAACGCAATGCTCTTACCACTGAGCTACAGGAAAGCATCTTGTGCAACTAGCAAATTTGAGATGTTCTATATTGCATATTATCTTTAATAATATAAACCTTTTTTTGTAGAGCCCATCAAAATCATTCGTGCCCCGCGCAATACTGCAGTCATAAAAGGAAGTCTCGCTCGCTTTGACTGCAAAATTAATTTTGACCAGACTCTGGAGATAACGGTTACTTGGCTTAAGGACAAAAAGTTCTTGATCTTAGGAAGGAGGTAAACACAAATCTCATCTCCGGTGTTAAACCTTGCTACTGTCCTGGCTGAGGTGTCATTAGTGCTATATCGAATGTGTGTGTTGTAGGATGACAAAGGATGAAGATTCTCTGAGCATTGCTGATGTGAACAGAAGGGATGAAGGGTTGTACACCTGCAGAGTTAAAAGTGAACTGGAGGAAGTCACTGGCTCTGCCAAACTTATCGTGATGGGTACAAGCACATACACTTGCATCTTGTATACATGTTAGCTGTGCATATATTTCTAAAAATTCATATGTATTTGTGTGTATATCGTTTCGCTTTCAGACCGTCCAGACCCCCCCACTGATTTAGAGATCTCTGACCCATCAGAGCGGAGCGTTAGACTTACCTGGATACCAGGGCTGAGCAACCACAGTCCTATAAAAGGTATATATTATATAAATGAGAAATCCAGAAAGAAATCATAAATCCGTACAATGTCATTTTAATGCACTTTTTTTGTAGAATACTTGGTTCAGTACACGGAAGATCTCCTTGCTGACTATTGGCTGATCCCCAGTGGCTGGCAGAACCTGACCAGTTACCCTGGCAACCTGATCTCTGTTGTTTTACAATTAACACCGTTTGTGGAATACCGCTTCAGGGTCATCGCTATAAATGGCATTGGCCCCAGTAAACCCAGCTGGGCGTCTGAGTACTACCAGACCGGTGGAGCAGGTATATATAATGGATCTACAACGTAATAGTACACATACTATGCATCTTTGTGTAAACTGTGCATTTTATACGTTTTATTATTTGATTTATATCTTTAAATTAAATAATAATAATAAATCTTTTTCTTTATATGTATAATTAATTTATTATTGGAACAAAAAGTTTGCATTAAATGTTTTAAATATTTAATTACTTACTATAGTTTTCTTATAAAAGATATGTATTCTTATATATCTTAAATGTCTTATATCGTTTATTTTTTATGCCTTTAGTGCCTGATGCCATCCCACAAAACATTAAAGGACTGGGCAGTGGTGTGTTCAGAAATAACATGGAAATAAGTTGGGAGGTGATGGATAGATGATTCTCAGATCCAATAATTTAACCATTTTTAATTTTATTAATTTAAAGATCACACTTGCTTTGCTTAATATGTTTGAAACATTTAAGGACAGGCTGCTTAACCCGTTTTCATTACAAACTCTCTGAAGTTCATAATTCTTCTTTAACAGTATCAAATTAGTTGATTCTTTCAGTTTTTCCTTTAAGTTTGTATTCCTTAACATGCATTCTGTGATGTTTTTGTCCCGTTCGAAGCCACTGGAGTACAGAGAATGGAATGGTCCGAAACTGGGCTACATGGTTTGGTGGAGACGGCGGGATTCCAGGGAGGAGTGGAAGAACTACACAACATATTGGTGGTGTAGCTACATCGTCTATGACACGGACACCTTCACCCCCTATGAGGTTAAAGTTCAGGCCATCAACTTCTTTGGCTATGGCCCGGAATCCCCTATCGTCGTTGGCTACTCCGGGGAGGACCGTAAGTTTCGTCTTATATTTGCTTTCAAAACACTCACGATGTCGATAGACACACTATTGTTTAATTGAGTCAGTGTCTCTGTGTCTGGCTGGAATACAGAATTCCAAATGCCACCTATGAAAGAAATACTTCTGGTCAGTGCTTTCCCAAACTTGCACTTTTTTTAAAGGCCCTGTTGCAGCTCCATCTGATCTACGGGTAGAAGACATAGAGAGCACAAAGTTGACAGTCCATTGGGAACCAGTGGCACGAGCCGACGTCATGGGTGATATAAAAGAGTACAAGGTCATTGAAATAATTATAATCTGCGCACTGTAAATTAGCTGAAATTTATCCATGCAGTAAATAATATAAGCCACTGAAGGAGCTGTTTTTGATTTCCCAGGTGTACTATTGGAGAGAAAGCAGCCGTCTGCCCTGGCACACTGTGAGCAGAAGAATTAAAACCAAGAGTTTTAAAGCAAATGGGCCTCGCCTTTCCGGAACATTGACTGGTTTGGTTCCTTATAGTAACTACAAGATGTATATGGTAGTGGCTAATAACCGCTACGAGGGTCCACCAAGCAACACTATTGAATTTCAGACGCCTGAAGGAGGTATGAACATAGAAAATGTTGACAAAATTGACAAATGATATAGTTGTGGCTGTGAACAAATGTATTTACTTTCTGCCGCAGTGCCATCGATTCCCAGATCTTTCAGAATCATGCACAGGCACTATGACACGATATATCTAGACTGGGAAGAACCTGCAGATCCCAACGGGATCCTGACCGGATATATTCTCAAATACCAGACCCGTAAGTGTTGCACATATCCGCGGCTTTAGCTAGCAATTTCGCCCGCAGAATTGTTTTCATCCAAATTAACATACAAGTGTACTTTCTGAAAAAGATTGAGAAGAGATTTCTTCTTTAGTGAACGTCACCCTTGGGGACCGAATCCAGGTTGAAGACATTCCTCCAAACATCACTTACTTCTCTCTCCGTCGACTCGATCGATACACGCGATACAAGTTTTCACTGGCAGCACAAACGGAGGTTGGAGTCGGCGAGGCGTTCACGGAAGAATCACCACATTTTACAACTGAGGGTAAGAGTTGGACGTTCATACTGTAAGATCAAAGGAGGAAATTTGTTTAAATGATTTTTAGCTCTAAACCTGTCTGTGTCCGAGAGCAGAATATAGTCGGGATCAAGTGGACATTGTGACGCAGGGCTGGTTCATTGGCTTGATGTGTGCGGTTGCTCTGCTGGTTCTCATCATGCTTATAGTGTTTTTCATCAAGAGAAGCCGTGGAGGAAAGTACCCAGGTGCAGTCTACATTATATAATAGCATAGTTTTAACAAAGCCTTCAGTTTTACTGATGGTATTATTTTGAAAGACAATTACATGTTCTTTTTTGTGTGTTTAAAGTGAGGGACAAAAAAGATTTTGCACTGGAGCAAATGGATGAGAATGGAACATTTGACTACAGGTAACAGTTTAATAAAAAAACAATACTGAAGACAAACCCAAGTACTGAGGTTGATTTTATCAATAAGTAACATACAGTGAGGAATATAAGTATTTGAACACCCTGCTATTTTGCATGTTCTCCCACTTAGAAATCATGGAGGGGTCTGAAATTGTCATCGTAGGTGCATGTCCACTGTGAGAGACATAATCTAAAAAAAATCCAGAAATCACAATGTATGATTTTTTAACTATTTATTTGTATGATACAGCTGCAAATAAGTATTTGAACACCTGAGAAAATCAATGTTAATATTTGGTACAGTAGCCTTTGTTTGCAATTACAGAGGTCAAACGTTTCCTATAGTTTTTCACCAGGTTTGCACACACTGCAAGAGGGATTTTGGCCCACTCCTCCACACAGATCTTCTCTTGATCAGTCAGGTTTCTAGCCTGTCGCTGAGAAACACGGAGTTTGAGCTCCCTCCAAAGATTCTCTATTGGGTTTAGGTCTGGAGACTGGCTAAGCCACGCCAGCACCTTGATATGCTTCTTACAGATCCACTCCTTGGTTATCCTGGCTGTGTGCTTCGGGTCATTGTCATGTTGGAAGACCCAGCCTCGACCCATCTTCAATGCTCTAACCGAGGGAAGGAGGTTGTTCCCCAAAATCTCGCAATACATGGCCCCGGTCAGCCTCTCCTTAATACAGTGCAGTCGCCCTGTCCCATGTGCAGAAAAACACCCCCAAAGCATGATGCTACCAACCCCATGCTTCACAGTAGGGATGGTGTTCTTGGGATGGTACTCATCATTCTTCTTCCTCCAAACACGTTTAGTGGAATTATGACCAAAAAGTTCAATTTTGGTCTCATCTGACCACATGACTTTCTCCCATGACTCCTCTGGATCATCCAAATGGTCATTGACAAACTTAAGAAGGGCCTGGACATGTGCTGGTTTAAGCAGGGGAACCTTCCGTGCCATGCATGATTTCAAACCATGACGTCTTAGTGTATTACCAACAGTAACCTTGGAAACGGTGGTCGCAGCTCTTTTCAGGTCATTGACCAGCTCCTCCCGTGTAGTTCTGGGATGATTTCTCACCTTTCTTAGGATCATTGAGACCCCACGAGGTGAGATCTTGCATGGAGCCTCATTGTATGGGGTGGAAAGGTGTCTTTATGCAGCTAACAACCTGAAACAGATGCATCTAATTTAGGATAATAAATGGAGTGGTGGTGGACATTTTAAAGGCAGACTAACAGGTCTTTGAGGGTCAGAATTCTAGCTGATAGACAGGTGTTCAAATACTTATTTGCAGCTGTATCATACAAATAAATAGTTAAAAAATCATACATTGTGATTTCTGGATTTTTTTTAGATTATGTTTCTCACAGTGGACATGAACCTACAATGACAATTTCAGACCCCTACATGATTTCTAAGTGGGAGAACATGCAAAATAGCAGGTTGTTCAAATACTTATATTCCTCACTGTATACTCATATTTACTACATGCAAAGGTTTTAGGTGATTTACATACTATACTCAAAAACAGTATATGAAATACACTAGGTATGAAAAATGAATCTTTTCTTTTAGATCATAATTATCATATTAGCAGAGGATGATTTGGAGTAAACACTGTACAACACAATAATTGTTTTCCCTCTTTCCCTTTCCAATTCACCCATTATTTCATCATCATTCATAAACCATCTCTTTCATTTTTTACTCCATGTCCTTTGCGATTGGATCACTGAAGGTCTCTTGAGAGGTATGATACATGTCATACATAACACATATTAAATTGAACTGTGTGTTCGTTTGCCTGCAATACGTAACATTTTATATACAAGGGATTTTCTAATCTCTAAAGATTATATTGAATAAAATGCTTTGTCTGCTGCTGTGTCCACCAAAACATTACATTTCTTGTCATTTTTTGACTCTAATATATACTGCAGGATAACGCGAGTGACCACCCTGCCCTACAGCAGACGGTATTTATTTTACAAAACTCATTTAATTTCTTTATGTTAAAGGAATAGTTCACCCAAAAATGAAAATTCTCTCATCAGCTGTGTCCCAAATCACATACTATACACTATGCACTTCAGGGCCGGCCCTAGCCTTTTGGGGGCTCTAAACTGATTACAAAATGAGGCCCGCCATCATCTAATGTACACAACAAACCTTTAAAGCTTTCCTGTAGCTTAGTGGTTAGAGCATGGTTCAAGCAACGCTGATATCGTGAGTTCAATCCTAGGTCTTGCACATTTACCCTTTTCTTGATCCTTTCTTTTCTCATCTTCTTTCCTCTTCTTCCTCTTATTTGCATCAGACTGATAGTGCTGCCTTTTCATTTTTAATCTTACCACAGTTTAAAGCTAATGCATATGATGATTGACACTGACACAACAAGCAAGTAAATAAAATTTACACGCACGGCAGGGGCCCCCTAGTGGCCACGGAGGCCCCATGCAACTGCCTATATCGCTTATTAGGTAGGGCCGGCACTGCACTTAAACTATGCACTATGCACTCAACCATATAGTATATGAATTTCAGAAGAGTAGTATCATCCCAAATGGAATACTAAACGGTTTTATACTAACCGTAAGTATATCGGTTTACCAGACGAGCGCCAATGACGACAACCGCACGCCAGAATGCGTGTGAATAAAAATATGCGTGTGCATCGTTCATTTAATGTAGTATCATCTGTTTTGCCCAACATTACTTTAGACATCATCAGATTGAAGCGTCTGATAGCCCCGCCTCTCTTCCGCTACGTAAGCGAAATTGCGACCATTGAGTGCGTGAAGTGTCCACAGTTCGACACTTCATATTTTCGGTTGAAAAAGGGCATCATCCGGGTACTTACAGTGCACTGATTTTTTGAGGATTTTCAATGTGAATGCACTACTCACACTATTTATATTACAAAATGACGTAGAATAGTGTATGAGTGCGTGATTTGGGACGCAGCTGTAATGTACTCAACCTCGAGATGTTTCAAATGAAGATATTTGGAAGAATGCTTGTGACCAACCAGTTCTTGGCCACCAAGAATTGCTTCATGAATTTCTTTCTTCTGTTGAACACAAAAGAAGATATTTTGAAGAATCCAGGAACGCATACAGTTCTGGGGCACTTTTGACTACCATTGTCATTTTTCAAACTATGGTAGTCAATGGTGGCCAAGAACTGGTTGGTTACAAGCAATCTTCCAAATATTTTTCGCTGTGTTCATCGGAACAAATAATTTTTTGACAAACGATTTAAGTAAATGATGACAGAATTTTTGTATGAACTGTCGCTTTAAAACCTGTTAAAACCTGCCATTTATGAAATTACATTATCCTGTGTTTGTTTTGCTAAACTGGTAAAGCATATCATAAGCAAGGTTGTGGGTTCAATACATAGAAAACACACATATTGAATAAATGTATAAGTGTGATATACTATATGTATATTTACATTTATGCACTTGGCAGATGCTTTTATCCAAAGCAACATACATTGCATTGTTACATACATTTGTCTCTGACTATGTGCCATGCTCGAACCACTGAGCCACAAGAAAGGTAGCTATATGTATTTATATATATGTAATATATATATATATGTTGTTATATTCATATTAATCAGAGAGGAGGAACTTCGTCAGGGGCGCGGTACAGTAGAGCACATTGACAGAAGGACAAACAGTGATGACAGTCTGATGGAGTACGGAGAGGGTGATGAGATCGAGTTCAATGAGGACGGCTCTTTTATTGGAGAGTACACAGGCATCAGCAAGAGGAACATTGACAGGAGCCCGTACCATGACAGCTCTGAGCCCACTTCCCCTGTGGCCATCTACTCTTTTGCTTAGAGCTAATGTTTAAAATACACCCCGTTATACAAACTGAGTTGAGCTCAAAATACAGAACTGAGAATAATTATGCTTCATGTTCCCTGTCTGACAGGCTAGAAATGATGTATAGATGCATTTTAAAGGTATTGGGCATCAAGCTGAGTTTTTTTTCTGAGGGTTCACAACCACCAATCAGATTTGTTTTTCAAATCCACAAATCATGTTGAGAGGAAGCCAGACAATGATGTCCTGATGAGTTTATCATGTTGATAAGAAAACAGAAGAGGTGTGGCTGATAAGTAGCTGAACAAACTCAAAATATCATTCAGGGTCAATTAATACAGGTTTGCTCAACACGGTTATCTGAAGACATAAATAACTTCCACAATGCTTTGTTACATAAGCAGTGTTTAATATCACAGAGTTGTTAATAATGCTTGTTTATTTTTATTGTTTCAAAATTTCATGTGTTAATAATTATGTGTGAATATGTTGGAATACAGACTGAATATTCTCAAACAAAATGCAGTATAAGGTGAAGCTGCAGATCGTTACACTAATCTGATGTGTACAACATTCATTGTATGTCCATCTATCATACCGTGTACGTGTTTTAGTTCTTCATTCATTAAAATGCATAAACTGAATCAATGACGTGTCATAACTATATTAAAGGAGTAGTTCAGTTCAAAATTCACCCCATTCACCTTCAATATTGATTTTTATTCCTACTATGGAAAGTCAATGGGGCAAATTCTGAAGTGAACTATAAGCGGTCCTAGACATCTTTTGCCAAATCGTTTTTGCAGTACGCTGGAGTGTACCAGTGAGTTTTGGCTGGATGTAGAAATGTAGCATATTTGACATACAACAGTTGTTATGATTCAAATTTACATTCAAATTTATACATTTGGCAGACACTATTTATCCAAAGCGACTAACATTGCATTATCCTATACATTTGTTTCTAAGTATGTGCAATCCTCTGGGATCAAACCCACGACTTGGCATTGTTAGCACCATGCTCTTACCACTGAGCTACAAATGCTGCTAGGTGTAATATAAAAGTGACATCCAGGCCAAACACGTCAGAGAACACGTCTCAACGAACATATTACTGTCAAGAAGTGAAACAGAACCCAAGTGCAGACAGCTTTCAGTCTCAACAAAACTACATTTTATTTAACATGGGACAAAACTAGTGGTGGGCATAGATTAATTTTTTTAATCTAGATTAATCTAGATTAATCTTGGAATGAATCTAGATTAATCTAGATTAAAATGGCTCATTTGAATTCTGCCGAAGGCATTCAGAATATGTGTGTTACCCAAATAATGACTAAAAGTAAGTCTTTGAGAACGGGTTTCTCAAGCCAGGTGGCGCATTAGAGAAGGGGCTCATCTCCTGTTTCCAAAATGCATCACAAACTACTTGAGAAAGCTGTTCTACTATGATAATTTGTGATGAAAATTAAATTATGTTCAATAAGATGTACTTGTGTTTACTTCCGCATTAGCTAAGGGATGCTTTGTGTTTAGGTGGTACTTGAGACTGGAAGAGCTCCTACAGTACATTTACATTTAAATTCAGTCATTTAGCAGACGCTTTTATCCAAAGCGACTTACAAAGAGTTAGGGAGCAACAATCGATATGTCATACAGGAGCCATAATACATTAGGTGCCAATACAAAGTTATTGGTTTCAACTAAAGCTAGACCACTACCTGTTGAGAGAAAGTTTTTTTTTTTAAACTAACTGTATGTAAACCAATTTCGTACAGTAAACCAATTCCACATTGCACAAGGTGCAAACAAGCTTAGTCTTGTCGAGGTTTCCATTGGGAAGCGTCTTAAAAATAAATGTTCCCTGAAGCAAACCCGGCGGCTTCATAGCTGCATCCATGTTAGCACGTCACGTTTGATCTGGTCATTTCACAGTAACGTTATGTTGTGTTCAGACCAAACACGAGTGATTTACATGTTAAGTCAATGCAAAGAGGCGATAGACCTACTTGCTGCGCGAATCGCGCGAATGAAGCCCTGCTTATGAGATGATGAGGCGGCGAGAATGACGCGAATGACGCGAATCACGCGAGTTGAAAAATCTCGTTCTCTTCCCCTACAGTGACATTAATCTATGTATACATCCGCGCTAAAATATCAAAGTGAAAGTCATCATAGCTTGTGTAGTATAGACCCAGCTCCCAACCCGACTTTGAGAATAGATTAACGGCGACATTTTTTTTATCGCGCGATAAGAGTCTCACTGCGTTAACGCCGTTAACGGCCCACCACTAGACAAAACATAACACAAAATCCTTCAAGGGGAAGACAAGAACTATATACTTAACAAATATAACTTCCAGGGGCAACAGGACAAGAAGGGGATGAAGACAAACGATCCAGCACATTACAGCAAACCAAACACAAGGGATTAATTATGGAATGATGAATAAGGAAACAAGGGGGCGGGGCTAAGGTGGAGGATGGGGGAGCAAATGGGTTCCAAAACGCAAGAACTGGTGCTGTCATGATCCCGTCAGTCAGAACAAGAGAAATAATTGCTAGGAAGGCGGGATAATGACACATTACAACAAAACAATACCGAGAAACTGACAAGAAAACAATAGGGCTGAATCTGAAATTACATACTTCCTTACTATGTAGCCAAATAGCAGTAAGCGAACGAATAGTATGTCAGAACCGTCAGTATTCACTAAACAATTTGGACTATTTTTCGCGAGATTTGGTCTCGGGAAGTGATACAGACGTGGAACTCAAGATCTCCATTCCGGAGCCCCCGGGGTCGACCGTGTCAACTTTCAAGACCATTTGACCCCTGTATTCTAGAGCGTATATTCGCAATCTGTTTATGGCTGCGGGTGTCTTTTTGGGCATACTGAGTGGTCAAAGAGGTCAGAGGGGCGCGGAACTTTGAAAACAACCCTGGGCCCTGTGAAGAGGCATATACGTGAATTTCAGGTCGATATGACCTTTCTGTCCCCTTGTCCAACATGAGCTTATGAAAATTAATGGGATAGGTTAATAGTGTCGACGGATGTCATTAGGCCGCCTGGAACTTGAGGGGCACCAAACTTTAGATTCTGGTAGTCTCTAGGACCCTTTTTCACATACTGAGAGGGTGGCTTTCTAGAACCCAGGGAACGTTTTCTAGTATGAAAATTGGTGTGTACATTAGCAGCCTACCGACTGACAGTCAAATAAGTTATGATTGGGACTTCCTGTGACTCAGCAAAACCACAGGAAGTCCCAGTTGTAACTTATTTGACAGTAGCCTTGTAGGATTCCATTGGACAATACTGTAAAAAGTAAATTTTAAGACAATAAACAACTTGCGTATGACAAACCTACAGATATGTGTCATAGAAGGACCAGGCTTTTAAAATGCTCACTTTGTATACAAATGCACTTTTCATTGTAATAAGTCTCCGCCCAGAATTTTCAGTCTTAATCTGCTTTACTTTTATACACACACCTTGGGGCTTTGAACGCTAGTTCGTCACACTTTCACGCACCACATATACAAAGACCGTGGCCCTCACAGTGCGGCGAGTCCTTTAAAAAAAAGAAAAAGAAAATACAGAAAAATAAAAGGCCCAAAACGAACAATATAGTGAACAGGGTCATTCTAAGTCCCCAGGCCGTTCTGGGGTCATCGTAGCATGAAAATAATGGGATAGGTTGCAGGTGTCAGAGGATACTGTACAGCCCGCGGAGGCCTGAAACTTTCGAGAAATTTGCGCCACGTGGCTCGAATCGACATACCGATAGGGCTAGTCTGGACATGAAATTCAATATTTTTTTAGGCACCAACAGTGTTTTCACTCCTTAAATAATAAGTAGTCAATTAAGATGGGATGTTGTGAGAAATGTCTTCATCAGAGCTCTGGGAGCAAGAGACACTAACACCAAAGTGTATGGTTGTATCAAGCTAATTTATTTCCTCAAAGTGAACAGTTTATAGCGCAGAACAGGCCATTCCTGAAACTGCTTTATGCAATCACCTTGATTTAATCACAGGGATCATTCGATTCAATCTGAGAGAGCATAAACATCTTTGTTACAGATTTGAATAGAACAATCTGATAGTACCTTAAGCAGTCAATCTGGGTGGGTCAGTTACATTCCAATATCATATATTACAGAGTGCAGAACATTCTACAACAGGGCTAGTCAATTAGCGGCCTGCAGGCCTAATGCTGCCTGTCAATCTTCTTTGCCTGGCCCACCTTAACATTTAAAATAAGTGGAGAGACTTTAAGAACGGTGTGCTTTAAGAAATGCACGCAACTTTGCAAGGCAGGGTAAGCCAGTTTATTTATGAAGCACCATTAAAAACAACAGTTACAACAGTTGACCAATGTTGACCAATGGGCCCTCAGTTGGCGCCCGACCGAACAGGACTAACAGGAGGGCAAGTGGCTCCCAGTGGGAGAGCACACAATCAGCGTTATTAATACAAAAAAGTCAAAACTACCACATCTGTGCAAGGGCACACTCGTGTAGGATGCTATTTTCCTTACAAGTGAACAAGAATAACACAAATTACACGAAATTACCATACAGTCACAACAAAAACCACAGTTGACAATTATAACCTATGCGGTGATGTAATGCTCCTTCGCACCAAGACTTGCTAAAAGTATATGAAAGCCACAAACCTTTTAAAAAAGTTCAAGGCGCCACGCGGACATTAACCCTCCTTAAAACCGTGTCCTTCCATTCGGTTGTAAATTTTCCTTTTCAAAAGCGGAACCAACTTAGCCTTCCGTTTGTGAAGCATCAAGCGTCTGTAACTTTGCTTATTGCTAGCGGCTTGCCTCCACACATATACATACAATAATATGCCGCGTAAGGACGCATCATCTCGACATCCGGACTAGATTATTCTTTTTGTACAAAGTAAACACATAGGCACATAATCTTTCCTGTAGCTCAGTGGTAAGAGCATTGCATTAACAACGCAAGGTTGTGGGTTCGATCCCAGGGAATTGCAAATACCTATGTAAAATGTATAGGATACATAATTTTCATTTCCACTTTGTTTGAAAAAAAATGAACAAAGTAAAACTCTGTAAAACTTTTTATTAATTATTTTCAGTATGTAACTGTGTCATGTGGGGGAGAACACAAAAACCATTTGCCCCCCCTGGCGATGGCCCTGAATGGGCTGTACTGTTTTAAAAAAAGCAACTTTGTGACTTTGCCACTAGGTTTAAGTGATTTTTCATTTCTCGATACACTCCCCCAGCGATCGTACAGGTTTCATAAAGTTTTTTTTAAACATAATAAACAACTTTTCTTAGTCCCTTATATGACAATTCTCCCAGAAAAGCATGCGGCATGGCCACATGGCAACAAGGAGAGCAGGAGAAGGAGCATGCGCAGACGTCACTTTCACTTGTAAGCAGGAGAGAGAGAGAGCATACGTTCGCGAAGTTCAAGTGTTATTTTGTTCACTGCATTTTGGTGATGAAGGTTATATAAACTGTGGATATAACGCTGGATTTAGAGATCGTTTAAAACTGATATATGGAGCCGTCCCAGCGCTAGAAGGATGCGAGACATGCGGTGCGCACATGCTTTGGTTCAGCCTACCCCTCAGCCTACCCCTCAGCCTACCCACCCCGTATGTTTTCGGAAACAACCGTAAATGTGATCAAACTAAATACTCTTCGAAGATACGAAGTATGCAATACAACTCTATGGGTACTAAAGATTAATATGAGATTGGAAGAAACCCTCTGCACAGCAGGGCAGTGTTGGCTTGCTCACCGGGAAACTGCATTTATTTATTAATTAGATGTTATTTATTACAATGATCTTGCTTGATCTATAAACACCATGCACTGTGCTGTGTTTTACCTTTGTGTTTTTCTGTTCGTTCCTGTAAAGCTGCTTTGGAACAATGCACATTTTGAAAAGCGCTATATAAATAAACTTGAATTGATTTGAATTGAATGGGTTACGCCCGCTTTAAGAAAATCGCATTTGATCAACCTAACCCATAAAAATAAACATTTCCATACAGAATAGGTTCATCAGTGTAAAGCTCCTTGGCCTTTTTTGTCTGGGATTCAAACAGGGTATATGTAACACCCGTCTAACAGTAAGAAGATGTTTAAGACATTAGTTTTTTTAATAAAGAGAAGGGTGATGTGTTTTAGTTTTTTGTTAGCACATGCAAAAAATTGACATTAAATATAAAACATTTTCTGTTCTTAACCATAATAACAACAAATTCTTATATTTTATACTTACATTGCATTATACTATACATTTGTTAATTTTGTATGTGCAAACCCTGGGATTGATCTCATGACCCTGGCGTTGCTAACACCATGCTCTAACCTCTGAGGCACAGGTATGCTAATATAAGAGACATTTTCATGGCCATAATTCATCTGTGTTATTCACCTATATACACATTAGGCCTACATTAATCTAGGTGTGTGTCAAGTTATGATGAGCAATATTCAGAACTGGTACAGAAAGATTCCCGTCACATCTATGCAGTGTGTGTGCCCCTTGCCTAAACATTTGCTGGGGACCGTTGCATAAACTGCTTAGACTATAGTCTTACAAGTTAGTCATTCAATTTTTTTCTTCAAAACTGGTCATAACTTGTCCAAGTCAGTCACATATAAAAGTAGATTGGTCTTATTCAAATCTAAAAAGTATGACTTGTTAGTCCTGACTAATAATTGCTAGTCCGTGAGAACAGTTGTTAAGACATAGTCTTAAAGGGATAGTTCATTCAAAAATGAAAAATCTGTCATCACCCTCAAGTTGTTTCAAACCTGTATACATTTCCTTGTTCCAATGAACACAAATAAAGATATTTGGAAGAATTTTAACAATTTTCAGTTCTAGGACAGCATCCACTACCAGAGTAGTACAATTTTTTAACTACTTAATGAGATTTTTTTAAAAATGTAGACAAACAAAGTGTTCTCTGGAACCTTTGACTACCATTTATGGTAGTCAATGATGTCCTGGAACTCAAAATTACTAACAATCTTCCAAATATCTTTCTTTGTGTTCATCGGAACATAATAATTCATATGGATATGAAATTACATGTGCGTGAGTGAATGATGACATTTTTGGATGAACTATCCCTTTAACTTAGTCGCTATGTTTATGCAACTGGCCCCTAGTGTGAAACACGTTACTCTTGTTTGTTGACATAATTCATAATCTCATACGCTGCTATGTGGGCGAGTTTGTGCAAAAGTACGTTTCGAGAACCTATAATTGAGGTACTAATCTGACATCAGATAGCAGTGTGGCTTCATCTTCAGCTGTTCTGCAGGTATGTCAGTTCATGTTTTTCTGATTTGCATGGTCATATTTTGTCTGAAATGCTTGTTGTAATTTGAGCAAAGGGTCTGAAACTGCTATTAGATCACAGGGCTCCAAACATCTCTCATAACTTTTATGTATTTGGTACTTCATATGAGGTTTTACATTTCAATTAAAATGTGAGAACTATATTTAGTTGTATGGTATTAATTTGAAGTAATTGGACCTATGTTCACATTTCAACTTTTTTATAGTAATTTAACTAAAGTGTTTAAATGGAAGGAAATTAAAAAAACATCAGTCTTTACTAGAGGTCGACCGATATGCATTTTCAGGGCCGATACCGATTATTTCCATGTGAATTAGACCGATAACCGATATTTTGAACCGATATATATATGATATAAAAACGTAAATTTATATAAAAATTAAGAACACAGGCTCTGAAACATTTGAATCTACTAATCGACTACAATTAAGGAAAAAAGAAGAGAGTTAAAATAACCCACAGACTGTATGCTTTATGATTAATCCCATGTTTAGTATGTGTAATTACATCTTTCATATTTCTCTTGTTTAGATTAGATTATGGTTTGCTAAATTTCATCAACATTTGTTTATTAGACCATTGCTTTATTTATTGCACCACACTGTATTCTGCCTCTTTCTGTGTTTTATTTGTCTTTTCTCATGTAAAGCTTTTTGGAAAGAAAAATGCATTGTAAAAACCACTAAATAAATTAAAAAATTGAATGGAATACATTATATTTATTTATATTAAAAAAAAGATGTTCTGATGACTTAAACATTGCATAAAATACTAGAACTATTCAATAAATCATTTCGCTCATCATTGGATTAACTAGCACAATTAAATTTATATAATAAGTGTAAATAATTGAATTGCCTTAATAGCTTTATTGTGTATGTTGTTGAAAAGACCGCAAATGTTTTCATGAAGCTATAACATTAAAAGCAAATTTTAGGCACACTTAGTAAGTACATTAGCCTATTCCTTGAGTGTATTGTCGGCAAGACGGGCATTTAATCACACCCATGTGTGTCTCTGAACATTTATGTGTATAAATAAGTTGCGAAAAATAACTCGATCTAACATTCGAGCAGCTAGAGATACGGAGTGTGTGTGCGTGTGCGCGCGTGCACGAGAGCGATTTGACTGAAGACGACGATTCAAGTTCTTTATGCTTTAAAATGGCTTGTATTTTTGAAATGGCGTAACTTAAAATGACATGCAAAACGCCAGCTCGATCAAGTACAAGAAACGCGTGTGCAGTGTGCTGCTCGCTTGCAGAGCAAAATCATTGTTATACTAAGGATGTGAATTATATCGACATGATAATAATGCGTAACTCGTGCGGAACCTGCAGGAAACCCGCAAAGCTGCTCCGAAATTCAGGCACTAATTATATTGAAGTGTTTTGCTTCTCAGTATAGTGGATTGTGATTTATTTCAACGTCTGATGCTGCCTTACCTCAGAGAGCATGAACGCGAAGCAGCTCCAGTTAGTAAGAGCTTTCGGTGTGAGAAAGAAAAAAAACTTTCTGTTCCGCAGCCTCCCGCGTTGATTTGCGGGACGCGTGACTTAGTTCCAACAAATCAGAGGAGCAGTGGGCGGGCATTACTCTACGCAACAACTAGAGAGACGTGTTCGGACTGCTCTCGCTAAATTCTTGGCTGCTTCACAGCAAAATAGCGCATTTTAAAATTAAATGACTTTATCGGCAAATCAGCTTTGAAAATGACCGATATCGATTATCGGCTAAATCCTTAATATCGACGCCGATAATCGGCCAGTTCGATAATCGGTCGACCCCTAGTCTTTACAGTATGTGTATTTGCAGTGTACTCAGCCAACAAAATGTACATAAAAACAAACTTTAAAACAAACCACATTAGATCTTTGGTAACACTTTAAAGTAAGGTGGTACTTGTTAACAGTAGAAATGCATTAGCTAACCTTGCCTAATAATGGACTATTTGTTTTTTTATTAGCTATTTATTAATCCCTGTTAAGGTTAGTTCATGTCAAAGCAGTTATTCATGTTTATTCATGGTGCATTAACAAATGTTAACTGCAACAACGTTTGATTTTAATAATGTATCAGTAAATGCTGAAATTAACCTAAACTAACGGTATTAGTATTGTTCATTGTTAGTTCGTTTGAGCTAATGCATAAACAAATTGTTAGCAGCTCATTGTTAAAGCAACACTATGCAGTTTTTTAATTCTACTGCCACCTGAGCAGCTAGGAAACCCCGCTATGTAAGTTCTGTGTCTTGGTCAGTACACACAGCCCCACCCATCCCCTGCCTGCGGAATAGTGCAACCAGCCTTACGGCATATGTAATATATTTCACTCGTAGCCTTAGTAGAGTTAGCCAACAGCTAACTATAAAACAAAACAATCTAATATGCATGTCTCAAAGCCAACGCCATGGCAGAGTCTGCAAAGAAACCAAAAAGGGTTTTGTCAGAGGAAGCGAGAGAGAGTGTGATCCGACACGAGCCCGAACACAAACAATATCTGACGAACTATCACTCTGTGGCGCGAGCTGCAAGAGCCAACGGTTTCAAAACCGATGGAGGTCTAGCCTACCTGCTTCTGGATTTTAAATTCTTATATGTATATCATTTCTTACTGTCCTGAACCAAACACTTATTAGTCAGTAGGCTGTGCTAAGATTGTTTATTGGAGCACTAAAGCTACTGTTTCACAATTTATAACCGTAAGCATAGACGAGAGATAATGTAATATTGTCGGGATCTCAACAGCTAATGTAGGATGATCGTGCCTAGTGCAATTCTTGTAAACGATGACTACCAAACGAAAATCATTTTTTTGGTCAAAAGTTGCTGATTTCTTTGTTCATGTTTTGCGCTGCCCACGGAGAAGCTTATACAACCACAGTATTTACGACACTGATAACAGACAATAGACCTTATCAATAACATGAGGAAACCATAAGCAAAAGTTATCTAGTGTTGCTTTAAAGGTTTCAATGAAATAATTTTCCAAAATCAAAGCTTACTTCCTATAACTATAAACAATATACATCTGCTTTTACAAAACACAATGTATCTGCTCATAAATCATAATTTATTTACAATGAGGAACATCGGCTTGTGGTTATACAATAGCCTATTACACTGGCAGAACCTCTTTACTGAGTAATCTAGAGAAGTTCAGAAGCTAGAGCAGAAGTAAAATGTGGAAAATCAGTGCGTTTGCAAATTGTTTGACTAACATTCTGGAACAGGTGGTGGTTTTGCACACACTTTCGTCGTTTGTTTCATCTGCTTTATTTAGCAGAAACGTTTAGAGGAAAGCATACCATAAATCATTTAAAATTCATAATACGAATACGGTTATATTTTGTTCATGTTGTTTTTCTTTTATTTGTCTAAGATTACTCCTGTTTCAGCTAAATAAAAGGTATATTGGCTCTGGTAAGTTTTATAAGTGCACTCAAAAAAATATTTTTGCTGCCTGTTCAATTTACTTAACTTGCTTAAGTTAAATCAACACAACTTTTGGAAAATATGGTTACAACATGATTGTTTTATGTTTAGTCATATAACTGAATCCATTCATGTTGGGACAACATAAAGGAGTTGTGTTGGGTTAACATAAAATAGTTATAATAGGGCAGAGGACTTATATTTCCCAGCATGCTTTGCGTACACTGCATTTTGAGAGTTATATTCTTAAATAAGTGTTTAATATTATGCAGTTTATATTTTTGAGTTTGGTGGTTACCCTTGTTCAGAAAAGTGTTGCCTTTGGTTAGGTGGTGGGGGGTTAAAATAATTTTTATGGCATTTCTGTTGAGTTCTATTTTCTCAATATCATCTTATTGAAGTTAAATGAGATTATGTCTAATAAATGTTATAAATGTATAATATAAAAAATGTTGAACATTTCATTTTATTTTAGTGTTTTTATTTGACCTACAGACTTAGTTTCTCTAAGTTCCAATCATTAAGTACAATCAACACAAATGGATAACATTAGCAAAGCTTATTTCTGTTAAATAAATTGAACTTAATCAGGTCATCTTAGATCAAGCTATAGTCATTAAATTCAAGACAATAATTTACATTTATTCAAAATAAGTACGTGATGTACCATTTCATTAACACAGTTATGAGCGATTTACTTAAAACATTATGTTACAAATAATTGTATATTACCTTTTCCATTTAAGCAACTAAGTTATGTGGGACCGGTTGACATAACTTTATTAATTAAATACAACATTTCATTTCTAAGAGTGTGTGGGCAATGAGATTAGTTCATCGCCACTTAATGGAACCAGAGAATGAAGGTGCTTATGCCCTTTTAATGTTTATTTATATCATATTTCCTAAAGTAAGTAATTGAAATATGAAATGATGACTGAATTAATCCATTGAACAGTAATTTACAATAAAAAATGGATTGTTATGGAGCAGATGACAGTGCAATCGCTATATTTGTGAAATTGGTGTCATACAGGGGTGAATTCTGAGTTTTTGGCGGGTAAGAGGAAATAATATAACCAATGTAATTTTGTTTCTTACAACAGTACCAGACAGAGTCTCTTTGCTGACACAACCCCCACCATGGCTAGATTCATTTGTTTAGCTGGTAGGTGACTGTTTTGGAAAATGTTTTTCAAACGAGTTTAAAATATTATTTTATGTTTTAACATTAAATATTTCTCTTTTCAGGGTTTTCTCTGGCACTATGTCATTTTGGTCAGTTTTGTATCGTTATTATGGAAAACAATCATAACTATATTTTAAACTATTATAATAAGACAATATTTTTAAATAAAACTAAATATCCCTTCATTAAATCTGATTTATTATTTCAGGATTGGCTTCCGAGCTAATATGTTACTTCACCAACTGGTCTCAGTACAGACCTGATGTTGGCCAGTACCTGCCGTCTAACGTGGATCCTCATTTATGCACCCATTTAATTTATGGGTTTTCCATTATTAATCAGGCAAATCAACTGACCACCTATGAATGGAATGATGAAACTCTCTACAAATCTTTCAATGGACTGAAGCAAATGTACGTTATCTCATATCAGTCTGATATTTGGCAAAGTCATTATTTGCTGTTGACTGAAGACGTTTATGTGACGATATAAAACATTTGAATTGACAGAAACCCCAGTCTGAAAACTCTCTTGGCTGTGGGAGGATGGAACTTTGGTACAGCTCAGTAAGTATCCTGCTTATACACATCACTGTATTTTAATAATCAGAATTGAAATAAATTTTTTAATGTATCATTAAACCCTTACTTTAGGTTTAGTGTCATGGTGTCCACCCCGGCAAACAGACAGACCTTTATTCAGTCGTCCATCAACTTTTTGAGGACTCATGGCTTTGATGGTCTTGACCTGGACTGGGAGTTTCCTGGCTCCCGTGGAAGTCCTCCAGAAGACAAGCAAAGATTCACACTTCTCTGCAAGGTACTTTTGCATTTACTCTTCAAAACAAACAGTATCGCAACGTTCAAATGAATACCATTTAGGTTTATTTCTATATTGTTTTCACAATTTTGAAGCTATGGAGAAAAACATGTGGAACAAACAGCAGAGACATAAAAAATATATGGGTAGTTGACAAATACACCGTACGAAGTTGGCCTGTGGTGTGACATCAAAAATGTTTTCAATTTTTTTTTTATTATAACTATTTATCTGATGAAATACACAGCAAATTATTTGTGACCCTGGACAACAAAACCAGTCTTATGGGTAAATTTTTCGAAATCAATATTTTTACATCATTTGAAAGCTGAACAATTAAGCTTTCTATTTATGTATAGGTTGTTAGGATATGATAATATCTGCCGGAGATACAACTGTTCAAATGTCTGGAATCTGAGGATGCAAAAGAATCCAAATATTGAGAAAATTGCATTTGAAGTTGTAAATAAGAGGCACTGTTACTGGTCATCCACTCACAAAAATAAAGTTTGATATATTTAGGGCAGGACATTTACAAAATATCTTCATGGAACATGATCTTTACTTACATTTACATTTAGCAGACGCTTTTATCCAAAGCGACTTATAGTGCACTTATTAGAGGGACAATCCCCCTGGAGCAACATGGAGTAAAGTGTCTTGCTCAAGGACACACTGGTGTTGGCTGCTGGGATTGAACCAGCAACCATTGATTTACCAGTACAGTGGTTTAACCCACTAGACCACCATCTCCATACTTAATATCCTAATGATTTTTGGCATAAAAAATAATCGATAATTTTGACCCATACAGTGTAGTTTTGGCTTTAACTTATAATTTTTCCGTGCTACTTAAGACTGGTTTTGTGAACCAGGGACACCTTTGAGAATGAGCATGTAAAAGTTGTAAATGTAACTTTCAAATTTACTTTGAAATGCAACTATGAACTTCACTTGCTTTATGTAGTAAACTGGTGACATTACTCATAGTTTTCTGAATTATATAAGAATAAAAATACCATAGAAAACAACAGAACGCATTAGAAGCCATTATAATTTTACATTTTGTTCACACTGGCAGTGGCGCGACGCGACAATCTCATAAGAACAAGCAGTTATTAGGGATGGTATGTTCTTCTTTAGCCTTGCGGTTTATTATGGTACTTTTCGTGCTAGAAAAAACATTTCAACTGCACTGCTTTACTATTATAACTGTGAATATGTGACCTCAACAGGAACTTCTGGAAGCTTATAAGGCTGAAGGTAACGCCACTGGACGTCCCAGACTCCTCCTAGGTGCTGCAGTTTCTGCTGGGAAGAAAATCATTGATGATGGTTATGAAATTGCAGAAATTTCTAAGTATGTTTTAAAAATGCACATTTTCAGAAATTTTAAAGTCTCACAAAACAGTTCATATCTATTTTTGTTCATTTGCAATCCCTAAATGCATATATGCTTTAAAAAGACTATGAATAAGCTGATAGAAATATCCTGCTTTTCCTAACTTTTGCTTATGGTTTCCCCATATGCTTGATAAGCGCAATTCTTTGTTATCAGTGTCGTAAAAACACTGGGTTGTATAATTGTTATGGATTGCAAAGAAAGAACCCAATTGCAGGCAGCAGCAGTGAAGAAGGTTTCAGATTTATTTAACAGATAAATACAGGAACAAAACAAAACACCCTCGAAGGGGAAACACAAACTAGCGGGCCGAAATATATAAATCAAAACAAAGACTTCCCACAGGGGGCAAAAACTAAACTAAGACACACCGTCACAAAAAGGAAAGGGGAGGTATAAACTACTTGCATATAAGACAGGCAAGGCACGGCACGGCACGGCACGGCACGGCACGACACGACACGACACGACACGACTAGGACAAGATACAAAACAAACAAGCACAGGACAACGAAACATGAAGACTATTTATAGGGGAAACAGACAAAGGATAATTAATAGGGACCAGGTGATAGGGATTAAACACTCAGGGAAAGTTAATGAGGAAACGAGATGGCGGGAAACACAGACGAGACATAAGACACAAGGTCAGTGACAGCCAATATATACACAAAGCCATGTCCTTCTCACACAAAACCCTAAGTTTATGCCATGACTCATGACTCCGCTGCAAAACCAAGAATAAACATGACATGATAGCGGAATCATGACATATAATATCCTGAACAACTTGCTTGAATATCCACTAGAAAATAAACTAATGCAAGTTTTTGTTGATTGTGGTAATGTAGGTATTTGGACTTCATCAATGTCATGACGTATGACTTTCATGGCTCATGGCAGCCTTTCACTGGACACAACAGTCCTCTGTATAATGGGTCTAAAGACACAGAAGACAACATCTACCTCAATACTGTAAGAAAGCCCTACTACCTTTATAACCGCTGTCATAATATAATAACTGTTAAACAGAATATGACATTACTGTGATTAAAAAAAGAATATGATATACATGGAACGCCCCCTGCCCTTTTTGGAGTGTGTTGAGCTTAATGTTTTTGATTAAAGATTACAAGTGCAAATTAATTTTGTGTATTATAAACATAAGTAATGATGTTCAGAGAGAAATAATTTTTAATAATCACTGCAACACTGTGTAAAACACTTAGAATATTCCTGTTTGATTTCATAGTGACTTTAAGCTATCCAGCATCCAATCACATAACATACATGAAACTTGATTGTACACACCATGTTTTTCACATGATGTGTATATCCGCGTAGTAGCCTAGTGAACATTGGGCGTGGAAACGTAACAGTATTAAATTAAATTAAACATTATCTCTGAATTAGAGACTAATACACAATGCTTAATAAACACATGATGAACTAACAGCAAATTGAAGTCGTAAATTTAATGTTTTTACCTGATTACACACAAATAAAGGACGTACAAACAGTGAGTTATTGCAAATATCAAGGAAACAAGCAACAGGAAATAAGGATAATCATTTATTCACCATGACAATGCAGGATTTCGCCATGACATACTGGAGAGATCAGGGCGCCCCTGTGGAGAAACTGAGGATGGGATTTGCAACATACGGAAAGACGTTCAGTCTGACCTCCGCGGTCAATGATGTTGGAGCTCCAGCTGATGGTTCTGCTTCAGCGGGAACATACACCAGAGAGGCTGGATTCTGGTCCTATTATGAGGTCTCACTTTCAGGCACAGTACAAACTCAAAATTTGATAAAGATGATCTCCAATAACGTGAAAACTGACTAATTACTATCCATCAGATCTGCACATTCCTTAAAGGAGCAACAACACAATGGATCGATGACCAGAAAGTTCCATATGCAACCAAAGGAAACGAGTGGGTGGGCTTTGACAACAAGATGAGCTACGAGACAAAGGTAATTATACTGTAGATGAGTTAAGCCTACATTAACATGAAATGTCTGTTAGTTGTCAAACATATACAGTACATGCTGCAAGGTAAGGCAGGATTCTTTTAAAAGCACAAGGTATACGGAATATGGTAATTCAAAGAAAAAAAGAAATATAAGAAGTTAAAGATTCATAAAACCTAAAAGTACATATGAAATACAATTCTGTTCATGCATCAGGTTCAATACCTAAAGGACAAAAAGTTTGGTGGAGCGTTTGTCTGGGCTCTGGATCTTGATGACTTTACGGGACAGTTCTGTGAGGAGGGCAAAAGTCCTCTCATCAGCCACCTGCGTCAGCTTCTTAACATCAGTACTCTCCATCCCATCCCACCATTCTCCTCTCCAGAATCACCTCTTGTTACCCCAAATACAACACATCAGCATGATTCACTTCAAACTAATGTTCTACCAACATCTGTCCCTGTATTAAAGTTTTGTGCAGGCAGGCCAGACGGTGTGTACGCGAACCCAGCTGACCACAGGTCCTTTATTCATTGTGCCCATGGCAGCACTTTTGTTAAGCCATGTCCTTCAGGGCTCGTCTTTAATATCAACTGCTTGTGCTGTGACTGGCCTAGAAATGTGTAATTCTGCAGTGACCGCCCCATGTCATATGATGAAGTGTAACGCTCCTGCCGAGGAGAAATGTGTGAAATAAGGTGGCGGTGTAGATCCTTCTGGTGACAATAGTGTTGTTTTTATCCTTAAATACTTTCTACAATTTGACACACTTTACCTTTATTTTCTAATATTAATACTATGCAACATTATGCAAGTCTGTCTAAACTTTCTTATTAAAATTAAACTGATTTAAGATTGCAAGGTTGTTGTACAGTCTGTTATTTCACACATAATGGGATTTATGATTTCTTGCTGTTTTTGCTTTATTTGTCTACCATTATTGGTTTGGTTGAAAAGCTCTGATAGGTCAAGTAAAATCTGAATGACATTAGTAATACAAGACTGACTCTGTCATTTATATTCAGTACAGTCATTGAGATTAGATCATCTTCTTTTAAGATGAACATATTGACAAGAGAAAGAAGGTGCTTCTTATGACCTTTTTATGTTTATTTATATTGGATTATTTATCATATTAATGATTAATTGAAATGATTATTAAATGAAACCAGTGAATAAAACTATTTTCGTAATGTAAATTGTGAAACCTATGGGATGCAATTGTTGTTTATACACATGTGAATTTGTGAAATCTGAAGCAGATGACAGTGCAGCTGCTATTTTTGCATGATTTAAATCATGTGTGTTTTGGTTAATTGGGGTCATACTGAGGTGAAGTCTGGGTGTAGAGGAAATAATATACAAATGTTATTTAGATTTTTTACAGCAGTGCAGAAAAAGCCGAATTAACCGCCACATGATGGCTGGATACTTTTGTCTGGCTGGTGATTGTTTCGCTATTTTTTTCCAGGGGTGGAAATAACGCATTACAACTACTCACGTTACTGTAATTAAATCGTTTTTCTGGATACTTGAACTTTTATGACTATATTTTTAAGTATGTATTATAGGGTTGTCAACGCTGCGGGTGTCCTCCTTTTTTATACTATGGATTGAAAGCTGACATATTTATAAATTGTAGTTGACTTAAATGTGTATATTGAACTGTCAAAGAAACTTCTACGTATACCGTCAAGAAGTCTTCAAATCAACACATGGAGAACGTTAAATGCCAGTTATATCTTTATTTCCAGTTCTCCCCAAGCCAGCAAAGTGCAGGGTGCTCACAGGTGCCAAAACATAAAACTCAAAAAGAAAACGAAAGGAAAACAACAACCTTGGATCAGGTATAAAAATACAATCAGAGTACTCAGCAGATACTGCACTCACTACCACCAGTCATCCCCCTCCTGAACGCTTCCTGGTGTGTCCCTTTATACACATGGATACAACCATTTATCAGCAATCATAACATGGTTACAAGCTGTTACAAAAAGGCACTAAAAGCAGCAAAAGCCGAGCACTTCCGTAACCTCATAGAAAATAACAAAAACAATCCAAGGTTTTTATTTAGTACAATTGCTAAACTAACAAACAAACAGACTCCACCTGACCTGGGTATTCCGCCGCACCTTGGTAGCAATGAATTCATGAAGTTTTTTACTGAGAAAATCGAAATAATACGAGACCACATAGCTAAAACCAAACCTCAAAGTGTGACGGAAGAATTAGTCTCACCCGTCAACCAAAAAGAAAAGCTACAGTGTTTTTCTCCTATAAATCAGGAAGATTTAATTAAAATTATTGCAACATCCAAACCGACGACATGCTTATTAGACCCCATTCCGACTACTTTATTAAAAGAGTTACTACCTGCTGCAATTGAGCCCATTTGTAACATAATCAACTCGTCAATTAATCTAGGACATGTCCCAGGACCCTTTAAGCTGGCTGTAATTAAGCCTCTTATCAAAAAACCAAACTTAGATCCCAATGAACTTGGAAGCTATAGACCGATTTCAAATCTCCCGTACTTGTCTAAAATACTAGAAAAAGTAGTGTCAACTCAACTGTGTACCTTCCTACAAAATAATGACATGCACGAAAAGTTTCAGTCCGGCTTTAGACCGTATCATAGCACTGAAACTGCGCTCGTTAGAATTACAAATGACCTTCTTATTGCATCAGATAAAGGTAACATCTCACTCTTAGTCCTGCTTGACCTTAGTGCTGCTTTCGATACTGTAGACCATAAAATACTATTAGATCGTTTACACAATTATATTGGTATTCAGGGACAGGCACTACAATGGTTCAGATCTTACTTAACAGACAGATATCAATATGTCCATTTAAAAGGGAAATCGTCATATCTTACGCAAGTAAATTATGGATTACCTCAGGGATCGGTTTTAGGACCCTTGCTTTTCTCCATATACATGCTGCCCCTCGGCAACATTATTAGAAAACATGAAATTTTTTCATGAAATTAGCTTCCACTGTTACGCAGATGATACTCAGCTATATATCTCATCAAGACCAGATGATTCCTTCAAACTATCCAAACTGGCAGAGTGCATCGAGGACATAAAACATTGGATGACTAGTAATTTCCTTCTTTTAAACTCTAACAAAACGGAAATATTACTTATAGCACCAAAAACAGGTAAACAGAATATCTCCGATTACAGCCTGCAAATTGAAGGCTGCACTGTTACTCCAACAAAAACAGTTAAAGACCTAGGCGTTATATTAGACGGCAACCTGTCATTTAAAAATCACATCTCAAATATCACAAAAACAGCCTTCTTCCACCCTAGAAATGTTTCCAAGTTACGAAATATTTTATGTTTTGCTGACGCAGAAAAGCTTATTCATGCATTTGTGACCTCACGACTTGACTGTTGTAATGCTCTACTTAGTGGTTGTCCTGCATCATCGATAAACAAACTACAGTTAGTTCAGAATGCAGCTGCCAGAGTTCTTACTAGGTCAAGAAAATACGATCACATAACCCCAGTTTTATCATCTCTTCACTGGCTACCCATTAAGTATCGTATTGATTTTAAAATTCTTTTAATTACATACAAAGCCTTAAACGGTTTAGCCCCTATTTACTTAACCGAGCTTTTATCACGTTACAACCCAACACGCTCTCTAAGATCTCAAAACTTAGGACTTTTGACAACACCTAGAATAACTAAATCCACCAAAGGGGGTCGAGCTTTCTCATACGTAGCACCTAAACTCTGGAATAGCCTTCCTGATACTATTCGAGGGTCAGACACACTCTCCCAATTTAAATCTAGATTAAAGACACATCTTTTCAGCCAAGCTTTCACTTAATGCATAGTTAATGAACAGCAGCTACGCTAATTATTCTCTTTATTCTCTTTCCGCCTCTGCTTCGGGATGCCCATCCCGAGGTAGGAAGAAGTTCCACCATGTCCAGACGATCGACAGATGCCCATCCCCAATTTGAGATAACGCCAGCTACAGCTGCAGACTGACTGAGCATCCCAGCCCCATCTAAGGCAATTCCACCACCAGCCAAGAGAAATATGACCATCGGACCATCCCAGCTCAGACCAATACACCCCCAACAAAGAGCAAAGACGGACTATTTGTCTCATTAATGCTGAAGTTACAATATTTGGTATTGAATGCTAAACTTAAATCACATGTCAGCAGTTTGAGTGCAGCTATGACACGTCAGAGGGGATCTGGCCCTCCCGGTTGAGCCTGGTTTCTCCCGAGGTTTTTTTCTCCATTAATCAATCATTGGAGTTTGGGTTCCTCGCCACAGCAGGGCAGTGTTGGCCTGCTCACCGGGAGACTGCATTTATTTATTTATTTAGAAATTATATATTATTTATTAGTATGATCTTACTCGTTGTATAAATACAATGCACTGTGCTGTGTTTTACCTTTTCTGTTTTTCCTGTTTGCCCTGTAAAGCTGCTTTGAAACAATACACATTGTGAAAAGCGCTATATAAATAAACTTGAATTGAATTGAATGGGGAAGTATTAACGACCATGGAAATGTCTTGCAGATCACGTAAAAGTATTAAAAGATCAAATAACCACAATTCCTTCAACACACACATTTAAATAACCCAGCACAAACTTCATTCCAACAATAATTATAAGTAGTAAACATCCATAATCTCATCCAAACAGTTCCACCCCTTACCCACCATACTTGGTATCTCCCACTCCCATAATGCAACACAGCACCGGTACAACAAGCATGACAAAAGTCCATTCTGGTCTTTTACTCAAATCAAGATGGCCGCAACCATGTATGCTGATCCAGATGAAGTCAACAGTTTGTGAAAGCTTAACATGTCCACTGGGTTAGTGCTCAGGTGGCCAGCCTGAGACACAACAGTCTAATTATATGTTTGTGGTTGTGGGTGTGTGTGTGTGTAAGCCATCTCTACCGACGCTGGTACATTAAGGTAATAAAGATTCTTCTAAAACCCAAGTATGTGTTAATGTGTCTCTAGAAAGGGCTAACAAGGAGAACACACGGAACAGAGGGCAGCTCTGTGACATGAACTAATATACTGTACCAGACAATAATAAAAAAATAAATAGTTTATTCAAATAGTTTTAAAAAAGGGTAACCACATTTCCTATAGGAATTTGTTCATCACTTGTAAATCAGATACTTTTAGTAATGAAAATATATTATGTCAATGATTACTGCTGTACATCATACACCTCAAATTATTCTTAAAGTCACCAAGAAATAACAGGAAAATTATATGTGTTTTACACAGTGCTGCAGTGATTCATTTTAAATGATTTATCCGTGCACACTGTTATCTTTTTTTAATTATGCATAACGTCCAAAACAGCTAGTTTGATGTTGATGTATGTCTCACGAAACATTTTTTATTTACCATTCTTCGGGTGCCAAGGGAATTTCTCGATGCGGCCCCAGCGAGCCGGTGGAAGATTCCAGTCAAGCCCCTTGCCAAACTCATCTCGGTCCACACACTAATGGAGTTTTCCCTTTGCCACCATAACTCATGTCACCCTTTATGTTAGGCTCTTTCTTTCAGGTTATCATTCTGAGTGTATTGAGCTGTACATAGGTTTCTTGTTTTTTCTTCTGTACAGATTTAGTCCTGCTTTGCAGCTCTATAGTGATACTCCCCTCGTTCGAGTCTCCAGTGCCTAGTCCCTTTGCTTTCATGCTCTGTTTATCCCCCTCCTTGTTCTCTTCACCCTGGCATCTCTCCACCTGTGGTCACCTCTCTCCTCAAGAATCAACTGGCAGCTTGAGGCTTCTCCCCGCTGTGCGTGCTCCCTTCCTGGGTCAGGATTTCCCGGACTGGGCTACTGCCTCTTCTCCCGTGAGTGCCGTCTGGCCAAGTTTCGTGGGTCCTGTGTTCGAGGCCACTGTCGCCTGGTGGATTATTGTTGAACTGCACCTAATAAATTACTTCTCATTTGTACCCGCACCTGAGTCCTCCGCATCCTATGTTCACACACAGTCATGACAAACAGTCCTTATAATCCTTAAGTTTTGTTCATATGCTTTGAAAAGAATGTCTAAATGCAAACAAAATATATCCTGTTGTTACAGAACCACATAAATATTCCTTATTACTTATTGAATATCCACTAGAAACTAAACTAAGAAAGGTGTTGTTGATTTTGGTAATGCAGGTATTAGGTGGTCTCTTATTTTACATATGTCTACATCTTTTCTTTGTCTCACCCACTCACAGAATAAATTTACATTTACACATTTGGCAGACGCTTTTATCCAAAGCGACTTACATTGGAATATCCTATACATTTATGATCAGGTATATGCAATCCACTGGGAATCGAACCCACAACTCTGCGTTGTTAACACAATGCTCTTACCACTGAGCTACAGGAAAGCTGTTATGATTGGCATTTTATATAGTCACTTGGTATATGACTTCATACCACACAGCACTAACTAGTATTTTTAGCATGTGCTGTGTTTTAGGTTACTCAACCTTTAACTTTTAAAAGTTAATAAATAAACTAGAACTAAAGCCTGAACTTTATGTTGAATGTGTCAACACTATTGGCTGTATTGTGGCTACAGCATGACCTCTCACCTCCTTTGACAAAACCCTCTGCGTACAACGGGAGGACATTAACCTTTCGGAGAAGACACAGAGAAATAATCACAGATGTTTTAAAAATACAATGAGCCAAACTTTACAAGGCTCACCTTTACACCAGCGTTGAACATAGTTTACAAACAATAGATTGCCTGTAGATTATTTCCAACAATTTATTTCCAACAACATGCAAAAGAAACCAAAATAGAACTGTTACTTGGCTAAACTTGCCCCTCCAATATTTTGAATTTAGGCTACGGTACCAAGCTCAACCACTAGATATCAATGTACCATTCAGTTTCTTTGAATGCGACCGAACTTTAGGACCCAGTCAACAAATTGTTTATTTTAAAAAATGAAAATACACTAAAATTCAGCAAATTGTTTATTTAAAACAACTGTTATATGATAAAATAATAATATTCACATAAATGAAACAAAATTTAAATGATTATATTACTACACTCCTTCTACAACTGCTATTCTACGTGAAGACAGTTCAACAGCCCCCCCCCTACTGATTCGGCTACATACACCCCTGCTTAAATATTTACCGTCATGGTGAATGCTTGATTATTGGCAGGGCCTAAAGGGGGTAGTCACTGAACTAACCTCTGCTACGTATTCTGAGTTTATGAACTTTAGTAGATCACGCAATATCCTTTGATACCGCAAATCAGGTTAGTGACAGACTAAATACTGTATTAGGTTGAGCATTGGGGCATGCCAGGCGAGATTTTAGAGCTCCGGCTCACTACCTGGCATTAGTTTAAGTGTACTTAGACCGTACGGGCGAATGTTTCTGTTTAGAACAGCACATATGTTGTCTGACCAATCTAAATAGGGTAAGTCTCAAACCTCTGGTATTTGCAATATTATGTTGTCCCAGGGTCAACATGATGTTGTCTTAAGGATATCAACCATAAAAACAGTGTACATAGGAAACTATGGCATGATTACAAAAATCTACTGTCAGTGGAAGTAAGATTGGTCTATTTATCTCTACGGAGTGGTCATTACATCTGGTTAGAAATAATCATTACATTTTTATAATATAAGAGGACTAGATAAAAATATAGCAGCAAGCAGCGATTCAGGGGCCAATCCTAATTTTGGTCATTTTGGCATGTTTGGACGTTGGATTTTATTTAGGTACTTTTAAACATTGCACTGTTCTAATGGTTAAACACAAGCAACACATTCCATTTGTAGAAAATATTTAAACCTATAGCCCTTTTCAGGCTGCCACTCATAGATTGTGGTAAATTTAGTTTTACAGAGACATGAGCTGTAGGCAGAACTGCAGATACTGATTGTAAGTGACAAAGTATTAAATGTAATTTTATGAAAGTGCATCTCACAGGAATCAAACACAATGTTTAGTTTAGATGCTTGTTGCTTAATGCTATGCAGATCAATGTAGTGTGCAGATCTATGGACAGATAGCTGCTGAGGTTTAGAAGTTCCAGCAATGATGTGTGAGCACAACACATTTCTAAAAAAAGAAAGATTCGTACAACCTTCAATGAAAGCAATTGAAGTTACAATTCAGACCTACCTTTATAAAGGAGGAGCTGTAGATACAATTTTCAGATGAAACCTGGGAGAAAGCATTAAATAGAATACACTCTTCTTCAATTTGCTTACGTCACAGGGTACTCCAGTTTAAAGTAGTACATCGTCTCCACTGGTCTAAAACCAAACTTGTCAAGTTTCTACCTGACCTTGAACCTATGTATGACAGGTGCGGGCAGGCCGCCTGCCACACTTTCACATATGTTTTGGTCCTGCTCGAAATTAAATAATTTTGGCAGTCAATTTTTCGAGTTATCTCCGAGGTTTTAGAAGTGCCGATAGAACCTTCTGCTATTATAGCAAATTTTGGAGTAGTTCAACATTTTAGTCAACAAGTGAAAGATATGATAGCCTTTGCATTTCTCCTAGCTAGGCGACTCATACTCCTTAAAGGAAAGAAAAACTTCCCCCAGCATTCAAATTGTGGATAAGGGATATTGACAATGAAAAAAACAGTCATACAACAGGAAGATGTGTTCAAAAATTGTATTATATGTGGCTATATGCTTGTTCTTTACCATTACAACAACGGTTCACGGGTGGGGGACTCTGTTGGAGCCGGGGTAAGGGGTGAGTAAATTGTTTACTTGATGATATTTATCATAAGCTTTACTCTGTTAAACTTTGAAATGTCAATAAAAAGACTTAGAGCAAAAAAATGACAGTGTAATCGCTATTTTAGGAGGATTCAGTTCATGTGAGTTTTGGTTAATCATTGGTGTCATACAGGGGTGAAGTCTGAGTATTCTGGCGGGGGGTAAGAGGAATTAATTTAACCAATGTCATTTTGTTTCTTAGAGCAGTACCAGACAGACAGAGTCTCTTTGCTGAAACAACCCCAACATGGCTAAATTCATTTGTTTAGCTGGTAGGTGACTGTTTTGGAAAATGTTTTTCAAATAAGTTTTATGTTTTAACATTTAATATTTCTCCTTTCAGGGATCTCTCTGGCACTATGTCATTTTGGTAAGTTTTGTATGCTGATTATGGATAACAAGTATTACTATTATTATTAGACTATACATTTATTTTTCAATTTTTAATATCCCTTCATTTAATCTGTTTTATTATTTCAGGATTGTCTTCCGAGCTAATATGTTACTTCACCAACTGGTCTCAGTACAGACCTGATGTTGGCAAGTACCTGCCGTCTAACGTGGATCCTCATTTATGCACCCATTTAATTTATGCATTTTCCATTATTAATCAGGCAAATCAACTGAGCACCTATGAATGGAATGATGGAATTCTCTACAAATCTTTCAATGGACTGAAGCAAATGTACGTTATCTCATATCAGTCTGATATTTGGCAAAGTCATTATTTGCTGTTGACTGAAGACGTTTATGTGACGATTCAAACATTTGAATTGACAGAAACCCCAGTCTGAAAACTCTCTTGGCTGTGGGAGGATGGAACTTTGGTACAGCTCAGTAAGTATCCTGCTTATACACATCACTGTTTTTTAATAAACGGATCTGAATCTTAAAATTTACTGCATCATTAAACCCTTACTTTAGGTTTAGTATCATGGTGTCCACCCCGGCAAACAGACAGACCTTTATTCAGTCGTCCATCAACTTTTTGAGGACTCATGGCTTTGATGGTCTTGACCTGGACTGGGGGTTTCCTGGCTCCCGTGGAAGTCCTCCAGAAGACAAGCAAAGATTCACACTTCTTTGCAAGGTACTTTTGCATTTACTCTTCAAAACAAACAGTATCACAACATTCAATTGAATACAATTTAGGTTTATTTCTATAGTGTTTTCACAATTTTGAAGCTGTGGAGAAAAACATGTTGAACAAACAGCAGAGACATAACAAAATATATTTTAAATTTAATTTACTTCATCTTATTACTTTTTATCTGATGAAATACACAGCAAATTATTTGTGAATTACAATGAAAATGTTGTATTACTTTCAAATTGACTTTGGAATGTAACTTTGATTTACACTCACTTTATGTCATTACCTGATGACACTTTTCATATTGTTCTAAATTATATTATTAGAATTCCATTAAATAGGACAAGAAAAAAATGAGCAAAAATTGATTTGAAAATGTGCACGAATCTGAGAATTTCTTACACCGTGTGTTTACCGGACGTGGCATAGCACGATAAAAGACAATAGAACGCATAAGAACCCATTATAAATTTACATTTTGTCCACACTGGATGTGCCGCGACAGACCCATAAGAGCAAGATGTTAGGGTGTATGGTTTTGGTATGTTCTTCTTAAGCTTTTGCATCATACTGTTTATTTATAACTTTTAGTGGTTTAAAAAACACATTTCAACTGCACTGCTTTACTATTATAACTGTGCAGACGCGATTTCTTTAAGACTGCAAGGGAAGCTCAGCTTCCCCTATAATTGTCAAAAAATGAATGGTCAAATATATGTACTATTATGTTAACATTTTATTGACTAAAGATGCGTTAAACACGTTCATCTCGAACGAAAACAATTTCGTTCAGAATCAGCTACTTAGGTCGGCTGACTTGATTTCCTTCTCATTCATTCCCGTAGCGTACAGTGCATTACTCTGTTGAAGCCCAGCGTCCATTGACTTCAATGGGGCTGCTTTAAACAGTTTTTTCAGTGCTTAGAAACAAGACGGTCATTGGATAATGCTGCGATTATGTCCCGCCCACGGACGCTCAGCGTCTCTGGGATGAATGGAGGAGTGGGTTGGCCCGGACTCCGAGCGTCTGCGTGATGATTGGAGGGTCTGTCATCTCTTTTTAATCCACTTTTATGTCCTAAAACGCTCGTTTTTTGGGGTCGACAGCTTGTAAAAACGTATTTCTTGTTTTTATTTGTAGCTTGATTGCTATACACATTGTCACATATCAGCTTTTAGACATTGTTTTTTTTTTTGTTATAAATAAATGACAAGGAGGCGGCAGCTTCTCGCAATGCAAAGAGACGGTTGGTGTGGGCGTGGGCGTGGTCTTCAGATTATGACGCGTATCACTCTGTGTCTCCATTTCCAACTCAGTCCCATCGCTGTTCCATCTGATAGTGATTGTTAAAATGATTGGAATATGTAATACCTCTTTATCTAAGGGCATTGATTTAATAAAGCATTTAAAAAAAAAAAACTCAGTCCCATCGTGGATTTTGCATGTGTGGTCGAAAGACAAACTGCTGCAACCTTCATCGTATATTTCACACAATTTCACACCACATTCATTGTTTCAGTTTAACATAATTCCCACATTTCCTCCCGTTGAGTTAAATATATATAAATATATATTAGATCGTTCGTTCATTAATTCATATAGTCTGAACTAGCCAGCTAGCAAACTGCACACGATGGCAGACAGTGCTAATATTGTCGACCTGATTTTGGCAAAGCCATTAGAAAGTCTTCCTTACGAGGAGAAACTTAGAATTAAACAGCAGGGCAGATCAACACCTAAGATTGATTTAGTGCAAAAGATAGGGAAAAGTAACAGGTCTTTTCAGCTCTCCTGGTATGACAAAGTTAGCAAACAAAGTTCTCATTAGTGGCAACAATTGGAGCTACATCTGCAGGTGTAAAAAGGAGCTTCTCCTGTTTAAAGCAGCTCAAGTCCTACACCCGTAACACAATGGGCCAAGGCCGTTTAAGCAGCCTAGCTCTGCTGGCCATTGAGAGGACACTGGTCAAGTCACTGGAAAAGACGCCTAGTTGATACAACAGGGTTACAGAGCATTTTCTTGAAAAGGAACGTAGGGCAGAATTTACATATAAATAAATGGACAATTTTTATGATTTAGGCCGAAAATGAGCTTCCCCTCTTTAAAAGATCAGCAGCCGCCACTGTAAATGTGAATGTGTGACCTCAACAGGAACTTCTGGAAGCTTATAAGGCAGAAAGTGACACCACTGGACGTCCCAGACTCCTGCTCAGTGCTGCAGTTTCTGCTGGGAAGAAAATCATTGATAATGGTTATGAAATTCCAGAAATTTCTAAGTATGTTTTAAAAATACACATTTTCACAATCATTTAAAGTCTCACAAAACGGTTTATGTATATGTTTGTTAGTGTGGAATCCTTAAATGCATATATGCTTTAAAGAGTGCTTATAAAAAATATCCTGCAATTATTGAACAACTTGCTTGAATATCCACTAGAAACTAAACTAATAAAAGTTGTTGTTGATTGTGGTAATGCAGGTATTTAGACTTCATCAATGTCATGACGTATGACTTTCATGGCTCATGGCAGCGTTTCACTGGACACAACAGTCCTCTGTATAATCGGTCCAAAGACACAGAAGACAACATCTACCTTAATGCTGTAAAAAAGCCCTACAACCTTTATAACTGCTGTCATAATTTCATAACATGAACTGCAAAAAAGCATGTGACATAACTGTGATTAAAAAAATTATATGATATACAAATAATGGACCTGCAAGCAGTGAGTCATTGCAAATAACAAGGAAGTAGAAACAAGCAACAGGAAATAAGGATAATACTTTATTCACCATGACAATGCAGAATTTCGCCATGACATACTGGAGAGATCAGGGCGCCCCTGTGGAGAAACTGAGGATGGGATTTGCAACATATGGACGGACATTCAGTCTGACGTCCGCGGTCAATGATCTTAGAGCTCCAGCTGATGGTTCTGCTTCAGCGGGAACATACACCAGAGAGGCTGGATTCTGGTCCTATTATGAGGTCTCACATGCAGGCACAGTACAAACTCAAAATTTGATAAAGATGATCTCCAATAACTTGAAAACTGACTAATTACTATCCATCAGATCTGCACATTCCTTAAAGGAGCAACAACACAATGGATCGATGACCAGAAAGTTCCATATGCAACCAAAGGAAACAAGTGGGTGGGCTTTGACAACAAGATGAGCTACGAGACAAAGGTAATTATACTGTAGATGAGTTAAGCCTACATTAACATACATGAAATGTCTGTTAGTTGCCAAACATATACAGTACATGCTGCAAGGTAAGGCAGGATTCTTTTAAAAGCACAAGGTATAAGGAATATGGTAATTCAGAGAAAAAAAGAAATATAAGAAGTTAAAGATTCATAAAACCTAAAAGTACATATGAAATACAATTCTGTTCATGCATCAGGTTCAATACCTAAAGGACAAAAAGTTTGGTGGAGCGTTTGTCTGGGCTCTGGATCTTGATGACTTTACGGGACAGTTCTGTGAGGAGGGCAAAAGTCCTCTCATCAGCCACCTGCGTCAGCTTCTTAACATCAGTACTCTCCATCCCATCCCACCATTCTCCTCTCCAGAATCACCTCTTGTTACCCCAAAAACAACACATCAGCCTGTCGCACCTCCTACCAAGGGACCTCATGTTCTACCAACATCTGTCCCTGTATTAAAGTTTTGTGCAGGCAGGCCAGACGGTGTGTACGCAAACCCAGCTGACCACAGGTCCTTTATTCATTGTGCCCATGGCAGCACTTTTGTTAAGCCATGTCCTTCAGGGCTCGTCTTTAATATCAACTGCTTGTGCTGTGACTGGCCTAGAAATGTGTAATTCTGCAGTGACCGCCCCATGTCATATGATGTAGTGTAACGCTCCTGCCGAGGAGAAATGTGTGAAATAAGGTGGCGGTGTAGATCCTTCTGGTGACAATAGTGTTGTTTTTATCCTTAAATACTTTCTACAATTTGACACACTTTACCTTTATTTTCTAATATTAATACTATGCAACATTATGCAAGTCTGTCTAAACTTTCTTATTAAAATTAAACTGATTTAAGATTGCAAGGTTGTTGTACAGTCTGTTATTTCACACATAATGGGATTTATGATTTCTTGCTGTTTTTGCTTTATTTGTCTACCATTATTGGTTTGGTTGAAAAGCTCTGATAGGTCAAGTTAAATTTATGACATTAGTAATACAAGACTGACTCTGTCATTTATATTCAGTACAGTCATTGAGATTAGATCATCTTCTTTTAAGATGAACATATTGACAAGAGAAAGAAGGTGCTGCTTATGACCTTTTTATGTTTATTTATATTGGATTATTTATCATATTAATGATTAATTGAAATGATTATTAAATGAAACCAGTGAATAAAACTATTTTCGTAATGTAAATTGTGAAACCTATGGGATGCAATTGTTATTCATACACATGTGAATTTGTGACATCTGAAGCAGATGACAGTGCAGCTGCTATTTTTGCATGATTTAAATCATGTGTGTTTTGGTTAATTGGGGTCATACTGAGGTGAAGTCTGGGTGTAGAGGAAATAATATACAAATGTTATTTAGATTTTTTACAGCAGTGCAGAAAAAGCCGAATTAACCGCCACATGATGGCTGGATACTTTTGTCTGGCTGGTGATTGTTTCGCTAATTTTTTCCAGGGGTGGAAATAACGCATTACAACTACTCACGTTACTGTAATTAAATCGTTTTTCTGGAAACTTGAACTTTTATGACTATATTTTTAAGTATGTATTATAGGGTTGTCAACGCTGCGGGTTTCCTCCTTTTTTATACTATGGATTGAAAGCTGACATATTTATAAATTGTAGTTGACTTAAATGTGTATATTGAACTAATATACTGTACCAGACAATAATAAAAAATTAAATAGTTTATTCAAATAGTTTTAAAAAAGGGTAAACACATTTCCTATAGGAATTTGTTCATCACTTGTAAATCAGATACTTTTAGTAATGAAAATATATTATGTCAATGATTACTGCTGTACATCATACACCTCAAATTGTTCTTAAAGTCACCAAGAAATAACAGGAAAATTATATGTGTTTTACACAGTGTTGCAGTGATTCATTTTAAATGATTTATCCGTGCACACTGTTATCTTTTTTTTAATTATGCATAACGTCCAAAACAGCTAGTTTGATGTTGATGTATGTCTCACGAAACATTTTTTATTCACCATTCTTCGGGTGCCAAGGGAATTTCTCGATGCGGCCTCAGCGAGCCGGTGGAAGATTCCAGTCAAGCCCCTTGCCAAACTCATCTCGGTCCACACACTAATGGAGTTTTCCCTTTGCCACCATAACTCATGTCACCCTTTATGTTAGGCTCTTTCTTTCAGGTTATCATTCTGAGTGTATTGAGCTGTACATCTTTGATTCCCCCATATTAGGCCATCCTTGGTTGTCACAGCCAACAATCCTTACATTGATTGGGTTAAGAATTCTATTTTGGCCAGGAGCCCTTCTTGTCATGCGTCTTGTCTGGGTTCTGCCCCTTCTGCTGTCCTTGTATCTTATGTGCAGGTTGAATCTATCGATTTGACTGGGGTCCTGGAGGAATACCTCAATCTGTGCACGGTGTTCAGCAAGTCTCGAGCCACCTCTCTACCTCTGCATCGCCCCTACGACGCTACCATAGACCTCCTCCCGGGCACTTCTCCGCCCAAGGGGCGTCTCTACTCTCTGTCTGGCCATGGACAAGCACATTCACGAGTGTTTACAGGCTTGGCTCATTCGCCACTCCTCCTCGCCGGACGTAGCGGGCTGCTTCTCCGTTCAGAAGAAGAACGGCTCCTGCATTGATTATTGAGGTTTTAATGAGATTACTTCTTTGAATAAATATGCCTTGCCTCTCACGTCAACTTCCTTCAAACTCTTGCAGGGAGCCCGGGTCTTCCAAACTAGACCTACGCAAGGCAACTGGAGGGGGACGAGTTGAAGACAGCATTTAACACACCCTCGGTTTTCTGTAACGGTCGCTAATGGTGGACTTCCACCGGAAACGAGGTGAGCGCTGTTGTGATCTCAGTCTTGTCGTGGCTTTGTGTCTTGTGTGGGTGGTTGTTTTGTTTTGTCGAACACGCGGAGTGTTATCTATGTCACTCGCCCCGCCCCTGTTTCTCCCTGCCTGGCTTTCTCCTCACCAGTTTTCCATCACCTCTTCACTCTTACTCCTGTAGCTCTTCCCTGATCAGTAGCTACCCCTGGTCTCTCATTATGTTCCACCTGTAGTTCATTCCCGCTATTTAGTTTTCCTCTATGTAAGCCCTCTTGTCCTCTCGTCTTGTATCAGGCCTTTGTTTGTTGCAGTCGTTCCCTGACCGATCTCAGGTTATCAGTATCAGTATCAATATCAGTTTCAGTCTCAGTCTCAGTCTGATAGGATTCTTGTTTTTTCTTCAGTACAAATTTAGTCCTGCTTTGCAGCTCTATAGTGATACTCCCCTCGTTCAAGTCTCCAGTGCCTAGTCCCTTTGCTTTCAGGCTCTGTTTATCCCCCTCCTTGTTCTCTTCACCCTGGCATCTCTCCACCTGTGGTCCCCTCTCTCCTCGAGAATCAACTGGCAGCTTGAGGCTTCTCCCCGCTTTGCGTGCTCCCTTTTGGCAGACACTAAAGCGACTTACATTGGAATATCCTATACATTTATATTTAGGTATATGCAATCCACTGGGAATCGAACCCACAACCTTGCGTTGTTAACACAATGCTCTTACCACTGAGCTAAAGGAAAGCTGTTATGATTGGCATTTTATATATGAAGGTGATGAACGTGTTTAACGCATTTTTAGTCAATAAAATGTTAACATAATGGTACATATATTTGACCATTCATTTTTTGACAATTATAGGGGAAGCTGAGCTTCCCTTGCAGTCTTAAAGAAATCGCGTCTGATGACTTCATACCACACAGTCTTAACTAGTATTTTTAGCATGTGCTGTGTTTTAGGTTACTAAACCTTTAACTTTTAAAAGTTAATAAATAAACTAGAACTAAAGCCTGAACTTTATGTTGAATGTGACAACACTATTGGCTTAGTTCAAGTTTACTTAGACCGTACGGGCGAATGTTTCTGTTTAGAACAGCACATATGTTTGTCTGACCAATCTAAATAGGGTAAGTCTCAAACCTCTGGTATTTGCAATATTATGTTGTCCCAGGGTCAACATGATGTTGTCTTAAGGATATCAACCATAAAAACAGTGTACATAGGAAACTTTGGCATGATTACAAAAATCCACTGTCAGTGGAAGTAAGATTGGTCTATTTATCTCTATGGAGTGGTCAAAATATAGCAGCAAGCAGCGATTCAGGGGCCAATCCTAATTTTGGTCATTTTGGCATGTTTGGACGTTGGATTTTATTTAGGTACTTTTAAACATTGCACTGTTCTAATGGTTAAACACAAGCAACACATTTCATTGTAGAAAATATTCAAACCTATAGCCCTTTTCAGGCTGCCACTCATAGATTGTGGTAAATTTAGTTTTACAGAGACATGAGCTGTAGGCAGAACTGCAGATACTGATTGTAAGTGACAAAGTATTAAATGTAATTTTATGAAAGTGCATCTCACAGGAATCAAACACAATGTTTAGTTTAGATGCTTGTTGCTTAATGCTATGCAGATCAATGTAGTGTGCAGATCTATGGACAGATAGCTGCTGAGGTTTAGAAGTTCCAGCAATGATGTGTGAGCACAACACATTTCTAAAAAAAGAAAGATTCGTACAACCTTCAATGAAAGCAATTGAAGTTACAATTCAGACCTACCTTTATAAAGGAGGAGCTGTAGATACAATTTTCAGATGAAACCTGGGAGAAAGCATTAAGTAGAAGACACTCTTCTACAATTTGCTTACGTCACAGGGTACTCCAGTTTAAAGTAGTACATCGTCTCCACTGGTCTAAAACCAAACTTGTCAAGTTTCTACCTGACCTTGAACCTATGTATGACAGGTGCGGGCAGGCCGCCTGCCACACTTTCACATATGTTTTGGTCCTGCTCGAAATTAAATAATTTTTGGCAGTCAATTTTTCGAGTTATCTCCGAGGTTTTAGAATTGTCGATAGAACCATCTGCTATTATAGCAAATCTTGGAGTAGTTCAACATTTTAGTCAACAAGTGAAAGATATGATAGCCTTTCCATTTCTCCTAGCTAGGCGACTCATACTCCTTAAAGGAAAGAAAAACTTCCCCCAGCATTCAAATTGTGGATAAGGGATCTTGCACAACATTTGACAATGAAAAAAAAACAGTCATACAACAGGAAGATGTGTTCAAAAATTTTATTATATGTGGCTATATGTTTGTTCTTTACCATTACAACAACTGTTCACGGGTCGGGGACTCTGTTGGAGCCGGGGTAAGGGGTGAGTAAATTGTTTACTTGATGATATTTATCATAAGCTTTACTCTGTTACACTTTGAAATGTCCATAAAAAGACTTAGAGCAAAAAAATGACAGTGTAATCGCTATTTTAGGAGGATTCAGTTCATGTGAGTTTTGGTTAATCATTGGTGTCATACAGGGGTGAAGTCTGAGTATTCTGGCGGGGGGTAAGAGGAAGTAATTTAACCAATGTCATTTTGTTTCTTAGAGCAGTACCAGACAGACAGAGTCTCTTTGCTGAAACAACCCCAACATGGCTAAATTAATTTGTTTAGCTGGTAGGTGACTGTTTTGGAAAATGTTTTTCAAATAAGTTTTATGTTTTAACATTTAATATTTCTCCTTTCAGGAATCTCTCTGGCACTATGTCATTTTGGTAAGTTTTGTATGCTGATTATGGATAACAAGTATTACTATTATTATTAGACTATAAATTTATTTTTTAATTTTTAATATCCCTTCATTTAATCTGTTTTGTTATTTCAGGATTGTCTTCCGAGCTAATATGTTACTTCACCAACTGGTCTCAGTACAGACCTGATGTTGCCAAGTACCTGCCGTCTAACGTGGATCCTCATTTATGCACCCATTTAATTTATGCATTTTCCATTATTAATCAGGCAAATCAACTGACCACCTATGAATGGAATGATGGAACTCTCTACAAATCTTTCAATGGACTGAAGCAAATGTACGTTATCTCATATCAGTCTGATATTTGGCAAAGTCATTATTTGCTGTTGACTGAAGACGTTTATGTGACGATTCAAACATTTGAATTGACAGAAACCCCAGTCTGAAAACTCTCTTGGCTGTGGGAGGATGGAACTTTGGTACAGCTCAGTAAGTATCCTGCTTATACACATCACTGTTTTTTAATAAACGGAACTGAATCTTAAAATTTAATGTATCATTAAACCCTTACTTTAGGTTTAGTATCATGGTGTCCACCCCGGCAAACAGACAGACCTTTATTCAGTCGTCCATCAACTTTTTGAGGACTCATGGCTTTGATGGTCTTGACCTGGACTGGGAGTTTCCTGGCTCCCGTGGAAGTCCTCCAGAAGACAAGCAAAAATTCACACTTCTCTGCAAGGTACTTTTGCATTTACTCTTCAAAACAAACAGTATCACAACATTCAAATGAATACCATTTAGGTTTATTTCTATATTGTTTTCACAATTTTGAAGCTGTTGAGAAAAACATGTGGAACAAACAGCAGAGACATAAAAAATATATGGGTAGTTGACAAATATACCGTACGAAGTTGTCCTGTGGTGTGATAGCAAAAATGTGTTTTAAATTTAATTACTTCATATAATAACTAATTATCTGATGAAATACACCGCAAATTATTTTTGAATTACAATGAAAATGTTGTATTACTTTCAAATTTGGAATGTAACTTTGATTTACACTCACTTTATGTCATTACCTGATGACACTTTTCATATTGTTCTAAATTATATTATTAGAATTCCATAAAATAGGACAAGAAAAAAATGAGTAAAAATTGATTTGAAAATGTGCACGAATCTGAGAATTTCTTACACCGTGTGTTTACTGGACGTGGCATAGCACGATAAAAGACAATAGAACGCATAAGAACCCATTATAAATTTACATTTTGTCCACACTGGATGTGCCGCGACAGACCCATAAGAGCAAGCTGTTAGGGTGTAAGGTTTTGGTATGTTCTTCTTAAGCTTTTGCATCATACTGTTTATTTATAACTTTTAGTGGTTTAAAAAAAACATTTCAACTGCACTGCTTTACTATTATAACTGTGAATATGTGACCTCAACAGGAACTTCTGGAAGCTTATAAGGCAGAAGGTATCGCCACTGGACGTTCCAGACTCCTGCTCAGTGCTGCAGTTTCTGCTGGGAAGAAAATCATTGATAATGGTTATGAAATTCCAGAAATTTCTAAGTATGTTTTAAAAATACACATTTTCACAATCATTTAAAGTCTCACAAAACGGTTTATGTATATGTTTGTTAGTGTGGAATCCTTAAATGCATATATGCTTTAAAGAGTGCTTATAAAAAATATCCTGCAGTTATTGAACAACTTGGTTGAATATCCACTAGAAACTAAACTAATAATAGTTGTTGTTGATTGTGGTAATGCAGGTATTTGGACTTCATCAATGTCATGACGTATGACTTTCATGGCTCATGGCAGCGTTTCACTGGACACAACAGTCCTCTGTATAATGGGTCCAAAGACACAGAAGACAACATCTACCTTAATGCTGTAAGAAAGCCCTACAACCTTTATAACTGCTGTCATAATTTCATAACATGAACTGCAACAAAGCATGTGACATAACTGTGATTAAAAAAATGTTATGATATACAAATAATGGACCTACAAGCAGTGAGTCATTGCAAATAACAAGGAAGTAGAAACAAGCAACAGGAAATAAGGATAATAATTTATTCACCATGACAATGCAGAATTTCGCCATGACATACTGGAGAGATCAGGGCGCCCCTGTGGAGAAACTGAGGATGGGATTTGCAACATATGGACGGACGTTCAGTCTGACGTCCGCGGTCAATGATGTTGGAGCTCCAGCTGATGGTTCTGCTTCAGCGGGAACATACACCAGAGAGGCTGGATTCTGGTCCTATTATGAGGTCTCACATGCAGGCACAGTACAAACTCAAAATTTGATAAAGATGATCTCCAATAACTTGAAAACTGACTAATTACTATCCATCAGATCTGCACATTCCTTAAAGGAGCAACAACACAATGGATCAATGACCAGAAAGTTCCATATGCAACCAAAGGAAACGAGTGGGTGGGCTTTGACAACAAGATGAGCTACGAGACAAAGGTAATTATACTGTAGATGAGTTAAGCCTACATTAACATACATGAAATGTCTGTTAATTGTCAAACATATACAGTACATGCTGCAAGGTAAGGCAGGATTCTTTTAAAAGCACAAGGTATACGGAATATGGTAATTCAGAGAAAAAAAGAAATATAAGAAGTTAAAGATTCATAAAACCTAAAAGTACATATGAAATACAATTCTGTTCATGCATCAGGTTCAATACCTAAAGGACAAAAAGTTTGGTGGAGCGTTTGTCTGGGCTCTGGATCTTGATGACTTTACGGGACAGTTCTGTGCGCAGGGCAAAAGTCCTCTCATCATGCACCTGCATCAGCTTCTTAACATCGGTACTCTCCATCCCATATACTAGTGTGACCTGACTTTATAAACAAAGTTGATATAAACCAAATAATCATGTAATAATCCGTCTCATTCTCCTCTCCAGAATCACCTCTTGTTACCCCAAAAACAACACATCAGCCTGTCGCACCTCCTACCAAGGGACCTCATGTTCTACCAACATCTGTCCCTGTATTAAACTTTTGTGCAGGCAGGCCAGACAGGATTTTTGCAAACCCAGCTAACCACACGTCCTTTATTCATTGTGCCCATGGCAACACTTTTGTTAAGCAATGTCCTTCAGGGCTCGTCTTTAATATCAACTGCTTGTGCTGTGACTGGCCTAGAAATGTGTAATTCTGCAGTGACCGCCCAATGGCATATGATGAAGTGTAACGCTCTTGCCGAGGAGAAATGTGTGAAATGTTCGGTTGCGGACCGGTGTAGATCCTTCTGGTGACAATAGTGCTGTTTTTTTCCTAAAACACTTTCTACAATTTAACACACTTTACCTTTATTTTCTAATATTAATACTATGCCTCATTATGCAAGTCTGTCTCAACTTTCTTATTAAAATTAAACTGATTTAAGATTGCATGGTTGTTGTACAGTCTGATATTTCTCACACAATGGATTTTTGATTTCTCGCTGTTTTTGCTTTATGTGCCTACATTATTGGTTTGGTTGAAAAGCTCTAATAGGTCAAGTTAAATTTATGACATTAGTAATACGAGACTGACTCTGTCATTTATATTCAGTACAGTCATTGAGATTAGTTGATCGACTCTAACAGGAATGAAGGTGATGCTTATGACTTTTTAAGGTTTATTTATCTTAGACATTTTATTTACTGAATAAAGTAATTGAAATGATAATTAAATTAAACAATTGAATACAACTAGAATCGTAATGTAAATAGTTAAACATATGGGTTATGAAGCAATAATTGTTTACACACATGTGATTTTGTGACATCTGGAGCAGATGACCGTGCAGCTGCTATTTTTGGGTCATTTGAATCATGTGTGTTTTGGTTCATTGGTTCCTCTTCTGTTTTTGCCAAGTGGTTTATATCCTTAGGACAACATCAGGTTGACCCTGGGACAACATTTAAATCAACCAATCAGATTTCAGAAATAAATTTAAAGTTTATTTTAAGTTAAATCTTCAAACCAGGATTAGGTGCTTCTAGACAATTGTTTTACACTTATCATTTCCCTCTGATTTTAGGGGTAAGTTATGTTTAGGGTTGTGGTTTGGTTTGGGTTTAGGTTTTATTTATAAAAATGTTGTCCTTAGGTCAACATAATATGTTCTCCTCAGGACATCAACCACTTGGCAAAAACAGGTCGAGCGTCATATTGAGGTGAAGTCTGGGTGTAGAGGAAATAATATAACAATGTTATTTAGATTTATACAGCAGTGCAGACAGAGCTGAATCCACAACCACCACATGATGGCTGGATACATTTGTTTGGCTGGTAGGTGGTTGTTTTGGTAAATGTTTTCCAGGTCTGGAAGTAACTCATTACTCACATTCCTTAAATCCTTTTTTTAGATATATTTTTTAGAATATTTCTGTAATCATACTTTTACTTTGTTACAAATTAAGCAAATAGTTCTATTTCACTACTTAAAAAAAAACACTCGCTACTGAGTGCAGTTTGAATTAATATTCAACCAATGACAGGCATTTTAGTAGCCAATAAAGATACTTGATTGTACAAAAACAAATTTACTTTACCAAACAATAAAAAAATTGGAATTGGACAATTAAAATGTAAATAGTTTATTCAAATAGTTCTAAAAAAGTATAACCACATTTCCTATAGGATTTTGTTCATCACCTGTAAATCAGATACTTTTAGTTATGTAAATATATACTATGTCAATGATAACTGCCACGTTTATAGCCCTTTGAACTTGTGCATGGATGCATATATAGGCAGAAACAATTAGTTTGATTCATGAACACAAGCAACTCCGTCTCATAAAGCATTCATTCATATTTACATATACTGTACATGCTAAAATGTCAAGGCCACACACACCACATTTTCATATGACAGGATATTATTTCAAGGGGATAGACGGTAATTTTTGGGGAGGGTCTGTTTTACTGTCAAGACGCTACCCCCTTTATCTTGTGCATGGATGCATACATAGTCCAGAAACAATATTCAGATGCATGCACACAAGCAACACTCAGGACTTAATTTGTCGGATAAAGCACCTCCGAAATCTGATCTGGTACCTCATTTGGCAGATCCCGCTCTTCAAGGGCTAATGGAAAACTTTCGCGTTGACCTGTTGTGTGCACATATTTTATTAAAATGGCAATAACATTTTTTTATGAATAGGCTGTCAAGTTGCTGCAATGCTGAAATATTGTGCGTGCCCCAGCGCAATGGCTCGAGCTGTTACTTATTACGGCAGAAACAACTTAAAAATTTCCATGATGATTTATGGTCAAATTGATAAGGTAAACACTTTATACATGTTACACATGTTACATGTATTTACTATAAATTATGAATATTTCCACTTAAATAACCCTGAACCAAACCCTATTTTAAGTACTGTGCATGTAGTTAATTTTTTTTATTCAGTAATTAAACGTTTAATTACACCGTTACAACGGCACAGTAAAATAAAGTGTAACCCACATATGACTATGAGTACATCATTTGATAGGAATACTGCACACTTGAATTAAAAACAGAACATTGTGCTTCTGCAAATTAAAACAAAAAAACATCTGTATAGATACCAATGTGGAAAAACAATAGAGACAAAAGAAAAACAATATAGATATAAGGAAAAGCAAAAGGAATACGAAAAAAAATACATTGCAAATTATCAGAGAATTGTTGCAATGACCTTTAAAAGTTCTAACTTTCAAATTGACATTCAACTGTAACTGATTTACACTAATTTTATGTTGATTTTGGTAATGCAGGTATTATGAGGTCTCTCATTCATCCTCCCCTACAACCTCACAAGTATTATAAAGATGATCTCCAATAACTTTAAACGAATCATTGATATCCACTCATTTATCATCAGATCTGCACCTTTCTTAAAGGAGCAACAACACAATGGATCAATTATCAAAATGTTCCATATGTAACCAGAGGAAAAGAGTGAGAGGCTTTAACAAGATGACAAGATAACACGATGAGCTATGAGACAAAGGTAATTATTTATATGTTACATCAACATACACTGACTGTTACTTGTCAAACATATACAGTTCATGCTGAAAGTTGGCAGGGTTCTGAAAAAAAATCAGAGAATAAATGAGAATAAAATCTGTTCTTGCATCAGGTTCAATGCTTAAAGGTCAAGAAGTTTTTGTCTCAGATTTTGTCTGAGCTCTTTATCTGGATGATTTTATGGGACAAAAGTCCTCTTATCAGCCAACAGAGTCCGCTTCTAAACATCGGTACTCTCCGCCACATAACTCGTAACTAATAATCGCACAATGAACCTATCAATTAATGTACAACAACACGCATGTTTAGATGAAATTATTAACATGTTAACGCTGTTAAAATACTTTCTACCATTTGGAATTACACACTTAACCTTTATGTGTTGTTGTAATATTTTCTTATACTAATATCATGCTACATATTTTAGACTCTTTAAACTTTACATTAAATTGTTTTTATTGCAAGGTTGTTGCACAGTCTTTTTTTGTCACACATAATGTGATTTAGTGGAACTTCATTGGTAACCTTATGATGTGACTAATTTCTATCTAAAAATATGTATATTAATGTCAATTAATTAAACTGCATGAATTTTTGCTTATTTAAATGATTTATTATCATCAAAAAATTAAAAGGAATTCAAGAAAATACATTTACAGCAACTCTGCAAAAATAGCAGTACAGATCACTTAAGTGTAAAACCGAATCATTATGACTGATTCAATGTTATGTTCACAAATCAAAAACACAAGGCTGTTTAGCTATTCTAATGATATTGCCAACAAGTCATTGACCCACCACAAACCTTTCATCAGACAAAAGCCAACTAACTTGCTTTTAGGGTGTAACAATAAAGCACTTAAGTCTACTACAATTTTAATCTACTGAGAAGCTATTGGCCCACAGAGCATCCGTTATCACAATCTGCATTATTCACAGACGCATTTGTGAATAATAAATACATTGAGTGCACAGGATATGTCCAAAACCATCAGAAGGGCATGCGTGACACAATGTAATGTCATAACCATTAAAGTGATAGTTGACCCGAAAATGAAAATTCTGTCAATGGGTCCCACCGCTGTTCGGTTGCTAACAAGCTTCAAAATATCTTCTTTTGTGTTCTGAGAACACAAAAAGAAAGTCATACAGGTTTGAGATGATACGTTGAGTCAATGATAACGGAATTTTCATTTTTGGAATAACCATCACTTAAACAAGACTGTTTCAAAAAGGACCCAAACAGTGAGTTTGTTAAACTATGTTATGCCCCTCAGAAAACCCTCTAGATGTGACAGCATGTTTCATTTTCACACTGCCCAGAAAAGCACCATCATCATAATGCCCATGTGTGTGTCTTTATTTTGTAAACAACGCAATGCTAGGTCACGATATCGCTCCAACACCAAGACTTCCAGTTGATCAATGAAATGTCACTGCCTTTGTTTTGTTGATTTGCATTTAAAATCAATATTGTTTATGCATTACAGACAGACCCTTTATGATTGAAATGTTACACTTTCAATGCCTTAAGGTATTTTAATTATCTACAGGGCCGTCACTTAAGTGAAGCTTTTATATTTAAGTGGTGCTAAAAGTTTTCGTTTTTTATTAAAATTCACAGTAATTGAAGTAAATCTTCCTGAGACTTTATGTCTTTTTGAGCAGGAGGTCTGTATGCGTCACACCCCAGCACATTTACAGCTCATGCTGACTGCTGTGAGGTAAAGGCAACTTTCTGATGTCATTATTCTGCATGAGCTGGAAGTAAAAAACCACAAGCTCTTCGTAGTTCTTAATGGAGATTCTCTCGTTCACCCCGTGAAATCTATTCAAGAAACAGGAATGTTAACATGAATGATATATCTTTATTTACCACATACATCCATAAATACACACTTGAATGTGTCATACCTCTGTGGATCACCTGGTTTGAACCATGATGGTGCGAAGCGATAAATGTCTCGAGTGATATCCTTGTAGTGACGACTGTCAGTATTGCCAACACAGATACCTGGGGGAGGAAGTCATTAAATGGCAAAAAAAAGTGAATGGTCCCTCGATATGAATCAATGATGCATGATAGAGGCACTTAGATACACAGTAACCGACTTACCAGGGGCCACGTTGACTTGAGGAAATATGCCTTGCACTGTTTTCTTAATGATCTGATACCCAAACGACTGCTCATCATAAGAGCTGATTGGCAGCGGGTCAAACCCATTGACCAAATCTAGTTTTACACGCTCATCTGCTACAATTGACTTGATCAAATCCAGAACCTATAAAAAGAACAATCTGTTGTGGGTCCATTTCATCTGTACACCCACTTACGGAATAAATATGTCATCTGTTTTCAACCACAAAAATCTGTTGTGATTGGCATTTTATATAGTGAATAACGTCATACCACACAGTCTTAAAGGGATAGTTCACCCAAAAAATGTATTTTGCTGTTTATTTACTCACCCCCAGATTCGTTTCACAAGACGTCAACATGTCGCAAGGAGACGCTTTTTTGGAATTATATATTTAAGGAATTCTTAGACAGGTGGACCCCATACACTCCACTTATAGGAAGCGCAAAGGTCTGTGGATTTAACAAAAAAATATTTTTATTGATCAAATGTATTGTTTTACTCAAGTCAAAATTTCACCTACGTCACAGATGGCCTAGGGGTGAGTAAATAAACATCAAATTACTTTTTTTCCGAACCATCCCTTTTATAGTATCAACAGCATGCTTGTTTTAGGTTACTCACTCTTTTAACCATGTGTAAAGAGAAAAAGTAAAAAATAAACTACAACTAAAGCCTGAACTTTGTGTTGAATGTTTCAACACTATTGGCTGTATTGCGGCTACAGCATGACCTCTCACCTCCTGCAATGTTTGAGCAGAGTGGATACGCAGATTTACAAAACCCTCTGCATACGGCGGGAGGACATTAACCTGTCAGAGAGGCAACAGAGAGAAATAATCAGAGAGATGTTACAACGATACATTGTGTCTTACTTTACAAGGCTCACCTTTACACCAGCGTTAAACATAGTAACAGCTGTTGTTGTCCTCACAAAGGCATTCATATCAGGTTTTTGCTCCATCACTCTACAGGTGCAATATGTAAGAGCCATAAATTAATATGTCATAAATGGTTGACAACATAAACATGTGTTACTGCTCCGGTACACATTCGCAAACAATAGATTGCCTGTAGATTTAGAATAACAAGCAAAAGAAGTCGAGAAGAACTTTTACTTGGCTAAACTTGTCTCTCCAATATTTTGAAGTTGACTGTGATACCAAGCTCAACCGCTAGATGTCCATACCATACAGTTTCTTTAAATACGACCAAACTACAGGACCCATTTAACAAATAGTTTTTTAAAGCAACTATTATACAATAAAAAACTATAAATGAATATTCACATAAATTAAATTAAATATAAATAGTTATATTACTACACTAGCCAAACAAAGACTGGAAGTTAACAGCAGTTCCGGCGTGCGCGTCTGATGAAACGGTCTATAAGACAACAGTGAGTTTGTATAGTATCAATGTGAAATACCTGCTAATCAGTGGAGAGAAGAGCCACAGATTAGACATCATAAATCTGAGTGGCAAGCCGAACTGTAAAGAAAGAGATGTGCATTAACACATCACATGCATAAAACAATCCGTTACTCATCATTAAATATTCTGTAAAATGTATTTCAGGTGGTGAAGTGTTTAGAATCTTAAATACTATGTTTATGCAGTTTTTACTTTATGCGCCAAGTGTTCAAATGTGCCACGTTCAGGACCATAGCCGAAGAGTCTTGGCATCGGATTATCCTCCAACCTGGCAAAGTCATTACGGAGAACAATTCTTTAGTCATTGTATTAATGCTTGCTTGTAACAGCAAAACAAACAATACATCTCTATATATTATATTCGTTCAGTAATGGTACCACTAAAGTGAATTTTTACCTTTTCACTGCTGAGGCCAAGATGCCAATACTGGTCTCTCTAGGAGGCATTGATGAATGTCCTGGAGCAGCATTAACACTCAGCTTTACTGTGGCCTGTCCTTTCTCACTCACACCTATCCTACAAAACACAAACCATGTCTAAATTATACATTTAAAAATAAATAGATATTTTGGTAGAGTTTTTTGTTTTACAATAGTCTCACAGAGCAGCAGGTCCATCCAGACCGTTTATGATACCATCCAGCACTGCTAGGCCTTCATCTAAAACATAAAGAAGCTTCACCCCACGACTCTTGAGAAGCTTCACAATATTCACTGCACCCTGCATCCCGTTCACCTGACAACATAAAATAGTTAAATGACTAATAATAAGTATAATTCACCTATTAGATTGTTTAATTATAGTAAGCAGAGTGGTTATGACCCACTGTTGATGATCTTAAGACTGACCTCCTCATCGTGACCCAAACCAATGTAGAAGCTTCTTCGAGGGGTGTAACCTCGCTCCAGGAGATATTCCAACGCCTGAAGGATTCCCTGCAAGAGCAAACATCATAACAGTGACTTTACAGGTTTAACTGAACACATGTGCTGTTATTCATAACTGCTGAATCATCAGAGAGTACCATCACAGACTGTTTATCGTCGATGGTCCCTCGTCCATAAATGAAGCCATTGAGCTCTTGAGCAGAGAATGGAGGAGCATCCCACCCGTCCGCCTCATCAGCCGGAACTACATCAATGTGTGCCAGCAGCATGTACGGCTCCAGATCAGCTTCACTGCCAGACACTGAGAACAGGTGACTGTAGTTTCCCACAACCTCATGTTTCACCAGACTGGATGAGAAGACCTTTGGAAAGACTTCCAAAGAGATAATTCTTCAATAACAACGTTTCGTGAAAATTTTGATTTTCTCATATTTTTTCCCTGCTGATGTCAAAGCACAAACACCTACGCGTGCGCACACACAGCTAAATAAACTTTTGCATTGTAGATAAATTATTTTAAATTGCATTTGGGCTAGATTATATCGTTAAATACTTGGTCATAACACCATTACTAAATTCACTTGAACAACTTTAAATGTCACGAGATGCAAAGAGAAGACTTACTGCATGAGGTAATCCAATAATACAAATATGGTGGGTTATTGTTATTCATGCACTATGCATTTTCTCACTTCACTGGCCATTGGCAGGTAAAATCTGATGCAACAAGTGTCCATGTTTAGCATCTCTTACCTCTCCTCAGCAGCACAGCAAACTCACGCAGGGCGTCTGTGTTCAAATCCGTCTCCGTATTGGACACAGTAGGAATCTGAATAGCAGCTATAAATGAAAAGAATGCAATACAAATAGATGATGTATTAGTGATATGTTCAGTATCGAACAGCACGTTAACAACAGGTCCTTTATCCGCCAGTGTTACTTGCCGCGTGCTAAACCCTTTCACGTGATGAATTCATAGACAGAGCGTAACTAGCGACCGACAATTTCCAGGTTTTCCTACCTTTGAAATTTTCCAGAAGGTCTTTTCTCTGTTGTGGAGATATATGAGGAGAAATGCTGATCGTATTTTCCCATTTGCCTAGCTGAAGCCCCGCGTTGACATCAAATGTAAACGTTCTTACGGTCGCGACAAGAAACAAAACCGTGAGTGATAAAGTAAGGCTCAGCACTAGCACTTTTAAAAACGTGAATAATTTCCATTGTGTGTTGCGGCCCGTCATGTTTCAGGAAGTGCAAATAGTTGTCATTTCATAACCAGGGTCATGTTTATTTAATGCACTGTTGATGATAATGATGCATGACTGCCCTCTGCTGGCTTGAAGCAGTCCTGCAACAACACCCCGCCACTATATTTTGCGTTTATTGCGCATTTCAATACAGGCAATATTCCAACATGGCAAGTCACTCACAACGCCAAGAAGATTTAAAATAAATCAAGTAAAACATGTGATAAACAGAAAAGTTATGAACTGATTGAACAAGTGGCTAAAATAATCAGCAATCTGTTTAATCTGCAGTAGGCTAATGTTAAATGATTCCTTATTTCTTAGCATTTTATTACCCATTAAAAGGTGTTATGGAAGCCTTTATCTGCGACCAGACGGCAGCAATAAAACTCTGGATACAATCTCATGTTGTAATTTTTGATTATTAATCACTGACCAGATCAAAGTAAACAATGCGAAAATATAGACATAAGAAGTACTAATAAAGTCATATACATTTGTTAACGTCTTAGATAACTGTCCCTTATTAAACAATAAGACCCCAAAGACGGAGTTCTGTAGGAAAGCCAGACGTGAATCGTGTAGGCTATATGTGATTCATGCTTACTTTTAGGATGATGAGAATCCATCATTCCAAGCAAATTAAGGACATATAATATATGTACTGTAATTTTCCATCTGAATAGAGACCACTACAGTGTAAAACAGACTCAACATGCAAATAACAAAACCAGGCTTTTCTTTAAATTCAGCCTTGTGCTAAGTGATATTGAGAAGACAATGAATCTTTATTGAGCCACATTGTAAACCTTTCACCAAAGCATTCTGATTTTAGGATGGCATAATAAAACACTTCAGTCTAACATAACATTGATAATCCAACCTTTGAGTTTGCTCTCTTTACCACATGCTGAGAAAGCGATTCACCGCAAGAGATTGTCGAGGAACACTGCTTAGTCTAATGTAGAATCCAATACTGAACATAGACCCAAATTTAGAAGAAATGAATGAAGAGAAATTTTCTTTAATGACAAAAGGTTCGTTTTTTTACAATTCCAACAGCATTATTAAGCCTGAGCATGACTTGTTTAGTTTGAGGAGTATATGCAATTATAAAAAAATACATCGATGATGAATAATAAGAATCACAAACAAAAGTAAAGTAAATACTTGAAAATCCACCCATTCAAGATGCATTTATATTAGGAGTTAGGTAATGGCAAATTCCTGATGTCTCCGTTCTGGATGAGTTGAAAGTAGAACAGCACAATCTCCTCATAGTTCTGAATGCCGATTCTCTCATTCACTCCATGGAATCTAAAGGGATGAGTTTATAGTTTAATGAACTCTTTTATGTTATATAATTTATGCAAATCAAGTCACATAACCCTGTGTCCTACCTTGCAGAATCACCTGGTTTGTACCACGACGGTGCAAAGCGATAAATGTTCATAGAAAGTTCTGTGTAGTGACGGCTATCAGTGTTGCCAATGCAGATACCTGTGAGAGAACATCATTGAGTAACACTGCTGACAAATCTTTCAGCAGAGACTCTTCATGAGTCAATGATGTGTGTTAGGGGCACTTCAGCCTCTTGAGGTGTTGGTAGAGAGAGCAAGTAACACTTATTGCACAATATTGTCTAAATGTCTTACCAGGGGTTACAGTGACTTGAGGAAAAATGTCATTTGCTGTTTTCTTTATGATCTGGTACCCAAATGTGTGCTCATCGTAGGAGCTGACAGGCAGTGGATCAAACCCTTTCATGAGCTCTACCGCCACACGTTTGTCAGAAATGGTTGACTCTATCAGCTTTAAAACCTGGAAAGCGAATGGAGAAACGTCTTATAGTAAAGCTTTATAGTACTGCACAAATTATTCCTTTATTTGAATAACAGACAGTGATACATTTTTCTTTATCTGTTTTATACTTAATTGGTCTATTTATTAATTTTAAATGCAATTCACCTCTTGCACCGTCTGAGATGAGTGGATACGGAAATTGACAAAGGCTTCTGCGTACGGTGGCAATACATTAATCTGTCAATGAAAGAGGAACATCTTGCTTAAAGCGGTTTTATGTGTTAAGCAAAAAAAAGAATGCATGATTGACAGCTCACCTTTACACCAGAGTTAAACATTGTGACAGCAGTCGTTGTCCTCACAAAGGCATTTGTGTCTGGCTGTCCTTCCAGAATGCTGTGAATGTATCATATGTCAAAGCATTTTCACATTAACGGTAGTGTATTCTTAAAAAGGATATGTGGTTTACCCGCTGAGGAGTGAAGAGAAGAGCCAGAGATTAGCCATGACCATTCTGTGTGGCAGGCCAAACTGAAAAAAAAGTCACTATTGTTGACTTGCATAGTCATTGAGTATTTATGGGAATGTTCTGCAAAATATATAATTTGTATCAACTTTTTTTATTATTTTTTGTGTGTTTTTACCTTATGTGCTAAGTGTTCAAACGTGGCACGTTCAGGACCAAGACCAAACAGATTGGGCATCCGTTTCTGCTCCAGTCTATTATAGCAAAAATAACTAAATTAGATTAAAACAACACGCAACACATTCTTGTGTTCACATTTAATAGTTTTAGGGTAAATGTGACAGAATGACAAAGTCGCAACACTGTTCATCAGCATCTGGCAACCCGTTTCTTTAAATGCCATGTAAAACATTAAAAACATCCTAAAAACAGTTTGTGCTTCATGTAGCTTTTTAAATAATGCATACTTTTTTCATAACGGCACCATGGCAGATGTTCACAACATTAATAATGCTTGTTCCAATATTAAAATGAAAACTTTACCTTTAATTAAACTTTAATATTATTCATAATATAATATTATTATTTTAATTCTTAATATTAAAGTTTCTTGCCTTCTGACTGCTGAGGCCAAGATGCCAATACTGGTCTCTCTAGGAGGCATTGATGAATGTCCTGGAGCAGCATTAACACTCAGCTTTACTGTGGCCTGTCCTTTCTCACTCACACCTATCCTACAAAACACAAACCAGACATAAATGACACACTAATCAATGAAAAACCATTATATTAAAACATTTGCTTTTAAAATTACATCTCACAGGGCAGCAGGTCCATCCAGGCCATCGATCATTCCATCCATAATAGTAAGACCTTCATCTAAAACATAAAGAAGCTTCACCCCACGACTCTTGAGAAGCTTCACAATATTCACTGCACCCTGCATCCCGTTCACCTGACAACATAAAATAGAGTTAAATGACTAATAATAAGAATAATTCACCTAGTAGCCAGCTTTATCATAGTAAGCAGACTGGTTATAACCCACTGTTGATGATCTTAAGACTGACCTCCTCATCGTGACCCAAACCAATGTAGAAGCTTCGTCGAGGGGTGTAACCTCGCTCCAGGAGATATTCCAACGCCTGAAGGATTCCCTGCAAGAGCAAACATCATAACAGTGACTTTACAGGTTTAACTGAACACATGTGCTGTTATTCATAACTGCTGATTCATCAGACAGTACCATCACAGACTGTTTATCGTCGATGGTCCCTCGTCCATAAATGAAGCCATTGAGCTCTTGAGCAGAGAATGGAGGAGCATCCCACCCGTCCGCCTCATCAGCCGGAACTACATCAATGTGTGCCAGCAGCATGTACGGCTCCAGATCAGCTTCACTGCCAGACACTGAGAACAGGTGGGTGTAGTTTGAGATCGTCTCATGTTGGATCAGATTGGATGAGAAGACCTTTGGAAAGACTGTAGGAGAATAAAGACACAATAGTTTGATCTATACTGTATGTAAACCTTGCAAAATAAACCAATTGCAACAAATGCTCCTTCGATTTGGAGACCATGATCTCGTCTGTGCTGGATCTCTAACCTCTTCTCAGTAGCAGGTCAAATTCATACAGAGCGCTGATGTTCTGCTGTGTTTCTGAAAATGACACTGTGGGAAGCTGAATTGCCTCTTTATAAGAAGAAATAGAAGAAATGCAAAGAAGTCATACAAATTTGAGCATGTTAAATACACATTATTCTAAAAATCAAACATTTATACCGTGGTTGAGCCTTGGTTCCAGTTTTTTCATGGTAAGTGTTCGTCAGTAATGTATGTGTATATACTGTGTACCAAATTACATAAGTAAGATTCACATAATCCAAGAAGTGATTTGAACCTATAAGCAAATAAGCCTGTGACAAAAATAGTATTTTCTGTTTTACCTTTAAGATTTGCCAGCAGTCTCGCTTTCTGTTCTTGACTCAGATGAGGATTAAAGGTTGTTGTGTTCTCCCATTGTTCAAGCTCTGTATTCAGATTAAATGTAAATGTCCTGCCTATCACAACAAGAAACAGGATCAAAACTGGTAGAATAAGAATCGTCAGCAGTATAGCAAAAATTTTGAAAAATTTCTTCTTCGTGATTCTGATCTTCATCTTGCAGTGTTTTCAGGTAGACTGATAGTTTGTCACACTTATCTCACAGTTTCTGCATGATCAGGGTTCACATTTTTATTACTTGACTAGTTAAGCATCATAAGCAGCCTTTTCTGGCAAGATTAAAACTGGATAATAAACCCAAGCTAACGCTTGAATACAAGCAGTCAGTTACCCATGTTTCAAATACTCAACCTGTTAACATTACCACTTAATAATACAATATATACTAAAAGCTTTTTGTTAACTTGTCCACATGATCTGCAAATAAAAATATTATAAATGAGCAGACAGAAAACAATCTTAGGAGAAGAAATTTATTTAGTCATACATAAAAATGTATAGTCCAGCTAGATAAGACACCAAATGTCATAGAACCTGAACTCTTGAGTGAACTAAGGCATCACTGTGATTTAAGAACAGTATAAAAAACCCACACGACTTCAAGAGGAAAAGAACTTGCATAAAATAAATCATAAAAGATCAAGAACAACATACACTCCACAAACAGCACCACAACTACACACACCATCAGTAACATCTTAAAATCCCATGCTGTTTCTTAAGGCAGGTATGTGATAAACAGAAAACTTTTGCACCCGGAGTACAGTTAAGATGTAGCACCTTTAATTTTATTCAGTCCAAAGTCCAAGCAGTTTGTTCAACAGAGAGAGAAGATTAGAGGTTGAAGTTTGCATAACTTCCTGAGGCACAAACGTCCACTGCATGTTTAACCTAAGCTAGGGCGTGTCCTGCGTGCTGGATATCAGACCAGGTATTTCTTGTAGACCATCTAGCAGAGCACTGAACGGATTGGACAGTGGCTCTTCCATGGATGAGTAGATGAGATAAAGCAGACAGGCCACCAGGAGAAAAACCACGATCTGAACCCACAAAGGCACCAGGCGCTGCTGGATCTCCAGTCTCTCCAATGTAGTGGGACTCAATAGAGGCATTTCTGGGTATTTATACTGCACGGGACGGCCTGCGGCTCCCTTTATAGGTCGTCTCTTAGTTGCGCTGCAGATGGAAAAAAAAAACTGTTACAACAAACTTTGGTTGAAGTTGCTGGGGTTTTGCAGGTGATACTCACAAGATTCCAGTGGGAGTTTTGGCACAGTCAGGGAACATCTCTGATAGAACATCACTCACGGGTTCCTGAAAGTCAAAAACACAGTAAGAATCAGAAAAACAGGTTCATTGAAAAGTGCACAAGCCATGACGCAAGAGAGATAAGCAGATAACCAGATGTCCCAAAAACAAATGAAGAACAGCACAGCCTCAAGAACATATGCAAGATTCAAACACCAACTTGCTATGAAAGCTTTAATCTCACGCATAACAAATGCACAAAGAACATGAACCCTATTTTAAAAAAAAACGTTTGTTGTTGTTGAGAAAAACAGTGCTCACAGCAATCCCAGCTCAAGCGTACAAGGATTTGAGCTTCACGTGAGCTGCAGGTCCACAGCATAACCATCTAAAGCCTTTTGATATGACTCATGAGTTCTTTCCTTTGACAGATCTAGCGTGGCTACTCATCGTGCCTTTGAACAGCCGCCTTTGAACCAGGAAAAATAAAATAAAAAAACAGTCTCTGAAAATTAGAGATGCGACGGGCTCTTTCTTTGTACATTTCACACGAGTGAAAGCTCTCAGATGTGGAAAGTCGGTGCAATACAGAAAGGAGAATTCTAAGGGATTTCCCACAGGAGTGAGACAGTGTGGAAGCCCATTAGACTTCTGCCAATGCGGCATGTCTGCTGAATTAAACATCCCCAGAAGCGGTGCGGACAAATGACGGACCCTCAGGAGAGAAAGTTTGAAAGGAGAGAATAAAGCAGTTACTGTGACAGTTTGTTTCTGATGGGGTGATGGAGACATTAAACACAGAGATCTGCCAGTCATGGTGTCTTTATTCAGCCTTGGGAAATCCTGAGGGGAAAAGCAGGTTTTGTGAGATTTATAAAGCATTAGAATAAAAACATATTCTGCATGTCTGTATGGTATCGCAAACCTGCAGATTCCGTCTGTTTATTGTGTGTTCATTACTATAACTGGACCTTCTTTCAATCTCTGTGTGTTTTGATTGAGGACTGAATCGGTTCTCAATCTGCAGAGGAATAACAAGTACAACCCCACAATATAAACCTCTAATGACTCCCAATTACTGTTAACCAAAACATATCTGGAATCAAAAGTACTATACAAACACATGGCCATACTTTCAGATTAAATATTGATGGAATATAGCAAAGGTTTTGAATAAAGCAAATTACAACTATATACTACCTAGGGATGGGTATCGTTAAGTTCTTAATGGTATTACTACTCTTATCGATACTGCTTATCTGTCCGGTACTTCAACGGTATTCTTATCGGCAGTTTTTGATATAAAGATGTCTTCTTGGGGAGGGACCAGCGGAATCCAAAGGAGTGGATTGGATTGCTGCAGCTTTAAAAACATTTCAAAATCTTCATAATGGTAATTGAATTTTAGTCTAAATAGTTATGTATTTGTGCATGTTTATTTTGTATATGGTGCACTGTATTATTTCAGTTCTCATTGTAATAATGAATGATGCACATAGTTAACCAATAGAAAATGGATTCTATGTGCGATTTCCTTTCACCGTGTGGAATTAGCATAGTTGTAAGGTTATGGAAACCAGTTAGATCTAAATTACAGTTGTTTTCAATAGGGTGAATGGCATTAGCATACATTATATAAAGAATGTCAGAGTTCAAGTAACATCTGTTAGCATGGAGCATACATACCTGACAGATGAACTAGATTAGGCCAAGCAGTAAAAAACAGCGCATCTCTCTGTCTGTACATGATGTACTATTGACAGGTCCTTTGACAGATTACTTGTGTTTCCACCCTTAAGCAAAGGTTTTTTGCACTTGTGACACCAAACAATCACTGAGTGTCAGCATCAACTTTGGTAGAGTGTAACCACACATTTGAACGTTTTGTTCTCTCTGCCACTGTCGCAAATGTAGAGCGTCTTTGTTCTGTGCACACAATGTAGACACAAACTGCGCGAGACACATGACGTGCAGCATCGAACGCACTTCTGTGAATAACGAATAAGCATGCGCAAAAAAACGTACAAGATAACGTTAACGTTAATGGAAGCAGAACCGATAAGGGCGGAGCGTATCGATGCTCTGGTCTTTCATAATTTTGCCCCGGGGCCCGTATAATACCGGGTTTGGTTACCAATCCCTGATACTACCTATGCCCTAAAACAAAACGTTTTCCAGTAAGACAAGAATTTGTTTTATTCATTACTCCATTTTCCATCTGAGGGCATCCCCAAATGCCCCCAAGAAAGGTTTCCTGGCTCAAATTTGGTCCCACACTACAGCTATGAAAACACACTCCCCTCTTCCACCATCTGAGTGATGCTGAAGGATCTGCATGGGGACCCGGTTTGACCCAAAGACCCATTTTTGCTGGTGTCTGATGACTTGTGCCGACTCTTTCCCTGCAAGTTACAAAGAGCCAACCAACAAATGACCAAGAAGAGATCAGCTTTACTGTAGCAATATACTAGAATTCCACACAATCCCTCGGTGCATTGAAAGCCAACTAAACCTCAAAGGGTGACTAAAATTACTGATTGAAAACAAAAACTGTAATAAGAGAACACAGTGTGACAAAAATCAGAACAACCCGTGCGAGAAACAAAATCTAGGCTTATTCCCTGAAGAAAAGGATTAAGAGAGACCCTTTTGAAAATGATCACAATGTACATTTACCCATCCAGCTGAGGGTAAAAAGCACTGTGGGTAAAAACCTTTGCTCTGACAGTACGTCCCCATCTGCGGATATACACACACACGAATGCCATACTAACTTTGACCACAGTGTGTTACAATTGTTCACAATAATGAAAAACAGGAGATGGTCAATTTCATCACGCAATTAGTAATAATTATAAAGGCCATTTTGAAAAACCAAGACTTTAAATGTTACACAAAGCCCCAGTTTCACAACGCTTAGATTAAGCCCGGACTATGTTTTATATAAATTAGGATATTTAAGTCACTTTATAAAAATGCATTTGAAAAATATTACTGCTGTTCATCTTGACACAAACCATGGCACTGATATATTTTCATTTTAAGATACGTCATGGCAAGATATTTTTAGTTAACACAGCTCAAACAATCACTTTAGTCTGAGACTAGCCTTAAGCCTTGTCTGTGAAACCGGGCAAAAGATGATTAAAAATTGCAGAATTGAACATTCTACAATGAATGAATAAAATTAAATCATAGTGTCAACACACACTTAAGTTATATTGTGACACTCACTCTGCTTGCTGTTTTGATGCTCTCTGTCTGGGACACAGTTTCAGAACGCAACTGCTCTGACTCTATGGAAAGAAAAAAATAACTATTAAAAGCCTATTATCAGCAAGAATGACAGCAAGACACACAACCTAAAACACCCATTACGGAAAACTTTGTCAATTATGTTGATGCTTATACAAAACTATGACAGAAACGGACAAAATCAATATTTTAAATCATCTGAAGCACAGTCCTTACCAGACTCCTTATCTTCCTCAGCATCTTCCTCTGTGTCAGAGTACTGTCCTGTCTCTGCTGTACCGTTAAACTTGTGCTGTGATGTCTGTGCTGGATCTTCCATCAGCCTGTGCAGCTTCTTCTCATATAAAGCTCTAGTGGAAGCTGTTCACGGCAAACACACAAAGACGAGGCAGGAAAAACATTTTACAAACTGACATGCTGGGAGATTATTTAATTTCAGTTTAAAAGGAAAGGGCCTTTATTTAGATTGACTGACCAACAATGGGTCCCGGTTTAACTCCATACTGGATCAGCCTGGCTTTCAGTTGGTCATCAGTCAGCAGGTGGAGGTCTACCATATCTGACACCTCTTCTTTCTCTGCCTGTACGGCGAAAGACACACAACACTGCACTGTTTAATCAAATAAACTCAACGCTGAGGAATTATAGCACTTTATCACAGCTTATTGTGGAATCAGCAGACTTTAGCTAAATCTAATAAACAGGAGCTGAACTCAGCTATCCAAAGGCGAACCTAAACTCACACAATACTCAACAGACTCTTGTTCTGCTTCTGCTGCCATTTTTGCCTTCAAATAGCATTGATAGATTCTGAAAGATCCAATCTTAGATGCTCTAGTAGTTTCCAAACTTGGTCAGCCTCAGGCTGAAAAGAACTCTACTACTTAGCAAAAACTCATTGCCATTTCTTACACAAATAAATGCCAAGAAAATACATGCGGAAGGAAAAGATAATTCAAATGTTTACAGTATAAAGTGGGGTTATTTGTATCAACTTCGGGAAGATCTTATTAAATAATTGGGGTATTTCGGCACAATGAGGCAGAAATTACTAAACCAAAGTTCTCACCATGAAACTGGAGTTAAAATAATTTTTACTTTTAAATTGTTGAAAAAAAATACTTTTCGATTTATCTATGCACCATCCGTAGCCAATTTCAGCGTTAACAAAAAACGTGGCCATATTGTGGTTCCTGTCAACCAGAGGTTGCGATCGTTTTTACATCAGTACTTTGGCGAATCGCATTTCCGAGTGAGATTGGAATTTTGAATGAGAAAAATAGTGGGAGTGGCTTTCGCCTATCTCTGCGATTTGATACAATGTACAAAAAGAGCCATTGCACTTGCAAATGGACAGTTGAAGGGGAGGAGTTAACGGACCAAGCCATCTATCATAAGCAATGATCCATATAAAGTGGAAGTAAAGAACATAAACAGGATGTATTTACTTGTATTTAGATTTCAGAATAAGCACATTTATATAGATCAGCGAACACGTTATCTAAAATGGATAGTCATTACAGGACGGAAATGCATTTTCAGATTTCGACAAGATTATGAAGCCACACGATTTTTAAAGAGAGAATGACCCACAAAGATAAACTATTTACAAGTAACACTGCAATATTTCATGAGATAAATAAAGTTTTTTTTATTTCACTAGGACTTTAACATACAGTAAACCTCTGCAAAGAGTCAATACGTTTTAAATTACTCAATGCATGTACAATAAACATGTATATAAATTATTATAAAATAAATCAAATAAAAACAATTTGTTACGTTATTAGCTGCTAACCAGACCGTTCATAGATATGAAGACCAACAACCAAACACAGACATCTGGCCTCTGCGGTTGTGGCTAGAAGGGATACAACCCTTCCACTGGGCATGCGCACTTCATTACAGTTTTAATTTGTCACGCTGAAAACAGTTAATCACTGTTTTTTATCATAAGGTTAGGTTTAGGGTAGGCATAAGCTAATGTAATTAATTGTAATAATATGCCGAGATTTTGCATGACTTCCGGCCATAACTGTATCCCTTCTAGCCAAAGCATGCGTCTGATGTAACCGTCCGGAAAGTGACGTACACATTTTTGGCCATTCATCAAAACTGCTACACTTTCCTATCCATCAAAAGTTTTTATCGCTTTTCAGACCAATCAAATGTTTACCAACAACTGATACATTTGACAAGATTGTTAGTGACGTATAGAAACTAAATCAAGCCTAGACGCACTGCTTTCTGCTGTGGCCTCACACTGGTCACCGTCAGCACTTCTAATCATAAACTGAGAATTTGACACCCTCAAGTCTAATGGCTCTGACCCGGATTTCATGGCCCCCTTCGACGGGCCCCCTGCACCCCCACACACCTGTAGTTGTCAGAGATCTGTTACTCGCGCATGCGCATGCGTAAGAGAGAGAGAGAGAGATTCAATTTCTACTAAAGACAGAATCGAGTTTTGGTTTCAGGAAGAGGTAACTTACAGACCTCCACTGCAATTGATGTGTAATGGGGCTCTAAAAACACATGGCCTACAATTCTCTCAACAGCTTTGTATACGAATGACCGCTAAGAACTGTATGAATATTAACGGCACAAATGTACTTTACATCACGCCACCTTGCGTCAAACTGTTGGATATACATGCACGAAACGTTTAGGGAATTCTATAAACGTATTTTTTTCAATAAACGCGGTTAAATGCAGGGAAACCTTAGGAATGAGGAATAAGATAACCTCTACAGGAGATAAACCGTTATCTTTGACTCACGTTGGCATTGAGACTATCGTCCTCTTCATCGCTGGAGAAATCTGGGCTGTTTGTTGTCACGTTTTTCAGATAAAGCTCCAAATAAACGTGTTTGTTGCTCTCCGCCGGTGGCAGCTCCACATTATTCGCTATGAGCTCCGACTTCAGTCTCTCTTTAGAGAACTGAGCAGGGTCTTCTACAAACACCGGCATGTCAGTTCAAACTGCAGCAGGTGTTTGGCATTAAAACGAAACACCCAAAGGCAAGTCGGAGAAAGTTATTTCCAATTCTAGGCGACTGAAACGTCGGCTTTGGCTCCCCAAAAACAATCTTAACTAGGTTAAGACAGCGGTCAAATCCTAACAGCCGTGCCACCGACAACAGCTGCTCGGCTCGGATGAACACACAACGCTATCCCTATAGGTTCGCTTAAGGATTGTTGCCTGTTTGTTCATTCATTGGGTCCGCCTAGGAGGTCAGACGACCGTGTCAAATCTAACAACACGTTTTCTAAGGTAAAGTCACAGAACATAACTTGAGCTAATGCGTTAGTATTAGTTAAAACTAACGTTAAGCGTTCAATTTAAAGTCAGCCTGGCTGACGTGCAGGCATGTGGCCTATTTTGGTCATGCATATTAACATACATCATGCTTACGAAATAAATTCACTTCATATTTGTAGACTCACCTTGCTTAAACAGTAGTGTGATTTAGTACAACGTGAAATACAATAGACCAAACACTGCAATGACACGTTAACTAGATTGTTTTCTAACTTCTGCGCCCCGACGTCTTCCGCTGACAATTAATGACGTCACACTGGTTTGTGCTTTCCCGCCTTTAATTGCATCTAACGTTTTAGTATTTATTTATTGATTTTAGGCCGAAAATCTTAAAGATTTTATTATAAATGTACGATTAAAAATATAATATTAAAAAACGGAGCAGTGTTTACATATTGTGTCTATATAATTTAATATAAAATTTCCCGTTTTTATTAATTTATTCTTTACAGACTGTGGTTTTATACTGGCCTGAGTACATTTTGGTTATTCCCTGGGCTTATATCTGCCTGATACATTACTCCACTGGGCTCCGAGCAAAAGGATTATCCTGTACTACAACCCACTTTAATAAGCTTCAAGAGTCCAGAAGGATCTGCCAACTGGAAACGTGCTGTGCATCACAACTATGCTCTGTCTCCCTCATGTCACAGCGGGTGCAGGCACAGATGCTTCACTGCTGAGGTGCATCCCGAGTGGATGCACTCTGATTTACTTGCATCCTTATTCGAGAAATGTAATGCTTTGCCTGTTGCATAGATTATTGTGGGATTCAGTCACTCATCGATATGCACAACTATTGTGTCCTCCCCCTGCATGTCTCATCTTTTTTAGTTTACTTATCTCCTGACATTCTCAAATGAATGCATCTTTTCTCAAACCATGATGTGAGGGAGGGTAAATGGGAATATATGATCACTCCCAAACCTCACCCAGCCAGGTTTTGTGGCAGATAAATGTTGAAGACTGGTGTTGCGAATTGCATGTTTAACATTCAACATTGAAGGTTGGTTAAACAATAACACTGCTTGCTATCTGTTTTCACAGTATTGTGTTAATGTGTATTTCCTATAAATGAAATGTAGCCTGCCAGGTATGTCTACACACTGTTGTGCTTCATACACCCAACAATATTACCCAAAATACAGCAAAAGCGCAGTAGTAAATAAGCCCTAATGTAGTCAGTAGCTGTCGAGTCTCAAGTATAAACAGGTTTGTTTCATTGCTGATAAGCCACTCTGTACCCAATGGCTTTGAACCCTACATGATAAACTGTATCAAAATCGCATAGGAATAGAAAGCCATAAAGCACAGTAGTGTTTTGAGTGAAGTCGGGCTGCACTGGCTGGTGTTTAATTGCAAGGTTAACGTAAAACCAACATGAAACTCACTGTATTTTCATCCTACACAGATTAACAGATGCGGCAGGAACCCTTTGAGCGAAGTTGCAGGCAGTATTGAAGATTAAAGGGGATAAAACAATATTCATGAATAATTAAACAAACTAGAGACTATTATTCCGCTTTCTGGCCTGGGAGGATTACAGCGTTTGCATCTCATTGTTCTTTTTTAAGTTACTCCTCAGGGAAAAGTCTGGAATTTTCTTTCTTTCTTTATGTATTAATTGCTCTTTATTTATTGCACTCGTCCACCCCTGAACTTCTAGTATCACTTCAAGTGAGAGAACAGTTTTTTTGTCAATCAGAACATTCCAAACTGTCTTTGATGAGGCATTGAGAGGTTGCCAAGAAATAAAAAGGTACAGCTCTAATCCAAAAGGCTTTTGTGATTCCCACAGTGGCTGGGTCAATGGTGAGGGGATTATGTAAACATTCAATGGACAATTAGAATCTAGAAGTCTTGCTGACTTTCTGGCTTTGTCAAAAGATATTAAGAATAACATCACTGCTCAAATCTGGTGCCCAGGGAGTTTATTAGATTTGATTAATGAATACAGTCTTTAAAAAAGCGTCGAGCAAACTTGCACAGACAGTAATAAAATGCTTAAGAAAAACGGCTTATTATAATCAGTTTGTACATGGTGTGATTTATACACATAGCTAAATGGATGCATGTTTTGGAAATCCAAATCAGTGAGTTAAAAACCCAAAATGATTGCTAATTTCAAATTTTATCAGTTTAGATGATTCATAAAATGAAATAAATATTTAAATTAACAACATTAGATATTACTGAATTTCACTCTTAAGAAAGGTGCTTTGTGATGTCATAGATTGGTTTCATGAAGGACCTTTAACATCCAAAGAACCTTATTGTGTCACAAAAAGATTGTTTGTTATGGAAAACCTTTTTTTTATAAAAAAAATAAGTAACGGTAAATGGATTTGTGGGGAACAAAAAATAATAGTTAACCTTCAAAGTTTTTTGAGAGTGTAGGTAATAAACTGTTTATCAAAATAATCGATATGATAGTACGTTATTTTGTGAATGTTGACATTATTTTGGAAACAAGTGCTTACTGGATGTCTAGAATGTTTGAGTATTTAAATATTCTAACATTGGAGAGATTTAAAGGTATGAATGCCATTAGGCTTGTTAAGACTCTCACAAACAGTAAAGATCCACACAATTTTGAAGACAAATTGTCTATATTGTATAATCTACAATACATGCTAAAGCATCACAATGATTATGTGTTAAAAATAATAAATACAGAAATTTTCTTTGAGTAACAATGTCTGTGTACACAGTGTGTCAACATTGTCAGTTTTGGCAGATGTACGCTACATTCTCTCTCTCGCTCTTTCTCTCTCTCTCTCTCTCTCTCTCTCTCTCTCTCTATCCGGCATAGTTTACCGTCATAAAGGTCTGAGATATGAATGTCATAAAATCTATCAGAGATTATTATATCTGATTAACATTTAGCCTATATAAGATATTGCAATGCTGTAAGATATTAAAAATATATGCATACACTGTTCATTATACAGTCTATGTAATACATAACATTTTGTTATTTCTTGCTACCTCATTATCAGTGTGTGATTCACTCAGATGTTAAACATAAATCACGCTAGATAATTGTGTGATAAACATGTCTTTCGAGATTTAGACCAAATCAATGGAAGAATACACCAAGAGCAACAGCGATGTTTGCAGGACAACTAATGAAAATATTCATAACTTCAGCAACCTTTTTATATTGGAATGTGGTTATGTTTGTATTATGTCTTTGTTAGTCTTAAGCACTCCACAGTTTTACTAGTGTGTATCTGAGCTCATTAAATCTCGGATATAAGGCAGTCAAGGCCATTTCTCTCCCTCTTTGAGGATTATTCAGGGACGCTTAATTCAGATAGAATAACTATAGCAACGACAAATGTGGTAAATCACCATATTTCAGTTTTGTTACCATTTTTTATATTTAATGTGGCAGTTTTAGGCAGCATATCTAGCCAAGTTTTAAGATGTGTAATAGAAATATATAGCCTAAATATAATCTGACATGCTTGTTTTCTTGCATTTTAATTAATCCTCAGGAAAAGGTTAAAGGGATATTTCAGAGGCAAAACTAAATTTCCCCATGTTTTAAACACCCTCAAGGCATCCTAACTGGTTTTCTTCTTGAAGAGATATGCAGTCGGAGCTATAATACCACGTATCATTTTTCTTCCAAGCAGTTCTTTGATGGCTGGATGCACTTTCTGGAGCTTCAAAAAATGCCCTATTCACTTCCATTTTACCACTTGGAAGAAAAATTATACATGGTATTATAACTCCGACTGCATTACTCTAAAAGAACAAAGTAATATTTAGTCAGGATGCCTTGAGGGTGAGTAAAACATGGGGAAATTTTGTTTTGCCTGTGAAATATCCCTTTAAGTCAAGGTTAAATAATCTGTTTGAGTTTTTCTCATTATCATTCACATTAGCATAGATAATGCACTAATGATCATTATTCCAAGCCAGTGCGACACAGTAAAACAGTCTGTTAAGAGGCTCTGAGCCTCTGATTGGCTGTTAACTGTGACTTTCTGCCAAATCACAGCAGAATTTGCATGCCTGCTAATCAGACACAATCATCACTGTCCTCAAAAGCAGACACTGCTCGATCAATTGAACGGTGCAAATCTATTGAAAACCCATAGGTGTCTGTGCAATAATTTAAACATAATTATATATAAAATTATGTGTGTTATGTTCCTCCAAAGGCACATCAGTACGGCCTCTTCATCATGTTCTTTTTTATTAATATTATACGGGATATAATTTTATCATCAAGTCTATCTGTTTTTATCTGATGACTACATTTACTTTGATATTGGTTTATAAACTTTCAGTGGATTTCACACAAGATTAATTATTTAAGCTTGTACTAATTATTTTTACATTCTTTAAAGTTTTATGATAATTCGTTGTCCAAACACTTTTTCCCCAATCTTGTTTATAAAAAGATAAAATACAAATAAATAAGAGCGACATATTTTGGGTGTGGAAAGGAATAGTTCACCCAAAAATGAAAATGTTCTCTTTGAATGTCACTTTTTTCAATCTCAAGTCTTTCAAAACATGTTTATGAGTTTTTCTTCCGTGAAACAAAAGAAGATATTTTGAGAAATGTCTCAGTGGTTTCGTATACAAAAGAAGTCAACAGGGACCCAATGTAGTTTGCCACCATTATTCTTCAAAATATCTTTTTCTGTGTTCCGGAGAAGAAAGAAGGTCGAACAGGTTCGGAATGACATGAAGGTGAATAAAAGATAAGAGCATTTTCAAAAGGCTATTGGGTGAACTCATTTTGGGGCAATTTAACAAAAGAGAAGTACAAACATTTTTAAACACAAGAATAAAATCTAAAGCGAGGGTGAGAATGGCCTGCATCCTTAAGAAACCTTCTGTCATACTGCCTTCAATAAGTACTTGTGCTTCAGTTTTGGCACTGAGCCGGTGGCTTTCAGATGGAGGGTGAAGGGGGTGGGGGGCTATTGTATGTGTTCCCCTCTGCTCAATACTACTACTGATATTTGAGTCACACAGAGACCGGATGTTGCAATCTTCATATTCCAATGGTTCAATCCCTTCTGCAAGGGACCCCAAAATCCGGCACAGAGGCAAATTCTCATATTTGAACACAAATGCATTTATCACATTGTTCGGTCAGAGGTTTCCCAAAGGAGCCATTTGGGGTGAAGTTGAAGGGCGCCACATCGATGTCTGATGGGTGGGGCTCAAAACTAAAGTCTAAACAGGTAGTGTTTCATATGGGGAGGGCAGATTCTCAAATGGTCTCCCAATTGTTGAGATCATCTCCCTATAGACAATTTATTGACAACTATGAATTGCACTTTTATTGTGAATTTGTCATGCCAAAGTAGCTTACAAAACCACCGGGAATGTAGATGACTAATAAACAAATAATTTATAAATCAAAAAAATGTACAATAATATAAATAGTATAATAACAAGAATTAGAATAGAAGAAACAAAACAAACAAATGACTATACTTTTTACCTTGTCTCAAGGGTTTGTTCCACGTTCTTTTCCTCTGTAGTGCCGATTTATGTGAGTGGAAGAACACAGAGGTCTCTGTGCAGGTGCTCTGCCTCTTTTTGACGTGTTTCATCCAACATTCTTTTCTACATTCAGTCTGTTTCTCTCTTTCTCTCTCTACCTCACTCTTTCTCTCTCTCTCACTATCTTTCTCTCTCTCTTTCGTCATATCGTCATCTCACAAACAGCTCCCTTCAAAGATAACCTGCATGCTTTTGCCAGGAAGCTGGTGAAAAAGAAAAAACAAAATTGCAAGATTTCAACAAGAACTCTTCCACTGTAAGCCTCTTCTCAGCAATTCACTTCTTGCTAAGAACCGGTCGGAAAAGACGATAAAAAATTCAGGCATACGTCTTCACAACTCCTCATTTGACACAGAAAAACAGAAGCGGGAGTGAAGGAATGGAAGGAGGGATTGTTCCTCTGTTCTCCTCTGCATCCCTATACTCACAGCTCTCACTGCAACAGGACACACACACACGCGTTGCACAGCCCCACCTCTTTCCCCTCTTCTGCTGCTCTGTCAAATAGACACACAAGCTTACTTCATTACTATTCACCGGGTCCTCCTAAGATGCACATCGCTGCCCTACTAAGAGAGAAAAAAGAGCGAGGAGAAACAGTGCTGTGCTTTCGTATGCATGACATTACACATGTTTTGTCTTTTGTTCAACAACAGCCTCTCGTTGCAGTCAAACACACATTAGCGTCGTCCATTCTGAAAACCCCCCTCTCATGACACAATGAGCTGGGATATAATACATTCTTTTGTCCTTTCAACAATTGCTCTGTAATATAGTACAAGATGATACATTTATATGCAGGATTGTCTTATCTCTCAAACTTCCTCTGCCACCATCTTAAACCGCTGCCTGAGCCCTTTCACCAAATGCCTCTCTTGTTACCTCTTGTTTTTCACCTTTCTCCCTCTGCTAGCATTTGCTGGGGATCTGTCTCGCTTGGTTAGAGAGCTGGCAGGAGGGCTTAGATGAGGAGAGAGAGAGTGTGCGCACAGAGAGGTTAGCCATGTGAGTTCTCCAGCACACTTCAGCAACCACTTTCCTCCAAGGAGGCTCCAATTTTGCCTCTGGGCTCTGAAATATCAAAACCCTGTTTGATAAAGTTGAGGGAATTTTCAATTGTTTTAAGCGACTTTTTTAGGATATGTGATAGATTGAGTGCAGTGTACAAATAACAACTTGACAAGTATGAATGAGTGTCATTGAATTGCCTTTTCTGTCAGCTTGCGATGTTTTGATGCAGAAATAGTTGCAAACTCTCTGAGGTATTTCTTTGTTTGTGTGTGCCACATTTTTGGCAAGGATGGGGTTCTTCTGAGTGCATGGCCTTTTTTCGCATTTTGGCTCCTCTCCCACCTCTCTGTCTCGTGTTGTCGACAGAGGATTGAAATGGGAGAGAAAATCCTTTTAACTATGACCTGGTCCATCAATAGAGCCTTTCTGTTGCTCTTGGTAACTTGTCATTGTGCAGACAAGGTTTTTGTTCAACTTCATATCAACTGAACGACAATTTAAAAAATTGTTGTGACATTTTGTAATTCTTTTTATGTGTGTAATGTTGACTCTTTCAAATGGCAAAATGAGCAAAGTTTTTGTTGTTCTGATGAATTACCTATTGAAACACAACGTTTTGTGATGTAATTCGCATAATATTTGTCCTAAATAGTGTTCTAATTTAAAATGAGTATATGCCCAAATCATATAGTTTGAACTGAGTATTTCTACATGGATGATTAAATGTTTTTTTGTGAAAATTCACTGAAAAACACTGAATGGCTGATATACCAACAACAACATGCAAGAAAGCGGAGTTCTCTGACACTAAACTGCATTAACAAATTATAAAAAATAATGCTTAACTAAATTAACACATTTAATTATACAGTGAACATTACATAACAAATAATAATTAAAGATATGCTTCAATGCGAGAAGGAGATACATTGTGATGTGTGTGTGACTTTTATCACATTGTCGTCTAGGAAACTTGCTTTCCAAATGGAATGTATCGCTCTCACTCCAGAGGGTAATCCCTTTGAAGGGCTTAGGGCATAGGGATGAGCCTTCAAAATGGAACGCAGGGACAGGGTACTTCAGTTTCGCATCCTATTTTGCAGCACACTGGAAAGTGAACACTTTGAAAAAAACAATACATACTTTAAGGGCATAGTCTAAGTTGGGAAATTGGGATGCAACTATGCCCTTTTTCCAAGGTGTAGTCTGTAAATTTTGCTTCTCCGTCGCCATCTCTGTTTGAAATATAAAGTGCAGGTTACTTTACATAACGTTTTATATTTGTGAAACCAAACCACTCGCTCAACTTTTAATAAATGTACTATTGCAAATTGATTTAAAGTATAGGTCGACTTTTTATGTTCTGGCTCATCACCTGATTTGTTTTTAACCAAAGTGTTTCAATCACCTCAATCTTTAATTTATGTCACAGCCATGAATCATGATATGATTCTTTTTGTAGCTTTAGAGGCAGGTGGTATTAGGCGGAGAGACATTTGAGTGAATCACAACAGAATTTACATTTTCAGGTGAACTATCACTTTAAGTATTTTGTGTAATGCTTGGTGCTCTTATAGCAAAAATAATCTTGCCCTCATTTTTTCACTATCTCGCCCTGTCGTTCTCATTTTCTCTCTCTCTCTTTCTCAGCTGTCAGTCTGGTCAGGTCCATTCTGTTTGTAGCTCTATTTTAAGTGAGGACACAGTCGGGTAGAAGGGAGGGGAGCGTGTGAGGATGGAAGCGCCAGGGGTGAGAGAGTGTCATAATAAAAGGTTTATCAGCAGGGCAGAACACCCACCCCGACAGTCTGTGAGATAAAGCAGCATGTCGATTTTCATATCTGTCCATTGACTCACAAATCACATTTCAAAACCGTCAATAATTAACCGAGCCCGAAGCTATAAATATTCATTATCAGAGGAGCTGCTAATCTGGTCATGGGCATCATGATACTTCTCAAGGTTATTTGGAAATGGTTGTTATGGAAGTGACCCTGCTTAAAAGGTATTTTCGTAGAATTATAAAACACATCTGCATTTGTGGTTTGTGTATGAAAATGGCCTGCGGGATTGTTATTGAGCAATTGTGGTTTTGAGGGGCATTTGGCACTCGGCAGCAGCTGTTCGGGCTTTAAACTTCTGAAGTGAGACTGTGTTTTTCATGTTGCTAGACTTAAAACAAATTGTGGTTGCCAAAACAAGAGCTGTCTCATCAGAATTATGGCCATCTTATCTTCTCTCAGACAGACGGCTGTGTGAGCGCAACGCAATGCCTTCAGAGCATCTTCCTCTTAATCTGCATATTCAGATGTTATTCAGTTTGTTGTGATCATCATATGCCTCTTCTTGTGTGAACGGATGAGTCAGATCTCCATAGACCTTTTTCAATCATTCTGAAATACCGGCAGAACAGCAACAATCATTGAATATGATTGTTTTTACCCTAACATGCCTTTTTCTATTTCTTTTCATCAAAAAAGCTACATGCAGCTATCCATGGGGAGACTTACTAAAACCAGTCACATTTACATATTCTGTATATAACTATAACTAATACTTGTTTTTAAAGACACCTACGTTCACAACCTAAAAAATTAATGGCATAACCTTTTCTATGGCTCAGCTGGTAGAGCGTGGTGGTAGCATTGCCAAGGTCATCGCTCAATTCCTATGAGAATGCACAAACAAGTACAAAGGCCTAAATGTAATACAAATATATTTTCTACTATTCCCCTCGATTTGTATATGTAAATCATTGGTAAACATGATCTCTGTATCGTGCATTAGTTGTTCAGCAGCAATATAACATATTATACAGTAATAGGATGCATGCTCAAACATCATACAACAATAATAGGGTGCATGAGAAACATCATAAAGCAATATAAAAATGCATACTAAACTTCTCAGCAACTATAGTGCACACTGAAAATTATAAAGGATAGGATGCATACCTAAACATTACAATTCACAAACATCACAAAGCCATGACAGGATGCATACTTAAAACACATAGGCTGCATCCAAATAACCCCCACTTGCGGTCTTTGCTCTTGACTACTTTAATGACGTATTTCCTGTTTTTGGCCCAAGTGTACTAGGGGGCGTGAGGATCCCACGTGAGTGTGTAGTATTTCTAACCCGATCGGACACACTAGTTATATCCAGAACGCGATGCATGATGGGATACGCTTAGCCCTGAATACCACTCAAAAGCGGTATTCAAGATAGTGTGGGTTAAGTGGGCTAAGGACACTGCACTTTGGCGTTTTTAAGACATTGGACAGACTTGCGATCTTACTTCCTGTCGTGTGCTTGGGCTCTTAAGTGACCAAGACCGCAAGTGGGGGTATTCGGACGGAGCCACAGACATGATGGCATGCATACTTAAACATTATAGACCCTGGATAAGATGCATACTTAAAAATCATAGAGCAACAAAAGTGCGCATACTAAAACAGCACACAACAATAACAGGGTGTAAACCATTATACAGAAGAATTAATAGAGTGCACAGAAAACATCATAAAGCAATATTAAGATGCATACTAAACTTCAAACAACAACATGCATGCACAGCAAAAAAATTAAAAAGCATAGGATTTAAACTTAAACAACCATATTATGATGTATACTTAAACATCATACAGCCATGATAGGATGCATTCTTAAAAATCATAGTGCAACAATATTGCGCATATTAAAACATCACACAGCAATAAAAGGATTCATCTTAAACACCACACAGCCAATATTAGAGTGCCTATTGCTGATGTCCTTCTGAAACCTTCTATCTCCATATTTCAAGAATTTCATTTTTTGCCACTATTATAAGTCATCCTTTTAGTGTCTCACTGTTTGCAAATTAAAACATGCTTGTCAACTTCGAAAACACAGTATTTAGAAAGTCCAATGATTTTGTCCATTTCCAGAAAAACAGCAAATTTGGACATCCAAGGTTTTGGAAGGGCAGCAGCGATATTAAAACATCACAGTAATTGTAAAATGCTTTGTAAAACATCATACAGCAGTAATAGGGTGCAATACTTAAATATCCCAAAGCTATAAGAGATGTCATTTTACAGCGCTTATGGGATGCATATTGAAACATCATTCTTCAAAATGTTGGGCACATCTTTATAAATCATATACCAAAAATAGAAAGCATACCGAAACATCATACAGCACTAGTAGCATCATAATGCAACAGTAGGGTGCAGAAGTTTACATTATAGAGTCATAATAGGATGTATACTTAAATATGCAACAGTAATAAGACAATATATCTTAAGCATCATTCAACTTAAATAAGTTGCATATTAAAACATAAAAAAATAATAATACAGTGCACACCAAAACATCATACAGCACTAATAAGGAGAATACTAAATCATCATTATGCCATAGAAAGTGTGCATTTTTTTCATTCAGGACTCAATCTCCGTCAGATACACAGAGCAGCAGCTTCAGTATAGTCTACCTCTAATTATGACAGAGCAGTCTGCCTGTAAACAACCTGCAACCAGCCTCATCTCACTCCTCTCATTTATCTTGTTTGGAGTAGGGGAATTGGGTTTCAGATAAAGCAAGGGATATGCTCCTGCTAATGCCTCAAGGCAGTGGGATAGATAGTCTACCTTGGTGTGTCAAGGTGAAATAGATTGATTTGCTGTGGTTGAGGTCTGCGGGATGGATGTTGGAAAATCTCGTTTTGATTTTATTGCCTTTAAAACCTTGACAAGCTCTTTTTTTAACTTGCATTGTACACTGGAGACCATTTGGTGAAGATAACTTTAGTACAGAGAGACGTGCATTCATTCTTGTTTTCTTGATTGTTTCTTATTGCATTGTCTGATTGAATAAAATCGGTTTCAGTCAATCTTAAAACATGGTGAAATGTGTTGACACAAAATGCATTTAATCTCTAAAGCACCACAGATCTAAATGTATTGTTCTTGGTGTTGGACACACCGTCAAAGCATCTAACGCCTGAGATTAGTCAAAATAACGGTATAAAGCAAATGTCAACATTCAGCACAGTTTGACAGACATTTGGAAAGAGTTTTTTTTTATGTTTAGTGTTTATTAACGTCAACCTGTCCTTTGGGAAATCCCCACAGATGCGCTTAATGTCACACGTCTCCAAGCTTCCCTCTGCTGTAACTGTTCATTAAAAAACCTGCAGAGAATGGTGTGCATGTGAGATAGAAAATGAGATGGTAGATTCACTGCTTGAGTTAATTAAAAATTCACAGTGGAGGAATCAAACAATCATTCCGTATTCAGATTTTAATTATCCTCAATTTTCATCTCTATTTGTGTACACATTTGTGTATTTGCTGAGATGTGTTTTTAAATGTCAAGCGGGGAGGAGGGGTCATGCCAGCTGGGCAGCCCAGACGTGCCCGCCATACCAAAAGGCATAGAGACAGAAACCTTGGCATTTTGTGTGCGTCCATACGTTTATCTTAGTTAATAGTTTTACTGTCAGTTTGGTTGATGTGGTCACTTTTAATTCAGCAGTGAAAAATTTGGAATCACAGTTCTGAGCGAGGAGGAATTTGGGTAACTATTGTAAAAATGATGTAATCACAGTTTGACTTTTTATTGTTTAATGCCGAACCAGCAGTGAAATTTTAAAATTAGTGAAACTCAGGACACAGATAATGAATCGAGATTTTGTACTTTAAAGGTGAACTTAATTGTATGGATGTGAGTCATTTTAAGTCACGTTAACATCACCTACTCAATTCCTGAGATGATTTACAGTTGTCAGTGGAGAGTCATGTGAAATATATATGAAGAGTTAATTTGTAAAAACAGATAACACCGTCTTTGGAAAAAAAATTATTGTGCTTTCCAAGTAAGATTAATCAAACTACAATTGGGTTGTTTTGACATGGTAATAATAACCCAATAAAATAGGGCTAACTAACATTGTAAAACTCAATATTTTTTTTTTAACATTTGAAAACAGAGTTATGTGTTCTTGCAAATGATGATGAAGCAATGATGAAGCACACAGTATAATCCACTACTTTAGGTTTAACTCCATTATATATTGCCATCTAGTGGTAGGTATAAGGAATGATATAATAATTGTAATTCACAAGACAGCTAAAATGACAGAGAAAAAAAAGTCGATTTGTATGTCACCTCTTTTGAACATTTCACACCAAACAGTGGCATGACAATGCTAGAATAGTTAACTTATGCTCCTAGCTGAAACCTAGATCATCATGGCATCGCGTTGCATTTGCCAAATTAACCTGAATGTTGTGGCTCTTTGAGTTGCCTGTACTTGCTGCTCAATGGACATTCAAGCATTCCTAGCTTTCCTTATCTGTTGTAGTCTACTCATTATGTATTAAAGAGAACAAGAAATAAAATATATATTATTATTTCAGAATTTATTTTATTGAAATGTGCACTTGAAGGGGAAATGTGCAGAATCCAATATCTCTAATTATTTTAATATTGAAATAGAACAAAAGAAAAAAATACCAAACAAAATGTTTTATTATTTATTCACCGTGAAAAATTTATATTTTAAACCAAACAAACAAAGAAAATGTACAATGTTTGTTCGTGTGAAGTCACCATTAGGGTGATTTGTGGTTTCTTTATGTAACTTGGACCCTGACTTATTAAAACAATGACTCACCCTGTAAACACGAAACGAAATTGTTGTACTGCAAAATAAGGAAAACACATACTTGAGCTGGTCATATCTTGTACACCCTGTATATAAATTACTTTAGGTTTGTATCCAAACTCGTTTATTTTTGTTTTAAAAAATGCAGTAATTTGTTTTCATTCATTAATTATTAGTTTAATTAATAATCAGTTTTTGACAACAAAGTTAATAAAGGTTGTATAGAATTATGATTCATGCAATTTGAATAATCGCCACCTCGGTTGAGCCATTATTTTGCAATCAATTTAATTTGATCTCTGATTGTCCAGAATCCAAAGTAATATTATTATCATATTGGCCCTACCACTTTTGCTACCTGTAAGAAAAATTAGCTCTCAAATGTCAATGCTGCCAGTTTCTCAAAACATTTGTGAGTTGTTAGAATGTTGTTGTTTTTTCAGTTTTATTTGTTTGTGTGTTTTTTGTATACTGTATGCTTACAAACTCTATGCTGGATCAAAAATTGCCCTTTGGAACTTTGAACCTTGAACATCAGTTTGAAGTATTTGAACAGAAACTGAAAACTAAGAGATGTGAATCAGTCGCGATTTCTTTAAGACTGCAAGGGAAGTTCAGCTTCTCCTATAATTGTCAAAAAATGAATGGTCAAATATATGTACTATTATGTTAACATTTTATTGACTAAAAATGCGTGAAACACGTTCATCTCGAACGAAAACAATTTCGTTCAGAATCAGCTACTTAGGTCGGCTGACTCGAATTCCTTCTCATTCATTCCCGTAGCGTACAGTGCATTACTCTGTTGAAGCCCAGCGTCCATTGACTTCAACGCCCGGACTCCGAGCGTCTGCGTGATGATTGGAGGGTCTGTCGAAAGGCTGCATCTCGTTTTGATTGACAGCTATTTTGTTCTATAAAAAGTCGCTGACGCTAAAGCTATTCAATCTCAGTCCCATTGCGGATTTTTCAAGTGTAGTTGAAAGACAAACTGCTGCAAACTATTTCTTGGTATTTGCTTGCCGAAACTGCTTGCCAATTTTCATCATACATTTCACACAATTATACACCACATTCCTTGTTTCAGTTTAATGTATACCCACATTTCCTCCGTCGTGTTTATATATTTTTTTAGATAGTTTGTTCATTCATTCATTGTGAAATGAGCTTCCCCTCTTTGAAAGACCAGCAGCCTCCACTGATGTGAACAATTCTCCAGACCTCAAAACCGGAAACTAAATACTGCAATTCACAAAATTAATGATTTGTTGAAAATTAACATGTCCTCATTCAGAATGTCAGACATATTCGAGATCTTAGTGTAAAATTACCTTCCAATAAGTCACTTAAGGTTAACATAAAAGGAAGAGAGAAAAGGAAAGAGAGACAATGTTTAAAGGTGTTAATCAATGTCTGTTGTATAAACACATCTGCAACAGTTCTTACCGAGCATCAAAGGCAATCATTTGATATGCTCCAAAAATCTCTCTTTATTTCCACACATGGTACTACAGGTTGATGTTAGCCAATCAGATTTGACAAAGAGGAAATCTGTATCCATGTATGCATGGAGCCCAACTGATGATGACTTAAGCTTTTGAAAATAGCTGCATCAATAGATTCAATCGCTTGAAAGGGAATGAAAGGTTAGACAAAATCTGCATGACGGTTTTTGTAAACTCCCAAAGGGGTCCCTGAATAATTAAGCAGAATAGGAAGATTGGTAAATATGTTGCTATGCTGTTGCATGAGTTAGTGCAGAATATTTTTGATGTTCTGTAGTAGGATCTCAAATCTTCCTGCTTTGCAATTAAAAATTCTACTTAGATACAATTTATTCACATATTCCTTATTGTGCACTATACAATTTTCAGTTATGTAAACTTTGCACTGAATAATTTAAAATGACAAATTCTTTTAGAAATTATTTGATATATTAATTTATGCATAAGGTTAAAGACAGGGTCTTAACTTGGGGTCCAGGAAGCTATTTCAAAAGGTGCATTGACAGACATAAAACCTACAGAATTTCAAGATTTTTATAAAGACAATACATCTGTTTTATGATTTTTTTACTGTTCAAAATATATTACTTTTACAGAGAAAATCTTTTTTTTCTCAAGGTCACAGATCAAAACCTATTCTCTTCATGCAGCATTGATGTAACGTGTTAACCTGCACAGAAAAAAACGTCCTTCAATTCTTAAGTCATCTAAAATAATACAACTTTAATGTTTGAAAGGAGCATCTATATAAACATGTGACAAATTGAGAAAGTAACAAAAATTTTAAAGATAGTCCGGTGAGATAAATGACCATGGAACAATACATAGTGTTTGACCCATTCAGTTGTATTATGGCAAAAATGAATAGAAATTGCACCTGCAGACACTTTACAAAGTAAAAAAATGATAAAGATTGTATAACATTGGGTCCATAGGGCATTGCGTAACCAGTGCTTTACGTATAAGTAACACAAGTAACGTTTAGATGTAAATAGCTAATGATTCTCCATCATCCGGAGTTTTATGTAAATGATGTATCCCCACAGCATTGCATTGATTTTAATTTCTTCGGCCTGCTAATTTTTGGTGTTATTGACAGTATGTCCCAATATAAATGCTCTTAGCTGTGCACATGTTGATTCAATGATAATGTTTTAGATGAAAAGAAATCCTTCTGGAATGTTGACATCATAACATTCTGATCCAAGTCTCACATCAAAATCATTGACCGTTCAACTGAAAATCATTGACAGTTTCGAAGAGTTCAGTTGAGATGGTGATTTTTAGGCATTAACTTCAGATTTTCGCACAAAGGTTCATGAAATGGGAGGAGTAAAGGAATATAAATGCAGGACATGATCACCCATTCTGTGATCTACAATATCATCTAACCGAGCAACCTAGAAACACTAAAAGAAGCGTCCAGGAACCAGGATTCAAAAATACAGGAAGAGGGATAGTTTTGAGATCTTCACGCTATGTTAATTGAGGAGCGTATATTAACACTTTTCAAAAGGAACTGTCAACATACACTGACATACTGGAGCGTCTTCTTCAGTTTTGGACTAAGCATCGCCTTCTTGGGGCCAACTATCCTAGATCTGAAATGTCAAACCGGCTCCACATTACAGGAGATCACCTGGGTGTTCTTCTCCCAGCAGTTTTGCTTGCTAGTCGGGACCTCAGTTGGTGGAGTTTTCAGAAAAACGTGAGTCACACAACGATTTCAGTATCCCTGTCACTGTGAGCTGTTTAACATAAAGACTCTTCTACTGTAATACTCTGATCAGGGTACACAGTGTGTCATTTAGTGTTAGATTTTTAGTACGTGCCTGTCACAATACAAATATAGTGTCTGGGGTATTTCTGCACTTCTGCTTTGTTCAAATGCTTTGACAGTATTGGTCATACAGTACATTATCACATGTTGGTTTCCGTTTGTGCTGTTACAGAGCATTGGACATGGCAGAAAATAACTTCCACACCTTGCAGAAAATGAAATGGCTACAAAAGGTTCTTCACAGCAATAAGAACCACTTTTGGTTCCTCAGTTCCAACCTTTCAGTTTAAAAGAACTGTTTCTTTCTTACCTTTTCAAAGTCTAAAGAAATGTTTTCCACTATAAAGAAACTTTTGTGAAACAGAAATGTTCATTGGATGTCAATGGTTCTGTGTGGATCCATACACTCTTAAAAAAGGTGCTTCAAAAGGTTCTTTGATGCCGTGGAAGAGCTCTTTTAGTTTTTAAGTTCCATAAAAAAACCTTTAACCTCTGGAGAACCTTTCTGTTTAAAAAAAAGTTCTTTGTGGTGAAAAAGGTTCTTCAGATTATTAAAAGTAAGAAAGAGATGGTTGTTTAAAGGTCTGATGAACTGGGCTTGTTTATTGTTTTATACTGTTATATGAGGTCTACTTATGACGTTCGCGTGTTTTTTTTCATCCAAAAACATCAAAATCAATAAGTAATATGATACTTTCTATCCAGGTTTTTAGGCCAGCACTGCAAACGCTCGGTTTTAATGGGCGTGCCGCATTGAAGACACTTGGAAGTAAACACCCACTGCTTTGATTGGATAGGAGTTTATGTAGTTGGAGCCTTCTGTCAATTTGTTTAGAGAAGTAACGTTTGGTTACACATTAGCACCATTCACAGTTTTTGCACGGTACCAGTATTATCTGAAGACCTCCTGTGATTTATAAATGACCTCCCCACATCAGTATTGTGACACATAATACAAAAATGTTTTACTCACATAAGATTGCTGCGCCATTCCTTTCGGATCCGATATTGACGGCACAGCACTGCTTTTTAATTTTAAACTCTCCACAATTTCAGTGTCGAACTGTGCCTTGTTCACGAAGGAATCCTCAGAGAAATGAAACGAACAAACGCTCCAATTTTTTTTCCCACTTGAGCTGTCTTTAAAAATAAACTTGAACCCAGCATACCTAATATCAGAATCCGAAGGAAGGTTATGCAGCAGCTGTATTCTTCCACAACCAGGGATGGGACATTATTTAGCTATCTTTAATGGCATGTTTGTTTATTGCTAGCTCGCTCTATCTGCTTGTGTTTCTTCAGAATTGTCATGCGCGAACCAGTGTGCGGGGCTAGAGAAAGAGTCGTTGATATTCTTTCTATGGAGGCGGTGTTCAACCTATCAATTCGTCACAGAAAGTTGTATTCCAAAACATGGCGTTCGCTGGGCCTGGTTTCAATAACAGATGTAATCTCAGTTACAAGGGCGTTTTCAGTTCTGACACTTACATGAGGTTAACATAATTACGATCACTCTTATTCGTTATATTACAATTCACTCTTAAATAACAAAGCTTGGGTACATGTAAATTGTGATTTTAATTCATGCCTCCTTTAAAGAACCTTTGGCTCAATGGTTCTTCATGGAAACAAAAATGGTTATTCTATGGCAATGCTGTGAAGAACCTTTTAAGCATCTTTATTTTTAAGAGTGACAGCAAAAAAAAAACGGTTCTTCTAATACACCATGTAGCATCTGTATTATTAAGAGTATACTGAGAAATGTTTTTATCCCTATGTTCTAATAACACATAACACAATCATTTCAGTATATTATACTATTTTGTGAGTTTCAAGGTAAAATAACGTTTCAAATATTATTGTGGAAGGAGTTGTTCATCACTCAATACTTCCTTTTCTTAACATTCAACTTTTCACTAACCATTTATTGCCTTAAGATCGAATTTAATTCCGTACTTGAGCCCTTCTGTAATGTACAGTTCATCAAATCTGTTTCCTTTAAAGTGCGTTTGTATTATTTGAATAAGAAATCAATTAAAAAAAAAGTTGCATGCAGTAACTCTGTTGTTCTTTTAAGTATTTAGTCTCTCACATTCAGTCTTAAGTGTTCAGTTCCGTAAATTCAGTTTGTAAAGAGCAAGTGTTGAGCTGTGGTTTGCAATAATATCACCAATATCATATTTAAATCAGACCTCTGTATCTCAATTCTGGGGTTTGGATTAGGATAAATTGTGGAGGTGAGTTTTAGAATAATTAATGAACCAATCCAAAGTTGGATAGTCAAGATCTCCCAGGGAGACAAATTTCATTGCACCTCAAATAATTAGTTCAGCATTCTTCTTAAACTCCAACTTGATCTTCAGTTCAATTCTGTAGTTTGCAGGTTATTTCCTGAAAGTACATAAATAAATAAAAAAGAGTTGTGTGATGATTCAAACACATTACATTGACATTTACCAGACGCTTTTAACCAAAGCGACTTACATTGCTTTATCCTGTACATTTTACTTAGGTATTTGCAATCCCCTGGGATCGAACCCACAACCTTGTGTTGACAACGCAATGCTCTTCCCACTGAGCTACAGGAAAGCTACATTTAGCTTCCATAACTGACAAAGATCTAGTAAAGATTTTCTGAAAACTACACTTTCATTTAAAATCACCCAACTTCTAAATATCAAATGATTCAAAAAGCTTTTTTCTTTGAAATGAGAAATAAGGGATAAAAATAAGAATATATCTCACACAAGCTCTTTTTCTCTCCTTCAGGTTGTTGAGTGCCCTCACCACCCTCTTCCTCTCCACCTTCATCATCTCTGTGGTTTTTGCCATCATTCCATTTTGCTATAATGTGCTGTTGCTGGCAGTTGCTATGGCAGTGTCAGGTCTGGCTATGGGTTTCATTGATACTATTGCAAACATCCAGCTGGTGTCCATTTATCAGAAAGACTCGGCCATGTTCTTGCAGGTGAGAAACACCACATAAGATATTGAGGTAGTGGACATAAAAGCAATGCTGTGATAATGAAGTCAAATTAACAAAATTATTTTGTCATTGCATATCAATCACATTTGACTCTGCCAATTAAAGCAAAAACATCCAATCATGTAAAAAATTATATTTATTGTGTTAAAACTGATGCATATATTCAAATGCCCGTGGAAAAATGTTTTTCCACATTTATTAAAAATAATATATTCACCGTGAAAATTATTTTTCTTTTTCCGAATCTTATTCTTCGCATTTGATGTCTGTTTTGACTCTGACTGTAGGCTCTGCACTTCTTCATTGGGCTTGGTGCTTTGCTTAGTCCCCTGATTGCAGATCCGTTCATCTCTGAACACTGCCTGGGCACTAACAGCACCGAAAACGCCTCAGTGTTACTCCAACACTTCAGGTTATCACCAGTAATCCAAGATACTTTCCCACACTCTGTGCCAGTTAAGGAGAAACCCAACGTGTCGTATGCCTTCTGGATCATGGCTCTCATAAATGTAAGATTGTGCACAGCGCTTGTGTGTCTTAAAGGTGCTTGATGTTTGCGAGATCAATTCATCTTGTTTTCTTCCAGTTGCCTGTGCCGATTGCGGTTCTCGTGCTGATGTACAGAGAGAAGCTGCTTCCCTGCTGTATAAACAGCACTCCACGGCTGCTGGACAAAGACGAATTGGACATGGAGACCCAGGCATCAGGCACCAAAGAGATGAATGAACCAGTAACTGAAGGTATTTGTGCTGCTCCAGCTGGTCATGTGACCTTCATTTCACACAAAAATAAAAATTCTATGATTATATATGTACCCTTAAAACCTTTTTCTTCTGTGAAACACAAAAGAAGATATTTTGAGAAATGTTTCAGTATACATATACTGGACGTCAATGGGGTCCAGTGGTGTTGGGGCCCCAACATTCTTCAAAATTAATATTTTTTGTTCTGCAGAAGAAAGACAGGGTTTTTTGTGTTTAACGTCAGGGTTTAACGTTTTCGTGATACTAAAATTCCAATGATATCATGTTTTCCAGGACATGGAAATCTCTTCAGCTGCTGTATGAATGGTAATCTGAGCAGGTTACCTGTCACATTTCTTGGCATCCATATCTTGGGTGGGATTGTCCTGTTTATGTCAGAAGGCATTATGGTAAATACATTATTATATTTTTTGTTAATATGTAGATTTTATTACCTTTTGATCTTTGAATCTCTTCTTTAGGGGGTCTACGCTGGCTTTGTTTACACATATGCTGTTTCGCCTCCCATGTCACTGCATGCGAAAATGGCGGCATATCTCAACTGTGTCTTCTGGGCAGCGATCACAGCAGGACGCCTGGTGTCAATCCCCCTGTCATACCGCATAAGACCTGTCTACCTGCTCATTGTCAACCTGGTAAGGAACCTGCGATAAGTCTGTGAAATGAACCCTGTTGTATCCATCATCGATTACCACACAAACCTAGATGTAATGGACTGGTTTGTTATTGTCAAATCTCTCTCTCCCTCTCTCGGGCAGGCTGGTGTGATTGTAATATCGCTGCTGTTGTTGGTCTTCTACACAAACAGTGTGTTTCTATTTGTGGGGACAAGCTTGCTTGGGCTTTTCCTCAGCAGCGTTTTTCCCTGCTTACTGGCGTATACGGAGGACATCCTGAACTACACGGGTACATTTCACACACATATCAGGTTTCCATGTTTTATGATAACTTTTCATAGGCCAATGATTTTTATACTGTACAAACTGTATATTATATCCCCTTTCCCAGGGGTTCTAAGCCTTTTTGACGCAAAGACCCCCCCCATTGTATTCAACAATATCCCTAACCCACTCACATAAACGTAAAAATGTCTTCCCAAAAATAGTTCACAGCTTGAGATTAACTGGAAAAAAATATTCATTATAAAAATAATAACCAAATGATTAAAAAATATCTTGTTTGTAGTTTTTACTATTTTAATTTATTACTCATCTTTTGAAATAAACATAATTTACATTCAAAAGAAGTTTTCTTATGGGTACCATAAAATGTCCCACAAGGTCGAAAATTACTTTGTGGGTACATTTTGACCCCCTCCCACACATTGATGGGAATTTTCATAGGCACAATGATTTTAATATTGTACAAACGGTATATTCCCCAAAATCAGATCCTCACACAAACCTTTTTGCATTTTTATTTTTTTAAATAAGCCTCATTTGATATGTTCACAAGTAAATTTCCATTGTGGGGACTGAAGGTCAGCAGGGACATGTTTTACATGGTCCCTACGTGTATGAAACACACACACACAACTTAGGTTTAATTAGTCGGTACACATTTTCATACTAAGAAAGTGCTATTTGCCCTCTAAGAAAGTGATATTCTCACAGAAGCCTGTTGACATGACTTCGGGGGTTTTCAAGTATTGAGGATCACTTTAAATATCTTCACTTCAAGTTAGCTTTAAACATTTCAGTGCTGCCCTGTATACTCAGGTGTTTTTTGTCCACACTTAGTATAAACCCAAGTTTGTTTTTCTATTGTTGTAAAGACTTCCAACTGATGCTTATTGTTTTCACACTGTTAAGGCTATTTGCTATTCCCAACCCCTAAATCTAACACAGTTTTGTAAGTTTGAGCTGTTGTCCTAATAGCACAAATTGGCTAGCATGTGTTTGAGGATGGTAAGGACACTAACAATTATTAATTTTATCAATATTTTTTCGGAAGGAGTTGGTATTGGACAATTACAATTATTTTGGGGCCACCCTTGGTCCCAGCGCACACACGTCAACAAACATACAAAATCTTTCTGTTTCTGCACTATTCAGGATGTGCAACTTCAGTCTTGGTGGCCACTGCTCAAATGGGTGAGATGTCTATGCAGGTGTTGGTTGGATCTGTAAGTACTTTTAAACTTATTTTTTCGAAAACCTGAGAATTCTTACTCATCAAGTAAATGTTTTGCAGGTGATTCAGGCTAAAGGAAGTTACAGTTTCCTGGTGTGTGGCATGCTTCTTGGCTGTCTTGCCTTCATCTTCCTCTTGTTCTTGGTTTTATGTAACCACATCCACAGAAAACTCACAGGTAAAACATTAGATTGCACGGTACTTAAACCGACAGAACACTTTCACCCTAACTAGGCTACATTATCATATCGAATCAAATCTCTTTGTTACGCATCGTGTGCACAAGTGTACTGGCGGTAAATTCTTACGTGCAAGTCTCTGTGCCATGGCAGTACTTACAACAGGATGAAAATACAATGTTAATATGATTTAATATGTTCACCTTTCAGGAACATCTAAAAAAGCCGGTATTGTTGAAGACCCACCACCATTCACTCTACCTGCTCCAGAGAAATCAGGATAGAAAATGCTTATTACTCAACTCATATGTGACTCCAGATGAGACCCTCCGTAGGTCACAACCTGCTAGGAACACTTCACTCCTCCACTGTAAACATTAAGGGCACCCTTGTGGTTTTGTTATCATGTTCATGTAAAAGCGTGAAAAATATACATTATGGGGCAATAAGGTTTTGTGCCTTTGCTATCTGGTGTTTTTATTTGTTTTACAGATTCTCACCAACAGTCTTGACTGATTATTTCAAATACTTGTCATGTGATTGATACAAATGAAACAGAAAAAAGGGCAAATAAATGTATCCGTAATTGAGGGATGGAGTTTTGAACACAGAAATTAAATATATATAAACTTGTTTTGTACTTCACCCATCAACACAGAGAATCATTCACCAAATTAAACAGCAGATTAATCTCCAATCGTCTCAATTAATTATTCACCAACCTAAGGGAATTCCTAGAAGTTCCTAGAACATCTCTTGCTCAATACAAGTGTTCATTTCGTAAACATAATAAGTTTCATAAACTAGAAGGTCGGGTTAATGTGATCTACACCATTCACAAATTTAAAAAAAAACATTTATGAAAAAAGTTCCAACACACTTTACTCAAGAAAAACTTGTAACTCTTGGTCATCAATTTTTGAAGACTCACATCACATGGTGCTTTATATATTTTCAACACTTTGTAATACATGTATTTAGTAAAGCATACTTGACCTATTCTAAAAAGATTTATTTATACTTTTATCCTTTATAATCCCACAAAGATCACCATGTTATTTCCATACAAGTATAACAGACTATATGTCTTATTGTAGACTTCTTAAATTCCTTTGACTGCATAGAGTGATTTTTGGAGAAAAAAATCCTTAATTTAATAAAAAACAAGACCATAATCTGGAAAAAGACTTGTAGATTACGTTATTTCCATTACACCAACTAATGGATACGTTGATAATAATATTTTATTTAAGGCGCCTTTCAAACCACCACCGTACATTCAGAAGTAATAAAGATGTCAATAAAACACAAAGGAAAAACAGTAGTTACAGGGAAAAAATAATAATAAAGAGCAGACAGTAATCATGTAGGATAAAATATTCTGAATAAGTGAGTTTTGAGTTTAGCTTTAAATAGAGGTAAAGAGTCTAAATTAAATTGAGGTAAAGAGTCTAAATTATGGATGTAAGCGGGGAGATAATTCCAAAGGAGAGGAGCAGCCAGACTAAGGCTCTGTGACCCATGGTGGTGAAACGGGCCGTATGTGTATAAAGGAGACCCAGTGAAGAAGAGCGGAGAGTTCGAGAAGGAACCTAGTGCCGAATGAGATCTGAGAGGCAAAGTGAAGCGAGGTTATGGAGACTTTTATAAGTGAAAAGAAGAATTTTAAATTCAATGTGAGATTTGATAGGAAGCCAATTAACCTGTTGAAGAGATGGGGTACTGTGTTGTGTAGATGGGGTTATGATACAAGCAGCGGAATTCTGAATCAGCTAAGGTTTATGGAGAAGCTTATATGGTAAAACAAATAAGAGAATTACAGTAGTCACTGCGAGAAATTACAAGTGAGTGGGCATGAATGGCTGTACTGTGTGGGGTTAGAGATGAACGAAGGTGAGCAATATTGCGAAGATGAAAGTAACAAGACCAACTTACTATTAATCTGAGCTTCAAATGATAGAGTACTGTCAAAGTTGACCCCCAAGTTCCTAATCTGGCCAGAAGCTGAGACGGATGAACCCTTACCCTATAAAGAAAAACTGGAGGACCTAAAAAGACTGGAAATAGTGAACATTTTAATTTCGTGTAGACAGTTAGTGAGAAAGACAGGTGGAAGAATGGAGTCAGGTTTAGTCGATACATAAAGTTGTGTGTCATCAGCATAACAGTCAAATTTAATACCAAATTTGGAAAATATATTACTAAGAGGGAGAAGATAGATCAGAAACAATATAAAAGACCAAGGACAGATCCTTGAGGAACGCCACAGCTAACTGAAGAAGGTTGGGAATGGAAACTTTTTAGTTGTATGAACTGTGTACGGTTAGAGAGATAAGAAGTGAACCGGGCGAGAGGAATACCAGAGATACCAATAGTAGATAACCTGGTTAGCAACATAGAGTGTGAAAAGGTATCAACGGAAAACAAGAATAGATGTAACATCAGCATCCAATGACAGATCATTAGTTATTCTCACCAAGGCAATGTCTGTACTATGTTTTGAGTGAAATCCTGACTGAAAACACTCATACAAGTTGTTATTACTGAGGTGAGCCTTTTTTATTTTGCATCATGTACTCACCCGCTTGACATTTCAAACCTGTATGACTTTCTTCAGCAAAACACAAAAGAAGAGATTTTGAATAAAGCTGGCAACTGAACAGCGACAGTACCCATTACCAATTTGCTTCTATAGACACAAAACCAATGCAAGTCAATGGGTACCGTCGCTGTTCGGTTACCATCAAATTGAAAAATATCTTCATTTGTTTTCTTTGAAAGAAAGAAAGTCATTCAGGTTTGAAACGACAAAAGGATGAGAAAATTATGACAATTATTTTTTAGGGTAAACTATTTCAATGCTTTATAAACAAACTGAATAACAGCACACCAACTACTCAAATTCTTTAAAGATACATTTTATTTTTTCCTTGTAAAACAAATTTTACAAAAATCAGAATAGTGTAATTAAAACAAACATTTATTTTGGATAAATTATGATATAGATCCAAAGGCTAGAGATTAGGATGGCGATACCAGCGATAAAAATAGTGAAATGAAGCAGAGACAGCTATGAATGGTGTGTGCTCGATTGAGGTCATTTTACCATTCTAATGGCTAAAGGGACCGCTCATTTAAAAAGGCATCTATAAGCATCAAAATATTCTTAAAAAAGCACACATGAAGCATCACAGAGGTCAATAATAAGGTTTCCACTAGCTCACTTCAGACACATCACTCACTCTCAAAGATTACATCCTTAACAAAGAGAGTCCCGCTCATCTGGCTGAGACTCCGCCCACTGCCGTTCCTTCGCCTGAACATGAAGCACCATGTACATGAAACCATTCCACCCATGAAAGAGGTTCAATACAACCATAGAAAAGTCATTTTAGTTCAAATGCTTAGACGGGAAAAAGCAGTTTTACTAGACTGAATCAAGAATTAACTGCAAGAAAAGTTTGAGAAAGTAGCATACTACAGCTAGACAGCATACAGTATGAAGCAATGTAGACAGACTGGAGGAAATCATGCCACGAGTATCCAGTGCAGGTCATGACAACAAGCATATGTGCATTATAATCTTGTCTGTTATTTACCTGTAAACGTGGCGGACGGGATGAGATCATGTGCATTAAACCAATTCAAAAGTTTTTTTGGGGGGGGAATTCTCTCAAATCCAATCTTAAAAATGTAAGGTGCCCTTTATCATGAAGCATAGAAAGCCTACAGTATTATCTGTATATTGTTTTGGGGGCCAATTCCACAACCTTCCTTCTTTGTTATACACTGAAGGACAACTGTAACAAAATGATTTTAGCAAAAAGATTGCAAAGCTATATTTGAAACATCGATAAATATTCATATGAAATATCGCATTTAGAGTGAAGAAATCCCATGTTTGGGATTAGGCCAAATTATCCGTTTTTAGGATCGGTCTGAAGATACTTTACAGATTCCTTTGAGATATGGTATTTACACGCTGAGACATTAACAAACATCCAAAACACTCTTTGAGTATTATGAGAAATAAATTCTACTGCTCCTCATTCAGAAAAACAGAAAGAGAGACAAAATCACCATCTTGTAAGACCTCAGTCTTCACCTGACGGAGCCTCTTCCTCAGAAACATCGTCCTTTTCCTCTTTTTCGTTCTCATTTTCCTTCTCTTCCTTTTTTCCGTTGTCATTGTTTTCCTCCCCTTCCCCGCCACTGTCGTCGTCCAGCGTCTTCTTGGGGGCGGGAGATTCTTTCCTCTTTTCCTCTTTGCCCCCATCTTCTTCCTCCTCCTCTTTGTTGCTCTCGATATCATCGTCTTCTTCTTCTTCGTCTTTAGGTGATGCCTTCTTCACAACTCTCCGCCCCTTCGTCTGCCGTTTTCCTCTCTTCTTCTTAGGCCCTCGGGTTGCTGGGAATAAAGGAATCCACTTGAGGGTGACACATGGTTCTTATTGAAACAAAAGTATGAAGGGCAATAGTTGTATTTGTTTTCATGATCTGATGGTGAGATTCTGGGTACCTGAAGCCCTTATCTTGGGTTTAGGTGACTTCTTTAAGTCTTTGCTTCTCCTGCTGACTTTAGCGATCTTTCGTTTGGGTCGCCCGTAGTCGCTGTCATCATCGTCATCCTCCCCCATGAAGTCCTCATCGCTGCCTGAGTCCTCTATAGGCAGAAAAGCAAAGTATTGCTTTAGGGTCAAATTAATACAATTTTGTCAGAAATAACAACATATTAGTAAACCATTGAATATTTAGAAGTCAATATATTGCTTTTGTTTCTGTGTCATTGAACACAGCAATCCATTTTGCAAGCGAGTTGGTCAATCTGAGTTAGATAGTTCACCCAAAAAAGGAAAATTCTGTCATCCTTTACCCTCACATTCTTCCAAAACTGCATACATTTCTTTGTTCTCCTAGACAAAAGAAGATATTTGGAAGAATATCAGTAACCAAACAGATCTCATCCCCCATTGACTCCCATAGTATTTGTTTTTCCTACGGTGTCAGTAAATGAGGGAAGAGATCTGTTTGGTTACTTAAGTTCTTCCAAATATCTTCCCATGTGTTTAACCAAAGAAATACATTTAAATAGGTTTGGAACAACCTGAGGGTGTGTAAATGATGACAGAATTTTCGTTTTTTGGTGAACCATCCCTTTAAGGTCTTTTCACCTTGTACGTGTTCATGCATTCTGCCTGTGCTAATTTTTAATTGTTGGTTTAAGCCCACGAGTCAGACTGTTGTCTTTGAAGTCATTGCGTCGTAATGTTCTTCCACCTCTTGCACTATTGAACTTGTTCAACACCAACAAGTTAAAAATCAAACTTTTAAAAGCGTGTCGAGAACCCTGTCAGCCTGCTCTGCACTTCAGGAGGAGTACACAATAAAATGTGTATATTGGATAAAAACACAAGAGTACTAAGTTAATGCACACACCAGCCTGATTAAATATAATAAAAGGTTATAACTTCTAACACATTAGGGCTGGGACGATATATCCTGCAATTCTTGTGCTGTTTCTTCATTGAACCACGGTTAAATGCCGTAACATCCGAAAGCCAGAGGGCGCACTCACTCAGAAACTCTTGTGTAAATCGTTCTTCTTCTGTCCCATATTCACTCACACACAGTTCCGGGAAATGCCAGTGGTGATATTCTATCGCTGTTCCTCAAACCTTTTCACGTTTTTCATGATACTAAAGTAAATGTATAATGATGATGTTTGAGGTGTTGCTTTTTCAAAGACACGTTATAAACAACTCAATCTCGTAGTGATTTTAGATCGACCAGTACTTCCTACTGATCAAAGAGCCGTAGTTCACAGAAGAGCTGTGCATAAAACACAGGGTTTCAGAATCGATTCAGACGTGTAGAATTATTGTAAATCCTGATATACTGTATATCGCCCAGCCCTAGAACACATTAATACTTCATAGACAATGCTTTACTTTCACTTTGTGATATCATAACATCTGTACCTCCGGTGTAAGCATCACTTTCATCTTCCTCCTCCTCTTCCTTCCCCTCCTCATCCTCACTTCCTCCATCACCAAGAAGAATCTCCCTCTGTTTGGATGCAGCTTTAGTGGCTGCCTGACGCACCTGCCGGCCCTTCTTCTTCACAACCTTAACCTCATCATCACTATCGTCTGTGTGTCAAAGACATGCATGGTTACCACAAGCTGAAGGTGTGAGTGAGAATTAGTATGATCAAAACACACGCATGTAAAAACATAAAACAATGCAAAACAATAATGCCAACACTTCCATGTTTGTGTTATTTCATAGCTTTGGGTGTCATTTTTATAAAACATATGACATTTTCATATGTCGTATGAACAAACAAAAAGTGCTTAAAAAGTCAATAAAAGCAAGCTAAGCTGTCACAAGTGTGTTATGAAGCAGACACGTAACGATTGTATTGGTAATACCTGCTGGCCTTTTCCGTTTAGTTGTCACCTGCCTCCCCCTGCTGGCCTCTTTAGCATCAAAATCACTGTCACCAGCATCATCATCATCTTCCTCATCCTCTCCATAGTCATTGTCATTGTCACTTAAGTCTTCTGAAATATGACAATGGAAAAGTTTTATTTCAGAATATTCAAAAATAAACATATAAAAGTGGAATAATGACAAAAAATTAACCTGACTTACTCTTGTGGTCCTTGACTCGAGAATCGTCACTATACCGGAAAAGGTAGAGGATTATGAAATAAAATAAATGGTTGTTATCTATATAGTACATTAAATGCAAAACCTATGCAAGTTCATTAAATGTTCCAAAACGAAACACATGTGAACATGACAGTAGTGTTCATGACAGTAGTGCTCATTGCGTGTAAATACGATTTTATGAACATCTTACGAAGTTACCATCTAATAATGTGACATTAATTCAGAAAGGGTTACCTGCGTTTCTCAGGTTTCTCGGATTCTCTTCCGTAGTCCTCATCTGCATAAAACAATTCCAATTAAAATCATGACAGTCACGATAAACACCACATTTTCCCAGCACATACAACTTAGTATCATATGATTTTAGTATATAATTTTATACAAAGTGACTTGCATTTAAGGTACATTTTATATCAGTATAGGTGCTCCCTGGAATCAAACCCATGAACTCTACACTGTTCACATACTGCTTTATCAACTGAGCTCCAGTTTAATGTATTTAGTATCATTTTTAAGGGATAAAATGTGGATGTTTTCATTAAGAGAGCTCACCTGCATCATCAGACTCTTGGAACTGGGCGTAGTCAACAACCCTTTTATTCCTGTGCACAAAAACATACATTACCCATTATTAAACACATTCAAAATACATCTATTAAACATTTATTACAAGATTTACGCTAATGTAACTAGAGCTCAATTAGGCAGAAAAAGTCTGAACTTTAACGCATCATAATAGAGAATACTGGTTTTAAAATATCCTGTAGTGTCTGTTATATTATAAAATATGAAAACCAAACAATCTTCTGAATTTAAAAGTAAAATCATTTTTAAATGGCAACAGGTTGTTTTTTGTATTTCTATCTATTTGTTCTTCCTGTGGCAACAGAGTTGTCATCACTCTTATGTTATGCTGCTGTGGTTGGTACAGGGGGTAGAGGAGACATAGGTGCCATGTTGGAGCGGTTTATTGCCATGCCAACAGCAGCAGCGCCGTTTGGAGGGACTGATCTGGAGTCAGCCAGCCGTCAGGGCATTGAACTCCAGGCCCTGCAGGTCAGATTATATCCACAGCCCAGTCTCTTCAATCCATAAATTACACGTAACGAATCCCTTTTTATAAATAGGCTATTGCTCAACTTGGTTTGAGCTTTTGGGTTAAATCCAGAAAGACTCAAATTCAAATGCAGATTATTTATCATCAAACGTAAACATTTTGGATACCTAACGTTTTTTTTACTTCCTGATTATAAAGCTGACTAAAAAGTCCATTAATCACGAGCGCTAGTTTCCAGAAATGACTCACGTCGTAAGTGTAAAGTAATGGCGCGCATTGCGCTGGGGGAGTTTTCACAATGTGCTCCGTGCGGACAACACGTGAAACTTCTCTCAACAACACCTTAATAATATACGTTAACCGTTTAAGCCAAGTTTTAAATCAGTCGTGCACAGACCATGAAGGGAATCGTGTTTCCTACATTATGTCTGGCTGGTTGTTTTGTATATTATTAATTAGCCCAGCATCGTAAACTACTATCCCGCTTTTTTATTTGATGCTGGCCGCTTGTGGTTAGCTCAGGTCCGTCTCGAGTTGTAGAGACCCGTATGGTCATAACATTAACGCAAATAAATATGCAACGTTACATTGATTTAAAGGTGAAAGTCTTCGTGTTCACGATAGATTTTGTGTGTTTTTGGCGCGGCAACGTAAAGGCAACAGAACTGGCCCGCAGAAAATGCGGGTTAGCCTGTTAGCAAACATGGAGAAACACCAATACATATCGCTTCATGTGCGATACACTTACTTTAAACAAGCAAACAAATATAACGCGCTTACCTAGAAGGCCTTGCCATTCTGCAGATTCGACCTTTGGTTTTCAAGCTATAACCTTTATTTGGAGATCCGGAGGATTTGTTGCGTTCGGTTGGCTTTTGCAGCTGAATCCAAGTGTCTTCTGCCGTTTCCGAAATGCACTTTCTGTAACGCTGAGCTACGAGAAACTACCACGATGCGATGGAAACTGCACAAAAGACGCGCAAATACGTGCGATCTAGAGCCTCTCCTCGCACGCACGGTCGTTCTGTGTGGCTATGAAATGGAGAAATGTTAAAATGACTACAGGCCGGACTGACCTGGTTAAGCCTGTCGTCGAATATAGTAGCTAACTCATTAGCTTCTGCCTGGCCTGCGAGCAGCCAGGAATCTTTTTACGGGTAAAAGTGGGATGGGAGTCTCAAGAACGCAAGATCGCAAGTCAGGATTGGATGACCAGACTCGGCAACAATCCTTTACTAATCAGAGCAATGGTTATTCTGTTGATTATATATATATATATATATATCATTTTATTTTATTATTATTTTTAAATCCCAGTTATTCAAACGTCACTTGACAAAAGGAAGAGGTGCTCATAAAGAGGTGGCTATCCTCTGGGTAAAATAAAAAGAGTTGTTAAGTCTTATTTGCTATGCTTGGATGCAACAGGTGTTTGGTGCCTGCATTATTTTCTTCTGGTTATTTGCACATCTATACGTGTTAAAGCACAAACACAGACTAGTTGAACTGTGTTGAAACTGGTCAAGAAGGTCAGAATACAAAATGCTTGTACAGATGATAGTGATTTATTACAGGGGGGGAAACGCCTATATTTAGATGTAGAACTGGTTGTCAGGTGGTGTCTTTATGCTTTCAGTGGTTTTGCTAGTGGTATGGTCTAAAAGCAATGTTTTTAGATTTTTTCAGTTTATTTATTTGGCACTTAAACTGCTTAGCATAAAAACAACAATTTAAAATAAATAAATTATAATACAATAATTCATAAATAATATTGATAACATCATTGACAATAGACACTTCTTTAGTCATTGAAAATTAATCTAGGCGGTGAGATTTCAGTACAACTTTAAAATCAGGAAATGAAAATGCTAAAGATCTTATATAGTAGTAAATCATATAGTCAAAATGAAGAATATAAATTTAATGAAGAATAGCATGTAAATGAAAAAAGACTCCATCCCAAATAAAATATAGTTCATTACTTAAGCCACACCAGTAAATTTGTATTGGTTGGTACAGAAGTCATACTGTCCTTACTGTGTAATATCATGAGCTCAGACTGTGAGGTTGTAATACATTCTGTTATTTGGTATTAACCAGATTTGTTTATTTAGAGTGTCACACAGTGTTACACAGCCTTACTTTCCAGAAGGAGCTAAGCTGAAAGCCACTATGAAGATACAAGATCTTTTCTTAGTAATTCTCATGTTTCTGGGTCATCAGCCTTTAACCATAAATCTACCAGCACATACCAACCGTTTAAATTACAACAATAACCTTTTTATGCAATAAAAAAATGGATCAACAGTTTATCTGGAAGCCAGAATGTGTCTGTGTAACAAAATAATTGAAAATGTAGTGAAGGAAAATACACCGTCGCACCAGCAGAGAGCGTCGAAATCCCCAATCCTGAAAGCTTCATCAAATCACTTTTATTGTGTTTTACTGGAAGAAAATCTTTGGTCTGTACTCCAGACGGTGTCCATACAAATATAAAATACAATAATATACTAAATATGCACATGACACAAAGTATAAAAACAATGTAAACAGGATAGACACATGAAACAATCTCTGAAATTAAACAGTATAAAATATATATTATATATGTATATATATTATATCATTGACATTTTTAAAAACATGTTGTTTTTGTTAATGTTTGCCTTCTTACATCTCGCTACACACAGTCATCATTAAAACTCAGTCACCTCACTGCAATTCCTGCAAAGTTTCTGTTAAGCATCCGTCTACCGACATTAAAGTTCTATCTTTATTTTTGTTTGATTGGCTAAAATCTGGTTGGTGTCTGTAATTGAATTGTCTGTAATTCTGCCTGGTTTTTGTAATTTGATTGGCTAGATTTCTACGAGCTCTTGTTACTGCTGCTGCACTAAAAGACTAGGGCACAAAAATTGTATATCGAGAAACACTCCTTTTCATTGTCGGCCTGTAAAACTATTTCTTTATATAATTTGTTTTAAATCTGTCCGGCCCATGAAAAGGATCCGTGGCCCCTCTGGCTTTTGCCAAAATTGCCAGATCGCCAATCTGCCTATGGTCATCTTCTGTTCCGACACTTACATTTTTGCAGTCTTACGTGTCTAATGCATGAATGGACAACTTATAACAGACCAAAGACAAAGAAAAACAAGTATTTCCGGCGAATCACCCCATTAAAGATATATTTAACTAGTTAAACATTCATAACTGGCAGTCTCTCACTCTTGCCAATACAGATCACAGATTTTAATGACATCATTCTGCACATTATCAGATTCCAGATTGAGGCACACTAAAGGCTATTGTCTATTTTAAAAGTGGGGAGGAGTACCTTAACTATATCCCATCCAACTTTCTGTTACAAAGCACTTCAGAATCATTGATTGAAATAAAAATAGCCCGCATTACATTTGATCATTTTTAATAGCTTGTGTTTGTAGATTTTCCACAAAGCTCTGCAATGATTGTAAATTGTTTAGAGGCTATGAAAAACACCTGAGACAAATAAATTCAGCATGGGTTATATATTTTGTCGGGGTTTGATACACCAATGGCCCCTTAATGACTATGTGTCATGATCCTGTCCATCCTGTCAGTAGTTTTCTAGTTACCTATATTTTTCTGTCCTGTGCAGGTTCATTGCAGTTCTTGTGGAGGTTTCCTTGTTTCCCTGTTCCTGTCTTGCCTATTTCAATTGGACTTTGTGTTTTACGTAGTTAAGACATCTTCCCCCATGTGGGAAGAGTTTGTTTTTAGGTCTTGTTTAATTTAGTTTTTGCCCCCATCAGGGTTTTTTTGTTTAATACAATTTTTGTGTTGCACCTTGGCTGTCTGCATTTGGGTTATTTTGACATTATCATGACACTATGTTTTTGAAAGAGTTTCTTCATCCAAAAATGACAATTCTGTCACTTATTTGACCTGATCTTTGTAACATAAGAAAATACATTTGTTTTATATGACATGTGATGCAATGACATTACATAAGAACAAATGGACTGAAAGTCAATGTTATGCGAGTTATATAATTAATGTAATGACCATTTCAGAACAGGAGCAATACACTACTTAAAGAAAGATTATATCATTGCATAATCATTTCACTATCATAAAAGTATTATGATGTTATTGGTATACCTCTACCCAGCTTGTTACATTTATACAGTATTATTTTACCAGTGATAGAGGCACAATGAACACAATACTACTTACATTTGATGAGATCATTTAAAGTAATCTGTCTGTCCATTTTCATTACATTTTAACCATTGGACAATGAATGTCAGAGTTTAACAGATGATAGGAAGTGTTGATGTACCCCTTATGTAAATGATTGTTTTAGGGACTCAATGTCAAAAAGAAGCAAAAATGTTACATGTTAGTTTGGCAGTAAGTCAAAAGGTACAGCTGTTGTACTTAAGTTGCACAAATTGTGAATGTTTTCTTTTTCTGGGTGTACCAGCTTGCACTTGCTGTATTCAATGCTATATTAGAAGTATTATATAACGTAATATAATTATATATATCATATACGTTGGCTATATATTATATATATATTATTGAATGTTTTAAAATACTGAACGTATTTTTTCCGAATTCAATAATATATTATTATTGTATTCCATTTTATGCCCAGAAAACATTAAGCCATACCACATTCACAGATATATTTTTTGATAACACACATTTCACCACCACTAAATTTGTTTTTCATTAAAGAATCACTTTAGTTAATTTCTCCCTTGCTTACTCCAGCTTTAAATCTCCTAGTAGCACGGCCTTGAATACTGACGGTACTGTTAAGCTTGTTGACAAAATGTTTATGTGCTCTCCTCCTTGAAAGTCGCTTTGGATAAAAGCGTCTGCCAAATGAATAAATGTAAATGTAAAAAGTGCTTCTATTTTCCCATGTTAATAAATAAAAGTTGCTGTAGCTCAATTGGTTTAGGTTGAGCATGGTGCTTGAAACGCCATGACAGTAATGATCTAAATCCTTTGCCCAAATACTGATAAATTTAATTCTAAGTTAGTCACTTCAGAAAAAGACGTCTTCCAAATTAATAAATTACTAAAATGGAGTTTTAATAACGTAAAGATCATGGGAATAAAATATATTAAATGTTTTTTTTAGTAAGATATTAATTATTTAGTTTGAGTAATTTTAATGTAATTATTAAATAAATCCAACTAAATATTATGTTAAACCCATTTAAATTTAAAAACCCATTTAAATTGGTAAAATTAAGTTATTTACTTATTTAAGTACCCTGGCAGATTATCTGTAGTTCCCATCATGCTTTTGCATCTGACTGCATTAGAAGATTAATTTTTAAGCGTTTTTCATTCAAATTAAAGACTTTTTCACGTTTTTTGTTGTTTTGCCTTTGAGATTTAGGAGAGTTTTGGTATTATTTTTAAGTTTGGGTTTTTTAAGTGGTTACCGTTGTTCATAACAGAGGTGCATGTGGCTATAAAGAAGGCACAATAGTATGAAGTGGATTATTTCTTTTATTGAGCAGTAGCTCTGCTTGTCTCTTGTCTTGACCATCTATGTTGTAAAAAATACTATATTTCAAAGTGAAGTGAGAATGTTTTTCATCAACGTTATCTTTTTTTGTTTACTTTTAAGTAATATTTACTTCATATTTTAACACACAGGATACTAAGGGCTGGTTTCCCAGACAGGGAAAGGCCTTGGTTAAATTAGGATATTTAAATCGTTTTTAAAAACTTACTTTACAAAAAAACATAACTGGTGGGCATCTTGAGACAAAACAATCACAATGACGTATTTTAAGATATGTCAGTGCAAGTTATTACATCTCTAACATTAAAATTAATCTGGGACTAGGTTTAAGCCCTGTCCTGGAAACGGTAAGTAAGTTAGTAAGGTTTACCTGAATTATATTATTTTAGCTTAAAAATATTAGTGCACATTTATACAGGGATTTTATTGAGTAAATTCTGAAAGTTACTTTTTTCAGTCATGCACATAGCCATTGGGCCAGGATTTAGTTCCCTAAAAAAAATGCTTTCCCTCTCAGACTCAACCACAAATTACATGGTGATATAATTTAGAAATAATACAATTTTAATGGATACCAAAGATTATTTTCTGTTAATATCATTCTGCTTCAGTTGGTCTTAAAATAAATCATATTAATGAATGGGATGTCTGACTGTCAAATGCTAATCACAGTACCATTTTAAATAAATGTTAAGGAGGTCTAACAAGGTTTTCCCCTATTCAAACCGACAGAAAATGAAAATTAAGTAACACCAAAGAATGGTCTGCTAAATGTTAACTACTGTATAATTTAAATTTAAGCCGAAGCAAGGACCATAACATTCCTACAGTATCTTTCGATAACGTAAGGTGTCATTCATATCATTTGTCTAGCACAAAAAAACAAATCAAGATAACAAATTGTGCTTGTGCCAAAAGGTTGATGTCAGCATAGTTCAAGCAAAATGCTCTAAGTCTGTGTTTGTTTGAGTTGGTAAAGTGTCATGAGTTAATTTGCAGATGCATGATCCATTTGGCACGCACATGTTTATGGGTCTGCTGTGGGTACAGAGGGAGGTGTGTTGGGGGATGGACCTGTGACCACTGATAAGACATCCAGGACATTTTTCTAGAAATAATTCATCAGGTTTTGATTCAAACTAAACTGAGGAAGAACTCAGTCCATGCGTAATCCCCTGGGCGGGGTTTGAGGATTGGGAACCCCCAATCTTTATTGAAAGGATCCTTTCATGCACACGAACAAGGTGGGTATGGATGTCTCTGAGCCTTTTGCAGCCAAATTCAGTGTGGAGAGGATCATTCTGGATAAAACTAGGCTGGATGAAGTAGCTGGATGGCAGAGTGAAATCCATGAGCCCTCTTTAAAGGACAGGATCCGTGACTCGGTGAGGTAAGACGTGGTCGATTTTGACATAAATGTAAAACTTGTTTAAATGAACTTGTGTGAAAAATGTTTGCATTGTTCTTTTTTTATTGCTGGATGATTCATTTTACCTTCATGTCATAAATAGGAACACTATATGTGTTACTCTTAGGTATAAAAAATCTCTAAAATATTTTCTTATATTAAATATTCCAGTCATTAGTAAACACTCCATTGAAATGTGGCATGTGAGCTTGATTAAACAGCAGAGCAAGAAACACAACTGCATGTTTACATACTTGTTTAAAAAACCAAGGACATGAAAATGCACGGATGACCATCATCTTCATTGCATTTCATAAAAACATATAACCTAATTGGTGGAAATACAGTATCTATCAAAGGATGATTTACATATTGTGTTTTTACTCTTTCTTTGTTATCCTATCCTAAACTCTTCATTCTTTCTGCTCCAGGTGCTCAGTTGGACGCGTTTTGATTTGGATTCTGACTTGGATTCCCGTTCTCTCCTGGATTCCCTGTTATTCCATTCGGGAAAATGCTCTCGGTGACCTGGTTTCAGGTGTCAGTGTGGGAATCATGCACCTGCCACAGGGTCAGTTTACAACAAGCACAAAAAGAAACTACACATAAGACCAAATAACACTGGAATAATCACAGAAACTCACAAAACCCTGTTATTAGGTTGTCCTCCTAAAAAGGATTAATAAGGGGATTAAAATGCTACAAATATTATTGATAAAATTACCTTTGTATCGAACTTACTTTTTAATATAATTGATGTGCTATATCAGAAGCATGTGTGTGGTTTATTCAGGCATGGCGTATGCTCTTCTGGCCTCTGTTCCACCTGTCTTCGGTCTGTACACCTCCTTCTATCCCGTGCTGGTTTACTTCATCTTTGGCACCTCAAGACACGTCTCAATAGGTGAGAGACAGAGGGATAAATATGTATCCAGTGTAAAATAGTTTATTTATAATGGTATCACACTGTGCTGTATTTTTCAAGGGACCTTTGCTGTAATCAGCATCATGATCGGAAGCGTCTCAGAGAGACTTGCCCCTGATGATCGCTTCATTATTAATGGAACAAATGGATCAGTCATTGTGGATACAGAAGCAAGAGATGAGCTACGGGTAAACGTGGCCGCAGCTACGACATTACTGTGTGGCATCTTTCAGGTGAGATGGATAGGGATGAATTTATTAGGACAGGGGTGGGTGGATGGATGGTCAGTTGATGGATAGATGAACGAATGAACAAAGAAATGGAGGGATGGATGGATGGAGACGCTTTCGATCATGATGCTAATTCCAGCCCAGGTTCCTTTAAAAATGTGTGGTACTATTATATATAAATTATTTTACAGTGGATACATATTTATCCCTCTGTCTCTTACCTATTGAAACGTGTCATGCATTCCAGTAGCCCAGTGGTTAGAGCAAAGGGTAGCAATGTCGAGGTCATGGGTTCAATCCTAGGGATTGCATACTCAAATACAAATGTATAGTTTCATGCAATATAAGTCACTTTGGATAAAAGCGTCTGCCAAATGCATAAATGTAAATGGAAGAATGGATGTTTAGATAATAGATGGATAATATCCATCCAAGGATAACAGGAAAACTAATGAATTTTCTATTTAAGGTATTTAAAAGTATTTAACAGTTTTTTTTATCTGGTGCTATTTTTTGACTACAATTAAAAACCGTTTATGGTCTCACCTTGATTTATAAACGAAGTCATTGCGCCAATCCTTCTTCACGAATGTCTCCTTCATTTTGTTGTAAAAGTCATCCTGACTGTTCGGCTCATATCTGCCCCCTTCAGTTTCGGCACGGTAACTGTCAGCCTCACCTTGTGCCTTTTCATTGCGGTTTTATATCCGATTAGCAAGCATTTAGCATTTCTCACATCACTATTAACATTTGCACAACATTTAGTTCAACCTCCACAACATTTAGTCATTTGTGCACATCATAGTAGCAGTTTCTCATTCCTTCCAACAAATTGCAAATGCTTTTGGACATGCATCAATTGCTTTCATACAACTCTCTGCTGTTTTATAACATTATCATTTGCTTATGTCATGTCAGTCAAAATTAACTAAACTTGTGAATGCTGAATAGTCATTCCATATAAAACTAATAGTCTTCATTTCATTGCTTGAGTCATTACATACAAAAATGTTGAACTTGTTGTCAAAATCTGTCAAGCAAATTTTATATAAAAAGGAGGGTTTCAATCTGGCAAAAGGTAGAAGACGTGGAAGGAATCGTATTGGACAGAGAGCAACCATTGATGTCCCAGGCCAACGAGAAGGGAATATTACTACGGTCCAGCCATCTCCGAAAACACGGGTCCTAACCCATACACCCCGCCTTGGTCCATCTAACACACAACATCTGCTGACTTTTTTAGACACTCTTTACAGGGACATAATCCCTGAGAATGAGAGGGGTCTAACTGGAGACCATCTGAATAAGCATCTTGTTGTTTGTGATAATGTGCGTTTTCACCACTCAGATGTTGTCAGACAGTGGTTTGCAGCACAAGATAGGATGCTGGTGGAATATCTCCCTCCCTATACTCACCATTCCTAAATCCAATAGAGGAATTTTTCTCTTGCTGGAGGTGGAAGGCATATGACCGGCATCCACATACCCAAATGGCCCTGCTAGTGGCCTTGGATGCAGCATGTGATGACATCACGGCAGAGTCCTGCAGAGGGTGGATTCGCCACTCGAGGAGATACTTTGCTCGCTGCATTGCAAGAGATGATATTCGCTGTGATGTAGACGAAACTATGTGGCCAGACAGAGATGAACGTCTGGATGTGCATGAATGATTTACAGTACTATGCATGTTGTATGTTCAGTTCCAATATGTACTGCAATATTGTTGACAGTTGTGCACCGCTCTACCCAAAGGGAGTTTATGTTTGTTGTAAATAAGGGTGTATTTATTCTTTTGCACAATGCTATGAACAAATTAGAATTGCAAAGAGCATATATAGGGGGGGCACGGTGGCTTAGTGGTTAGCACGTTCGCCTCACACCTCCAGCGTTGGGGGTTCGATTCCCGCTTCCGACTTGTGTGTGTGGGTTTCCTCCGGGTACTCCGGTTTCCTCCCCTGGTCCAAAGACATGCATGGTAGGTTGATTGGCATCTCTGGAAAAATTGTCCGTAGGGTGTGAGTGCGTGAGTGCGTGAGTGCGTGAGTGCGTGAGTGCGTGAGTGAATGAGTGAATGAGTGAGTGTGTGTGCACTGCGATGGGTTGGCACTCCATCCAGGGTGTATCCTGCCTTGATGCCCGATGACTCCTGAGATAGGCGCAGGCTCCCCGTGACCCGAGGTAGTTCGGATAAGCGGTAGAGAATGGAATGGGAAAAAAAGAGCATATATAGTAAAAATGTGAAACATACATATTCAGTGTCTTGTACTCAGATACCTTACTAAATACAGTAATGTCTAACTTTAATGTAGTTTTCAAATGGCTCTGCAAATAGTATTTAGTGCTGTCTTGAGCATTTTCAGGAAGTGATACCAAAGTCTGACTTTTTTTGCATTGGAAAACCTTTAGAGAGTGAACTGTCATAATGAAAACATGACAAAGCCATTTTATTATCCTGTTCATAAACAGTGGTGTAAGGACTTTTCATCTTGATGACACTGACACTTTCATTCACATGAATACTTGCTTTTGAGGAATGAGCTATCCATTTTGCGCAAGTGACACGCTTTTGCAGGTTATCAACTAGGTTTTGCAGTTTGTTCTAATTGTTTTGAGAAATGCATTAACTGTTGTGCAAATGTAAATAGTGATGTGAGAAATGCACCAAAGCGACTGAGAAAAACTGTAATAAACGTAGATGGATGGATGGATGGATGAATGGATGAATGGATGAATGGATGGATGGATGGATGGATGAATGGATGGATAGATGAATGTATGGAGGGAGGGAGGGAGGGTTTGGAAGGATGAAAAGATGGATGAAAGGGTGGAAGAACGGGGGGATAGAGATGGATAATAGATGGATGGATGGATGGATGGATGGATGGACAATAAAAATGGACAATAAAAACCTCTTAATGAAAATCTTGTTTAACAGATTATGTTGGGACTGATTCGGTTCGGGTTTGTGGTGACCTATCTCTCGGAGCCACTGGTTCGGGGCTATACGACAGGTGCAGCCACACATGTGATCATCTCTCAACTTAAATACATGTTTGGGCTGTCACCTCGACGATTTACTGGACCCCTGCAGCTGCTTTATGTATGTATTGTACACTCACAGCATGCAATTTGTGCTCAATTTCAATGTTTTTTATATCTATTGGGTTATATACTAAGAGCATTAACTGAGACATTTCTATGTTATAAGCTTTAGCTTTACATTTAGAATTCTTTAATTTCTATAAAAATATAATTATAAAAATACATTTATTCATGTTTTCATTATTTTGTAGACTCTTTTGGACCTGGGCAGTTTATTGCCCCAAACTCATGTTCCTACTCTGGTGGTCAGTCTGGTGTCTCTCACAATTCTGATCATTGTCAAAGAGATCAATGCCTGCTACCATCACAGACTACCTCTACCTATACCAATAGAGCTCATGGTGGTAAGTGTTACTGTACCATTATTATACAGAGAGAAAAGAGAGTGAGAGAGAGACAGAGAGAAAGAGAAACAGGGAGAAAGAGATGCTGTTAATGTTTATGTGTATATTTACAGATTATTTCAGTGACTCTTGTTTCACATTATATTGATCTCAGAGATGTTAATGGTGTTGATGTGGTGGGAGAGATTCCAAATGGGTAAGTGTGTGTGTTTCATAATACATTATAATCGATCATTTGGATTTAAAGCTGTCAATTCAACAAACAGTAAATTTTTGCAGGCCCGTATCAGATCCCTTCAATAAAAATATAATTTTAAAACCAGGACAGAAAATATCTTTGGAATGATGTCACTCAAGCTATTAAAAAAAAACGGCAAAGCAATTTTAAACTAAATGCAACAACAGTAACCTGCAATTTGGCAACAACTCTTTCTTTTGAAAAAATCTGACTTTTAATCTCAGTTTGTTAATCTTTATACAAATACGTCTACAGCAAAGCATTAATCTCCTCAAAGCATTTTCAGCATTAATTGCTTCTCAGCATTGGAATTCTTTGACTTTGTCACAGTCACACAAGAGCCAGTTAGGCAAAGTGACTTTTGCTCTAATTAGATGTGTTACTATGTACTAAAAATGACTAAATGTACTAAACTACTTCACGTAAATGTGACAATTCTGACATCATTTATTCACCATCACGTCTATCAAAACCCATATATGATTCTTTCTTCAGTGGAACACAAAAGAAGGTGGTTGCCCATTCAGTGGAAGTCAATAGGGGCCGATGGTTTTCAGTTACCAACATTCTTCAAAATATCTTCTTCTGTGTTCTGCAGAAGAAAGTCATAAAGATTTAAAATGAGGACATGAGGACGAAAAAACGATGAAAGAATTTGAATTTTGGGGTGAACTATCGCCAAAGCGTATTGTTCCAGTGAGCGTCTTTTATTTCATTGGCATGAGAATATACAAATTTATGATGGTTTGGATCTATAACCTCTGACCTCCTTCCAGGCTGTCTCCGCCCACCATCCCAAAGATGTCTTTATTCTCCTCGATTGTTGGGGACGCGTTTGCTGTAGCTGTGGTGGGATATGCCATTAACATTTCTCTGGGAAAGACTTTTGCTCTCAAACATGGATATAAAGTAGACAGCAATCAGGTACATACACATATGTTGTACTAACATCAGAATATATAAAGAAATGACACCGGCATACCACTATCTCAAAACATTTTTGGAAACTTGTTAAATATGTGAGTTAATATTTGATTTTACAATTTCTAAAAACTTTTTTATTTTTCTCTGCAGGAATTGGTAGCTTTGGGTCTCAGTAACACAATTGGTGGATTCTTTCAGTGTTACTCTGTCACCTCCTCCATGTCTCGCAGTCTTGTCCAGGAGAGCACTGGGGGGAAAACACAGGTAATAAACTGGAACAATCAAAAACATTGCACACACATGAATGTATGTAAACACGTGTTTATAAATACACAATTGTGCCTTTTCAGATCGCTAGTGTGGTATCTGCTATTATTGTACTCATTACTGTTTTGAAGCTTGGGCCACTTTTTGAGGAGCTACCTAAAGTAGGTCACCTTTATCATTTACAAATCCATACATATTTTATTTAAATACTGAGTTAATTTTAATCGTCCACCCTCAGTTGTTCAGTATGTTGGTTTTTGTGTGCTGGTCATCAGGCTGTGCTGTCCACCATAGTGTTTGTGAATCTGAAAGGAATGTTCATGCAGTGTAAGGATATTCCTGCCCTGTGGAGAAAAAACAGAGTGGATCTGGTGAGATCTGGTCATGTAATGGAGATGTCAGTGTTGTGTAGGAAACTGTGTCATGACTTTTTCTCTGTGTCTTCTGATAGCTGGTGTGGCTTGTGACGTTTTTCTGCACCGTTCTATTGAATCTGGATCTGGGTCTGGTGGCGTCTGTAAGCTGCAGTCTTCTCACCGTGATCTTCAGGACCCAGTGGTGAGTGTGTTTGTGGACTTGTTTTTTATATGTTAGTGGGGACCTAAACCTGAATGCACACCAACTCATGGGGACCCGTGTCACTGTGGGGACCACAATTTAGGTCCCCACAGGCACAAAAGCTTATAATTGTACAGAACGATCATTTTTGAAAATCTAAAAATGCGAAACGTTTTCTACGATCTTTAGGTTTAGGAGTTGGGTTAGGGGAAAGATGTACAGTTTACAACTCATTACGCCTATGGATTGTCCCTACGGAGATATTAAAACATACATGCGTGTGTGTGCGTGCGTGTGTGTGTGTGTGTACGTAGAGGCCTATTTATGTTCTTATGAAGATAAAAACTTGTGTCATGAGTCAAACTATTTTTCTTTCTTTCTGTCTAGTCCACGGTATTCTTTACTTGGTAGGGTACCAGGCACAGAGCTCTACTTGGAGACAGACTCATATAAGGAGGTAAGACTTTCATTCGTACATAATAAATATTACAAAATGTAAATCTACATACTCAAAAACACAATACTGACAGCATTTCTCCAAACTTTTATTTCCTTTTTTACTGTTTGTTGACTGTTGTGTTCAAAAAGTTAAAGTCCCATCTATTTACGGTTACTACAAAAAGATTTTATTTGCATGGCTTTTTGTGCATTGCGTTTTAACTTAACTTTGGTATAAATTCTTTAAACTTAACTTTGGTATAAATTCTTTAAACTTAACTTAAAGGGATGGTTCCCCTAAAACATCTTTTTGATATCATTTAATCAGATTGTTCCAATCCTCCATTAAATTCTTAGTTCTGCTGAACACAAGGAACATATTTGGAAGAATGTCAGTAACCGAGCAGATCTCATCACCCATTGACCTCCATAGTACTTGTTTTCCCTACTATGGCAGTAAATGAGGATGAGATCTGTTTGGTTACTGACATTCTTCCAAATATCTTCCGTTGTGTTTAGCAGAAAAAAGGCATTTATAAAGGTTTGGAACTATTTGAGGATGAGTAAATGGGGACAGAATTTGCACTTCATATGTGAACTAACCCTTTAATGAATCATGTCTGTGTTTATGAGCAGGTCAAAGAAATCTCAGGTATCATCATTTTCCGTTCCTCTGCTACGATATACTATGCTAATGCTGAACTTTATCAAGAAGCCCTACTGGAGAAGGTACATATACACAAACACTCAAGAAGAATTTAACACATGACATCGGACTTAAAACATTCACAGGGAATTCAACAGGAAAAAAAGCTTTCCTGTAGCTCAGTGGTAAGAGCATTGTGTCACCAACGCAAGGTTGTGGGTTCGATCCAAACAATGTAAGTCGCTTTGGATAAAAGCGTCTGCCAAATGCCTAAATAATAAACAAATAATAATAAAAAAAATAAAAGAAAATAACACACAACCTTCACTCGTTCTTTCTGTCTATCTTTTTGTCTAGAGTGGAATCAATGTTCCGAAGCTGCGCAAGCTGAAAAGGATGAAAGAGGAGAAAAAGAGACATACGAAGAAAGAAGATAAACAAGTGAGAAGGAGAAACTCTTCTGAAACTCTTCTGTTCTATTTTCTTTTTCAGCACAACACAAATTTAGAAAAATGTTGGAAACCGAATAGCATTGGCCCCCATGAACTATCCCTAAAACTTTTTACAATAGCCTGTACTAAAAAAGTGTGTGGTTCCTTTTATTTTATTCTAGTGATCGGGCTAAAAAAAGTGTTTGGTTTAGTTGTAGCTTTAGTTGAATTTACGATAAATTAAATATTTCTTTCTTTTTTCTATTTTTGTTTAAATTTAAAAACGTATGTTGAAATTAAAATAAACTGATTTAAAAAATTCTTTATACTTTTGACGTTGACAAAGCTTTCACATTGAAAACTTAAGACTAAAAAGACGAAATAATGTGCTTTTGCAGTTAATGCTGTTTGTTAATGGTCTGTCACTAAACATAATATTTGTTTTTCTAGAGTGGCATCCTGAGAGAGTTAGCAAACAAAATGATGGTCTCTATGAAGAATGTAAGCGACTGTCACCATGAAACTGACTGTGAATGCATTATCAATGACAACGGGATAGCAACAGTAACCCACGGTAACATAAACTGGGGCTTTCAGTCCGAGCAGGACTCTGAAAATACAGAAAAACACTCCATCATCTTGGACTTCACTGCTGTCAACTTTATCGACACTGTCACACTGACCAATGTAAGAGACCATAAGGGAAAGTACATCCAGCATAAACATTAAAATACAATGCAAGCTCATTGTTAAGCTACCTTAAAAATGCTCCCTTTCGAAAATATACATTCAAAAAGACTTTATATTATCAGATTGAGATCATCACTAATGTTAAGAGGTGAAATAGAAATTATCACTGAACTAAAATTCTGTTGTGTCGGACCATATCTAGATATTTCGAGATTTTGCAGAAGTTGATGTCACTGTTTACCTTTCTGGATGTCAAGGTGGGTAAATTAAAAAACACAACTCAAAAATCAACCACAATCACAGAGAGTTATCAGAATCTTCAAAAAATACAGTAAGCATGCTTGTAATTGTGTGTGTTCGTGTTTTCAGTGTGTGTAGCAGACCAGTTGGAGAGAGGGGGATTTTTCTCAGGCTCGGTTACCAAAAGTCAACTTTTCCCATCCATCCACGATGCTGTGCTTTACTGTCTATCAAAGTCTAAGAGAGATATGGCCAGCTCTGAGTTTGCACAGGTGAGGCTGTCATCATCACACAAAATATCCCAACAGTTTATCTGTTTTTTCTTTACATTCTTATCACAATAACTTGAGGTGTTGCTCTGGATACAGGACATGCCCTGCACCACCCGGTTGTGAACAGCAGATGTCAGGACCAGAAAAAACCCATAATGCAATTGGACGCAATATTGGTAAAACTGTGTGTAAGTTTCAAGAATAAAAATAATGCTAAATTATATACCAAAATTATTCATGTCTTTTCGTTTTAAAAGTATTTACATTTAGGCTAACCTATCTGTAAACTATTTTCGCAAAAAATGTTGTGAGCCCTAAAAATAGTTTCAAACAGATGATTAAAATCTTATATTTTATAGTATATTTCAACCTGTTTTTACTCATTATACCGTATATTATTTTACTATTGTATTAATTTAGACTTTCTATGCCCTCACAAAAGCATTTAAATGTCAAGGACATCTATACAAGGCTAAAGCATGACAAATAAACTTGAAACTTGAACTTGCATGCAGAACTACAGTTTATTTGTATCTGTAAAGATAGCATTACCATGTTTTTTAAACTGCATCACTGCGATCTGTTGATCACATCAGCAACATTTTTTGTGGCTATATCTGCTAAAAATATGGGCTAAATTCCTTAAGTGTAAACGTTTATGAGGATATGCAATAAAGATATAAGGTTAAGGTTTCTTAACCTTGTTTTGTAAAAAGGTTTCTAAAATAACCATTTATTTTTTTACCTCTTATAGCCGGTAGAACCTTTTTCCCCTATGAAGATTTTCTTTATGGATTCATACATATCCACTGGTTTGCTGCTTGTGGGTTTATTCCAGTCTAGTGGCTAGTTATGCTGTCCACTAGTTGCAAATGTTTTTTTTTTCAAAACATTATAAATCGGCACAACACTTTAGAAAGTGAATGTCATGGCTGGTCCTGTTTTAATCTCACTTTTTTGTTAAAGCCTCCACAAAACAAGTTTACAACAGAGCAGTAATCCCATTCCACATGAAATTCCACCACTCCCAACCCACACATTTCAGTGTTTCTTGTGCGCTTGTATATAACCTGACCAAAATTATTTCCCCTCATATATCCAATGGTTTTGAAACACAGCTGTCTTAAATGCCGTGTTTTGTTTCTTGATGTAATATGTTTGGAGATTTGGGTGCACCGTTACTTTTCACACCATGCATGCAGGCTAAGGAATTTATATGAAAGGCGGAAGTAGATCCAACCATTCTCTAAAACCGCTTGTTCTCTGCAGGGTCGTCGGGTTGGGTGCTGATCTCTCAGCTTCAATGATAAAGTCACCCTGAAACACAGAAAAATGTACATTCAGAGTCACATTTTTATTCATTTTGAAGCATGTTTAGGTCAATTCTAGGTAGCCCTTTTAGGGACTTGATGGTGGGAAAAATATGAGAGGGATGAGAATTTTTTTTAAAGCTTTTGGGCAATTCAGCGTTATGTACTTGACATTTTGCATTAGGGACGTGACAAAAAATGCTCAAAGAATGGATTTGTTATGAATATATTGAATCTGTTTATATTTTACTAAACCCTTGTTGATAGAGTCTAAACTTAAAAAAATGAACATGCATGTGACAAAAAAGAAAGCGATTTTTGGGAGACGACAAACTTTGTAGGATTTCTGTGAAATAAAATGCACAATCTTGAAGCAATTATACCCAATGAATGGAGAAGGGATGCCTCTTTATATAACATAAAATAGTTATATTGTTTTATTTTCATGTGTCCATTTATGATGAATATGAAGCGTTATGGATGTGACAATCCTGAAAATAGCACTAACCTGACTGTGACAAATCATGCACTAAAAATACAAACAAATTTTAAGCGAGATCTCACATGGGTATTTGAGAAACCAAATGTTAATATCTGTGCTGTTACCATAGTAAAAAACGTTGGTAAAAACATTTTTACTGAATTGCCCTTCTGCGTTTTTTGCACAACTTTTGCGTTCTCTCTCAACACATTCAAACATCCTGTTATCCTGATACGTACATTTACAATTGTGAGAATATGGATTACGGCCGTGTCCCTTACATAACCTGAAATGACCCGTACATAACCTGATATGATTATCTGTTTTGTTTAACACCATCTGTTCTGTCTCATGATTGAGCAATGCCCGCGAGACATATCTGATCCGGACTGGATGACATAAATCCGGTCACCAGGTTCCTGAATGTTCTAGATGATGGAGAACAGGGAACTAAAGAGGCCACCATATCCGTGAATGTTGGAGATGATGGCGAACGCGGAACTAAAATATATGCTGTCTTGACAAAATATTATGAATCGAGGTCTGGTGATTTTCCATGACCAGTGTAATGTCCTGTCGTTACTTCCTGTTTTATGCATATATATACTAGTCCTTTAATACAATAAAATTGGACTCTGATTGAACTGCACATCTCTGTGTCTGCGTCATTCTTGGTCTCCGGGTACCCGAAACTCTGAAGGTTCAATCGACTAGACTCTTCAACTCAGAATACTCAAACTTAGCTTTAAGGGGACAGTAAGAAATAATCTTACAATAGTAGATTCCCGGACCAATAACTCTCGACCTAAACGTTGTTATAACACAAATAACACATAATTCCTTAGACAAGGATCAACAAACAAGTCTTCCTCAAAACGAGAGTATAAATTGATCTCTAATGACCAGGTGACATGGACAAGTGCAAAGGGACCGTCTGCAAAGTGACTGTAAATCCGAAAATCTTTATTACAAAAGTAGAAATTAAGAACTTAAATGTAGTCTCACCAAATTTAGATTACACATTAATGGTCTTCTGATGAATTTAAACTGGTTTTATTTGTACTACAGTATGTAGCACTAAAGTTAATTACTATTTTTAGTAGTCACATGATCTTCGGGTTTTGCACTTTACAGATGATCTCTTCGGTCTTGCCTCAGCCGGCTCCCGCCTGTGATCAATACAAAGCTCCATTCGTGTAAAATTAATTTAAAGTTCATTGTTTACGTTACATATAATTATGTGTCATTTGTGTTATAAGAAGGTTAAGCTCACGAGTTATTAGTCCGGGAATCTGCGACTGTAGACCAATGTTTATGTACGGCGCTAGACTCAAACTCTGCCAGCAAGATATTAAACATGAAGTGTTTGTTGTTGTGTTGTGTAATTGTCAAGAGATGGCGCTGTAGTCCAGATCTTGTTGCCTATAAAACGGCAGAGTAAGAATGCAAGGGTGTTGCACCTGTTGCCTATCAAGAAATGCCTGACTATGTTGGCTAGCTTATGGACTGGAATAAAGAGCTAAGAATGGAGAACTTTTGTGTCTTCATGCTTTGTATTATCTGGATTGAAACGCAACAGAGGTCCGGCTGCTTTCTGATTCCCGCCCATAGATTCCCGTGAGATCATTTAGGACGTTCTATGCTTTGTTAAGTTGTGCCTATGAGGACCCTGTGTTTCCATGACAACCTACATCCCTTTTGCACAATGAAGGAAAAACCTTAGTCATTTGCAGAAAATAGCTTGTGGGAAAATAAAAAGTACAAAGCACATGACTTTACGATTGTTTGTGAAATGTTGCATACAACTTAAAGGATAAAATGTGTTTCTCAAATAATCAAATTAATTTCCAAACTTTTAAAATAAAGAATACATTAAAAGTCAACACTGCCTATAAATAAAGCTTACATTTCAACAGATATGCATCCAGTTTACTTTGTCAATTGCTTAAACTTTTAATTATTTCTGTATTTTCTAATATTAATTATAACCCTATGATGGCGTGTGATATGATGTAGTTTTCTAATGAAACATTATAAAGGTACACCATATAATTTGGTTCTGAAAGTTGTTTTAATATTTTTTTGCACAACACTGTAAGATCTCAGGTGCTTATGATGTAGGGCATACACAAACCAGTAACACTGAACACACAAAATGAATCAGATTAGTTGACACTGTTACATATACGCTTGTTGCAGGCGAGCCTGTGAGTGACTTTACCGGCCTTTATGAATGCATTGAGGATGGATGGAGATGGAATCAGCATTGCGTTAGTTGATATGCACAGACTCTGATGTGCTAGACTGAGGTTAAGTGCTGTATTAGTACAACACTGTATAGGCTAATGGCATGGATGCTGTGGGATAAATTGGAGTTCAATAATTCTCGTCCATGTAATCAAGTCATTTACATGTACTTTACTTCTGCGTGTGTGTGGTTTTGCTTTCTGGGATGTAAAGCAGTTGTATCTGAGTGATTAGCAATGGGAAAATGTGTTTTTGGGGGTACTAAATGACACTTTCAAAGAGTATGGTTTTATTTTCTTCTGGCTTAGGTAGAAATCTGGCTTCGTTCTCAGGTGGAAGGAATTCGAGGTGATGTCTCCCCCAGATGGGGGTGGTCTGGTGCTGCCAACGCTGCCAAAGAGAGATACAAATGCCACTCAAAACACACAAACACTTTACACAACCAATTGGCTACATTTTAATAGTCTAGCACATTTTTCATTTTAAAATATAAAAAAACACATAGTTTATGGAGTCCCACCTCCATAAGAGTTCCTTTGCAGTGAAGAAGTTTGAAGAGGACGGTGAGAGGTATACAGAGCATCGATGAGAGTGCGAGAAACCAGCCCAGCATCTCACCCCACCATGGGTAGACGTACACAGAATTATACACTAATGGCTTGTAGTTGATCAAGTGAAACAAGAAAACACTCTGTGGAAAAACATCAGTCACCTTTTTCATCCATTTTATCACCAAACTGAATGATCTTGAATAGATCAGTGCATTAAAAACTCACCATGCACACTGCAGGTGTGATGTAAGACCAGCACAACTTCATATACGGCAAAGGCCGATAGCGGATCATACGGGCCACGTCGTCCATAAAGCGGTCAGCACCTGATAAAAGCACAGTCAGGGAATAACCGACAGACTACATGTGTGTGTTTGCATGTTTAGAGTAATTTATTTCAGCAGGACGTGTTTCCGGATCAACATTCCTATTGGTCCTGGAAAAACATTCCAGTCAGGCATTTGGATCAGGTTTAGAGTTAATCTTGGGTTTAAGTTCTTAAAGCTGCTGTTTTAGAAGAAAAAGGGTTTAATTAAATCTCCAATATAGCAATAAGCCCTTCTATTTTCTTGCTGATCTATGCATTTATCTAGAGAAATTGTTAAGGCAATGTGTGTTTCGTAGGAATGCTGTTGCATGACCAACAAAAGATGTTCATCCTGAAACACATCCTTTTTGGCAAAATAGCAGTCTATGTGTGGGTGTGATTACAGATTTTTACCATATACCCAGGCCACCACCACACACTCCCAGAAGGCTTGCCAGAGCAAAGTAATTCCACTGGCAGAGTAGTAATCAAACAACTGAAACACATACATCCCTCCCTACAGAGAGAGAGACACACAGAGAGAATGTAGTAGTCAAAAAGACCCAGAGAATCGGATCGATTGTGTTATTAGATAGATCTGATATCTCCTTGCTGTTCGACTCAGTCATACCTCTGTCAGCATGGAAAAATCAATAATGAAACAGGTGAAACAGCATATCGCCGCAATGATTTCCCGACGCAGAGATCCGAGGACGGATTTGGGGGGCAGCATGTCCATAATTCCAGTGATAAAACCTTCAACACCTACAAACTGAGACAATGAAACAGATATTAGAAAACAAACCTACTTAACCACTCTTTTTTATTTATGGCAATTTCCAAAAGTAAAATATGTAATAATTTTGAAATGTTCTTAATTTTTTCTGCGGCTGTATATAAAAATTTAAGTTGATTTTTAAATCCAAGCATATTTGTAAGTACTAGTAGTCCTCTCAACACCGATCGCACATGTCTGGTGGCCCTATGCAAACTTCTGTGAGGGGCCCTTGTCATTATAGTTCAAATTAGAAAATTAGAACTGTAAACTGTAAGAAATAAAAATCAATTAAACTGAAAGACTAAAAACATTGAACTGACATAAGAACAATTACTGTAGGTATAAAATAAATTCACATTTTGATTCACATGTAAATAATCCTTTACCGTAAAGTAACACCTGTCTCTGGAACCATCTATATTTTTAGTGACAAAATGATTACATTAACAAAAATAAAACATGATAAATATAGTTTACTCAAGAAAGCTAAGCATTCCTCAATTTGTGTGATGATGACACAAAAATGACATATTATCATGGGCAAAGAAATGCAGTGGATTGCAGTGGTGTGCATTATAGCTTGCTCACATGGACAGCAGGTTTTGTAAATGCTATTGAAGTTAGAATATTAATGTGCATGTAACTTTGCAGACGGGCCTTTAAATTCACGGCTATCGAACGTAGTAAACAACAAGTACACAACTAGTTTGCAACTATGTTTTTAATTTGTACTGCAACTACAAGTGAACTTATATGTATACTTATAGTTAACTCTACTGTATCACAGTTTTCAATTTATTAAAGTACACTTTGAAGTATACTCTCGGTAAACTACTAGTTTAGTAGTTTTTACTTACGTATATAGTTTTTCTAAAGTGAACGTCATTTTTACAGTTTGTTTACACTTTAAATATACTGCACAACTATGTACTCGAAATATATCTTGAACGGTTCTTTTAGCAGATTTGAAGTATATCCAAAGCATAGACTGTATCTCCAGCCTGTCTGTTAGTATATAAGTCAAGCATATTTTGTGCAATTTGGTGTATATTTCTGAGAAGTACAAACAAATCCATACTAAAAAAGACCTAAACCCAGCCTAAGCCACTTTTTAGCTGGTCAAGCCAGTTTAACCTGGTCAGGCTGGATCTCGCCAGCTAAATCCATCTGAAACTTGTCCAGCCTGGTCAAGCTGGTTTGCTGGTCTAAGCTGCTTTAAGATATAAGTAGCTAGTTTAGGCTGGTCCACTCAGCCTGGCAAAGCTTTATTAAACATAAAAAGCTGGTCTTCCAGCCTGATCAAGCTGGTGTTAACCATTTTTTAGCTGGTGGGTTCCAGCCTGACCAGCTAAAACCAGGCTTAGGTTTTCATTTCAGTAGGGCGGTTTCTTAATTTTAGTTTAAAATTACTCCACTAGTAAAAGCACACTTAAATAAACTTCTTCTTTGTGAGGGTGATATTCCAAAACAAGAAATATGTAGCAACAAGGACAGCTCATTGACCTTAACCTTGATTTAAAATAAGTTTTGTATCACAAACATTGTTTTATAGAGCGGAAGAAATCCAGTCGTTTTGTTAAAAGATGGACAGTGGTGAACAAAAGACTTGAAATATATGAAAAATAAAGCCTTTTTTTAAATTAGAAACATGAAAATCTATTGTTAAATACCCCAAAACATAATCAAAGCCTCAAAAACAGCAAAGACTGGCTCAATTAATAACGTATTGTAACAATTGAATCAGTTCAGTTGCTATCCTACTGAAACCTGTAGCAAAAATATCCAAATCTGTCCTTCTTACAGGCAATTCAATGCCCTCACCTGACTGTCCAATCCCAGCACCAGCAGCATGAGGAAGAAGAGTACCGCCCAGAAGGGAGCTAACGGCATGAGCGATACTGCTTTTGGATAGGCAATAAATGCTAAACCAGGACCTGAAAAAAAAAAAATATTTCAAAATATACTGTGTACATGTACTAAATGACTACCATATATTCATGCACTATAGTGCTCCAAGTTATTTCAAATAATACCAAAGTATCACATAAAAAAGTCATTACAGTGCTTTATTTTTAGTGCTATACTTTTTCAGTGCAATAAAGGACAAAGTAACAGTCAGGGCACAAATGATGATACAAGCAGATGTCTCACCACTTTCTGCCACATTACTGATGTCAACTCCCTGTTCTGCTGCCATAAACCCCAGAACTGAGAAGACGACGAACCCTGCAAAGAAGCTTGTGCCGCTATTTATAAGAGCCAGAATGAATGCATCTCTACAGTGAAAGAGAGAAATCACGAACAGGGTTAAACTGGGTGGACGTGAACTCACTCAACCTCTGCTCTCTGATCTGAGCACATGCATATGAATATACACGCACTTCGGTCCGGCTTGAAAGCTGCAGGATCGTGTGTGGATAATACATTGTTTGGCAGGAAGGCCATTGTTTTAGTACTCTTTCCATATACAGGCAAAAACACAACACACTGTACTGTATACAAAACTGTACATTCAGTACTCAGAGGGGGTGAAAAGTCTAAGACTATGTAAAAATAAGGGATTTAAACATGGAAATAAACACCTTTTAGGATTGAAATTAAAGCCAAACACTAATATGTAAAAAGACTACAAATTATCTTAGATAGTCAAGAAAAAAAGAAGTAAATTTGAGACATTGAAATTGCTAACATTGTATTTGTACAAAATGTCAGGTTTTGGTGGTTGTTACAGAGAAATATTAAAAACCACATTGGGACAACACGCACAAACTTTTAGCCAGCTCAATAAATCAAAAAGGGACACATTATAGACATTATGCTGCTACTATAATTAACTAAGTAACATTTGACTTACTGGTAACAGTTGTTGTTGAAGCGGTTGTAGCTCCCGAGCGCCGTGAGAGCCCCCAGACCAATAGCGTACGAAAAGAAAATCTGTGTGGCAGCGTCAATCCATATCTGTCAACGTCATGACAACTATAATTACATCACCATCTCTTCTCTGTTATTGCTTTGAACATGTACATAACTTCTGACCTGTGGATGTGACAGTTTACTCCAGTCTGGTTTCAGGTAGTAAATAATACCATTAAGAGCTCCTGGCAATGAGACGCCATGAACAAACAAGACCACCAGGACAAGGTATGGAAACAGAGCTGTAAAATACACAACCTGCACACACGTTTAATTTGTGTAGATAAGGGTTGTCACGGTACCATAAACATACCCAACAATACTATACAAGCTAAAGTATCGCGATGCCAAGTTGTATCATGATACTGTACAAAATCTACAAAATAGACTAAATTTCTTTAATACACAATCAGATCTAAATAAAACATTTTACATTTACTATAGTGAACTTTTTTATACTGTACACCACAATATTTTTAAGTATTAACTATAGTTACTGGATAAATTGTAGCAAACACTGTAATATACTTTAAAGTCCCTGTGAACCGAAAGTTCCGATCGTATTTACTTCCGTATTCTGATGCATTTCTGTGTGAAACACAGAGCTTTCCTGTAGCTCAGTGGTAAGAGCATTGCATTAACAATGCAAGGTTGTGGGATCGATCCCAGGGAATTGCACATACCTACGTATAAATGTATAGGTTAATGCAATGTAAGTCGCTTTGGATAAAAGCCTCTGCCTTTGCATAAATGTAAATGTTAAAAAATAGTGGGCGAGGCTTGTGTTTTTCACTGCAAATTGATCGAATGTATAAAAACAGCCATTGCATTTGCAAAGTAAAACTGGTAGTAGACTGACAGTTGAGAGGGAAGAGTTAACAGATGCTCTGCCCAAGCCTTTTAACTTATGTCATTTAAGATGTATAATCATTACAGGGCGGAAGTGCATTTTCAGATTTTAACTGAAGATTACGAGGGCTCATGTTTTTTAAAAAGAGAAGTACCCACATTGGTTAGATATTGATAATAAACACTGTAATATTTCATAAAAAAGTAGGAATTGTAATTTAAAATTTCACGGGGACATTAATATTTACTATGGTAAGACCCACGGAATTTTTGTAAAGTTTACTATAGTAAATACTAAAGTACACTAGAACATTTTTCACATGGGAACTAATTCAAATGTGCGACACATTCCATTTATACAGCAATGTTTATAAAGGAAATGTAAGACTTACTTTAATTGTGAAACTAAAACGGCCAGTAGGTGGCGGCAATTTTTCATGTCAGTGAATCATTCAACTGATGTATTCAAGAACGATCGTCTTGACAAATGACTCACTGAATCATTATCTCGTCAGAGTTGGTGAAAAACTGATTAATTTAGGAGAGAAACACAGCAAAGAGGCAGATGCAAGTGTTCAAATGAATGTTAATGCGCATATGCAACATTACTCACGATACTACGATACCATTTTTTTTATAAAGCGGCATTGCAGGTATTTTGAAGCTTTACACACCCTAGTGCAGATAAACAAAACAATGTCAATTTGGTCTTTATGTAAATTCAATTTGATTATTCTAGACACAACACATACGTTTACCTGGCTATAGGACTTTTGTTGTTATATAAAAACGAAACACTAGTCCCAAACCCTGACCGTAGCCTAGAGAAAAACAAGATTATGAATGAATTCTAGATATGCTATTACCTTGCCAGTGGACTTCACACCCTTCCAGATGCAGAAGTACACGATGACCCATGTAACAAGCAGGCACAACACCATGTGACCGCTGATGTCACCTAATTCATCCAAACCGCCAGACAGACGGAGCACTTTACGCCTGATAGGTGAAGAAATGTCTCATTATATCATTTGAATAGAAGTAACATTGTGTACAAATGAATTTTGTGACAAAAACGTACTCCCAAAATTCATTGACAGATGATATCAGGCCCGTAGGCTCCATGCAGTTTGCGCTGGTGTTAACGGAGGACACATTGAGGGGGTATAACGGCATCGATTGATTTACACACACTCGACTGAAGTTGGTGGTACAGTTGACTGTGTTCCACTCCTGTCCACACGAGGCCCACGGCAGAGGAGAAGTGAAAGAGTGAAGCAAAAAGTACAAGCCCCATACCAGAACCATGATGTAGTAGGTGTTGCAGAAGAACACAATCACCATTGATGCCAGACCAAGCCCTGCATGAGAAAGTCACATGATATATCCTCATCCTAAACCAAAACACAATATATCTTCTTTATAAAAGACAGACGGATCAATATTCTTTTTTCCCATTAATAATTCAACATTATTGTCGGCGGGACCATGCATTGATCTGTTTTACCTGTAAAACTAAATCTAGCTGTAAAAAATACTCCACCTTTAAAAAGAGGAGCGATGTTCCATGTGCCTACCCCACCCTTTTTCATGAACTGACCCAGTGCGATTTCAAGGAAGAATACTGGAATGCCTCCGAAAAACACCATCAGAATGTAGGGGATTAGAAACACACCTGAAACACACACGAACACTCAGATAGAACACCACACGGAAGCATGCTTTATGGGATAAGCATTTTCAGAAATGAGTCAAAAGTTTTCTAACTACGAATAATAAAACAAAACACAATAAATAAACTGTCATATAAGGCAGTCATGAACTGGATAAACCGAATAGGACATTCTTTGTGTATATCCCATCAAAATAGACTTAGTAAGGTTCAAGAGGATGAAAATAAGATGTTTTTTAAAAACAAATCCATCTGTTAAACATCAAGGCCTCAGACACAACTGTCGCTGTTTTAGAGATTAGAAATGCACATGACTTTGAGACTGCTTTAATGAGATGTTTATCAACCCAGAAACAAAAACAAAATAGCAGATAACAGTAAGTATCCTTAATCATCACTGACATGCGTCAGAAGAGCTGCGGAGATGGTTACAGTTATAAAAAAGAAGTTGAGAGGGAGTGTGGCGAACAAAACACAGAGTATCACTTCTTTAACCTTTGATAAACTCGTGTCATGAACATTACACAGTCAGTTTCCTTTCTTTAAAATCCTTTTTGTCTGGCTACATTCTAACCTTCTGACTTATCTTAGCCACACTTGATTCTATTCCAGTCATCAGAGCTAAAGTTCGTGGGGTAATAGATCGCCGAATTTCTCCGAACCCAAAGCATCTCATTTTTTTAAAAGTACAGGCTCATCGCAATATATCATGTGTGGGGAACAAATTCGAGAATATATAATTCTGCGTGTGTATTTCACCTCCTCCATTCTTATAACAGAGATATGGAAATCTCCAAACGTTTCCAAGGCCAACAGCAAATCCCACACAGGACATGATAAAGTCCATCTGTCTGCTCCATGTTTCTCGATCCGAATGGTCCAGTTCTGCAGTGGGATCGACTGCATCCACGAGAGCCGAGCAGACACTCGGCTCACTCTCCTGTATGTTTGACACCTCTGACACCAGAGGGCGGCCGACTTCTGCTTCCTCCTGAGAATCATCTTGACAGGATCCTTCATCACCTTAAGGAAGACAGAGAGACATTTTAAACCCCTTAAAAAGGGTTTCATTACTTATGATAAGGTGCTGATGAGAGCTGACACTATGCACTCCTGCACACACTATCTAGTAGCACTATTTATGCTTCGTCACACGCACGATTATCTTTTCTGTAATATTTTGACTGCAAAAAAATGTCTTATAATATTTACTCTAAACCACATTCATTTTTTGTGTTTTACACATGGGATTCACATGAAATTGTTTCTAAACAAGGCTCCATGCGACAAAATTCATGTTGCTTTCTGCAAGTTTATGCAAACATTTAGGATTTGTTTTTTTAAATTATGAAAAAAAACAGAGAATAAACGATATGATGCCGTTTAGAACAATATCTGTTTGTAACAAGATAAACTCACTAGTGGACGTGTATGCTCTGTAGGGTATACAAACTCAATTAGCCTAAAAAACGGAATGCAAACTGGTTAACTTCTGTGTTCCCATGACATCAGTGGCATTTTAATGCATGTCAGAGCCATTAAATCCAGACTGGAGCGGATTACAGGAGAGCAGGTATAATATGAGAGAGTATAAGAAACAGAATTTTACAGTTTTACAAGTGAGCTACATGAAAACTCATTTAGCATAGTGTTTATAGAGTTAGAGATCTGTGTAAAAACATGCACTAAAATTTTGTTGATCTATCTAAATACTTCAGTAAACACAAGAATAAAGTGATTCTTACTGGTGAAGTGATCTTCGGGCGACATGCCGCTGGCCACAGGAGCGCCGCGCGCGCCTGTCAATTCGCAAATAACGGTTTTTCGCGTTTGGTTAAATGTCTATATTTCGCGGTTCTTCGGAGGTTTTGTCCGTTTTATAGTACGAAATGTATCGTCGACACCAGGTTGATAGGATTAAGCTCTAAATTGTAATAATTCAAGTGCGCCAAAGACAGACGGAGAAATATGAGGGTCTCAAAAGCAGTCGACGAAGCACTTGAAGGTAAGCCTGAAGAATCGCATGGGTGTTGGTTAAACGAGGAGAATAGTGAGTCTTGAGGAATCCGCCGTTCTACTCTACTGATTTATTGGAAAAGCAGGTGTGATGTTGCGCCGGGTTCGGTGGATGAAATCATCAGCGCTCCGCTCTCAGCACCCCGGCTCGCGCTCGACGCTGCTCTATGATTGGCCAAAGACTGTGCGCTACTCTGTGATTGGCTGACCGCTAAGCGCTTGGTCTCAATGCAACATGATGTCACACAAAAACGAATTACGTTTAGTTTTTGTTTATTATTGTTTATTTTTTTGATACTCGCTTGTATTTGAAAGGGGCAATACACCCAAAATGAAAACACTGTCATAATTTCCTTATCCTGATTTAAATTAGGTAGGCCTATATGACTTTTTTGACAGCAATGAACTGCGACTGGGCAACACTGGCACATGACATGGAGTACATTTTTTTATTATTCACTGATAACGATACAAATATTATTTATAATGCAATATTTATAGATTTGGCATGGGCAGATGAGATTTTTATGTGAAACAATTATAATTGCAAATATTGGCAAATGACGACATTAAAGACTTCACGACTTCCCCTTACCTTACCACACACTTTATCATAAATACTTTATTCATTTTGTATGTTTTATGTAGTTTATGCAAAGTTGTAATTCATTATAGTTATCTCTGAATTTGTTTAAAATAGACAAATGAAAGGTGTATTCGAACTTGCATGACGATGGCGTCAAAATTAAAAGTCACGCGTTTTATTTGCTAAACAATAGAAGCTCTCGGTGGATGAATTTCGTTTATACACTCTAAAATACACATGCTTCTGACGTCCAAATATACAGTAGTCTGAAATAGTTTGATTATCTTTAATGAGCATTTTAAGCTTTTGATATAATGAAAGATGTTAAGCAAGTAATTGTTTTAATATTTTTTTTATCTAGAGTTATAGCTTTTGGAACATCGACAAAAGTGTTTGCTTGTAAGACATTAAAATAAACTAAACTTACATTAAAATAAATGTAACATTACATTAAAATAAACTTAGAAGAAACCTTTACTATGGACCATTTAAGTTGCTATAGCACCCTCTTAAGGAAGACGCTTGCAAGTGCGAGTCAGGGTAAATCCATACAGAAAATTGACCAAATAACAAAAAACACCACAAAACGTATTCAATAGTTATGAATTTATTTCTTATTTTGAATAAGTTATCACCTTATATGACTTATATTATCATATATGAAAAATTCTTCAAAAACGTAATTACAATGAAAAGACAATCTGTGCATAACCTGAGATTGACACACACTGTGACTACATAATATACCACATATTTGAACGTACTTAAATGTACCACATATAATAATAAATAATTTGATAAATAGCAAGATGTCAAATAAATAATGACTTCAATAAATATGCAACATTGAATAAATAAAATCTTTCATTAATAAATAAATAAGTGTATAAATAGCTCAAACTTGTGCAATACCAGTAAACTTAATCCGTAAATGTTTAAATGTTATTGAAAGAGCAAGTTCCCTGTTCAAGTCATGAATATTAAATAATATGTGACACAAGCAATATAAAGGTGAAGCTTGCGGAAGTTTGGTCAGCCGCATACCTAACAACATTAAAAGTACAGCTAAAAATAAATCTGTGAATATCAGAATGGAACATCTTTAATGCCTTTCCCTTAATGAAAAACCTTTTCTACTTCAACAGGTACGGACTAATATTGTATTATTGCCTCTTTACGATGAAGCGCTTCATTGTTCTGCTCTCTATTGTAAGTCACTTTGGATAAAAGTGTCTGCTAGATCCCTAAATGTAAATGAAACTATAAATGTACTGAACCAGCTAAGGCTGGACATGAGGTCTTGCCTAATGAAAACTTCTAACTCGATGGCTGATTCAGAGATCTTGGTGGAGGTTGTCATGCTCCGAGCTTTTGATTTGCCCATCTGGATGCCATAAGACCATCCGCTGGTAGCGCTCCTGACGTCGCTGATCAGGGTCGATGTTCACCCACACGCTTGCCATCCATTTGAAGCCCCGGGCGACGGAACAGTCACCGTGGAGAGAGAATTCATCCAACTCCCCAACCCAACCTGACGGATATAAACAGACAACGGCCGTGTTATTCCAGGTCCATATGTTATTCTCAATAAAGAAGGAATGTGATGAAAGGTTGACCGTCACCATTGCCATCGGAGAGGTGGTTGTACCACAGCAGGGCGGTACCAGCCCCAGGTTTGACCTTCAGATTGCCTTTGTCACAGTACTGCTGAGAGAGATCGCCCAACACCTGAAATCCACACACAAACAAATTTCAAGCAAAGCTACAAAGCACTTTGATAACGTCTAAGTGCCTAAACCATCAAGACCCTTTTCCTGATGCTGCATGGTTGCTACGGGAACAGGGCTCCCCTCCCTCTGTTTCCATAGCAACAGGACAGAGCTCACCTCCTCCTCGTATGTCCTATTGTCAGCCACAGGAAAGCTGGTCTCCCCGCCTCCATCGACCGAGTTGAGAAACAGCATGACTGTTAAATACCTATGAAGACACACAACCGCTATTGATGATGAAACGCACTACAAACACGCTTTAAGTGACATTTAGTTACAAGTAATTTTCGGTGCATTCACTTAACAACACATTTAAATTTTGTAATCATTCACAAAAACGTACCTGCATGGGACCTGGTTGGAGGCAGAGTTATTTGCAGCCAAGTGTGTATGAGTACAGCTGCTGTTTGGGTTGGCGGGGTTGCTGTCATGATGGGCGTGGCTGAACCCGCCCTGCTCAAAACGGACCACTTCCATCGGCTCGCTGAGATCAACCAATGAGGACGGCAGTCGTGTTATGCGGGTCACCCTTGAAAAGACGTAACCAAAGGAAAAAATGCAGCCATTTAGCCGATTTATCTGTACACCAACGAGGATATTTTGAGGAATGTCTCAGTCAGTGGGAACCAATTTGTGTTCTTCCAATTTGTGTTCCGCAAAAGAATGAAAGTCATATGAGATTGCAATGACATGAGGGTGAATTAATAATGAAATAATTAATTATATGAAATTTGTTATATAAAAATAATTTTGAGTTAAAATATACCTTTAAATGCCTCAAACTAGCAAATTAGCTTACATTACCTGTTTCTAATGCTCTTGAGCAGGTGGTGTGTGCCTTCACCAAGGTACAGTCTCGTGTTTGTGCTTTTCTCCCTGACCTTGGTGTGGCCGTCCAATCCTTGGCCTGCCCTGCCATACTGAAACACTCCACCACCGACACGCTTAAACTCCTGCAGCGACAAAACTCCTGTAAACACGTCAAAAAAGAGCCTGTGTAAAATCTGATATGGCCGTGCAGCAACAATATGAGGTCGTCAGAAATACATGCAGAAGAAATGCACTTTATTGAACATGCATCAATTTGTATGCCGAGGGACAATTACAGTCCGACTTGCTATAAAAACAAATTCTAATAAAATATTAGCATCATTACAATGAACAAGCCGAGAATAACAACAGCATTTCTCATCTTATCTATTAATCACGGGTCAGTGGATGCTCACTCTTTCCCCTCCGGAAGCAAACCCCAGCGGGAAGCAATCCGGACAATAGAGCAAGGGCACCGGAAGAGGGGGCTCTACCTCGCATCCTCTGTATGTAACCCTCATATTAATGAGATTTTAATGAGTGACAATAGGATCCATCCGGAAGGGGTGAAAAAACACTGTGTACCGTGTCATTGTAGCAGAGCGACTATTCACGCACAAGCACTTTACTTACCAGAAGGGCTGGTCTCAAGCCCGGTGTGGATTTTCCGTAAATTGTATGAGCTCAGCCAAGATCCATCAGTCGAGTGAGAGAGACTCAGAATCTGTGAAAGTACACAGATCCTTTTAATTCTGGGTATATTTGCTTTAATATTGTCACTTTAAATTTATTGCTGACAAACAACCGCTTTACGAGAATTGATGTGCATAAAATTAACATTAGTTTATTTACTCTCGCCCTCATGTCATTTCAAACTCGTATGACTTTCTTTATTCTGCAGAACACAAAACAGATATTTTGAAGAACGTTGGTCCCCAAACATCATTGACCCCCACTGATTTCCATTGTATGAACACAAAACCACTGAGACATTTCTCAAAATATTTTCTTTTGTGCTCCACGGAATAAAAGAGTCGAATGCAGGTTTTGAATGATATGAGGTAAAGCGTCACCATTATCAATGTAATAGAACATGTAGAATGCACAGTTCTCTGTGGGACTGACCTCCTCCCTTTGCAGGAAACCATCCTGGTTGAGATCTAGCAGACTGAAGAGCTCATCTTGGGTGAGTTGTTCCTCTTGACCGTCAGGAACTGTGAGGAGAGAGCTGTGGGTCAGACCTTTCAGCTGAGCCAGCTGCATCACCACATTGCTCTCCTCCACGCTCAGGAACCCCGGGATCTCTGAAATACACAAACATTCTCACATCAACCGAAATGCTGTGTCAAAAGTCAGCGTAATTTAACAAAAAAAGACAGTAGTCTTCAGAATCTGTCATAAAATAAACTATTTACGGTAGCAGGTATAGTTTGTACAGCAACTGTTTATGAATTGTTTTTATTGTCAAGGGGCAATTCCAGCGTTATGGAGGTGACATTTTGCGTTATGGACGTTATGGAAATGCTCAGAGAATGAATTCGTTATGATTATATTGAACCATCTGTTTATACTTCACTGAACCCTGAAGAGTGTAATCATCAAAAAATGTCAGTCTATGAAAAGAATTTGTAACAAAAAAGGACTCGGTTTTTGGGAGACGATTAACTTTTTTTTAAAATGAAATGCAAAATTCTGAAGCAACCATACCCAATGAATGGAGAAGGGGTGCCTCTTTATAGAAAATAAAATAGTTACTTCATATTAATTTTCATGTGTCCATTTATGAGGAATATGTAGCGTTATGGATGTGACAATCCTGAAAATGGCACTAACCTGACTATGAAAAATCATGAACTAAAAATAAAACAAATGCTTTACAAATTTGAAAAGAGATCTCACATGGGTATTTGAACCACCAAATGTTAAAATCTCTGCTGTTACCAGCTGGATTTTTTTTGTGGTAAGATTGACATTTTAACGGAATTGCCCCAATGATAAAACATTGACTTTTGGACAGTGAAATCATAACGAAAATAAACCATGAATATACTTCAGTAACCATATATTAATTATTCTGTTTGTAGGAAACGACAGGAATCCCAAATTTACCATCGTCAAACCACAAATTTACCTTAACATTTGCGGTGAAACTATGGTAGAATACACAGTAAAATACACATTATCACTATGATAAAATCATATTTTGTTAATTTTCATAAGGGTTGCAGGACTAACTGTATACTGAATAAAGCGATGTAGTACTAAAATAAAATGATAAGATAAAGATAGAATTAAAAGAACATAAAAAAAGTAAAATAGCACTTTATTGGAGTCCAAGTATTAACAGTAGTGATAGTGTAACAAAGCTTAACAAGCACCACTAACACTACTGAAGGTACATAAACAGGTAATAAAATGTAAAGCCCAACAAACACAAGCACTTCTATGTATATTTGCACTGAGGTCTGCTTAACAGTTCCTGGGTATAAAGTGAGGATCCCAGCACAGTTTTTAACAATGTGTTAAGAGGGTCTTAAAAGCTGACATGATTTCAGAGTACTTCTGTTTGATCTATTGTAGCGCTAAGTGTCTTCAAAAGTGAAAGGCAGACAGAGAATGTCAATGAGTGAGAACATTATGAGATTAGACTGAGATTAAAGGATCACAGTCACACTATGAAGGGCTAATCAACAGACCTGCCACCGCTGGAGTTTACCGCAAATGGCTGTTAATGTAATCAATTCTCATTTGGTGAGAACCATCATTTCCATGTCAATGTGAATATAAAATGTTGAGGAATACATTGCAGGGGACCCCAACAAGAAAAAAAAGTGACATTTCTTAGCCGTTTGCAATTGCAATTGAGTAACAGATGTCAGGGGATATCTGTATTTTCAGATTATCACACTTGTTTGGTATTATTATTAAAAGCTGTCACCCGTGATTTTAGCACTTATATCGCCATCTCTTTTTTCGAAACATGCATTTGCAGGTTGGTTTACATATCTTTACCTCGGTTAGTGTCAAATGATGTCAAACTGACGTGTCCTACAAAATAGTACACTAGATCTTAACTCATAAATCATCACCGATTTTTATGTGCTCTTACTAACAGATTTAACGAAAACATTATGAACTTAAAACATTTTATAGTAACTACAGTGTATTGACATCTTTAAGTAAGGGACACGTGTATAAATGAATCAGAAGTGCCATTCATTTCTAAATATATGAATTAATTCTACCCATCCCCCTCATTTGGGTCTCATGGTATTGCCTGGCCCATTGAGAGTGTTAATGAGACTGTCCCATAATGTGTTCTGGTGGGGGCCATTGTCTCTGGGATGGGTGAGAGTACTGAATGACTTACATTTCTGTATACAGGTTTCAGAGTTATCAATCACTGTTTTTGTTCTGTCATTCAAATGCAGATGACATTTTAATATATGAGCACAGATATGCATGCGCGTTATCTTCGCATGGTTTGGCCAAGGGGAAAAGGGGGTCCTGGGAATGTAGTGGAGAGGAAGTGAGGGCCATTTTTGGGTTAGACAATGTGTAGTGCACCCAGCAGGGGAAGAATAACTCTTGAGCATCACACACGCACAGACGGCACACCGGGACTCTCACACTTATACACTTCCTTTCACACACCTCTGTCACAGCCAATCAACTTTACACGTTGAGTGTCATGTAAAGTGATCTATCTATCTATCTATCTATCTATCTATCTATCTATCTATCTATCTATCTATCTATCTATCTATCTATCTATCTGTCTATCCGTCTATCCGTCTATCCGTCTATCCGTCTATCCGTCTTTCTGTCTGTCTGTCTGTCTGTCTATCTATCTATCTATCTATCTATCCATCTATCAAAATCTCACCATTCAGCATCTACAGAAAAAAGGAAGAACCGGTCACGCATACGCAAACTCTCCCTAACCAATCCAATCTCACGTCTTGTGAAGTCCCGCCTTTTCCCAGTTGGGCCACAGACAATGGAGTATAAAGACACCTATTACTGACCTAGTGCACTACACTGTACCTTACACCGACTCTTCAGCTCATCCATCCTCGCCAATCATTTTGGACAATGACCCTTCCAGTGCCCGCTCTACTGCTGCTCATGCTTGGCCCGGCCATTGGTGCCCTGCCCAATGGACACTGGGATCCCCTCACGGGCTCTTCTCGTTGTGTGCCTATCCCTACCAACATGGCTCTATGCCAGGGTCTGGGCTACAACACCATGAGGATGCCCAACTTGCTGGGACACGAATCCCCAGCAGAAGCTGTCCAGCAGAGCATCAGCTGGCTGCCACTCCTCGCCCGAGAGTGCCACCCGCACGCCCGCATTTTCCTCTGCTCGCTCTTCGCTCCCGTGTGCCTTGAGAGGTAAGCTGGCTTTGACAGTGGACACATTGTCTCTGTGGTTTGCAGGTACAATGACCAGTGATGCTAAGAGATGGTACTGAGGCTTGAGGATGCACACTTTCAGTCAGTTTGGACACACTGAATTTGTGGCTATCTTGATTTACAGGATTGTGCTGTAAAGTTTGCTTCAAAGACAACTATAAGCTGTTTCTACATGTGACTTTATCAACAAAACTAACACTTGATTTCAATGTGTTTTGCTTTGGTGAGTTTAGTTTATTACAAACAGCTCTGGAAAATTAAGAGATATTCCAACATAATTTTTATACACATTTATAGGTATGTTTTAGGTGAAATTATTAGTTTTGTTTCTTTCTGTGAACTCCTGACGTCTTGTTTTTTATTTGCATTTATTTTCACGAAATGGTCAAATTATCAACATAGATGCTACGTGAATCCGGCAAAGTAAACAAGTTCTTATTCATTTTAAAACAACACAATATCCATGATTTTAATTGTATTTATGAAAAGCTTTTCATAAAAAGCTAATATTTGATGGTATAACCTGATTTTATTTTTAGTTTTCATGCATCTTGGCATTCTGTCACATTGCAATTGGGTGAGTTCATGTTATTCCTGAGGTTTGGAATTCAACAGATACTAGAATGAAATGGCCATAATACATGCTGATTAAAGGCACATGTGGAGTGGTCTCTTATTATCATTGGTGCCGGTTTCGGCATTGTAACGCATACATCATGCATGCAGTGTATGTTGGAAAGAATCATAAACGTAAACGCAAAAACTCTCTTTGGCCCCCAGGATCATTTCACCATGTAGAAGTTTGTGTGAGTCAATACGGGACAGCTGTGCCCCCATCATGAGTTGCTATGGTTACCCCTGGCCTAGAATCTTGCAATGTGACCACTTTCCCAAAGATCATCTGATGTGCATTTCTTCAGTTGCGAGTATGCAAAATGGCACCAACAATGACGGAAGAGGTAAACAATGGTTTCTATTTATACCATTCACATGTGAGCAATTTTAGATCACACACAATCTGGACGTTTTTTTGATGATGAACGTTTCATCTCTTTTAGTGGTGCCACGTGCTAGCTGCACAGACTGTGAGTTAGAGGAAGCTACATCATCCAAAGACATGCTGGATCTTTTCTGCAAAAGCAACTTTGGTAAGTTTCCATAGATCCCAACGTCTGTTATTTGTTTCATCAGCAATGCAAACGAAATGTTTTCTTTCTTTACTGACAATGGTCTTCTCATTTCTCTTATAGTGGTCAAGGTGCGTTTATCTAAGCTGAACTCCAGCAGCTCTGTCCTGACCATGTTCTCGCTGGGTTCTCGGTTTGAAGTTCTGAAGCATGGTCCACTGTTGGGAGGGGAAATGAGGAGTCGTCTGACTCTATGGCTGGAGAGAGATGCCACCTGTGTGGGCAACCTGACCCGCCACCATCCTCATGGGGGAACCTTCCTGTTGACGGGCAATGTGATTGGCAGGAGACTGCTGGTCACCAAAGCCTTTAGCTGGGGGAAACGCCAGCGATACATCAACCAGGCTGCCCGCAAATGGAAAAGCCACCGGTGTAGAGGATAAGTGCGAATTTTGTGGAGGTCAAAATGTGTGCTGAGCTTTGTAAATATTAGAAAATACCTGTTCTATAAGGGGTGTGCAACCCACGCAAGTTTGCTTTTGGTAGAATACTTTTATTTTCCAAGGTGCTTCTTGCTTGTATACTGCACAGTTCACCGTACACCAGTGATGTGTTGTGTTTCTACTTGAATGATTCCATTTCAAGGGATAGTTCATCCAAAAACTACTCACCCTGAGGTTGTTTTCAACCTATATAAATGCCTTTGTTCCAATGAACACAGGAAAAGATATTTGGAAGAATGTTAGCACTTTTCAGTTCTGGGACATTATCCACTACCATAGTAGGAAAAAACATATTGTATTTATTTTATTGTTTTGTTGAACACATAAAGAGATATTTTTAAGAATTTAGGAAAACAAAGAGTTCTCCATCACCTTTGACCACAATTTAATTCTTCCTATTATGGTAGTCAAATATGGATGAAGTCTAGAGCTGAGGAATGACGTTCTATATGCATGAAAACAAAAGCTTTGTTTGCACACACTATGCAGAAATAATTACATGTATCCAGACATTTAACAAATCAAGTACATTTGTCTTTTCAGACGGACTGTAAACAGACCGTATTCTCTACCGATGAGTTCAGTATGTGCGTGAAGAGAATTACATTTATATAAAGCACAGTCTCACAACATATTTACTTGGACGTCTAAGCTGTTAAAGCTGAACAGAACTTTTTCAACACCTGTCTGCACTTCTTGGATTTAACATTAAATGAGAGGACGAGAAAGCTCAATAGCAAAAACGTATGTGAGTCAATTAGTCAGTAAAGAGAAATAGAGCTACTTACTAACTGATCTGTGGAGAAATGTCTGTCATTTACACTTACAGAATGCACAGTATTCTTACATATTTTTATTACAATTTACTGATTATCAATCTCTCTATCTATATTCCCCAAGTATTTGTGTGAGAAAATACAGAGAGAGATTATAAATGATATTATTAATGATACATTGGAATTGTAGGACAAGATCAACATATTTGGTTAAGGTTTTTGTCATAGAAACAAAAACAATGAATAAATGTAAAAAATGACAGCATAGAAAATTGTATTGCATTTGAAATGTGTACATTTTTAAAAGCAAATAAAAATCTGTAGTAAAACAGGGAACTGAGCAGGAATCGAAAAAAAAGCAGCTAGGAATCGATTCTTTCAATTCCCAAACCAGGAATTGGAATCAACTCCAAAAAATTCACAATCTAACAGCCATAGTGATAGCATTGATCTTTAACAAATCTTTCTTTTAAATTCTCCACAAGTTATAGTCAAAGGATGACATGAGAGTGAGTGAATGATGACGGGAGTATTATGTAAGATGAAGCTAGTACGATATAAGACTATGGGATGCAAAATATTGTTTTCTTAAATATCTAGAAATCTTTTATTTAGTCAATATCGCACACCCCAATGTTCTATATATTTTTTCATCATAAGATAATAAACCATTAAGAATGTTTTTGACGATGGAGTCCATGTGTACATTTTGTGGTGCAAACGGTTATACCTAACATTCAATACCTAACAGTAACTTTACACCTCCCAAAATACTTGTATTGGTGTTCTATTACAGTAGCTTTGTTTTATGAATAAAACAATATTCGAAATGGCAATTGAGAAACTCACCAAACAGTAGTGGCTTCAAACTGAGGGTACGCATGTTATGGGTTCGGTCAGGAACAAGAGAAACTCTCTGCACATGACCAACCTGAGAAAAAATATAGAATGCAATTGATGAGACGATTACAGCAATCATTCTGCACAACAGGTGGCTTTTTTTGTTCTTTATGAACATGCATTAGTAATCTTTATTTCTAAATAGCACACAGAAGTATCAAATAGTAATGGCCAAATAAATTGTTGAACTTTGTTACTCTTTATTAGAAGACGAAGTTATCTCAACGTATACAGTAGTGGTCAAAAGTGCTGTCAGCTTCAGACAATGAATGTCTTACCCTTTATTAAAGCACATTATTAAAATGTACCAAAGAGTTTGTTTTCATGTTGCGTAGGTGTGCCTGGAAATTAAACTGAAGATCAGCGTTGGGAAACATTTATGAAAGTTGGGCCAAAAGTTTGACAAGACACATGCAATGAGCAAACTTATTCAGTACAGGTCTAGAAGAATGATTTCTATGGTAAAAAACAAGAGAGGAGGACAAAATTCTAATGAACTATGCTGTAAGCATTTTGTTTTTCTATGGATTTCTATGTACATAAAACATATTTTCCCTAATACAGTGTAGTTAAACTCATTTGACAAATATTTTTGTAAAATAGAAATCTTACAAAAAAAGTTTTGTGCTTTTTGTACAACACTTCTCATATTTTAATGCTTTACTCAGTTACTGCTTTGACAAAAAAATGTAATGAAAAAAGCAAATATTGCTTAAATACCCCACCGGGTACACTAATGCACCGGGTACACTAATTTAAACACTAATGTATTCTTTTAATCTCACATGTCTACTATCTATTTCAAATCAGCAATGTATTTAACCTTTTAAACTGTAAATTCAAACATTTGACTTAACAGAATAGTTCACCCAAAATGAAAATTCATTCCAAACTGTATGACATACTTTGTTTTGTAGAACCCAACATATTTAGATTTTAAGACATTTCTCATAATTTTCTTTTTGGTTTCTTCTAAAGAAACAGTCATATACAAGTTTTGAATGAAATGAGGACAAATACCTGGTGAAAGTATTACAACTTCTGGAAAGACATTTAAAAGCAATGAGGAGAGTAGACATGAGAACATATATGATGAAAGTGACAGTGATCATACCCTAATCCCTTCCAAACGGGGCAGAAAGAAAGAGTTTTCAGGGCTCAGGTTTGGCGACGTGCTTTGGTGATCAGGTGCCATGGATCTGGGGACACTAGTGCTCTTCACAGTGGGTACATCTTGTTCTCCACCAGAGGACTCCCCAGATCCGCTATTGTAATGCACATACAACAGCAAAGCTATGATGTTTATTATATAGATGTGGAAGAATGCCATCACCACCAAGAAGTAAGCCCTGGAGCAGACGCTGCTCTTCTGTATGTTTATTCGCTCCCGAGCAACTAGTCGAGGAGGTGGAGGAGGAGGGAAATAATCTGATGTCTGACCCCCGATCTCATACAAATTCTCTTTATACTCATCCATCATAGACAACTGCTAACTCACGACTCTTCTTTTTAATTACTCTCTCATTTCATAAGATCAGAGATCAGTTCCAGGTCTACAGCCAGCAGCAGAAGAGGTTACCTGTGCTGACAGCTGCGCAGGGTCATCATAGAGAACAACACTCACGATGATAATAACTTTTATACAAGAAAATAAGCGCACATGGCGATTCGGATGCCAATTGTGATAATCTATACAAAATGCAGGTCTCTCATGTATTGATTCAGGCCGATCCGGCGAAAAATATCTAACGTTAGAGCAATGTCAACTGACTCACAACAACGAGCAAAACAAACATAAATGAGACGTCGTGATCTACGAAAAACTGTAAAATACGATTCATTTTATGAAAGTGACATGACGTTAAGAAAAGGAGAAAAACAACAACGGTTAAAATAATCTGTCATTCGTCCTACTAGCAACACGAAGCAGTCGACGGCGATCTTGACGAACCTGTTCAGCTGATTCTTTCAAAATAAAAGCACTATATTTTGGTTGATTTCTCTTCGCTTCGAAATGTGACTTTATATAAAAATGTGTTAACAAACTTAGACAATCTAGATAAAAGGGAAATTATCATTAAAAAGGTTAGAAGTTTGTTGTGTGAAAGTAATTTATATAATTTCTAATCACATTTTTAAGATAAGCATTTTATCAATGAATAAATGTAACAAATGTGTATGAAATGGCACATCCTTACGAAACTTCTGAACTATTAAGTCTATTTATTTAATAATTTACTTATATTCATGTATTGTAGTAACACCGAAATGAATATTGTATCCAATAGGTTTATTTGTGTTTGTTGTGATGTTTATATGATAATCCTTGGTAATACAAATGAACATAAATTTGCCCCAAATATGGTTGCAACAAGTATGAAAGTGTATTTTTAACGAGGAAATAATACGTTATAAAATTAACATATTTCAACATAATGAAGGGGTACTGTTATTTTATTTGATCTGCAGGGTGACCTACAGTTACGAGCGGAAGCTCTAGAAAGGTTCAACTCGCGCCGGAGGCGTGGCCTGAAGTCCCGCCCACGCTTATCCGGGTGACACAGAGCAAAGCAAGAAGAACCCGGGAGAATATACCAGAAATATCTTCGCTCGCGTCCACGTCAACTAAAGTCATGTAAGTTTGAGGGAGAGTTTGCTGAAATCATGATTATTTGAATGCAGAGAAATACAACTTGGCAGCGAAATTATTATTAAATAGAAGATGATTTGACCGGGAAGCGTTTTGCTAGCCGACACAAGCTATTTTAGCGCGACTCATTCACTCTTTTGATAATCGTAAAACTTATTGTAAAACGAACTAATTTAAATCCTCTGCGGGGTTAGTAAACAATTAATGTCAATGTTAAGAAAGTTAAGAGTTCAGAAATCTGTAGTATTTTCTGAAATCTGTAAAAGTGTATGGTAAAGTGGCTCGTAGCTAGCATGTGCACCGGTATTAGCATATTTCGCCCGTTTTCCGCTTGACGTCCGTTAATAATCACATACACCTCGGGGAAAAGGTTGTTTATAACAGTTAATATTATTAACGTAAAAGTTAAATGTGATTTGACACTAACAGCTATTGTAGGGTTTTGAATGTGTTGTAAACTTGGGCGCGCGCTGCACGTGCAGCAGGGCCAAACATACAGCAAAGAAAGAATGAATGAATGAGTTACAATGACACTTATCCAGTAATAAAATACAAAATTCATTTTATTTAAAACTCTTACCACGGATCTGACCCCTACTTTGGCCGTTCTTTATTTTAGAGAGAGGTTTGATTTACTTTCAATGGCCACGCGTTTTTCTGACTCCGATTATATTGGTTAAAGTATCACGTGATCATATTAGCGAATGAGAACTGCTTGTGCCCATATGCCTTCACAACAGTAATCATCTGGAATTACGAAATTCCACATTGAAGTGTTTACTAACTTAATCCTCAGAAAAAAATCTTAGGTAACGATGGTATTTGGGGGTTTTAGTAAAGGGGGAAAATACACTAACAAGGACCGTTAAAAGGTGGTCGGTTGAAGTGTTCTGTCACCTGGTCTGCCACCTGCTCTTTGTGGATCTACCTATTGTCTGATTTGGAGACGATTTTCCTTTACCTCGCCTGATATTTGTATTTTAGGGGATTGGTGTTTTTACATTTAAATACTAATATAAATCAAATTATTTAACTCATCAGGCAACCGGCAGCCGCTAAGTGGTACGACGAACGGAACTGGGTCTACATCGAGTTCATGGTGGAGGACAGCAAGGATGTTAAAGTAAACTTTGAAAAATCTAAAATTGCTTTCAGGTATGTTGTACAACTATTACTCTTCATGTAAATATTGTTTAAATATTTCGAGGTTGAGCTAAGTTTGTATTGTCTTTTCAGTTGTCTCAGTGGAACTGATAATACTAAGCACTCAAATGAAATTGACCTCTTTGATGCTATTGATAAAGAGGTAAGTTTAGCTCACAGCTATGATATTAGGTTTCAAATCATTCTTAGTTGGATGCACAATGTCAATCTTTTGTTTTAAGTTTTATTTCCTGTCCTCAGGAGTCCAAACACAGGCGCACAGACCGGTCAGTCTTGTGCTTTTTACGGAAAGCAGAGTCAGGGAAACCATGGCAAAGATTAACAAAAGAGAAGGGAAAAGTAAGTAAGATCAGGATGGGTTCATACATAGGATTTAGGGCCATTTACTGGACAACAAAAGCGTTTTGGGGTCTGAAGACGGGTTTCAAAGTGCTAGATTTTAACCATATATTTGGTACTAGTTTTGAACAGTGATGATGTTCCATTTGTCTCACGTGGTTTTATATGCAGCTTAACTGGCTTGGTGTTGACTTCAACAACTGGAAAGACTGGGAGGATGAATCTGATGAAGATGTGTCCACCAATGATCGCTTTTCAGATGTAAGTTCATTTTTAATGTTTAATTAACTTACCAATGACTTGGAAAAACAGAGCAAAATAGTGAAACTTAATGGCACCCATATGTAGTTTGTAATCTCCGGTGTTTGTGTGTGATTAAAAAATGAGTTATTTTTTAAAAGTATTTATGGAAGTGTGCGATTAGAGTTTGTCTGTAATCAATATGATTTGCTTTTAGATGATGAACAACATGGGAGGAGAGGAAGACTTACCTGACCTAGATGGAGCAGATGATGTAAGATTTATAGCTTTAATTTATTAACTTGTGCTACATCATGTCTTCCTTCTTAAACTCAACACTGCTCATGTCTTATGGCAATGACTAATAAATGTTTCCTTTCATTTTAGGAATCAGTAGATAGCGATGATGAGAGTAAGTTTTTCTTTTTTCATTTTAAGCTGTAGGGATACATTGGAAGTAATTTACCCAACATGCCACACGTGTTTAATAGATTTCTCTCTGGAAAAAAATATACTAAACTACAAAAAATGTATGTATAAGGTGTTTTTCTTAGTTTTAGTTACATGAACCGAAAACTATATTTTTAGGTTGTTGATTAAACATTGTAATACATAAGCTGGAACTGTGCAAGATTTTTTAGAACGAATGTAACTATTTGTTAAAGTTCCTATTGCAAGTTGGAGACCCTGGTGAGTAATTGTACAGAAAAATTGCATAGGAATTATGTTTTTTAAAATATAGTCATAAATACGCTAATTAGGCTTCTGGAGACGTTTTTTGATTTTCTTTTCCTCATCTCAAAACCGGAAGTGGCGTAACCACAGGTAGTGCGGTCGATGTAGACAATAGGAAAATAATGGATCGTGATGACGGTGAGAGTTCGGAAAATATTATAAATCTTTATCCACTTTGACGGACCACTGCAATACAATTATGAGCCTGCTATGCGGACAAGAAAGCAGAGACAAAGGGTAAACATGTGGACACGATTTCCTGACAGGAGTTTGTGCAACCTCTACAAATACAATCATTTAACGTGACGATGAAATATTGAAATAAATAATAAGTTGAAACAGACTTACTCACGACCGCTCCTACTGAATACCAAAAAACTCTGCAGTGATAAAAAAGGCTAAGCGCCGCACTCTTCTCCCTCTCGTGACGTCAAATACTTGATGTTGAAAAATAGACTGTCTTCGAAAACGGTAAAAGAAACAGTCATTTCTTCCACTAAATTTGGGCCCTTAAATTTTGAAAACATTTAAAAACCGGCATTAACTTTTCATATGCTATTTTTTATACAAGATTATATATTTTAATTTTATATGTAAGAAAGAAAAAACTAATCTTATTTCATGAAACATTTGGACTTGCGCTGTATACCTACTTTTTATTACATTTATGAACATTCCAATAATGCATGTGAATTTGTTTGTTTCTCTTTCAGAAATGCCTGATCTAGAATAATGGGACTGGTACCTTGTGGATAGACAGACAAGGGGAGGGAAATAAAATGAAAAGAGGAAGCCGTCGCAAAAAGGGTACATGATCTTAAAGAGAGCAAAGCAGTAGTCTACCTACAAGACCAGTGGATTCATAAACATCACCTCTGTCCACTCAGTGGCTGCACTCCAGAAGGTTGACATCCTTCCGCTGGGAGTTAATATGCATATTGCTGTACAGAGCTTCTTTGTCCCTCTCCTGATGAACAGTCCTGACTTTTTGTTTGTTTGTTTAATTTTAATCCGTTGTACTACAAACGTCAAGTATACCTAAACTGTTCTGAAAATCTGCACTGTATTCGTATTTTTCAACTGATAAGCAATAGATGTGATGAAAAGTTCCTTTTTTATTGTAAGGCATTGTAATTAAAATAAAAAGTAAAACCATTATTTTTCTCTTTCCGATCTTGGAATGGTAATGGAAGTTTTGTCTTGTAAAATTAGTGTAGTTTATCTTGTGATTAAAACATGGAAAATATGTTGATTTCAGAAAATGTTATTACCACCTATTACCTATTTCGTTAGCCTATGTAGGTCTACATGGCTTATCACTGGCATCACCTTAATCCTACTAAACTAGTTGAATATAGATGGGCCTAGGTAGTATCACATATGGTAGTCTATATATTCAACTTGGTTTGCTCACTTCAGTAACCATCCAGTTTTACAAAGCCCTGTCATCTTTTAACAATTGAATTGCCATCATAGTGTATTGTATTGTATCTGTGTAAAAGACTGAGATGGATGTTATTTGCTTGTGATACAGTCCAAAAAAAAGACCAAAAATCTTGCACTATTTAAAAAATAATTGGGCGACTATATTAGACAGGGCGATTTGTATTCTGTAGGTGCACGTTGCTGGTTGAACCCTATTAATGGTTTTAAGGCTTTTGATTTTGTCTATACTTTTCTAATAAACTGCTTTATAATTGTCTTTTCATTTTCTCTGTTAAGCAGTCAGGTGGTAAAATTGTCTGAAAAACCTTTTTACTTTAGTTTTTGTTAAATATACAATCTTTTTATTTTTTGGTTTAATACAGGAAAGCTACACAAACAACTTAAAACCTTTTATAATTTTCTAATGTATGGACGCTATATGTATAGCTACTATACATGTATATAAAGATGGTCATATTGCTGGGTTATATTTTAACGCGTTTGTCGTTGGCGAGATCCCCTTGTTGTCACAGAGAGGCCGATCTGCGCAGCACGCGAAACACGTAATGACGCCGTACGTTCCAGGCTGTCCATGCGATCGGGCCACGAATGCTTGCATACACCCTTCACTTCAATCAATCTGCGTTTTGAAGGATAGAAGATATAAATCGTTAAAATAATCTGCTGTAAATAAAATATAAACAGGGGTACGTATTTATACGGACACCATAAAAGTAATTTTTTCCTCAAACATAATGTGTGATTTCCGATGAACTACATAAAATGATGGCCAAAGCCAACCGTCATTTCCTAAAGCATGAAAGCAGTGCATATATTCGACTCCATTGACTAACATTATGCTGGGCCCTAAAGTCTGACGGATTCATTCCCGCAACATATGTAGACTTTTCCATTGTTGCTGCTGTAAAGTGTCCATCAATTGTACCTTTCGAATTTCTTTATTCCGAAGGGCCATTTGCAGGGGCGGTTTTATGGGGGGAAATGTCCCCGTGCCAGCACACTTTGCGCCCTAAATCTGGAATGATATTTCACCAAAACAGAGCAATTTTGAGCTGAACTTGTTTTCAAATGAAAAGTGACAAAAAAATAATCATGACAACAAATGTTGGTGTGCCACCTAAAAGCATAAGAGGCCTGGTTTTAAGCACTTCCGTTAGGGACGACCCTCTGTTAACTTCAACTAAAAAAGCAAGTTTGTGGCACAGTTTTTCAAGGCACTTTCTGCACAATTTTTGAAAATAGGTTAAAACAGAGGCCACTGCACGCTGAGCACGTTTCCCCAGGAATTTTAAATTCAAAATTGATGCAATCTGAAAGGTTTTTAAAAACCTTCTCAGTAATTTTACCTCTTACCTATCATCTTTAGGGCATGAGCCAATAACTTTGAAACAGAAAATTATTAAACCAATTAATTTGGTATTTGATGGGTAATTAATTACAAACCAAAGTACCTATATAGACAGAGCCTGCTAGTGTCCAAAAAACAAATTACTTTTATCATCTGGTCATGTTTATGCATGTGGATATTTTGGCATAGGCTTTTGCATTTCACCAGGTTGCCTGGCCATTCATTATCAATAGTTAATGGTAAATTAACTTTGCTTGCTGTTGAAGAGGGCTCAAACCTGAAGCTCGATTTAAGCTCTGAGCCTAACAAAAATATCAAAAATATATCATTGCATTTTTTATAAAAGCGACATAAATGTCTTAATTCAACTAAGGCATAGCTATACTGTGTCTGTGAAACCAGGCCATATGAGCGTTCTCATTCAACTTCTCGTTGGTTCTTTTGTGTCTTAAAGTCGTCATAAAATTCAAATATTATCATTCTAATTGTTTAACACAGTGGTTAAGTATTTATTATAAATGATCCCCCTCTCGAAACGACCTCTCTCCACTTTTGGTCACGAAGAAGGGCGCAAGGTCAGGGCTGCAATGACTGACAGTTCAAATCTTTCACCTTTTGACGATCCAATCAGTTGTCGTTGGATTAAATCGTCTCCCGCCTTACATTTTGTTCTTGTTTCAGAAGTCGATTCACTTGGTTATATAGGGTATGCATTGACGTCACTTTCCCACGTGCACATTTCGGGATACGCCCCCCTGGGTGGCAAAACACCCAGCAAAATGGCTGAAGAGAAACAAAGAAACCGGGACTAAAACACTCAATTATTTGCTTAAATTACAAGCATGTGGACTCGACGGTGATCCTTACGACTAACCTATGACTTACAAAGGAATCAGGTGTTCCTGGACACTGAAATGTTGCCCGGAATTGCGTTTCCTGATATTGTGAGCAGTCATTTTCCTGAGTGTTTTGCCACCCACGGGGCGCTCTGGCGAGCTCACGCCGTATTCACGTGGTAAAGTGACGACACGTCAATACCCTGTATTATCACGACACGGAAAAAAAGACAACCTACTTCCCTATCATGCTGACTCTATTACAAAATATTAAATACCAACTACAACCGATTTGAAATTATCCATCATGCCAGCTTCATGCTAAAACATATACTCCTATATAATCATTCTATTATAATCTTAAAACATAATTATAATATTGAGCTCTGAGTTTTGCTTGACACATATTTACTTTTGCAGGCACCAACTTCGTTCAGAATTGTATTTTAATTTTGAGAAACACACTTATAAATTAAATGTTTTGTCTCACACACATTTATTTGCCAGACAATTATGAACCCACTTTGAGAAACTTTAAAGATGTTTTATGATATATGTTAGTGATCTTTGAAGCTTCAATACTCTTGGACTTTAAGTGGCCAACATTGTTTATTAAAAAAATCTTAAATTGAAGAAAGTATTTTTCATCCGTGATTCACCATCTCAGTCTCCGTATTTTTTCTTGACATTGGGGATTTAAAAACTTGTAAGATGCATGTGTTGTGAAAAGCACTGTACAAGAATGACTATGTATCGCATTGTAGCAGACGTAAACTTGGTCGGCGCTAAGACCAAGAGCTAACGGCCACTTGGCCGTCACTCACTTCCTCTTTTCGACTTTCTCTCTTTTTCCCTCTGTGATCATGGCTGCGCTCAAACATTACCAGCCATGTTTGCAATTGTGAAACCCAAAGGTTAGCGATTTACCCGTTTATTATTTACGTCGCATATACCTTCTTCATTCATATTGGTCTTCTGCCGGGTGGCCAGAGGCGCTGTCTCTTGTGTGATCGGCAGATATCAAGGTTGGGCAGTTTTATTATCATTTATACGGGGGAAACTTTTGAGAGTGTGTTTGTGTGGGTGATGCTGCCTCATTCTCCTTCTTACTATTGCCCTTATCGAAAAAAATCCCCGAATTAATTAGCAAAATAACGACCTTCAGAGAAGAGATGATCAACATCCCTAAATATTACAGGACGCAGATGTGCTTTGTGGGGACACGGTGAACTTATGTCGTATAACGTTAGAGTACAAACCCTCGGCTTCATATGTTCATAAAATCAGCCTGTTTATACATACGCTTTAATTAATTAAATAATAATTCATGGCTATGTAAATAGGACCCGCTGATTTCATTACATCATGGTCATTGAGGAACAATTTGTCTTTACTTAAATACAATACAACAAAAATGAATTGACATAATTGTTTATCACCGAATATAATTTAAGTTCCATAAAATGTTGCTATTAATCGTTGCGTTGCGGAATCGCAGGCCTCGGTTTTTCACGGCATCATCCCTCAGATCTAAACCAACCACTTTAATCGAACTTCATATTAAAATATCATTTTATAAGTGCGTGTGGTTGTGTAGCTGTAGATTATTTTCATTAACAGAAACAAACTGTTCACCTTTTATATTTGTTGTTCATCATATTTTACACTACGTAATTAGCGTGTTGTCTTCGAGCTGGGTCCTTTTTGTTTTCGTTTTTGTGTTGGTTGTTTGGCCGCATCTGAGCCGTATTTTTTGCTCATTTCATTAATATATGGGTATGCGAGGCTGAAATTATATTAAAGAGAAGGTAGAAACAGACAGAGATGACTTTAGTTGTATGCATCAGTCTTGTTATTTCGGTGAAAGGAAAGTTTAATAATAAATTGTACGTTTATATTTGTGTGCGGCGTGAGATCCAGAAGTAGCGCATGGTCATGTGCAGCGGGTTAGCTTTTGTGCTAACGGATTCCCTCATCACTCTTTACGTTCCTGAACCACGTATTTTATATTTTCGTCACTTAAATGTTACTTTTAGGATTCTTTGCGACCTTTAAGTGATGTGTGTATATTATATCGGTAATTCTGAATGAAATTCAACAACTGTAAGAAGTGTTTACTCGTAGCTTCGAGGCTAATGATGGGCACGCATAAAATTATTATTGCGGATGCGAAGCTAATTTTTATATCTACGTTACATCAGTTTTATTTAGTCAACTTTTTAACAGAACGGTTCAGACAGACTTTATTTCCACGTTAAACGTTTTAATAGCTGACTGGGACCGGTGATCAGCATCGTATCTCTGTGTGTGATGTGTTATTTAACGCAATTGCTCGGGCATCTCATCGGCTTTATCTGCGACATTTTATGGAGAGATGTGAAGAGCAATATTTGTGATGTCGGCCACATCGGTGTTCGGTGGCTACTTCAAAACCTTGTTAGCAGCCTGTGCTTAACGTTACCTGGACAGTATCCTTTGGGCATCATTTGCGCGCGTTCGGTACGCACCAGTAGCGAAAAATACGACAGAAACGTTAGAATCGCCTCTATTATGGTACAATGTTGTATATGTAGATAGCATGATAGGTTTTGAAACGGCCACCGTTTTTAGGCACTTTGCCAACCTTGTGTGTTAACGACACCAAGTATAATTGTATGTAGACTTAGGGTTTCTATATCCCACATTTATATCATTTTGATTCGTAAAAGATTCGACAAGGCCATTTAAAATGCAGTGAAATGCGTTGGCTGTCAGAGCCGTGGTGCTGTGGGGTAATGTAGGCTAAGTGTAACTTACACAACATACTCATTTTGCACCGCAGGATCGAGTCCCGTCAGCATCATGACCCGATAACAATCCTACCGTTCTCATCACCACGGCTTTTCCAGTCACATTTTTATATTCTCATGTTGTTAAGACAAAGGTAATAAAAAATAAACAATACCACTGACTTGTTTTAAACTTCACGTCTTCTATTATTTGGACAAACAGGACAGTTGTACCCCAAATGATGCAAGTTGAGAAAGATGATGCCTTGTAGAGAAACCTAAACCAACTTTGCCAGTGTTTTGATCAATGGCATTTTTTAATTGTAAAAGTTACACACGTCTTCTTCGACACAAATCTTTGACTCTTTTTCTTATTTCTGACAGATGGATGCAAATAACCATTTTAACTACGGGCCTCACTCATCTGTGTCCGCTAACTCAGGACTGAAGCATTCCTCAGGAGATTCTCTCTATACTAACGGGTCCTCCATGAGCTTCCCCCAGCAAGGGAAAAGTAAGCATGTATCGTCTATGAAGCATAAATTAAATCCAGAGACTATCCTTTTTTCTTTACATGCACTATGTGATGCCTATAAATCCATTCATGTAATTCTCTCTTTTCCACTCTTTTATAATGATTCTGTTCAGACCTGAATGGCGATATGAATGTGAATGGCATCACTACTGCAGGTGGGAGTGGCCAATCTGGCGCCCACCCTCCCTCTTCCTCGTACCCTCATATGAGCAACCATCACAACCCGGGCGGCATGGGATATGACTACATGTGGGGTCAGTCTCAGTACAACCCAGCTATTGGCCCTTCCCACAGCATGCCCCAGAAACCAGGCTCCCAGGGAGTGATACAACCACAACAGCCTCAACACCACTTCCAGAGCCACGGGGCGTACCAGGTCAATGGGAGTATTGGACCTTCACGGCAGCCCCCCGGGTCACAGTACTGGGCGAGGAGTATTCCTGTGCAGGGGGGGTCTTCAGTGCCCATGGGTTATGACTCTCACAGCATGTATGGAGCATATCCAAACCAGGGGCTTTCTGGCATTGCATCCTCCCAGCATCACCAGCAACCTCAAGGCATGCCGCACCAGCCTGCAGCATCACATCATCTCCAACACCGTTCACACCATCACCCATCACAACACCAGCAGCAGTCACCTCCACAGCAGCAACATTATGGCTTGATGCCTAATGGAATGCCCTATTACCAGCATCCATCACAGCAGTCCCAGACTCAGTCTCAACCCCAGACCCAGATGATACCACCCACCCCACAGAGTTTTACACCTCCACGCGGCAGCCCCCAGCAACATCACGCGAGCAGTGGAGGCAGCAGTAGTCCCCATCACATGCAGGTCCCAATGAGGTCCCCTTCCTCGATGCATGAGAGCGGATCACCCAAGAGCAGAGAGATGCAAGGTGAGGTACCACCATGTTGCAAATGTTGCAAACTCGCAATTCCCTTCATATGAAGGTGTGATGAACTGGGCCCGTTTATTGTTTTATACTGCTGTATGAGGTGTACTTATGACGTTCACGTGGTTTTTACATTAACAAACGTCAAAATTATTAAGTAATAGGCTATTTTATAACCGGGTTTAAGGGCTGCTCGACAAACGATTGGTTTTAATTCGCATTCCACCATGAAGACTTGGAAGTAAACGCACATTGCTATGATTGGATTGCAGTTTGTGTAGTAAATTTGGTTGGAGCCTTCTCTGAACTTGGTAAGAGACGTAAGGTTAGGTTTGCCCTATTCGCACAGGATTAGTGTTATCTGGGGACCTCATGTGATTAATAAATTACCTCCACACATCTGTATTTTATGTGGCGCATTTTTACGGGATAAAGGAAGCCTGTGATTTTACTCAAATTTACTGACTTATTTCCTGGAAGTGATGGCAAGGCTTTGCGTATAGTTTGTATAGCCTATAGTTGTATGGTGTTAAATTATTCCCACGGGATGAAAATCACAGACAACCTCTTCAAGTATTACAAATGACTAGAGGTCCCCAGGTATAACTTATCTGTTGCGAATTGGGCTCAGGGTATATCAAGTGATCTCTAACAAAGCAAAAGTGATGCATTGGACAGAAAAGTTGTACTCGCATAAGATTGCTGCGCCATTCCTATCGGATCCAATATTGACGGCACAGCACTGCTTTTTACCTCTGTCTTGTTCACAAAGGAATCAGTTGTACTATTTTACCCACATGAGCTGGAACCTCTTCAAAAATAAACTTCAAACACGCATTACTAATGTCGGAATCCGAAGGAAGGTTATGCAGCGACTTTGTTCTTCCACAACCAGGCTCTGACTCAAAATATTATATTAATATAACGGCATGTTCAACGCTTGCTCGCTTTATCTGGTTCGGCGCAACTTGTGTTACTCAATTACAGTCATGTGCGATTCAGTGGGCGGGGCTAGAGAAGGTTTTTCTGTGAAGGCTGTGTTCGACCTATTAATGACGTCATAGATAGGTACATTTCAGGACCTGCCGTTTGCTGAGCCTGGTTTCAATTCTGACACTTACAGGATGTTCGCTTGAATACGATTCCCTCTTGTATAACAAAAGCTCGGGTTAAAGTTTAGTTCTAAATTGATTGCCCCTTTTAAAATAAAAAATGTTATAGTCCTTGAACAGTCACTGTTACGTAATAGAAAATTAATGGGAATTGCAGGGATCATGTCATTTCCACTAGGAGAGTTACAATATACCCGTTTTGTTACTAACGTTATATTTAAAATGATTGATTATTGAAATTTTATCAATAGCTATGTTTCCATTCATCAGTTCTAATGCATATGTTTTTGGAATATCGTATAAAAAAACATCATGGAAACACATTTACTGTTTAAAATCGTTTGTGCGCATTAAAAAAGTCACATGATTTTGCCTCCGATGTCATAACATAGCACCTGAAAAGTTGACTTGGGTCATTCAAAAATGACCAATGACCACAGCCAAAGTGTGTCATCGAAGTGGTTCGGTATAACTACCCCCAGGAATTGTCTGCTTTCCCAAACTACTGTTATCCTCCAGGTAAAATGACAGGACTGTATTGCAGTTCGCCTCTGCACTCTGAGGCGCATATAATTTATTTTATAGGAAAACAAACCTAACTGCCACTTCAGACTTTCTGCTTGTTACTTGGTGTCAAAATTTTTGCCTTACGCACACATTTTTTATGCAATATTCCAATTTTGCGCATAATTAAAATCTGCAAATTTAGATGTAAACATAGCTAGTGTTACATATGTGATTTTTAATAAATTAGCCCCTACTTAACATTTTGCTTGAGTCACAATGGTTACAAACTTTCTCTCTGCTTTCTTATACTGGTATTTTGAGTTTGGTTTATTGGCCAAAAAAGAGAAAATAAAGATAAATTTAACCAATCGCAGTCCTTTTAAAAAAATATTTTAATAGATATGAATGACTGAATGAGCCATTTATATAGCGCTTTATTGTGTATTGCTGCACACCCAAAGCACTTTACAATTATATTAGGGGGTCTCTCCTTACCCACCACCAGTGTGCAGCATCCAGTTGGATGATGCGACAGCAGCCACAGTACAACGGTGCCAGTGCGCTCACCACACACCAGCTATAGGTGGAGGGAAGAGAGGCAGAGATGTAGCCAATTAAGAGTGTGCGGATTATTAGGAGGCCTTGATTGACAAGTGCCATTGGAGGGAATCTGGCCAGTTAAGTTCCTACTCTTTTTACGAGAAGCGCCAGGGGATTTTTAATGACCACAGTCAGGACCTCAGTTTAACGTCTAATCTGAAGGATAATGCCTTTTTACAGTAAAGTGTCCCCATCACTGTATTGGGACATTAGGACCCACACAGACCACAGGGGGAGCGCCCCCTGCTGGCCACTTTAACACCTCTTCCAGCAGCAACCTAGCTTTCCCAGGAGGTCTCCCTTCCAGGTACTGACCAGGCTCAGCCCTGCTTAGCTTCTGTGGGCAACCAGTCTATGCTACAGGGTGATATTGCTGCTAATTGCTATCGCTGTAATATCTTTACAGTGAATTCTTTTAGCCACGACAACCCAGTACTGAAATTCTAAAATTGTTCGTTCATAATCGTAGGAAATACTATTTTTAGAATAATAAATCTTGCATTTGTAATAAAAATAGCCTAAGAGGCTGGTATGGTGGTTAAAAAAAGTAAAAATCTTTTAAAAATTGTTGCGCTGTGGCAAATGCGGTGGCATAAGAATACAACTATTAGTATTTTCTCAGTAATAGTCCAAATAATGCTAGAACAATTAGTCTATTCACTTCCTGAATGCTGTTATGACTGGTACTTTAAAGTACCATTGGTGAGACTACTTTTCAGTCATACTTGTTTTCACCAAAGGTAATTATTGTTTGATTAAATGGTACGAAAAATTACTTTATAATTTTTGTTGTTCAGTTGAACACAAAAGAGATTTTGAGGAACTTAGGAAAGCAAACAGTTCTGGGCACTTTTGACTAATTTTTCCTACTATAGTAGTCAAAGGTGTCCAAGAACTGTATGGATGCAAGCATTCGCACAAATATCCTTCTCTGTGTTCACCAGAACAGAGAAGTGTACACAGATTTAGAACAACTTGAGGGTGTGTAATTCATGACACAATTTACATTTTTGGTTGAACTCTCCCTATAACAGGTGATGTCTTGCCCCAGTTCTTTGCTCCTCCCGCATAGTCACAGAGTACAACATGGAAAAAAGCATGAACATACTTTCATATATATATATATATATATATATATATATATATTTGGTTTTTTTAAAAATAATTAACACTATTCGGGCAAAAATGTGTGTGCTTGCCCATGGAATTTATAAACATGCTAAATGTGGAATAACCAAAAATATTTTAAAATGTAACAATTGATTTATAAATGCGCAAGTCTTTTTGCTTGGGTTTAGATTTTCATTCCTTTTTTTATTTACACCACAAACGTCTTTAAGTCAGAGTGGTCAAACAACTCATATTTGCTGTGTGTTTGAGGCTAATGTTTGTTTTACACATTATTTTGTAATGTTCTTGTCTCAAACTAATAACTATTGTATGTTTTTGTTCTTTGTTTCTAGCGCGCATGAGCGAGTCCTTGAAAGAAGTTGATAAAGGCTTCAATGGCGTTGATAGAGCCTCTGTATCCAAACGGTTGCTCGAAACCGAGGGTTTTTCTGTCAAGTCCCCCAGCTCTGTTTCTTCAGCCGACTACAGCCAGGATCTGGAGCAACCTGCAAAACAACATCAGGAAATGGGAGCTGCCCTACAAGAACTGAGTCCCCCTCGTGCCTCGGGACATCATCTACCATTGGCTAGTCCACCTCGGAAAACATCAACCCTGTCAGTCCCCGTTCCTGGCCAGCAATCACAATCTCCTTTACATTCAGAAGTTTATGCTTTGTCCACACCTTCTCCACCCTCTCCCCTCCCATCGCAGCCTCGGATGGTCCATAGCGAAAGACCTGTTGGATTCTCTGCACCATCACCAGCTGGTGAAACAACTCCCTTATTGTGTTCTCCGAAGACGTTAAGAGCTCCACCTGCTATTTCTCAAAGTCGTTCTGTGACATTAACGCACCCCCCTACTGCGCATGTACCTCTTCAAACGGAAGAGACCCAGAGGTCAAAAAGTCCACTCTCTCCATCACCTCAATATTTATCTGTTGTCACCACTCCGCCCAGACTGTCACCTCTCAAACGACCCCAAGAAGCATCACCTCTAACAGGTCAAAGTCCTAAACATCCTGCTGCTTCCTCGACTCCAGCATCTGATGCCAATAACATCGATCTCTCTGCACACTCTTTACTTCTGTCATCTGCTTCGACTGTGACTGCAGCGCCTCCCGCTGTTAGTTCCTTTCCTCGGGCACCTACAGCATCTGCCAGTGTTTCTCCTGCTCCGAAGGTGTCTGATTCCCTCACCGGGTCTACAGCTCATTACGTGGACGCCTCAGAAAATGCAGATGTTTCTTCTCACAAAGTACGAGTGGAAGCAAATCACCAGACAAGTCAGGAAACTCTTAGTAAGCATGAAGTCTGTGACTCCCCGGGCAAAGCTAGAGTCATAAGCAAACAGGAACCCAACAACGAGGCTCACGGTAGGAATCTTGAACCAGCATTTATCATTCCAAAAAATGAATCTATTTCTCTTGTCAAAAAGGACCGCCATAACATAAAGGGTCAGACCACACCAGGGAAAGGAGAGAGTGACACTTACGATGATACTTTTGGCACTGACACGTCAGTAGACTACCCATCCTTGGCCGAGTCAAGCTACCTGGAAAGCTCAAGAGTTGAGGGGGTTAGTTCCATGATGGACACTTTCGATGATTCTTTTAGCCTTTCCCAGACTGAAGATCCATCAAAGTTTACCGAAGGATCCATGACTGATGAAGCTTCTTGTGTGGAAGAAAACTTGAACAGCTCCATGACCTCTACCTGCTCCAGCGGGGAAACCTCCCTCAGAAACACCACATCTCTGTTGGACGACTCTTTCAACGAAAGCTCACAAAATAACTCTTCCCTGCTCTCTGCATCTGTTAATGTCTCTGCCCAGAGTATCAAAGGTGAGATTCTTAATGTGAAGTTGAACCATATCGAACCATGTTTTTTTTGTTGTTCTGTGGAACCAAAAGAATACATTTTCAGAAATGTTTCAGTGGTTTTATGTCCATACATGGTAGTCAATGCGGTTCAGTGTTGTTATATCTTCTTTTGTGTTCTGCAGAAGAAAATCACACAGGTTTTAAATGACAAGACTAAATGATGAAATCATTTTTATTTGGGGGTGAACTACCCCATTTTTCAATTGTTTAACTACATTGTGTTTTCGACCCAAAGGTGATAGAATTCCTGGCAAAAAAAATGGACCTGATGCTCCCGACTTATCTGGAGGCGAGAGAAGATCAGCACTCTCTGCAATGACAGCGATGGCACTTCAAGCAGTTGTCAGTGGTTCTGTTGAAGGGGCGACCACACATTCACCACCATCTGAAGCCCTGATCACCATTCCAATAAAAAAGCCCCAAAAGCCTAAAACCCCCCGGACCTCCGCTGCTGCTGCTGCTTTTGGTGAAGGTAAAAGCACTGTTTAATCTTCTGGTTGGCTGTTTTTTCCAAAGGTTCAACAGTGTCTCAATTGACTCTTGATTCTTTTTCAACAGGCTCTCCTGATTCCATGACCAAAAAGCGGAAGTTGACCCCTGATGCTCCAAAAGAGGAAAAGGTCAGACGGAGAAAGAAAAATGAGGAGAAGCCACCAACTGCAACAAAGAAGAGAAAGCTTTCCAAAGAGGCTAAGGAACTGGATATTGTCCCTGTTGATATGTCAAGTCCTTCAAATGCTCTGCCTCACCTTCCAAATGATCCAATGAACTTTGTCCATAATCTGAGCATGCCCAATAATGAGAGTCCCCTTATTAAACCCAAGAAGATCAGAAAGCGTAAGGTGAAAGAAGGCGACAAAGAGGCTAAATCTTCCAAACCAGTCAAAAACGAGGTTGCGAAAGCAAAGACTGAAGATGAAGATGGTAATGATGATGCAAACAGCTCCACAGCAGGTATCTACATCTAACTTTCTGAAAATGTTTTTCTCTTATACTTAGTTACAGTTTTCACTTATTTGCCTTAAAATATCCAATAACCACTTGGCCAGTGTTATATATTTTGTTCAGTTGAGTGCTTACCATATCTTAAATGTTTCCAACTATTTATAAATCGTGAGAAAATGTCTTTTTAAACCAGTGACACAGAGCCGTGTCTGACAGTCGCCTGTCAATGGCCTCATATCCGCGTTAACAAAGATACTAGATGGAAAGCCGGTGAAATGCAGGAGAGGAGACTAGATGCTGTTATATGATTGGCTAAGGTGCTTCGTGTGATCTGTGTAAGCCGTTGCGCTTTCTCCAGACCTTGCATCTTGCTGATAACAAAGGCTTTGGCATTACCCTCGATCTCCACTTTTACTGCTGTAGAAACCATTACAACTCAATCACGTGGACAAAGTGTCATGTATATATTGTCATGTATATATTTAGCGAACAAGCAGTATTCACTTTTAAATCATACGACTAAATAGTAATAAATAACTTAATAAAATGCAATAAAAAAATCTTGTTTAGGTGACACCCCTAGGCGTAGGGTTGCAACTGAGGAGCAAGTCCAGTTTCCTCTGCAGCATGGGTGAGTAGTACTTTGACCAGGGTTCTGTTTCTACTTCTCTTAAAAATAAAGCCAAAAAAATGGAAGGAGTGATACTTTAGCAAGTAGAGCTCACCCTTAGAATTTGTTGTACTACCAGTTTTTGCCAATGTTTACACACGCTACATAGCAAACTGTTGTTGTTCAGAAAACGTGACCCAGTTACATTGATCGTTTTATTGAATGTTTTATATTTACTGTTTTATGCATTTTGTAGCTGGCGGCGAGAGATTCGGGTCCGGAGGGTTGAGGACCGCCTGAAAGGGGAGACGTGGTATTACAGCCCCTGTGGTCGAAGGATGAAGCAATTCCCAGAGATCATCAAGGTACCACATGTTATGTTTCCTCAGATTTTTAAATCACAAAATTGGTTTTACTTAGGAAAGAGTTAATCATCAATGGCAGATATTTTTATCAATATTTTATCAAACTATTCTATCAATAGTTGGACTGTTGCTCTGTTTTCATTCTGTCTGTGTTTTGGAACACTTTTTCCAGTATTTGAAGAAGCATCAGGATAATCTCCAAGGTGTTTCAAGAGAGCACTTCAGCTTTAGTCCGCGCATGCCGGTGGGAGATTTTTATGAAGAGCGGGAAACGCCTGAGGTTTGTATTCAGAGTTCTACATGTGCTACAGACATAAGGGGTTTTAATCTTTAAAGATGCCCTTTTATTATTTTTCAAATGCTGCGCATTTCTTTGTAAAATAAAAATATAATACGTCAAATCACAAAACTAAATTGCAATTTTAAATCAAATTCCAAATCAAATAAAAAATAAATAATACTAAAGTCTTTTTCATATAAACATAATAAGACTTTATCATTGGTTTTCCTAACTTGGATTTTTTTGAGAAATCGCAGCATGTTAACGTTTTCCAAAGTTGCAGTAAACACAGCGGCCCCTGCTGTTCAAAACATGTAATGCTATTCATTTTAAGATGCGGTATTATGCTATTTCATGCATTCTGACTTTACACTGTTAAACGTGCTGGTCTCTCATGCTCAACATTGTCAACTTGTTAAAATGTTGGACGCAGTATTTCTGTTTCAAAACAGGGATCCTATTCCTTTTATTGGCCATTCTCCTGGAAAAGCACATACACACGTCATCAACCGATAGTAAGGGGCTGTGTCCACCAAGGCATTTCTGCTGGCCTACGGCGTGTCTCTTCAATTGTTTGCCAAAACGCTTTTTTCCCTTGCTCAGCGCTGGTGCTATGCGTTTTTCCCACGATTAGCGCTGTGTTCGAACAGGCGACCAGAGTTGAAAAATGCTCAGCTTTGGACAGAACGCCACAGGCGTCTACAGCCGAGCTCCTGCCATTTTCAGCCATGTACAAGCGCCTCGGTGGATACAGCTTCTAAGAGTATGCCCACACGCTAGCTAAAGAAAAAGAGAACTCTCAGGCATCACACCCATCAATGCCGCTTCACATGGCTGATGGAAGTTTAGCTGTGTGTGTTTGCTCACTGCATTTCCTTGATTAATGTTATATAAACGTTGGATTTGGAGATTGATACATAGAGCGGTCCCACCACTTAAAGATGCCGGACATGAACCACACGCAGTAACTCAAACTAAGTCATACGTTTGTGTTTTGTTGGCAATTGGCGCGTACGTGCATAATGTAAACAACATAAAGGGATAATGCAATGATGTATTGTGTGCTCGTGCTGTAGTTCAGTCCCCCCTGCCTGCCTCGAGCAGCTCATCTTTTTCTGGGAATAATCGCACAGCTGCATCTTTCTTTTAAAATTTTGATCAAATTAAATACTCTTCGAAGATACAAGTATGCAATACTATTGTATAGGTACTCGAGAATAATTTGAGATTTGCAGTAACTGCGTGTGTTATCTCATATTTAATATCTAAACCGACTTGAATCATCATGTATTATAATCCATTTTAATATTAAATCCAGATTTTCAACCAGCTCACTGTGAATTGTCACATCCCAAGTTTGTTATGAAACATGAGCGAACCAAGACGGTTTCAAATGTAATGACATTACGTCACCATATTTTAATTTAGCTCTTTTATGGTTTTGTTTTGATTTAAATTGAGCTAAATATGCACAATTTTAATCTTTCTCTCATACACGCTAGTTTGTGAAGCTACATCACATTTGTTCTTATTGCTTTATTGTTTACAGGGTATGAAATGGTTCCTCCTTGCTAATGAGGAAGTGCCCTCCATGATCATGGCAATAACAGGTAGACGTGGTCGTCCTCCAAATCCAGACAAAGAGCCTCGTTCCCGGGTTCGTAGAGCCAAAGGCCAAGGAAGACGCCCAGGTAGACCTCCCAAGGCCAAGATGGAGGATCTGCTGAGCAAAGTGGATGCAAGGCTGTTGAAGAAGCTTGAGGCAAAGGGTGAGTCTGAATGGGTTTGATCCCCATTATTGAGTTGTTAATTTGAAGTATGAAGACGTCATGTTGTTGACTTTACATAAATGTAATCTTCAGTTGCAGAGGATCTTACGGGGGAAGAAAAAGAGAAGCTGGTTAAGATCAAGAAGAAGATGAAGAGAAAGGTGCACAATCGTTTTAGTGACAAATCAACAGTCCTCATTATTGAAACTTTTTTGATCTCAAAATCTACATTAATTAAAATGAGCTTTTGTTTACCTCATGCAGGCAAGAATGAAAAGAAAGGAAGATGCAAAGAACAGGAAGCTCAGGCTGGAGAAAAAAAAAGCAAAAGTAAGAGACCAATTTAAGAACTCCACATTGACACATATGGTTACTGTGGTTAGAGGGAACCTTAGGAATTTGGTTCCCAAAGAGCGGGCAGCAGCAAGAAAAGTTTGTAGGTGCGTTTGAGCGATTTTGCTGCATCCACTCAAGTTTTTATATATTTATGATAGGAAATTTACATTTTTCTCTTTACTTAATATCCTAATGATTTTTGGCATAAAAGAAAAATGTATAATATTGACCCAAATCTATTGTTGGCTATTGCTACAAATATACCCGTGACACTTATGACTGGTTTTGTGGTTCAGGGTCGCATAATAGGCAGAAGATTAGTGGAGAACATTCTAAAAGTCTCCCTTGACATTCAATGTTTAAAATATCACTGGAAAACCTTGTCCAATAATCACAAATGTCTAGAAGAATATTAGAAATTTGTTTGCTTTAAAGGTCTGGCAACTCGTCACATATACATTATACTTTTCACAATAACCATTAGTGTTGTTGCCTAAACTCAGTTTTCTGATGTTTGTCTGTGTTTTCATGTTATCAGCTGGAGAAAGCCAACGAGCAGAACAATGAAGAGCAGACTTTTGATAAAGAGAGACCTCAAGTGACGCCTAGGAAGCCTGGCCGCAGGAGGAAGATTCCAGCTGTAGAGACTGTGGATCTGCAGAAGGCCAGTCCTATAAAGAGTGTGGCAAGCGCCCGCTGCAAAGCCAAAGCTCTTGCCAAAGCTCAGGCACAGGCAGAGGCTGAAGCACAGGCAGCGCTTGCAGCTAAGAGACAGGCAGAGAGAAGAGCACAAGCTCAGAGACGCATGGAGGAGAGGAAAAGACAGCAGATGATCTTAGAGGAGATGAAGAAGCCTGCAGAGGACATGTGTCTGCCTGACCACACGGTGAGACCTCTTTGTTTCTTAAGATTGCTTTGTTTGTTCTTTTGTTATTTTTTCCCAGTATTTTTTTGTTTTTCGGTTGTTCATTTTTAGATTATAGCACTTCATTTCTTTTGTTTCTCATCTCATGTTTTCGTTGTATTGTTTTTATCTGTTTTTTCTTTCTTTCATGTTTTTGTTTCTTTATTTTCCTTACTTTCTGTTCTTTCTTGCACATACCGCCTATACTACACGATTGGTTTAAACTCTTTGACAGTTGATGGCATATGTTAGCAATTGTACAACAATTAGTGCTGTCAAATCAATTAATCGTGAATAATCGATTCCAAAACAAAGGTTTTTGATCAAAAATAATATTTTTGATTGTGGTATGTTTATTTATACTGAATGTATCATAAATATACACACAATATATCTATCAATTTTTATATTAATTTATACAGGTATTGTATATGTATGTTCATTTAAACAAACATTTATTTTGGAACCCGAAATTGCGATTAATCGATTTGACAGCACTGAAAACAGTGACAAAAGTGTTAAGGTCTTCACTGGAGTGTAATTTATTTCACATTTTTTGTGTTCTCACTTGTGTCCCTCTGTAGCCTCTCCCAGCATTGTTACGCATACCAGGACTAGTGCTTTCTGGTTCGGCTTTCTCCAACTGTTTGAGGGTAGTTGAGTTCCTCCACGGTTATGGAAAGTTCCTGGGATTACAGGTGCCCAAGGATATTCCCAGTCTGAGCACCCTGCAGGAGGGTCTTCTCGGCCTAGAGAAAAGCCAGGGCCAACTCCTGGATCTGCTTATTAAACTGATGGATGCGGCACTGCACGATCCTGGACTACCCTCAAATAACCAGGTTTTTCTTTTATTTGAGTTCAATATCAGTATATTTATTAAAACAGGATTAAAGCAATGTTAAAACAGTCTTCACATATATTCAGTGATTAATGAATTTCTCTGTTTTATTTCTCTCTCAGTCTCTGAAGATCCTCGGAGAGAAACTGGTGGATTTGGAGCTGAGTCACAGCACCGTGTCCGAGGTTCTGCGGGTCTTTCTTGAAGCTCATGGCTTTGAGTCGGAGGTGTGTAACAGTCTGCGAACAAAGAGCTTCCAGACCCTTAAAGCTGATGTCAAAGCCTCCATACTGGCATTCCTGGTGGAGGAACTCAATGGCAGCAACTGCATTACCAGGTCAGCAAGAACAGAAATACTATGATCCGTAAGAACCTTATTGAAGTTTTTGCCTATAAAAAAAGTTGTTTTTATGCCATGTATTTGCAGGGAAATTGACAACACGTTGGAGAATATGGCAACCTACAGAAAAAACAAGTGGATTATTGAAGGCAAACTGCGCAAGTAAGTTTGCCTTAACACAAACTTCTGTCACTTGACAAATTCCTTGTGTGTCCAAGCACACTTGGATATAAAGCTCTTTCTGATTCCGATACCGGTGAACTTTTCATTGATTGGCATATTCTTTATAATTGGTTGTGTGTTCACATAGGCTGAAGGCGGCACTAGTGCGTAAGACAGGCCGGCCAGAAGAGGAGCTGTGCATCGAAGAGCGACGCCGCAGTGCCCGTGTGGGCATGGTTGAGGAGGAGAGCATCGAGGAGAGCAGCGTGTTAGAGAGAGGTAGTCGACGCAAACCCAAGGAGGAACCCAAAAACAGTGAGGTACAGATGCTTGAACACAGCTTTCTAATAATCCTTTGAACAATTCACCATTTTCCCAATGAGACAGCTGAATGATTCAACCGTTTCAAAGTTCAGTTGATTAAATGATTCAACTGATTCAAGTTGAGTTAACTTCATTCGTTTCAACTTTTGTCGACTGAATAGAGTCAACTAAATTGTTGAAATGATTCCACTTGAGGTAACTGAATGATTAAATTGATTACACTTAAGCTAGAACGACCAAACCATTTAGTTGACACAAGTGGAATCGATTAAGTTATTTAGTTGACTTGAGTCGACAGTAATTCAACTGATTCAACTTGAGTTAACTAAATAGTTCAACTGGTTCAACTTGAGTAACTTTAAGGGTTTAATCGATTTAACTTGGGTTGATCAAATGAATCGGTTAAATGGAATGAATGATTCAAATAGAGTCAACTTAATGATTTAATCAACACAAGTTGAATCGACTTAATCAAGTTGAATCGTACAGCCGACCCGAAACTTTTAAATCAGTTGTTCGACATAAAATAAGTCAGTTGAAACCATTGATTGATTAAACTGGAGTAACTTAAATGATTTATAGTCGACCAAATGATTCTAAGTATAGAGTTGGCGGAAGGGGCAGTCGTGGCCTAATGGTTAGAGATTCGGACTTGGAAACCAAACGTTGCATTGTAGGTGGGGGAAGTGAACGATCAGCGTTCTCCTCTACCTTCAATACCACGGCTGAGGTGAGACCTTTGAACAAGGGACTGTTCCCCCCAACAGCACCCCGGGCGCCGCAGCAATGGCTCACTGCACTGGGTGTGTGTTCACTGTGTTTGTGTTACTCACTGCTGTGTGTGTGCATTTGGATGGGTTAAATGCAGAGCACAAATTCTGAGTATGGAACACCATACTTGGCCTCACATCACTCAATGAATGATTAAATTAATTAAACTTCAGCTAAAAAGGAATTGAATCATATAGTTGACTCGAGTCGATTGAATGATTCAACTGAAGTCAACCAAATGGTTCAACTGATTTAACTTGAGTAAACATAAATGGTTCTGTCGATTTATCTTGGGTTTATCAAGTTGAATCATTCAATGGATTTAACGGATTTATGTTAGGACTACTAAATGTTTCAAAAGTTTCGAGTCGGCTATATGATTCAACTTGAGTTAACTGAATGGTTCAACTAATTCAACCGGAGTCGATTAAATGATTCTTTTATGTTCTTAAGCACAACATCTTTTTTTCCCCTCATAGATCGAGAGTCCCAATAATTGCAGTGTTGCAGAACTAGAGCGTCAGATTGATAAACTGACTAAGGTATGTTTCTCCCAAATCTTCTTTTGAAACCGAATCTGTGTCTTGTGCTGCTTAAACTTTAATAACACATGTCAATATTACATTTTTCTTAGCGTCAGCAGTTTTTCCGCAAGAAGCTATTCCAGTCATCTCATTCCATGCGGGCAGTTTCTCTCGGGCAGGATCGGTACCGCCGCAGGTATTTGCTGTTGCCGTATATGGGATGTTTGGTCGTGGAAGGAGCTGAAGATATTTTGGGTGTGTATCCTGTATTATTTATTCCACTTTTTTACTTCCATCATTCTTAGCTTTCTTTGGATCTATTTTTAAAGTTATTTTCTACATTAACATACAGTTATTTCTTGGTATGCAGCCTCAGGTGATGTTTTGGTCAGCGATGAACCCGTGTCTCAGGTGAAGTCAGAAGTCGGGTCTCCAGTGAAAGCGGAGGTTAAAGTTGAGCCTCCACTTTCTCCCGTTCTCGGTACACCTCAGACATCACTCGCGGGTTCTCCTCCAGCATCCCAGCTTTCCCAATCAGATGTGGATTTTCTGCCTGGTCAAGCATCCCTCATGAGCACCACTCGAGGACGGGGCCGTCCGCGGAAGATCAAACCCGAAGTTGAGCTCCATCTCCGAACAGCTAAGAACCGCCGTCGCCGCCGTAGCAGCAGATCCGGAGGTGAAGACTCGGGCCTTAACTCCCCCATTCAGGATCTAGCACAGCCCCCCTTCCATGCCTTTGGCGACCAACCGCAAGACGCAGCGGCCGATAGTGCACCAGTCACAGCATCAGGAGCTGGGCAAGGTGAAGACAACAGCCAGCCGGAGGATAGTATGAGAGAGCAAGCAGAGAAAGCAGGCCAGTGGTTCAATCTGTTGCCTAAGGAGCCATGTGATGAGACTTCTCTCTCCCAACCTTGTGAGAACAGCTTGACGACTCCATCAGCCCCCGCTGAAGACATTCCAGCCCCCCTCGGTTCTGCTGAACCTCAGCCTCTGTCAACACAGGTCAGTACCTTGAATCTGAATGACACATTTTCCCACTGAATGAAAGCAAAGATTAATTTAGAAAGTTGCTAGATTTGTTACTGTACGCTTATTCTAAACAAAAGTTGCTAAGGGGGTCGGAAAAGTCGCTAAATATATTGACAAAGTTTTAACAACATTGTTTTTGCGTCTCCCTGCATGTGTTGAATGTCAATAGAAGACAGTTTGCCAAAACTGTTGAGATATTGTTTTATGAGAAGAAATAAAAAAAGGTTTTCGGTTTGATTTGAAATTATGGCAGTACAAATTAGACTATGGCGAACTGCTGGTATAATATATTGACACGATATATCACAATACCAAAAACTGCAAGTTATAAAGCCATCATGGAAAAAAATGAAGAGAACAATTCATTAATTTCTAAATGTATGTAACAAATCAAACGTCAGGAGTGACAAAGTCATCCAACAGCAATGTGAAGGACTAACAGCATGAAAACTGATAAAAATCCAGGTTATCACATAAAAAACTATTTTTGACCTTTTCCTAGTATAAAAACATTTATTTCTGTAAAAAATACAGAGCATCTTTTCTGTTATTTTGTCATGTTTCTCCATTTTTTCAATTAAAATGAAGATTAAAATAATGCAAGTTTTTAGTTGAAATTTGAGAGAAATATTATAATTAGATCACAGAATGAAACAAAAATGATAATTTCAAAAAATAATTCTTAGGTTTTGCTTTATTAATTCCTTTAATTTCAAGGGATTCCAATGGCAATAAATCTGGCATAATAATATAATAAAGCTATAGTTAATTTTTCATAGGGGAATCACACAAATATTGTAGTCATTGTTGTCAATTGATTTATTGTCAGATTGTATATACTGTTCTAATTTTTTTCAAATAGATACAGAACTAATTTATGTTAAAATTAAATGAATAAAGTGCATCGATGTGTGTATTGACACATGTTTTAATTGCATTTAGGATTTAAACTTAATCAAAATGGTGATAGACAGGAAAACATCTTGGATAGTAACATTAGAATGCATGTGGATTATATAAATTTATAAGAAATGCCAAACCATTTTCGATACAATATTCTTATTCGGATGGCTTCTCTCCGTCACAGTTGCAGACGGCAGTTCCTCCTCCTCAGGTTTGCTCCACTCCAGCTCCCAGGGCCGGGAGGAGGCGCAGAAGGGGCAGCGGCCCGTCACGGGTGCACTCGCGGTCCAGCATTGCAAAGAGGCGGGGCAGACCACCATCCAATCTCTTCCAGGACGTTGAGCAGAAGTATTTCACTCAGCTGGTTGTAAAGCCTATTTCATTAGGTGAGTGCCATAGGAGAGTCACACAATCTTTACAAAAAAGATTTTCAAATTGTATTTTTCTTTTATTGCTATATATTGCTATATTTATTTATGTTGATATAAGCTAAACGCCTTTGTGTTCTGCAGAGATGGTGAAGGGCTGGTGGTGGATCAGAGAACCAGAAGAGCTTACAGCCATCCTCAGCGCCCTCCACCCACGTGGTATTCGTGAGAAGGTCCTTCACAAACACCTCACCAAACACATGGAGTATCTTGCAGAGGTCTGCACGCGATCCGTGACTGGTGAGGGACAGTGACAGTGATGAGTAGTCAGTGTGTGTGTCTTAAGTGCAGATTTATTGCATTCCTCATGTTTTGCTTCTTAGATCCCATCTTCGAGATGACGGTGGAGGAGGGTGACGCACTGTTGGAGGCCTCTAAACAGACGTGGAATGAGCAGGATAGAGCCCTGCAGATAGACATCAGTGTTCTGCAGTGGGTGGAAGACTTGGAGCTGAGGGTAGTAGGTGCGGATCTACAGCTCAAGGTAAGAAATAGGAAAATGTGAGGAAAACGTTTAAGTTAAAGTTTTAACCTAACATTAAAACTAAGACAACTGCTAAACACAACATGAGGACAGTGAAGTAACATAAGAATGATGTTAACATTGATAACCACAAGGTGGTGCTATTTATTTTTTAGTCTGACAGCTACAGAGATCCATAGAGTACAAACACACAGTAATGATACAGACTTCATCTTTTGTAGTTTAGATTTATATGCCACTGTATTTGTTTGTGTTGACCAGTCTCACAAATTTGAGAAAAGTCCTCTGATATAACTCCTATTGAGAAGTTTGATTTGTTTCACTCGTAGTACCTGTGTAGAGATTTAAGAAGCTACCAATCTTTTCATCTTATCGTTATTTAAAGGGACAATTCTGTCATCATTTACTCACCCTCTTGTCATTCCATACTTTTTTTCTTCTGCAGGAAACAAAAGAAGTTATTTAGGAGAATGTTAATGACCATTGAAAGTCAATGGGTGCTAGGGATGCCACAATACTCAATATAATATTAACCCGTCGGGTCCAATACATCCGAGTGAATTTCGGTTTTCCGGTTTGCGTTTAGTTTTTTTTACGTGCCCCAAATTCCACTGTGAACTGTCTCAGTCCTTGTTTGTCTGTATGCTGAGATGGATAAACGCATCCCCAATATCTAATAGGGTGTCGTGATCAGGCGTTGTAGCGAGACTACCTGCAACACGAGAAGCAATGTGCTGTTGTCGAGTATAATGCTGACCTACAGACGCGAGCTGGCTTTATTGTTTGCCCATTGTACTAAAATGATAATGTCCAAATTTGGCACATCAAGAATGTATTTTACACGAAAGCAGCTTAACCACGTTGCTCTCAGCACATGCAGCAAGAGCGTCTCTTCTAGCACCACGCCAAAGTCCGTTTAATGAAAGTCATGCCACTCTGCGGCCTTTCAGACAGCTATAAACGTCTTAGCAAGAGCGCCTCCTAGCAGCTATTTAGCATTGCATTTCTTCTAATTTATTGCAATGGCAGTGATGCACCTTGTTATTATATTATCTTTGGCCTTTCCCATTGAGCGCACGTTTACTTCTTAACATTTATTAAATACACCAGTTATTTGTATGAGTAGTTTTTTGCTTAAAGATAATCAAATAAGTCAAGTATAACAAAGAGTATTTCAGAGTTTTTCTTTCTTAAGTTTTTACTGGTACTGTCACTAAAGCATGGCTTTTTTGAATTTGTTTCTTTTATATGCATTTATTAGTTGTAACCTTACGAAAATTAACCATGGATAAATTATAGTAATTATGGTTTTTGCTTTTATTTTTGGGAAATCCTAAAATGTACTATGGTCTCCCTAAAGTGACCAAAGTTCAACAGTGATATTTGTTCTTTTACTGTGGTCAAACAAATAGTAATAAATCATCAAACGTGTTATTTATATAATAAAACTGTGGTTCATTTTCCCAATGGTAACTACATGAATATTGCATTCATCAGTGTTCAATCAATTCATTTATTTTCAATTTATATATATTTTTTAATGATCTTAGCATATTTTTTGTTGGTAAATTCTGCTTTTACTTTAAATAATTAAATACCGAACTAACTAGTTTGGAAAGTAATAAATAATTTACATTTCAAAAATTAGTCATTAATTACAATTCAGTAGTTCTAATATACACTTGTAATATTACAAACCTTTTTCTTAAGGAAGCTTAACTCATTGACCTTTTCAAATATGATATTGGCAATATTGAAAGTAGCTTCCCCAGCACTGCTCTTCATATCACCATGTCCACATTATTTCTAGATGGGCTCTCCCAACATGGAGAGTGAAACCGAGACTGGACAGGAATCTTCAAGTTCTCAGTTTCAGGTAGCTCACACACACTAGTGCACATTAATAATACTAAATATAAACTACAAGACTTACTAGTGATGTAAAAACAATAATTAATTACTAAATCACTTTTGTTTGAAACAGAAAATTGCAGGTTACTTTGCCAATTTTTTTTACATTTTTATGCATTTGGCAGATGCTTTTATCCAAAGCGACTTACATTGCTTTATCCTATACATTTTATATAGGTATTTGCAATCCCCTGGGATCGAACCCACTACCTTGCGTTGTTAACGCAATGCTCTTACCAATGAGCTACAGGAAAGCTCATTTATTTAAGTCAAATGACATCAAACTTACATTTCCATTCAATTCCCATATTACTTTTAAAATGCACATGTTCCTTCACGAAACATGAAGTCAAGTTACGTCAAATTGTTTATTTAAAAATATTTCATATTTTTCTCATAACAGACAAAAGACTAGTAATTTAACGCAGCGCTATTGTAATAACATTATGCAAAGCAGGTACAGCGTAAATAATTATGAATCACATTTTGTCAGCATTTCTTTCATGTTCTTTTATGCTTGCTTGTTCATCAATTGCCATTCGCCCTCCCTTAATTTTTATTCGATGAGTTTTTCTCTGTATCCCCCTGGACTGATTCCTCTTTTTCCTTCCAGATCTTTACCCCTCCTGAGCCAGACTCCACGCGGGAGGACCTGCAGTATTACGAACACGAGGTGGACCCCAGGGACGACTGGATGGTCAGGACTAAAAAGGATTGGTCTGATCTTCTTAGAGTTCCCAACAACCCCCTGGACCAGGCTGTTTTCCGACTTACTAACCTGGAGCGCAACATTGAGCGGCGGTATTTAAAGGAGCCGCTGTGGAATCTGGCAGAGGTTATCCGTCTCGCACCCCTGACCCCTCCACCTGGAGGCGAGGAAGTCCCCTTAGATGCTGTTAGGTGGGTCTTTATTAGGAAGTGATTCTTTCAAAAGTAGTCTCAGTGAGTCTTAGTTTCAGTTTGTCATGTGTGCATAGCAACAGTTTAGACATCTTTGTGTTTCTAGTTTGGAGAGTGAGATCACGCCAAGGATGAGGACGTGGCGACAGGCTCTGGATCGGTGCCGCAGCGCATCTCAGCTCTCTCTCTGTCTGATGCAGCTAGAGAAAGCCGTAGCCTGGGAGAGATCCGTCGTCAAAGTGGTAAGCACACACATTCAAAAAGCCTATTGGGCATATGTTAAAGTCAGAGTAAAGTGACATTGAAATATGTGTTCGAAGTTTGTCACACAACTGAAAAGTGTGTTATTAACAACCCAGCCAAATTTGAATGGAGCAAAAAACATTCATGTGAATAAAATAAGTTATCAAAATCTTGGATAAATAAGCCGGACTCTCTGCTGTCAAATGCTGAGGCGCTGAAGCCACGCCCACTCGAATGGCTCAACCTAAGTCCCCAGTCCAGTAGGCTATATGTGGATTATGTCAAATACGTTTTATTAGAGGATTTGAATTTAAACACGCTCGTGACAATGAAATATGTATATTATTCATCAATAGATAATTCACGAGCAGGTTAATAGGCATGCGTATTTGGCGTGCTGTCCGGGCAGTTTCTTCCGAACTCTGAGTACTCTCCCCATGACCGGGGAGAAGGCTCCGGGCCCGGTATTATCCCGAACCCAGAATGCATTGTGGTTACAAATAGCAGCCGGCGATGTTCAAAGATAATATTTGAGCACGGAGGCAGCTTAGAGAGAAGGGCTTCATAGGCAGCGTAACAGAATTATTTGAATTATAAACAGAGAGCGTCTTTGCTGTAACCATACGCATATTTAAAAATTACAATACTAATTTCTCGATGGAAATGCAATCAAAAGTTATTGAAAGTGAAAATGAAACCTATATTTATACAAAACTATGCTCCAACGGGCGTTTCAGCCGCCATCTTATTATTTCAAGCTTGAGCCTTCTCGACCAGTCACGTTCCTCTCATGTTGTCATGGAAATGACAGGGGTCCGTCATTGATTAGCTGTGAAAAAGGTGCTTGACAGGACATTTTTTCAGAAAAGTTGAAAACTTTTTTTAGACATCAAAAGACGCTGGCATTGGCGTTTTAGAACCTTTTTTTGAAAACACGGTTTACTCCATAGGATAGGAAAAATAATTGGTGAAAAACTATTTAATGGTTTAAGTCCACGATTAAGTCCGTGGGTCAGTTGTGGTCTAGTGGTTAGAGAGTTGGACTTGTAGCCAGAAGGTCACTGGTTCAAACCTCAGTACCACCAGGAAATGACTGAAGTGCCCTTGAGCAAGACACCTTACCCCTGTTTGCTCTGCAGTGATAGCTGCCCACTGCACCCTACTTGTAAGTCGCTTTGGATAAAAGCGTCTGCCAAATGAATAAATGTAAATGTAAATTCAGTACTACATACTTGACACTAATTTATTACAAAATATGTCAGTGCCATTGTTTTGTCTCAAGATGCACACCAGTTATGGTTTTATCACAGGCATTAATAGAACCGACTTAAATATCCCAATTTAACTAAGGCATAGTCCTGGATTAAGCTAAACGTTGTGTGTGAAACCGGGCCCAAGTATTTACCATTTAATGGCCTTTTTGCGTTTTGAAGTATTATTTTACGCAACTATTGTTATTATTAGAGATTCACCGATATATCGGCCAATAATCAGTATCGGTTGACGTTATTGGCTATCACCGATAGTTTAAAAACAGCCAATGATCAGAGCCGATATATCCTGTCAATCAAAAGAGGACAGGAAATGCAATGAATTTGTGCTCTGTATGTGCACAGACGTGTCAGGTGTGTCGTAAGGGTGATGATGACGAATACCTGCTCTTGTGTGATGGCTGTGATCGTGGCTGTCACATGTTCTGCTTAAAACCAAAGGTCATGCAGGTGCCAGAAGGCGATTGGTTCTGTCCCACCTGTGTTGCCAAGGTAATGCCATGACTAGTACGATAAAATCAAATTACTTGTTATATCAATTTACTCAAATTCTAATTAAGGTTTAATGTGAAACAAAATCAGGATTGTGTTTTCCTGCCCATTTCGTTAGTTTATGGTGTGAGTGTGATAAAATCGTAACATTATTTTCCAGCATACCGGAGACGAGCCACGATCACGTTCAGCGCGTCAGAGGTCAAAGATGCGGAAACGACGTCTTGCAGAGGATAGTTCTGACGAGGATGAGGGCTTTAAACGGGGCATGACCACACGGCAAAAGGACAATACTGCTTCCTCAAGTGGGACAAGCATCTCCCCTTCCAAACGCAGACGGATGACCACAAGAAACCAGCCTGATCTCACTTACTGCGAGTGAGTCGGCACTCCAGCTTTCTCCTCTTTCTCAGTACTTGGTTTTACATTATAACGTCCGTCTGAAAACCTGAATATTGTGTTGATGTGCACTAGGATCATTCTGATGGAAATGGAAGCTCACTCGGATGCCTGGCCTTTCCTAGAGCCGGTCAACCCCCGTTTGGTGCCTGGCTACCGACGCATCATAAAAAACCCCATGGACTTCCTCACTATGAGGGAAAGACTTCTACAGGGAGGGTAAGAGAGCTTGAGGCTAATTTAACTATACATTTGCTACTTTTATTGTTTGGCAGTACAGAACCTAAAGCGTATCTCTTTTACTCAAGCTAGACACAATAATGGATTTGATATCAACTGTTAATATTGGCATGGATATTTTAATTTGTGTTTAAAAATTGCGCCGCAGGTATTGCAGCTGTGAGGAGTTTGCCGCTGATGCTCAGCTTGTATTCAGCAACTGCGAGCTTTTCAACGAGGACACATCAGATGTCGGCAAGGCCGGCTACTCCATGCGGCGCTTCTTCGAGAGCCGCTGGGCAGAGTTTTATGAGAACAAGGACAAATAAAGATTCTGCCTTCTGCTGCACGGGAGAAAGCCCCCTTTGATGCTCATTACTACTAAAAACTCTTTCTGGAGAACTCTCCGGTCCTCTGTAAGCATACGTGTGTAGATATGTGTATAGTTTGGTTCTGTTTGTTTTACAAGTATCTGTTTTTGTCAATCCACACGGACCCTAAGGTTAAAAAAATCTACCACCTGGTATTACGAAGTATAAACTTCTCATCCAAAATTTCATCTGTCGCACCTTTGGGGCTAAAGTACGTGTTCAGAACTTTGATTGGTTTACACTTGATGTCACGCGTGCAATCGAAGGGATTAGCACACCTCTATCAGGATATTTTTGACACTTTTTGTCTTTAACAAAGCCGCCTTCTCCATGTTGTATAGGTTGTGGACCACCTGTGTCACCTTGATTGAATTGTAACGTGCTTTTAAGACTAGAAGCAATTTCCTCAGTATATTTTTTATTATATACTATATATACACTTAGTGACAGAAAATAACTAGTTGGGATTATTTAATAGCAATAGACTGTAGTCAACTGTACAGACCACGTGTTAGAAAGATGTATAGGTGACTCATCAAATGGCCAGTAAGATGTACTACAAGTAACTCCATTTACTTTTTTGCTTGTTGAATATTGGTCGTATCTGCAGTCATTTACTGGTTTATTTTTGCTTTCTTGTCCTGTTAAGCCTCCCAAACCCATAAATAAATAAATGTTTTGCCATAGTAGAATCTTATGTAATGACCACCGCAAAATCTTATAACCGCTACAATGCAAGAACACTGGCCACCAGTTTTTAACCCCCATGGTTTTAAGCTCCTTGTTTTTAAGCTCCGCTAGCTGAGTATCACTTTTCAGTGTGTGACTATTGTCTTTTGGGGGGTAAATCTAGATGGCATTGATATTGGTGAAATGATTTATATGTACGTTTGGTACATCTGTGTAGATGTAAGGTATACTTCACTTTCTATTTAGTGTGACTGGATATAATTTGCTGTCTGCTTTTACAAAATGAAGATTTTTTTTGACATGGCTTACTGAAATCATTTGCGTTTTAAAATGTGTAGACTGTCTTATGTGTTGGTGCTGGTGTGTATGTGTGGTATCTATAAAACCTGGACCAACTCCTTTAAAAAGGACTTTTACTTTTGTCTTGCGATATTAACTGTTTCCTCGATAAAAGAGGCGTGTCATTCTCATTCCAATGAAGTTGGCCGGTAAGTGGTTTTAAAAAATGTAAACCAAACAAAAAACAATTTTTTTTTAAGTAGCAGCTTTTAACGTTTTTCCCCTTACAACTTAATAGACAACGTTAGTCATGGAAGCAGGATATTATAGCACTGGCCGCCGTAGAACACACAATTCACATTCCTTTATCATTGTCTTCATACACTGAACTCTTACGTTCATTCACTTTGTGTTCCTCAACAGAAAAAAGGGACTTGTTTTGTTTTTAAAGACGACAAAACTGTAAGCTGTTCTAGAAAAATTCAACAAAATGTGGCGTTTAGTGAATTTTTAATAATGTACAGTTTTTGTGACTTTAAATTTGTTCCTTTCTATATTTTTAGGACCAATATATCGTTTTTAAGAGGCGTTAAACGGCCATGTTGTTTCAAAGTAATGTAACACACGTGCATCTGTAGAATGTACTGTAAGCGGAAATAAAACCACATCTAGTATACAAAACTTTTACTTGTCTCCTTTTAATGACATGTTTTCAACTTTATTGTCATGCATGACTTTGGTGCAGTTCGTGAACCATGAATGTACTTTGTTTTTGACTATCAATAGCTATTCACATTTATGCCCTTGGTTTATAGTTTGTGCTAAAAGAACGTTGATTTTTGTGTTTTTAATCATTCAAAGTGTGAGCCAGGCAGTATGACAGCAAAACGCGTGTGGCTGGTATGTGTCTGCAGCACATGACGCGATGAGATGCGGGTGTCTGCTCCAGCTGTACCCGCTCTTTACTCTAGACAGGATGGATGCTGTGGCTCCTTTTTAATTTTTTTCACATTTCAATTTACCAAAGCAATAGTCAGCCGAGTAACCTAGCTGGCAGTTTTTATGGTTCTTTACACTGCGTGTATGTGTCTTTATGTGTATGTGTGTAAAGTTGGTGTCAGCATTCTGTGTAAGGTCTCTCCATTGTCAAGTCTGCCCCCCTCACTGGCCTAAACTGGGTTTAGATCCACAAAAGAGAGGATCACACCTCAACAAACCACCAGCACAGGTTGGATTACAGGAGGGGTGCACATGTGCTCCCTGACCCTATAGAGACAACGTCATGGAAGATAACTTTTTTAGAACCTATAAATATTTACATTTTGTCCACACTGGATGCGACACGACAAAACCATTTTTGGCCCCCACTGGGCTTATTTCTTGAACTATTTTTTGCAGAAAAATATGCACTAATGAATGTGCAACTGAAGATGATTATTTGTATCTCATATGTTGATATCAAACATGCACACTTGCACTAATAACATAACACTATAACATACACACTATTGTGAATACCGATTATAATTGTTCCTGTTTTTTCTATCATAAGATGCTCACTTTCTCTAAATCAGAGTCTACACATACACACCTTTCATTTATTAGATGTAAATAGATTTTGCTGGTGTACTAGAATTCCAAGAGAAGGCCCCTTTTGTATGTTTAGCTCATCTAAAACAGGCCACTTAAAAGAGTGCCCAGCAGCATCAAAATAGATGTCATGGCAACTGAATCTCGCCAAAAGTGCTGTCACCATGGAAATGATCACAGTACTTCACAGGCAGGATGATGAAAGGAGAGAAATGGTGCTATAATGCATGCACGTGTGCTGTTTTTTCCATCTATGGTCATTTGATTAAAGACGTTGTTATGGAAACGCTTGCAACAACAGCAATCAAAAAACCTTCATCATAAATCCCAAAAACTATCTGACATTTCCAAAATCTCCAAAAGCCTTGTTGCAGTTGATGGACCTGTTGCATGTAAGCCATGGGTTGCTAATGAACGCTTCACGTGTTAGGTTGAACTTGATGTTTATGATACACGCTGCATGGATACCTCACGACGACCTGCTGTGGAGGTTTATCAGCGTGTGATCTCTCTAATAAGCATTTACTGAGGATGGGGGGGGGGTGATCCCTTTGTGTCCGGCCTCCTGCAGTGTCCTCCACTGGATTTAATTATCCTCTTTCTGACAGAAGACACTCTTCCATCCCAACCCAAGTCCCTTTAATATACACAAACACACGCTGACACACTTACATCAAGTTAGACGTACACATTGCTTGACGGATTGTTAAACATCATACCACCTGGAATGGCAATAAAAGAGGTAAGAATGAATATTACGCAATTATGGATATGTTGATATTCGTTTTATTACGGTTGGCATGTTTTATGTGGGGACATTTATCAAATAGAATTGGTTGAATCTTAGATCAATGTTAAATTGGTTATTTGCAACGTTGATTCAACGTATAATCAGTGATGTTTGTTTTCAGATCATCCCCAAATCATCTGATTTTAGAAATTACATTATGTTTTGGTGATGTATAGTTTGATAAATGGTTACAAATGCTTCTTGAGCTTGATTCGATTTTTTAATGCACAATAAACTATAGTATTTCTGTTATTAAAATATTTTTTTAGAGACGTTTTAGAGAGTTTAAACATTTTGATTTTGGAATAATTCGAATTAAAAAGACTTTGCTGTTATACAGGTATATGCATTATTTTTGCTGGTTACTCATTGTAGTGGTGGCAGTTTATCATATTATATAATATAAATAAAAATAAATCGAGTGATGACTATTAATAGTCTCTTAAATGATCCTTAATACTTTTTTATTGGGTTTTTATTGTCCGTTTAACTCCTCTGTCAACATAGGAGCTGAGGAGCCGTCAATTTTGGCAGGGGATTCTCGCAGAGATCCTGGGTTCTTTGGTCTTTGTATCAGCTGTGTTGGGTTCTTTAGTCCCGGGGCAGGACGGGGTCTCCCCAGGGCCCATTTACCCAGCACTGGCTGGTGGTATGGCAACCGTGGTTCTGGGATATTGCTTTGGTGAAATCAGTGGGGCACAGGTATAAAGAACTGTGATCCATTTAAAAGATTAAATTATTTGTTCCTGTAGTTTTGTGTGAGTGGGGTTAACAATACTGAGGTCTGATACCCATGAAACACTTATTTTTGATACTTAAAAAAACAAGACTCCTTTTTGTTTTCAAGTAAATTGATCTTTTAAGTCATGTTATGCTCTTGTTTTAGGTGAATCCTGCCGTGACTGTGGCCCTTATGGCGACACGGAAGGTGGATGTGTTCAGGGCTCTGGTTTATATTGTTGCTCAGTGTTTGGGTGGAATACTGGCAACTGGTCTGCTTTATATATGCCTGCCCCTGAAGTCCACAGCACAAAACTACATTAACAAGGTCTGTAATAAACAATTACACAAAACAACTAAACAAAGTCACAAAACAACTCAACAAAGTCACAAAACAAAGGAATTTCTTTGATACAACAAAACTGGCCAGGAAACATAACATTCTAAGGTGTTCTGATGTTTTCCACCCCAAATGTTTGATTCATGTTGTTTCGCTCTCTTTTGAAGAGAAATAGTCAAATAGAAATAAAGTCACATAGAGCATTATTGATTAATATCATGTCAAATCTCTGGTGTTATGTTGATAAAAGTGTTATGGCTAATTCATAAACTATACCTGTAAAACAAATCTGTATTTTCTGTCAGCTGGAGTGACAGAAATGTACTGTAAAATAAAAAAAATCCTGTAAAATTACAGGGTGTCTTTTCTATAATTGACCGTATTTCAAAAGCATAAAAAAACTTTTTAAAAAAACAGTACAATTCCGTAATGTTTTACATTTTATGTGGAAAATATAAAAAAGAAAATCCTGTTAAATTACTTTTTTTTTACATTGGACAGCAGTTATATGAAGTCACTCACTTTTATACTTGATGTCAAATGCTGCTATTTTGACCTACTTGAAAAATGATTCAATTTCCCATTGATTCATGTCTGTAGGTTCCAGAGGACATGAATGCAGGACAAGCTCTTGGGATGGAGATGCTGGCCACATTTCTCTTGGGTTTTACAGTATTCTCAGTGGAAGATCAACGCAGGAGAGAAGGCAGTGAACCGGGAAATTTAGGCATTGGGTTCGCTGTAACCACTGCCATCTTTATTGCTGTAAGTTTGTACAAATGTGTGTGTCCTTACGTTTAATGTGTCTGTGTTTACATTGTTTTGCGAAACATGGTAAGTAAGAATGTCTGATAATCAGGTATAAAGTGTAGACAACTTTGTAGCTTATTCTGGATAGAAACCACCAACTTAAAGGGATAGTCCGCCTCTGTCATTTATACACTGAAAAATTAATTAAAAATGAAAAAACTTGTTACTTTTCCATGTTTAGTATGTGTACTGTTACTAATATGTTTTAATGATATATTTTTAATTACATAAGTATTATTATTATAATATAATTTTTTTATATACTGTATGTTCACACTTAGTATTGGGCCTATGTGTTTAGGGTAGATTCTCTGGTGCTAGCTTGAACCCGGCTCGGTCTCTTGGTCCAGCTATAATACTGGGATACTGGGAACACCACTGGGTAAGTGTGTTTTGTAAGACAATTTTTTATTTTCTGTGTCCAAATGCCCATACTCCATTACTAAAACAACAATAATAAGAAGGATTTAATATTAAAAGTAAGCTTATGTTATACCGAACCTATACCTGAAACACTGATGCCGTTTTATTGTTTAGGTTTACTGGATTGGACCAATATTTGGTGCAGTTCTGGCTGGAATATCTCACGAGTTCATATTTGCCCCCAGTGCATCCAGACAGAAGTTGGTAGCTTGTCTCACATGTAAAGACATTGACATTGTGGAGACAGCAAGCGTATCACGATCTTCCCTGTCCACTGTCACACAAAGTGCCATGAGAAACAAACAAAACAACAAACTTGAGCACAGCTAAAATAAACTTAAACCGAGACCAGCACACACAAATGTAAATGTTTGTAGACCACCAAGTTGTGTAAGATTAGTGCATAGAACCACATCGGACCAAACCTGTAATCCTGGGTTACTTAGTTCCCTCCTTCACACTGTTAATAATTTATGCTGGAAGAGTACTTTGTAAAATATAATTTTACTTTTTTATTTACAGATATTTCACGTATTTTTTATATAAATTACAGTAAAAGACTGCAAATTTACCAGGAAGGCAGGGAAAACAAGTAATTACGAGATAAACTGTCATTTTTTAGATACCTTTCTGACGGCCAAACTGCCAGAGAATTCGTTTTTTTAACAGGTTTTTTTACAGACTATTTTAGAAATGTAGACATAAGCCGCTAAATTACAGAAAAACACCGCAAATTTACAAAAAAAACCCAGAGGAAATTGTGCATGATTTTTTCTACAAGACATTTAACAGTGTTATTTACACTGTGTCCTTCTCACTGAGCTGGGTTTCAGCATGGTGTGATCTTTTTGGCACATCAACAGGTGATATAGTTTGACAAAATCCACAGAACGTTAAAAACTTCTAAAATCAATTTCTCAGAAAGTCACCTTCCTCATATACTGATTAAGCGTTAAGTCATTTCAGTGAATTAGTTTATTTGGATAGTTCTTTTAAATAAGCCTAATTCACAGATTCATTCACTGCATAGGCTTTCTTCCTGTAAATAGTAGTTGTTGTTTTAATGTGTTTGAAATAGATTATATTGTGAAGAAAATGAAAATGAAAAGTTCTGTTTTGTTATGACTCTCCAGCGCCAAGAGTATAACTTCTCTATTACTGTCATATTTGTGTAAATATTCTTTAAAAGCTGTTTTCGTTGTTCATTTAATACACAGTTTTTTGTTGATCAGAAGATCCACATATTCACTTAGTATTGTCTTCAGCTATCTATGAATATGCTGCATTTGCTGATAATCTTCAGCTTTTATATGGGTAGTTCAAAAGTGCCAAATCTTTGTCTATGTGGCTTAAGCTTGTTATTTTGGTCCTATAATATTTAAGCAGTTCTATCCGACGTAAAGAATCAGAATTTTTGCATGAATTTCATATCAATATATCTACGATAGTTTAAAGTGTTTAATGCTTTTCAAGTGTTATGTATGTCTGCAAAGCTAGTAGTATCACTAAATCATATTTCAATTATTTTTGAATAAATAACAAAATTACATATGTTTTCTCGCAAGTTGTACTAATGTAATATTATTTGCACTTTTGGGATTTTCATACAGGTCACATACAGCTTTGCTCAAACTACACTCTACAGTCATACTAGACAGTGCAAAATACTTAATTAATATTTTAAGCAAATAATACAATTTTATTTTAAATATTAGTGTTTGTCTACTGTTTATACAGGAAGCCTGTTGAGCGCTATCACATAATATCACATTATATTTTACACTATCTACTTGAACATTGACAAATTGTTGAGGATATTAGGAGAAGATTTTGTATTTAGTATATTTTTATTAAATTTGTCAGAACATACAAAAAGCTTTGTACCAGTTTCAGAAAGGAACAAGGTGTCGGTTAAGAAAAAAATGTAACAATAAAAGAGAATATTTTTTTATTCATAATTTTAAATGTTTTAATACTTCCACATTAGTATAAACCCTGTTATCCACATACTCCATAACATGGGAGCTTCCATATTACCAACGCTTACACATATGAACTTCAACAATGAAGAATATCCAAACAGTGCCAGCCAGCATTTTGTTTTGTTTGGTGTAAATGTGTGTTTATTCGAGTGAGGGAGTAAAACTGATGACATCAGCGATCCTTTTTCACCATCAGCTACACTAACAGAGGGATTGTTCAGGGCTTTATCTGTCCCCGGCCCCTCCACACTCACACAATACAAACCTCTGTCTAATCACTTCTGTCCTGAACAGACCAGAGGCACCCAGAAACACACTCACTCACTCACTTTACATTACAAGAAAAAATTTAACTATTTATAATTTTCAATAGTTAGCAAAGTTCAGACTCATGCAATCCACAAAATCATTCAGTGAGTGAATAAATCATTTTACAATCAAGAAAATAAACAATAATGTAAATGTTACTGTAAATAGTGTTTGCTCACTGAATTCTAAATAAAAATGATGTGATTACAACTGCGACTCAACTGACAGAATCTCTGACAAACACTGTGTCTTGCACCTAATAATTAAATACAAGGGAAAAACAATGAGGCCCACGGGTCCATTGACTGTAAGCATCTAAAAGTCAGCCCATTTTATAAACATCCACCTTAAAAAATGATTAACAAGTATGATTACCGATATATATGGAAGAATTAATTTCAGTACTTAACAATATTGTTACATATTTCTTTTTCATCTCTAGTGCAATCCTGTACAAATGGCTTTTGCCTGTTTTTACAAACTATGTGATAACCTGAAAAAATGTGGTCATGGCTAAAATACCCAGTTTTTAAAGCACGTTTTAAAGCATAGTTTTCTAAAGTCATGTAGATGAAGTGTCACAACCATAACGATTGATATTCCTCATAAATGGGCACATGTATTGTTGCTTTTCCGGTTTGTTCATTTTAATTCACAGAAATCCTACATGCATGAATGTTTCTCACTGTTAAAACAGAAAACTTCGACTGATATATTTCTGATGTCTAGAATCTATCAACAGGGGTTTAGGAAAACATAAACAGATGACTCAATGTTTTGATATTAAGTAAATGTCATCCATAACACACAAATTATCCTGATCTTCAGCTTTTGCCAGAAACACATCTTTTAAATTTAAACAAAAGTAAACTAAAAGCAAACCCCACAGGCCACACAACAGTTTGAATTCAGATAAAATATGTTTTAACATCATTGTATTCTCTGTGGCAGGGATTTTTGTCAGGGATGTATGTATCTGAACACATTGAGCCGCAGGGATGGATGAATATAGTGTGTGATGTTATTCTGAGAGATTTGTGTGTGTGTGTGCGTGTTAGTGTGTGTCATGTCAGCATTCACTACTCTGACTAACTTAGTCAAATACATCCACTTTACATGTCTAAACTTTGAACTGCAGTTTAATTTTGATACAAAACTGCAACTTCAACATATACTCCACCACTATTTGATTCAAGATACATTTAGAAATAAGATTTCATTTCATTGATGACTGTTAAGAGTTAGTGGTAGTCTGCGCTGTTGTGTGCCCAGATGTATCCGATTAAAACTTGATGCATTGTGGCACCAGTGTCTTTCTCTTTGCTTTGAATCCTGTTTGCTGTTGTAGTCTTGCTCTCGCTGACTTAAATAGAGAGAGTGAAGTGAGTGAATATAGTTGATGTGTGATGGTCCCGTTCACCTCTGTAAGGGGAGGGGGGCTATGACATCACATCAGGCCCTGAGACTGTTATAAATGCCCCCTATGGCCCCTTAGTGGTCCGTCAGACCGGCTCTTCTTGGTGTGGGCAGGATATACTCTCCTCTGTGTCTCTCATCTAGAATTAGTCCTGTAGATTTAGCATTCAGCGTTGATGTTCAGGTGTCTCTGAGAAAACCCTTCACATTCTTACGCCAACACACACAACAAAATACACACCACGTGTGTGGTGTAGGGAGAGAAGATTCATGTGTGAGTGTATACTCGCAGGTTCTCTCATAGCCTTAGCTAACGGCTAGATCTATTGGTGAACTTTTTTTGCCTTTTGTTTGTTTAGTTAACTTTTGCGGCATATAGGGTTTAACTTTTTGTTTATTTGCTAAAAGAAAAAAGCTATTTTTGATAGCCACTCCTTGGATTTTCATCCTGTCGTCTTAGTTGGATCTCATAAATCAAGATGTGGGAGTTTCGCTCTATTATGTTTTGGCGGGCAGTGTTCGCCGAGTTTTTTGGCACCATGTTTTTCGTCTTCTTCGGGATGGGTGCAGCGCTCCGCTGGACCTCCGGCCCATTCCACGTCTTCCACACAGCCCTCTGTTTTGGTCTCGCTGCCGCTACATTGATCCAATCCATTGGTCACATCAGCGGAGGACACATCAATCCGGCCGTCACCTTCGCTTTCTTAGTTGGCTCCCAGATGTCCCTGTTCCGTGCCGTCTTTTACATTTGCGCTCAGTGTCTGGGGGCCTTGGCAGGGGCCGCGGCCTTATATGGAGTTACACCTAACAACATGAGAGGCACATTGGCTCTTAATACTGTAAGTGAGAGTTTCCCAAAGATTAGTCAAAAATTCCTATTCAAATTATTTATTAAAATGTTTTTTCAAGTTTAAGTCTACTGAATAAAAGTTTACAAGAACAAGGCGTGTACGTGAAGAATGGTTAAAAAGTGAATATTTATCAGCATCTGCATGTACATGGTTATGATTGAGTCTAATTCTTCATTATTTTCAACAGCTCCAACCGGGCATGAGTTTGGGCATGGCGACCACAGTGGAGGTGTTCCTCACCATGCAGTTGGTTATTTGCGTCTTTGCCGTCACAGATGAGAGAAGAAATGGACGTCTGGGTTCCGCTGCTTTGTCCATTGGCTTTTCTATCACCATGGGCCACCTGATGGGGGTGAGAGATTCTAAAAACATTTTAGCAGTTCTTTCTACAAGTATTCTTTGAACAAGTACATCAAATGTTATGTTGCTCGTCTAGATGTATTACACCGGAGCCGGCATGAACCCAGCCAGGTCTTTTGCTCCTGCAGTTTTCATGAGGAATTTTGCTAACCATTGGGTAAGCAACGCATATCAGGACGCACGCATCTCACTATTAAAAAAATGCACACACTCGGGTCACGACAATATGTCTCTTTTCACAACAGGTGTATTGGGTGGGACCCATGATTGGCGGTGCTATGGGTGCCATCTTTTATGATTTCATTCTGTTCCCGCGTATGAGGGGACTCTCTGAGCGGCTAGCCAAACTCAAGGGCAGTCGACCCCTGGCGGCAGAAAACCAGCAGGAGACCCGCGGAGAGACCATCGAGCTGAAGACTCAAACCTTATAGTGTTTTAAAAACCTGTGAACCGAAATCTCGCTCTACCTCACTGGACCTTCTCCTATATACTAATGTCCTGTTGGTGCTGAGGCAGAGGCCCAGGTGGCAGAACCAACTGGATGAGGGTGGAGTTTTGGTTGTGGGAGGGGCTAGAAGTTTCCTTAGGCATGCTTTCATTTTTCATCTGATTATGATTTTTAATTTTAAGTTATTTTGTTTTCTACAACAAGATGCGGATGTATGAAGTTGCAACTTAACCAGTGCTTCACACTTTTTTCCAAGTTTTTCTTTTTTTGTGTTTGAGAGTTCATGTGGGTGGGTCTTTTTGACTTTGTGAGGGTGTTCAGGACAATGTGACCAGGTATGTATGTGTGTGATAATTGTATGTGTGAAATGTTTGTAAGAATTTATTTTAGGATTTTCTCAGTTACAGCTCATCCATGTTAGTACAATGCTTATGTGTTTTCTTTTACAGAAATCTAAAACACCCCAAACCGTAGTGTTTGCAATGATATTCCACTTTGACTTTCATACAAACTGTATTAAACACAGCCCAACTATACAAAAACTTCTCAAGCTTAGTGTCTGTGTTGCTTTTGATTAAATGTTATTTGAGGACAACATTTATGATTGGGCAAATGCGAAATGCAATCATATAGAAATGCAAATAAATACAATAAAAAGAAAGTGTTTTGGATATATCATGTACAGACCCAATGATCACTGCATTATAAACTGTCAACAAGAAATGCTAATGTATAATCATTTATATATATATAATATAAAAACATCATAGATTATAATGTAGATATTATAATGTAGTCTATATTTTAAGAGTTTATTTCCAAAGGAGATAACTTCAATTTTTCATTATCATGTTTTCTATGATGTTATCATGTTTTTCTTGATTTATTGTGTTAGTTAGCAGAATTATGGCTTAAATCAAAACAAACCAACTGCAGTTTGATTGATATTAATTGGAATGCACAAGAAAAAACATGATTTTTTTAAATCTCTTCGGAAATAAACTCTTCATATATACATTTTAATATCTACATTATAATATAGGATTTTGTAATATAGGATTATACATTAGTATTTCTTGTTGACAGTTTATAATGCAGTGATCAACAAACTCTTCATATTTATATATAATGTGGACTGCACATTTTGTCTCCCTTATTTGAAACATCTGATTAGAAGTTTCAGTTTTGTACCAGAAAGATCCAAGAACTGTATTACATTTACATTTACATTTAGTCATTTAGCAGACGCTTTTATCCAAAGCGACTTACATAGAGTTAGGGAGCAACAAGCGATATGTCATACAGGAGCCATAATACATTAGGTGCCGATACAAAGCTACTAGTTTCAACAAAAGTATTGAGTGTCTTTAACTGTAAAGCACACAGCACGTCAACTTTTAATTGCATTAAAGGTTCTATGTGTAGATTTAAGCACCATCTAGTGTTGAGGTTGTGAAAAATGCAACCAATGGCTCACTCCACCATTCCCCCCTAAGATTCAAATCATCACGGTGGTTGACACAGGACAAACATGTCATTTCGCCGAAGGAGATAACACATTTACGAAACACACTCTTTAGAGCAGTTTGTCCATTTGGGCTACTGTAGGAACAACATGGTGAATTCCGTGCAAGGGTACCCGCTGTGTTAGTAAATAGAAATAGCTCATTTTAAAGTCATTAAAACATAACCCTTCATTATGTAAGGAATTTATACACCTCTGAAGACATGGTTATTTGCATAATAGGCCTAATGCAATTCTGTCAAAGATACTCCTAAATCTTACACAGTGCAGCTTTAACTGTGTTAATTTGAAAGACAGCCCAGATAGCACAATCCATCTGGCTTACCTCTATTCGACGTCTGCATTTACATCTTACAGACATCTGCAATATGTAGTTTGCTCATCTGCAATACGTCTCGGAGACGTTTGAATGTCTGTAAAACGTCTGCTAAAGATCTTGAGATTTGCTGCGTAAAAACATCTGCTAAACATCTTAGAAAGAGCAGATTTACATCCATTCTAAATCATAAACATCTTAAAGACGTCTTCAAGATGTCTATAGAACGTCTGACAGCAGACATCTCCAAGACGTATTGCAGATGAGCAAACTATCTATTGTAGATGTCTGTAAGATGTAAATGCAGACGTCAAATAGACGTAAGCCAGATGTATGCGTGCTATCAGGGAGTGTAATGTGTTTGAAGATAAACACTGAGCCAAACCAGGCTTTTTGTGTGTATGTCCTCTATATGTTGATTAATAGAAAAAAAAGGCTGAACTGTTTGAAAAATCTATAATAATCTATAGCCTATCTAAGTGGGCCTACTGCTGGTACTATCATCTCCAATGTTCAAGTTAAAATTCCAATATTTTTGAATAATAATTTGTAATTAATAATTAATTATGTTGAATTATTTGTTGTCCTTTGATATGCCCTTGATTGCTTTTATGTTTACACAATGCCCCTCTTTTACAAAGTATTTGCTTCAGTACGGTGCAATTACAGCATATACCAATAGAGGGCGAACATAAACCATTTTTAATTAGCTATCATCATGGCTTTTCCCTTATTACAGTAAATGTGCATCAGCAATGGCTGATATTGTGTTTTCCAGTTTGATGTGCAGTTGGGAACACCTCACAATAGAGGAGATCCTAGAAAGCTTTATCTGCTTGCTTAGTTGGTTAGATGAATGATGATTGTGCTCACAGGTGCTCATTTGGATTGAGGTCTGGGGCCTTGTGGATTAAATTCACCATACTTTGCCTGCTCACAATAAATTCGAATAAACCCTGTGTGCGCTGTGCAAAACTCACCATTGCTTTAATTTGCATAGGTTTGTATGGATATCCATTAACTGTTGGAATCGGTCCATCTTTTCCTTTAAAGGAAACATGCAGGCTTGTTAAACTGACTTTGATTTTAAGTGCATTTAAGGGTATGTTGGAGTTTGATTTATATTAAACTTAATAAACTTTCTTTTTGATTTGATAAGGTAGTATTGCTATTTTTATATACAACAGATTGTTTATAATATACATACAAAGAGTACATAAACAGTACATAAACCTACACAATCACAATAACCACATCAATGAAGCGGAAGTCTTGCAAATTATTTTATTACTAGTTTTGCATGTTCTGGTCTTATGGCTTTCACTGTACGATATTTTCATATTTAAAGCTATTGAAATTGTCTCAGGGCAGATTAAGGACAACACTGTTCATGTAAAAACAAACAGATTGTCCAGGCAAAATGTCCACTTGCGTGCTGTCCAAACGTCTTTTCAATCATGTCTTCTCCCTCTCTTTTATGTTTCGCCTTATATGTTCTTGCTGGCATATTGATCTGTAGTGTCATTTATGGAACGATACCAATAACAAACAGCTACAGAGTCTACACTGACATTTATGTGCCATAGAAACAGCACAATACTTTTTTGTCCTTTAAATAGATATTAGCACAAACCTGATCTAGAAAGCATCACAGACAAAGACTGAATTAGAAAATGATTAATACTCAATGTTTCCATGTACATATCCTCATATTTATAATTACAGTGCCTATCAAATCAATGTTACTGAAGCTTGGGTTAACATCATTACGGTCTACTTGGAGCTCTAGAATCTTAATGGAACAGTTCGCCCAGAAATGTTAATATTGACTCATCATCATGTTTCTCCAAATCCGTGTGCTAGAATCTTTTTCGTGAAACACACAAAAAACATTCTTAAAAAACATTCTTCCTTTTGTGTTTCATGGAAAAAATAGCAACATACGGGTTAGAACTGGCATGAAGGTAAATGACACAACTTTTCCTTTTAGGACAGAGGAACTACAGATACACATGGAGTGACATGGACTGAAGCAGAACACAGAGATAAGCAGAATTACAAACCTTTTGCAATGCTACAATTCTAAAATGAGATCTATTCTTGGAAAAAGTCAGGTTAAAAAAAGTCACATCATTTTGGTCAGCTCAAAGGAAACAAAGTTGTGTAGAAACAGCTATATAAAGGAAGGTAACGGTGAAATCTCTAAGGCTTTGTGCTTTACACATATTCCTGCAGACGTTTATGCTTTTCATGAATTTGCAGTGTTTGTGATCTCTTCATTCAGATATAAAAATACCTGTTCAAAAACTTGTCATTCGTGTATACAATGGCCCCAAATTGGACGCGTAAAACTTGAAAATGTATGAAATATCAAATATCTATATAAACAGCTCCAAACAAATGTGTTTTTGTAAATTGTTTTGCTTGCATATCTGCTTCTGCTGTCTTTGTTTAAAACAATGATATTTGGTTGGATGTTTTGTTATCTAATGCAATGATATCCAAACATTTTAAATTGCCCAAGTAACTTTTGGTTTCATTGTATAAATCACGTCACCTATGATCTATTCTTTCTGGTCTTTTACTTGATGCATCTGTCATTCGATTTCACCATTTAATCATCTTACATTATTCTACAAACTTCTACCTATGATGCAGATAATGAAATTAATAATCATAACAGTATCCAGTCAGAGAAAATGTCTTTCAACTGAGGGAAAACTCGAAGCCCTTTAGTATGACACCTCAGTATTTTGTCTTTAGCCCACCAGTCACAGGCTGATGATGTCACAATTCCCTGTCCCACAATGATGATGTTCTAGTGCAATTTCAGCAGACTCAGTCGTCCCGAACTGTCAGGTCTACAGGCGGTCGGCGTGCAGCTGAGAAGCAGGGAGTTGGATGAAGGTTGCTGTGGGAGGGGCTCCGACCGAAAGCGGGGTGGGAACCGGGGTAGTCGAGGCAGAGGAGGGGCCGGGTGTTCCTTGGGGGTACACGTAGCTCAAGAAGCCCGGTGAGGGGGCGTAGGGGTACTGCTCGAAGGCCGATGAGGCGTATTGGGCATATGCAGCGCTGAAGTCAAGGTAAGGGCTTGTTGCGGTGGAGGTGACCTGAGTAGGAAGGACCAAACTGGGCTGCAGGAAGGCCTGAGGGTAAACATACTGCTGGCTGAGCCTAGAGAGACAGAGAGAAACAGAGAGGGTTAGATACTAATTATGTGGTTTACTCAGGTGACAGACTGAAATGTCTGCTAGGCAGATTAATTCTCCATTAAGAGATTATCAGCGTTCGCCATTTGCTGTGACTGATTAGATCCGTTAACAAAAGTGGTTTAATCACCACATGTTAGTAAGGTCCAAAAAGGCCTTTTTAGAGGATAGTGGACAGATCGTCTTTGAACATTAATTAATAAATTAACTTTATATAAGGTTCTTTAATCCATTTTTGTTTTCCTGTATCTATTAGTAATGTGGTAAAATTCAGTAACAAATTAAGTCTTTCTGTATTATTATTCTGTCTTTTCTGTTATTCCCATATAAATAAATATACATTGCGTTCTTTGTGTGAAGGTCATTTGTACATGAAGTGTGTTTTTAGACAAATTAGATGTCATTTAATTTGAATTCATGTGCATGGCGCGGCATTGAAATGTGTAGCGAAGAATTGTAGCGAAGCGGCGCCTCTCAAATTTCCTGTCAGAATTTTAGAGATATAATTCTTTCTTTTTTATTTGATTTGAGTCAATTAATAAATGTTCACAAATAAATGGACAGAATCAAATAATCTAACAAAAATTATCAAGATTTCACTGCTCTTTAGTGCCTTCGTTTGATTTTGGGGCGAATCTCTGGACAAGATTAGGCTAAATCAGGACCAGGCCTTTGTCAAAATAGGACATTTAAGTACTTTTGAGACAAAACAATGGCACTGATGTATTTTCAGTTTAGACAACTCCTTACATTTCTTTTAGTCTAGGAATAGTCTTCAGCCCTAAAAAGAAAACCATCCCATAATGTATGTTCACTAGCTCTATAGATCTATAGTTATTCCCAGTTACAGAGAAAAGAAATAAAAATTCATCCTTCATTTGATCTGTTTTCAATTACCTTTCAAAGCAACTAACAATTATTTTATTAATTGAATAAAAAACCTAAAGAAATGTGGATTATAAGTGCCTCAACTTCTTGCTAACTGACCTGCTCGCTGACCCTATTAATGTATTTTATGAATTTCTGCCTGATGATATCATGGTCAAATCTCACAGAAAGCACATCTCCTGCTTAGAGGGAGTCTCTAAGGACTCAGCCCAGAAACATAGCGACACCAGCTCGTGCCCTTACCAAAGCCATGAACTCGCTTCAGAAACACCGAGGAACCCAGAGGGACTGCGACACCAAGCTCAAAACATCTACATAACACACACCCACAAACACACACACACAAACAGCTGCATTGTCATTCCTCATGTCATTCCCTCATTGCCCTCCGGAGCTGAAGGGTGATTTATATGGAATGACAGTGGCTTTGTGGAGTAGGCAAATCAACTGTGTCTGCTGTCCTTACTGACCCTATTCATCCAGCAAACCCTCATGCAGACATAGACATAAAACGACCGAGGGGGGCAAGGAGGAAGAGAGAAAAGACAAAGTAAAGAAAACCAGATTTGACAAGGGTGTGGGGAATAACAAAGTAGGGCAAACTAATTGCTGTAATCTATATGAGCTGTGGAGCATGATTCTACCAAAAAATATTGTTCATTCCTATTCTTTCTTAATCCAGCTTTAATCCTCCTAGTGGCATGGCCTTGTAAACAAACAGTACTGGTTAGTGTGTCCTACTGGTAAGTCGCTTTGGATAAAAGCATCTGCCGAATGAATAAATGTAATTGTACATCTGTGTGAGTTTGTGAGGGTACTCTGAGGGTACGTTTACACAACAACAATAGACTAAAATGTCAAAATAATCGAGTTCACGGCACGCAGATGCGTAAAAATCACTAAAACATGTATGCTGTATTTGCATGCCAGGCCAGTTGGCAATATCACCAGGTCTAGAAATGCTGTCGATGGTGTTTGGTAAAAAAGAGCCTTAAGAGAGACAACCAGGGGTGTGTTTGTTTATGCACAATCTCAGATGGTCAAGCAGTTTGATCCTCATCTTGCTGGTTCAGCAAACTCCAGCTCCTAAAGTCTGCAGACATCCTACCATGCTGTCTCTAGTCACAGGGGGTCTGTTAGCAGTACCCTCCACCTCCTTAATCCCATTTTTTACTTGTTTAATAAATGTTTTCAACCAAAAATATTGATCGCTGATTTATACAGGTACAGTGTGTTGGCTTCTGTTGGCTTCGTTCTGCTGCAACAAATACAGTGAAGCTGAAAAACGAAATGTATGTTCTCTCCAAATTTAAGGTGCTTTTTATTACCACCGTTAAACAGTAACATATTTGTGCTGACAGTCGTTAATGCAAAGTGTAAACAGGGCCTCCGCAGGGTTTTCACTGAAATTGTTAACCCCGGGTTATTCTAAACCCCAGGTAAACAGAATCCTGGGTTATTTGTTTCATGTCTCACACTGGTTGTATTTTACCAGGGGTTAAGAGATAACCCTGGTGATTCATTACCTGATGTTTCACACTGTGCATCACTAAACCTAGCGTTAATATTCTTATTTGCATATTTGTGGTGTCAACAGTCATGATTGGATAAATACTGCACATCAAACTGAGTGAATAAATAGTGTGCGGTCACTTTAAATAACCGAATACCTTGTTGTTCCGCATCCTTTTTGGCTATTTTAAGCCTCCTAAGATGTCACTTACTCAAATAAACGAAAAACAAAGGATTGTTTACACAGCGTGCGGAGATGTTGTGACACAGCTTGTGAAATGAGGTAAGCGCTGTTCAGTTTTTGATTGGGTGTCTGTCGCCAAGCGTCTGGTCGAGTCATTCTACCCTCGCTTTGTTTCACCCGAGGTTAAAAGTGGGGTTTAGAATGAAAATAATCTGGGGTTAAGCGCAGTGTGAGAAGGCCTAGTGTCACATTGGGCTTCATGCTAGTTTGTGCTAACTTGCAGCCATTTTTCCAATACACTTATGTTTACAACTTATTATATTTTGACGTGTCCCTTTGTTTTTTGCGCATTTACTATTTCAGTTATAACGTCTAACCATTTTAGCGCCAATAAGGATTGTTAAAAGTAGTTCAGTTTTTTGTTATTTTCCCTTCTGGCAACGCTTGAATAAAAACAGTGTGTGTAATGCAGCCCTTAAACAAATTGACTTTTTTATTCAGTTTTTTGTGTGCTGTTTGGAGCATGACAGATGTTATGTCTATGAACTATTGATGTATGACAACAGGTGTGTGAAGATTCTCTAGAAATGTCTACTTTTATATTACACAGGGAAAAAAGCATCTGGGTGGAACTGCAGCAAACAATGAGTTTTTTTTCTATAAAATGTATTTTAGAAAACAATAATTAAATGTCTCAGTATCTGAGAGATAATGTTTGGGAGAGAACATGACAGATGTGCACGTATATAGAGAGACAAAGACAATGAAAGAGAGAAATTGAATAATGGATTTAGGTTTGAGTAAAGAACGTGTTTTGCATAACACCTGGCTGGTTAGTAGACACGAGGCAGGTGGTGACCTAACTGACAGACAAACAGGTCAAACAGGATAGGGAAGAGAGAGAGAGAGAGGAAGGGTAAAATACAGACAGAAAGAAACTGAGAGGGAAATGAAGAAAGAGGAAGAGAGTCAAAAACTGAGAAACAGAGACGGAGAAAGTGACACTTTAAGAGGATTTGGGAAGGAGGTGGAGACATGAGAAACCACAGTGGCTGCACACACACAACCAATGGCACCAAGGAGCAGTTGATCAGATGTTTAAAAGAGTTTGATATGAAGAACTCTTTTTATGTGGATGACACGGATCAAAACATTATAGCAGAATTTTCTTTTTCTTTTTGGTGAACTGTTCCTTTCACCTTTGGTCTTTAAAGGCATTAAAGGATTAGAAGGAGCGGAGAAGAATGTATGAAATGAACAAAGAGGAGGGGAGGATATCAGAGGATGCCAGACCGTTACCCTTAAATCGCAATTTTCCACTAAATTAAATCGTAATTTAGCAGCAGTAGTTCTGTGGGGTCATGGGAGGATTTTGTGTTATTTATGCACAGTCATTCCTCACCCCTTACGTTCACAGACTGAGGAGAGACCCTTACCCATACTGCCTCTGGATCAGCGCTGGGTGAACCTGCTGTACTCCTGTCGTGTATCCTGTGACCAAAAAAGAAAAATAAGAGATGGATATCACAAAGAGATTTCAAGCAGTACACTTCTAAAATACAATTTCTGACGTGTAATCCAACCACTATAAGTGTAGTTTTGACTTTATAGTTATGACAACAGACGTTTACTGATATGCTAGACCCTTTTATCCAAAGTAACTTACAGTGCATTCATACATTTACCAGGGTGTGTGTTCCCTAGGAAACCCATGGATAAACCTTGCCATTGCTATTAAGTTACATGAACGTAAATAGAACTTAAAAAGTTAAACCATCTCAAATACATTGCTAACAGACCTTCATTTTAAAGGCATAGTCCCCCAAAAATGAAAATTTTGTTATCATTTATTCACTCTTGTGTCATAAGAACCTGTTTTTGACTTTTCTTCTGTGGAAAAACAAAGAAGATATTTTGAGGAATGTGGTTTTGTGTCCAAGTCAATGGAGGCCAATTTTGTAACCAACATTCTTATGAAAAGATCTTCTGTTGTCTAACTGTCGAGCTATCTTCTAACTGTGAGTAAATAATAAAATCATTTTTAATTTTGGGGTGGGGGTGGGGGTTGACTATCCCTTTAAGTGCACAAACCGGTTTGTTTTTACAAACTGAGAGTTGGAGCATTATATGGCTTTATTATATTGATATATTATTAATATATTATTATGATTATTAATCGGTTCCGAACGCAGGACATTCCTTTAGGACATCACGGGAATGAATAATACTTATTAAATGAGAGATGTTGGATAGGGTACTTTATTACTGCACCATGATTTCAGATTCTTGTTCCAATATTTTGCTTCCCCCGTTTGACCTTCATCATTCACATTTATAATCACTCTTTTTGCCTTTAATAGGCACTCAATTCTCTCTATTCATCCGGTATGGATTGCATCTTTTTCTTTTTTCATCCTATGCTCTGAAAGATGGGATCTTTATGCTTGCATGCAGCCAGTCAAGTGAAAAACTCCAGGCTGTCTGTTCTCCAACACAACACTCTGTCTGCGCAGATACAGATGAAAAACATCTCTCGCCTGGATGCCCATTGCACACACACACACACATTCGCCCTGCTCAACGGCCTTTTCTGCTACATTTGCATAAACGCACTTAACCCTTCAGACAACGCTTACTTTGAACATAATTCAACTTCTAAATCCTTGTCTTTCTCTATTAAAAAGCAAGCAAGCTTTTCTCCTCTTTCAAATCTGTGTTTCCGCTCTGATTCCGCCTCTTATATAGGTCAATGACAAATAAGGATGTCTGCATTATTAAAAAAGATAAATCTTTTATGCCCCAAAATAAATGGAAACTTTTCAAATAAAATGTTAATATCTTAACAATACATTTGTAATTAATGCTAAAGGTCCAGACAAAATAAAAAACACACATTATATGTCACAGTGTATGATCTTACACACACTAGAGTCACACACGGGTTAAAAAAGCAGGTGAACCACTGCATGAGTCACGTGATGACGGCCACAACGGCAGACAGAGCAAAACAGGACTTCCATTTCAGACATGTTCGGACGGGAGAGAGAGCAAATGCGAAAATATCCTCTTTTTCTGTGTGAATATGGTGTGTTAGAACAGGTGTACGCTCTTTTAACTCTCGCAACAATACCCTTCCTCTTTTCTTTCATATTAGCCACAAAACACACATAAAAATGCAAAGCTGGGGCACACATAGACATGCGAGTGAACAGATATCACTTTCTGCACACATGCATAAATGCAAATGTTTGATGGTGGTAATTTCTCGACAGGTCTAACCCGTCAAACTACACGTTAATAGGTGTGACTTTGTGCGTGTGTTTGTGTGTGTTTGTCAGCCAGAGTGAATTTGCGAGTGTGAGAGTGTGCAGTGCATTTGAGGTAAGCACAAAAGATTATAATGATAAACTTTGTTTGATGAGGCAATACATCAGTGTTTTTACTAATATGATTCATTCACAGTTAAACAGTTAAAATGTCAACACGAAAACCTGCATAAGATTGCACTACCATATAAGGACAGAGGAACTTCAAACAAAAGGAAATATATTTAGAGTCGAGTCCTTAAAGATGAAGTGTGTATCTTTCCCAGATAAAATACCTTCTCTCATCTTAACTCTATCCAGTGACAGAGACATTGTTGCAATGACTTTTTTTGTGATCCTAGTAGTGCAATACAACATCACTTAACCTTTAGTGAAGAGCTAACGCAACGTTCTGAAGTTGGTAAACAGCCTTCATGCATGTGTCTGGTGTTTACCTGTCAGTGGACTCCGTGGTTTGGCTCCAAGGTACGCCAGGTTGACATTAGCTTTACGTCCATCAATAATAGGGTTTGGATCTTTACAAGCTCTCTCAGCTGCACTTTTATCTAGCATAGTCACCTGGAGGCAAACAGACGAGAATGCAAATGAGTTTGAATATTGACCCTTTTAAGAGATTTGTCTTATGCTTCCATCCTTAATGCCATCCCAAAGCTTAATGGTTTAATCTGTTCTTTGGATTCTTCTTGTTCATAGTCATCACAAAGGTCAAGCATCAATATGGAAATTCATTTCATGTCTTATAAAGCCATTCAACAGCACGTGCAAGTGATGGACAAACTCAAAGGTGGTTATTCAATGGTCTCCTTTCTACTTTTGTGTTTTACAGAACAGAAAAACAGCACATGGGTTCGGAACAACATGAGGGGAGTCAAACATTACAACAAACAGTGAGTAAAAATGAAATCACATTTATTTGCAATTAGAAACTTCACCCAAATGCTTTCCTCATTTACTCACGCTCAGGTCATTTCAAACCTGTATGACTTTCTTTCTTCCTCAGAACACGAAAGTTGGAAAACAACAACATTGGCCCCCTGTGACTTCCATTGTATGAACACAAAACCACTGAGACATTTCTTAAAATATCTTCTTTTGTTTTCCACAAAGGGAAAGAAATTCATACTGGTTTTGATCAACATGGTGAATACATTTGGAATATTTTTATCCCCCCCAAAGTTAAACACTTATATTCAGCACAGTTGTAGATTAATGTATTCTAAAAGACTCTTAAAAACTATCCATCTTTACAAAAATGTTATATTCGTAATAATCTCTGAACCATTTAATGAACTAATAAATTCATGCTTGATTTATTTTGTCAACATCACAGGCAGTTAAACACACTTCATTCACCACTGCAACACAAGCATGGAACAATAACAAAGTCATATATTGGACAATTTGCTCATATAATCGCATGTGTCAAAAGTTTATGGGTATTTTACTGAAACGGCCGAGCAGCATCTCCTGCAGACTTTTCACAACTTCTGCCTTTGTGACAAATGTAGGAAGCTGCACTATTAGTTTAGAGCTGCTCATTGCTTGGCCTCAGCTGCACGCACACACACAGAGAGACACAAACACGCCCCACCCTGTGGAGACCCAGTGGCAGCAGTTTTCCCCAGGGCTGGTGGAACTAGAAATACAGCCAGAGCAGCAGCCCGGCAGATCGGTTAGGAAGAGAATTCATGGGATCTGGTTTCTGTCAGGTAAACATCAGAGTGTGCGCTTCGTTTCTGTAGTGCCCTTGTGTGGAGAGCGTTCTGGAATGGACATGAGCAAAACAAGTGCACGCACACAGCTGAAGACGTGTTATTATCTCAGTAGTCACAAAACCCGGCTAGTAAATGAGGCGACAAGCAGCAGTGAGTGTGTTGGGAAAACATAAGGGTTGTGTAATCCTGTGGGAACTCCTGTAGCAACCCCCCTCCTTCTTTTCTTATTCTAGAACATTAAGACAAGGCCTCCCACACATGGGAGTGTATCAGCCTGCTTATTAAAGACTGTAATTCACAACAAAAGAAACACTATTTGTTTTCGTCTCATAAAGTTTCTTTTCATTCCTGTCACGTTTTTGCTAACTATGTTTATCTAATGGTCATGTTCACTAGATGACACGCCAAAAAAAAAGAAAAACACAAGAACTGAAACTGTGGCCTTATCTGGGCTCGCCAACTGCTTTTGAAGGCAAACCGCGACATCATTTTGTACCAGTGAACATGGAGTTGCAAATCAATAAAGACAGAAATAGGTCTTTATGGGTGATTCTCATGACACCGCAAGCAAAGCAAAATATTTTGCTATAGAAAAATTATGTTTGAATAGTGCGAAAACAGACTTTGTTGGGTTTATTTATACTTAATCTCCTTTTTATTTGTGAAGGTAGCTAGAATGTGTTCTAACTACAAAAAAGACAGCATCAGCTGCAACAACATAAAGTTAAAATGTTCTGGGGCCCAAACTTAACTTCGGGCAGACATCAGCAAAGAATCTCTAACTGTTGAGTAGTTTTAATTTAATTCAATACGATTAAAAATACTTATATAAAATTAATATAAAATAAATGGTTGTTTTATAACCAAATACAGACCGGAAGTTATAACTTCGGGCCGTCGGATAAAACCGTCTGAACAAATAAATGGTCATATAACGTTACAGTTGTTTGAACGTAGGCCTAGCATAAAGTAAAGCCATAGCAGTCTACAAAGTACTTTTTGTATACTTTTAAAAAATATAGTATTCACGCAGTACCATGGTACTGTCAACACTTTTTTATTATAGTAGCCTAAGGAAGTGTACAGAAAGTAGGCTATAGTAACCACAAGGACGCACTTCTCAGGAACTTCAATGTATTTTAATGCATCCAAGAAATTAGGAAGATAATTGATGACATGCTTTTGTAGAAATAATCCACTTAATTCTCCAACATGTGACTCGCATCATTGCGCCGACGCGCGCACACTTGTACAGCAATGTGAGAGCACATTGTGCCTCAGAAAAGCGCTCAATACCTGAGGATTACATTTATGATCCTTCAGGACTAAATCGGACTGGGGAAAAACATTTAGGCCTATTAAAAAAGGATCAGAATAAACCAACAGTCGATCAGTAACTGTGTACTTCAGAGCCGTTTGGGTCGTTAAAACGTCGCGCTGCTGCCTTGAGATTCGCAACTGGCTTATGTTCCTCACAACTGTAACAAAAGACATGCGCAACGGCACGCGACGCTCGCATTGTCACCTGGAGACCGCACGCGCACAAACGACAGTCATCCTTCAACACGGTTTATAATCGCGTTTTTTATTTCTTGCACGAATACATTCGAGTCGTCGCAAATGTAACGTGAAGCCACAACTAACAGACAAATGTATACCCACTTGCGCGGAGTTTTTGCATGAGCTGAGTGAAACAAAGACAAATTATTTTCGTGAATTTATCATAAATAAAACACTATAATATAAACGACCGTCAATGTCATGTTTCATGCGGGGTTATTCACAGTTTGTAGCTGTTCTTACTTACAAAGCCATATCCCCTAGACTTTCCCGTTTGTCGGTCCGTTATCACCACCGCTTCATCGATGTCGCCGAAAGTCTCGAAGTACTTGCGCAGCGACGCGTCCGTGGTGTGATACGGCAGACCGCCGACAAAGATCTTCGTGAAAGTCGTGTCTTTCTGAATACCGGGATACATCGTTTCCGACGTCCCATTCACGAACTGGTGTAGAAGCATCGGGCGCAGATTGTATATACGAAACGCGCGAGTTATAAATAAATATAGATAACAACGATAAATAACGACGTATCCCGCTCCTCAGGATCCTCTAAAACTGTTTGCGACGGCAGTGAGGTAGATATTCCTTTGGCTCGGAGAAATAACTGTGGCTCCTTTTCCACTTCGTCATGTGCCAGATTACTCCGCCAACTCCATGTTCGGGGAAACACAATGACGGCAGGTGACTGACGAGCCCTCAACTACAGCGACACTTGTACACGAGCTCGACGGGCTTCCTGACTCGACATCCAATGCGATGCTGTGTACGGGCGTCTTCTGTTGAACTACACCCCTCCTATTCTGAAGAACTGGCGTTCATCGACCCTTCCCTTGCATCGCTCTTTGGGGTTTCATTAATGCACCTGCCATTTGCCTATAATAAATAGGGGAAAATGCAACTAAACTTGCTCAGCGAGTACTAGGAAGAACTAGACATTTCTATAGAAGAGTTTGTTGAATCTTAATAGATGTATACTGGTCACTGTCATTTTCTCAAATAGTAGTTTTGGTAGACTTTAAAGGGATACTTCACCCAAAAATGAAAATTCTGAAATCATGTTCTCACTTTCAAGTTGTCCCAAATCTGTATATACGTTTCTTTGTTCTGATGAAAACAGAGAAAGATATTCTGAAGAATGCATAAAACCAAACAGATCTTGCCCTCCATTGACTTCCATAGTAGGACAAATTTATTTGTAATTTATAATAAATGGTTGAACACAAAAGAAGATATTTTGAAGAATGTAAGACAGCATGTAGAGCAGTTCTAGGACAGTTTTGAATACCATTGTCATTTTTCCTACTATGGCAGTCAATGGGGGTCAAAATCTGTCTGGTTAAGCATTTTAACAAATATCGTTCTCTGTGTTCATCAGAACAAGGAGATGTATACAGATTTGTAACAACTTTAAGGTGAGTGATGACTGAATTTTTATTTTTGGTTGAAGTGACCCTTTAATACCATACTGTTGGGTCAGACGTTAGATATTTGGTGGTTGAAATACCATCGGGAAGTCTCTCTTTTAAAAGTTTTTTGTTTGTGCTTTTAAAGCATAGTTTTCCATAGTCAGGTAAGTGAATGGTCACATCCATAACAAGCTATCACATCCGTAACAGTCCATATTTCTCATAAATGGGCACATCAAAATTAAAATGTAACTATTTTATGTTAAGAGCCATCCCTTCTCCGATTGTTAGATATTAACGCTGCTGGTGCGTAGATTTTAATTCACAGAAATCCCACAAAGCATGTTGCCTCTCAAAAACATCTATTACATCCATTACGCATACATTTTTCCTTTTTTCCCTCCATTCAAATATAAACTGATATGTTTCTGATGTCTAGACCCTTTCAACAGAGGTTTTGTAAAATTGAAACAGGTATGTTGGTAATAAACACATTCTCTGAGAATATGTATTTCAAGTTTTGTTTGAAAATGTCACATCCATAACGCATGTCACACATAACATTTTACAGACAGACTTTCAGATTTTTATATTCTGCAGTTGGTCACAGGAGGTAATTTGTCATTGGCCACACATGATTTGTCAGTGCCAGCAGGTGATCGTCCATCCACAAATGGTTGCAGGAAGTAACCTGCTACTGGCCTTGGTGCTGTGTCCTCAGCTGACCTGTCAATAACCGTAAGTGACCTGCAAGTAGCAAGTCGACAACTGTCACTGGGAATGCCCGACACATGCAACCAGAGCTATATTTTAGGTGTACGGCATTCTATTTTTAACATTATTAGGAGGAAGTGATATTGTTTGTTTGTGATACACTGTAAAAGGTCTTTGGCCTCAGGGACCAGCACATTGTTCTTTATTCCACAAGGTGGCATGTAATACCTGATCAAGAGCTTAGCATCAAAGAATTCAACACCAGCCTGTCAGTGGCTCACATACTGTCATTCAAATTTACAGTGCAGCCTAATGTGAGAATGTTAACACCCTTAACACTCGAGTCACAGGAGCCACAGGAACTAGGAGCCATTCCTGACGCCTACACCAAGTCTAGAGAGAAAATTACAATGATGAAAGGAAAAAAAAAGGTTTGAAGAAAGTTGCAGGAAGATCATATAAATACACCATTTCTTTCACATCTTTAAGCATGCTGCTTGGTCCCCACAATCAAACGGAAGGAAAAAAACATTGCTTAACGCAAACAAATAGGCCCAAAAATGAAAATTCTGTCATCATTTACCTTTATTCACCCTCTTGTCATTTCAAACCTGTATGACTTTCTTTCTGCTACAGAACACAAAAGAAGATATTTTGAAGAATGTTGATAACCTAACAGCGGTGGCAGCCATTGACTTCTAATATATGGACACAAAACCATTGCAAGCGAATGGCTGCCCTCACATTTTTCTAAATATCTTATTGTGTTCTGTGGAAGACAGAAACTCATAAAGGTTTGACATGACAAAAGGGGGAGTAAATGATGACAGAATTTTCACTGTGAACTATCCCTTTAAGTTGATACCAATCGATAAAGGTCAAACATTGACCATACTGTGTTGTGTCACTTTTGAGTACATTAAACCCTTGAAATTGCTCTCCGATATTTTTCGAAATGTAGTTCATGCACGATGCCAAGTGTACCAACGTGCGACACATCTATCGGTTTTACATGCCAGACCAACAATGGTGCAAGCCAGAGAGAGGCGCAGACAGGCAGCATTGTGTTGCATTTAGCTCCTCTGTCTTGCTTGAGCAATTGTGTCTCACATCTAGTTTGCTTGACTGTGTATTTGAAGAAAGAATAAGTGAGTATTTTGAGAGATTACATTCTGTGCAGTTAACAGGAAGGTCTTTGACAACCCTTATTTTATTGCACTATGGTATTTCAAGACCACGTAACTATACTTAACTGGGGAATTCAAAGTGTTAGATTTCCAAAAAGATGGTTGAATGATACTTGTTTTATAGTTGAACATAGAGCTAATTGACGACGAGAAGAATGATCAAATGATCGACACTATCTCTCGTGGGAGAGACATTATTGGCACTTCATTGACAATCATTTAGGTGTTGGTGTTATACTGATTGTGACCTTACACCTATTCAAGCCTCAAAGAATGTAACGTGCAGTTTTTCACACCTCTGAGAACCAGATAGACCCTTTGTCTTTCAGGCTTTACTTTTTCTTTGCAGATGTCTCCGACCATTTACTACCACCTCAACTACAGACATCTTCACAATTACAAGGTTATAAACTTGAATTAATTTTTTTGTATGGATCTGTAAAAAATGCAAATATCTCGCCATGATGAACATGTTTTTTTTTAATTTCTTGAATACATAGTTAAAAATGTTAAATTCTTTCATCATTTACTCATCCTTACATTGTTCCATACCTTTTCTTTCGTGGAATAAATAATTTAAAGCATGTGCTTAATGACATCCACAAATTTACAAATGATAACAAGATTTTTTTAAACAAAATCAAATGTGGCCTTCTGTACAATTGCAGAAAGACATATGCTGGCTTTAGACAAGCGTCGTCCAAGAGGAAACGAGAGAAACTTTGTAGATCCTCATGACTGAGTGTCAGTGTCAATACAGATATAAAAATATCATGCACGCTTAGTTCGGGTTCTCAAACTAAAAAAGCATTTTTATCTACAGCACTTTTGTATCTACAGTTTTAAGTTCTTTTTTAATGTTTTAGATATATTCAAGATATTGTAGAAATTTCATAATGCATTAGCATACATTAACTTCAATCAACAATACTACTACTGCTGCATTTGTTCATCTTAGTTCATGCTAGGTAATGCATTTACCAAAACCTTATTGTTAAGATTTTTTTTATGAAAACTTGCCAGATGTGTCAGTTTTATATAAACAGCGCCGCCTAGTGCTAAAATTGTGTAACTGTATAGAAACTATCTAAATTTCACCTGAAAGCATATTACAAAAGTAATCTGTGAACAAAGCAACCAAATGGGTTTAAGAGAATCACAAAAAAACGAAATCACTGTCTGGATTGTGAACATTTTAATGGAAATGTCATACATTGCTTCCCGAACATCTGGGATATAATCGTAAGCTTGCAATCATTTTCATGACGGAATTTTAGAATAGTTTGCTGTTGATTTACACTAATATTTAATAAGTTATCACAAAGTTAGAAACAAATTAACAAGATACTGCAGTTTTATTTAGGCGTATTTATAAACAGTTTGTGAACATGACATTTCGAACCAGCTTTCAGCAGGTCTATTAAAAGCTCTAAGCCAATAAATCCAGCGATTCTCATACGGAACCGCTAAAGTAAGACTATAAGCTAGTTTAAAATAAAAACGCCGAAACACTAAACATATCTTCTGCTGAATACAATAATTGATTGCTGTAGTAGAGATTTTATTCCAGGAGATGGCAGTATAAGCTCATATCCAGCAACCATAACGCAGTTTGTTAGGAAGATAAACTCTAGTGAGGAAACGAGGAGCTATAGATGCCAGGGACTGTATCTCAGCTTTCTGCTTCAGTCTCTGCATTGCTTTGATCTGAAATCAATAAACCCACAAACTCGTCATGTCATTTATTGTTTTAAGAACTGTACAATGCATTCACAAAGTTACCCTGATGTGAAGACACTATATAACATTTTGCGTCATAAACATGGAAAATCATTTGTAAGAACTCTGCTCTTTTAATACATACAAAAAAACCTAAAATCATGTATCTACAAGAACGTTCACCTCATTCTCCCATGTTGGTTGGCAGGTGATGTACGGTCTTCTCCTCAAGCTGTTAATTTTCCTCTCATCTGCCTGACTAAATGGAATCAAGGCTTCTTCTGGAATCCTGTACCTGTATGTACAAACACACTTTCAAAACAATATAACAATAATGCACACAAACATGATAGAAATGCAATATACTATACATAACCATGTCTTCAGATGTGTATAAAGACCTTACATAGTGAAGTATTATGTTTTTATTACCTTAGAATGAGCTTTTTTTATCTAAGTACACCACAGGTCCCTTTACATGGAATTTACCATGTTGCTTGTACTGTATACGACAAACGGACAAACAATTCACAACCTCTCACCTAGATGCCGATACAATGTCCAAATTGCTCTCTGCTATATTTAAAGTCTCTGTTTCTTTTCACAACTAGACACTTTATTTAGTAAAAGTGTCTAGTTAACCTATTTAATCCCTCAATTTATGAAAATTACACAAATGACAGTGATGTAAAGTGTCACATGACCAGAGACATTTCATTTTACTTGAACCTCTGAAAGATGATTTTTGTCTCTTATAATACAGATAGGCTACATGTATGCATTTAACTGCGAACAGTGAGAAAAAACTCCTTAAAAAGACTATTTATCTGGTTGATTTCCATGATAAATTTGTAGAATTCAAAATGAATGAGCTAAAACAGAAGTAAAAAATCAGTGCGTATCTTTTCATGGTTTTCATGGTTTTTTTTAGATTTGTCTGCTGTCTCTTAGACATTAATAATCAAAACAAGGGTTCTTAAACAAAATATCAAAATTGTTCAACTATGTTATTTAAGCATCTGAATAGTCCCACATGTGCTACTTCCATCATCTGAGAAACAGCTGATGTGATGAGATTTTCAAATCAGAAATGTTCAAATAACCACTCTTCACACAGCAATAGATCTACATAATCTTTCAACACACAACAAGACCGAGTCAGACTCTGCTTTTCATAGCTATGATGTATTAGGAATAGTTGGAAATACTTTGCTTTCACAAACCTGACAGAGCTCATGCTGACATATGGGCATATAATAAACCTTATAAATGTAGAGTACGTTTCTATAAATAGCTGACAAATATTTATTTCAAAATAAAGCTATAGATACAGTATATGTGCGTGTGAATCGGTTTTCATTCATCATATTTCTGTATACATAGGTGTCGTCAATGTATTGCAAATGCCTGCACAAGATATTAGTGCAACAGAGAGCTTTTAGAATGAGGTGGAGCAGGAAACTGGCAGCGTGAATGTGCTGATGCTGTCGGAATCAGAACGAACCAAAAGACGTGAGGATGTTTCCAGCCTTTTGTAATGTAAAAGATTCAGATAAATATTATTGGCATTCGAGAAAAATTGACATTCATCTTAGTTACTTTGACCTGAAACAACGACAGCTGATATCCGTAAAAGAAAAACTATGTGCAACACCGACAATATACATCAAACTACACTGCTCCTACAAAGCAATATCATTTAAGATCATTTCTACGACTACTAAAGATAAAATATCTTGTCTGGCTTTAAAAGGGTTCACGACAAACAAATTGAAAACCGCTGCAATGATCTGCTACATATCCCACAGCATTTGTTTGTGCTCGTTTGCATCTGATTTTCATAATTCCTTTCTGATGTAAAACAAGAAAACGTGCAAATCAACATCAGCTGGTGAATCCCTCCAAGGCAGTTCTAACATCACAAAAGGCACTTGTACCCGAGTGCTAGACAGGTGGCCATCAAAAGCATTTGACATACCATATCCATTGACGGCCGCAATCCATTTTTGTCTTCTCTTTTTTCCCATAGATTCATGAAAAGTGCTTCTGATTTCATTCACAGCCCATGACAGTTGAAAAAGTTGCTTAAAATAGCTTTCAAGAGGAAGGAAATAAAAAAACAGCAACAAAAACCAAAACAAGAAAGGCCAGAAAGCGGAAAGCAAAGCCAGCCCGGCCTCAATCACAAACCACAGAGTAAAGTAATGAGTTGACTTTCCCAAACCTCTGAATGTCTGAAGGCAGGAGGCCCAACCACAGCACACTGGGGACAGTCAGACTGCACGCCTCAAAGGCCATCGACTGAGGACAAATCACAGAGTTCATAAAGTTTGACGGTCAAACAGACTTCATTATCACAGCAAATCAAACATGTTCGACATGCATTTACTAGCAGACATTTACATTTAAGCATTCGGCAGATGCTTTTATCCAAAGCGAATTGCATCGCATTATATTTGACATTTGTATCTGAGTGTATGCAATCCCTGGGATCGAACCCATGACCTTGCCGTTGCTAGCGCCATGCTCTAACTAATGAGCAACAGGAAAAGCCATTCTTATTGAAATAGAAAGCATGTGATTGGTTTGGATCAATGAAAATGTTTCAGTCACAGTGTTCTTTTACATTTCAACCTGCCGAATGCCCGACTGACCCCATTGGCAATCTTTTTTTTGTTTATACATAAATCTTTCGTGAGATTTTACTATAAGGTTTAATTCGTTAACATTAGTAGACTATATAACTACAGTTGACTATATATATATAGGTTAAAACAATGAACAACCGTTCCTGTAAGCTAACCTTTGCTTAAAGTGTTACCAACTTCTACTAACTACCAACTTTTGTTTAATTTAAATTTACGAACTAATAATTTGCTAACAGAGTCAAAAAAAGAATACATAGAGAATATTGCAATTTTTGTCAGACCTCTTGTGGTCAGCTCAGCTCAGACAGACCATGTGTAAACAAGAACTAAATTAATCTGGTTAAGGTTATGATATTTATACTAAAATTCACGACAAAATACTGATTAACAATATGACATTTTCGTGCAGTATTGAACACATCCGAAATAGCCACATACTCTGTAGATGTATCACACACACACACATGTAAAAATGCTTCACTCTTTCCAACGGGTAAATTTCAAGTTTATGAACGAGTACTTCCTCTTTTTCTTGCCACAAAGAGAAAAGAATAATTACATGTCACCGCAAAGCAATACTCTGCACAGGACTCCCTGGAAACAGCACAGAAATAGCAGGAAACAGGACTCACCACTGAGCCGTACTTGTAGATGCACATGATCTCGATGCCTGGGAAAAAAAGAGATGCAATCACCACCATACCCATGGAATTATCATACGGGCCAGCTTCATTTGGGCAAGAACCAAGTAAAGCGTTGCACATGCAAGAAGACAGTTAGAAACATTGGTAACGACAGTGTCAGACAGGGCGGAGGTAAACCACACCGGGACTATCAACAAGGGTGTGGGTGCGTGTGTGTTTATTTGTACCGTGCGGGTCTGCATCCACCAGAGCAAAGACTGGGACATGTAGTGTGTCCCACAGTTTCCTCACCATAAGTCTGCTGTTGACATCAGGAACACCTTTACCCTGACAGACACACGAAACACACCTGAACAATCTATCTATATTTCATTTCTCAATTTGACTGATGGTATACATTTATCACAATATTCCCCTGGAGATGCTGTGCTCTTCCAGTTGATCTACAGGATCATAATAACAGCATGCTTACAGTTATGATGATGCATGGAGACAGTCTGGTACAAAAGTCATCGTCCAGGAGTCTCTGGAAAGTTGCATCTTTCTCCACAATAAGGATGAATTTGGCAGATGATACAATGTCTTTGTGATGCTGAGGAATCAAACAGATCACCAGTCTTACAAACACCAACAGAGAACTGCAAATCTTTTTGAAACCCTCTTTTTCACTTCATGGAAAAAGCACATTCGTTTTTGCAAATCATCTACTTTTATCGAGCAAAAAAGTGCAGGTATGAAGACACAGTGGGGAAAGTAAATGAAAGATACCTTTTCACAACGTAAAACTTATTTTTTGTGTGTAAAGCTTAATATAATACATTACAAGTCTGCTTTTTATAAAGGATACACAATAAACCGTTGACAGAAATGTTTCAAATGATCTTAAAAACTTGTGAACTGAAAGCATATGTGTAAATGTTTTAAATTCGATTTACAGACAAAAATATAATTGTGCCAACACATTAATAACCTTTAAACATATTAAATCCTACATATACATCTGTGTTATTCCTCAGTTTTGGTGATTTTACATTCATTCTAAAATGAGAGGGAAAAAAATTTAAAGAATGAGTAGGTGACCCTACATTTTCGAAACACTAGTGTAGCCTACATAAATAAATCAGTGATGTGCCTAAATCAAAAGGATACGATTAATCCCATTAACATTGGAAGACACGGGGACGGCCTGTGGACAGAATTATAAAAACATTTTGAATGGTTTCACAACAAAAATAGCCTCATCTTTATAAAAACATCACACAACTCCAAACAGACAAAATAACCGAGTAGATTTAGAATGCTGTCTCAGACTAATGTTTTCCAGTGGTAAGACAGCATTTGAGTAAAGCTCATATGACTGTCTCCAGTCTAAAAATGTTGTCGGTGGAATTACAGATGAATGATTTTGGGCAGGATATGACATCAATCATGGTCATGATGTGAACGTTACAGAAGGATATCCATTGAGTTTCAGATCTAGACTCACTGTGGTGCTCGATCTGCAGTCCACCATCGTACCATCTCCCTCCAAATAACACAGATCACCTGAGATAAGGCCTTTTGATGTTGCAAGCTGTGAGGAAAATAGTAATGATTAGCTTTATGGTACACCCATGCTCGTAAGCTTACATATTGCAGAATCTGTGAAATAGCATCTAGCATTTTAAAATTACACAGAAACACAATATCAGAAACTGTAGACAACTATTGTATTTTTGTCTTGTTTATATATCAGTTGTATTAATGTCAAAGAGAAGGGTAAGTTAACTTGAGCAGGACAGTGTGTAAAACGGTATCAGAAATGCCAATATCACACATTACAGCCCCATGCACGTACAACATGCAGACTCCTGCGGGGAACCTTGAGCATGCACGAAATGTCATCCACGATAGAATCCACGGTCTTCTGTGACCCAAACAGCTGTGGATCATTATAATATATATCCCTGACGGACAGAAAAAAAACAGTTCAGCGCACAGGTGCACTTGACAAATCACTTCATAAAAATCAAAGGTTCCACCTGCTCTCTATATCAGTTGATTTATGGCACTGTTTGCAGATTTATACATCATCGCTTATGCCCACAGCTGGCTTCTATAAAATGTTCTTGTAATAGCTGACGGATAAGAATGCTAAATATTTAGACATGAAACAGGCTGAAGAAAACCTTTCCGAAATATACAATATGAAAGACTTTTGTAAAGTCGACATTTTCTGGTCCATGTCATCTAAACCAATTCAAAACACTCAAACAAAAATAATTTTAAATGTGTTTTCTTCTCACTGATGGACCATTTAAAACAAACTAGTGAAGAATGTCACGGAAATATATTGAACGCTTACCTTTTAGTAGCATAGGAGTCACTTTGAACAAGTTTGTAAATTACAGACAAGACCTTTAAAATCAGTGCTGGAAACAGAAAACAGGAAGACACTGGATACAGTCATATTTGGCAACATTAGCTTATATGGTTTCACAACATTTTCTGAAAAAAGCACACGTTTCTTGTTAAAGGTCTGTTGATGTCATAATTATGGTGCACATATAAATCATGTAAAATTGGCAACTCATAAAGTTGAATGCTCTTGAGAGGAATTTTCTCTGTATGATATGTACAAACATATAAAATAGCAATAATGTAAAACATAATCTTACCAAATTTGGTGGCTGATGAAGGCCAGTCACTTCGAAGAGTCACTACAGATGCATCTGGCTTGAGTACCAATCCAACAGACTCATGAAACCTGAGAATTATATCAATAATTTTTCTGCTGTTCTTTTCTTTACCCTCCTTTTCCTCTTCCTCCAAGACAATTCGATAATTTATTGATTGCCTAATATCATTGAAGTCATAACATGCCCTGAAATATGTGCAAGAAATGATGTCTTCTTGAGTTACTTCAAGACTGGGTGTACGGGTGAAATGTGTTGGGAAAATTGATGTCTAATTTGAGAAATCTTAAGATGATCATTACCAAATGTTGCGCTAGGAAAATATAACCAGGCACAATAAGGAATTATATCTATTTTGCTCTCATGGGGGAAGAAATGATTCAGCTAAATGAGGTTTTCATTATCAAAACTGCTTTAAGAAAAATCAGTCATATTACCTGCACTAGGGAAAGATTTATTACAGCAATAAGCCATGAGCTGAGTTGTCAGGGCCTCGGCCTCAGAGGGGCCCCAGAAACGTGCGTTAAGCCTTGGGGAGGTTTGACATAGATCTGACCAGACAGTTTTCTTTGTTCTAAACATGAACTATTATACAGTGAAAACCTTTTTAGAGGACCGAATTTTAAGTGTGTGTGTGTGAGAGGGAGAGAGTGCGAGAGAAAGAGAGCACTGTGGGTGTGTTCATGAAGCCCTTCCTGAAAATGATACAGTCAAAAATTACTTCATTTGTAAATACATAAAGTTTAGACAGACAGAACAACAGTTAGATAGACAGATGCTTGAAGTGGGGAGAAAAAGGTTCTGGTACTCACTTGTGCATGTTGACATATGCTTGTTGCTGGTTACTGAAGTAACGATTTGCCAAACAACTGATGTAATAATGTTAAATCAAAATGTGACCAAAAATGATCATTTCAGTCATTACATTACCTTTCCGGCAGTCTATTGAATTCTTCGGTTAATTAAATCTACCATATGCACACACAATCATGTCTCACGCTTTATATGCTATAAATCTGTTATGTGATGTTTTAAGGCACATTAAATGGTCGACCACACATTAAATCCAACAATATGTGAAAAACTTTTGTTTTAAGTAAAAAGAACAGTATTTGCAGAAGATATGTAGTTTATATTGCCTTCTCACTAGACACTCATTATCGTTCACCTGCGGACTGTCTTCTTCAATTTGATTGGCTGGAGTTCTGTAAACTCTGTTTGATTGGTCAACTTTTTGAAATTGGGTAGCTCCATGCTAATCTCACTGACCGGAAGCGTCTTGGACGTGACATAAAATGACGCTTTGACTCGGAGTAGCGCAAGACAAAGTCAAGCTACGCTAAAGATTAAAATAGTGAAGTGCCAGTATTGCCAACTTAACATAACCATTTAAATGTTATGGATAGACGGATAAAAAGAAATAGATATTTACAATTTTACATAACAGTTAGATAACATTCTTTCTTTATCTTATAGACGAACAGAGCAACCGACCGACAGAAAAAATATATATATTTACTAGGGATCCACAATAAATTATCGGCGATAAATGGTCTTTTTTAATGTTACCGGTATCGGCCGCTAAAAACATTTATGCCGATAAATTGTAGACTATAAATTATGAATAATTTACTCTGGTTAAACCACATCATCTGCATGCTGCTTACAGTTAAAATACAGTACAGTACTGTCTATCTGTCATGATCATTCACTTACTGTTATTTACAAAACAATGCTGATGTAGGTACACTATGTAGATATGTAAATGTGTATATTATAGGAACAAAAGCATATTGTTTAAAGCCGATTCCTATCTGAATGATTTCTGTCTTGAGACCTGTTAGACTTGTGGCATTTATCTGGGTTGCTCTGTAAGACCATCTATAATTTATTTATTAAATATACATATACAAACACATACCAGAAAAGTTTCAAAGTTAAAGAATATTTAACTAGTGTAAAGTAGGTTTGGTACATGATTTTCAGGGGAAAATGAGAACTAATGGTTACCTTGTTTACTGCAGTGAATGTTTTCAAATAAAAGCAGTTGTCCACTTTTTGCCTTTTGTTTCAGTCTCAAAAAAATGTTAAGATACTGTAAATTGGCCAAAATATCAATAATCGGCTCACAATTTTAAAGAATTAAAATTTAGATATCAGTTCATCCCTAATATTGATCCTTTTGTATGACAGACAGACAGGCAGATAGATACGTTTTTTATCCAATAGACAGACAGATACATAGACAGAAAAATATTTATTTACCATTTTGTATTTTAGAAATACAGACAGACAAGACTGACAGTTAGATTGACAGAATATTTGATATTCACTATTTTTTATGTAAGAAAGGCAGATAGACAGATAGACAGTCAGACAGACATATAGATAGATACCATTTTTATCTTATGGAAAAACTGATATTTACTATTTTGTATGTTAGATAAAGAGACAGACAGCCAGGTAGATAGATTTACAGATAGATTCACAGGCCGTTAATATACAGTAACACATATCATCTAAATATTTATTTTCCTCCGAATTGATTTAAACTTTTATTTTGAAATAACGTTTTCATAAACTTACATGACATTGGTCCAGCTGGATCTGTTCATCACACTCAGCACAGGTGCCTCACCTTTAGACACACTCGTGACTACAGTCTGAATGACTGTCTCAATCCGCGTCAAAATATCCTGTCTGTGCATGAGGGACAAATCATTTTCAATCGGCGTTTGTTAAACAGATGAACACGGAGGTCATCTAAATTTCTGGCCTGTCACCTGTTGATGTCCTCCAGGTGCCTGTCAGCAGATTCCTCGAGCCCGAGTAGCGTCTCCCTTAGCTTATCTACCTCAGCGAACTGGTCAGCCATTTAAGTCGAATATCTCAATCTACGAATGTTTCTATTTGATGTAGTTGTACTACCAATATAAAATATAGAAACAAACCAATAAATAATCCAATGTGAAACCGGTGAATATGTTTCAAACGACGTAACCACCGCGCGAGCGTCATTAGGTGTGTTTGACTGCGTGCAGTGTTGCGAAGAACGCTCGGCGTATGACATCAAATACTGTGATGTCGGCCTGCGTTGCGCTTCGCTGCTTGAAGTAACGAGTCTTCAGTATTGACAAATTTAAGATAATCTAAATATGAGCGGAAACATGTTATAACTCGTTGTCTCTTGAATGTACGAAGATAAAATCACTCCCCAAAATCTTTGAATGGCAACATTCATTAAAAATTAAATAAACAAATCTTCAGTAGTATAGGCTTCTTATGGTTTTAAAGAATTTATTCCACAATATTGTAAATTTGACAACGATGGAGCATCATTGCCTAACCATTATTTGCCAGCTTGCATTGTTTATTTTAAATATATACATTTTAAGACTAATTGATACTTCCACATTTAAACAATCTTAAATATTATAATCATTGAATATGCATAGAGAATATTAATAACTTACACGTACTTAATAGCTAACAAAAATACATTATTTGTCTAATTATACACTTTTATTATGTATTTTCTCGATTCTGTAGCTCATCTAGGGTTCGGTCTCCAGGGAACACATACTAAAATGTACTTGGCTTGAATGCACATTTCGGCAACAGCAGTAATACATCACATCCTCCTTCCCTCAGTTGCGTAAGATAAAATTGCCCACCAAATAAATAATTAAATCTAATTTAAAGTAATTGTTGATCAGAATTGCCAATTTTTTTCTTTTTCAGGCCAGGGGTTCATTTAATTTTTTGAAGGCCACCCATTTGTCTTATTTTATTTAAACAATTAGGGCCAATAAAGTTAACTGCAATTCATAAAGGAAACATCCCCTTTACTGTTCCAGCCGTGTCTCACTTGAAGTCATTTTGGATATTTTTCCTCAGTTCCCTGATGAACCCTGCAGCAAACTATCCCATAACCCCCGAAATTCCAGCACGGCACTCCTGACCACACCACAGGGACCAGCAGCAGGCAAAGGCCTACACCATCTGCCCTCCAGTAAACATAACTTCCTTTTAAAAGGTTTAAGATGAAGACATATCAAAGAGTCTAAAGTCCTTTAATCAAAGAACTCTTTGGTAGCTCCAGGCTAAAAATCTCTTTTAAAGATAAAGGAGTAGTTCACCTACAGTGAAATCAAAGCTTCTGCTCTTATTAACCAATATATGAACCTTTCCAAACCCTTACAGTGATGCTTTTTGAAGTGAGTGCCCCAATTTAAGTATTAATTTGAAGTTAATTAAGAGCTGTGAGCATCACATCTTGCTGACAACGTGTGAAAAAATTGTGAGACTACAGGAGACGGGTTTTCTTGGCCCTGACCTGACCCGAAAACCTCCATATGGCTCCTCACTAGGCATCTGGCCGTCTTCTACTCTTTTCTTGAGTGACATTGACAAGCAGTTTCCGTAACACTTGAGTTTAATCTGCAGATAATTGCTATCTCTCTAAAACCAACACAGCAACACCTCACGGCCAGTACCAAAAGATTGTGAAAGGTTACAAAGGGGGATTTCTCTCTCTTTTCTCTGTTTTGAGGTTGTAGTCGTGCTTAGTGTGACTCCTGTGTCCAGAATGAGTGTTTGCTTTGTTGGGCCAAAGAGAAGGGTTATTAGGCCACTGGAGGGGGATTTTGAGAATTTAGCACAAGAGAAGGGGGGACCATTCTGCAGGTGATGAGGATTAGCTGAAGCCAGAGGCCCCTTCGAAACCAAATACAGATCTGTCAGTCTAATCCCTGCAAATAAAAAACAGAGCTCTACCTCTCTCCCTTCTCTCCTTCTCATTTGGCACACACCCCGCAACTGCTTCATCTCTTTCACATCTGCCCTTTGCCAAACAGTGCTTGCCCCCAGCCTGTTAATGGGACCCAGAGAAGCATCCCTGAGGAGGAAGTGACTGATTGGCCCTGGCAGTAATGGACAGCTCTGCATAACCTCACAGAGCGATGAGATAAAGAATGCGGGAGGGCTTTTTTGTTAGCCACGAGAATTGTGTAGCCACCTTTGTCAGGCTTTATGTTCAGAAAGAATGCATACACTGCGCAAAATGTTTTAAAGTAAAAACCTGGTAAATGCTACGGTCTAAACAGTTAATTAGTTACTGTAAAACACTGCAAATACAGTATTTGATTGATTTTACTGTAAATAATGTACATGTTTACAGTTTTTTTTATTAAAAGGGCACGAAAACCATATGTTTTCTTGTGAAAAGGATGATATAAAAAATGATAGCTTTTAAATATTATAATTTAACAGTAGAATTATAGCTAAAATTATATTAAAAAAGTCAAGTCACTGTCAAATTTACGGTGAAAAGTGGTTAATTTTTTTTATTATAAAATATCTTTTAAAATGTCCACACTATAGAGTACACACGTTGCACACAATGGATAGTATGCATCTTTTCTGCATGTATTGAATACTTTGATGCCCCAACATGTTTGTCCAGAATGCGGCAGCTCTAGAGCACAGGTAGGAATGCTTTATCCCACAATGCACTGCAATTCACAACTTTTTTATTATTCTTTTTTGATGAAAAGTTAGATGGAGTTCTAGCAGTTTGTATACTTTGTTTTGTTTGTACAAAATTGAGATACGAATGCACATTTTTCCAAGAATGATGCCATAATGTTACCAGTATTCCATATCTCATTCCATACAACAGTATTGGGAGGTTCACACAGAATGCTTTTTTTCCAGTCCTCTGAGCTACTTTTAAATTGGTTTTCTATGTAAACACGCTAGACGCACATGTTTGACCGTTATGGCAAAGTCTTGAGTCTTTTGCAGAGTCGTGATGAGTGACGCGTTTTTAAGACACTCTGTCAAGTTGTACGAATTTCAACTTTTACGCAAAGCACATCAATGTCCTTAGATTTGGACCAAGAAGACCCTGAAAGTGGGGAAAGCATTGTTTATAGCTACTTGCAAGTTCTTCAAAGCACGTATCAAACTTGCAAGTCTGCAAATAAAGAATAATAATAGAATATAAGAAATTAGTAAAATAAAGAATCAGCAATGTATAAAATACATACAGAAAGTTTCAAAGTTGTCAAGAATGTTAAAAAAAAATGCAGAGTCTGTTATAAAACAAGTAAACATTTCATTATGTTTAAGTAAAATAAAACATCACTGTACTGAAACTGTCCAAGCATAAAAGCACAGGAAATTTAAGATCAGAGAGCTAATGCAATAACACGCTCTCCAAGCATTTGAACAGCTGCCTTATGGTACATCTTGCACAAACTCACTGCAGAAACCCAAAGACCAGAGATGTGAAGCAGCTTTTCTTTTTTTTTGCTTCCCCTGGTTCACAGTTGTGTCTCATATGTTCGTGAGGCCTCTCGCAATATCAGCCTCGCAATCACTCAGTCGCACCTGGCCGCCAGGGTATTAACAGCCTGCCATGGCGCTCGCACCCAGGGCGTCCAAAAAATCCAGACAGGACGTAACGGGTTTAGGAACGTGCTCCCCACCTCCCATCTCCTCTCTCTGCCCTGTTCGGCCCTCTTCAAATCCTCACTGCTTCATTTGAGGGTCAGCTTACCCTGAAAGAGTTTTACTGTATCCTTCACCGGGCCGCCCCACTGTTTCCCACCCCGCTGCCTTCAAAAGGCTGCCCCCCGCCTTCTACCAGACACATGCGAAATAAATATTACTCTGACCTGTGTCTCCAACTCTTGGTGCCAGAGTCAAACAGAGCAAGTTGAAAAGGAAAACCAGAGAGGGGTTTCGAGTCTGAGGCGGGATAGTGTGAACATAAGTGTACGTGTCAGTTATTTCTGACTGGAGTTAGCACATCTCTAATTTCAGCATCAGATTTCAACCTGTTGAGGCTGTGATGTTTGTAAGATGACTTAAGAGATGTAAGGTTATTTATAAAAAATAATGGTTATGTAAAATATCCAAAATGACACACAGTAGAAATAAATATTATATATGTTAACTGACTTACAGAACTTTTCTAGCAACATCGTTGGTTGAAACAAAAGTTAGTAGTGTTGTTTTATAATAGTTTTTTGAACATATCACTGTAAAGAAATGGTTGTATTTAATTTACATTTTTTTTTGTATTTTTGAAAAATATTACAGTCATTTCAAATCACAGATATTTACAAGCCAGGTGTAAAACAACTTGAAAAACAAGTAATTTTGCTTTAAAAAAAGCAAAATTTCTTTGATTTTGTTTCTGGCGATCCTGCTGACGCATAATTGCTGAATGTTGCTATTTTATTTATTTGCATTGTTTATTCACCACAAAGTGTGTATGTGTAACTTTCTTATATAGTGTATTGTATCAACCAGAAAGAGTATTAATGTTTTCTATTTCAAAGCAATACACATAATCCACAAAATCATTTATGCTGTAAAGCCCATGCTGATATAAATTCAATTTGTCTATTTAAATTGGTCAAGTAAATTAACTAGATAAAGTAAATAAAATATAACGTGTAAATACACACTTACATTTACAAAATTAAACCGTAAATTAAAACATAAGATAATTAAGTAATGATCAACGAAATGCTTTATTTAATAAAAAGTTATCTGAAGACATGAACTTTAACAATAAGTAGTTTTCCCAATAGATTTTTTCTCTGCGGCCAAAACCATCAAAGTTATAGCGGTAAAACAATTTTTACAAAAAAAAAAAAACATGAGGGCTGTCACATTTTTCAGATTTTATGATAATATTATTTCCATCTATTAAAAAGTTTTATTCAAATAAATAAAAAACGCTATCTGCCGAATTCATCTTTAATTTTGTTGGTTTTAAATTTTTTAAGCACTATTATGGAAGGAAACTAATTTCAGCAATTATACACAATACCCATAAGTATTTGTTAACTAGTAACCGGAATAGCTACATAATAAATACAATTATGATCAATATATCTCAGCTGGTGGGATATGCAGCTCTTGCATACACTACACTTCTATACTATAAATCCACAACCGGAACCAGGTACACTTCCAACTACAACTGATGTACTTGTTGCATCAAAGAGTCCAGAACAGTACTCTACTCTCAGCCAGTGTTGTCTCTTTGTTCCAAGGTTACCGCAGGATGCAGTTCATGCCCAGACCTGATGGCAGTGTGGAGAGTGGGAAGCGGTGATCTGACAGGAGCTGAGATGACAGAGCAGGATAAAGGACACGGTGACCTGACACGAATTCACTAGAAAATTTAAAATGCTATTAGATTATTAATAATAATCTTAAATGAATAATTTACCTTATTAGTAAAAAAAATTATTTAGCCTTGTCGTGCAAGCACTGTCGAGCTTGTGCAGAGGCAACAGCTTTTGCCAGAGGGGAACTGGAATCCCCTGGCTGGGCCTGGTTTCTCCTGAGGTTTCTTTTCTAGATTGGAGTTTTGGGTTCCTCACCCCCGTTTGCATATTGTTTTGCACTATTTTCCTGGCCAGGGGGGCTCCTTTAGAATTCAGAAGTTTTACATAATTAATATTGCATATAGAAATTTATAGTCTGTTTAATAATTGACCTGTGTTTCTCTCTCCTTTATCTTAAATGTGTGCTTTCACTGTGAGTGCGTGCATGAGTGCGTGTTTGTCCGTGTGTCTATGTGTGTAAATATGTGTGCATATTGTGTGTGCGGAGTGTTTGTTTGTGGGTATGTCTGTCTTCTCTGTTTTCACCTTTTTCTTGCTCTTACAGGTATGTGACTTTAATTGTTTTGCTTATAGTCAATATGTCCCATGCACAGCTGCTTTGTAGCAATGGAAATTGTAAAAAGCGCTATATAAATAAAGTTGAGTTGAGTTGAGTTGCACTGCAATTTAATAGTTTTATCAACACCCACTGCAAGTAAAAAATGATGTCAGTAAAATAATGCAATACAGACGCTGGACTTTCTGTTCAGTAACTACAGACATTATTTAAATATGCGACAAAACCCTACATTTTCCAGCTGAATCAGACCCTACAGCTCCTGAATATAGTGAGAAAACCGATGCATTACGTATCTGTTGAATTTTGTTCATTTGTAGCACCAAAAATCTTCTGTACACTGTCATAAACAAAGATTCCTTAAAATGTTTATTCTTGAGCTTAAGGGTTCTATAAAGTAAAGAACTTCAAACTACAAAGGTGTAAGAAAGAAATGGTTAACCCTTGTGTGGTGTTTGGGTATATGGGAACATGGGTCCCATGGACCCAAACACACCACCCAAAGTGAGTGCATATACATTTATTTTTCAATATAAAATTAATATTTGTTTTGGGGTAAAAGATTCCTTTATATACACGAGTGGCTGTTTGCTAAGCGTTTGAACGCTCCACCTAACATTGCCTTTTTAAGTATGGGCATAAACATTCATTTCTTTGTGCTCTTCCCATCTCCTTTGTGTAATTGCAGGCTTTTGTGTACATTCCCTACTAATAAAAGTTTGTTTTCAAGAGGCTGAGTGAGGTTTAGAGAGAGAGAGAGATTGTGCTCTGAAGAGAGGCATTGGGAGATCTCAGGGAGCTGTTCTGCTTAACTTCCCCTGGTCAAAAGCGCCTCAGTGTGGGTATCCAGAACGGCAAATCAGCCTGTGCCCACTGTTTACTGTGCCGGTCAAAAGGGCCAGCGGAGCTGGAACAAAGGGGGGTCTGTTCCTATTGTCCTACACCAGAATGACGGCCCTCTGTTGGGCCAAAAAGAGAACTGGGGGCACAGGCTCCCACATATAGGGACAATTTTTACCGAAACCACATCCCTCCTTTTCGAGTCCCCAAGTCGGATGCTGCCTCAATGTAAACACACACAGCAATTCAGTGATTCTATCTGAGGAAGCGGAAAGCAGTGTTTACATGGTACAGGCTTTTAACACTGATCGAGTCATAAACGGATATTCAGAGCAGGCCAACATACTGCGGACCGGATGGATTAACCAAAGTTTATTGTCATTGTAAATCAAAGAGGGCGAGGACATTCCCAAATGATAAAATGAACGCAATACGACGCTAGGAACGCTTCCTCTCCATCCATCTTTCCTAAAACCAAAAGCAGCTGGAACTTGAGGGCTGCTGTTTCCCATCAGGGACTGCGCTGTTCCCCCTACGCCGAATCCACTTTAATGAGTACCTGACACCTGCGCTCCAGGCAGAGCTGTTTACGGAAATAGTATGTTGTGCTCTGTTCTGCGGATATGCTGTGTTTTTGGCACATGGCTTTAACCTGTACAGAGCATCTGGAGGTTAGGTGTGACAGGGTGCGCAAATAAAGAGCTCAGGTGAGCTTCAGAAGCGCTACACTAAACTGGAGTGTTTAAGAGGTGCTGAGGCGTAAGGGGCAGGTGGGATTGGCCTCACACGACAGCTGTCTGCCATCTGAATCCAAACATCTGGCAATTTATTTGCATAGCCATAGGAAAGCTCAATCGCAAATGGAATTCTGTGCAGTCGCTCCTCTGTTTCTGTTGGACGCAAACTAAACAATTCGATCAAATAGAAAGCAAATGGAGACTTTACATCTCACGTTCTGATTTTCCTTCTCCGAAGAAACCAAGTCATCTTGGTTATTAAACAATAAAGCAACCTATCATCACAAGCTCTTTATAGAGTTGCCCTTTTTTAAGTGTACCAGTGTCTCTTTTATCTGGTTTTGATACCAAAGCCTGCAATTAAAGTCAAATCTGTGTATTCTATTCACATTGCATTGGTTATTCTTGCTGTATGTAAAAACTGTTTTATTTGATCTATTTTGTTCTCCTGTGGAATTTTTAAGAGAAACATCTGACACAGAGATCATAACATCACTCAATACATTAAAGGGTATTCTGGGCTATAAAAGCAACTTGTGTACACAGAATCACCTCTGTGTTATGAGCTTCTGAAGAGTAACATCAAACTGCTTTCCAGAGGTTCCTTTAATCTAAACCCTCAAGCAAGATCTCCAGCACTTATAACAACAGTTTAATAAACTCTCATTGACTTATTGCAATATCGTTCATACACACACTGAAAGAGAGAGAGAGACGCGCGTCAGAACGACATGTCCTCTCTGCCGCAGGTGCATTGGGCATCCGCTAAACGCATTGGACAGGGACAGAGATAACCCGACGCCTTTCCCGTTATCATTCCTTTCGTTCTCATGCCTTCCACTCAGTTCGTGCGCTTTGTTCGCGGGTTTACGCATTTTCCCTTTGCTCCTCCCTGCGCGCTGCGCCTCCTCAAGTTTGCTATCCAAACTGGAAACACGCATCAGACTCCGTGCGTCTCTGCAGGTTGAGCGCTCCAGAAAAACGCTCCAGAAACGCACAGGTTACAAGTGCGTTTATGAATGCGCTCGTCTCTTTTAAAGAGAGGTAAAATGAGGTAACGTTATAACTCATACCGACTGTTACCGTTTAAATCAACGCATCATCCATTTGGATTGACTCCCTTATTTTGGGAACGTTTAAAGCTGAACAAAAAATATGGTTTCGTTACTGGATTTAAGCGGTCTCGTGCTGTTGCTGGTGTGGGGATACTGCGTCCTGGCTGAAACGGTCTTCACAAACTTAACTTTGGATAACGAGGTGCACTCGAGTTTCATCCACCGGCGCTTGAAGAGCCAGGAGCGCCGGGAGATGCAGCGCGAGATCCTGTCAATCCTCGGGTTACCGCACCGGCCGCGGCCGCACCTCCACGGCAAGCATAACGCCGCGCCGATGTTCATGCTGGATCTGTACAATGCCATGTCCACTGAGGGAGACGAGGAGGGCTATTCGTACCCGTACAAACCCGTTTTTACCACTCAGGGACCGCCAATCGCCACCCTACAGGATAACAACTTCCTAAACGACGCGGACATGGTGATGAGTTTTGTTAATCTAGGTAAGAAGGTTACTGATAGGATGTCAATCTTTGTTGCGTGTCAAAAAATAATAATAATTGAAGCGCAGTCAAAACATGTTGACCAGTAACATACCCAGCCTTTTCATGTCGTGGCATTGACAGGAAAGATCTGACACAGAAATGAGATAATAACAGGGTTGAGTGAATAATAACAGACCAAAGAATGGAGATTTTCCCCCTTCGAGTCCTAGATATTTTATTTGTTCCTGAGCCAAATAACATGCATAGTTGTCCGCTGCATTGTTTGTTTGATTTTAGTTGACCACTTATCTGCCCAAGCCGTAACCTTGGACAGGCTTCCAGCTCTTAATGGTTTTGAACACAAAAGTCTATTTGTATTGTGTGTTTTTGGCCAAGTGATAATAAGCGCTGTTACATTCCGAAGCATCTGCTGTCTCAGGGCCAGCTGTGTCCTTTGCTGATGTTCAGGTGTTCAGGGTTGGCTGTCTGTGAGCTCAACAGGCTCTTCATCTTCAGTTTTTTTCCTTGGCAGTAATGATTTAAGCTGACAGAGGCAGAAGTGTTTTGCTAAGTGCATAGTACGTCTCATGACATTTGCTCAACTGCTGTGCAAGTATTGTCTCACACAAGATGCACATTTGCATTTATTTTAAAGCATTTGAAAAACTGCAGGGTGGATCCAAAATAACAGCTATCCACCTCTAACATTGTCCCCACCCATCTGTAGGGTCATCTTCGTGACGTTTCTTGGCGTAGCTGGATGTTTCATAAGCACCTGGCACCAGTCCTATCAAAGAATAGTTTCCCATTAAAAAGTCATCAACTACGCATAAGCACAATATTGCCTTGCAATTTGTGATTCACGCCGTGATAAAGAGCAATCATGTTGTTAAGGGTGTGATTTGTGTCGCTGTTTATTGGCAAAATGGGTATAGGGGTAGATGTGATAGTTCAGCTATGATCTGAATTCTCTAAAGTACAAAAGCCATGTTAGATAAGAGAGATGTCATTGGACAGAGTGTATGTGCTAGTTAAAGCTTATTGGTTGATTTATGCACAAATGTAAACTGATATTATATGTCGGGGGCTTCCAAATGTAAATTGTAGGATTGTGTAATGGTGATTGATTATTTATGTGAAAATTGAGGGGATGTGTTTCCCTTATTGTCTATGGTGGGCAAAACCTTATGGTAATTTTTATGGATGTCACATATTCATCGCTGGCGTCAAGGCAACAGTATTCTAGGGTATAAAGATGATCAAAGGACAACTTGCATAGAAAAAATGGACAAACTTGGATTGTAAGGATTTGAAATTAAAGTAATAGTTCACCCAAAAAAGTAAATTCTGTCATCATTTACTCACCCTCTCGTCATTTCAAACCTGTATGACTCTTTTTCATCCGCAGAACACTAAAGAAGATATTTTGAAGAATGTTGTTAACCAGCACCGATTCACTTGCATTGGCCTTGTTTCCATACAATAAAAGTGAATGGGTACCGGCGCTGTTCGGTTACCAACTTTTTCAAAATATCTTCTTTTGTGTTCTAAAGAAGAAACAAAGTCATACACATTTAAAATAAGTGAGTAAATGAAAACCAAATTGTCACTTTTGGGAGAACTATCCCTTTAAGAAAGAAGGCATTGGTTAAAGGGTTTTTAATTCATACATTAACAAAATTCTGTCACCATTAGCTTACTCTCATGTCTGTGGAAACCTGTATGACTTTCTTCCTTCTGCATAAGACAAAAGAAGATATATATATATTTTTTAATTAAACAACGTAGACCACCATTGTCTTCCATTGTTTATGAATACAAAAACAATGAGACATTTCTCTAAATACCTCTAAAAACCCCCTAAGCTATAGATCCACCCAGGTGTGTTTACGTTGCTGAAACGGCAGGTGCCGACTGAAAACGCGGGTTGCGGGCGCTTGAACAGCGCTCGCGGGGGGGTTTCTAGCGAAGACCCGTATTATACGCTGAGCTTAAAAAAATGGCTGAGCACCGGCACAGAGTCTGCGGAAAAGATCTTCAACTGCTGGTTGAAAAAAACGTGGCTCGGAGGACACAGCCCCTTACAATTCACTATTAATTAATTAATCTAATTTGTATGTGTGTGTTTTGTGCAGTGTTGTGTGTAACTAGCTACTAAGTAATTATTTATTTTTGGAGTTAAATAAGGGAACAATGTGTCTTTCTTACATTTGTATACTTTGGTCAGTTAATAATAATAATTGATGTAGTTAGTTATTATTAATATGAATGAATTAAACAAGCCTTTGAGTCTTTCCTTGAATCAATTCAAATCTATGTTGAAGGTTTTAGAAAGTGATTAGTAATTAGTAATTAAATACTTTTTGTACTGAGTAATTTGTACAGTAATCAATTACACTATTGAATATACATTTAGTAACTAGTATTTAATTACTTTTTCAGAGTAACTTACCCAACACCGGTTGTGTGTGTATGACAACCTCAAGGGAAGTGACAGTGTTTCTTATTCTGAAAGGTGTAATTATCCAGAGGACCGCTGCATTGTGCCTATTTTGAACAAGCTGGCAAGCAGGCTCTCTCTCACTCTCTCTCTCTCTCTCTCTCTCTCTCTCTCTCTCTCTCTCTCTGCTTAGGTTTCTTTCTTACCTGAGGAGAGAAACAAGCTTTCAATCAAACAACCTGCCATTGCATGCTCTATTTAACCGACAGCACACCTTTTATATTAAACATGATGTTAACAGAGACTTTCCCTGCAGCGTTTTACCAAAGGAATGTGCAGATATGTGTTCACCTCATTTTCACAAAGGCAGTTTATATTGAATTAGGAGGAATATTCGCTTTTTCTCCTGAATCTGTGATCCATAAACCCGGCAGTCAATTATAACAAAGATGTTTCACATAAGCAAGAGGGAAAACATTGGAAAACAAAAGAATTCATAGAAATTCTCACAGCAACCGTATGTGACTCCAGTGTATTTAATGTTTAAGATAGTGATAAGTTTTTTCCCCAAACAATTTCTTAATACTTAAAATTATTTTCTTACTGGTTACCAAAAAAATGCATTATTTATAAGTAACTCTAAGGGCCCTATTTTAACGATCTAAGTGCATAGTCTAAAGCGCAAGGGGCAAGTGCACTTAGGGCGTGTCCGAATCCACTTTTACTAGTTTAACGATAGGATAATTGGTCTGCGCGCCAGGCACACGGTCTAAAAGGGTAGTCCTTATTCTTTTAATGAATCATGGGTGTGTCTTTTGGCAAACCATTCAGTAAACCAATCAGAATCTTATCTCCCATTCTCTCCAAGAGCCAGTTGTGCTCGCGCCATAGCCAGAATTCGGAAGAGCAAAGACTGGAAGGTTCTCCAGAAAGTCGCCAGATTTTTATCTTTATGTCCACAATAATAATCTTTTACATTTACTTTCCTAATATTTGGCATTATTGTGTGCGTCATTCTGTGTGTAAAACCTGATTTTTACTTCTGCACGGACCTACGCCGTAGTCTACGCAGAGACCACAAGCACTGTGATTGGTCTGCTTGAACCCCCTCCCTTCAGGTACAAAACCTGCGATAGTGTCGGGTTTACTTGTACGCATTTACTCATGTCGCTCATGTAGCTGCATTGCGCAGAGTGTATGATAGGACCCCAAGTTTCGAAAGCTTACAGGAATTTTCTTCAATTTAGGAACAAAGGGCACAAGCTGTTTGGATGCATCTCGATCATGAGTTTATATCAGATTATCCGTGTCATAGCTTAAACAATTGCTTGGCTGAGGGATGATAAATGTGGGAGAATAGAAGCTTTGTGAGTTCAATGCCTGAAACTCGTGATTCTGTCAGCTTTATTGAATCGTTGGGTAAATATAATTATTTATGTGGTGCCGGATGAAAAAGAGTCAGAATTGTAAACAGATGCGACTTGTCCGCACATTTTTTGAAGAGCAGGAGGTGTCAATGACTGTGCCTGAAAGATATAAGCAAGTTAATATGTAGCAGTTAGCATTATTAAGCATAACTTATTCACCCTCATGTCATTTCAAACCTGTATGACTTTCTTTCTTCTGCAAATAAGATATTTTGAAGAATGTTGTTGACCAAACCACATTGACCCCCATTGACTTCCATTTTATGGTCACATAACCCGAAACAAAATATCTTCTTTTGTGTTCCATAGAAGAGTCATATACAGATTTTAAATGACATAAGGGTTAATAAAAAATGACAGAATATTTGAGAACACCGTCTGTCTGAAGCAGACGCAAATGATGGAGAGAAAGTGCTCTTGCGCCCTCCATCTAATGTAGTTCTCTTTCTTTCTCAATGAAGCTGGGTGGCATTCGCTCCTTCTAAAATATTATGACAACAGTCATGGGTTTGATTACAAAGATATGTCTTGAAAGCGCAGTGGGGAGGTCTGGTGAAGAACGGACTCTAAAGAAGCTTTGTTTGGCACGGCTGGACCCTCTCAGTTGCTACAAATGTTTCATAAGCATGAAACACAATTTACGACCGAAATGTGGGATTCCCGCTGCTTTAAGAGTATGGATCTTTTTCCTGTGTTGAATTAAATTGGATTTTAGGTCCAGCACAGGTGTGACTCACCCAAACTTTGTTTGAACAATTAAGGCAAATGCTTTGTACTTGGGTAAATTTATAAAGACAGCTGTGTCTGAGGTATGCAACTTAAACGTTTCAGAGTAATGTTTTCATCCAGGGTTGTGTCAGTAGAATGTTTATAAGAGTGTCTGCACTTTGTTAGGTCTATTGTTAACAGAGATGTTTCCAAGCAGTGTAGAGTAAGTGGGTGCGTCTCTGATTTCTTTGGACCCCAGGGCATGGGACATTTAGTCTCTGAGTCACCCAAGTTAAAAGCCCAGCTGTGTAAATGGCTTACGGCATGTATGTAAAATGTAAATGTAACACTGAGCACGCAACATGAGTCAGTTTGGCGGAGGGTGTGTGAACCCTCCAGGGACATAGAACTTGCGTTTGTGAAATATTGAGATAGGGGTGTTCAGACTTTAATCTACTATCAGCTCGGCAAGAATCTGAATTACAGGGACAGTTTACTTAAAGGGGTCATATGACACGGGTTAACAAATATTATCGTTTGTTTTTCGATGTAATGCCATGTGTATACATGATTTAAGGTTAAAAAACACTGTGTTTTCCACATACTGTGCATGTTTGTATCTCCATTATCTCTCTGTATCTATAAGTTAACCAGTGCGTAGTGATTGGTCGAATACTGCAAGCGTGTGCCAAAAATGTAACGCCTCTTACCATATTTGGAACATCAGGTTCCAAAGCAGCTGTACTGAGAGGTACGCACATCTTTCTTAGGTAGACATTTGGGTGGTCTTAGTCAAATCATACCACAGACTGACGTAGATTTGTGGGGTTGTTGTTGCACGAGTCTGGGTGAGCATTCGCTTTTAGACGGAATCCATCTTTTGTATCAACACTTTAATTTTAGCAATTTTACATGTCTAGCACATGCATGGGCAACACACCCAAGACACAGAAAAACTCGTTTTTGCGCTATATGACCCCTTTAAAAAAAGTGAGTTAGAATTAGCTAGGGTTTCTATGATGGCTATTCCATATCTTGTGATCACATACAATAATCAAAAGTTTAGATCTTTAACTGAGCCCATCAGCCACTCATTCCTTTAAAGTCACAGTAACATTTCAGAGTGATGTGTCTGCATCGAAACATGTCAGGACACATGCAGGCATGTCTGATAGGGAGAACTATAATTCTGGTCACTGCAACATTCTCTCTTTCGCCTCCAAGTTTTCCTTTTCTCTTTTCACATTATGTTAAAGTGGGTAGCTTATTGTCAGAGGTAAAGATGATATCATCACAGGGAATACTAGTGCAGGTGAGAGAAGATTTGAGGTGATGACAGTGCTGTGATTGAAACTTAGGAGAGAGCGAAAAATAGACCTGCTCATTTTATTTTGTCTTGATCTACTTTACTAGTGATGCACCAAAATGAAAATTGAGGGCTGAAAATTTTTTATTTAAAATTTAGGATTCACTATACCGAAAACAGATATCGAAAATTACAAACGAAAAAACTTTTTGAAATAGTTTTTATTTAATTGTATTATTAAACACTAAAACCACAAAAATTAAGGAGAACATAATTTAAAATAATACAAAATAAATTATTTTCCTTGGTCATTGCAACACAATCAAATTTAACATTGTTATCAATCGTCTAAACATTGTAGTTGTAGAATTATTCTGGAATAATATATGCATAAAAGGTGGCAAGTTAAGGTCAAACTCAGCAGCTCTTGCTAATACAAGAAGTTTATATATGGTGCACAGAGGGGCATTGAGTCTGTTCATGTAAACAGGCTTAAAATGATCTTCAGTGGAATCATCACCTGCCGGATGACAGTCCACGTGAGTTTCATCCTCAGTTACTGACAGATCGTTTCACTGATCATTCATGTGTGAAGAGTTTGTTGCGTTTAAACTTCGGCTTTGAAACATGCACGAGTCAATAAAGAAACATAAAGCCAGTCACGCGTAGTCGCGCATCACACAGAGTTTGCATGTCATTTTCTGTCTACTGTTTTGAGCTTGTTATATTTATGAGTTATTATTACAGTGAGCTCGAGCACTGAAGGGAGAGGCACGGACGCTCTATTCTGCTCTACTTCATTCAATTCTACTCTACTGTATAGTGGTCTATTCTACTCTGTTCTATTCCACTATGCTCAACTCTGCTGTACTATATTTTAACGTGTTCTTTTGTACCCTTTTCTAGTCCACTCTATTTTGTTTTGTTCTGCGGTACTCTATTAGACTCCATTTTATTCTACTATATTCTATTCTACTCTAGTGTACTCTATTCGAATCTATTCAACTCTATTATACTGTATGCTGCTCTACTCTACTATAATTTACTTTGTTCTATTTCACTAACAGCTTTATTCTACTGTTCTATTAGATTGAGTTTAGTCTATTCTTATTGTATTCCATTCTATTCAATTTTTTTCTATTCTATTGTATCATAGTCTACTCTGTTTGACTATTCTATTCCATTTTACTCTACTCTTTTTCACTTTATTGTTTTTTATTTTGCTCTGCTCTATTCTATTCTGCTTTATTCTACTTTATCATACCCTGTTCTATTGTATTTTACTGTATTCTACTCTTGTCTGTTAAATTTGAATTGTATTTTACTGTATTCTGTTCTATTCGGCTGTATAATGTTCTACTCTATTCTGTTTCATTCTACTGTACTCTATTCTAACCCAGGCGACTTACAAATGAGCCGAACAAAGGAAGCAATCAGTGCAACAAAAGGGCAATAATGCATAAGTGCTATAAAACCGGTCTCTTTTAGCATATCACTGTTCACAAAGCTATATAAATATTCTCATGCATTTATTTTAATTCTATGTTCTTTAACTCTATTCTGTTCTACTCTAATCGGGTCTTTATTCCACTGTACTCTACCTACTCTATTGTATTTTACACAACTCATAATCATAATTACACAACTCATACTGTTAGTTTACTTAATATTCCAGGGAAAATGGCACAAAAAACAGAATTATTGCGACAGCCAAGGGTGCTTCTAGGGTGAGTGGATATCCGGTGCTTGGAGCTGAGATATCAACATTTGTGTTCGAATATACATTTATTGTGTAAAACGTGTGGAACATGCAAGCCACGCCACTTTCTCTTTTTCCAAAGTGCCTGGGAGCTTGCGCTGTCGTCTGCCCAAGCAGCCAGGAGCCACACTCGCCGTGAAGACGGGATTTTTTAGCAGCTCCACGGCTGGAAAAATAGTGTGCATGTATGCGTTATTGCAATGCCTGAGTGCACCTGCAATCCATCTACATTTAAAATAAGGTACTTTCGCGCTCAAAAGACGCAAAATGTAAACGGCCCCTAAGTGATTCGTACATGCCATTGGCAATAAAACATTCAGGGCTTTACTGAAAACATTTGTGGCTTCAGCGCCCTTAGCCCACCCCTGGTGGCAGCTCATATTCGGGACTTGATTTGTAGCTACATACAAGTGCATTAGACTCTTCCTTACTACGTACATCTACGTGAGCATCATAACAAAAACGGGACCTTATAATGGTTCCTGTTGTTTAATTGGTTGTGGTATAAAAGTGCAAAGATTGTGGATTCAAATCCTAAGGAACACATGGTAAAATGTACTTTAAATGCATTTAAAATGACTTTGGATAAGGGCATCTGCCACAAGCATCTAAATAAATAGAAATAGAGCTTCTCACATTAAGCTTTCTAGACTTGACTGATAATTGATTTTAGTAGAATTTGACGTTGGGTAAAACAGTCCATATTTTATAAAGCTCAAGTTTGTATTTGTTCTAGGCCATGCCTGATAACCTATTCATGGTTTATGTCTTTAATCAAAGGGCATTTTAACCATTTTAGGTCGCATTTAGGTAGTTGTCTTGATAGTCTAATGTGAATCTATAACAAATTAGGTTACCACCACTCTAAGAATAAGATGGAATAGGGTGAAATGAGTTTAACCTGACCCGACCCATGCCCAATGCACTTTGGGTGCCAAGAGCCTCGCAGAGCCAGGAAATGACCTGTCTGCTACATGCCACGAAAAAGAGACTTCATTACCGTATCCCTTTTTATGGGTCTGTTTTGCGTCTCTCAGTCTCGCTAATGCGTTATCGAGCGCATTAGTCACAGCTGGCTGTCATGCAAACCTCTGGCTGGCATGCGAGTGGAATCTGTGATAGATAGATAAAGGGAGATTTAAGAAAGACACATTTTAGATCTTAAGCTTCTAATGGATCGCTGCTCTTGTAATAAGTCACATTTACATCTGTATGAATGGGGTCATAAAATAAAACAGCTCCTGGCATCAAAAGCCACACATCTGAACATGGAAAATTAAGGCTAATATTTAATACTTAGCAGATGCTTAAAGGAAAAGGATAGATGAGGTTAAGAGAAAAAACACACACATTTTAGGGAATAAAAAGTATCATTCTTTATCATTTTTTTTGGCTTTCACACAAAACAAGGCAGAAATCCTTCGGTTCGTCGTTATTTGATGAAAAGTCTTTCGTTCATTTTGTTGAGTTTAGGAATGCCAGTCGCTAACCACAATGTATTGAGCAGCCTGGAGATTTTGCAAGATAACAGTCTACTTATATTTGGATGCACTGTCCCTTTAAACCTTTTGTTTTGAGTCTGCAAGTACTGCCTCATGAGGTTTTGTGATTCACAAGTGTGACTGTGTGTATTTCGATGTGTCCCTCATCTGAGCATTAAACTCTCATGAGTCGCACTACAACAATAGGTAATCCTCATGGAAGTTACCTTTCACTACACACAGACGCACACAATCTCTGGAGAGATCATTTCTGGCAGTCTGGTTGTAATGTTTTACAGTGCAAGTTAGGTCAGGTATTAAGTGGCTTTGTGGGAGAACTATGGCGCAATAGGTCAATTTGTTAAGATTAGCAATGTTTTGTTATTAAATGCTGTGTGACTCACAACTTTTGATTTAGAATCACAAGCAGATACCCCATACTGTGTTTTATAGATACATCCTGGATAAATAAAAATACATTGGAAATGTACTGTTGATTATTTAACATCAATGATGAGCAAAACAATGGTGGGTATTTCTTTTTCTGCAAAACACAAACAATATAGAACATTGATAACCGAAACAATTTTCCCCTTTTAACTTCCATGGTTTGTCATATCTACTGGATATGACTCTTTCTTCTGTGGAACACTAAAGAAGATATTTTGAGAAATATTTCAGTGGTTTTGTGCCAATACAGTGGAACTAAGTGGGGGTTTGGGGACCAACATTCCTCGAATGTCTTCTTTTGTGTTCTTCAGTAGAAAGTCATACACGTTTGGAATGACATGAGAATGTGTAAATTATGAAACAAATTCAATGTTATGTAACTATCCCTTTATGGCCCTGTCTGGACTTGATCGTTGTTTAGTTGTTGAATACTTTATTGTTTGTGAGAGATTTGGGTGTGGGCACAAGTGCTTTGCAAGTTTAAGTGCACCACACAGTCAATGTTCAGGGTGGAGGAGTTAAGTATTGAAAAGGCTTAGTTTATCCATCAAATCAAAAATAATCATCATCATTTACTCATGCTTATCATTCCGGCACTAACAGCGGGTTAAAAACAGGGAAATAGTTATGAAAAACAAATCAATTTGAATATTTTACTAACCACCTGTTTTTAATTTGCTAATTCAATTAGCAAAGTCTCAATTTCCCCATGAAAGGACAATTTTGTGATCTTTAGCAGCATCTATGGGTGAGGTTGCGAATTGCAATCAATGGCTCACTTTACCCTTCCCTTTCGAAGCAATAAGTGGCTGACACAGAACTAAGACATTGTCAAGTTTTCGCTTCTTTGCTGTAGGAGATAACGTATTTACGAAACACGCTCTCTAGAGCAGTTTGTCCATTTAGGGCTACTGTAGAAACAACATGGTGAATTCCATGCAAGGGGACCAGCGGTGTATGAAGATAGAAATAGCTCATTCTAATGTAATAAAAACATAACGCTTCTTTATGTATAAGGTCTTTATACACCTCTGAAGACATGCATATTATATTGCATTTCTGTCAATAGATCCTTCAAAAAAAGTACACACTGCACCTTTAATGTGGCTCTTTAAAAGCTAATGGTAGGTAAAATTGTGGGACATGTTTTGTGTTCTATGCCTGTAAATATGCCTTTGAATGCTATAATAAAGTAACTGCTGTTGTTAAATAGTTAAACATTAAGAAAGGTTTCTAAACAGATACTTCCTGACCCTTTCTTCTGCTTTCAGCATGTTTATCCCTTTCTTCTTTTGCCTCTTTTTTCTTCATCCCTGCTTTTGTCTCTGTGGAAGGGCCTTTCTAACATTCTTGCTCTCGGCAGGCTGCCCCTGGGACACTGCCAGAGGTTAATACAGATGTTTCTGTGCATCTGCAGGCCAAAGCAGCTGTGTGAGGAACTTTATCTGCTCAAAGTCCAAACACACACACGCACACCCCCCCACCTCCTTCAGTCTCAACAAAACACACACATACACGGGTTTGTTTCACTATATAAGTAAAGACATCTCAGAGTTTGAAACTGCTGGTCTATAGTCTTCACATGTCCGATCTCTTGGTAGAGAACTTGTATTTACTGGTTATCGATGTGACTGATGAAGTCTTGCAAACAAACAATAGCAAGTGAATGGAAAAAGATTACCTTTTATTAGAGATAACAAAACATCCCCGCCGGCATGCTTAGCACAGAATGAAAAAGACTTGAATTTGTATCCTCTTGTTGAGTTTGTAGTTTTCTTTGCCTTGACATGTTGTCTTGAGAAACTGTAACTTGTCTACCTACCTGTTGGAGAACACAATTACTGAAGCTAGTCCCAAGATCGAGCTTGCTTGCTTTCTTTCTGATAAGAAGACATTTTTAAGGAGGTCTTAACCCGGTTGTTCTCTCACTCACCCCCGTGCCGCTCCAAACCATTGACATTGTGTAACACATTGTTACAGAGCAGTCCACAGGTCTCACTGTGTGCTGGGAAATATCAGACAAAGTGCAACAGTTGTTTTCTTTAGTCCAATCAACAGAATAAACCGCAGGAGGAAGAGAGAAGAATGTGAAGGACAACAGAGAGGAATATGATTGGATCCATCTCAGTTTTGAGCACTTTTGTTAGTTCTGTAAATAGCTTCAGTGTGGTTAAGCAAATACAGAGATTTCAGTTGAGCCAGAGCTGATGCGTGTACACTGGGAAACAAAAAATAAAGCACTAAATACACTTTATTTAATGACAGTAAGTTTACTTAAAGGCTGAGTAGGAAATCCTGTCCAGAAAGTTTTTGTCATGATGGTTGGAAGTCTCTTAAAATCCTGATAGCAATCAATAAGAAAAGCGAAACATTGGTAGTTTTATAAATATATATCTTCTGTGAAAGGAGTGGGGTTAAAAAACATTGGACCAATTACATCATGATCAATAGGTCATGTGTACATTTTCGGTCAGCGTATTTTGTATCCCACTTCGCACCATGTTCACGCAGACATCATACATCATCATCGCGCTCATGTGCGATGTGCAGGCAGCGGGAAAATGGCGGACAAAGAGCAGTTACCTGGAGATGTTCGTTATTGTAGTAATGTAATTCACTTTTTACAGTAATGTTTTCTCACCGGTGAATGTTACATGACTTCACTGGAACCTATCCAACAGCTTCTGCTCTTTGCGCGCGCTCATGTGTTTTGGAGAAGGCGTGGCTTTGGATGGTGATTCGCGAGAGGGATGGATCGTATGATTGCAATGCTAGCAGGCTAACGTTAGCATTTTCCAAATTATCTACTCTGCCTTTAAAGGGATAGTTCACCCAAAAATGAAACATTTCATTATTTTCCTTCTGCAGAGCACTAAAGAAGATACTTCTTTCTTCTGCAGAATACATTTTGAAGAATGTTGGTAACCAAACAACAGCGGTTTTAAATGGGTGAATGGGCACCGTTATTTGGTAACCAACGTTCAATGTATTCTGCAGAAGAAGGAAAGTCATACAGGTTTAAACTCACAGGTAGGTACACATAGATTTTCTTAAATTGACCTAGATTACATTTTTATATATCAAGTACAAAATTAGTCCGTATTTTAATGTGTATTTTAGTGCACTTTCACCTCAGAAGAAACAGGAAACATTTATAGAGGAGAATAATCTTTTAATTGATGCACTTATTTTGCACTCACTTGCATGAGGTGAGAATCAAAATGGCTTTAAAGTCTTTAAAGGATTAGAAGTTTTAAAAGATTAGAAGGGGGAGGCAAGTTGTGCCACGTTTTGTCTTCTATGCAATTTATTGTGGAAACTGGAAATGAAACAAAAATCTGTTAACGTTGTGCTCTGTCATTTTACTGAGATAGAATGAGTAGAATTCTGTATGTCATCATTTACTAAAATGAATCAATTGTTTTGTTCTGATGAACACAAAGAAAAATATTCTGGAGAATGTTAGCAATTTAAAGTTCTGAGGCTAAATCCACTACCATAGTATTGAATAAAGTTGATAAGATATTATAAAAAAAATTGGTCTGTGTAATATGATTCAAAGTAGGGAAGGAAGGAGTCAGGAACCGGAAGACATTCAAAACATTTAATCAAATAATAACAGAACATAAACAGCCGACGGGCCCTCACGGACGACCGCCGGCGAAACAACATAAACATAAATAGACAGCCGGCCGCCCCTCACGGACGACGGCCGGCAAATATAACATAAATACATATACACACAAGCTCGGGCCCGGTCCTCTCTCCTCGACGGTCCGGTCGCTCATTCCTTTTATATGCTCCCAATCTCCTACGTGATGCGAGGCCGGTGCGCGCACCACTGGCGCTAATTAACAATTACTTACCGGCCTTGAACCACGGTCTCGCCTCGCATACTCCACTACAGTCTGCTAAACGCAAAATTAGATATTTTAAAGAATTAAGGAAAATAGTTACTGGGCACCTTTGACTACCATTTTATTTTTCCTACTATGGTGGTCAAAGATTTCCCAGAACTGAAAATTGAAATTCCAAATAACTTTCTCTGTGTTCATCAGAACAAAGTTATGTATACAGGTATAGAAATAACATGAGGGCGAGTAAATGATGACACAATTTTCAATTTTTGGTGAACTATCCCTTTAACTCTCATCCCCTAATGAGCCATCACGCTCTCAATAATTTTAAAGACAGTTTATAACGACTATTTCTGTATGTGAGTAATGTCTTTTAATGGTTAAAAAATGACAGAGCACACCCCTAAAAACGGCATAATTGTCTTTTGGATTCAATTCAATTCTCAAGTATTAGCTCACTATGAAATGAAAATTTGCTGTGATTTACTCACCCTCAAGCCATTTAAGATTTATTTGATCAGTAAAGATGATTTGTAGCTAAAAACTGTAGTTCCTTTATGAGCAAGTGCTCATGTTCTGCTCATTTTAAGTAACAAAATCTTTTACTGCATTATTATAACCGGTATAAAATATCCTTATAATCATAAATAAAGAATCAATAATATCTATATCTGTATAGATATCATAGATAAGTGTTCCATATTTGGAGTCTGAATCCATATATTTGTGCGCATTCATATTGCATTAAACTTTGTATACAGAAATGCATCGCAGGACTTGAGCCAAATGAAAACCCATTAGAGCCGAGCAATAAATGCAAACAGGCTTCGTTTATGAGGAACTGAAACGTGTGTCAAATTAGTGTGGAAAATGAATATGGCCAATATTACATCAGTTTATTTAGGAAACGCTTAAACCACAGGCAGGCTTTGAGCTAAACAGAATTGTTTCATTAATTCACTAAGAGTTTCTGGATTTAATTTAACAAAATAAACAACAGCGCAACAGTACAATTGAAACCGAACTCTTGCCCAAGTGGATGGGTTCTATGATGCAGTGGAGTGTTCTGGACGAATGTGTGCGTGAGTGGGGTTTTTGAGTGCCGTGTGTTGCCACACAAATCGTTGCTTATTTGTTTTGTGTGTGGATGACCTACAAAAGAGTTGGGGCTACTTTGAAAGTGTGGTTTTCCAAGCTGTAAGCTTTTAAAAGAGTTTACTACACTTACAACTGGAAAGTTGCACACAGATTAAAATGAATCGGAGACAATTGAATATGTGTTTGTGATTAAAACAGCAGTGAAGCATTTTGTCACCTAACACTGGTTGTTGTTAGAAAAATGAGTTTGTTACTAGAACAAAGGCACTATTCAGATAATAGCTGAGCTACTGTCACGCTACTGAAAAGTATCATATTTTGGTTATTATTCCAAAACATTCATCTTTAAACATACACTTTCAATTACTATTTATAGGTATGTGTTCATGTACAATTGTTATTTATGTTTCATTCTGTGAATTACCAACAATATTTTCCCAAATTATAAACCAAAAATTATATTTGCATTTATTTACAGAAAATGAACACTGGAGAAGCAGGTCAAATTAGGAAACATGCTCTGTATTTTGTCCGACCTCAAATGGTGCAATGAAAACATGTTTAACACTTTTAAGCAAAAACAACATTAATATTTTGTACATGTATATAGGGAAAGTTGTGATAGTCTTTAACATTGCTGTTGGGTTTTTTTCACTCCTGAGATTTGATTTTGTTGAAATTCAACTGACACCGGACTGGAATGGCTACAATACATCAAGAAATGATCATTTGGAATGCTCTCCTATTTTTTTATTTAACTCCTTAATGCACATTGTACTCACTCAGGTGTTTGATGTGAATGAGGCTTTATGTATGTGTCACATTGTGTGTGCTGTTGTAAGAATGAGAAAGGATAGTTTATAGGATATTTCTGCATTCTCCTGTATTCTATATTGGGAGCCAGTCTGGTCAGGATGCAGAAGGTGGGGCTGAGGCTACGCCCGCAAAATTAGAAGAGAAGGCAAAATCAAATGAGAAATTGAGAATGGAAACAGAAAAACAGATATTGGCCTTTTTTTTATGTATCTCTTTAAATGGATAGTTCACCCAAAAATAAAAATTCTTTTATAAATGACTCACCTTTTAGTTGTTCCAAAACTGCAAAAATGAAAAAAAATATTTTGTGTGGCCACCATTATTTTCCAGCACTGCCTTAACCCTCTTGGGCATGGAGTTCACAAGTCCACTCGTCCATCTTCCCTTTGAGGATGCCCCACAGATGGTCAATAGGGTTTAGGTCTGGAGACATGCTTGGCCAGTCCATCAAAATACAAAGGTAGTCAAAAGTGCCCCAGAACTGTTTGATGTCCTACATTCTTCGAAAAGTCTTCTTTTGTGTTCAACTGAACAAAAAAATGAATAGTAATGAATGGAGTAATTTTTCCAACTATGGCAGTCAATTGGGGGCATGATGGTTTGGTAACAAGCATTCTTACAAATATATTTCTCTGTGTTCATCAGAACAAAGACATTTACACAGATTTGGAACAACTCGAAGGTGAGTAAATGATGACAGAATTTAGATTTTTGGGTGAACTGTCATCTTTAAAGGTGGTAAGAATGCTATGTGAACAAGGTATATTTCCAAAATGAGAGGAAAAACATAAATGCGACCAAAGATAGTGTAGTGTCAAGAGAATGATGGCCGTGAGTAGAAAGACCATAACGGAGAGAAACTGAGATAGAGATTATAAAGAAAGATTTCAGATGTCCTGCTGCGCACAGGAAGAACACAGGTTGGGGTGGCAGGTCTGAAGGCAGGAGACAGACAAGAGCACTAATCTGACTTGTCACTGCGGCCTTTCCTCTCATCCCACCTCAGAGGTGTTAACCTACTCATACATGACATGTTCACGAGCCCCGGTTCTGCCCTGCCTGCTCCATATCCCACAATGCATTGTTACAAGTAAACAAAGCCTTTATCAAAAATCCCTCAATTCCCACTATTATGTGAATACTTCTGTGTACAATGATTTTACCGGTACACACTTGAGACCCCCACCTGCTTCATATTTTAAAGTACTTTGTTACAAGCTAGATTTGAGATAACAAGCTTCAATGGGTGGTCAGGGGGATGTGGGTGAGCGGTTCGTGTGGAGTTTGTAAACAACGAGGAGTGACCTCATCTCTGCAGTTCTTCGGTGTGTGTAACAAAAGCAGCTGCGTAATTTAAACGTGAGCACTCTGCTCATAATCCCACATTTAAACACAGTGTGTGTGCGTGTGTGTGTGTGTGTGGAGGAAGTGCTCGGCTGAAGTGCTTTTTTTAAACACATGTGTGACATCGAAATCTGCTGCCAAATAGCGGTTTGGTTATGTGCCCTTTAAAACAGCTTGTTATGGATTAAAAGGCTTGGACAGGAAATGTATCTCATACTTTTTAGAGAAAAAACAATGTAGTGACAGTAATTTTAATAATAACAATAAGGTGAATGCGAGTGTATTCATAAAACATAAAGATGAGGCGTAAATAATGTGTGTTTTCATTTGTCTGTGTGCTGGTGGTGTGTTTCCAATTAGAGATCACATTGATCTCATAACGGCTTTGTGTACACATGCGCACACACACACACGCACACACAGTGTATGGTGAACTGGTGGGTTTTGGTCGTGCTGTATTGATGTGGTACAGTGGAGGAAGTAGATGTTGATTTCTGTAGTAATGAAGTGCAGCACATTACAAGAAAATTCAATTTGTAAAAGAAATTAAACTTTAGTCATTATTTGCTTACCCTTGTGTTGTTAAAACCTCTCGCGGCTTTCTGTTTGACAGAATCAAAATGTTATGGCTTCAATAGGATTAAGTGTTATAAAATAATTTGACGCAAATCATGCAGTATATTCCAATTGTCCTAAAAGCACACAAATGGGTATAAAACAAATTAGGGCTGTTTAACGGTTAATCACGATTAATTGCATCCAGAATAAAAGTTTGTGTTTACATAATGTCTGTGTACTGTGCATATTAATTTCGTATTTATAAAAATGTACACATGCATGTGTATGTATAAAAAAATATAAAAATCAAATATAAATATGTAAATTTTATAAAAATATAAATATATACATGCACATATTTCCTTTAAAATAGCTGAATCCATGATAACTGCCTAAAAAAAATGTAAGGAAAGTAAACAATCTTAGAAGAGTGACGCGACAACAACTCATCTACATTAAATATCAATGAATTTAAGACATATTTGTGAATTACATGCATTAACTTAAAGAATATGAAAAATGACACACCAACAGTGATACAAATATTTTATAGAAATAAATTCTCATTCTCACACTGCAGCATTGTGATGCCTAATGTAGATCGCTGACTGACACAGTGTGTTGAAATAATCACGTAAATTTACCTGCCACTGTTTTCACAGAATGGCTTTATTGGATTAAAATTCGGTTGAGTTTGTAAAAATCTGTTGACGGTAATCATCAGAATTTCTCTTCTCTTGTCTCTGAACATGTCTCATAAAGTCAATAAACGTAAGCGGAAGAATCGACACACTGCTTCGATGAGCACTTCCGGTGTTCAATTCCGCTGTGATAAAGGTGTCTTGTTTAACAGCCCTACCACAAAGAGGCGGTCACTATCCGCTGCCATAGCAAAAAAACACACACAAAACAATACTTCAGAAGAACAGAAATAGCCTAAAGGTGTTATGAACAATAAGAGGGTGAGTAAACCATAATTCATCTTTCCTCTTTGAGTGCACCAACCTAAAAGAAAGCATCAATCTTTTTTAATATTATTGTACTGTAGTGTGTGTTATACAGTTGCCGCAAAACAGTTTGTCATGTGATAAACTACACCTGCAGTTAATCTGTTGGGAACGTTTGTAAACCTGAGTGTTCATTTTCCTTTTACATTTTAGCTGCTATACTGTGATCTATTCTTAAAACAAGATCAATTGATTTAAAAATAAAATTGGGCTTTTTTATTTTCTTCCATCATTGGTTTCTGTTTAGACTCAAGTTTCAGAAAAAGTTGTAGATCACAGGTTAAAAAAAACAATGTGAGCTTTAATGTTGGCTAAAATATGACCAGGCTTTTAAAAATGAAATTGAAATTCATTGATGATTTTAATTAAAACGCTAGCAACAGTACTGCAACAAGACGCCGGTCCAGTGTTATTTTTTTGCAGACGTCATCTACTTTTATGTTTTGGAGTTATAAAAATAACATTTTGTGAACTATTAAATGATGTCATCAGGTCTCGCGTATATTTTGCCATTTGACAACTTTGATATTGCGACTTCAATATTACTGACATTATACAAAGAAATAATGAAACTATATACAGATGTTTGTCATCTTAAACTCAAATTAATGTTGTAAGTATGCAGCATATGTGTTAAATCCACAGAATCTGTATAAATCATTGTCTCCAACATAAAGAGAATTTGGGCATGGAGTGTGTTTCTGAAATACTGCAGGGTGAAATAAGGCATGTGGGCATTGGGCTTCATAAAGCATACAGTAAATACAGGACTGAGCCCATATAAATGTCCTTTTACTCTCTCTTTATCTTCATCTGTAATGTTTATTTAACACAGGTAGGGCAACCACGCAGCCCGCCGCTTGTTTCCTCCCAGAGGAAGTCATAAATGTGCCCGCTTAGGTTAACTACGCCAAGCCCTGCTGCTAATCACTGCCATATATATGAACTGAGAGTCAAAGAGAGAAAGAGAGAAAGAGGAAGAAAGAGTAGATGGAAACAAGCAGATGATAAAACACCGTCGGTGACTATTCACAGAGAAGTGAGGAGATTGATCAGACTCTTTCAAACAACATTACGAAGTTTCAAAGACATTTCATATCCAGATGTCGTGGGAAGTCAAAACTGTTTGAAACAAAATACATGGGAATATACTGGAAAACAATGCAATATATTAAAAGGGTCATATGACTCAGCTAAAACGAATATTATTGTTTGTTTTAGATGTGATGCAGTGTTTATATACGATTTAAGGTTTAAAAACGCTGTATTTCCACATACAGTGCATGTTTGTACCTCTTCCTCCACTATTTTTACAAAGCTCTGGTGTGCTGTGATTGGCCAGTTAACCAGTGTGTAGTTTGATTGGTCGAATACTGCAAGCGTGTGACAGAAATGTAACGTCTCTTACCATATTTGGAACATCAGGTTCCAAAGCAATTGTACTGACAGGTACGCCCACCTTACTTGCGTATTAAAATTGGTCGGTCTTAGTCAAATCATACCACAAGCTAATGTAGATTTGTGGGCGTGTGGTTACACGAGTCGTTTCAGGCAGGTCTGGGTGAGCATTTGCTTTTAGATAGAATGCATCTTTTGTTTCCGACACTTTAATATTTACAATTGCACGTGTCTAATACATGCATGGGTACCTTATAACCAGTGGCGGCTGCTGGTCTTTCAAAGAGGGGAAGCTCATTTCACAATGAATGAATGAACAAACTATCTAAAAAAAATATATAAACACGACGGAGGAAATGTGGGTGTACATTAAACTGAAACAAGGAATGTGGTGTATAATTGTGTGAAATGTATGATGAAAATTGGCAAGGAATTTCGGCAAGCAAATACCAAGAAATAGTTTGCAGCAGTTTGTCTTTCAACTACACTTGAAAATCCGCAATGGGACTGAGATTGAATAGCTTTAGCGTCAGCGACTTTTTATAGAACAAAATAGCTGTCAATCAAAACGAGATGCAGTCTTTCGACAGACCCTCCAATCATCACGCGGACGCTCGGAGTCCGGGCCAGCCCACTCCTCCATTCATCCCAGAGACGCTGAGCGTCCGTGGGCGGGACATAATCGCAGCATTATCCAATGACCGTCTTGTTTCTAAGCACTGAAAAAATCTGTTGAAAGCAGCCCCATTGAAGTCAATGGACGCTGGGCTTCAACAGAGTAATGCACTGTACGCTACGGCAGTGGTTTTCAAACTTTTTAAAGAGCGACCCTAAAAAAAATAAAAAAAAGATTTGGCGACCCACCATAAATATTATATAATATATAATTACCGGTGCGCGCATTTCTTTATATGTATATACGTATACAGAAACGCGCCCAGACGTAATAGCTACACATATATATTAGCCTACGGAGCGAGATTGGGGTAAATAATGAGTATGTGCACGTGTCTATGTGTTTATAAAACTTACTTAATGAGGAGGGTGGGCCTGCTTATTCTGCACAATCTGTTCCCAAGCTGGATCGCAAGACGAAAGGGTAACACGCATATCCGGAGAAGCATCCAGTTTGTTTCGCTGTCTCGTCTTCATTTTGGTCAAAACTGAAAATCCAGTTTCAACAAATATAGGTGGTTGTGAAGGGTAGTAGCAATAAAATGCTTGCTTTGCTCAGCATTAGATACTCAGTGGAAAGGCCGATCCAGAACGAAGACAAATTTACTGTTTTGTGACGAGTCTTCAACGTGCTGTCACAAGTTAGATTAAGCATTTATGATTCCTCTTCAGAGGTTAAATTCAGTTTAGCGATTGATTCTGGAGTTTCAAAGTCAAAGGGATTTTTCACCCACAAGAAAAATGGCTGCGTCAACGACACTGCGCACGATTTACGTGGGTCAGGTGACACCGTGTTTGATTTATGGACTTATTTTGCCTGTATTTAAATACATTTAGGTGTATTTCTATAAAAAATATGTTGTTATCTTTATTACTGTATAATAAAATGTAATTTATTATTTAAAAATTAGTAGAAAATTTCTTAAATCATCCTGGCGACCCAATTTTTAATTTGCGTGACTCACCCGAGGGTCGCGACCCAGGGTTTGAAAACCACTGCGCTATGGGAATGAATGAGAAGGAAATCGAGTCAGCCGACCTAAGTAGCTGATTCTGAATGAAATTGTTTTCGTTCGAGATGAACGTGTTTAACGCATTTTTAGTCAATAAAATGTTAACATAATAGTACATATATTTGACCATTCATTTTTTGACAATTATAGGGGAAGCTGAGCTTCCCTTGCAGTCTTAAAGAAATCGCGACTGCTTATAACACACCAAAGACACAGTAAAACACGTATTCGCGCCATATGACCCCTTTAAATACATTTCTATATATTCCGTATAACCAAGTGCTTATATTTTTCTATACATGTAAAGCGCTATAAAACCCTGAAGGCAGTTTATCTGAGCTATGACGGCAACAAAAAAATATCAACTGTTTTTTAAGGAAGAGATCTTTTTTGCACAAACTGATGCACTCCAAAAAAGGAGGCATATATGAAAGAACATACGGAAGAAAGAAGCTGCCTCATAGCTGCACAACACAGTTGATAAAGTTCCCTTTAATGTGGAAGTCATGATGGACGGATGGGCCTAGCTCAGAGAGGGAGGCAGTGGACGTCCGCCCTCATCTGTGTCCCCAGTGAATGTGCACCTGCAGTGGGCCACGGCATCCAAGTTCACCAGAGATTTGGGGTTTCAAGGAGTTTATGGATGACCGACACACGCTTACTTGTGTCATCACTTCTGGCTGCTATGCACATTGAGATCTTATTTATTGGTAACGGGGTGGAACAGAACAACTGCTGCGATCATCCAGTGCGTGTGTGTCCAAGCTTGCAGATGTTTCCTGGAGTAGATTTGTCCTGTTGTATCATATCTGTAGCCACATGCGCTGTGTTTGTGGACATGTGTGTGTGTGATCTCATTTATAATGAGGTCACGAAAGGAAAAAATGCCTCGACACACAAAGATTCTCCTCTGGTCTTGCTCTACTGATGCTTTTTTTTGATGAGCAGGTGGTTGTTTTTCGAAAAAGATCACCAACACTGTTAAAAAACGGTAATATTCCAGCAGCTGGGCCGACAGAAAAATACCCTAAAATACATTTTATTACATTTGAAATTACATGATTTTTATGTATTTGTAAAACTTGTAGTTAGGTAACTTTAAAATTTTTGTGATGTTTTACTTAAACAAATTTAAATAAAAAAATAATAATATAAGTTTGTCCAGTTTGATGGTCACTGTACTGTGTGTGTGTGTTTGCCTTGCAGTGTCTTTTAAAGCACATTCCTAGAGGTATGTTTTAATGGTGTAAGGGTGAGGCAATGACAGCTTGGTGCACGTCATCCATAAAAATCTTCACAGAAATGGAAAAGCACTTAGAGCGGATTGTTTGAACTTCCCCTGGCAGAGAGACACCGATTGTCTTAAGGACAGAGAGAGAGAGAGAGAGAGAAACAGGAAGAGTGAGACCATGTTTGAAAAAGAAGAGAGTAAGTTTTAAATGTCCAGCTTTTCTTCATAATTTAAAGTATGTGGTCAATGGAGGCCAAAATATCTTCTTTTGTGTCCTGCAGAAGAAAGAAAGCCATACATGTTTGAAATGACAAGACTACAGTAAATGATGACAGAATTTTTACCATCGTCGCAAGTTGATCTGGGGATTTCTGTTAGAGCTGTTGCTTTGTGCCAAGCGGGCACAGGTGGCCCTGGTGGTACGTCTGGCCTGCGAGGGGGCACCCAGGGGGTTCAATGCAAGGGCAGCTCTGAATGAGAACGGTGTGTAAACAATTCCACTCCTCTGAGAAGAGCGGGACAATGAGACACGGAATGCCCCTGCTAATCGTCACTGCTGGGTAACCGGATCTGTCCGCGTTTTCTCTCTCTCTCTCTCTACATCTCTCTCTTTCACCTTACTGCACACTGGAGTCTTTGTGCTGCCATTCTAAGAGAGGTATGAAAGGAGGATGAGGAGAGATGGTGGCAGATGGAGAGACAGGGCAGAGGATGGGTTCAGAGGGAAAACTTGTGAAAGAGAGAGAAGTATGAGAGGATGGAGTGAGAAGAAATGTCTCATAAAGTGACTGACAGAGGTAATATGCCAAATACAAATTATATATAATGCAACTAATGATATAAATAAGATTATGATTTTTTAAAGCATTAGTTAAGCCAATAATGAATGTTAATCAGTACTGTGGCTCAGTGGTTAGAGCATTCCGCTAACAACGCCAAGGTCGTGGGTTTCGATTGCAGGGATTGCACATACTTGGAAACAAATGTGTAGTATAATGCAATGTAAGTCGCTTTATATAAAATCGTCTGCCAAATGCATGAATGTAAATGTAATCCATGATTTACCCTTATGTCATCCTACATCAGGTGTACTATCTTTCTTTAGATGGATATAGGTTGAGTCATTTTGAAAGATGTCTTGGCTCTGTGTGGCTTGATATTGGCATTGGAGAGTGTCCGAATAATATTGTGAGCGTATTTAGTCAAGAGAGATCACGTCAGACTTAGATTTTCTACAGAATAGATTTGTTGATTTTATTGATGTTTTAGATACCTTTTAAACACCAACTGATATTTTGCCAAAACATTATTTTGTCAAAACAAAGCATATTAACTTCACAGAATACTTGCACAAATCTAAATCTTTAACATTACACATGACACATGTCCCATATTTATGTATATTTCATGTCCATTTTATACAATGACCTTTTTAAAGGAATAGTTCACAAGCTGTCATACTGTTTGGATTCAGCTACAATATAGCGAAATATAGCACACAAGTTGGCGGTTTTGCAGTCTAACACATTTTGCTTATACTATGAGCTGTCATTGTAGGACCAAATATAAGGTGTGTGAAGTGTTTTACTTAAAAAACAGCATATCATTTTGTTTGGGTGAACTGTGTGTTTTAAGACATTTGTCTTTAATAATTCAGTTATGTTGAGTTGCCACTTGATTCCCAATGTAATGTTGGAAGTTATTTTGACAGTTGAGTCTCTTCAAGCCTTTATTAACAGATGCCAGAACAGGTATGAGGATTACAGCTGCTCTCTCTGGCTCTGATGTACAGACTGAAGAGTCAACAAGGCTTGTATTGTCTGTGTGTCTGTATAGCACTTTCACGCTGCGATAAAAGATCGAACAAGAGCTAAAACAAAGTAAGGGGAGAGAGTTTATGAAATTTAGAAATTGGATGCATTGTAATTCATTTTGGATATAATGTAAAAAGATAAAGCCATGTCATCCAGAGTAAGAAAAGAGAAGTTCACCTTCAACAAAAAGATTCTGTCCTTATTTACTCACCCTGTGTGATTTTCCTTCCTCTGCAAAACACAAAAGAAGATATCTTGAAAAATGTTGGTCAGCATAAACCATTGGTCCATTGACTTCAGTTGTATGGACACAAAACCAATGCAAGTCAATGGAGACCAACAGATTTCTGTTACCAACATTTTTCAAAATATCTTCTTCTAACTCTATATGTTTGTTTTTTCCACAAAAGGAAATTCACCTTTCCGTTAAGATTCTGCATAAATACTGTACATTTGTTTTTTTGCATTCTTGTATGTAATTGCACAGGCTGCTTTGCCATTAAATCAGAAATCCCAGTGACTTTGTTGTTTCATTATGCAAATAGTTAGAAAAGGATAATATTTTGGTCTTCTTGGCCTTCTTACGATGATGAGTCATCATGTTGACACCAACCCCAAGCATTAGACAAAGCCATTCAATTGATCACTATAACAACATCAAGTAAAAATACTGTAGATATATATTTACGTATATATACAATTTATAAATATATATTTATAGTATTTTCTTCGAAATGGAAAAGACTGTCGCTCCAGGCATATCTAATCTTTTTGCCATAGTTCTCATTGTATTGTATTGGCATTGTATTAGCCGACCAATCTTTTATTGTGCAATGAACTATTTCAAATGTTTCCTGGCTACTAAAAATACTCTAGGTTTAATGTCAGAATGTGTCATGTTGTTCATGCTGATAGAATGTAAACAGGATTTGATGGGACACAGGCAGTGAGAGTTACCTTCTGCCTCACAGACTCCATACCAAAGCAGTGGAGGGAAAGATAGTGGAAAAGAAAATAAGATCGAGGGAATAGCTTGAGAAAAATGGCCACATAAAGCTGTCTGCGGCTCTGTGTCTCAATCGGAGGCTCTTGAGAGTTCAAACATCTGTGTAGACATGTGCTCTGTGTTCACGCTGGCTTTTCTTAGCGCACATGAAGGTGATGTTTAAATTAACAGAACATGTCAAAATCTTTCCTTGCTTTGCTTGGGAAATATTTGGTAAACTCTGATATGAAACACTGTTCTCCCACAGTTGAACACGATAAGGAGTTTTTGCCTGTGCGTCGCCATCACAGAGAATTCCGATTCGACCTCTCCAAGATTCCGGAGGGCGAGGCGGTGACGGCTGCGGAGTTCAGGATCTACAAAGACTACATTGCAGAACGCTTCGACAACGAGACTTTCCGCATAAGCGTCTACCAGGTGTTAGAAGAACATTCAGACAGGTACACCTGCTCTTAAATCAGCACTTAAAGTCACCATGAAATATATTTTTTTTATGAAATACTTCAGATTTATTATGAAGGATTTTTGGTGCAAGAATAGGATTGGCCAGGCTTCAACTTCATCCTCATGTCATTCCAAACCTGTGTATGATTTTCTTTCTACTGTCATTCATTCTCTAAATGATTTAACACTAAAGAAGATATTTTGAAGAATGTTGGTAGCCGAACAACATTGACTCCCATTATAAGGACACAAAACATTTCTCAACATTTCTTCTTTTGTTTTCTACAAAAGTAAGAGTCATATACAGGTTATGAACAACATCATGGTGAATAAATGACATATATTTTGTATTTTTAGGTGAATAATCCCTGATACTCACATTATCAGTTTATAAAGCAATGCAATCTGTGCCCCAGAATTGAACAGAAAACAGTTTTCTTATTCAATCTTATTAGTCCTATACTTAGTTTTAACATAGTTTCATCAATATTTATTGGTTTAGGAAATGTTTATATTGACCAAAGTTTTGGCTTGACTGATATTGGACTATCATGACCTTCGGCTACCAACAGCATTCCCCTTAACTCCGTGTGCTTTAAAATCAGGGCAGGAAATGTGGAAAAATGTGTTGGCCTGTACCATGGCTCACCATTTTTTAAAGGGGAAACGTGACTTCTTTGCCTGAGGTTCGATTCCCATGGAAAATCCTGTCCTCTTGAGGGTTGTAATGCTCTCAAACCCTCTACTTTGTAAACAATGAACACTTTTGATTTGTGTTCCCTTTCGCTCACACACGGTGCTCACTTTATCCGACGCTCCCAATGCAAACTTTGCTGTACTCTGTGGTTTCCATCTGAATAAATCGGTTGTGAATCCGCTGGGTTCCCTTCACAAACCTTCGGAACTTCTAGAATATCGGCCAGACCCCAGCTGTGAATTTGGTTCAGGAACATCTAGCTTATGTGATGCTCTACCTCACCTGAAGACACTTGAAAAGTGTGTGGGAAACAACACATCCCATTGTGCTTCCAGAGACAAACTTACATAATAAAGGAATAAATGGAATTGAAACAAGATTGGAATGGCTGGTATGAGCAAAACAGGTGTTTTAATGACAGTTATTTCAGTAGTCAATACAAATACCAGTGAAATTTCTTGTTAAACGAATGGTTCACACAAAATGAGAATTCTTGCATCATTTATTCACCATCATTTCATTTCAAACATGTGATTTCAAACATTTATCACTTTCTTTCTTCTGCAGAAAACAAAAGAAGATAATTTGAAGTATGCTGGTAAACAAATAATATTGACCCCCATTGACTTTCATTGTATGGACACAAACCCACTTAGACATTTCTCAACATATCTTCTTTTGTGTTCTAAACATATTGTTGCTGTCCTTCTAAAATCATGTATCACTTTTATCATGAATCATTATTATGAGTCACCCTTTATGTTTGTCACTGTTTTGCAATTTCTAACCAACGAAAATAATAAAAAAAGTGCTTGTCAGCACAGACAACATAGTATTACATTTTTTAAGGCTATTTCCTAGACATCTTTGAACATTGATAAAGAACAGCGACAATATGAAGTTATTGAATCACATGAAGTTGAATAAATTATAAATGTTTACTTTTTACGTTCTTGAATACCACAATAAAATGAATATTCACTCTTATTTAAAATATTAATTTAGAAAAATTTAAATTTTAAATTTAAGAACATGCTGTGCCATACTGTGAATATAGTCTCGAGTTTAACAGATTTATTTTATTATTTAATTACATAATCTTACATTATTACATAATTTAATAATATTTTATTACATAATCCATTTTTATTAAATTATTAAACTTTAATACGATCCATTTTATTATTCTTAATAAATGCCTGTCGGGAAGAAACCTTATATCTCAAACACAAAAAGACACTTTTTTAAGTTATATTTATGGGATTTTTATGCCTTTATTTGGAAAGGATAGTAGAGAGCTGACAGGGGATCGAGATCTGTAAAAAGATCATAGGAGATAGTAATCGAACTCGGGTCGCAGCGAACGCACTTGTGCTATATGTCTGGGAAACTAACCACAAGGCTATTGGTATTGACAAAAACACAATTTCTAAACAATGAAACAATGTGTTATCAAAGTTTACAAATATATAATATATTTAAAAAATCTTAAAATGTCATAAAAAACGCATGACAGCAACTGTTATGTACTCTATTGTACTGGTATGAACTCTATTATTGTTGCTTCGCTTTTTAAGTAATTATTAAAGTAAACAATCTGTAATAATAGACAGATGGACTTGGATAACTTTAAACTGACTTTGACAAATTCAGTCTGTTTATGTTATTTCCTCATTTTGTGAAAATCAGGTTTGAGCCCTTATTAACACATCATTCACAAAAGTGTTTCAACCGCCAGTCAAGCAGCAGGTTAAATAGAATTATACTCATTTTCTAACTTTTGTTATCAACGATTTGTATTTTGACATTCCTAGGTAAGATAAACACAGATGACCTCTTGTGAAACCCCATGTGCTCCAATGGTTTCAGTCAATTTACACTCCCTCGACCTCTCTCTCGCTCTCTCTTTCCCTACAGTGCGTTTTGTTAAATTCTGTCTTTCATTTTCTTTTTTTAACACTCTCTTCCCATCTTGCTCCACATTCCTCAGTTTGATTTAGTGCAGGGCAGCAGCACAGTGAGATCAACAGCCGTTTATAAAGCCATTATTGTCAATTAGAGAAATGAACTGCTCCCCCGGGCCTCACCATCTGGAGCGAGCGCTCTTTCTTTTCTCAGCTTATTTCATTCACTCTTTTTCTTTCTGTCCTTATCTATTAGCTTCTCTGTCTTTCATTTCAAGCTTGTGGGTTGTGTAATTTTCACACCCGTATTACGCATAAATTTGTGTGTTTGCTGTCATTTCTATTCCCGGGGTGAAACAATAAGGTCTGTTAGCAACGTGTTAGAACTCCCATCCCGGTTCCTGGATGTTGCTCGGATGGGGCCTGGCTTTAAACAATGTCCTGGGATTTCCATAAACAGTGCAATTTTTTGTCAAATGTGCTTTTGAAAGTTGTAAAACATTGAACGGATCCAAGAAAGTCTTTCAACCCAAAAACTTAATAGGGACACTGTCATCGTATGCTTGTGACCATCATCTCCTTTCCCTCCATCAGGGACTCAGATCTGTTCCTGCTGGACTCACGGGTGATCTGGGCGGCAGAAGAGGGTTGGCTGGTTTTTGACATCACAGCCACCAGTAACCACTGGGTTCTGAATCCAGGCAGAAATCTTGGCCTTCAGCTAGCTCTAGAAAGCTTGGACGGTAAGTGGAGACCAGAAAACACACACCATGTTGCATTACAGACCATGAGCCCATATTGTTCTGTTCAGTAAATGTTTGCAGTCTATCTGAAGGGTGATTTATTTCAGTACATATAAAAAGGCTTTTATAGAAAACCATACAATCCAAATTTCTTATTAGGATTTTTTCGTCACAAATCATATCATCTAAATAACTTTCTTGATTTTCTTGTAATATTTATTATATTTTTTTCTCATTTCTAACATGGGCTATTTTAACATATTTAAGCATTTACAAATACATTTTAAAATCAAGTTGTATCTTCTAACAGTAGGTATATTGCACCATGAAAATGAACAATTGAACTGATTTTAACAAAGAATAATAAAAGCTACAAAGCTATATTGCTCATTATTAGTTCGTGTTAGCTAATGCACTTAGGTGAACAAATCCAATCTTATTGTAAAGTGTTGAAACTAAAACATTAAAAGTATATTTAATGAACACAAATATTTAAATGTTTACCCTAAAATTAAACAATATAAATATAAATAAAAAATATAATAATTTAAAATTAATATATTTAATTATAACCTCATATTTTTTTTCACATTTATTTCAGAACTGGTAGTGTTTTGTATTACGCACACAGGTAGGTGTGTGTGCAGGATGTGGCAGGTTTTAGTGTAAGTATAAAAACAGATGCAGTGTATTATGGGGTATTATAAAGAGTTGCACACTTGTCGGGACACGCTTGCTGGACGCTTGCCTTGTCGCCGTAGGCAACCGACTTTACATTAGCTCAAAGACAGTGATAGCATTCCTCCCTCTTTGTAAAGAACACACTTAAACAAACACACACTGTTTCAGCCTGTGTGTGTTGGAGAAAATACTCCAGAATTACATAAAGAAAGAAGCAGATGTGAGTGAAGGAATGAAGGAAGTTCTAAAATGTGTTCCTGAGAAGACAGAAATATAAACTTGCTAAACATACACTGGCAATAGTGCTCCGACAGAAGAAATATTACAATGCTAAACAGTTATATTTAGGAGTGTTTTAGGAATGAAGACTTGATTTTATGAAACACAAATAATCTGCCTTGTGGTACTCAGGTGATGAATGTTTTTCAGGGGACCCATAAAACTTCCACAAAGCACTTTGACTCTTCCTCTTGTGGGATTGGGCAGCATTTCCACAAACAATTTCAATGTTTTCCTTAAAGTTCAGCTGTATGAAAGAAAATGAATTGTTTAATTTTTGAAAGTTTGTGGCATGAATAATTGTAGCATGTCATTTGTGTTTAACATTGTTTCTTGATCCAAACATCTCTCTGTCTCCCCCTGCAGGCAATAGCCTGAATCCATGGGTGGCTGGACTGGTGGGTCGTACCGGCCCCCAGAGCAAACAACCCTTCATGGTGGCCTTCTTCAAAGCGACGGAGGTCCACATCCGTAGCATCCGCTCTGCGCAGGGAGGCAACAAGCAGCGCAATCCTAACCGCTCTAAATCCGCCAAAGGCCAAGAGGCACTACGTGTAGCCAACATCGCAGGTGTGTGTGCTTTGTGTTAGCAATGTTCTAATGTTATTGGTGATAAAGACAAAAGGAGAAAGACGGAAAATTCACCAAAGCATGGTACAACCATCTCTAAAACTCAATATTGAAACTATACCCTATTTTGTATTTAGAAAAATATAACTGTATAAATTAATTTTCATTGAATGTTCCTTTAAGACAGTGGAGTGCCATTACTTGGATGAAATGTGTGCAAGTCATTGTGTGTCTGTGTGTGTTCATGTGTTTTCTATTACTGCCTAATTCACTGCAGGTTCATTTGGAAAGGAAAAGCATTACAGTGTTAAATGTATATTAAATCAGTCTGGTTTCATGCATCGCATTGGTATGAAGGTCACAGGGACACCCGGCGGCTTCAGCGACCTATTACTTGTGTTTCTCTTGCTGCTCGACATTATACAACAATCCTGTCTCTCTCTCTCTCTCTTTCTCCAGAGAACAACAGTGCCGATCAGAAGCAGGCCTGTAAGAAACACGAGCTGTATGTTAGCTTTCGGGACCTTGGATGGCAGGTGTGATGTTCCTTATCCCTTAACCTTCTGTTCTCTCCGTAGATGCTGTGAAAATATGAAAATCTGCCATTACTTACTCAGACCTGTATGACTTTCTTTCTCCTGCAGAACAAAGAAGCTATTTTGAAAAATGTTCAAAAACCGTTGGTACCCATTGACTTCCATTGGCCTTGTGTCCATACAATAGAAGTGAATGGGTACCAGATGTTTTTGGTTACCAGTATTCTTGAAAATATCTTTTGTGTTCTGAAGAAGCCAGAAAGTCATACAGATTTGAAATAACATTAGAGCGAGTAAATTAATAGAATATTTACATTTGTGGGTTAACTATCCCTTTAAAACATTGCTTGCATGTGCAATATATAGGCAATATGTGCAATATATAGGGCGTCTACTTTTTTGAAGCTCCAAAAAGAGCATCCACCGATCAAAGAATGGCTGGACATGGCTCTGTAGTCTTAACCAAGGTTTTTTTAAGAGAATCTATGCGTTTGTTTAAGAGAGATATCCATATTGACAACGGTATTAATGATAGTTTCTAGCTTCCGTGATCCCTCTGCTGCGCGTGAACCCGAGGCTTGTTTTTCCGGCAAATGAATGTGACGAAAGCTCCCGCACAGAGGAGACGGTATCCTGTTGGAACGAAACTAAAAATGCCTCGTTCGTCTTCAGAACTTACGACACGCCTGCGTCATTTGCCGGAAACACAAGCCTCAGGTTCACGCGCAGCAGAGGGATAACGGAAGCTAGACATCGACGTTAGTAGCGCTGTCAACATGGATATTTCACTTTAACAAATGGATCGATTCGCTTCAGTAGACTTTTGTTAAGACCACAAGCTTTTTATAGCTACAAAAAATCGCCCCCCCCAATCACTCCTATTCTACCGCTTGGAAGTTAAATGATACGTGGTATTATTCTTCACAAAGAAAGTCATATTCAGTCAGGATGCCTTGAGGATGAATAAAACATGGGGAATTTTTTTTTATCTGAAATATCCCTTTAAGATGCCATGAGCTGATTTTTCCAGCACCGTTCTTAAACCTTTACTCTCTCAGTGTTTACGGCTCAAACTGTTTTACGAAGCTCCGGCTTGGCTTCGGTCAACTCGACTGCATTACCTCAGAGCGTTAGCAGAGATAGGACAGCGTAGTTTCTGTTTACACATCCATAGTCTTGCCACCTGCAGCATATCTGTGTCTCCAAATGGATCACAGCACATAAACACTCGCTCAGAACAGCTGCAGAGGTCTCAGAGACTCTGGCCGTACCACACAGGTTTATATTAAACCCCGATTCCCTTTTGAATCATAACATTTTGCACATACTTGAACAGGATCACGATTTTTTGTGATCTTTGCGCACGGTCGGAGTGATCTGCGAGATAGGTCAAGCGCGCAAAGCGCATCATGAAAATGAAAACCATCTGGTTGGGCGAGTGACAATGGATGTCGATTTCCAGCTGGATTGTTTTGACAAGCTAACAGATTTTCGCTGTCTCTCTCTCAGGATTGGATTATAGCTCCTGAAGGTTACGCCGCATATTACTGTATGGGTGAATGTGCATTTCCACTTAATTCCTACATGAATGCCACGAATCATGCTATTGTACAGACGCTGGTAAGCCTGCCAACACAGCATGACATTTATATTATACATTTGTTCAAAGTTATTACTTTGGTTCTTTGCTTCACCTCTCACATGAACCTATGAAGTGGTGAAAGTTAAATATTGTGCCTTTAAATAAAACATGAAATGCACAAAATAATTGAGTTATAAGACGTTTTTGTGACTTTCAGCTCTTATGATTTCATTTTCACAGGTTCACTTTATCAACCCAGAGACAGTTCCAAAACCCTGCTGTGCTCCCACACAACTCCACGCCATCTCCGTCCTGTATTTTGACGACAGCTCCAACGTCATCCTGAAGAAATACCGCAACATGGTGGTCAGAGCATGCGGCTGCCACTAGAGTCCTGTCATACACACAACACACAAACATTCTCTCAGTTTCTCCCCCAAACAACAAATTCATGACAAACACTGTCCCACATCTGACTGCTCCTTAAAGCATTGGATCTCAGGCAACGGGCCAATTCCCGGACTCTTTACAATGGTCTATAGTTTTGGCTCTCTGAAATGTGTAAAGTTGTGTAATATGTTAAGTTAATAATTGATCGTTACAAAACACGGATGAATATGACAGACAAGATTGAATAAAAACAATCTTGCAATAGATCAAGAAGTCTACGTTAGCAATACAAATATGCAATGTAATAAATAACATTTTTGCGGCATTTACAATTTAAATACTTTTGTCATAGTTACCTATTATTACATGATTTATTTATGGAAGAATTTATTTAATTGTCTGTTACATTCATCCATGGCTAAATAAGAATGATAATAGTAATCTCTCTTTTACACACACATGCATACACAAATGTATGCACACATATACACGCTCACATGTACACACGTTTATATGATACTTGTGCTTCCTACTGTGTAAATAGTTTTTCAATGAAAGAAACAAAAAAAGTGTATTTATTTTTTTCTGGTTTACCAACATGGAGTCAAAAAAAAAATTGTCTGTGTGGCTTTCTGTTTAATGTGTCCGGTTCTTTCTTTATTGACAGTGTGCGTGTGTGTGTATAGACCACTTTGCAAGATGAAAACAATGGTTGAAGAAGCACTTCTGTTTTTTAGTTATTTTACTTTTAAAATCTTACATTTGTAAATATATGTGTATTACAGTGGTATACATTATAAACCCATCCCTACCTTCCTTCTGTCAATGTGCTAAGTGGACCAGACTTTATGCCGGTAATCAAACATCAGGCTCTGCAAGATGAAAGTTCAGAATGAACAACTTTGGTGATTGAAAATAATTGGTAAAAGTTGATTGAAAAGTCTTCTATCTTTCTCATCTTTTTCCTGGTTCCTTTCTTGCGAATTTTATTATTTTTGTTGAAGGCACAGAAAGGCATTTGTTAACTGTCGGAGCCCATTTTTTAGCCTACACAAGAAAACGCATGTCGGAACTAAAATGGCGGTAACTCATGAATTATTTAGAAAACAGACTTGCGGTTGGTCTCGTTTGAAAAAAGAAAAGTAGCTGATAATGCTAAAAAAATAATTAAAGTTAAGTTGCTAGGTTTATTGTTAAAAAAATACATCATTTTTTGGTTTTCTTTGATTAAAAAAACATTAAACAAATATGGCTCGCAAAAGCATAACAAAAAACCTAAGCATACTCTTTATATAAAGGAGAATCAATTACTCTCCTTACATAAATTATTTAAAAAAACACAAAAGAAATCTGTATTCTAGAGTCTTCGACCTTTCCAATGATATATAGTTTGTCATGATTTGATTAGAAATTACATGCACAATATTGATGCAAACTTATGGGTCCCGTATACGGAACGGCTAACAGTTAATAGACTACTAACATGTTTGGTGGAGGTAATAATTTCAAACTCTGATCATGTGTTTCTGCAGGCAAAACTCAAACAGGGATCCTGAGGCCTTCTGTTATCACATAAATTATCAAGAACATCCAAGTGGAATGCTTATAAAATTTCTGCCATAAAAACGTATCCGGTCAAGTGATCCTGTAAGATTAACTAGCTGAATAATAGAAAACAGGGATTTTCCTTCATACAATAGGACTTTTATTTAAAGAACAATATATGATCCCATCAGGATAAAAGGATTATTATGAGAAAATATTATTTCAAAACAGAAATTTGATTATCATTCCTTTTTGACACGGACTGTGATTATCGTCCTCGTCTTTTTCCTTCCCGCTCTCTCAAGTCAACTAACAGGTGGTGTACAAATGCTAGAGAAAAAACAAGTGATAAAATAACAAACAAATTCATAATGGTTAGTCTCTGAACACTTAACATAATTTATAAGTAAACAGGGAAAAAGTGAGAACTTAAGTGTGGCATTTGCGTGCAGGATGTTTTTGTGCTGATCACAAATGTGTGTCTGTAGGCAGCTCATCTGGCCTCAGTTTGTGTCTCTCACTGATCAACAAACGCTTGTGTACCAGACAACAGAACGTTCACATGTGTTCTGTAAAACAGAAAAAAAACCGCTGCAGTAAAAACCTGATAGCTGGTTCATATAGCCTATCAGACATATGGTGAAACTATATAAATCAATATACAGTATGTTAGAATATAATTTGAATTCAACATTAAAATATATAGCTCATTATTAGTAAAACACTAGTCTTTTCAATAAAACTGTAAATGATGTATTAAAATAATGTACTTTTTTATTTGTTCTAAACTTTAACAGACTTTCGTGCAAGATTTTATCAAACAAACATCAAAATCTGCTTTTCTAACAGTTGTTTACCTGTATTTTGTTACATTATATTTTGTAAAGTTCATGTTGTCTTTTGTTTTGCATTAGCCCCATTTATTATGGGCCTGCCAGTGTTGGTTAAGTTACTTGCGTGTCCTCTGGTACGATAATCTTAAAATGATCTTGTAGTGTGTGATGTGATAGAAATGTCAAATATGTTGTTCAAGCCTGGTTAAGATTTTAAATAAGAGAATCTATCAAGATTCTCCTCACGTTTGTGCTGCAACCAGATTTATTAATCGGTCAGGTTGTTAAAACTCTTGAAATCTGAGCCAAGCTTTAGTGTGTTTCTATCCTTAACTTTCAAAAAGTCTGCAAGTGTGTGATGTCTAGTTTAAAACAAAATCTGTTCAGATTTTAAAAGTCTTGTAGTGTATTCCAGCCATTACGTGTAAATCGTTCTTCTTCTGTGTCCCATAACAGGAAATTCTGCGCGAGAAAAAGATTTCGGAAAGTTGTGGCATTTAACCGTAATTCATTACGAAACTGAGCATTAGAACTGCTCGATATCGTCCCAGCCCTACTTAAAAGTCAACCTAACTACAACCCAAATATCCTTACAACATGTCTTTATACTTTTAAGACTATCTTGTTCAAAAGATTGCTTACAAGGACAGGCAAAATATACTTAAATCCTTCTGTGAGAATAAGACAAGTATACTTAATTGTCATTTTAAGTAGGCTATTTTAAGTACATTAAGTCCACTGAAAGTATATTTTTCTTTCGTTTAAAATAAGTAGGCTGTCCTAAAAGTACACTTGAATCATTTTTTTAGGGGTACTATTGTATCAAGTATTATGGTGGTTGTAATTATTTTAAAGACCAAAACCTGGTAGTCTGGAGAATAAACAATACAAAAAAAAGTTTTTACACTATTGCAATAATGAAGCATTATGAGAGAGGAAGGGGAGGAGAGAGCAGCAGAATGTATGATTAAGATAAAGACCTACATGTACATGAACAATGATGGTGTGATCTTCATTAAGAAAACCTCTTTCTCCCTCTCACGGTCTCTCATCAAACATCCTGTTTATTGCAGAAGCTGTTCTAGATTAGCACTAGCTCAATGCCACCCGCAGAACTCCAAATGAAGACCATGTGTATGCGTACACAGGGTCACAGGGCGAGCACCCTACTTTTCTTTCTTTCAGAGGCCAAGGGCTTGGCTCTGAACCCCTGCCCGTGAGGCTTTTTCTTTCACCGCCATCTCTCTTCACATAGTTATCCAGTCACAAGCCCCCTGGTTCCTCTTCTGCTCTGTGCAACATGGGTCAGAGGTTAACATGGTGGTAATGTGGGACCAAACGGGGAAACGTCTACGCTGTCACACCAACCTTTGTCAACTCTTAAAACCCTGCAGACCCTCAAATGCTGTCATCTTTCACAGAGGCTAACATGGACTTCCGCTTGCTGTCATTTTGTTTTATGACCTCTTCTTCTACAAACCCATGTGTCTCCGGTGCTTCACAATAACGATGAGGAGGACAAGAAATGGTGAGTATTTACTTTCACCTAGCTCCAAAAGTTATCCTTGACCTTGGCTAGACCTGAGAGAGATGTCTAGTGGAGATGTCTATGGAGATGTCTAGATGTCTATGGAGATGGTGGTCTAGTGGGTTAAACCACTGAACTGGTAAATCAAAAGGTTGCTGGTTCGATCCCAGGAGCCACCACCAGTGTGTCCTTGAGCAAGACACTTCCAGGGGGATTGTCCCTGTAATAAGCGCACTGTAAGTCGCTTTGGATAAAAGCATCTGCCAAATGACTAAATGTAAATGTAAATGTCTCACACACTTACTTATGTGGCCAAACTTGATTCAAGAAAAGATCACAGTACATACCGTTTGTAGCAGTTATTGCCTAAAACCTGCTGCCGTATTGCTACTCTGGCTTTTTAGTGTGTGTTCTGGGAAACTGCTTATGTGTCAAGGTTGCCAGATATGCACAACCAAACACACCTATAACTAGCATAATAACCGGAGCCCAAATACCAAAGTATATATTAATTGTACTTGAATTCACTCCGTTTTTTTTTATTAAAGCTATTAAACAAAATCTATCAACTTTTAACCTGCTGAACAAAAAACTGCCACAGTTAAGCCGAGTACCTGGCAACCCTGTTTCTAACTGCCTGAAAAAAACATTATATACATGTTGATATGTCATTCATAAATGGTGTCATTTCATTCGCTTTGTTATCCAGATGAGGTAAAATATCACTTTTAAAGAAAACAAGTTCTATACTCAACAAGGCATGCGATTCTTGTAGCTCAGTGGTAAGAGCGTTGCGTTTACAATGCCGTTGTGGGTTCGATCCCAGGGGAATGCATATACTTAAAAACAAAAACCATATATAGGATAAGCAATGTTAGTCGCTTTTGGATAATTGCGTCTGCCAAATGCATAAATGTAGATGTTTTGTTGCAAAACATTAATTTGTTCAAATCCCTAACTCACACATAGAAAACACTAGGTGCTGCCATCTAAACATATAAACCAAAGTGGACTAAAGCACTTTTCCCCTTTTTACAAGACCCACTTATCAGATTTTGGACAGAATAATGATGCCCTCTTCTGGTCACTACTGGCTCACAACAAGAAACCCTTCAACAACTATGACTAAACATAAAAACTGTCATTGATTGTTTAGGTAAAATACAGTATTAAGAATTGAGTTATTTTTAGAAATTATATTGTTATTCTTTTGTGTGAACTTTATGTTAACATTTCTTTAGTGAAATAACTTGCTCAGGGCAGGACTAAATAAAAAGTTAACCTTACTTTTCAAACATCCACTTATTTTTCCAAAAGTTTCAGCTTTTTCCAGATTCTGCAAGGGGTGTGTAAACTTTGCATACCACTGTATATACCGCATATAGTGTATTTCACATAAAAATATACTTTTATATATAATTATTGGAATAAGTATTTCAGATGGCGCACTCCAAAAGTCTAAAACAATCTAACATAATAATTACTACAAACTGAAGCTTATTGCTTCCCTCTGTATCAGCAGCCAATGAATATCGATTAGTGTTTGTTTTAGCAGTGCGCACATTTCAGAAACCCTCCTCCTTCCCCAACTCCACTTGTATTGATCTGCTACAAGGTGATCACGGAAGCTATGGGGTTTCATTCATATGTTATGCAAACAGCAGCATGCTGTGGATGTATTGGCAGTAGCAAATAATACTTGCTCCGCTGCAGCAGCGTAGCAGATCTATTCCGCCAAGACCAAATACATTTATTTGTCATGTACACTACCATGCCAAAGCAGATGAGGATTTTTAAACCCGGAAGGCAAAAATAGTGCAAAAACGAATATATAAAATAAACTAGTTTTCTCTACTGTGATAACTAACAGCTGCTAACATTGTTATCTATGATATGAAACACAACCAACTCTGTTAACATCTAAACAAATGTTGTTTAGTGTATCATGATGCTTTAAACACAAAATGGCCGCCCTTGACTTCAGAATCAGCCAATAGGGAGCGTGCCAGGGTGAAGTCAGAAGCATGGCACCATTTATTTTTTTAATTTAATATTTATTTTGTTTGTTTTTTAAACTACAGATAACAAAATACATGCTTTAAAAAGTAATTTGTAACCTAATTCGTTAAATTACACAAGTTTTGTAACTTAATCTAAACACTTTGGAATACTAATAAGGTGCATGGACTTGGTTTTCCTCTGCATATTATTTTAAACAACACAAGTTTTCCAAAATATATCTTAAAGCAAAAAAGCAGACAATCTTAGATTTGTGAGTTTTAAACTCGCATTTGTGAGACAAAGTCAGAACTGTGAGATAAAAGAACTAAAAAGGTTGCAATAACCTAAACAAATAAATTAAACAAGGGACTTGCAAAACATGAAAACAGTCGTTGATCATTCGGTAAACCACATGCATTAAAGATTCAAGGGTATGTACATTTTTTTATGTGGAACTTTGAATAAATATGCTCAGTTTTAAAGCGTGAAATAGCTTATTCGGTACTAAATCAAATGAATATGCAATTTCTGTTAACCCACATCCCTCTTATTTTGTTAAAATTATTCAAATTTTGCATATTCTGCAAGTGGTAGTTTGGGATGCTTTTACAGAGTGTCAGAGTCAGAGAATCACCAATAGCTGTTTACTTTAAAGGGGTCATATGGCGCGAATACATGTTTTTCTGTGTCTTTAGTGTGTTGTAAGTTGCCAATGCATGTATTAGACACGTACAATTGCAAAAATTTAACTGTCAGAACAAAATATGCATTCTATCTCGCTTTTTAGAGCGATGAGCTTTGTTAAAAATCTGCGCGCTTCAGAGAGGCGGGGCAAAGAGGAGATACAAACATGCACTGTATGTGGAAAATACAGCATTTTTGAACATTAAATCGTCTATACACATTGCATTACATCTTAAACAAACCATAATATTTGTTTTAATCATATCGTATGACCCCTTTAATTGCCCGTTACAGTTCATATAAAGTTTAAATGAAATAAATTCCATTAAATTTCCAAGAAATCACTTTGGTAATCTAAAATACTTTTCGGATGTAACTGTAATTTGATTACCACCATTTAAAAAGTAACTATAATGAAATACAGTTACTCAACTTTTGATTTAAAATAAGTAACTAAGTTACATGCATTTCATTACTCCCCAGCTCTGGTTATACAGTGCCTAAAATGGCATGAAGGTGAGTAAATTATGGGTTAATATTCAAACCGAGATGAAATTTCCTTTCATATTTAAATATTTGTCTCCACTAACCCGACACAATTCGGCAAAGCTTCAAGTCACTTATTGTGTGATGACAGGTTTGATTTTAGAACTATGACTGTGAATACCATTAGCTGTTTTATGTTCAAAAGGCTTTAGCCATCCATAAAAATGTTAGACATTTTAATTTTACAAGATGGTCTCAAACCACTTATTCATTGGCCTGTAGTTACCCAGCACTGAACAAAAAAATATCAAGCAGCACTGGTCTGTAATATACCAAAGAAATTAATTCAGATTGTTGATAAAATATTCCTAAACTAACATTCCAGATTTATTTTGCAGTTATTACAAAGACCATCTCAGAATTTGTCTCGTCAAACAACGACAAACTTAATCGCTACTACACAAGTATTAGCAAATGACTGAAGAAGATCTCAAGGATCTTCTGGTCTGAACAGTTTCATGAGGGTTCGTACATCCTGAGGGGTGAAGTTTCTCTCCTGTATGAAATCTGTGATGCTTTTTCAATTGGCTAGCTGTAGTAAAGGCTTTTCCACACTCAAAACACATATGAGATGTCACACCTGTGTGGGTTTTCCTGTGTTCTTTAGAGGAAGAGAGTGCATTAGTTATACCTTCATGAGTTTTCATGTGCTTCTTCAAGTAATGTTCAGAAAGGAATGTTTTACTGCACTGTTCACACTGAAATGGTCTCACTCCAGAATGACCCAGAAGATGAGTTCTCAGGTTATCTGCCCACGCAAAACTCTTTCCACATTGATCACATCTGTAGGGCTGTTCTCCAGTGTGACTTCTCATGTGCTTAGTAACATGCCATTTACGTGTAAACGTCTTTCCACACTGGTCACATCCGTAAGGCTTTTCTCCAGTGTGACTTCTCAAGTGATCATTCAAGTGGGTTTTCTGTGCAAAGCCCTTTTCACACTGGTCACATCTGTAAGGCTTTACTCCCGTGTGACATCTCAGGTGCACATTAAGAGTGGATTTCAGTGCAAAGGTCTTTCCACATTGATCACATCTGTAGGGCTGTTCTCCAGTGTGACTTCTCATGTGCTTAGTAACATGCCATTTACGTGTAAACGTCTTTCCACACTGATCACATCCGTAAGGCTTTTCTCCAGTGTGACTTCTCAAGTGATCATTCAAGTGGGTTTTCTGTGCAAAGCCCTTTTCACACTGGTCACATCTGTAAGGCTTTACTCCCGTGTGACATCTCAGGTGCACATTAAGAGTGGATTTCAGTGCAAAGGTCTTTCCACATTGGTCACATGTGTACGGCTTTTCTCCGGAGTGAATTCTCATGTGATCTTTCAAGTGGGATTTACCATTGAAGGTCTTTCCACACTGGTCACATCTGTAAGGATTTAATCCAGTGTGACTTCTCATGTGCACTTTGTGTGTAAAAACATTCTTAAAGGTCTTTCCACACGGAGTACAAATGTACGACTTTCCATCTGCGTGACGTCTGATGTGCTTGTTTAAATTACATTTACGAGTGAAGATGTCCCCACACTGAGGGCATGTAAGGGAATCGTTGGCTGTTTCTCTTTGAGATAGCTTTAATGAGAAATTCTCCTCAGTCCTCAAGCAGCTTTGAGATTCTTCTCCAGTTATAAAATGATGAGGTTTCTCCTCCATTTCATTCGGTTCTGTAATTTCCTCCTTCACCTTCATCAGGTCTAAATTGAACAGAGAAAATAATTATGATTAACATGACAGTAAAAATGAAGGACTTCTGAATAGGAATATAATACAAAAAATTTGTTGAATTTAACAAAATGTTAACAAATGCAAAATCTGTGCATTGGAATTTAAGGTGCATCAAGAAACGCGTAAAACTTGATGACAATGTAACTGAAGTGGTTTGTTAGATAGCTGATCCTTTCAAAAGCTGATTGTGTGATTGCGGTTAAACTACCAGATGCAAGAAAAAGACTTCGCTGACTGCCATCGGCAACCCGTTACACAGTGTTTAGTCAGACCTAGGATTAGTGCAAAAAAAATCAGGGCTTAAAAGAAAATTATTTATGAACGAGAATCTGCGCTACCAAATGACTAGTGGTCGACCGATGTGAGTTTTTTTAATGGCAGATACCGATATTAAAGAAGCACTGTGGTCGACTGGCCTTTATAGCACGAATGCAATTACAGTAAATGAGACATGCAAAAAATTTGTGAAACTAAATAAACAATTATTGTATGTTACCTGGCTAGTCTTGAAAACATGGGTCTTTACACAAGACACTTAAGCATTCCACTGTATTTGAATGTTATAACGAAATGTTAACTTATGAAAGTATAACTTAAAATACGGTGGAACAGCAGTACAATATACAACTGCTGTATGCCACAATGTTTAGCATCTGCTAAATGGAAGTATTTTCTAATTTTTCCATTTTCTCTGCTTTAGGTCTCACAAACCAGAAACTGCCTAGGATTCTTCCTGTGAAATGCCGAAGTCACGCAAGCATATAGCCCACTGTGCCATGCCGAGCCAGGCGCACGTGGAAACAGAACCAAAACCATTCAAGAATGTGCTTGGAAAACTTCAGCCTAATGGTGGAAAAGCCTTCGTAAAGCTTGTTGTATAATTAAAATATTATTCGAATATAATTGTTATTTAAGTATAAACTGTGAATACAGCTTTATAGCATTTTTAATAGCCCTAGTTCCGAATCTATAATTATAATGTCGTTGTCATTACTGAATCAACAATTATTGAAGTTACCTGGATGAATCAAATCAAATTCATCCGTCTGTTCTTCCGTTTCAACCATTTCTGTTTTCAGCTCCATTTGGCAGTCCAGCAGATTCACTGATGGTTTCTGCTCTTCATTACAGACAGAAACCAGAAGCTCTGGAGATGTTTGATCTGAGATGTCACAGAGAGACACACCAGATACATCCTGGAAATAACATCCCAACAAGCAAAGAATTAAATTCACGCTTATATGCATTTAAACTAGTATGAAGGCAAATGTAACATTCACATGAATCAAATGTGTGATAAATATTCTAGTACACAATATTCTCTCGTGTGGTTTCCGATAACAGAAAGTATTACATGTGTAAAATAAAACTAGTTGAATGTTGGTTGAACTACTCCAAAGAAAAAGACTTGCAAACACCCCCAAACAGACGAATTTGATTCACAGTATGACAACATCTGATCTTTACTTTCTAACGTTACAGCAACAAAAAATATGACGATCATAAAATGAAAGCAAACCTTTCTGCTCAGTTCATCTCTCTCCCCGAGCTTTGCCTCCAATAACGCCACCTCTTTCTTCAGCTGAGAGATTTCAGTCATTAAATCATCAATATCCAGCATGGACAGATCCGTCCCGACTGATTTACAGCACATCACATCTATCTGCGTCCTCATGATGGACATCTTAACACAAAATAAACAATTAACTAAATATTATGATTTAACACGAGAGGAGCGGAGCTTCGTTAAACCGTGAAAAGGGTGAACATAGAAAAAATAATAAAGAAAGAATTAAATGCGTCAAGTAAAAACTCTGCAAGATATTGCAAACAAGAAAGCCAAACACAAACATTAGTCACCTCAACTCGAAGCCCGAGCGGAAATACGTCACCTAATTCTGACCCGAAACACGGAAGTAATTTATGAAATGTCAATAAATCCTTGTAATGTTGTTATAGTACATAATTATTCTTTAAATGTAATTAAATACCTTTAATGTTACTTAATCCAAACATTGCTTCCATGTTTTTATTTAGAAATTAATTTTTTTTTTTTAAAATGTGAACACAAATAATTTATGAATTATATATAGAATAGCATAGAAAACAACCACAGCAAAACGTTGAAAAATTTTCACAAATTAAGTTTCGATTGTTTTTAGGTAAAACTGACAAACTATTTTTACAAAACACATAAACAGCAAGTAACAGTAATTTACGATCAACGAAGGTTCTTCTCATTCTTCTTCTTTCATTTTAATGGCGGGTCGCAACCAACATGTTTATGTGTATATCGCCAAACTACGGTACCGGGGGGTGTAACATCAGGGTTTTCAGTACTTCGGTGGATTATATAAAAAAACGGATTTTCTAAACCTGTATTTGAACGAAATTCGTGCAACATCAGCTAACATCAATATTGAACGTCAAAAATATATAAATCCATCGTGTTTATTCATCCTTTTGCGTAGTTTCACGGAAGCCATATGCGTTGTGCTTGCATTGTACGTTAAGACACCGTCAGTCTGCAAGTAGTGTAGGAATGCTGAGATATATATATATGTATATATTTTATTCAAGGTATAAAACATAATTACAGGAGGGACAACGGACATCACAAATACTCTGCAAGGCCATAAAAATCAACAAAACATATCAACATAGTTCAAAAAAAGATAAAAAAATACGGTTAAACAAATCTTACAACAGACTCAAGAATGTTACATGTTTCAGAAGCCTTTGAATTTGAAGTTTTTGACATATACTTAAATGAATTGAAAAGATAAATGATATCAGAGGAGATTCTAAATCCTAAAAACTTCTAAAAGTTGGGATTACAAAACATGGTTCTTGCTTTGTGTAGATGACATTTTCCAAAAAGACAAAGCAATAAAACATTGTGTTCAAACTCACTGTCCTTGGATTGGAAATTTTTACAACAAAACCATAGAATACGCCATTCTATCATCTTGTTAAAGCAAGAAAGTATTAAAACGGTAACTTCTGACCAAAAAGACATTGCGAATGGGCAATGATAGAACAAATGTAAAACGGATTCTTCCTCAATGTTACAGAAAGAAAACGAAGAGGAAACATTCTCAGAGAATCTGCATAAAAATAAATTACAAGGGTAATATCTCTGAAGAATTAAAAAAATGATTTTCCTTTGAATAGAACGTTTGTGATGAAAGGTTCAGAAGTCGTTCATATCAGAATTCAGATAACAGATACTCCATTTATACTGTGCTTTACATTGACATTCTTGAGCTGAAGAAAGTCCATCTGATAAAGATCTGATTTAAACCGCCATAACTCAAATGTGCTTTAAACAAAGCTATTAAATGAGAGGTATACTTTTATCATTTTATTGAATTCCTTAAGTGAAATTATTGGATCTTTAAAAGATACAAAATCAGTAAAGGAAAGAAGTTCTCCATGAGAATTAAACAAATCAGAAACAAATAGTATATTTAGATTCACCCAATCCTTGAAAAAGAATGACTTGTAACCAGACAATACGTTTTCATTACTCCAAAGCATACATGTGTGTGGGGAGAAATTATGCTTAAAAGGAATCTTCCAGGAATCTAGAGCCTGCTTATGAAAATTTGAAAGTTTGATAGGTAACTTATGACACTTAAAATTACAGGACAAAATGAATTTGAGGCCATCACAATGTTTGACAACTAAGTTAGGAATCCAAAACCAGGGTAATTTATTGTAGGATATACAATTCCTAATCCAATTTATTTTAAATGGTTAATGGACTGAAAATGTAAAGCGTCAAGACCACCCTCTTTATAGCTTCTTACCAGAGTTTTTCTTCGAACACATTCAGGTTTACTTTTCCAAATAAAAGGGAAAAGCAGCGAGTCAATAGATTTAATCGCTTTCTGATCAACATATAAAGAGAGAGCAGTATAAACAAGACGTGATATACTTTCTGCCTTTTTAAGAAGATTCTCCCGTAAATAGTTAAGATAGTTAAGGTTGAGATAAAATTACCCGAGTTAAAGTTTGAACTTGGGAGAGCTCAGCGACGCCATTTTGCAAAGAAACACAACACTTTAACTAGAAATAACTATATCAGTTATTAATATATGTTGATCCTTTCACATTAAAATAACATTTTGAAACCATGTTTCTGGCCCTTGTAACAGAAAGTTTGTACATATTATATCTATATCTTTGATATATTTTAACAAAAAAGAAGATATTCATTTTCCTAAGTTGTCTTGAGAGTTCATAGTGTTTTAATACATCGAAAGATGAACAATAATGAATAATTAATGAACAAAAACAATGTTTTCCTCACTGGTTTTGAAAGATGTGTGAGGCAACAATTGACATAAACGATTTTATCGTAACAGTGTTCAGCTGAAGAAAAAGTGACTGTTAATCCCCATCAGCCTTATCCAAAGGCTTTGGCCATAGTAAACACAGACAAAATTGTACAATATGTACAAAATCTCTTATTCACTGGCCCGTAGTTTCCCAGCATCCAGCAAAATAATGTAATCACTTATCTACCCAAGAAAATCATTCAGATTGTTGATCATATATTAACATTGCTGAACTAGCATTCCAAAAAAGTTCTGCAGTTATTGCAATGACCACCTCTGAATAGGTTTCATCAAATTTGACAAACTTAATCACTGCTAGAGCAGTATAAGAAAATAACTGCAGAAGATCTTTCCCAAAAAAAACGACATAACTCGCTGGTTAACTACAATGCATGGTTTGAGAAACTAACTGGCTTGCGATTGGTGAACGATTGTTTCGGGAAACACTTGAATCGTTGAGCTATGCTGGAACGACGGAACTTGCGACCATGTTGACGAACGATGCTTTTGGGAAACGCACCTCTGAACAGTTTCTTGAGGATAAGTCTTGATCTCCTTGCAACAATTCTTCCTGTGAGTCACAAGAAGGGGTGAAGTTTCTCTCCTGTATGAAATCTGTTATGCTTTTTTAGTTGGCTAGATGTAGTAAAGGCTTTTCCACACTCAAGGCACATGTGAGACATCACACCTGTGTGTGTTTTCTTGTGATCTTCAGAGGAAGAAAGTGCATTAGTTATACCTGCATGAGTCTTCTCAAAATGTCTCCTCAGGTACCATACAGCTATGAATGTTTTACTGCAGTGTTCACACTGAAAAGGTCTCACTTCAGAATGATACAAAAGATGCTCTTTCAGACCAGCTGCCCACGTAAAACTCTTTCCACACTGAGGACATACGTGAGGCTTTTCTCCGGTGTGAACTCGCATGTGTTTACTAAGGTTGCTTCTACGTGAAAATACTTTCCCACACTGGTCACATTTGTGTGGCTTTTCTCCAGTGTGACATCTCATGTGATCTTTCAAATTGGATTTACAAGTATAGGTCTTTCCACATTGGTCGCATCTGTAAGGCTTTAATCCAGTGTGACCTCTCATGTGCACATTAAGAGTGGATTTCTGTGCAAAGGTCTTTCCACACTTGTCACATCTGTACGGCTTTACTCCAGTGTGACATCTCATGTGCACATTAAGAGTGGATTTCAGTGCAAAGGTCTTTCCACACTGGTCACATCTGTGGGCTTTTCTCCGGTGTGAACTCTCATGTGCTCGTTCAAGGGGAATTTACAACTGAAGGTCTTTCCACACTGGTCACATGTGTGAGGCTTTTCTCCGGTGTGAATTCTAATGTGATCGTTCATGTGGGATTTACAATTGAAGGTCTTTCCACACTGGTCACATCTGTATGGCTTTACTCCAGTGTGACTTCTCAAGTGCGCTTTAAGAATGTTTTTACATACAAAGGTCTTTCCACACGGAGTACATATGTACGACTTTCCTTCTGTGTGACGTCTGATGTGCCTGTTTAAATTATATTTACGAGTGAAGATGTCCCCACACTGAGGGCATGTAAGGGAATCGTTGGCTGTTTCTCTTTGAGATTGTTTAGATGAGAAATTCTCCTCAGTCCTCAAGCAGCTTTGAGATTCTTCATTTATAAAATGATGAGGTTTTTCCTCAACTTCATTCGGGTCTGTAATTTCCACCTTCACCTTCATAAGGTCTAAAACCAACAGAGAAAATCATTATGATTAATGTGACATTGTACAAATATTTGAGGTATTACTGAATAGGACCAAGAGCAAATTAAAATACAAAATATAAGTTGAATACAAACATAAGGCCTGCCCCTGACTAGAGATTTTTGTAGTCAAATAGTAGTCTTTCATTTAAGCCAGTGGTTCTCAAACAGTGGTACCAGTACCACTAGTGACACTTGAAGAGACCCCTAGTGGTACATGCATGACAGGGAATTAAAAACTCTTTACATTCATTTTCTGTTTAAATACAATTTCAAATGTTATACATGATTGATAAATACACAATACTTTCTCATATAGCCTATGTGCAATTAATATAGTTGTATGAAGTGTTTTATTATCATTGTCGTAACTGTGCGTGAAATGGGCTGATATTAAATGCATATTTGTATTCCTTGCATGCATATATAAGATATTATATTTATGAAGACTTGTTTAAACATTATGCATTAAAGTAATTTTGTTCAATAACATTTATTTAAATAAAAACTGACCGATTTGAAATAGTGCTCAGTTTGCTTAAAGGGATACCTCACCTAAAAATGAAAATTCCGTATGGTGTAATTTCATTACTGTATAAATAACTTCGTTCTGATGAACACGGAGAAAGATATTTGGAATCATTGACTACCATATGAAAAATTGAATGGTGGTCAAAGGTGCCCTAGGTCTGTTTGTGTTCCTTAATTCTTTAAATCATCTCATTTTGTGTTCAACATCGATGGTAGTTGATGATGATTTCCCAGAACTTACAACTACTAATATTCCTTAAAATAACATTCTCACTGTAAATCATAACAGAGACATTTACACAGGTTTGAATCAACTTGAGGGTGAAAAATGATGACAGAATTTTCGAAACATTGTGCTGCGAGCTCTAGTGGGCTTAGGAGAAAAGGCTTGTATTTAGAAATATAATGTAATTCACAGCAGTTTTGACATCCCTACGTCTGAAAATTTACTTAAAATGTCTTTATGTCATTGCCCGTTTAACAATTATTGGAGTTACCTGGATGAATCAAATCAAATTCATCCGTCTGTTCTTCCGTTTCAGTGATTTCGGTTTTTATCTCCATTTTGCAGTCCAGCAGATTCACTGATGGTTTCTGCTCTTCATTACAGACAGAAACCAGAAGCTCTGGAGATGTTTGATCGGTGATGACACAGAGAGAGAAAACAGATACATCCTGGAAAAACATCACAAGCAGAGGCTAACATTTAGAGTTTATATACATTTAAACTAGTGTGAAGGCTAATGTTACATTCACATGTATCAGATGTTGTGCAGGTGTGCACACGTTCTAGCACACTACTTAAAAGAAAACGACTCAATAAATGAAAGTTTAATCTGTACAAACCTTTCTGCTCAGTTCATCTCTCTCCCCGAGCTTTGCCTCCAATAACGCCACCTCTTTCTTCAGCTGAGAGATTTCTGTCATTAAATCATCAATATCCAGCATGGACAGATCCGTCCCGAGTGATTTACAGCACATCACATCTATCTGCTGTCCTCATGATGACATCTGAACACAAAACAAACGGTAATCTAACAATTATTGTTGCGAAGCTTCGTTAAATTGAGAAGAGAACTCAATACAGCAACACATCTCAGTGAATCAAGAGTTTAATGCGTCCGGTAAAAAGTGCAAGTAGCAGTAAGTAAGAAAACAAAACACATATTATCACACAAATGATAAAAACTCAAGCCAATAAGCGCTGGATCTTCTTTCCTTTTTAAGGGCGAGTTGCTAACAACGTGTTTAGGTGCATATCGCCACCTACTGTAGTGAGTAAGGAACTGAGCTGCTCTTTATTAAAGTGGTATTTGACACGTGGTTCTTTTGCGATACCTGCTGGACTGGAGTGTGACGCATCAGCTCGAGCTCGACAATAGTCGTTTGCCTACAATTAACCCCTCAAAAACACAGCAAAATGACGAGATAATATGGGTTTTATTCAAATATATTCAAACAAAAAGAGCAGACGAAACAAAGTTAATATTAAGTACAATTTTACTAGATTTTTTTGTTATTAATATTTGTTGATTCATTTTGTAGCCTTTTTACAGGGTAACAGAACACACAAAGTAACGCAGTGCCAAAAAGAAACCGAAGTGGTTATGTTCAATGCAGTTGTTCTTATAGATGGAAAAATTATGCATTTCTAGTTTCAACATTATTTGTTATTTGTAAGAAATTAAGTACCAGATTTATACAAAATGACTTACATTTGGTTTTCGATGACTGAAAATGTGGGATTTGGGTGTTAACCGCTTATCTCTAGGACTAAAGCATAGTGTCCTATAAATGTAGTTCCCAAAAGTTAACTTGGTCAAGAACAAGAATCTAAAAGGACGTTAAGGTATCACTTACATTTCTTGAATTACAAACATGTAACAAAAAACACACACAAAAATATTTTTCCTCATTCGTAAACCTTTCCCCACCATTGCCGTAAAATGAATCAAGGATGGCTAGAGTTAACAGGTTGAACATATACAAATCTCTTTGGAAAAATAAAATTGTGATGCAGGCATATTTCTCAAGTCATTTTTCACCCCCCCCAATATAGCTCCAGAATTCGTTTGAAAATCTAGCCCCGGTTTCACAGACAAAGTTTATGATTAGTCCCTGTACTAAAATTAATTTTGTGCTGTCTTAACTGAAAATAACTGGCCCTGATGTATCTGGCCCTGACGTGAATATTCTACAGCATTTAAACAAAAGCGACTTAAATAGGCTAAATTAACTAAGGCATAGTCCTGGTTTAGGCTAAACCTGGTCTATAAATCCGGGCCCTAACGTTTGAGCCGGTGACCTCTGGAATTGAGACGGAATGACCTAACAAAGAAATTCATTCAGACTGCTGATAAAACATTAACATAGCTAAACTAACATTCAAATTTTTTCATTTATCACAATGACCACCTCCGCATTTATCTTGTCAATCAATGATTAACATTATCACCACTAGACAAGTATTAGCAGACTACAGCAGGATCTCTTAGGGATGTTGTGGTCTACACAGTTTCTTGCAGATGATTTTTGTTGTCTTTGCATCACTTCTTCCCGTGAGTCACACGACTCTCTAAAACTCTGTCCACATGTGGAGCAAGGGTGACGTTTATGTCCCGTATGAAATCTGTGATGCTGTTTTAATTGGCTAGCTGAAGTAAAGGCTTTTCCACACTCAAAACACATATGAGAGGTCACACCTGTTTGTGTTTTCTTGTGTTTAGTCATTAGTCACACCTGCATGTGTCCTCATGTGCTTCTTCAGGTAACGTACAGAAATGAATGTTCTACTGCACTGTTCACACTGAAATGGTCTCACTCCAGAATGACACAGAAGATGAGTTCTCAGATTATCTGCCCAAGCAAAACTCTTTCCACACTGAAGACAGACGTAAGGCTTTTCTCCGGTATGAATTCTCATGTGCTTACTAAGGTGACATTTACGTGAAAAGACCTTTCCACACTGATCACATCTGAAAGGCTTTTCTCCGGTGTGACTTCTCATGTGCTCGTTCATGTGGGATTTTCGAGTGAAGGTCTTTTCACACTGGTCACATTTGTGAGGCCTTTCTCTAGTGTGACTTCTCATGTGCTCATCATGAATGTATTTATGAATGGTTTTTCCACACTGGTCACATTCGTAAACCTTTACTCCGGTGTGACGTCTCATGTGATCATTAAAGTGTAATTTACAAATGAAGGTCTTTCCGCACTCATCACATCTGTAAGACTTTTTTCCACCGTGAACTTTCATGTGACTGGTAAGGTGGGATTTAAAAACAAAAGTCTTTCCACACTGGTCACAACTGTAAGACTTTTCTCTTATGTGAAGTCTGACGTGCCTGTTTAAACTGTATTCACAAGTGAAGATCTCTCCGCACTGAGGGCATTTTAGGGAATCGTCGGTTGTTTCATTTTGAGATTGTCTTGGTGACAAATTCTGCTCAGACTTTAAGAAGCTCTGCGATTCTTCTCCAGTTAAAAAAATATGAGTTTTTTCCTCCATTTCATTCGGTTCTGTCATTTCCTCCTTTACTTTCATCAGGTCTAAAATGAACATATAAAATCACTATGATTATTATGTTATAATAAAAATGCACGATGGACTTCTCAAACTATAATTATATTGTCTTTTTACTCTCATTACTGGTTCGACAATAATTGAAGTTACCTTGATGAATCAAACCAGCATCTGTCTGTTCTTCTGTTTCAGTGATTTCTGTTTTCAGCTCCATTTTGCAGTCCAGCAGATTCACTGATGGTTTCTGCTCTTCATTACAGACAGAAACCAGAAGCTCTGGAGATGTTTGATCAGAGATGACACAGAGAGAGAAAACAGATACATCCTGGAAAAACATCAAAACAAGCAAAGAATTAAAATTAGAGTTTCTATACATTTAAACTAATATGAAGGCAAATGCTACATTCACATGTATGATAAATATTCTTGAACACAATATTCTCTTGTGTGGTTTGAACAGAATGTTCTAGCACACTACTCAATAGAAAGAGAGACCCTGCAAAGAAGCCTTACAAACACCCTCCCCTAATGAATCAAATGAAAGTTTATTCTGTACAAACCTTTCTGCTCAGTTCATCTCTCTCCCCGAGCTTTGCCTCCAATAACGCCACCTCTTTCTTCAGCTGAGAGATTTCTGTCATTAAATCATCAATATCCAGCATGGACAGATCTGTTCCTACTGATTTACAGCACATCACATCTATCTGTGTCCTCATGATGGACATCTGAACACAAAATAAACAATAAACTTACAATTATTGTTGCGAAGCTGTGTTCAATTGAGAAGAGATCTCAATGTAGCAAAAACTCTCAGTGAATCAAGAGTTTAATGCGTGCGGTCAAAAACTATAAAGTTACTCTAAAGTTATAGTAAGAGGGGAAAACAAAACACGCACATTATCACTTCCTATGCCTGAGCTGCTCTTTCTTCGCGTGCTGTGTATCCGACACGTGGTGCGTTTGCGACACCTGCTGGACTGGAGTGTGACGCATCAGCTTGTGCTCGACAACAATCGTTTGCCTTCAGTTATCCCATCAAAAAAAACTGCAAAGTGTTCATATTTATGAGGGAACTGCATGCCATATAAAAATCCAATACACATGATTTCCCCTTATATCATGTTTGCTATAATAATAAAATAAGAACCCCATGCTTAATCAACATCCACAGTAGCTTATTTATGGTTACATTGTGTTTACAAATATGTAGTGTTCACACTAAGATTGTTGTATAGCATACCGCAGGTCATGCATACCAAATTATATTTAAATAGTTACCCCTTAGTTTTAAAATACTTACAGTATACTTTTTTCCTGACCTCTTTATTCCCCAAACTTTGCACATTGTTCCCCTGTACCTAAATGTATGTACTGTAGAGGTACATTATTGTTACATTTAATTATGCAGTACATTGCGGACTGTTATCTAAAGCGTTACAGATTTTTTTAAGGATAAACCCTTTTGGCCACAGCATGTCTTGAGACACCAAAGTGTTTTCATGTAGCCTAGAGGAACAAATACTGCAACTACTTTCTATTTCTCACTGGTTTTGACAGACATTTATGTCAATAATTGTCATAATTGCTGTTTTATTAACTCTGTGTTTGGTGGAAGAAAGTCATACTGTACCTGGATGGCATGAAGGTGAATAAATTACAGGGTCACTTGTATTCTGTGACGAAATATTATTTTGTATTTAACTATTTGCATCAACTAACCTGATACAATTAGGCAAATCTTCAAGTCGCTCATTGAGCGATGACAGGTTTGATTCTAGACGGCAGACTGTGAATCCCATCAGCTGTTTCCGTTCAAAAGGCTTTGGCCATCAGACACATACCTTTCAATTTTCATTTGATCCAGATAAGGGATCAAATATGAAGCTCCCCCATTTTTCAAGGGATTAAAAGTTATTGGACAGTTTAATCAAAAAACGTTTTATGTATGGGTATGGGCTTTTCCTAAAACAATTTTGTCATAAATAAAGCATGTTAAAGGTCTGTAGTTGATTCTGTGTGGGGTGTTTGCATATGGAAATTGTTGCTGTGAACACACATCATGGGGCTCAGGGAGATCTCCATGCGAGTGAAACAGACCATATTAGATTTAAAAAACACTGTCAAATGATCTGGTAAATGCTATCTGTTCAATAATTTCATGCAAAAAAGGCAATTTTGAACTATCCTTATAATTATTAAAATCAGCGGGATTAAGATTTGTTTTTTTTAGTAGAGGTTGGAACGCAGTATGTCTAAAACAAGATAGAACGGTGCCAGTGTGAAAGGACCCATTGATAATAGAGAGCCAACTAAATGAAACAGAAGCTAGCACATCCATAAACAGCATAGTAGGTACAACATCGAGAGAACGTTGGTTGTTTTTTTAACATTAAAATAATGTCTGACAGATCAACAGATGAAATAGCTAGAAATTTAGAAAATGCAGAGTGGCTTACATTAGTAGTATGAACACTCTGGGTTTAACAGCAAAAGTTTTAAAAGTTGATATGAAATTTGTAATTTATCCTTCATTTTCTTAATGGTCTTCTGCAATCTTTTCTTACAGCTTTAATGTTGCTTTCATTGAACTAAGGATTAATTTTTTATTTGATTTTTGTTTCGGTTTGAGAGGGGAAACTACACTAAGAATTGGTAAACAATAGGAATTAAACAATTTGTCAAATCATCCACATTTTGTGCTTGTGGTGACTGGGGACACATAAGAGCTGGGATAGCTACAAAAGCATCCGTAAATTGTACAGCAGTGGAGGGGTTGAAAAAACCTAGAGAGATTGGAAGAAGGCTGGTTAACGGGACTAGTACAAGCAAACAAACTGTCAAACAAAACTGGCCAATGATCAGATGAACCAGCATCACTAACAGCTACATTTTTGACAGAAAACCCTGATGATAAAACAAGATTAAGGGTATACACCTAATGGATGTACAATATTGTTCCTAAATGTTTGGAAGTTAAAAAAGTTATGGAAATTAGGACTCTTTAGCTCTTATTTATTTGCCTTAATTAGTTTCCTATATTTTGTATGTTTGAACAGCATAACAAAATATTTGATTGGCTTTTTATGGTTCGACCCTCACTCTTGACCTCTTAACTATGTGTCATTTTGTAGAGTTAAAAGAAACGTGTTTCAATTTCATTTGTATGTTCATAACTTTCACATTTTGATCTTAAATCGGTCATTAAATTCCAGGCACAGGTATTCCTCACAAAATCAATGTTAGAGTTGACAAACTGAAAACAACTTGAAAAAACATAAGTGCCTTTGTGTTGTCTCAAAATGCACCTCAGTAATCGTTTTTGTAAGGCATGTTTGTAAAAACTACTTCCATAATTTAATATGGGTCTTATCCTGCCTTAAAATAACCCCTGTGTGGGAAACTGCGCCTTTAATTCAGTTTAGTTCGACGCTGCTATCGTTTGATTACAGAGGAACGTGGCATTCACAAAGCTGACGCATCAAGTTCACCACACGACCTTGTGAACATTAAGATCACTTTACTGGAACCCATTCTTGCTATAGCTTTGCTATTATTCTGTTCTGTTCTACACTTATGTTTAATACTGGCTATATTGTAGTTTAAAGGCTGAATGGTTGGGAGAAAAATCCGACAGACTAGGCTTTAGACTTTAATGATGAAAATTAACTGGGAACCAAATTAAATGTTTATTCTAGATGATAAATGATTGACATTCTTTACAATTACATCAATGATAATAAATTATTCAGGTAAATTTTAGGTTTGTCAGTTTTTGCAAAAAATGTATTGTTCTAACAGTAAATTGGCAATAACAAGTTAAAGGCATCCAAAAGCACACTTTGTAATACTGTAGAAAAATAACTCTAGAGAGACAATGACAATCTTTCTTTTTATACAGTCAAACACAGGGCATGTCAAGAAGCTTGAAAGTCGCCCCCTTGCCCACCCGTCTTGCTGAGCAGCTTAATGTCAGTTATAACGATGTCACGACTGACAGACTTGCACATGTCATACAGCGCCAGTGTGGCCACAGTAACAGCTGTCAAAGCCTCCATCTCCACTCCTGTACGGCCAGTGGTTTGGCAGGTTGCCTTGACAACGGCGGTGTGTCTCTTCTCCAGCAACTCTATGGTAACGGAGGTGTGGTCAAGAGGAAGCGCATGGCAAAGTGGAATGAGAGATGATGTCTGTTTTGCTCCCATGATGCCAGCAAGCTGTGCGACTGCAAGGGCATCACCCTTGGCAAGTTGGTTGGCACGTACCAGATTAAAAGCTTTTGGGCCCAGGATGACCTTTCCACAAGCTGTGGCTGTGCGACACGTTACTGCTTTACTTCCGACATTGACCATGGAGGCTTTACCCTGTGTGTCTGTGTGAGTCAGCCGATCGGAGGTTCCATCAAGGTTGGAGATCTGTGATCCTGACAATGGTACCTTCGAATCAGGTCTACATTTATAGCTTTCACAGTGAAACTGTCGTACGCTGTGTAGAACTGAGCCACTGGGTTTGGAATTACATAATGCACTATTTCCTAAAGACCGAGTTGTAGCTGAGGCTGCTGAATCAATGTGTTGGATTAGAGGTGCAGTCTGCCTTGGATTGCCTCTAAACGCTTGCAGAAGCCAGTTGCCTTTACCTGTTGAAAAAATGAAAACGTTTAAAAGTGTCATGGATTATAAAATCAGAATTCATTTTCAAAACACCTATGGTGTAAGAATGTGATTAGATATTGCTTAATAAGACGCCAGTTTAACATCACAAGGGGAAGGGATTACTTTTCTGCAGAATGTATTGTCATTTTTCACTTTTATTGATTTGACTTTCAATAATTCAACCAATATCTTCATAAATATCTTCTTGATAAAACAATGCCACCCACATCATGGATATACTGGGGACTGGGGGTGAGTAAATTAATTATGTATATGTATACACTCACCTTAAGGATTATTAGGAACACCTGTTCAATTTCTCATTAATACAATTATGGTGGTGGTTTAATGGTGTGGGGGATGTTTTCTTGGCACACTTTAGGCCCCTTAGTGCCAATTGGGCATCGTTTAAATGCCACGGCCTACCTGAGCATTGTTTCTGACCATGTCCATCCCTTTATGACCACCATGTACCCATCCTCTGATGGCTAATTCCAGCAGGATAATGCACCATGTCACAAAGCTCGAATCATTTCAAATTGGTTTCTTGAACATGACAATGAGTTCACTGTACTAAAATGGCCCCCACAGTCACCAGATCTCAACCCAATAGAGAATCTTTGGGATGTGGTGGAAGGGGAGCTTCGTGCATCCCACAAATCTCCATCAACTGCAAGATGCTATCCTATCAATATGGGCCAACATTTCTAAAGAATGCTTTCAGCACCTTGTTGAATCAATGCCACGTAGAACATAAGGCAGTTCTGAAGGCGAAAGGGGGTCAAACACAGTATTAGTATGGTGTTCTTAATAATCCTTTAGGTGAGTGTACATTAAGTTAAATAAAATAAAATTAAAACGACAATATCACTTTACTTATCATGAAAAGGGACAAATACTAGATGCAAAAATATCACTAATCTCCCGGACCTGTCCCCAATATGTCAGGTTGCAAATAACATAAAAGAACTTGATGCTGTTAAAGACCAATTGTTTACGTTTAACAGCTCAAATGCGCGTTAACATACCTTAACTTTAACAAATATTTTCTTTCTCCATGTTTTGTTTTATTGTTCTAGTATTTTGTCATGTTAGATTTCCAGTTCTGATAACAATATTTAAAATAATAATATACTTAAAATTAGGGATTCACCGCAATGTAAATTTTGGCAGATAAACGATAATTATTTAATACTGGAAGCCGTTAATCGATATATTGGCTGATATACAGCATCTAAATATTAATAGAACATTTTCTGAGATTGAAACAAAAGTCAAAAAGCTAACAACTGCTTTTGTTTGAAAGCATTCACCTCATACCACAAGGTTGCCATTAGTTCTCTTTTTTTCGTGAAAATCATGTACCAAGCCTACTTTAAACTAGTTAAAGATTCCTTAACTATAAAACTTTTCTGGTATGTTTATTTAATCAACTAATTATAGGTGTTTTTCCAGAGCAACCCAGAAAAGTGTTCTTATAGCCACATGTCTAACAGGTGTCAAGAGAGAAAGCACTCTGTCTGAATGCAGTCAGCTTTAACATTGCTTTTGTTCCTATAATTTACACATTTATAAATATCTACACACTGTACCTACATTAACAATGTTTTGATAATTGCAGTTAGAGAAAGATCATGACGACAGTACTGTATTGGATTTTAACTATGAGCAGCGTGCAGCTGAAGTGGTTTAACCAGAGAAAACCTTTCATCATTTATCGGCTATAATTTATCGGCCTAAATTTTATTATCGGCCGATACCGATAACACTAAAAATGTCCATTTATCGTCCGATACCAATATGGCCGATAATTGATCGTGCATCCCTACTTTAATTAATTTATTATCTTCAATTGAATAATTGAAAGTTTCTGACAATCCAACATAGCATTTATTTATGTTAAGTTTCATCAGTGTACATTCCATAGATAAAAACTTGCAATATTAACATATACTGTCTTTAATATACTAATATACATATACTGTCTTTGTTCCTTTAAGTACTTCTATTATTATATTTATTTTTAAAATTATGATTTATATAAAGCTGCTTTGCAACAATGAAAAATGTGAAAAGTGCTATATTAATAAAATTGAAAAACCTAGTCCCACATATACATTCCTTCCTTCCTTATGACCAATTAATGAGTGATACCTGATTACTCCTGCACCTAATCAATCTTAAATCATTGAACTATTTGGTTCCTTTCTGAAAGAATGAGCTTTCAGTTTACATTTGAAAAACTGTATATTGCCCACTCACTGATTAAATAACATTTAATCCAATAGATGACAAAAGCAATGTGTGTAAAGTGTGCTACGTACTGCTACATCACCCACCAATGAGGATCATTGGTCTGTTCTTCATCTGAGATAAATTCAACATCCCTGAAGAAAAATAAAATTATTAAATACAACCAATAAAAAAAGGCAGGATTAAAAAGCATGTTTTAAAAGGCAGGATTAGAAATGTTCTACAAACAGGATTTATCAGCTGTCCCACAACTAAGAGGTCATGTTTTCAGTAAACACGTTGAAAATATACATTCCATATGTTATAAAAAAATTTTTTCGAGCAGGTATGTTTAAGATTGTCTATTACCACTTCTCCTATTATTGCCCCATTAGATAAATCACTGTTATCGTTCTAACAGTTTTAAGTTTTGGAAGCTAAATGCTAAGTGTAAAAAACAAATCGCCATTCCTTTCCTGTTGCTGTTCAATAAGTTTCTCCGTGTCTGAACCTACATTTAAATTAACAAGGTAAAATAAAAAGTATATTTGAAAAAACATTACATTATTAAAGATAACAATTAAAAACAAGTTATTTATTGTGTTATGGTTTTATTGCGTTAGTTAACTGTGTTTTTATAGTTATTATTACTAAATAAACACTGCCGTTTGATTGATATTACTTAGAATGCACAATAAAAAACATGATTCTCTGTGATCCGTTTTGCAAATGAACTCCTCTAATATAGTTAATTAAATAAAACTTATTGTCTGCATCTTGGCTGTTTGCATCTCATAAACATTTGGCAGATATAAGCAGCCTTTATTGTTAAGCTTAATGTCATGAAATCTTTCTTAAACATTAAGGTTTCAAGGCAGACTGTCGGTGTTAAAGACTTTTTAGAATTGTTGTGAGTTGGTCTTAGTGACTTAGGAGTCCTCTTCACAACTCCTAACATTTCACAGATTTAGAAGCTAGTTTTAGCGCTAATTTAGTACTGACACGCCCATTATTTGAGTAGTTCAAAACAGAATACTATTTTTTAAGTGAACTATGCCTAAGCCTTGTCTGTGAATCCACGCCATTAACTGTTAATTTCAGATGCCAGCACTAAGAAGGAAATCATCACAGGCAAGTCATCTGTAAGCCCCAATGACACAATAAACTTAGTTCTACTCCATCTCAGTCAACACGTCACAGTATGAGTCAGTCTATCCAAGGAGGAGCTGTCAGGAGATGGTATGACAAATTAACCACGCCCAGCTCATAATCACAGTTATAAATACAGGTGCCAACCGGCCACTCGTCTCATCCTCAGAAGGGCCTTGGCCAAGGAACGTGGACAAAGTTCCTAGACCTTCAGTATGAAGATATCAATGAATCACATCAGCTCTAACCAAGGCCATTATTGCTTGCTCAGTTGGCCAGGTGGACAGCTCAAGTAAGAGATCTGGTTGCTCCAAACTTCTTCCATTAATGATTCATGAATGCCGCCCTGCTTCTGTGAACCTTCAACACGGCAGAATTTGATGTTGTCTTTCCCCAGATTTGTGTCTTGATACAATCCTGTCTCGGAGATCTTATTGAGGGGTGTGTGTCTTTCTCAATCATACTCATTCAATTGAATTTGCCACATGTTAACTCCACATCAAGTATAGTAACATCAACAAGCAAAACTGAAATGCTGCTGAGCTAGCTTTCGGAAGTCTCCCAGAAGAGGGTTTGAATACTTATGCAATGTTATTGTTACATTTTTATAAATTTTGCAAAGTTGTCACTTAACAAAAGGGCATTGAGGGGCATCAAGGTTTGAACTCCTCGCATTAAAAACACCATTTCTTTTAATTATTTTTCAGTTTGGAGGGTCAGAGCATGCCTTGTCTGGACAACCAGCAAGCCTGAGGTCAGGGGATCTATTGCACTTCTTCCTAATCCCTCATTCCTGCCTAAAGTTCAGGCCATGTCTCCAGACCTTAACTCTTGGAATCCTTTTACCCCCTTCCCACACCTCTGCAGAAGCAGCCAGAATGCATTCGTCCCACCCATTTAGAGCCCTGTGTAGGTACATCGATTGCACAAGGAAATAAGTCAAACTAATAAGCAGTTTGTCTGCTTCGGGGACTCAATGAGAGGCCTGCCAAAACAGCATGGGAATGCTTTCTCCTGAAGGGGTGGTGGCCTATTGATTTGTGTGTAATGTAAAAACCAATAAAATGTTTTGATGACGTGGTTTTGTGGTTTATTGCCCACTACTTTTCTATTTTCCCATTTATCTGGTACACAGTTGACACAAACCATTACTTGTTGACTGAGATAAAATATAGAGCGAAGGGTTACGCAGATAACCCCGGTTCAGAGAATGAAATCAACATGCTATTCGGGAATTTCCTAATGCTGGCAGAAAAAAGAGAAAGGGCCCGCTGTTGGTTTGGCACCTGTATTTATTAACGGAGATTTCAAGTGGGGCGTGGTTAATTTGACATACATTTGACTGTCACCTGACAGTTTATCCTTAGCCATGTACAAAGTGGTATGCAGACTTCATTCACAGAACCTGGGTGACCCGCGTAAGCATCCGTTTCAAATAAAAAGGGTTTTTATTTAGATGGGTCCATCCTCATAGCTCCTATGACAAGTCTAATAAGTTCAAGAAAGAACGCCTGTTCTTTCACAAAAACGTTAAAATACCGATTCTGCTCAAAGTGAATTGTATTGGTGTTTAAACTCTGCAGCTATAAATTGTATGCATGGTGTTAGAATGGTTTCATAATCCCAAATAAATAGAAAGACCAAGAGATTCACAACTGTGAGTGACAAAAGAATGCGAATCTGGTTTCACCGACTAAATATAGGACTCTCTTCCTCTATATTAATAACCATAACACTTTTGTCTCATTTTATCTGTGTGATGTGTTTTTGTACCTGCATGTTGCTTTTTCTTTCTCCCCACTGCTGCCCCTATGACATGCAGAAGTTCCTCTTCAGACGCCCCAGAACGCAGGCGATCCCTCAAGGATACCTCTGAGTTCCCAAACAAACACACCTACCACAAACAGGCATATACATATAAAACACAATTCTACAGTAGAGAGACAGGTAAAAGCTTTTGGTTTGGATGTAAGCAAACATCATTAAGTTACCTTTAAATTGCCGTCAGCCGTGATGCGCAGACGATTGCAGGTCCCACAGAAATGTTCTGACATGGAGGTAATGAACCCCAGCTGCCCCTGAAATCCTGGTACTCTAAACGCCTATAACCATACACAGCATTAAACCATACACATTAGAGATTATTCACTAACATTATTCTTGGATCGATCCCTGAGCTGATGATATGAGTCAAGTGTGTTAGATAAGGGAGTTGGCTGACCTTGGCTGTGTTCGTTTCATCTCCAGGAACCTGCTCCAGATTGGGCCATTTCTGCTTTATGCAGTCCAACATCTCCTGATAACTCACCATCTTCTTAAAGTTCCATCTGTTACCTACAGTGACAGACCAATGTGTCTTGTAATTCAACCATCTGGTTCTTTTGTTTTTGAATTGGGAAATTGTTAATAATGGAAACTGAAGGAGCTGCACTAGTTTTACTTTAAAGAAGTACAAATTCCAAGGAGAGTGAAGAATACTCGAGATTTTGTCTTGATAATTGTACTTTTATTTGCCGGTGAGCTTTTTTCGACACCAGAGTCAGTCCACAGACTCTTATACTTCTACTTTTTTCCTTTCCCATAGAGTGTTATTCGCCCAGAAATACTTTGCCGACTCTTGCGTCCCAAAAGCTCACTGGCGCCATCTTGTGCAACTAGCGAATTGTTTGTCGTGGTTTTACGAATTCCGCTTACAGAAATAAAGGAAAAACACAGAGGCTTTGTTAAGTTTAGAAGGATTGCATAGAAAATGATGGCAGGATTTACCAGACAATTTCGAAAAGTAATTGCAAATTGTATTTGCAAATTCATTTATTTGTGGATATAAAAATTGTGACATAATTTAAATGTACATAATTTTCTCAAACGTACAATGTCTGCCAAATTTCAAATAAAAAAGCCAAGTCCACTTGCAATTACATTTCCAATGACTTCCAAATTATAAATCCATCACATCAAATTTGTGTAACTTTAACATAATTTAAATGCAAATCATTAGCATTTTGTTTCAGATGTAACATCAACGATACAATTGGTAATTACATGGTAACACTTTGTATTTATTTGAGATTGTATTTGTTAATAATTAGTAAATCCATCATGAAATCCGGTTCCTGTGTGCCTTTCTGCCAATAGTTTGCTCGTATATCTGTATACATTTTTATATATTTAATACTTATCTGACATCAGGTGAAATTTGTTTTTCAATGTCTTAGTCAGACTAAAATCATAAAGAAATAAATATTTTCCCCAGGAATGCAAAATGCAATACATAAGTGTTCTTCTCTTTGACCAGTTGATAACATATCTAAAGTATCTCTAGCTCATCTGTAAGACTTGCAATATTACCATGAAAGTTGTACAAAGTATACAATGCTAAATATGTGTATAGATACACATCTGTGTATGTGCAAACATTTCTAAATGTTTTAACCATTTTAACATTAGTTTATGCTAGACAAACTAACAAGAATAATTATATTGACAATAATTAACATTACCAAGGATTAATACATTCTAAAAGACAATACTGCTCATTGTTAGTCCATGTTAGTTAATGCATTTACTAATGTTAACAAATCTTTTATTATGTGTTACCAATTACTTTTCAAAATAGAAAATCCTTCCATACTTAATGCATTCTTTTTTAAATGCTTCCTTAATGTTTTAACTGTACCATGTGTGACCTGAGGTGTGGTCACTGCACTGTATCTAATCAGTTTGACTACAACAAATATATATTTATCCAGCATTATTGAATAGAAATGTGGCAAGATATTCAACTGGTTGTCAGTACATTAGTGAGATTGACTAGCTACATCAGTAATTTTGAGATTGTCAAAATTGGACATGCCATTAATAATTGTTGAAAGAAGCAGATTTCTGAGAACATTTTTACATCAGTGCTCCCCCTGTAGCCCCCCAAGAGTTTTCAACAGATAATTTTTCTAACATCCGTTTCAGAAATATTCTTAAGAACGACTGTGATAGTTTTGTGCAATTAAATACACATAAAAATCAAAATTAAAATTTTTCATTTTCTATAAAAAATATACAGTATATAAATTATTAATAAATATAAATATGTTTTAGCCATAAGGACATCAATAAACTGATATGCTCCTAAGCGCTGACAAAATTCCCATTTAGCAGATAGAAGTGTACAAAACTGACAGTCAAGGACGAGCCCTCAAAAAATCATAGAAATTTCAAGACATCACACTACGCTTCAGCCTCTCGTCTAAGTTCTTGTCCAATCACATGCGCTCTAGAATCATCATAGTCCCGCCCCCTTTACTATGAAAGCCACTAAAGTGGTTCCTCACATCATCCACTTGTTTGCACATTTACTATGTCCTGATGAATAGATCGGGAATGATTCAGAATGATTCAGATAGTAAACATGTTGTCCTATAGGACAAATGAAGTGTAATTTTTGCGTCGTATGATTATAAACACAAATCCGTAAAGAAAACAAAGCGAATCTGACCCGTTTCAAGCCTGGACAGAATGTTGTATGTACAGCACTATGGAAGAGATCATACACTGCAGCCTTGATAAGTAAGACAAATCATCACCTTAGAATTATAAGGTTCTATCTGCGTTCGAGTTGTTTTGAGATATTAAGCTTTAACGTTTTGGCATTTCATATAGCACAAATGATATGGAGAACAAATCTCTTAATACATGAGAAAGACGGAGACCCTACATGTATTGTATTCTAAATAAACAATATCAACATTTTGTGAAATTTTTGGGACAGGTCAAATTCAGATAGAACCGATAGAAAATTCTGATTCTGAAAAATCACGTTCTGTTTAGAATGATAAGATTCTATCTCCAAAACATTCATTAAAGCAATACATTTTCAAGCAACACAAACAATTTACTTCTTATGTTTGCTAAAACATGAAATTAGTGTTGTAATATTGTGTTGATATGTATAGAAAAGTTACATTTTCATGCGTTTTTGAGATTTATTTAATATTTAAGGACGCATAACTTTTTGTTCAAGTTAAGATAGTAGGCAGTGCTAAATGTTTGATCTATAGTGCAGCTGGTACTTTTATTTAGGTATATGGTGGGTAACACATTATTTTAGGAACCATTAAGTTTCCATTGGTCTGGATAGAAAGCAGCAACTGCTTTTCTACATAAGATTAGATTAGATTAAACTTTATTGTCATTACACATATACAAGTACAGTGTAACGAAATGTAGTTTAGGTCTAACCAGAAGTGCAATTAGCAAGTGCAGGATAAGGTGGGACAGGTCAAATTAATTATGGCTGAAATAACAAAATCGCATTTATTGTTACAATTGAGACTCTTGAGATTGTTGACTATTTGGCCGTTAGGGCTTTATATTGTAAAATTGAAGGCAAAAATCTCATAATGGGTGTTCATGTAAACATTGGAATAAGGAAGTCTATAGCTAAATTTAAAAATTAACTCCTCAACAAAACCTAAAAAAAAGACTTTAGTTTGGCCTCTCATTGCCAAGAGTATCAATAAAACAGTCAACCTTGAGGTTTCTTTTAAAGATTCTTTGGCGTTGCACTGTTTCCTCAGATATTTCGCACTGTCAATGAGGAGTCCAGTCACATGACAAAGAAAGGTGGTCCTGATTGGTCCTCTTGTGTGCATCTTGGCTCGCAGATAGAACCTTAGCACTAAACTATAATATGATTTTGTAAATAGAACCTTTTAGTTCTCTAAAAGAGTCCCAAAATAAACACATTAAAAAACAAATATGTAAATAAGAATAACAATTTGTGAATTACTGATACAGATAACAGATAGAACCTCATAATTCTAACACGACGAAATGCCAGCGTGATGTAAATCACAAAATACAAATGACACATTACTTGTATCACAGATCTTCCTCATCTTTCTTCTAGACTTTTATACCACTGTAGCTATCACGCTGGTAAATGCAGCTTTGCCAGGCTGACTCTGCCGTAAACAAAACACTTCTGGTTATTTAAAAAGGGGGGCGTAGGCACACGATATGTCTCACGCTGTCTTGGCTTTTTCAATTGAAATTACGTCAACATATCAATTAATGCTGCTGGTTCCCAGCTGATTCAATAGGTCTTTAAAAATTATTCAAACTATTTATTCGTTAAAAATCTATTAATTCCTCATTTTGAAGGGCTGATCGGGATGGTGGGTCTTATTTATTGTATTAAACGTCTACAAGTCAAAGAGTGGTTTGAATTACCCTCAAACTAGAATATTGTAAAAATCTGTGTTTTTCCACATTCATTTTATTGTCATTGTCACAGAATACCCCATTTTCAAGCACCTAATCAGTTTAAAACTGAATGTTAATGATTATGTACAGTATCAAATTTTGCTATAACAATAAATCCTCAGAAACGGTTTCACTCTCACTGACAGTGATAATCTGTTCCAGCAATACATTTAGTAAAAAAACTCTTAGTTTACCAAATGTCAATTCTAAAACTGTATAGAAGGGTTCACTATTGAGCTCTTTGTTTCTAGAATATACAAATATAGTGTATATTATTTTATAATGATCTTACCATCAAAAGGCATGTATTCAATGAATCTCACATCCAAAGGTTTCTTCTCTGTTAGGTGGACGAAGTCCAGTAACTCATCTTCATTCAGACCTCTCATGACCACACAGTTCACCTGAAAGCAGTCAAAAATGAACATCTTTATTGTTTCCCAAAGATTAGACTGCCCTTTCACTGGTTTCCTGTCCAAGGTAATCTTTACCTTACCATTTACAAGGTAACTTGTTATATCTTGATGTGTTCAAGAAATGTGTTCAAAACAGGTTAAATACAGGAATATGTTCTTAAAACCTGTATTTATAAAATGGGTTGTGTTAAAAACTACCTAAGGCAACAATTTTTTTTATTAATTGTTGACAGTGCAATGTGCCAACCAGCCAGACAACACTTTTGGAAATGGTTTCATGACAACACAAAACTCATATTGTCATGTGCCCTAACACAGATAAAAAGTTAATATTTCTATTTAAACTTAAATATAAATTATATTATGAATAAATATTACTCCTATTTCCCAAATTATACATGTATGTTTGTGTATTTATAAACATACATATGCCACACACTAACGCAAACATAAACACAAACATTAATTTTGCCATAGATTAATAACATTGAATCACAATACTTAAGCAGATGTGTTACCTTGACTGGATTGTAGCCCATTTCAATAGCCTTCTCGATGCCTTCCATCACTTTATGAAACCCTGCAAGCAGTACCAATGTTAGACATCAAAAAGTTTGTACTATCAGTTGATGGACACTGTTGTAAGTAGTAGCAGCTACTTTATAAATTTCATGTTTATATTCCATATGTGTTGTCCTATTTTCTAGAAAGCATGCGCAGTCAGATACAATAATTGTGTGGATTTGAGAATAGTTAGGTCATTTTACCCATGGATCACTTGCTGTAGTTAACCAATAATGTAACTACACTTCACAAAGAATCTTTTTAAGGAAAAAATACCCTCAAATGCGTATTAAAGCAACAACGAGCCGTTTTTCTACCTCAAAATAATCTCTCTTAAAATATTTTAGCTGTAGGACAACTCTTAACTGGATGAATTTTACTGCCCCTTCTACCTAAGCAGCCCAAAATCAGCTAAAATCACACTTGTAACTTTGGTGTGCGGGTAAGTTTACAAGCCCTGCCCATTACCTGCTTTACTGGGTGAAGTTAGCCATCAGCTAACAATAAGACGAAATGCTCTAGTTCAACGCAAGTCTCTTAACCATCACCATGGCAGAGCCAGCAAATAAAACAAAGAGGAAAGAGAGAGAGTAATCAGACACGAGCACGAAAACAAATCAATATCTGACGGACTAACACTCGGTGATGCGAGCTGCAACAGGCAAAGGGTTGCAAAACAGATGGAAATCTAACGTTAGTCATCCTGCTACTGGATTTGAAAGTCTTATAAGTCATATTGTTAAAAAATTCTATCTGTCCTTAAGTTTTGAGCGTTTGAGGAATTTGGCTGTGCTCAGGTTGTTTATTGGTGCACTAACGTTACTGGTTCACAATCAATAACCGTAAGGTAGACTAGTGATGATGTAATGTTGAGGGGTCTCAATAGCTTATAGTGTAGTGTAAGATGATCATGCCTCGTCACAAATTTAGTGTTATGCTTGTAAACAATGATTACCCAACCACAATAAATGTTTTCTGGTCAAACGTTGCTGATTCCTTAGTTCATGCACGCAGACTATGTAATCGAACTGGACTACTGCAATGGACTACTGCAATGCACTACTGGGAGGACTTCCAGCTTGCACAACCAAACCTCTACAGATGATCCAGAATGCTGCGGCAAGAGTCATCTTTAATGAACCGAAGAGAGCACACGTTACTCCTCTACTCATTAAGCTACATTGGCTCCCTATAGTCGCTCGCATCAAATTCAAGACTCTGCTCCTGGCCTACAAGACCATCACTGGTTTGGCACCACCTTATCTTCACTCACTACTGCAGACATATGTACCCGCCAGATCCCTACGCTCTGCAAACGAACGGCGTCTTGTGGTGCCATCCCATAAAGGTAGAAAATCTCTCTCGCGCACCTTCTCCGGATCTGTTCCACCTATGTGGAATGATCTGCCTGCTGCTACAAGATCTGCAGATTCTGTAGCCATCTTTAAGAAACGCCTGAAAACCCATCTCTTCCGCCAACATCTTACTGTTCTGTTCTGACTCAAGTTTCTTCTCTACTCTTTTCTTCTCTACTCTTTTCTTCTCTACTCTTTTCTTCTCTACTCTTTTCTTCTCTATGCTTTTCTTCTCTACTCTTCTCTACTCTAAAAAAACAAACAAAAAAAAAAAAAATGTATGAATGAATGTTTCTGTATACTGTGTTAGGCTATATGAAACCTCTTCTTTTTGATTGCACTTATGCTCTTGTTGTACTTATGCTGTCCTAATTGCTTCCATTACCTACCCCACTTGTAAGTCGCTTTGGATAAAAGCGTCTGCTAAATGACTAAAATGTAAAAAAATGTAAAAAATGTAATCGGTCTCTATAGTTACTATGCAAGGCACTATTCCCATAGCCAGTTGAGTGCATGTTATTGATTGCACTTATTACACAAAGCACATGCTGTGCCTGGTCGCGAATATGTTCCTGAAAATATAACTACAGAAAATGATTTGTGTTGGTTCACGTCCATGCGTTGTGTTTTGGGTGACTGCAAATGTGTTATGCAGCTAACATTAGCAAGCTAGCTGATATGTGGCACGCAATGCACTAACGGTAACAACCAGCTGCTACCTCAGAATCTTGTTTGAGCTATTAGTATAGCCCGGTAGTATACCCCGCGGGAGCCAAAAGAGTGCTTTAGTACATCCACAGTTTATGAAGTGTCATGATGTAACAGCAGTTTCTGCCTAGTAGGGATGTAATGAATCACCATTCACCCTGAGCCGGTTGAAAATTTATTTTAATGTGTGACGATTCAAAACGGTTGAGGTGTGAACTGAATCGCAATAAAAAAAGACTAACAGTAGGGTCCGAAGCCTTGTTCACTGCAAACCTAAATGTGGACATGCTGATATTTTTCAAATGCAAAAAAATCCTAAAAAAGCACAGACAGTATTAGTTTGATTATATTAAAGAGACTTTTTCTATTACTAATTTGTTTTAAAACTGCTTTTTAGTTTTGTCATTTGAAAGAAAAGAATTTATTATACAAAGAAACCCGCCCAACCAAATTTTAATGATAAGAAAACTGATAAAAGGATGAAATTCCATATACTACAAATACTTGCACAAATATTCATTAATTAACACAACGTTTAAAAATAAATATTTGTGCAGGTATTAGTAGTGTGCGGGATCCCATTCTTTTATTACATTACATTTACATTTAGGCATTTGGCAGACGCTTTTATCCAAAGCGACTTTATCCTATACATTTTACATAGGTATTTGCAATCCCCTGGGATCGAACCCACAACCTTGCGTTGTTAACGCAATGCTCTTACCACTGAGCTACAGGATTGTCGATTAGTATTTACAAAGCAAAACAAATCACAATGGTTTAAAAAAAGTCTCTGATCTTGACTTCACTTGACCCTGTGCAAATTAAAAAGAGCTCGTAGCATTGAACAATGAGTCTAGTGATTTACTTTTCACAGAGGAATTAGGCAACCCGAGGCAACCCGAGGCAACTCGAGGCAGTTTATGGCATAACCACGAAATTTAGAACCTATTGATTCGTGTTCATGGACAAGAATTTCCTCCTTTTTTTGTGTTACTCAGCACGACTTTCAGTACACACTCTGCAAGTGTGTATCGATTTATATATTTATAATCTAAAACTTAAGGAAGTTGTACATATTGTGTTGGCTAAGCAATACCTTATCCCGCCCCAAACCCTAAAATCACAACTTCAAAGGCAAATTTCAAAGCAATGATGAAGGCCCACCCCTGAACTTCTTCATCCTGGATACTTAAATCTTTCCTATCTGCATCTAGTGTATCTATCCGTACAGACGGAACACAATCTGGTGTAATAAAACATATTATTTGGAGATGGTCTGTGTATCCTTACCTTTACGTCTAGTAATGAACTCAAATTTGGCAGGCACTAGTGAGTCCATGCTGATGTTGAGTAGATCCAATCCAGCCTTCTGAAGACCAGGCAGCTGTCGGGTCAAAGTCGTGCCATTAGTGGTGACTGCAATGGTCTTCAGACCCTCCAGCTTTCTCAGTTCCGCTTAAGGAAAAACAAAAGTTTACACACCTGGTAAAAAGGCAAGTGATCAAATGCTTTCAAGTATGATAATAAAAATATGCTGGTGCTGATATGGAGCCATATCACACTCCTACTCGAGCAATATAGTATTATTATTATTTTTTTTTTGTAGAAATTTACGTTGGTTTCTCTTTGTGAGCTTTGTGTAGCAGCGGAGCTACTGCCACAGAACTACTGCCACAGAACTACTTGCGTAAATGGAGAGGATCTTGAGAGTCAAGACAAAAATTTGCAACTCAGCATTGGCCTTTTTTTTACAGCTGCCCTTTTACTAAAATTAAATAGTTGGACATAAACTTTTCTTTATAACTCTTTACAGGTATCTCACAATCTCTATTCAAAATAGTAGTCGTTTTTATGCTTTTTGTAAGACGTTGCATTGTTTCACACTTTTCATCTTCACATCTTTCTTGCTCCCCATGTTGCATATTAGGGGATGAAAGAAAATATTATATTACTAAACATATAACATGAATATTATTCACTTAACTATCACAATTTTTAGCCTCGGGTTCACGTGCAGTAGAGGGATAACAAAAGCTAGACATTAACATTAATAGCACTCTCAATATGGATATTTCTCTTAAACAAACGCATCAATTCGCAACAGAAGACCTTGGTTAAGACCGCAGAGCCATGTCGAGCAGTTCTTTGATCGATGGATGCACTTTTTGGAGCTTCAAAACTTAAGTAAAACATGCAAGTAAAACTTTGGGACATTTTTTGCCTCAGAAATATCCCTTTAACTAGGTTTTTTCTTTAACTAAGAAGACCTGGCAAATTATTAAACAACCTTTCTGAGAGAATCTGAGTGTTTATTGTACTGTAATCCTACTGATATGTCACTTGCATAATAATTTTGAATGCAGTGTATATATTATTTCATATATACAGTATATTCGGCCCACTGGCATGTCCATCCCCTGCTCCCCTGTAAAAAAAACACCTGAACTAGCAAATACATGAATATAAAATGTAAAGTTAAATTAGCTTTTCGTTTATATTTTAACTGGAAAATCTGAGTCATGCCTTGAAGAGGACAGGTTATGCATGAAGGTACAAAGTCCGGTTTTAAACATTTTAAACTTTATCTACCAGCAGATAATGAGACTGTTATAAATCTCTCTGATTTGAGGTAAACATAATACTGGAACATTTCTCCGTATATAATGTTTCACGGTTATGTAAGTGTTCATTTAAAGCGGGTTAACACTGGACAAGACGCACAGCACTAAATGCGGAGCGGTTCTTGTCTGGTTTGCGATCCACTTATCATACATCTATAAACCAACAGTACACGTAGACATCTAGCATACAGTTGAGTGGGCGGCAGAGATAAAAAATACCTATAATGTGCAGAATGTCTTTCCGAATGAGGGGTTCTCCTCCAGTCAGGCGTATCTTGTTCACCCCCTCTAGTACAAAAAGTCGAGCTAATGTAAGCACCTCCTCTGTTGTTAAAAGCTGAGAACGAGGAGTGAGTTTTACCCCTTCCTCAGGCATACAGTACTGACCTAAGAAATAGACAAGTTTTGTTTAATAATTAAATAATATGAATTAATTAATATCCTTAACAATAGGAAAGCCGGCCAGATCTGTAGTAAAAGGCCTGACTCTAAATTATGCTTAAATGCAGTAAATATGACAGAAGTTATGTGGAATACATGGGATTATGCTCATAATTCTGTCCAGGACACTTATTTATGTCTATCAAAACCTGTATTGCCGTAGTAGGACTGTGTGTTGACAGAGTTTGCAGAGTTTCATGTGTTGTAAATATGTGTTCCAGTGTGTGAAACCCCAGCTAGTCATTTTTCTACATAAAGTAATTCTACATAATGAAAAGAATCAACATTCTGGTAAAATATAACTTGGATATCTTTAATATTGAGTGAGTAAGGCAATGTCCAAAACTGAAAGAATTTGATTTTTCAACTTAAGCTTGATTTCAACCTTGATTTCACAGACTGGGTCACATATGTACAACACTGTGTAGTGTGTACAATACACAGCCAGTATCAATTTACAGGAACAGAAAGCTAACATGTTTTCTTTAAGTGACTATACAGACTCACAGCGTAAATTACATCTCTCAGTGAGGGAAATGCGAAGATAATTATGCCTCCGTCCAAAAGAATCTGTAAGAAAAGATGAGAAAGGCAGGGTATCCTTCAGGACTTGTCTACGGTCACTGTGAAATGTAAGGTCGCCAACCTGCAAAAAAACATAAAAAGATATATATAAATACGTGAACTACTGAATAGTCTTTGTTAGTCATTGGATTAAATCGTTTTTTCACTTTATTACAGGGGATTGAGGTGGGTACATTTAGGAAGCGCACCAGACTTAGAAAAAGGTATCACTATTGATTCATGTGGCTAATAAGATACAGTAGTTCCATTTGTATAATGATGATGTGGGTCATCCCACATGACAAAATGTAAAGTTTGTATCCTGACTCTTCCCAATCTAACCCATGACCCTTCTGAGCTACTGAAACAAATGTTTTTAAAGACCAAATTATTCAATTTCACTGTGAGCATGCATAACGGCTCGGTCCTATGGTTTGGTCCTATGGTTTGAACCCATGGTTGATTTGCAGTGTGGTTAAGTGCTTTAGTTATGGGTCCCATGACGGAGCTGAAGCCATCAGGGTCCCATGACTGAACAGAAGAAATCATTCAGAGTCTGTCAAACTTTAAAATCATAATTTTCAGCAATCACTGTCAAGCGAAGACTAAATAAGACCTTGAGTCATGCTGAAATTCAGACAATCTGTGTCTGACATATACATATACACGTGTGTGCCTACTTGATACGGTGCTTTACAGAATGGGTACCAAAAGTATGCATGTCATTAGATTGGATTTTAACATATCCAACATAGGTATCCAAGATCATTTTATTGATATATACAGTCATTTCCCTCTTATGTTTGCACAGGTGTAGTCTATTATATGAACTTAATTGAAATTTTACACTACTTTTGGCATATAACCTTTAATCAACGTTCAACCATTTTCTCTTCATGTTGAACAGCCTATTGGTCTGGTAATACCATGGTTATTTTATTAAGCATCTCTGCCTTTGAAATATTTGCAAGAAAACTGTGGATTTGATCATTTTACAGTATTTATTCATCTCTTTATTTCTATGGCCTGGTTTCACAGACAGGGTTTAGAGCTAGTCCCAGACTAAAATGAATGTTTGAGCTGTCCAAAGTGAATATAACTTGCCCTGACATATCTTAAAATATATCAGCCCCATTGTTTTGCCTCAAGATGCCTACCAGTGATGTATTCTTCTAAGGCATATTCATAAAAGCCACATAAATATCTTAATTCAACGAAGGCATAGTCCTGGCTTAAGCTAAGCCTTGTCTGTGAAACCAGGCCTATATGTTTTTTCTTCATCGTTTGCAGATCAAATAATTTGCTATTCAACACGTCAAAAGTGTGAAGTGCTATCATGTGAGTTTTAGGTGGTTTAAATGAATCACTCAAAAAACATAAATGAGATACTGGTACTACATATTCTAAACAAATTAATGATTAAGAATGTGATGAAACTCATATTTTAAACATTCTTCAACAATTTGTAAGAAACCCCAAAGTCAAAACCAAACTTAAATTGTATTTAAATAACTTAAATTCTAAATAAATCCAGCATAACTAGACATTCTGTAGCGCAGGGAAGGTGGGATGAAGTGATGAAGGTGTGACAACGTCTGGAACTTGGTTCGTAAGGACAGCATTGTCATAAAAGACAGAACATTTTTTTTTAAAACATTTATCTTTCTCTCAACGGGTATCATTCTGCCATTTGTTGAAACTATTAACTTGGTATTAGCACCTATTGTATTATTACTCCGTATGACATATCCCTTTATTGCTCCCTGAACTCTCTGTCGCTTTAGATAAAAGCGTCTGCTCAATGACTTAATGTAAATGTATAATATAAAATTATGTGATTCATATTCAGCGTTTTAAACTTTATAAAGAAACAGTTAATAATTAACGTTAAGCGAAGCACAACTTTTTAAACAATTTGTGAAATTGTGAAATCATCTATGATTTCTTATGAAGCTGTCACATACCTGATGCTGTCTGGTCTCTTTACGAGTGACACCTGAATACCGCCGACTCACTTGACATGACCGTTGAACTGTTCGCTTTGAGCAGGCCTCAACCGCGGTGTGTGCTCCAAAGACAAGACGGTAAAATCTAATGCAGTTAAACGCCATAGCACTCACGGGAACAACAAGTTATTAGAAAAATAACATATTATCTAGGCCTGTTCCAGCTCCGTTACTGAACTTGACTCGCAGTTCGCCTGATACAACCACGAGGGGCGTTTTCTCCTTCAGCCAATCAGAGCCCATTTATGTATTTGTGGGTAGTGTAGTTGAATTACTCCAGCAGGTTCGCTTCCGACATTGCCCATCTAGCACATTTTCATAAGCAAGCACTTGATTCATGAAAATTGAGTTTAAAGCACAACTTTTCACCTCATAAATGCATTGTGTGGAACAATGAATATGTTCTATATAAAAGTAGGGCCATATGTTACAAATGACCATTATTATCACAATTCAAACAACGGAAACAATTAGTAATGAAAAAATGTATTGAAGATAACCAAATGAATATTACTTGTATAGAATATCTGCGGGTAATTAAAGGTATATCTCCTAAATTTGTACACCTTATCAAATCATTTCTACAATATTCAAGGTTAAAGGAAGAGATTCCTTGTTTAATGATAGTTGGGGTGGACTTGTTCGATAAACATGCAGTAATTGGCATATCAGAAAAACATTAATTTGTAGAAATAGTATTGCCCTGAAAACTTTTTTTATTTAAAAAAAAATTAGGCCTACCCCTTAATACTTTCCTATAACATCGGGTCTCTTCATAAGATTTCTGTAATAAAGCTAAAGAACTTCACATAGAATTGCTACGTAACTTTTACCCATGTAAATTTATTCTGTCTAGGTTTATGGATATTCAACCAGATTGTTCTTTTTTTGGTGATGAAAATGAATCAGTGGTAAACTTGGTTTTTAGATTAACTTAATAAGGTCATATTGAACTGAGGTTCCCTTATTGATTTTTAATTTGTTTAATAATTTGATTGATATTTAAGAAGGAATGGTTCTGTATTTCTTTTCTAACACTGGCTTCACTACATTAGACAATGCTATCAGAATCCTGTGCTTATTTTGAAAGTGTCATGTTCATAAATACAGGTTCTAAACCTAATATTTTTGTTTTTTTGCTCGGAGTTAAAAGTTTTCCGAAACTCTTTAAATATTGTAGGAAATGTATAACTCGTTTGACATCAAGCTAGTCCCCACTTCAGCAACCTATAAATCTGGTAATCAACTTGATCTTATCTACACACCCTGCTGCTCCACTCATCACTCCCAGGTCACCCCGCTGCACACGTTGGATCATTTCCTAATCACTCTTGATCTCGACCTAACTTCTCCAGACACTACACATGCTTCCCCACGGGTCAAATTTCCGACGCAAACTACGATCACTCTCTCCCTCCCGCTTATCCTTTGCGGTCTCTGCCACGCTTCCTCCCTTAGAACAGCTTCGCTCTCTTTGATGCTAACGCAGCCACCCACACTGTTTGCTCCACACTAACCTCCTGCTCAGACAGGTTATGCACTCTTACATCTTGTGCATCCCCTGCTGCCCCTGGTTATCTTATGTTCTCCATGAGCATTGTACCACGCTCAGGTCTGCTGAGAGAAAGTGGCGCAAATCTAAAGAACCTACTGACCTTCCAGTCAGTCTTCTTTCCTCTCGCCTCTAACCCCTCTGTTCTGATTCTACTGGATCTATCATCCGCCTTTGACACCGTTAACCATCACATCCTCCTGTCGACCCTCATGGCTACCAGTGTCTCTGGAATGGTCCTATTATATTTCAGGTCTTACCTCTCAGGAAGGTCATTTAGAGTATCCGGGAGAGGTGAAGTCTTTGAGTCCCAACATCTCGATACAGGGATGCCTCAGGGCTCAATGCTTGGTCCGTTGCAATTTTTTGTACATGACGACCCTAGACTCTGTCATTCGGAAACATGGCTGTTCCTATCACTGCTATGCAGATGATACACTGCTCCACCTGTCTTTTCAGCCTGACGATCAGATGCATTTCAGCATGCTTAGCCGACATCTCACTCTGGATGAAGGACCATCACCTGCAGCTGAACCTTGCAAAAACAGAACTGCTTGTAATCCCGACCAACACAAAGACTCATCACAACTTCACCATTCAACTGGGCTCATCAACCATCACATCTTCCAGAAAGGCCAGAAACCTTGGAGTGGGCATCGATGAGCACCAACCCGTCCTGTAGATTCTTCCTCTACTATTAGGAAAATTAGACCCTTCCTATCAGAGCATGCTACGCAAGACCTAGTCCAGGCTCTTGTTCTGTCCAGCCTGGACTACTGCAATGCGGTACTGGCAGGACTTACAGCTTTCAAAACCAAACCTCTACAGATGATCCAGAATGCAGTGGCGGAGTGGTCTTCAATAAACCAAAATACACATGTCACTCCTCTCTTCATTAAGTTACATTGGTTCCCTTTCAATGGCTGGCATAAAATTGAAGACTCTACTCCTGGCCCACAAGACCACCACTGGTTCAGCACCCCCTTATCTTCACTCATTAATGCAGACGTATGTACCCACCAGATCCATGCACTCTACAAATGAACGACGTCTTGTGGTGCCATCCCAAAAAGGTAAAAAAAATCTCTCACGCACCTTCTCTGGATCGGTTCCACTTATGTGTAATGATCTGCCTGGTGCTACAAAATCTGCAGATTCTGTAGCCATCTTTAGGAATCGTCTGTAAACGCATATCTTCAGTCAACACCGATCAGTTCTGACTTCAATTTTTTTCCTACTCTTTCAAAAAAAAAAAATTCCAACTTAGCTCTGTATACTTCTATATGAGAACAGTTTTTTTGATTGCACTTATGCTTTTTGCTGTCCCAATTGCTTCCATTGCTGTAAGTCGCTTTGGCTAAAAGCATCTGCTAAATGACTAAATGTAAAAAAAAAAAGTATTGAAACACAAGATATTAAATATGATTGTAAGATCACCAGTGAACAGATACACAATGTTTAATTGATTCTTGTCTACCACCTTACTCTGTTCGAAAACAATGTACTTTTCATAATTTTCATTTTTACTATATTTTTATTAGAGTTTATGATTTTGTCAAACAGTTGTCTTTCCAACTGCATGTATATCCACCCAAGACTTTCTTTCACCACACATGGGGATGTGACAATAAAAGTGAGTTGAGTTGATTTTATGTTTTTTTAATCTTTTTTTGTATTATGTTTACACATGTAGTATTATACATAATATTCAAATGTATCCCTTGTACTATTTTCTAATAGTACTTCTTATAAGTATTTACTAATTATTGTAAATACAATGTGAAGCAATAAAACAAGGTTTGCTTTCGCCATACTGGGTTGAAAGAACTGATCTATGGTGAAAGCGACTTTTGCTGTCGCTATGGCAATATCAGCTGCTTTGTTAAAAAACTGAAATCCAACCTGAATGATGACAGCACATATGATGTTCTAGACGATTAATCATTAGATCCTGTTAACAGTTAATTTTACAGACTTTGTGTACTTTTTTACACCAAACCTTGAACCATATCTGTTTTGGTTGAAATTCTTCTAAGTTAAAGTATTAACGTTATAAAACTTGAATTAAAGGGATGTTTTACAGCAAATCAAAATTTCCCCATGTTTTACTCACCCTCAAGGCATTCTTATACGACTTTCGTCTCGGAGAATAATGCAGTCGGAGTATACCACGTATCATTTTACTTCGATAGAATGGGAGTGAATGGGCGTAGATGTTTTGAAGCTCCAAAAAGTGTGCCCATCGATTAAAGAACTACTTGACAAGGCTCTGTGGTCTTAACAAAGGTCTTCTAAAACAAATCGATGTGTTTGTTTAACAGAGATACCCATAATGACAGCGCTATTTACATTGATGTCTAGCTTCCGTTATCCCTTGAATGGACTTGAACCAGAGGTGTGCTTTTCTGGCAAATGACGCAGGCAGGTAAGTTCCAGCGAGGAACGCGGCATTTTTCATTTTGTCAATAGTCGTTTCTCAGGAGATACACATAACGTTACAAACAAAAATAAGTTATCAATAAAATAAATGCAGCAAATAAATTTCATAAGCTCATTCTAACTTAGTGTCATATTCATGTAAATCATTATTATGCTTTCCATGGCTATAGGACCTGCAGTTCTTAAAATGAATTAAGGTTCCTGGACTAAAAACCCAGTTAAAGGTAGCAGGTGCATAAGATGACATATGTCCCACTTCCAAACACACAATATTTTTACACTTTTGTAAATTATTACACGTCAGGGTCTTTGGGAAATGAAGACAGGGAAGATTTGTACAGTAACAGTGAAAGGATTGTGTTATACAGGGGTCCATTTTAAGATGATTGATTTATGAATGTTTAGTTCTGTTATTTGGACTAGAGAAGTTAGGTTCGAGATTAATGATTTTTGTTTCACAGATTTGGCAATCCTGCCAAGATGATCCAATGTATGGTTCAAACGGCTTTTGCCATCAGAAAACACAGAAATCTCAATTGTACAAGATGGTCCCAAAGCATACAAACCACTTATTTATTGGCACACAAACCACTTATATCGTAACCCTGAACCTTTCAATACATATAAAAAGAAAGTATAAAATTTGCTGATCTAACATTCCAAAACATGTTTTGCAGAGTTATGCAATGACCATCTAGACAAGTTTAAGCAGACTACAGCAGAAGCTCTTAGCCATCTTCTTGTCAAAACAGATCCTTAAGAATGATCTTTGTTGTCTTCCTGTGGGTCACAAGACGTCTTGATTCTCTGAAAAGCTGTCCGCATGAGGAGCAAGGGTGACATTTATGTCCCGTATGAAATCTGTGATGCTGTTTTTATTGGCTAGCTGTAGTAAAGGCTTTTCCACACTCAAAACACATGTTTTCTTGTGTTTTCTTGTGTTTAGTCATTAGTCACACCTGCATGTGTCCTCATGTGCTTCTTCAGGTAATGTACAGAAATGAATGTTCTACTGCACTGTTCACACTGAAATGGTCTCACTCCAGAATGACACAGAAAATGAGTTCTTAGACTATCTGCAAACACAAAACTCTTTCTACACTGAGGACATCTGCAAGGCTTTTATCCAGTGTGAACTCGCATGTGCCTAGTAAGGTTGCTTTTCCATGTAAAGACCTTGCCACACTGATCACAACTGTAAGGCTTTCCTCCAGTGTGACTTCTCATGTGCGTATCATGGATGTATTTATGTTGAAAGGTCTTTCCACACTGGTCACATCTGTAAGGCTTTTCTCCAGTGTGAATTTTCATGTGATTGTTCATGTGGGATCTACGCTTGAAGGTCTTTCCACACTGGTTACATGTGTAAAGCCTTACTCCCGTGTGAGTTATCATGTGCCCATTAAGAGTGTCTTTACGTGCAAAGATCTTTCCACAATGGTCACATCTGTAAGGCTTTTCTCCAGTGTGAATTTTCATGTGGTCGTTCATGCTGGATCTATGCTTGAAGGTCTTTCCACACTGGTTACATGTATGAAGCCTTACTTCCGTGTGAATGATCATGTGCACATTAAGAGTGTATTTACGTGCAAAGATCTTTCCACAATGGTCGCATCTGTAAGGCTTTTCTCCAGTGTGAATTTTCATGTGATGGTTCATGTGGGATCTACACTTGAAGGTCTTTCCACACAGCTGGCACATAGGGAAATCTTTGTTTGGTTCTCCTTGAGATTTTTTGAGTGAAAAATTTGTATCAGTCTTTAAGCAGTTCGGAGATTCTTCTCCAATTACAAAAGGAGGTTTGTCCTCCATTTCATTGTGTTCTGTAATTTCCTCCTTCATCAGGTCTAAATAGAACATCACTATGATTATTATAACATAGTAAAAGTTCATGGAGGACTGCTGAAACTATAATTATAATGTCTTTATGTCATTACTGGTTCAACAATAATAGAAGTTACCTGGATGAATCAAATCAGCATCTGTCTGTTCTTCTGTTTCAGTGATATCTGTATCCAGCTCCATTTGGCAGTCCAGCAGATTCCCTGATGGTTTCTGCTCTTCATGACAGACAGAAACCAGAAGCTCTGGAGATGTTTGATCGGTGATGACACAGAGAGACACGCCAGATACATCCTGGAAATAACATCACAACAAGCAGAAAATACAATTCAAAGCTTATATACATTTAACTAGTACGAGGTCATATGTTACATTCAAGTGTATCATAATGTGTTGTAAATATTCTATAACACAATATTGTCTTTTGTGGTTTCCAAGAACAGAAAGTTGTACATGTGTAACAAGGAAAATGGTGGTGACACGAGTTGTGTTGGTTGAACTACTCAATAGAAAAAGACCTAACCCCCCACCCCCCCAAATTACAAACACACACACACACCCACCCACACTTATTTGATTCTCAGAAACAAAAAAGTAAAATCTGATCTTTACTATCTAACGTTACAACAGAACAACAATGTCGTTGTTGTGTGTCTTCACATTTTACAGACGCAGATCATGAAATTAAAGTTTAATCTGTACAAACCTTTCTGCTCAGTTCATCACTCTCCCCGAGCTTTGCCTCCAATAACGCCACCTCTTTCTTCAGCTGAGAGATTTCTGTCATTAAATCATCAATATCCAGCATGGACAGATCCGTCCCGACTGATTTACAGCACATCACATCTATCTGCGTCCTCATGATGGACTTCTGAACACAAAACAAACAAGAAACTAAAAATGTTAAATAAAATTAACACCTCAGTCAATTCAGAAATAATTCAGTCAACAATAAGTAGGAAAACAAAACACAAATATAAAATAGAGACCAAACTACAAAACTTTCAGCTTTGATGCTGTTGAAACAGAGAGGTTCTTTCTTTACGTGCTGCTTTGTAACACGTGGTGCGTTTCGCCACCTGCTGGACTGGAGAGTGACGCAGCTGCAGCATGTCAGATAATACGGCTTTTATTCTAATATAAAACATCCATTGAATGTTTAAAAGTTCGTGGGAAATAAAAGATACATTGACTACGATACAACTTTATCAGTTATTGCCACATGGTGCTTTGAAATATTTGATTTAGATTAGTCATGACATTCCAAAATCTTGTTATTCCCAGAGAATGCCCGCTCATTTTAGTTTAGCAATTATATTGTTTCAGTCTACACAACAGTGTTATGTAATTTGTAAAAATAAGTTTGTAACATAGTAACACAAAATCACATTCATATACATGTTAAACTAGATGCAGATGCATGTTTAACCAAATGATGTTTCTTTTTCGTTTTTATTATTGCAACCATAAAATAACAGTTCCAGACCATAACATGGATATTTTTCATTAACCTAAAACGTGTCTATAACGTCTTAAACAAGAAAATGAAACAAACATGAATACATGTCCTTTTTTATGCTTTGCCATTTCCTTTGAACTGGGGTTTCCATATTTTCCTTCCACTACATATGTTTTTTAATAAGTCAGGTGGGACTGCTGTACGTTTTTGATTTAATGATTTGTGAGAATCAGTAAACTCTATGGTATATGAACTGATGTGAAGCAACAATTGTTGCCACTGGCCCCCAAGATGCCCAGCACGTAGAAACGAAATTCAAGCAACCGGGGGGTATTCCAGAAAGCAGGTTATGTGACATACCCAGGTAAATTTAGTTAACTGATAACCTCAACTTTCGGTTCCTAAAACAGAGGTGACTTTTAGGGTATGTGAGTAACCATAGCAACTTACTCTCTGAAGATAACCTGCTCCGGAGCAGGCAATTTATTTTGTACAATTTTTTAATTTTTGGATCCCTAAAGCAAATTACAAGAATATAGTTTTGAACTTTTTTCAGCAAATAAGACGAGTAATTTTGCTTTCCAGGGAAATGTAAAGATGTTTTTTTTGGAAAGTTTGTGAGAATATCACTAAATCTGTTAACATATAAAACTAGATTCCCCTCCTTTTCACCTAAATGTCTTAAGCATCAACTTAAGTTTAACAAACAGTCCAAACATAATCATAATGCACAGCCTTTTTATTTCACTCTATCATTTCCATGCCTTCATGAGAATATTTTATTATATTCATGGATGACAACACATGCTTTTCTTTACTATTTTATATTTCTGTGCCATATATATTAAGGAACAAAATGAACAATACAAAATGAACTTGGCTTTATTTAATAGTTTTGCAACCTATATAAGGCTAAAATGAAAGCTGGTTCATAGAACAAATGATAAGAAAGGTTATGCTGTTCAGTTAAATATCTTGATGTCAAGATAATGTGTAATAAAGGAGGGGCAGATGTGGGTGTTGCTTTGTGAACACCCTCGGGAAAACTAACCATGGTCTTATTTGTAAAAGAATTACCATTTGTATTATCACAAATACTATTGAGTCTAGATCTGTTGTTACAACTCGCTTGCGAATAATACAAACTAAACTAATAATAAAATATGAATAAAATATAAGTAAATATTCCACATAATTATGAACAATTAATATAAAAAATATTATCCAAATATGATGCTTTTTTGTAGTAAGAAATCTTGTTGTGCAACTTATTTTTTATTAAAGAAAAGCCAAGATAGTTTAAATTACAACAAAGGCAAATGGGCAATCAAGAAAGGCTCAACACGTTGAAACTAAACATAACATGAAAAGTAATAAAAACACTCAAATAAATAAAAATTAACCAAAATAAACCAGTTCCACAAAGTGGACACCAACCAAAGTTCAATATATAAAAATTAAGTAAGAGGGGCAGCGTAAATTGATAATACGTAACATGATAACATCAAATCAAATTTTTGATAGAGCTTTTGAGAAATACTTCAAATGTTGTCCTGCAACTACAATGCAATTTGTCTTGCGCTGACGTAGCCCGTCAGGCGACTAAATTCTCTTAATATAATTGGCCAAAGCACACGTCAATCAAATCGCCCATCTCTAATCTTCCGGCTGTGTGTCAGCGCTCAGCAGCAGCAACAGCAGCATCCCTATAAGACAGAAGCCAAATCCAGATATCAGCGCAGGTAACGAGGCTCTCTTTCTTAAAAATCTTACACTTGGGACAGAATCGCACCAGTTATTAAAGCAATAAATCAACCCATTTCCAGCCTACTTATATCTATTCAGCCTTAGTCAATTAAGTTGCTGCTGTTCTTTAGCCTGTTAGCATCTGTTTAAGGATCTGTCTGTGTTTCACAACCCTGTGATCAACACTACGATCACAGCGAAATCCAAGCGAACAGGCGCGTTGAAACTTCGTTACTATGCAGTCTAGGTAACGATAGCTTACTAATTCACTAACGCATGCATCCAGAGGTTTTAGTCAGTTTATCGCAAGTGTCATCAGATTGATTTAGTTTTATAATTGATGTAATTATTCTGGATATATAGTGCGAGTGCACAGTTCTGTGAATTCGGCGTTGTCTTTTTGAGGGCTGTTCAGCTGTCATTTCCTTCTAACATTACACGTCCCATTTTCTTATTAAAAGCAAGATTTGGCTTTTTATTCATTTAAAATCCCATCGCTTGTCTGTCGTACAATAACAAGAGAAAAGTTTATTGACATGACGAGTTAATCATGTTTTTTTATTGCGCATTCCAATAAAACTACGGTTGGTTTGTTTTGATTTAAGCCATAATAACAAAAAAAAATGCAGCTAGCTAACACAATAAAAACATGATTGCATAATATAAAACATGATTTTTGAAAAATTATTTATTGGTTTATTGATGGACGAGTTATCTCATTTTGGGACTCTTCTAGAGTAACTAAGGTTGTGATTCCCTGGGGCTCTAGACACAAGCATGTTACCAATATTAACTTGCTGGATACATGCAGTAACGCCCCCTCTGTGTGTTGAGCTGTGCTTTATCTCTGTGTTTTCTGTCATTAAAGAAAATTATTGACTGTCATAGTAACAACCATCAAGAGTTTGTTTCAAATCTTCTTGTTTAGCAAAGGTGTCAGAATTCAAGGCTTTTTATATTAAACAGTGTGTGTGTGTGTTCACCCAGTGTTTGACTTATTTGCATTGTCTTGTTGACTCAGGTTGGTCATGGCATTAAAGTGCACCAATATCTTATGGCTTCATCTTATTAGCATACAGATAATTTGATTATTATTACTGTACTTTGATATATAAAGTAAAGGGCTTTAATAAGTCATTTACCACATGGACTGGTGGCGATTGGTTATAGTATAATTTCTTCTTCTTTGGTGTAATGTGTGTCTTGAAGCATGTCTGTAGAATGCTTAATCAGGGGACATACAAGAAGGGTGTCACTTATATGTGTTTATGTTGACTTGTTTGGTAAATATTTGAAGTGTTTCTCATGATTTAAGACTCCTACTGTAAATCAGCCAGAATGTTTTTACTGTATGAGGGCTTTTCATTAGCTTTAAAAGCCGGTATTTTGGATAAATACCCATCACCTTGACTTGATGATTCATTCTACTAATTTTAAATCACACCTCTCCCAAACAGACGACATTCCAATCGGTGTTTGAACAAAACACTGAGGTTGTAAAACAGACGTATGTGATTCATTATGTAGAATCTTGTGGGTGTTTGTGTTTACCTTGTCACTGCTTAATGCAAACATGCCCTTAACACAGCAACTCCTCTTTCTATCCTTCGTGAGATTTGCAAGAAAAATCTCTTCTGGGTATAGATCCTTGGTCATTTCTATGACTGGTTGTCATGTGATGGGCATTTTGAATTCTTTTAATACTTGATATAAAGCTTCAATTTTAGACTCTACATTGGCAGCTTGGACGCCTTTTCTTATTGTTTCAGGAGGGTGGAGACGTTTTAACATTTCAACTGATTGAAGACTTTTTCCCTAGTAGGTGAAAGTGCATTTGAGAAAATGTATCAGAATGAGTCGATCAGATAAACATGAACTCTCTATGATTTCAGGGGGCCCTGCCTGTTTCTTCAACCCTTTGCTTATTTTGGCATTAATCGTCTGTTGTGTATGTTTAAAAGGAGATCCCACATTCTAACATCTCCTTTTTGCTTTGAAACCAAACCGCCTGCGGTTCTTAAACGTTTAACGTTAAATGTTGGTATAACCATAACAGGGACATTTCCTCCGTGGTGGAGTTAGGCAGTTTTTTTTCGTTGATCTTCTGATGAGTCGTCCTTGTGGCTTGACTCATGACATTTGCCCCTTAAAACCATTAGAAACCTTAGGCTGAGGAATACAATGCTCAAGACCAAGTGTCACATGGTTCTGGGTCATCAGAAACCCATTAGGTCTTATCAAAAGTGTTTTAAAAAGCTGTAAATTTTGTGCTGAACACACAATGAGTTGATTCATCCAAACACGTGTGTTGTTAGGAAAGCGAGATTTTATTGCTTGCCCATGGAAATCCTGACACTAAAATGTTAGGTTGCGTGTGGTTTGGCGGGTGGGCTTCAAAGTGCGGTTGGTAGGTGGCTGCTTATCGGTCAGAAATACGTGATGGGAATCAAATATTTTCGTCCCAAGATATGACTCTGTGCCTCTGTCGGAGCTTGATCGTCTGATACATTGCATTAACTGTTCAAGATATTTTAGTTCACCCAAAAAATGAAAAATATTTTATTATTTACATCATTTATGACCTTAGTTCTTCTGCAGAAGTAAGCAGAAAACAAAAAATATTTTGAAGAATGTTGATAACCAAGCTAGACCAAGCAAGACTGGACCCCATTGATATAAACCTTTTCAGGCATTTTCTTTCGAAAATTGCAACAAACTAATCTGAAATTTTATAAAATATCACTCAAATTGATGTTTTGAACAAAATGACAACATTGGTTTAACATGATATCTTCAATATTTATGTTTGTTCACAATGCCAGCAGTGTGCATAAATTAATTCCAGCTTTATCACAAATTTTTAATTTGAGTGATATTTTATAAAATTTCTGATTAGTTTGTTGCAATTTTCGAAAGAAAATGCCTGAAAAGGTTTATAATTAAACAGTAATATGAGGTTATGCAACATACCTGCAGGTTGGGAACTTGCTTTGCATATCTGCTTTAATTACTGTTCCTGACCAAATAGCCCCATTGACCTTTGTGTCTCCCATTAAATTCACCTTCATTGCATTTTTGTTGGATAAGTTGTGTTTGTATTGCTTTCTTAAAAGTCTTAAGTGATCTGCCGTACTGAACATCAGGCGTTTTTCATTACTGGAGTAATGTAATGTACGGTATTGTACTGTATTGTCCCAGGACTAATATGTTTCTTTGGTAGGTTATTCTTTGGATGTTTTTTGAGTGTGGTAGACCTTGAAGAACAAAATGGTAGTAACTCACTAAAGAGATAACATTTCAGAAAGCTTTCTAATAAGACTTTAATTATGCTAAAAGCATTCCCTAAGGTCTTCTCTTGAACCAGGTAAGTCCATTCTGTGGACCATGCACTGTACGTCACGGTATTTGAGTCTGTCTGTCAGCCAGAGGTTACCCTCCCTGGACACAAACTGAGTCCAAAGTTCATTCTTGTATCAAAACTGTGACAGCCAAAGGGTGGAGACACACAATGGCTCCACCCACGGGAGCAGCCTGCCAGTTTCAGTGAAACATGACAAATGAATGAGTGCATGAATGAAGTAAGGTGCAAACAGGTGACTCCTGGGACTTTTTTCCATGTATGGAAGGTATCTGAGGGACTGTGTTGAGTATAGGCCTATTGGATGTTCTGGTAAAGATCTTGTGTTTTTCACTCCACAGATATCACTGTGTTAAGAAGGTGATAGATTTACTGGAAATCGGAGATTAAAAAAGCAGGGGAGACCATGTTCTAGAGAACCCGTGCCGACAGCCCATTCGCTACAATGAACAATGAGGACGAGTTCTATGATGCCGTCACAGGTGAGAGATGAAAACTTTTAACATGCCGCAGGAAATTCATCAAGACTCATTCTGGAATAGCTATAGTGATTTATTTCTTTTTGGGCATTTCTGGATTTAATTTTTTGCATGTGCCTTTGATTGGCCAACAGTCAACAATTGCTGGCTGATTTATGACCCCATCAGTGGTGTTTGTGGAGATGTTTATCTCTTCGGTCACTCAAGTATGACCAGAGATCTCGATCTCAAGAAAACACTCAGAAGTCGGGCAGCATTAAAGAGCTGTGTTTTATGGACGATAGAATTCGGTACCCATTGTGAGTGTTTTGGACACTGTTGACTTTGGCCCTGTGTGTTTGTTATAGCAGAGTGGCCGTGACACGGGTTGCTGGCCCGGTGTTGGCTTACCTCTTTTGATCGCTTCAATTATGTAGTGTTCATACGGTCTGATGGCTCCTGTCATGGCTGAGATGAAATGAGAATAAAACAAACAATAAATAATAAATAAACAAGTTTAAAAGGACTTTGGCAGGTCATCGTACTAGGCACCTGAGTTGCTCATATTAGGTGGTACAATATATTACAATTAAATGTATAATTGAGCTTGCTGTCAGTTGATAGAATTATTGATCGTAATATTTAGGCATGCACTGATAGGTAAATTTTGCCAGATAACTGATCACCTTTAACTTTGGAAGTCGATAACCAATATATTGATATGATATCTTAATATTAATATCAAATTTTCCAAGCCTGAAACAAAAGGCAAAAAGTTGACAACTGCTTTTATTATAAAACATTGACTACAGAAAACAAGGTAACGTCTAGTTTGTTGTGTGTGTCAGGCTTGGATTCAGATGAGTCTTGTGAGGGCACATCAGAAGGCAGTTTTAAAGATGCTGTAGTTTTTGACGGCGCTCAGAAGAACAATGGCGTGGTTCCTCAGGAGAATGGAATCAAGAAACGCAGGTATGGCCAGATTCCAGAGCTCTGATCCATGTCCTCCTTTTTCTTTTTGTCTCACTCTTTGTCTCACTCCAATTTATAAATTTTCTTTGTTTACCAATGAATTTTAACTCATGCACAATCTGTACATACGTATTACTGAAGGTTTACTTTGGGCTTGAATCGTATGTTTTTGCTTTTTAAAAGAAAATGTCCTTCTTTTGCCCATCAGGTCGCGTCTTCCTGCCCCCATGTTCTCCAGAAATGATTTTAGCATATGGAGCATCCTCAAGAAATGCATTGGACTCGTAAGGAAGGGTTTTATTGACAAAACAATGATGAATGTGCTAATGGGATACTTGACCTCAAGATGAATATTCTGTCATAATTTACTCAATTTCGAGTTGTTCCAAATCTGTATTAATTTCTTTGTTCTGGTGAACACAGAGAAACGAGACAGATTTTGCCCCCCATTGACTCCCATAGTAGGAAAAACAGTGCCACAGAACTGTTTGCTGTCTTCCATTCTTCGACATGTCTTCTTTTGTGTTAAAAAAAAAAAAAAAACATGGTAGTCCATGGTACCATGGTAGTCAATAGGGGGCAAAATCTGTCTGTTTATAATTATTCTTCCAAATAACTTTCTCTGTGTTCATCAGAAAAAAGAAATGAATACAGATTTGGAACAACTCAAAAATGATGACAGAATTTTCGATTTTGGGTGGAGTATCCCATTGCCTCTGCCTAAAGTTGTTGTGCCGTTGGTCATGCTCAGATTGTTTTTGTGGTGATGTGCTCTAGGAACTGTCCAAGATCACCATGCCCATCGTCTTCAATGAGCCTTTGAGCTTTCTACAGAGAATCTCTGAGTACATGGAGCACACATACCTCATCCAGAAAGCCTGCGAGCAGTCCGACTCCATAGAGAGGATGCAGGTATCTCCATATGCAATACCATTCCTTTTCATTTGTATGCGCAATTGTAATTGAACCCCTAATCAAACATGTTTTTCTCCTAAGGCGGTAGCTGCCTTCGCTGTGTCTGCAGTCGCCTCTCAGTGGGACAGAACTGGCAAACCTTTTAACCCCCTTTTAGGAGAGACCTACGAACTTACAAGGTACAGACAACGGCACACTGTTTACCAGAAACTACCCTGATAAGATATGAGGATGTTAAATGTGGCTTAGAACAAGATTGCTCGTTGACTGTTCCCTTTCGATTATGAAACTTCACTTCACTTCCCCTCAACATTTCCTTCCTGTGTTTTTGGCTTTTTCATACAGAGATGATCAGGGTTTCAGACTGATCTCAGAACAGGTGAGTCACCATCCGCCCATCAGCGCATTTCACGCAGAGAGTCTGACGGGTGACTTTGTGTTTCATGGCTCCATCTACCCAAAACTCAAGTTCTGGGGCAAGAGTGTAGAGGCCGAACCTAAAGGAACCATCACGCTAGAATTATTCAAGTGAGTTGGATTGCATGTGTGGATTTTGATTATTTGACTATACGATTTTTTTGTTCTTTGTACAATTTTAAGTTCCAATCGTGACCTTGAATTAGGGCTGGGCCGATAAACAATATCATATCGAATCGCGATAGAATATCCCGATAACGATGACAAGCGATTGACATTTTGACCCGATATGGATACATCTTACAGTCTAACAGACAGCAGAAATAAACGCAACAACAGTCAGTCATCGTGCAGCTTTTAGCAGTCCATTTCATACTGCACTTGGCACAGATAACTCGACATGAGGCAAAAAACATGACTGGAAGCGGAAACGAAAGTGAAACTAACTCGAGTTGTCAACAGGCGATTTATCAAGCGTCTTATTTTCCTTCGCAATAGCTGATTAAACAAAACAAACTTGAGGCGCAATCGCAAGCGAGTTACTTCGAAACTCGCGCACAAACGTTTTTATATCCAACGTTAACATATCTGCTAACGTGAGCTGGTGCATATGAAACACACCAGCACTGCCTTGTACGGATTCGAGATGTAATGAAGTGAGTTCGTTTGCAAATTAAAAGATTGAACCTTGTTTGTAAGATGCTTGCATGACTAAAGAAATGTACTACAGTTTATGTGAGAGATTTTTGAAAGAATCCCACTACTCCTGCAAGACATCATTGCAGCGTTATGTATGTGTGCAGGTGCTGAGCCAATAGCGTTCGAATGTACACAGTAACGGAGCCCTTTCATTGGTTGAATGTATTGAATGAACACTCCCTTTACTTAACGAGTCAAAATAAGACTGAATGAACTGGTGCATGTTGTTTAAGGCCTAATATCCTCTTTGTTGCAACAGCACATGTCTAAAAAATGTATATCAATGACTTGGTTTAATTTAATTTGAACTGGTTATAAGTTAACTTTTGTTGGACTGTTTTGTGAATAAACTGCATTTAAAATAATTATTTTACATAGATTATTATAGATTAAAATATATATTTTTAAAGAATTATATATCGAAAGAAATATTGTTATCAATCAATATAGAATAAAACTGTCGAGTTTACATTTTGCCATATCGCCTAGCCCTACCTTGAATCTAACCCTGCTGAAGTTGATAGGTTTTCAACTGTCAATCTAGAAGAACCAGCTCACCTGGTGTTTTTAAAAAGGTTTATTAATTGTGTGGGTGAGATTTTCCTCGGATGAGTCATGTCCACGTCTGATATCAGATCGACAGGTTGTGGGGGTTGCTGGGTAACTGCCTGCTCACATTTTTGTTTGTCTTCACAGGCATAAAGAGGCATATACATGGACCAATCCTTTCTGTTGTGTGCACAATATCATTCTGGGTAAACTGTGGATCGAGCAGTACGGCACTGTAGAAATTGTCAATCACAGGTAGACTGACCTCGGATCATGTTTATACGGTTTTGATTTTTTTTTTTGACGCTCATTGTTTGTCTCCTCTCTGATGGGTTAGTACTGGAGAGAAATGTGTACTGAACTTTAAACCCTGTGGGATGTTTGGGAAAGAGCTGCACAGAGTTGAAGGTTATATTCAGGACAAGAGGTGAGTTCATGACATCTTGACCTCATGGTACCTAATTTTTCTGATATTCAGTCATGTTCTCTAACATGAACGTGTTTCTGTATAGATACATAATTCATATTATTCATTTATGTAAATAAGTGGGCGTGGCTAGTTGTTATGTTCGACTGAGAGAGATGCTGCATGTGGCACTGAATGTGATGAAACCGAGAGAGTACTGTAATTTCATTGTAATTTATAGTTACAAAAACACCACATGGGTGGTAAATATCATTACTGTGAAATAAAATAATGGTCATTCCTGGTTTTTGCTCATAGCAACCACCCCTATACCCTGTAAGGTTGTTTTAATTTAGATTATTTCAGTCATTTATTCAAGTCGTTTATGAAATGTTTTGTTTTATGAAAAAAGTGTTTTTGACCAAAATATGTTGTATTAACTTTGGTAGTGTTAAATTTTTGCCTACTAACATGCTAGCTGATGCCTTACAGCTAAATGCTACATAATCCTGAACAGTACCATGTCATAAGCTGTCCTCTTTATTTTATATTTCTTAAAAATGTAAATATATGATTTTGTTGTAATGAATGATACAATCTTCTTGCTGTGTGCTTGTATTCTATGTGCAGTAAGAAGAAGCGCTGTGTGATCTATGGGAAATGGACAGAGTGTATGTGGAGTGTGGACCCACAGGTGTACGACGTCCACCGTAAACTCGATAAGAAAGGAACGACAGACAATAAAAAACAGAAACCGGTAAGAAGGAATACAGTATGAACGTTAAGGAATAAGTGACCCAAAAATTATGTCATCATTAACTCACAATCGAGTTATTGCAAATCTGTATAATACTTTATTCTGCTGAACATAGAAATATGTTTGTAACTAAATAAGAAAAAATTACTGTATAAATTACCTTGATTTATTAAACACAAAAGAAGATATTTTGAGGAATTTAGAAAAGCAGATAGTTCTGTGCCAACATTTACTACCTATGTAATTTTTACTAGTAGTCAATGGTGGCCAAGAACTGTTTGGTTACAAGCAGTCTTTTCAAACTGTTCAGCAGATTTTTGCTCAACCTGCGGGTGAGTAAATGATGAGAGGACTTTCATTTTAGGGTGAACTATAACTTTAACAAATAATTGACCAGTGATGCTTTAACCCTTTCTCATTCCAAGATTGATTTTTTTAGGTAATCCTGATCTCTTCTTTGAGTTTAGAGCAAGGAGTTAAAGATAAGACAGTATAGTTGAAGCAGGAAGTAAATACATATTGTGTGGTAAACTTACACAAGAGCCACCATCCTACCCTGACTATATTCATAAAAGTGTGTTTTGTACACTATATGGTTAACAGAATGTGGACAACCCTGTCTGGTGGAGTTGGTTTTTTGCGGTCATTTCTGTGGTACTAATTGGTAAATCCTGGACCTCACTTTGTGCACAGGGGCAGAAAAACACCGCCTCAGTTTTGCTGCAACAAAGCTTGAAGCACTTCATTACATCATTGTACGTATGTTAAGCAAGTGTGGTCTTTACTTCAGTTACCAAACCCATCCATTAGAGGGGATGTTCACATCCTTTGGCTATGGAGTATAATTTTTTTTTTTTGCCCTAGAGAATAATGGTGTGTTCAAGTGGTCTGGATTGTTTGTATTGGCGTGTGTAGCTTAGATATGTGCTAATGTGTGTACAGTAGAGTTGTGTGTAGGAGTCGAGAGGACACGGCCAGAGCAGCACACGTGGGTGTGTTCTCATTCTTCAGACCTTTTTTTTCTGTGATTGTGTGTCGTTTTATAAGAGTTTTCCATTCAGTTTGTCTATATTTAGTTGATCACATTCTATGTGAATGTGAGAGGCTTTTCATGTCTGTGGTTTATCTCACTATAGAGACCGGCTGGACTGTATATAATGCCTTGTTGTTTTGTCTCTGTGTTGATAAAGGAGGAGACTGAAGGATCTGTCAACGAGGATGCTGATGAGATGCCTGATGTGCAAGAGACTGTGGCTGTGATTCCTGGTAGCACGTTACTGTGGAGAATATCACCTCGACCGCCTCATTCAGCAGAGGTATACACACACACGCGCACACACACATCAACTCTTGGCATAAATGTATCATTCAAAATTCTGATTTCTGATAATCACCCTTCATTCCCTTTAGATGTATAACTTCACCAATTTTGCTATGACACTCAATGAGATGGAACCTGGCATGGAGGGATTGCTGGCACCAACAGATTGCCGGCTACGGCCTGACATCAAAGCCATGGAGAATGGCAACATGGGTAATGATTATTTTTTCCAACTCTAAAGCTGCCTTACATCGCCCCCTGCTGTTTTGTACACACAGAAGACATCAGTTTGCCCAAACATCGTTCATCCAGGCCTGTAGGTGTCAGTCTACACCAGTGTTTCTCAACCAGGGAAACACAAACTTCCCATTGGTCCCTTAAAGGAATAGTCCACCCAAAAATCGTCCTCAAGTTGATCCAAACATGTCTAAATGGCAAAGAAAGATATTTGGAAAAATGTTAGCAACTGAGAATTCTGGAGCAACATTGATTACCATAGTAGAAAAAATATTGCACAAATTTTTTTCTGTTAAACACAAAAGAAGATATTTTGAAGAATTTAGGAAAACAAACTTTTTGACTAACAGTATCTGACTACCCCAGAAATCTCAGTTGCTAACATTCTGAAATAAGCTAAAACAACTAAGAGTTTAATATTGGGATGAATAACAGGTGACAAGATCTTCCTGAAAACACCATTAAGCAACTGTTGACTTCATATAGCTTTTATATCTTTGTGTAGATGAAGCCAGCAATGCAAAGGAGAGACTGGAGGAGAAACAGAGAGCAGCTCGTAAAGAACGGGACAAAGATGGTGGCGAGTGGCCCACTAGGTAAATAACGTAACACACATAAACTGAATCAAAAGTTGCCATGTATTAACCTCTCTTACCTCTCTTATTGTCCGAAGGTGGTTTCAATCCGGCACAAACCTATACACAGGATCACAGGACTGGCTTTACACCGGGGGATATTTTGATAGGAAATACACAGACTGTAATGATATCTACTGATGACAAGCTTAGGGGACCACCTTCCTTTCTCTCCCCAACTACAGCATCCTTCTCTACCTAAACGGCATATTAAAGGGATAGTTCACCCTAAGCGCTCATCTCATTTTGCTCAGCACCTGCTCACCCAAATTCATAATGTTCTCCGTTGCACCAGAGGAATGGGTTTTTTCCATAATCAGTTTATTTATGTTTTTGCTCATTTAATTGGTTGGCTTGTTCGTTTTCTGGTATGGAAAGAGAGATAGGTGATTGGATTGCAAACACTTCTAATGTCACAATGTTTGACTTCTGGAAGAATATTTATTCATGAACCCTGTAGGTTTATCAGAAGAGGAAAGTAGCATAAGAGGGCGAGAGAATGTAGAAGTTGTTTCTGAATGTAGAAAGTCTCAGCTACTTTTTCATAGCAGTGTTCTTGAAGCTCAGTCATGCACTGTCACAGTCATGTTATATCTCATGACATCACTCCATGTGCCAGTTTGGGCACTACAGGTAACTTCTTTGGCCATGACACTAATGTAAATCAACTGAATCCAGATTTGTTGAGCTTTGCTAGCACTGAGACAAGAAACACTTCTTGTCCAGCTGTGGAGAGTAAGAGAGAGCGTGAAGGTGATCCAGCAGTAACAAAATAAAATAATAATGTTTAACAAACGTTAATATTAAACTCAGTTTGTGTGTATGCGTGTGATGTGGCGATTCGTGTAAAAAATGATAGATCTCGTTTTAATTGGTACAGTGTTTGGCTTTTTCAAATGTCAGACCTCAAAATTGAACGAAAAGTACCTTCATCATTAATAAATTATCGTAAAGCGTTTTAAAAATAGCTTCCTCGCTTTCATTGCTTCCTTCCACTATGTGCTTATGCACCCATTGCCCAAATAGAGACTTTTTGGAGCTGTTTGTATTGCCATTTATCGGTTGTTTAATTAACAAATGATCACAAAAGCACATTTTCTTGTTTCACACCGTCTGATGTATTTGTTGCTATTGTGGCTCAAGCACTGTCCAGGTTGTTATATGTAGTCGCATTTGCACCTATTTTCACTTTCCTAGATCACAGTGTACTTGTGTACAAATGTTTAAGAACACAAAATCTATGCAGCCCATTAAACAGCTGAAATCCCTCATACGTGTTTAAATAGTTCAAGCTTCATAAACATGAAATGTAAAGAATGGCAGCTGTAAAGTACAGTTACTGTAAAGTATGCAATTCTGTAAGGTGTCTGCTGTCTTTGCTTTGAAAGATCTTTCACAATCTAATAACATTCCCTTTCAGACTACAAAATTGTTTATTCTTTCATTCAGAGGTGTAATGTGTTTATGAAATGTGTAGGAAATGAACTCTGATGAGCAGGGTTTGATGTATAGTGATGCTCCAGCAGTTGTTGTTATACAGATGTGTTTTCTTTTCCACAGTGCCTGTCTTTAAAAACATCTCTATCACTTACTCTCCAATTGTCATGGCTTTTCCCTGCTTAGTGTTAAGGGTATTTTTAAAACTTAAGTATGTTAGACATTTTATTTTTCAAACATTTTCCCTTGTCTGAGTGAGTATCAAAAAACAATGTAAAAAAACTAATCACCATCTGTTTGCTACACTCAACATTTACACTACTTGGTTTGTGTCCTTTTTGTATCTTGTTTCTCGTTGTATGTGTATTTGATTATTTGAAAACTACCGCTATAAAACTAATGTTCTACAATTAAAATATAGATTTTATTTTTATGCAGTCTTGTGTCTCTCATTTCGCTTTTACAACAACTAAGCACTCTGTCGTATCTTTAATGTCTGTACGTTCCATAGATGTCACACGTATATTCATGTAAAGCAAGCGGCTCCTTGTTTTGTGTAATGATTTATTTTTATAGTATTTAATTGTTTTAAACTGTGTCAAATGGTAATTTTACTTTAAAACACGTTAGAATTGATGGGATTACATTTTGACTATAAATTATACTAATTAAAAATTTTGTCTGAATATTTAAAACCTTTTGAAATAAAAAAATTGCATTTATTAAGATCTCTGTGTTTTATTACTTTTAAAAAAAGAGCATGTGGGCAATTCCCCTTTTATGGATGTGACAAAAACGCTCATGCAATGTATTTTTCCCTTGTTGATAGAGTTTAAACATCAGAAAAAATATCCGTCTATGCGCATGTTTTCTATTTTAAAATAGGGAAATAAACTAAAATGCCATATGGATGTGACATAAAAGGACACCGTTTTTGGGAGACAACAGACTTTGTAGGATTTCTGTGAATTATACTGCAAAAACCTGAAGCAATTATACCCAACAAATGTAGAAGGGATGCCTCTTATCAGAACAAAAAAAAGTTTGTTTATTTTAATTCCCATGTACCCATTTAGGAGGAATATACTTGCCATCATGGATGTGACAATCCTGAAAATGGCATAACTGACTTTGAAAAATCATGAACTAAAAAATAAAACAATTGGTTTAAAAACAAAAAAGAGATACGTATTTTAACAACCAAATGTTAATATCTGTGCTGCTGATATACTAAAAACCTTTGGTAAAAGCTTTGTTGACATTTTCCCGGTATCCCTAGAGCTACGCTTGGTATCTTTATTAAATAACAATATTATGAGCAATACATGTAGTGTAACTGGGGATATACAAAGTAAAGTTAATAAAAATAGGGGAATAAGCAAAGTTATATAAATACAAAAGGGCTGTGCTTGCTTTCTAATCGGTCTCGCAGTACTGTGATGTCATAAATTGATCTTACCACGCAACGACTTGACACAACAGATGCTGCTAGCCAAGAACGACATATCATTCGACCAATAAAATACTTGTCTAAAAATGACCAATAGGAACACGGTTGGGCGGATACCGGAAGTTATTTGCCGCTTTTCACAAGAGTGTTTGCGTCTGTGTCCAGTTCACGTCCATCGAGTCGTATATTTGCTGCTAAATTCAACGCAAGAGTAAACTTTACCACTGGTACGATTCACCTTTATAACAATATTTGTTTATACGGGACATGTATAATTGAAATATACACGATACATAAATAAACAGTCATCGTTGAGCTGGAGCTGTTTAACGTCAGCTAATGCTAATAGACTGTCGCGTATTCAAAGCCAAGTGACGTTAGTGTAAATATTTTTTCGCATATTCAGCTCCGTGTGTGACAGTTTTAGTAATTTGACATAATCGGATAATATGTGTTAGTTATTTTGTGCAAATATGAACTAGTTCAATCTATAGATAGCTGAAGTGCTAACAAATTTTGCTGTGTAACTGCTGCGCGTTCATGTTGTTCAAAATGACGGAGCAGCATCTAAATCTTTATTGACTCTTGGTTTGCATATTTCTATTCTATGTTACTTCTATCATTTCGATATTTTATGTCTATTATATTTATATTCTCCGTCTATTTCTGTTTCTTTTTATTTCTATACCTAGTTTATTTCTGTTCTATCTATCAAATATATGTACTTTTACTATGTTTCTGTTGTGTCTAATGTATTTATTTAGTTTTTTTGTCTTTTAATCTATATACGTTCACATAATGCTCTGTTTCTTTATATATTTTTATTTTACTCTTTATTCATTTATGGTATTATACATTTTATGTACAAGTAGCAAATAGATTTTTCTGTACGTGCAAGCACACTTGACCGTAAGGTTCTGTATGATTCTGTCTGTCCAGGAGTGAAGATGTCATCTGGAGCTCTGTTTCCCAGTCTGGTGTCCGGGTCCCGCAGCTCATCCAGTAAATATCTGGTCGAGTTTCGGGCCGGTAAAATGACGCTGAAGGGCAGCACTGTGACCCCAGATAAGCGCAAGGGCACCGTCTACATCCAGCAGACAGATGACTCGCTCATCCACTTCTGCTGGAAAGACAGAACCTCCGGAAATGTGGAGGATGTGAGTGGAGATGACATTCTGAATACTGTAATACAGATCCGCGTAGTCTGATCAACTTTTTGTTTGCACCATTAGATTTACGATCCTGCTGTTTTTTTTTTTTCAGGATCTGATCATATTTCCGGACGACTGCGAGTTTAAGAAAGTGAGCCAGTGCACTACTGGACGTGTTTTTGTGTTGAAGTTCAAGGCTGGATCTAAAAGGCTCTTCTTTTGGATGCAGGTGAGTTATGTGTGTTGTAGAGCTTTAGTCATCGCTGTCATTCAACATTCGGAATTGCTTAGTCAGAATGTATGATTTGAATTACATTGCTGTCTCCCTCAATTTGAAGGAGCCCAAAACAGACAAAGATGAAGAATACTGTCGCAAGGCGAACGAGTACCTGAATAACCCACCCATTCCTGGTGCTCTGGGTAGTGGAGGGGGTAGCAGTCATGAGCTGTCTGCGCTTGGCGGTGAGTTATTTAAGAAAAATATTCATCAAATTTGCCAGCTCACTTTATTATCCTATTACTCACATTATTCATTTTTAATAGAAGGTGGCCTGCAAAATCTCTTGGGCAATATGAGCCACAACCAACTCATGCAGCTTATTGGACCAACAGGACTGGGTGGACTCGGTGAGTTATTTTTGAGATCCAGTGCACAGGATTTCGAAAAGAAAAAGTATAGAATGACTGTGCAACAAATATATGAGCTTTATCAATATTTTATATCTTCATATTTATGTTTTTTCCCTGAATTATTGAACTCAAATAAATGTTGTTTTATTTTTTTATGTCGACTTAAAGTCCCAGTGAAAAAAATTAAAATGCCGATTTTTTTTCATGAAATATAGCAGCGTTTATTGTAAATAGTTTATCAATGTGGATCATTCTCTTTATTAAAATTTGTGTGCCATCATAATCTTCACTTAAAATCTGAAAATGCACTTCTGTCTTGTAATGACTATTCATCTTAGATGACGAATGTTTGATGGCTTGGGCGGAGCATCCGTTAACTCCTCCCCTTCAACTGTCAATCTGCTGCCAGTTCCACTTCAAAATGCAACGGCTGTTTAATAAATCCAATCAAATCACAAGAAAGACGAAAGCCCCGCCCACTATTTTCTCATTCAAAATCCCATTTCCCTCGGAAATGCGTCAAAATCCGGAAGTAAAAACAATCTTAACTTCCGGTTAACGGGGAAACAAATTAAAAATAATGATTTATCAGTGATTGAGTGTGTTGAGGCTTGGCATCTGACAAGTCCGAGACACCTATAATGATCAGCTCAAAACATCAAGAGCACCTTGAAAATATGAAATGTTTAAAAAAAAAATGCCTTTGTTGTTGTGTGTTGTAGGGGGGCTTGGTGCTCTGGCGGGTCCAGGTCTGGCTAGTCTGTTAGGCAGCGGAGGTCCTGCTACCAGCTCCACCTCAAGGTTTGTTTTGTCTATCGATGACCATGTGATGTCACTATAATGACATGCTGTAAAGATTTCAGTCAGACGACAAAAAAAATGTATAGCTCATATGCTCTGTAAGTGGCTTTGGATAAAAGCGTCTACTAAATGCATATGTGTAAAAGAAGCCTCATATCACCCTTTTTTAAAAATCCTCCTCAGCTCCCGTAGCCAATCAGCAGCCGCCACTCCCTCTTCTGGATCTGCTGCTCGGATTAGCTCCACTCAGGCACCCACCACACCGGTTACCCCTGCTGCTACCTCCACCAGCTCTCCTACGGTGACCCCCACCACCCCTGCTGCCCAGACTCCCTCTATCCCTGCAGCTCCCTCTTCCAGCACACAGCCCATCCAGCTGAGTGACCTCCAGAGCATTCTAGCCACCATGAATGTGCCGGCCGTTGGTGCCGAGGGTCAAGGAGGTGAGGGACAGAGATAGGGATGGGTACCGAAACCCAGTTTATAATAGTAGTAATACCGTTAAAATCTTAATCCCTAGACATAGATATCACACCATCAATGATTTTTAAAGACTTCTTCATGCTAATGCTAACTAATGTGCTCCTGCGGTTACGTTCAATCTAACGTTATATCTTGTATCTTTGTCGTTCTCTTTGTAGTGGACCTGGCAAGTGTGTTGACTCCTGATGTAATGGCTCCTATTCTGGCCAATTCTGAAGTCCAGCAGAGACTGTTGCCGTATCTCCCCTCAGGAGAATCACTGCTACAGAGTGCAGAAGAGATCCAGAACACGCTGACATCTCCACAGTTTCAACAGGTAAAATATAGACATGCGATGCTTTTCAAATACAGCAATCCTGAAACAAATCCTTCATAAACTCCTGAGAAACTTTTACATGTGTTGTGGTCTCCGACAAATTTTCTGTTTGTGTGTGCAGTCAATGAGTATGTTCAGCAGTGCACTGGCCTCTGGGCAGCTCGGTCCTCTCATGAATCAGTTTGGGCTGCCGTCTGAAGCGGTGGACGCAGCTAATAAAGGAGGTAAACTTGAAATCTTTTCATGGACTTTCAGCCAGGTCTTTAAGGAACAGTTCATCCAAAAAACGAAAATTCTGTCATCATTTACTTACCCTCAAGTGGTTCCAAAACTTTGAATGTAATGATTCACTCAGCTCCCGATGCAATCCACCATGTGTTTATTTAAAAGTTTCCCTGTTCGTTTTTACAAAATTACATTTTCATTTAATTAATAAACAAGTGCTCATTTGTTATTTTTCAAATGCTGCGCATTTCTTTGTAAAATTTAAATGAATTTTATGTCAAATTACAAAACTAAACTGCAATAAAAAAAAGGCGAAATAAAAAACGACTAAAACAAAAGTTTCCTTAGGTCGTTGACTTTAACTCTTTCACTGCCATTGATGAGTTATCTCATCATTTTAAAAAAACGGTTCCCCGCCAAAGACGAGTTATTATGGCAATCAGTGTTTGTACTGTTGTACAGCAGGTGCCGCTATTACACACCTTTGGGAAAAATTACAGAATCCCAGAACCTAGAACGTATATGTTTAAGCGGTTTGTAATGATTGTTCTGAGTGTAATCTAGGTGGAATCTTTGACAAATAACGTTAATTATCTCGGCTGTTTAATCAAAGTGATGCATTTTTGAAGAAACCTACCTGCATCTACGGAGTGATAAAAAATTAACAAATGAAGAAAGAAGAATGAGTTAAGACTTTCGTATATACTTGTCTTGGATTTTTAACATTCAAGAAATTTTTGCATCTCTACGTTTTCAAAGTTTGCACTGCAGTACACACAGCGGCCCCTGCTGTTCAAAACATGTATTCCAAAGATCCCATCCGGCTTGAATCGTCACATATTATAACTGATTTTGATTTTCAACTGTTCCATGGTAAATCGTTACATCCCGATCCAAATCTGAAGAATGCCTGTTACCAAACAGTTCTTGGCCACCACCGACTTCTATAGTAGGAAAAATTACAATGGTAGGCAGAGGTGCCCCAGAAATGGCTTTCCCACATTCTTCAAAATATCTTGTGTTCATCAGAACAAATAAATGTATCAATATTTGTAATGAGGTAAGGGTGAGTAAATAAAGACAGAATTTTACTTTTTGAACTCTTCCTTTCATTTCAACCTTTTACAATTACACTGTGTAGAATGTATATTTTGATTTGTTTTAAGCAGAACAAATATTTAGTTTTTCGGGCATTAAAATCATTCAGCAACTAGTTAAAATCATTTTGTGTTATTTAAATAACTTTGATAAATCTTTCAGCCCTAATATTTATAAAAGATAAACATTTGCAGATTGAGAATAGCACATCACACCAGAATATCTGCAGCCCCACAAACTTCAAGAAATTCTGTTTCTTGTTTCGTCATGGTAACTATCTCAGATGTTTATCATGTCTTTTCCCTCATGATTTGTAGATGTGGAGGCGTTTGCCAAGGCAATGGAGGGCAGTGATAAGAAAACCGATGACAATGGGGATTCAAAAGACAAAAAGGATGATGATGAGGACATGAGCTTAGATTAAAATCACCTTCCAGAAAACCTTCGCTACGATATTAATCATCAGTAACATTGTAGTCTGAAATGTTTGCCTGTAATCAGATTCAATTAGTGTTTTGTATGTCTAAAATCACAATATTAAATAACTGATAATGACATTTGTGTCTGTGTGATGGAATTTTTTATCAAAGTTCTGTAAACGTTTCAGGGAATTGTTTAATGCCAATACAAACAGCTATTATAGTTCAAGGGAATCAGACAAAATATCATGTGACAAAATAGAGTTTTTAGATGATACAATAGGAAATTTTAAAATAAATGAGGTATCTCACAGACTGTTTGTTTATATCCACAGTAAATTGACCTCCAGTGTTTATAAAGAACCATAAAAACCCATTTCATGGTGAGTGGTCACAGTTTATGTCAACTGGTCTATATTTATGATTACATCAATGGAATGTATTATTTAACAATACAAATTCAGATCTCTGCCAGCAAAACCGGCCCTGCCTACAGTATACACCATGTATACTTTATTAGTGTCTTCTCTGCACTTACAGTGCCTGCTTCAACAAAAATCACATGGTGTCATGAACATATAAATATCTTTGCAGTTGTTTAAATTAAACCGTATAAAGTAAACCCACCACCTGATGATGTGATATTGTCAGTGTGTTTTTATGGGTAACTATAAGAGAGGGCAGCCCCGAGTCCCCACGGCTCCAAACAGCGAGAGGGGTTTTGAGAGCTTGACAGGCCGGTGATTCAGTTCGGCTTTCCTCACACAACCGTGGAATGAAGGGAGATCTGACGGGAGACCTGGAACCTTGATGGTATCTGAAGACAAAACGTTTGATTTCATTTTAGTTTGTTGACATAAGGTGCATGTGATGACATAAGCTGATTTAACGGCTGAGGGGTCATACCTGGCACGCTACCCAGATAGACGGTCTCTTTGCCTCCGTTAGAAGCGTGCTGTTTGGGACCCACTCCATGTTCGCTCGCTGCATCCACATGTAACTGGATTACATTACTCTTCTTCACAACTAAAATACACACAAAATAATCACAGTGAGAGATTTTATCAAACACTTCTGATGTAATGCAACATGACATGTTTTAAAGGATTTATTACACAGCGCTATGTCTCAAAACCATTGACAATGTCAGAATTTCACTGGAGATCCTGTATACCAGATTTTGACAGATTTTGTTTATAGCAGACATTTAGGATTCTCAATGTTTGTCTCAGACAGTCAAATTAGACAAAGTTGTTTAAATAAATACAGTAATAAAATGGGATAAAGTATTGTAAACCTGAAATTAAACGTTATGGCGAAACAAGACCGCTCTTCTGCCTGTACATCATCTTTTACATAGATTATATTGAAGATCACTACTCACTCGCAATACTGTGCCAAAGTCCATCGCAGATCGACGACTCTGGTGTGAGACTTACTGAAAACCCTCCACTTCCAATGTTCATCAACACTGTCACCTGTATGTGTGAGAAATCGTGAGTTAGAAAACGGGGTACGGACCAATCCACAAACAAAACTGAGTAGCGTCCCTCATACCATGAATCTTTGCTATCAGATAATTATATCATGCATTATATTTATAAATCTCATTTAACTCCGCTCTCTCTACTGTTGTTTGAATGTGTCTGAAAGCATCACCTGGCCCTGGTTGAGGTAGAGACTCAGCTGTTGACTCTTCTTGGCTCCGGCGTGCAGCAGGAGTCCAGAGTCAGAAACTGTCCGAACCTCCAAAAGGATCTCCAGGTCCCGATCCAGCACCAGTGACTCATCTATCATGAACATTAAGAGATGCATTTCATGTGTTTTACATAAATAATCCTAACAGTTCACCTCTACTTTAATGTCAGTGTTAAATGAAGTGACGTCAGCGGAGTAAAAGGCAGGTGACTCACCGACGGTCAGATATCCTCCTTGACTGGAGAAGTAAACAGCGGGGTGCTGAGGGGGCTGCTGGAAACAGGGTATCACCCCTACACTGTGAGACGGGCTCTTTAACTCCACCTCATTCAGTTTCACATCCCTCACACAGCCAATGAAACCAGGCTGCAAGAAACATCAGCAGACATATTTTAGATAAGTTTGCCCACAAAAACTGTTTGAGCTTGTAAATGTTTCCAAATAAGGACAAACTTTATTCCAAAACCTAAGTGAGTCCAATCCAAACAGCTTTTTAAGGTACAAGAGCTACTGATGCTAACATTGAAGAACATTATGATACGAAACCTTGCTAAGACAGCATTACATATATCTTTATCAAACGTTCAAATGCTGTATCTTGGCAATTCATATTATTGCTTCCTTGGGATGAAACGCTTTTTTGATTTCCTAACTTTTGTAAATGGGTTTGGATTAAAGCCTAAATGCCTGAATGTAAATCTAGAAGGAAACCCAGAATGCATTGCAAAAAATGATTAAAACAAAAAAATCGACTTAATTAGCTTAAAAAAATATTTCTATAATATTTCTATAACATTAATGGAATCTAGCAAACCTGCATTTTCATTATTAGGTATGTTGGATAACGGCAAGCCATACATAAAAAAAGAGAAATGAAAAAATATTTATATAATTACTTGTAAATAATAATATTAAATTATTAGTATTATTAGAAATATAATATTTAAGAAATAAAAAAAAAGGTTAAATGTAATAAAAAGATGCTATCTATAACTTTACAAAAATCAGTTGAGGTAGTATATAAAATGTCAGTGTGGAAATCTCTGGGTTAGATTTCACAGAAACTGTCAGTTTGACATCATTTAACTTCAACCCACATGAAGATAAGCAGGTAAAGTGACCTGCAATTCTACGTTTCAAACAGAGATGGCGATAGAGAGCAAAAGTTACAGACTGCCGCTTTAAACGATTTCACTGGATACCAATTCATTACTGTTAGGATGGTGCCTAGATAGTCAGCTCCCTAGGTTTTGAAACGGAGAGCGTAGTGTCCCTAATACCGTGTTTACCGTAGCTGCACTGTGGTTTGATGGAAGTCCTCCGATGTAAAGCGGAGCTCCAAACACGTTTCTCCCTCCACCTGATGATGCTCTCTTGCTCTGAACGTCGATGCCGTCCACCGTCAGAGAGGCCCGGTCACCTTCCACTTTGACAAACACCTGCACAGTTCATTGTAAAATTGAGTGGTCTGGAAAAAAATGATGTTTGCAAAAACACAGTAAAGCACGAACCGTGTGCCATAGGGCGTCACTATATTTCTTTCTGCTGCGTATGGTGGTCTTTCTCTTTCCACCGTTGACAAGCAGCATCAGATGACTGTCAAACACAGACAGCATCATGGTTCTCTGGTTCTTCCCTCCTGCCACGTGGAAGATCAAACCGCTCGAAGAGTTCACACGTATGCCAAGAGACACGTGTGGCCTGCGTGAAACAGAAACGGCACAATAGTTAGAATAGTTAGGAATATCTATAGGTAATGTAGAGAATATTTGGGCAAAGTGATTTCTACCAACGTCCACAGGCAATCAATAATCACAGAAATTGAAATCAGTTTGAAATTGGAAAGATAAAACTAAAATCTGACGTCAAGATGATTCAGATTATGGACGCGTACGAGTTTTTCATCTTTAAGGCAATTTTAACACGCACGTTTTGCTAAAAGCTGGAGGGAGTTCATCAAAGCGCAGGTGGCTGTGGGAGGAGCCACTGAAGTGGAGGGCGTCGCCTTCCTGTATGGGCATCTCACCCGTACAGGACGGCGCATGTGCCATATGACTTCTAGAAACTCCTTTAACCTGTTTAATCACACACATAATACATTCTGACATTATAAGTATAACAATTTATCAATATTTATTCAATCAAACTCATTTTTTATTTCAATTTTTATTCCAAAGTTATTGTAGGACAGTACCTTTGGATTCTTCTTCCGTGGTGAATCCAGTATCTCCAGTGGCTTTGATGCAGCTGGACAGTCAAACCTGTATCTGCCTCCCTCTTGAGCTTTTATCAGATCCACAACGTTCTGCATTTCAGTAAGTCTACAGAATAAATAGACAACAGAGAGTCGTCCTCGCTTGTCATTCAGCGTACATTAAGTATATTTTGTTCATTTATTATTCTTTTAGCATTTTGACTCCAACAACCCATATTTTCTTGCTTTTGTGATGTCATCTCTCACCTCCTGATGAAGAAGTTGCTGATGCAGCCGGTGAGACCGTTTGATTCAGGTATGCCACCCACATAAGTAGACGATTGCAGCGCCGCCCTGCTGGTGACCTTAGTGCCAGTTTCTTCTCCAAGCTCACGCATATCGTCTATATAAATGTACAACCTAAACGAAGCAATGCACTGTGACAAAACTGTAAACAACCTTTTTTTTACGAATCTCAGAAATGATTTTATTCTTAGAGCTAAAAAAAGCATGTTGCTGCTTTTAAATTCATTTGAATGTAATAGTTCATTAATTTATTTGATTCGACTTGACTTCGAGTCGAGTCAAGACAGGTAACATGCTTTTTTAGCTCTAAGAATAAAATAATTTATGAGATTTGACTTGACTTAATTTAATTTAATTTCGTTTTCGCTCCACCATTGTCAAAAGTGTGTACTAGCAGTAGCAAGTCATACTTGTTTTTTACATGCTCTAATTAAGTTTATGTCATAACAGGTAATGTAAAAACGATGGCTAATATGTATACATTTATGATTACTAAGCTAAACATTTAGACACAATCAGCAGCAACATACCCAGTTGTGTTGCTGTAGAAAGCCACATAGTGACTGTTGTCATCATTGTATGTCTTCTGTGACCTGACCTCATTTTCACCAGCACTAATCACTATACGACCGTTCTCTAAGAGCACCTGACACACAGCACTCTGAGTCTGCTGTGTTTCATACGGGAAATCACAAAAGTACATCATAAAACCTCATTAACTCAATATACTCCAATTTAATACGTTTTTTGTAATTGTGAGTTTGTACCTGGCCTTGATGGTAGAACATGAGGCCGTTCTGCTGATCTGTTCTGAAGCCGATACCAGCATAGAAGTCGTCTGAGACATCTGGGACATTGTCCAGTTTTAAGCCCAGATAACCTTCACCAGCGAAATGGGCTTCACGGGTAAGCTGAAGCACACATAGACACGCACACAAATGTTTTTATTAATCGTAGTTTGTGACTTTTTATTTTCTTACATAAAAACTATGCATCCACAGCGGATTAAACTGTACTGACAGTCCCAGTTATCATTTGTGCAGAAATAAAATCATAGTTAACATGCATTAGAACCAAAAGAGAATTTTGGCGCTTTTCCACTGGATGGTACCGTCAGGTTTAGTACGACTCGGCTCAGTTCATTTCACTTCGGCCCACTTTGCTTTTCCACGGCAGTTTAGCAGCGCTTCAAAGTGGGTGGGGATTATAAACGTATTGTCATTGTTGCGCCGCCTCTACTGCCGTGGTGAACGCGACAAACACACGCACAACACAGGAGTAATGGAGCATATCTATAGCTATAGGCATATCTATGTTTAGGTATCTATACAGTACACTTGGAACGTGGTACTAAAAAAAGTACTAGGTACTGTACCCAGTGGAAAACCTACCAAAACTGAGCTGTACTAGACCATACCGTGCAGTGGAATAGCGCCAAAAGTGTGGTCATATTTACGAAGTCATAGTATTTTATATGGTTTAACATGTCAGGTCCCATAAAACACATAAAGGGAAGTTCAATTAAATTTCAGATTAAGAAAATAAGTCATGTACAAGAAAGTAAGAAAATGATTAGACGTGTATATTTCTCCCAAAAGTGTATTTAGTTCCAATATTGCATCATGCATTGCCAAACCAAAAAAGGAGCTGTGTGAAGACATTGAGATTTTTTGGAAGTGTGTTCTCACCAGGAGATCTTCAGGACAACCGTAGCTGATTCCTGTACTCTTCATGGTCTTTATCTGAACGAAGCTCCTCATGGACTTGATGTATCTCATGCAGCCCTTTATGGAGCCACGCTTAGGAAACACACTCTTCAGACTGCAAGGACACAAACAGAGTTTTAAGACAAACAGCTTAATCAGTTGTAGTTGTAGAGTCTTGTGTTCACATTAAAATTTCTCAAAAAAGAAGTGCACTTGAAGTACCCAAATGATGCAACCATTCAACTGAAAATATGAAGTGTGGAACTCCACGCACAAAACGGTCGAAGTATCGCTTACGTAGAGAAAGGGAGACGGAGCTATCAGACTCTGCCCGAGCGAAACTCTCCTGCAGAGTGACTACGCTTCAATTTAATGCTGACTGAAGTAATGCTGAGCAAAACAGACTCAAATGACATTAAAGAGTAAATATTTTGTGATTTTTAAGTTCCTACTTTGTTTTATGGAGTATCCAACAACAAGTTTACGTACATACAAGGTGTAAAAACACTTTAATTTTCTATTTTATTTCTATTATTCACGGCTCGTTGGAATGCTTGATTCTGATTGGCCAGTCGCGACATTTGCAGGTTTGCTATTTCCAGATAACAACCTCTCAAAACTAGTAACACACAGTAGCCCAGATGCAGCAAATCATTTTGACAGTTTTTTGACAAACGAGACATAAATATATCCTTTAATAATATATATGACGTTATGTTTACAAATGATAAAAAAACAGTAAAAATGAGTAAAAATTTCTCATCTGGTAAGTAGCCTTGTGATAAGCGGGATAGTGTTCATGCAACTTTACATAATAGGCAGTTATTATTAATGTACTTCTCGACTGACTCTCAAATGATTCTTTCGGCGATTCATATGTCTAATCCCCATCTTTCTGTCAGCCTACTCTGATCTGATTGGTCAGATGGTCTAGTCTGCTGTGATTGGTCTACTGCGTGCAGTGTCGCAAATGTAATGTAGGCGTACATAACACCGAGTGACGCAAATCTGACCCGAAACTGAAATAAGAATGACAGACGACATCTTCGCGTGATTCGACACCTTTTTTCTTGGGCCAATAACTTTGTTATTCGTTCACTTTAGGCTTCACAACTTGGCAGACTGCAACATTACACATCGCATGAAGTGTAATTTTATGGACATTGTAATAGTCATGCTTTAAATAACAAAGTATAAATTGAGTTTTATTGACATGCATTGTGTTGTGAGATTGATGTCATTTGCCCTCGTCTGAGAAACCGCTCACACTTCCCGTTAGTATAAAACCGTTTAGTATTTCATTTGGGACGATGTCAGGGTTCCGTCATTCATGTTTCGAGTTTTCATGCCTTGTGGACGGGACCGTGACAGTACCATGTCTTGTTTGTGTTTTGTTATATGTGGAGACACGTGGCGGAATGTTTTGATAATTCGCCGCGTGTCCTCCTGTCTTCTGTGTAGCTCCGACCCCTTGTTTCTCCATTAGTCTCCCATTAGTGTTTCATATCCGTCACCTGTCTCCCTTTAATGTTTAGTATTGTCACCTGCCCGTCTCCGTTGCTGTGTAATCTCCCCTCGTTATCTGGTCCCTATTTAGTCCCTCTGTTTTCCCTCACACCTCGCCGGTTCATTGTGTTTGTGTTTCATTGCATTGAGTTCTTGTATTATCTTTTCGAGTCTTGCCCCGAGTTAACCTTGGATTTTTTTGGATTTACCCTTTTGTGGATTACCCGTTCCAGTTTTCCCGCATTGGATATGTTTCCTGCCCGAGAGTTTCGTCTCTGGATTTTGTGTTCTGTACTTATTATTTATTTTCTGTTTTGTGAGTAGGAGTCTCTGTTTTGCCCCATCGTGGGTTTTGTTTTGGTTTTATTTAAATAAAAGTATCTTTATTCCTTCACCTGCCTGCATTTGGGTTCTGCCTTACACGATCGTGAAAGGACGATGCTACTTTTCTTAAATTTAGACACTAGATGTTTGAGTGCATAGTGTTTAGTTTGTCATTTGGGACACAACTTCTGACTTCTTAATGGAACTGTTGCCATGGTTACCTCTCAGGCATCTGGTCCTCGGGTACGCCACCCAGGAAGTAGCTATGTGTGAAATTAAGTTCTTTGCTTGAAAGGGTGTAGACCTTCTGACGGTCTATCCTCACCCACATTTCATTGCTGCCCAGTCGAAAGATAACATCCAGCTACGAAACACAAAGAGTAAATGATCCTAGTTAAAATGTTGTTTGATAACGATATGTAATTTTATACAAATATAAAAAAAATTTATTATACTTTATAACACAACATTAAAATGTTTCTTTTTTGTCCAAAATGAATAAGAATGTGACTTACAAACTTCGACTGAGCGTCAGCAATTTTTTTTTTAGACAAATCATCTGTGTTATTTGTTATTGTTCCCTCAACATTGTGGAAGATCTTAAGAAGACCTTCATGCATGGCCACGCACACAAATTTATCCTGAGAAGAAATTTACAGGGACAAAACACATGAACACACTGCAATGTATTTCGAAATGTCAGTGATAATGTGAGAAATGATGGTCGTTGGCTCACCCCTCTGTGGAACAACAGTAGAATTCCATCCTGCGAGATGAGTTTGACATACTGATCGAACATCCGATCGTCTTTCTGAGTGTTGAACTCAACTTCAACATAACCCGAACCATCAAAAAACACACCATCAACCACCCATTCCGGTGTGTTTACAGGCCTCTTCCTGTATTAATACATGGAAGTAATTATAACAAGCACTGTCACACGCACAGCAAGATAATGAGACACCACAAATGATGCATTTCTTGGTTTTGTTATTTGGAAACTGGAGACCATTTAATATATTGAATGCTGAATAGCAAATATTTGAAAAAAATTAAAAAGAACACTTAAGAGATACCATAGATTACTTCATGCGGGTCTTATGATTTAAAACAGGGTTTTCCCTCTCTCACCTTGAACATGGCTGGTCAGTTGTGGTGTTCATCTGAAACGCTTCCTCAAAGTTATAGAGACTGATGAGATCTTCATTCAGACTCAGCAACTCAATGCATCCTTGGAAGAAGCTTGTGGATGACGTGTTAAAACCCGTTGGAGGCTGCACGTGTGTGAGAGGAGAGCAAAAAACATAAGTGCAAATCTAATTTTCTGCATAAATGACAAAAGTTACTATACTGGTCTCCAGACATAGCTCTAGTTTTAAATGGTTTGACATCAGTTGGTTTAAATGTTTTTTCACCACAAATGTTCATATCAACACAATTGAGAAGAAATCCACTGAATGAAAATCAATTCATAACATACTTGAAATGTGCTGGGGTAACCGCCGACATAAAACACGGTCTCCTCGGCTGGTAAGTTGAGTAGGCCATTTTCTCCACCAGCTTTCATGCTTTTCTTCTTTATATTTGTGCCTTCTGAATCAGTGGCCATGGCCATCTGACCGTACTGAAGAGTCCTGCATACACACAATTAAAAAAGAGTCAATATTTTTGACTTGACTTAAGAAAGCTCAGTAGATGCAAAAAAACTCAAGATGATGGCAGGCTTGTTCTTCACCTCTCCAGGGCTAGTTGGTTGAAATAATCAGAATTCACACTCGTTGGCATTAGAACATCTGCTGTATCTCCTCCCACGTTAAAGTACCAGCGCAGATTTGTCCCCTCCAGCTTCATTGCCATATAATCTTTAGTAGACTACAGACGTACGGTATGGAAACATGAGGGTTTATATTTATATTTCATTACACATAATTACATTTATCAATTTGTTTGTGAAGGTTAACTCACGTCTTTGTTGCCGAGATAGAAGACAAACTGAGGTTTGGGGGGTTCGGCTTGGCGGCGTCTGCGATTGGGACGGGGAAGCTTGACGTACATCTGTAGATTTGAATAGGCTGCCAGGTCGGCCACATTTTTGGGCGTCCTCACCTGTACTCCAGAGTTTCCATTAAACTGCATGGACACGCTCACCTGAATGACAAAATAGCGAGTTACTGCATGTCAAAACTATATCATCTGATTTAACATTGTTTGTGTGCTCCTAGCTTTCAAAAATATCTACGCTAATATTCCCATGATTTATCAAAACATAACGTTTATGTTCCTCTAACAATGTAAGAATACCAATTTTTTACATAGTTTTTTTAATGTATAAAAATGACAATGTTGATAAAATGCTCTTTTGACGTTACAGCAAAAACAATTTGATAACTAACTTTTTTGAGAATGTTACCCAAACATTATTGTTATTATTGTCAACTATAACTAATAAAACATTTCTGTTAATCAAAGTCAATCAAATAAAAAATCAACATAATATTATTGGAAAATTAAATTCAATTAGAAAAACTGCAATTACAAATAAACTGAAATAAAATTAATGCAATTATAAGTTGTCATTTGGATCTTCTTGATAGTTTTACCTTGTTAGCAGCGTTGCGAGCCTGGTCGATAAGTTGTCGGATCTTCTGGATGCTGTCTGAGATGTTGGATGGCTGAAGTGAGGTGTTCTGCAGTCGGTCTAGTTTCTCCATCAGCAGTGGAAGAGTGTCGCTCAGGGCCGTCACTGTAGTAACACATAAAACTTCATATTAAACTAGTACAACACGGACTTGCAAGAACATGCACATATTCTATCTACACGCACCTGACGCGTTGGCATCGTTCAATGCTTTGTTGATATCGTCACTGGAAGCGTTGGAATCACCATACTGCTTTTGCCATTCCTCAAGCTGCTTTTGTAGAGGAACAAGCGAGTCGCTGACATTACTGGCTGTGTTGTTAGCCTGCTCCACCGCGCTCTTAGCATCTGCAATGTCCTTCCCTATGTCATCTGTATCACAGCAACACATTAACATCAGGGTTTCCTTTCAGGGACACTACATTTCAATAATGTCCTTTACCAAACTTGAGCACTTTACATTAAAATCAGAAAAGATAGTTTTAATCTACTTTTTATGTACTTCTTAAAAATATAAATCACACCAAATAAAGTATACTTGACAATAAAAGTATGTTTGTATATCTGGGCTATACTTGCACTCTCTCTTTTGATGGAGATATACTTTAAAGTGTAATGAAGTATACTCGGCTTGGCAGTATGTTTTAATAGCCTATTAAAAACTATTTTGGTGGTATATACCGTTTATAAACTTGTATGTTCTGGTTGAAATACACTTAAAGGTAGAATTCACGCAAAAAAATGAGTAAGCTACCTAAAAATGAAAATGCAAAAACAATATATAAACTGTAAACTATTAGTCCGATGTTTTCACTTGTGCGTGCAGAATAAAAACTACAAAACTAGTAGTTTACTAACAGTATACTACAAAGTGTGCTTTCATTATTAACTAAAAATGCGCTACAAATACTGATCTACTAAACTAGCTGTCCAGTATATCAATAAGTGAGTACTAAATAAAGTACACTCAAAAGCATATTTTATAAACTGAACTTTTTATAAACTAAAAAGAGGGCCAATTTACAATTCATGTCAAGTACACTTCTAGTATACATTGATGTTACACTTCGTGTTCAATTTAAGTATACTTTTTAGCACATTTGCTACACTTAGTAGCACCTTTTGAACTTTATGTAGCAAGTATAGTTAAAAATGTGCAACTAAGTGTAGCAAAATGTGCTAAAAAGTATGAACATGAAGTATACTCATTTTTGGTAAGTGGTCCTGACATTTCTAATCTCTGATGTTTATTGTCTGACTTCATGCGTTTCGATTAAGGTTTAACTGGACGCTAGCTGCCTCCGAGTTTCCATAAACCGTATCAACCAGTGATGGAATTCATAACAGTTGCTGCAAAACCATTGACTTTGACTTTGACCTCGACTAAAGTTGAGCTTATCCTGGATGTTTTTCAGGTCATCGAGCATCTTGTCTTTTTTCTCCACAGCGTCCCGCAAACTCTTCTTTATGGAATCCACACGGGGCGCCAGATCTGTCAAATCAATTCAAAACATCAATTCACGCTGAATTCCTTATGTGATTTTGAGAACTGCCCGCTCTGACCGTTCTTACGTTCACTGTTGTTCTTTTGCTTCTCTGCCTCAGTCAGGAGATCCATACTCTGGTTCTTCAACGTGGCAGCTTTTTGGGCCAGATCCTCATCAATTATGTTCTGAATCACATACAGAAATGTTGACTCAACGTACAGTGTGAGATCTCAGCTTAAGATGAATAAAAGTGAGAGTATTTTGAAATGAAGTGTTTGTCTGTACCTTCAGAGCCTCTGTGGCAGATTCGTTGGCTTTCTTAGCTGCAGTCTCCGCTTCGTGCACGCTATCTATAATGTTGGTGTACGCACGAGACGCATTCAGAGCTCGCTGTATGAAACCACTCTGGTTGGAGCCGGATATGAGACTGCATAGGAAAAAGGCATATTTCAAAGCACATAGTCTCATATGTGTCATATTATCTTCCATTCCAAATATCCAGTGCTACAACACACGCACAAACCTGGAAATATTGTTGGCTAGCTGGTCGAGCATTTCAGCGTGTTTCTCCGCGTCCTCCACTAGGGAAATTTTAGCGGCGGACGGAGCATATTTTTGCACTTTCTCAGCCACCGGGTTCCTCGCTCCATCCAGCTGAGCTGCCAGACGCTCATACTCCTGAAAGACATCACATCGGTCATGCACGTTGCACTCGATGAGGTCCATGTGTGCTAAGACGTGATGCGATTTTGCGTGTACAATCGTGTACCTCTTTGGAGTCTTGGAGCATGGAGAGCAGATCGTTGACCTGGGTCACATCTTCTTCTGCCATCTGTAACTGCTGCTCTATTTCCTTCTGCTTCTCGAGCAGGTCGTTCAATTTTTTCTAGATGATCAGATGATGTTTGAGAGATTTGGGAGGACAGATATTCCAAAGAAACCGTTTGTGTGCTGTATCAGGCACATGTAAATCTATGGTGTTGTGTCTGTTACCTGAAGCTCATCCAGGTGTTTCTGGTTGATGTTGTTGGCATTAACAGTGTGTGCAGTGTTATTGACCGCTTCATTCAGAGCGTCTTTCAGGTCCATGAGCTGTTGGTTAAACCGGCTCAGTTTGTTTTGGATGTTTTTTGCCAGATCATCATTATTCAGTGTCCGGTTTGCCATGTCGTTCTTCACACGATCTACCACTATAGGAGATGGAAATATCAGTCATGAGATCAGCTACAACTCTAAGAAAGGGGCCACATCTACTTCATATAGTGTAGCTTCTCAAACTGTGGGCAGAAGACCCCCGGTGGGGGTATTGCAGAGGAACTTTAGTTACGAATTTTACTGCAAATGAGTTTAAATTGATGATCTAACTTCAATGTTATTTGAAAATTATATGCCGTGCTATGAATTTAATTGTAGTATACTGTAATTATTCTGTAGTATAGTTTACTACAGTATTCTGTAATATTAACTATAGTAAACCGATAAACTGTAGTATAATTTTTTTTAATACTATTTGTATTCAAATTGTTTAGTTATATTAATTTGTTATATTTATTAATTTATTAAATTATATTAATTTAAAGACGGTTTCAGTAGCAACAACATAAACAAACGTGATGTGGCCCAAACTTAACTTCTGGTTGACCTCAGCAAAGAAGAAGTTTTAATTTAATTTAATGCAATGAATATACTGTACAATAAAATATTAAAATAAATTAATATAAAAGAAGGCTATATCATAACCAAACACAGACCGAAAGTTAAATTCGGGCCAGGCTGGTGTGTCAATGAAACCGTCTATGTTTTACTGCTAGACGAATATGGGGGTTTGAAGCTTTTGGTGCGATTTTGCCCCTTTGAACCTCAGGAAGCTAGAAAAAATATTTTCTAGTTGTATTGTAATTCTCAGTTTAATATGAAATTGTAAAAACAAACAATAGAATCTTAAACTCACAATTGTTGGCCTGGTCCAGCTCATTTTCTGCAAGTCTCTTCTGGAAGTCAAATGTCTTGAAGCGCATGTCTCTGAGCATGGACTCTACTTTGGATATCATCTGAGCCAGTTCCTTTTCATTTATCGCCTTGCTTTCATTTTGTGCTGTCTGGTTCACCTGCAGTATAATGCCTACAACAGATGGGAATACATTATCAGTGTCGCTCTATACAAAAGAGTCTACTTGAAAATACCTGACCGGCACCGGACAGAGTTGTCTCTATAACCACAGCACGCTATCACGCTTTATGTGTTAAATTGTTTAGGTTCAAGTGTCTATATTTTTGTCTGAGGCATCCCTGATTTATGTCAATATGAGGAATGAAATAATCCAGCCGTGATAACACTGGCCTTGATGTTGTACCTTTCACATTTCCCATGATATCCTTGATAAAGCCGAGCAGGTCTTGTGCCCTGTTTTGTGTGGAGTTAGTGTTGTTCTCCAGATCTGTTCCCTTCTTTTGTGTGACTGAGGCCTGTAACACAAACAGCCAGGTCAATATTGTCACAAACAGACCTCATCTAGATCACCGGATGTTTTCTTTACCTTCTCCTCTAACAACGTTATATCTGAATCAATGATCTGCAGCTCTCCATCCAGCATGTCGGCCCGGCTCCTGCTCTCATCCAGACTGCTGTTGTAGTTTTTTATAGCACTCTGTTGAGATCGGGTCTTCTGGTTAGTAAAAATAATGCACGCTTTGTTTTGCGTGTTTGTGTTTGAGACAGAAGGAGACTCACAGCAATAGCCTCCATAGACACATTAAGTCGGTTCAGCTGAGCCCAGGCAGAGGAGCTAGCATTCAGACTGGTCATCTGCTGGGCAACAGACTCATAAAGCTGGTTTATCTTGTCCAGATCGTCCAGCAGCACCAACACACAGCTGTCACAGGCTATTAAACAACCAAAGAACAACATCTAAAGTGAAACAGACCCAGCATCGGAATTCTCCCAATGTCTGTAATGTCTCAATTATGAAGATCTCAATATGAACTCATCATTTCTCATCGAATTTAACCAAATCCAGATTATTTAACCTAAACAAGCTATTTATATAAATTGTTTATTTTATATCTTCATATTATTTTCTGTTTACCTATAATCTATTTATTTAACACATCCATACTCTTCATGTATTTTAACAACTGTCACATCTCTTTCTATTTAATTTCTCCCATGCAAAAAACGTCTAAGACTAAGTTGATACTTCAATGAAACTGAGAACTCCATGATATCTCTTAAGATATAAAAGAGTAATATTTGAATGATAGAATAATTATTTGGGTAATAACTGAACAAGAAAACCTGACTGGGAAGCAAACAAATGTCCCAACGAATGAATAAACAAACCAACAATGAGTGAGTAAATGTACTGGATTCATGAATAATTTAGAGTTTATTGTAAGATAAACTCTTTACATTTTTCAAAAATGTTTTGTATAATGTTATCATGATTTTATAGGGTTAGCCTTCTGTTTTTTTGTTATTATAATTAATAATATAAATTTTACCTTTACTTGTATAGACAGTTTCATCGGACGCATGCGCCGGGAGTGCAGTTAACTTCCGGTCTGTGTTTGAGTATTGTCTAGTAATATAACTATTTATATTTTTCTTAATTTATGTCAATATTAATTCATGTTTGTATAATAATTGTATTAAATAAACGTTTTGTTGAATTTTGATCATTTTTTTTTTTTTTTTTTGAAAGGGTCCTATAGTTTGGTCACATATAAAGAAACCGTATGTTACATTGACATATAGTGGTTGATCCTGGTATCAGAGTCTAAATAAATATAAAAAAGAGAGACAAGTGTAGGCAAGTAACAGTTTCTTTTTTCTTTTTCTCGGTTTCTTTTGCTTGTTAATAGAAAGATTCTACAACCACAATATTATTTGTGAATGTGTACTGGAAGTTAAGTGCAGCCCACGAACGCGCGCGTGATTTATAATAAATACATTTAAGGTACATCAATGAATCATTGAATGAGTCACAAGTAAGTGAATGAAGTAATACTGACGTTCGCAGTGGACATCTGTTCTGTGTTGCACAGGGACGCTGTGTGTACTAATACACGTGTCACACTGTCTTCCCGTTAGACCTTCTGCACATCGACACTCCCCAGTTCGAGGATCACACCGACTACCCTTACAATCGCATTCTACACAAACACACACACACAATATAAAAAATCAACTGGGACTTTATAGACAAATTACAAAAAGAACATTACTACACAAAGAATGCACATTGATTTTAATAGTCAAAAAGTGACCAATTATTGTACAAGTATGTGCACTTACTCCTGCAGCCATCAGGGCCGTAGTCCCAGTAACCCGGTGCACACTGACGGCAGTTCGGCCCGTTCACTCCAGGCCGACAGGAACACGATCCGCTGACGGGGTCACACGGCAGAACCAGCGCCGCCGCAGCATCGCATTCACACTTATGACAACCAGCGCACGAATCAAAGCCAAACGCACCGTTCTGAAGAAATCGATGAATGAATTATCACATACAGTGATAACAATACAAAAACACAAAATCCAAAAAAGGGCACATACCTCACAGCGGTCACAATGCGCATCAACCACGCCAGGCTTGCAGTGACACTGACCGGTGCGAGGGTCGCAACGATCAGTACCACACGGAGAACAATTGCATCCTTGGATAAACAAATGAAAAGTCATGAGAAACTTGATGATTATAATGAAACACTAAATCCCAGTCCAGATATACACTCAATGTGTTCATACGGGTGCAGTTCTTGGCAGTGATGGCGTCTCCATAGTAACCAGGGGCGCAGACTTCACAGTGCGGCCCGGCGGTGTTGTGCATGCAGCTCTGACACTCTCCCGTCAAAGGATGACAGTCGCTGAACAGCATGTTGGGGTCTGAGTTACCGTTGCAGTGGCACGGTTGACACGTGCTCCCGATCACCACAGGGTTTCCATAGTAGCCCGGGGCGCACCTGCATCAGGTCCAAACATCACACTTCATCAATCCTTTTTCAAGTTTGTAATTGAGCATAATTAATACAAGTTTCATGCTTGTACCTCTCACAATTGAATCCGGCATAGCCAGGCATGCACAGACACTGCATGTTATTGCGCTTCTCCACACAGCGAACGGCAAAACTGTAAACAAGACAGCATGCACAACATTCTTTACCGTGAAGAAATACTTCGCGATTTAAGGAAAAAGCTAAATCAAGCATACGACTTGTACTTTAAGTTTTAAGAATTAAACTGAGGATATGTTTTTTCCTTTCATAAATTTGTCAAAATGTAAAAGGTTTATATGTAAAAAAATGAAAAACAATGAGCAAATAGGGTAGGCTAAATTTAAAACTAACTTGGGATTAAAAATTATAATAAAAAACATATATATGAAGTCGACACACCAAAGCTCCAAAAATATAAAAAAAGACCATCATAAAATAGAATATATTTTATAATAAAATAAAAATAAATGTTATTCATAATATCACCATATAGTATATGATGTGAGTGTCATTTTCTTAGACAGTTCAGTCTCTTTTGTAAAACAACATAAAAAGTACAGATTAACAGTTTTAAAGGTGTACCATGCAATGCTGGGATATCAGTTTAGAAAAATGATCTAATTAAGTGTAAAAACTAAAATTGTGAAAATGTGGGGCATGAGAGGAACATGAAACAGTAAATAAAGACAGTAGAGCTGATGACACAAGGGCACTGACTTGTTTGATGCCACCTGCAGTGGGCAGGGACAGCTGGAGCAGGACACCGCGTGTCCATCAATGCTGTTGTTTCCATGAAAGCCGCCCTGGCACCTCTCACAATGATCTCCGGCAGTGTTGTGATGGCAATTCTTTGTGTAAAGAGTTTAACATTTCAATGTTGACCTCAAATATATAAGCGAAACTCAATGTTAAAAAACCCTGAAGGTCTAATTTAGACCTCATGACGTAAATCTACAAATGTATTTCATTTCAGTTTGACATTTTAAATGCCCAATAAAGTCCAAGGTATTTATTTAGTGTTGGCAATATATTGCCTATCGCCTATGTTTAACTCTTGTGGTAAGCATAAAAGATATCAACCCATATTTATCAGAGATAAACCTTTTTTTTTGATATCACAATTTTGTCTTTTCAATACAAAAACAAAATCCCTTGTTTTTTATATATGTTTGGTAAATCATAAACAATATATGGTGTCTATGTTGGTTACTGGGATAAACTATTTTTACATAGTTTTTTATGGCTGTATTGGTTTATAAACTGAATAATTCTGTGTATCCACTTGATTTACAATTGCTGAGTAACAAAAACATCAAGTCTCTTGACTTCTATTGGGCTCAGTGCACCGAACTCACCACACAAATGCCCGATCCATCCAGACACTGATCAGAATGACCATTACAGTTGCAGGGAACACACTTCCCAAGAAACAGCCCTTTAATGTCACGATAGTAACCTGGAGAACATTGCTAAACAAAAAAACATATAAACAATAACGTCTGGGTCTCTGTGATAGTAAATACACTTGTATCCTTCAAGCAAGAAAACAGTTGGCTCATTTTCAATCCTGTATGACTTTCAAGAAGATATTTTGAAGAAGGTTGGTAACCAAACAACACTGTCCTCCATTGACTCCCATTGTATGAACAAAACCACAGAGACATTTTTCAAACTATCTTCGTTCGTGTCCCTACAGGTTTTGAATGAAGTGACAATAACTGATGACAGATTTTGTATTTTTTGGTGAACAATCTCTACCTGACAGGAGTCTCCTAGATAGTTTCCAGGACAAAGACAAATTTCCACATTGTTGGCGTGGCGACCGGAGGGCAGGTTTTCGGCCGCCTCCAGCACGGCAGCACGCAGCGACACAGACTGGGCGGATTGAGAGTGCAGGGCTCTGATCTGAAGGGACTCCAGGGCCACCAGCACCATCATCAGTTCCTCACGGGATACAGGGTTCCCTGTCTGCGCATGTCTGAAGCTCTCCTGCAATGACAGACGGGAAGCTGTAGTTATAACAAGCCAGCACTTGTGAAGGCGTTTGGACTTCATGTTCAGACACGCACAGAATCATATACAACACAATTCTATAGCAGCACGGTCTTCTCTGGAAGAAAGCACTCAGGAACACAAGCAGAAGGAACAACAGAGTGTTTTGAATTCGTCAGCTTGATAATAATAATAATGAGATTGTCTCCTCACCTCTACCAGATGAACAATTCCTTCATGAGGATCTTCAGGTGAAGAATATTCCCTCTCCATATACACCAGAGTCATCTGATTTCCCTGCACACACACACACAAACACACATATACACATGAACTTCTTTCTATCTTTTTCTTTTTACATTTTCTTTCTTTTTTCCTTTGTCTCTCTTAGTTGCTCTTTCTATTTTTCTTTCTTTTGAATTTTTTTCTTTCTTTTTCTCTCTTTCTTTCTTTCTTTTGAACATCTTTCTAAAATAGGAACATATCATACACTTCAACTATTTTTAAACAAGGATGATATTCTTTTTTTATTTTAGTGTAGTAACATTTTTGAAAGGTACAGTTTTTGTTCTTGTGCAATACATTTCCCATTGGAAGTTTCCGCAAGATTTATTAAATTTTATTTGAAAGGATTTTCTTGTTGGGAGACCCTTTAAGCCCTGGTACTCTACCTTTAGTATAACATCTGGACGAAAGGTTTCCCCGGGGAGAAAAGCATCACCCCGCATTGTCTGCGTGTGCAACCGGTAGCGCAGATAGCCTCCGTATGATGACACCTGCACGCACACACCAAAAAGAATCCATGCAGGTTACGACAAGCAAGTTAGTAGGCACACAGGTGTAGTCAAAGCAAAAGCCTAAGTCTGATCAGATAAAATGCATCAAAGACATCTGACATCAGACCAAGCTGTGTGTCCTCTTATCAGATGTTAATGTGGAGGTGTGTTTGTCTCACCCGTATGCTGCATATAGCTTTAATGCCAATGATCTGATATTGATTTAGTTAAGTTGTCTTTCTGGCCCCTGACTGTCTGAGTGATAACTAAAACATACGCTTGCGTAAGACGTATCTCAAAGCAGCTAGTATGACGGCAAAAACCCAAAACATCACAATAAGCACCTTTAAAAGTTCAATACACAGAAATAAAAGGTTAGGACACACAGTTTGGACATTATCTTATTTTTTGTATTAAACAGGCACATGTCTTGTCTGTCATCCCGTCATCCCATTAAAGAAGTCATGTTTAACTGAAGAAAGCATCACATCAGCAATTCATTCAATTAAAAGGATTTGAACGGATAATGTATGGTTGTTTTAATGCACGGACTCACTTTATCACCGAGATAAGCTTGTGGAGCGTGCCAGTGGAGTTCCTGGGAGACGTCAGGTACATCACTCAGATCCACCTCTATCAGATCTTGACCATCATACACAGACGCAGGCACTTCCTGTCTGTCACTTCTCAACAGCATCCAACCGCTCATATCCATGATCTTACACAATACGTTGGAAAATTAGTTAAAGCATAATATTTGTAAAATGCTAAATATAGTATGAATAATGTATATATGTGCACCTCTTTACGGCGTTTCTCAGAACTTTGGCAACGGTCCGTGGCTCCAAAGCAGAAGCATTTGGTGCATCCTTTAGCATTAGTGGGGTCCAGGTGAAATGTTCCCAGTTTGCACTGGTCACAGCGATAACCCTCCACATTTTCCTGAGAGAGATACACACACGATATTCATTTCAGAGGTCAACATAGGTGCTGCAGTGTTTAACATCTTTGCTTTTTCATGACGAGTTTTGTTCTATATGGTAAAAAACACGCTACTATGGTATACATTTTGATGTCATGAAACACCACCTTGCATAAGCAGCGTCCAGTGAAGGAGTCACACACATCTATCTCTGTCCCTGCCTCATTGCAGTCACATGCTCTGCAGTTGGGGAATCCATAGAAACCCGGGGAGCACTTGTCACACTGACGCCCAACGATATTGTTCTTGCACCTAGGGAGAGAACAGCCTGCATTGACATTGTAAATAATATGAAGTATGTAAGATTTCAACTTTGCAGCACTGTTTCAGGTGTCGAAAATAGGGAGTGTCACATGTCTGCGTAGAATCACAGTAAAATGGGAATGTGACAGCAGGAAATTGGGAAAAGCAGGACAGGGAACAGGAGCGTTTAAATCGAACTCTAACAATAACTATTTTAGCTTCCATAGGTTTTGTTATGTTTGTTATAAGCTTGCGTGGTGCACTTTCACAAAGAAGGTGAGCTTTTCTAAAATTTCATATGCCACTTTAATTTTCACAAGCCCTTAAATTTAGATGAACTTTGATTGGTTGTATCTTTATAGTTATATATAACTTTATTCATAGTATATTATATACAAAAAATATGGTTATGTATAACTACACCTTAACCACCAAATATGACTGATTTAGATCCCGTCTTGGCCTCAAAACTCTCTTACTAAAATATTCAAAGAGTCTGTTTTTCTTAAAAAACAGTTACATGTAGATAGAGACACCGAATCATACTACATAAAACATAAAGACCCATAAATGTGCTTAAAACATACATGGACAAAAGACACTCTCACTGTAAAATTGTATTGATGTCAGTAAATATGTAACAACGATGAAAAAACAATAAAAGATTCAAGCTCACTTTTCAAGCCCTACATGCCATTAAAATATTGTCTAGATGTCAAACGTAAAATCCCTGTGGTTGTTTTGCAAAAGCAAAGCACTGACGTCGTAGTTAAAGTTAACAAATGCATGACTAAATCAACCGTCATCGCCAGTCACAGCATCAGTTTGTCTATGCATGAGCTCGCCACTTCCAAGTTTGGTGTGTTTTTAAAATCCTGATCAAATAAACTCTGACATTGTCGAGTGTAAAAACAGATAGTCAACTCTGTGTTGTTACTGTACAGAAGAGCATATGAACAGAAGAGGTAAAAGAGTATGTGAGTTATTATGAGAGAGCGGAAAAGGTTGTGGTGAGGCTGTGGAAAACTTATGGCTTTATCTCATAGCAAAGGTATGACAGGAGAGATTCAGAGCAGATCGTATGGAACATTCCTCCCTGTGGATGTTAAACACTGTCTAATGGGGGAACACTAGAGTTAAATAAAACCTAGTTAAATAAATACCACTAAAATCTCTTCACTTAATCCTTATATAGACAGTAATGTTGTAATCAGAGGCAGAGGTTAATAATATCAGCCCTTCGGCCAGTGCAGTGATTTTTAAAACGGTTGTTTGACACAGTGTTACAGGTCAGTTGTAAACACTCAGTTATCTCCTTTACAATCCAAAAGACTGAACTATAACAGACGAGGGAGTACGTCACGATAACTGTTGAGGATGGCCGGGGTCTTATTTCACTTCAAAACAGAAATAAACAAATAAATATGAAAATATATTTTTTCTATGTGTTTAAGGTCATAAGGGTTTTGTGCAGTGTGCCGTTATTTTAAAGACCATTTTTGAACAATATTTTCCCAACTTTTTCTGTCTGTAATAAAAAATGATCCTTGTACTGTACTGTGGGAAAATGCTCATACATTGTCTTCCAATGCTCCATAATTTTGTTTGGTTTAAAAGGAAAATCTATAAAAAATCTCTATATTTATCTCAATATTTTACCAAAAAATGTGACAGTAAGTTTATAAAAATAAGCTCAAGTCTTTGAGTTGTGTAGTTGGTTTTCTACAGTTGTGTGTTGTGTACCTGCACTGGCCATTGTTTGAGTCGCAGCTGATGTCCATTGAGGTGATTCCCGGCCTGGAGCAGTTACACATCTCACAGCCCACCAGAGGATGACAGCCAAACGTCTGCGGCTCACAGGTCACACAGTCTGGCTGCAGGGTCCGCGGAGGACAAATACACTCACCCGTGACCGGCTCACACAGACGTGATCCACAGTTACAAGCTGGAGAGGAAAAATATCACCAATCCATCAAACCGCCCTTTCATTCATTTATACTTTTATCTGTTCACTAACTCACCCCCACACCCGCCCACCCACTCATCCATCCCCTCTTTCACTTAGTCATTCGTTAACCCATCCATGCGTTTATCCACCCATCCATTCGTTCAACCACCCGTCCATCCACATAGTCCATCCAGTGATTAATCAATATGTTCATCCCTTCACTAATCCATTCATCCCTTTGTCCATCCACTCATCCGTTCATCCACTCGTCCATCCGTTTAACCACTAATCCATCCTTTCATTCACCCATCTGTTCCTCCATCCACTCATCCATCCGTTTATCCACTCATCCATCCACCCATCTGTTCGTTCATCCACTCATCCATCCATTCATCCACTAATCAATCCGTTTATCCACTCATACATCGACCCATCCCTTCGTCCATCCATCTGTTCATCCATCCATTCATCCATCCACCCATTTGTTCATCCATCCACTCATCAACTCATCAATCCATTCATCCACTAATCAATCTGTTTAACCATTCATCCATCCATCCCACCACCCACCCATCCCTTCGTCCATCCATTCATCTGTTCATCAACTCATCCATCCATCTGTTCATCCATCCATTCATCCACCCATCTGTTCATCCATCCACTCATCAACTTATCAATCCATTCATCCACTAATCAATCCGTTTATCCATTCATCCATCCATCCGTCCACCCACCCACCCATCCCTTTGTCCATCCATTCATCCGTTCATCAACTCATCCATTCATCCACTAATCAATCCGTTTATCCACTCATACATCCACCCATCCCTTCGTCCTCCATCTGTTAAGCCACTCATCCATCCGTTTATCCATTCATTCATCCATCCACCCATCTGTTCGTCCATCCACTCATCAACTCATTCATCCACTAATCAATCCGTTTATCCACTCATCCATCCATCCATCCGTCCACCCACCCATCCCTTCGTCCATCTACTCATCCGTTCATCAACTCATCCATTCATCCACTAATCCATCCGTTTAACCACTCATGCATCCGTCCATCCACTCATCCACTGGTCCATCCATTCATCCACTCATTCATCCGTTCACTCACTCGCCCATCCAGCCATTCATCCATCCATTCGTTCATCCACTTACCTATCCATCCACTCATCCATCTGTCATTCATCTACACACTTATCCATCCATTAACCTTTTCATCAAACTACACATACATCCACTCATCCTTCCATTCAACCATCCACTCATTTATCTATCCACTTATTCATCCATTTACCCTAGTCATCTATCTATCCATCAAACCACCCATCCACTGTTCCATTAATTTGTTAATTCATTCACTGATCTATTTATGCATCAATCCATCAAACTACCCATCCATCCACCCACACCCACATCAATCCATCCATCTATCCACACATCCATTAACTCACCCACCATCCATTTATCTACCTCTTCATCCATTTACTTCACCCTTCCATCCCTTCATCCATCTAGTCATTCATTCACTAATCAATACATTTTGATGAAGATACTCACGTCTGCAGTTGGGAAAGCCATAGTAGCCTGTGGCACACTGGGAACAGTCTCGGCCAATCACGTTGGGTTTGCATTGACACTGTCCACCGAAGGTCTCACATGTGTCACTCTCTGCTCCAACCTCATGACAGCCGCAGGGCACAGCACCATTATTAAAGAACGCAGACAAAGATACGGCTGAGCCTCGGCAGAATGGAGATGCTGTGGCAGGGCTGATACAATAGAGAGGAAATAACATAAACAGACACACACATAATAAGATACTACCATTGTGCTTTTACACAAGGATGTCTTTCCATACAGTATGTATACATATCTTACTTGATGTAAAAGCTGTTTTGTCCACAATTGCTGATGAAGTCATAAGATTTGTCCAGCAGTTCTTCTGACAAAAAGGTGGAGCTGTAGGTGTTTTCTGGTACCACCAGAACATAGTCCTAAAACAAACACACAAATATCACCCAACTGTCGTTGGCACGTTTTCTCCATTCTATAAAAACTGCGTGCTGCGGCTTTAAAAGACACTCACTAGCCAAAGAGTTCTTCTGTCGGGAGCGCGCAGGGTCAAAATGACCTCATGATCCGTCACATCCAGAATAATCTGGTTCTCTGCCATCACAACACTACGGCAACCATAACCATGGGGACAGAACGAAACGTTGGCATGACCTAGAATAAAAATTAGGCCATGAAAACAGAGCTAGTTTCAAACTTGCCAAAAGCTTAACATTTATCCATCACGATCTGTCTGTGCATGTTACGTTTGCTCACCCCGCCAGATGCGTCCTCCGTTGATGTAAACCTGGATGTTGTAGGTCGGGTGCAGGGGCTGATGATAGTGCAGGATGAACACATAGCGGCCCAGCGCCTGCACACGTGTGGAGTACACTACAGCATTCTGGGAAATCAAGGCATGATTATTGATTCGGAGTATAAATTCATTAAAAATAAAGGAAATAATAAATCCTCCAAATTAAAGTATTTAGTAAAGTGCACCTGATCCGGGTTGAGTAGCATGTGGTCATTGTTATCCGCTGCTGTTGGGGGTCTGGAGGTAGCGGGTCTATCTGCATTGAAGGAGGGGTCAGGGGCTGAAGCCAGAAAGGGTTCGGCCACAGTGGATGCCTGACCCTCTTTCAGAACCAGAGACTGAGAAGGATTCTGAAAGCGAGACGGGATACAGGAGCCACTGGAGGACAAAGAACATTAAGCATTACAAAGGAGCTTTAATCGCATTTGGTGTTTTGATTTCCCCGAGTCATTTACCTGTCCGGAGAGAAGCGTCCGTGTGTGCTGATGCAGTGAACTTTGGGTTTCAGGTACTCCATGGTGAACTGATCACGTGGGACGAGGAACACTTTGTGCTGGAGAGGACAAACACACACAGATGTGAAACACACGCGTTTGTGATCCACACAAATGACTTTTTATGGTAGCAGAGAATTCCTCTCACCAGGAAGAAACTGCTTCTGTCGGCGATGAGCTGAATATCTGCCTCCACAGACAGAGTGAAGACTGCCACACGCTTCATGTCGTCTACACACACCGCCCGACACAGGAAACTGCAAACACATAACAGTCAACCAAGTCAAGAAGGAGAAACGGGATTTGATCTAGACGTTTGATCTAGATTTACTTTCTACATGTACTCTTAAAGGAAAACTTAGTCTCAAAATCAAAATTTCATTATTTTTTACTCACCTACATGACGTCATACATGTGTCAAGAACTTCTGGTGTGTTCGGAACAGAGATCCGAGAGATTTACGGGCCTCCTCATAGACATCATGGGTATAGTTGTTGTCAAGGTCCAGAAAAGTACTAAAGACATTGTTAAATTGGACCATCCGATCATAGCGGCTTAATTAAATTCTTTTCAAGCGATGAAAATACTTTATGTGCGAGAAATAAATGAAAAATAATGACTTCATATATTCTCCTATATCTTGTCAGTCATTGGTGTGCGTTAACGAGAGCAATCCAACGCATGCGCTTTCGGTGGGGGCAGACACTGGCGTTCTGACTGACAACCCAGAAGCACAACTCTGTGTTTACAAGCAGATGCACGCTGTATATAAGCTGATCTCCGCAAAATGTCTGATGATTTCGATATTGAGGAAGACTTGCACTTTTTTGCCCAACAGTACCGAATGCGCATGCTTCGAAGTGCTCTTGTGAACGCACAGTAGACTGACCAGACAGAGGAGAATATATAGATTCAAGTCATTATTTTGGTGTTTTTTCGCACATCAAGTATTCTCGTCACTTCAAAAAAGTTCAATTGAGCCACTGTGAGCGGATGACCAATTTAACAAAGCTTTAGTACTTTTCTGAACCTTGACAACAACTATAACCATGATGTCTATGAGGAGGCCCTTAAATCTCTCGTATGTCACCATAAAATATCTTTATTTGTGTTCCAAGACGCCGGGAAGTCTTAAAACATCTTGTACGTCATGTGGGTGAGTAAAAAATAACACCATATTGTTTTAAGATAAACTTTTCCTTTAACGTCATTAAGACATTGGTGTGGTTGATACATTACATTAAAATAAATTGATTTTACAAGGTTTTCAATTGTTTTTTTTACTATACATGTTGTCTCCAAAGTCAATGAGTAAATGTGTCAAATAATTGTGATCTCAATATTGGCCAAATGTATCATGATCATGATTTTTGTCATAATCGAGCATCTCTTACATCTATGTCTATTCAGTAACTAGTAAGTTGGTGTGGATAACTGTTACTAAGCTTTATTTTCAATAAGGTTATCCAATCATTAGACATATAATTTATTTACATACTGAAGTCAAGTAACATCAACAAAAACTTGGACTATAAAAAAAGCCATCAAAACTGTGATGCCCATGGTATACTTTATTTTTTTACGTGTACGTGTATACTTCCTTTAATTCATACGCGTACACACAGGTTTTGACGATTGCGTATTACAGCATATTGCAATACCTCTCCCAGAAAACAGGGGTCAGGTTTTCTTCTACTACCTTGAATCGATGCTCCCAGGACGGTTGCCACCTGTTAGTTAACTAACTACTGCAAGAAATGGAATGCGCATGCGCGACCTGTGCGTACTTTGTATGCGAGAAAAAAAATTCCGCCGGTGGTGTTGAAAACAAAAATATATTAAAAAGTTTGTATAAAGAAACCTTAGCAAGCATTCTTTTATTATCTTGATATTATTATCAAGGTAAATGTTGCCACCTCACACACACCTGTATTTGCAGTGTAACAGTGCTATTTGTTCTTGATGTGTACGTTTGCCCGGTGAGTTGACAGACACCAGGACAGTTTGAGGGGCTTCATCTTCACTAGCGTATTCAACCACCAAAACATATTCTCCAGGAACAGGCACACGGCCACGCAGCTGTACGCTCATCTGAACAAACACACAAAAATACACATCACATGACCTTTAAAGACGAGTGCAAATATATATTTTGATTTGATTTTCCCAAACGCGAAACCCGGACCAAGAAGAATCATCAACATACAAATGAAGCATTTGGGGGAATTTGAACGCTAAACAGGCAGCTCGCTAGGTTTTGGGATTCAGCCTATACAGTATGTGACACAGTCAACACACAAACTTACGTCATTGCCGCTGCATATGGCCATGCTGGGATGGTGTGGCGTGATCTTTTCATTGTGACAGGGCCGTGGCAGGTGGTTATCAGATCTGCAGCTGGCTTCATTCCCAGAGATGGATGGGAAGTCGTCCAAAGACAGGTACATGTAGTGCAGACAACTGAACACAACAAAACATCATTTACTAAAGTCGCATTGTACAGCTGCAAATTTTGGTGGTACTCGATTCAATTAACACATGAAAATTCAGCTTGAGGTAATGAAAGCGACCTAGCAAATGATGGTATTTTGTTTTGTATCTGTTTAATTTAAATAAAAAATAACTAATAATTTAATAAAAATAAGTTTATTCAAGTAGGCTAGTATAATTCTTTTTTAAGAAGTATACACTTAACTATACTTGACTTATACATACAGAAAAGTTAATTTGGCATATACTTGTACTAAATCTTGTTCGAGATGTACTTCAAATCTACTAACAGTACCGTTTAAGATGAATTTCAACTATACCTAAATAGGAACACAGTAGCATACTTAACGTGTGTATGGTGTTAAAGGAACAGTTCACCCCAAAATGAAAATTCTGTCATCATTTATTCACCCTCAGGTAGTTCCAAACCTGAACAAATATCTTGGTTCTGGTGAACCCAAAGGACAATATTTGAAAGAATGGCAATAACCATTAAGATTTCATCCCCTATTGACTCACATTTGGCAGTAATTGTGGGATGAGATCTGTTTGGTTACTAACTTTCTTCCAAATAATGTCTTTTTTGTTAATCAGAACATATTAGATATATTTGTTCAGGATTGGGAGTACCGGAGGGTGAGTAAATGATGACAGAAATTTTCGTTTTGAGTGAACTGTTCCTTTAATTTCAGTTATAGAACTACAAGTATAGACCACTTTGCAAGATGTAAACACTGCTCCAGCTGCATATCTGGTTTCATATTTATTTTATATCTTACATAAATAATTAAACCTTAAACATATTTGTTTACATTTTGATTCAGTTGTAAATGTTCTATTGGTTGTATTTTGTTCAACGTTTGTGTGGTGTATAAAAACTTAAACAGGAAGTGTTTCTGGACCAGCGTTGAACCAGCATTGCTTACGTCATCCAAAGAGCTCCATACTTGTAGTGTAAAACTACTAAACTAGAAGTTATACTTCAAAAATTATTCCCATAGTTGAAAACTAGTTATGATTTCAAAGGTTACTACTGTTTAACTCAAAATATCCTTTCATAAACTAAATGTGAGCCCAAGTAGCACTAAATACTGTACTAAAATGAAGTACACTTATTGTTTGTAAGAGGTAAAGAAGTTTATATATGTACACAAAAGAAAGCTATACTGACTTCTGATTGGCATCCTGTGTGTGGCTGTACGAACAAGGTTCAGTCACTTTCAGTTGCAAGATGGGAGCCTCGTAATATGCGCTGGGCAAGAGCACCAGATAGTCCTGTGTTGCAAGAAGATTAAGAATGTTTTTAAAACAATAATGTACCAAGTCCATACATTTAACATTATGGAGAGAGAGTCTTACCAGCAGAATACCCTCTGCCTCTATAATCACAATCCAGGTTCCAGGATTCAGGACGAACGGCTCCACAAAACTGTTCTGGGGGACGTTGACAAACGTGGGTTCTGAACTGGGTGCAAAGACGATTTGTTTGGACTGCTCAGAGCCTACAAAGAAAATAAACCGTGATCTGGTTAAGCAATTTCTTTAAAATGATATTCAAGTTAAAGGAATAGTTCACCCCGAAATGTAAATCCTCTCATAATTTAATCATCATCATTTCAGTTATTTCATTTCACTCAAGCAACGACAGTTCAGTGACACGACTCTTCAAGACGTACCTCTTCTGCTGCTCTGATAGACCGTGATTTTACCGTTCGACACGGTCGACCTCATGTTTATGTATCTGAGGATGAAGCGAGTAAGATACACGTCCGCTTCACGCACGTGCACCGTCATTTTAAGCGTATTCTGAGATGGAGGACAAGCCAGAAAGGGAAAACAGAGGGGAGGGGGGGAAAGGTGTTCAGCACAAAACACGGTCTGTGTTAAAGACCTAAACTAGATCTCATAAAGGTGTGTGTTGTTGTGTGATGGATCTAAGATGCTGATTGTAGTGTGGGTGTCTTAACCAAGTAGAAGTAGAAGGTTAAGGAATAAAGCATCAGAAAAGAGCAGCTGACAGAAAAGGGTTCAGGAAGTGAGGATGGAAGAGGATTAGTCCAAACGTTCTGTGCGGGAAAACTTACAATTACCGCACAGGAAGTGCCTGCCATCCTCGATCACAGAGACCCGCCCTCTAACGTCCACACCACCGCGATTCACATAATGCAAGACGACGTGAAAGAGGTCAGGGAAGCCAACCAACACCTCAACATGAACCCGCGGCTAGAAGACGAGAGATCGACCCACAACAGAGACAGACAGACAGAGAGACAAATGCAAAGCTGTTGCTTAAACCACCACCAGCACTATAGCGCCCAGCCAATCACAAAGCCCAATATATGCAAGAACCAATCAAAAACATTTATCAAAGCCACCACCAAAGCTAAAGAAAGAACTTTTCAAAGACACGACACATCTCAGCATCTGAATGAATGTACTGCACATGTATGAAAGCAACACAATAATAAATAATAATTATATTTCACGTTTAAAAGGCCACACCAAAATGTTTTATCTATTTGTAGGATTTGTGTTTCAGTCTCACCTGTATGGATGTCATCTGAGCGTACCCTCTCCAGCTAAAGCTCTCAAACTCCAGTGGATTGTAACCAAACCTCACCGAACGGCCATCAATGGTGGTCCCATCCTCCACCTCAAACTTCATATGGTGCAGGTCGGGGAAATAATGATCCGGTCGGGGTCTAAACAAACACAAACAAATCAGGCCGACGTACATGTGATTCCAGCTAAATGTAATTCTTTAGTTTTTTTTTCTTGACTCACTGGTTACATTTGGGTCCCTCCACATTGGGTCGGCACCGACAGCGGCCGTATCTGTCATCACAGGCCTGTCCAATTGAACCCCCGATATCACACTGACACCCTACTCACACACACAGGGCCTGATTCAAACTCATCTCCTCTTTAATGCATTGATCATCCATGATTATGGCTGATTTTGTACCTTGGCACCCAAAGTAGTTTGGAGATTGGAGATTGTAGTGTCCGTCTTTGCATACGGAACAGGTCCCGCTGCACACGTTGGGTTTACAGTAACACTGGCCGGTGCTCTGATACACACACAGAGATCTGTTAGGAGTGCTCTTTGAATCATTAAGATTATTGATGAGGTGGAAATATTTCTGTACCTGAGTGCATTCTGCGACCTCGCTCAGGGTTCCTACTGTGTCACAGTCACAAGCTGCAAGATCAGACAGAGTACACATGAACACTAGAAATGAACAGGTTATTCTTAGTGAATATTGATCAAATGAACTGTTAGTCACTTTAGATATAGGCGCCAGCAAAAAAATATGTAAATATTAGGGGTGTTATGTAAAATTCAGCTCATGAATTGATACATAAAACAGTTATGGGTTCACAATACGATAACATCACTATAGTTTACATAAAAAAAATTAAACAAGTTCAGATGACATATTTCTTTTCGATTTAATGATTCTTAATAATTGTAGTATTATTTGTGTTGTCTGTACAACTCGGTGTAGAATGAACAACAATTACAATACTGAATGTCAATGAATAAAAACTGAATGGGTTACTCACGTTTAATAAAACTGAATATAACAATATAAATATTAACATATTAAAATAAACAAAAAAATAAGATGCTTTGTCTTGTTTTAAGAAAGAAATGATAATAATTAAGTATGTTTATGTTTAAATAAAGCAAAACACCTGCCAATGGGGTAAGAAAAAAAGTCTTGAATTTAGTTTGAACTTTTTCTTAGGTACCTAAATCAAGATATTTTTCTTACCCGATTGACAGATTTGTTGCTTGATTAAACATAAACTTATTGAATCTCATATTTTCTGTAATAAAACAAGACAAGTGACGTAAAAATAAAATTTTAATGTTATGTAAATTGTCAAGTAAATCTTAATTTAAGAATTCTGAGGCATTTTAAGACAAAAATGCTTAGAAATAATTTTTCGCCATGCAGCTTCTTAAAGAAGTAATATACTAGTAATATGTAATATATATAGTATGCTGATGCAGGTCACATGTTAGCAGCTCAACCAATAGGATTAAACAGATGTCATATTGTAAAAAATGGCATAGATCTACGATACGCTTATAAAACAATATAACATAAAGGAATAAAAAAAACACAATTCAGACACCTGTGAAGTTACCAAAATAACTGCTACAAGCTTCTCACATCCTTTCTCAGAATGAAAAGTGTGCTGTGTTTCGAAATGTGGTCCTTACTTGAGCATCCATAGATTGTATCAGGAGAAAGATTCCAGTAGAGAGGTTTACAGCGGTCACACACCAGCCCCTCCACATACGGCCGACACTTACACGAACCCTGAGGTTAAACAACAACCAATAAGGGCTTATAATCACTGGTTGACACTAACAAAATACTTCAATTTAATATGAAGAAATATAGACAAAGTTATAAAGCTCATTTACATTTACAGTAATGGACAGGATATCATCAGGCACAGAGCCTTCCGGATTACAGGTCCCAGCTGAAGCATAGATCCGAGAGAGATCACACAGAAAACATGAGTCAAACGTAAACACTTTTACATGTGTTCAAAACTAATAAATAGGACATAATCAATGATCCATTCTCCATGTTACATCACCTTGGCAGAGAGGAAAGTCGTATGATCCAGGACTGCATCTATCACACCTCTGACCCGAAACGTTTGGACGACACACACACTGACCAGACACGGGATCACAGGGGCCGAATCCAGAACCCTCCAATGAACAATCACATGCTGAACGACAAACAGGTCATTTAAAAAAAAATGTGGATGGACACAAAACACAAATCATCCCGATCTACACCAAAGAGCGGCCAAACTCACGTGCACAGCTGGGATATCCGTAGTATCCTGGAGCGCACTGGTCACATTTGGGGCTGTAGTAGTTGGGTTTGCAGTGACACTGGCCCGAGACGGTACAACTGGTGTTCAGAGATGTACGGGGGTCACAGGTGCACACTGGGAAATGTAAAATTAAATAAATATAAAAAGAAGAGGAAGATATTAGACGTATTATATCTGTGTGTGGCTCACCCTGGCAGTCTGGGTACAAGTGGAACCCAGAGCGACAATCATCACAGAGAGGACCAGTGAACTCCGGCCGGCACAAACACTGACCGGCTTTATTACACATCTCAGGTGTAGAGCCAACGAGACTACAACCACAAACTGCAGATAGACAGAGAATGAGAGACAGACAGAGAGAGAGGAAAAAGTAAGAAAGCAATGTAAGTGTGCATTAAATGATTAAATCAACACATTTAAAGCTTAAAAGTCAGGATGAAACTTCATTCACAACATATTTGACAAAATACATCAAACAATGTTTTGGGAAAAGGTCATCATGTACACAAAATGTATATATATAACAATATTATATTTTGACTACACAATTATTGTCGGCAAAGAATTTCATAATATTATTAAAATATCTATTTATAAAAATAATGCTATCAGTCAAATTCATCTTTAAATTTGTCTACATCTTTTTTGTTTTATTTATTTAATATTTTATCTTTTTTCCACAATAATATAATTCACAATCTTATTACAATATTTAGCAATATCTATTAAATAAAAAATAATACTGTCAATCAAATTCATCTTTATTTTTGTTTTTATCTTTTTTATGTAGTATTTTCTCATGTTAATCACAATAATATCATTTCTAATATTATAATTGTCACGTTTGTTCCTTGCCTGTTTTCACTTGTTTCATTGTTTTCACCTGTCCCTCATCTTTGTTAATCTCCCGTTGCCAATCTCATTATTAGTTAATTCGTTTTCACTTGTGTTTCGTCATTGTTAATTAGTTCCACACCTGTTTCTGTTTTCCATGAGTGTCTTCCTTTTGTATTTAAGCCCTGTGTCTCCCTCTGTTCTTTGTCGGTTATTAGTTATGTCATTGAATTGTATAACTGGTTTTGTCTTCCCTGTTCTCCTGCTCCCGTGTTTGTTTTGGACTTCTGTTATCATTAAACCCCATTGGATTATACCTTTTTGTTTCTCCATTCATCCTCCTCCGTGTCAGCCCATGACAATAATCTAGTATATTGCAACATCTATTTAATAAAATAAAATCATCATCTTTTATTTAGTATTTTCTCTTTTTGTGAGGTAAGGAGGCAGAGAAAGAATTGTAATATTTGTGACCATTAAGGCAAATTTTTTAATGGTGCTAAATGGGTGATTATCAATGTTGGGTATCAACAAAATAGATAATCACAGTTTGTTATTGCCAATACTGGAATATTTTGACACAAATATGAATGTATATGAAAGTCGACGATATACTAAAATACAAATTCGACTTTATATTGATTTTAAACAGATGAAAAAAAGGTTAAAAAGAGTTGTCAGTGACTGTGGCTGCATTGTGAAGTTCACGGTTTGGCAGCGCTCAGAGGGATTTCTGTGTTCTGTTTAGAGTTGGCAGGCACTCACATTGGCACAGCGGGTAATTGAAGTAGCCGGGCTCACACTGCTCGCATGAATGCCCCTGAAACCCGGTGCGACACGTTGACTGGCCTGTTACTGCGTCACAGGACCCATCGAGGCAACCCGGGCCTGAGCACTGGCAGTCTGCGGGGGGAAGGGAGACAAACGGGAATGTGGGTATGTCTGTGCTGCCTTTGTCTTTGGGTGGTATATTGTCTTCACAAACTCTCAAACTATGCACAAGACCAACAGTGATTCAGGCAACAGAGGTGTGACCATACGCTTGTGTTTGTCACCTGTTTCAACAGCTTACAGAGTAAAGACATATATGGGCAGAACTGAACAGCTGAGTGGATCCGAGACAGTTCACCCAAAAATACATTTCTGTCATCAATTATTAAACCTTATGTCATTCAAAACATAAAAGAAGATACTTTGAGAAATGTCTCTGTGGTTTTATGTTTATACAGTGAAAGTCAATGAGGTCCATGTTGTTTGGTTGTCAACGTTTATCAAAATATTTTCTTTTTCATTTCAAAGAAGAATCATATAAAGGTTTTGAATGACTTTGGGGTGAATAGATGATGACAAATTATGAATTTTTATTTTTAGGTTAACTTTTCCTATAATTGTGTGGTTTTGACGAAGAAAGGGGTGGGGTTACTACCCCCATACCAAACCATTCACTGGTAGTGTACATGTTTTATAGACAATTACAAATTTTTCTATATATACTGTATATTTATGTTTTATAGACAATTACAAATTTTTCTATATACACTGTATATTTATGTTTTATAGACAATCGCAATTTTTTTTACAAAATATCCACTAACCAAACCCTTTACTGGTACTGTACATGTTTTATACAAAATAAAATAAAAATATCTCTCTCTCTCTCTCTATATATATATATATATATATATATATATATATTTATAAACAATTACATATTTTTTCCATATCAACTGTATATTTATGTTTTATAAACGTTTTTACTAAATGAAAATCTTTTTTAAGCAGCCAACAAGAGTCTACTACATAAAGTTGGTTGAATGACCAGACTACAAAGCTGTATTTCAGAAAAGGTGTCAAATGTAACAACTATTATAAATCCTATAATACTTAATAATGAGCGTTATTGTTATAACCTCATTCATTATTTTGGCATAGTGGCAGAGCATTGCACATTTTGTCAACTTTAATGCTGTCCCTTATGTCTACTTTTTCTGCACGTTTATATAATAATTCACACGTTTATAATCCCATGAAACCAGAGGAATGTGTTTATTACAGTGGCTGTGCTTGTAGAACGTGAATGCGTGTCTTACGCTGGCAGTTAAGGCCATAATGTCCAGGAGTGCAGGTGTCGCAGTGCTCTCCAGTGAATTCAGGCTTACACACACAAGTATTGGTGCGAGGGTTTGGCCTACAGGAGTTTCCCTCAGTACCAGCAGCATTGCACTCACAATCTAGGCATAAACAAGGCATTTGAATCGAATCTTTCACAGTACTGAATTAAAGTGAAATGGATCAAATCAAGTTGAATTCAATTGAAGTGATTTGAATCAAATTGAAGTGAAACAAAGTGTCTTACTGATGATTTCTCCAGCAGGTCTGGCCTCTCCACTGATGTAGATCTCTGACAACAACAAACACAAAAGAGTGTTACAAACCATATCAATTCTTTCATTTAGGTGCAGGATATGTGTTGATAATTGATAAATACAGATACAAATCTTTGAACATGTAGACTTACGGTAGCAGACAGGAAAGTGCTCGTATCCCTCAGCACATGCGTCACATTTCTCGCCCGTGTAGTTTGGTTTACAGTAACAGCGTCCGGTCAGATCTTCACATGTGCCGTCAGTGAACTCAGATTCACACAGACACTCTGTTATATTCAGCAAAACAAAGAAAACCTGTTTTTTTACCGTATATCTACAATTTTTTATTCATTTAAAAGATCAGAGAAATAAGGACGCACTTGAACAGGCAAATGGCGACTCCATAGGATGGTCAGGTGACCTATAGTATCCGGGAATACAGCGCTCGCAGTTAATACCTGTGGTGTGATGCTGTGAAAGAGTGGTAAAATGAGACTCTTAAATATTGAGACACAACCAATATTAACGATTTATAAAATTAAACAATTAAGAAGTAGACAAGAATTCTTTTCAACAGCGATATTGTGTTAACCAACTTCTGTAGGTTCTTCCCAGAAGTTTGCAAAACATACAAAACTATGCGTTCTTAAAGGAACCCCCAAAAAAATTTAATTTAGAAGTACAGTTTAGTTAATGAACCTTATAAACAACTTAGGTCAATGTAGATAAACATGTAGATGGGTGTGTTGAGCCCACCTGGCACTCTTTACAAACTCCTCCGCCTCTGTACTCGCCCTGCATGTTGAGACTGGCTCTCCGCTGATCTACATCTGCATCATAGGAGCACGTCGACGAGTGTCTATGGCAGTTACATGCTGAAAAACACACACACAACCTGGTTACAACACCGTACAATCAGCCTGAAGGTATCAGAGCAAAAGAATTCAATCATGAATTACACACACTGAGGTTAACATATCCTCCAAAAAAGCAGAGAGAAGAAGATTGGACGAGCATGACAGATCTAAACAGTCAGTATATGGGACATGCAAAATGTAGTCAGAAACGCACACAGACAAGTCGAAACGTACATCAGTCTCCACCTGAAAAGTTTGCAGTGTCCACAGAGTAATGAGAGCAGGAGAGAAAGAGGACAGTGAGTAATAGGAAAGAAAATTACAATGGAGAAACTGTCAGAAAGATTATAAATCATAGTGGGAAATACTAGAGATTAGAGAAGAACCGATATATCGGTTCATAAACGGTATCGGACAATGAAACGGACTATATGGAAAATAGTACTTTGATGTTCAATATTAATAGTCATTAAATGAATTAATAACATTCCGGAAGTTTAGAAATATTAATTTAATCTTCAGAATCGGTATCGGAAGATATCACTCTGAATAATCGGTTGTCGGTATCGTCGGTGAAATTTAGAATCGGAGCATCTCTACTAGTTATAGACCGATATAACTGTTCCAATAAAAATGGCCGATATATATTGATTTATTGATAAATCTTTATGTTTTGCAGATAATCTATGGAGCGTTAGCACTTTATTCCTTAAAGAGCAACCCAGACTAGTTGTCATTCACATTTTAATGTCATGACTGTATTTTTAATATGGTATCAACATAGGGTATTAAAAAACTCATATTGGACAACGACTAGGAAATACAAATTTAAACGTGATGACAACATGCCATCTGAGACAAGTGCAATAGTGAGACAGTTTATCAAATGTACTTTCCTCCAAAGTACCATAATTATTACCAGGGTCAATTTTAATATTTTAACTTCACCAGGGGTAGGGTAATGGATAGTCATTTCGGGGGAAGTGCATTTCCCGATTTAAATTTAAGATTATGAAGGTACATGAATTTTAAAGAGAAAACTACCCACGTTCGTTGATAAACTATTTACTGTAAACGCTGCAATACTTCATATTTAGAAATTTAATTTCACTGGGACTTCACACCATATGCTGTATTGTTTCTGACCAAACATGCAATGTGGAAAAGCTGTGTTTCGATCGAGGTTCAGCCAGCTGTCAGCAGGGTGAGGACATGGTGACCCGGCATGAGATGAAACAGTTCTGTCAGAAGGGACATTCTCTCTGGCTTTACTCAAGACAGCTCTGTTCACAGATGTGCTATAAACCTCACTGACGGTGTAGATAGTGTGTTTGGCTCTCTCTCAGTCCACACAAAAGGGTGGTTATATATATATGGAACTCAAGAGATTAGATTAGGCAAAAAAGGCGGATATCCAACAATATACTCAGAGGAAACGCGTTCCAGACTGAAACTGCTCCCAATGCAGATACACACCCACCGAGTGAGTCTGGACTCTAGCGTGGGACTATTTTTACTGTGTGTGAGAGAAGCCAGACTGGATTAATGTCTGCATGAGATCTCAGCGGGCTGAGGTTGTTCACAATGACTGTCAGCTTCCCTTATTCACTCTCTCTCTCCCTCTTTGACATCTTACTGAAGGTGATACTGCATTGATCCCAAACTGCTTTCCCTTATAAACAACTTTGCAGCACAAAGAATTTAGTTACACTTAGATTATGTCTGAGTTGTTGAATTTCTTTGGCGTCTTTGTTTAGGCTAAATTGCGGATTAGATTTTTGATACATTTTATTAATCTCTTAAAGAAGTCATTAAGGAATTGCATAGTTTTTTAATTAACAGTTTAAAGACCATTTTTGAAAATAATTTTTTTTTTTTTTGAGCTGTTGAACCACAAGTTGAATTGTTATTGCCTACCTTTATTATTATCATCATAATTGCCTCAATGTTTCTAAATATTTTTTAATATTCACTTTATATACTATTTTATTAACATTATAAGTCATTATTTTGAAGTATTTTACTTTTTTTATATTTATCATCATTGCCTCAAATTTTATTTTTATGTGCACTTCTTTATTACTTGAAATCTTAAATAGCATTAGTTTGACAATTATTGTTATAGCCATTGTCATTTATACAAAGCTTCTTGTTTTAGATTCACCAATATGTCTATGTACAATGTTTTTTTGATCGATCCCAGCAAAAGATTGTAAATCATGTTAATACTAAAGAAATGAGATATTCTTAGAATTCATACAGATAGTACGGGGCTTTTCATAAAAGTTTCTGAACACTCATTGTTCTTAGTGGTTAGCTGTCATTCTTTTATGCACATTATTGATAAAAATACAGTAAATGCTGCTGTTGTGTCAGGGAAGAAAGAATGTCTCCTCTCACATGAAAAGACATTTCATTTGAACTATGTGTCAAGTAAGTGCCCATCAGGTACTTAATCTGCTTTGTTGGCTTGCTGGACAAAGACTGTAAAACTCACGTTCACATTCATTTGCACTGTAAGTAGTAGCTGGTTTCCATGGAAACTGGTTGAAATCTGGGCAACAGCGATCACATGACGGGCCGCAAGTGTTGTGCTGGCAGTCACACAGAAGCCTGTGAGAGAGGACAAGACACAACCTGGGTTGAGCAATAAACATGATCAAACTAGTCTGTGGTTCAAGGAAAAAGTATAAATTTTATGTTTTTTATGCAGTTTGGCTTTCATAAAAGCTGTGACCTATTAAGAAAAGGCAAAGTGTCAGCTTCTATGAACAATCAAAAATATTTCTTTATGTCAGACAGGTTTTTAAAGACGTATTCAATTGTGAAAATCATAATTTGCAAGGAAATGAAAAAGAAATTGGGTTATAAAACATTAAAGAAATAAATAATCTGAGTGAAGGATTTAAAGTGTATATCTATTTTTGTTTTTGAATAATCTCAATCTTGATGGTCCGGTATTATCAGATACTGCAGCCCTTCATGTCTGTGGGCATCAAAAGAGCCAGACAAGTGGTTTAAGTGTTTATATTCAAGTGTCTTACCTTCTCATTGACCCTGTTGTCTCTCAAAAAGAGAGAATCAGAAAGATAAAGTGAAAGCGAGAGAGACTGAAAGCGTTGTGCTCTTCACGCTCGCTTTGTGCTGTAATAGAGCGTTCCCACCAAACGCGAATGAAGCGTTAAGCGCGTGTGATTTACATGTTAAGTCAATACAAAGACGCGCTAGGACATCCTGGGCTGCATATTTGCGGCGCAAATTGAGCATTTCGGCCATTTGACGCGCATAACTCGTGATTCGCATGAATCGCACAAATTGAAATATCTGAACTTTGCCGAAAATTCCCACCGCGCTAACCAATGAGGAGCTTACTCTAATAGTTATGTGATTAAGACATAGCGAGCGGAGGCACATATCTGAAACAACAGTGGAGGATAAATTGTACCATACATCTTACTTTTATAGAAATAGAAATAAAAAGAATATTGCTTGGAAGCAAGTGAGTAATGAGGTCGGACAATCAAGTCTCAACAAAATCCATGTCAGCCATTCTCCAACGAGACTGAAGCCGCCTGGCAGAAGCCCCTCCCATGACGCAAATTCGCATCTGTAGCGAATTTCACGCGCGAATGAAGCGAATTTCACGCACAAATGAAGTGAGTAAACGCAAAATGTTTAAGCGATTTATTAGTGCAAATCGCGTTTGGTGGGAACGTTCTAATAGAAGTGATCTGAAAAGCTATTGGAAGGTGTATATGGATACTGAGCGATGACATCCTTCCGATACAAAAAATTCCAATGCAGTCAACAATGCTCACACGTAGTGCTGTCGCTTCACCGAAATTTCAACGTTTTCTTACTAAAGTCGTTGTTATCACTGCTTTGAGAGCGGAAATGATCTAGCTGGCAGCAATTTTAGCAGAAGCACGTCATCATCCCATGTGCACATACCATATTAACCATGAGACTCAGCAGACTGCTCACAGGTGCTGGCGTTTACAGTCATACCATCAAACTGATAAACAGTGAAGTGAACAGTGTCACATATTTGACTTGAAACATTTAAATAAGAAAATCTGAAATGTTTCAAAGACTAGAAAAATGTGAACAACGGACCAAAAACGTCTTCATCTACATCAAAACATTAATTATTAGCACAATTAGTAAGTTTGTATAGATCCATTTTGTAAACTCAGACTTTATTTTACTCCAGAGAAGACTTTCAAGACGATTTGGCCTTTTGGATTGGTTTACGCAAGTTTTAAATTATTGTTTATTTTAGAGATATTAAACAGGAATTGAGTTTTGTTGTGAGAATTGTCGTTGATTTTAACATTTCTGTGCTTATTGACTTTTAATAAAACACGCAACATGTAACACACTGACTCTTTGAATTCCACTCATCCTGTCAAGCATACACAGACGGATGGATGCACACGTGCAGACATTCCCTGAATCTGTTTGGATGGTTCGGCTTGAGCGGCAGGGAAATCTTTCAACAGCTCCCATCCACGTTCAGGTCGGTAGACCTGCGAGGAGCAAGCGTTCCAGAGTTTCACCTAAAAAGAGCTACAGTCAATGGTCCCAAGTGTCCTTCTGTTTCCATTTAGATCTCCTCTAAGACACCTTTAGGTCCGCATTTTTTTGGTGTGAGGGGCTCTTTTTTCAGTTGCGTCTGCGGCACATCAAGATGAAAAAATCTCAACTTTTTAGAAAGCCGCAAGGGCACCGTAGGTCATGTGACAAGAACCAACCACGCACTGTAGACAAGATCAATGAAGATGGAGACACAGATGATCAAAGGATACCAAATCTAGTAGCAGAGATATTTTCAGTGCATATATTCCATATATCCTTTTTCCACGTGTTTAATCCGTTTTCCACGTGTTTTTAGCTTCAGGTTAAACGTATACAGAAGACACATCTCTGCATGAATTTCCCTGTAAATCAAGCACATGTTGACCTCGGTTTAACTCTCTTTACCCGTGAGGCAATCAGGTGTCTTTGGGAGGCTTAGGAAGCCACGCTTTGGTGATTGACATTTGACCTCAAGCATATGACTCAATTACTCATTCTCCCAAAAATGAACATTCTGTCATCATTTATTCATCCTAGTGTTATTCAAAACATGTTTTATTTTCTTTATATTCTTCTGCAGAACACAAAAGAAGATATTTTGAAGAATGCTGGTTAGGGTTAGGGTTCCTTGGTATGAACACAAAACCACTGAGACATTTCTCAAAATATCTTCTTTTGTGTTCCAGAGAAGAAGTCATTTAGAGGTGCACATGACATGTGGGTTGAAAAGTGACTTTTTTCGGATGATTTTTGGATGAACTATCCCTTTAAACCCTCTACAACAAGTTGCATGTCAGTACAGTATCTGCTTTGAAAATACAGGTGCAACGTCTCGGAAGAAAACATCTGGGTTCAAAGCATCTAGATTTCATTTAGATCTTTAAATCTCCGCAATATCTGTTACAAGCACATGTGGACAATCTTATACAGGAAATCACAAGGAACAGCAGATTTATGAGAGATCAATGAAGGTTAAATTCTCCTTCTCTTCAAACGCAATGCTAGCATATGTTTCTAGTTGGTACGATCTCTATTAACCGTCTGAATTATGACATGTCCCACACATACAAGGTTTTTTTACAGACTGACAGATTTGACACCTTCCATGCGGTACATTTTCCCGTTCGTTCACACAGAATACTAATCTCCTTGATCTGCGTATATACACCATGAGTTTACGCTTTCCGATTGTGTGTAATACATACATAATTTTGCGTGCGTATGGGGCACCGATCCTTCAGATGCTTTTAGTCGTTTCCCTGCCATCATATTGAGAGACTTTTGGTAGATGTGTTCGTTTACGGATTTTTTGGAGTCTATTTCGATTCTCGACTCCCACTTTTGGAGTCAATGGAATCGACACTTCGACTCCATTTACTGTCATTCAAAACAGGGTCAGAAATAAGAATATGAAATAAATGAATGCAACATCACAAGTTTGGGAACTTTTAGCTGGCAACCGATTTGAGCTGGTAAATAGAGTTTTTTGTACTGTGAAACCAGTTATTCCTTTCTGGTCCAAAATTGATTTGGCTTTCCTAGCGTACGCAGCACAAGTACATGGCGGCTCGGGTCTGGCAGCAGCTATAGTCTTATGGTAAAGCCAAGACATTTCGTTTATGATTTTTCTATTGCATCGATTTTGGATTGTTACAGTTACACAAATTAATATGTTTTGGACACCGCGTGTCATTGTTTTGTAGGCACGGTAAAAGTGCGCTAAACAAACATAAAACACTTTTATTCATTTTCGTTTAAGAATTTATACGTTCAAATATAAATCTATTATTTTTAAAGTGAGAAAATACATTGAGCCTACCTTCTGTTCTTTTCTTAATTTAACTCATTGCCTTTCTGTGTTGATTTAATACTAAAAATCTGGCTGTTTTTTTTTTTTACATTTTTAAGCAGGATGAAATGCTTTTAAAAAAATTCACAAACTTGATTTTGATTTGTGACTAGTAGTTAGACTCACATTGATACCCGACGCTTTCATTCAAACTAACTTACAAAGTCTTAACAGTTGTTAAGAGAAATAAATGCTTGAAGAGGGACACAATAAATATATAGTTTTTACTAAGAATTTACGAGCCCGAACGATCTAAAATGCCCGAACGAAATAATAAACATGCACAAAATATGATGTCCAATTGAAACAACAATCATACCCAACACATCATGATATCAAAATGACACCACAATATATCCTATGCTCTTATTCAAAGCTAATAGGAGAAATTAGCATATTCCTGTAGCTCAGTGGTAAGAGTGGTTCGATCCCACGGGATTGCAGATACCTAAGTATAAATGTATAGGATAATGCAATGTAAATCGCTTTGTATAAAAGCATCTGCCAAATACATAAATGTAAATATTCAAATAATTGGATTTTGGCTTATTACATGTAATCAGAAAGCGTAAACTCATGTTATTTATACGTACAGTAGATTGATGAGACCGTGCTGGAATGCTACAGGACTCTATAGCGTGATGTTATACTGTAACAGACCGTTCATCAGCAGGGGCGAAAAAAGGACGACTGGCGGATGAGTCACAAAAATCTTTTAAAAACTCCTGGAGTGTTAAATAAACCTTTGTAAATTAAACAGCTCAATCTGCTATACGTCCAGAGCTCTGACAAACAACACCACACATTCAAAACCACTATTTTGCAAGATTCAGCTACATTTTAACTCCATAACCATTTTCGTGGAACATGATTATATTAACTGGCAAATGAAAAATTCTTTCTTCTTTTCAAGATTCAAATAATCTTAACAAGATTTTTACAGTCTAAACCTGTATCGGACCTCTTTCTTGTCTGGAACACAAAAGAAGATATTTTGAGAAATGTCTCAGTTGTTTGGTGTCCATACAATGGAAATCAATTGGGTTCAATGTTCTTTGGTTACCAACGTTCTATAAAATATCTTTGTATGTGTTAAATTATGAAAGTTTTGGAATGACAAAAGAAATAAAAAAATAACAGAATTGTCCCTTTTGGGTGAACTATCCCTTTAACAGTTTGTTGTCCATCCAGATGGCGTACACAACAATAATTGAGCTTGTACATCCAGACACCTGCAAGACTTCAGACCTGAAGATTGTCCCACCCCAGCCACCATCACTTCACTGTTTTGATACACGTGCCCACAAGAGTCCACTAATCTCACTGAAAACATGCAGCGACCCAGTTTCGCCTGCTAGATTAGTTTTCTATAACCCTGGATTACGTATCAGCTCTTATGAAATCTTAGTTCTTAAAACCATCTGATATTTTGGGGTAAAACTGCCGAGTGCAGACACCTGCAGAGCTTCAGTCTTTTGTCTGTGTCCCTCCAGGCACACGAAATACCAATATGAACAGTTACTGAAGTTTTCATTTCTGACACGCACATACCTTTTCTATTATGCCGAGGGTCATTCTCCATTGACTTCTATTGTTTTTATAATGAGCTCATTCCTTTCCTCCAACCTTGTCTTTAAATCTAACCCTCATCCAGCATTTCCTTTGAGACAGACACTGTAATCATGTACCGATGAGGACATGTCGACATGTAATTGAAACATTTCCAAATGCAACAAACAACATTTTCCAGCCAAATATTAAACATTTCCCAAATTAGGATTAATATAATTGAAAGTCTCAAATCTTTTTTTCTAAATACTTCATGAAAATTGAGTCTAAAAAACAAGATTATGTTTCTTATCCTGTTTTAACCATAAACTCACTTAATTTGAACCTAATATCTACTATACAGTAAATTTCCCTCTCAAGTAAATGTATCTTGATCTTGATGGTTTATTAACGTAGTTGTACATTATACCCCGTTTTAAAAGATTTTTTCCCTGAATGGTATACAAAGTATCTAATGTGGTTTTTTGAATACATTCTATAAGTGAATATGTGGGCAAATATATTACTATTGCATATTAAAAGACAGAAAACACAGAATCCAGAAAAATAAAAATGGAAAAAAAGGAATTTGGGAAAAAATTAAACCAATTTAATAGGCCCCTATGTAATCTGTCATCGCTTTTGCGCTGCTTCTGTATAAAGAAAAGGATCAGAGACTGCTGACAGCGAGTTGTGTTGATGGAAAAACTTCAGACTGTCATGTTTACCATCAGTTTTCACGTAAGATGCCGGTGTATGCCACATATCGTACTTCGATCATGCTTACCGCGACATTATTTAGATCAAATTATTGCGTTTAGATCGAATGACAGCTTTCCTGTAGCTCCGTGGTTAGGGCAAGGCGCTAGCAACGCCAAGGTCATGGTTTCAATCCAAGGGATTGCGCATTTTCAGAAACAAATGTATGGTATAATGCAATGAGAGTCGCTTTGGATAAAAGCATCTGCCAAATGCGTAAATGTAAATGCTTACATGAGGTAAAGTGTAGTCGTAATTTTGTCCTAAAATTGGCATTGAGCACAGAAACACATTACTGTAAACAGATCGAGAGGTACCTCTAATATGAAACAGAAAAGGACAAAATCTGTGTGAATGACGCAGTACATGCAAGTGTTCCTGTGTCACTTACTTGTACGGGTCATTGGGGTCTTGTGCGTTACACGCCTCGGCGTGTCCATTACACACACATCTTCCTCCAATGCTGATGTCTTTAATGCTGTAATAATACTACAAAACAAACACACAGAGAATGATAAAGTCAGTGGGTGTCATACCTCGAAAAAAAAAAACATTTAAAGAAAGACTATCTTACTCTTCGTGTGACCGTTGGGTCCCTCAGAGCTTTGCCCATCAGGTGACCCAGAAGCGTGTTGGTCCGGAGAAACCGCAGACGGATGTTGGTGGCCTTGGTGAACTCCCTCAGGACAGGAGAGTAAGAGAAGTTCATGGCACCTGGCCGCCCGTTTACGAGAGACACTACGACCTGAAACACGTGAGAGATGAGCGTACAAGTGATTACAGAAAATATCCCAAAAGGTCATATCTTAATGTAGGAGCTTTAGTGTGTGTGTGTGTGTGTGTGTGGGTGTACCTCTCCGTTCTCCAGAGGAACTATACGCGAGTATTCTGTGGTGCAGATGATGTCATCGTCATGGTTGATACGCTCGATGGTCCTCTGACCAAACCGCTCGATACAGTCTCTCTTAGACGCTAAAAGCAAGAGACAATGAACAAATTAGCTGAGATATAAAATCTGGGAATATGGCCATATAGCATTAAATAAATGTTGGAAGGAATGTGACAGCGAGAGGAAAGATGACAAGAAGTTAAATATTATGATGGATTTTACTTAACATTTACATTTATATCTAACATTCCAGCTGAAAGACTAACACCATTTTGCTGTGAGTGAAATACTGATTAAAATTGTCTGAAAAATTACATATATTCACAATCAAGTTGTCGATAAAAAGCTTTGCAGAGAAGAATATTACAACAACAAGAACAGTACAATTAAAACATACAAAAACAGAAATCAGCATTATAAAGAAACGTGTCTTTGTTACAGAGGCACTTGTGGGCTAATGGGCTGAGGTTTAGCAAAACAAATGAATATTTTGTTTCATGCTGAAGGCTTTAAAATGTCAGCCAAGGAGTCTGTGTATTTATTGTGTTTTTTCTCCACTCCAATGTGACCGGGATTGTGTTGCCACCTACGGTACTGATGGCTTTGACAAAACAACACACACACAAAAGGTTGCCAGAGAACAGGCAGAATTGTCCAAAATCTGACCTTCTCAACTTACCCACACTTTCATTCCCATAATGCAATTTCTCACAACAGAGGAGCACAGAATGTTTGTGAAATTTAACTGAAACCTTGTTTAAATAGTTTAATAAGAACATCCCAGCAAACAAACAGGATGCTCGTGTTGGTTATACTTACAGGAGAAGAACTTCCACGGCTGGTAAGTTTTCCCAAAGTCAACGGAGCGTTCTAGAACCCACAGATCAGGACGCGGGGAGTTGGCAAACTTAATGAGCACATACGCAACATGGTAGAGCTGGAAATACAAAACGGAGATAAATTTAGTATAACATTTAATCACACCATCAAATATCCCCTGGCATAATAAAATCCAGTCCCAATATTTGATTAGATTTGTATCCAATAGAGGACAAAATGATTAAAACTCAACCTTTATGACGCACTTCTAAACAGGATTTTGGCACTAAGCAACAAAAACTTTCTCTTCACATGAATTCACTACATATGAACTGATCATCAGATTCATTCCCAGGCTGTTAAATGAAAGCAGTCCTGCATTTACCCCACTGTGATTGTGAGTTAATATAACGTCAAAGTAATGTTATTTTTACTGATTGATGAATTTATTCGGTCAGTGGGGTTGACAGATGTTCTCCCACAGCGACTTGATCAAAGACACTAATCGGATTTATTCATTTGGTTTGTTTTCACTCCATCTGCATGACTCCACCACAGCACACTCACTGTGTTTCAGGACTGAGAAAAAGAAAAACTGTGACATCATGACTAGAAAATAATCACCCACATCTTGTTCTACAAAGTTTTTCTTGGGTTTACACCATCTGACAACCTTAACTATCCAACCAACTGTCCAACTATCCAAAACTATCCGCTAGTTTACCTTAAATTGAGGCCTACAGGACACTCAGGTGGAGTCACTTCCTGTCTGATGGTTTCCTTGTGACATGACAACAAACTAACTTCATCCATGTTTGTTATTTCCTGAGTGATTTGGCAGACAAGGTTTATTTTTTTGAACAATGAATGAATTTAATACAAATGCTATTTTGTACCCTATTTTGTTAATGTTTGTAAGAAAAATGTTAATATTTTACGCCAACGTTTTATTTTAGAATGCTTGTATTAAGACTATTGGTATTTCACTGCAAAAGTACAACCTTCATAAAATTCTATAAATCTGTGTAAAATGTATCTGAAATCAAAACACAAATGATTTTGTTCCTTAAGAGAATATATCATATTCAAAGATGTTTAGATCATTTTATTGGAAACTAGACAAAAAATTGTCAGGAGTAAAAACATGATTGTGATCTCATTCTTCTTCTTTTTACCATACATCAATGATCAAAAGAAATATTGAACCCGAATCTTCAAATAATGAACCTGAACCTTTATTTAAAAAAATGGAAAAGTTCCATCACGGAAGACGAATGAAATATTTTTATAGTGAATGTGTTATTAATACAATAAAGGATGTACATCTTTTATATTAAATATTTGTTTAAAACACATTTCCCAGTAAATTCTCCATTCATTCCCTAACTCATCTGCTCAAGATTAAGCTTTTTGCTTCACTGTTTTAGTTTGCACACTCAGATTTGTGATCCTCGTACTATCTCAGTTTCTCTCAAAACAGCATGCTTACATTCTCACGGGAACTTCTATTCACTGTAGCCATGAAACAAAATACAAATTTGCATTACTGGGGTTATTAATCTGCGATACATCAGCACCTTTAAAAATAAGAGTGATATATAATAAAGTGTCCCATTAAAATATTGAGGATTCAATTCATGTCTGATATTGTGATATTTAGTATTTCAGTACGCTTTTATGTATATATGAAACTAGGGGTCTCTTTTCTTGCCTTGATTGAGAAAATGTATAAATCGAAAAATATATTGTCTTAAATGTTCTGTATCTTTAAGGTTTTTCGAAGTATAAAGATGTGGTGGCTTGTGTAATCCTTAACATGTATACATTTTTTACTTTTGTTTTTACTTATTTATTCATTCATTTGTTTTTTATATTATTATTAATAATGTATTAATAATTATTATTATCATATTTTTCCCCTTTGGGGGAGGGCAAAATGTCATTAAATAATACTTTCTGATCAGTTGTTATGACAAACAAAGCAAAAAGGAAATATACATTGAGCATTCTTCTTGTAATCCCTCTGGAAGTGTGTCTTCCTCAAGAAATCTTAAGGCTTAATGTTGAAACATCTATTTCCTCTCTTAACCCCTAAATTCTGACAGCATTTTATCCCCCCTAAACCCACCATGCACAGACACGCGCACACACACACACACACACACAAAAAAAACAATCCCTCATCCCCTGTACTAACTTTTCCACAACCCCTCAATGCAATGAAATCCCAAAGTCCCTTTAGTACAAAGAAGCACTTCAGCGACGTCTGGGGCTTTTGTCAACGCAGGCCACTTCACAGCTCCGCAGAACAAAAACACATCTGTGGAAATATTTGAGGGGTGTGGTGGAGGGGGTAAGGTGGACGCTTTGATGTGGAGATCTGATTCTTTCTTCTGTCTGTCAGATAGGTGATGACCACACAGGTGTGTGTGACCACGAACTTCAGTGATAAAACTTCATGATACATTTCCTAAATCATAACTAATAAGCTCTACCTATTCTTCATAAACATTTACTCAATAACTTTTAATCAAAGTCACTGAGTGCAGCTGTGACATGTCAGAGGTGACCTGGCCCTCCCGGCTGAGACTTTTTCCTCCCAAGGTTTTTTCTCCATTTATTTATCATTCGATATTAGAGTTGGAGTCTCTTTAAAGGCATAGTTCATCCAAAAATGAAAATTCTGTTATGATTTACTCACCTACGATTTGTTCCAAATGTTTATACATTTCTTTGTTCTGATGAACGCAAATGAAAACATTATGAAGAATGTAGTACTTCAAACAGTTCTGAGGCACTTTTGACGACCATTGTATTTTTTCCTACTACGGTAGTAAATGATGACAGAATATAATTTTTGGGTCAACCTTCCCTTTATGCATTGTAACTTAGTTTGCTTTGGCGAGAGGGAAGTGTGTTTAAATGATACAATAAAGGTCCAGTTATGTCGAGACTCCCTTGAGCTTAATGATTGCACAAATTCCTCCATTGAATGCTTTCAACATTCCTTGTGTTGCCATAGTGATAAGAATGAAAAAGCATAGCCAGGGGACACAGGTTTAGGAACTGGGAGTGTTTGGCCAATCATTAAGCACCTGGAGGAACAGTCAACACCTCGGTCAACAAAGCAACAGGTCAAAAGGACATGGAAAGCAAGGCGACCGAAAAAGAGTTGTGTTTGTATTACTAAAAGTGTTTAGCCTGATTCTGTCAAAAATGTACTTACCTTCTTGTCATTTCAAACCTGCATGACTTTGTTCTTCAGAAAACAAAAGAAGATATTTTGAAGAATGTTGCTAACCGGCACCGGTTTACCGTGTACACACAATAGAGGTGAAGGGGTGTCAGCACAGTTTGGTTACCAACTTTCTTCAAAATATCTTCTTTTGTGTTCTGCACAAGACAGAAAGTCATACAGGGTTGAAATGACAAGAGGGTGAATAAATGGTGACAGAATTTTGGGGGTTTTAGTTTGGGGTAAACAGGTTTTAAAAGGGATACTTCACCTAAAATGAAAATTCTGTCATCATTTACTCACCTTGGAGTTGTTCTAAATCTGTATAAATGTATTTGTTCTGATAAACACAGAGAAAGATATTTGGAAGAATGCTTATAAGCAGACAGATTTAGAAACTCATTTTTCCTACTCTGGCACTCAATGGGGGGCAAAATCTGTCTGGTTATAAGCATTCTTCCAACTATTCTTCTCTGTGTTCATCAGAACAAAGACATTTACACAGATTTGGAACAACTCGAAGGAGGGTTAAAGATGAAAGAATTTTAATTTTAGGTGAATTATCCCTTTAAGTAAAGTGTCATGGTGCGTTCAGGACACATTCGTTCAAACGGATCAGGACTGTGCAAAACGTTTCTATTGTCTCCCCTTAAAATGTTCTCGTGCTATAGAAAGCTGCTGCAGTATGATTCCAGTTTCATGAGGTTTAGGTTATCTATGCATGACTGAACATGCCTGACAGAGTGACAGAAGATCTGGTGTGTACGATTGCAAGTACTGTACACATCAAAGTATATTAGTATACAAAATAAAAGTCAGTCCTGTTTCCAGAATTCTTCTATGGCTCTTACTATCCCTGCTGTCCTTCTAAAACCCCATAGATCGCCATATTTAATTCATTACAATTAAAATGGCCATAAATTATTATTATTAGTCACCCTTTGTGTTTGTCACTTGGTTTTGCAAATATCTAACCAATAAAAAGTATTGTAAAGTGCTTGTCAACTTTGACAACACAATACAGTGTTTCATCTATTCCAGAAAAACAGCGAATTTGGACATCAGAGGTTTTGCAAGGACAGCAACTATAGACGGTTTCGTCAGATGCACACGCGTGGCCAAAAGGGAAATTCCTGTCTGTGTTTGGATACATATATCAGTTTAGTTTATATTCAATTTATATTATTATTTTATTGTGCATTAATTGTTTTAAATTAAAGGAAAACTTAATTTTGAAACCGTAAATATGTACATTTGCTGTAACTTCATCAACAATGTCATATTGTTTGTCATGGCTGTCATTGAAAACATGGACCGTTTTCCACACAAACACGAGAGAGGGAAGTTATTCATCACTGTGTGCTATGCATCAGTGACTCATCTGTGACATCAATGTGAGTCCATCAACACCTGCTTATAAGTGTTTGAAACAAATGTTGACCGTGTTCCTAATGTTTACAGTAGCTGACCCATCTGTTAAAGCACATCCCATGTGTGTGATACTGAAATGTCATGCCTTAAGCCATTATGAAGCATGAATCCATTTGTCGAATTAATTTAAAGGGATAGTTCACACAGAAATTAAAATGACTATTCAATGAAAGTCATTGGGGGCCAATGTTTTTTTGGTGCCAACAACTGATTCCTACGGATCAACCCCTTCCTATCCCACTCCTGCATTTCTTGATGCAATCTGCCATCTGTGCCAAGGCACCAGTTTTCTCTGCATGGATTTTGGGAATGGTGGGAATTGATCCTCCGCAGACGTTCCATCACCTCTTGTGTTCCGACTCCTAAACACCGGACAGACTCGGGAATAATGATCTGCTTATGAGGAATACGGAAGGATTGTTGTGAAAAGGAGGGACGCCATAACAGCTGCAAAAGTCCATTCACACCCAAAGTCCGAACACATGTCTTAAATCCATCCATCTTTGCATATGTACAGTATGTGCGAATGAACAACGAGTCGCTGGCTTGTACATGGGCGGGTGAAACCTGCAATGGTTCATGCCACTGGCACCAGAGAGTTCAGAGCTAAGAGACAGGTGTTGACCACAACAGACAGATGCATTCTGTGAACGCCATGTTTACAACCGTTAATTTACAGTCATACAGAGACATAAGAGTATGTTCTCAAACCATATAAACAGCAACATTGATACACCTAAACCCAAGTCTCCATGACAATTATTAAATGCCTTTTCTGTACAGTCCGCTTAGGAAAACCTGGTTTTTAAATTCTTGTGACACTTTTTTTGTGAGTTTACTTCAGTGGACAACTATTTTTAAAGCTATGTTTTTGCATATGCATGGATTTTAAACGCATAGTTGAACGTCAATCACTACAAGGGACACTAGTGCATCAACCTATCCTTCCTCAGATGTGGAAACTGAAAAACTGAAAAAAAGAGTTTGAATTAGTTTAAATCTTGTTTTTCATGCCTAAGAGCAATAAAACACACAAAAAAACATCCTGACTGTTTTTATAATTCATGCATGCATGAGTGGTCAGCAATGCTCAATGCCCTAATGTCAGTGGTTGCCAGGTTGTGAGATGAGATGTGGTTGACAGGGTGGGTCGAAACTTTTCAAAGTTTGCAAAAAAAGTGATATAGTTGCTTTCCCATTAAGTTGTTAGAACAGATGACAGTGCTATTAGTAACCTACAGTAGAAACCAACAGACCAACAAAGACCAAGGATCCGCAAAGACATTATTCACTGAAACACCCGATTTATCACATGGATTTAAAGGGACACTCCACCCAAAAATGTAAATTCTGTCATGGTTTACTCACCCGCTAGATGTTCCAGACCTGTATAGATCTCATTGTTTTGATGAACACAAAGAAAGATATTTAAAAAAAAATAAGCATCTGACATTTCTGGGACACAATTGACTATCATAGCAGGGAAAAAATTTGTTTCATTTTTTTGTTCTGCTGCACACAAAATGAAATATTTAGAAGAGTTTAGAAAGGCAAACAGTGCACTTTTGACTACCATTGTAAATTTTACTACTCTTTGTGTTCAACAGAACAAAGAAATTCATACAGGTTTGGACTAACTTGGGGGGAGGGTAATTCATGACAGAATGTTCATTTTAGAGTGGAGTATCCCTAATGTGCGCCACGTTATGTATAGTCTTTGCATTAACTCAAAAAACACCTCAAGTGAGTGTAAAAACTTTTTAACAATTTTTTTGTTCAAAATTGTGTGTTTTTTCATGACTCGTTTTTGATGCTATACCTCACAACTTTTATAAAATCAGATTTATTGAAAAATAGTTTATGATATTACAGCCCTCTGTGTTTCAGGCACCCCTTCAATTAAACTGTTTTTTTTTCGCCTAGTTTCCCAAACATCTGATCAACTACAAAATAATACCACATAGCCGCTCGATTTGTCATCATTCATAATCCCAGCACAAACAAATAAAGTATGAAAGAAATGCTTAGTTAAACAGGATAATAGATTTTAACAAGATGCTGCAGTCCGATTATTATGAATGGGGTAAAGTGCATACCTCAATACAAACCGTTAAAGTCCCGCCTTCAAGTAAAAAATGACATTCATCTACTGATAAAGTTTCTTTGGCGGGGGGCTCTGTAAGTGACTGTTGGGAAACTTTGAGCATGTAAAGTAGATAAGGACTTGGTCTCAGAAGGCTGGACGATATTGCCAAAGTTTATATTGAGATATATTTCGGTCGATACGATATAATTCCGATAACGATATAAACAATATTACAAAAAGCAAAATGTAATATAAAGGTGAGAGAGCCCTCTGATATGAACAATACAATACTGATCAAAATCATTCTAGATGCCAGCAGTGTGCAAAGCTATGATAAGAATAAAATCTTTTTGTATAGTCTGCCCTTACCTAAATTAGAATCAAGTTACCAATAAAAGAGAGAATAACCTCACTAAATCTGCTTTAAAGCCTGGGTGTATCTTCAAAGCTCTACTGGGTCACAGGCCTCCTATTACTTGACACTTTTTTCTTGAAAGCTTTTGACATATTCATCTAAATTAATCATCTTCATTTATTAACGTCCACTGCATTTTATGTTTTTTTTTTGTTGTCAAAACTTTATCCAAGATTTGCCATGCTCTCCTGGAAGTTGACATTAAAAAAACCATTTAAATTGGTATCAGTGTCTTACAGTATGCTTCAGTTTCTTAGCTATAAAAAACTACAAAATTTTCCATTCTGTCCTCGAAATTGACATTTAGCCGTTTAAACTTGTTTGTGTTTATTTTCCGACAAAACGTGTATTTAAGAATAAATGAGATGATCTGTTATAACTTTAGCATCGTGGCTGTCGCACACACCATGAACACAACGCCATTTAATGCTTGGCTTTGAAGTCAAGACTTTCTACACAAACACCTCATTATGAATGGAAACTTTGAAGCGGCGGTGGCCACCAGAGGAGAAGCACAGCGCCGCGAGTCAAGTCACGTCTACAACGTGCGTCAGATGCATACCTTATGCATGCGTGTGGTTGAATGCATGCACCAATGCATGATGGGCCAAATTTAACTTTATTTTTATTCTTTTAGAATTAAAATGTGTGGCTCTTAATCGTTAATCAATTAATAGGTATGCAGCAGAAAGAAAACACAGACCCGCCCTAATTTACCGTGGTTTTACTACAGTTAAAAACATGGTTACTACACCTGTACCACAAAAAAAACATCGTTAATTTTCGGAAGGGCGCGGATAGCATACGGTTGATTTCCAGCTGCGTCGTTTTTACAAGCATTTGTAAGTTTCAGATCCGTTTTGTACATGAATATTCTGATAAAAATGATCAATGTTAAACTTAAACTTAAACTAAACCCGTGCATGACGGAGTGCCACTCCACACCACCAGTAGCCGCTGCCGCGGAGCAAAGCTAGGGCTCGGACCTGAACGTGTAATTTATATTGAAAAACCTCCTTAAAGTGACTTTGATTTAAAACCTCATTCTCAAATTTAAGTTGTAGTAACGATGTTTACCTTAGCAAACACCTCTAAATATACAGCTTCTGGATATGAAGGACTCCAGCACAACAAGTCAAGACTCGAATATTAGCCCATGGGCATGAACGAAAAGACAATGTTTGTTGTTACACATTTCTGCTTCAAGGCAAAGATGTCACAGTGAGAAGACAAAACAGTGAGTTAAGATAAGAAAAACAAAGGACAAGGAATGCAGACGAGAGTTAGGTAGAAAGACAAAAGTATTTGTGTACCCTAACATCCTATTTGACCCCTTGCTGTTGAACAGTGTTATTCACACTTAATCTCTGGCTACTGTAAACTGAACAAGAGCTAACTTTAGTAATCTTCACTCCAAATTCTGCACCGTGACAAAACATACAGGACACACAAATGGCTGCATAACTTTCCGCCATGCAGTCAGAGGACAATGTAGTTGTGTGATGTTTTTAAAACAGCTTAAGAGCTACAGTACAGACAGTCTGAGAGAAATGCACACAGTGAGCCAAACTTAACAGTCAGACCCGAAATACCGAGTTTAAACTGATACAACACAAGCTATAAACATGCCTAGAGGTGTACATATTAAATAACATGTGTGTTAGTGTGTTTTGTATGTGAACTGGCATAAGTCCACAGACAAGCGCACTTTTGTGCTCTTGTGAGCTTTACCTCATGCCTTGGGACTTTTGTAATCTATGGAAAATAAGACGTGTCACTCGTCAGTTCTCGGCTGTCACAAAAGATGTGTGTGCATGTTTTTCAAGCCCTGAGGTGTTTGAGGAAGATCCAAGATCATCTGTTCACACCTGCTGTGCATGCCGGAATGTCACCCTCCCCTCCTGCAAAAGCACTACTATCAGTCCGGGATAATTTCAGCATTCCAGGAACATTGATTATGGGCTCTCTGAGGGTCTTCCGACTTCAGGGTATTTGGAGGGGCCAGATTTGTGAATTCCAAACATAAGCACCTTACAAGCACCTGAAAACGGAAACTCCCAGAATGCCTGACTTAACCGAAATCAACCTCAACATGATATATCTTTGGTATCAAAATTGAGAAAAAATAGAGAGTAGAAAGAGACCCTTGCTTAAGTTAACACTTCTCTCTGAAGAAACAGACCCTGTAGTCTCATACTTGTCTCCTTGCAAGTTTCAGTAGAGATGCATTTCTCATGATGCCAAAGGATGCAACGGAAAGTCAGATTTGAATGTAAATTCCATTTCTCATCAAACTCTTCTTGGACTTAATTTCACTTTATAGTTCAAATACACTTACTGTATGTCAATTGTCTCATTTGTCTCAAAAAATCTGTCATCAATTTATTCATTCTCGTGTCGTTCAAAACCTGTATATGACTTTTCCTTCTGTGGAACACAAAAGAAAATATTTTGAGAAATGTCTCATCGGTTTTGTGTCCATACATTGAAAGTCAATGGGGGTCGATGACGACATTCTTCAAAATATCTTCTTCTGTTTTCAACAGAAGAAAGTAAGTCAAGCATGTTTGAAATTACATGAGGGTGAGTAAATGATGAAAGAATCTTTTTCTGAGTTTGGTTCACACAGCTTAAGCTGGGTCAGTATCTATATGTTTCCCTGACTAAGTAGAAAGCAGGCAGCTGTAATTACTGTTGCTTTTGAATGACATGGGAAGTTGAAGGGAGTGTGCTATACGTGTGTTTTTCTTTCCCGTGCGAGGAGGTAAAGTGGTTAATTGTTGGTAGTTCTCTGTTGCACCTTCTGCTTCTACTCATGGCATCTCCTGCAAATGTCTGGGAAAGACTGGTGGGTGTTTTCTCAGTTCCAGATGCTGTGCAGACTCTAATTAAATCTTTCTGCCGGAGTGTCTTATCTGTGTTTCTCCCACCTGCTCGAACACACACACACACACACACACACACACACACACACACACTGGACCCAAGAGACATCTCAAGGCCCTCAGACAAAACTCAGAAACAAACCTCAACTTTCAAGTGAGGTTTTGAACTTTGGGGCCCTTGAACCCAACAAGCAGGTAACCTTCCCCAGAAGAGCCTGTCTCAGACAATGTTTGAGTTTGTCTAATATTAGGAGATCACAAAGCCAAAACTATTTTCTCAGTAATGTGCCAAATGTTCTGAGAGAAAAGCAGAGAAAGGATGTAAAAACGACATGAGCGATAAAGAGGGAGATTTTGAGAGGAACCCAACCAGACAGCCGGCATAGCCAGAGAAGATGATGAGAGAGAGACATGAAACAGATACAAAACCAGCCGTTTCACTTTGGGACAATTCCAAAATATGATCATCCTTGCGTCCTCTGGAGAACAAGATATCTAATAACTGGCCATAGATTTAAAATCATCCTAAAAATCACCACACCCTGTCTGTTTCAAATATTTAAGCATATGGATGCGGGGTGTTCAATAAGCATATACAGTTCTGTTCAAAAGTTTAGGGTCACTTGACTACAATGTTTCTCAAGATCTGAATATATGAAGGTGTGCTCAAATGTTTTGTGGACAAAAACATAATACTGCTGCAAAATGTAGAACATAGTGTTAATAGCGAATGAAGTGACCAAACACTTATGAAGAGTATGTTTAGATATAATAGACACACAGCATTTTGCATATAATGTACAACAAAAATATTGCAAAATATTAATTTATGTTTAGTATTTTATCTTACTTTCCAGTACAAACACCAAAAAAAGTCTTAAATCTTAATTCAATTAAATCTACATTAACTCGAGAAGCTATATAATCAATTAAATAACTTTATTTAAAATTTTATGAATATATGAATATGAATTATAAAAATATATATATTTAAAATTAAGTGAATTTTGGAATTTGAAAAATATAAAAAATAACTAACTTGAATTAATTTTATTGAACAAAGTCAAAACTTTTATAAAAAGTCATTTAATTTCCAGAAAACAAGACTCAATATCTTAGGATATTTTATTTCTTCAGTAGACGTGTCTTCATTTAAGATTTTTTGATATTGAAAACAAAACCAAAAAAAAAACTCATCTATATTGTAACTTTTGTGTTAGGTTAAACCCAGGGTTTACAACTCCTAATAATTATACACGATTAAAAAGAAAAAGACAAGCTGTGATTTCCTCATGAACTTCACCTCTAAAGTCTCTCTCCCACTGCCCGGCTCAATGAAGTGTCTGAATGAAAGTGGATGTATGGGCTCTGTGTGTAGCAGAGATCAAGCATTAAGTGCCTTGAATCATTGAGGGACCTCCATCTCCATTGAAAGTCCTCAAAGAGGAAGCAGGAAACAAGAGCCAGAGCCCTCCTGCCAGTCACAGTGGGAAAGTCTTTTGTACTCCTCTGGGAACTCACTGAGAGGTCGATAGGCTGAAGGCAGGTGTCCTCTCATTCAGCACCATAATGGTTTTCGTTGTCCACTCTGATCTGGTCAGTTTGAGTGTGACCTTTCAATCTGCACCTAGATCAAAGAGAATCAGTGACTGACCACTCAAACAATATGGGAGGAAGATCCATTCCAACCATGCAGATCCAATCACTAACCATAATTTTATTGTATGGGTAACACTTTGATTTTCATTTACTCTCTATTTTAATCTCATGGGAACATATTCCAACTCTACGCTTTAGTTCATGCATATACTTAGTTGACTGCTGCTTTTTTGTTGACACTAAATAAGAAGTCTCTTGAAACCAGTGTTTGAGGGATGATGGGCTTTTACAGGAATGTCCCCCCCCACGTCAAATTCAGGAATAGTTGTCTCACGTCATCTGTATTTGGATCTCTCCTCTCACATTCAGCCTTTTATGGCTTCTCACATTGAGGTATTTTTTGGATTGTTTATCTGGCCTTTTTATCTCAGATGGAGAGAGAGATGGATTTATTGCTGTCTTTCCCCTCCCGGGTTCTCGTGCTTGGGGGCAAAGTTTATAAATCCACTTAAGAAGGGCAGCGTGGCTCAACGAAACAACGGCAGCCACTTTAGATTGTTCAATTGGCAAACTGAGTGCTACGACCACTATTCAATGCACTAAAACCATCCGAACTATTTGTGCCTTGTGTGCTGTCTGAGATTTTTTATAGATTTACTGATTAATCAACCAAAGACCCAACCAATAAGCGTTGACTGATCTTGTATGGGAGGTTCAGAGTTCATGAACACAAACGGTAACTTCCATTAGCTGTAATGGTCCCTGAAATCCACTTTGCGGTGCATGACTTTTATGACATCTTATTCTCTATTTTCTCGCCTGCCAAGTTTCTCTGGACGTTGATTAAAAGTGGGGCCTTAAGGAGGGGAAAAGCTAGTGAACCCCCCCTTCGGGGCAAAAGGAGGGGTGAAGGTATTTATATTCCTCTATTTCCCCCCTTAACCAAAGTGACCCCCTTATCCGCAACAAACATAGCTCCCCTCCCCTCTCAGGCCCAACCTAACCAATGAGCCATTGAATGGATCAAAGACTCCAACGACAGCTCTTGTTGACCTGGCAAAAACAAACATTTACTCTCTCATTAACAAGACCGGCTCTCGGTTCACTCCATCCCTTCCCATCTTTTCAGAAGCCTGTGCTTAAAATTCCAAAAAACACAATCATCTATCACCAGGGAGGAAAAGAGAGAACAAAAAGCATTTAGTGAAGTGTTTGTAACTGTCATCTTCAATTCCTACAACAGGTCAACTGAGTCTGGATTCACACGTATTCATCAGAGATAAGTTAATATGAGACATCAGGTTCTAAACCTCAGACTGAACTCCGTCATGATTCTGCCTCATCATGTCATGTCTTTCTTGGTCTTGGGGCAGAATCATAACAGGATATCTTGTTTCATGTGGAGAGAGAGAGTTTTGGATCCATACTCTCTCTCCAGGTCTCGTCTCTGTTCTCGCCCTTTCGTCTCGTTACTGTTTGTTAATTAGTTCATGCCTCACACCTGTCCCTGTTTGATTTAGACCCCTTTAAATAGTCCTCATGTTTCATTGGCTTTTGTCGGTTATTGTGTAAAGTATGCTTCAGCCTTGTCTTGCTGATATTCCTAGCCTGTGATTCATCTTAAGTCAAGTAAGTCCTAGTAAGTGTTTAGTTATAGTTTATATCTAGTGTTTCCCAGTTAAGTCCAGTTTTAGTCAGTCTATGTTCTGTCGTGTTCAAGTTGTCATCCTGTTTTCTTTATTTAACCCATCGTGGGTCTTTGTTTTATGTTTTGTTCCTTGTTTGAATATTAAATCTTTTTTAACCCCTACATCGCCTTCCTGCATTTGGGTTCTCCCCCCACAATCCCTGACAGGATGAACGACAAAAGACAATGAAACATGAGGACTATTTAAAAGGGTCTAAATCAAACAGGGACAGATGTGGGGCATGAACTAAATTGAGAGACACGACCTGGAGAGAGAGCATGGCGATGAAAAAGATCCAAAACTCTCTGTCTCCACATGAAACAAGGGATCCTGTTATGATTCTGCCCCAAGACCAAGAAAGACGTGACATGATGAGGCAGAAACATGACAGAGCTCTATGACAATGTGGCCAAAGTTTAGAAAGAAATGCTTGTGTGCGGCCCGAATGCATTAGCATTATCCTATTAATAGCCAGACTTCATAATGTCAATTCATTCCATGACTAAGAGTTGCTGTGAGAGAAAACACTTTGGAAAATTTCTGATGAAATTTAATGCAAGTAACCTAACAATAAGAAGTCTAAAGAGAATTCTGCCTACTTCATGCAACAAAAAAACAGCTCATTGGAAAATCCGGAAAGACAATGGTCTGAAGATGGTCATGAAGATGTTTTACAGTTGAGGTTAACTTTGTTTAGAGCACTTTCATGTGGTCAGAACCTGTATGGTTTTCTTTTGTGAAACACAAAAGAAGATATTTAGAGTTTTGTGTTCTGCAGAAGAAAGAAAGTCATACTTGTTTGGAATGATATGAGGATGAATAAATGATGAAAGAATTTTCATTTTTGGGTGACCTATCACTTTAAACCTAAACAGAAGTGAGGGCAAGTTTCTGATCTACTTATAGAGTTTTTCCCCCGACTGGTCATTCAGATCCAGCACTGGTCTTGCTCTTGTTTGTCACTGATAGTTAATCAGTAGACTTAGGAAGCAGGTTTCAAAACCTGGCATCCTGGCATGTCTCTTAAGAAAGAGCTATCTTGCACGCTGGCCTCAGATAAGTCAGGTCACGATGTACTAAAGATTCAGGACTGCCTTTTGTTCCATCTTTTAAGCTCAACAGAGACCTTGGAGAGGTACAGGTGGGTTTCTTTCTTGATTGTATGAAGAGACAAGCCCCGACAAGAATCAGGGGGCGTTTCTGAAACCTCCCACATTTCTGTCTGAAACCAGCGTCACAGCCCCCATGAGCTCATATTCTCCCGGCACAGACATTTGGGTTTGAGGGTCAACTGATGATTATAGAGATCTGACTCTTTTCTGGCCATAGAATAGAGAAAGCTGAAGAATCTTTTTTGCAGAAAAAATTTATTTGATTTGGTTTGCTCTCGTTTTTTTTTCTCTTGACTGAAAGCACACAAAAAATGAAGACACATCCTAAAGTTTAAGCTGATGTTTCTGTTCCGGACTGTCACGTAAACCTCTCTTCAACTTTCTTCACTCCTCAAAGATCAAACCTCTTCATTAGGATCGGAACCGACTCATTTTCCCTCCTTCCTGACCTCTCAAATGTGCCGTTGAAACGCTCTGCTAATGTTTGAGAGAGGAGTGAAGGAAACTCTGCCCTTCGGCGGTTACGCCAATAAAGGAGATAAGACCAATCTGTTAAAGGCTGGAGTAGGGAAGTGAGGAGATATGATAATCAGTGCTACTGCATGACAAGGTCATGGCAAGCATGAAAATGAAGGTTTCGGACTGCAGACACTGTGAACAAAACCACGACAGGACTGAAAAAAAAGGTGGAATGCACAGGACATCTCAATAAGTAACTCACATCAGTCAAATTTTTTCAGGTAGAAGAAAATATAATTCTATACGACTATCAGCACCTGAGCACACAGAGCACACACAGCACACACTCGACTCTTAATGAAACAGAGATGAGGTCTATAAACAAAAGTTAAGCTGGAAGTGTCTTATCTGTAAATCTATTTTATCTGTGAAATGGAGCGAACGGGCTCAACCTGAAGCACCTCTGCCACACAAGAAGATGCTTAAAGACATTTCAAACCTGTGCGCCCTTTTCTTCTCCAGAACACAGAAGAAGATATTTTGAAGAATGTCGGTAACCAAACAATTGACCCTATTGACTTTCACTGTTTGGACACAAACCCACAAAGACATTTCTAAAAATATCTTCTTTTGTGTTCCACAGATTAAAAAAATACTGATTTTGAATGCCATTTTGGGTATTATTTACATATAATAGACTTTAGAAAAATACTATTAGATTATTAATGATAATCTTAAATGTATAATTTACTTTATTACTCAGTTAATTTATTTTTATGTGTCGTGGTCATGAAAGAACTTTCGAGCTTGTGCATAGGCAGCAGCTTTTACCAGAGGGGAACTGGAATCCCCTGGTTGGGCCTGGGCTCTCCTGAGGATTTTTTTCTCGATTGGAGTTTTTGGCTTCCTCGCCACCGATTGCATACTGTTTTGCACCATTTGCCTGGTTGGGGGGCTGCTTAGAATAAGAATTTTAAAGTTTTAACTTTAGTTGATTTGGTTATAGTCAATATGTCTCATGTACAGCTGCTTTGTAAACAATGAAAATTGTAAAAAGCGCTATATAAATAAAGTTGAGTTGAGGGTTGAGATTTAGCTACAGTAGCAAAGCCAGGTTAATTCTTAAGGTCAGGGAAAGGGTTAAAATGGTCATGTAAACTAAATCACGACTCTTCTTGGCATGACTTGTAACCATGACTTTTATTGTAGATAGATGTCGGGGGACACATGCAACAAAACTGTAGAATACAGCCCTTCAATAAATAATAGGAGGTGAACAGAGGTCAACTATGTGTGAGGTGTCAGTGAAGATATATGTATCAGGGGTGTAAAAGGGGTCACCTCCGTCAGGGATACAGGTAGGGGTAAAACAGCCGTGATCGATGGTGAACGTCGAGTTCAAATCCCTGCTGTTTCTAAATTTCCCCACCGAATAAACGTGGTAATTGTTAAGTCTGATGTGAGAGATATTCTCATGAATCTACACACATTGTAGTAAAAGTAGGAAGGTTTCCTCCAGTTTTGCTCAAATTGTTGATGATGTCTCTCTCTCTCTCAAATCACCGCTCCCATTTTTTCTCTCTCTCATTAAGAGGCCCATTTTTAAGCTCCGTAACCCTCATGAAAGACGGGACAAAGCAGGTCGAGAAATGTGCATGTGTATGTACATGTAAATGTACAATATGCATGACTCCACTTGTGTCCGCGTGTGCGTGATGAACGAGACAGATTCAGTTTAAATGGGAAAAAAGGAGAAAGACATTAAAAAGGAAAATATAGAGAGATTAAATATGTTTCACCACAGGTCCAGTAAAATGACCAATAGTCAGTTGTCCCATAATTCCTATACGGCCCTAATGGCTTACTAATGTCGAGTGACTCACGCAACTAGGAAACAGTCAAAGTCTACATCTAGAGTTCATGTTTGAACGCAGATCAAAAGTTCTGGCGTATAAAAACAGTGTCATGATTTCAAGTGAAAGAAAATGAGGCAAAACATTAGTGATACACAATGGAAGCTTTGTTTGACAAAGTATTAAGGCCACACACTGGGTTGTGCCATACCTGAGACGACGGAAAACACAAATACGCTGACATGATGGATCTTGTATGTGAGGAAGGATAACACACTGTTGTTGGAAAACTACCATCATTTGTGTTTGTGGTTACCTTTTGGCCTAACCTGCTCTGCACCTTTTGTACGCCAGACATAAATGATACCTCAGACCATGTAGACAATAAAACTTGCAAGTAATTTTATTCAATTACATTGAAAGAAAGATCCAGGTCATAATTACACGACAATATCATAAAGACTTGGAAACTTATCTGTCTTTTTTCTGTCATATAAAGAACTGAAATAATAGCAAACTGGAAATACCTGAAACTTTTTTGCAGAAGACGTCTAGAGATTCTTCCACAAATGTTCAGCCACAAATTCATGTCACTACAAACCCAAACAAACCTACAGTTCAAGATCACATGATCTACACATCTGAAAACATGGTGGTAGAACCAATGTAAAAAAGAAGTAAATGAAAGCAAATGACTGTTCTCACAGAGAAACAGTAAAACATTTAATAAGACGTAAAATTAGAAGGAAGTGGAATCAGTTAAGAAAGTAAGAGAAAGAGACTTGTTCAATCGCAGGAAAACTTTATTTCTGTACAGCTCTCACAGCTGGCATCATGCCCATCTATGCGCATGGCACACAATGGGCCACTTTAGTCACCACTGGGTCCCATTCAACCCCACAATACACACACACCAAAAGAGCTCTGGCTTACACGTCATCTATTTTTAACTAGTGTTTCATAAGGAATAAGCAAAATAACAGGTCTCAGCATTTGCATTCGGATTTAGACAAGAAATATTTTATAGATATTTAAATGTGGCAAAAGTAAAAAAATAATAAAGGTGGAACTCATTATGTAAAAATAAACAATGCAGTATATTTTACATACGTGATTATTGTTTTGAGTGCGATGTGTAATCGCTGTGAGTGTGAACGTATCCTTCGAATAAACACAGGCACATCTTAGTGATGTATTGCTGTTGTGGATGTGTGTCAGAGAGCTGTTACTTCAACAACTGGTGAGCAGAAAGCAGAAAGTAGGTCATTTAACAGAAAATAGAAGATAGGGGCACGAATTTGGGTTGTGAAGGGTAGGGTCTCTTTTGTTGTGAACATGTTGAGACAGATATTGGGTTAACTAACATTCCAATCTAATTCTTCCGCTCGGGGGGATCAAAAGGAGCCTCATACCTGTGTTACACACACACACAGATAAGTTCATTCACAATGACCACCGACCCTCCCTTTACCTGCATTCCAACCTGTCAGATAAAAAGCTGGAATACCATCAACCTATACATTCCATAAACCTCTCTTTCTCACTCTTTGTACAGTGATGCATGTGTGATAGCTATTGCGTTGCTTTATTATAACAAGTTAATTTATTTAATGTTATGCTGAAAAAACTGCCCAAAATACAGCACAGTCAGAGAACGAGAGAAATAGAGCGAGAGAGAAATATTAAAAAGAGCAAACAGGTTATTCAAGGCTTGTCACAGCCCCTTTTATACAAATATGGCAATCACAAAACCAGATACCATTACATATACATTTTATACATTTTTTACAACACTTTGGAAATTCTTCATTCTGATTGGTCAACAGCAACATTGTTAAAATGTATGCATTGCTAAACTGCATAATGGATCATGTTTCTTAAGCAACTGGCACATTATTTTTTTGCCAAATACTCATGTCCCTTTTGAAAAAAACAGCAAATGCTGGCTAGGTAGGTTTCGAAGCATGGTGGCTTGTTTGTGCTGGTTTAAGCTGGTCAGGTGCTTGTTTAAGCTGGTCCTGAGCTGGTTTAAGATGGTCCTTAACAAACTCATGACCAGCTTAAACCAGCACATGACCAGCTCAAACCAGCGTATGACCATCTTAAACCAGCACATGACCAGTTTGGGACCAGCTCATGACCATCTTAAACTAGCAAATGACCAGCTTATACCAGCAAATGACTAGCTGAAACCAGAACAAACCATCTACCATGCTTTAAAACCTACTTTATATTTATTCTGCAATATGGGCGAAAACATTACACTGTTGTTGGTACAGTCCCTGACAGCATTATCAAATAAACAAATATGTATCTGCCAAAAATGAAACATGCAGAGCACAGTGTTTATCAGGACACTAGGAATGCTGGAGGACTATGTGTAGGAGACTGTGAGTAATGTTTATTTGCCATTACAATGTTGTTTGGAATATAAAACACTTCTTAATGCCTCCTAGCTATTCAACCACTCAACAACAACAGCCCATGACAAACACTGCCAAGACATAAAGCACTTACACAAAAAACTCCAGATGAAATCCTGTCTCAAGCATGAATGGATTAGATTCAACTTTGGGTCCACCCTTGAAATTCTGCACCTATGTGCAATCCACAAAAGCTGTGTCTGCTGTGGCCCCAAGTATCAGATGTCCTTACTGTACGCTGAGTAATCTCAACACAATACAGTACGTGCATGTGGGTGTGTGATAGAGAGAGACAGATATAAGGAATGCAATCGTAACATACCTGTCCTAAATCCAGGGTGACGTTGACCTCGTTGTGTTTCGGGCTGCGGGAGAGAGGAGGGCTTTGCCACCATCGTTCGGTTCCATCGATGGCGTTGCTGATGGGGTGAGCCCTGTTTGTGTCGTCTGCGGAACAGATGTCACAGTACTGACCCTGTGTAATGATGTGAATGAGAATTGATGAGTTAGATGAATTACTGAAAATAAATTGAAGGCTAAAGTGAACATTAGTTTCTTCACAGGTAAATGGAAAATAATGCATATCTTTGTTTATTTAGATTCTGCTATGCATTCAGAAATGTTTAATTATACAATTAAATAAAAATGGTTTTATCGTTTTTTTCTGAATTAACTGACCAATGGATGTAAATCTCAATGTAGTGGGATTAAAAAGATTGAAAGAGGAACCGAATACCTCTAAGGTCAGAGGTTTCAAATGCTGACACTTCTTCAATTGGTTATTTCTAATAGCGCAGTCTGAAGGATAATGTAAAAGTTTATTCCTGACAATAAGGTGGGCACCACGAACTGTGACTGAAAAGATTATTGAGACTTAAAACAGCGAACCTCAATGCTGCTGTGAAACTATTAGTGATCCTTTTGAACTGTCAGCAAACAGATTAAGACGCTTGCTTGTGAACGCTGAGGATCCTGGGGGAATTTCGATGAAACATTATAAGCAAAGAAAAAGTCCTTCATGTAGTGAAAAATGTGCTTCACCTGATAACATCTAAATGAACAGGTGTTATTAAAGTGAATAATCTGTTCTCCAAATCTGTGTGCCTCTCTATTGGTCTCTCCCTCAAGGTCTTCTATGGGAATGCCACACATTCCCCAGTGAATATCGCAGTAGCATTGCTACACGGGGGTTGCATTTTACTCTTTACAATGTGTAAACATATCAGCCACTTGCCATCAAGTCAAGTCGTGCCTCAAAACACTTCTGCTCAAGAGGCTTCATTGGGGGTCTCTTATAAAGCCCTACAGGAGGTCTCAGGTGGTGTGTGGCACTGTCACATTGAACATGTGCTCTCAATAAAATCTGCACACTTGTGCATGCCCACATTAATATATACTTAGGTACCCAAAAATGAACTTGTATACATGCACTCCAGCAATTTCATTGTGTTGTTGCAAGTACCTTGAGTACCAAATAAACTGTAAATCCAGAGCGAATCTTTATTTAACAAAGTGCCAAACCGAATACTATTGAAACACTTTTTCAAGTTCGTGTCATTTATAAAATGGAAATATATAACAAAAATGTCATTTTATAAGTATTGCATTGCACATAATTAGTAGGCATATTATTGTGTAGGGAAAAAACATACAAAATCTGGTGATTTACTGGTGCATTACAAATAACATTGTGAACCATCAGCTGTTTACCATTAAAAAATATCTGTGCCGCGTCTTTTGGGCATTATTCAGATCTAATGATGTGCGATTGATTCCTGTCGACACTTATATCAGAAACATCTATAGTTTCAGTTAAAAGCAATATAATTCCCATTATAACCATTATATCCATTAGAACTTGGGCTTCTATTGTTTTTTTCAGGGTAGCTAAGCAAAGAATAAAAACAATTATGTCAGTTATAAATTAAGCTATAACCACACAGAATTTACACTAAACTGTGTGTCAAACGAAAATCCCTTAATTATTATTTTCAATAACAGGCTAACAAACAACAGACAAGTGAAAACAACGCGTTTTTACCTGAATCGTCTGACTCGGATCCCCGGACACGGGCCCCCCGACAAGTTTGCAGTACAGGTCTTGAATCGCCTGCCCGTTCTCGTCCACTCCACATGTCGCCGTGGCCGTGATTTTCGTCCCCTCAGCTAGATTGAAATACGGTGGGTGCAAACTGAATCCGTTTACACCGTTGGTGTGCAATTCCTGCGCCCACGAGCCGTGAACGAGCAGCAGAGCCGCGAGCGCCGGTGCGAAGAGCGACGGTCCCTTCGCCATCTTCACCTGTGCCGCGCACGCAACACAGTTAAAACTTACGACAAAATCCACTCGAGAACCGTGTTACTGATGAACATGTGGAGAGAGAGAGACGACACGATGGGTTTCTTTCTCTGTGTTATGAACAACAATGGACAGAAACGCAGTTCGGCTCTCTGTCTTTCTCTCTCTTTCTCTCGAACTGCCTCTGTTCTGCTGTGTGGATAGAGCGCAAGTGCGGTGCGTGTGCACTGTGCAGTCGTGTCTCGAGACCCAATGAAAAGGTAATGCGTGTGTAATGTGAGTGCAGGGACCCCTGCCTTTAGGAAAGTCGCATGGTTTTTATTATAGTAAAAGCATAATTGTAAAGTTAGCTACTATGTTTTATTGATCACTATTTGTATAGTTTATATATGTGTCAAATATGATAAGATCATAGTAAATTTGTGTTTTCAACAAATTAAACATGATAAGTTACTAGATTTCTATTGTAAGGCTGAAAAGTTTATGATTTATTTTTTACAAAAGTTAATTTATCATATAATTTCATGAACATGAACACTTTTGCAAAGAAACGGAGTTGCTAAATAGAATAATAAAAATATTTTTAGGTTTTTTTTTATCATTTGGCCATCAAGTTAGTCACGTATGTAGCCTACTATAGTACAGTGATGAAATGGGTGAAATAATATTACCACAGTACAGGATCATTAAACCTTCCAAAAACATGGTGTTACTGTAGGATTTTACAGTATTTTTTTCCATAATCACGGTCTCTCTAAAACCTTGGATGTCCAAATTTGCTGTTTTACATAAAATGCTTTGTTGCCAAATTTGACAAGCACTTTTTATCAGCTTTTATTGGATTGATATAAAAAAACATTGACTTAAGGGGACTAAAAAACTTAAAGAGTTATAATAATGATTTAGTGTGAAATAATCATGAAACATGCAGACACAAGGTTTCAGAAAGACATGAAATGTTGTAAATGGCAACTTGGCCTCTCTATTGATTCCAAAAACCGACTAAAAGTTCACAGTCAAATGCATTCAAAGACAATTTATTGCAATATATGCTTGTGCTTTTATAAAAGTTACAATATTCAAGTGTTCACAATAGGTGAAGAATAAATGAAATGTTGTTACAAGTAACAAACAGCAATCCATCAGAGTGTGCAGCATTCACTGAACTCTGAGGTTCTCATCTAAAGCTCATTCACATGCCTCCACACCTCACAGAATCTCAGGCTTTCATTTTCCAGTCTACGGCACCTGAGGTTTAATTAAATGGCAGTGCTCCAGAGAACAAAGTGAGAAAGAGAGAAAGAAAGAGAGAAGCAGGTGTTTCTTCTCCGTCATTTTGGCACATGAAGCAAAGCCAGTTTCTAACTGCTCATAAAACACACACACATATTAAAGTTTATATTTTGCTCGGAAATAATTTATGTGCACAAAAGTTGCAAGAGCACCAGGAGTCACGTGGTGCATTTAGATCACATCATATTTCGGGTTAAAGGACACAAGAACACCACTATAAAGTACAAATAATTGCCTGTGGAAACGGATCTTCTGTACGAGTTGGGGGTGTGTATGGTAAAGAATCTTGCAGGCGCGAACAGGTATCGCTCACGATAAGTTGTAAATGTTGATGGTCCAAAGTAGTCTAAACACGTGTTCAAATAGAGAATAAAGTGAAACAGATATAAAGCTGGAGAGAAAATATTATTCAATTTAGCCAGAATACCTGTATGACCGAACAAATCACATTCCCTGTTCCATCTTCCTGTATTTTTCCAAAGTGACTATTTTTTACCAACCAAAAACACATTGTATCTAACCATACAAATACAAACTTCCCAGTAGGGCTGGAACACAGCGACAGTTTGTTAAATATCCAGGAAGGCAAAGCTTTTCTACAACAAAAGAAAACAATGTTCAATGGCAGTCGAGCTCCAAAAAGGACACAAAACACAATAAAAGTACAGTAAAATCAGTTGAGTGAGTTATATCTCAAAGCTTCTGGAGACAAATGACAGCCAAAGTTTTGCCGGAGGAAATGATTAGCGAATAATGACTTATATAATGACCCAAATATCAGTCTGTTCATATTGTAACCTCAGAAGACAAAGGAAATAGTGCATATGTTAGGTGTTTTGTTGTTTATAGAGCCTGACCTGAACACTTTTACTCATGGAGTTTGGAATTAAATGGGAATAAACTACCAAGTCAGAATTTACAGAACTAAATCGAAGTCCGTTTATGGGAGGCATGCTACTCGGCGGCCATGTTTGCAACGACCTCCGGGCAACTATTTTAGTTGCAGCAAGATCACAGTTCTATCTACCTTATTGGGGAAGATATTTCTGAAATCTCTGGAAAAAACACACTTAGGTAACATATTTCTGACAAACAAATAAACCTGTCATCCACAGCACCCTTACTTTTGTTTACTAAACTGAAATTATGCTAAACACAACTTTTCTCAAGGCCACTTCAGCTAGTGTGCATGTTCACAGGTTAGCAAGTGCCTCACGAACCTCTTGAGCCCCCCCCCCAAATAACCGTCAGTCTTTATCGATTGAAGATTGGCTCTTTATACATTAATGTGGGACTTGTGTTCCTAATGCAGACATACTGAAGGTTTATAATAGAAATGCAGCATCTTGTTTAAATCTATGATTATTCACTTTTCATGATACAAAAATATCTGAACGATTCCTATAAATATGCACACCACATGTGTCCCTACAGGCAAGACGGCGGTCATATCTTTATATGGTGTATCTCTGTCAACAACAACAGAGAAATTTCCCACAACTCGTGTCACGTTTAATGAAAGATGCTCGACCCGGAACACACTAATACGCACCACTGTCTGTTCTACACATGTTGACTTCATAACTTCTCTCTCAGAGGAGTATCACAGCAAACTGGCAGGGGTCAGATGAGTGTTTGACTTAGGAAGTCTAGAGTCATCATGCTAATGCAACCAAACTCACATTCACTTGCAAACAAGAACACGTGTTGAAATAAATGAAAGAACCACAGGCTTACAATAGACGGAAGGCCATCCAGTGGTCTCCCTTTATGGAGAGAAGAGCAAACTGAATTTCTCTGAAAGTGTAGAATGGGTTCACTCCCGAAACACCCTAACCTCAGGTCAATGACTTAAAGGAACAGTTCAACCAAAAAGGATTTTTTTTTAAACCTTTATGACTTTCTTTCTTCTGTAGCACACAAAAGAAGATATTTTGAAGAATTTTGTTAACCGAACAACATTGAAACTCCATTGACTTCCATTGTAGGGACATAAAACCACTGAGTCATTTTTCAAAATATCTCCTTTTATGTTTTACAGAAGAAGAGTCACATACAGGTTTCAAACAACACAATGAACCTAAAATACATCAACATGAATCAATATTTCAATCAAAAAGTCCATCAAAATGTCTACATCAGTGTTTATGAGTGATCAAAGTTAGTCTTTCTTCAGCATAAATGCTTATGTTACAGTTTAGTGTTGCTGTCTTTCAAACAAACTGTGATTTGCCGTTTTGTTGAGAGTATGTGAGATTGTTTGATGAACTTCACAGGTAGCCTTGTTGTGTCTAAAACACAGCTCTGATGTGGCATCTCTAACACTTCAAACAGCAGACGACAGACATGATCTTACAGGCACCAACCTTAGATCTCAACTATGTCATGCTACCTAAACTTTTCACCTGCCCAAGCTGGACTGCTCAAGATAAAATGTTGAGTAGCCTACACATACAATAGAAATGCTATTTAAAATATGAATGCATGCTGAACTCCCCAGTAGTTACCAAGATGTTCTGAGTGGACTTTAAAGAGACTTTAAAGGGATAGTTTACCCAAATATTAAAAATGTTTTATCATTTACTAATCCTCATTGTCATAAATAATCTGTATTACTTATATCTTCTGCAGAACACAAAATAATATATTTGAAGAATGTAGGTAACCAAACAACACTGACCCCATTAACTTCCGTTGTATGGACACAAAACCACTGAGACATTTCTCAAAATATCTTCTTTTGTGTTCCAAAATCTGAGCAATAGCAAAAATGACTCTTGTTTTTTAAGCAAGATATTTAAGATCTTAACGTATTAACTGTGACAGTGAGAGGAAAAAACAGGATTTAAAATTAACCTTGTCCCACACACAAACACACACAGAAACACCACCTGCTCTACATGTCAGTCCCCTCGATCCACACATTGTTATCTCAACCACATCCATCCTGTGCTACTCTACCAATAAAAAAATAAAAAAAAACTCAAACAACAAAAGACAAGGCTTGAAAGATCATTTGGCTATGAACGTTTCAGCAATGAACCCTGAAACACACTGGATTTAAGATCCTAATCCCTGAGTCATATGGGCACAATGGACAATGGATACAAGTCTCTCATGAACACAGACTAAGCTAGTGCACAAATATGTATTTTTAGCAAAGAGCTGGCACCATTTTCAATGATGTTCATAATCTAATATCATCATTAAAGTCAAAAGTAAATATAGCTGCAAGCTGCAGTTTTCGAGTCCAAACAGATTTCTGGAAAATGGGGAATGGGAACAGATCCAGGATATGTGGGATCATATCATTGGTGCGATTTTAAGGTAAAAAAAGGTTGGAATTTGCCCTAAAAGTGGACCTTCAATTAATATATATTGAACAGAATCTTGAATGAACTATATCTACTATGACAGATAATGTCTCATGCTGACACTGTTTTACAATACCTGTTTCTATCTTTGTTATTTTTTTATTACAACCAGGTTTTTCTACTCCCTATTTAGTCAGGTGTCATATTTTTATAGCAAATGTAAAGTGTGTTACTGGCATTTTAATATTTGATATTATTTGAAATTGTTTATTTTTGGAGATGTGTCCTTATGTTTGGAATAATTTTAAGGTGAAATAACATCGTTTTTACATCGTTGCCACTGGTTTGGGATTATGGAAAAATTTAATTAAAGTCCATTTACTTATACTTTTGGACTGCCCTGAACTTTACCTCCCATCTGTGTTTTTGGCCACTGGCTAGTAATATTACAATTAATTTTATATTTAATATAAATTAATATTTTGTTCTGTATTAATTGTTTTAAATTTAATTTAAACTACTTCTTTGCAAGGTCTCCCGCAAGTTAAGTTTGACCCATATGACGTTTTTTATGTTGTTGCCATGGAATATAAGTTCTTTAGCTTAGAAAGTAATAAGGTAGGCTAAGTCATTATAAAGGTGATGAGTAACTGTGACTGTGAGACAGTTTTTCTACGTTTTACAGTATCTCCGTGGACTCCAAGGCAGAAACGGAACACACAGTGCTATTTCATATTAATGTCAAGCTCTAAAATGTTTTATAAAGTAGAAATTTGCCTTCTTCTGAGTGTGGTCTTTGAATATTGTTATGTACAGTGGGGGGCCTTTGAGTAAAAAAGGTTGAGAACCCCTGTATAGAAGACAACTGTGCCCTCTTCTGGACATTTCCTTGTCAGGCGTCATGTGCATTTATGCTGAATTTTTACACTTTGCAGCTGTGGTGAATACGATAATAATGACAAAATATCAGTCTACTCCTTAGAAGACAGAAAAGTGTTCATGGACTAGTTTAATGTTTTGTTGTTATTAGGCTTTACAACCCTGGTTACGTTCGGTAAGGTTTTTTGAAAATTGGTGAAGTCACTAGGTTTGGAATTACACCAAGAGCAAATTGCACATTGATCTTTTTATCGATAACTGTCACCTTTTTTAATAATGTGTTTATAATCCAAACAAATGTCATCATTCAAAAGCAAATATAGCCTGTGGGCATTTAATACTGGAATCATGGCCAGAAAGGCTTACATGTCACTGCATGCGTTTTTGTAATAAGTAGACTCATAGATATCTGACTAAATTTGGCATTTAAAAAACACTGTTTGAAGTTTATTCTGCATGACAGAAGACAAAAGCTGAGCGCAACCTTGCATGCAGCGATCAAAAGGACGTCAGTCTCTGCAAAGGAGCAGTGAAGCATTTTAACCAGATATACAACGCTCAAAGACTCCACAACGAGGGAGTATATTTCTCACTAAGAACACGTGAAGAGTTTGGTTCCAAATTGAGATAACTCAAAAATCATGTTTTTATGATTTTATCATGTTTTTTATAGTGTTTTATTGTGTTACTTAAATGTATTTTTTGTTATTATGGCTTAAATCAAAACAAATCAACTGCAGTTTGATTAGTATTCATTGAAATGCACCATTAAAAAACATGATTTTTGAAACATTTTAACTTGGAAAACCAGCAATCTGGCATGACAAAACAAGACCCCAATTAAGAATTTCATCTTATGTGTTATCGTGGAAAGTGAGAAATTGAAAAGGCAGGAATGAAAACGAACTGTTAACTTAAAACCTTTAGGAAAACTAAATATGTTTTACTATAGAAAAAGTGTAACTAAAAATCATGAAGATCAAATCTATAACAAAACAACCAAACCATACACACACAAGGGATGCATGATAAACTATCAGCCATATCAGTACCGGCAATTAAATGGTCATTTTTAATGGTATCGTTATCGGCCGATAACGTTGCTCACAGTTAAAATACTGTACAATACAATCTTTCTGTTGTGATCATTCATTTATTTCTATTAGCAAAACATTGTAGGTACAGTATGCAGATAAATATTTATAAATGCATAAATTATAGGAACTAAAGTATATTGTTTGAATCAAACTGTTGTCTGAATGCTCTCTGTTTTAAGACCTGTTAGACATGTCAATAATAAAAAAGCATTTACTGAATGCTCTGGAAGAACATCTATAATTTGTTTATTAAATAAGAAATATACCAGAAAAGTTTGAAGGTTAAAGAACCGTTAACTAGTGTAAAGTATAGGGTTGATAAATGATTTAAAAAAAATCGAAGTATTCTTTACTGCAGTCAATGTTTTCAAACAAAAGCAGTTGTCCACCCTTTGCCATTTGGTTCAGTATTAGGGAATTTTTAAATAATATTTAGATAATGTTTATAGCCAATATATCGGTTATCGGCTTCCATTGTTAAAGAATAATCGGTTATAGTTAACGGCCAACAATGTACATATTGGTGCATCCCTAACACACACAAACAAAACGTTCTGGAGTGAAAGATGAAAATTACAGTGTTTTGTTATTGAGCTCAAAAAGCTTTTTTTATTTCAAGTGGTCCAGTGAGTCTAAAACATACAAGAAAATTAAAGAAATAACAAAATAGAACAGCAACCACCTTTCTTATAAACAACTACTTGACAACAACTGTGTAACAGGGAGGAAGACAAAACACAACAACCCACAGCAGGTGAAATCACACACAATAGTTTTCACAAATACAACAAACAAGTCAACGAGCTAATAGCTTTATGTGCCAAATTTAACTATGTCTTCAAGTTTGGCTGCTATCAGAATTTCATCAATATTAACATGTTAATTCCCAAAAAAGGAAACATGTCTAGAGGACTAAGATGCTGCTGACTGTCTAAAACAGGTGAGGGAAAATAGTGTTTGATTTCATGTGCACCTGTGCAGTGACATCAGTACTGTGAGAGCGAGGTCGAACATCTCTAAAATGTCATTATTGGTCCCATGCGTCATTAATGTTCACTACCAAAGGGCAAGTAAAGCTGTAAACTCTTTCATTAAAGCGATAATTCATCCAAATATACAAATCTGATATCATGTGTTCACCCTGTTCAAAACCTGTACATGGCTCTTTCTCATGTGGAACACTAAAGAAGATATTTCGAGAAATATTTTTGCTTTTGTGTCAATATGGAGGTCAAAGGTGCCCAACGTTTTTGTTTGGTGACCAACGTTCTTCAAAATATCTTATTTTGTGTACTATGGAAGAGAGAAAATCTAACAACATGAGGATGAGTAAACAATGAAAGATTTTTTATCTTAAGGTGAACTACTCCTGTAATAGAGGAGAGGTCAGGTTTATCAAGTAATGACTTTTAAATTAGAAGACCTGGGATGGTCCCAAAATAATTGTATAGTGCAGTTTTAATATTTTGTGCTTTTACAATATTCCTTCTTTCTAACTTTAATATTCAAAAACAAACATAGTAGCTTTAGCTTGACTTGCCATGAAACTGTAATGTGACTGCTTTCAAAGCTCATGAGGCAGTGAACCTTTTGATATTTTTTTACACCCTTTGTTGCTAGATGCTGCACCTTTAAGCTACGCATTCGGAGTTAAGACTGTTTTTGAAAAGGTTGTTGTAGCCACTCCTTGGAAAATAAACTGGGAAACTGCATGTGAAAACCACATGACAATGAAAAGAGCCTCTCTCTAAACCTTTTATGTCATTTATAATTTATTCCTAAACCCGGACTGTTTATTTAAATATTTAAAGGGATATGTCAGCCAAAAATGAAAATTCTGTCATCATTTGCTCACCCTTGAGTTGTTGCAAATCTGTATAAATTTCTTGTTCTGATGAACAGAGAAAGATATTTGGAAGAATGCTAACCAAACAGTTCCTGGCCACCATTGACTACCAAAGCAGAAAAATTACAATGATAGTTAAAAGTTACCCAGAACCGTTTGATTTCCCACATTCTTCAAAATATCTGCTAAGTTTTAAACTGTATAAAGCAATTTTACCTAAGGTAGTCAATGGCAGTTACTATGGTAGTGAATGCTGTTGGTTACAAGCATTCTTCCAAATATCTTTCTCTGTGTTCACAACTATCATCGTTTCATTCAAAGAGGTCTATAGCAAAAACTGGCTACTTTGAATACGCTCAAATTTAAGAATCCTGTTACTACTTTTGGTAGCATTTCAACAAAGCTGTGCAGATACACTTTTAAAAACAAGATATAAGGAAACCTAAAAATAATTCTGACTGTCCTGCGTTAGCAGAAATAAAAACACGATAAGAAGGACATGTAACTACTGTTTTATTGTAAGAAATGGACTTGGCAAATTGTTAAAAATGTGAAGTTCTTAACAGCCTGCGAGTACAAAAACAGGGAGAGACAGTGTCAATGTCCCTTGCTACAGATCGTTTAGAAATGCCACTGTTTGGAAAGAATTGGTGAGTTACTGCATTTTACAGACATTAATCACTTTCACATTAGATCCTTCCATGTGTTACGTGCATCCACCTCAAGAGTTTTCCCTACTCTCCTGTTTAGAATAGAACACAGTTACATCCATCCAATTTCAGCAATATTTGAAATCCAGTGAACCAAAGCAACCAGCAACAAGGATTTTCTAGGCATTTACAAACTCTTGACTGTTTTGCATGTGCTGTTGATTTAAAATGCAACATTGAGAACCAGACACAGAGAATCCAGAATAACCAGTTCAAATAAACAATGGCAATACAAGCTACACATGAGAGAAAATCAGAACTGGCACAGTGATGCAAAGACAAGTCATTAAGATTGTGTCCTGAAACCATCAAGTTCAAACATAGATGAAATGAGTGGTCTTCAGATCATAACACAGGCATCCTATAGCATACAGGTCTTTTAAACATAATGCATGAGACCTACAGCTTTTGTTTCCAAAATTAACAGGGTTTTTTTCTTAGAGAGGTTAAGATAACTTACTCTAGTGTGAATCACGTGACAATGTTTATTAGCGGAATGGTCTTGGAGTACGATATTAAAAGAATTCAAAAAGTTTTTGTCTCTTGTATTTAAAAGGGTCTTGAATCTCCATCCAATAGAAACAGAACTCTGCGTTAAAAAAAGAACGAAAAAGAAAACTTTACATCCTTAAAACTTTAATTTGAATTACAAACATTTGCCAAAAGACAGTGCGAGTGAAAGGATAGAAAAAATGCATTAAATATAAGGCAGTTAAAACAGGTAGAAAACTCTGGGCGGTCCACGCAGAGATGGGCAGGGTTTGTCATGTCAACTGAAATTTTGGCCTCCAGTCCAGCAATGTAGTGAAAATGAAGTTCCTACGGATATAATTCTTTAAATGCAAGACATAAAATTATAATAAAAATAAGATTTTTGCTCGCGCTTCAGTACAGGACGATGTCCTATTGCCTGCAAATCACGTAGCACAGACGTTGAGTTAGTACATATCTTACAGCAAAACCGGACTCATGCTGGACTATAAACAATACTTCACTACATCCATAAAACAAACAACAGACAAACATCAAACTGGGTCCACTCCCTCCAGTCTGTATAAGGCACAGTCACTAAAGACACACTGGAGCGGTGGTGACTGCTACCTGCCTTACGCTAAAGCAAGCACCAAGAACAAGTGGAATCTAGGAAGAGGTTTGCACAAAAAAATCTATACACATTTTCAATCTTGCGTCCCTCAGTGTTGTGTCAGTGTAAGGTACTATTCCGACTCAAATCACATCACGGATATGTACCGTAACAGAGAGGGAGGGAAACATTACTACATACTAAAGTGTCGGAGATTTCTTTTGGAGACATTTAAAACAAGATAAATACGTTTGCGGGTGTCTGAAGTTGCTATCTGAGGAAAAGCAATAGTACAGATTGTATTTTACACGCTTCTTGAAGTGAAACGGGAGCATCGTGGCAGTCTAAGAATTAAAACGGCTCTTCCAACATGAAGTGTGTCTGGGCATGCTTTAACAGACAAAACAATATGGAGGTTTGTTTAGATAAAAGTCCAAATGCATAAAATGATGAGGGGGCAGCGGCTGTGTGGCGCGGGCAGGAATAGGGAGGATAAAACTGCAAGTCACAAATATTAGAATTCCTCTTGGTCTTCTGACTCAGCGTCTGGTATGACAAAGCCCTCCTGAAAAAAAAGAGAGAAAATAAGTCATCCCAATCCAGAACTCTTTTTCTAGGTTGTTTTTCTGGATTACATTTTTGGGTCAAATGTATCACAACTCTTTATAAACTTAAAGCACCTGTAGTAACATTATATAACATTCCCGTGCCACCAAAGGTGGGGTTGGCCAGTTTACCCCAAGGATGTTTCCGGTTCCAAATAGTTTTTCAAACATAGATGACAGATCTGGATTTTTAATACTCTGTTCCTTTTTGTTGGCCATTGGACCCCAAGTTCTAGATGTGTAACCTGTTCATTCACACTTCATTTTCATTTCATCTTATTTCCAGAAAACTGTAAACCCACATCTTGGTGAAATCTATTTTCAGTCAGTGCAAGCTGAGATTGTACTTGAGATAGACTCACATCAGTGGCGTACAAAATATCCACGATCTTCTGCATGGTGGGGTCTCCCTCCCCCTCCTTCTCTTGACAGATCAGCTCGATGTTCCTCAGTTTACCAAAGTAAAAGTCCCTCTCCTTCTCCATATCCTGGATTGTAGACTTAAGGATGTTTAACTAAAAGAGGCCAAACATACACTGTGAGATGATGGGAAAACGGACAACGGCAAAGTGACGCATGATGTGGGAATATGGTGCACCTCTTGAACAAGCTCCGCCCTTTCCTCATCACCACCGGCACCGGGTCTCCGTGCGGAGGCGGGCACCATCTTGGGCATTACTTTTGCTACTGCTGCTCTCTGTGGCGCTGTTGGTGAAATCAATAATAAGAGACTGACCATCTAGTTTGAACCTAAAGCCTACATTTCCATTAATTTTCTGCATATAAGGTTTTTGTCAATTTTGATTTATTCCAAGCAATAATTTATAAAGCTATAAGCCCAATCGTATCCTTCATTGTTCCCCTGAAATGTTTCAGTCTAGCACTTTCCATGTGGGTGAGTTGGTAGACACATTCAACTCCTCAATGTGATTTTATTCTAGGGTTTGGTATCGGTTGGGTTTTTTCCGATACTGGTGCCTAAATCGATACTTTAAAAAAAGAGCAACAAAACATCAGTGGATGACAGTAAACAAAAAATATGTACTAAGTAATAAAAATACACAGCAAATTCACAATTAAAGTGAATGTGAAATGAGCATGTGCACTAACATTGCTAGAAAGATGTTATAGTGTTTACAGTTTACCCTCCAGTTCCAACTTAATGCTCACCATATTGTATTAAATATGGGAAAGAAATTTGTTGAATATACCAACAGATTGGGTCCATTTACAGAGACCTCTGGCCTACATTATGGTTGCATAATTTTAAAAACAGACAGTATGTATAATGAAGAAGTATAACTATATGCCAATACATGCAGACAGAGTAAAAAGCTTGACAGACTGCATGTCTAGAGATCAGACTGACAGATGCTGCAAGGTTTTAGCACTTTCACTGCTGTGTCTCGATTGTCTTTATTGTCTCTGTTGAGAACGAGCTCTACGGAACGCAACACTTGCTTCATTGATTTTAAACGTGCGTAACAGTTTTATTGTGATCGCTTGCATTACAAATGTGTCATATGCGTTTCGAATTAACATTAGTTTCACTTTAAAACTTGACTTATGCGGCGCTAAAGTTAAAGAGTGCACCTGGTGATGAATTCTGAACTCGCCGAGATGGATGGAGATGAGAGCCTGTGTTAAACTTTCTTTCACTATGATGAATCCACAGGTCATGCGTGTTCCGATCGGATCACAGATCAATCCCGATCCGTTTAACCATTGTATAATTTGCTGTGGATTTGTATTATCCGCGGCTATCGTTCAAATGAATGAGGCCAAATGTCTCATTCGACAGCTCAGTTAGCATTTAAGTGGCACCGAAATCGGTCCAGTTACATACCGGATAGATAGGTACCTGTGCCATATTGGCACCGGCTTTCGGTACTCAACCCTATTTCAATCTCTTTCAGCTTTTACTAGAACTGACTCTCCTGCAGTTGGATCAAGGTCTATGTTCTTTTTGTCTTATATTATATCACAATTGTCTTATATTAAGTGATGGTTTAAGAATTCTCGACAGAGAGGTTTCAATAGAAGCAAACGTCTTTCACAGAAACAAACCAGATGCAGAGTGCTGGATATTTTGAAAACCCAAATGATCACCAGCTATGTGAAAAGAGAACGACAGTCGTGTTTGTGGTCCATTTAATCCCCTACACAAGATGAAGACCCCACATGCCCTGATATAGTTTCATACCGATAACAGCAGCTGGTTTGACTATCTTATAAGAAGGGGACGATGCACTGCAATAAATCAATGAATATGGATATGTCTGATACAGACGATGAGCACTTTTTTTATACAGCTAACTGAAGAATGATAAAAATATAATTAATAAAACAATATATCTGTTGAATGTAAATAAATACAGTCAGATTTTCTTTCTGACATTTCTAAAACCACTAATGTGCCTGTAAGGTCGCTTTCTATAATTGAATCAATAAGATTATTGTGACTGACCTGCATTCATGATTTTTTTGGGCTTGTTGAGGGCTGACATGGAGGGGTTGGGTGTAGGCATGGTGTCCTGCCCCTGTCGTGCTTCCACCGGGTCATATTCTTTGCCATCGTAATTGGCGTCAAAGAACTTCTTAAACCACTGGACGAATTCAAAGTTGTCCTGAAACTTCCCCTTTACCAGTTTGTCAACCGGAATTATCTGAGGAAGAAAGCATACGATTATTTTACTGAAGCAAAAGGGAAGATTTATTGTTAAAAGTAAACTGAAAGAAAAGAACTAAAAACTTTCAACATTTATTACTGTACTATTGCATAATAAAACGTATTCCATCTCTTATGCCAAACGCTTACAAGACATCTAATATATACTGATGAATAAATGATTCTTATGCTTTGCTCACCCAGAACAAACAAACAAGAGACAAGCAACCTACTTTGTCAATTCCCATTTTCTTGAAGCCAGCTTGTAATAACTTAAAATTGTGAATGTATTCATGTTCTAGCTTTGCACCAAATTTAACTTTCTTCAGAGGTAAGCAGCCTGGGAACAGCATGTCCATAAACTGGCAATAAGCTCCACCTGCAGACACATCAAATTATTAACAGATTTTAGTCCACATTTTTTGACATTTGGCATGAATGTGTCTGCTTAGCATTCACTATGAGATCATATTTTAACACACACATTCTTGCTTGATGGGACTATAAAAGAAAACTGTTGAAATGCAATAATGTCATGTATTCAATACATCTCTTCATTTTCGGGTTTCTATACAATTTCTCTTATAGGATACTTCGAAAAATCAAGAGCTAAAAAGCTATACATCCATTGATGATTTAACTATTATAAAACACCTTCATTATCCATTCCCCATGGAGTAAAACCATCAGTATGCCCATAAATTATAACTCACCTGAGCATAAAAGCTCTATTTTGGTAAAGTTCATCTGTAGAGACTCATTGATCCACGCGAGCATATCATGACGACTCAGATTGTCGCTGGTCACTGAGGTGGAATATACGTTAACAGCCATGTCCTAAAACACAAAAGATGATACATTCAATGTAAATGAGTAAAGAACTGACATGTAGTGTATTTTTGTTATTCTGCCAAAATGCTGCGAACAAAAGCTCAAGGGAGAATTTAAAAACACATTATGGTGTATGACATGGGTGGTTACTAAGGGAGTGTCTCTTCTCTTCTTTTAATAACTCAAAGATAAACAAAATAATGATCACTGTGGAGATAATAGTGTGCTTCGGGATAAAATAAGACTCTATAATCCGCTGGCTTCTATAAATGCACTATTATGGCACTAAACCAAACAGTCTGAGCAGATACTGTGCAGTACTGATATAGGAATAATATCACAGTTGCACGGTCTGTCGCTTTATCCCTAGTGAGGCGCCCTGCCTATGAGACATCTTATCGAATATCAATTCTATTCATAGTAAGTTAGTCAGCTTCGATTAAAATGCGTTATATACGGACAGAAATGCTGTCTATGTAAGTTAGGCAAGTCGCAAGATTTCGAGCCACAGCCCTTGAATCATACACCGCCATCAGCTGCTCCTACCCAGGCCTCGCCTTCCTCTCCAACCCCTTCGAAGAGGCTAATTCATCAGTACCAATCGCAACCTGAAGTCCAAGATAAATACACGTATTCGTTGAAATAGCGAACAGTGATAATATAGAGCAGAAGACCGGCGGAACACCAGATAGACAACGTAAATTCTTTGTCCCGTAAAACATCAGTACAGCAGCATCAGCTTCCGTTAGCGACCGGAGCTAACGGCTGATTTCAGCGTAACTTCCTCGCTATGAATAAACCGTTTACTCATCATATACACTTTGATACTACGTGTATGAAATGTAATATTCCCTTTCGGTCGTTGTTGTGTGAAATAAAAGACAGACGAATTATTTGACGGTATTTCAGATCTCTCAGACGAGTTTTACCTCTTGTTCGCCGGCGCCTCTTTCTCTCAGATCATGCGTCGGTTTGTTCTTTGAACGTATTACGTCATCACGTTGAGGTTCGTTTCGACTTGATGCGGCGAGTCAAGATCCGACACGCGGATGACATCAAAGTACCGCGAGAGCGATTCGAAAAACCAAGAACAGTTTGCTTTCGAATCGCTCTCGCGGTAGTTTGATGTAATCATCTAGTCGGATATTACGGCGCCGCATCGAGTCGGACAAGCCTATGTGATTGTGGGAAAATGCCTGACAAATTAAGAGTAATAAAGTATCGTGTCGTTACATTTTTATCTGTAAAGGTAAGTTTAAAAATTGTCGTTTAATTTATTTGAAAATCAGTTTAATAGGACAAAAGGCTAATATAATCAATCATACAGTAACGAAAGAGTGCAAGTTTAATACCCTTTTGGAAATGTGTCATGGTTGTAACATTTTATTGAAATTATTTAACGTACTGTAAATTTTCCCACGCTATAATAATAATAATAAAAAAACAACAACAATAATAATTCGATCATTGTTGTTGTTATTATAAAATAATATATATTACACTCCTATTGTCATTTACCAGTTGAAATATAAGCATACTTTTATGTTTGTCAACGTAATTGTGCTTGTAATAATTATCTTTTTGTCAAATAATTTTTTGTCAGAAGAAGTGTGAAATGAAAGGGCACAAACACATTAAATACAACTGCTTAAGAACATATACGCAGACCACTTGAGAGTTGTCTCATTTAAGACTTTATTTTTCTTACAGATATCATCTCTGCTTAGTCTTTTTTATTTACAGTATGTAAACAAGAGAGTCCACAAGACAAGAAAAAAAAGAAACATGCCCACAGTAAGTATAATCTTTTCCTTTACTCTTCTAGATTTTTTGTTTGTTTTATTACTTTTTGAATCGAGAAGCCTTTCATGGATGAAAGATTTGCAGAGTATAGATCTTTCTAATCTGTCCAAGTATGTAGTGACAATCCACAAGTGGTTACAATCACATTCCGTAAAAGATTTTGACCTTGTACAAACACGCTCTTCATTTGCCTTACACAAAGTAAACCCAACCCTCCAGAGACACTTCTAAGTGCATCTTTCACATTAGACAAAAAACAATCGATCAAACACATTTGTTTGTTTTGTGAAGTTTACAAAAGTTGATATGTATAAAAAAAGCACAACAGTATAACAGTTGCATATTTCATATCAAATGGCGTCTCTCTTTGTACTATACAAGTCACAAATTCAAATACGAAACGACAGCGTACGTAGAAATGAATCGAAAGTTTATAGGCGTTTCTACTAATGTTGCCCGTGATGTAGTGAACAGGAAGTGCGCTCACATTGTGTCCAGGCCACACTTACAAAGAAAACTGTCTTTAAATCTCTGTTTAAAGTGACTCAATGTCATGTGGTGGCGGCGTCGGACTCTTCTATTATTTGGAACCATTTTGATGATAAAGATGTAAATCCAGGAACAACTCTGGTTATGAGACAGCAACAGAGGAGCTGCCTTTAGTGTTGTCTGTTGAAGGGGAGGGTCCTCGGTTCGGGGGCGATTTTCGGTCTGCTGCTGGCATTGGTTGAGTTTTAGGGGAGTGTCCTACAGGTTTTCCCATTGGGTCCGAAGCACCTCCTGCTTCGGTCTCTTGCTGAGAAGCTGTGGCTGAGGAGAAAGAAACTATTGTTTAACAACGCAGAAAGGCTGTGAACCGAGCAGAAAACAAGTGTAGTATGCTGCTGACTACTCAAAAATACTTAGTTCTGATTGGACAGTCATGTTCTCTGACCAATCAGAGCGGAGTATTCCATGGGTCTGTACATAAATAGTAGTTTTCCAGTTTTTTTTATCAATTCTGAGTAGTGTGTCCGTATGCTACATTGACGTCACATGACTTCATGAGGTGCCAAGTTATCAACTTGGAATAACTGGTTAATTGTGATTCAATTTTGCGTGAATGTCTTTACATTTATAATCACATGCAAACAAAGTGGTAAAGTGAGCAATTGGTACCTGACTGTGTGCAAGATTTCATATGTTCGGGCCAGTGGGCCTGCTGGCAGGGGTAATCACAGTAACTTGTGTTCCAGCAGCAGTAGAAAATGGCCTCTTTCTTGCAGTTGGCACACCACTGCTTCTTCTTGGTCTCATCAACAGCCTGCTGTTTCTCCACCTCCATCTGTTTCTTCACCTCGGAAACCAGCCTCTCTCGCTCCTGCTCCAAACTCTGTCTCATCTCAGCCATGGTCAGCTCTACACATACACACAGTGGTGATATATTAGTGATTAAAGATCATGTTTTTTTTTCTTCGTTTTTTCGTTTCTTTATTTATATAGCACAATGCAACAGCGGTCGTTGAACCATTGTGCTGTACAAAAAGGTCATGTGTGTGTTAGGAGAGAACTGTTAACCCTCAAAAGCACCTGCTAACTCTACAATAAGGATTCACACGATATCCATTGTTTTTTTTTAGTATTTATAATGTTTTTGTAATATACATTCTGCTCAAGGTACAACAAAGTGTTGTTGTTTGCAAACAGAAAAACATTTTCTCAATTTAAAAAATGCACCACACCAGCACAATCTGGATCTATAATAAAATGTTTAATGATCTTAATTATATATAATGTAAAATATAAAATAGTGAATATTATATAAATAATTATATATATACTGTATATATTAATATTTTGATGACTTAGATATCCCATTTCAATGAAATGAGATTTCAATTTCTGAATGAAACAATGATTATTTAACTTAATATAATAAATAGATAATAAATTAATAGATAAATAGCAAAGTTCAGAAAAACGATATATATATGAATAGTTAATTGGCCAAAACAGATTTAAAAATGTGAAAAAATCATGTTATTATTGTGCTATCATGTTTTTATTGTGTTTATTGTGTAAGTTAGCTGTCTTTTGTGTTGTTATTATTATTATTTGAAAAAACTCAAAAACTGCATTTTGATTGATATTACTTGGAACGCACAATAAAAAACATGATTTTTGAAAATTGTCTTATACATTATATAAAATATGTGTGTTTTTCCATATTCATAAGCCAATGAGCTAGTGTGTAATTGTAGCATATGTGATTATTGTGTATTATTTTGCATACATTTTTAAATACATTTAAGTATAAAACTTTGTTCCTACACAGATTTCACCAAAAATTTGTGCATCCATGTTTAGTATGTGAGATTCAGAGACAAGGCTTAAAGCTTGTCCCAGACTTAAATGAATGTGTGACCTGTCTGAAATATCTTAAAATACATCAGTGCCAATGTTTTGTCTCAAGATGCAGACCACAAGAGTATTCTTCGAAGGAATTTTTTAAAAGCGACATAAATATCTCAATTCAACTAAAACATAATCCTGGCTTAAGCTAAACCGTGTCTGTGAAACCGGGCCTAAATGTTTTTAGCACTTTACGAGCATGTTACTGTAATGTCGCGTTACCTAGATTATGTTTCATCTCTGACAGCTCCTGCTGATGCAGCCACTGCAATTTCTCAATCTCAATCCTCAAACGCCGAATCTGCTTAAATATAGACAAATACCAGAAGAGTTAGAAAACGCTTTCTGAGTCTTGCAACCTATAAACAATTCATACGGTGCATTTTGTTGGAACAGACATTGTTGGAATAAATTAATTAAGACACAGGTAAGTACAGACCTCTGCAATGGTGTTTCCCGTTGTGCTCTTGGAAAGATCATTGTAAATCTCTGTCATTGTTCCCTTTATCACGTCCATCATCTGCAATTATGATGAAAAGCAAGAACAACACATTTAAATCTGGATTTCTCACAGCTTTTGAAAATATTTAGCTACTCGCCCCTTTTTTTGAGTTGAACTACAGTCTTCCACAGTATAGCTTTCTCATTGGCCCCAGTATTAACTCTTCAGTGGTCATCTGATTTACCTTCGTGGTGTATTTGGCGATGTCAGCGGCCACATCTGCGGATGCAGGAGGGGTGAGGAAATCTACAGCCAAACTGGAGGTGGAGGAACCAGCTGCAGCGTTAACAGGGGGCGCGTCTTTCTGTTGAACAGCTGGTGAAACAAGAAATTATGCGGATACATTTTTTATTTTAATAATAAGGCACCATCAAGGCTAATGATGTAACCAGTCCATCTAATGTCATTTCTGTAGAGCAAAGCATTCTGGGTAATCAAGGACTTTCAGTCATTATATTTAAAGTTCAAGGTAGAAACTTGTAAGTACCCTTGACAGACTGCCTGGTCTGGTAGTGAGTGCTGGAGTTGTTCCCTCCTGTCTGCGATGGTGATTGGCTCGGCACTGGCGTCGGAGAAACCTGCCCACCCTGCTGCTGTTGCCTCTGAACCTTCTGCATGTGCCACTTCTGTGAAGACGTCTGGAATTTACCACCAGCCTGGTTCCACACGGCAGGCCGTTGAGCTGCCTGAGTGCTCTCTTTGGGCAGCAGAGGGCGCTGTTTCTTCACAGAATTAGAGCCGGTTAGGGGCCGCAGGAACAGGTTGAGCACCTGAGGTCGTGGTGGCTGGAACGGTGGATATAGTCGTGACGGGGGCTGGAGGCTTGATGGCTGGCGTGGCCGTGTCTTTGGGACCGGAATTGGAGGAAGGCGAGATGTTATCTGTGGATGGAGAAGCTGAGACACTGGTTGACGCTGGAGCTTTTCCTGGATACAAGAACAAACGTGAAAGAATGTTAGAGGATAAAGAAATGAAACCAGAAACAAAATCCAGAAAGTGTGATATCTACCTTCCGTTTTAGCAGCGGTTTGGTCTTTATGTGTGAGGATGGGTGCCGATGCGGTATCTCTCTTGGCTTTCTTCTTTTCTCTTCCTCCTGCTTCCTCACCAAGGTCTATCACCAATTCCCTTTCGGAGTCCGAGTCCATATCCAGGTGAGGTCCAGCAGTTCTTCCCTCTTCCCTTGGCGTCTGCGGTGGGGGCTTGTTCTTCTCAGGGGGATCTTTCTCCACGCCACCACTTATCTTCTCTTTGGTTTGGAGTTCTGAGGATTTCTTGTCCCCGGCTGCCGTTCCTCCACCGGCTGAAGGGGCAGCGTCTTGGTCATGTCCCTGAGCGGACGGAAGTCTCGGCATCTTTTTGGAGGCATTGTGGACACTATTGCTGTTGTTAGTGTTCTTAGGCTTCTGTTCATCATCGGACATGTATTCACTGTCGCTGGAGTCAGATTTGTCAGACTCGTCAGAGTCGCTGTGCTCCACGCGGCGGTACACGTCATCTGATATTTCATCAATTCCTGCAAGTAGAGAGGAGTCAGTTTGAGTTTATGGTGCAGGCGATGTATGAAAAGCATTGGATATTTTTATTATGTTCCATACCAAGCTGAGCTTTGCAGCTCTCTATGGTTTTATCCAAACTCCTGGTTGTTTTTTTGGGAGATGTGAGGAGGACTGAGGTTCCTTGCTGCTGTTGTTGTTGTACGGTCTCACTCAGCTCCTTCAGGTCCATTTCAGCCTTAACACGATCTGACCAAATTACATTAACAGTCGTTAATTTAGCAGTCGCAGTATTACAAGCAATTTACTGTAATAACCAACAAAAAAGTAGTACAAGTTCCTGGAGCTGATGTTCATGTAGCTTAATAAGATTTTATGGTCAATGTTGTGTGAGGCAGGATTTACATTTACATTTAGGCAATTGGCAGACGCTTTTATCCAAAGCGACTTACATTGCTTTATCCTATACATGTTACATAGGTATTTGCAATCCCCTGGGATCGAACCCACAACCTTGCGTTGTTAGCGCAAGGCTCTTACCACTGAGCTACAGGAAAGCTGATGATTTAAGACGTACCCAGGTTGAGGTTGAGGATACCCCCGGTCCCCGAACTTCTTTCCTGTTTAACCGGTGTGGGTAGTGAAGGCTTGGGGCTGCCGCTTGTTTTCAGAGATGCAGGGGAAGCTGTTGGAACAAGACTTGTTTTAGTTTAAAAAAACCTGATCAAGCAAACGCCACTGATCTGTCTCAGAGTGTCCAGAGAATTAAACATTTACTAGCCAATTTCAGGAAGTTAAACTGCAGTTACACAAAATCAAGCACCTGTGTAATCCATTGAGTCTTCACCGGCGCTATAGTGACTCGACGGAACTCTCCCCCCTCGTTCGTCCTGCTCCAGGTCTGACCCAGTGTGGACCGAAGAGTTAGTGCTCATTGGAGATCTAGGCATGTCCGTCACAGAGATACGCCGCCCCGCCCCTCCTCCTGACACTACTGTCTTACCCAGGTGCATCTTGGGAGAGGCGGTCATATCAAAGCTAAACTTGACTTTCTCCTGTTTCTCAGGTTTAACCGGGCCTTTTTTGGGGTTACTAGGGTCCTGCAACATCTGGAACTGGTTGCTGGGTGTGTAAGGAGTCCGGAAGGGGGCGTAATTGAACACGGCGTATTTCTTGCGCACGTTTTCCACGTAGACCTCCATTTCCTGCATGGCACTGTTGAAGATACTTTTGGTCTTCTTGACAGAGAACGGGATCTCTTTAGACATGAGGTAACAGTTGTTTATGGGTACCCAGGCTCTAAAAGAGAACAAACTTATTTAAAGAGCACATGATATTTTCATGCAGATCTTATATTGTGTTGATTTCGAAATCGGAAAAAATCAAAATGAATCAATCAGTGAAGTTGACATGATAGTAATGGAATTGCAAGCTAACCTGTCATGTTGGCCGAAGAACCGTGCGTCCACCTGACCTTCTTTATCCCTCAGGGCTTTAGCGGGCCAGAAGGGAAAACCTTTTAACTTGGCCCACACTAAAGGATGGGGCTGAGACTTCAGGAAAATTAAAAATAAAAAAGATTTTTATAAGAATGATGAGGAAAATCACTCCAGACAATTATTTTCTTACAATCCAATTGACAAATGGGAAACAATAGAAGTTGAGATAAAAAAGCTGTATATTTGTTTATCAATAATATATTGTAAATGAAATGCATTGTCATTCTCAATAGCAAGTTTTCATAATATTATTGTTGTCATTATGACTGCAAATCCAGTTTCAGACACTTGTCCCAAAAGCTCAAATCATGTTGGTCAGTTGTCTCCGTTGTAAGCAGATGTTTAAAGTGTAAATTGGCCTGTATTATTTTGATATGATCGAAGAAAGACATCTTACACAAGGTTCACAGAACCAGTTGTCTCTCTTCTGACAGGCAGACAGGTAGCACTCTGGGCAAACTTCAATTTCATTCATCTGTGGATGATTTACAAACAAAACTCACTTTATTTGACAGTTTTAAATTAGCATGTTCATCTACTACATACTTTGTGTCATGTACAAAGCGTTTGAATACACCCACCTCATGTTCACAGATCTTGACAATAACTTTAGCAGTTGCGGTAAGCTTGTGGTTACCTATAGAGCGCATCAAATTGACAAAAACAATATAATGAATAATTTGATGTAAAGCCAAAAATATAAACTTTAATAACAGACCAACACTGACCTCCATTATAAATGATACAGTTGTGTAGAATCCATTTCACGTCGGCCAAGAATGCTTCTGTGCAACCGTACATCTTCTTTTTGAAGTTCTACAGACACAGAGTTCTCAGTTGTAGTACATTTCTCACATTTACAACCGTTTACATACAGTGGTGTCAAATGTTTCACAAAAAGTCATGTTCTGACAGTTGTTTTGACCTTTTGTGCTTGTCAAACGTGGTATAACATCTATAGTTTAAGTGAAGAATTGGTCACTAGGACACTTTTGAGACCTAAATGAGTTCATCCACAAACAAAAAATTCCTTCATTTACTCGCCCGCATGTCATTCCAAACCTGTATGACTTTCTTTCTTCTGCAGAACACAAAAGACTATATTTTCATGAATGTTGCTGACCAAACAACATTGGCCCCCATTGACTTCCATTGTATGGACACAAAACCACTGAGACATTTACCAAAAGATCTTCCTTTGTGTTTTACAGAAGAAAGAGTCATATAAAGGGTTTGAACGACATGATAGGAGTGAACTGTCCCTCCAATGGGAACTAAGCTTATCAACTCAGCAACATGTATACAGATACACACAAGATCACTACCAAACCCACTGAGAAGGTCCTTGCCATAAGATAACCATCCGTCCCCTACCTTCTCTAACGTGCAGAGGTCCATAGGGTGAAATATATACTCTGCATAATCTGGGTGCTGTTCCAGGGACACAGGCTTCTGAAACGGCTCGGTCTGCAAGATAAATCATTCATGAAGAACTGCTCTGAGGGACGAGTCAAGTTAACCCAGTCATTTAAAAGTGATACCAATACCTCATGTGAGTAATGAATTGAAGGCGTTTGAAGCTGAGGTATTTGTTACTCACCCCAGGCTGTTTCATCTTCTGAAGAGCGAACTTGAGCAGGTAAGACAGTTGCTCCAGGTTGAGCATGGTCATAGCTTTACTCTGAGTCTCTATGCATTCAGCCACTGTTATTTTCTGAGGCAGAGAATGAAATCAATGCACTAATTACATAAATCACAGGCATACAGATCATATTTATGATATGTTCTCAAGCATTTTTAGACTGTCAGGTTTAAAGCACAGAGGTCAATATCTGTCAGTTCACAGCGACCACAAGATCATTCATTTAGCGACCCAAAGCATGTTTGCAACTCAAATTACTTTGGAATTTCAAAGGATAACAGGACATTAAAAGAGGAAAAACTCTAGGAGAAATAAGAGGGACTGATGATCTCAGCATTAAGAAAATGTATGCTTTAATTTGTATTAAAAAATATATATTAATATATGAAACAATAGACAAATGAATGCTATGTGCTCAGAATTTTTATTTTTTATTAGGGCTGTCAAGGAATTTATCGCGATTGATTGCATCCAGAATAAAAGTTTGTGTTTACATAATATATGTCTGTGTTCTGTGCATATTAATTCTTTATTTATAATATCATACACATACATGTATATATTTAAAAAATAAACATTTCTATATAATTTAAATGATTGGTAAATATAAACAAATACATGGAAATATTTTCTAAATATGTATAGGCCTACATGTAGGTTTTTATAAATGCAAAATTATTGATATTATTATGTAAACATTATTTTGTTCTGGATGCTATTAATCGCGATCAATCGTTTGACAGCCTTATTTTTTATTTTTCTCTAGTTTTTATTTTAATAAAATAATTTTGCTTAAATCTACTTAAATGTAATAATACATTTTTATATCAATATCTTTTAGTACTCAAAAAATAATTTATATATATATGTATACAGTCAATATTTCATACAATTTTGTCCCATCAGATTGGCAGAATTGGCAATATAGGGCGAGATTTTTGTTGAGGGTGTGTGACTGATATTAGGGATGACTAGCGGATGTTACCAAAATGGCTGAAATTTTGCTTTTTGCACCTTTAAACTGACAGTCAAGCGACTTCACGAGAACCAGCCGAAGTAATCCAGACAGATTTGACGCAAAACATCAAGTCCTTTAACGTTCAATACCTCACATTCTGGACAGAACCAGTCGCCTTCAGGCTCTGCGGCCAGTTTTAGGCACTTGGCGTGGTAGACGCGTGGGCAGAGCTCACAGCAGAGCACCTGGCCCTCGCGGTGACACAGCCAGCAGTAGAAATCGTTCCGCCCGTCCTGCGGTACAACATCAACAGGGTCTGTGGTGAGTGCGGGCTGCTTGACATAGTAAAAGGGACCATGTCTAAGCTCACACTGAAATGCAGGCAAGAGAGACAGGGCAGGGGGTCAAAACACAAGCCACAACACTTGCAGGGGACACATAGCAAGGCACTGAAATAAATCAAGCATGGATAGTAAGCAGTAATATGACCACTGGGTCAAAAGCAGCGATATGCAACCCGGAGGACATTGTACAGGATTTCTCTCCTAATTTCAGGAAACACACACAATGATGCGTGTGTTTGACTGGATTTGGAATGAAATCCAAATGTACTCATTTACAAAGCCAAAGATGCCAAATATAGATGCCAAATATAGGTCAATGGAAAGTATCACAAAAAGACAGATGTAGTAATATTTTGATTACAGTAATGGATCTGTGTAACAGGATTTTTATCAATGTCAACAAAAAAAATTAGCAGCTTTCAGTGGTTTTAAATATTAATAAAGGATTGCTATACGTTTCAGGTGACCCTAAGGGGAAAATTAACTATTGTTTTATTATTGCTTTATTTTTTGGCAAATTGATTACAAGTTTTTTTGTTTTACAACAAATATCACGGTTAAACTACGGTTACAATATTAGGCCCCTAGTAAATTTATGGTTACTATTGTTTTACTATAAATACCCTATGTAAACTACGGTTGTTGTGCATAATTCATTTTCATAGGGTCAATAAGCAAATCTGCATTTGGCATCCTGCATGAAACATTCATCATTGCCACTGCAACACCACTACAAAAACTATAAAACATTAATTCCTGGATAGTTTAAACAAATTAAATTTCTAAAAATCATCATTTTTTTCACTCTCATGTCATTCAAAACCTGTTTATGGGAAATTTTGGCGAATGTCTCAGTGGTTTTCATACAATGAAAGTCAATGGGGGTCAATGTTTTTGGTTACCAACATTCCTCAAAATATCATCTTTTGTGTTCTGAAGAAAGAAAGGCATACAGGTTTGAAATGACATGAGGATGAGTAAATGATCCAATATTTTTTCGGTTCACTGTCCCATTTTATTACCTTTGGCATTAAGTGAGCACACAGTGGCTACAAAAGTATTTAGTTACCTCGTCCATACAAAATATATGAATGTTAATAAATTACAAAATATCTAAGTGGAATCTTCAAACAAACAGTACTTGCATATTTCTCAAAACTAACTTCACCATTCCAGGCCAGATTTGCAACTACTTTAAACTTTGAGCATATGTTTCATAACAGAAAGTGTCCGAATATGTTTCAAATTTAAACAGTACATCTCTCATTTGTGACATTTCTGGCGAAACTCTGCCAACCATCCCTAAAATAAACGCTACAGGGTTTGATATTTTCTTATCTATTGTGAAGACATTCATATACGTGTCAAAATGCTTTTAGAAGCCACTGTAGCTAAGCCTATTCAGCATATCCTCCCAAAAGAGGTCGACTGCATTCATGCAAATCAAATAGCCTCTTTTTTATTCAAAACGGCACACATGATTTTAAATTAAAACCACAATAAATGTTGATTATTTTTTTTAATAGTCAAAATAGGATTTGAGTGAAAGAGTTTGACTTACTCCCTTGAGCATTTCTTAAAATGCAACATACATTTGTAATTCTTTGTGTGTAAATGTAACATTGTCTCGGTTTAAAGGGATACTTCGCCCAAAAAAATCTCTCATCATTTACTCACCTTAGAGTTGTTCCAAATCTGTATAAACTTCTTTGTTCTGATGAACACAAAGAAAGATATTTGGAAGAATGCCAGAAAGACAGATTTTGCCCCCCATGACTCCCATAGTAGGGAAAAAAACATTGGTATTCAAAAATGCCCCAGAACTGTTTGGTGTCCTACATTCTTCTAAATGTCTTCTATGTTCTAGAGAACCAAAAAAATGATAAACTAATTATTCCTACTATAGGAGTCAATGGAGGTCGAGATCCGTTTAGTTATATGCATTCTTCAGAATATCTTCTCTGTGTTCATCAGAACAAAGAAATTTATACACATTTGGAACAACTCGAAGGTGAGTAAATGATGACAGAATTTTCATTTTTGAGTGAAGCATCCCTTTAAAATCCAACACAGATCGGGCGAATGGAATGCCAACGTACTTGGTCTTTACTGTTGTTGATCATTCCTGGTTTCTTCTTCTTCTTTGAGGGACTAGGTGAAGTGTCGGAGGGAGAGTGTCCATTGGAGGAATGTGGAGGACTGGGTGCTTTCCTCTTCTGAGCAGCCAACGTCTGCTCTGCTGGTCCGAGATCAGGGACCGCTGTAAGAGAACGACAGTCTCTTTGTTATGCAAAGCAAAACCCCAGCTGGGACGGGAAGTCTTTCTGTGAGGTGTTCGCATATTCTTCATGTGTCAGCATGGGTTATCTCCGGGTGCTCCGGTTTTCCCCCACAGCCAAAAGACATGCAGATTAGGTTAATTGAGGGTTCCAAATTTGTGTATGGATCAAATTGTGTATAGATTGACTAGTTCACGCCATGAATATAGCCTAAGATGCTGGAATGGTATTAAGAATGTAACAATTAATAAATATATTATGCAAAGCAAACCCGAATAATACATTTCCTGGCAACCTCTCGCAGTCGGCCATGCGGTTGTGACATTTCAATGAATAAAAACAACACAGACCGCCGACAACCTTCACAGCACTACGAAAAGAAGTTGGTCTTTTAAAGAATGTGTTGTGTCTGACTACATTATAACAACAAAGACATGACCATAACAATCAGCTGCAGTCATAGAGAAAAAAAATGAGGTAACATGCCACGTTTGATGTGGTAGATGGTAAGAATGACTTGTGTAGTGAGAAATCTTTGTTGGAAGTGCATTATATCAGATTAATGCAATGTGCAGCTAGAGCAAATATATGGTAAAAATAAATTACCTTTTGGTGGCATTGACACCTCCATGCCATCAACTTCCGATTCCGACTTTATTTCCTCCTCAGCCAAACTAAATGAAGAAGGAAGAGATGCTTAGATGAGACAAGCGAGCAAAAGAAAGCGATGGAATAAGAAACAGAAATCTCATGAGGTCTCCCCCCGAGATAAAAGACGTGGATGATGTAATCTAATCTCCAGAGTTATGTTGTTGTTCATAGCAGTGTTGTCTTCCATTCCACATCTGAATCACTTCTACTTGAAGGATGGAGCTACTTATAGCATAATTTTAACCTAAAGATGCAACCTGTAACATTTTTGGTTGAAATTCGGATTTGTTAGTCTAGTGGTTTTCCGAGATGTTTTGGGTATCACGTTCAAACACAATCAAATCTAAAATACCATCAGCTATTGACATGGCTAGGAAATGTGTAGGGCCCTACGAGAAACAGTGGAGTTAAAGGAACAGTTCAGCCAAAATGAAAATTCTGTCATCCTTTAATCATCATCGAGTTGTTCCAATCTGTATACATTTCTTTGTTCCGAGAAAGATATTTGGCAGAATGCTTGTACTATATAAGGAACAATTTTGTTATAAATGTCTCTGTTCTTTTGAACACAAAAGAAGATATTTTGAATGGGGGACTATTGACTACCATTGTAATTTCTCCTACTATGGTAGTCAATGGTGGACAGGAACTGTAAGCTATTTATACAGATTTGGAACAATTCAGGGATGATTAAAAGATGACAGAATTTTTATATTTGGGTGAACAGTCCCTTTTGGTCCACTCACACCAAAACCTGTTAACTATAAAGATAACTATAACAATCCACATCAACATATCTCTGCTGTCCTTCTAACACCTGGTATCTCCATATTTCATGATTTTTTTTACCAAAAATCATTATTATTTGTAACCCTTTATATTGGTTACTGGGTTTTGCAAACGTCTAACCAATAAAAAGTACTTATCAGCTTTGACAACACAATATTTAATCATAAAAAGTACAGTGTTTTTTCCATTTCCTGTAAAAGGAAGGCCAGCGACGATATGATAATGTCATGTTTATTTAAAGGTTGGATGCTGAAGTTTCACAATGTAAGTGTGCTTGCTCTTTAAATTGTATTGTATTTTGTTTGTTTGTCAATGTATTATTGCTCATTAGAGGAAGTAAAACACGAAAAGTGATGTACAATATCGTTCCTCTGTATCTTTATCGTTGTGTTGCAGACTGTTCTCCTAAACTTGATTCGTAAAACGTTAACTTTATAGTTATCATTTGAAAGAACCATTAGGCTTCTTTGAAATAAGGTGGCATATTTTATGTTAGGACAGTTTGAATTGACTGTCTCTTTGATTTTGTTTTAGCAAGTTTCAGGTATGTGTTACCCACAGGTTGTTTTGTGGTACAGTTAGTAAAGTCTGTTCAGATCCTGCACAATTTGACAAAAATCTCAATTTTAAAGATACATGCTGTAAGCATTAATTTAGCGTTCACACTGACAGCTCGGGTTCGATTGTCAGGCCAAGCTGTGGTTTGCTTGTAGAAATTATTATTTTCTGTTCACTCGTTGATAAATGCCACATTGCATTGCTCATTTCCATAAAACAGATTTGACTTGTTAACATTGACTTCACACACCACCATACTGTATATAGAAGGTCATATATGGCTGTTTTAACTTATAATGAGTGAAAGGCTTGGATCCAGAAAAGGTATTCCTACTGTTTAACAAATATAAAGCTATCTTCAGCCATGCCACTAGAATTCATGTGTGACCCTTATGATGCATTGTGGGTATTTACTCAGTAAGTCTACATGCGGTGCATTATGGGATTGATCATTTCCTATTAAGATTTGGATACCACTATAAAATGGCTGACACGTGAAATAGTGCACAGTGTACTACTAGCGTGAAGCATGCAGAGCGGAGCGAGATTCATTTGTATAAGAGCTGCGCTTGACGTTCACGTGTTGCATTATGGGACCGACTGCGAGGCGGAAAAGGCATTGGGAGCAGCCTTCTTGACTTTATGCAAAAGCCAAGCAACAAACGCTGAGCGACAGCCGATCGATGTGAAAAGAATGCGAACCAAAATTATGACGTATTGACGTACGGTGACGTATACCAAAAACGCATGCTTGCAAACGCATTTCTCCGCTGTAGTAGAAATACACCGTCATATTTTACACACAGCGCTCACCGCTGGCTACGATTTGTTTTGTTTGCGACGCTTGGTTAAGATACAATGTTAGCTTGCAGACAATTCTCATAAATACTATTAATATAGTATTAAATATAAATAAATATAATATAGTAACATTAAATATGATTATTTGCAATATAAAATAACGTGAGTGAATAAAACTGATTAGAAAATAAATTTTGAGACTGGAAAAAATGCTATTTGTCATCGGAATACGTCTATGTAACTTAAAACTAACTTGAAAAAACAAAGACGTAGATGAACACCTAACATCACATGAAACCCACAATGTATTTGTCCTTACTTCCCCACTATGTTCGATCAACAAAAACCATCTCAACCAAAAGGGAAGGGTTGCCAAAAATGAGCGTGTAAATGACAGGTGAAAGAGAAAAGGCGGTCCACGGCCCACTGCAGAAACAAAACCCTACAATAAAGAGGCCTTGATCCCATCCTCTGTGCAAAACGGATGAAAGGACAAGAAAAGATTAGAAGCAAGCGACGGTCCTTCATTACGTTAAGATAAGAAGCTTTACAGAGCTTGAACCGGATGGATGGAATAGATCAGGCTAGGATGAAACCTTGGCCTTTTGAATGATCATGTTTTGATCCCATGATTCTCATTGACGGGGCCACGGGTTTACATCCTTTGAACGCTGGTAAATAAAGGCCCAAATATCCACATCCACGGCCGTCTGACTTGCTAAACTGTTGAAAAACTATTGTAAATAAATCCATAATGGCACATCCTCAGCCATCAAGAAGACTCACCTTTACCACAAGCAAACAGTCCAGCTCGATGAGAAAAAAACGATCATGGATGATATAAAAATCGAGAGCGTAAAAGGATTATGGCATATGTGAGAGGAATGATATTAGTCTGGAGAATGAATATCCACATCACCAAACTGGAACTACTCAGAAAAGGAGAGAAATGCACGTCTAAGCATGTAGCCGAAGGCCCGAGGGCTCTCCGGTTTTTACTGTACTGCGAGCTTCATAGATATGATTTCTCAACAGATCCCTCCCATCCACTGGGCCTCTCTTCACAAAGGTCAAACAATGTCAAGCCAACTGCGTGGCTGAAAATCCAAACTGCTGAATAGCAAATCTCAACCCTGAGATCAAACAAACAGGAAGTCCTCCGGCCGATCCAATGGAGAGAAAGAAAACCGACGGCCTGCCACCAAACGTGCCTCCGACACGTTGGCAAAACTGGATCTTCTGGATCGATGGGAGCCGGCGAAACGGTGTTCACATATTCAACAGACAGAGCAAACAATCGCAGGTTCTCGCAAACAGAGCCAAATACAGAGCAAGGCAGCTGTGAATGTGGAGATAACTGGTCAGAGAGTGAGCTGAGGTCTTTTTTCTCTCTCTTCGCAGGAAATGAGAATGCCTCCCTTCCCCCACCGCCCGGCTCACGCTCCCCCTCCCCCTCCCTCTAGGCCAGAGACGCGGGCTCTGGCACGTCGATGGCACGGGAGCTTACAGTAAACAGGGAGAGAAAGAGATATACCAGTCCGTGTAGGTCATTCTCAGGAGCCTCGGCTGAGAAAAACAAGAGCGATGCACTTGAGTATCAACATGCAAACGAAGACTTTGCCGTTCAGGCAAAGCGAACCCTCCTCCTGGCCTTCTCTCCGGGGCTGTTAAACAAAGCTTGTGGGCTGCGAGTCACTTAAAGGCCGTCGACGCAATGAGACGTTGATTTAAGGAGGTATGGTTTCCTGCGACATATGTCGACATCGATACGATTTCACTTTGCCAGTCGCTCTGCCTAGTAAAATGGCCACTGTGGATCATTTCCTTTACAAAGACCAGAGCCAATAACAAATGTATGTGTATTATGCAATTATGATGGCAATTTAACTAATTGTTCATAATTGCAGTAAATTCACTTGCCGACCTATTTGTTTTGTGATAAACAGGTGAAATATGATACGTGCTGGATGGGTTTTCTTGAAACGCAGCCATAAATATCATTAGAAAGGCAGAGGATCCGTAGGGAACGCAACCCGAGGATTCTGGTCCCGTGTGCATTGTGATCCATTGTTTTGTCTTGTGATCGAAAGCCCACTGTGTGTGTGAGATGATGCTATTTTATTGTTGACTATATCAATTTGTTAAACGATTTTAAGATTACTTAAGTATGACAATGTAAACAATATAGGCTACACGTCGCTGTTGTCCTTTTTAACCTTGTATCTTGGTATTACGTGATTTATATATTTTTTTATTTTAGTAGTCACTATGTTGGTCACTGGGTTTTGCAAATATGTAACAAATAAAAAGTATGATTAAGTGCTTGTCAACATTGACAACACAGTGTTTAATCAATTTTTGGTGCAGAGTCCTTTCTTTCCCATTACACACACATTGTACACACACACACACTGTAACTATATATGTATATACTGTAGTACTGTATAGTATATTATTATATCTATTATTATATATACATACACATACATACTGTACGCACACACATATGATACTTGTTATATCAATTCATTTAAAAAATGTCTCACAAAAAGTATATACACTATTTTAGTAGATTACAGTCTTTCTATGGGGACATTAAGAACCGCAATACTTCTATGATCTTTATACTATAACTATAATGTATATTTCATACATTTTCTGTGATTCATCTATTTTCTTGTGAAGCTGGTTTGAAATAACACTGTCAAAAAGCACGTACGTATATAGAATAGAATGGAACGGAATTAAAATATTAATGTGTCCCTTATGGAAATCAATCTTTTCTAAATTTAAGTGTATGGGAAATACTGTTTGGATGACTTGCATGAAGTCAAAGAAACCCTTCTAAGAAAACTCTGTGCTCGAGAAAACATTTACAGAAACATGACAGAGACGTTGCCTCTATTTTTACACACACATACTTGACACGGCACCCAGGGTGCAAAAGAAAGACAAAGCCAAAAAAACATGCAGATTGATATGATAAATAAGATAAATATGCGAAATCCAAATCAAGGCAGATTTGGATTAAATCATTTCTTAAGCAACGCATGACACCCAGTGTCCTGTTGTGCGTATATTTAAACAGTCATAAAAACATCACGGCATGTTATTCCATAAAACCTGACTAACACAGAACACAAAAACAAATACATAAAGCAAAATGTAAAAAATGGTCTAGAAGCCCTGTTGGTAGACCACACCCTAAATTACCCATCCTGCCCCTCTCTAAATGACCACAGCTGGGGCTCTCTGCTCACTAATAGGCCCTAACAGATGCCACCATTTTGTGTGGCGTGGCTTGTGACACGCACAGACAATGGCACAGGCAATCACCTTGACAAAAAATACATCGCCCAACTGCCCCTCCACCCGCCCCATGACATGTGGACCAAACCAGCAATATGGGCTTAACACAGTTTAATGCAGACAGTTTGCCAGTTCAGCATTAGCTGACTTGCTTTGCAATGTAACCATGTGACCAAGTCGAACACAGGCCAAAGCTCAGAGGGAGAGAGAGAGATAGATAGAGAGAGAGAGAGAGAGAGAGAGAGAGAGAGAGAGAGAGAGAGTCTGACTATGGCTCCCTCTCCCTCCCCCCTCCTTCCTCTGGCCTGTTTTTCTGAAACACAGACCTTCCCAGAGACTGAAGAATCAAATCTGCAATTCACAATGTTAGCAGTGGATTCAAACAGTAACATGACGACAAAGGACAGACGTAATAATAAAATATCAAGCTTACCTCTGTGGATGCATGGCTGAAAGAGTGTAATGTCAATACTTATAAAACATGGAGGACAACCTCAGCTTTTAGACAGAGGAGGGCTCTCCACACTCACAGCTCAGGCCTGTGTGCTCAGAGCAGGGCCGTGACTGGCTGCCCTCCCACAAGCAGGATGTAAAGCCTCGTCTGATTGGCCGAAGCGCTTCCTGAGTAATTATCTTTGTTCAGTGCTGGCAGGACCAGTTGCGAGTGCGGGAAGGAGGCACACACGAGAGAGAGACAGAAGTAGGCCTCACTCCCTCCAAAAAATGCTCGCCCAACCGGTCACGTTCTCTCTGGCATTGTAGAAGGGAGGTTCAGCATCAAAAATTGTTTGAATATTGCCATTTTGTTACGGTTGTTTTGTTTGTCCTTGCTCCATGTTGTTGAGCAGAAGGCCTTTGTTTAAACCCTCCCCCACTGGAGCTTGTTGAGAAATAGGAGACATTTTGCTTTTGTGCAAAAGCACTGAATCAAAATAGTGCAGACGCAAGAACTTCCTGTGCATGTTACTTCTGCCGATTCATGGGAAATATATACAACAACTTGTTAGTCACATTAGAAATAAATACAGTATTGAAAACATCAGTGTTGTCCTAATACATAGCTACTATAAACATTGGCTTACACGTGCTGTTTAGTCTTAAGTATTTGTAAGATGATGTAATATATTAGTAGTTTAAATAGAAAAATCAAGTCATTCATTTTGGTCTTCTAAGTTTTTAAAGACAAAGCAAGCAAAAATGCATTGTAATATTTCACAAGTGGTCATAAAACGGAAGTCTGTGTGTGTGTGTCTCTAAAGTTTACTTTAAAATGTTTACATTTTGTTAAAATTAGCCCCGTGAATGAAAGCGTTCAGGTCGCGATAGTAAATGGAAAAGCAGGCTTTCACTAGGCCGCAAACAACGCTGTATACTTACTTACACGACACTGACCTCTACTGGAAAGAAGCCACGTGACATGACAATTCTGAGGCTGCCGACAACCTGCTGAGTTGCGCAGATAGATCGTCGTATGACATCGAAGCAATGCGACAGTACGTTCGTGTCACACCCGAAAAGTTGACTCTCGCGGTACTTTGATGTGATGTGCCGATCGGTCTGCGCAGCGCCGCACAAAGCCGAGCACAATTTTAATTTTAGGGAATTTGGAAACATAATAACTTACAAACGAAACAAGATAAGAAAACACACTTAAGCACACGATGAGTGTGAGAGGAGCGTCAGTGATGGTTTCGCGGTTCATGTAGAGAGGTAAGATTATTGTTTTCTTGTCTTTTAATTTCACTGTTTTTAATCTTGTTTTTAAATCTTTCTATAATCCTTACTTGTTCATTTAATCTTTACTTGTTTTTTTATCTATGAAAACGGCATCCTTAATTATCAAAAATTATGCTTGAATCGTATAATTATTAGTAAACGCGAATAAGTCTGTGTAGTTTACACGTTTAAGAAAAGATTCATTTAGTAATTGAAAATGATGATTTAAAAACCCTAAAAGTAAAAAAAACTTTTTTGCTTTGAGAGCGGAAACCAAACATGCCATCAGACGTCACAGATCTGGATTACACTCCTCCAGATGGAGGCTGGGGATGGGTGGTGGTGTTTGCGTCCTTCATCTCCATCGGCTTCGCTTATTCGTTCCCAAAGTCCCTCACTATTTATTTCAAAGAAATCCAAGAACATTTTATCATCTCCTACAGTGAGATAGCCTGGGTGTCCTCCATCATGATGGCCACTACGTATGCAGGAGGTCAGACAACATCATGTTTAGGCAGGCCTATTGTATAACATAATTGTTATGTGTTTGTGTAATCCTTTTTTCTGAAATCAAGTATGAATCTTAGTTTCACTTAAAATCACTTTTTTATGCAATTGATTGTTGGTATGCCACATCCTTCCTTGGCATACTGCAGTTCAACGTGTACTAAAAGTAACCAGGACACATCTAAATCAAAGACCAGTATGTCCTTAATGTTGCAAAATTGAACCAAGAAGGTTGCAGTTTTCGTTCCAAATATATGAAACACTATCAAATATTTTTCTTTGATACATACTTTTGCTCTCATAGGACCAGTGAGCAGTGTTTTGGTCAATCGCTATGGTAGCCGTCCAGTGGTCATAATTGGTGGGCTAATGGTGGGCGTTGCTATGATGACAGCTTCTTTTGCCACCTCCATATTGCATCTGTTTATATGTGTGGGGGTTATTGGAGGTATGTATGAGGTCTATACAAATGATTTCCCTTTGTTCTTATATTGGTATTTTGCCAACAAGTAACAAAGTGTCCTGTGATTGGTCAGTGTCTTTGAATATTAGGCTCCTCACCCAAATGTGTTTCAAAGAGTAGAATGAAAGGTTTCAAAATCAGTCCCCATTTGTTTAAGAAAATACTGGGGGTTGATGGATGATGTTTCGTATGCCTCTATATCGCCATCTTGGTTTAAAACATAAAATTGCTACTTGTGTTTTTTTTTACTTTCGATTCAATTCAGTTATTATACATATTGAATATATAGCGCATTTCACAATGTGCATTGTTCCAAAGCATAGTGTGTATGACCCCACAAATAGTATCGGGAAGGTTATTCCAGAGTTTAGGTGCTACGTATGACAAAGCTCTACCCCATTCAATGAATTTAGTTATTTAGGTGTTATCAAAAGTCTGGGGTGTTGAGATCTTCGAGAATGTGATCGGTTGTAGTGTGATAGAAGCTCTGTAACGTAGGTAGGGGCTAAACCGTATAAGGCTTTATAAGTAATTAAAAGAACTTTAAAGTCAAAAGCCGGTAAAGGGATGATAAAATAGGGGTTATGTGACCTTTTTTTCTGGACCCGGTTAGAACTTTGGCAGCTGTGTTATGTTTCTTGATGATAAGGACAACCACAAAGTAGTGCATTACAAAAGTCAAGTCTTGAGGTCATAAACATATGAATTATCTTTTCTGCTTTAGCAACAGAGAATATTTTGTAGTTTGGCAACATTTATAAGGTTGAAGAAGGTTGTTTTTGTGACATTTGAGATGTGATTTCCAAATGACCGGTTGCTGTCTAAAATAACGTCTAGGTCATTAACTGTATTTGTTGGAGTAACAGTGCAGCCTTCAATATGCCGGTTATAATCTGAAATATTCTATAGTAATAGGTAATAAATCATATTTCTGTTTTGTAGGAATTTTAAAGAATGAACGAACCACCAGGTCTTGATAAGATACATAGCAAAATATCATCTGCATAACAGTTTTAACTGATTCCATGTTTTCTCATAAAGTTGCCAAGGGGCAGCATGTATGTGGAGAATAGCAAGGGTCCTAAAACCGATCCCTGAGGTAATCCAAAATTTAGATTTGACGATTCCCCATTTAAATGAACAAATTGCAAGTACTGCAAGTACTGACATAGAGTAATATATAAACATAAAGTGACTACTGTTTAAAATAATAAACAATTCAAACTAAAACAAAAATATATAAATTAAAATATTAAATATTCACAAAATATGAATATTTTAAACTACTTTTAATAATCATGATAATGATTTGTTAAAGTTTGCATGTAATAACAAGGTTACTACTTCACACTCAACTCGTTCAAAACACATAAAAAATGAATAAATATTTTGTCCAAATTAATGCTTGCTAAGCGCATGTCTGTAATCTGTACTTGGATTTATCAACATGAAAATGAGTGGAAATGTCTTTGTTTCACAGGCTTTGGGTTAGCTTTTAACCTGCAACCATCGCTGACAATAACTTCTAAATACTTCCTTGTAAAAAGGCCTATTGCAAATGGTTTGGCGATGACAGGGAGTCCAGTCCTACTATCTGTATTAGCTCCACTCAACCAATTTCTGTTCGACAACTTCGGGTGGAGAGGAAGCTTTCTTATTCTTGGAGGTGTGTTGCTTCACTGCTGTGTGGCTGGATGCCTTATGAGACCCATCAAGGTAAAGCTGGCAGTGAAGAAACTTACCCACCAAACTGCCACAGAGGTGGACGTCACCCATCAGACTGCTGAAACGGTTAATATACAAGGCTGTGTTGAGAAGGTTAACCGATTCATCGACCTCTCCATTTTCAAGGAAAGAGGCTTCCTCATCTATCTGGTGGGAAACGTTGTCATGCTTCTCGGAATTCATGCGCCAATCGTGTTCCTGGTACCTTACGCAGAGCAGCATGGGATAGATGAGGAAGATGCAGCATTACTGCTCTCCATATTTGCCCTGGCGGACACAGTTGCGTGTCCGGTAACGGGTTTCCTCGCCAGCACCGGGTGGATCCGGCCTAATATTCAATATTTCTTTAGCTTTGCAGTGGCATGCAACGGCGTTTGTCACCTCACGGGTTCCCTCCTGACAGGTTATGTAGGGCTGGTGGTATATACAGTGATTTTTGGATCGACCTGGGGGATGGTAGGTGCTCTTAAATTTGAAGTACTGATGGATCTGGTTGGTGCCCATCAGTTCTCCAGCACTGTTGGGCTGGTCACAGTTATAGAATGCGTACCCGTTCTGCTTGGCCCACCGATATTTGGTAAGTCCATACCTACAGTACAAGTGTGGCTGTGTATTTTTGTGTTATAAAATACAGAACGATTCTTGATTCCGTTTCTCAACAGGTTTACTAGTCGACATTTTCAAGGACTACAAGTTCATACACTTTACAAGTGGTGGGATGTTGTTGACTTCAGGCGTCTTTCTCTTCATCATGAACTATTACAATTACAGACAGCTGGAAAATGAGGAGAAAGCAAGTAAAAAAGAAATACAGATAAGCTCAGCCAATCAGCTACCAGCAAGGGAGGAAGCCAATGACAAAGAAGCGCCAGTCAATATGAGGTCGGAGGAGGCGACATATTCAACTTGATTCAGTTTGCTTGTATTATAAACTCATTGAAAACAATATATACATTATTTGAATGAAAGATTGTTGCATTTAACAAATTATAAGGTGTGCGATATAAGGTATAAACATGTGTTTTATCTTTTATCTTATCAGGCACAGTCCCCCTGCTATCTAAATCAACTTGAAACTTTGATTAAACGTAACTTTAAATTTTTGTATATTATTTAGTTATTATAAACCATTGCAAGATGCATATTGCAATATGCACATTTGCAATATTATTTTTTTTGTTGTAGCTGCCCAGCAATAATACCTATTTTGATAGTTCAGGAAAACTGAAAATAATTTAGTTAATAATAAAGTCTCTTAAAGGGATACTTCACCCAAAAAAAAAAAATGGGTCATGCACTCATGAGTTGAGTTGTTCAAAATTTGAATACATATCTCTGTTCTGATGAACGCAGAGAAAGATATTTGGAAGAATGCTTATAACCAAACATATCTTGCCTCCCATTGGCTCCCATAGTAGGAAAAAAAGCTGGCTCTCGCCTTGTTCTTCACAGTAACATTCTGTGTTCCACAGTAAAATACATTTTAGGATATTTGGAGGATACATTTTGCTGTCATTCAGGATTTGGACATCTGTCGCTGTGCCCGATTTAAAATCAGCCTCTGTTCGGACAGCAGGAGCCTGTGTATACTTATGCTCATATGTTCAATCCTGTCAGGGAAGAGCTGTAGTCAGATTGATGACTGATCCATCTAGGGATGATGTGTTTATAGGTCCTAAAGTCCCCACAAAATCAAAATTGTCTATTAAAATTCTAGCCAAAAACATTTATGAACTTTCAAGAAAAACTACCATATGCTTTTCTCTCAGCATGTAACAACATTAGTAAACGTTACAATAACTACTGCTTTTGACATGGAGCAGATGATATAAAGACAAACATTTTATAAATGTTGTTCACGGCTGTGTGTTATCCGATTATTTAATTAACATCTTTGTTCTTGACCTCCTGGACATGGGAAATCATTTCCTGTAAAATAGCAAGATCTGCATTTGTCAGTTGAGAATAGACAGGGATTTATTTATACACACATGATGTAATTTTGTACCAGTGCTCCATGTAGAGCTCAAAGCCCATGGGAGACTGCACAAGGAATGTGACCATCATTCATTAAAACAGTAAAATCAGGCCAGCTTTAATGAGTCGTTACATTGTGATCTGTGTATGATCAATTACAATAAAGGCGTTTATAAAATACTCAGAAAATGTTGTATTTCTTTGCAAGACTTAATATTGAAAGATCTATCTATCTAAATGAATCAAAATGCATTCAGAGTGACAACATTAACAAACGTTCCTGCCCTTAGCTTCCTGTGCACATTCGTAAATACTGTAATAGAGTGCTGTAGATTATTTCTGAGAACAAGCAAAAGAAATCGTGAAAAATCCTTTGTTTGCCAAACTTGTCTCTCCAATATTTTGAATGTGCGATACCAAGCTCCCGCTAGATGTTAATGTACCAAAAAAAACACAATTCAACATTTTGTTTATTTAATAGAATGAACGTAAAACAAAATTAAACAAATCGTTTATTTAAGACAACTAGTATACAATAAAATAATAATATAAATTGATCTAAGCATAAATTGAATCAAATATAAATAGTTTTTAGACACTAAAAACAGACCGGAAGTTAACTGCAGTCCAGGTGCGCACATCCGATAAAACGGTCTATAATACTAAATAATCCTGGCTCTATAGTGATAAGTCACATGATCAGAACAAACTGTATCACTGAGTCATAATAATGTGTGTCAACCACAGACAGCTACTGTCTTATCTGTCTCTTTCTATCTGACTGGTGTTTATTTTTACACACTGTTTTTAAAGACAATGCAGACCAACCAGCAACCCAAACTGAATGGCACATGATGATGTCTATTTATAGACGGTGATACCATGTTTGAGTTTAACATTCCATTCCAAATACTGCAGAATAGTTTCTGCCCTAAATACAGTAACAGACACGCCCATTTTTATTTCGAATTCATTAAAAATACTAATGCGTAATGTCACTCTTTAAAATTTCTTGTGGTTTCTTTAATATTTGATGTTCATCAATTTTGAAGTTGAAGAAAATATCAACCTATTTCTGTTTTTTAATGGGAGTCAAAAAATGCTGTTATGCTTCAGTTAAAATGAGCAGCACACCTGTGGCCTCAGAATATCTCTGTATGTGAAGAGGGCAGGGCGGAGAGAGAGAAAGAGGGGGAGATGTAGAAAGTGAGGAGGCTGTGGAAGGTGGTTTAGTGGAAACCTCATTCAGCATAAAGCCAAAAAAGCAGTATCTCAGCGTCTTTAGACTTTTGTTGAACTCATGCAAACAAGCAAGGGATTAAAGACCAGCCTCAAATTGTGAGTATACAGCTAGCATGATATTTATTTAGCATTTTCATAAAAGATTGTTGTGTTCTTCTAGTTATTTAGTTTGTCATTTAGGTGAAACATTTTGTCTAGCATTATATTATTTTATGTCCAACTTCATACAGAAAATCTCTTTCATTTGCTCTGTATAATGATTATGTGAGGGTTGTGGTCAGTTGTAATGCTATAAAAATCCTTTAAAACACCTTACATTGATTGTAAAATTATTTTATTGAGCATTTGTACAGCGCAATAGCTATTGTTGTGATTTGACATGATAATTGTATTTAATATCTTTTAAATAATAATGTTTTGCCATGATGAATGATACAATAGAATATCCATATTTGAAGCATATTCGAAACAAAACAACATTTTGGAATCAAATAACCCAACATAGGTTTATTCATTATTTAACGGTTGGGTTTGTCCGTTTTTGACCAGCCATGGGTTGTGTATTTTTGTTGCGGGGTGTCACAATGACTGATTTTATTCACAATGAGCACAAAAATCGAGTTTTGTGTAGATTTAGCAAAGCTGAACAGTACAAATGAACTGTACTGAAATTCAGTAGACTCAAAAAAGTACAGGCTCCTTGCATCATCAGTGAATGAGAAAATACCCCTCATGATGCCCTCATACCTTGTGAGACGTTGGTGACAGACAGAAGGAGGGTGGAAATATTTCCATAGAGCTTGCTGTAGTGTCACAGTGTTAACTATCACAGCCGAGGGTGCTGAGATCTAAATGTGGTGTGGTTTTATCTGACCCTCACTGAGCTAAATGTGTCAGGATAGCGCTCTCTATCCAACTCTACTGAAATTTTATGATCATCTAAGAATACACAGCGTATGTTTTTTGTCTGTTGTATGTAATCCAGATCGCCACTGTTAGAATAATATATGTTGATAAAAGATTTTTTTATTAAAACCTGTGACTATGCCTGTTGAATATTCAGATATAACTGTGAGATGATAACGTATGTGTGGACAGGTCTCATGAAGTTATGGACTGTAGGCTGGAAACAGTAAGAAGTGATGAACATCTTGAACCAGACTGCCCAGAAGAACATGAAGATCCAAAAGATTACTGCTACGGTGAGCCTGAAAATAACATTACATTCTTACAGAAGTTTTGCACACAAGCATAATAATTGAATGACAAATGGTAAATGTTTTACAAGGTGGCTGATTAATTTGAGTTCATAAAATCTTTATTGTGTTAAAACACTGTTAAAAACGGTAATGTTCCGGCAGTTTGGAAACCAGTAAAACAAATCATGTTATACCTGGTTTGTAAATTTGCTGTCTATTTCTGTTATATGTCCCTTTTTACCGTATTTCAAAATGCATAAAAGTAGTGTCAAATGAAACAGTATTCCATAAAATTGCATGAGATCAGCTTGGATGTCATCGTGAAAAAACAAGTTATATTTAGAATCAAATGAGACTCACCATGTAGATCATATTTTTCTTTTCATTTTCTACCGATAATTTGTGTTTTCAGGCAAGCACTACTCACATTTTCAGGGTGTTCTTGGTGGTTAGTAGGGCTGATAATATTTTATCTCTTGTCTTTCTTTTCTTGCTAGGTGGGTATCACCCGGTCCAACAGGGAGAAGTATTTAATAAAAAATACAAAGTTTTGTCAAAGCTGGGATGGGGTTATTTTTCAACCGTTTGGCTCTGTATTGACCTCAGGTGCTAGTATCCTATATGTTGGTTTAAATATTTCCCATGTGTGTGTTTATACTGATCTTATGTTTATGTTCACGGTTGGACAGGTCAGGCAGGCATGTGGCAGTGAAGGTGTTAAAAAGCGGAGCTGGGTTTACTCAGGCCGGTCAAGATGAACTGAAATTACTGCGCTGTGTAAGTCCTTTATTCCTTTTACCTCTTTATGTGTTTGTATCAACATTATTTGCCTTCTTGTTTAGGCCAGTGGACCCACAGCCCGCAACCCGCTTAAAGAACGTATAGTGCAGTTATTGGATGAGTTTAAGATAGCTGGAGTGAACGGGATTCGTATCCTTTTATAAATTGATGCATTCAGCTAAATAACAATGAAAAAAACACGAGCGCTTCATTATTTGAGTCTGAACTATGGAGCAGATATTTGTTTGGTGTTGGAGCTGCTGGGTCCAGACCTGCGCTGCTGGCAGATGTGTTTTGGTAATCCAGGTCTCTCTCTCACCTGTGTCAAACGTGTCGTCACTCAGGTGAGTCGTGCACTGCTGTCTATTCATGAAACTGGTTCTTAAAACCAGCCTAACTTTATTAAACCCATGTGATTGAATACCTTTATCTCTCTCAGATGCTTGAAGGTCTGGATTATCTTCACACCCACTGTAAAATCATTCACACAGACATCAAGCCTGAGAACATACTGCTGTGTCTTGCGCCGCAAGCCCCGCCGCATTCTGCAGGGGGCGCTCTGGAGACTTACTCCTCAACCTTTAAAGAGACAATAATGAAGGACCCTGGTAAGAAATTCATCAAATGTGAGTTAAATGAATGTAACATTTATGTAAAAAGCTGTTGTCTTTTTTCATTATGTCATGATAATTCACTCACCCACGTGTCAATGTGTGTTTATCTTCTGTTGAAAACAACTTTAGGCTTATGAGGAAAGCCTTCTACGGGGCTGTTGGTTAAGATCCCACTTCAAACGTCACCTGCGGATGAATAAGCCGAAACTTTTAGATATTTTCCAAGAAAAAAACAATAAATATACAGCTTGCCCTCCCTTCGCGATGCACGTACACGACGTTCTGTATTACGCAATCAGATTGGAAATGTTACACATGACGTAGATTTCAAAAGATTTAAACATCCCTTATACCCTGATAGCACACATACATCTGGCTTACATCTATTTGACGTCTGTATTTACATCTGCAAGACACAATACATAGTTTGCTCATATGCAATACGTCTCGGAGATGTCTGCTGTCAGAGTTTATATAGACATCTGGAAGACGTCTGTAAGATGTGTATGATTTAGAATGGATGTAAATCTGCTCGTTCTAAGATGTTTTGCAGATGTTTTTACACAGCAGATCTCCAGATCTTTAGCAGACGTATTACAGACGTTCAGACGTCTCTAAGACGTATTGCAGATGAGCAAACTATGTATTCCAGATGTCTTGGAGATGTAAATTCAGACGTCAAATAGACGTAAGCCAGATGGATTGTGCTATCTGGGTATGCACACAAACTCACCATTTTAAACAATAGTATGGCACAAAGACATATAACATGTCATTCAACATCCCAGAACTTTTCATCCGTCTTCTTTCTCCACTAGGTCGGAACTTCTGCTTACGTCACGCGTGCCAATTCCAATGTGATTACAGAGTACGTGAAGTCCTGGACGCGCATCATGGAGGCACTCCAAGGTAGTGCAAGCCATTATTTATGATTAAAAAGTATATCATTTTTTGTTTTATTTGATAATGACCGATCGTTTCGCTAGGCGACACCCTTATTCATCGGCTAGTGTCGTGTAGAGCCTTTAAAGCTGCAATAAAACTAATGTCGGTCTTAACCAATGGCCCCGTTGAAGTCCATTTTATGGACAAGAACCCTGGAGCTTTCCACATAAGCCTCAATTTGTCTTCCACAGAAGAACACACGGACTGCTTGAATGACATGTGGGTGAGTGAATTATCATGAAATTGAAATTTTATAGTGAACTGCTTCTTTAAACAGGAGCGTCTGTAAATCCTGGACCAGTGGAGAACATCAGAGTGAAAATCGCAGACCTCGGTAGCTCATGTTGGACGGTGAGATACACTGTGTGAATGATCCAATGTATACAGTATTTGTCTGGAAGTGAGATTAACATTTTTTTTAGCCCCTGTCTTGTCTAAAGAGATTCTTGATAATTTTGTTCCAGTATAAACATTTTTGTCAAGAGATCCAGACCAGACAGTATCGCTCACTAGAAGTTCTTCTAGGTTCGGATTATGGACCTCCAGCAGACATCTGGAGTGTGGCCTGCTTGGTAAGTCTGATAGCATTTAAAAATGTAATGAGAATTCGATTTTTCAATGGTTGATCAGAACTGTTTAGCATAAACCGTTAAACCTGTAGAGATGTATAAGTGAGTAGGTGGCACATTTAAGTGCTCCAGATGCGTTGGCTTGTCCGCCATCTCGGATGGGTCAACCTTTAAGTTGCTTTCCTGATTCACAATAAAAATCAAAGAGTTTTCCAAGATTTCAATTCCTGAAGAAATGGGCTAAACTTTCAAACATGATTTTGTTGTTGCAGGAATTGCATATTTTTGTAGGCAAACCTGAAAACAAGTTAGCAATTTATCACTTGCAGCTCCATCGTCTTGATTCTTTTGAGTATTTTGAATTGCTTAAATGCCTGAAGTAAGGTCAGTGGTTATCAAACGCAGCAACTATTAAGCCATAAAACACACCAGTAATACCCCACTCATGATTTTTTAATTCTTTAACATGTCAACTGCTCCAAAATGGTGGACCACTTGCATGTAGTGACCCTTAGAGGAGCTGTTAACAAGGCATCTATGTATATATCTATAGTCGAACCTATAAAATAAATGAATTTAATAGAGATGTATTTTATTGTTTTTTTTGCAACAGGCATTCGAGCTTGTTACAGGTGATTCCTTATTTGAACCCAAAAAAGGGGATAATTTCACCTTGGAAGAAGGTAAGCCATCATGCTTAAAGTCCCTAAATTACAATGCCTAATTTTTCATGAAATATTTCAGCATTTATTGTAAATAGTTTATCAATGTGGATAATTCTCTTTTTAAAATTTGTGTGCCCTCATAATCTTTACCGTAGTTAAAATCTGAATATGCACTTCCTTCCTGTAATGACTACCCATCAGAAATGGTGTATGTTAGACAGCTTGGGCGGAGCATCCGTTAACTCCTCCTCTTCAACTGTCAGTCTGCTGCCAGTTCCATTTCAATATTCCAACCGCTGTATTCTACATCCAATCAAATCGCAGGGAAAGACGAAAGCCGGCTATTTTTCTCATTGGAAATTCCATTTCACTCAGAAATGCGCCAAAATACAGAATTAAAAACAATATCAACTTCCGGTTCACGGGGAATTTAACTTTGGGATTAGAAAAAAAGTGAAGACCTCTGAGGTGTTGACAGCTGCTATCATTTGTAGATCACCTGGCTCATATTATTGAGCTTCTGGGGAATATTCCAGCATCAGTGGCTCTGTCTGGTAAATTCTCCTTTGAATATTTTGACCGCAAGGGTGAGTAGAATATCAAAACCATATTAAATGAATGGCATCCTATGACATGAGTAAATGTGTTATTCATTCACAAAAAAAACCTAATACACCCACATTATTTATTTTACAGGCGAGTTGCTGAGAATTTCTTTCCTTCGCCCGTGGGGTCTGTACGAACTGCTTGTAGAGAAATATCAGTTTCTTCTCAGGGAGGCGTTACTCTTTTCTGATTTCCTGTTACAAATGTTAGATTTTATACCGGAGCGGAGAGCCACAGCAGCTCAGTGTCTCAAGCATCCTTGGCTCAAACTCTAACCATACATTCCTCTTTGACATATAAACAGTATGTACTGTACTGTACTTTGGTGCTGTTTAAGCCTTTAATTTGGCTTTAAACTTGAAATTGCATTGTGCAGTATATGTAGTCCATCAGTTACAGTGTTTCTCCGTGTATAAGAGACTAAAGGTCAGTTATTTTGATGTTCTTTGTATTTGTGAGTTTTAAGGATATTTTCCTTTGTAATGTAGGAGATAATTTTGATAATATTTTGATCATTTGAAAGGATTACTGTACAGGATGAAATCATTTGATTTTGTAATCAAAAGTCACATATACAGAATTTGCTTGTTTTAGTTATGTGGCCGTTTGTGATGCTTGAAATTTCATTATATACCATTTTGTATAAAGGAAATATCTCCCATTCAATTCAAATGAATTTTTGTAGTACTTTTCAAAGAAAATTAAAGGCAATAAGGAAATTAATATAATATAAAAATGGGGGATCACAGAAAGTAGGCCTAAAAGAATTAAAGGGATACTTCAACCAAAAATTCTGTCATCATTTACTCATCTTCGAGTTGTTCTAAATCTGTATAAACGTCTGTGTTCTGAATAACACCTAGAAAGATATTTGGAAGAATGCTTATAACCAAACAGATTTTGCCCCCCGTTGACTACCGTAGTAGGAAAAATGACAATGGTAGTCAAACGTGCCCCAGAACTGTTTGCTGTCCTGCATTCATCAAAATTTCTATGTGACGAGCAAGGCGGGACGAGAACCGTAAGGGAATGACGGGGGGCCTGTGACGCGAGTGATAATGAGTGTAAGCTGCGCGTTCCACCGGCTCCGCATCTCTCACGGAGTAGATCGGAAGCATAAAAGTACCAGCAGCAGAGTATACGATAAGAGAAGACGGGGCTTGGACATGTTTAAGTTTGTATTTATGTTCTTCGAGCCGGCAGTCGACCTTGAGGTGACTGCCGGCCCTTTACTTCAGTGTTATTGTGTTTATTTTTATTAAAGTTCGTTTAAATGTTCGCCGGTTCCCACCTCCTTTCTTCCTTTTTAGTGAACCTTGCTACAGTTACATTAGTTAATGCCGTTGGATGTTAATATTATGCATGAATCATCTGCCATATTTCTCCTCTTCCACAAAGAAACAAAGTCATCGGAGTCTAAATAATGACAGAATTTCAATTTTTAAGTCATCTATCCCTTTAATGCACAGATTTAACCATTCTGTTGAACAGTTTATTACAGAACAGCCGATACAAATCAACATTTGCCCCAGTCTAAGTGTTTGAGAAACATTTATGACGGCACATTTTATTTACAGAAATGTGTGGAAATGCACGGATAAAAAGAGCAAGTTAGAGATAAAACAATCTACAATATAGCTTCAAACAGCAGGCATGTCCCGTGCAAGACAAAATCATCAGTTGTGTATCATACGAACAAAACAGCCAGCACAACAGTGAACTCCAGCAAAAAACGACATCCGCACGAATCTGAGATCGAACCAAACTTCTTGCTCAAAAAATTTAGAAAATAAAATAAATTTTTAATTGAGAGGGCGATTTAGAATTTGGTCTGTACATCAATCTGCCGTCAGCAGCCAATTGAGCATAAATTAAATAAATAAATATATAGAAATCAAACGTGTAAGCAATGCTCAGTGTAACAGGTCTGGCAGCAGCTGCGTTTAGGTTACACAGGTCTGTAAATGTTCACGAAACGTTAAAACACAGATAGATCAAAATAGATCACTAAAAATAAAACCGCTGTATGATCATAAATGCAAAAACTGCTGAACAGAACATGTGACTCTAATGCCAGTCGTTGTGTTTTGGCAGCTGGTAGCTAATGTGGCAGTGTATAAACTTGATAAATATCAGACTTGGACCAGAAAGACACCTGCTACCAAACATCTTTCAAAATAAAACAACCATCTTAAAGGGATAGTTCGCCCCGAAAATAAAAAATCTATCATTTACTCGCCCTAAGATTGTTCCAAGCCCGTCTACATTTATTTGTTTTACTGAACAAAAAGGAAGATATTTGGAAGAATTTCCGTCCCATATTGACTCCCATAGTATTTATGGCAGGTGATGGGGGATTAGACTTGTTTGGTTCCGGACATTCTTCCAAATATCTTCCTTTGTGTTTAGTAGAACATAGACATTTAAACATGTTTGGAACAATCTGAGGGCGAGTAAATAACAACAGAATTTTCATTTATGGGTGAACTGTCCCTTTAAACGCCAACGGTTTGTGCTTACTAAAACATTTTTATCCTATTACTATTGTACAATTTCCAGACAATAACCATTTGTGTAAAAGGCAATAAAAGAAGAATTTACTTGATCGTGACCATGTATGCATTTGGCAGTTGAACTTAATCTGTACCTAATAATCAAATCTCCAAAATCTGTTAGTCATGATGCATTAAGCACAATAAATTTGAAATAAAAAAACAACATAAGAAAATTTAAAAAGTTTGAATGAAAAGAGGATCATGATCACACATTAAAAAAACGACTTCAGTCGTGTGCAGGGATGTACCGTTGATGTCTGTACCCATTAAAACAGCCAGGTAAACCTTTTTTAACTGATGTAAGCCAACGAAAACAGCAGAACAGCACACATTAACACTGAAGAAATCAACCGTTAAAGACTATGTAAAATGTACATCCGGTGCACGTTACATGGCAACCTATTTACCTAAATCAAGTGTGTTAATCGGGTTAACCTTCCATTTACATAATCTGCAATAAAACGTGACTTAAAACAGGTTAACACGTGCCACATGCATGTGCCAACCACTTCCTCTGTGAGTATCCATGCATGTTAATGTATACAACACTGTTATCTATGCCATATGACAGCAGCGCATAAGGCTCTGTTAGGGTGAGGTCCCTTAAACCAGTGTTTCTCACAAACAAACAAAACGAAACAAAAATGTTCTGGATAAAAACAATGCATCCACCAGTCACAATTCAGAGCAGTTTCTAAATGATGACAATATTGTCAATTCAGACGTCCTTTACAGTCCAACCTTCCTTATTATAAGCTCTTATTATTAAGACATTGGGTGTGGCAATGCACCAGCCGGCAGTTTCGCAGTTCGTCTGTGTAAGACTTGTTTTTATCGAACCCAAGAAAAGCAACATTTTGAGCAAAATGCACGAGGGAAAGCATATCAGGCGCTTCTTTAGACACCGGAAACATCCCACCGAGAGGAACAGGAGACGTCTGTGGTGAACCTGGCCTGTGGAACGTTTCGTAAATGTAATGAGCCAATGAGCGAAGAGAAACAACTCTACAGACCAGCAACAGTCAACGTATGTGCGACATCTACCACAGATCTACGAATGCTGTGTCTTCAGCGTCTAAGATGTGTCTCTGTGTTCTTCTCAGGATCCTTCAGCGCTCTGAAGTGCAGGAAGTGAGAGTTCATCGCTCCGGGCTGTGTCTCTGCTCTCTCATTGGCTTCGTCTCTCTTCCAGTCTTTTAAAGTGTTCATCTAGGGTCACAGGTCAAAGGTCAGTGACTTTATTCTCAACAGCTGCGGCGATCTGTTGGAGTCTGTATCCCAGCTGCATCTTCTGAGCTGTGGGGTCCTCCTCTAATGCTGTGATGATCTGAAGAGAGATCAAAAATAAAGATTCAGTCATTCATTCAAGTTGTGTTAACAAACTTCAGACATTAGGATAGACCATTGACTACAAAGTAGAAAAAAGACTACTATGGAAGTCAATGGTGCCCCAGAACGGTTTAACTTCCCACATTCTTTAAAATATATTATTTTGTGTTCAACCGAACAAAGTCATTTATTCATGTTGGAACAAATGTTTCCTTTTTGGGTGCACTGTCACTTCAAGGATATGCAGAACATTTAGTTCTTCTGATGAATATGAATAATGCACACTACACTTATGTTATATTTGTTAACATTGTTACATTTGTTAATATTAATGTCAATGTATTGCAATCATGAACTAACAAGGAACAATACTTCTACAACATTTATTCATCTTACAAAATATTGTGCTTCAAATGCATAGAATTCCTGTTAATCGAGGTGCGTAAGGCCAAAAATTGCAAACAAAGAGGTTGTTTGAGGATGTATTTTTACTTTAATATCTGTATTTTATGAGTGTTGTTATGTTGGAAAATATTTTACTTGACTACATTATGAAGCATATATCATACTTTTTATTCCACTACATTTCATAAACAAATGTTTGTTTACCTTTTAACACTGGAAAAGAAAGTACCAGATTTTAATGTACTTCAAAGTATTTTTTACTTGATTTTCAAAATGTGCTATTTTATGTATTGTTAATTGTATGTAATTTGTTGTATTAAAGGTATAAAATGTAAAAAAAATATTTATGAAATGTAGTAGAGTAAACTAATGATATACGCTTTGTAAGCTAGTGTAGTAATATTTACCAAAGTAAAAACACCATAAAAGTACAGAAACTCGACAGTAAAGTACAGTTAATATTCTTCACAACTACACAACTCTGGCCGCATAGAGAAATAAATCAAATCCTGACTCTAAAAAGGTCTAACAAATAAATCTAACAAACATAATTTAAAAAAAGGTTTTTACTTCAGTGCGTCCATGGAACTTTTTCACACTTTCGATGTAATGACAAATCGAGACCCCTCTCGAAATCAGTCCCCTTTAGGACCCTGTGTGATTCTGTTGCCAAAAATAACTACTAATGTGTACTCTTGTTGGCACCTGATAGCAATTCTCACAAAATAACATTGCAATTTATGTCGCTAGTACTTTGTTAAAATGACCATTATTGTCTTTTACACTAAATGCTTTATATAATAGTACACAAATGAGGCTATGGGTAGTGAAATCACTAACTTGATCACTTCATAAAACTTACTGTTTTAGTGAGTTACTATAATGAAACCATAGTAATTTTAAAATATTGTTAAGCAGATGTTGACCCAGAAATATTGGCGTATATGTCACATCAAGCTTATAAGCACATGTTTTTCACAAACTTAGATTTTGACATGTCGTTTTGATGCTTTTATTATACCCAGCATATTGAGCTTGCTAGAAGCTACCAGTGTTACGGCTTAAAAAACCCTGTCCAGCTTCAAACAAAGTTATCAAGAGTATAACGAAGATGCAACATGAAACGTTGGTTTTGTCAGGAGAGTAAATTGACATTCGGAAACAAAATAACGGGAGACACCTATTTTTTCTCGTCTGCTCCTGTGAGTTTGTGAAGACAGTGCTTCATTAATAAGGACTTTAATCCAAAGATGTGCACATTTGTGGAAATTGAGATATACTGACACACGTTTACTTCATATTTCTCTATACAGACCCATCATTTCTTTTTTTATTTTAAATTAAATTATGTGATATGATGAGTTTGTAACTCCGTTCAGCTTGTTTCTTAAGCTGCTTTCTCCTGGGTCCTAAAGTACAACCGATTTCTAACAACACACGCAGACAGATGATGTGCTGAATTGAGTTGTGTTTATATGAAAATCTGATTAACTCACTTAAGGTTGTTTGATCTGAATTAGGATCTTTAACCTCACGCCCCCAACGTGCCATGACTAATATTAATGTTATTTATTTGATATAAATCAAACTAAAGTACATTTAATGCTATCCTCAATATTAAATTTTGTTTACATCAGTGCTTTTTTGACATTCCCAGAACACGGGTCATAAAACGGTGATAATATTGATAACAGAGATAATGTCATTCACTCTAACCGTGATATGAAATTTTCACAAAGTTACATCTCTAGTCCTTAGGGGAGACAATTCACACAGGGACCGATTGTTTCATGACACTGGGTTTCTCAGCAGCGGAAGTCGTCATAGTTTGGTAAGCTTAAGCGGTGAATGGGAGACTATCAAAGATATATTTTCTGCATTCTCAATTGCTCAAATAGCAAAAGAAGCTCTAAACGATACTTTTTCAGAAAACACCCTTGCATTAGCATTAACTATTTTTTGTAATTTGGTCCAAAGTAATATAATACACAGTCTAGTGTTTATAAAAAAAATTAACAACTTTGTAGGATTTACGATGCTGATGACCGTTCATCACAGGCTTGTGAAAAAGGTCCATTATCACCAGAGAACTGAGCATCCATTCCTGTATAAACCTAGGCAACAAGTCTTACCTGATCATAGTATTTGTTGATATACTTGTATAACTCATGCAATGCCACCAGATGATTCACTTCGCTTGAGTAGTTCTGGAAGACAAGCACAGCCGTGTGAACATAAAAGCACAAACTTTAAAAATGATCTTAAATGCTGTCTCCTTCAAACACTTACCCTGGAGAGTTCAGCTAGAGCCGAATTCATCTCTTGGTCACTGACGGGGATGGTTTGTCTTATATCTGAATAATATCTAGTGAAACATAATCATCAAGGTAGTGTGAGTAAAATAATAATGTAGTAACACATGAATAAAATGTATATTTTGAATATAAACGCTCACCTTTCCACCATTTGTTTGTAGCGTGGGATATCACGAGCATACAAAAGCTTATTGATTGGCGAATCCTGTATGTGCAGGACATGCAACAAAAATAAAGCAAAAGTATTACCGCCTGAACTTTTAACATATGACTGTATGGCTGATTATGACTGGCCGTCTCTTCTGTTTTATTCTGATTGGCTCACCCTGCCCAGCTTGTGATCGGCGATGGTGCAGGAATCCATGAAGGTCTGAGCGATGACTGACAGCACTGCGTCGACATTATCAGAGGCGTGCACGTCAAAAATGAACGGAGGGTTCTTCAAAATATTGATCCAGAATCGCAGCGGCAAGCTTTAAAATACAACCAAAATACAATAAGCTGTGAACCCAATGACCTAGAATGCTCTGCTCATACGATTCAAAACTCCAACCTGTTTGTTTTCCATATGTGAATAGTCTCTGGGTCTGTAATGTTGTGCTGTGCGGCCTGGTCATCCAACAAATCGAAGAAGTATTTGACAGCCAGAGGAACCGGTCGACTGGTGCTCAAAATCACAGTGAATAAATCATCAACTAACTTCTGCAGTGTACCCTAAAAACAGAGCGAGAGAGAGATGCGGCGCTTGTGATTTGACATTAAGGGTGTGCTTTTAAAGTGGCGGTCAGTCTGTGTGCGGTACCTTCACAGACAGCAGTCGTGTAAGGTAGATCTCAGGTATAGCCTTGGCTCTCTCACGGTCTTTATCTCTCATGCTGCCCCGTCTGTGTTTGGGTAAATCTGACTCCTCGTTGGCCTTCACCAGGTGCCACTGTTTGACTCCTTCATCATCTCCATCGTCCAACATTGGAGTCTCTGAGAGAGAGAGAGAGAGAGAGAGAGAGAGAGAGAGAGAGAGAGAGAGAGAGAGAGAGCGAGAGAGATAAAATGTTGGTCTGTTTTAGGGTCGGACTATATGTTATTACTATTTAAAAATACGACCTGAGCGATAAATCCGAATTGAGCATTGTAGCCTGTTAACTGTCACCCGTTCCGTATATGGGACACCTAAGTTTGTGTCAATATTGTGCATATAATTTCTAATCGAATGATGACAAACTATTTATCATTGGAAAGGTCTAAGGCTCTAGAATACAGATTTCTTTGGTGTTTTTTTTTTATAATTTATGTAGGGATAGTAATTGATTCTTTTTTATAAAGAGTGTGCTTAGATTTTTTTTATCCTTTTGCGACCCATGATTTTTAATCAAAGAAAAACAAACAAAGAAAGACAGAAATGCAATATAATATACATAACTATGTCTTCAGAGGTGTATAAAGACCTTACATATCGAAGCGTTACATTTTTAATACCTTAGAATGAGCTATTTCTATCTGAGCCGTTGTTTGCAATTCTCAACCTCACCACTAGATGCCGCTAAATTTCATACACTAACTGCGGCTGAAACGCAGCTCACGGAACTCACTCTCTCCTGGTATGTAGTCATGGCTGTCGTGGTGGATTTGCTTGGACTGTCTGGACACCAGCGTCACTGTGGCACCATCAGGAACCTGGAGGGACAGAAAACGTGTCAATCAAAATCGCATTTTACACCCAGAAGACCCTCAAAACAAAAGCTCGAAAGACCTTGTAGTGCTGTAAAGTGTTGAGACGTTTCCAAGACCCCTGAGTCACCGATGTCAAGTCTTGATCCGACAGTATCAGGTGACCGGCCATTCCTGCCCTCCATTCTACAACACGCACACAAACGACAGACATTAGTTTCTTCTCACGACTGCATCGAGGTCTTTAAGCATCATATCCGCTCTGTGAAATCTTACCCAGATGAACAGAGTCTGGAGCGGGTCTTTGGGAATATGTCGTCCCCTTGCACGTCTGTTCCAGGATCTTCTCCTTCACCTGAGTGATGGTGTCACAATCCAAAACTTTGGTGGGGACCGGTTGAGTCTCAGTGGTGCCTCCGCTGCTCAGAAGAACATTCAGAGTCTATGGAACAACATTGAAACATACAGTCATTAGTTCGACCAGGAAATTGTATTGTCACGATATGACATCAGATGAGTCTCTCTCACCAGCGTGCGGTATTCTATGTCTTCTCGCAGGAGTCTGTTGTCGTTCAGCGTGTATTTAGCTTTGCCTGTAACGGCGTCCACGGGCCCTTTATCTGTTTGATGCTTTATGGCTCTGAACAGCATGTAGAACGACTCGCCTGCTGTGTCCTGCCACGTAACGGATAAAACACCTCCAAATATAACACAATACGTGACCCTGGACCACAGTCATAAGTATCAAAATTATGCTTTTATGCCAAAAATCATTAGGACGTTAAGATCATGTTCCGCAAAGATTTCCTACCGTAAATATTTAGAAACCTCATTTTTTGTAAAAGGGTGCAGCAAAATCACAAACAAAAAAACACGAGTCGCTGCCGCCCGCTATTTGGGAATTACCCACTCAAGTTTGGTATCTACGTAAACCTTAGAATTACAGCTTTCGTGTTCATCTACTCTCCACAACGTCATTACAGTGGTAAGCCAGTAGAGAGCGTGAAAACAAACCTGTTTCGTTTTAGCAACGACCAGCCACTGCTCTTCTGATGGACAGAATTTCCATCAGAAGAGCTTTTAAATAGTTGTATCTTAGCCAAATATTGTGCTATCTTCACAAACCACACATCAATGAAAAGCTTTCTTATTCACTTTTCAGATGATGTATAAATATGACAAATGAACAAAAAGAAACCACTAACCCTGAGGAAAGAGTACAGGCAAATCGACATCCAGTTAGTCAACAGCTTCTCCACCACGGACTCGGTCCTGTTGAAAAGAGTCAAACCAGCTCAGAATCAATCATGTTAGCTAATGCATGAACATATATGACCGGTTTCACAGACAAGGCTTAAGGCTAGTCCCAGACAAAAATGAATGTTTGACCTGTCTTAACTGAAAATAACTTCCCCTGACATATCTTAAAATATGGCCATTGTTTTTTCTCAAGATGCAAACCAGTAATGTTTTTTTAAGGCATTTTTCAAGTGCCTTCAATCTTTCACTAAGGTCTAGTCTTGGCTTCGGCTAAGCCTTGTCTGTGAACCGGGCCATAGAGCAACAGTAAGGAACGGACTACTCCGTGACACGAGGTGTGCTAACCTGCGCAGCATGAGTTTGGGGTTTTTAGTGGTGTACTGCTCCACCAGGTGACTCAGTAAAGTTTTTAAGATGTCTGTGAAGTATTCCAGCTTGCCGTGTAGCGCCACCGTCAAGAGGGAGGCCACGTACGCCCTGTCCCTCGGAGAGAAGGTCCGCTGGGCTTCCAGAGTGTGAATGAACTGTACAGACATACATAAACAGATGAAGACCTCGAAAAACATCTTCACGGTACATTTTTCTTCTCAGGTGAAGCTCACCTTGGTGAGGAACAGTTTGCTGTTGAGAAGGTTGGAGAGCTGAACCAGGCCTTGCTCCACGGTGGCCCGGCGACAAGTCGGAACATCAAGATCCCTCCTCAGCGGGGAATCTCTGTGTCCGGGGAAAAAGATTCTCTCGGAGTATCTACGATAGTCCAGGAACGGAATTCCAGATCCCATCAGATCGCTGGATACATCCATCATCTCCGTCATGAGATCTGCGTTTAAAGCACAAGCAAATCGCTTTAGACAAAAAATCTGCTAAATCCATAAATGTAATGTAAAAGTTTACGTGTCAGTGCCTGACCTGTGAATTCCTTTTTACAGCGGTCTCGGACACTCGTCTCCAAATTCTCCAGCTGGATCTGAACTTTCTTATAGTCCCGTAGCGCCTGTTTGCTTTTCCTCCTGTGATTTTTTTAATTCATTACTTAACATACATTGTTTGTCTAACATCAGAAAAATAGCGTGTCTGTGAACTATACCTGTATATGAGGACGATAACCAGCACAATAAGAGCCACGATAGAGGCTCCCACCCCGACTCCCACCTGAGCCTCCAGAGGGAAAGTGGCCTGACCCTGAGAATCATACTGCAGCCGACCCAGAGAGAAGTTCAGATTGCCCATCCTCACCTATTCACACATAAAACAGTTCTTTATTCAAGAGAAACATCACAAATCAATGAGGGTTCAGATGTAAGGTTGACGTACAGTGAATTCTGGGAGCGCGTCACTGGCGTCTCGTTTTTTAGAAGCCGTCACTGGTGGCTGCAGTGCTGGGGGCTCACAGTACAAGTGATTCCTGGTTAAAGTCTTCACAGCACATTCTCCATCCCCGATAAGAGCGACTACCTCTTCCTTAGACATGGCCAGGTCCAAGTACTCCCCCTGGAGAAAAATAAAAACATGACAAATGTAAAGCTTTCCTTATTATTCTACACAGAAGTAAAAATGGTAAAAAACAAGTTCACAAATCCCTACATTTTTATATTCGATACACACCATAGTTTGTGAATGTAAATAACTAGGGTATTAAAGGGACACTTCATCCAAAAATGAAAATTCTGTCATCATCTATTCACCTTGGAGTTCTTCCAAATCTGTATAAATGTCTTTGGTCTGATGAACACAGAGAAAGATATTTGGAAGAATGCTTATAACCAAATATATCTTGCACCCCATTGACTCCCATAGTAGGAAAAATTACCTTGTCTCCTTTTTCTGTTGAACACAGAATAAGACTTCTGTGGCACTTTTGACCAACACTACCATTTTTTCCTACTATGGGAGTCGGGAGGGGCAAAATCTGTTTGGTTAAAAGCATTCTTCCAAATATCTTTCTCTGTGTTCACCAGAACAAATACATTTGTACAGTTCTGGAACAACTCGAAGGCGAGTAAATTATGACAGAATTTTCATTTTTAGGTGAAGCATCCCTTTAAAGGGACAGTTCACCCCAAAATGAAACTTCTTTGTTTTGCTTAACACAAAGGAAGATATTTGGAAGAAGGTCAGGAACCAAACAGATCTCATCCCCCATTAACTCCCGTAGTATTTATTTTCCCTACTATGGCATAAATGGGAAATGAAATCTGTTTGGTTCCTGACCTTCTTCCAAATATCTTCCTTTGTGTTCATTAGAACCAAGACATTTGGAAGGTTTGGAACAGTCTGAAGTTGAGTAAATTAAGACAGAATTTTCGTTTTTGGGTGAACTGTCCCATTATTTCACAAATGAATAGAGATAAAAAAAACGTGAACTCTGACCTCCACTGAAATGATGCTGCCTGGTTTCTGTCTGAAGGGTTTGCTGGTGTCAAGTTGATTAAGGTTGTGAAGAACAGGGTTCGGCTCATAACTGAAGGGCCCGCCGTTGACCGCCTCAAATTCAAAATGGAGGTTATCCAAGAGGAAATGGACGCTAACAGCGGCGCGCAGTGCCTCGGACCCCACCTCCGGAGTGGGACACAGTATTAGGGTAGAACTGTTCACCGTGCACCGCTCTTCAACCTGATCAACCACAAAACATGAAGACAGTTCGGAATGATGTTCATTTGCATATATTACTCAGGCAAAGACTCACTAGTGTGAACTCTACCTGTTTGACAACACATAGGCTATCCTCACGGCAGTCTGGTTCCGGGACGATACGTCGTTTCCTTTTAAGAGGAGCGTATCGGGTGCTTCTTCTATTCTTTTTCTGAGACATGGACTCTATAGGTTTCAGGATCACGCGGATACGAGGCTCCTGTACCACATCCAGATGCTGGCCGGACACTCGGATGATGCGACCTCCGCTAATAAACACACAGACGACACATATTGGAATTCAACTATTATTTCATCTGCTTATTTATCTGTATGTTGCTTAACACAAAATAAGATATTTGAAACAATGTTGGACAACACTGGACTCCACTGACTTCCATTGTACGAACACAAAACCACTGTGACATTTCTCAAAATATCTTCTTTTGTGTTTAACAAAATAAAGTGGGTGAATAAGTGTTGCAAGAATTGTCATTTTTGAGTGAACTATCCCTTTAAAAAGCCTAATGCTGTAAGGTCCTTAATATAACGTTCCCTACCTGAGGAAGCTTTTAGCAGGAACAGCATTGGTCACATTGGGGTCCGGTGTGTAATGATACATGACTTCCTGTAGATGGCGCTGTGCTTTACCAAACCGCACTGTGACGGCGCTTTCTAGGGTCCTGTTATTCACTCCCGTCACACATTCAACATGATCATTGTGCTGCTCAGAGGATCTACACATAGACAGACTTTATTACAACTCAATCATACATTACAATGTATTCTGTGCAACCACAAGTACATGACATCATTACATTTGTATGTGTTAGACCTTTGTTTGCACTGATAAAGAATCATATTGAGCAGCAGACAGACAGTACATAACAGGTGCGGTTGAGATGATATCATAATAAAATTAAGCCGTGACTTCTGTCCGTCTGGAACGCAGTAGAGGACACAGTAACTCACATGTGACATGGGATTCCTCCAATCAGGACGCTGATCTCGCTGGGATGGCCCGTTTGAAGGTTTCGCCCCGTGATGGTGAGTGATGTGCCGCCCGACATTGGGCCTTTGAGAGGAGACACGCCCAATAACACAGGGTCCTTGAATTTAGAAACACAGAACACGTACAAACATGAAACAAAACAAGGGCTTATAGAGAGAGCTTCTGAAACGCCAAAGAGATTCATCTATTCGCTCTTATTCAAGAATAATTTTTCGTCCTTTTTGGCAAAAATGTGGAATTCCCATTGAAACAACTTGTATTCTGCATTACGAAAAGACACGCTTTTTCGTTTGAATACAGAAGCCAAAGCTCCTCGACTTTGTAAATATTAACCCCATTCCTTGCATTACATTCATTCTTGCTAAACCGTTTTATCCCTTTTTCGGGATTACTGGTTACCTGGTAACTGAAGCGCTGGGCAGACTGCCCGATTCCTCCGCCTTTAACCTCCACCGAGACGTGGCCGCTTCTCTCCCCTCCACTCGCCGTGGTCTCACAGATAATACTAAGAGAGAGAGAGAGAGCTCTCATTAATCTGTGTAGGGGGTCAATACGCTTCACCACAACATGTAACTGAATTGCCTGAAGCCAATGATACAATATCATTAACAAATGTAATAAACCGCAAACCCCGTTTCATAATGAGGGCTGTGTTCATACCAATACTGCTCTGATAATACTGTATAGTACAATAATGAGGCTTCGTATACCTTGAGGAAACCTCGTATCTTTCGGGTATGACTGTGCACGGGACCCCAGCTACAGTCACAGAGTGCTGGATGTCCTCCGCTCTCTGACCCAGATTTGATCCAGAGACTGTGACCACTGTGCCGCCCTCCACCGGACCCGAAAGAGGCATAATCTGAAATGGAAACACAACATAAGACAATTTGAGAAACACAGGCGTGGATGAGATTGATCATTTGGGAATGTTATAAATATATTGTCAAGACAATATAAGGCATTTCTAGATGTATTGTGGTCATTCCAATCCAGTGTCTGTTGAATTTCAACTAAACCAAACCTCAGGAGTGACAAAGTCATCCAACAGCAATGTGAAAGACTGACTGCATGACAAGACACGAAAAATGTGATAAAGGTTTAGGTTATCACACAAAAAATACTTTTTGAATTCTTTCTTAACACATGTACAAATATGACTGTTGTATTTCTTAAAAGTGAATATGAACTTGTTTTCTTTTCAGTATTTGAGGTCTGAAAAAATACAGGAGCATATTTTCTGTTATTGTGACCTGTTTCTTTAGTTTCCATTTTCTGCAAACAAATGCAAATAGAAACAATATTTTTATTTGAAATTTGGGAGACATATCGTTAGCACTTCACAGAATAAAACTAAAATGATCTATTAACCCTAAACACATACCTAGAAATAGTACATAAAAAAATGTTTTCTTCCACAGCTGTATTTGACTGTAAATGAAGGATAAAAAAAAGCCTGTCATGAATATAGTGATACTTGTCGCCTTAGCAACAACTATTACTTTTGCTTTTACTCTGACTATAACCCTGAGTATTAACCTTCAGTGTCAAATCCGTGACACGCTGTTGCTTTCTCAAGTAATATGGGAGAATTGTAAAGGAGAATGAAGAATATAAGATCCTAGTCAGATTCAAAGTTCCTGTGGCTAAATTGGTAAAGCATTACGCACAGGTCACTGGTTCGAGGAACAATGTATACCGCTTTGAATAAAAGCCTCTGCCAAATGCAAAAACGTAAAATGTAAATGTAATGCCTAAGGCTGGGAACCTGAACCAATGAGCAGACAGAAAGTAATGGCCCACAACACTGATGCAACAGCATACAAATGCCCTAGTGACTTCTGTAGGGTCAAGTACTCATACTTTCCTCAAAAAATGTATATAATTAATTATATACAGTTGTCGATTTGTTTATTTCAGAATCAGAATATATCAGAATAGTTTGCACCAGGCCACTGAGAACCGTTAACTACAGAAAAGCATGCAAAACTATCATATGAACCTGAGTTTAACAGAGAAAAGTTGATTCACTCAAGGCAAGAGAAAAAAGGCAAATTTAAAGGGTACATGTCATGAGATCATGAAAATGCCATTTCATACAGTGTGTAATGTTGCCGTGTTTGAAAGTAAAAGTCTGCCAAGTTGTAAATCCGAAGGTGAGTAAATAAATAGTTAATGCCTTGGAAAAAGTGAGTCGACTATGAATCACAAGTCGCCCCAAGTCTGATTTGCGAACCGCCGCAGATTTACGTCACTACATATAGTCCCCACCTACGATTTGCTAGGACTCTGTCTTTTCCCCCAAATACTGTCGTTCCTGAGCCTCTTTGGCGGTCGACCAAAAACAGCAGACTAACCATCTGAAATAATAGTGTTTTTTACACCTTCTATGCACATAAACTTGTTGTTGGACACTCCATAAACTGAAGTAGGTAAAATTGCTAGTTATGTACCCTCAAGTATGTTGGATCCCATGCATAGTAATGTCTATTATGGAGAGAGAAGTGAAGCGGTAAAAAAAACAGGAACAGGCACAGCCATTGACACTGAAGTAATCCAAACGAATTTAACCTAAAAAATTTCATCTGCATCACAACGTTGTCTGTGAGAGAAATCATATATTTTAAGGATAACAAAAGAAACAAAACTTCTAGACTCAAATTTGGCAGCACCTCTCAAACTCAAATCTCATTGGTTTGTATGTGTTATGACCCATTGTCATAGGCGTGTTGTCACCCCTTTCAAAGAAAAATGGCTAAAGTGGAATTTTTTAACGTCCTACTTTGGTTTAAGGAGAGTCCAACAACAAATTTACGTACATACCTGGTGAAAAGAAACACTTTCATTTTCTAATAATAGATTGCTATCATTACCGTACTTCTTGACTGACTCTCAAATGATTCATCCGTCTAATGTCCTCCTTTCTGTCAGCCTACTCTGATCTGATTGGTCAGATGGTCTAGTCTGCTCTGATTGGTCACAAATAGAACTTAGGCAGGCATTACACAGAGTCATGCAAATCTAACCCGGAACTGAAATTAGAACGACAAACGACTCTTTCTCTGATTTTGAGATATTCGTTCACTTTTGGCTTTACAACTCAGCAACTTCACACACTGCATAAAATGTCATTTCATTTCATTTCATTTCAAGGACATTGTAATAGTTACTCTTTAAAGATCAGGTTGTTTTCCGCACAAAACTATCACACACCTAAAAAAGACTGCACTCAGTTTTTTGTTTAAGACTGCGAACACTCTTAACTAGGCTCTTTAACATTTTTTGAGAGAAAAAGTCAGGCTTGGAATGACATTTGGTAGAGTAAAAACCTTCATTTTAACTATAAACCAATAAGGCCAGATTTTAGACAGACCATCTAAACAGCACATACAACAGCAAGTCAAAGAGCAATGCAGATAAATCCACACCGTGTGTATGTAAGGAGCAGGACAGGTGTGCTGGACATGGTCTGAACACGAGCTCTTGTAGACGCAGCTGGAGCGAGATCCCTCACACCACACGCACCCGTACTGCGGATCGGCCGTGTGACATCGACTGCAGTCCGATCGACCCACTGAGCAGTTATAAAGCCGCACTGTAAAAACAAACAACGGAAGTGCTTCATTTCAATGTCTTTACACGCTATTTGAAGGCTTTAACTTAATATGAGGCTGAGATAAACCTGGCCACTGTGTAAAACAGGCCAAGAGAGTCAAAAACGTGTAACGTACCGTTCAGATCTTCTGGATAGTCAATCTGATAAGAGTCTCTCCTCCTTACTGAGATGGTGGACCTGTATTCATCCACTTCAGTGGAGTAGGAGTACTGTCAAACCAAAACACAATGATTTTAATAGGTTCCTACTATGGGAGTCAATGGGGACAAGATCTGTCTGGTAATAAGCATTCTACCAAATATCTTTCTCTGGGTTCATCAGAACAAAGACATTTATACAGATTCGGAACAACTCGAAGGTGAGTAAATGATGACAGAATCTTAATTTTTGGGTGAAGTATCCCTTTAAGCTTTATATCACACATAGTACTCGACAACTTCATTAAATAGATGCCATGTAAAACAAACACATTATGGTCATGCTGACAGACCTTGTGTAGCTGGCAGGTGATGAAGAAGAGGGATGCTTGAGTTTCATCAACTTCCGCGAATGCGTCCACCACCACTGACTGGCCCTCGATCACCAACACGCACTGGTAATCCAGATCTTTGTCCTTAAAGAACACACACGCAAATGGATAATGTGTGTTTGGGTCATTCTCACGAAACCACGGAAACATCACAGCCTTAAAGATTTTGTTATTAAACATATAATTCAGTTACACAAGAAATTATCAAAATAAGCACAATTGTTTTCTAACATGCAGGAAGCATAATTTTAACAGGAATTAATTATTTTTTGCTTTTTCTGCTGAAACGCTCAGTACAGTAATGCGTCCCGCTTTGGCTCGGTGCATTTTATAAGATAAAAATAATTAATTGTTCTACAAGATGTTCTGAAATGACAAAAACTGACCAAAAATAATTTGTTTTTTCGTATTTGACTTGTGAAAACGCATCTCAAAATGCTTGCTACTGATGCGAAAAAAGGAGAAAATTTAACCCAGTCCGTAATATCGGAGACTTTAACATAACAAACCCCAAACCCCACTTTAACATAACAAACCCCAAAACATTATATTTGTTGACGCAGGTCACGTGTTGACTGTTTAACTAATAGGATTAACAGATGTCTTATTGTAAAAAAAGTTGTAGCTCTACAATAAATATAGTATTTTCCCAATATCCCATATCCCAATCAGCCACAATGTCACGGTTACACAATAATAAATATTTCCTCATTTTCTTCAACCAAATAACTAACATTGATCTAATTGGCTTGTGTACAGCACACTTTAATGACGTCAGCTGTTTAAAATCACCAACTTCAAATCTGATTGGCTGGCCGGGTCAGTGTTGAATGTTTTGTCAGTCTGCTATGAAACCAAGTTGTGTTAACAAATGTTACAAAGCTGTGTCCCGATGTTTGCGAATTAGTCACTTCCTGTCTAAGTGGGCGGTTCTTAAAACAAAAAGCCCCAAATTCAAACGTCTGGCTTTGTTAGACTACTCAAGCCCCAACAGGCCCCTGGATGCCACATTACCTGGTAGAGGTGCAGGTTACGGCCGGCTAAAGTGATCTTTCTCTCGACGTTGACAGGAAGGAGGGAACTGCCCTGGACGCTCTCCACACACGGGCAGGCGTGAGAACCTACGCTTACTGGTAAACTCTCTTCTCCCTGATCACACACAGATAGACTTCATTTAAGACATATCACAACAGTACCCTGAACTTTACGGAAGCTAAGCTGAACGAAACAGCACAACACAAGTGTGTTAGACGAGTAAAAGCAACAAGCACGAAAACAAACAGGGGAAAATAAACAAGAGCTTAATTATATGATTCAAGGAAACGTCCAACACAGCGCAAATACCTGAGGAACCACACTCACCGGAAGAATAAGATCTGCCGAGTCGGACTGGTAATCCATGTCCGGAGCAAGGGGGAAATCGGAGGAATCAAGGCCTGCCTCACCGTCACCAGAGGGGGCGCTAGCAGACGACACCGAAACGCCCGTGTCTATGAGTGCATCTATATCCAGCTCCGCCTGTGAGAGCGTCACCACCTCAAAAGACGAAGAGGGCACCACTACACCCATCGTAACAACTTCCCCGGCTCTCAACGTAGGCAGTGTGAATTCGGCAGCCTCCTCGTGGAACGAATCAACCGTAAACCCTTGTGATCGAGGGGTCGGTGTCGACGTCAGCAGACCTACCTGCACTCTCTCCTCCACCTCAGAGACGTTTTGCGAAGGGGTCGGGGCTTCTGTGGTCGTGTCAATCGGCTCTATGGTGGTAGCGGATTGGTTCGAAGAAGCAGTTGTTGCGTGGTTGTGGGTCGTGAGTGGATTGTGGATCGGAGTTGTGGTTTCCAGAGGTGTGGTGGGGGCAACGGTCGGCTCCAGAGTAGTTGGAGCGGTCACGGAAGGAGTAGTTGTGACAACGACTTCGGTTGTTTTGGCAACCTCGGTGGTGGGGAGGGTTGTCGTAGAGGGTGTCGAGGTGGTAAACGTGTTCGTGTCAACGTCTTTAAAAGTTTGCGGCGCAGATGTGGGGAGTGTAAACTTGTGTTTGGATGGACAGAGGAGGGGGGAGAAAATGAAGGGATAAATGAAATAAATAGCAACTGAAATACACAAATGCAAACTTAAATGAACAACAATGCTGATGCAATTAAATCATAAAAATGCAAGCAAGCGTTGTGATCCAAAACTTTTAAAGCAATTAGGAAACACAAAAATACAACCATGGGGTTCCAAAAATGTGAAAATCGGCTATTTAAATTCTATAACTCATTGTATATATATATATAACTATGTATTGTAATAACTGTTTTTATATATATATATAATATTTATACATTCTTTATGAATATTTTTTTAAATATAATATAACATAACAATTTTTAATCCGTATCAATAATTTTTTTATAAATATATATGTTTTATTAATATATTTATTAGGTTTCGCGATTAATTGTATCCAGAATAAAATGTTCGTGCACTGTGCATATTTATTTTACATACATTACATTACATTTTATAAACATATACAGATAAATGAATATATTTGGGAAATCTATTTATGTTTATATATTATTTAAATTAAATATATATATTTTTTTTTCTTAAATATACATACATATCTGTATGTGTTAATACATATGCTGAGTACACAGAAATATATTTAGTAAACACAAATGATTATTCTGGATGGGCTTATTCGTTAACTAGCCCTAATTTTTATTAGTTTGTTTTATTTATTAAGAATAAATTACTACATTAATTAAAAATAAATCATTTTTTAAACTTACATTTTGCACTAAAATGGTTATAATAGTGATTGAATTCAGAACAAATTGTTATGCGTAAAAAAATTACTAACAGTAAAATACTGTGAAATATCCTCAGACTTTTGGACCCCACTACACTGCACATCAAACACACAAACTCGCAATTTTCTTTTATTCTTACATATTGGTTGTAGATGATCAGGCCACGGTCACATATGGATCTGTGAGTGCAGATGTGCAGATGGATGCACCAATTACACTGCCAGCGGCTGCTTACACAACCACTACACCTAAAAACACAAGACCAACAGTTTAGACCTCTGATCCTCAAAAGCACTGACTGCATAAATGAGATCCATCTACACCCATTTAAGCTCAAAACACATAGTGAAGACAGAGAAGCTGCCCTGCATCCAAAATAGCTGAGCTATAGAATTACACACGACTCCCCTAAACTCATCAAACGACAGAGAGCTGAGTTCACATCTTTCCCACATCGCAAATCAAAACCGTGTGAGGGAGAGCCGCTCTCTGTCTGCAGGGGTGTGTGGGTGAGGGTGGATGGTCGGGCCAGAGGATATGACAGTGTCGCGGAGCGGTGGAATGCGGGAAGCAGCTGTTAAATGATCAGCCGCATGTTACAGAGTTCTGGAGATCGAGACAGCTGACCTGGCCCTCTCACGCCTCCATTCTCAAACCCATGAGAGCTTCTTACTAATGTATGGTTTCTCATCAGTAAAAGTGCTGCTTAACTTCCTTAATGTATTTCTCACCGGAATCAGGATGAAACATCAAGTGATGTCATGAGTCATTTTATTTCATAATAATGATGAATACTAGCTATGTTACACATTTAATACTTTAAAACCGTGTTGACACCACAGATGTCACACCTGTTTAAATACACTTGTGAGTGAGCCACACCCACTTACATTGGACAATTCAACAAGTTCACAAATTCTTAAAGTGAATACATAATTTGTTCACAGAATTCTTTTTCTATTACTTCTATTTCTTTTCTACTTTTTCTTTCCTAAAAAAGCTGTTTCTGTGTTGATCTAATTGCTTCTGTTGTTAGCCTTGGATAAAAGCGTCTGCTAAATGACTAAATGTAACAAGTAAATAATATAATATAGCATCTATTAAAAGGATAGTTCATACAAAAATGTGCATTTTTTCATTATTTATTTGTGTTATTCTAATCCTGTATGATTTTCATTTTTTCTGCAGAACCCAAAAGAAGATATTTTGAAGAATGTTGGTCACCAAACAAAATTGACTTCCATTGTATGGACACAAAACCACTGAGACATTTCTCATAATATCTTCTATTGTTCTCCACAGAAGAAAGTCACATACAGGATTTGAATGATGTGACTGCGAATAAAGAAGCACATTTTTTTTTTTAGGTGACCTAACCCTTTAAGTATGACAAGGCTGTTTAACTTAAGCAGTTTCAGTAAATAAATACAGTGTATTGCCATTATTTTAGTCCTTGAGTTGTGTTAAATAAAAACACAGATGTTTGAGTGACTTACGGCAGACTGCCAGAGAGCTGCTGGACCACAGAACAATCATAGAAGGTGAAGTCTGAGACGGCTACAGTGACTCTCCGGAAGCGCAGGGACAGTCTGACACGCACACAATCTGTCAAAGAAAACAGATACTGGACATGAAGAGTCTGGATGCACAAACCCCTGCGACTGGAACTTTATCAACGTCACTCAAAACACACACAGTGAATTGAACACAACTCACTGAACTTATTTCATCATTTACACCAGCAGTGCTTGAAGTGGGCCGGTACTCACCGGTACTATTCTATTTGATCTGTTCTCACATGTTGCCGGTACTTTGCCAGTCCGAGTCAAAGCGTCATTGCATGGGTGATTCGCAAGACCCACAGCGTTAGCATTAGCCATAACCAATCAAATAGGGTTTATTGAATTTCTGCCAATCAAATTACAGTGGCTAAGGAGCAGTTCAGCCAATAAAACTAAAGAAGACAGAACGTTCAGCCAATCAAATTTAATGCAGTCTGCAAGCGGGCGCTAATGATGGTGCAGTGAGATGTGAGAAAGCAAACATAACATAGCCAAAGGTTTTACAGTAAAAATGATAAATGGTAAGATTTCAGAGATGCAAACTACTAATCTTTTGTGAATTCTACTGTTTTAAATGACAACTTAATAATGTATTATGTGTTCGACTTAACATATGTTTATAGCATATAAGGCATAAAAGATATATATGATGGGTCTAATAAACGGAAGAATTCAATAGAGTGAAAAACTATTGTCACAAGTAATTAAATTTGTATTTAACATGATTAAATCAGTTGTTTGGCGAATGGTTTCATAAATAAATAATTTTGTTGTAGTAACAAATACAGTTTCTCCTTCTAGAAATTTAAAATGTGGTAATAATTTGCATATGGCAACGTGCACAAGAGAATACAGGAACCTTTTCTCCCATTTCAAGCACTGATTTACAGCATGTAACATCATCAACATTTTTGAGGAATGGGAGAGTAATAGTGCGGAAAGCCAAAACAGAGGAAGTAATTGAAACCGGAAGATGATCATTACAGAGCGAGGGTAGGATGATGTCAGCAGGTCACTCTTGAAATTGCAATCCGTAACTTTTTTTGTAAAGAAAAAAAACTGTTATTGACAGAAATGATTTATAGGTTGAGCTGTTGGGTCGGATTTCATGAGAAATGTCCGTTTAACAATTTCACTTTAACCCACATAAAGAAAGGTAGAGCAATCTGCAATTTTTTGGGGAAACATTTAAACCATCCCAATAGTTTTCATTTTTTATTCGCTTCACATGAAAACCCCATAATGAGCAAACGCTATTTGCCGGCTTGTCTTACCATCACCCTGTGAAACAGGTGGGAGTTTGTGGGCCTCAGGTGTGGAACAGGTAACTGTGGTCCCCTGGAGAGAAGCAGCTGTTTCAGCGTCTTCAAAAAAACAGGAGTACATGTCACCCTCTGACAGGTTTGGCAAACCTGGTACATCCACAGCAATCTAAAACGGACACAAACAAAAAAAAGGTCAGTAATGGCTAAACATATTAAGGATATTTGCTTAAATTTAAAGGAATGTTTCAGTTCACAATTTAAACTCTGTGGGCAAGGCATTAAATCAAAACACACTACATGCTATTTTGTAAAGTATAGCCACAGGACCTTAATGTGTTAATGTGAGAACAACGTGTTAATATGCGAACTAATCTGCTAAGTGTATCAATTATCTGCAAATTACTGTTTACACTAAGAAAGCTCCGCCCACAGTACTGACATCAGTAATGCTAAATTATAGGTTCATCTGTGTAGAACAATAGTCGTACTGCTGAAAGGACGATATAGACTGTTGGGAAAAAAATATGTGATAATCAGCATTTCTCACGTAAAATTATGTTATCTCATATTAAACCAATAGTATTACTCTGTCAATATCCATAAGCATTAAAGAAGTGGTTCTCAAACTTTTTTGTCTTAAGTACCCCTTTTAATGATTTTTTTCAAGCCAAGTACCCCTTGACCAGGCAACAACATTTTACCTTAAAATTCAGTAAAATGAGAGTCAAACAGTTATTATATCTAAATGTATTAATTTATTTTTTATGCATATTTGTGTAGTTCTAATTTCTTATAAAAATACTACTATCATAATTTATTGATTTTCATTATGTAATCCTAAATGTCAGTTTCTCTCACGTACCCACCTGCAGTACCCCTGGGGGTACGCGTACACTCATTTGAGCACAACTGCATTAAAGGGAACAGTTCACTAAAAAGTGAAACTTCTTTCATAATTGATTCACTCTCATGTCATTTCAAACCTTTATACATTTCTTTTTTCTGCAGAACACAAAAGAATATGTTTTGAAGAATGTTAGTTACCAAACATAACAGGCACCCATTGACTACCATTGAATTGACAAAAATACAACGGAGTCATTTCTCAAAATATCTTCTTTTGTGTTCCACATATGAGCGAGGTTAGGGTGAATAAATAATGACGTCGCTTTTATTTTGGGTGAACTATCCCTGTAAGACAGACATCCTTGTATAAGGAATACCTGTTTCTGTTCTCCGAGGCTGGCGTTATATTGACTCAGTGACTCCACTCTTAAACACTGCTGCTGTTCATCGAAACTCCACAGCCAATGACCTTCCACCGAGCCCAACTTACAATCTGACCGCATACCACACCTGTCAAGAGGCACAAGATACAGTGTCACATTCAGAACAAATAAAGAACATTAACGCACAAGAAATTCATACAGCCGTGGAAAAAATGAAGAGACCCTTTCAAATCTTCATTTAACTCATTTAATGTTTCAGCATTTCTAGATGTATTCTGGTCATTCCAGTCCATTGTCTGTTGAATTTCAACAAAATCAAACCTCAGGAGTGACAAAGTTATCCAACAGCGATGTGAAAGACTGAAAACATGACAAGACACATAAAAACTGTGATAAAAATCCAGGCAAACACAACATTTTTTTTTTACTTTTCCTAAATGCATGTTCAAATGAAGAGTTAGGTTCCAAAATGCGATAACTAATCATGTTTTTTAATTGTGCATTCAAATTAATATCCATCAAATTGTTTTGGGCCATGATAACAAGTTAGCTATCTAACAGCAGAATAAGAAAAATATAAGAGCGCCTTTTCAGTTATTTTTTCCAGCTTTCATTTTCTTCAATAAATGCAAACAGAAACAATATTTTATTTGAAATTTGAGAAATAATACTTTTAGTAGTTTGTGGAATTAAACAAAAATCATAATTTTACCTAGACTATAGTAAATTTAGAAAAAACGAAAATAATTTTGAAACTGTCTTTTATTTTTCGCCGGCTGTATTTTGATCTTATTAAGTAATCAACTTACCGTCCATCAAGGACACACCAACCACAGTACGGGTCCTTGGCTTCCAGACAGGAAGTGCAATCTGTGTGCTTTTCACACTCCGCCACTGGCCTCTTCTCCACCTGAACACACAACACAGCAGGGGAATAATAACACACATTCAGACAGTGACACATACGTGACCTCAAGTCTTTACCCTACTCATACGATGCTAATGAGAAAAACAACACTGAATCTTTTGCAATTATACAAATGCAGCCAAAAGTGTAAAAGATTCCCCATAGACATAAACTAATAGACTCACAGAGTTGCTGGTCATGATGTAGAGATGTTTATGTGAGGAATCCAACAGTAAGTCGCTGTTGATGGCCGAACCCGCTTGAATGAGAACGGTGGAGTATCTCCTGACCTCTCCGGACGCGCCCATGAACACCTGCAGCACAGGACGACAGAGTTTTCAATAAGTAACCTGACGACATCTCCCGAGAACTTCCTCGAAATGTAATTGTCCATTTAAGCTTCTGAAACTACATCAATTGCAACTGGACACCTTAAATAACCGAAGACGGCTGGATGTGGGCAGGTCTAACTAAAAGAGCTAAAAGTGTCTGCAGAAAAGGCTTTAGCACTTCTTAGTCCTGTTAAAGGAAAACGACGTACAAGGAAAAGGCGATGGATCTAAGAGAGCTGCCTAATGCCTCTTGAATCCCATCACGAGCGGGTTGATTTCAGTAAATGAGATTAGAATAGTGAGAAGCCCATCAGAGGAGCAGGTATCCTGGTGAAGAGTGTCAGACACAGAGAGCGGCTCACACACTCTGCCTATTCACGTTTGACTTTTAACGGGATTACCATCGACAAACTGCCGCCTACCGTCTATTGCAGTAGAAATCATACATTGGTGCATTATTGCATTATTCAACACCGAAGGTGTGTGTGTAGGGGTAGAGAAAGTGTACCTGTATAGAGGAGATATGTGTGAGAGGTTGATCAACATATTATGTAAACTGTATGTTTATGTGTGTGTGTGTGTGTGTGTGTGTGTGTATGGTGTGATGAAACCATGATGTGTTAATCCCAGTAAAATATGTGGCTTCTGTTCAACTTGGCAGAGATCTCACAAACACAAAAGGTTCAAGCGGTGAATTCAGTCAGCCCCAAAACCAGTTTACTAAATCAATCTGCATCACATTTGAATTGTAAAAGCGAAACCAAATCGTTTACATCTTGATTTGAATAGATGCCTGGGGTCCAAAGTGTGCACAACCTTATAGTTTACCTGTCGAATGATTCCAACACTGCAAAAATGTAAAAACATTAAAATAAATTTCATTTAAGAACAACAATCAATGTACACATTTTGTCAGAAAACAAATCGTATTTAAATTTTATTTAAAGGATTTAAAGGATAGGTTTCACTGGAACACAAGAGTCTGCATGCTTTTTAGCAGGACACCTGGAAAAGAATGTTGACTTAAAAGTATGATTTCACAACAGCACTTTTAAGTGAAATCTGAAAAAGTTTTTAGCCTTTTGATCGCGACTTCTACGTTTACAAACTTTAGTAATAGTATCATGGTATAATATCATAGTATCAATTATGCATTCTGTTTGTAGATGGTTTCAGAGATGACAACATAATCAAACGTTATGTGGCCCAAACTTAACTTCCGGCAGACCTCCGCGAAGACTTAATAACTGTTGAGTAGTTTTAATTTAATTGAATACAATTAATATACTATACTAAAATATTAATATAAATTCAATAAAATAAATCATTTTATAACCAAACACAGACCAAAAGTTAACTTCAGGCCAGGCGCGTGTGTCCGATGAAACCTGAAACCGTCTATAGGCATTTGTGAATATAACCAAAACAACCTGATCTCACGAGAATTCGTAACAATTGAGATGGCAAATTTGTGTCAATTCGTGTGAATCATACAGAAACATACGATTATAAGAAAAAAGCAATCTCCTAATCCCAGCCAATCGTGTTTTGTATTTCGTATCGAAAACATTCAAATAACATCGTACGAATTTATATAGATTAACCACCTCTTTAAAAAAAGTATAAATTCATCTGGGATTATGTTTGACGAAAACAATAATGGTGGCCTAGAGGACTATATGATATGCTTCTCAACAAACTTAGTTAGGTGGCAAAGGGTTTTAAAAAGTGTTTTGGGGTTAAATATGGGTATGCAAATGTGCACACGGTTGTAATGCGTGTTTACAAAATGACATCGCCAACCATTTGGATGGCAAGCATAAAACAAAGTTTTACCTCATTTTCAGAAATGTATCGTGTGAACTCAAAACCTTTTTAAAAACATCAAGGAAAACTTTTCAGTGTTTTACTGCATTATTGTTGTGTAAACGAACCCTTACACTGCCGTTCGAACTGTTGCCAATATGGCCATATATAGGAGAAGTAATACAAGTCTCGCCTAGGGTCTTGCATCATGCCTGCTTGCATATAGGGAGCCATGAGCACCCGTATCATTTCCCAATTTTGCCTTCGCTTTCTAAACGCATCGTTTGCCTTTCTCTGCATAAATGTCATGCATGCTTAGGAAAAATGACGACGACTTGCCAAAATATGTCAAATAGCCAAGAACAGTGATTGACTGTCATAGTGAGTCGTTGAGTTAGCCAAACACGTCTTTTAAACTTCGACCTATCAGACACGCATGTACTTGTCGTTTCCCACATGCATGGACGTTTATTTGTCAGATTTCAGCACAAAAGGGTCAAAATGAGACTATGTTTGTCTCTGGGCCATCAGCCTTCACTGTAAATACTGCTTTATATAGTGTGGTTTGCGGTGAAGGCTTTTCTGTGGTCCAGCTGAAGAAAGACAAAAAACCCTGCTGTTTCAGCACTATCATGGCTATGACACATTCACCCGGTGGGCAAAATCTCTTTACTGCTTAAGTAGACAGATAATATTACCATATTAAGTGGACTTATATTTCCCTTGCGTTCTACAAAGTGCACTATAAACGTAAAATAAATAATTCTGAGAAATGACCAGTCACACAGTTCACGTTGGTGTTAAATACCTTATGTAAATTGCCTTTGGAATCACCCAGGAAGACAATGCTGTGCCGTTCCTTCACACTGACGGCTACAGAGGTAAGACGGGTGGATGGGTTGTTCAATACCGCTTCAGTTTCGACCGGCTCCCGGCTCGCCATTGGACTGGGGGTGTGATCTGAGCCGCAAGGGTAAGCATTCAGGGTGTTCTGGTAGAAACAAAAACATGTTTTCATGACAAAACCATCGTAACATAATCCAGTTTCTTCTTGTGCAATCTAAAATTCAGACTGGGTGTCTTTTACTGTAATTCTCAGACGATTACCTCAAGGTTGTGCAATCCTCTTATTTTAGAAAAGAAGATTAAATGATGATTATCTTGGTTTCATACTAGGATAGCAAGGCTGCTCCTTTCTTTAAGTACAACACATCAAATCCCCTCCAGAAGTCTACTCTGACAGACATGCTTTATTTTTATTATAAGAGTTGATGTAAGTTTTTATTAAGTATACATTTTCGGAGCATTATATTGGAAATCTTAAGAATGTGTCATGTGTTAAGGTAGCGTATAAACCAATTTAAAGCAACACTTTGTAGTTTTTCGACCTTAAAATAACATCTCTAGAATTGGTCCGGATAGTTGTTCTACCACTGAAATCATTTTACTGTCGCTGCTACCCGAGCAGGCTCATAGCGGATACAACCAAACTCTGTAAATTCTGTGTTCCTGTCGGTACACACAGGCCCCCGGAGTTTCCAAAAAACGTTTCTGCATTCGCCGGTTCATTAGCTTAGTAAACAAATTCACACGTATTGCGCTGCCCTTATACAGCGACATTATTAAAAACACTTGTAACAGACAATTGCGCATATCAAACCCATGGGAGGACCGTGAGAAAAAGTTCTATAGTGTTGCGTAAAATGACGTCTTTATCTAAAAACTTAAACTAATTTAAAACTGCATTTTGATTTAGCATGGTAAGATCTACCACACTGTTTGAATAAATGTTAGCACAAACAAGCTACATTAACAATGTTTAGCAATTAATAACTTACTATATAACAATAATAAATAATACAGTAATCTCCATTTTCTTTCATGTATATACTTCCACCACCATAGTCCGAAAAATGCTCACGCCAAGGTACATACAGTATGTATATTTAACAAACATCACAAATCTGTTCTGATAACTTGTATAAAGAAAAAATACCAGTTTGTCATGTTTGTTCTTATGCATGTTTACTTGTTTCTACTGTATATTGGGACTGTATTTATTGTTTGGCGTTGGAACCATTGCATGTGGATGGGCCAGGACCCACTCATTTTGGCGTCTCTAATTTAGCGCATATGACGTTTACTTTTCAATGCATCGTCAGTCAAAACCATTTGAGTTTAGGAATGCCTAATAAAAAGAAACTCCATTCCGCATCTTAGCTAAAGCCTTGACTTCCTTAAATACATTCCACCTGGCTCATTTAGAGTCCTTTTAAATTCATTTTCATTCCGTTTCGACACTGCAAAGTAAATGTGATGTAAAAATCTTAAGAAGCAAAGGCAGATTCCAACTCCACCAATAGCGTCAACACTTCTTGTCAAGCATCTTTCTCACAACACCACTTAAGCTACTAATAAAGAGCTGTCGATTTTACACTACGTTTTTTTCGGGGGGGACCCACCCACATTTTATTGATTGTATAGTAAGAATTTTTGTACATAGTTTCAACACAGCTATCGTACTTCAGAACATTTGTAATACATATTTTACTGCATTCATACTATTCATACTACAGGTTGAAAGGACAAGCGTAAACATGCCTTACTTTCTATTTCGTGTTTCATCAAAGAAACAAAGATAGATTCAGAGTGACATCCGACTGAAGTTACATTTTCATTTCGGGTAAACTATTTCTTTAACTGGCAATTCCCTCCTCAATTCTTCTGATGTTTTCTAGACATCTAACCCCGCTCATTCCTCCTACCCACCCCCTCAACTAGCAAACATCATTAGGGTTGTTTAGGCGTGTGTGTTTTATTGATCGAGCTGGATGATAAAGGAATGAATGGGCAGATACAAAAAGGTCATGAAAAGGTTTTGTGCCTGTGAGCCCACATCCATGAGGTCTGGGATTTGTCCGGGAGCCTTGTTAGAAATAATGCAAGGTAGTTACGTCTTATGCTCCTCAAACGGTACAATATAATAAGCTCAAGACAGACAAACAGGCTCATATAAGCTAATGTGATTTACCTGAGAATTAAAGTTGTGTTTTGGAATGAGGATAAATGTTTGTTTGAATACTATGCTGGAAAAAGATGATGTGTTCCAATTCTCTAGAGTTTCGTTGTGGGCATCTTTTTGTTTCCCCAGGCTTTCCTATTAAAGCTGAAGTACTGCGAGTATCATATGGGAACACTTGACTCTAAAATGTATTTATGAGGATAGTTTATGTCTATAATGTTACAATTTGAAGAGTGAACAAGCAAAATGCACTTCACAAATATTACTGTGATACAAACTGTATCCGAGTGTTGTGATGCAACTTTGTAGCCACGTTCAAACATTCAAGTAATTCTTCTGAAAAATGTCTATGGACAATGGTCATGCCAAACCTGTATGCCTTTAATTCTTCTGCAGAACACAAAAGAAGATATTTTGAATAATGTTGGTGACCAAACAACAACGGCCCCCACATTTCCCAAAATGTCTTATTTTGTAGTTCACAGAAGAAAGTCATATACAGGTTTTAATCAGAATAACATTTACATCATTTACATTTATGCATCTGGCAGACGCTTTTATCCAAAGCGACTTACATTGCATTATCCTATACATTTATACTTGGGTATGTGCAATCCCCTGGGATCGAACTAACAACCTGCTCTTACCACTGAGCTAAAGGAAATTAATCAATAATGACAGTTCAATCTAAGATACTATTTTAAACTATATTTGGATTTACTCACCGTTGGCAGGTTGGCACAACTGGATTTAACTTCGTATTCGATGTATGCCACCTTGTTGCCCCTTTTCTCCCCATCCTGCGTGTAGCAAAGATCTCGAGTCTCATCAATACGATGGTCCACCTCATCCAAATTGTACAAGCACAACGCCGAATCCTCACTGGGTCCACTAGCACCACTAACCGCAGTCGAGAAGACTCCCAATAAAACTTGCGAGGCTACGTTATCCTTATCACCCACTTGCGCCCCCTGGAGGAGATTGTAGTTCTTTCCCGTCACACCCGAGCGGCACGTCAGCGGAACTTCGACGTAGGAGTAATACGCCTGGTCGTCAAGACACACCCGTGCCACGTACGTATGATATTCTCTTGTAGCTTTCAGGTCGCGCCTATAGAACAAGAAGTAGACGTGGTTGCGTCGCGCAAATGTAGTAACGAAATTGTGATCGTATTCCGAGAGCCGGCCGGCGACAGCAAGTTTGGCGGTTTCCTCGTAGGAAAACACAGGCTCTGTTAAAAGTTGTCGAGTGGAGACCGGAGGGTGACTGCTGGTGTAGCCTCGACCCACGTACAAAACTGGATCTTTGTCATGCGGCCGCACTACAAGTCCAACTGTTGAAACAGTCGGATCGTTAGCCGCTACGTACTGAGTGTCAACAGGTCTCTCGGTAGAGAAAAGAACATCGTTCACATTTTCGAGACTGCGTTTTTGGCAGGTGCCCTGATGCACACTACCACAGGTGATGAGCTGGAAGGAGTATGGATCCACCAGCAGCAGTTTGTTGTGGTTGCTCACAAGTCCAGCCTGAGGACAATTCTCCTGCGTCACCGGAGGCAGGCAGTATTTACTATCTCTGACCGGCCCCGTTCTCTCATCCACTTCAAGACGGAGGCCATCGAGACCGGAGAGCTGGAACAGATGGTCTCGTGCCCCCACGTAGACCGTCCCTACGCTGGGGTCAGGGTGCAAGGCAAGGTGTTGGAAGACCGTGTCATTGGATGAGAAGCGAGGATAACTGCTATAGACCCTTGGGGCTCCCAGAATGGCTAGGAGGAGGGACTGAAGCAGGGTGATGATGAGGGCCATCCCATGCACTGCAAAAACACTGAACAAATGAAGTGTAACAAAATTAGTATTACAAGAGCTCAGAGCAGAACTTATTATACAGTAGGCTGTTGGTATACATGGCCAGTCAAGTTTAGGATTAACGATCAATTTCTCCTTTATTAATTTAATATATTAAACTGATTTAAACTGTGGCGCAATGTGTGTTTTGATGTCAAAATAAATCAAACAATATTTAGTCTGTTTTAGGGTAGTCACTTAGTGGTAACATTCCAGTCTCTGACGTGAAACCAACAAGGAAGTGACTTAAAGTTCAATTCATTGACTGGCCGCAAGAGACTGGTTTTTAAAAGGGTAAAAATGTTACAGTGTTCAACTTTGCAGAATATTTTTTTTACAGCCTGGTATAAAAAGTGTTTTTGGTCCATAAAGACGGTTCCAAATTGACAACATTAACAAACGTTACTGCGCATGCACTTAACTTCTGGTACACATTCACAAACAATAAAAACGAGAAGAACCGTTACTTTGCTAATCTTGTCTCTCCAATATTTTGAATTTAGACTGCGATAACCAGCTCAACCGCTTGATGTCAATGTACCATATTTCCAAACTACATTTTTAGACAATAGCCAAACAAAGACCGTTGGGACTGCTTAAAGCGACTACGTCCTTTGCCGTGTTAGACATCGTCGCTCATTTAAAATCTCACAAATATTCAACATGGGTACAAATCTCTAAAAACATGGATAGAGATTAATTCACTGATGTGACACTTTTTAATAAAGCTTGTGGTGATTGTGACGTTAATATTGAGTGACCGTGTCAGCTTTTTACTTTTGACGATTGTATTTAGGAGTCAAAAGTAACAAACCTGAATTAATTTGTAAAGAGTATCTTGATAGACAAAACGTGTAACCATCATAAACTTTTGTTAATCACATGAAGAACTTATTTTTTGGCAATCGTCCAAAAGTCCATGGAAAGAAAACCATAGGCTTTTGGTCTAGGGAAACAGTGTGACACTAGTTTCTGTGGTGGCCTACAAAAATACGTCATCTCTGCGACACTCTATACAGTATATTGGTCTATTAAATGGATGATAACTGTGAAAAAGCGGCAGAAACAGGGTACACATATGATGACAACATTCATGAAAAATGTCATCCTATAGCCATGTCAAAAAATAATACACCCACCATTTGTCAGACATACAAGGTTCAGGAGGCTGCAGTCCTTTTGGTTATCCAGTGGCATAGCACATGCCTGTGAAGTCAGTCTGTGGAGACAAAAAACATTCCCATTAGCTCTTAACACAGTCCAGCGTTGAGCAATAAAGACATGAAGCTTAATGCCGCTGTGAGACACAGCTGTTGAGCTGAGCAATCCCTCCCTGACAGGAAATTGGATGATATAGACCCTAAGTCACCGATGAACCCCTAATGCATTACTCTGCATAGATTGGCAGAGATCCTGTGCGGAGACTTGGAAAACTGTCGATGACGTTTTAAATGAATAAGATGTGATTAAAATGAGGCCATTGTGAGATCTTCATGCAATCCAAGATGACCTAAACAATCAATACAAGGAATGTGAAATAATGCGATTTGATGCTGGAATGACATGTTTTATGGCTCAGCATGCCTATTGGTTCATATGTTCTCTAAGTGCACCATCATTTCTTGTATTTCACATATTATTTGCTTTCTACCAATCAGTTTCTCTTTTTACAAGTCGATGTGGAATAAACCAGAGCTGTCTACATCAGAGATGTTCGCAAAAAGAGACAGTGAGAGAATATTACGGGGATATTGTGGGATAAAATAGAATGAATCACTTGATCTGAATATATCAAATTGATGGGAATTGATAACCTTATTACGATGGAAAAGAACATCATTTCATCTGAATCTAAATAGGTTTGAAGTTGTACTATGTAAGTGTTTGAGCATCAGCATGACTCAGTTAAAGGAGCAGCTCCAGAATTGTAACCCTGTGCTGTGTGCCGGATTCATGTTTATTTAAGATTTGTTGACTGACCATCTGAACTGTGGACTGTGTAAACATCAAACTGATCCGGAACATGAACTTACACGGAGTCTAAATGCAATAGACTTTGCCTTTTCATTTGAAAAATCACCACACCAGTGATTTCAAGTCATGTTAGATAGTCCCAAACAAACTAAAATTGAAGTCAAACAAGATTATTTATTTTAAGGAATTTAGACCTTCTTATTTGAATGATGTGTAAGGCCGTCTATGTTAACTTGCAACTCAGGAGCTATACACTACTGTCAGTATTTTTGCAAATGTGGGCTGGGAGTACATTTATGTGGTTTGGTTAGAGGAAATTGACGATTGGGGTCAAATCGTTATCTGTTAACCTGTAATTTAATCTCGTAATTTATCTAAGAATCCATCGAGTCAATTGGAAAGCTTGCAATATGGCTCTGCGCAGACTGGCCCTGTCAGCTTTAGTAGGTTTTGTTTTCTTTGTCAACGCGTCTACATTACAAATGTTTGCATCGGTAAAGGCCTGTACAATAATAATAGTATAACCATAAATAATTATTAAAATAATTGGAAAAACTTCCTAATTTTACAGGAATAGACAGTCCACACAATGTGAAAGACCAATATATCAAGGAAGAGGAAACAATACAGTTGGGATCACTTTCAGAGCAATTTCTCCCAATCTGTTCCAACTTTTATAGTCTAAAGTATGTAAAACTTTAATAATATTGTTGTTTTTAGGTCTAGACAGCAATATGTGTGTCTTTCTTGGCGTTTCAATCGATTACAGTAAAATTTGTGCATTGCAGTTATTTATATTGATTGGATGACATTTCCAAAGCACTTTTCAGTCCTGTTTCCATTTGTTAACAGATTTTTGAGGTGGGTTTCAAAAAACACTTACGTTTTACCCTGAAAAGCACTACAGACAGAATAACTCAACCTCCACAGATAGTGAACAGCTAAGAGAATAATAGAAGCTTGTTAGACTGAATGCTTTTAAATCTTTGCTAGAATAGACATGCAGGTGGTGTTGATTTAACACCAATGACAGTTAAGACCCACACAATACAGATTCTCCTCTTCACAAACCACTCATAGAAAATGGTGAGGGAGGGAGAGAGGGAGGGAGGGGGAGAATGAGAGAGAAGGAGGGTAAGTGAGAGAGAGACAGAAAGATAGAGTAACGTGAGAGGGGGAGAGAGGATTTGAAAATGTATAAACTTCATTTACAATTAACTATGCACCAACAACACACAATACAATGTTAATAAATAGAAAAAATATATAAATATATAAAAAATATAAAAACATAAAGGTCACATCCACACAAAGCCAGACCTTTCCCCTATCCAGTCTTTTTTTTCCTTTTCACACTACATATCAAGAAATCTCCGAAATAGAAATATAACCACTAAACCAATTCAAAACGATGTAGTGTACACACCAAATCGGTATGTGGTGCTGTAATTTGCCAGAGAGATCATAGAAGAAGATTGGGAGCACTACATAATCTTTGCGCGACGGGGTGATGACATCATCATTTTAGAAAATCTATGGATCGGCTGTACACACGATAACGCAACGGTGGTGTTTTCAGGTTTATCCACTATGGGACCTGGTTTCAAAATACGATTCAAGATCTTTACGTATACAGCTAAACGTGTCTCCATGTGGATGGCCTCAAAGTGAGCGAGAAAGAGAATTTGTATATTGAAAAAAAAAAAATTCAATCAACTGCACAACAACAACATATAATACAAAGTAAACAGAAACCGAGAAAGAGGGGACGATGGAGAAAATGACAGACCCACAGAGTGAGAGAGAAAGTGAGTAAGTGAGCGAGAGAAAGTGAGTAAGTGAGCAAGAGAAAGTGAGTAAGTGAGCGAGAGAGAGAGAGAGAGAGAGAGAGAGAGAAAGAGAGTGTAAGAGGATTGCACACAAGAATGTCAAGCTCTTCAGTGTGTATTAAAGGAGAGAACTGTGAGCAGGCCCCTGTGAATCGTCCCCGTACTGAAGGGAGTGTATTGTTTGGAAGGGTTCCCAGGGGCATAGACGCTAAGACTGGCATGGTAACGCAGGGCCTGCGAGGCAAGCCTCACACAGCCACAGGGAGAGGAGACTGACCCCTCCGTCTCTCCGGGAGGGGTTGGCAGTGACCCCACATTTTTACGGCCTCCAACAGAATGTTACCCTGTCACGCCTCATTGGACACGACAATGAACATGAAATGTTGCCACTCTGGATGATTAGGAAAGCTATTTATCCATCTCTGGGGACAATGCTGCCATTCACCAACCAGAATAAGCAGCGAAACATAATTCACAACTTCGAGACGTCTTTTCGGATATCAAACCGATGGCGTTAGGCCTTTCAGCTAAAACAGATCTGTCTGTGAAATTTAGCGGGTGTCGGGAACAAACGCCGGTTTCATTTCGACATTTTCGAAAGGCGTGAGAAGAGAAATAGATGGAATCGAGAGGAGTGAATGAGGGGAAATGAGAGACAGATTAAACCTGAGCATTATCATGAGACGGATGTTATAAATAGACCTCTTAGACACGGAGGGTACTGGAGCATTACAGCATACTCTACATTCCAAACGCTATTGTTGACCTTTTCATAGTCATGTGAAGTCACCATCAGCATGAAGTCTGGTTTACTTTGTCCGGTGCCTGTTTATTCTGGCCAAGAACTACGTGAACTAAAGGCTCTTTGATCAGTAGGATGTACTACTCGATATAAAATAATAACAAGATTGAGTCGTTGATAAGGTTCATTTGAAAAAGCAGCACTCGTCAAACGTCATCATTATAAATATTATTTATTATCATGAAAATACCTGAAAAGGTTTGAAGAACAGCGATTGGCATTTCCTGGAACTACAGCTGTGTCTCAATTCGGGGCCTACAACCTTCTAAGGTCGCGGATTTAATAACGAGGACTTGGTCTTCAAGCACGCAGTCTCAACAGTCCAAGAAGCGAACTAAAATGAGGCGGCCTAGCCTCGAACATGAATTGCCACAAAAGAATAATAATTGAGTAGTCCACTCATTTGTTGATGGAAGTAAAAATTTGTACACATATATTTGTATATCTGTTCATAAAATCTGTTAACTTGGCACTCTTTGATGGATTTAATGCCAATTGTGAATTTGCATGCCGGTAACTCAAGAAATGTTGGTTAGGATAGCTTAATGTCCTTTCAGATTCTTTTGGAAAACAAATTCTTCCCTATATGGTTTGGAAACAAAATATTTAAGTCCCTATATGTTTCAGTCCTATAGATATAAAGATCTGTATGTGGCTTGATTAGAAAACTCTTAAAATGTACACATTTTCAGTCGTCAAAAACTAAATGTGGGCCATTTTGCAAAAATCTTGTACTTCATTTCTTTTAAAGAGAAATTAATTCGTCGTCTATAGAAAAAATAATGTTTAAACTATCATTTCTGTTCATTTCTGGCTTCTGAGAAGTTGAAAGTTACGGAGCAAATTTTGGCTTAAAAAGTGAATAGACTTAAGTGGTTTCAGCTTGTTATTTGCCTAATGTGTCACAATAAAATGCGTTTAGTTTTAAACAAGTTTTTTACAGATTCCTAAAATAAAAAAAATCTGTTTTTATAACAGGCGGTGCAGTCAATTTGTCCGTGTGCTTATCTTACACAGCAATTGACAATCTACGAAGGAAAACATTTAATATTCACAACAATTTGTGGCAATTATTTAATGAATGGAGCACACAAAAATATTTGACAATTAAACTTAAAATTTGCCTCATCCCTAAAACAGTTGCTTAATCGCTATAAATCACAATTATTTATTGAACAATTAATTGTCAGTCAAATGTTATCTATGTGACTGCCATTATTATTGGAGTGATATGTAAAGTGACACTGACTAGCTTCTTTTTTCTATGTCTGTAGAAATTGTATCTATTGTATGTAGAAATCACAATAAAAGACTTTATTAATAAAAAGAATATAACTAATAAATGACATTGTTACCAGAATTCTTGACATCACAAAAGAGAATGTACATTTCTTCTTGGAAACATCTACTTGACTGTCTTTGATGGGCACTGATTTCACAAACTTTGGCAAATGACTTTGTTTCCCATTGGACTGATTAAAAAAACCTTTGGACCCAACTAGCAGAACTGCACAAAGGCAGCCAATCAGATTCGAGCTTGCCAGATCGAAAAAGTGCTTGGCATTTTTTGGTGCAACATGCATCAGATGGTCGGTGAATATCGTGGGCGGCATGGGAGGCTGAAACTAAATATACACGTTTCACAAAGGTCTGTGAAAGTCAACCATCTGTTATTTCATTTCAGAATGGTAAAAAGTACCATAGTCAACAGAGATTCTCACCAATTTCTCACTGTGTCTGTCTGTGTCTGTCTCCGTCACGATATGGTCTCTCTCTTTCACATGCTCCACCATCACACTTGGCACAAAACACTGCGCAAGAGTTTGCAGCTCTCAATGTGGCAGTGTGTTGACAGAAAGAAGCACAAAAACTGCCACATAACTGATTATATCATTCAGTAACTGGCTGTTTTCTAGAAACAACAAACCGCACCATGGCAACATAACCTTATGCAAGAAGAATATTTCACTAGCATGTTTGGTAAATGCATTAGAGGCCTTATTGAGCATTTGTTGAAAATGGCGTGTCAAATAAATCTGGTTGCTGCAGGTGGAAACACATCCATGTACAGTAGTGGCCAAAAGTAAATTTATACCGAAGTCCAGGGGGAATTTATGCAATATTGGGTTTTAAAGGAACCGTTCACCCAAAAATAAAATTTTGTCTTCATTTACACACCCACAAGTGGTTCTAAATCTGTTTCCACTTAAAGGTATTTGTTCTGTTGAACACACAAAAATATATGTTGAAGGATGTTGGACAGCAAAAAGTTCTGGGGCACTTTTGACAGCCATTGTTATTTCCCTATGTTAGTCAATGGTGGCCAATAACTGTGGTGACAAACATTCTTCCAATTATACTTCTCTGTGTTCATCAGAACAAAGATAGTTTTGGGTGAACTGTAACCCTTAAAAGCCCCCTAAGGTTAGATGAAGCCATCTAAATAGGAGGCGTAGTATACAAAACTGAAAAAACCCCACTTAAATTAGATATTTATTGGAAAAAATGTTTGATAAAAAGCAAATTACAGCGTATCTGATATATTTGTTTTTTTATTATAATATACAAAAAATGCAAATACAAACGAAACACTCACATGGAATTAAAGCAAACACTGAGTGCGTTTACATGCACTGTAAGACACATAATGTACAGGTAAACGCGTAAAAGGGTTTTCTTTAATCGGGGAAAGCTCATAAACGGCGTAAGCAAAAAACGCTCGGCAGAGGTTTATTACTATGCTTGTAAACTCGTGAAAACAGGTTTCATTTATAATCTGATTTTTTATAGATTTCCATTTATTTTGGGTATGTAAACGCACTCACTGACTACAATTTTAATTTGTTACAATTTAATTTAATATTTGTTGATAACCTATGAAAAAATATTTTATAGTCTTTCTCCCGGGCTGTCTTTATAAACTTTGTAAAGGTTTTTGTTTTATATATTATATATATTTCCATATTGTATCAGTTTAAAAAGTAAAACTACAAATTACTTTACGTTTTTATCTTTATGTCTGTTCAAATGACCACAAACTGACATTTTAAGTGAATTTGTACCAAAAAGACAGAATTCATTATTATAAGTTGTAAATTGGGGTAAGTTAAAGAAACAGTTTTGAACACTGTTTTTATGTGATCTTATAAGCAACTTTTGTTGCTTTAAATTTTGAGGTGGGCTAAGCCTCTTATTTTATTCAGGTCCTTTTGAAGTGGTCAACAAGGCACACACCAGAACTGAAGATGGATTCTTGGCTTGTGTGAAGGATTACTGGATCCTGGGCAGCTCTACAATTGTAATTCATGTCAGCTGCCAAACAGACCACCGAAAAAAAAAAACTGGATACAGATCAAGAAAGGAAGGAAACAAAACCAGTGGTTGTAGATGAGGTCAGAGATGGAGGTCAGCTGCCAAGATTAATCGCTGAAATGATAGACAATTAAACAAACTACGTTCAGGATTTGGCGAGCTAAACTCGCCCAGCGTTTCAGGAGTCAGTTAGATCATAATTCAAAACTGACAAAATTAACAACGCACATGTTAAACATCACTCGACACAATGCAAGCCACTTTGCGTAAAGAGCATTTAAATGCCCCCGAGCAGGTTATTAATATTGCTGTGGGTCATAAATTATTCATGGACTTTTCAGTCATAACATTTTAGATGGGTGACGTCCATCCCCCTGAGAAACTGGCCTTTGTCGTGCCTTATTGACGATCAAAGAAATGTGTCTGGTTCAGCTGAGGTTTATTCTATAGTGTGTGTGCGGGGGTTGATCTGCATACGAGCATCTAAGGAAGAACAGTCATTTTTTAAGACTTTTCCCACATTCAGATGAAAAGCGGGTGCGATTACGAACGCAAACAAACGACAATCGTTGATAGGGGAAGTCCTGGAGAGGGGCTTGAGGTTTGGGGCTTTTCAATTATTCAACAGGCTCTCAGCCTTTCTAACAACCTCCAGACGCTTTCTGGTAGCTGGTTCAATGAATCGGCCAGTGATGGAATAGGGAACGAGTGTCTGAGTGACCTCAGATGTGAGACTGAATAACTAATTGGGCGTTTCAGGTTGGTGCCAAGTTGGGGTCAATCAAAAGTCATGAGAATCAAGTCGACCATTGCTTAAATTCCTTGAATGAAAGCCTTTGTCCAAAAATGGATATTCTGTTGCTTTTTGCACAATTTAGATATATAAAAGATAAAGATATTTCATGTCAAATCTGTGAAGATGTGGATCCAAAAATCACAAGAAGTTGTGTGCAAGATGTAAAATCCTCTGAGAAGACATACAGTATAATAGGTCAGGATGTGGAAATGTTTTATTCAACATAACTTTTCCTCAAAGTTCATTATTCCAAATACTTCAACTTCACTGCATTCAGCATCTGCATCAGTATAATTAAGTTTGGTTTTGTCTGTTTATATCTAGTCGAGAAACGGCAGCATTCAGTGAGTCAGAACACATGTGCTGTGTCAGACGCAGTGACTGTACTGTACATCAGACTGTAGTGATTGTATTTAGCAGCGGTGTAATGAAACTCTACCCAATACAAACAGCCAGCTGATATCAGCTCGCCATTTCTGAATCACCTCGACTAGACAAGCACCAACACACATTCCTCAGAGATTATATCAGTCATACAGCCCAAGAGCTAAATACTGCAACATAACACTGGCCATCCATACATAGCCCATACCATTAATATCAACATAGGAAACCAGTTATTATCTAAGCATTTTCTTGAAACGGACTTCACGTCCGTTATGTTAAGTGTCCTGGAAATAATAATCCCACATGACGAATTCATTTCACAGCCGTACTTAACATTGCATTACGAAACATGTAGGGATGCACCAAAACGAAGCCGAACATGATGTGAAACGCTTGGCCGAAGGCTGAATAATAGAAATTACATTTCCACTATTTATTAAGACATTTTTTCCCCTATTGCACAAACTGAACAGTCAAAATGTGCATTTTATTATTTGCCTTGCTGTTTAATAAAATACAATACAACTTAATATAAAATTGAGCAAAACAAAGCAAATTAAAACAAAAACATGAATAGCCTATATAAATTAGGCCTATAACTGACTGCTAAAAGAATGTAATGTATGTTACTCTGTACCCCTACAACAAAACAATTAATTAAATAGTGTCATTCCAAATTAAATGCTCCACACACACACAAAGGCAAAATGTTTGCTGCAGTAATAAAGCCCACGCGTGTCTCTCTCTCTCTGTGCTTGTTGCTGCTTGATCATATCACGAGTCATATTCGGTAAAATTTATTCAGCAATTTTACATTTTAGGTGGCCGAACATTCGGTGCATCCCTAAAAACAAGGTCTCATACGGATGGTTGCGAGTATGTGTCTGTAACCACATGCAATCTGTTTGACCATCTCATTCCGATTCATCTAGCTTGATGAATGGAGAGTAATTTCAATGTAAACTTCTGTTTGCTGCTCGCAGATGTGAAATGCGATAGTGTAGTGAGCACAGTTAGCATGCTTATTCATCTTTTGCACACTAAATGAATATATTACTCTCCACCCACAACCGGACACAAAAGCCCCTCTCTCTCGTGCCTCTGAATAGGTCTGAGAGGACTCTTTGTAGCCAGAGGTTGTCTTGACTACACCCCATGGTCCAGTGATGAGGGAGGTTTACGTGGATATGCGCTCTATTCAAGGAGTCTATTAGCTCACAGCAAAATGGGGCCAAATAGATCCAATATTATTATTACACGAACTTTACACCCTACTGAGGCTGACTGACAACGTTACTCCCTTAAAAGAACTAAACATGAAGTAAGGCAAGAAGAAAGGCAAGAAACCTAGGAGTGGTGATCGATGATCAGCTCAACTTCACAGATCAAGTTGCCAGCACCGCCCGGTCCTGTAGATTCATCCTCTACAATATCAGGAAAATTAGACCCTTCCTATCAGAGCATGCTACGCAAGTCCTAGTACAGGCTCCAGTCCTGTCCAAACTGGACTACTGCAATGCACTACTGGGAGGACTTCCAGCTTGCACAACCAAACCTCTACAGATGATCCAGAATGCTGCGGCAAGAGTCATCTTTAATGAACCGAAGAGAGCACACGTCACTCCTCTACTCATTAAGCCACATTGGCTCCCTATAGTCGCACGCATCAAATTCAAGACTCTGCTCCTGACCTACAAGACCACCACTGGTTTGGCACCACCTTATCTTCACTCACTAATGCAGACATATGTACCCGCCAGATCCCTACGCTTTGCAAACGAACGGCGTCTTGTGGTGCCATCCCATAAAGGTAGAAAATCTCTCTCGCGCACCTTCTCCGGATCTGTTCCACCTATGTGGAATGATCTGCCTGCTGCTACAAGATCTGCAGATTCTGTAGCCATCTTTAAGAAACGCCTGAAAACCTATCTCTTCCGCCAACATCTTATTGTTCTGTCCTGACTCAAGTTTCTTCTCTACTCTACGTTGGGTTTTTATCCAGAAAACTGCAGCTCCACCATTCACTCATATGTCTTTGTGGTCAGCTTTTGCCCTCACCAATATGGTGGTGTTGACTAACAATCCAGTGGACAATGAGGCGTCTAGTTAATATATATACACATGTCTAGGGTTATAACAATGTAGTGTGCTGAACTTGCTCCACCATCTTTTTTCTACAGAAGCGTGACGGAAATGTAAAGCCACATCAGGTTCCAAAGCAATTGTAATCACAGGAACGTCCACCTTACTTGCTTATACATTTGGGTGGTCTTAGTCAAAACATACCACAAAAAGACATACATTTGTGGTGTGTTGTTACACGAGGCGTTTCAGGCAGGTCTAGGTGAGCATTCGCTTTTAGATTGAATGCATCTTGGGTCCACCATTAAATATTTGCAATTTTACGTGTCTAACAGATGCATTGGTAACTTATACAAGGGTCTAATATGGACTTTACGATCACCTTCAAGAAGGAACTTACGAATGGCAAGTGCAACCCCACCAAACAATACACCATTGCAGCAGCATCACTCACAGTACAAGGTTGTGTTGTGATTATTTCACACACGTTTGATAAACACTGGATCCTCTATGACAGTTCAAGGCTGGATTAGACATCATACTTCATCATCATCACTGCATCCTCACAATATCGAGGGGTAGATTTGCTGCGATTTGTGGTTTTCGAGACCTCGAAAATCTATCTGCAACAGCAAAATTTGGAAGAAATTGTGCAGTAGGGCATTTAAAATCACCTTTGGCAGCCTCATAGTAAGGTCCTTGTGTGGATCTCACTCACACACAAGGCAGGTTTTATCACAGGCTCAAGAAGCAAACATGAAATAGATGTCAGAGGTAAAGTAGCGTCGTAGTCTGCAACGCTCTTAGTATGGGAGTGTATGTTAACACCTGTGTTTTTACATTGTACAAATTGATTATTATTTTAATAATTGTATTTTCCTTTAAAGCCAAACAAAACTAAACAAGTAAAAAGTATAAAATGATTAAAAATCCAAAAATCTTTTGCATTTACACATTTTTGTGCATGAAACAACAAAAATTGTTTCAAAGCAAGAACATAAACATTATTGAGCATGCACACATTTATTCTCTGCAAGAATATCTTTCCAGTAGATTATTTCAAACAATCTTAAAATAATAATCTAAAGAAATAACTGGTTAATCACATTAGCTAGCAAGTTAAAAGAATGTCTTGCCAGTATTATTTTGGGTTGCCAGAAGAACCGTTACTTGGCTACATTACTTGGCTTTGACCCATTCAACAAACTGTTTATTTTAGGGATGAACCGGATCCGATACTCTGGATGGGAATTGGGGCCGATACAGGTTGTTTTTCCTAGATCGGGTATCCGACTGACGGGTTCCTTTCAAATCCGTTCCGTTGCGTAACCCGTGGATGTTACTCTCAAGCTTCGAAGAGGACTAACTATCAGGAAACCACTGTAAAAGCTCATGCACTGACAGAATTTTCATTTTTAGCTGAACTATCCCTTTAAGCCAAACGGCAGATGTGATTAATATGTCTAGAATTCAAAGACAAGTCAAGTGAAGGGTAAACAGGAAGATCACAATTCAGCGTGATTTGTAGAGCTGTTCGGTGGAGATGGAAGATAATGACAGCAGTATAGTCAAAAGTAATTGTGTGAGGCTGATGTAATGGATGTTAATTCATTCACAGATGCCTGAGGCTACGTTATTTCCACACTGCACTGATGATAACACAGACATATGAAATATCCAAGAGTCCACCACCCTCACAGCAACAGTAATGGAAATCTCAGCTATTTAACACACATCCCTGTGTGGGGCTTGCAAGCGAATAAAGTAATTGTGACCCTGTCTGTGAAAACCCAGCTGAAGTCATTTTTTATGATTTAGTGTTTTCTATATATACAAAATAATCCAACATAATGTAAAGAACATTCTGTACAAATATAACCTTTATTTTATTGAGGTAGTAATACTATGTCAACGATTGAAATCATAGTGAAATTATTGACTAAATTCAAAAATTGATGCTCAGAATCTCATAATTTTGGGTAAAAATTTGCAGTCTTTGTCTATGGGACTGTTTTCGAACATTTACAGTTCGACAATTTTCAAAAGAACCCAAACCAAGTTTTAAGTGAGATCAAACACAAATGAAATGAATTGAAGATATTACAGCTAAAAACAATATTGTTCGTCTTAAGCATAAATTTTTGTAATACATTTGAAACTGAGACGATTTTTATACCATTTCAAATTAATTTTTAAATCCAGCCAATTAATTTGAAATCCGTTCTTCATATCATAATCAATACTGGCAAAGTACATTATCAGTCGACCGGAAACCCTCATTTATATTCAGTCCATCACAAGCAGAATAAATATCTTTAGGCTGAACTATAGCAGCAGGTCTGCTGTGGCGACCCTGTTCTCACCGGCATGGCCAATAGTTTCTCACTCATTTGTCCTGTGAGTTGCTTGATCTCTTGCCAGAGAATCCATGCTGAAGTAATAATAAAGGGCTTCCAGTCATACACCACAAGCACTCTTTTATTCCAAAAGCCTTTATCTTTCAATTATCCATCCGTCCTTGTATTAGGTTGAACAACGTAATTCTAAAATAAGTAAAATGTTTTAGTGTTAAAACACTCTAAAACAGCCTAGAGGTCAAAAACATGCATCCTGAATGAATTAAGATGAAATCAACTCTGATTGATCTCTGAGTAATAGCTGAGAAGTCGATGTGAAATCAGTTGCTAACGAAAGCGCCAAACAAACAGTCGGGCATCACCCCTCGCTGTGAAAATAACAATCTATTCTATTTCCTGATTGATTTTTGAGTGGGTACAGCCTTGGGGAAAATAGGCGCACGTCGCCAGCACAGCCATGCAGCTGTTTCCACATATGGATCATTTTAAACAAGGGAATAACACAGAGATGACGAAAGATGCATCATGGTCAATGTCAGCATTATTTCAGATACGACTGACATGTACATGGTTGAGTTCACCACCCTCAATATTAATTAGCAAACGATGTACGAGTTGTTAATTACGCTAAATTAGATTTGGTAATATACATATTTTTCATTCATGACATTCATCACAATTTCAGGGTTTGCTTTGAAACGGCGTAAAAGGGTGTAGTTTTAAAAGCAATCGTCAGTGTGTCCAAACAGCCTTTGCAGCAAAGTATAACTTTAAAAATGTGTATGCAAAATGTTTCACCAAACATTATTTATATTGTGACTAGGAGCCGATCTAGGATCAGCGTCACCAGGGAAACGGCCCGCGCATAAAAGCCGCGTGCTCCCAGCACTTGAGGTCCTGGTTCGGAGAGACACAAACCGCTGTGCCCATTCTACCCCGGAAAGAGAGATAGGAAGGACAGCGAGGAAAATACGGACGAAGACCCACTTACACGAGCACTGACCGGCAGATCTTAACCCACGAGCACCACGAGTGTCACCTTTTGGACATCATATTTTAAGTTGTTTAAAGAGTACCTAGCATATGTTTTTTTTAGGCCCTACTTTGGTTTATGGAGTGTCCAAAAACAAGTTTATGTACATACAATGTGTTTAAACACTATAATGTTGTAATAATAGGCAGTTATTCATACCTTACTTCTTGACTGACTCTCAAATGATTCGTTCCGCGATTCATCCGTCTAGGCCCCGCCTACCCGCTAACCTTATGTCATGTGATTGGTCAGATGGTGTAGTCTGCTGTTATTGGTCAAACGCCTTCATCATTTGTCGCAAATGCAACGCCTACCATCATTATAGGATTACAGTTTACATGTGGTTGGATGTCATGTATATTATATGTGTAGCTTGAGATGGCGGCGATTTTACCGATCCAATTTGAGCCCGAGTCTGACGAGGAAGCAGCAGAAGACGCTAATCCACAACAAACTCCACAACGACTGGAGCAGGATGTTTGTAAGTGGAAAGTGACAACCCCTGTCATAAAATCTCCCAGTGTGACAACATTCATGTTGTGCTTTGCTCATCAATTAATTTTTTTTTTTCTTAAAATACTGTTAATACGTTAGTAACACTATTATTTCATCTTAACGGTGCGTTGTCATGGTACGTAGAGCATTTCAGAAAGTCGACATTATGAAAAATGATAAATGAAACCCAAATATATCTATATAGGTGCACGTGCGGAAAATGTGACAAAATGCAAAGTTAATAGCCAGATAAACAAACTGTAACACCATATAAATAACGGTACATGCTAATGTTAGCGTTATATGCATCAGCTAAACACAGACATAGGGTAGAAAAAAAATTCTTGAAGTTAAGACAAAAATGAATAGACACACTTACAGGTTGTGATTCGGTTGAGCTAACAGGTCCAAATAGAGTAGGTAGTCGACTCACATTTTTACAAGCAAATAACTTCATTATTTATTCACCTTCGGACTTACAACTTGGCAGACAGCTTACTTTCAAACACGGCAACATAACAGACTGCATGAAATGTCATTTTCATGATCTCATGCTAGGTACTCTTTAATTAATTCCCCACTGGGCCTGCTTACACTGCCGACTTGTGTGTATCGCGTCTCTTACCCCATCACAATATGCATGGACAAAGTAGTAAATGCAGGAAATATATATCAAGATAGAAAACGTTTTAGTATAAGGAAATGTCCCACACAGACATTTGTAAATATTTCCAAGCGATATCGCTAATAAAGAGCTCATTTAATTTGAATTTTTTTTACTGAAACATCGATAAGGACGAAACAAATTCATGCGAATGACATTTCAAATTAATTTTGAATTGCGACTTTATGGATCCAAACGTGTCACACCAGGTGTGTTAAGCTCTTAGCATGAATTTTTTAACATGCGCGGAAGACGTGATTGAGGTGTATATCACATGTTCGCACTAACCAGGTTAGCCTATTCGTGTCATTAGTATCTCCCCTCGCGAATACACGACTATTCGCGTCACTTGCGCAAATACACATCTATTAGCGTTCCCCATTAGAAGTCGTAACACTCTCATACCAGCGAGTCATAAAATAAGAAAACGTCATGACATTAATGAAACGCATCAATATTTCCAGAGTCTCTAAATTTTACGTTGTCACCAAAATTATTGTCACAACTGATCCATCACTGATTTCTTGTCTAAATACAGGAAGAAACCGCAGTCACAGACACCAAGGTCAGCATAGACGTTCTGTGAATTTAGGCTCTGCATCACAATCAGTCAACCAAGAGGTCCACCCACAAACCGGCTTTTCAAGCGTAGGACGGAGGGAGCTAGCATGACCTTCTGTTCCAGTTCTGGAAGGGGGACAGCTTCATTTGAAAGACAATGGACTACCCCCGGACACACGCATTGTCCTCGCTGGCAGATTGCAAATGAGAAGAATCTAAAGCATAGCGTTTGCAGTGGGAGGTCTACAGTTGTCAAGCACTTTATAAAATCTCTTCTCTTTAGCATCATTCACACACTTGGATGGAAAGACACAAAAAAGCATGCACACAAACCCACACACACACACAATTAGACAATTGCCAGTGATCAATCTCGAACACTCCCAGTCATCGCTGACAGGAAATCGGTGTAGATCGATATTCGTTTGCCAAGTTGAAAAGCCTCGGTGTCACTGACTGTGGGCATGAACGTTGGTCGGGGGCAGGTTCGACCCCGGTGGGTGGAGCTCTGCAGGTGGCTGAAAATAAGACATCTGTCTAATTGTTTGAGGGATGGCACGGCGAGAAAGAGGAAGAAAACGAGAATGTGAAGAGGTGACGAGTTCCGTCGGAGTTGAAAAGAGATGCAAACCGAGCTGAGAAACAGGAGGTGGTCTCTGAAAGGCACCACAGATGCCTTCTCTCTCAGCGAGCGCCCAACACATCTCTGTCCGCCATGAATCATGGACCATGATGTTCGCATCTGTCCTCGGAGTCAGACAAAGGACACACTTTAGGCATCTACATCTGTCTGTAATTCACAAAGTGCTTAAAAATCCAAGGTCTTTTAACTATTTCGCCCACTGCAGGCCGCAAGAATAAACTGGGCTTGTAATATAACAGCACTGGTCAGCGAGAGTTGTGCTTTTACAATGACAGCTTTTCTGCATGGTGACAAAAAGAATGTGGTCTCTGGGCTCGTACATTCAGTATTTCTTTACATAATAGGAATTATAAACTTGCTTATTGACATTAATAAACTTTTTGTTATATAGTAACATAGTGTGATTTGTACTGCAGTATGTTGTCTCTTCAGTGTAAGGGATTGTTCATCAAAAAATGAAAATTCTGTAATGAATTACTAAACAAGTTGTTCAAAACCTGTAATTTGGTTGTTGTTTTACACAAAGAAAGATATTTGGAAGAATATTAGAAACTGAGATTTCTGGGGCACCACTGACTACCATTAAAATGGTTGTCAAAGGTGCACCAGAACCGCTTGTTTTCCTATATTCTTACAAATATTTTCTTTTTTGTTTCACAGGACAAAAAATATACAAACAATATTTTTTCCTACTATGGCAGTTAAGGATGCTCCTGACATGTCAGTTGATAACATTCTTCCAAATATCTTTCTTTGTGTTCAACAGAACAAGAAACACATACAGGGTTGTAACAAATCAAGACAGAATATACAATTTTCGGTGGACTATCTCTGGAATGAGACATGAGATCATTGATGTGACATAGAGGTGTGGTTTAAGACAGAGCTCAGAAGGAAGGGCGACTCATTACTAATTTTATATTTTTAAAGTTTACTTGCTATTATGAGCAATGAAAATTCTGTAATTATTTACTGACTCCTTGTCATTTCAAACCCATATGACTTTCTTTCTTCTGCAAAACACAAAATAAGATATTTTGAAGAATGTCAGTAACCAAACAACGGCGGTACCCATTTACACGAAACCAATGAGAGTCAATGGGGACAGCCATTGTTGGGTTTCCAACATTCTTCCAAATATCTTCTATTGTTTTCTGCAGAAGAAAGAAAGTGCAAGTATGTGAAATAATAAAAGTCATGCTTTTATTAGCACTACTGAAGAGCACCAAACAGTACTAGGGTACTACCATGTTTTAACCATGATTATCGGTCAATCTACAATATCAAAATTCCTAGATATAACATAACTGGCATGTATCATGGTATCGCACAATAACATTTTTATAAAGTAAACGTTCCTATCGTAAAAAGTAATGCGTATCACAAACTGAGCCTTTCATAAATGAATCAATTCAATTCATCCACAGACTCTCATCCAGCTCAATTTGGAGAAGAAATAATGTTTTCTCCCTTTGATATTGTTCAAGAACTCATGACATGAATACTCAGACAGTGTACAGACAACAGCATGTGGCATCTGAATCTACAGGGAGGGAAACGGAGATAGACAGCACACGGCTTCCAGCGACATGGCTAATGGCTTCAGGAACCCTGCCGTTAGCTTAATTGAAGCAATCTTTCGAATATCAGGGATGGAAAGAGATAGAGAGCGTAAGAGGGAGGGAGAACTAGATCGTAAATCCTCAGCTGGCACGAGTGGGCCCTTGAGATTAGACGAGAAAAGAGGGAGAGAGCTTTAGATGGATGGGAAGTGTACGGAGCAGGAAAACCATGGGGTTCTCCCCTGCGCTCGCTGCGTGTCAGTGAACAGGCCAAACACCTGGGAACCACATAAATGATTAATATGAGAGGAGTCACTCGCAGGACGAGCCTCGCTGGACCGCAGCACAGAGATGCTCTGTCCCCGGAATCAATTGCAAGCGATCCAGACGACCCGATAAAGAACGCCATCGCCGTGCAGATTCTCTGCTTATCTATCAGCGCTTTGATTGGAGCTGACACTGAATTAACAGACCATTATTCAATGCTCCGCTCCATTAAAAGGCTTCCTTTCCATTGCCCTTGAATGTCAAGCCAACGGCAAGGGCGATAAAATCTGACAATTCAGTTCTAATGTAATCAATATTAAATGTTGCAATAGATTGATTGTAACCGATCAACTTTGTCATTATTTCAAACCTGCATCACAATCTTGGTTCTGGGGAAAACACGAGGGGAATTTTCCAAAATTTATTTAAAAAATGAAAGTAAACTAAAAGAGAAATAAGTCATGCAGATTTGGAATGACCTACATTGAGAAGTGGCAAGTAAATGGTGAGCTATGCCTTTAAACTAACCGAACTTCTCATTTCCCTGACAGTAGTATAAACAGCCGCTGGTAAAACAGTGGGAGAAGTTTAATATTCTGATCACAGCGTTCTGTGAGGTCGGAGACAGAGAGCGGACGCTCCCACACTCACTTCAGTCGCCGGTCATCCCATGATACCCCCTTCTTTTTCTCCCGTCCTCCACTGCACTGAATGACAGGGAGGAAGTGAATAGTGGGATGTGCTCTGCATAGAAACGACCGGATGCATTAACGAGGGAGGCGGCCTTAAGGATTCTCATTCCTCAATCCTCCTCAGCCGAGTGGACGTGGGGCATTTGGTTTAGCCTTTAAGTTGACCGTCACAAAGAACATTAACCTGAATCTCAGGCTTTTTTAACAAAAAAAGAAAAAGAAAGAAAAAAACAAGACAGAGAGGCCGATAGTTAGAAAGAGAAAGATAGTAAGAAGGAGCAGAATGAAGGACAGACAGACATAATGTAAAAAGAAAGAAAATAGGAAAGAAAGAAAGAAAGAACAAGGGAGACAGACAGTTAGAAAGTAAGAAAGACAGACAGAATGAAAGACAGAAAGAACGAAAGGAAGAAGAAAAGAGAACTAAAAAAGAAAAGACAGAAAGAAGAGACAGTAAAAAGGAGGGCATAAAGTCGGAAAGAAAAAATACAAACTGTAGATATTATAACGCAGTACAATTATACAAGACAGAAAAAGAAAGAATGAAAACAGACCGAATGAAAAAAAAAAGAAAGAACATAAGACAGACAGACAGATTGAAAGATCCAAGATATAAAGAATAAAAAACAGAGCGAAAGACAAAACAAAAGAATGACAAAGAAAACATAGAAATGAAAGACAGAAATATTGAAGGAAAAGACAGAAAACACAGATACACAGAGAGATGGACAGATTTAAAAGAAACTACAATAAATGAAAGAACAAGGAAAAAAGAAAGAAAGACCAAAATACACACAGAACGAAAGACACAGAACGAAAGAAAAAAGAAAGGAAAACAAAAAACGAAAGAAAGAATGCTTCCCTACATCAGAATAAGCTCTATCTATAGCTATTCATAGGGGTTATTGCTTTAAAGTTGCTTCATTCTTCCGTAAGTCTTTTGATATTTGCACGTGTTTGCAGGTATAACATGATCATGTGATAAATGATAGTGTGCTGTAGGGGTAACTTTAATCTGTCATTCCTTTCATGTGGACAGAATGACTCAACTGGGTAAACAGCTGAGACAACAAAGTCTAGTGTACTGTCTGTATGTGTGTGTATGTGTCTCAATACGACAACAATACATCAAATCACAGTCAAGTTCAAAGTCTATTTCCATAGAGAATCGCTTTACTTAAGATTTTTACAGACATTTGACAGCTGCAAGCAAAACCTTTATTATTTGGTCATTATAAACTTACTAATCCACGTCTTTATGCACGTATATTCCTTTTATTGACGTTTCACTTTGTTTTTCTCGGATAAAAGAGCTGTGACTCATTTTTTGAGTCCGCAATGGACTAGACTAGGCCTCTTTGTACAACGGGAACGGGAACGGAAAAGAGCATATCGTTTTACAGTTTCGAGCATTAGACGACATTTCACGTGCGACTAATGGATGCTAATCAAACATCTTTCTTCTGAAATACGCCTCATTTCCTCCATGCGAGCCAGATTGCGGCAACTGTTGGCACGTTGAGAAAACACCTCCTCAAATCTCTAGCACGTGACGCTGGAAGCAAAAACAAAAGACGGCACACAGCTGGTAAAACAGTGTAACGGCACCAGTAGCCAAAAGCAACAGTAATATCAACAGAGCGGCCCAATCTAGTAGCAGACTCCCGCTGAGCAGAGCAAATGGGGGAGAGTCCTCCTTTAAATGGATTTAGAAAAGAACATTCACATTCATCAGATACAAGTCATTTATCTAGAAGTCTCACAAAGACGAGCTTTTGACAATCTGCATAAATTCAGGTCCACTTTCAGGACCAACTGCAGTTTGTGTTTCTGTGTGATGTTTGGGGCCGATTAATACGATATTAAATTCAATGCTACCACAACATCCGATTTTTACAACCTTATTAATGTGGCCAAAATAATTCACAAAAATTATATTATCACCTCATCTACAGTAAAGAAGAATACTTTATGTACAGAAAACAAACCAAAAAGAACGAGTTTAATCGATCATGTCATGCGCCGTTTAATGTTAAAACCGAATGCCCATGCGTCAAAGTGCTCTCGTGAACGAGCACCGTAGACTGGAAAGACAAAGGAGAATATATCAATTTAACTCGTTTTTTGGTTTGTTTTTCGCACATCAAGTATTCTCGTCACTTCAAAAAAATTTAATTGAGACACTATGAGCGGATGGACCAATTTAATAATGTCTTTAGCACTTTTGTGGACCTTGACAAAAACTAGAGCCATGATGTCTATGAGGACTGGAAATCTCTCGGCTGTCCCTAAATATGTTTATTTATGTTGGGAAGATACCGGGAGTTCCTAAAACATGTCATGTTGGGAGTAAAAAATAATAACATCTTGAGGTGAACTTTTCCTTTTAGAGCAACTGTATATTTTGTCTTAAGAACAGTTTCATGAATCCGGCACACATTTTCAAAGAAAGTAAAGTTTTTAAAAGTTATGTTTTTCAGTCTCGTTACATAGACGATGCGGATTTATTACCTACAGTTTTGTTTTCAGCTTATTAAAGTTTTATGAGTATTTTTAATTGACATTTATGTTATATTTTCAGTTTTCATGTAAATTTTTATATTTTTTATATTTTTTACATATATTAGATTTGTTTTTATAACTGTTTTGGTGCCTCAATTTAAGCTCATTTCAGTTTATTGATAAGGCAACATTTCTAAAGATTTTTAAATAATATTTAGCACTACATTTTATTCATGCAGTAATAACCTAGATTCGAAGGCACAACTTTTTAGGGATAAGATCTTCCACAGACGTGATAAATGTGGCATCCCCTGTAGCCGATTCATTTAGAGTACGTTTACACGATGAAAAAGCAGAAAAGCTTTTTCATTTGCACTTTTAAAAAAGTTTCACATACAAACGACAATGTTATCAAAACGATATGTTTCTAAATGGCTCTGAATATCAAAAAAAAAATTTAAGTTTGCGTTTTCAGTCCCCCAAAACAGTGTTGTTGTGTAAATGAAAAGCCAAACCGTTTTTTCCGTTTTTGGCTGAAAACAGTCTCCTGTAAACGGCCTCCTACAAAAGTAGCTTGCAGCAGATTGACAGTTGGAGGGGAGGAGTCAACGGAAGTTCTGCCCAAACTGTCAAACTGACATCATCACTGAAGGATCACCACTCCATAATTGAAGTACATTTTCCGATTTTTAACCTCTTTGATTTCATGGTGACTTTAAAACCTAAATTCCCAAGAGACTAATAAAACCTGTGCACCCCTGACTACCAAAATTGCTGAAGTCAGCCCGTCAAATCGCTGCCTGTTGTGAGCTATGTCTTGACTTTAAACAGCTGGGGTTTACACTACCAGTCTGAAAAGGTTGGCACTACCTTTAAAAAAGATAGATGTTTAACCCCAGATGTGCAACCATCAAGCTCACTGAACCTCCCAGGAGGCCACATGCCTTCCGGCTTTTAGAATAAAAAACGGTCCTACAGTGTAAAACCTTTGTCAAGGGTTCACCCTAAGTGCTCATTCAGTGCTCATATACAGAATAGTGGTTTAAAAGAAGAACAGAGGATCATAAATCCAGCTGACACATATGGACATATAGAGAAAAATGATGAAGCGATGAGGGGATATCAACACTCTTCTACCTTTCCACAGACCTTTGTCAGCCAAGAAACTGTACTGTAAACAATCCACAATAAGGGGTTTGACCTCTCATGCTTCACCAAACACTTCAAAACTGAGAGAAAAGAAAGGCGCATTACTAAGACACAAGGCTGGTTTTACATTTCTGCCACATAAGGACTCTGGTGAGATGCTGTAATCACAGGATTGTATACGGAGTTATACTTAGAACAGAGCAAAACATAAAAAATAAGATTCATGATAGTTTTCCAACAACCCTTCATCTCCGGAAAACCTGTTTGTTCCCTCAGAGGCTGTTATGTGTAATGTTTAACAAGCCCTGGCTGGGACACTGTGCTCTTTTTCCATCACAGCACTCAGTACAGTGAAATAAAGAGAGATTTGTGGCATTCTGAGGGAAAGTTTACCTTGCGCCAGTGTGAATGGGCCCTCTGAGGTCCTGCTGTTTTGCACGGTTGTCGGTTCAATGGACTCCCCCAACACTAATGCAATCACACACGGGTCTATTAGCACCTCAGTCAAGCACTTAGCCATTAGCTTAAGCACTTAACAAAAACAATTATTAACGTCTTTAAACTATTTTTTTGTACACCTGACAAAGAAAACTGCTGTGTACATGAGTTGGCTTATGAGCATATGGACATAGGACAGTCCATTAACGTCTGCAGAAAAATATGCCCAGTTTTGCCACAGCAACACACCAACCAGTCTCAGAATATCCAAGCCTGCTCTATAGCTTTCAATGAAATAACCATAGTCTGTTCCATTACATCCAAAAACAGGTAAACACCATACAGACCACAGTTAGTATCCTGTCTGTTCTAAAGAGCATGCAAGATTTAAACTGATGTGTGAAATTTCTAGGTCATTTGTGCCACAACACTCCTCCTGTTTTCTATTGTTTGGGTGAACAAGTAATCCAACCCCAAAACTCAAACACCGAAACATTGGCTGAGCCAGAGATAGACATGTCAGGCCTCTACATGAGAGGATAAAATGTGACCCTGGACAAGATTTTTTTTTTTTAAATTGAGATTTTTACATAATCTGAAAGCTGAATAAATAACCATTCTATTGGTGTATGTAGTTGTTAGAATAGGACAATATATAGCTGAGATTCAACCGTTTAAAACTCAGGATTCTGAGAGCGCAAACTGAGGCAGGCCATCCATTTACAAAAATAAAGTTTTCATATATTAAAGGTAGGAAATTAAAAAAAAATCTTCATGGAACATGAGCTTTACTTCATATCCTAATGATTTTTGGAATAAAAGAAATCCATACGATGGATTTTTGTCTCTCACTAAAATGTTCCCTTGGTTCTTAAGGCTGGTTTTGTGATCCACGGTCACAAAAAAACAACAGATGACATATTTTTAAATATTATGCAAGGAAGAAAGAAAGTATCTTTAAAGCTGCAATCTGTAACGTTTGCCTCTCTATCGCCATCTCTGTTTGAAACATAAAATTGCAGGTTGCTAAATCTTTCATATCGTTAAAGCCCAGCAGGAAGTCGCCCAATTAAAACGCACCAATCCTTCGGTTACGCATGATCTATTTATGCAAAAACACATATGGCTAGAGAACACAGACATCCTAAGAGATTCACATGACACATAACAGATGTCACCAATCATCAAGAACTCGTCTCTGTAAGCTTTCAAAGTCTAGATATGACATACGCCTCAGATTAGGCTGACATGCTTTTTAAACACAGCAAGAGAACATTAACAGGGAAGTGACAGCTTTCTGAAATCTCATAAACAGTAAAAAGATATCACTGCATCTAACAGCGCTGGCCAAGTCGAAGCTGAAGATAATATGCTTTTCAGTGGTCATAACATGGCTAGCAGCGTTTCCCTGTGTACTGACCGAACCCGAGAAAACTTAGCCAACTTCACAACTTAATTACAAGGCTCAGCAGTTAGGCCATGAAAATCGCACGCTCTGTCCTTTTTCCCTTTCAATCTCTATTCTCCCTTCTCCCAACATAACACTAAAACTAGCGAGAGGGCCGTTCAGAACAGAGTCCGCATCTCTTGGTTAGTGGAGCAAAACCCAGCTAGTAAACACAATAATTGAAAGGCTCTCTCCAGATTCAGCGTAATCATCAGGATTGCTGTGGAGACCTCGGACTGACAACTCCATCTGTGTAGGAGGAAAACAACAAACCCGTACATCCTTTCACATAATGACATACTGCACCATGTGAAAGGCTCGGTGCAATTTAATTAATTCTGCTTGAAACACACTGGACTGATTGGTGAGTAATGGTATTACACTGAAACACTGTGACCACTAAGTAGTTACTAAGCACGGTTTTAGAATAGCACTATTTTTAATGTATTATGTAACTGAAGCTGTTTGGTCAAGAATTTAATAGACATTGAGAAGATCAAGAAAGTCGGTCCCCTTATTTATTCATAAGTTGACATTTTGTGTTTAAAGAAAATGACTCCTTCCACCCATGGATGACATTTCAGAAAGCAAAACATTTCTGTAAATATAAAACATACATGACAACAGATTAATAGGGATGTATAGATTCACCGTGAGCCGGTTGAAAATCGATTATAATATGTGACGATTCAAGCCGGTTGAGATGTTATGTGAATCGCAATACATGTTTGGTACAGCAGGGGTTGCTGTGTATAATGCAAACTTGGAAAACTTAGATATGCTGATATTTCTTACATGTTAAAAAACCCTATAAAAAGCATAAAGTCTTAGTTTGTTTACTTTAAAGAGACTTTTGTATTATAGCAATAAGCCCAAAGCAGTTATTCAATACGCGTAGCAAAACAGTTATCCCATATGCGTAGAAAGGTTCATAAAATAAAGTGATATTTAGGCTTTTTTATAACTGCGGTCAGCAGTTGTAAATATTGAGGAAATTTTATAACGACTTAGAACTCGGCTAATCCCATCAAAATCAAGGAAAGCAACCGACCGTTTTAAAATAATCCTTTTTTATTCAATTTCAATTTTGTTTTAAAATTGCAGTGTTGTTTTGGTTTTTGACGTAAATATTTTAATTTGACAAAGATATGTGGGGCAATTGAGAAATAATAAAAGGGCAGTTGTTCGTCAGTCTCAACTCATTTTGTAAATATAAATCAGTGATGCACGAAATTGGCCAAAATAAAAGCCGAAATATCCGGCGCCAACGCCGCGCCACTCCCTTCAGTGCTCACTCTAGCTGTTATAGAAGGACGATCATGTAAGTGCGCCGTAACAAATGCTTACACTGAAAAATATAACGATAAATTAATTAAAATATCCTTTGTGTGATGCGTGACTGCGCCTGACCGGCTTTATGTTTCTTTATTGTCAGAGATCACGAGCGTTGACTCGTTTGCGTTTTAAAGTCAAGCTTTAACGCAATATACTCTTCACATATAGACGTGAATGATCAGTGGAATGATCAACAACTGATGATGTAGCTCACGTGGACCGTCATCCGGCGGGTGCTGATTTCACTGAAGATCATTTCAAGCCTGTTTACATGAACAGACTCAATGCCCCTCTGTGTTATGCCTGCTGCTTTCATTATAAAATTATTATGCACCATAAATAAACTTCTTGTATTAGAAAGAGCTGCTGACTGCGGGCTATAACTTGACTACTGTTATGCATATAATAATTCCAGAAGAATTCTAAAACTACAATGATTAGATATTGATAAAAAAGTTAAATCTGATCTGTGTGGCAAGGAAAAAGTTATATATTTTGAAAGGTTTTAAAATAGGTCCTCCTTAATTTTTAGTGGTTTTAGTGAGTGTAATTAATACAATTAAATAAAAACTATTTCAAAAAGTATTTTTAAAGAAATTTTCGGTTCCGGCCTCGGTTTTTGGCCGAGTACATCCTAGATTTTCGGTATCGGTTTCGGACAGTTTTGGCATCGCGAGTTAAGTGAATTGTTACATCCCTACAGATGAACCAACTAGATGATAGTGATTTGTTTTATGATTAATTACAAAAGTAATTGCAGACATACTCATCATGGAATTGTAGTTTGTGTTTGGTCTTAGGTTTATTTGTGCACTTCTTTACAGTAGAGTAAGAAAGCTGACAGGAAGTTATTAGAAGAAAGAAGGGTGGGTGACATCAGGATATTATCTGGATTGAAACTCACGTGGCTTCCCCACGTCAAAACACGCATTCTAACCGCCGGGCCACACCTCTGACAAGCTGTTGCGTGCGTTCTCTCAGATCGGTAGTGCACACGTAATGCCCAGACAACCTTTTCCCTTGTTCTACATTACCTTTTATATCCATATTGAATAAGAAATCACATTGTCACTACCTGATTTTTTTGCGAGAGAATTTGCCAATAGAAGCCAGTTGTGATAGTTCCAAAACATTCCGTTCATCATTTGTTCACTCTCATGTCATTCCAATCCTGTATGACTTTTGTCCTTCTGTGGCACACAAAAGAAGGTATTTAAAGTCTTATTTGTTTGTTCATACATCTGAAGTCAATGGGGGTCAATGTTGTTTGGTTACCAACGATCTTCAAAACATGCGTATTGCAAGAAAGTATTCCGTCAGGAGAGAGGTTCTAAGCGGTGTATACTGAATGAGATTAGAGACATTTTAAGAGTTTTATTTAGAAGGGATGATCACACAATCATTTTAATAATTGTAGATATTCCATACAACAAACTGGCATCATCACAATCAAACGTACTATAAATATATAGCCATGACCAAGCACGGAAATGCAGTCTAATCCTATAAACCAAACACTGCTGTCACTATTAAACAGAAATAATGGAAACTGTTACAAAAACACCAAACGTTTCAGTCCCCCCAGACCCAGTCCTGGCATAAAACGTATCATTCCTTCAATTTGTTTAGTTTAATTTCTAGTCCGTTAAATTTTTCACCCCTCCGTGTATAGCACAACTAATTCTACAATAAGAGAAAAACAGATCCTCAGGACAGCGACTGAATCTGTAGCCAAGCCTGACACTAGCCAAAAATGGTAGCAAGATATTTATTCAGTGCTTAACAGCTTTTCTACTTCATTTCATGTTTTTGTTTAAAATTTCTCTTATGCGAATGAATAAAGGACATGAACAAAACAATGTTACAAGTTATTTGATTTACATTCAGCTGAATCGCAGCTTTACTGAAAGCCAGGGGCAGAGATCAAGCTTACAATAAAAGCCAGAACCAATTAAAAAACAAAATTAAGGTTTTTTAAAAGTGGTTTACTAGATGCAGATTTGATTTCGAACACAGCAATAGAAATAACACCGCTGCGACTGCAAACTCCAACTGCAATAGAGATTTCCTCAAGAGTAAAATGCTATTAAACCATTGCAATAATCGGTAGGGATGCACCGATACTACTTTTTCCTTTCCGATCCGATTCCGATACGCAAATTCTGCGTATCGGCCGATACCGATTCTGATCCGATACTAGCACTGTTTTTCATGATCAAAGTAGACTTCCATATTTTAACTTTTATTGCCAGAGGTGGATAGTTAAGCATATTTACTTTCAAGTACATTTTAAAATATCTGTACTTTATCAGAGTACTTTGGACAAAAAATACTTCCCTACAGTATGAAGCAGATCATACTTACTCCACTACAGTCCATAAATAAACGTTTTTTTTTACTTTAAATCCATGAGTAAATTAAAATCTATCATTTCCTTTACTTAAGTATTTTTACTTAAAAGTATGATTTTTTAAATGTAATTAAGTGCTGTATTAAACTTAAAAATACATACAAAACAAAAATGTGGTCTCATAAAGCACAGATACTTACAAAATGTTTAACAAATAAATCTCTGTTTATTACACAAAGCTATCACAATATAAAAGTCTCCAAACTCGCTCATGCACATCCTGGACAGAAAATGATGCGCTTAATACATTCGCTTCTAGGTTATTTAAAGTCATGCGCATTGGACGCAGAATGATGCGCTTAATCCACCCGCTTCACTCAGGAGCATCCCGGATAGTGATGATCCTGATGTCGCGGTAGGGCTGCACGATTTGAAGAAAAAATCGAATTGTGATTTTTCTGACCAAAATTGCGATTTAAAATGCGATTTGACTACTATTTAAAAAAAAAAGAACTAGGTTTTTTATGTTGGTTTTAACAACATGCATCAAAGAAAGATGAAGCAAAATCACAAACTATTGTAACATTATCCCACTGTTTATTTAAAACCACTTACACTGTGGCCACTTTTTCTAATAAAGTTGTCATGCAAAAATGTCATGACAAATTAAGAGAATAACAGCAGTTTCTTTAATAGTTAAATTTACAAGTATAAACAAAACCTTAAACTTTTTATATCCCAAACACACTGTAAACAATTACAGTTATGTATGGCGTCTGTTATTTTGCCGTATGAAGTTTGCTTCGATGTCAGTTGTGGTGGTTGTTGCGAAGAAGTGGGTTTATCTGTGGACTTTTTGGCCTTGCATTCATCATAGAATAGTCTTTGATACCTCTGCAGGTGTTGATAGAGATTGGTTGTGTTGCCTCGCGAGGTCGACACAGACTTTCAAAATAATTCCAAACATAAGCGATGCTTTTTCACGTCATCTACTGCTGCAGGACTTTGCGCTTCAGTTTGTTGCGAATTTGAACTGCTGCTCCCGGTCGCGCTCATATTTAACAAATGACGTTCTTTGCTAATTCAAAGGCATGTACAGTAGAGATGCGCGGATAAGATAAAATGTCACCCGCATCCGCTGCTTCAAATAAATTATCCACGTATAATTTCCTCTGATATATATATTCTTCCTTTTTAAATTTCTCTCGGATCTGTTTTGTCCCCATTTCTGCTTAAAGAAATATACCATCCTCTACCGCCGCCACGCGCACATTTCTTTTCAATTACTGCAAATTAGCGCCTGATTAAAAATGCATTTAAAACATATTCGTAATTTTTGAGAAATTGTGTTAATATTGTATATGATATCATCCACCTGCCATCAATCTGAATATATTTTTTATTACCCGACCCGCGGATCATCCGCAGTGCCCGCGGATTTAACTGCCATCCGCGCATCACTTAAGTGTTAAAATGCTGCCTATTGGTTTAACGTAAAATTGCAGAAACAAACTGTCAAATAATACGTAGCTGCATTTCTATCATATTTAAAGCCCTTTTAATCGAAATAATCGCAGCTTTTGCGATTTGAACATCGCACTCGTTCAAATTGCGATTTTGGTTTAAAAACGATTAATCGTGCAGGCCTATGTCGCGGGGATCTTTGCTTCCCAAGTTCAAAACAGTTATAACACAAAGAGAAGATATATGTTATGCGTTTAAATCATAGAACATTGAATCCATCCTAAAGTTAAATGTTATTGTGTATGAATGACGTATAACATAGACCGCTTCCAGTGCTTGAATCTAATAACGTTACACTCAGCGAGTGTCGTCGAGGCACAGTCTATTATCTAGTGATTATGAAGAATATTGAAAACTTTTGAACGAGTAACGTCCTGACTGTTCCCGGACACGCGCATGCTGGATTGAGATTGACGGATGAGTTTTTTTAAATTATGCTATATTGGTTTATTCCTTGCATAAAGCTATCGAAATACATGACATCTAATACAGTGCATGACAACGTTTATGGTAATTTCCTGATAGTTAGTCCTTTATGAAGCTTTCGAGTAACATCCACGGGTATCGCAACGGATCGGACTGAAGAGAACCCGTCAGTCCGATACCCGATCCAGCTAAAAAGACCCGGATCGGCCCCAATTCCGATCCAGAGTATCGGATCGGTGCATCCCTAATAATCGGTGTTGGTCGATGAAAGCCAATAGTTTAATAACACCAGATGATCAGTGCAGATATATCCTGTCACTCAAAATAGGACAGGAAAATGCAACGAATTTGTGCGGTGTATATAGAAAATATTTATAAACATGGACAGTTTGATGTTCAATATTAGTAGTCATTATGAATTAATATAATTCAGAGTTAAGAAATATTCATGTAATCTTCATAATTGGTATCGGCAGATATCACTCTGAATAATCGTTATCGGTGGAGAAATATGGTATCGGTGCATCTCTACTGTATTTGTTTAAAATTATGTTCTTTTCATATATACTGTAAAATACACTATATGAAAAAAGTCACAAAAAACAGAGTAAATGCTTATCTTCGTCTTCAGCACTGTAACCTGACATGTCAACTTCTGCCACAACCAACAGCTTGAATTTGAGATGGTACGTTTAATTACACATGTCGAGAGAAAAGACTGGTCGAGACCATTTTTGTAAACATTGCAAATCATCATTCCACATGAATAAGTGAATTACTCAAAGAAATTGTGACGCTTTTTATCAGCCCTCCTGAGATATAATGGCTGTAAATGTGGTTAGTCTGCACTCAGTTGCACTTGCAGGCACCTCCGTACAGTAATACTAGCCATGGCTAAGATAACCTTATTTTGGCAGGAAGCTCTAACAGATCAGTGCGACTGGTAAAATCAATGGGGCCAAACCACCGCATGGGTAACAAGCCCCTTTCAAGTGGAGATCCCAATCATTTGCCCCGGAGTTCAATCACACTGTTGGGGGGTAATAACACCTCGAAAAGCAGAATCTGCCCCTTCCTCCTCAAATCCCAAAGGATCGGGATAATGAAGAGAGTGCGTGGGGGTGAGATGCTGAGAATCTGTACTGACTCCCCTTCCTTCCAGTTATGCCTGCTCCGTAATCCCCTAATCCCACTGGCTGAGGGATTAATTCTATTTGATCAACCGATCAATTCATAACTGTCACTTTATCACATAGCGGAGCACTAAGAAACCAGAGGCGTAGAGCTGCTACACTAAAAGCATGCCAGAGCAGAGATGCTACATTGACAAACTATAGACTGTATGTAAAATGGACGGCGTGACATCCCTTCCTTCCACTGTAGAAAATGTATCTTAAAACGTACCACGATAGGCGCTGACGTGTTATGCAAAAACATCAATTTGGATCCTGGGCATGCACAGAAGAAAGCCTACCCATATTCTCTGATGACTCAACTGCAAACAAAGAAATCATGTTACCAAACCACTTTTTATAACATCTTTTTAACTAACTAAAACACAACGTATTAAAAAAAAACGAACAATTGGACATACATCAACGTCATAAAAACTGACTAAAATACTGAAAACATCTTTGGAAAAGAAATATTTGAAGCGTAATGGGATTTTTTATATGTGTGGTTCCCGTCCTATTGGTTTACATGGAGAGGGCGGGTTTTATGAGCTGTACAGCCAGCCAACAGGGGGGCGATCAAAAAGCTGGCAACTTCACTTTTCAGGACGTGTGATGCACTCCTTTGATGTTACATAGTGACAGATAAATACGATATTATGTAAAAGTCAGTTTAAACCCATTTTCCTACGATAAATAAAATCATTTTTTTAAAACATGACAAATAAAAAATATTCCATTGAGATGTTGAAGTACAAAACAATACCAGTGCTTCTAAATTTGTGATACTTATGTGTAAGTAATGATTTGTGTAAACGGCTTGAAATAAAACTTTCCAATTCGTCAGTTAAAAAAACCTCAGAAATTTGATGGTTTCATCTCTAATGTAATTTATGGGAGTCATTTTTTATAATTGTTATTATTACCATTTAAACAACGGAGCGCTGCATCACATCAAAAAGTGAAACGCAGCTGCCCACCAACACTAAAATCATCCGGTGCTGCTGTAGGATCAGTAGTTTTTTTTTCAATTGAGTTGTATGTCTTTCATGCATTCTTCTGATTTTAACAGGTTGTGGCCAGCTTTATGTTGAAGTGATAGTTCACCTAATAATAACATGTTTGTCATTATTTACCAAGCCACAAGTTGTACCAAACCTGTATACATTTCGTTATTGTTTATGACCAAAATGGTGTGGGGAACCATTGACTACCTTAGTAGTAACATAATGGTGTCCCAGAATGGCTTGGTTTTCCATATTCTGAAAAATATCTTCTTTCTTGTTCATCAGAACAAAGAAATGTATACAGGTTTGGAACAACTTGAGGGTAAATGAGTTGTCCACAAAAATGTTTTTTTGGGGAAAAATGTTAGCAACTGACATATCTGGGACACCATTGACTACTATAGTAGGGAAAATTATTGTATAATGTCTTTTAGAATTTAGGAAAGCTACCAGTTCTAGGGCACCTTTAACAACCATTTAAATGTCTCCTACTATAATAGTCAATGATGTTCCAGAAATGTCATTTACAAACATTTTATTCAAGCGAACATCGAAATGTAAACAGGTTTAAGGGAAGAAATTCATGACAGAATTGTCCGTTTTGGGTGGAATATCCCTTTAAGTGAAATACTGTCTTTCATAATTAAATGTATTACTATTTGATGATAAAAGACAGTAAAATATAAAACTATGACTTAGAAAATACCATAATGCTCCTTTCAAACCCTTCAACACAGCTTAAACACATTGCCTACACACTGGGTTGTGCAGCAAAAAATAGCACTAGTGCCACACCCATAAAATGGGATAGACAAAGTTAATGTTTGTGTAACTGTGTACAGTGTTTGTGTATTCCCATCATTATATATCATTTTTATACACAGAAACATAAATTGACATGTTTGTCTGTTCTGCTTTATATGTGCAGTGGAGTGAGGTTACTTGATGGTACTCTGGGGATGCTGTCGGCCAACACAGATGGAGTGGCTGTTACCATCAACACTGCTGCCTCCAAGCAGTCAGCTAACTAGCTAACATATAATCAACTTCACCCCCGATCCACAACGCCCAAGATGTCTGCCTTCCTTGTGCTTTACTTGATTATTCTAATGCATCATAAAATGCTTTAATAAATAGACCAAACTGCCTGAAAAACCTGTTACTGTATCTTGTAGCAATATAATCATAACAATAATCATCACATGACACTTCAATGCAGAAAATGCTTTTTAAGACGAATCAAGTAACACCATAACGCCACTTCCAACACCATAATGAGGTCACAACTACTAAACTTTATGGACAATAAAACAACAGACATGCATGAGTGCAGCAATCTGATACTCGGATATAACAAGTCCTGGTTCAGAAAGTGCCCCCTTTTCCCTTTTAAGCAGTTGCCCACCCAACCACCCACCAGCCCTCAGCCCATCTCTGGTGCATTCAGTGGTTGCCACTAACATCCTCTCACCCAAACAAGTATGTCACTGAGCGGATGTCCACAGATAAAGCCAATATATTGTCAAAAGGATCCCGGGTCAAACCCCCTCCAGTGGCCTGTATACGTTTTAGCTAATGGATTAGGCAAAACGAGAGCAGACGCAGCTGTCAAGTCAGGCTGTCTGTCTGTGATCTTGGCTTTGTGGCACACACCCGACTTACTGTACTTACTCGGAGCCATATTTCATAGGACTGGCACGGTTCAGTGGGGCGGAAAGTGGCACAGGGTTGAATCGTCAGAAACGCAAAAGCCATTCAAAGACAGCACGTGCGATTTGGATTTTTGAATACAGGGATTTAAGGGGTCATATGACACGGCTAAAATGAATATTATCATTTGTTTCAGATGTAATGCAATGTGTATACACGATTTACGCTATATTTTCCACATACCGTGCAATGTTTTAGCTCCTCTTTGCCCCGCCTCTCTAAAACGCAAAGAATTTTTACAAAGCTCTGAAAAGTAAGCTGTGCTATGATTGGCCAGTTAACCAGTGCGTTGTGACTGGTCGAATACTGAAAGAGTGTGACGGAAAGTAACGCTTCTAACCATGTTTGGAACATCAGGTTACAGATCAATTGTGCTGACGGGAACGCCCACCTTAATTGCGTATACATTTTGGCGGCCTTAGTCAAATGATACCATGAACTGACGTAGATTTTTGGGGGTGTGGTTACACGAGGCATTTCAGGCAGGTCTGGGTGAGCATATGCTTTTAGATAGAATGCATCTTTTGTTCTGACACAATTTTACGTGTCTAATACGTGCATGGGCAACTTATAACATACCAAAATGACATAGAAAAACGCATGTTCGCGCCATATGGCCACTTAAAAACTATAAAATCAAAGCAAAATTTTTTTTTCTGAAAGTTGGTTAGACGAATAAAGTTAAAACTTAATTTGCCTAGCACTGAATAGTACCATTTTTATATGTTGGGCATTGAGTTTATTCAAGTGTAACAAGACAGGAGTTACCTCCAAAACCAGCGTCAAAGCTGTACTTTTTTTTGTAGTCGCTGGGTGTCGGGGTTAAATATTAAGCTAGGTTTCGACCAGAGATCTTCAAACTACCACGGCATATGCTTATTACTGAACTACTACGTAATTTTTCATTAGTCTTATCTTATCTCACCCAAGGCACAGAGTGGACAGAGGCAAATAAAAACAAGGTGCTCCCACAAATCCCTCTCCTCTGAGAAATCAAACATCACAGGAAATGACATGAAGCAGGAAGCGAAATATAGTTGTTGTTGTTATTACAGACAAAGAATCTGAACACGACATTAGCCTAAACAAATCCCTCTATATGAAAAGTTTAGTCTGCTGTTATGATGAAAGATGTGTGATATATTTTATGACCTTCATGCTTCAGTTCATAAAAACTCCTTACATGGACTGTATTATGTCACAGGCAGCACATATGTGCTACTATGGTGTATGTATTTTTAGCTCAACAACTTGCTTGCTACACTTGCAAAACATATAGTGGAGGTTGATCGGGTCTGTAAGAAAACTGAGTGTGTGTGTGACAAGTGTGTGCGAGTGTGCTTTACCGCAACTCACGACTGAGTGGGAAAGTGTTTTCCAACATTTACACCCTTTCAAATAAACACAGAATAAGCGATCACTCATCTAAATAAGATTACACTTCCCACAACTGTCCTCGCCTGTGAGAGCGGGCAACACCTCCAGGCGCTTCTCAATCTTTGGCCCCGTCAGGGTCTCCGTCTAACTCAGGATTAGAGGAAAATGTATAGAATCCTCGCTCTGACAAAACAAACACTTCACCCGTGTGCTAATAAAAAAGGTTATTTATGGAGATGCCACAGCTAGAATGGATGTTGGCACACTGGCCTAGCATTTGAGGTTTAGTCTCTCAGCAGGACCATGAGAAGTGTATGGAGTGTTTGGAGTCAAAGAATAAATAATCCAGAATCTTTTTTGGACCAAATTATAGTACAGTAAACGCTATAGAGTAGTTTTACAGACTGTAAAGAAGTCACCATGTGGCATCAGAGCTCATCTGAGGGGCTTTTGAGTAAAAGTGCACCCCCCGGGAAGAACGGAGAGGTATGCACGGCCTTTACACATGTGACCAGAACTAATGGGGAGTAAGTCCTGGGTGGGCTTCTCTTTTCATACAAACACACACAAAGACAACGTTGGCATGGTTTCACAAGGACTTCGGCCTTATTTCAGTGTGGAAAGTACAATTCAACTGTGGGAAATAATATGCCCTGGGCAGCAGATTTACAAGCGAAAACTAGTTTTCCGCACGAAAACTGAAAGTCGTGATTTCGTGTGTTGTAGATTTACAGTTTCTAGCAGGTTGCTATACAGTTGCTTAGGTGTTAGAGGTTGGTTGCTAGGGCATTGGTAGTAAGTTGCTTACTTGACACAAGACTTTTCGCTTCTTTGACTTCCATTCATACAAATGCGCATGTGGAAGACCAGTAAAGCAAACTTCTTTTTCTAAGTTCAAGTTTGATCAATTCTGAGGTGTGTCCAATAGAAAATCAATACAGCACGCAGTGACCTTTTCAGTTCTTTTTCATATGAAATGCTAATAATATTATCACACAATCAAAATTGCACACCAAATCTTTAAAATCATGAAATCAACAATAACGGTGTGAATATATCGGAATCTGTGTGTGTGTGAATAAAAACGTTTTATCAACGTATTTTTTTGGTTGCTACGGTTGCTGCTCATAGACACAGGGCTCAGCAAAGACATTTTGCACTCTGAAGGTCTAATATGACCACCCCTTCAGAATAATAGCACTTTGTGCTACAGGATGCCATAGTGATTTAAACTCTGAATAGGTAAGAAATTAAATGATTCTTAAGAACCTTTGTGTTAATGGTTCTTCAATGAACCTTTTGTGCCACCATTATATTAAAGGGTGAAGCTCCTGCACAGTAAAAATTCTGAACAAAACATTCTCATGTGTCGTCTACATTGCCCTCTGTGAGCGGTGAGCATTTTGGATGCATTAATGTAATTGTAAAATGTCATAATTCCCATAGATGTGTTTATTGGGTGCTGCCCTGGAATACAGAGGGTCACACCGACCTGGGCTACAAAGTAAGGTAAGAAGATAGCGGGCCAATTTCATATCTCCTCGATAGCTTTTATGTGTTCACCAGATTATGGGCGGGCTTCTGATCTCGCAGCCCATCCTCAGGTTACTGACTGTATGTTCTCCTTCACGCAGCAGTCTCACAGCGGTGGGAAATAACTGACCTCGCCTTGGCAGCACTATGACAACATTAGAATCCAGAAAGATTTATCTCGTTCTTTATTTGTTGCTCAAGGCTTCTCTCTGCATTGTAAAAACTAAATATTATATACTTGCTGTATCTACGGTCTATTTTACAATTCTGATACTGCATAAAAAGCCTGCCACCCGCTTTGAAAAAAAAGAAAAATAATAACCCGGCCTAAGAGAAACAAAAAAAGAACGAGGAGCAGAAATGTTAAGAATGTGTAGAAAAAAGCTGAATGTTTAAAAGGGAGGCTGACTGTTTATATCAAGGTTTCTGCATTATTTGATTGTAATTTATAAGTGTTTCCAAATGTCTGGAATTTCTGAAAAAGCATATTTTTTAATCACTTTAATAGACCCCAGTGACCTCAGAGAAGATCTAATGTTGTCTGCTGGAGACTTATGATAAAGCAAATGTTAAATAGCTATTATTCAATGAAGTTCAGTTAAAAAAGACTTTCTCTTTATTCAAAATTAAAAGGGATAGTTCACCCAAAAATGAAAATGCTGTCTTCGTTTACTCACCCTCTTGTCATTTCAAATAGGGCTGTCATGATAAATGGACGATAAATATCACGTGATTTATGAACCGCTTTTGAGTTAAGTACGGGAAAATGCTGCTGCATCCGAAAGCCAGAGGGCGCTGATCATGTTTGACGGGTGTTGCTTTCTTAAATGCACATTATAAGCAACTCAAACTCGCACTGCTTTTAGATCGAGCAGCATTTCCAACTGATCACAGAGCCGTAAAAATATCGACACATTGCATTTTGCAGGTAACTCGATTACATAGGATTTAGTGATATCGCGATTAATTATCGTGCGGTCCTAATTTCAAATTTATAATTTCAAACCTGGATGACGCAAACAAGATATTTCGAAGAATATTGGTAACCGAACAACAGTGGCACCTATTCACTTATATGGACACAAATCCAATGCAAATCAATCGGTAGCGTCGTTGTTAGATTACCAACATTCAAAGTATCTTTGAACTTTGTGTTCTGCAGAAGAAAGAAAGTCATACAGTTTTGAAATGACATGAGGGTGAGTTAAGTGATGACAGAATTTTGATTATGGGTGAACTACCCCTTTAACTGAATTGTGAATAAATAGACAAATAAATAAAAAGATGAAAGTATTGTGACAATAGTGCTTTCAAATACGGATGAGCTATTATGAGATTCTTGGTTGGGGCATGAAGCGGTGCAGATCCAGCAGATCATTAAAATGTCAAGCTCGGTGTATTATGGTTAGATGGCAATATAAAGTCTTTCTGCCACAAGCGAACATACGCATGAGAAGAATGCAGCGCAAGGCAACAGATGCCAAAAGACAGATTCATGGCCTCCTAAAATACACGCTCAATAAAAACTCTCGTATCTAACACCTAACTCTCCCAACACAACTTTTTAAACACAAACAGTCAGGAAGCCCTGAGCAACAAACGTTTTTCAGCAACACACAATTTTGATGGTGACAACAATCCAATGACAGTACAAAATGGACTGAAGCCATGAAACCGAAATGGCGCTGAAAATTCACTAAATTAAACCTGAAAAATATTCCGGCAAGTGTTTTAGGCTGAGTTTGAATGAAATGCCAACCCTTCAGTATCTATTTCTGCTACCACCTGTTAGCTCCGGCCAACACCCTACAGACCCTATGGTTTCACGCTACAACCGTCCTGTTCTGTTCCACACCACACTCCCATAGAACATGAGGTGATGGGTTAATCTGATATTGTGCTGAAGAAAACTACAAAGCATAGAGCAGATGGTCATCTTCGAGCATGGCTTCTGCTTATACAACAAAGCCAAGAGAGACTCAAGAGAACCATTCTTGAGTTGAACCACATTTTTGTGGGTTGATAATATATTTATGCATTTGTCCAGAAGATGAATAGATAAATGAAAATGTGAGGTAAGATGAACCTTGGAACATTCCTCTATGGGTGGACGTGGAAAAATCAACAATTGATGGGTCGAATCTAGGACATCAGACTGTTTGTTTCATCATTTTAAGACGAAAGGAGATGAAAAGACTATAAAGTAGGGGGGGAATTATCCATACGTCCATCACAATTGTTTCCCCATTCATTTATCTGCATTCATTTATCTTGGAAACGCTCAATAGAGGATTGACAGGCTGTGAAAGAGAAGGACATTTACTATGGAGGGTTTATTTCATTATTTCATTTGAGGTTTCACTCAGCTCTGTGTCACAGCGGTCTGTGTTTAGTTTTGGTAATAGGGATTTGAACAAACCAATGACATCACTATAACAGTCTTCTGATAGTGATGCTTGTCTTAGCAAACACCACTAACAAACTCCTTTTGGTTTGGACAAGATAGACCAACCAAACACTTGCAATAGGTTTCAAATTATGAAAATATGTAAACGTTGTATTCCTAGGGCAATGCAAAAACGTTTTCTGGATGTGAAAGTGTGGGAATGTTAGAACTTCCTCATTTTCTTCAAAACCTCAAAGCAGATGCTGCCTGCGATGATGTCTGAGGTTAGCATCCGATCGGCTGTTTCTGTGTCATGCTGCTCCTCCAGACAAGTTTACACAAATGATGCATCACTACTTTACGTTACATGTTGACAACGTTGTTTCACGGATATGTTGTAATATACACAAACAACAATAGAACAACCATTAAGTATACCAGAACATGCAAATCCTTTTCCACCTGCAATCTCAGCGATTCAAAGTTTCTTTATGTAAACAAAGCAGCTACATTGCACGATTTAGCAAACAATCGCTTCGATTGATCAAATAATTCGTTTAAACTTCATTTATATAAATAAGGATGCAACATATAAAAGTGAAATCCTCCTCAATTTAGCCTTTTTAATGAAAACGAACTTTTGGCTTCTGAAAAGCTAATGAAAACCGCACGCAGCATAGCGATTCAAAGTACGATATTCTAATCGTGATTTCAGTTTAGCTACTGAGAAATGCTGGCGACTGTCAGCAACTAACTTACGAAGTTAAAGTTTATCCACGTTACGTTCAATGGAACACGCATTAGATCCAGCCCGTTAAAACAAAGACGTGGTAAAATACGAGGCACCTTTGAAGGCATAAGGTGTTTTTGCCCACTTACCTGCATTCAAAGCGTTACAGTCTCTGGATTCGGATGAAAAAACGCGACGTTGTGTCTCCCGCAAACTCGCGGTGATTTGTATTCCCGATTAATCCACAGCAACGGCAGCGCGGCGATTTTCAGTCTTTAAACTTCGCCGGGAGCGCGTCTCTTCTCGCGCGCGCACACACGTGTGTTTGTCCCCGACCGTTTGACTCTACAACATCAAAAAAGTAATTTACCCGAAACAAACCAAAACGCGTTTCTGGGTATTTTCAGACACGCAAACCCCGGGAAGACCGTCTCTCCTCGGTGTTTCGCAGCTCTGTGTGTATTTGGAGTGGGATAACGGTAGATGAGAGTCACACAGTAGCGTTATTGTCCGCGAGTGCAGCCCGGTGGCCGCTGCTGGAAAAGGGTTGGGCTTCAAACATCGTCCCAACAAGAGACCACACTACAGTAAAGGTGACATAACATTAAAAAATTAGTCATCTTTTGTTTTTTAAATAAATCTTGTCAAATATTCCACTCTTTTTAAATGTATAAAATAAATAAACGTAAAAAATAAGCATTTGCTTGCACAGCTCGCTACTTAAAATAAACCAGTGCCCTTGTTTCGTCTCAAAATGGACATCAGCGACGTTTTTTGTAAGGCACGATTGTAAAAACTGCTGAAATGTCCTAATTTTACTTTGGCTTTAACCTAACCCCTGTCCGCAAACGGCCCCATTATATTTTCATCAACTAAAGATAGTTGACCCTACACAAAAATATGTCTAAACAGTACAAAAACCGTATAAGCACCATGTTTTTAAAAATATAAAACTTGAATATAAATCAATGAAGACAGAAATAAATAAATATATTTGTAATTTAATGATAAAAACATCCAGGTTTGGTGCTCCATTTTTCTTCCTTTATTCTTTTATGTGTCTTTCTTTAAAAGCAAAATTAGAATTGGATGTTTCTATTGAAGGACATTGTATTAATAAAGGCTATTTATATTCACGTATATCCGTTTCAGGACATTTAATGTTTATGTTTAGCCAATAATCTGTGTTTATATATAACACACACACGCACATGCACGCACACACTCACACACTCTCACACACATGTTTGTACAGCTATCTTTATGCGGACATACATTGACGCAATGCAATCTCTAGCCCCTAGCCATCAGAACTGAGGACCTGACCCTAACCTACCCTAAACCTAATTATAACCTTAACCCTGAAACCCGGTCTTAACCCTCAAACAGCCCTTTAAAGGGGTCTCAGAAAGTGAGGACCGGCCAAAATGTCCTCACTTTACTCTCTTCGTCCTCACTCTGCTGGTCTAAAACTCGAACTGGTCCTCATAAAGATAGATGTACAAGTACACACACACACCACATTATTGTTAATATTAAGAGGTAAGCCTTTAAAGAGAACCTAATGAAAAAGGTTATGTGACAAACATAATATGTAAAGTGTGAAATGAAAATGGGAGTCAAATAATTCAAGAATCTGTTTATTGGGGAAGTAATGTAATGTAATTCACATCTACCTTAATTCTCTGTGATTCGATAGCCCCTGAATCCATGTCAGAGTGTGAAGTGGGCTACAGAAATATGATCAGACAGAGAGAATGAGAGACCATCTTGAGTTTATTCACTCATGGTCACACAGATGGTGGGTGTGTTGAGTCGGTGTTTGTTTGAGTGGGTGTGTCTGTGCTGTGGGAGTTCGCGGTGTGCCAAAGAAAGAACACACAAACACATTCACGAACACACGGCCAATCCCTCTGTCTCTCTTACGCCCTCACAGACACATATAGCCAATCCCTCTTCACCACACTGCATCATGAAAACACAACCAATCTCTTGTCACCTCTGTGTATGGGCTGTCCCCTCCACACCTTTAAAGTAAACCAACATTACTCTTTTCCACAAACACGTCAGCTTTTAGCACATTGGCCCAGTATGTTTCTGTTGCTCAATTGGTAGAACATTGCATTAAGCAAGGTCATGGGTTTGATGGGAACACATATACATTCATATAAATCAAATGCAGATAAGTCCCTTTGGGTAAAAGTGTCTACCCGTTTCATAGCTGTTAATGTGATGGTTTCTATTCTATACACTGGGGGTTATAAATGCTTTAATACTTTGCCAGAGTAAAACAATGATTCAGTCTGTTGTGCAGTTGATTCATTTGAACAAACATACAAAGTGATCCAAAACAAGCCAGGAGAGGGCGCTATGACCCAAATTTTGTATTTTTACCTATGTATCAGGGGGATATGACAGTCGCCTATGGTTTTGTTCAAATCAAAGACAGCTTCCTTGTAATCCAGTTAATGACTAAACGGATAGGGATTTGTTGAAAAACTGGTTTCAGAAAGTCTTAGAAAGCACCAAAAAATTAATTCAGGTGACCATTAAAGATAAAGACACATTTTTTATGCTTGTTGTAATACTAATGCTTGGAGGAAATCCTATCAAAATGCACCATATTACAGATAGACTGCAGACCTAATAAAGTCAACAGTGGACTGTTTTACAACCATGGATTTGTCTTGTTGCCTCCACGTTACTTTAGATAAAATATCTGAATCTATATTTATTTCATCGTAATGATAATGCTGATAGTAATGCGAGAATGTTTATGAGCGACTGAATGTGTGTAATCTCCCTCCTTGCCCTGAGGGACTGTTTGACCTTTTACCTTCCGTGAAAGTCTATTCATTCCTCTGCGAATGAATGTTTTCTTACACACTGAAGCCAAAAGAAGAGGAATCGACAGAGACTACCATTATTTGATGTAACACCTTAATGTTGAAAACACGTGTGACTGAAAAACGACTAAACTGACCTTCTTTAAACTCCGTCTTAAAAACATAACTGACCAATCCTATCTTGCCAACTATTGTTGTCAAATAGCATGTAACAGCTTTTGTTCTCGTATACTTGTTTATGGAAAGTTTGTGTTGATATTTTTATAATGTTTAAAAGAACAAATATTTTGAAATAAAAAATAAGTAAAGTGAAGTCTTGAAGAAAAAACCCAGCAGGAATAACAAAAGGGACGTGGCTTAATTCGGGCTAAATTATGAACCCTTGGTACATGGAGCTCATGCAAAAATATCCCAGAGCCTCATGAATGTCTGGCAGATAACAATGAGTCCTTTCATCTCGAGCAATTTCTAAGTAGGCCCATGTGGGAATCAGGATTATTCCAAGAAGCAGCATGGCACATGTTACCCAATGACGGCACTTAATGTTATCTGTGCATCAGCCATGTTGTTTCTCTTATATTTACTCATACTATGACAGCAGTGGATGTCATATCTCAACATTATGTTATTGTATTCTGCAATGTTATCTTATTTGTCACGAAACCCAAAACTTGACATAATAACTGGATTAGTGACAGGGGCTACAGGAAAGTTGTCACAGGGGTTTTAGACAAAAGTCCAACTGCACAAATATTTGTTTTCTCTAGCAGTGTCTATGTATGTTGGTTTTAATCAACTATTTGAATCAACTTATAATACATTTTATCTTAAAATCTGTCATATCCAGACTTTCTTTTTTACTACCCTTTCAATTCTGAGTGATGTGGAGTTGGAATGACATGGAGGTGAGTCAATTGTGACATTCTTTTTAATTTGGGATATAAAATGAGTGTTATTTTACATCAGGACAGGTTGGCACTTTTTATAAAATGTATTATTTACTATTTTAGTATGTTACCTTATTAGTGATTCATGAAGTTTGTGTATAAAACGTTAAGTCCTCTATGTAGGCTATGATAAATATCTTTTTAATGCTTTATTTGTTTATCCAGTTCTATATGCTTGTATCACAATGCTCGGCAACTTTAAAGAAGTTCAAACTATTTTGTTGTCCAAGCATTAAAATATAAAATATTTATGCTTCATGAAGTTTGTGTATAAAACATTAACGTAAGCCTTCTGCGTATAATATACAATATTTGTAATGCTTTTTACAGGTATAACACCTCTGCAACTTTTTAAAGAAGTTCAAACATTTTGTTCCCCAAGAAGTAAAATTTACATCGTATACATGACATTTAAGTGTCCAGTATAAATTATTCTGTCAATATTAACTGGTTTTGCCGGTCAGATGTTTTAAACGCTTTATCAAAAATAGTATGGACTCTTTATTTACCTAGCCTACTTTATCCCTTTCATGCATAGAGTGAAAGCCACAATAAAATCACATTTAGTTTCTTTCTGGCTTTTTAAATGTCATGGTTACGTTGTCGAAAATCTATAGTTATAGATATAATCGATTGTATTGTTTGCCGTTTTTTATATTGGGCTGTTAGCAGACGCTGAATAAACTTCACTCACGTCACGTGATTGTAAAGGTACGTTGAGGTGGGCGTGTCCTCACGACTCTGTCTGCCGCTCACCTGCCCAGGGTCACTCTTAAGTCATTTTAACACACAAGTGCACGAGAAAAACAAACGCATCTATGGCTTCACCTCTGAAAGCAGGCTTTCAAAGACTCGAAATCCAGAAAACTATATGGGATGTTCCGGACCTATATACGTCACTCAACCCGGTGGGCTCTGGAGCCTATGGGACAGTATGGTGAGTGTGTGCGACTTACTTACGTATTGTATAACGTTAGGCCTTATCATACTTTATAAAATTGCGAATGTGCGCAAGTCTTATTTCCACTGTTCCTATAAATAATATTGTTCAACTAGGGAAGTTTAAATATGCAGTGATCCCGTGTACTATAAATGTAAATGCACTTTTAATGCATTTCTTTTCTAATAACTGAAAACAGCATTACGGTTAGTTCAATATGCTTATTTACCAGTTTTGTTATGTACTCTAGCATATTTGCTAGGCTGTATGCATCTTTTATGGCCTTAAAACTGAGAGCCTTAGGAGGAATAAACAGATGTTGATTCACATACCTTAGGGGTGTACAAGTTTCAGCAAGTTTACTGATAAGATGGAAATTCCTAAAAGCTGCTGAGCTTTCCTACTGTTTCTTCTGTTTGTAATGAGCCATACCTAATAGACTTTTGTTTGCTATTTCTGGCAAATGTTAATGTATCAGCACATCTGTGCAAAAAAAAGATAAGATTGTAGATTAATTTCTTTAGTGATTGTCTTATTTCCTTTATTAATTCTGTATATTGACTTTAGTGTTGTTCAGTTCATTAGGTATAAGTATCAAATTGTTAAACAATAAAAAACTGCATATTTTTTTTAAAAGTTCATTATTATTATCATTAGACCTTCATGGTCCAAATATGCGTATGCATAATATACATGAAGATCCTTGATATCTTTTGTGCAGTTCTGCAATAGACCAGAAGACTAAGGAAAAGGTTGCCATCAAGAAACTATACAGACCATTCCAGTCTCTGATTCACGCTAAACGTGCTTATAGAGAACTCAGACTGCTGCGGCACATCCAACATGACAATGTAAGTCTCACGTTCCCAAGAAAAAACACAATAACACTGTACATTAATATTCTATGTTTCTGTTTTGTTTGTTTACATTGTTTACTATTGTATTCATGACAGCCCATTATTTATGGACCGTCTACAATTTACACCAAAGCATTAGCATCTCTTTTGTATGCTGCTTTATGTTAAAGCAGCATAATCCTTCTGTCAATTGAAAGGGATTTGATACCAATATGGTTAAAGCTTTTTTCTCCTCAGACCAGTTTTTGTGCTTAGTAAGCAATATGCTTGAGCTCAGACTGCTGTGTGTATAATATAGACTTAGATTAAATGGAGAGTTCACCCCAAAAAAAGAAATTCTACTCAAGATGTTCCAAATCTGTATAATGCCTTGTTCTGATGAATACAGAGAAAGATATTTGAAAGAGTGCTTATAACCCAACAGTTCTTGGACCCCGTTGACTACAATTGTAGGAAAAATTGCATTATTTCTGTGTTCTGCTGAACACAAACGAAGATATTTGGAAGAATGTAGGAAAGCAAACAGTTCTGCATCCAAGTTATTACCACCATTGGAATTTTCCTATTGTAGTCAATGGGGTCCAAGAACTGTTTGTTTACAAGCAGCCCTCCAAATCAATTTTTTTGTGTTCAACCAAAAAAAGACATTTACACAGATTTGGAACGACTAGAGAGTGAGTAATTCATGGCAGAATGTTCATTTTTGGCTAAACTGTCCCTTTAAGTAACAAAAGGATCAAGAACCAGAATCATTTATGCAATATCACTTATCTTTTCAAAGCCCTAACCAGTTCAGTCAGAAAAATATTTCACTATTTCATAAAATCATTTAATTTATCGGTTATAACAGAAACATTGTGCTTTTAAAGTGCAAAAAATGAAACTTCTGTCATTGCTCACTGTGTTCAGCTGAAACAAATAAACATGTACATGTAAGACACGAGGGTGAGAAAATAAAGACAGAATTTTCATATGTGGGTGAACTTTCCCTTTAAACATTGCTTATATCACGGCACTGTGTCTTAATTGAATTATTTATAAAATGTCAAAATTTGCCCCGAACATTCCTGAATGCATGTCTTCTTCATTCTGTAGGTGATCTGCCTTCTCAATGTCTTCACCCCTGATTCCTCGCCGGAGAAATTTGACACTTTGTGAGTGTCAATATGAGCAAAATACATTCCTGTGCAGAAACGAAGCACGTCATGACAGGCGGAGAGCTGCAATGAAAGCATATTATGTTTAGATTTAGCATTTGAGATGGATTTCAATCTTTCACCTGGTCTTACTTAATATTAAACATATCGTGAATATATTTTCACAAAATGTTCTTTAGGTTGATTTTATGTTGGGAAAAAAGACTTGAGTTAGGCCGTTTAGCTTCAGATGACTGGAGTCATCTTTCTTCAGAGCAAATAAATGTACTTGGGCTGTCAAACGATTAATTCCACCCAGAATAAAAGTTTGCATAACATATGTCTGTGTGCCCTACTGTGCAAAATCATTTAGTATTTATAAACACACACATACATACATAATATTTACATGTATTTACTTATATTTATCAATAATTTGAGTAATATATAAATGTTAATGTTATATTTTTCTTAAACATATACATGTTTGTGTTTGTAAATACGAAGTTAATATGCTAAGTAGGCTACACAGACATGCAGTATATTATGTAAACACAAACTTTTATTTTAGATGCGATTAATCGTTTGACAGCCCTTAAATCTACACAATCAAGTTTAGGACTAACCCCCAATTTGTAATGTTTGTACACAGCTATATGGTCATGCCATTCGTAGCTCGGGATCTTGGTCATATCATGAAGAGGAAACAGTTAACTAGTAAAGTCATCGCATACCTGTTCTGTCAGATTCTCAGAGGACTCAAGGTCTGTTGTCTTGTTTCTCAAAGCTCTTAATTCCTCTCTGATAATAATGATACAAAATTGGGTTTTGAGTATTTCTGACAATCTGTGATGATCAAACCGAAGCTAATATTGAGGATAATGAATAAATATATTAATAACTGAAACTTTTCTTCTCAGTATATCCATTCAGCTGGGATCATTCACCGGGTGAGTAAATCTTAAAGTATTCGCTACTGTAAATGTACCGAACATTTAAAGATGTTTGTATTAGCCATAACCACATACGTGCCGGTATTCAAAAATATGATAAAATGAATAAAAATATGCATTGCACTATTATTACTTCAAAAACGCACAATAAAACAATAAATTATTAAGTACTTTTTATCTGAATTGTTTAAACCGGTTAAATTAACCCAGAAAGCCTATTTCATATTTGACCCAATATTTAATGTTTATAGTTTTTTTTAAGTAGTTGCACTCAAAATGTGTTTGTTACAAAATGCGATAACATTATAACTACTCAAAATGTGTTTGTTACAAAATGCGATAACATTATAAATTAAGTAATTATCATAATTTGTAGCAAATTCTATCATATTTTTTTTCTTCTAAAAATGAAACTAAAGAAACCTCTGATGTCTTGTTTCAGGATCTCAAGCCTGGTAACCTTGCTGTGGATGAAAACTGTGAATTGAAGGTGGACGCAATTTTTAGAAATACAACAAACAAACATAATCAACAATCAGATCATTTCGCTGTCTCTGTTTTCTATTGAGCTTTCATCCTTCCTTCATCATTCTTCTAAAAGTAAGAGGTCTGAAAATGTGATGTGTTTTCACACACTTTTCCTTAGATCCTGGACTTTGGGCTGGCAAGACACACGGAAACAGAGATGACAGGTTACGTGGTGACACGCTGGTACAGAGCCCCCGAGGTCATCTTGAACTGGATGCATTACACTCAGACAGGTGACCTCTGACCCCTTGACTTCGCCCTGCACATCGTGTTAAAGAATTTAAAGTCACCCGTAGAGTTGTATCTTTTCTTGGCATTTGTCACAGTCTGGTGTATCTCGCTATAATTGATGTTAGGCTTGTGTTGTAACTGTGTAATTGTTGTTTGTTTAGTTGATGTTTGGTCTGCTGGCTGTATCCTGGCTGAGATGATAACAGGAGTGGTGCTTTTCCCCGGCAATGACAGTATCCTTTATTTGCACTTGCTTATCTATAAAAAAAAGTGTGTTGTTCGTACATATTCCCCTTGACACTTTGTTAAGGTATGGATCAGCTCAAGAAGATCCTCAGCCTGACAGGGACACCAAGCTCAACGCTTGTTCAGAAGATGCAAAGCAAAGATGTAGAAAAATACAATCAAACATTCAAAATATGTTTATTTTGAATTATGTTTTGAATTATGTGTTTTGAATTATGTGTCATATGATGATTTGGTGTTTGTAGGCCCAGTCATACATCCGGTCACTCCCAGTCCAGAGGAAAAAAGCTTTCAAAGATGTCTTTCCAACTATGGATCCTGATGGTATACATATTTTAAATCACCTAGAGAAATGATTTACTACCAAATACTTACCAATGCCATATTTCAAACTCTGGTGCAATTGCTTGCATTTATTTTACGAAATGTCGCCCCCTGGTGGATGGCCAGTAGTAAAAGGGATACTCCACCCAAAAATGAAAATTCTGTCATCATTTACCTACCTGCCAGTCTAGTTGTTTCAAACCTGTATAAATGTTTTTGTTCTGATGAACACAAAGGAAGGTATTTGGAAAAATTTCATGACAATGACATCATTGACTGCTATAGTAGGAAACATTTTTGTACCTTTTTTTTGTCGAACACAAAATTAGACATTTTAAATAATGTTGGGAAGCAAAAAGTTCTGGGGCACATTTGACTTCCATTGTATTTTTTCCTACTACGGTAGTCAATGATGTCCCAGAATTGTCAGCTACTAACAATTTTCCAAAAATCTTTCAACAGAACAAAGTAATATGTATAGGCTTGGAAAAACTTGAGGGTGAGTAAATGATGAAAGAATTTTTGGGTGAATCAATTTTTGGGTGGAATCGCCCTTTAATAGATACAATCTGTGTTGTGCTTCACAGCTTCTTGCCAAGGAGTTTAGATCTTACATTTGCTTTTCACCTTTCTCTCGCTAACCCAGCTCTGTAATTTTATTTACAGCCCTTGATCTGTTAGAAGACATGCTGATTTTGGACCCGGAGGTCCGACTTACTGCAAAAGACTTACTGTCACAGCGGTATCTGTCTGAGTTCCATGACCCCGAAAATGAGCCCATCTCACCACCATATGACGATTCTTTTGAGAGTCTAGAACTGGCCGTCAGCGAATGGAAGAGTGAGACCAACAACATGCACACATATAGGGCCTATCTATATGCTAGTGTACTTGTAACTTTGACAAAAATCGATTTCATTCTGATTTTATATACATTTGAAGTTAACAGACATTCCCTGTGTCCAAAATTGCATACGCCCTCTAGTACGTCAATTTAGAATATTAGTTGACAAAATGTGTAGCATTTCTAAATAATTTGTGAAATGTTTAGCATTTGCAAAAAACTACGTTAGAAATACTCAGATTATCTTCTTATTCTGAAAATATTTTTAGTACGCGTCAGATGGACTCTTTTCTATTCCATGGGGCCACAAAAGCTGAGAACACAGAAAGTAAAAAATACAAAATGTAGGGATTCTCTTCTGAAAAAGCATATTTATGACTCATCAATGACTCATTTTGTACTGAAAGGATTATTGTCCCATCAAATGCAGGTTAGAAAGAGAAACGTCCAAGAATCTTTAAGCTGTATTAAACCATTCTGTTTAATGTCCTTCTGTCCAAATTTGACCAAAGATTTTGCGTCTTATTATGTCCCACAGGTCTTATTCATATGGAGATTATGACATTCGACCCAGACAACCCCAGAGTGACGGCAACATAATATTTAATCTAATCTGAAGAGCAACCAACACTCCAACGAATAACAGACACTGTTTATTGCTTTATTTTTCTAGTTAAACACTGTTAGGTATAAATGTTTTTAAAACAGGAGCCGTAACAACTGTTAAGAATACTGCTTGATTGTTTTTCGATGGGTGATTCTGAACTGTTACATTCATGTGTACTCAAAAGTAAGCTGTCTTTAATCCCCAGTGGTTAGTAGATTTTTTTTTTAATACTTGTAGGTGTATCCATTTTTAAACCTTTAAAGTATTTTAGGACAGTGGTATACTCTAACAAAATAAATGTTATTTTTGAGTGTGCACCTGTCTTGGAAAATGTTTTTTTTACACCATTAGGGGGCAGCGTTGTTCTAAGCAGAGCCATTCAGAGAGAGTTGGGTCAAATTCGTTGACTCCATTGAATTAAAGACATAAATCATTTAATGAATAAAAACGGAAAGAAATAAAGCATTTAAGGAGAAAACATAACTTCCTGGAACTATCTGAAGGCTCCATGAATTCCGGCGTCGCGACTCTCTCTCAACGGCTCTTAAAAAAAATATATATATTTTTAAAGTATTAAATTTGAGATCCGATGACTAACAGTGTACCCATAAAATCTACACACTATAAGGTATTTTGTATTGTTATGTGTCATCTGAACTGCTTAAAAGGTCTTTCCTCTGATAAATCAACCAACAGTTCTCGACATAAAGCGGCTATCAGTTTCATCCAGTTACACAACAACATAATTGTTCTTCAAGAAGTATGAGTGATTCTAACTGACCTTCCCACTAAACCCTCACTGAATGAAAGTTTTAATAGTGGCTTCTTGTTATCTGAGATCTTGACACCGTTCACTCAGGTGTGCTTAAAAGTCCTATGGGAAAATAATTCTATAAGGCGTAGTAGTGTTTATATGTTTACCCAAAAAATCTTTATTTTATAGATAACATTAAAAAATCCATTGTGTAAAATTTAGCGGCATCTAGCGGTGAGGTTGCAAATTGCAACCAACAGCTCACTCCAACCCTCAACCTCTTTCAAAGCACTATGGTGGCTGACACAGAACCAGGATGTCGTCACGTTTTCTCTCCCTTTTGAAGGAGATATCATATTTACGAAATGCTTTATGTAGAGCAGTTTGTCTGTTTAGGGCTACTGTAGAAACAACATCGTGAATTCCATGTAAGGGGACCTGTGGTGTGTGTAGATAGAAATAGCTCATTCTATGGATAATACAAAGCAAGCGCTTCATTATGTAAAATCTTTATACACCTCTGAAGACATAGTCATGTATATTTTATTGAATTACATTGGACCTTCAATGGCGATATTCTATTCTGTTAAGTGTATTTGAAAGAGGGTTAGTTTTCACCCACATCTTATGTGCATCAGTTGCATGTTCTTATCTAAAGGTAATAATGACAAGATGTTTAAAACTGTATAAAAAGAGGACCAAAGTCTCTGAAAAAGAAGTCACATTTTAATTGTGTTCACTTAAGATGTAACGCTGTTCTTCTTTGAACAAACTGCTAAACCTTAACTTTGTAGAAGGTTTCTTTTACCACATTTTGAAATGACTAAAGTGAAACCAAGAACACAATAAAAACCGAATTAAACAAACAAAAAGGATCCCAAAGAAAGGAAACCACAATAATAAAAAGTCTTGGTAAGTGGTGCAACCTCCACACACGGTTTCCCTTATCCAGCAGAAACAGCCATGATGAAATACAGTGTGTTTTTGCATCATGAGATATGAATGGAAATTGATGGAAATTCACAAATTAAAAAATCAAGCTTTTTGCCTGGAGCGTCTTACATTTACTGCTTACTTAACAAGGAAATGTGAGATTGTCTTGGTTAAGATTGCTTTGAAGAGGTGTGAGACGATTTAGATTTAGCGGACCCAATAAAATGTGACGTTTGGTTCACAGACAAGCTGTTGAAACAAGGTGTGAAAACCTATGTCTCATGCGTAAATGTCATGTTAAAGTGATGCATTTAGATGATAATAGTATGGTAATGAATTATAACCTAAATACTTATTTTAACTATGGTATTGAAACCATAGTAACCATACATCTACTACAGTCTCACTACAGGTACTATGATTTACCCATGATATTTGTAGCAAAACTATATTACAAATGGTAATCAATCTTTCAAAAGTATGTTTACTACACATTAACTACTGTATAATAATCCATGGTTTATTTTCTCATGAATGTTTTCTGTTTCTATACTTTCCTACAAGCTGAATAGAATAAAACATTATCATAACTCAATACATGAACATTTTCATAGTTGGTAAGGTTAAATGGGGAATTTTAGATACGTACATTATGTATGATGTATACTTGTTTATTAAAAAAGGTAGAAATAGAAACGATAGAAGACTTAATGAAAACACAACTGAAGGCAAATGATTGCTTGTAACCCTGATTTATTGGTGTCTGAATGTGGTACATGAGCTTTAATGAATACAATTAAATAATGTGACAGCATAAAACAGCTCAAATTTAGGGAAAGAAAACAGTGGAGTTGCTTATCCAACAGTGGAGTTGCTTCCAAAAAGTTTTCAAAATCCCTTTGGAAAGAAACACATTCACTGTGTGTCATGACACAGTAATAAAAGTAATAAACACTTTATTGAGTTTCTTGTTACATTTCTCATAAGCTGCTTTTATCCTTTCGAGTGCCACCTACAGGACAAAAAGGTACTAACCGTTGGAGTAAGTGAGGACAAAAAAATCAATCACAGTGAATGTCTCTTTGGTAGATGGTAGGTTTTGGGTGGGTGAACACATTAATAATGTCGGCAAATGCCAAGGACTTTGGGCAAAAATTGAAAAAGGACATGGATTAGAGCATGTTGCCATGTGGGAAATGGATCGACGTTTAATATTTTGGCTTAAAGAAAGGTCCTGCCTCCTCCATGGACCATAGAGGAGCGGGACATTGAGATTGAACTGCTGCCACCTCCCATACCACCGGTTAGGCTACCACTGCCGAAGGACCTTCCCCCGGCACCTCCATAGGACATTCCTCCGCCACTGCCGTAGGACATTCCTCCGCCACTGCCGTAGGAATGTCCTCCGCCACTGCCGTAGGACATTCCTCCGCCACTACCGTAGGACATTCCCGCACCACTGCCATATCCGAACCCGCTGCCGAAGCCGAATCCGCTTCCGGCACCGCCGCCCATTCCAATTCCTGCTCCCAAGCCGAATCCACCTGTGCACCAAGACAATGGTTTGACCAATGCAGTTTGTACAACAAATAAAAAGCTGGAAATCTCAGCTTGTCTGAGGCAGTTGGTGCTTAAAATGTCATTAGCTTACCGCCTCCGCTACTGGAGCTCACTCCCGACTCCTGTATGTGGATGGTGGCAGCGCTGCCACCAGTGGCAATCCTGACAAGAGATGAATACGAACATTTTAATGTCTGTTCACCTCAACAGATGTCAAGAGAAGAAACGTGAAAGAGTGACTGACCTAATTTCCTCTCCCTCCAGAAGTTTCCTGTAGGTAGCGATCTCAATGTCCAAGGCCAGTTTGACGTTCATGAGGTCCTGGTACTCATGCACCTGGCGAGCCATGTCCTGCTTGGCTTTCTGTAGAGCCGTTTCCAATTGTCTAATGCGGAGCGTAGCTTCCTGCACTGAAGCCTCCCCGTGCACCTCGGCCTCAGTGATCTGAGTTTCAAGGCTGACACGCTGAGTGTAGAATATTTTTGAGATTTTAGTTTTCTTATTACTTTTAGGAAATGAGCTTAACCTAAACACAACTAACAAAACATCTCACCTGTCCCTTAACAGATTCAATTTCATTCTGTAACCGGCTGATCATGCGGCTGAGCTCAGCGATCTCAACTTTGGTGCTGCGGACGTCGTCTCCATATTGACTGGCGGATGTCTGGATCTCTTCAAACTGGAAGGTGGAAAGTAAAGTTGATGTTAAGCTCTGATGGAAACATTGTTGATTTAATGAAGAATATGTGTTTTTTCTCACCTTCTGTTTGTACCACATCTCGGCCTCGGCTCGACTGCGGTTGGCGATGTCCTCATACTGAGCACGGACTTCGGCGACGATGGCCTCCATGTCCAAGTTGCGACTGTTGTCCATTTCCACAACAACCATTGTGTCTTTGATTTGTCCCTGAAGATCACTCAGCTCCTGAAAAGGCATGTATGGTTGTAATACACCTGCTGTTACACTGAAAACTATTACAAAAGCACATCATAACACACCACCCACCTCCTCATAGATGGTACGGAGGAAGCTGATTTCATCTTGAAGAGCCTCAACTTTGACCTCGAGCTCAATCTTGTTCATGTAGGCGGAGTCAACATCCTTTAAAGACACGTAGAGAGCTCAATATAACAGGTGGAGTCAACAAAAACATAACTAAGAAGTCAAAAAAGAAGCCTAAGTTTTTACCTTCTTGAGCAGGACAAATTCATTCTCCACTCCGGCACGCTTGTTGATTTCTGTTTCATACCTACAAGGACACATTTTCCACTTGAGCACATACAGTACATTCAAGAGTGCATTTGCAGACCCTAAATGTGTTATTTAACAGCTCCTTACTTGGTTTTAAAGTCCTCCACCATATTCTGCATGTTCTTCAATTCTCCCTCAAGCTTCATCTTGTCATTGCCAAGTCCGTCCAGTTGTCTGCGCAGGTTGCCGATGTAGGCATCGAACATGGCGTCGATGTTGGAGCGGCTGCTGGTATGTTCCTGTACCAGAGTCCATTTTGTCTCGAGAACTTTGTTCTGTTGTTCCAGAACCCGCACCTGTGTATGAGATAAAGTGAGGATTTTTATAACAGCAACACCTTTTGAACAAATGAAGAAACTCACAAATTATCCTTTCTTTTTTTTCTTGTAAACTTTAAGAACTGTGTCTTTATAGAGATACAGCAGGACAAGAAATGGTGGCATCATGGTTCTGCTATGGCTGTTACCATAATCCAACTCATCCATGTTCACACCCCTCTGAGATCGTGAAAGATTAACCTCTTTCTAAATGTGTTGTGATGTCATTTATCTGTGCTTTAATATAAACTCCCAAAAAATCGTTCCCTCCTGGCTCCCAGAAGACCTTGGCCAAACGGGAGAGTTCAACAGAGATGACATGGCACACCTTACCTCCAGGCACTCTGTGTGTCACCCTGCTGCCAATTCCCATGATGCAAAAGTTAAACCTTTGTACAACAAACTCCCATTGCATCACTAGAAGTGACAAGAGATATAAATGCTGATTGTATCTTTTATCTGGACCATCGAAATGGGTGTAGGGGCTAAAAAATGTGTGGCTGGATGGTTCATTCTCTAATTCCTATTACTGGTTGTGTTTTGGAAAAGAAAGTGATTATTAAAATCTCAATGATTTTCAAGATAACTTTAGGTCAGGTATTGAGCATGAGTTTGAATTAAAGACAATGCTCACATGTTACCCACACACATGGGGGTGGCTGGCAAACCTGATCCATGCCCTTATTAGGAATGGACTAGTCATTGGATCCCACCTGGCTTGGGTTTCCAAACACAACCTCACTGACCGAGAACAATTGCATACAGAGACTAAAACTAGCGAGCAAAGATGTGAAGCTTGACTGTTTGACGTTGATGATAATGCATAAGATGACAAGCAATGCCATAACAATGTGCTTTCTGTCACTGGACAGTAGTAGTGAAGTATAAATCTACAGATCTATGCTAATGGGATTTGGAGGCAAATGGCTAGCTGTGAAATATTTAATGAGAAGAATCCTGCTGCCAAAACCCAACATTCATGAACTTGCAAATTCATCTGCTCTGAATGTCTACATTATCAGTTTACATCCGTTTGCTAGCAATAAAATAAATTAAAAAAAGACAAACCTTGTCAATAAAGGAAGCAAAGCGGTTGTTGAGGTTCTTGATCTGCTCTTTCTCCTGGGTACGGACAAGCTGGATGTTGGGGTCGATCTCTAGATTAAGAGGGGCTAGGAGGCTGGGGTTGATCGAGACGGAGGTGATGGGTGGAATACCGATACCGCCGCCATAACCTCCACCAATACTTCCGCCATAACCTCCACCAATACTTCCGCCATAACCTCCACCAATACTTCCGCCATAACCTCCACTAACACCTCCGCCATAACCTCCACCAATACTTCCGCCATAACCTCCACTAACACCTCCGCCATAACCTCCGCCATAGCCTCCACCTAGACCTCCACCAAAACCACCTCCAATTCCTCCACCTAGTCCTGCACCAATGCCTAAGCCGAGGCCTCCACCAAACCCATAACCTCCTCCGACGCCCACGCCTCCTCCGTGACCTCCGCTAATGCTGTGGCTGCTTCCCGATCCATACTGGAAGCTGCTGCCTCCTCCACCAGCCGACCGACGGACTGACACTGAGCTCATCCGTCCGATGGGTGCTGCACTGGCAGACCTACTTGAAAAGCTTCGTCTGATAGATCCACTGCTTATACCGCCACCTAAACTTGCACCGCTGCTGTAGCTGGACATTCTGACACTCATGGTTGCTGTCGTTTTGGAGGGGTGACGTTGAGATAAAGATGGAGCCGGATAGCTCAGTAAGAGATGAGTGACTTGCTCATGGAGTGCAGGAGGATTTATAGCATAAACGCTGAGGGAAGGACTCACCTGACCACTCCCCCTTCAGCCTTGGGTCCTCTCGTCCCCTCCCGAGTGATGCAAACCCATCTTGTTTAGCTGGTACGGGAGTACTTTCATCAGAGGGGGGCTTGACATACCCTGCACACAAACTCACGCTGAGAAATGAAGAGAGAAACTTTTACAAGGATGACTTCAGAACCTTTGTGAGCTTTTTGTATTTCAAATCATTGTGATTACATAATCCAATCCACAATATGCCATCTGTAGGGATCACATGCATATTTCATGATTTTGGGAAGGTACGAGATCTCTGTTTGTTGTAAACGGTATTAAAGAGGAATATTTGATGAGGGGTTTAAATGTTAAGGCTTGGCATCTCTCCTGGAAGCCATTGTGACCTGCAGGCTCCTCTTTCCAGTTGAACAACCAAGCCTCTGTTCTCTCACCTCAATGACTCCATCACGGACACAGCTTCACCACCTTCTCCTGTGGTTCCCAGTGGGATGACGTGGTTTCATGCAAAGTAGATTTTTATGTCACCTTGTGTTAAAAACGTATCCAACCTTTAATGGCAAAGACTAGTGTTTTACTTTAGCGTGTTACATTTAGTGAACAAATTCACAAAGAGCATGTGGTCAGAGATCATAGGGGAGAATTTTCATGACTTTCATGACTTTCTTTAGGTGGCATTGTTTAACAACACAAACTGTTAGCGTGTCAGTTAGCCCCGTCATGTTCAACAGGTTACATGTAAATCTACCGCTTACATCTGAGTGCTGAACGCACAAACCTTGAAAATATAAGAGGTTGCGGTAACAAAGCGAAACAAATATTTACCAATTTGCGCATTAATCTAATGTTTAGTGTTAATGTAGTTCAATTGAATATATACCATCAATGCTTTGGATTAAAGTGTGGGACAAATTAATAAATATTAACATAAAATGTGTTCTTGTGAATTCTCACAGAGATACAAAATAGCCATTTTTGTCTTCTTTACATTTATTTAGGCCTCAGCGGTGTAGCTAATTCTTAATCTATTGATGGGAAGAGATTTAGAACATTTCAAAACAAATACATTTGATGTCTGTCACATGCAAAATGATTAACATGTTCCCGTGTGAACTGATATTTTTTGTATGTGAAAGCAATTACGGTACATACACAATAATTTAAAAGTTTAGGATCACTTCCAGTATTCATTCCCTATTCATATTGTTTTTCTAGATCTAGATTATCAAAGTAGCTACCATTTGCCTTATATTTGCAGATTTGTAATTTTATCATCAGTTTTCTGATAAAAGAAGTTTTCAATTATTTTTATGTTTTCCAAATTACATTTATGTCTGTCTGTCTGTCAGTTTGTATGAAGAGTTAGGTTCTAAAATGAGAACTCCATTTTATTATTGTGCATTCCAATATATATCAATCAAACTGCGGTTTGTTTGTTATGATTAAAGCCATGATAACAAAAAAATACAGCTTGCTCATACAATTAAACACAAGAAAACATGATAATCTCATTTCGGAACCATACTCTTATTATATATATGTAAATTTCATGTAATATTTTGTTGTTTATTTTAGTACAATTACTTGATACATTTTGATCATATTTATTTATGCATTGGCAAATACTTTGATCCAAAGCACCATACACTTCATTAGAGTGTTTTAAATAGTTTTTAGTGTTCTCAGTGTGTGTGTTCATTGGGATTAAACCCATGACCATTGAGATGCTAGCACAATGCATTTCCAGTTAGGCAGGAACACTTAAAACAGCTGACTGTTGCACCACCCCGACGCCACAGATAATTTTATTTTCTTGCTTTTTAAAATCAAATCACTCCTATATCATAATCTGCCTTTGAAGAGCTGTGGTTTTCACTTCTTGAAACTGTCAGGAATCAAGAATTTAGACAACATTTAAACAGTCAAGTTATTCTAGAAATCACATGGGAGACTCAAACATTCATCCAGTTAGTCTCACAACACGTGCACAGAAAAAAATACTGTCCTCTCACCTGACATGCTTTCACCAAGTTTTTACTGACAATCTAGACGAAAAATGAGAAACAAATAAATATAACATTAAGAAACAGATTTCATCAAAATATAATCAATTTATAATAAATAAATAAAACATTTGCTATCCTCCTCGTTTACCAGACAAAGAATTAAGTCTTCATGTTCAATTTACCAAAGCATACTGTATATAAAGTAATCTTTATTGATTTACGAAGTTCAAATGATTATTGTCGTATGCGTCACAACAGATAAACTGCCCTTAGAGAAAAGCTTCAGGAAATAGGATGTTAAGTCTGCATAAATTCCTCTGAGTTTAGCCCATCTTGTGGAACTGGTCAAATTTCTGAACTCAACAAGTCATTCTTCATCAATCTCTGGACATTGTTTCTGTGGTATTCTACAAGCATCTGCTACTGGCTGATACACTGCATACTTTTTATACATCTGAGACGATATGATTTGTGAATCAAAATGCTTTAAAATCAAAACTGTCCACATCCAAACAAATTAAAAAAATATGTGTGATTCTTTGTAATCTTTGTTTTAGCATACTGGGGAGTAAATGGGATTGAAACCTGTTCTGAACAAGCTCTTTCAAATAGGTGTGGTGAAAGAAACTCACGATAATCCATTACATTGTTCTGATGTTAATCTTCATTAATATGTCCTGTGGGCAAGACTGAGAATACACATTTGAGATAAGAGTCGACCCTCAGATGTTGGTCTACTTTTGGTGTGAGTTTCAGTATTCTGAACATAGTCTGACCTGTAATTTCTGATTTTCCTGACAAACACTTGAAATGTTTTGGTATGCCTTTAGGCATTTGTAAAATATTATATACAGTACATGCGCTGTGAAAAATTGTAGATAGGTCAGACAACATGAATGAAAATCCTTTTAGGGTTCACACCAAGCTTTTTAGAATACTATAGGATATAATCTTTTGTGACCACACATTGAAGCATTTTATCAAAACAGATTGGTAAGACAGTCTCTATCTATAAAAGAAAATATGCAAGCTCAATATATAAAGTAAAAAATATGTTTTATCTTTATAATGTATGCATGACTGGACAGACGGTAGACTACTTGCAAAATTGTGACATTACTTTGGTTTTCCTACAAATCTCATACACTGTACAGCTTTGGACAACACTCCTAAACAACACTCCTAAACGATTTTCCTTTTTTTCTGAAATACCATTCAAAGGTACATGTAAAATAAGCGATTATGTTTCATTCCATGAATTAGTGACAACATTTCTCTAAACTGCCAAGTGAAAATATTTGCATTTATTTGCAGAAAATTAAAATGGGACAAAGTGATCAAAATAACATAACAGATAAAATGTTTGCAGATCATGAATAATGCAAAGAAAACTTTCGTATTCATGTTTAAACATCTCGCTACTGTTTTTACATGTTTTCTAGCAAAAGTTTGTTTCTTTTGAAATTCAACAATTATCACAATAGATGCCGAAATGCTGATTCAGAGCCTGGTCATGTGTTCTCTTATTTCTGTCATAACTTTAATTTACTTGCAAGTTATGTTGATGAGATGACCTAAGATTTTAATTTGGAGGCATTGCATGGGTGTGTATCTTATGCTAAATACCTTCACGCCTGCAATGTGACACTTTGTCAGATCACTTTGATGTACATTTTAAGCTGTTAAAGTATTCTAATAGTATGTGTAATGTTTTAGTATATCAGTGATGATTTAAGGAAATTAAATACTTTAAGAATATGTGATGAATGAATAGTTAAGGTATAACCTAAACAGATATATTAAATTAGAGTTTCAAATAGCCTAAAAGGTGTCGTGACACGTTCGGGGTGAGACAAGGACAGAGGACCCAGGCGCAGACAGCGCCTAAGGGGTTACTGAGGTTTAATAAATAATAAATGTAAAACAAAAACCCACAAAGGGGTAAATCATAAAACGACATAAAATTTGGAACATGGATTAACTAATCTAGACAGGACTAAAAATAACATTTACCATATATTACAAAAGACTAGACTACACTGACAAGACAAGAACTCAACCACATGAATTGAAAATGAACCAGCACAAGACAGAAGACACAGGGGCATTATGAAGGGAACCAAATCAAGAGGGGAACAGGTGCGGGGCATGAAATCATTAACAATCAATAATGAGGAAACAAGGGGGAAGGGACAAAGACAAGACAGAGAGAGTGCATGACTAGTCAAAACAAACAATGCCATGTCGCTCTCTACACTAAACACGAGACTCTGTCATGATCCTGCCACTAGACCAAGAAAGACATGACAGAATCATGACACTTTGACTTGTGAGATTCAAAATGGGCAAGTAGAGACTGGCATTAACACAGCTGCAAAAACGGACATTCTTCCTAAGCATTTTTTAGGTCTTAATATTTTAAAGGTCTTAAATTACAATACATTTCCATAATAAGAAAACTGAGCTAAAATATTTAGAATTGTTTTACGAATGAAAATATAAGAACTAGGTGAGTTTATGTTTAAATACAAAAGTGTAAATTAAATCTACGTTCAGTTCCTGGCAAACCTGCAGCTAAACTACAGCAAAGTTTTACAGTGTAGTTGTCACATAGCCTACTGTACATATTTTGTCGTGAGACACTAGAACAAATAGCTTTTTTATTTTGATTTAATACACATTTATTAATACATTTATTAAAGCTTTTTCAAAAACTTATACATAAATAAGTCTGCTAAAAGTCTGATATAGCTAACCGGGCATAAGGTGAGTAAATCATAAGATAATTTTCATATTTTGGTGAACTATCCCTTTAAGATTTGATAATAAATATGATCCATGTGTTTCGGGAATTTGGCTATTGAAAGCGGTTCCCGAGTTATTCAAATGAAGATGGAATGCAAAGAATCTTTTTGCTAAACGAGATTCAAAGATCCAAGTCAGTAAAATGATCTAATCTTCCCATCTGTTTCACACTGGTCCATGGCCAACCTTAACATTGCTGAGCTGTGTTTGCTATGAGAAACACTGACATTTCTAACAGACAAAAGAAACCTAAATGTTATAATGACTGTGTGGCCTGAGGAAGTTTTTTTGTGTGTGACCAGAATGTAGTTTAAAGTTTATTAAAAGAGAAAACAATGGCCCTTACTTTTTCTTCTTAAAGGGATAGTTCACCCAAAAATTCTGTCATGAATTACTCACTCTCAAGTTGTTTCAAACCTGTTTTTGTTCCGTTAAACACAAAGGAAGATATTTTGTAGAATGTTAGCAATTGACATTTCTGGGGTACCATTGAGTACCATGGACATAATTATTGTATTTTTTAAATATATGTTTAGGAATGAATTTAGGAAAATCTTCAAAAAGAACTTCTAAAGCACTGTTTTAACGGTAGTCAATGCTGCCCCAGATTGCTGAAGCCAAAGAATATCTAGAAACAATCCAGATGCCAAAGAAATGTTAATAGCAGGTGTAAACGGGGCATAAGACTTCTACTGCAACACTGCGAAACTTCCATTTCAGCAAAGCGCTAAACTGACAAGGTGTTGGTAGAACCCAATCATAATCCAGTATTTTTATATTCAAGATTTTGGGAGTATTAAAGGAGTCACTTTAAAGGAGGCTATGAGATTCTAAAGCTTTCATGGTTCCCACCACCTGCTTTGTGTTTTTTGTGGCCCCTGAAGCTAAAGACAGTCACAGGGATATGTGCTTTATATTATTTTTGATCCATGGATCATTTGCTTATTGCATTTACACTCTTCAAACTAGTTTGTAATGATAAAAGGGTGAGTTTTTGAACCCTTTAAAGGCCAGCAGAATCTGATGGATCAATATTAAGGAAAACAAAAATTACCGCACTATTAGATATTTTACATGAGATGACAGCAGAACAATAGAAAAATTGTCTTTCAGATAGACTTGTGTCTGTAAAACATCAGTTTCCAGAAACATTCAAACATCTTTCGTAAATCTGAAATACAGGCTTTGTAAGTAACAGGTGTGAAACTAAAGCTTTCACAAACAGGTAATTTTACTGTAGGCTACTTACCAATGGGAGGGTGGCAACCAAGCAGTGCCACAGGCCAAACATGAATTTTCCTTTGTAATGAGACATTTGCATATCAATAGTGTGAAGCCTGAAGCATTTATGATGGAAAGCCTCAAGTCAAATCAACCAGCAAGTTATGGGAACTTTAAACGTTTCAAGATGCTTAAACAAATAAAGCAAAGTTTTGATAGCGTCTCATTTATTTTCCCCTCGTTTAGCAGAATTTTATGCAAAGAAACTGTTGGTATCAGCACAGTCATTGCTTGCTGGCTACTTGTCACATGTTACAGGTTGCATGTATCCTCCCACACCCTAAGCACATGCACCACTCTTTTTTTTCAAGTGTACATTAGACACTTACAAGACTTTAACATTATGAAAAACACTTCAAGTAATCATTTTTTAATATACTCTCCTAATGCAGTCTGACACAAAGCATCCTGGGGATTGGAAATCCTTCTTGATCAATTCTTTCTAATTAACATGTTTCAATGAAGTAAATTGAACAAAGAGTAACATTTTTTAGTTTTAGTCAAAACTTCAAGTTAATTTAAAATTATTTTTTTCACCAAATTAATCATTATACTTAACTCAAAATGTTTCAGGAACTTAAACTATTTACGTAGTAGTTTATACATTTTAATAAAATTAAGTTTACATTAATTAGTTTGCATTTGGGTTTAAAGAATGCACAGGTTTATTTCTTTGGTATTGTAAAACTTCCGTAAAGAATTTTTTCTAGAGTCTGTTGCCAATAATTTTGTTCCTGGAGGTCTGCATACAAAAGACACAACAAATAAACACTTGATGAAATAAACTAAATGTTCAGTGCTGGCCTGACAAATTTTCGTACTAGCACTTGTTCAATTGCTCTAAAAACATTGCGAAAAGTGCTTATATGAACTAAATTAAATTCAAATTTAATGTTAGTTTGTGCTGGTTACAAAAAATTATTAAATTATTAAATTATTATTTCAAGTAAAACAATAGATTTTTTAACAAATGTAGGTGTTTTTACTAATGTTTCTGGATTTCCTGGGTAATGTGACAATTTGGGTCTAAGGTTATTTAATCCATAGGATTCATCTCAAAATTCATAATTAACAGTACATGTTAACATATTTGTTAATGATTTCTTTACAATTACATTTAAAGTAAACAAAAAAATACACAACTCATAATCTTTATACATTTTTATGTATTTCATTAAGAAATTGATCTGTCGGGCAATAAATAACAGAATCGACCTAAGCTTAAAAAGTATATTTACCTTGAGTCTCTAGAGGATTTGTTGATTCGTCTGATATGCTATGAATGTGTGTGCAGCAGGTAAATGAAGTAAGGTTTGTGTTTTTAAAATTCCTTCTACAACTGTTTGTCAAAAGGGCTGCAACACAATTCAGTCAACTTTGTTTGTCAACTCTATGCAGGCAACATAGTGTTTCTGTAAAAACAGTATTTTTTCCAAAAGTTAAATTTTTTTGTAATCCAAGACAACTCTGCACACTAACTGCCGACTAAGGTACCGGGAATGTTCTTTAGACAAATCAAAATTGTTGCAAGTGCTTTCTTGTGTAATATCGCCACATAGGGTAATGAATAAGTTAACCACATCAAAAGATTTCTAATTTCATTTTCATCATACTTACTGTGAATAATAACAGAATGATATCGCCATCTTCAGGAAAAGATGGTTAAGCCTCCATAAAACAAAGGTTGTCTTAGGGCTGTCAAGATCATTAAAAGGCAGTGAGCTTATGATTATGAAATGTTAGCTGCTATATGAGACCCAGTAGTGATCTTAAAATGTAACACATCTGTACAACGGATGCCATCTAAATCTGAACATTCCTGACCACTAATTTATGCAAGCACCGCACAATATCAAAAATACTTTAACTCTGCACTACAGATCCTTCCAACTTCAATTTCTTATATATAGAACTCTACACTAAAATATATTCATACAGACTGTTCAATTGCAACATAAAGTGCTTCTCAATACATCTGTTGACACATTGACATTAGGCCTCTTCATGTGCTGAATATGCCTACTTCCCATTTCCTGTAACAGGGTTTTTGAGAGGTCTGTGTTTAAAAACTTGAAATTTTGTGGTACTTGAAGTGTTTTTGTGTTCTGTTCATGTTTTGTGGAGAAGATCGTCTCTCCGTTCACTGCCGTCACCAGCAACACTGATGGTCTCCACTCGTCTCGCTCCACTTTTTTAGGATGTTGAGGTGGTCAATTTGACCTATCTGTTGGTACCACCTCATAATCGAGATCTCCGGTTTTCCGTGTGACCTCAAACCTCGCTGCTTGGTTCCCCTGTGCTAAGGCCGGCTTTGATTCCCCTGGGCCTGTTACAAATTCTCCATGGAAAGCAGCCCAAAAGTGTGGAGTTTTGTCTCAGGTCCAAGACATACTGAACCTCGTTTTTACTTTGAGGTGGTCTGTCCTCCCAAGTTTCTCTTACGACGTGTCAAACCCCTCGTGGCTGGCGTCCATAGAGAAATTTGAAGGGGGAAACTGATATTTGGATTATCATATATAATAGTGCATGTTAGATCTTCAGGTTGACTGTTGTTTTGGATGAGAATGACTATGATTCATTCTGCTGCTGAGAAACATGCCCACTGTAATCATGTGGCAACACTTTATAATGTTTAGACTGCGATACCAAGCTCAGCCACTAGATGTCAATGTCCCATAAGGTTTCCAAAGGTAACAGGGCCCTTTTAACAAATTGTTTATTTATTTAAATACAAATTCGTTTAGCCTATTTAATACAATTATTACAGAATAAAATAATCAAATAAATGAATATGAACATAAATAAAATATAAATAAGAATATAATTAGTCACTAGCGAGACCAATAAACAAACATAGGCCGGAAGTCAGATTTACAGTATATTGTATTTATAAACACATATAAATACATGTATACATATTAAGGAAATATGTTTTTATTTATATTTACCAATAATTTCATTTTTATATATGTTAATAATAATTCATTTTTATATTGTGTATTTTTCTTACAGATATGCATGTATCTGTACGAGTTTATGAATACAAAATGAATTTGCACATTACACATGCATATATTATGCAAACACTAACGTTTATTCTGGATGAGATCATATTATTATATATTTATATATGTGTATATATACAGTATAGATTTGTTATATACATATATTATGTAATATATGTGTAGCATTAGGGGCAAGACCCTGTGACAGAAAAGGCAGTTCTGAATGAATGGCAGTCAATGGAGGAGATTCCTCAAGAGTGCTCCTCAAAAAAATTTACTTCCTCTCCACGTCTTTCACATGTTTGTGTTTGAATCTTTAATTTGGATTTATAAACTGAGTTTACAATGGAACATCAGCTGTTTCAAAATAGCGTCAAACTGTTTTGTGTAAAGGTGGTATTCGGCACTTCCTGGTCAGTAATGGTGTCACATACTGTGAATGATCATCATACTTTAGTTAACTCAATAGCCAGTCATACAACAGCCCTGACTTTACCACAAAAGTTCACTTTACTATATCAGTTTCAGTCTCTAAATAAAACATCATTGTTTATTTTTGATATTTCATGGAAATGTAATGAAGGTTGGCTGACAGATGTTTAATCACAATAGCTTTTTATTCAAAACATCTGCTCCATTGACTTCCATTCAAACTGTTTAACATCCTTTTATTCTACTTAAATCTAAATACCATATATCGCTTGGAGGTGAATGAATCAGTTAATGTTTTATAACATAATTGAGCCTTTAAATACATAAATTGTTATCATACAGCTCAACGTTCCCCGTTAACCAGAAAAATGACATGAAGACAACGTTTAAGTAAACACTTTTATTTTGATAGCAAAAACAGCACCTCGGAAAACATAGGATACACAGTAGGCACTTCTTTCTCATCTGCCAGTATACACTGAAATGGCAGACTCTACTAAACAGGCAAACATGGATCTGCCACCAACATGGCCGTGATTTAGCGCAAATGCAAACATATCCCTTCATAGTCAATCAGTGAATCAATTACTTCTCATGTCAAGCGGTTCAGCTAAATGTCTAGTTCGTGTTAGTGTCACATCTAGGATTCTCCAGCCTGCAGATGTGGCCATGTTGTGCAAGGTAAAGCGTTCAGATGGTATTGCCGAGCAGCGGCCTGAAGGCATGTATGTGTTTTTTTAGTGTAAGGTGTGATGCGGATTAAGGCACGACTAAAGTAGAGAGGTTATTTGGTCCCTCTGGAATTCTTTGGTCGGACTGAATGGTTTATTGCTTTACAACTACGTTTATGACTGCATTCCAGTCTAGCCAGAGCTTTGGATTGGAGTCATAAGAATTGGGAAGGAAGGGTCAAGAATGCGTGAAAGGCGTGAGGTTCGGAAGACGGAACTTGGGAGGGAGGGAGCTCAATCTTGGACGACCTCGGAGGACTCGGACACCACTCTGCCGTCCTTGGTCTCGATCATCTTGATCACGACGCTTTTCTTGGTCTGAGAGACGTTCTCGCCGTAGCCACTGCCGGAGCTGTATCCGCCAGTGCTGTATCCTCCGCTGCTGTATCCGCCGCCATATCCGCTGGACAAACCGCTGGAGTAGCTGCTGTAATTGCTGCCTGCACTATCCATGGGATAACCGCTGTAGCTCGCTATTGAGACCGAACATGAGATGTTAAGAGAAGCTCCCCTTAAGATGATTTAAGTAGGAAAAGATTCAACACTTACTGCTCTGTTTTGAGATGTTGATGGACTTGATTCCACTGGCAAGTCTGTTGAAAAAAAAAACAGTATGGAATGAGAAGTCTGCATTTAATAATAGACATAATAGACGTTAAAGAAAACATGTCATCATCACGCTCACCTGTCTTCCTCTCCTTCCAGGAGCTTTCTGTATGTGGCGATCTCGATGTCCAAGGCCAGTTTGACGTTCATCAGGTCCTGATATTCTCTGATCTGGCGTGCCATGTCCTGCTTGGCTCTCTGCAGGGCGTCCTCCAGATCCTTAATGCGGGACTTGGCATCTCTCACGGCTATCTCGCCACGTTCCTCCGCCTCTGCGATCTGGTTCTCCAGATTTGCACGCTATTGCGAGAAACATTTCGGTCAATTTCTGTAATTATACATTTAAAACGAATATGCATTTTTGCACTGTGGGCTGTTTACCTGGCCTTTAACGGAGTCGATTTCAGACTGAAGTCTCTGGATCATACGGTTAAGATCCGCGATCTCTGTTTTTGTTGATCTGAGGTCATCACCGTATTTGGAAGCGGATGACTGCATCTCCTCGTACTGAAAGCAGGACGCAACATTTGGTTAGAATAATATCCCGCTCAATTCACAACTTGTGTGTTGAGCAATGTTGAGCAACTCATATTGTTTGTATGATAAAATACCTTGCTCTTGTACCACATCTCGGCTTCAGCCCGACTGCGGTTCGCGATGTCCTCATACTGAGCGCGGACCTCGGCGACGATAGAGTCCATGTCCAGGTTTCTGCTGTTGTCCATCTCAACGACGACTGAGGTGTCCTTGATCTGAGACTGCAGCTCACGGATCTCCTACAAGACCGAACAGAGAGGAATGTTGCTATTAAACGTGCCACATTAAGGCATTCTATAAATTAGCATTGAAATAACATTACATATTATTTACCTCCTCAAAGATCTGCCTGAGGAAGTTGATCTCATCTGTAAGGCTCTCCAGCTTGGCCTCCAGCTCTACCTTATTCATGTAGGCCTCATCAACATCCTACAAAAAAATATGATTTATTTAGTCCTTTAAGATTCATTTAATATTTGTATGTCAACAGTGATTTTTGTAACAATGTGCAAACCTTCTTAATGAGCACGAACTCGTTCTCACATTCTGTGCGTTTGTTGATTTCATCCTCATACCTGAAGACAGATGAAGAACATTTCATTGGTTAAACTCTTTAAAAAGTTTTCAAAGTACAGTTATCAAGAGAAGTTAGTCAAATATGCATTCAATTTCTCTCTATATTAAACTGAAATAGGATATTCAACATCGAAAACATTCCTCTACGTACGTTTAGGGATATATCTGTTTTGTACACTAGGGGGCAGCAGCGCTCCATTTGTGTGGGGAGAAGCGCTCGTTTTTTTCAGACTCAGTTCGTTGGCTCTCATGGGCCTTAACGTTAATCAGCCCATCAATAATGTGTAGAGATCCATAAAAAGTGCTGTGCACTTGTTTGCTCAATGGCTTTAATCTATATGACTCATGCTGACGCCCTTTTAATTGCGATACCAACTTTTTTTCAATGGGTTGCTTAACAGGAATTCAAAATCCTATAATATGATGTACATCCAAACAATGAAAAATGTTAGATATTAAGCTAGCACACCAGGGAGTGAACATGGACAAATATAACAGTTGCGTAGGCCATGTAGGAACCTGACAGCCGTTTATTCCGATTACACCATTGAAACACTAGCCTCATTTATTCAAGTGCATCACAAAATGCTTCTAGACTAAACTTGGGGGCTACCCATCTCCCAAAAACTAAATAAAAACCTAAACTCACTTGTTTTTGAAGTCCTCGACCAGTCCCTGCATGTTGTGCAGGTCAGCCTCCAGCTTCATCTTGTCGTTGCCCAGGCTGTCCAGCTGTCTGCGGAGGTTGCTGATGTATGCCTCGAACATGGCGTCGATGTTGGAACGTGTGGTCGTCTGATTCTCGAGCAGACTCCATTTTGTTTCCAGCATCTTGTTCTGCTGTTCCAGAAAACGTACCTTAAAGACAAAAATAAACAGTTATTAAAATAAAAATACTTGTATGAAACAATACAAAAAAAACACTTGGCAGCAAACGGTCACGCCCCCTAAACCGCTGCAATTGCACGAAATCAGGGCTCATGATTTATGCACAGAAGTACAACAATATGCCAACAAGTGGCATGCGGACGGGTTATCTTCACAAAGAGAAGCACTGTTCTGCTAGCATTACATGAAGGGTGCATGTGTTTTCAGTTTGTAATGCTTTTCCTATTTCCTAGGAAACAGTGACTCATATTCCAGGAGGTTGGCTGATGAGAGCGCCCTTGGACAAGGTGGACACGAGGAAGTCCGTCTAAAGAGGTGTGACTTTTCAGATGAAACTTGCTTAGAAGATCGAAATAGTTAATGTGTAAGAAAGGGCAGGAAGAAGCGTTTCCGCCCAGAAAGAAGGTCTCTTGAGATGAGTGTGTAAATGATGGGCGGAGAGCAAAAAAGCTGATAACCTTTGGAGGTGAACATTGCACACTTTGGGAAGGCGTCACGGCTCCAGTTCACTTTACTAATCAACTCCTTCCATTCAAAACAGTCGGCGTGTTAAACAAATAGTCTGATGAAAAGCAAATGATTGTGGTTCAAAGGACACAAGACACAAGTGTGATCAAAAAGAGAAGAATGTTTCCTCTTTCCGCTGGTTACGTAACTAGAACATGACCCCAGCTTCTCAAATGAATTATTAACTCTCAAGAGTAATGATAACTATCTTCTTGATGTGTTTGGTCGAATTCGAATAAAACGATCGAGTTTCGTGCACATAACAGGGATCATGTCCGGCAGTGTGTCCTAATTTGGGTGTGGACCCTTCATCGGGGTTTCAGAAGAGCCTCAGGGTATCCCATTCAACTATAAAACCACCCGCCTCTGACCATGTACACACCCTGTTGTCCACCTTTCCAAATGTCTCCTTTCTCTTTGACTAAATTGAGGACTTTTACACACATTTACAACAAGACAACTTTTCTGTTCGATACACGCATTTGTTTTATGTGCTTATGACATGGGACTTATTTCTAAACACCATCTTGAAACTTTTAAGTCAACAAGCACCCACCTTGTCAATGAAGGAAGCGAAGCGGTTGTTGAGGGTCTTGATCTGCTCTTTCTCCTGGGTGCGGACGATTTGAATGTTAGGGTCGATCTCAAGGTTCAGAGGAGCCAGGAGGCTCTTGTTGAAGGTGACGGCTTGAATAGGTGCAACGCTGCCCATTCCCATGCCCATACCGAGGCCGTAAGCCGATGAGCTGCCGATGTAGCCACCACCTCCCATACCAGATCCCATGCCACGGTTGGCACCTCCGTAAGAGCTCCGTACACTGTAGGCGCTCTGCCGGGTGACGCTGGGGCCGGAGTAAGACATGCTGCTGAAGCTGCGTGGAACGGATCCAGAAGAAGAAGACTTCACGGTGTAGCTGGTTTTCTTGTTGAAAGACATCTTGCTGATGTGGGTTTTGTCCTGCACTTGCTTAGAACGACCTGGGGGATAGAGAGCAGCAGAAAACAGCTTCGTCTGCTGTGCTGGAGAAACTGGAGCAGATAGACAGAACAGCAGAACGACCCCTCTTACTATATCTGCTGGAAAGTGGGAGGAGCCAGAGGAGGACTCTGATTGGCCGATGGGACTAGAATGGGAGGCGTGGCTGAAACTCAACTCTCATGTTACACAACTTTCATCTAACATTACCTAGATGGGCCAGTATTTCTAGGAAAAAATCACATTTTTAGGAGTGGTAAATATTTTGAAAAATTTGATCACTTTTGCGTTGTAATTGGATAAAGTTTATTATAATTAAGTATTTTATATTAAAAATGAATGTATCACAGAAATAACAAAGGTAAAAAAGTGAATGCCTTTTAGATTTAGGTATTTTATCATCAGTATTATTATATAAATAGTAGGTTTGTTGTGATATAACGCGACACCTGATACTACAAGGCAGAGAAACAGTTTCCATTCATACATTTGCCTATTCAAATGCAGCACCTGGAAGGCTTTATTTTTCTCTCACAGCTTTTGACAGCCGACAAGTTGTAGCTCTCAGCACTAAAAAAGCTCACGCTTTAACATTACCTCCGGTATGAGAGTGTTGTATGTCATTAGCCCTCCTCAAAGATTACAGGGTTTCCAAAAGAATAAAACTGTTCGGTTAAAAACACGCACACCTGCAAACGTCGAGACAACCACACTGTAAATGAAGTAAGGTAAACAGTTTAATACTTTGCAAACAAACAGAACTTGTGCGACAGGACTGTATAAGCGATATCCTTGTCTCACATTGTGGTCTCACAACCGTTCCTGACGGGAATGTCATCCTCATAAGTTTCCAAAAACTATCCCCTAAAGTCCTTGCAGTCCTCTGGAATCAAGAGATCTTGGATAGTTAACCAGTTTTATTCTAGTGGATCCTAGAAAACCAGGTGAAAACAGCTTAAGGGTGATGAAAACGTTTATTTTAAATAATAAGAGGAACGTCGTGCTTGAATGTTGTTATTGTGATATTTACAGATACAACAGAAATTTTATGTCGCTTGAAAAAGTATATGTAAAAATGAAGCACCATGTACATTATAATAATAATTTTCAGTATAGATTATTTACCGCTGTTTCACTTTTGCATCGTGTTGTGCTTTTGGGTAACACAAGTGTCCATAAAATGATATCCTGTTTTTCTTTCGCCTTTAACAGTATCACAGTATCAGGTTTTTTACATTTATTCGTAAAGGAAATCAGGATTTATGGTCTTCCCAAACAATAGAGATGGGTGCTTTTTGTTGTTGTTGACCCGTCTTGACTTGATCGCTTTTGGATATTCAAAGGCTCATGACCTGAAATTCTAGATAATTCTCAAAGCATTTTGGTATCAGCTTAAACAAAACATCATCCCTCTCGACCTGTTCCACAGGTACAGTGCATTCCACTGACCGCTCTATTACATAATCAGCAGTTTCTATGGTTGGGTCATCAGGTCTTGGTGTAGCACGTGTTGCACAGTTAAAAGGCTTCATTGAGTCAACAATGTTAATTAAGTCAGATAACGTCCTCACATTTCTGGCCAGTTGAACATATCAGTGATGCATGTGCCAAAAAGTTTCTCTCTAAGTGACTAAAGCCTGCGACAGCAGTCCACATTTACTAGTCTTGACAATGTTAAATAGTTTTGTGGTACATATATGCTGATGAAGACATACAGTTGTTAATGTAGAGTTTAATGTATAGTGACATAAGACAACCTTTGCGTTTATCTTCTCCATGAGTTTGTGTGAGTCATGATTGCATTAGGCGCTGGTCTTTCCTTAAACCAGCAACAAAATCCCGGCTATTGTTTCTGAGAGGAACCAGATAAAATAAAATAATTAGTTTTCCATCCAGCTACATTAAAGCTGACTTTTGGACATGCCCTGACGATAACTGAGCACAACGTGTCCAAACCATTAACAACAAATGCTCTATTGTTACCAAGATAACTATCCACCCCAGTCTAATCCCATGCATTTATAGATCAGAACTCAATATATTCGCTAAATCTCAGTTTCTTACTTGACGTTTTGTAACAAATGCTGTTTAGACACAAGAACCAGCTTTGCACCATAACAAAAGGTCAGTTTTTATGAAACTCCAGCGAGAAGCATTCATATTTAAATGCCTCTTTAACAGGATGGTTCACCACAAAATGCAAATTCTGTCATCATTTATTCACCTTGTTGTCGTTTCAAACCTATATGACTTCCTCCCTTCTGCTAAACCCAAAAGAAGATATTTTGAAGAATGTAAGTAACCAAACTACACGGTGCCCCGATTTCCGTTGCATGGACACAAAACCAATGTAAGAGGATTACCAGCATTCGTCGAAAAAATATATAACAATAAATAATGACAGAATTTCTATTTTTGGGTGAACTATCCCCCTAGGACATTTTTGTAAGTCTTATTGCCAAACAAACACTCAATTTCGAACAACCATGACGTCTGTTTTCTTCACTGCTGACATGAAGTGGAATGCTTCGTTGCATTCTCAAAACCTAAAAACAGGTGTGACTGTACTTTCTAACCACAGTCATCCCCAATATTTTATCTTAATGAAAGCAAAAACTGTGAGATATGCATCTGCAGGGCTCTGCCCAGATGCTAGCTTGATTATAACATTCCTCCTTTACTTAGATGCTAGCAACGACTGGTTTTGTGACAACCAGGTTTAAAAAAATAACATAGCGATCATGCCAAGCCTTCCTCTAGACTTCTCAAAGACACGCGAACGTGTATTTTTATGTACCTACAATGACATCTTGTTAAACGTATGCGGCCTGTATGATTATGGACCGATGAATGATACATTAAGGTGCTTGTTATTTTAACAATCCACATTTTTTGTAGCTAAGGTAAATAAAAAAAGAGCACTAATGATTAATCGTGAATCAAAGCACATAATTTCATTCAATTATAATAATTTGCATGTTTTGCTGCTGTACTTTATCACATGAGATTTAAAAGCTTTAATCCAATCATTTCATGTGAGCATTGATTGAGCCTAAACAAGCAAATTGTGACTGATACTGTTAAAACCACATGACCTTTGACCTTCTGACGGCCACTTCACACCTCAGCCGAGAACAAAGAATGAAGCCCCTTCAGCGTAAGGGACAATCATATGCTTTAACCGTTCATTGCTGTTTAATCCTTAGAACACTAAATTGACATTTGTTTTGCTTCCTTTTTGGACAGTTTCACCTGTTCAGTACAGTGCGTGTACTGTATTATAGATCTTCTGAAATCGGAGACTTCTCGCCTCACCCCCATTAACATACATCAGCACTTTCTTCACTGAACACTCCATCAAGGTGCGGTCACACAAGATTTCATGCAAAACTGTACGATCTTGATCCGTAAACAAAAATGTTTTGAGCAAAGACACTTTCACTGTTTCATAATGATAAGATTATAATAACGTTTCATAACTCAAAGGGTGAGTTCACCTGAAAACGAATATTCTGTCATGAATTGATCACTCTCTGGTTGTTACAAACGTGTATAAACGTATTTGTTTGGTTGAACACAGAGATAGATATTTGGAAGAATGCTTGTAACCAGAAAATAATGTAACCCATTGACTACCATAGTAAAAATGACAATGGTAGTCAAAAGTGCCCCAGAACTGTTTGCTTTACACTGAAAACAAAAAAAATTCTGCTCGTCCAATTTGATCAAAATAAGTTAAATCAACACAATTTTTGTAAAATTTGGTCTCAACATGATTTTTTCATGTTCAGTTATTTACCTCCATCCATTCATGTTGGCACTACATATAATTGTTACAACCAGGCAGAGGATTTATAGTTCCCAGCATGCTTTGCGTAATACTGCATTTTAAGAGTTATTTTCTTAATTAAGTGTTGTTTTATGTGTTTTTCAGTTAAGGGATTAATTTATATATGAGATTTAGAGGAGTTGGTTGTATTTTTTCTTATATGTAACCATTGTTCAGAAAAGTGTTGCCTTTTCTGAAGCAGTCGGCGGTTGCATTTTTTATTTCAAATTCTGTTAAATTCTATTAATTTAATGTCTTGTCAGAGCTTCAAAAAAATATCAAGTCAAAATAACTAAAAACATTTACGTCAAAAACATTAAATGAAAATTTGATTGGTTCAATATGGTTTGTTTAAAGTCCCAGTGAAATAAAAAATGACAATGCCTATTGATTTATGATATACTGCAGCGTTTATTGTAAATAGTTTATAAATGTGGGTAATTTTATTCAAATTTGTGTGCCCTCATAATCTTTAGCAAAAATCTGAAAATGCACTTCCTTCCTGTGATGACTATCCATCTTACATAATGTATGTTAGACGGCTTGGGCGGAGCAACCGTTAACTCCTCCCTTTCAACTGTCAGTCTGCTTTCAGTTCCTTTTTTTTAAATGCAACAGCTGTTATTATACATCAAATCGCAGAGAAAGATGAAAACCACGCCCACTATTTTTCTAATTAGAAGTTCCATTTCACTCAGAAATGCATCAAAATACAGAAGTAAAATGGATTGCAACTTAACTTTACATACCTTTATTATATGCAACTGATGTACACATTTTTTCATGTTAATCCACCAGATTTTTTTTCTGTGTACATTCTTCAAAATTTCTTCTTTTGTGTTCAACGGAACAAAAAAGTATACATGTATTGGGATTTAACCTACTTTGGGTCCAAGAACTGTTGTGTTACAAGCATTCAACTGTTCCTTCTAGCGCCGAGTTTGATCTCGTGGAAAATTTCAGTTTAGGACTGTCACCATATCAGATTTTCACAATACGATTGTCATGGGCAAGAAAATCTCGATGACTAAGTTAATATGTATTTTGTTTAACTAAATAGATAATGCTATCAGTTAAACTCATCTTTTATTTTCTTTATTTACTCTGTTTGGCGAATGACTCAAGACTCGAGTGTAGTAAGACAGAGAGAGTTTGTAACCTTTGTGACTCTTAAGGCAAAATGTTGAATAGTGCAAAACTATGTTGGATTACTGAAGCTGAAATACTTACAAAATTTTCATAACACAGTTATAAATATCATGGTTATTGACAAAAATGTATATTGCGACGCAATATATCAGTTTGACATTTGATTTCAACCCACATGGAGATAACTATGTACACCTTCAATTTAATGTTTCAAACAGAGATGGCGATAGAGAGGCAAAGGCTACAAAAGTAAGGAAAATAAATTGGAAAATGACTTCAAAAAATGCATGAATAAAGGAAAAACTGTATGTTGACTTCTTTCTATTGTTCATAAATATTACGTTACAATGACCAATAATTATACCATAAATCCGGTTATCTAAAAATAAAGGGGTTATTTACTGTCAGATGGACATTATAACAAGCATACCCAGACAGGGTGCTCACATCCTGATGAAAGACAAGTGGTACAAATGGTTAAGAAGATAAAAGTTTTGAAATAAACAGTTTAACAGGCATGATAGTGGTCATTACAAAATAAACCAATGTGATAGTGTGATCAGGACCTGACATGACACACATGGTCTTGTATCACATTGTAGAGGTTTATTTCATCATAACAACCAGTTGGCTGTTGATTCTCCACCTAAATGGCTACGTACCTCATTAGTAAATTTTAAATATTGATATTTCCTTTGAAAAATTGTGAAATATTTGATTTCATTTGTATCGAATGTAGAACATCTATATTAAGGCAAGATATGAAGTTTAAAATGCCAAATATCTGTGTAATAAACAAAATTAAGTAATTTATTTGCTACAGTATTTACTATACATTATGCATAATTACATGTAACTACCCCTAAACCACAACCTGACCCTGTAGTAAGTACACGTTGTTAATTATTATAACTCAGTATTTAAACTTTTTCACAATAATATTTCTCAAAGAACTGTGCAATTAAATATGATCTACTTCACATTTATGTCACATTGTTAAACCTGCAGCTTTGGAGTCAGTTACCAAGAGAAAACGTTTAGACAATCTTTGCCGTTTAAAATCTCTCTTGGTCAAATGTATTTCACTTATTTGTATTAGAAGACCAAAGTTCGCCACACTTGAACTTTGGTATATAGTAAAGGATGGAACTTCAACAGCTTTCTACAACTTCTTCACCATATGCAGTGTATGAACGAAAGTTAACTGAACACAAAGCATCTTCACTCCTTTATGTGAAATTTTTGCAGGCTTTGTTAGGCATAGAATTCAAAATAAAGATTTCCCGAATGTCTCACAGTCACTAAAGCATTGAAAAAATGTCTGCTTCAACCCAAGCCTCAATCTAAACATTTCAGCACAACATATTTGTATCATTTTTCTCAGTCTGAAGTCTGATGGAAAACATAGTGGGACATTCCTTAGATGTGAAGTTTTCTGCGGCTTGTCACGGTTGGCCTTGCTCTAGTTTGTCATGTGTCTCTGCCTAAGAACTTCCCTATAATGCCTGGGCAGCGAGCCACACCCATTGTTGTCATGGCAACGGGGTTACCACAGATCACAAACGTACTGACACACACTCACAAGTCGCCCACTCTGACCCCTGCCCCATTTCCATTGGTTGTTGAAAGTTTGATGAGCTGCCATGGAAACCCTTCAGGAGGAGTGATGCACGCACCATATGATTACAAGCATGCTCATCATGTGGTTGTGTGTGTGTGTGTGTGTGCAACACCGGGCCTCCCTAAAAGCGAACTAATCGGCTGCTTAGGGCCTCGCTCCCACTAGGGAGCCCCCAAGGGCACATGAAAATCTTTTTTTAACATTGACGACACACATCCATTTTCTCACGTTGGGCCGTATCCACAATTTTTTCTATGGTGTGTGTCAACATTTTTGAAATTACTAATAAAACGCAACATTGCAATATCAAAATGAGTGGGGTAGCCAATCAAATTAAAGGAGGCGGGAGTTACTGGTTACAAAGTCGAGCAGTGACCAATCAAATCAAAGCAGACGGAGCTACTGTAACATCTTCGGCTGTTCAGCAAGACACTTCAGTTTTAAAGTCGGGATGTATTTAAAACTGACAATTCCATTGATTTACACGGTGTTGCAGTATTCATTATAAATGATTTATCGTGCATATTGTAAATTAAATTAATGGTTATCAAGTAGATACACTAGATAAAAAAAGATTAAATCATCCTCAAGGACTGTGTGGCTTTGTGGTGTCTATAGGTTGTGGTTAAAATAAAATAAAAATGTTGCAAAAGTTAAATGCATTACAACAATAAACAATAAATCCCACAACCTTAGTGTGGTCTGTGCTCATAATGTAAAGGGACAGTTCACCTAAAATTGGAAGTAATGAAAATATTAAATGTTTTGCAACCACAATATACTTGTAATGTAAAGTGTATGTATTTTGTTTTTATGACATTCCTACATCCCGAACACATCCCGTGTGTTAGGTTTAAAGCAGAGGTGGGGGACTCGAGTCACATGACTTGACTCGAGTCGACTTTGACTTGAGAGCAAGTGACTTGAGACTTGACTTAAAGTGGAAGACTCGACAATGAATTAAATTAGAATAATTTAATACAATTCGTTTTAAAATAATTATTGTGACTCCGCAGCACCTGGCGCCTGTCTCTTTAACGCCGCACAACTCAAACCGCGCCAAACATGGCAGACAACAATCGAGCTCCACAGATAGTCACGTTCGGCTTTAAGGACTTTAAACTTTATTGGACGGTAACAATAAAAACAGATTTGCTCGATGCAGAGTATGCAACGCAAGAATGTCTGACACGACAACCACAGCGTCACATTTTATCCGACAAGAACCAGAAGGAGAGATAAGAAAGTAATGTATTTATAGTCAATGTAATAAAACGATTACTAATGTCATGAATTAATCGTTTATGTTTGTCATAATTTGGCCTTGGTTGTTTTTTTATTAGTATTATGTGATCATCGATCATCACTGATAAGCCTACGTCTCATCTCATAGATGTGTTGGGGAATTTGGCTATAACAGTAGCGTATCACGAATTTTAATGTCGGGGGGCATTTTAAAAAGAAGGGGCTTCTCTATATTACACGTAGGCTAATGTCTATATTAAATGTGCGCATGTTCAAGTGTTGGTGTGGACTGCGTGTGGAAGCTGAATAGCTCGCTTATGCATGACAGGCTGATGGACGTGCCGGTGCGATCACTTCTACTTAAAAAAACTCTTTAAAACCTTTTCGGTCATACTGACAAGAATAATTTCATCGTTCATATCGTATAACCGTCTACATTTTTAAGTTTACACGCACAATAACAATATAACGTTTTGTGCTGTAGAATAATGAAACCAGTTCAAATAGAAAACAAATGTTCTCAAATTATATATAACGTATGAAACGTGCATATTGCGCGTCCAATGCAGAGATGACGATTAAGCATCAAAACTTCATCACTGGGCTATATTAACATACATTAACATTTTATTTATATTCTGCCGAAATGAAAAAGATCCGTTTATTTTGATTAACTTGATTCAAGATCGAAGTCAACAAAATTATCATAGAAACCCTTCACTAGATGAAAATTCCCTACGGTGACCTATAATGGACAGCACAAGTATTACAACATCAAATATATAACATATAATAGGCAGATTTTCAGTCACAATACTTAGTTTATAAGCTTCAAAGCCTGCATAAATGCTTAAGTCTTGAAACTTATCAGGACTCGACTTGACTTGCTTAGGGTGAACCCTTGACTTGACTTGCTTGATTTGTCTAAACTGTGACTTGAGACTTGATGGTTAAGACTTGAGACTTGCTTGGACTTGACCATATGTGACTTGTCCCCACCTCTAGGTAGTGGTCTAGCTTTTGTTGTAACCAGTAACTTTGTATTGGCAACTATTGTATAATTGCTCCTGTATGACATTTCGCTTAATGCTCCCTAAACTCTTTATAAGTCGCTTTGGATAAATGCGTCTGCTCAATGAATACATGTAAATGTATATTTAAATACATTTATATTTTGCGCTCAGCAATATTTTGCAATATTGCTGAGGGCAAAGTCACTTGAAAGACAAAGCCTATACATCTCTAACCTTGAATGAACTCTGCTATGTCAGACATGCCAGAATAGTGTGAATATAATGCTGACAATCCACAAATACTTCCAGACTGGAAATAACTTATGTTCTCCATTAGCAACGTTTCTTTCCTTCACTTGATTTATTTTTTGCACATGCTTTTATGCAACCGTCTCAACAATGAAACGATTGTCCTGTGGTTAAAATATGTCAAGGAAGGCATTCATTTCTGAATACCCAGCAAAGTACATTTTTCTTCATTAAATTTAAGCTCAAAGTTAGATAACAAAGTAATATAACACCCAGATACAAATTATTGATACATGTTTATACAAGGTCTTTTGTATGTAGTGTTTTGTTGCTGGGTGGAGAGCTCTCTTCACATATAATAGCTTTCATGATATCCTTCCTCTCCCAAGAATCCCAACATATGGTGAGAATATGGAGCAGACGCAGGTTCTCTGTGATCAAGAGCTGGATATTTTTGGATGGCATGGGAAACCCACTGAAGAATTTCGACCGTTGTAGTATTATTGGACATCTATGTGTCCGTGAGTCAGACTTTCTACAACTGAGGGATATTTCTGCTGAAGACGGTTTTTGTGGGTGTGTCTTGGAAAACGAGGGAGGGAGAAAAAAAATTACAATGAAGAGCTGGTATCGAGTTCCCTCATAAATTAACCAAACAACGTTGACCCCCCATTGTCTTCCATAGTATACTACATACTGTTTATACTGTATATATATATATATACATGTATAAACACAAAACCACCGAGACATTTCTCAAAATATCTTATTTCACAGAAGTAAGAGTCACACACAGGTTTTGAATGAATGACATGAGAGTGAATAAAAGATGAAATCCTCTCATTCATCTTAGCACAGTCTCCTCCTTTCAAACGTGCTCATTCCGTTAATGAATCACTTGCTACCACAAACACACAGCTGATCCCAGGAAACATGCCATTTCATATCTAATAGTGTTTGGTTTAATATTTACACATACACACCCTGTCCTAACAGTATTATCTTTATCATTCCGAGCTGGATCACTTTAGCTTTGATGTTGTTTACTGTCGTAGAGAACGTCAGTCTGTGTCTTCGTAACGGCAGGAGATATTGTTCAGGTTGTCCACGACTATATTTATCTACACAGGATAAACATCTGATGTTGTGTCTGTCATGCACACCTCTCTCAGGCCACCTGTTAAACTTGTTTGACTGTGAAATACAAGGCAAGCATGCTGTAAGCCTCGCCCTGCAGCGAAGCAAATTGATATGCGCCCACATTAGGGTCAACAAAGTTTTTTATGTGAACTTTGTGCTGATTGGTTTCCCGGTTCATATATGCAAAATGATAACAGTAAAGAGAATTACATCAATAATAACTGCGTTCGTAACAGATGATAGTGTTTTGTTCACATGATGCACATTTTTAATGCATGAGCCCTTTAAATTTCAACGGACTCTGATTTGCTGTCAATGTTTTATCTGATCAAGATAAATTATTTTATCAGCTGATAAAATACTTTCTCGTTTTTTCATCTCTGCAGCTGTGATTTGGCTATTTTGTACAGGTTTTAAAACTTTATTCTTATAGTTATAGAGGTTGGCGTAAATGGGCAGTTAGTCACACTGGTGATGCCTTGCTCAACCAGATCCCAGTTGTTTGTCGTCATCAAGTGACCATAGGGAGTGAATATTAGACTGAAACATCGTGTTTTTTACATGAAGGGCTGGTGTTTTAGAAGGAATGCGGGTGGGGGTGTACAGTGCAGATTTAACACGTATCCTACGACATCATGATCTGCTGTGATTCAGGCCATAACCCTGAGATGACCTCAACGCTCAAAACTCAATAAAATAGATATCTTTTGTTCAAGTAAAAGGAAATTTAGATTTGATTCATTTTAAAAGCTATAGATGTAGCCTAATTCTCTATAATGAGGAGACGAATACTTTTTTTAATCTTTACAATTGAGGTCTTTGCGGTTATATTAAAGGCACAGTACAGGAAAAATAAAATGTTCACCCTCTTGTTGTTTAAAACCTGTATATGACACAAAAGAAGTTATTCTTCAGAAATGTCTCAGTGGGTTTCTGTTCATAGAAAAAGTAAATTGGGCCAATGCTGTTTAGTGACAACATTCTTCAAAATATCTTCTTTTGTGATTTGCAGAAGAATGAAAGTCAAACAGGTTTGCAATGACAAGAGGGTGAGTAATTGATGACAGGATAAATTGTTGGATGATGTATGAACTATCCCCTTACTTATAAACATCTGAATGGACTTGGGAGAGGTGTTCATTTATCTTCAACAATTAGACCAGCCCCACACGCCTCTGTCTGTTTTTCACATTTCTGCTGAATCAGAGTGGCAATATTTCACTACTAAGTTCTAGATATGCTTAAGTAATACATTTTAACTGTGACGCTTGTGTTACAACAGCTTGTACAACTAACCATTGTTTGATTTATACAAGTGACGTTTCGAACTGGAAAAAGTTGTTAAAAGTTTTGGGCAAGTTTCAGACTTTCCTAGGAGAACTGTGACGTCTATCTTAACAAAATGGAAAATGCATGGCCCAACTGAGACACCACTTAAATCAGACCCTTCTTCTAAAATAAACAACTGAAAAAGAAAGTCTTGATTTTTACACATGAAACAAAAAGGCCAGGAAGAGGGGAAACTGTCCAGACATCAACAATCCTTTCAAGCATTGGACAGTTCTGGTTTCTAAAAGTGTGTCCGGACGTCACTTGAAATAGTTTTATATAACTCTTGTAAGGTGTTCATGTTTTTGTCAATCAGCTTATGGTAAGGACTCTTGTGTACCCACAGCATTCAGTTTCAAATCAATATAGTCTGAAAAAAGTACATGAACATACTTTACAGCTGTTTACTTTCTCCCGATTGTAAGCAACATATAGAACATATACTGTATGGTTGATACATTTGTCACTTACTTTGGAGAAATAATGTATAAAAATAATAAAAAAAACAATGTAATGGATTATTTTTTTTACTTAAAAATAAATGTCTGAAGTAAAAAAATGGTATCATATATAAACATGAAAAATTGGTCCCAAGGAATAGCAAACTCTAGCCATTTAGACTAGTGTTTGATTATTGTTATATTATAGGGGAGTGTAAACATTCAGAGATAAAGAAAAACTGTTTTGAAGGCACTATAACCTCAGGACATGTTCTCAAGGTCCACCACAAACTGTTTCAGTTTAATTTATCCCATACTGCTTCAGACAAAAAACAATATAGCCATCAAACTCCACGACTTTGTGGCAAAAAGTCACTATTAAAGGGATACTTCACCAAAAGTAAAAAATCTGTCATCATTTAGGCAACTCACCGTCAGATTGTTCCAAACCTGTATAAATCACTTTGTTCTCTTGAACACACAGGAAGATATCTGTGAGATAGACAAATCTCGCCCCCCATTGACTCCCGTAGTATTTATTTTCCCTACTATGGCAGTAAATGGTGGGTGAGATCTGACATTCTTCCAAATTTCTTCCCGTGTGTTCAGCAAAACAAAAAAATGTATATAGGTTTGAAACAATCTAAGGGTGAGTAAATGATGACAGAATTTTAGGGAGAAGTATCCCTTTAAGAGGTTGTTCTTTGAAGCCTGTCAGTGTTCTCCAATAGAGAGTCAAAATAATACAGAGGCTTCCGGTTTTCAATTGCTTGAGGTGAATTTGCTCTTGAACTGTAGTGACTCAAGTACACCTGTCATCACATAGTTCTTCAGAATTATTTTAACAAACAGTTCAAACTGATTCTTGAAATCGTTTCCACGCCCCTAAGATCCATGTGATGTTCAGAAATGTGAAAAATGTAAAGTGGAATGTAATGGTTTGGATAAGATTGATCTGATACAATTATTGGTTAATTGATTTAATGAATCTAATAATCGGGTCGTCTTCTGACTCAGTAGCTCTGCTGTCACGAGAAAGTTTAAAGGGATACTTCACCCAAAAACTAAAATTCTGTCATCATTTGCTCACCTTTGAGTTGTTCCAAATCTGTATAAATGTCCTTGTTCTGATGAACCCAGAGAAAGATATTTGGAAGAATGTTTATAACCAGACAGATTTCCCCCCCATTGACTACCATACTGTAGGTAAAAATGAGGAGTTTGGTTCCAAAATTAGATAATTGGTGCATTCCAATTAATTTAAATTAAACTGCAGTTGGTTTGTTTTACATAAATAAAGCCATAATAACTAAAAAATACAGATAAACAACACAATAAAACATAACAAAAACATGATAACATAATAATAAAAAAATCTTATTTTGAAACCAGAATATTACTTCAAATAAAGTTTCTGTTTAACACAAATGAAGACATTTTGAAGAATGTAGGACAGCAAACAGTTCTGAGGCACTTTTGACTACAGTTGTATTTTTTCCTACTATGGTAGTCAATGGGGGGCAAAATATGTCTGGTAATAAGCATTCTTCCAAATATCTTTCTCTGTGTTCAACAGAACGAAGACATTTATACAGATTTGGAAAAACCCCAAGGCGAGTAAATGATGACAGAATTTTCATTTCTTGCGTATCATTTTTTGTGAAGTATCCCCTTACTGTAAAAGGTTTTGCTTCGCAGTACTTCTTACATAAGTTAGTGTTCAGCAATCGCAAAAAAACATTTTAGTCATTTAGCCAAAGTGGATTTTGACTAGTGGACTGCAACAACAACATAAATAAATAAAAAATGGGCAGGACAGTTGGCCCATAAAGTAGACAGCTGGAAAAACGCTTATATTTAAAATTTAGAAATGTAACACTTTTGCTGTTTTATGCACTTATTAAAAAATAGTATGTTTTTCTATTCTGTTGTTTTTATATTTTTGTCCTTTGTTGGGTCTTTGGGAGTCATGTCCCTACAACAAAAATACGGTATTTTCATTACTTGTTTTTTTTGTTTGATAATAATATGTTCATCTTAATTATGATAAATGCTTATTAGTATCATCTATTTAATAATGATCTATCAATTTAATTACAGAAATTAAAAAAAATTATGCATGCAATGAACTTTGATTATTTGTTTGCCGAACCAGAATATGTTATTCCCCACCCAAGTCGAGCAAGGCTAGTACCGGGCCACAGATTTTTCCGCTGCTTATAAAATAACATCATAGCTAGCGGAAAAGTTTTCACCAAATCTCCCTATAGAGCAACCTAGGCTTGCACAATGGGGTATCTTGGTTGTGTGCCAGACCATCCACCCATACGATTCAAGAAGAACTGGAAAAGGAAAGGGGGAGGTGTCGGGAGTTCATGGCGAGGTTATAGCCTCCAGACACCATTTATATTATATACATACCATAATGAGATTTTTGCATCTATGTTTAAAAATATAACATGTCTTTCAATTAGTGTCCTCACTGAATCTTAGCCATGAAAGCTCTGGCTTTCACCTCATGTTGTTCAAAACCTGTATATGACTCTTTCTTCAGTGGAACACAAAAGAAGATATTTTGAGAAATGTCTTCATACAAAGGAATTCAATGAGGTTCAGTGTTGTTTGGTTACCAGTATTCTTGAAAAGATCTTCTTGTGTGCAGAAGAAAGAAACTCATGCAGGTTTGAAAAGACATTAGGATGAGAGAATGATGAAAGAATTTTCACATTTGGGTGAACTGTCCCTTTAATAAAAGTTCAGATGCTCTTCAGTTTGAGATACTGTAACTTGATCTTATTATTTGTGAACTCTGTGTGTGCAAGTACACATCCGTATTGGTGTGATGTTTGTATACACAGGTAAATAGACATAATGTCACGGTAAATGTATCTTTGTAGGTGCTCAATTGTGTGTCTGTGTGTTGACACAGTTGTAGTGTTTTGGTGTTGAGTGAGTTGTAGAAGAACAGCAGGCCGACTGATATAAAACGCACAGCAGTTCTAAAAACCATTACGGAAACATCAGAAGAATTTAAAGCTCACGTTAAGTGAAATACAAACAGGGGACTTAACATCTTTATACCTTTCCTGTTATTGTCTTCACATACCATGTGTGCTCTTAAGATAATCACAGATGTGACACATGGGCCGCCACATTCAAAAGGCTGTGTGGAGTTCAAATGGCCAGATATTTAACTAATATTTCATTAACATAATTGTGCGCGACACACGTGGTAAAAGCAAAAGAATGCTGTGGGTCGTCTCACTATGTACACCAGAGTAATACATCACTAATGCAGTCATTACTGGATGACAACCCTGATGAAAGATCAGCATGAATTTTCCAAACTGGATGAACCAGCATCATCATACTGCTCTGCAAAACAGCTTGTTCAGTTCAAGTTTATGTCTGTCGCGTTTTTACCGTTTGCATGTTTCAAAGCAGCTTCACAAAAACGCATTAAATAAACGACAATCCATTTAATAATTCATATAAATATACCTAATATTAGGGCATAGTGTAAATAGGTGTTTTGGATTATTATTGACTGCTGATTTTCGCCTACTATATAGTATGGCATTGGCCGATTTCTGACGCAGGCCCTACGTTCCAATTCGCCTACTTATACTATGCCTTATAGTAACACATCACACATCAAACTAAAGCTCTTCTTTCCATTAAGGTTTGTATTCATTCATCATTTCGTATGTAATGTTTACTGTATACTTACATTTGTTTATTTAGTGATGCATCACTTATACAATATATTAATACAGTGGAGCATCACTAAACTCAGACTACTCGCGGTGAGTCGTGGGTAATATCAGCCGTTAGAGTGTGGATCATTCTCCACTTCGAATTTCTATCGGAAGTAGTGGACCATCCGGGAATCTTTGAAATACTATTTTCAACATACTACGATTTGGGACATACTAATTCTACCTTCCAATTCTATTAGGACGGATAGTATGCTGTTTAGAATGCAGGGAGGGATTGTTTGTTAATATGAGGTGGTTTGTAGAAGTCAGTCGCTAGTTACGCCTTCTCGATGACATCACAAAAAAATGACAAAAAAATTAGGGCCCTAATGATCAGGAAGCAGTTTCATGTCGACGAGTATTAGGATCAAAGTGGCATAAGTTGACAGACAGAAAACTGAAGGGGTGTAACATTCAAAGTTAAAATACCTGGTGGTCATAACACATCATCTGCGGTTGATCAGTTGCTTTAGCTAGAACATAAATGACTTAGTTAGTGAGTTGTCCCTAGAAGACTTTCAAGGATGTGTGTAGATGTCTGTAGATTTAGCAGCTTGTGGTTGAGGAGTGTGCATGCATGTGGATTGAAGAAAGAAGAGGGATCTTGCTTCAATTAAATGTTCTCTTCGGGCAATAAACTGCTCAAAGCAAATGCAAAATAGCAGAGACGTAACATGTTTTTGCATTAATCAATACAAGTAAAAAATCCCTAGACTCAACATAAAAGACAGACTTGAGTCATATCAGGGAACTGGAACTTGAGTGAAACTTTGTGGGCTCTTCTGGCGTGTGCTATATGCCACCATGCAGATACCCTAGCAACCTTATACATGCAAAAAACCCTCAGAAAGCACATACAGCTTCATAGCAACGTTATGGCAACCATGCAAAACAGCCCAGCATTCCGAAAATGCCAAAACTGACTCTTCTCACAATTTGACGTTTGTGCGTTTCCTTTAAAACTCAACTGAAGCAGCTGCTTAAAAGAGCCAGAACTCTTGATGCAGCAGTCTGAATGCCTGGCTTTCATTATAGAGAAGAAAGGCAACGCTTTTGTTTCAGACAGGAAATTACCAAATTGGTGATCGGCGTACACACTGCCAGCTAACTTTGATAACCGCAATGAGAATGTGATCTTTTTTGGTGTTTCCTGATTTTGGTCACCATGGTACCAAACAACAAGTTAGTGTTAGTCACCCGCTTTTCATCATAAGAGGAATTGAATGTGGTCTCATTTTGAATGTAGCACCCTGTCTTGTTGTATTTCAAGAGCACCTTTACAAAAAAAAAAACGTTTCAGAGGGAAAGTCTACTGTTTTCCTGTCCCCTGTTTTCGTGTGTTAATATTTTTCTCCTGTTTTGGACGTTGCCAACGACCCCACCCACCCGTGTGTTCAGTAGAAACAGTGAGCGAGGGTCTCTGTATGTGAGAAGTGATGTGAGGGCAGCGTATGATTGGTCAGCGGCGGATTTGTGTGAAACGGCAGCAGTTATGATGACAGAGGATAGGAATGCAGTGCAGCTCAACACGGCGAGCGGGAAGGGCGTGGGTGGGTGAGTCTAGGAGAAAACTAAGACGATTTCTGTGGAATATGGGTGTTGGGAAAAAATATCACTTGTTTATTCCACACCTCAATCTCTCTCTTTTTCAAATGCCTTTTAGGAAGATAATCTCGTCTGTCAGTTTAGGGCAGGATTTTTGGCCTAACAAGACAGATCCCGTACTAGATCAAAGTTTCGGCATCTGTGTTTAGAAAAGTCAGACGGATGGACAGAGATAGTCGGAGACGAAACATTAGTCATCATAATCAGTGTGGTTTTCTGAAGTTTGAGTTGCCACAGGACACTTTTTAGTAACGTGTTGCCAAATCTACAGTTCATCTGCTTTTCCTGCATCGCTTCCTAATCTATTTCTATCTTTTTTGGATTGCATTACAAGTTTGTTTGCTTCTGATTCATCACACCCCCATGTCTTGGCAAACCCTGATTTAAGATAACACGAGTGAAAAAGTAAAATTAACAGGAAACGAATGTGGTATTTTCCCATAAAACCCAGTAACACTTTCAAGCCTTGCAATATTGTGCAGTTTTTAAACCAGGCTTCATAAAGACAAAACAAGAAGTTCAGGTGTCTCACTGCACGCATGTGGTCAGAATATGCGGTTATGTGAATGTACTTTCAATTTCGATTTATAACTCCTCTTGGTACTTACCAGTGTGATAAAACTAAGATATGTTTAAAACTTATTTAAGTCCACTCATTATTAAATCTATTTGTGTTATGTTATTTGTGTAAATTATAAATAATATATATTATAACTACATGAGTAGTATTCACTCACCCTCATGTCATTTCAAACCTGTATTACTTTCTTTCTTCTGCACAAGAAGAAGATATTTTGAAGAACGTTGTTAACATGAAAACCGTAGTTCCCCATTGAAATTGATTTGTCCCCATACAATAGAAATGTTTGCTTATTTTTGTTGATTGTTTTCTTTATAAAGTCATCCCACATAATGTAATAATATCCCACATAATGATAATGTTTCCCAGTACATTCTGGGAAAATATAACATTGATATCTTTAAAGGAGTCATATGACATGGCTAAAACGAATATTATCATTTGTTTAAGATGTATATATACGATTTATTGTTAAAAAACGCTGTATTTTCCACATACCGTGCATGTTTGTATCTCCTCTTTTCCCCGCCACTATGAAAGGCACAGATTTTTTACAAAGCTCAGTGCTTTGAAATGCGAGGTGTGTTATGATTGGCCACTTAATCAGTGCGTAGGGATTGGTTGAATACTGCAAGCGTGTGACGGAAATGTTACTCTAATACGGTATTTGGAACATCAGGTTTCACTTGGACAGGTACGCCCATCTTTCTTGCGTCTACATTTTGGCGGTTTAGTCAAGTCACACAACAAAATGATGTAGATTTTTGGGGGTGTTGTTACACGAGGCGTTCCAGTCAGGTCCGGGTGAGCATTCGCTTTTAGAGAAAATGCATCTTTTGTTCCCGATTCTTTAATTTTTGCAATTTTACGTATCTAATACATGCATGGGCAACGCCAAAGGCATGTATTCATGTCATATGATGCCTTTAATACTGAGTAAGACAATGTCAAAGATCGAAATCAATACTTTTGAAAACCCACCTCAGGTATTTTTTGTGTGTAAAATAGATATTCACATAGTGAATAATTAATTTCAGTATTTATTATAATATAAATTACAATTTAAATACTGTATCACATAATGTATTACACAATCTGTCATTTACAACAATAAACACATTGTTCTATCATTTTTTATGCCTATGACTACGTTAATGGTCCCAATATTATGCAACCTGGATTTCACAGATGGAGACTGAATTTAATTTAGTTGTATATTGTTAAATTTCTCTAAAAAATGAAATGTATATAATAAGTTGTTTAATGGTCCAGTGTATGAAATTTAATGGCATTTAGTGGTGAGGTTATGAATTGCAATCAAAGGTTCTCTCCACCGCTCCCCCTTTCTTTCGAAGCACTACGGGGGCTGACACAGGGCATGAGTGTTGTGACGTTTTAGCTTCTTCGCCGAAGGAGCCGACACACTCGGTAGAGAAGTTTGTGCATTCATGGCTACTGTAGAAACAGCATGGCCATTTCATGTAAGGGAACCTGTGATGTATGTAGATAGAAATAGCTCATTCTAAGATAATAAAAACATAACGCTTCATTTGTAAGGTCTTTATACACCTCTGAACACATAGTTATTTATATTATATATTGCATTTCTGTCAATAGATCCTCCAAAAAATGACACACTGAACCTTTAACTACAGATGCGACCTGTGTTCTAAACAACTACCACATTATTGCCCATCTACATCTGTCATTATAAATGAAACTGCATTATTCATAAAGTGAAATGAAGTTGAATCGGCGCTGTTGAACCGCACCTTTGCTCCTTGTGTACTTCATCCGGTGATAAGAGCAAAATTTGAGCCACATTTTCTATTCACGCTGTGCCAAAGCCTCTATTCAGACAGCTGCACCTTTGCTCCAATAACATGAATATAAATGAGATTATTGAAATATAATTCCCGGGACTGGTCTCTAGCGCTTTTAGTAGGCCTACATGTCAAGGTTTTATTTCTATAGGATACACCCAAGTGCAGCACACTGGATTGTATGATGTCATATTGAGTGGAAATGGAAATGTTTATGTGAAGTATCTATCTTGTTTAGGCAAATCAGCAAAACAGATGGTTTCCATATTTTTTTGCGTTGATCTGTACATTCCAGTTGTGATAAGCAGGGGGCCGTGATGAGGCTGGGGGTCCGGGGCATTGGCCAGAGATGTGTGTGGAATGATAATGGTGTAAGGCTAAGATATAGAGGTGAGGGAGTACTGACACAACACAAGGGGAATATTTTTGAGTGTGCTGGTGTTTTTCAAACCCACAAAAGGGATGGAGAGAGAAGAGATCGAGTTACGTAAGACGTAGGAGTGAAAAAGTGCAAAAATGTGTGTAAGCCCTCGAGCTCATGCAAGGGGAGAAAGATATGGTCATTTTGATTGCGAATTACCATGAGGAACGAGAGAGATATTGCAATGAAATGCAGTGTTGTATTGTATTGTTTGTTGTTGTATTGTATATTTCAGTTATTACTTGTTTTCTGTAAAATGTTTTGGCAATATTACAACTATGCACGGTCTAGCCATACCTTCAAAGCTGTGAGATCAAGAAAGAATGAGAGAGAGAGAGAGAGAGAGAGAGAGAGAGAGAAAATCATGTGAAAGTGGGTTGAGTGACACAGCTCTGTTATTTCCTCTGTAGTAAGTGTGCAATGTTTCGATAACAGCTGTATGAAGCGCCCGGGCTTGCATGGAGCTTTGCCTTTCCTGCTTTTCCTCCTGATTGTTTAGGAAACCGGACCACACATAATTTGTCAGGTATGTAGGGGCAGATGATAAGACCGGCTTGAATTCAATCATCTTCAGCGTATCCACCCACGCCGCTTTCACAACAATGACACATCACCATGGTGAAATACACCTCGCTCTGATAGTTTATGTTATAGTCAAAGAAGAGCAGAGGTGAAGGTAAGGTGATGATAAAGGGTTTAATGGGTGGAGAAACCTACTGTCGTTATCGTACCTGAAGCACACCTGCAAACTGTACGTCTGCCCTCTACTGTACTAAATTAGAACTGTACATCGCATGATCATGTTCGGTAATAATGCATATTTATTATTGTATTATTATACAATACCATATGAATGGAAATGTAATAAAGACACACAAAAAGTTTCCTTCTTAGTTATTTAGAGCACATTAGATGTTTTTATTATGTGCATGAAGGAATAGATTTTGGTGTACCAAAATGATAGGATAATATCACACAAATCAATCACACAGTACACATACAGTGAGTCCACACAGCGTGAAGGAAAAAGCTATGACACATTTTTTGGGTCATCCATCAATCATCACCTGTTCATATTTGCAGGCCAATCACATACTCAAAATGGGTCGGCCATTAAAGCAGCTGGACACATTTCAGGGGGAAAGTGCTCCGCATGAATAGGACGTTTGTAATTTCACAAGGTGTTTTAGTCCTATTTGGACTTTATGTGGTGACTCATGTTGTTTGCAAATTGCAGTTGAAACAATGTGTCATTTGTCTACGTTCCCAAAAACCTTGAGACTTCAGGGTCATGCTCACCGAATGAGCATTGCCTAAAAATGCTCTCGCTATCTAGAAGTTGGCTGAAATGCTTATCTGGTTTGGTCATTTGTGGGAGGGTGGAATAATCACATGGATAGTGATGAACACATCACACAGAATAACTCGATTCAGTCAAAGTTTAGAGAAAATACTTCATGCAGAACAACAGTCACCAAAATATTAAACTGCATGCAAAATATAAAGAAGTTTATTATAATATGCCATTTCATGTCAGGTTTCCTGACATGAAATTATAATAAACTTCTTTATATTTGACAACTTGCCCCGCATAAACTCGCATCATGGCTTGCCATCGGGGCATGTTGTCACACACGATCAATGCGGGTTAATTCCTTCCTGTGTGAAAAATGTAATACTGTTTTGTAGTCAAGACTTGGAGATATGTGCATTTCCTGAAAATGTTAGTAAACGATTAATTTTAATATGTTACCTAATGTGGGCTTAATCAGTAAACTCCTTTTCTGGAGCACGTCCAAGATTCCCTCCAAAGTTTATGGACTTGAATGACGTTTTATGATTTAATAATACGCTCTCTTGACATACAGCTGGCAAGTCAACTACAAACAACCTGTTCCAACGTCCTTTTATCAACAGAAAGTGAAATATTAAAATAAACACTCACAGCCGGGGCGAAAAGATGAAACAAATAGACCGGACGGGGTGCTGTTTAAAGTCTGTTGGTTTTAGTTTAATCTCTCAGTAGAATCATTACCCAGAAGCCTGTGCTGTTATCTATTCTCTCCTAGTAGCCTTAGCGCATTCCGGCACAATCCATTGGAGCTCTGGGGGAATAAAAGAGGAATAAAGAGAGAAAGGGCTAGAGAGGTGACCAGATGAGTGGGAGGCTGTAGGGTCTGGGTCCCAACACAATCCAGGTCTGTTTTGTGTCGGGAACTGCCCTTCCCAGGTCAAAGGTCAACGCTGCTGACAGAGCAAGTCTGGAGATCTTGGTTTTGTCTTTGATCAGCCCTTACTCGAATTACCCTCACACATTGAAACAAAGCATTCATAACAAAACCTGAACAAACATGTTAATAAAAACAATGGGCGGGTTTACACAAAACAATTCACCAGTTCATGTTTCCATTCTGTTAAGACAAGCGAAGGTAATTCCTAGGACATGTCATGAGAGATGGTCAGCTTTGTAAATGATGTATGTCAAGTGTAAATAAGCTGTAAAAGCCCCCCCACATTTTTTCCCCATGTTTTTAGATTTAAGGCCGTTTAGTTCATATTTGTATGATATACACACACAATATGCATAGTTTCTCTTCTTAAATTTTTTTAAAATATCATATTTAGAGATTTATCTTGTTCACAGGTTTATTTTGCAGGTTTTTGTTCAATAAAATGTTGAATGTGAGGGAAATGCAAAAAGGAAACGCCCCACCCCTAATTTTCATTTCACCAACTAGCAATGGCAAGTTGCAAATCACGGTAACGCCAGGCTGTGGCATGAGTTAAAGGGATAGTTCACCCAAAAAGGAAAATTCTTTCAACATTTATTCACTCTTCTGCAGAACACAAAAGAAGATATTTTGAAGAATGTTGGTAAACAAACAACATCGATCCTCATTAACTTCTATTATATGGACAAAAACTGTGTGTTCTGTGTTCCGCAGAAGAAAGTATCATATATAGGTTTTGAACCACAGGATAGTGGAGAGAGAATGAGATCATTTTTATATTTGAGTGAACTATTCCTCTTAAGGCTTTGGGCTAATAAAAGACAAACTATGTTATGTTGCACCACAACTTCCTGTTTGAACAGGAAATACGTCAAAATTTGAGAACGTTGTGTTCGTGAAATCATTTCCTGGGGCCTTCATGAGTTTGTCTGGAGTGAAGCTTTAAGGTTTGATATAAAGTCATAATGCAGTAATGTTACTGTCGTCTCAGTCGTCGAGGTCAGATTTTTTGGAAAGTCTCATCTACAAGGCTTCATCAGTTAGTAAAATGGATTTACTTTCACGCCACAATCTTAGACGTCAGGGTGTTGACTCCAACAGCAATCGGTCTTTGCGGTGTCATGAGGTCAAATTCCTGACAATAACCCCTGTGAAACCATCTGGTTGGTTGGTGAAATCTTAAGTTGAATAGAAAACAGGTCCAGGTACTAAAATCTAGAGGATATGGATGAACGACCTCCTCAGACTTTTGTGGACTTTTCAGAACACGATGACCAATTTATCACAAAATTACTTTAATGACTCTTGTGAGGTTTCATAGATGCTGAAAAATAGTAATTCTCTAATTGTCTTCTTTATTTGCCCTTATAAACTTTTAGTATTCAGCGTTTTGCAAATGTGTAAAAAACCAACATGTTCTCCGACTTCTAGACTCCATTGTGTTTCAAATAAAAATTTCACAAAGCAAACCTTCAAGACTCAGTCTGGATTGTGTTTTGTAGAGGTGGAACTTCCTGTCAAACAGGACAAAACATTAACAGGAACCCATTTTCAGCGGGGGTTACCCTGTCCTTGTGTTTTATGGAAAAGTCTCCCCTCACACACACTTGGACAAAAATACTCTCCTTCTACAACTCTAAGTTAAAATAAAAACCTTGAGACGGTGACTCATGAATGAATCAAGAAATACCACAACAGGCTGTGGAGCACTTGGACAGATGCTCAGCAACACACACCCTAATATATTACTCTGACTGATCGATCACAATCCTGAAAACACAACCATGCAGCTGATACACAGCTTCACACTCTCTGTCCACTTTCATACAACTGTGCAATTCTCCACAAACACATGAGATATGTCTTCGACCAGGGTAAGGTACATGATCAATGAAGGGGAAGCACAGACAGGTCAGTAAGGTTGCCAGATCAAAGCTTTGAAAATCCTTCATATTGACTGGTTTTGAATGGTGCCCAAGTTGACCCATTATGCATGTGTGATGGATGCCAGAGAACTTGATAGAGCTTTTGAAGCTGGACGTTGTTTTGATGTTCCTCAGAATGAATAAAAGCATTGTGAGAGGGAGTGTTTTTATCTTCGTTTGCCCATTATAGTTCAGAAAATTGGCCTTTGGGGGTGCTTGCTAACTCAAGCATAAACATTACTATTGTTCACACCTGTGGGATAGCATGCACTGTAAATAAAATAGAGGTAAACGGTAATACTCCGGCAAATGGGGTGCAGGAATAAAACTTGAAATATTTGTTGAAAATATATGTAAGTGTAACACGATTCAAGTATGGAAGGAAGGAGTCGGGAACCGGAAGACAATAAAAAACATTTAATAAATAATATAACAGCCGGCGGCCCCTCACGGACGACCGCCGGCTAACAAACAAACAAACCAAAACATAATCAGCCGGCGGCCCCTCACGGACGACCGCCGGCGAACAACAACATTAAAACAATACAAACACAATTTCGGGCCCGTTCCTCTCTCTTCGACTGTCCGGTCGCCATTGTTCCAATCTCCTAATTAATCTAAGAGGCCGGTGCGCGCACCACTGGCGCTAATTAACAATTACTTACCATCCTCGAACCACGGTCTCGCCCCGCCTACTCTACTACAGTAAGATTACATGTTTTCAACTTGTACATTTGCAGTCTATTTCAGTGATTTGATATTACATGTTACCACATTTCAAAAATATGTGAAGATTCTGTTAAATACAACACTACAATCAAGTAAAAGTAAAGATTATTTTCTAATCTTTCTATTTTGTCTATGAAGAAACCCATAACACTTAGCCTACTATTAAGCTTCTTTGCAATTTTGATTTTTTAAAAACTTATTAAAGAAGAAAACTGAGCTAAATTTAGAGATATCATGTATTATTATTATTATTATTACAAGACTGGCATTCTTTGACTTATGTCAATAAGCAACCAGCAACACTGTAAAAAATAAATAAACCACAATATACCGTATTAATAATGGATATTTTGCATTTTCATTGCATTGCGTTGTGTTTAAATATTAATACAAATGTCCGCAAAAATAAATGTCCTGGCAGAAAATTGCCAGTTTATTATTTATTTTTTTATTTTTCTACAATGCAGAATATCCCAGCAACCACTTAGCAACACTTTCACAAAATACTAAAAACACATTTTTAAGCTATCGCCTAGAACACCCCAGCACCAACATGGCAACCATCCACAACACTTGGATGACTACTAATATTTTCTACAGAAATTTTTTTTTTCAGAAAAGTTTGCCTCATAAAGATTGACTGGAACATTACAGAAGTGCTGAGAACAGCATAATGTGTCTGTTGTCATTCGAACAGTAAGTCTTTTCAGTAAAATGACCAAGGAGGTGTCAAATATGTTCCAACAAAGTGGCCCTTAGCCCTGCTGCAAAGAATGCTGGGTAATAACACTCTATAGTCCCAGCCAGACAAATCCACTGCCGAATGGTTCGCCATGTCTTTTTATGACCTCACAAAGAGAGAGGAATTCAGACGCGGTGGACATGCCACTGTCCGCCTAAATGTCACAGACAGACACGAAAAGCCATTTCGGTTGTGTGATAATTCATCATTGGGCACAAAGGGAGAGAATTTTCTCCCAGCTGTAAGTCAACCCGCCTTTCCACTGCGCACATACATACAAATCGACTCTAAATTAAGAGTTACTGAGTGTGAAAGAGCTGCTGTGGCCATTCGAGAGGTACAAACAGTGAATCTTTTCATTCACTAAGAGTGTTTCCACCGTACGACTCCTCCCCTCTTCTGGCCTATTGTACGAGCTCGTTCTCTGTACGCTGGACATTATAAATGCGTCGGTCCGAAAGCCGTGCAACTGTAGAGCCAGAACAATTGTGCAATGTAGTGAGTAAATCACAAGGACCCGCCAAGAGGGGCAGTGGAGGGGTAGTAAAAAAGGCCTATGAAGAGGAAAGTTGTTTCCTGCTGCCTTGAGAATGTTTTCTTGGATGATGTTTTACGTAAGAGGGGGAATTTTTCAGACTAATTGCCGTGTGATTTTCCATACTTGAATTTGTTGTTTGTACAAACTATTCATTCAAAGTATTAATATATATAAATTAATAAATATTCGACACTAACTTTTCCAATGTTTTTTTTTCCAAAAAAAAAGATATTTTGAAGAACGTTAGTAACAGAACAACGCTAGCCCCCGTTGACTGCCATTGTATGGACACAATTTAATTCAAATTTATCTATATAGCGCTTTTCAAAATGTGGATTGTTCCAAAGTAGCTTTACAGGAGAAACTATGAAGAACAGAAAAACAAAGAAAAGGTAAAACTCAGCACAGTGCATGGTGTTTATAGAACAAGCAAGACCATTCTAGTAAATAATATCGAATAAAACAGTCTCCCGTCGAGCAAGCCAACACTGCCAGGTCTCCTCTGACGTGTTACCGATGCACTCAGTGACTTTGATTAAAAAATACTGAGTAAATGTTTATGAAGAATAGGGAGAGCTTAATGTGACACATTTCTCCAAATATCTTCTTATGAGTCATAAACAGGTTTCGAATGACATGATGGTAAAAAAATTATGAAATTTATTTGTTTGAGGTAAACTATTTTGGGACATAAGCAGAGAACTTTGAGACACAAGCAGAGTCTCAATTGTCCTTCTGGACAATATTTCAGATCAAATGACACTAAAAGTAATGTTCTCATTTTTATTGTCTGCCTGCACCACACCTACCGGATCTAACCTGAGTCAGTCTTTAACAGCTCATGACAGTCAACATTACAGTCAATGTAAGAATGTGTGCTGATAAGAAGAAAACAAACATATGACTCACTCCTAAACCATCATGTGGGAAACCCACTGTGGGCTGAAGAGTCGAAAAAAACATACATTTCAATTGTTTAGCTGGGAAGATGGAATCCCTTTCCTCATACATTGTTATGTCTAGAACGTTGTCTGGCATCAGTAATGTGCTAAAGCAGGCACTGGGCCTGGGGTATTTCACATACAAATGTCCCTAACCGATGCACATCTTATGAACCTCGTCTAAACCTGTCCTGTGATATCATCTTACCTAACACGAACATTTTTTTATTCATTTACAAGAAAAGGCATGTCATTGACTTTAAAATAATGTGATTCATATGATCTTTTATCAGTAAAATTCTCAATACCGTCGTGTGACCTTTCTCTCCCCTTGTTGTATTTTATAAGGTAATGTGGCCTCTTTTTCCCTATTTGATTTATATAATGGGTGTAATGCAGCACATCTTTACTTCTCCATGTGTTTGCAAATATTTTCTTTTGAACAGTCGACTAACTAGACCCCACAGGCTTGTTGTACTGTATGAATCCCATGTTTGTTTTTTAATGTGATTTTGTAAGGTCACACCTTAGATGAAACCCACATGAGTTTTGACTGGACCACATGGTTGTTTTGTCATACACCATCATAACTGCTGCAACATTTTCTAATCCGAGAGAGGGTGGAGTACGAGGGATCTGGCAACCGACACTGATTACCTTGGGTTCAGGAAAAATGATTAAAGGCTTTAAGAATGATCAAACACACCCTGATAAACAGAGGCGACAATATGTTAAACATTATTCAAAAATCTTTAAACACTTTACATTATAATTTAAATGATAGCAAACCTCAAAACATACTAAAAATACAAAACAGGTTAAAATGTGTAAACAGCATTTTTCCTCAAAGGAAAGTTTACAGATGGACTTTTTAAAACCTATTCAGTAAAAATACAAAAATTGTCATGTGTCAGTAAATAAACGCACACCTTAGGCTTGGGAATTATAAAACAGCTACAAAAATGATCCACATTTTTCCCCGCTGTGTCCTTCCAACCTCAAACAAGCACATTCCAACACAGCGGATAAGAAAGATTTGCAGAAACACAGACACACACTCACACAAGTGAATTTGCCTTATGCAGACTTGTTTTAGGATGTTTTAGTAGCTGTTTATTTTTTTTCTAAATGTCAGCAATGCAAGTTTACTGTCAACGTCTTTTGGTAAGTAAAGGATGAGTTTGTTGATGTTTAAGGACACACAAAAAAGCAGATATTTTGGAGCACTTCAAATCCGAGGTAGCGAGTGGCAACTTCAGTTTAAAAGCTTTGTATTCCCACTAGTTCTCTTAATAAACAAAAGTCAATCTTTAGAGAATGTGTGGACGGTATCAGCTTTCTTTTCGGGAGTCCTGTCATGGTGAAACTTAATTTCAACATGTATGGGTGTAATACAGGTGTATGTGTGAGAATGGGTTTAAAACGTCAAGGGTGTCCAGATAGGTTTCTGTGATTATCTTTGGTTCTTTGTCTCTGGATGTGCGTGTATTCAGGAGCCTGATCTAATTGTTTCTTTGTTCCCAAGTATCCACATCCTTTTACGGGCGGGTCGGTCAGGAAAACCCTTTCAGTGATCGAATATCACGACTTGGGCTAAATCATTTATCCCCTTCCAGTTTCTGACTGTTTTCTAGTATAATGGTTAACAGAGATGATGAAAGAACACGGCCTGTTGTGACATGAGAGATATTTTCATTCAGGTGTAAAAATGTTTAGCAAAACATGAGACAATTTGCAAAACTTTGAATGCCATAATAGAGTAATGATTTCAACACTAAGTATTGATGCTTTGACAAGTTTGGCGGATACATGGAAAATGAAAACAGCTGAACTTGTACAAAATCAAGAATATTATAATTTTATAAGCTGTATGTGTACTTTATTGAAAAATGATGGCAAACACAGGTTTTAACTCAAGAAAATCCTTTTTTGTAACAATTTACTGTAAAGTAGCTATGAAAGCAATGAAAAATACTTCTACATTTTTATTTATCTTTGGTCATGATAATTTTAACGTTTATTAACGTTTATTTATTTATTCATTAACATTTATTAACGGTATATATTAATATATTTCTAAAATCTTTTTATCTTTTAACAATATAGTGCACTTTGATTGTATTGACATTAACATTACAAAGAATAATAAATGAAACTATATATACTATTCATGTTTATTAATGCATTGACTAATGTGACCGTCAACCTTTTTGTAAAACGTAAGCAATTTTTGTGTTAGCAAAAGTTACAGCAATTCATACTAGTCAAGAACTTATAAGTTTGAAATTACTGAAGGCAGTGATAACCAATAAATGAAAATAAAATGTGTGAAAATCTTCAATTTATTTCATCAAAATGTAAACAGTGTCCTTATTAGCTTCAATTTGCTTTTATTAACTTCACAAAATCTCTTGCTCTAAAGTAATTCCAGATGTCAAATGCATTTCACTCATTTCAGAAAGGAAAAACGGAGCCACTCGAAATAACAAAAGTCCTCACGAATTCCAGCCCACAGACATGGAGGAATGCGATTGGCCGTGAGGAGGGATTTGAGGGGCGGGACTCCCGAGGGCAGTTTGCTCATAAACCCGATCGCCTCCCTCCCTCCTGTCCTGTGCTCTCTTCTGACTGTGTTACTGAGCTCTACTTCTCTCCAGATCTTCACTCAACAGCTCACTCACTTCACCGACCATGAGTATGAGATCCAGTTACAGCGTGCGTTCCTCCAACTCCCAGGTGCCGCTATCCCAGATGTCCATCAAGCGCACCACCACCAGCAATGTCAACAGTGGCATGCCGACTTATCGTGCTGCCAGCATCTACGGTGGAGCCGGGGGTCAGGGAACCCGCATCTCCTCTTCCTCTTACTCAGGTGTCCGCAGCGGATTTGGGATGCCCTCGTTGTCCAGCTCTTTCCAGTTGAATGCCACTGGAAACACAGGTGAGATCATGGGCAACGAGAAGATGGCCATGCAGAACCTGAACGACCGTCTGGCCTCCTACCTGGAGAAAGTGAGGATCCTGGAGCAGGCCAACAGCAAGCTGGAGGTGAAGATCAGAGAGATTCTGGAGAAGAGAGGTCCTGATGTACAGGACTACAGCCGATACCAGCCCATCATCGACGAACTGCGCAGGAAGGTGAGTTTGAATGAGTCAGTTGAAGAAGAGCTGTAATGAATTTAACGGTACAGACTTGCCGTTTGTTAACAATCTAGAGGATATTTATGGGATTTTAAAGACTTTTATTTTCAACCTGATAGATATTTGTGTGATGTGTTAACTGATAGCCAGGGTTGAGAACCAAGAAAACCATGAGCTGGGGAAGTGGGGGAGGTGGTCTCCTGTGAATTAATCTTGGTATCCGTGGGACGGCAATTGTGCTTATAAAAGCAGCGCTTGGATGAATAAGCAGTTCCGTCCTGTATTTATTCTGGCCCTGTTTTACGTCTACAGCTCAGTTTATTCCCTGAGGGTGGAAACTTCAGGATATGAGACATTTCAGAGTCAGCTTGTGACATAAGGGAAACGGAAAAGTTTAGTTCAGCCAGTGCCAAATGTAACCTGCTGCGGGACAGATTTTTTTAAGCATATATATAGCAAATTATGTTCACCTTATACAGTATTCGATACAGATACATTTGAGTCAATTTGTAGATTTTTACAAGTTTGCCTAAAGATATGGTTGCTATAAGCACACCGACTACTGAAAGATAACCGAGAGACACCAGTAACTAAGTGATACTTTCACACTAACTATAACTTGGAGCCGAAATGAAAATCTGATAGGTCACTGATAACACACAATGTTATCAGAATGATTGACTTTATATTTATAATTCTCTGCGTTAGCGGAAGGTAGATTAGAGTAGGATCATTAAATTGCTATCCGTCGGAATTTCTCAAAGCTTTTGAAGTTAATGAGATTAGCATTACAGAACACCAGGTGACGTCCGCATTTTCTGACATTCAGTGAAGTCAACAGAAACGTAATAGCGTGCATAAATGTAATCAAATTTCAAACAATATGATTCTTGAAGGGACTATTGTTCATGACCAACACCCTTTAACATATGGAAAAACGCTTTGAACCCGCTAGTGTAGGTGTGCTTATATAGGCACCCGCCCTTTTCCATGGATACCACCAGCACATTCTGTCCGGCAAACATGGAAAGAATTTATAAAACAAAATTATCGGGTTAGAAAAAACGCAAAATCCAACTCTTTCAAGCTGCATGGGCGACTCCAAAACATTCAGGCTGTTTGTAAATGATTATCCTATAAACTGTAAAATGGACTTTGCTCCCCCCGGTACTTCTTATCTAAGCAAACCAGGACGTTAGAGCAGAAGATGGTACTGTAGCCCCAGCTGTGACCATCGGTGTTAACAAAACCATAAAAAATATTTAATACGGTTTACGTCATAATTTCACAGAATTTACCGATTCGACTGATTCAGCATAGTCACCCGCATTTCTGTTCGGTTGTAGATTTTCGACTCCACCTCGGACAATGCCCGTCTTGTGCTCCAGATTGATAACGCCCGCCTGGCAGCTGATGATTTCAGAGTCAAGTGAGTAACAAAATTGCAAACATCACATTTGATCCTCGTGGCGACTTCACAGTTCGCGACCTCAACATTGATCCATTAACCCTTCGTGTGTTTGCAGGTATGAATCTGAGCTCTCCATTCGCCAAGGTGTCGAGGCCGACATTGCAGGGTTGAGGAAGGTCATCGATGACACCAACCTGAACCGCATGAACCTTGAGAGCGAGATCGAGGCCCTCAAGGAGGAGCTCATCTTCCTTAAGAAGAACCACGACAATGTGAGTATACATCTGGAAACTTTGGCTCATCTGGACACATCTGCATGACGTTGCCTTTTATGACCCATTTTATGGTCTCTCCAAACATTAGGAGGTTATGGAGCTGCGTAACCAGGTCTCCCAGTCTGGAGTGCAGGTGGATGTTGACGCTCCTAAGGGACTTGACCTGTCCTTGATCATGGAGGAGATGAGATCCAAGTACGAGAAAACGGCTCTGAAAAACCAGGAGGAGCTCAAGGCCTGGCACGAATCACAGGTATACTAAAAGATCATGTTAATTTGAGATCTTTGGTTTTTAAGGTTGGTAGATTGTTCTAATGTAAAATGTTTTGCTTTTCAGATCACAGATGTACAGGTACAAGTCACACAGAACACAGAGGCTCTCCAAGGTGCCCGTACAGAAGTCAACGAACTCCGCAGGCAGATTCAGACGTTGGAGATCGATCTGGACTCACAGAAGAACCTAGTGAGTTGTGAAAGCTGGAAAACCGCTTTCAAATCTTAAACCGACTCGTCAATAAACATCTGTCCATTTACGCTGCGATTCTCTCCGTTTCCTTCCTCAGAAAGGATCACTGGAATCCACTCTCCGTGACATAGAAATGCGCAACAACATGGAGATGGAGGGTCTCAACAGCATCATGATGCAACTAGAAGCTGAGCTCACGAAACTGCGCAACCAAATCCAGCACCAGACGCAAGAGTATGAGGCTCTGTTGAACATTAAGATGAAGCTGGAGGCTGAAATCGCCACGTACAGAAGACTCCTGGACGGCGAAGACTTCAAGTAAGTCTTTTACCGAAGTATACAGAGATAATGTGTGGGTGTTTTTTGTTTTACAACTCTAAACGTTGTATCCGCAGTCTTAAGGATGCACTTGATGAGCAGAAGAAGGTCAAAGTGATGACGGTCACACAGACACTGGTGGATGGAAAGGTGGTGTCTTCAAGCACAGAGACCAAGGAAAGGAAACTCTGAACACCAGAAGATCTCCTGGCAACACAACACAGAGACCTTGTGCGCCAATGCTAAAGTTTCCCAACTACGAGTTAGATATTTATGAAGCCCAAAGTGCCTTTACAAATTTTGTCTTTTTGCAAATAGGTAATGAGAATTACCGAGCACATTTCAAAATTAATTTAAAATGACAACTCTAATGTGTTAAACACCAAGCTAACCTGGCTTTAAGGTCAAAGAACCTTCTTACATATTTTTGTAATGATTGTTTGAGGCTATATTGTCCCATTTTATTTCCATGTTGTGTTGAGTTCATTTCAATTAAAAGGGGCTTTTATCAAATGTTTGTTTCTGTCAATGATTTATTCAGAGTATAGATCAGATTATAGACTATGGATCAAAAACTGAGAAGGGAAAATGTGTTTCTGAATGTCGCAGAATAGCCACAATAGCTTTGGTGGCACATGGATCAACATCTCATGAAGTAGGAACCATTTTAAATGAATGAAGACAAAAAGACTAAAAATGTTGCAACATTATTAATGGCTTACAACTTAATATAAATAAAAGAGTAATATAAATGGATATAAATATATGAAAAAGTGTTAACAATAATTATTGTTATTAACTGAGTAAATAAGTTACACACACCAGTAGCTCCAGTAAAAGAAACATGGAAATGGGTTAAAAACGCATGAGTAAATCAGTGAGTCGAACTCAAAGATCCAGTTTCATTTGTGAAATAATTAAGGAAAAACTGATTTGTCCAATTCACTGAAATTAAATGATTCAAATCAATGATATACTTACAAATCGGACATCATTACGACTCACCCAGTACATTTCTGAAGAGCGTAAATTTAGATCATTTCTTCACACAAAGTTGTTTCAAGGCTTCGGAAAGCTTGGATATATGGTTTAATTGCTGTTTTTACGCTTTTCTGTCATTTAAAAGGCCCACTGTTCCATGTGTGCTTGATTTCAAAAAGGTTATATTCACTATTGACGGTAATGTTGAACAGTAATATTTGCACATGTATTTAGCAAAAGTTCGAAAGCACTTATTTTATGTGACAACCTGGATTTTTATCACAGCTTCATGCGTCTTGTCATTCTATCAGTCTTTCACTTTGCTATTGAATGACTTTTTGTCACTCCTGAGATTTGATTTTGTTGAAATTCAACAGACACTGGACTAGAATGACTACATTACATCTAGAAATGGTGATTAAATGAAAATTTTGAATGGGCTCTTAACTTTTTCTGTGGCTGTACAGTACTGTATGTGTACAGTATGTGAAGGGAAAATATGTTGAACATGTGCAGCACTGAAGAGTAATGTGTAAATTGTAAAACACAACTGATTCCAGCAAGATATTTCGTGGGGTCGTCCTTGTGATTATATCAAATTATTAGTATTTTTTTTATCAAACAAACTTTATGGTAACATTTGGCATTGAAATATCTGTGGTGATTATGTTACTAATTTAATCATCTACAATCTCATTTGGTTCCCTACTTTAATAAGATCAATTACATAAGTGGCTCACAAATTAGAAGTAAATCAAATGTCTTGGAGGGTTTTTAAGGACTGTGATGTTATGATCTAAAACTATACGACAGCCTGTACATGTGTCTTTGTTTCAAAATTGAATTCTGAAGAAAGTCTATTTGGAGGGAAAACTGTAATTTATAGATTTGTTCTTGTGATCTATTTCGTATCTACACCGGTATCTACGTATCCAGCATTCCAAAAAAAATTTATGATGCTCATTTTGTAACTTTACCATCCCCTTTTTTCACACAATTTATGACAAAACAATTAGCCAGAATTTTATAAATTCCATGTGATAATATTTCCGAAACAACTTATGTCCAGATTATAAAGATAATGTGGATATGAGCAGTGTACAGAGGTATCTATATAAGCACCATTATCTTTTGTCCACAGAATAAACCTGTTCTCTGTTTCACACCACATCTCTATTCTGAAGAAAAATAAACTGCAAGATGCAAAACTTCAGCTCTCAGAGCAGGAGAATAAGAAGAATGGCTTCAGAATCAAATCTCAGCATCCTCAAATCATCATTTAGAACATGGCCGAGCCCTGGAAAGGGAGGTTTCGATTCTAGGGAATTCCTTGGAAAATTTGATCCTGCACAATTGAGATTTGGATTCAGCAATGAAAAAATGACCATGCAAATCCTGAACGATCGCCTCGCATCCTACCTAGAGAATTTGAAGAGCTTTGAAAAGGCTAACAGCTAGCTGGAGTTTCACCAGTTTCTGGAAAAAATGTCCAGATGCTCATGACTATAGTCACTACCAGGTCATCATTGATAAACTACGCAGAGAGGTACTAAACTTTTACCCAGAGACATTTGTATCTCTATACTGTCTGGTCCTCTGCATGAACTTTTACAAAAAATATAAATCATCATTTTTATTGCTGTCTATATGAGATATAAATACATTTTACAACTTCAATTCCTTAATTTCTCTGAATAACCTACTACAATCATTACACATTCATGCTCTTCCTGCTACCTTAAAGTGAAATGAAATTGCTGTCATCATTTTCTCACCCTCTTGTCATTTCAAACCTGTATGACTTTCTTTTCTCTGCAGAACACAAAATAAAATATTTATAATTTATAATGAAATAAAAAAATCACTTTTTTATTATAAATAAATAAATTAAATGTATAAATAAATATTATAAATGTTTATGAATTCTAAATATAAAAAATATAAAAATATTAATAACTTTATGCTCGGTTATCTAATATATTTATACAAACTGCACTATAAAAATGTCAACAGATTAAAAAAATCAGTAGCATCTTCATTGTATTGTGGCTTTTATTACTTAGGAAAATTAAATGAACCTTTGAAATGACAGAAATAATGAGGAAAAGATGAAATAGATGATTAGTTGACTTCAGTATATTCACTCACCTAAAGGATTATTAGGAACACCATACTAATACTGTGTTTGACCCCCTTTCGCCTTCAGAACTGCCTTAATTCTACGTGGCATTGATTCAACAAGGTGCTGAAAGCATTCTTTAGAAATGTTGGCCCATATTGATAGGATAGCATCTTGCAGTTGATGGAGATTTGTGGGATGCACGAAGCTCCCGTTCCACCACATCCCAAAGATGCTCTATTGGGTTGAGATCTGGTGACTGTGGGGGCCATTTTAGTACAGTGAACTCATTGTCATGTTCAAGAAACCAATTTGAAATGATTCGAGCTTTGTGACATGGTGCATTATCCTGCTGGAATTAGCCATCAGAGGATGGGTACATGGTGGTCATAAAGGGATGGACATGGTCAGAAACAATGCTCAGGTAGGCCGTGGCATTTATACGATGCCCAATTAGCACTAAGGGGCCTAAAATGTGCCAAGAAAACATCCCCCACACCATTACACCACCACCATAATTGCATTAATGAGAAATTGAACAGGTGTTCCTAATAATCCTTTAGGTGAGTGTAATATGTACTAGAATGGTTTTCCTGGCCTGGCAAGAGAAATGACAAAGGTAGTCGAAAGTGCCTCAGATCAGTTTGCTTTCCAACATTCTTCAAAATGTCTTCTTTTGTGTTCAACAGAAAATATAAATTTTTCAATAAATGTTTCCTACTATGTTAGTCAATGGTGGCCAAGAACTGTTTGGCATTCTTCCAGATATCTTTCTCTCATCACAACAAATACATTAATACAGATTTGGAGTTATTGAGTAAATGAAGACTGAATTTTATACATGGGTGTACTGTTCCTTTAAAAGTTCAAACCTTAATTATGACTTTAAAAAAGTGAACACTGAACATGAGTTATAATATAAAGTATCAAAGTGCATGTTAGACAGTTGACATATTAAACTAAGCTATATGTTACTGTTTTAAGCAAATTTGTATTCAGGTATCTTCTCAACAAATGTGTTTATACTGTAGGTTTGAACATGAACTTTCCATAAAACAGTGGATTGAAGCTGACATTAATACACAAAGAAGAAAGCAGGATGATAACAATGTGGCGCGGCTGCACCTGGAAAACGACAGACAAGTTACAGATAGTTACAGACCACTTAGCGAAGAAGAGAAGAAGATCATGGTGACCACCATCGCCCAGAACATTGTGAATGGACAAGTTGTGTGCACATGCTCTGAAGCGAAGGAAAAGGTTGTCAAAACACAAATGGGACCACGAATGCATGTTTGATGCAAAATTGATAAATCAGCGCTATTATCTTGAAAATAGCTCTATATTAAATACAATTAAAGTCCTCATTAAGCTATACAGTGTGCCAGTGTGTGATAATAACTGAGCTGGAAATAAACCAGCTGTGTGAGAGTGTCAAATGATCCCACCTTATGAAATAAACCAGCTGTGTTCTTTGTGCAAATTTATTAGGTTGTGACAGCAAACATTAAAATCGCCACCATTGTGCCATTGTTCTCTTGCAACCTGTTCTGTTTCTATTGCAGAGGTATTTTTGCAGTAGTCCTGTATCACATTTCATGTTGACGCGAAGCCACCAATTTTATCATTTAACAATGTATTGCATCTCTCTCCCCTCTGTCAACTTTGTTATTTTACCATTTTTCATGTCAAACATTCATGTTATGATAGACTGAGCCAATGTCTAATGAGCATTTGGAAGCACAACGAGTGAAGTCAAATTCCACTTTCATTTCTGCAGAACGGTGAATACCTACAGAATACAGAATACCTAAAAAAAGGCACATGAAAACTAGAACTTTCAGGCTCTTGTTCTGTCGAGACTGGACTATTGCAATGCGCTACTGGCTGCACACAAGGAGAAAAAAACAAAAAGAACAAACGTACGTCCTTGTTTCAACATGTTTACTTAAAAAAAATCTGCCAAACATGAAAAATTGGTTATGATTTATTCACCCTTCAGTTTATATTTAAATGCTATATGTTCTTATACAAAACTCAAAGTGATGTTTCAAAAAGCACACATGCACATCATGAATGAAATGCATCTAGTTTGTTCAACAGAAGTCATAAACATCAAGGTTGGCATAGGTGAGTAAATTATGAGAGAACTTTTATTTCTGCATAAACTTCCTTGAAGAGATAAGATGAATAAACTACTCTCAAAAAACAATACTTAGCCAGGTGCCAAAAGAAGTGTTTAATAACTCTTATCTTCTTACTAACCCTTGGCCTGTAATCTTTTATGGAATCAGTCTAAATGTGAAATTGAATGCTGACAGATCAAACAAGGATCATTCTCAGAGTCTGTGGGATATTCGCCTCAAGGCATGACGGATCAGATTTCCGTGGAAAAGTGAGTTCTGATAACAAGTCTGCTAAATATCAGAATATTAGTTGGGTTGCCAGTCATTCCATCAGAAGCTTACAAGTTTATGAAGACATTTACAGGTAAATTAATTAGGATGCAAAATGTGTTTGCTGAAACCAATGTTAGATTATTTAGAATGATATCTGCAGATATCAATGGTTCTGCTTTTTTATACACCGTTTCTTTAGCTTAAATAAACCTGTCATAGTGTATTTCTTTCTGTGCTAAGCTTTTAAAGACGGCATGAAATCAAAATTAAAAAAACATATTTCTATGTAATATTGGGCAACGCCCAACTTCCAACGACCCAATGGACGAATTCAAGTCCCTCACAAAAAAAATTCTCATTTCGGAAGCCATTTCACTTAGATATACATCACCATACGGAAAAAGAAGACAATCGCTAGTTCCGTTTCATGGTGACTTTAAGGTGGGTTGTCAAATGATCCCACCTTCAGAGTTTACAAACGTCCCCTTTTTGTGGACAGCCCTGATCATCAACTGTGTTTAAACAATCTGCCAAATAATAATCAGACGATGGTGTTTTTTCAAACCTTTATATTTTCCAGGTCCTGAAGAGCTATAGATCAAAATGTCGAGGTCTGCTTACAGGGCCATTGTCAACTATTATTGTGTTTTTACTATACAAACAATGTAAGCAGTTATCTGTTTAAGCGGAAAATAAATATTTGTTAAAAAGTTAGAATCCTTTATTCCCTAGTAGCAAACAACACACAAGTAAATAAACCTGACTGAGGTTATCATAATTCGTACCTAAGGGTTAAAAACTGTAAAAGAACCTTCGTGCAACTGATTCACTCCATGTGTGGCTGCAGTCAGTAAGTCTGCATTTACACACCGACTCCCATCGGAAATTCTAAATCCATGCCACGCTTTCCTATTTTTGTTGTGTAAATACCAACTTAACTGTTTGGCACTATCAGTTTTCTGCAAATCTAGGGAACTGAACCTCATGAACCATCATGAAAATGAAAAGCCCCAGTGGCTGTACACAATGACTAACTATAGAATGTTCCACTGTGGGCCTGTAAAAGTGGGAATTTGCGGCTAACCAGTGAGACACTGTTTCCACTCATGTCTCCTTCGTCATGGTACGTTTGGGCGAGTCCACTCAAAAGGAAAACCCTGCTGGCGTGCATGGAGCCAAGGCAACTTTTGTAGATGGAAAAGCGGCGGTGGGCAGCAAAACGATCTGCTCCGGCCTATGAGAATGAAAATGAGAAATTGTTTCAAGTAATGATTCATGCAATATTACAAATTTTTATTTAAAAAAGTTACAAATATTATAATATATTAATAATAAAAAAACTGTTGCTTGTGCCCTTTTAAAGTCGTGTCTTTCTTTTCCCAGCCTTGTGAATGAATATGTAACTGGAAAAGACTGGAAAAAGGTCACATGCTTCGACAAGAATCCTCACGCATCAGTGCTGCCCACTCAAGTCATTGTTCTCTGTCCAGACACTTACAGAAAACCTCATTGTTTCCACTCTATCCGAGCTAAACAGCAATTGAGGAATACGCTACATAATCAGAGCCAACATAATGACGGTAAATGCAAAATTAAGTGTTAATATCCGTCTGTGTCTTTACACAACACTGTACACGGTCTCATAACCTCATGACTTAGTCATCCTCTGTTTACTGCATTTTAGGAAGTCGTGCATTTCTAATAACCTCCCGTGACTCACAACTTAAACGCGGTATTTACCGTTATGCTTCTCAGGATGAGAGGAATGTATTTGGAACAGTCTGACAGTTTTATAATGTGGTTATAAATTTGACTTAAAATGCTCTACAATCTTTATAATATAGATTATAGTAAATTCATTTTCATTTTCATAGAGTGACGTTGTACAAAACAACCATTTAAATGCCTGTTGCTAAGGCTCTGTGAGGGTTGGTGTGCGGTTGCTAGGGTGTTCTGAGTGTTTTCTAGTCCATTCCTAGTGTACAATACCAGTGTTGTAACTTGATGTCTGCTTAGAGTCGAAAGAGCCCGAACCCAATTGTCTAGGTCCTGCCTTGCAAGTCTATGCTGTGTAATTTATTTCTGTGGGACAAAAGTTTACTTACCCAAGAGTTCAAATCATAATTCACAGAGTCTGGCTCTTCTCTGTATTAGTCTCTGAAAAAGACTCGGTAACAGGAAGAAACAACAACAGGGCTGTGTTTTAGAAGGAATTTATTGCAGAAGCTATAAAGAGAGTCTTTTGAATCTTTCCGAACTTCAATACCTCATGTCTGGGCTCCCTGGACAGGAGATTACCAGCAGCTATCCCTCACAGGTGCGGCTTTCATAAGAATCAAGTCACACACCCCCTTTCCGCCTCTGTTCAACACACATACATGCTTTTGTTTGATCAGGATGGGAATTACTTCTATTCTTTTTCTAAGGCGCAGGCTTCGATTATACAAGTCAGTCTTAAAGCGACAGTGAAACATTATACAGATAATGTTATATGTATGATATATTTTATATTGAAAAATCTGTTTAATCTCCTAAATTTTTCAAAGCTTCGAATCGTGCCTAGTTTAAAAGTGCAGTTAACTAAAGTGGGATTTTCCCATCCCTTTTCTTTTTGGGTCATCGGTCTAAAACTGTCATGGTTCCACTATCATGTCATGTTTTATTCCTGTCTCAAGTGGAGCCATGGCATTGCCTGATGGTTTTGTGTGAGAAAGAATGATTCTTTCTCGTGTCTCGTCTTTGGCCCCGCCCCTCTCACTCCTCGTCAGCTTTCCCTGAGTGCTTACTCCCCAGCACCTGTTTCTTGTTAATGATCCTGTGTTTGTTCCCTATAAAGAGTCCTCATGTTTCATTGTCCTGTGCTCGTGCATTGTATCTGTACCTGTTGTAACACCTCGTTCCTTGTATCAAGTTGTATGCTGTTGTATCAAGTAAGTCTAGGTTAGGTAGTGTTAGTGTGTTGATATTCTAGTGTTTGTTTTCGTAGTTTAGTCTGTCAGTGTCCTCGTTTGTTGTTAAAGTTTATATATTATTCCTGTCCTGTTTTCCCCCTCGTGGGTTTTGTTTTGCCTGTTTGTTAGTGTTTATATGTTAAATAAACACCCTTGTTAACTCTACAGTCTGTGTCTGCCTGCAATTGGGTTCCCATGCCATGTCTCCACCTGAGAATCTTGACAAAAACCACTAATGACCCACTGCATCCATCAAATTTTTGCATATACCTCATAGGTTGCGTATCATAGGTTGCGCAATTGAGCAAGACCTGCAGTACCCTACACATCTCTCACGACACGTGGCAAAGTTGGAAAGCTTGAATCCCAATATGATTTGAGCAAATGAGTAGAGAGTAAAAGTTTCCTATGTGCATTGTAGACACCAGAGTGAAACGTGAAGAACAGCACACAGCCAAACGTTTGGGCAGCATGTGTTTTAAGTTAGGGGGAACCCCAATGGAAATTTAACCAGGGTTGCCGTCGCAACAAATAACACATCCAAACCAGACTGTGGTGGCACCATGGAAACTAAATGCTGGGCCAACATATAGCGGAATAAGAGGTTGTGCATGCTATTTCACTTGCTACTTATTCAGTAAGCTTGCTATATAAAAATGCAGTGGGTGGCGACTTCCAGGCAAAATTATACAGCTCCACTTCATTTTCTTCTGCTATTATACAGCATTTTAGAAACCACACTCTTGTGGGACTTTATAACTTGCAATAACTTTACGAGTCAAATCATGCTGAGGTATATGTTTATTGGAAAATTAAACAATTTTATCAAACTTTAATAATGGCCTTAACGGAATAGATCACCTTCAAAGTGAAAATTCATAATTTACTCGCACTGTTGTCATTTTAAACCTGTGTGATTTTCTTTCTTCTGCAAAACACAAAAGAGGGGTTTAAAAAATAACAGAATTTTCATTTAAAGGTGAACTATCCCTTTAATCTTCTAAATAACTGAGAAGACAGGGATCAAGTTTTTCCAGGAAATGTGTGTACCATACCTCTGCTTTTCGCAATGACTTCTGTGTATTTTTGTATAACAGACGTCAATGTTATGATATTTAAATAATGTGGATTTGAAAACGGTTGGATTGTAAGTTAATGTGAGTGTGCCGATGATTTTAGTTCATATATACGCCTACTGTAAAAGTTTTGCCGGATGTAATAATGTGCAGAAGGGGTGAAATGTTTGGTTTTTGGGTATTTATAAAACATGCAGGAGATATTCTAACATGCTGGATACGTTTAATAGTTTATCTCACTATTTTACAGAAATTTATTTTTGTGGATTGCCTTAAGGAGTGTCTATTTACACTGAGCACAAATAGCCGCCTTGTTGGCAGAGACTATTTGCACTAGCTCCGCCCACCAATATGTGGAATGGAGAAAGTGTAAGAATGACGTCATGTCTAACAGTGAGTGACCCCTGTGGTGTAAGGTGTAAGTCTGTAAAGGCTTGGCACTGGAGACCGGGATTTTAATCCACCTCTTGCTGAAAATGCTCTTTTATCTTTTTCTATCACATCTTTTCTAATGCATCTGTTTTCATTAAAATAGATTTAAGACTTAAAGCGCCACTGCAATGACTTGGAACGCGCAGCATTATTTGATGTGTTGATGTAATTTCAACCAAAAAACACATAGATGGGCCCATCAAGACATATCTAGTGGCCCCGCCCCCTTTTAAAACAACTAATAGTGTTTAGTTTATGGCACAGTCAGCCTGGCAAAGCAGCATTTGACTGTGTGATAAGACACACTGGTGTAACAGTCTATAGAAGAGGAAGGAAGATCATTGATACCAGTAATGTGTCATTTAAAGCTTGTTATTTACGTTGGAGAGGACACTCAAGTGACACTAACGCGAAATTAAGAATTTAATGTTAATAGTTACAGTGTGTTGATCATCTCCCATCGAGTGCATTATGCATCATTCACCATGTAGGACATAATAAATGTGCAACAAGCGGCTGATTTGAGGGTCCGCTTCCGCAGCTCTCATAGTGAAGGAGGCGGGACTCTTCCGATTCTTAGGGACTGTGTCCACCGAGGCGTTTCTGGAGGCGTACGACGTGTTTTTTCAATTGTTTTCAATGGAAACGCTGCGTTTTTGAAAACGCGAGCAGTTGGCGTTTTTTCCTGTGCTCGTTGCTAGTGCTATGTGTTCCACCAGGCGCCCAGAGTTAAAAATGCTCAACTTTGGGCAGAACTCTGCGTCTACAGGGGCCGTTTTGTGCCGAGCTCCTGGCGTCTTCAGCCACTTAAAAGCGCCTCGTGGATTCAGCCCCTAAAGCGGACTTGATTGGACGAGAACTTTGACGAGAGGCGGAAGTGTGGCGTGATGTCATGGAATTCATTGATTTTTTTAAACACGCACGTGCCGGATAGTCAGTTTTGAATGCTTATATCTTCTAAATGGGAGTTTTGTCAGCGGGTACGAGCATATCAGTATATTGTCGTCCTTAAGGCTAACTTATTTTTAATAAAAGGAAAAAACTTTTATTTTGATTTCACTGGAGCTTTAAAACAAAATTTGATTAATTAAGTTTAGGTTTAGGGTGAGGTAAGTTAAGGTAAGGGGTGGATGTAGGGCTTTAATATCTCAATAAGTTGCCATTATTTTAATAATTTTATAAATATAATGATTTACACTCATAATGCTTTTACACTGCATAATGTTTAATGCACCACAACACTGAGCTGCAAATACTTACGTTATCTGACACTATTTATAAGTACTACCAATAGCATCTAACTAATTAATCAAAAGAAAATACAGCTATTTAGCTATTAGCAATAATAGCATATCGCCAAGATATGTTGCTTTTTTTATTAGTGTAAACAGAATCTAATGCTATTCAATCTTCGATATAAATAGCATATTTTGCTATCTACACTTAGTGCAAATAGCCGCTGCCTTAATTAAATGACAAGTTTTTTATTATATACAAATCCACAATTTAACAGGCTTCCTTAGAAAAGAAATAGAAATAAACATGTAAATAACATTGTCTGCTTGTTTAAAAAACAAGACTTTGCCAAAACATTCTTCCCATGCTGAGCGTCGATGTGAAATGGACTGTTGCTTCAAATAAATCGTTGTTTTACGATACAGGTCTTTTTATTGTGCCTCGCCACAGTTTTAATTATGTGTGTACTTTATGTCTGGGGGATGCCACTGGGTGCCATCAATAAAATGTTTTAATGAGCACAGGGTCAACAGAAGTTCAGATGAAATGTTTGTCTGGTGTGATCAGGCTGCCAGGTTGCAGGCTAAGAAGGGGGTCCATTCAATATTGAGCAAATTTGTGGAATTTAATGGACAACGTGTCTGAAATTCCAATAGCCGGCCACAAAATCTTCAACAAATTAACAGATAGTTAACACAATCAATAGCCCATCAAACACCACACAATTGTAAAATTGAAATCTCTTGCAGGATTCAAGCAATGTGCAAGCACTAAGATTTAATAGAGATTACAAAATTTGGAAATTTGTTGACCAGCGCAACCAACAAGAAAACTGAAACAAGAGTGTTCAAAAGTTTCACGTACATTTACTAATAATATTCTACAATATATTACTTGCCATTTTCGAAAATAGTATACATTTGCTTAGAATTAGCAGAAATCTTTTTAAATCTTTTTTTAAATCTTTTTTAAATCTTTTCAGCCAGTTTATTGAGATCTCGCATAGAGATCCATTATAAACAATCCTTAAGTATTTCTCATCTGTTATGGGCACTTATTTGATGCTTGTACAATTTTAAATCAAAGTGAATTAAAATCAGTTAAAATAAAATTGTAGTTTTACTAAGTTCATACATTTAAGGATAAATCAAAACGCTTGCAGTCAAGAGACCATTTTGACCAAAGTCCCTGTTAACTTTTAATATGTTGTTTCTTTGCATATTAAGCTTAAATTTTAAAGAGAATTTACTACCAAAAAATGTAGCCTTGTGTTAAGTAAATAACACAAAATACGACTCTAAAAATTATTATCATGATCATCTTAGGAGTAAGAGAGGAGGGGACTCTGCTTCTTATCAAAATAATGTAAGGACACAGGGTCAACTGTGAAGGAGAGGTGAAATATAATTTTCGTTATATTTATTTCTTATGACATTTGACAAATAGTCAAATGTCAAAACTGCTTATATGCGATTATGCCTTTATGTGACTAATGAGTATCATGATGTAACATGACTCAATACAAAGTGTTTGTTTATCTTTCCGATGATTATTATTCCTTTTATGATGGTTTGTAAAGATTAAATGACTGTTTTGATAGTCTGATTGACAATTTCTCCTCTGGATATAATTATCTTATGCTAATGCAGGTAACTGATTAATCATTAATGGATTAGTTGGTTGACAAACTTGTGTCGAGATGTAAGTGATATATAAAGAATATCTAGAGAATGTGAAACCAAAGAAGGTCATTTGTGCCCGAAACGTTTGCTGATTTTAATTTATAAAGAAGATTGCAAATGATCTTACATCATTCATATCCGTCACACACCTACAAAAAGGATCCGTATAAACGAAAAATATCCCCAAAATAAGGTAAAACATTATTTACAAAATGGTGTGTTTTAAGAGATGTGTCCCTTGAATGATGTAGACAGGAAAAAAAGGAAAAATGCTAAGCTTGAAGGATTATTTGGAGTGCAATAATAGAATTTACTGGACCATCAAAGTGTTTTCAATGTGATGTGTATTCATATACACTAAAAAGAAAAATGATCATTTACCAGCAAAGCATATCAAAATAAATTTGCTTGAGAAGCAAAACTGAATAAGACTTAAAATAATGTTTGTTTTACCTCACTGTAAAATAAAAGTTTTTTTAACAAAACACTGATTACATTATGATTTTTAATACTTCTCTCTATGGTACAATTTTGACTCATTGACTCTCGCCATGATGTTAAAGGGACAGTCCCCCAAAAATGATAATTACTCAACATCAAGTTGTTCCAAACCTGCATTCATTTCTTTGTTTTGTGGAGCACAAAAAATGTTAGCAACTGAGATTTCTGGCGCAACATTGACTACCATAGTAGAAAACATAAATCTGTAGTCAAAGGTGCCCCAGAACTGTTTGTTTTCCTGAATTTTTCAAAATATCTCATTTTATGATGAACGGAAAAAAATTCTACTATGGTAGTCAATAGTGCCCCATAAATCTCAGTTAAAAACATTCTTCCAAATATCTTTATTGGTGTTCATTAGAACAAAGAAATGTATACAGACAATAAGGTAATTTTCTCAGTGTGATCTGATTATGCACCAAGAGTCCATTATCACTCAATGACCTTCTTTACTGATACTTCACCCTAACAGAGGTGAACAAAAAAAAGCCCTGATAATCTGTCAGCACATCTCACTTGAGTACACTTCAGCTATTATCGGTTCCTATACCTTTATATGCATGTGTGTATCTTTACATCTATATCTTCCTCTTGGCCTGAATGGCTCACTCTGCCTGAAAATGTCAAAGTGAAAGATAGTCCGCAACCTGTATTGCCTGAGCCACACATCACGATAAGAGTTACATGACCTGCCAAATCTGCTTTTTATACTGTGTTTTATTTTCCTTCAAGTTTAATAAAACTCAGCTGCTTTGGAGGGTTAGACACAGCTATTCAGCAGGAGCCCCCCGATGTTAAATAACAACCTTTGTGAACCCTTAATACAGCCTCTTGCAGCTATTAAAAACAAAATGTAACAAGCAGAAGCTGTTCGGGACACTTTTCTCATCAGTTCACTGCTTGTCCTCATCTTAAATTCCAGCCTGGCTTCAGAGAGAGCCAAATGACACACCACAAGGCCAGAGATCAAATTGTAATAATTATTCGACGTGAACTACGTCATATTCTTTGCGGGCCTGTGATCTGGTCTGGCCCAGATGTGACCAAAAAAGGGATTTTGTTGCTACTGCAAATCGCTCTCCTCCCACAGTGCTTTGAGGCAAAGGAAAATAACTTACTCCTTATGGGGCACAGGGGAAGAATTTTGCAAATAAGGCTCGGTATTATGACACATTCTGAAGAGAAAGCACACATTCCCATAGGAGATGGACCATTTAAGACCTAAAAAGAAGACAGGACTCACTGATTTGGTGTCAACATATACAGATATCCATTTGCTGTTAACTGCACATGCATTGACTGAGCAGCTCATTATTGAAGATAACTTTACTTATTTCAATTTTATTGCCATACTATAAACCACCTTGTTGTTTGTACATAATTATGCAATCATGACGGTGAAGCAGCAGCGATGAAGGGGTTAGCATAGATGTATTAAACACAAAACAAAACACCCACAATGGGGAAAACTATAACAAAACAAGAATTCAAACAAAAATTTCCCACGAGGGGCAAGATAAATAATTATCTGAGTAATGTAAATAATAAATCCACAAACTTTGACGGAAACAGGAACAAGGCAAGAGATAAGGCCAACTACCAAACATAGCAGACACGCAAAACAAACGAGCACAGGCCAATAGACACAAGGGCATTTTATAAGTGACCAAATCAAGAGGGAGGAGGTGCGGGGTATGAAATCATAAACAATTACTAATGAGGAAACGAGAGGGCGGGAACAGAGACGAGACCGGAGAGAGACTATGGAAAGCCGAAAGCGCCATAATGCCTCTCTCCACATAAAACACGAGGTTCTGTCACGATTCTGCCACTGAATCAAGAAAAACAAAACAAGATGAAGCAGAACCATGACAGAAGCCCTAAAATTCTCAAGGTGATAGACAGGCTCTCCGTTGGCTGGGCAGCGTTCTCCAACTGCTGGGGATCGCTTTCTGGCAACTGGGCAGCGGACTGGGTCACCGACTGGATCACCGGCGGGACAGGGCTGAATACCGGCTGGGGTGCTGGTTTGATAGCACTGGATACCGGCTGGAACGGCGGCTGGACAGGACTGGGTGCCGGTTGGATAGGACTGGGTACTGGCTGGAACGCCTGCTGGACAGGACCGGGTACCGGCTCGAATGCCAACTGCACCGGACTGGTTTCTATCTTTTCAATCCTTTTAACTTTACAGTAAAGCATCATCCAGGAGATGAAAATGTAGCAGCCGATTTTCTTTCTCGCTTCTTGTGCGAGAATGTTTAGGTGGGCGGAAATGTGATGGCAGAGGCCACACAAATCAATATCATGTACAAATAAGTGAAGTGTTGGTCTATTTAGTGTTTGGAATAGGCTAGTTGTTTATGGAATTGAGGTTTATTTTTTGGTAAAAATGCAATACAAGATTAATAGTGTTCGATGACCTATAAAATACTGCATAGAAAATAAAGCTGTGACTGGTGGGAATTGTTTGTTATATATTTGCGCGAGTAAAGCGAAAAACATTGCGCGACGGGGAGTGTCTTCACGTGGCCAGACATCAAACAGTGTAGCTGTGTCTGAATTCACTCACTTGTTCAATAATTCACTTTTCCCTATATAGGGAATGTTAAATAGTCCACTATATGGGATAGAAGTGAATGAAAATGAGTGAACAATTTCGGACAATCGTTATATATCCTGTGTCTGACAACTGTCTCGAAATCATGTGTGGCTTCATCGATTGTTTTGTAAAATGGTTAGTTAATTTGTACATAATTTGTCACGTTTATTGTATTCGTTTTTAATAAAGACAACCAAACAAATGTTTGCCACTTTTATTTACCATTACATTTATTACGTTAAAAAAATTACTTAATATTTAAAAAATAAAACACTGCCAGATATATAACAAATGTATTTTTTAATATATATTCAGAGAGCTTGTGTGTCAATGAGCTCTTTGCGCAAATTTGTCACTCGAGTTGGAGCCCCCGATTCACGTCATTCTTGTTACCCGGCGCGAGTTTTCGTCTATTCGCATCTTTGCATTGACTTTGTGTCTAATTTACCTGTGCAAATTGCTTAATTCATGACTTTGTCATGAAGTGAAGCTTCAGAAAAAGTGCTGACATGCAGTATCACTTATTGTATGACAATGATAGCATTTTTTGAACCTACAAAAAATGTCTCGCCAGATGACACAGCTGCTCTGGTATGTCTCCGCAAAATAAGCCCCAAGAAACACTCATTGCCTTCTTTCTCACTGAGATTCTTAGTTTCTTTTTTAGGGCATTGCACCCGACAGCAAAACACTTAACTTTCATTATGATATGATGTTTCTGTTTGATTCAAAATCACATTCCAAAATGAAACACGCCATTTTAAGATCTGGACCATATTAAATGTTAATATGTGTCTCAGGTGGATAATAGTCATGGAAGGAGAGTGCAAATATTTTTATTTTTTGAGGTGACAACTTTGTCTGCACAAATGTTTACAGCTATAAATAGTTCAAATATGCACATGTTCATTGAACCATCTGCAATTTTGCAAACACACAGGAACTTGATCATAATGACATTAAAAGTCAATCTACAGGCATCTCATAAAAAAATGTTGCATAACAGGATTAAATGGGACAGAGTGTGAAAAACATGTGGGGGTCAAATGCAGTTTGTGAACCCACGTGTGAAGTGAAGGCCTTGCAAAAATGTAACAGATAGAAGTGGATAAAGATAAGAAACATACTGTATATCATATGTTCATTAGAAGACAAGATCACCCTCTCAGTATTTCTCATGCAGCCATGTGTTTGTACTAAATCTCATGCTTGACCATCCGCTCGCCTGTTTTCAGATAGTTGAGAAGAAGGTTGTGAGAGAAATAAAAATGCGAGGCAGTTTCTGTACTAGCATTTCCTGAAAGAAGACAGGTCGTGACATCTTATCTTAAACATCTGTAAATTCACAAAGCATCTCAGGGCATAGTCCTGGTTTACAGCTCATCTGGATTCAGTGCAAACCTTTGCTTTCCTATAAGGGCGCTTTAGATTGACCTGTACTGTACTGTAGTTCTGAGGTAACGTAACAGAAAAGTAACAGTGCTGTGATATCAGTAAACAGCCATTAACGAAATACAAATCAATCAAACTGATGTCTTAAGCTAGCATGTGAAAGACTCCTTGGGATTTATTTCAAACAAAAGATTTTCTATGTTTTCCCAATGAGATCATGCTATAGCATTCGGAAGCATCTTATGTCAACATCCGATATGATGACATCATCGATTTGTTAAATCCTGGTCTTGTGAAGGGTTGGGTGCTAGACGTGATTCAGTGGCTATTGGGAGGCAATGATGTAATGAGTTGCAATGGGAACATCTTGAATTTAATCTTGCTTTAGTGCTAAAGTCTTTTTTCCTGTCCGGAATAGGGGTGTGGATTGTGATCTCATTAAATCCATCAATTTCTATATCATGACATAACGGCATGTTGAAATTTGTCCTGCCATTGTATCGTTTAGAGAAGTCAGTGAAAGAAGAAGAATTCAATCGCATAAGAGCCTGTTTCTTTCTAATAATGTAAAATATGACATGTTAAATGAAAACAATGCAATTACTTTATTTTTTGTAATTAACAAAAGTTACAATACTGAAATAAATATGTTAACGGTTGTATGTGTGTGATGATCCTGTATTTAGCTCACAGTTCAATGCAGTGCATGATGCTGGGTTCATGGTACAAAAGAAACATTATTCTGATCAAAATTTGGAAATTAAATGAGTACTATATAATATTTATTTAAAAAATAACAATTCTAAATAAGATTTGTTGTTATTGATACAACTTGTTAAATAATTAACAACATTCAACTTTGTAAAAACTTTCTTTATTTAACAGTATTTTTACAAACTGTAAATTTCACTTTACCAAAAAAATATTTTGGGGTATTTTCTGGCACCCCAGCTGCCAAAATATAACCGTTTTTTACCTGTATTTTTTTACAGAGAAGGTTTAACTGAAAATATTGTATGTAAATGATTCTAATTGAATAGGTCTCTGACAGGATAATGAAACAGAATTTTTTACCTAAAATGAAGTGAAACCCTAAATAAAAGCTTCTTAAAGCACATAAAACATTATGTTGACGCAGGTTACATGTTGGTAGCTCAACCAACAGGGTGAAGCAAACATAAAATGTAAAGAAAAACTTTGCATCACCATATATTTTGTCACAATCCATCGTTACAACCCTAATATTAACCAAACATATGGAGATGTCTATCGTTATTTCAACAAACATTTGTGCATTCCTCAAAGCTAAGTAGAAGAGAAAACATTATGAAATACAACCCCCTTACACGCAAGCATCTTTAAACACCAATCACTCACCAATACAGTATTTATATAGTTCACATTGAGGCCAGGGATGACTTTTGTTTACACAGTAAAATAGGTGATATTTCTGGCATGTGTGTCTTTCATGTCTAAGCATATACTAATTGAGTTGACTTTTAACTTTTACGATATTGACACAACATTACAAAGGACAAATAGCAGAGCATGAGAAAAGGCCTTCACAGTACATAAACCATTATCTACAGATGATAAGACTTTACTTAAAATGTCAGTGTAAAACCTTTCTAATAACTTAAACCTTTAGTCATAACTCAAATATGCTTTCTATGTCTAGATCAAAAGAACTCACTGGTTTGACGAAAATACAAATTACAAAACAATAATTTGTGTTTATATTGAATTTAACGCCCAAATGCATTGGTATAGTGATACTGTATCATTGGCACTGATCAATTAAAAAACACAGTTTTTTTACCATCTGTTGACTACTATGGTTCATGTTGGTAAAATTGAACTGGGCAGGACTGAGCGTGAAGTCAGACAGCAAACTGAAGCCATTGTTTTTAGTAAACATGGGCAGAGATCACATAATGAAAGATTCATAAAGTACTGAGGCACATATCATCACATATTTGAGTGTTGACAGTTGAGTTTATTGAAGATACATACAGTATCGGTCAAAGGTTCTAAAACACCTGACTGAAATGTTTATAACAATATTAAAAACATTTTTAATATAGAAATGCATGATCAAATCACTTTGTAGGCAAATATATAATTGCATCAACATATTAACATCATATTAACAAATTTAGAAAACTAAACTGCTTGTATTTTTATGTATTTTGAAATGGATAACTTGTACCAAAAAGTATCCAATACGAGCGCCATAAATAAATGGAAATTCATTAAGTAAGGGATAATGAACAGGTCACATGCCGGCTGCTTGTACATTGTTCTGCTTATTACACGGCTACTTGTCATGTTTTATTAGCCCATTTTTATCGCATACCGAATGTCACGTGGAAAAGCTGTTTACTTTCGGTTTTAAGGTAAGAAATGTCACGAACAGGCAATTAGGTTTAATTATTTGTAGATATGATCATATATTAATGGAAATATTCATTCATTTGTCCAAAAAAAACTGTCAACGTGATTTGCTGCATCTGGGTTACCGTGTCTTTTTAGTTTTGAGGAGTTGTTATCTGGGAATAACGAATCTGCAAATGTCGTGACTGGCCAATCAGAATCAAGCGTTTCAACGAGCCGTGTAATAAGACTGTTTTAAATGCTTCTCTAGGGTGAGACCTCACATTGACATTGCAAATTTAAGGTAAAGGGTGTCTACGTTGAAGATGCAAGATTCCTTTGAATGCCTTTAGCCACAACAGATTAATAGGTCAAAGTCCGCCTTTGTCAAGTCCAAGACCAGGACTAGTCGAGACCAAGTCTAAAGAGGTTAAAGTTCAAGTCAAGTCAAGTCCGAAGAGGTTTGAGTCCAAGTCAAGACCGAGTCCAAATGGTTTGGTCAAGACAGAGACAAAAGTAGAATCCTCTTCAAGACCACATGCTTCATTTGTAAATATCCAAAAGCGGATCAATTTAGGTCATTTTATTTACTTTAGTAATAGCAATTTTATCAAAGTCACATAAAGCCGAAGTGCTTTATTATTATTTTGAGTGTTTTAATTGCAGTGTAACAATCACATTCTGGGCTGCCAATGGAAAAGGTTCACATTTTCAGCTTGTTGACTTGTCAGTGTTAAGTGCATTTAATCAAAATCACTTTTACAGCCGCAATTAATGTTGGAAAAAAGTAGAAGTTTCAACAAACCATCATTATTTTGATCAGTATTAGCTTTAGTTGGGCTCTTGATTCTAGTGTTTTTGGCATTAGATTTTCATTGTCTGTTAATAACAGTGCGCTAAAACAATAGATAAATGGCTCTTGCGCCCGGCGCAAATCTAAAATGGGTTAGTCTGAAGTAGCTTCATTATTCATAGGTGTGGTTTGGGCGTAACGTGATATAAACCAATCAAAGCGTCATCCAACATTCCCTTTAAAAGCAGGTGCGCAAGTTCCATTATGGATTGCTATTATTATGTCGTATTTACCAGCCGCACGCCAGAAGCAGTTCACAGCCGAGGAGACTGATGTTCTTGTAAGAGCAGTGAAAGACAGAGAAGTTGTGTTGTATGGGGATGGGAGAAACCCACCCAAAATAGCGACGGTTAAACAGGCGTGGGAGGAAATAGCCACAATTGTTTCATCAGCTGGCATCCCCAGGACGTCGCACCAGTGCCGCAAGCGCTACAATGACATCAGAAGACGGGGAAAGTCCAAGCTTGCCAGCATCAATCGGGCAAGCCGTGTAACGGGAGGTGGATCTGCCTCTACTCAGGATCTGACGCCAGCAGAGGACATCGCTGCGTCCACCCTCACCGCTGAAAGCTAGATTTATGCCTATTTTTTTACATCTTCGTGGCACACCACAATGATTTCCGTCATCTCATGTGTTAATATTTTTTTAGTGTAACAATTTATGATTTGCAAAATAACTGTTGCATCTGTGTAGATTACATGAGCAAAGTGTATGCGCGTTGTGCACGCTATACATTATGGTCAAGCATGCGCCCTTAAAATAGCATAATGAACAACGCGCAACGCACCACTGACTTTAGACTAGGTTTTTTCTGGTCAGTGGCGCAATTGTTTAATGGAACAGCAAAATAGCTCCAGGGATTGTTTGCGCCGGAACACGCCTCCTTTTTTGCGCTGAACCACCCAGGGAGCGCAAGTTCATTCACTAGTTTAGCGACGTGCTTCTGTGGATGGAAAAGCGCGCTTTGCGCGGGTGCAAAATAGGAATGACACATGCTGTCGGTGTACAAAGTCAATTGCGATGGGTGCAAGATAGGGCCCTAAGAAAACAAAACACTTGAAACAAACACTAAACTGACACTTACTATCTACGGCAAAAGAGGAACAAGGAACGAGGTGTGGCAACAGGTACAGGAACAAGACCATTTACAGCTACACAGACGTGGGACATAATACAATGAACGCCCACCAGACAATGAAACAAGAGGACTCTTTATAGGGAACAAACAGAGGATCATTAACAAGCAACAGGTGCTGGGGATTAGCACTAAGGAGAGGGAGACAAGGAACGAGATGTATGTAACAATGACGAGACACAGAGAGAGAAGAAATCGTCTCTCTCCCACATGAAACAAAGGATTCTGTATGATTCCACCAAGAAATACCTGACAAGGAGAGGTGAAACCATGACAGAGTGTTGGTGTCAGGAAAACTTTCGTTTTAATTTGGCAGAGTGTATTATTGCTGTGAACTATAAACACTCAAATCAGTCATCAACTTCAATTAGTATTACTTGTCTGCATAGTGCATGTTATGATGGCACACAGATGAAAGACTAGAAGGTATAGTATGTTTTCTCTTTTTTCCAGAATGTTAGTATAAATAGCAAACCTGAGTCAAGAGTGGATTCATTGACTGATACACAAAATTTTGAGTCAAAATGTATTATAAACATCCTAAGCAGTAGTTTTAGGCCTGGCTTACATATTGAATATAGGCCCAAAATTCAACTATGTAGCTGTCATCACTGTTACACAGTAAAGGTAAAAATCTAAGGTAATGGTAAAAAATCTAAACCAGCTAAATCTGAGATTGGCTAATAGAATCAGTTTATGTATTTAAGAGTGTTATGTAATGTCATGTTTGTTTTTTCTTAAATGTGAAAAAACATAAAGAACAAGCGTTTTAAAACTAAATAAAGAACAGGGGGCTATCATTTTTGTGACTTTTTGTTATCGTCCTTCAAACCATACAGTATCTTTACTTATTGATAAATAATTGTATGAGGGTGAATAACTGAATATTCTGCTCAAAAGAGGAACATATGTTTGAGTGTTAATATACTGTGGGTATGCACTTTATTCACGCAACTGATAAGAGCTGATAAAAGAAAATTAAGAGATCCCAGATCCGGTTAAGCTGTGGGTAATTAAATCATCAGGCAAAAGTAACTTGACTACACACACAGCTACTTTACATAGCAACAAAGACCACAAATTATATTACAATTATAATCACCAGTAACTTTTGTCCCATAGTCCTCGAAAGGGCAAAGAAGTGAAAGTTGTGTTGCTTTTTCTTACATTAACCAATAAGCAAGGATAAATTAGATATAGGTAGTAGAAGTATATAGAAAATTATAATTCAAGATGCCTGCTGCCAGTGAGCGGGAGTGCTTCATCATTTTTGTCTCATCAACTTCATTTCTAAAGAGATTGTGCCATATGGATACTGTATAAAATAAATGTAAAATCCTGAAACACTAAAAACAGTCATGTGCTCTCTTAAAATAATGTGCTTTGTCCTCTGCTTGCTTTTCCTAACAGAGACCAAACACACACGCAGCTGTTTATACACGCAGAGTACAAGGACCGTCGAGAGACGGGGATTCACTGATGTCACTCATCTCAAAACCTTCCGCCTTTTTGTTCTTTCTTCCCACGTATTTATCCGTCAGAGCAGAATGTATATGATTATGATGAGGTCGTGACAGATGATGGAAGTATTCTTTACATTGTAGACAAGCCTGTCATCTCTTTTGCATGATCAAGTCTTTAGTTCCCATCATCAGCACTGACAAAGCGCTCAGGTGGTCAAACAAACCCGAGAGAGTAAACAGCAAAATGCAACCTGGCAACCATTGAAACATCCAGCACAGCAGGTTGCATTTTAACAGGAACGTGAAGGTTTACATTTTCATCTCAAGAGGGATTCGCTAATTTGTTTGTTCGAATTCAGTTTCGCTTTAGCATGATTATTATTTCCTACACCAGTAAACTCATGTGCAGGGTAAGAGAAAAATAATGGGAGAGAGATGACAAAGCACAATAAGCCTATATGGAAATCAGACCTGCACAGGACCTGTATTTGCATACCGAAGTATATCCTATCTGAAAAGGAAAATAAACGCTCATAGCAACCGGGTGACATCAGAGCATAACAAACACACAACTTATTCTTTCTGAACCTACCAAAATTCGAATGCAAGATTAAAAATGGAAATGAAACCATTACGCTACCATCACTTCAGATAGGAATTAGATATGAATATGAGTTTCGGGAGTACATGTGACGTCAACTACATGTAGAGCATAACGCGGAATTCTCTGGCTGTTGTCAAAACAAAGGTTAAGCTGTTGGTCCGTCCTGTCCTAGACACGGTCTGTGAGGTTATGCAGTAAAAAAAGCATAAGAAATAGTTGTTACTTCCACCAACGATCTCATCGCCGTTGATTTGTGGAATATAACTTGAACCTTGGCCTCCTCCCAATTCTCCCACGTGCTCCGGCCTTGTCCTTCAGTGACTTAAAGAAGCCGTTTCTATGGTAACCACTCTCAAGTTTTGGTAAAAACAGACCGCTGAGGAAAGAGTAATTGCGAGTCATGCTCGGTCTTCCCCCGGTTCCTTCTCATATTTAACCCACAGTCATGTGGCATGAGCTCAGCACAACATTAATTCAGGAACTGTGGCAGATATACATATCGCATTGTTACAATACATTGCATTTTTGTTATAAAAGGAATTAATTCATTTCTTTTTCTGAAAGAACTGAGTATAGGTAAAAGGTAAGAAAATGACTTCTGATGTTATAATGTCAATCCCTTTACAGCCACCTTAAACATCTGGTTTACACTTTAATCATGAAACCGAGTGCCTCAGGGGAATAATATCAGCATTCATGAGAGTACAAATGCACAGCACTTTTGGTTAAGTTTGTCTTTCCATTCAATGACAACACTGCCACCATGTGTATATTTTACAAACACAAAAGACGTGTTTATTGCTACCTTCAGCCACTTCGGCTAAAGTCAGATTTTATCGGCTGTTTCAGCGGCAACAACATAAACAAACGTTTTGTGGCCTAAACTTAACTTCAGCTAGACATCCGCAAGGAATCAATAACTGTTGAATACTTTTTAATTGAATTTAATACAATTAATATACAATAAAGGTTTTATATATATTTATGTTAATAGAAATGAACTTCGGCCATCCTTGGGCTTCCGATGAAAAACACGCTTTGTTTATAAAAGAAAATGCATAATATACATTACCCATATTAAACAGGAAACTACTTGGCATATTGAGTACCTCATAGACAGTGTTGGGTATAACTAGTTACAAAGTAATTAGTTACTGTAATTTAATTACTTTCCCTTTAAAAAGTATTTTAAATTATTTTATATTATTTATTATCATTACTTTTTCAGAGTAACTTACACAACACTGCTAAGAGATGACGTATTTTTGCATGCAAAGCCCAGAAGCAAGTTAGTATTTCCCGTACCATCGCTCCAAAGTCTAGTTCTTTTTTTTATGGGTTTTTGGTAAATCGCCTGAAAAAAGGTTTGTGGTAAACAAAATTTCTAAATATTTTCACATTTTATTCTATGACATTAAACACACAAATTATAACATGATTGTGATTTTTTAAAGCCTTATTGTGTCTTAAAAGTTGCTAAAAGTGACTACTTCCTTCGGCGGGGACGTTACTTGTCATCGCGCATATAAAGATAACAAATAATGCAAATTGGGCACGAATATCTTAAAACGTGGATGCGGATTCATTCACAGAGTAATTACTTACCAGGGAACACATTTTTATCAAAGTTTGAGTTTTCAGAGTCTTGGTGGTGTTGACGTTAAATTGGGCGACCTCAAGTGCAGTCTGTTTGAAGCATAGTTAGCATTTAACTTCTTTCGATGTATTTCGACTTCAAAGGTAACAAATGTTGTGTTCGTTTGTAAAATCTTGATAGACAAGATCTTCCAAAAGTCTATGGGAAAAATGCATAGGCTTTCGGTCGAGGGAATCATCCCGTGGAACTTCTGGGTTAGCCAACAAAAATACGTAATCTCTGAGGTACTGGATTTAGGCATAATTTAGCTATGGTCACTACAGTAATACGTATACATGTTTTAATTGCATAGGGTAAAATAAATGTGGTTTATACATACAGGGCAATGACGTACTTCTGCTAAATTCTCAGCCAGCTAAGCCACTTTTCCGCTCACATGGCGCTGGGGTAATTTTTCATCAAGTACTAATTTCAGAAAGCACATACACTATGGCTGAACTTTGCAATACGCCTTTGTCATCATGCCTCGAGTAAGTGTAAATGTTTACTTAGCTTGTTTATATTTGTAAATAGGCCCGTAGAGGTCGATTATTTTAGTAATCGCGTATTCTACAAATTATTCCATCGATAAATCAAGTATTCGAGTAATAAGTACTTTTTCTTTTATTAAAGAGCAATACTTAATATATAAGATCAGATAAGATACGTCTCTTAAGATGAACAACTAATTTGTTTCCTTTTTAGAAAAATTTACATATTTAATTCTGAAATTGCATACATTAATATCTGTGAAAATAAACCCATTTAGTACATTCTATTGCCATATTACATTCAAAATGCAATATAATACAAATATAAAAATAATAAACATAAATAAAAATAGAAATAGAAAGAATAATTTCAAAGGTAAACATCTAACTTTAGCATGATGCATTTAGTTTTCCTTAATTAGTTTACATTTTTCAATGTTCAGTTTTTTTATTTTTATTAGTGATATATTTCTCCACATACAACTTATGCAGTACTATAGTAACCAGACGGCAGGTCTTTAGAAGACCCATATTTTTTAGTGTGTGTTTGAGAGCTTCACTCAGTAAAATGTTCTGAAATAAAGTCTCAGAGCAAATCTGGAGATGAAGTTCACGTGTTCATGACCTCATAAAGCGCAGACGCGGACAAATCCATGAGAATCACACATGTAGCACACAGTTCATTCACTCAGACATGCAGAGCCACTCACTTCCAAAATAGACTAAAAGTACGTAATATAGCGGTGCACCATAACGTCACACAGAAACAAGCACAATGACAAACGCACTTCACACAAACAAGCGGCTCTGTTTAATGCACCTGCCAGACTGTATCACATGTGTGCTAGACTCTGATAAATACATAAAGTTATTTACGGCCCTGATAGGCGTGCATGGGTTTAAACACCCACTAAGACCACTTTCAGCATTTGGACATAATCCGTACTGTAACGTGTGCTAGTCAACAGGTGTCCTAAACTTCATCCTACCCGTCAGATTATCCTACCAGGCATGTGCACATCAATGTTACATAATTTTTTTGCGCTATAAAATTATCCTACCTGTTTATTTTATTCTGCTAAGGTTTATTTTTCATTTTCTAAATAATTCTACATATTTATTTAATACTCGTAGTACAATTTTATAGGGTTTTGCGCTGTAAATTAATCCTACATGTTTTTTTATGCTGCTAGGACTATCTAACAGGGTATTTTGCATTGTAAAATTATCCTACCTGTTTATTTTGTCGATGTGGTTTAGATTATATTCAATTTTGCCATGCAGTAGGAAAGTCTGATAGGGTAGGACAATTTAACAGAACACCGGCTGAAGTCCTAAAAGGTCGGTTTAAAGATAAAGAAGTACCAAGCACAATGTTCTCTCACCATTCTAATGCACACACAGTTTGACGCAGTCTCATGGTTGTCAGGGCAGAAATTAAAAGTGTGTAGTGTGTGTAGTGATTATTTGACTCCAGTTGATGACCATAATCCTATTTGCATTTTAAAGCCAATGAGTGAATCAGATGTAATGCAATGTGTAAACACTATTTAGGTTAAAAAATGCTGTATTTTCCACATCATCATCTGAAAAGCGAGGTGTGCTATGATTGGCCAGTTAACCAATGAGTAGTGATTGGTCGAATACTGCAAGCGTGTGACGGAAATGTAACACATCTCTTAACATATTCGGAACAACACGTTCCCAAGTTAAAAAAGTAATTCTTGATATCTGTAATTGCATGTTTTCTAGATATATATCATTTTTGCAATTTTACGTGTCTAATACATGCATGGGCAACCTATAACATACCAAATACACAGAAGAACACGCGTTCGCGCCATTTGACCCCTTTACATTTTTGGGTAAACGTTCCCTTTAAGAACCAGTGTCAGGCATTTGAGAGGACAGAAGGCCCGTTTAAAAAAAAGACAAATTTAATTGTATGCATCATTCGTAAATTCTGTAGAAACATCATTCTATCTAATAACATAATACTTTCTACTAATATCAAAGTACTTTATTATGATATACTTAGGCGGTATCGGAGGAAAAGAAAGTAATATCAACGGCCTTGTGAAGCAGATAACCACACGCAGGTTTTAATAGGACATAAAAGCACGATTTCAAGTGTGATATCACTTTTATACAAAAGTAAATATTACATGACTTACGTATTAAACACAATTTTGCAGTAACTTCTTCTTCGTCAACGAACATCTTTCCGAACAAAGCTTAGAAAGGGCAACGCACTGTAGAAGTAATGTTTGTGTCCTAAATGAATCAGTGTTTTGAACAAAACAAACAACGGAGATCTAAAAGAGTGAATCGTTCAATTCTTAAATAAGGTCACACAGAGCAGTCATTTGTCGTCCCCTACTGGAGTAATGATGTAACCTGTAAAAGGAGTATTACTAAGGAAATATGCTAGTTGACTTTTATCTTGACACAGGATACGTATAAATAAATACTGTAAAAAAGCAGCCAACTTATTGGCATCTATCCAAAAGACAAATAGCACAATATACATTTTCGTGATTAGCAAAAACATTTATTGAATATATTTAAAAATATATTGAGACACGGGTTGGGGAGGATGCTTAACGTGGTAAACTGTTTACTGCACACCAGCTGTTACTCTGCAGCGTTGAATTAAAGTTTCAGCTTTGTGTGACTTTAAAAACTAAATAATATATTAGGACCATTTAGTGTGTACGAATTTACATTCTTTCTGACGCCAAAACTTATTCGAGCGTCGCTCTGGATGCGCGATGGCGTCACGCAGCAGATCACGCCCCCATCCGGGGAAATGACACGCACTCGTTCTCCAGCATGGCGGCGTCAGGTGAGGACTTTATGGATTTGTGGCTGGGCCGGCTGGGAAATTGCGGGTGTCATGTGTCATTTGTGATGGAAAAATGTACTTGACTGGCAGATTAAGTGTGGGTAGGATGTGAATAAAGCGACGTGGCTGCGTGGCGTGATTTAAAAAGCTTGAGCTGTCAAGCGACGCTGCGCAGGAGCTGTCACCAGCAGCTGTGTGAACGCATGAGAGCTGATAATGCAGTTTATTTACTTTCTATTCAGAGTCACCGTGTTAATATCATTTCATCAGATAGCAATAACGTTAAATAGTTTCTCAGAAATTAAACGAACCGCGTGCAGCCCAGCCCGTGTCTAAATGCTTGTGTTTTCATTGCATTCTAGCACTGTTGTGGTTTTAGTTGTCAGTAATTCATTGATTAACACTGTTTGCCATATACGCCTGCCAACCTCTGACGAAATATAGGATTTTACCCAAATGTATCGTGTCGCAAACAGTTGAATAAACGCAGGCGCAGAGTCGAGGGAGGGGCTGCTGTAACTTCAGACTTTCCCGCGTTTGTCTTAATTATATAAATGACAGTATGTTTGATGTGGAACAACATGTCAAGCTTTCACTTTTGATCTCGTGCAAAGCATATTCACTGCGCTCTCTATGTTTATCATCTTCACTATCTGGGGACAAACTCTATTTATTAATCATCTTGACTGTCCCGGGACAAACACTCAGTGTTTATAATCTTCACTGTCCTGGTACAAGGGCTCTCTGTGTTTATCACAAACACTCTCTGTATTTGTCATCTTCAATGTCCCGCAATAAACACTCTCTGTATTTATCATCTTGACTGTCCGGGACAAACACTGTTTTTATCATCTTGACTGTCCGGGACAAACACTGTATTTATCATCTTGTCTGTCCCGCAACAAACACTCTCTGTATTTATCATCTTGACTGTTCCGGGACAAACAGTCTCTGTATTTATCATCTTGACTGTCCCGGGACAAACACTCTCTGTATTTATCATCTTGACTGTCCCGGGACAAACACTCTCTGTATTTATCATCTTTACTGTCCCGGGACAAACACTCTCTGTATTTATCATCTTGACTGTCCCGAGTCAAACACTCTCTGTATTTATCATCTTCACTGTCCTGGGACAAACACTCTCTTTATTTATAATCTTGACTGTCCTGGGACAAACACCCTCGGTATTTATCATCTTGGGTGTCCCGGGTCAAACACTCTCTGTATTTATCATCTTGACTGTCCCGGGACAAACACTCTCTGTATTTATCATCTTGACTGTCCCGGGTCAAACACTCTCTGTATTTATCATCTTGACTGTCCCGGGTCAAACACTCTCTGTATTTATCATCTTGACTGTCCCGGGACAAACACTCTCTGTATCTATCATCTTGACTGTCCCGTGACAAACACTCTCTGTATTTATCATCTTGACTGTCCCGGGACAAACACTGTTTTTATCATCTTGACTGTCCCATGACGAACACTCTCTGTATTTATCATCTTGACTTTCCCGTGACAAACATTCTCTGTATTTATCCTCTTTACTGTCCAGGGACAAACATTGTCTGTATTTATCATCTTGACTGTCCCTGGACAAACACTCTCTGTATTTATCATCTTGACTGTCCCTGGACAAACACTCTCTGTATTTATCATCTTGACTGTCCCGGGACAAACACTGTTTTTATCATCTTGACTGTCCCATGACGAACACTCTCTGTATTTATCATCTTGACTTTCCCGTGACAAACATTCTCTGTATTTATCCTCTTTACTGTCCAGGGACAAACATTGTCTGTATTTATCATCTTGACTGTCCCTGGACAAACACTCTCTGTATTTATCATCTTGACTGTCCCTGGACAAACACTCTCTGTATTTATCATCTTGACTGTCCCGTGACAAACACACTCGGTATTTATCATCTTGACTGCCCCGGGACAAACACTCTCTGTATTTATCATCTTGAATGTCCGGGGACAAACACTCCCTGTATTTATCATCTTGACTGTCCCGGGTCAAATACTCTCTGTATTTATCATCTTGACTGTCCCGGGACAAACACTGTTTTTAATCATCTTGACTGTCCCGTGACAAACACTCTCTGTATTTATCATCTTGTCTGTCCCGCAACAAATACTCTCTGTATTTATCATCTTGTCTGTCCCGCAACAAACACTCTCTGTATTTATCATCTTGACTGTCCCGGGACAAACACTATCTGTATTTATCATCTTGACTGTCCCGTGACAAACACTCTCTGTATTTATCATCTTGACTGTCCCTGGACAAACACTCTCTGTATTTATCATCTTTACTGTCCCGGGACAAACACTATCTGTATTTATCATCTTGACTGTCCCGTGACAAACACTCTCGGTATTTATCATCTTGACTGTCCCGGGTCAAACACTCTCTGTATTTATCATCTTGACTGTCCCGGGACAAACACTCTCTGTATTTATCATCTTGGGTGTCCCGGGTCAAACACTCTCTGTATTTATCATCTTGACTGTCCCGGTACAAACACTCTCTGTATTTATCATCTTGACTGTTCCGGGACAAACACTCTCTGTATTTATCATCTTGACTGTCCCGGGACAAACACTCTCTGTATTTATCATCTTGACTGTCCCGGGACAAACACTCTCTGTATTTATCATCTTTACTGTCCCGGGACAAACACTCTCTGTATTTATCATCTTGACTGTCCCGAGTCAAACACTCTCTGTATTTATCATCTTCACTGTCCTGGGACAAACACTCTCTTTATTTATAATCTTGACTGTCCTGGGACAAACACCCTCGGTATTTATCATCTTGGGTGTCCCGGGTCAAACACTCTCTGTATTTATCATCTTGACTGTCCCGGGACAAACACTCTCTGTATTTATCATCTTGACTGTCCCGGGTCAAACACTCTCTGTATTTATCATCTTGACTGTCCCGGGTCAAACACTCTCTGTATTTATCATCTTGACTGTCCCGGGACAAACACTCTCTGTATCTATCATCTTGACTGTCCCGTGACAAACACTCTCTGTATTTATCATCTTGACTGTCCCGGGACAAACACTGTTTTTATCATCTTGACTGTCCCATGACGAACACTCTCTGTATTTATCATCTTGACTTTCCCGTGACAAACATTCTCTGTATTTATCCTCTTTACTGTCCAGGGACAAACATTGTCTGTATTTATCATCTTGACTGTCCCTGGACAAACACTCTCTGTATTTATCATCTTGACTGTCCCTGGACAAACACTCTCTGTATTTATCATCTTGACTGTCCCTGGACAAACACTCTCTGTATTTATCATCTTGACTGTCCCTGGACAAACACTCTCTGTATTTATCATCTTGACTGTCCCGGGACAAACACTCTCTGTATTTATCATCTTGAATGTCCGGGGACAAACACTCCCTGTATTTATCATCTTGACTGTCCCGGGTCAAATACTCTCTGTATTTATCCTCTTGACTGTCCCAGGACAAACACTCTCTGTATTTATCATCTTGACTGTCCCGGGACAAACACTGTTTTTAATCATCTTGACTGTCCCGTGACAAACACTCTCTGTATTTATCATCTTGACTGTCCCATGACAAACACTCTCTGTATTTATCATCTTGACTGTCCCGTGACAAACATTCTCTGTATTTATCATCTTTACTGTCCCGGGACAAACATTCTCTGTATTTATCATCTTGACTGTCCTGGGACAAACACTCTGTATTTATTTATCATCTCCGCTGTCCCTGGACAAATTGTTTCAGATTATTATCTTTACTGTCCTGGGACAAGTGCTGTCTTTATTTATAATCTTTACTTTCAGGACAAACACTCTTTGTTTATCATCTTTACTTTCCTTGGACAAAGACTTTCTGGGTTTATAATCTTCACTGTCCCGGGACAAACACTTTCTCTATTTATCATCTTCACTGTCCCAGTTGTCATGAATTATAGCAGTATGTTATAGGTCACCTGGAAAGGTAACTTAAGCAGAGAAGAGCTTCTTGCATTTTCAGTCTAAACCCAGTTTGCCTGCATTATTGTACAAGGTGCATACATTGGGTGAGGGATAGTGTTGTTAGAGCGTTGAGTCTTTGTTTTGGTTGTGCGGTGGGTTGTCGTCGCTTCACAGTAAACACGGATTAAGTTCCACAGCTTTGGAATGTCCTGACAGTGCATTTGCTCAGAAGCAAATAGTAACTCACAACAATGCTTCTCCGCGTGTTAACCATGACACTTTCCATAAGAGAGTGTATTTTGCATCTCAATAACCAGCTTGTTCTTGAAGTCAAAGCAGATTTAGTTTACAAGTGACACGTTTTTCTGGATTTCGTCTAAATGTAAAGTTGTGTATCATGACTGCATTTCTATAGACCATTTCTGTGTATCAAGCAGAAACTTTTATATCATTACATCATTGTGATATCAGCTGGATCACAAACATAGTTATTTAATCATGTTCATAATCTATAATGTCTTACCTCATATTCATGAAACGAAAGTTAATTAATTTATATCTTTTTTGCTTGTTTTGTTAAAAATTGCTATTTGTTTTACTGTGGCCTTTTATTTTGCAGGGAGATTTTTGTCTGGTTTTAAACAATTTTGTATTTTTTTACAGGTAAAAATAAGACTAAGAAGAAGGGTAAGACTCTTACCCTGACTGACTTTTTAGCTGAGGACAGTGGGGGAAATGCTCCACCGACCTATGCGCCTACAAAGCCCACTAGCTGGGCGGATGAGACTGATGACTTGGAGGGAGACGGTGAGATTCAGACTTGATTAAACCACATCCTCAACCACATTTCATTGCTTGGGTTATTTGTCTGTCTCCATTGTTCTATCACTTAATTCAATAAGGGATTTATGCAGGTCAATAGTTGTTAATTTTGTTATGTTAATATTGCCGTTATCAATAATATGCCTAGTTTACATAAATAGGAGATGTGTTTTTGCCTAGAAGATTAAAGTTACATGATTTAAATACAGGGGTGGTGCTGTTTTAGTGTAGACCGCACCTGTTTAAACCGGTCTGTGGGTATGAGTTAATCAGAATTCACAAAACATTCTTATGAAGAAATTCTTCTTAACCGCCATATTTTTTTAATTACTAAACTGTAATTTAAGAAAAAAGTTAGGAAGGTTTTACAATTACATTTATGCACTTTGCAGACGCTTTTATCCAAAGCGACTTAAATTGCATTATCCTATACATTTAAACTTGGGTATATGCAATTCCCTGGGATCAAACCCACAACCTTGCATTGTTAACGCAATGCTCTTACAACTGAGCTATAGGAAAGTCTTTCAAAGTTTTGTATTCCCGAAAATATTCTTAAGGCAGTTCTTACATTTAGTTTTTATCAAGAATGATTTACAAAGCATACATATTTATTAATCATCTTGACTGTCCCGGGACAAGCGCTCAGTTTTTATAATCATCTTCACTGTCCTATGTTATGTTAATATTGCCGTTATCAGTAATATGCCTAGTTTACATAAAAAGGAGATTTGTGTTTTTGCCTAGAAGATTAAAGTTACATGATTTAAATACAGGGGTGGTGCTGTTTTAGTGTAGACCGCACCTGGTTAAACCGGTCTGTGGGTGTGAGTTAATCAGAATTCACAAAACATTCTTATGAAGAAAATTCTTCTTCTTCAAAGTTTTGTGTTCCCGAAAAAACTTCTTAAGGCAGTTCTTACATTTAGTTTTTCTCAAGAATGATTTACAAAGCATACGTCATGTAATTCTTCATGTTCTTAAGAAAATATTTGAGAACTTCTTGAGCCTCAGCCTCCGATAATTTATCTTAAGAACAGTCTTCTTTTTTGTCTTAAGAATAAAGCCGAGGTGATACCATGCATAGAAGTTGTGTGACAGTTGAATTTATCCCTTGAAGCGAGGGGTGCTATGATTGGCCAGTTAACCAGTGAGGAATTGTCAACTACCTAGTATGACTAAATATTAGTTTAACAAAAGGGAAAATGCTTGCTGTTTTTTAGTATGTGTACAGTTAAAGTCCCAGTAAAACTAAAACCGACAGTGCCAATTTTTTCATAAAATATTGCAGCGTTTATTATAATAGTTCAATAGTATCAATGTGGGTCATTCTCTTTTTAAAATTTGTGCACCCTTATAATCTTTAGTTAAAATCTGAAAATACACTTCTGCCCATAATGACTATTCAACACAAATGATGTATATTAGACGGCTTGGGAAGAGAATCCATTAACTCCTCCCCTTCAACTGTTAGTCTGCTGCCATTTCCATTTTCACGGCTGTTTTTATACTTCTAATCATATCGCGAATAAAGACAAAAGACATGTCACCTATTTTAAGGGTAAAATTTCAAAATTGATTTATCCGTTATGGCAAAGTGCAGGTTTCATATACTGTATTTATTACATGTTAACTTTAAAAACACAATTTCTGACAGCAGAGATATCATTTTGCGAGAACTTGAAATATAAAGTACAATAAATCTTATTGAGGGGTTATATTATTTTAATTAACATGCATTAAAAAATATTCATATAATAATAGTTTAATAATTTTTCGAAGAAACGTGCTGCTCTGTTCTCTGAGGTGTCAAACTGCAGCAGTCTTATGGTATGCTGATTGGTTTGAATTTATTGATGTGTAGTTGTTATACAGGATGTTTTTATGTGATTTCTGGAGATGGTATATAATGTGTGTATATGGGTGGCCTCATTAACTAATTTTCTGTATTGCACAATGACATTTCATACCTTGCTGATTATATGTATATATCCATCTGTTAAAGCCCCAAATGTCCTACAATCAACCTGGTGGAGTGTCATTAACATCAACTTTGGTAAAAATTGTGGTAAATAAAACAACCCTGTGGCCTCCCCCTGGTGTTTGTAATACTTAGTTTTATTTTTCTACAATAAATGATAGCCTGCATTTATTCAAATTTTCTTGGCCGATTGATGCCAAACTAAACACCCTCCATGACTTTTTTTGCCTGTTAATATACATATTTATCTACAATTCTTCGAATACTATTACTAGCTTCTTGTTTTCTCTTCCATTTATTCTTCACATGTTGTTTTATTTAATTCACTCTTACTATACTTTATCTGCATGCCTATGTCTGTTTTTGTTTTGTGGCTTTCTTTGCATACTCATGCCAACTCATTTAATTTTGCTCCAACATAAGCTGGTACCCAACAGAAAGCTACATTAATGCCCATCATCTAAATCCTGTTTGAAGAATCTTAATCAACAGATCTTATCTGATTTCTGAATTACGTGTTTTAATTGTAATTAAAGATGAACCTTGAATCAGAACATACAATTGTCCTTAATGGCTTACTTCAACCTGCTGCAATGCCAGCAGAATTGCTCTCATTTCACCAGTGTATATAGACAAATTGTTTACGATTATTTTACTGATGTTGATATTCAATTCGGAGCTACTGAGTGTCACACCTTCTTATATTTTTCAAAGCATAAGGAAATATTTCTACATACAGTAACCATAACCCCGATAGCACGCGTACATTTTTTCATCTGCAAGAGATCTGGCAGATGCTGTTTACTCTTCTGTCCTACATCTCTGAGACGTCTGCGGTTGGATGTCATATAGACCTCTAGTAGATGTCAGTAAGATGTGTATGATATAGAAAGGATGTACAAAAGCTCTTTCTAAGATTTTTAGCAGATATTTTTACACGGCAGATGTTTCCAGATCTCCAGCTCTTTAGCTGACATCTTACAGATGTACCTGTGCTGTCAGGGAATTGTCTTGAACGTACTCATGTACGTGTTATGTTGAGAATTTGGTTTTTGCTTATCCTTATTTTCCTTATTTAACATGTCTACAAATTTTTGTCCAAAGATTACATATCTCATCTGGATATATATATATGCAGATCAGATATTACATATATATTATAAACATATATGTGACCTTGGACAACAATACCAGTCTTATGGGTCAATTTTTCTAAATTGAGATTTGTACATAATTTTAAAGCTGAATAAATCTGAATAAATCTATGAGTTGTTAGAATATCTGGCTCAGATACAACTGTTTAAAACTCAGGAATCTTAGAGTGCAAAAAATCCAAATATTGAGAAAATTGCCTTTAAAGTTGTTAATCAGGGGCATTGTGGGCATCCACAAAATAAAATAAATAAAGTTTTTATATATTTAAAGTAGGAAACTTGATAAATATCTTCATGGAACATGATCTTTAATCTATATCCTGATGATTTTTGGCATAAAATAAAAATCTATAATTTGACCCATACACTGTATTTTTGTCTTTTACTAAAAATGTTCCCCTGCTACTTAAGACTGGTTTTGTGATCCAGGGTCACATATATATTTCTTTTTCGCCTAAATTCCAGCTCCACGGAGCCTCCGAGCAACATGTGGTGTCTACTTACTGTACGAATCAGTACTTTTAGGGAATCTGTGAATCAATGATTCAATTCACTCGTTAAGATGGTGACTCGCCGCCACCTACTGGCAGTTTTGGTTTCAAGTAACAAGAGACCTGTTGTTGTGCAGTTTTTGTTTATGTGTGCCAAGACATTTTATAAAAATCTACCGGATAATGTTTTACGGCCATGTCCCAAATAAAGAATATGTAGGCCATGTGTGGTAACCCTATCTTCATACAGTTAGGGTGATATTTAATGACTAGATTGCCTTCTCTATGCAACTTCGTTAACCTCGTTTCGTTTGGTCACAACACAAGGTGTCCCTCTGGCCTCAAAGCTTCAGCACCAGAAATAATGAACACTAGAAATAATGAAATGTGAAAATAAATAAATGTAGGAATAAATACGTGTATCCATGAATAAATGTGGAAATATATATAGTTACATATAAATAGGAAAGTATAAATACTCTTTTATTTAGCTTTTTACATTTCTTCATGGCATCATTTTTTTATTTTTAATTAAGGCAGGTTTGGAATTCCATAGTAATGTAGTTTCATTTACTTTTACAGTTACTACGTCTTGGCACACAGAAGATGACGTGTATCGTGCACCGCCCATCGATCGTTCCATTTTGCCGACGGCTCCACGTGCCGCCCGCGAGCCCAACATCGATCGCTCCCGGCTGCCGTGCAGCCCGCCCTACACCGCCTTCCTGGGCAACCTGCCCTATGACGTCACAGAGGACTCCATCAAAGACTTCTTTCGTGGGCTTAATGTGAGTTCTCCCTCCTGCATTATTTCTATTTCATTGAAAGTTTTAGGTTTGTTTCTTGTCAAATTAGGGTCGCAAAGTGACATCTGCATTTTTTTGCCTGTGCACTTAGTTGGAAATTGTGCAGAGCTTTTCACCAGTTTGCACAAATATGCTCTTAAACAAGTTTCGTTCATCCAGATGAGTGCGGTTCGCCTCCCAAGGGAGCCCAGTAACCCAGAACGTTTGAAAGGCTTCGGCTATGCGGAGTTTGATGATGTGGACTCTCTGCTGCGTGCACTTAGCCTCAATGAAGAGGTGAAATCCAATAGTCAGCCATCTTATTAAAACTTACTTTGTTTCTAAGTTCCTTAATAACTGATATGCTCTGTGAATGTAATTTTGAATTATAAAACTGACTGTTGATGTTTGGTTACGTTTCTTTTGACCACATGGTGGAATATGTATTTGCATATGCCTTTCTGTAGCTCAGTGGTAAGAGCATGGCGTTAACAACGGCAGGGTCGTGGGTTCGATCCCAGGGGATTGTACATACTAAGAAAGAATATATAGGATAATGCAATGTAAGTTGCTTTGGATAAGAGCATCTAACAAATGCATACATTTAAATGTAAATACGTCTTCCGCTGCGCTTGTGGACAGTCAAGATGCAGGCTCACAGTTGTGTAATTCTCAGCTATTATTCTCATAATAATCCTTCTTCTTACTCTCTTTAGAACCTTGGAAATCGTAGGATCCGTGTAGACATTGCTGACCAGTCCGGTGATAAAGGTGTGCATGGTCACTGCAAAGCGCTGGTGGTATGCAGTATTATGCAATTGTGAATCTGTTTTATTTGTTAGAGACAAAGAAAATCTGTTTTGGTGTTCTTCTCAGAGAGAGATGAGCGCTCCATGTCAGGGAGAGAACGTAACCGCAGTGACCGCGACATGGGCCCGGATAAGACGGATTCTGACTGGCGAGCGAGGCCTAAAACTGACGTAGACGACGGACCACGCAGAGATGACACCTTTGGAGAGCGTGAGTGTTTGTTGGAGCAGGAGTAGATTTTATTTCAGTTTATCAGGTTTTAGATTTGAAGAAAATTAGTGAAGAAATGTATATATTTAAATACCTTGCATTCTTCTTACTTAAATGGATGAATGTACCTTTAAATCACTGTGTGCTCTTTAGGATCCAGAGATCGTGATCGTTATGATTCAGATCGGTGCCGGGATGGCCAGCGGTGGGACAGTGGAAGCGATCGCTATGATGGAGGGAGAGAGAGATACCGGGAACGTTATGACGAAAGAGACCGCAGGGACTACGACAGAGGTATATAATGTTCTTTTAACTTACACTATCAAAGGTTATTATACTTAAATACAACTATTAAAACAATTCTTTTAAATAAAACACATATAAATAAAGACAAACTAAATAAAGATAGAAAATAAATGAAACTTGTATAGAAATAAAGCAAGAATTAAATACATATTTATATATTAATATAGAATAGATATATAAATATAGAATAAGAAATAAATTGATGAAAGAAAGAAACAAATACCCAAAACAAAAATGAACAAGCTTAAACTTCAAACATAAAAAATAAAAAGTTATTCATAATATTAATAAAACTACAATCAAGCAAAAATAACACAGAATTATGTTCAGTGTTTTTTCAATTCAAATGGCTTCTCTGTCATTGTTTTAGGCTACGATTCTCGCAGTGGGGGTCGCCGGCCATTCGGAAGCGGTTTTCGCCGTGACTATGGCGACGATCGCCGGGAGGATAACCGTGGCAGCGGCGACCGCTACGGAGATCGATACGGCGACCGTGAAGACAGATACGAGAGGCGGGAAGAGAGGCGCGAGGAGAGAGGTGAGCTCATGCGTTTGACCTTCAGCTCTGAGTCACTCATATAAGGCCATGTAAACAGGCTGCTCCTGTGTTTAGGTCCCCTGCAGAGGCCCAAGCTGAACCTGAAGCCCCGCAGCGTTCCCAAAGAGGAGGAACAGGGCAGCGATCCGCCAGCGCCTTCAGGGCGAGCCGCCTCTATTTTCGGGGGAGCCAAACCTGTGGACACGGCAGCTAAAGAAAGAGAGGTGGAGGAGAGGTTAAAGAAAGAACAGGAGAGACTGCAGAGACAGCTGGAGGAGGAGAAGAGCAGGGCACCTGAACGCAGGCCCAGGGAGAGGTACAACACACAGACACACATATGAAAATAACAAAAAGCAAAAGCACTCAAGGGACAGAGTTTTTAGATATTTCTCATGTTCTCTTTTTCTTATGAACACTGTTTACTCAGGCATCCGAGCTGGCGAAGTGAGGACCAGGGAGCCGAGCGCTCACGAACAGGAAGTGAATCATCACAACAAGGAAGCACATCAAGCAGGGGTGAGTGAACGGCTTTGCTTGAATTATAACTTTGCCCTGACTTTGATTTTAAAAATGATAAATCAAAATAGACTAATCTACAATTTCGTGGTTCTTATCACAAGGGCTATGATATCCTTTGCTTCTCTCTGACAGGGCCTAGACGTCGGGAGAGTGAGCGCTCTGTGGAATACGAGGTTTTCAGTAGCCGTGAGGAAGAAACTTCCTCCCATGGAAACCAAACCACCTCTAAGCAGGAAGCCCTGCCATTGCAAGTCGTTCTAGCTCCTCCGCCAAAAGAAAACGTTTGGGCGAAGAGAAGCGCCATGAGCACGGGATCCAGTGAGAGTGACACTAAACCTATACTCTCACCCAAAAGGTGAGTATGTTTTACCCACAATGCAATGCAAGTGAACTGGGACCCAAAAAAGAGACAGCGGCCTTAGATTATGGTTTGACTTTTATCAATTCCAATTCTGCTTATGGATTCCGATTCTTAATAATTCCCAGTTCCGTTTCCAAAGTTGTAAAAAGCTATCATCTTGTATGGTAATGTATCCTAGTTACTCTGGTTTGCAAAATTATATACAGTATATTTATGAGCACTCTCTGTAAAATATGATTAATTTTCATGCAGGCTTTTATTAAGATATAAGCAGATCACAATGCACATTTCAGAAAATGTACGCCAAGGAATTGAATTCTTTATGTTATATCAAGTATCCGATTCCTTACCGTTCGATTCCGATCCCACAATTGGAATTGATTTTTGATTTTCAACCCTATCTGAGACCCTTTTAAATAGCTCAGGTAGATCAGAAAATACCAGATTTTTAGACAGCTAGAATGCATTTAAAAACTTTTTGTACAATTTAAAAGACTTCAAATCTGACTTTAGTTTCTTTTAAGTAGTGTAAACAGGAGTGTAAAAAGATTTTTGCTTTGTTTTTCAGCTCGACAAGCTTAACTGATGTTCATCAGAAGAGCAAAGGTTAGATTTATAAAGATGCAAATCTTTTGAAACATGAAAGTGATGCAGGCGTGTGTAGTGAATTCAATGAGGAACAGAATTATGTAAACACTATTCTTCATCAAATATGTAAGAATTATCATGAGCTTTGATCCCAATTATAAGTAATATTTTCTCCACCACCCTTTGTAAGGGAAACAAATATCAATCCAAATTGGGATGAATTTAATTAATAATGATCAATTATAATTATCTGGATCAAATTCATGATTTGGGGAAATCACTTAGCATTACGAGCAGGTAGCAAGAATCGGCATGTTTAGGGACTCCGGATTATGAGCATGAACTACAAACAACATCACGTGTGAAATAAAACAGGACTTTATTATCTAGACTAGACACATACTAATCTAACATACACACACATACAGTTAAGCATTAGAAGATGGTTGAAGTTGAAGCAGAGAGAAGAATAGAGCATGGATTATGGCAGTATATGATATTCAGAAGATCGATAGCCTGAACTAAACATCAGTTTCTTCTTGTAACGGACCTTTGTTAAAAGGATTAATGATGCCCTATGCATCCATTAATAAGACTAAGTTTGATACTTGCACGTCTTGCCCATCAAAGAAAGAAAGAGTCCTGATGCAGTTTGTTTGTTAAGGCTCCAGTTGATCTTGGCTGAAAGTGATCAGAGAGAACCAGTTTTATGCAGAGGATCTGTATCTGGAAAGACGAGGCCGCAGCCTGGCACAAACTTATGGGTTAAAGGTGAAGTCTTCTTCTAGTCCATCCTTTGGAGATGCAGAACGCAAAGAAAAGCACGACTAAGAGAAAAGGAAGCGCGAGGAAGAGAGAGAAAGAATCTTCTCGTGGTCTCTTTTAAACTGTGAGGATGTCACATCCTACAGACGTGACTGTTCCAATCAGGAGATGGCAACTTTGGAGGGAAAGTTAACTGTTTTTGTCTTTCAGATGGTGTTTTGCATGTGAAAGCTGATTGGATGTTCACTAGAAGACTACTAAGAGTTTGATAAAACTAATAAGAAAAGAGTTACCAAAACACAACAAACATCAACGCGAAGGACATCACAAATGTAGCTCATAGACACCAAACATGATCTAAATATCATCTTGGTTAAATGAGTTACTACAAATCTAATAATTCCAGTAGTTAAACACACATTCATGGATACGTTGGATTAATGTTAAAACAGACATAACAACATGAACATTAATACATGGAAATGTTATAAATGAATGTGTACATTTCCATATAAATGCATTTATAATGTAGGTCTATCCCCAAAGTGAGTAAAGAGAGTTCAGCTCCTTACATTCCAATGGGTCGTAAAATACTCTATCTTGATGAATTGGTGTGAGTTGCTATGGTCACCAGAGATCTTGTCCTGCCCTTGGTGTAAGTTGCAGATTGGGGGTTGACCCCCAAGCGACTAGCGTGCTGGTGGGGTGAGGGGTGTTGTTGTAATATTTAAGAAATTTAAGTAGTTATGCGTGTCTGATCCGTCTCAGGTACTACAAATCCCCCCTTTCGCACGTTTTTGTCTGACCTAATAGACAACAACGAGCGACAATTAAGATGTACATGATGATCAGACGTGTCCCGCACGCACTGCAGGTAGCTCGGGTGGACTCCTTGGCCATCGGTGCTTCCTGGAGAGGTGGGACAGCAGGTGTCAAGACATCATCAGATGTTGGGTGAGAGCTGTGTGAAGAGCTCTCTTACTAGTTTCAGCAGCTCCTGTGACTCAGGCGTAGGTAAGTCCGGCTCTCTTTGTGAGGACTCAGATCGGCACCTGTGTGTTGCATCGGATGATGCTGTCAGTGGCTGTTGGACAGCCAGTGGTGTTTCCAAAGAAGAATTTTGCCGTCTCCATGGTTTCTTCCAGTGGTTGGTCTGGTATCTGGGCCTATTACGATGGTGACGGTTTTGTCTTCTGGCTGGAAGCTTTCCTGGCATATCGTTGAAGGACATTGTGTTGTAGTGACAATGTCTGCCTTCTGGTGCAAACTTTTGAATGTTACAGTTCAGACTCAATGGTGCCGTAGAGGCCTTTCTTTCAGATGTGGCCTTATGTTTATTAAAGGCCTTCTGTGCCAGGTCCCGCAAATGATGAATGGTCATCGTATGAGGGCAGGCCATGATGCCTAAATGGTGGCTAACAATTGGATGTAGATTTCTGAGGAACAGGCTCTTGAAGCTGATATCCTCCTCCATCTCGGATTCATTGCGAGCTCCAAAATAAGCTTGTCTGAGTCTGTTAAGGTAAACTCGGGGAGTTTCCTGTCTTCCCTGTTTGAGGTCCAGGGCAGCGACCAGTCCATATTCTGTTTCTGGGTCTGAGAATTCTTGTATAAGAGCTTGTTTCAGCCGGTGGTAGTCGGATTTGACAGCGTCAGGCTGCCGTTCTAGAAAGCTCTTTACCTCTGTACCAGAAGTTATCCAAAGCAGGTGGAGTCTCTTCTGTGTGGTCACATTCGGCATAATATGCAGGTGAAAGTCTATATCCCGCAGGTAGGCATGGACATCGAGGTCTCCTGCAGAATTTGGAATGAAGCACTTGATGACTCTAGCCAGTTTGTTGAGGTCTTTAAGGGTCGCTCCATGTACCGTTTCAGGGATTATCTGGAGAAATCCCTTCCCTTCTGTGGCTTCAGATGTTTTTAGGATGCTGGCTGGTGAGGTGTTAAGCAGAGAGGTCAGCCCCCCCCCTTTGTATCTTTGAACTGGGCTGAGGGAGTTTGCTCTGCTTACCTGCTGTGACAGTGGGGGATGTGTCTTCCACTGTGGTTCCCATTGCAGCTTGTATGAGTGTTCGAGTTCTCTTTGGACCCTGTCAAGCTTGTCTCTTGTGTTGTCCAGCTGCTGTGTCAGAGATTCAATTTTGGCATCTCTATCTGATAGTTCAAAATGGGCTGTTACTAATAATGACTTTGCATCAAACAGTTCTTTTTCCAGCTCTTCTTTGGCTGCTTTTTCCAGTAGTTTTCTTTGCTCAGCAGCTGAGAGAGCTATCTGAAGTCTGTTAACCTCCTCCTGTTGTTCCATCTTACCAGACTTATTTCGTGTCGTCTGGGTCTCACCTTCCAGTTGGGCTATGCGACTTTGAGGATGCTTAAGTTCCTCTTGGGACTCTGTTGCATGCAGCTTTAGGTCGTTCACCTCATTTCTCAGGTCTGTGAGGTTGTGGGCTAAGGAGAGGATTATGCTGGTCAGCTCCTTGTGGTCATAACTCTGGCTTGGACCATGTGTCATTTGTCTTCTTCCCTCTTTGTCCAGTTGCACCTGTCTCTGGTGAGGAAGGTCATCAGCAGTTCTAGGTGGTAGGGCGTCCATCACCATGCCTTGCCAGGCCATTAGATCTTCCATCTGAGACATTGGGGCAAACTTGTTCTGAGAGTTAGGGCAAGAGACTAATGCAAGACCATATAAAAGATTTAGAAATAAAGCTATGTGTATATTGTGCAGCTAGGTTTTACCACGTGTGGTTAACTGCTTTAGGTAGCTAGTGAAGTGTGTACACTATTATTATCTTAACTGCCTATGGCAGGAAGCCAAGATTTGTATGCAACCAGAGATTTAACAATGATGTAAGACTAGTCTAAATCATTTAATCAAAACTCAAAACATACTGATGGTTCTTAACAGGTTTGATCTCTGAATATTGAAGAACAGGAAGTAGAGAGAGAGAGAAGAGAGCCTTCCCGATTCTGATTATGTCAATTAGTGGTGCTCAGAATTATACTTATGCCTTATTAATCATCTAGATTGTGTAGCAATAGGAGTCATATTTCTGGAGCACATATTTAAAATAAGCAAAATCAAGAAAAAGAGATTGGACATAGATAAATAAAATAAAAAAATAGATGACTGCTAATAGTAAAATTAACCAGTAAAAAAAATAAAATAGAAGGGAAGTGATCTAGTACTGGGAATAATTAATAGTACTGACATTTAACCATATAGGTCAGTGTTGGGCATCACTCCATTGTTGGCTAAGGCTGCTGCGTGTTCAGCTCCCATGCCTATGCCATTACATGTGTGTGCACTTTAGGGTCAATGTTCTATTCAAAATCCCCAATACCTATAAGAATTATTCTCTGAGTAGGCAGTTAAAATTTAATTAAGTTCAATTAAATGAGTAACTGAGCAACAATGTTCAGGAAGGAATGCACCTGAAGTTAGTTAAAGTGAGTCTGAGAAGAATTAAGGAAAGAGAGTGGAAATCAGAAAATAGAGATTTTGTTAAGAGGGAATAGTTTAAATCACTTTACACTGCAATACACGCAAGCACTACTTAATGACTTCAATTACATATGCTATGCTAACCACTAACTATTGAAGTTAGGTATTAGTAAGCTCGTCTAAGGCCGCTAGGTCATGTTAGCTTAGCTTAGCGAACAAATACAGATTTTTTTTTTTTTTTTTTGAACAAATATAGATTGTTTACAATATGGCACCAGTCAATGACACCTATGGTAGGTGGAGTCAAACTGGTTGACAAGTCGTTGTCATGGGAACCAGTGCACCCCAGGGCACTTTAGTTCTCAAAGAGTGTCTGCACCGTTCAAACAATCTCAAATAATAAAAGCGGTACACAGTTGGTTACAACATGGCCCTTACACTTAAATCAATTCAACGCTTTTCTTTAGCAAGCCTAAATGCAAATATAGATGCATTCACTAATTCTTATTATGTATGCTTTCGCTTCTCTGTAAACAAGTACTTTAAACAGGTTTCCTGTCCTTCTTTAAGGAGTACTTACACATTCACTGTAGGTTTACACTCATTTACATACATACAGCTGTTTGTGCCTTACACACAAATACTGAAGAATTGAGAAACACACTATTTTCATTCGGCAATTGTAACACAGTACTGATCACCATTTAGCTAAACTTGTATATGCAGAGTCAAAGTTTAGATGACTGGCATAGTTCTGACTATAATTTAAAGGTCCTTACAACGCAGAAAGAGGAGCATCACTCAAATCTACCTTTACATAACACTGTACTGAGATTCCTTCGTCAGAAAACAGGTTAAACAATATTGCAATTGGGATTTCTTCGCCAAAGCATATTGATTCTGGAACAGTTTCACATGCAGCTTATCTGAGATTCCTTCGTCAGAATAGACTTATGCATTGATTAAATACTGAAATTGGGATTTCTTCGCCAAATCAGATTTACCTTACACTGATACCATTTAATCTATGTTAAGACTTTTCTAATTCATAGCAGAACTACCAAATCAATCTATCACTATCTACATTAAACAAGCCGCAAATAGCAACATACATGTGTATAGCATGTTGCATCATAACGTCTTGATTTAAAACACACTTAGGCTGACAGTAGTTTAAGCTCATAACTTTTGTTTAATCATGCCCGCGTTCTAACACCAATTATGTAGTGAATTCAATGAGGAACAGAATTATGTAAACACTATTCTTCATCAAATATGTAAGAATTATCATGAGCTTTGATCCCAATTATAAGTAATATTTTCTCCACCACCCTTTGTAAGGGAAACAAATATCAATCCAAATTGGGATGAATTTAATTAATAATGATCAATTATAATTATCTGGATCAAATTCATGATTTGGGGAAATCACTTAGCATTACGAGCAGGTAGCAAGAATCGGCATGTTTAGGGACTCCGGATTATGAGCATGAACTACAAACAACATCACGTGTGAAATAAAACAGGACTTTATTATCTAGACTAGACACATACTAATCTAACATACACACACATACAGTTAAGCATTAGAAGATGGTTGAAGTTGAAGCAGAGAGAAGAATAGAGCATGGATTATGGCAGTATATGATATTCAGAAGATCGATAGCCTGAACTAAACATCAGTTTCTTCTTGTAACGGACCTTTGTTAAAAGGATTAATGATGCCCTATGCATCCATTAATAAGACTAAGTTTGATACTTGCACGTCTTGCCCATCAAAGAAAGAAAGAGTCCTGATGCAGTTTGTTTGTTAAGGCTCCAGTTGATCTTGGCTGAAAGTGATCAGAGAGAACCAGTTTTATGCAGAGGATCTGTATCTGGAAAGACGAGGCCGCAGCCTGGCACAAACTTATGGGTTAAAGGTGAAGTCTTCTTCTAGTCCATCCTTTGGAGATGCAGAACGCAAAGAAAAGCACGACTAAGAGAAAAGGAAGCGCGAGGAAGAGAGAGAAAGAATCTTCTCGTGGTCTCTTTTAAACTGTGAGGATGTCACATCCTACAGACGTGACTGTTCCAATCAGGAGATGGCAACTTTGGAGGGAAAGTTAACTGTTTTTGTCTTTCAGATGGTGTTTTGCATGTGAAAGCTGATTGGATGTTCACTAGAAGACTACTAAGAGTTTGATAAAACTAATAAGAAAAGAGTTACCAAAACACAACAAACATCAACGCGAAGGACATCACAAATGTAGCTCATAGACACCAAACATGATCTAAATATCATCTTGGTTAAATGAGTTACTACAAATCTAATAATTCCAGTAGTTAAACACACATTCATGGATACGTTGGATTAATGTTAAAACAGACATAACAACATGAACATTAATACATGGAAATGTTATAAATGAATGTGTACATTTCCATATAAATGCATTTATAATGTAGGTCTATCCCCAAAGTGAGTAAAGAGAGTTCAGCTCCTTACATTCCAATGGGTCGTAAAATACTCTATCTTGATGAATTGGTGTGAGTTGCTATGGTCACCAGAGATCTTGTCCTGCCCTTGGTGTAAGTTGCAGATTGGGGGTTGACCCCCAAGCGACTAGCGTGCTGGTGGGGTGAGGGGTGTTGTTGTAATATTTAAGAAATTTAAGTAGTTATGCGTGTCTGATCCGTCTCAGGTACTACACGTGGAAGGGTCATTTTTGTAAACACACTAATGCTCCGATCACACGTGGCGTCAGTGTTAACGCTTGAAGGAGGGCGTGTCTGAATCGTGGCCGACTCGATCGTCATCGTGACAACAGCCAGGTAAATTGTTTTCCGGCCTTGCTTGAACGCAATTGGCTAGTGCCTGCACTAGGTTATTTGCATAAAGTGATCTGATTGGCTCCGTTGGCGCTTGAAAGTTGAGAAATGTTCAACTTCTTGCCGCAAACAACTCCAGTGATGAGACGATAACAGACCCAGAATTCAGTTCGGATACGCATGACTTCACCCATTCAAGGTAAATGAGAAGCGTTGAGGCTTACGCTCCGTGTGAATCCAGCGTCATAGAAGTCACTAGATCTTTTATACCATTACTATGGATTTTTGTCTCGGTATGTCTAATTCTTTGTGGTCACCTTAACTTGGACCAGGGGAAGAGAAATTTGTAGTTGCCTCTCCTACTAAAACACATCTTAAAAATTTGAGTGTTTGGGTGCTTAAAGTGAAGGACATCAGATGACATTGTGATTCATAGAGTTGTTTTTCATGCTGATAAACACCAGCTCTCCTTACAGATGAAAACAAATCAGATGGGGTTCGCCGAGATCGTGGTCCCTCTCGGGGTCGTGGTGGGCCCTCGGGCTCTGGAGCAGGCAGGGGACGTGGAGACGTGGGCAGCCGAGACCGACGGAAGGAAACTGACAGGTCAACTTGTTTCGCTGTGTTTCTATGGATAAACAAATGAGAATGTAAAGGCTAGTTGACAAAAAGAGAAAGGGACAGTTAGGAGAATTGCTATGTGATTTGTTTACTGTAATTCTAAAAATCATTGTAATTTTTAAAATGGAAGTGTTTTCCCAACCAATGGAGTTTTCAGTAGCTCCAGAGTCTTTGTAATGAGCACATGTGCATTTGAGATTCTGTTGTGTGTTTGCAGAAGGGATGTGAAAAGAGAACAAGATCTCAAATCAGCACCAGAGCCAAAGAAATGTGAGGAGCCTCCGAATCCTGTGAGTGACAGAGCTAACACCCACAACCCCCACTGCTTTCTTTCAGACATTCCTTAAACAAAGATTTCTGTAAGGGACGCTTTAATTTAGACAGAACTGGAGATTTTAATGTCAAGGTCACAGACTGTAATTGAAGTCCTCGCTTAAAACAAATGCAGCTTGATGTAAATATTTACGTGAGTCTAGACACATAATTCAGTTGAATTAGAATCCTAGTATCAAGCAGAGGATGTTTTGGCTTGTAAATTCCGAATACTGAAATGTTGCCTTATCTGTATGGATAGTTCACCCAAAAATAGAAATGTTGTCATCATTTATTTTCCCTCATGTGATTTAAAACCTGTATGTGACTCTTCCTTGTGTGAAATAAAAAAGAAGATATTTTGAGAAATGTGTCAGTGGTTTTGTGTTAATACAATGGAAATCAAAGGGGGCCACTAACATTCTTCAAAATATCTTCTTTTGAGTTCTACAAGAGAAAGAAAGTCATACAGGTTTGGAATGACATGAGAGTGTGCATACATTTTTTGTTTTTGAGAGAACCATCCCCTTGAGCTCAGATTGGATATATTCTCCATCATTTGAATGGCTTTTGTTGGGTTTTTAGGCCTAAAGATGCAGACTTTTCTTGTACTTTCTCTCTAGAAAGTTTTGATACTTGTAGATCCAGTTTTGAGGTTTTGTTATTCTGGTCTGTTTTCACATCCTGGTCGATCTGGCTTTTCATGACAACAGTCTTTTTCAACAAAACACAAAATTTGTTAGGATGTAGGTTTAATTGATGCTCAAAGAAAGCAGTTTGAGGGGCCGTTTACGCGCAAAAGTTTTTGACTGAAAACGCAATAAAATCATGGGTCTTGGGGGTGAAAAAACACACATTTTTGAAGACAGGTATTTAAGTGCAACTTTTTGAAAACGCCGCCTTTTTCGTATCCATGTTAAGGGCAAGATGGAACTTACTGGTGACGATGACGTCACGCGCATGCGTGTTACGCCCTTAATCGCACGAGTAGAGCCAAAACATTATGCCGGCTTCCCGTACTGTGAGCTCTCGCTGCTCGACTATGTATTAATGTTTTACCAGAAAAATGCGTACCAATAAAACCAGCAGAGACACACTATTTACATTCGCCAGACTTTAAACTCACAAATGAAGGTGCTTTATGCAACCGGGCACAGGCGCTTTGGGGAAAAAGGAAAACGCATTCCAGCTCACGTTTTCCGCTCGGTTTTACAAGCGATATGTGAATCGGGCCTTAGTCAGATTTGAACAATTGATTCCCGAAACTAAATGCCTGTCAAACCACCAATTTTGATGAATATCACTTGATTCCATCTAAATAATAGTCTGTTCACCTGAAACTATGTGAAGCACACACAGTATAAACTTCTAAGGGCTGATTTACATTTCGCATCTAAAACCACGCGGAAAACGTGAGCCGCACCGCTTTCTCCTTTTTTCCAAAGTGCCTACTTTGATCTCTTATGGCATCTGTCGTTGCTAAGCAGCCATGTGCCACGCTAGCTGTTGAGACGAGGAGGTAAAAACAAAGGATTTATGTAGGCCTGTCACGATAGTCAATTTATTGACTTATCGCGCGATACATAAACTTGAAAGCGGTAGTTTTTGGTGGTTCAATATATCGCCATTCTGTTTATATATACTTTTGTTTATATAAATAAATGGCATTAACATTTTATCCGATCGCCCTCTCTCTCTTGGCGCTGCCCTGGGTCTGTGTGTTAAAAGTGGGGCTCGGCCGCACACAAAATCACATGCGCAACAGATTCGCAACACACGGGCCGGACAGTGGCAGGTGAAGAGACTCGAAGAGTCGTGAACAAGACCCTCTTCTTCTTAAATGCGGAGGTAACGCAAACAGATATAAAGCAATGGTTTTCATTGCTCCATTGGGCAAGTGTAGCAATTTTAAACAACCACATTGTGACAAACAATATTGCTGCCCACTCCAGAGTTCACATTTCAAGGCTTCTACTTGCCCTACACGTCAACATAAGGGCTTGTAACGTAACTCATCCAATCAAAATTAAGCACCGGAAATGTCTGTTTTATTTATTTTAAATGTTTAGTCCTACACTCAAACCGCGTCGCTCCCTATTTGACGTCTACTTAAAATATATGCATAAAGAATATGCAAGTGCAAAAAACGCGAGCTGGCTTTATTGTTTGCCCGTTGTTGTAAAGTGATAATGTCCAATTTTGGCACATCAAGAATGTATTTTAACACTGCATATGAAAGCAGCTTGTTCGTGTTGCTCTCAGCACGTGTACCAAGCGAGTCTCTTCTAGCACCACGCCAAAGTCCGTTTAATGAAAGTCATGCCACTCGGCGACCTTTCAGACAGCTATAAACGTCTTAGCAAGAGCACCTCCCAGCAGCTATTTAGCATTGCATTTCTTCTAATTTATTTCAATGGCAGTGATGCACCTTGTTAAAATATTATCTTTGGCCTTTCCCATTGAGCGCACGTTTACTTCAATTACAGCAATCGCATTTTGCATTACGTCATTTTAATTACTCTGATGCACAAAACCTCTTCAAGAAGCTTATTTTACTGGCGTGTTGATGAAAAGTAAACCAAATACTTCTAAGAAATGCCGGTGTAAATCTTTACATTTATTAAATACAGCAGTAATTTAAGCAAGTTGTTTTTTGAATAAAGATGATAAAATAAGTCAAGTAAAATAAAAAGAATTTCAGTATAATATTCTTTTTCTTACGTTTTACTGCTCCTGTCACATAAGCATAAAACAATCAAAAAACATATTAATGTGCAGAAGCCATCAGAACCGAACCGAAAACCGTGGGCCATGAACTGAGGTCCATATTGAACCGTGGGTGAGCTGTATTGTTGCATCCCTAATGACCGTACTTCATGTACATCTCACTGTCTGTTCTTGTTTCAACAGAAATTTAGCTCAGCCAGTAAATACGCAGCCTTGCTGATGGATGGCGAGCTGGGAGACGATGAAGAGGGCGGAGCTTAAGAAGAACTGCACTGCCAACGGTCCAAACTGAATTACAAAATTAAACCTACAGCTTTTGTTTCATGCAGCACTGAAGGACTGGGTTCTGTCCTGTCAGAAAACAAACAAGAAAAACATTTTTGGAGCTCTTTCTTCATCAGAACCGTATTAAACTCTAGTGGAAGCATACAGGACTTGTTTTAAAGTAAGAGAATGTGGAACGTTAGATAAATGATTTTAGCTAATTACTTTATGGGGATATAAAAAAAATACATGTTGACAGGATTGAATATCTGCTGCTCGCGTACATCATAAACCGAGTGCATCGCTAGCATGGTTGGCTTGTTGAGTGGCTGGAATATGTATACTGGAGGGGAAATAAGACACAAATCAAATGCTTTTCCCCAACTTTTAGGGCTTCCTCGAAAGATCGTTTACAGACGCTGTGACCTGCATCGTTCGCCCAGCGTTTATGAATCACACAAACTCAGTTTTTACGTCTTAAACTCTTGTTGGTCGACAAGTCGGATTGTTTGTATTTGCTAACCGCCGCTGAATAACGGCCAGCAAACGAATGCATCCGGACAGATTCAGTTTGATTTTGTTTTGAACTGCTTAAGATATTCTCTCACTTGTGCGTAGAGGATTTTTTTTTGAAAGCCACTCCTTTGGACTGATGTGCAATAGGAATGAGGTATTCCTCTGAATCTTAATGTGTCAATGACAGAGACTGCTGCAGCTTCAGGTTGAGCATATATCTAAAGGTAGTGACATGAATGCTTATTGATTCAAACTGTGTACCATCTGAAAAATAATAAAAGACTACACTGAGTCTGTTACGCTTTGAAGGAAGTTGTGAATCGAGTTGATCCCACAAAGGATGGTTTAAAGGGACGATAACATTAAACATCTCTCTTCCATTCATATGGCTGTGAACACACAGCAGAAGCACAAATATACAGTTGTGATAGAAATTGATAGATGTTAGTTTTTCTGAATTAACTGTTGTATTATTATAAAAATTACAAATTTATATTCTATCAATTTAGAAAATGAAAATTGGAGAAACAGGTGAAAATTACAAAAAATATTTTTTCAGACATGAAATACCGCAAAGAAAACAAGTTCTTATTCACTTTTAAGCAATAAACCGATACGATGTATGTGTTTTTAGAGAAAGTAAAAAAAAATGTATGTGATAACCTAATTTTTCACAGTTTTCATGTGTCTTGTCATGCTGGCAGTGTTTCACATTGCTGTTGAATTAATTTAGGTCAGTCCTGAGGTTTGATTTGTTGAAATTCACAATATTTCAATAATGGACTCAATAAATCTATAATTGCAGATTACATGAAGAAATCGAATAGACAAGACAATTTTTTTAAAAATATATTTTAGTGTAATAATGTGCACACCTGGACTGTGCATACAAGCCTGTGGGAAACTTGTGGTTATTCTCCTTTCCAATGAAAATGGCAAGCTTTTCATTCTAAAGTGTATCTACATGCATCATTTACAGTATCTCCAGAAGCTGATGCTAGTATCTTGTGTTTCTACAAAACAAAATTAAGATAAGTTAGCATAATCAAGCAAAACGATTCTGAATCTCTTAATCTTCACTTTGTCATTGTTACAGCACACATCAAACTACTATTAAAATTCAGTTCCACTGTGCCTGTGCATCCTCTTCACACCCCTTCATCATGTGACCTGGATGGAGGCCAAAGAATGTGCCCTTCACCCGGCCTTTCAGTCCCACTAACTGAGTTTCGGACCCAAAGGGTCGTCTCTGTGTTCCACAGCAACCCTGACAGGAAGCAGACAGGGCCGTGGGATGCGGACGAGACAACAGGAACCCAATGTTCTGAGAACATCTGCACATGTTGTGCATGACATTTTCTCAACATCTTTCGCTTTCGTATTTTTCTATTTTGATCAGTTTCTACAGGGTAGGTTCTCAGTAGCCGTGTGCTTTGAGGTCTTAAAGGGATAGTTCAACCAAAAAGGAAATTTTCATTTCAAACATGACTCCTGCTGAACACAAAAAAATATACATTGAAGAAGGGTGGAAACCAAACAACATTGACCACCATTGACTTCCATTAAATGAGGCATTTCTTGAAACTGTCCCTTTAATGTGAACGATGAAAACTTTCTCTGCCTTTTATGGTGACATCATCAAAGTTGTCCTAGTTTCAATTGCGGGTAAACATTACAGAGGTGAAATGGCTTCGCAATTTCTGATTTTGACTTGGAAAAACTTATAAAGCAGATGTTTTCTTCTGCATATTTTTAAGTTAATGTTGGACTTTAATCTGTATGAGCTGATATGAACACTCACACAGGATGTTTGTATTATCCTCCCTGTATCTCACACTGTGGTTTCTAGCGTCTATTAATAGTTAACTGCATCACATATTTATTTTGTACCCTTCAGTCAGAGCAAAACACACGTTTTTTGCTATAAACTGACATGGGCTTTTGGTGACTATTTTGTCCTTTTATTCTTGGTACCCTCCCCTTGGTGTTCCAGATTAGATGCAGAGTGTTGCCAAGTTTCCCCAAGACCACAAGCCAGTATCTTTTACTGATAAAAGGTGTTCATAGTATTTTTTTTCTGATCTTTTACACTGGTGAGTTTTATGTAAAGACTGATCAGAATGCTAAGACTTGTTTTATAATAAAAAAAAGAGGAGTGAGTTTGGATTCATATGGAAACCGTTTTTGTGCCTCCGAAGTCACCACAGGATTAACAGAGTCTTCACTAACCAACATTTTTTAATAGTGATAGTGAAGTTATATCATCATTTAATGATAGTGAAGTTACACATACAGTTCACTTTTTTTGTTTTCGAGAGTTATTATTGTGGTTCAAAACAACCACGTTTTGGGAGTTTGGCTTTATTTGTCATTGGTATGTGGTGCAACTTGTCTCGGAATTTGGCAAGATTTTCCCCTTCCATGTATATGAAACAGTGACTAAATTATGGTCCTCTAAATTTTGCACCCACCCTGGTTTGGGCCCAATTGGTTTTATTCTCAGCCAACGAACTCAAGAGTGCTGATGCCTAAATAAACACAGAACCAAACCCGGCCCGGAAAGATTGCAGCACAATATGTGAATATTTCACCACTTGTTTAGGTGGAGACTGTGAAATACGCTTCTTCAAATGTGGACATTTTCTTGTGTATTTTGAGGCTGTTTAGAGCTTGGTTTTTATATAAACAATATGTGGTCTTTTCTGCGAAATCTCTCACACACCCTCTGTAGGTGGGACGTGTTATGACACCAAAACCGCGGTGGTGGTTTGACCAGAGGGAATGTGGATGGGATAGTTTAGGCGTTACCACAAACACTGAAAACTCTGTCATTGTTTATTTTGTTACAAAAAGCATACAGGTCGGAATAACGTAATTTTTGGATGGGCTGTTTCTTTAAGAGGCTTCACAAGTACCTTATTCTAATCATCTGTTCTACTTATTCTTGGGCTGTCACATATTCGATTTTTATGACAAAAATAATTCATAATAATGACATTGTGATATCTCCTGATTTATTTTATAAAAAAATTTTTTATGAAATTCATGTTTTCTATATATTTTCAAATACTGTCTCTTAATTTTGAATTCTTAAATTAACTATTTACTATTAAAAAAACATTTCAATTTATAGGTATTTTTTTGATAAAATTATAATTTTTGTTCATAATATTTGCAAAAAATGAACACTGGAGAAACATGTGAAACTAACAGAAAAGATGCTAACTCAACTACTCCAAAGAAAACAAGTTCATGTTTGTGATAACCTAAATTTGAATCACATTTTTCACATGTCTTGTCATGCTATCAGTCTTTCAAATTGCTATTGAATGACTTTATGTCACTCCTGAGGTTTGATTTTGTTGAAATTCAACAGACACTGGAGTGGAATGACCACAATACATCTAGAAATGGTGATTAATTGAACATTTGGATTTTTTTAATTATTTTGTTCAGCTTCATTATATTGTATTATATACATATTCATAAATAGAACTACTATTATGTCAACATCTCTCTTTGAAACGTACAATTGCAGGATACTTTACATGCTTATTTTCATGTGGACTGTCATAAAAAATCCAATACAAACTTGTCATATTCCGGCAGCTGAAGTGCCAGAAAGAAAGTGAAATAATTTTGTTCTTTGTTTGATATTTGCAAAATCCTGCCCTACAGCTAATTATAAATCACTATTCAGTATTGCGACTCAGCTAGAAGAAAATTTTCATCACTTAATTATTTGCTCAATAACTGAATTGTGTTTATTTTTTACCCAGAATAGTTACAGACTGCAGCTTTAAATAAGTCTGAGGAAACATCTTGCAGTGGTTAATCACGGTTCCTTGAAGCAGCTTTGCACTTCCCACAAAGGTTAGTGTGTAGTTTGTGGTAGTGTAGTTTCCTTCCTGTGCAACTGACCAGATGCAAGTGTGAGTCCAGTAGGCATGACCATGGCGTCTTAGAAATAAACGGTGAGAGTCAAAGAATTAGGCAATAGGACCCATACAGAAGACAGGGTGAGCATCTCCTGCTGGCCTCGCTAACACCTCTTCCAGCAGCAACCTATCTTCCCCAGGAAGTCTCCCATCCAGATACAGCCCTGCTTAGCTTCAGTGGGATCCAGTTTTGGGCTACAGAGTGATATGGCTGCTGGCCATAACATCTGCTCCCCTTAAGCACATCATGCTTGAGAAGTAAATGATGTTATTAGAGTTTAGGTGCGTATCTCGTCCTGCGCCATTTAAGCTACAGACATTAATGTTATCTCTAATTGTCCAGCTTGATAAGGTGTTGTGTACTACTCTTTGTAACAACGTACTGTCTGAGGAACAACAAACAGGCAAAATCCTTGTTCCATTGGCTCCTCTTGACTTCCATTGTATGGACACAAAACCACTGAGACATTTCTCAAAATATCTTCATTTGGGGTCCACAGAAGAAAGAGTCATATAGAGGTTTTAAAGACTTGAGATTGAATATTTAATGACTCTTTTTATTTTAGGGTGAACTATCCCTTTAACTGTTTCGATTTGAAGTTGCAACATGCTTGTGCTTAGTGGCTAGTCCAAGATTGTTTGTTTAAAAATGCCGTCTTGAGTGCTCACTAAGTTTCTCATCTTTCTCCATCTGTCTGTTTATCTTTCCTTTTTTAGACCAAACATCCTTTATTTTTTTGTTCCATTTTAAGCCTCATCTGCTTTTCGGTTCTCATACAACCCCTTATTTCTTCCTTTCTTGCTTTTCAATGCTTTTAAAGCAATTAAAATAATAGACAGAGATTAGAGGCCAGGCAGACATAATCTCACTTCTTCCTCTCGGTTTCATACTTTATCTCGACTGTTTCTCTGCTTTCTCCACACCATCGCCAGATAGTCTGAATTATGTTTAAGAAGACTGAGCCAAGAGGACGTCACCCTGCCAAAAAGTGCTCAGCAGCTGTTGGCAGCTGGGTGGTTTTTCGTTGTTGATAACGTTTCGAGTACTTTGTCTGTTCAGGTGTTGAACGATGCGTCAGAAGGATTTCATGGTCTGTGTTGCTTGGATAAGTTAATACATCACTCAGTTCTCGTGATGTGTTACAGTTAAATATGTCTTGATTTTGTATCTTAATTATTAAGAAAAAATGGAAAAGGTGGATGTACCATAGTTTTCTCAGAGTTTTATCTTTTGGCTGAACACGTATAGAGTATTTGTATTTGTTATTATAGATGGTTTAAACGGACGCACGCCCCTTATTTTACATTTAGTTTATATTCATATTAATGTAATTATATAAGTTGTATTGAATTTCATTAAAAATTATCAACAGTTATTGATTCTTTACCGGAAGTTAAGTTTGGGCCACAAAACATTTGTTTATGTTGAAACTGTCTACTGTAGTTTTATTTTCATATATATATTTATTTTTTAGTTTAAGTTTTTAGTTTACTATACATTTTTTTTCATCATTTTAGTGACTCAAACCTATTTCACTTCATTGCTGAGGCAACATTTGTCAGTAAAGTTCAGTAACATTTTTTAGATAATATTTAGGCGGATGTTTACACAATTCAAATTTGAGTAAACCATAAAAACCAGGCATTGGTCTTACCAAATAACAATATCTAAAGACCTAAAATTAGAGAACTTCGGCATCTCCACATGCCCATCAACCATGTTTAGCAATTTTGGTTTCAGGTGAATATCCATAATATCTCCAAGGTCCATCGAATCGGTGCTCATGATCTATTTTTCCCAATCATTGAACATTTTCTATGCTTCTAAACAGGTTTGATGTCCTGTAAACTCTTAGATAAGTGCACAACAACATGGACGACAGGCAGATGTGTTTAAAAGTCAGAAAATCCCATTTCTATGTACCTGAGAAGTTTGTTCAAGGAACATTGGCACTCAACTGTGTGTTGGCCTATGAGTCACTGCAAAAAGAGAGGGAGACAACACAGGAAAAGGGGAGGGAGAGAAACAAGAGGGGTTTAGAAGGCACGAGTGGAATTCGCCTTAAAAGGGGTCCGATTTAATAGTCCCACAGACCACCCTCTCCCCCTCCCTGCTCCTCTCCATCTCTCACTCTCCTCTGAGAGAAGCAAGGAAAACGAAAAACATACAGCTGAAGGAGAGAGTTCTGGTGTTGCAAGAGGCCTCCGCGGGGTATAGCTTCTTCCGTTCTGTTCAGGTTCCCGGTTACAAGGCCAGCAGCTATGAATCAACTTCCAACTCGCATACCAGCTCGGGCCCAAACCCTGAGAGCTGTGGTTTACCAGTATTGGTTGTTGTGGTTCGATATGCCATTTCATGTCCTGGTGGATAGCCGTGGGACAGCCAGACCTGTCCACAGGAATAATAAGGAAAAATATGCGAGGAAAAATGAGACTTCAATAAGGTGCAGAGATTTTTAGTTGTTATATTAGATCTTGGGAAGATTCTGTGCAGATCCTGAGACTTTTATTTAGGTTTTGCGAATGGTCATTTTCATTTTTACCACACATTTTAGATTTCATTCTAGTTTAAAACAACAGTTAGGAGATTGAAACTAACCAATGTAACATCAATTCACGTATGAAACATCATAAAGGGACAGTTCGCCCAAAAATTCTGTGATCATTTATTCACCTTTGTGTCAATAAAAACTTGGAAGTGATTATCTTTTCATTGGAACACAAAAGAAGATATTTTGAGAAATGTATTTTTTGTCCATTCCATGGAAGTCAAAGGGGGACCAATGTTTTTTGGTTACCAACATTCTTAAAAATATCTTCTTTTGTGTTCTGCTGAAAAAAGATAGTCACACAGGTTTGGAATGACATGAAGGTGAGTAAATGATGAAAGATGTGGTTGCTTACATAGGTCAAGAGGGTCAACTCCTCAAATCTATATCATATTCCGTTCCCTTGAGACTTTGGACGCCTTCTTCAACAAACCATTTAATTCAGTGATCTGTAGCAAAAAAGTGACCTCAAGTGTATAACAATAACAAAAGGGACCAAAACAAAACAGGTTTTCCTGACGAAGTACTAAACTAGATAAAAAAGTCAGTGTCTGTGTATGGTCTGGATGGAAAGACTTCAGCACAATAGTGCGTGTGTTCGTGAAAAGCAGGGGGTGGGGGCTGATATCCTCTGGATGTCGGCTTGCGTGTTGTGCGTTGGGCTGACCGTACGCGTGCTAGCTTCAAACTGCTAATGGACGTTTGATTTAATAGGCATATTCACACCTTTGTATACATGTGTGTGCTCACCAGAGACAGATGAGTGTCAACGGGCGAACATGTGTGTGTGTTTGAACGAGAGCCAGAAAAAGGGGAAGGGCCTGGAGTGAACGGACAAAAACAGCTGCTCTTGTGTGCTCGGGAAACTTCAGCCAGAGAGAGGGAGTCAGGGAGAGAAAGGAGAGGACCGTCCAGGTCCAGGTCTCTATATGGGTTGCGCCCTGAGTGTGGATAGCTGCGGGGACCAGCCTGATCCGGTGCCCCTGAGAGGGTCTGTGAGGAGGGAGAGAGCAGAATCTAGAGGAAGCATGAGACTGACCAAGGTAGGTTTGGTGGATGTGTATTGGAGTGCTGCAGTTTTTGGAACTGATGCTGGTGGTTGTGGGGAAGTTCATGTGTAGGACATGGGTTTGTTGATGCTGTAATGGGGAAGTTTTGTAACTTTGTAATTTGTAGTTGTTCTACGCTCTTAAAAATTAAGAACCTATGCGAATGGTTTTTCATAAGAATCATTTTTGGTTCCCCAAAGAACCATTCACTTAAAGGCTCTTAAAATAACCATTTGAAGTGCCAAATATAAAAAAAATGAGTTTGTCATGCCATTTTGCTGTGTCCTAAACCTATTTACTGCTCCATCAATATTCATGCCAAATCGCTATATTTCCTTGTTTAAAATGTACTGCAAGATGCAGTTTCTTTCCAAAACGCTATAAATCCCGAACCTGTTTTAAGCCTAAATGCGATATATCCACCCGACCAATCAGAATTCGGCCGATAGTGGTATTTGTATGTGATATTTCTAAATTATTTGTTGTACGTGGTGGAAAATATTGAAACATGAAATTGAAAATATTTATTTTATATTACTATTTAGTTTGTAATTATTTAAATACATAACAGCCAAAAACGATTTAAATAAATAACAGCCAAAAATTGTATTTGGCTGTTATTTATTTCATTCATTTGCAGCCAAATATGGTTCTTTTATGGCATCTTTCATGGTCAATATTGTATTGTTTATTGTTTATTTAAAGGGGTGTTTTATATTGTTTCTTGACTGCTAATTATAAAATCCAATGAGGTATAACTTATAAAATAATACGTTTTGTAACTTGTTATGCGTAGATGCACTCGCATGTAGTGAAAAGAGCGTCAGATTCAATGAACTTGAATATTTTTATTCATTTACTGTATATGCTCTTTTTACATTATGAAATTTGAGTCTTTTTCACTTTCCTGTAAAATGTAATTCAAAGTTCAATATCAATCTTTTGTCACAATGATGCTGGTTTCCAGGGCGTTTCTATGTGGTTGGTAAGGTGCTCTAAGACAGTTTATTTTTACTTTTTCATGCCAAGGACCTCCAAATATAATGACTGCTTTGCGAACGACCCCCTTTCTAAAATACTTTGTGTAAAGAAGCATTTGAACTGTTGGACAACTAGTAAGTGTAGTATTATATCAAGATAACCACTTTTGTATTGAACCACTTTTTTTAATCTGGGGACCCGTCAGAACATTCTGGAGGCCCCCTGCTCTCCAGAGTTTTTTCTCATTTGCCAATAAGAAACCCCAATGAAGTATAAATCATAAAAAAATTTCTTTGGTTCAGTTGAAAATCCCATGCTCTGAGACCTTCTATGTGGTTGCCATGGTTTCAAGGTGGTTACTAGAGCTTTTGGTTGCTTATTACCCCAATAATAATCCATAAATTCTTGATGTTTACTAGTCCAAATGTTGTACTTAAAAAAAAATTAATCATTTCATCATTTATTCTCCCTCATGTTATTTCAAACCTGTATGACATTCTTCAGCACATTTCCATTTACATTTAGGCATTTGGCAGACGCTTTTATCCAAAGCGACTTACATTGCTTTATCCTATACATTTTACATAGGTAATTGCAATCCCATGGGATCGAATCCACAACCTTGTGTTGTTAACGCAATGCTCTTACCACATATATCGTCTTCTGCTACAGGACAGCAGAAGACGATATATTAAAGATGACTGCTTGACTCCCAATGCATGGACAGAAAACAATAGAGACATTCCTCATAATATCTTCTTTTGTGTTCCACAGAAGAAAGAGTCCTACAGTTTTGAAAAACAGAATGTCATTTTTGGGTCAACTATCCCGTTTAACTTTGTAACAGCAAGTATGAGCAATGCTAATTGCGGTGCTTTCCACATCATGCTTCATATCTATAGCATAGCATCGTCTTACTTCTTCTACTCTTTCGAGTCTTCTGTAAAGATGAGCTTGTCTTTTCTAGCGTTAAGTACTGTAACAATGTCTGCCTGATTGTTAAAGAAGACAAAGATTAGCTGGAAAACTTGAGGAGGGCATGATTGTCTGTTTACATGCCTGAGAGTGAAAGTCTATAACCGTCCGGTCCCTAAGGATAGTTCACGTGCACTGCATCGTGGGAACTTGGAGCCCTCTCAATGATGTCACAAAGTTGCAGCTGAACCTGTGGAGCAGGCCTGGGAATCCTTATGTGCGTGTGTGCATGCGTGTTACTAAATCCTTTCTCATGTCGCATTTGTTAAATCACGCCCATTTCATACATGTTATAGCCTCATTATATGCATCCAAACACGCATATTAAAACAATACCTCCTTTTGTAGTATTGTCACTGTGGGATTGCAAAAAAGTTACCCTCTGTCCTGTTGATAATTTATTGGCGAAGCTTGCATGAGGCTGTGGTTTATTTCGAAGGGTTCCTCCTGCTACAGTAACCACGATGTTTATTTTCAGAGACATTTTTCACTTTAATACCAGGCCAGGTTCTTTTCTTTGCTGCGGACGCAGTTTCATGGCGATATAGTCCTTAATCACCGTATGATCACGTCAGACAGAAAAAGATTGTGGTCGACTGGATTAGACTTAAATGAAACATGTTATGTAAGCTCATATCTAGTTTATGATGCTAACAAGCCAGTTTGACATTTAGCTGTTTTAAATACTTATGGTGTTCACCATCATCTCCACAATGAGCGACTGGGGCTTGTGTGTCATGCTTGAGTGATTTTTAATAAACCCTTGAAGGATTTGAAACCTCCAAACTTTTAAATACAGACCGAGACAAAACAATCTTATAGCAATTCGTGACTCTGTATAATTTGTATGAAATGAACTAAAATACTTATTAATTCTTGAGAGATCAAGTTGACCCATTTATTGTTAACTCATAATGGCAAATAAATGATCGTGTCATTGTGTTACGGATCATATAAACATTCTCTTTGGTTATTTACCTTTAATTGTGTGATTTAACAAAGAGAGACTTTAGCTTGTCAGGATCCTCACTGAGCTGCTATTGTCTGTTTGAGACAAACACTTTATTACTCATTCTCATTTCTGCCTTGTGGGTCTGTGAGGTCACATTGGTCTGATGGCTGTCTTGTGAGTTTTTTCATTCTTGTTAGTTTGTACGAGAGGGCTTTTTTGTTTGTGTGTGGACGGGCACATTTTGTCATATTGTTCCTGAATTACATGTGTATTAACTTTTTACTAACACTCTATAATAAAGTGCTATTAGTTAACATTAGTAAATGCATTAGCCAGAATTCTCCATCAATGAACCATTTAGTTTTACAGCTTTTATTCATTCTTTTAAAGTCAATATGTCAATACAGTTATTCATGTTAGTTCATGGTGCATTAACTAACGTTGACAGTGACAACATTTTAATAATGTATTAGTCAATGGTGAAATTAACATGAATATTAATATTAATAAATATTGTAGAAGTATTTTTTAATTTATTAGTTTATATTAGCTAATAGCATAAACTAATTGTAACAAATAGCTAATTATTTTAGAGTGTTATCAACCTTTTCATCAGTTATATTTTAATTATAAATGCGTATAAACGCAAAAGACAATAGAACGCATTGGAGCCCATTATTAAAAAACATTGCCCACACTGGGTGCAATCCCATTAGAACAAGTCGTGTGTCGTATCTGTTGTAGAAACGGTGTAAGTATGAATGTAACTGCAGATCAAGAAAGAAGACATTTTGAATAATGTTGGTAAAATTGCATTGTTTTTTTTGTGCATGTATAGAAATTAATGAGTTCCACTGTTGTTTTGGTTATCAACATCCTTCAAAATATTTGTTTTGTGTTCTACAGAAGAAAGAAAGTCTCACAGGTTTAAAAAGACATGAGAAAAGGGTGAATAAATAATGACAGAATTTTCCTTTTTGGGTGAACCACCCCCTTCCATCACCCTAAATGGTCTTTAGATGTCAAATATTTTAAAGTGTCTCTGTGAGTGGTAATTAAACATTCTTAAATTAGAAGCATCTAAAAACATTGTGAGGAATTCTTGTTGGGAGCATGACTTCACAACAGTCACGCTGTCCTCTTTATGTATCTGGACTCTTTGGGGTTTATGGTATATTCCTGGAATGGAATATCCATGGAATGACAGAAACTTTAACAAGTGCTAGTTTACTGCAGCCGTAATCCACAGGCATCCACTATAAACACCACACAGGAAAAAGCCTGGTCAATGTATAAATAGGCTCTGTTTTTCCCAAAGCTTGTGCATGCTGCTGGTGTAAGTCTTATTCAGGGTCATAAACATGCTGTTTGTTTGTTTTTTCCTCTGCTGATCATCACAGGAACACAGGAATATGAACGCAAAGACACTTCGTATTGCGAAAAAGAGATCAGAATTCATTGAATTATTACCATGGCAAGCATTACACCCATAAATAAAACTTCTGCCATCATTTATTCATCCTCATGTCATTAAAAACCTATATCAGACTCTTTCTTCTGGTCGTGGTTCTGCCTCCTTTTGTCTTGATTTTCTAGTGGCAGGATCATGACAGAGCCACGTGTTTTGTGTGCAGAGATAGATATTATTGTGCCACAAGTCACAATGTAATATGCAGTCTCCGGTCTCGTCTTTGGCCCAGCCCATCTCGTTTCATCATTAGCTTCCCTTCAGTGTTTCATTAACGGTCTCTTTTCTATCTTCCCTTGCTAGTTTCCCCTATTTAATGCCCTTATGTTTGCTGTGCTGTGCTGGTTCGTTTCGTACATTCTCTTAGTCCTGTTTCCTATCGTGCCCAGTCCTTGCCTTGTTCCGGTTTAATAGTGATTTTTATCTGCGTTTGGTTTCATTTCTTGTTTTGCCCCCTTTGTGGGAAGTTTTTGTTTGCCTTTTGTAAAGTAATTTGTTATTGTGTTTTCCCCTTATCGTGGGTTTTGTTTTCTTCTTTAATTAATATTTTTGTTGCTGCCACCTGCTGTCTGCTTCTGGGTTTTGCATTCAAAATCATGACACTTCTGTCAAACACAAAGGAAAATACTTTGAGAAATGTCTCTTTGTGTCTATATAGAAGTCGATGTTGTTTGGTTACCAGCCTTCTTCAAAATATTTTGTTCTGCATAAGAAATTCAGACAGGTTCGAAATGACATCATCGTGAGTAAATGTGAATAAATCTCTTACATAAGTGTTACATTACAAATTGTCCCACGTTCATGGTGCAGCTTGTTGAAAAAGTGTGATGTTACGTTTAGAGACTGATGGAACTTTCAACTGTTTAACGTTAAAATCACAATGATAACTGCATTAAGTCATCTACTGCACTGTAACTCATCTATTGCATCTATTGCATAACTAACTGTATCCACTCATCTATTGCACTGTAACTGCAATAACTGCATTAACTCATCTACTGCACTGTAACCTTAATAACCGCATTAACGCATCTACTGCACTCTAACTTCAATAACTGCACTAACTCATCTAATACACTGTAACTGTATTATCTGCATCTACTCATGTATTGCACTATAACTTCAACAACTGCATTAACTCATGTACTGCACTGTACCTTTAATAACCGCATTAACTCATCTACTGCACTGTAACTTTAATAGCTAATGTCTGTAATTAATGCACACTCAAGTCACTTGCACTATTGTATTGTCTATATTGTTATCTGTTCATAACCACCTGTACATTAATGTTCACAGTATATAGCCTTCTGTATATATTGTTCATAGTACATACCGACTGTCATATTTTCATACAACATTTGTATAGTATTTCCCTAAAATTGTATTCTGTATTTATTCACACTGTATATCCTGCACTTGCTAATTGCACTTCTGGTTAGACCTAAACTACATTTCGTTACACTGTACTTGTATATGTGTAATGACAATAAAGTTGAATCTAATCTAATCTAATCTAATTTGCATCATAGGAAGGAATTAAGACATTTATATTAACCAGAATATAATCTGACCATTTGTTCCAATAAATGACCGCCCTAGAAACCACACAACATGCACACAGACAACTTGACAACCTTAGCAACTGTACAGCAACACCCTGACCAACACCCATAACATAGCAGCCAAACGTTCTGCACACCGCAGAACAAAATTGACACATTTTGTTTACTCCTTCATTGACAACAACAAACAGTATTTACAAATGCAAATACTAACACTCACATAATGAATCTCTTCATCAGTCTAATGGAATAGTTAGTGTTCAACATATGTCTGTGAACTCCTCTTGCTCTTTTGTAATGAAAAAGTGACTCAGAAAAGCCCTCTGTGGGCGTGTGTATTCTCAGGGGGACACGACCCGTCATCTGAATATTTGCTCTGATAGATTTACTTTGAGGATGTGTGTGCTGAGAGAACATGAGAAATCATGTGTCTTTGCGAAAGACGTGAACTGGAACTGGAAGCCTTTCAAAGGGAAAGGAAAGGCCAGCCATGTCCTTTTAGTGGCACTTCATGGCAGCACCAGTCATAAAAACAAAAATCTGTGAAATCTCTCCGCTTGCTTTCTTTTAATGCTGGTTGTTCTGAGCTGATATCAGCTCACTGGAGTGTTTGTGCAGTAAACGTTTTGGGAGCCAGATGGGCAGAAAATGAGTAGAGGGATATGATTCATCAAACATGTTAAAATCTGTGAAAATATTCAATGTTTCTTCAACTGTGGGCACTTTTGTGTTCCAAGGTTGAACCACATTAGTATTTATTGTGAAAATGTTATCGCTGCTATTACATCATTTTCACTAAAACAAGTTTCACTCATTTTAAGTAATCATTTGAAGTTTGTTTACTACATTACTAGTAATAGAACTGTGTCAATAAAGAGTAGAAATACAATAATATATAGGTACAGTACATTACTTCAGAAATATTTTTTTTTACTTTTAATCAAGCTATAATCTTGTAAATTGTGAAATATTGCACAGTGTGAAATATTCAGTTGTATTTAGGACAAATATGTAAAATGCTCAAGATCATTATATAATTTTAATTTAAATTTTAACACTCCTGTAATGCATGTGTTACACAATGTTACTTTTTTGCAGGCAAATTAAAATACGTGAAAATGTCTCTTAAAGGGACAGATCACCCAAAAATGAAAATTGACGTTATCATTTACTCACCACGTTGTCGTTTGACTTTGTTTCAACAAGAAGATATTTCCTGAAAAAAATGTAACCAAACAACATTGGCCCCCATATATACACTGAGGCATTTCTCAAAATATCTTCTTTTGTGGTTTACAGAAAGAGTACAGAATACAGATTAGGAATGACACGAGGGTGAATAAATGATGACACTTTTTTTGAGTTAAGTGGGAGAAGACGTTACATTACTACAAATTAATTTCCAAAACCTTTCCATTTCTGAGACTCATTTTACCACCCCAATACCCCCCTTGCTCCATCATCTCTCTCCCTCTTTCTCCACAGCTGTATTTAATCAACCCTTTGGCTCCTCTTACTTAATCATTACACTCTTATTCCCCTTCCTCCATTTCCTTTTTCTGCATGTTCTCATCTCCCTCTCTTTCTCTCTCTCAGCATCATCCTCTCTTTTTTAATCATGTTTGTGTTATCCCTTTAACATTCCATCCGTTACTGTTGGTCAACATTACATCACCTGTCAAATAGACATTTCTCCACACTCTATACATCATTTTTTTTTCAGGCCTAAAATGTAAACAAATGTTATGTTTACTTGGCTGTACCTGTAGGTGTTTCTAAATATACTGGGTCCGTTTGGTTGTTTTGAGTGACTGTACGTCATGCAATAACACAAGTATCTTCTGTGTGGCACAACATAGCTCTACTGAAACACGGTTCCACCCCACGACTGTGAGGAGTAAAACGTCTGCATCCGCTGCCTAGGTGTGACTTTCAATCGTTTTTTCTCTTTCTCTTGTATTTTCCAAAATCCTTGTTTTTATTTACTTACTAGATTTTTGACATTGTGCCTGCCTGTACAAAACTCACTTGGTTACATGCATAGGCTGTTGCTATCCAGTTCCTAAGGTGTTGCTATGGAAATGTTCTGGCTGGTTGCTCGTGGTCTTAAGTCTGTGATAGTCTGATATACCAAAATATGGCTTGGACATCATTCACATCCAACTCAAACGCCACATATAGAAAGTTTTGAACCAAAGCTTAATACTTTGGGTTCGGGGTTTTAAAAAGCTTAATTATTTGTGATCATAATAGTGATGCTTGTGTAAACAGTTTGGGACAAACAATGCAAGAGAGTTCTATTTAAATGTGAACTCTGGTCAAACAGTTTCTCTTTCTCTCCTCTCTTTGGTTCTGTAAACAGTATAAATTCGTATCCACGTGGCTTGGGCGAATGGGACATGTTTCTCTAATGTTCACAGTCTGCCTGCTCCGGGGCCCCTCTCTCTCCCCAACCATGTGCCCTCCACATCCTGTCTACACACTCTCCCATGGCCTATGTGTCTGACACATAACTTCACCCTCTCTCAACATCCCTCAGTCTTCTCCTTGAACTGGATTGTGAACATTTGTTCTACCAAGCCACAACCCATGCTTTTCCTGATTCTTCTCTTATTTCTCTATTCTTCCTTCCCTTAAACTTGCCCTCTCCATCCCTTCCTGTCATTTACAAATGAAACCGGGTTTGCTTTTATTGCCTATTTATATTGATATCATTTTCGGATTTCTGTCTATAGAATGCATAGTTGGCAACTGAATTACTCGTGGCTTGGATAGTTATTCTGAATTCACTGTTAAAGTAACATTTACAAGTTCCTTTAGAATTCCACATAAGATACTGTTTAGTCTGCTTGTTGACTGGATACACGTTGAATTCGTCAATTAAATATAAAGCCATGTGTTTTGTTTATTTCGTTGATTGAAAAAAGACGACCCCAACACTTTGACACAATTTAAACACTATAAACTTGCTACATGCCGCCAAATATATAGTTCCACGTGTGACCGCGTGATGTCGCTGCTGCGCTTTCAGTAGCTCATTCAAAGAAACTTTTTGGCGGACTTTTGTCGAAATGAAAATTATTGATGCCAAACTGCACAGCTAATTTCTAGTAAATTTGCTTGAACAATTGCTGGAATAATTGCAAATCTTTTTAAGCATTTATCAAACGCTAAATTATTGCTTTAGGACATCCATACTTACGAGTCTACACCACTTTTATACAGTAACGGAATGGAGTGGAATGAATAATGTACTTGAATATATGAAACCTATAGATTAATAAACGTCTAGTTTGCAATTCATTCAATAGGATAACGATTCTTCGGGATGCAGCCAATCAGAAAAGTTTCCTTCCAGTAACAACATTCCACAATCTTTTTCTTTCTGTGACTCCTCCCACACAGTCTATGAGTTTAGTGAGAGTAAAAGAAAACAACTCCATCAGTCCTCCAGTGCCTCTCCTTTGACCTACCGGTAATGTAGCCCATGAAATCTTTACGGAAACCTCTTTTATGTGGAATATTCTCCAAGAACATGAATAAGGTAAGCAATGTATTTACTAACGAGAAGAGGAATAGACGTGTAAATTAATAACGGGAGTAGACTTCGTGTGTTCATTGAATTGTTGTATAAATAACATCGTATTGTATGTAAGATATACTATCTTAGTATCATGCAAAAAGCAACATCGGTAACGTATGTCGTTTTTATTTTTATATATTATGTTTATATGATGTTATAGCATCTCATTGTGTGATCGTGAAAAAGTGACTTTTGAGAATAAGACCAAGTTTTAATCAGAGTTTAACTGCACTTTTTCCAAATGGTGAAGAATTAAGTTGTTAGATGTAGTTTTGAAGGGTAACGATAGATCGGCATTTGTGGTTCTGTCTCCTGTCACCACGTTTTCCATGTTCCCTATGACAAGTGAAACATGTCAGACGAAATCCTCAACAGAAAGAGCAAAGTCTCTCTCGCAAGCGCGCGCTCTATGCTGTGCGTGTTTGTAACTCACAGGCAATGATCACACGCTTTACAAACCACAAATTAAAACGTATTAAATGTTTTATCACTCTTCTAATGAAGTCTGGCAAGAACTAATTTAAACGCCCGCCTTTGAGTCTGAACTATTTCTTTTGCCATGTATCGTCGATGAAAATCTGCGCAAACAAAGATCTGTGGTTTTCCCCAATTTTTGCCAGGGGTTAAACTGCACAGCAGAAAGAAAGAGTCATCATATGACTTCACGCGCGGTAACTAATAGTTACTGCGTCATCGTGTGTTAAACGCCTCACCGGAGACAACTGTGTCCCAAAACGTAGTGTACCGCCTGGCCAGGCAACATAGACGCGTGGAACGGAGTGGACATGTGGGTGCATCAAGTAAATGACTTTATTGCTTTCGATACATTCAGCTTGTTATAAAATAAAGGAATTCTCTCATATTCCTTCCAGAACATTGCCATGGTAACCGTGGTTTCCGCCGAACTGCGTAGTTACAACAGTTAACGTTACTGTTACTACAATAAAACGATTTTACCATGAAACTAACACAAATTTTAATAATAGCACATTGCCAGTTACTATTTTGGCCAAAATTGTGCACACCTTGGAGTTTTAGTACTGTGTACTTCAGATCATTGAGTGGACAAGATCGGTGACGCATTATATTCAGGTAACGTTATTACTTTTTAGAGCAAACGAATGAAATTGACAAACACATGAAAATCAATGAACTGTAACGGAGATTTTATCAAACAATCATTTTTAGATATTCAGTGATAACTAAAATATGAAAAGATTTTATTCTGTGTGGAAGGGGAAATCATAAAATACAAAGATATATAGATGTGTTTGAATACAATGCTGTGGTGAATACAAATGTCTGCACAAAAAAATCTGCGATTTATTTTTTATTAGGTGCGCAAGAAGTTCCCGAAGCATGTTTTGCAACTAAATTAGAGACGAAAAGTTGATGCATGTTCACCCAAATTCGCATTCTGTGTCTGTTCTTCAGCATCTCACAGCTTTCAAAGTCAAACAATAATGATGTGTTGCACTGATAGCCTGTTCTTGTGGATGTTGTTGACTTTACTGGAGATGTAATGCACTAATTCAGTAGATTTGTGGTGTGAGATCCTGTAAAAAGCTGCTTAACATATATAAACTGTTATGATTGACCATCATTCTTAAAATGAAATTGTTAATGTTTAAGTAAATAGTTGATATGATTTGCCACATACAGTACATAAATACTTTACCCAGAACTCTTTTTTGAGATGTCTGCACTCTTATCCCACTTCTCTTTTTTTTCTTTTAGCAGTCATTTTATATATGACCTCATGAAGGTCTGTCTCGAGTGCCTGCCTAAGCTAAAATCCACCTGAATACACAAAGTTTAACATCTTTTTTGTACCATATTCCACCTGTAAAATCTGAAAATTGGTTTATCTTAAGAAAGCGATTGTTTACATTAGAGAAGCCTGTTGAAAGAGTTATGGATGTCAATAGAGAGCCGTGCAACAGTTACCTGGCAACATAACGATGTAATAATACCGGTGTTGATTTAAGCACTGTAAAAACTGTGCGAGTAATTGATATAAGCCATAATCAAGGTGATTTTTATTACAAACATATTTGAGGCATTTATGTACAGTCATAAAAAAAGTGCGGTAACTAATTACTTTGCACATGGTTCTCTTACGTCTCACATCACACACTAAAATCCTAAATCATAACAGTAAACCAGAAGCCACAGTTAGATACAGAACATGCAAGTTCACATACGAGTCACGCCACAGGAATTCCTGATGAGGAATAATTGGATGTACAGTATGCGTCCATAATTGATTTATCTCAATATAATTGGCAGTCTCCTTACTTCCCTAGATGTTTTACTTGGCTATATTTATTAAGTTGATAACATTGTGTGAGATAGTAAATGCTTGATGATCGTCTGCTGCTAATTGACCGTTGTGTGTGAAATTTGAGAGGAGGAAGTGCAAATAAAAACGTACAATAGGATGGTTCGGTCTGTCGTTTCCTAAGGATGCCTGTGTGTCACACTGAAAGGAAGCGTTTGCCCCAAATATTCAGAATATTGATATTAGTAATCGACAACAACAATTTTTTTTGCCCCAATGGATCTTAAATATTTGCTTCCATCTTAGCTAGCAGGTTAGGGCCAATATGACAAATAGATGGTTGACAGTTATGAAAATGGATAGTTCAGTATACATTTTTTTGTAAAAGCATGTGTTGTTGTGATGTGTGTTTGTCACGGAAACAAATCTGATTGGAACAGGAAGTAGGTAATGGCTCTACGCTGACTTCATCATTGGAACAAGCAGTCTCTGTTCCCATATTGCCTGTCCCACCCTACAGTACACACACACACAGTTCCACCCATCACACTTATAAACAAATTTCTGTTTATTCCTTGATCTCCGTCTTTAATCCCCCACTGAGGAGAACAGTCATGATGGAATACAGTCTTTAAAACTGCCCTACTTACGAAACCTTGTAGTGTTTGTCCTTTACTCACCCTGATGCCATTCCAAATGCAGAACACAGAAGAAGCTATTTTGAAGAACGTTGGTAACCAAACAACACTGAAACCCACTGACTTCCATTGTATGTACACAACACCAATGCGACCTTTCCTAAAATATCTTCTCTTGTGTTTCACTGAAAAATGGATTTCAATGACCTGAGGGTGAATAATTGATGACAGAATTTTGTTTTGGGGTGCACTGTCTCTTTAAGAGAAGCATTTGTGTTTCTCATTCTTTTGAACAAACACCTAAGTATTAAATTGTTGTGTATGATGACGATCTTGGTAAACAGATAGTAATGTTGCTAAAACACTCAGAAATCGAGAGCAGCTTCCAATAGCGGAGTTTTGCATAGCCAAGCATTACATTTTCTTGCGAAAATGTACAAATAAATTAAAGAAATTTTGTTTCTTTAAAAAACAAAGACATTCCTGTGGCTATTATCACACTTTTTTAGATTAAAGCAGTGATAAATCATTGTTGTTCACTGGCTCATCTATTCTTTATGGGAGTTTAATGTCCTGGGACATGGCTTATTGGCTTAATTTTTCATCCTCTCCACTACTTATTTTTCTGGTTTGCGTTATAATCTTTTTTCTTCAATATTTGTTTGTACTGGTTTAACAAACTTTCATCCCTGTCCCTGTGATATTCAAACTAATCTGCTGCATCTGTTAGAGGATCATCATTTGATTTCAGGCTCTTGATAATGTGCTTATTTGCAGATGTTGTCATTCGGATTAATGGGAAGCGACTTTCTCCTTGGGGCACCATGGGCATCAAAGCCATATTCAAGGACACAAGTGATTCGACACAGATTGGCTGAGGCAGAAGGGAAAGTTTAGTATTTTTTTAGCAATGTTGAACTATTAATATGTGTATATGTTAGGGCTGGACGATTTGGCCTAAAATCTAAATCTCGCTCAATTGAACATTTTCTCTCCATTACGAATATTGAATGATTTTTATAATATTTTTTTATTCTTTTTTTGCCCTGCGTAGTTTACTGACAAGGTTTTGTACTGTAAACATCATGTTTGCGGGATAAGTATTTGCAGAGTTTTGAATCAGTTAACTGACGTGTTGGCATAATATCTGGATTAGGGGGTGGAGCTACGGGTGGGCCTGGATTGATAGCTGGCCAACCCAGTCAGAGCCAAGAATCATTTTTATTTTGATATTATTAAATATAATTTTTTAACCATATTTCTAAATTTGAATTGTATAAATTAAATAAAAACATTTGTATTGTTTGTTTATTAATAATAATTTCCAAATATTATTAAGAATCTGCTGTCTGTAGATTCTCCTTCAATGATCATGTAAACATGGCTAAAAAGCTATCCACGTCTAGACAATGATGCTGAAAAAACACACACTGGGGCACCTGGAAATGAAGGTGACCGCAACATCCAGGGAGTCGAGTGCTAATGGCAGCATTTGTGATTCAGTATCTACTCTCAACTAGAGGTCGACCGATATGCATTTTCAGGGCCGATACCGATTATTTCCATGTGAATTAGACCGATAACCGATATTTTGAACCGATATATATATGGTATAAAAACGTAAATTTATATAAAAATTAAGAACACAGGCTCTGAAACATTTGAATCTACTAATCGACTACAATTAAGGAAAAAAGAAGAGAGTTAAAATAACCCACAGACTGTATGCTTTATGATTAATCCCATGTTTAGTATGTGTAATTACATCTTTCATATTTCTCTTTTTTAGATTAGATTATGGTTTGCAAAATTTCATCAACATTGGTTTATTAGACCATTGCTTTATTTATTGCACCACACCGTATTCTGCCTCTTTCTGTGTTTTATTTGTCTTTTCTCATGTAAAGCTTTTTGGAAAGAAAAATGCATTGTAAAAACCACTAAATAAATAAAAAAATTGAATGGAATACATTATATTTATTTATATAAAAAAATATGTTCTGATGACTTAAACATTGCATAAAATACTAGAACTATTCAATAAATCATTTCGCTCATCATTGGATTAACTAGCACAATTAAATTTATATAATAAGTGTAAATAATTGAATTGCCTTAATAGCTTTATTGTGTATGTTGTTGAAAAGACCGCAAATGTTTTCATGAAGCTATAACATTAAAAGCAAATTTTAGGCACACTTAGTAAGTACATTAGCCTATTCCTTGAGTGTATTGTCGGCAAGACGGGCATTTAATCACACCCATGTGTGTCTCTGAACATTTATGTGTATAAATAAGTTGCGAAAAATAACTCGATCTAACATTCGAGCAGCTAGAGATACGGAGTGTGTGTGTGCGCGCGTGCACGAGAGCGATCTGACTGAAGACCGACGATTCAAGTTCTTTATGCTTTAAAATGGCTTGTATTTTTGAAATGGCGTAACTTAAAATGACATGCAAAACGCCAGCTCGATCAAGTACAAGAAACGCATGTGCAGTGTGCTGCTCGCTTGCAGAGCAAAATCATTGTTATACTAAGGATGTGAATTATATCGACATGATGATAATGCGTAACTCCTGCGGAACCTGCAGGAAACCCGCAAAGCTGCTCCGAAATTCAGGCACTAATTATATTGAAGTGTTTTGCTTCCCAGTATAGTGGATTGTAATTTATTTCGACGTCTGATGCTGCCTTACCTCAGAGAGCATGAACGCGAAGCAGCTCCAGTTAGTAAGAGCTTTCGGTGTGAGAAAGAAAAAAAACTTTCTGTTCCGCAGCCTCCCGCGTTGATTTGCGGGACGCGTGACTTAGTTCCAACAAATCAGAGGAGCAGTGGGCGGGCATTACTCTACGCAACAAACTAGAGAGACGTGTTCGGACTGCTCTCGCTAAATTCTTGGCTGCATAAGAGCAAAATGACCGATATCGATTTTCGTCTAAATCCTTAATATCGACACCGATGATCGGCCAGTTCGATAATCGGTCGACCCCTACTCTCAACTGATATTCTCACTCAGCCGGCTTCCAAATTAATAAATCAAAATTTTCCACCTCCAGATCTGTCCGCGGTAGAAGAACAGAAAATATCCTATAACGATAATTGATGGAAAGTAGTCAATCTGTGTTTATGTTCTTGTTTGGCTTTCCGTGTACGGATTCGGGCTGGAACACAGAGCTTAGTTCATTGCAGGATATTCCACACAATGTGAGGATCTGTTGAAGCTATTTATGGAAGAGAAGAAAGTGCAGAGGTGAAGAATCATGGGAAAATCGGTGCGTGGGTGATGTGTGTGTGTTTCGACTGAAATACCGGCTTGCCTGTCGCTACTGTTTACATCTGTCATTTCCATGAAATGTCTGTTCAATTCCTTCTCTGTTCTTACATTGAAGAAGGAGAGGGTTGTCTTCTCTCAAAGGCTGTTCTTTTTGCTGAGAGCCTTGGCATGCTGTTCTTGATGGCTAAAATTAAGTGAACAGTCCCTCCTTGTGTGCGCTCCATAGCCTGGGGGCTGTCCCTACCCTGACTGCCCGCTCTTGGCACACTGTTGATCGGGCAGAAGGCGACACTGTTGACGGGTGGCGCAGTCACACCTCAGAGAGCGCCGGACCTGTGAGACTGGAATTTGGTTTACATTTGGTCAAAGGGGTGGGGTTACATAGAGAAGGTTATGGCATAGTATTTTTTTTATTTGGGTCCTTGGCCCTTTTGTACTTTTGCATTTAAAAGGTAAGATTTTTTTATGTACATTTTGTGCTCCCCGCATTAGGATACTCAGAACGCTAACTACATGCTCATTAGGGAAAAATAAAACAAATGCTATATTTTATGATTGCTTGTGTGAGTTCAAGGAGCAGAATATTGTTTTGGTTTCTTTCAGTGGTTGGTTGCATCTGTCCTCACAATCACATCAGTTCTTTATAACTGCAGTTTTGCAGGTATTAGTTTAATGGAGTTTGGGTAAAAGGAGGAGTGAATTTGAACATATGAAAAACGAAAAGCAGAAATGAGAAGAAGGAGAGGAGTAGTGTTAAGGAGCTGGAAAAGAGAAACGGAAAAGTCTCTGATTATTTTAGTATGGGCGAGCTTACTGGACTTCTGGAGCAAAGCAAATGATCTGTCTCAAAACTCTCTCTCTCTCTCTCTCTCTCTTTCTCTCCGTCTACTCTGATTAACTCGGAAAGAAGCTTTTCTTAATAACTGTGGAAGATGAGACACCTTAATGCATAGCACTGGGATATTTGCTGATGTATGAAGCAGTTGGTCTTTAACTGTTTGTTAAAATAAATACAGTAAGTGATGTTTTTTGCCTCGCTCTTCTGCTACCAGTTGAAAACTACAGGATTAAATCTTGAGATTTCTATCTTTCGCTCAAGAGGATAAACCATAAATATGTGTGCAATATAATTTTGTGGCCTATTACTGAATTGCAAAGTTAGCTAGATTTTTACATCATCTGAAAAAGATTTGGTGCTTATACAAAACTCATCACCATGATGCTCAGGGGTTGTGGAGGGGTTGCCAAGGCATTGCTATGCTGCTGTAAAGGTGTTCTGAATAGATTTTAATGTGTTGCCATTAGGGCTATTTTTTTAAGTTATATTTTTGGGCTTTTATAACTCTATTTTGACAGGACAGTACAGAGTTTTGGACAGGTGAGAGAGGGGCACATTTAGATATATAGCCATAAGTCTGTGCGCTGCCAATGGGGCTATCAAATTTTACACTCAAATTTTGACAATAGTCGATCAATTCATTTTGTATACATTAACATTATACAGATATAGATCGAAAATCTAAAATGGTGGCTTCATGCAACTAGCCTATTGTTTCAAGTCAACTACTATTGAGGTTCAGGTGGTTGTAAATGCTGCTTTTTATTTCTGCGTCGGACCTACGCTGTAGCATACACAGAGATGCGCACCCTACGCCGTAGCCTGACGCGCAACTCTCCAAAAATATAACAGCCCTGTGATTGGTCTGCTTGAACCCCCTTCCTTTAGGTAAAAAAACTCAGTAATAGCGTCAGGTTTACTCATACGCATTTCCGAACAAATTATAGAAGTACATTACTTGTTCTTGTAACAACTCAAGCTGCAAAAGTGACTGTTTACTTGCCACTATCACTGCTAAATGCTTCAGACAGCGTACACAATGAACCGCTTCTTCTTTGGCTCTTGTCTTGGTTACACAAGCAACACGTCTGTGGACACTGACGCCTAGTGGCCATTGCCTGTCGACGCGGAGAACGACGCACAAGTATAAACAAAGACCGGCACATTGCAGGTCCGATGCAGAAGTAAAAACCCGCCTTTACGATAGTGGCTGCTTACTGTCCGGGGTCCAAAGAGCTCACCTCTGCCCCTCTCAGATATTCCCTCCTTTTGACAATTTGAGATGTCTGTTCCTTGTAAGGGAAATGGATAAAGAATGTAATGCTTATAGTGGATGATTGAGACGGTGCCAACTTAGTGAATTCACATTTAACATTTACATTTAATCATTTAGCAGACGCTTTTATCCAAAGCGACTTACAGTGCACTTATTACAGGGACAATCCCCCTGTAGCAACATGGAGTAAAGTGTCTTGCTCAAGGACACACTGGTGGTGGCTGCTGGGATCGAACCAGCAACCTTTTGATTTACCAGTTCAGTGGTTTAACCCACTAGACCACCATCTCCAAATTCACAATTTACAGTTGCGGGCATGGCACCTTACGGGCACACAGTGCATTTCTCTCCAGCTGTCCAAACAGGGTAGAGCTTGACAGAACAAGAGAGAGAGAGAGAGAGAGAGAGAGAGTGGAAAAGAGAGCTGAACTCCTCTACTTCTCTGCCAAATGGAAAAATGCACTTCCCAACACAAAGCAGCATTATTCTCCTCAACTTAGACGTCATGCACTGTAAAAACCAAACTAAATGCTCAATACCTGGGTCAAATACGTGTCTGATGGGTTTTGAGGCGTCTTGACCCTAATCACGAGCGATAACATAACACACATATTGACATTGGGGAACATGTGGGCGTGAGGTATTTAAGTTCGACCCCTGGCCAAAAGCCACGCGGTGGTGTTGTTCAGAGCCATTTGGGCGAATCGGAGCAGAACTCAGGCGTGTCTCCTTCAGATAAATGTGCTGGGTTTTTGTCTTTTGGATTGAAAGATGAGCTGCTGTACATGGAAAAACAGACTGAGAACTGACGTCTACAGAGAAGTTCAGGTCAGTGAGGGACGACGATGAAAGGTTCATACGAGGCAGCAAGAAAGAATCAGAGGCTGTTTGTCTTAAGAACTAGAAATAGATGTCTAGATTGTGAGATTTATAAAAACATTACCAGGGATGTGGAAGGAGGAAAGGTGACGAAGAGCCATGAGTTGAATGTTGAAAATGTTCTGTGTTTTTCAGGCGGGAAAGGGCGAGCCCCACGTCTTTAAAGAGAAGACTTTCAAAAAGAAGCGGCAGTGTGGGGTGTGCAGACAGAGCGTGGAGAATTTGGGCTCTTTTTGTCGAGGTGAGCGTTTCATCCTACTTTCAGCCCCTTAGGAAGCAACCTAGGGGACAATATGAAGACTTGGATTATAGCACATTATTCTATAACAAATATATTTGTGTTCTTTATGGAAAATCCGTAAGCAACACTTCTGATGAATAATATCAAACCAAGACTGTATTTTTGTCTAACCCGCAAATCTCCCTCTCTCCACCAGTCTGCAAAACAGCCACTCATAAGAAATGCGAAGCCAAGGTAAGATCTTTTTCCAATCCTTACATTTCATATTATACAATCACTGTCTCATTCACTCCCATTACGTCAACATAGGTGTATTAAATGGGAGTTTGTGTCTTTAAAACTGAGTTCTCTGTACTGAAGGCTTCCCTGTGTTGGGGCGTCAGTGTTGGCAGCCGCGCCCCAGCACCACACTGCTTTACTGAAAGGCTCATTGATAAGGCCAGTGGTTGCCAGCGCTGGAGTTGGCAGACAGGCACACCCATATTAGGCCCATTTTCAGCAAAGCACCTCGAGTCCCAGCCCAGGAACACATGCATCATACTTGAGGACACAGAGCCAATTTCTAAACTCAATTGGCGTGTTGGATGCAAACTTAGATGCAAGCTTGTATTCACAGGTCATGAAACTGTAGAGAGCAACTAAAGAACAACTACACTTAATAGGGTACAACATGAGGCTTATAAATCGAATAAAAAACAAATGGTTCATTTTTTGTTTAACAAATGGGTAATGATTGTAAATTTAGCTATAAAATAAACATCCAAATGAAATAAGCAAAATTTGTTGATTTTAAAGTAAATGGGAAATTGTGTGATTGTGTACCTTGGGTTCAAGATCACTTAGACACAGAGACATTTTAATGTGCTTAGCCACTTTTCCATGATAATTGTGTCTTAGATAATAACTTATTTATCCAAAATGTCTTACAGTTTTACTACACAAATGAGACATTAGTGGAATTTTATATGCAGTGGGATGCCAAAATCATGGATGCCAGGTCTGCGGTTTCCTGCAGAATGGGACTATTTTTAATCTTTGACACGGGTTGTTTTTTATTGCAAGGGTTAAAATTGGATGGATTGTGGTCTTTTTTAAGGAAAGATGAAGTTCTTTATAAAAATGAGTGTTTTCATAATTACTCCTGTAGAGTGATTTTCAGTAAGAAAATGTATAATGGATAAGTGTGACTCTAAAATATGTATTTTAGGAATGGGGGTGACGTAGTTTGGTTTTTGGTGTTTACGAAGGGGTAATTAGGCAAGTTTAGGGCTTGTTTTGTTAGGCAACTGGGTTGATTTTGTTGAAGATCTGGCAACCCTGACCAGTATGGTTCCTGTTTATGCTGGCTGTTGCCTTTACTGTGATGAAAGATTCACAGTTTTATATAACTTTATTCTTCATTGTTTGGCACAGGCAGACGTTTAGTCAATGAGCAAAAAACAGTTAGTGGCTCAACATGCCACATGGTTAATCAGTCACTAAACTCACTTAAAAAACCTTTATGACAGAAGGATGTTACTGAGATGCTTCTGATCACAACTAATTATTACAGAGTTATTCTGTTGTTACTAACAATCTTTTCTAGTAATTCATTGACAGATTGTGCAATCAAACACACACACTTTGCAATGCTACTCCAATAATATACCTATTAAGCTTTATTGTTCCTTATTGTTTCACTGTATTTTAGCAGCTTATGTAAAGCATCAGTTTATTGCTTTGTAATAGTCTAATATTTATAATATTCAGTGATCAGATCATTTACTAATATGTGTACCAAGCTCGGGTAATCATTGGTGCTGGTGTTGGCTCTGATAGCCATCATCTCTTTTCTGGAAGGGAGTGGCTGTTCTCCCTGGAGAAGTGTGGAGACCATGACCTTTAACAAAAAATAAAAATCCTTATCACCCTTCCACACTGTAAACCAGACCTTTACATCTGGGCACCCTACAAGGACCAATTTCAAGAATGCTTAAGCCCTCTGAGGTTCAAATACCATGGTATTAACCCAAGTCATGTGTTTAGAGGGGTTCAAAACACCCATGGGCGAATAATGTATAAGTGTTTCACAGAAACGTTATACAGTGTTACATAAATGTTTGCTTGTAGCCTTCTAACCTCCAATCACGCTAAGGTACTGATTCTTTCTGTTTCGTATTTAACCCAAAGCTCTTCATTTTATAGTCTAGCGATGGCAGATGTTTTGTTACTCATGGCACAAAATCACAGTAAGCTCCCCTCCTCTGCTCTTTAATATAGACAATCCAGTCCGAAGAGATTCAGCTGTTTCCTGTTGCTCTCCTAAGCTTTTCTTCACTACCAGGGCTTTGTGGCATTATTAGATTTGAATGGGTTTATATTCACCTACTCATAGCGCTGGCCTTATTTTGAGCGGATTTGGGATCTCGCTTTGGTAGCTTACCTGGATTTAAATAGGAATGGGCCTTTGACAGAATTGATATATGACAGTGTGGACAGTTCAGTCTTTTAATATTTACAGTATATTTGTATACCGTACAGAGTACAGGTAAGAAACCAAATATTTGTAGAGAGAGTATACTCAGACACAGCTGGCTATTAAACTGACACTCTCGGAAATAAATATACAAATCTGTCATTGGGTTGGGACCCTATCAAAAAATACTCTTAAGATTACCTCAAAGGTATATATTGGTACCGTTTCTAGTTTTTTTTCTAACTGTTTGTGGAGTCCATTGTTGAGTAATAATTCAGTTGATGCAAAATATTGCGATATGCATATTTCGATCCTTTCGGTATATTGCACAGCCCTAGTATCATGGTATATCTGCTGTGGTCATGGATATTCCACGTTAAAAACTGTTGTGTCTGTTTAGTCTGTAGATTAGAAATATCTGATATCTTGAAAGGTGTCTGGCTGTGTTTCTTACATTTTTAGGTTGTCACAGAATTACTTGTTTTAAAAGTCCACAGGGTACCATACGTGAATAAAATACAAGCAGGGTTCAAAACGAACACTTGGCATTTACTGCAAAAATAAGATTGTACTTATTTGCCAATGGCCAGTTATTTTGTAAGGAAGTGCAAAATAATAAACGTAGTCACACTGTACCTCTAAAACAAAACATAAAAGATACATGTGATGAAAAAAGTTCAATTTATCTGATATCTGATTAATTCTGATTATGAGAAAATATGTGGTTGACACGTATTTCCTTAAAAACGATCACAAGTTAGTCAAATTTCCCCCAGAATTTGATGTGACGCATTACATATTGTCATGGAAAAATATATGTTTTTAATCAAATGTATCATATTAATAATAATGAAAATAAATACAGTCAATAAAAATAGCTTTATTGCTGGTAAAATATTACAATATCTATGGCTATTTTTTAATATTATTTTTAAATCTTTTTTATTTACTTTACAATAAATTAAATGTGGATAGCATTTAGTCCATTTTTGTGCATACAGTTAGTAGACCTCTTGATAAGCCAATAGCCTTCAGCCAATTCAGCAAACATTTTTCTTTTATTTCAGATTGCATCATATAAACACTCTGGTCTTAAGTTAAATATTGAAAGTGCACCATTGTTTGAAATCCTCAAACAATTTTAGATCCAAGATCAGATTACTGTTCCTCTAATCCAGTTAAATCCATCACATCTAAATATCACAGCCCTCCCAAAGACAGCAGCTGGCAGCAGCTGGTGTTTATCAGACTCCTTCGAGTAAAGATTGACTATTTATATCAGTCATTGTTTGGATGAAATATCCCCTTAAGTCTTACAGTAGAGATTGGTTGACTGTACGTCTGTAACCAATAAGGGTCCGTGCAGCCTACAGCAATGATGACCAAAAAACTCAAAACCTCAGTAGTCTGTAGAAAATGTTTTTCTTTTACCCACTTAAATGGAAAGCCCCTGACTCTTTCATTCCCAAAATGCAGTTTCCTGAAAACAGAGATGAAAGGGAAGAATTGTCATTACCATATTTTTTGTGTTTGTTTGTCTGGTGAACAGTCTGATGCATCCTCGTCTACAACCTTACACCACAGGAAAGAACCTCCAGACCCCTGACAAGCCAACGTCTCGTCTCTTAGAAACAGAATTCCTCTTTTGCCGCAGGCAACAAAACTAAAACTCGTTTTTTTGTGTTTTACGTGCATCCTGTAAAAGGGAAGGGACTTATCTACGTGCCAGAACGGAAAGTTCAGTCCATGTAGGAAAAGACACGGATAAGAGGGAAAAAAGAGCGAGGGGGCCAGAAAGGGATGATGAAAAGGGGAATGGATGGCAGAGCCCGTCAGATGGAGGAAGGGTCATTTCCGCCACTTTTCAGGAAAAAAGAGATCCCGCTTCCTGGTAGCAAAAGTAGGATATGAGCTGATGTCAGCTGGGTGGGCTCTTCCAGTAAATCTTTCACTTCATCACCCATCTTTTTTAACTCATCAGTAGCATGTGTTTCCCACAAGCCTGTGTCTGTGTATACACTTTGAACGGCTTCCCTAATTGAAGTCTCTTTGCTTTGTACTAGTATGTGCATAAGTTTCGTTTTGTGTCATTTAGTAGCTGACGCTCTGACTCAGAGGTCTGGATTACATCCGAATCCTAAAGTTGTGTAACAAGGAGAAAAATTATCCCAATTTTTTTTCACAACCATTATAATCACTAATTTAGTCAGTGATACTGTGTCATTCAAATCAATTATGAATATTTCAGATTTTCATTAACTGTGTTGTCAGAGTTGACAAGCTTTTTAAAGGGAAAGTTCACCCTAAAATGATGTCATTGTTTACTCATCCTCAAGTTGTTTTAAGCCTGTATACATTTATTTGTTCCATTGAACACATAAATAAGACATTTGGAAGAATGTTCTGTTTTTTTTCAACAGAAAAAAGAAATCTATACAGATTTGAAAGAACTTGAGAGATAGGAAACGATGACCGAATTTTCCTTTTTTAGGTGAACTCTCCCTTAAAAACCTTTTAGTGATATTGCAAAACCCATGTACTGTATGTGAGTGTATCACATGTCTTTTCTCTTGCCATTTTTAAATTTGTACATATGTGACCTCCAGTCTTATGGGTCAATTTGAAAGCTGAATAAATAAGCCTTCTATTGCTGTATGGGTTATTAGGATATGACAATATCTGGCGGAGATATAACTGTTTAAATCTCTGGAATCTGAAGCTGCAACGGAATCAAAATATTGAGGAAATTGCCTTTGAAGTTGGTAATAAGAGGCCCTGTTACTGGTCATCCACTCACCAAAAAAAAGTTTTGATATATTTACGGTAGGAAATTTACAAAATATCTTCATGGAACATGATCTTTACTAAATATCCGAATGATTTTTGGCATAAAAGAAAAATCTATAATTTTCACCCATACAATATATTTTTGGCTTTTACTAAAAATGTTCCCCTGCTACTTAAGACTGTTTTTTTGATCCAGGGTCACATATGAGCTAATAAGTTATTAGAAATTAATATTAGATGTCTATTTACTTGCTCCTGTGGCAGGTAGCCATGTAATAAGCTAAATGTTACAGGATATATCCACCGGGTTGTTATCACAAAATAAACTCTTACAGTGGAATCAGGACCTCAAAACTAAACGTTTATTTTGCGATAACAACCAGCTGTATGTACATTGATTATTTTACCTTACATCCCTTGGGGGCCCCAAGATGGATCCAGGGGGCCACAGATTTTGTAGCATTTTATGAAATATAGAAAAGTTATGCAAACAAACATCAGAAAAATCAAAGATTGTATGTTCCAGCATTGTAAAAGATGTAAATTTTAAGTTGAATTAAATACATTTTCAAACCGACGCACCCTACACAAAAGGGGGCCTTACAACGAAGAACCACTGCCATACACATCATTTTTTATAATGTAAGATGGTCTTCATGTGCTTCATGTGAAGCAGTTATAAATGACAAAATAAACACAATATATTCAAACCAAGATTCTCCCCAAATATAGAAGCCTATTATATCAGCCGCTGATATCTAATGATGCTTCTCTTGCTTGGTTTAGTTGGAATATTCGTTTTTCTTATCTGTGTGTGTCTCCTTGAGTGGCTGCTGTAATCTTGAGATTTGTGATTCCTGTTTAGTTGGGCAATAAGACAATAAAACAGTTTTTAATAGAAAGGGAGAGAGAGGGCGATTACAACAAAGATTGTTCTGTATACATCTTGTCTGCTGGAGTTCGGAAACTGTCACAGTTATTGATCTCCATGTAGGGCATGGATCCAAAACAAAGATGTAATGGGTCAGTATGTGAAAGCAGACCTCTCTGTGTTCCCAGCATCTCTCACGGGATCTGCTCGAAGTTGAGTGTGTGTTAACAGTCCTCCAGCTGCTCCAGATTGAGTTGAACGCTCAGTGAGGCTGTTAGAGAACACACAGACGTCAGTGCTTGCTTCACATGATGCTGCTATGATTTTGAGAATGTGATCATTGTTTGGTTTGGTTTCATCATGCGTCTGTAAAACATTAATATGTTTTCTTATGGGTCAGTGACAAATTGCAACATGCCAATTTTAAAATACAAATAAATAATAATATATATGGCAGTAAGAAAACATTAAGGATGTAATGTACACATAAATGCAGATTAAATTAAGTGTTTTTTGGGGTTTTCGTCTATGAATTGGCCATAGCCTTAAAAAATGTCACTTGAAGGAATTTTCAGCCAAAAATGAAAATTCTGTCCTCATTTACTTACAAAGCTGCATAAATTTCTTTGTTCTGATGAATACAGAGAAACATATTTGGAAGAATGCTTATAACCAGACACATTTTGCCCCCCATTGACTAGGAAAAAATACAACTTTAATCAAAAAGTCCCCCAGAACGGTTTGCTGTCCCACATTCTTGTAATGTCTTCTTCTGTGTTCAACAGAACAAAAAATAGAAAGTAATTTTTCCTACTATGAAATTCAATCCCATTATTATTTTAAGCTAAATCACTGTCGCACCAAATTATATTTTTTGTAGCTATTTACTGGAAAACAAGACCAAAACACCAAGTAAAAATCTATTTTTTAGGTATCGATAAATGTTGTATTGCTGAAAGAATCGATATCAGATAGTATTGTCTCCAGAATATAGAAAAGAACAAAAAAGCTCTTGAGTCAGTGTTATAAGTAATGATGTGTTCTAAACATGAATCAAAGTCTTGATTAAAGGCTGTTTTCTGTCACTGAGTGTTTAAAAAAGTGTGGAAAGTCGGTATGTGCCCCTCCTCAGGGCCTTGCATTCTGCTCAGATTAATCGCTGTAATTACACTGTTTACACCCGAGCCCCCGCGTGCCCTTGCTCTCCTCCCACGCTTCCATCATCGCTCCGACATCCTTCAATCTCTCTGCCTGCCCTTCTTCTGCTTCCTCTCACGTTCTCCACCCTTCTTCTGCTCCTCTACCGCTTACAGTATCATTCCTCGGTACGTGCGTTGTACGTATGCACCTTTTTCCCTACAATGTGCCTGTATATCCATCTCTATCATCTTCCGCAAGCGACAAACACACACAAAGGTAAGATTTCCTTTAGGAGGAATGTTTAAAAAAGCCTTGAACCTTATAGAACCGGATAGAACAGCTACTACTCAATGTTTATACAATTCTGTCAGGAACCTAACTAGATGTTCTGAATCTGAAGACATCAGCAATTTATCACAATTTATTTCCCTTTCAGTCAGAAATATGCCACATCATGAAAGTTTAATGGTTTGTGAATAGGTTCTGTTGACTTTGAACATGGCGATGGATGGATAAGAGTGCTGTCTGACTGTAAATACTGTATGTTACTCTGAGCGTGACGACGATTACGAGCTCGACCATGTTTCGTTTGGATCTTTGATTCAGCAGAGCCGCTCTGGAGTCAAAACACTCACGTAAATAACCCTCCTTACTACTTCTGTGGTATTACACTTGGCAAATGGAGTCGAGTATGGACCTCAGCTCACCCTTAAAGTCCTGTTACACGTGGGAACATGTTCCTCTGTGCTCACTGAAGAAAACAGGGCATTAACGGGGGACTGATGTTACTTCAGAGAGGGATGCTTGGAGGAGATTAAGGACATGAGGTTGGGAAAGAAAATGAGAAAATTAGGGTGAAGATGGTTGCTTGAGATCCACTCAGCAAGGGAATGGAAAACAGAAATTGGCGGTTGATACATGAGGGACTGAATAAGTATTAAGAATAAGAGGAAACAGTGGAGAATTTCTGCTCGAGTGGACAATCTCCGTTGGAATGAGGAAGGTATGCAAGCAATCATTGTTGGAGGGAGGGGAGAACCCTAGAAGTTGCTTCGGACCCCCATTGGGCCCCAAGAGTTAGTGTTACCTTCACCCTGTTCGTGACCGTCCTGCTGTCATCTTATATACTGTACTTTATAGAATGTATAGCAGACTACAGAAAGACTGAAGGGACAAACTCTTTTTTTTGTGCAAACGTTTAAAGGACAAATTTCGTTTCATATACAGTAATATTAAAGGATTTACTTTAGTAATTGTAATTTCAAAATGTAATTCTATATTTAAAGAAACAAAAAGTCATCCCTTGTTGTGATAGTTGAAAATGAAAATCTGTCATTATTTACTCATCCATATGTCATTTCAAACCTGTATGACCGTCTTTCTTCTCCAGATGACAAAAGTAGATATTTTGAAAAATGTTGGTAACCAAACAACGTTGAGTTCCATTGTATGAATCTCAAAATCTCAAAATATCTTCTTTTTTGTTACATTGAAGAAAGTCACGTACAGGTGTGAACTAAAACAAGTCAGAAACTTGGTATATTTTCAGAAATAATGCAGTAAACCAGCTCATAACACAAATGTGATAGATGAAGACATGCATATGGCATGACTGACACTAGGATGGAGGTGTCGGCTGAATGGCAACACGTGAAAAGTTTAATAGATATATCAGGAAGTTAGGCAAGTTGGGAATTAACAGGAAAAATGAAAGAAACATGTGTTCATAGCGACAGGTCTGCAGAGAGTGTGATTCTAATCCCAGATCAGTAATTAACAGCTGATGTCTTCAACACGCTGATAGCTTTTACAGTATATATGAGAGAAAACGCTACATCGTGTTTCGTTTAATACTCATCTTGTGTTACAGTGTTACAGATGTGCAAGGTGAGAGAGTGGCTTTGTTTACTGTACCGTGGGGAGCACCTTTACAACACAGGAGTGAAATATTATCTTTCCTTTTTGCCTGAACTCTTTATTGAGTCATAATTGTTGACTTTCTTCAAATGTGATAGTAGCATTTTTAAGAAAGAAAAGAGGAAACTTAATATTATAATGGGATCCCACCTAGTAGCACACAAAACAGCCATGTGAACAAAAACACATGCACAGGCTGTGTTAGGAATGAAGTACTAGCGTGATACTTACTGCACATTGCATTAAAAATAACGTGTAACTATTTCAATTATGAACAAAAGAGCAATTCCATGAAGGACAAAGTTTTACTAAACTTCTATCAAACTGATATTTCAGATCAGGTCGTTTTTTTTCTTGATATTTACAGTAAGTGCAGCTTTCAGAATTGTCACATCCATAACGGAGAAATGTCACATCCATAACGCCTCTTCTTCATAAATGTGCACAGAAAATGAAAATAAAATATTTTTGTTTTCATGAAATGCTTTTCCTTCTTTATTTGTTGTTTATGATTTTTGATTTTTTAATTCACAGAATTCCTACAAAATATGTTGTCTCTCAAAAACGTGCAGCCTTTTTCGTCACATCCATAATGCGTAAACTGTATATTCCCTTCATCTAAACTAAAAAAAGGTGTATAGACTGAAAATAAAAACATGGTTTAATTTACTGGGAATGAATACATTCTCTGAGAATGTATATTTCAAGTTTTGACTGCAAATGTCACATCCATAACCCTTGAATGGCTCAGAATCATTTACTGAACAAAATAATATAAATCACAGTTCAAAATTGTCTCTTTCTCTTGCCCAGTTTCAGACAAATAGCTTGTAATGATGAGTTATAAGTTGAGCTTTCTGTACGATTTCGCAAGCTGCAGTTATTTGCCTCTCTATCCCCATCTTTCTTTGAAAACTAAAATTCCAGGTTACTTGATTTATCTGTATGTCAGATTAAACCAAATTACGTCAGACTGACTTTCAGTGCAAATTCTGACCCACAGCTCAACTTATAAATCATTTTTACACTTATGGTTTTTAACACTGTTCAGCATGTGTTCAGAAAAAGACGAATGAGCATATATGTTACCAACAAAAAAGCACTTCTTCCTTCAGTGTCTCAAAAGGTTATGTTTCATTGTCCTGTTAAACAAAAGCGTGCTTCTTTTAATAACTCTTTATCTCTCTTTGACTCGCACAAACACAAGTAAACACACACACAGTCACAGGTCAAGGCTGAATGTAATGACTGTGTGGTTGAGAGTCAGTTCTCTCTGCTCAGCCCTTTTCCTGTGACCAAACAAACAGGGCATCGGATGTACAGGGGGTGGGAGGATTTGATCTTACGTAAGCACGACCGTGAACACACACACGTTTTCCCGCCTTGTGCAAGTCCACTGCACACAAGGGAAATGAACTCTCCACCATTTTACCCCGTAGGCCAAAACAAATAGACATGTAAACACAGTGCGTGTCTGGTTCTGCACATGTGATGTCGTTCATGATGTGTGTACATATTGTTGTGTCCTGTGTTTTCACACGAGAGGAATGTGCGCAGTAATGAGTGTGGTTACTGCCCATTACCCAAAATCCTCTGCATCTGTCTCTCTCTCCCTCTAGTTTTAAGAGTTGTTATCAGCAGATAGTTTTCTTATCTGTGGCTTTTGGGAAGCATTTCCTTCACCCCATCGCAGCAGATCCCGCCACCACTCCCTTCCCCTCGTCCTTAGGAGGAAGAGTTTGAGTTGGGGCAGACGAGAGCATCATGTGTGTGTTGGATGGTGGTGATACAGAATTGGAGTTTGAGTCATGTTTCTTTTCTCTGTTTTAGATCAACACAGTCTGCATCCCTTCGCAGTCCTCCGAACTGGTGAGCGATCTCTCTGTATCCGATGCATGTTTTTTTTCATTCTTACCAACACACTATAAGTGGTTTACTAACATATACATTTATTTATTTAACTACTTGTTTAGATGCTTATTCACCTTGCAATATAGTTGTTAAAAACATGAAAGTGTACTTTTTGCAATCCTTGTGTTTACAGTAGCTATACATCTTCATGTAAAGGCTCTTCTGAGTTCATATATATTGAGGTCTAGATAAACGGCTCATTTGGTATTTTGATGTGTTTGATATCCTAAAATGTTAAAGTACTGATGACTAATGATGAAACAGGCACATTCTTGTGTTTCTGATGTCATTTCTGATGTGTTTTCTCATCTGATGCAGCGGAGGGGAGCGTCCTCCTCTAGACACATTCAGCATCTGGTAAGAACGTTTTGCTTCTCTGTTATCATCTCTCTCGCACATTCACACATGTATATATACATTCATAACACTCACGTAGATGCCAGTGGGTTCTCATCTAGATCCTAATTTTTAGAAATCAGTCAGAGAAATCCTGGAAATGTTTTGTAAGTTTAGGTACTAGGTATTTTGTTTTGCAGGTTTCTTTTGCTTTGTTGATATGCTTTGAAGTAACATTTTGTTTCGTAAATATATTTTATTTTGTAGTTATGTTTTGTTTTGTTGATTTGTTTTGTAGTTACATCTTGTTTAGAAAATGTTATTGTAGTTACATCTCGTTTTGTTGATATGTTTTGTAGTTTCATTTTGTTTTGCAGATTTGTTTGTTGTTACATTTCGTTTTTTAAATATAGTTTGTTTTTGTAGGTGTGTTTTCTTAAGTAGATTTGTTTTGTAGCTACATTTTGTTTTGCAGATTTGTTTGTTGTTACATTTTCTTTTGTAAATATAGTTTGTTTTGTAGGTGTGTTTTCTTAAGTAGATACTGTATGTTTTGTAGTTGCTCTTTGTTTTGTAGATATGTTTTGTTTTAAAATAACATTATGCTATGTTTGATTAACTTTTTTTGTTGATGTTTTTTCATAAAAAATGTATTTCAATGGTTTAAGTTCAAGTTATCTTATTGTATTTTATTCATACGTTATCTCAGTAGTGAATCACGTTTTTTCTACAGCTCTACCACAGAGATAATCCTCAGATTTCTGGTTATGTTTATTTCATTTCTCTATTGATGTTGGGCTTCATACCAAACTTCAGTTTTACAGTTGCACTCTTCTATTTACATTACACATTGGCATCTCCTTAAATCCAAGACAGAGAAATCAAGAACAAAATATTTTTCAAATAAACATAAGAGAGGTTCTTTTATGACTGGGAGTTGACATGGTCACAAAAGTGTATTGTATTCAAACACACTGCTGTAATCTCATTTTGTCTTCTTTCCAGGGCTCGACCAAGTCTCTGACGTACACCAAACAGAGAAACACTCTCCCGAGGTACGTCCAGCTGAAAAGAATCAGCTCTTCTATAAAGCTTCAAGTTCACTGATCAACGCAGGAGTGGCTAAGCGTCAAAGAGTTTTGAGACGTTATTTCCTCTCCTAATCTCTATTTATCTCAGATGAATTACCACATCTCTGCAGGGTTTTATTCCCTTGGGATTTGATGTGAAAAGTCAAAAATCCACTTTGGCTGCAGTGTGGTGAGGAGTGCAGGGCTCATTCATAACTCATATGTGCGTCAGGGAGCACGATCAGATCATCTGCACCCAATCAAAGAAGACTTTTAGGACGAACGCCACTTCAATTATTCACTGGACTGAATTTCATCATATTTGAAGGAATATCACATGGAGCTGAATCATTTTTGTGGTTTTGTTTTGGAGAACCTTTGCCTTGGAGCAGATTTTCCAGTCTTGTCTGGTCACACGTCAACTTGAAATCAGCCTCTGGCAAAGCAGGAATTACATGGTTTTACATTCTAGCTGGTCTCGATAAATAGTTCCCTTAGCCATCACCATGTGAACCTGATTTTAATATTATAGACCATCTTGATCAGTCCGGTTAGATTATCTTGGACAAGCAACAGTGACCAAGAACTTTATTAAAATAAAAATGTTACTGTTAGTCTGTATTTTAGCCAAGTTTCATCATGTAGCAAACCCTGGTTCAAAGATTTAACGTAGTGAAGGAAAAGTGGATTCATTATAGGATTTAATGGGGTTTTGAAGTTTGTATGACTAACTTGTCAAGTCTCTCTCTCTTTCAGGAGTTTCAGTGTGGACAGGGTGATGGACAGAGTGATGGAGAGACATTATGATTTCGACCTCACCTACATCACAGAGCGGATCATCTCTGTGTTTTTCCCCCCTCTGCTGGAAGAGCAGAGGTACCGTCTCAATCTCAGAGAGGTGGCAGCCATGCTCAAGTCCAAACACCATGACAAGTTTCTGGTACTGATACTGTTTGTAATAAGTTTGTCATTAAGAATCCTATTTGCTCATGTTAATGACGTTTCCATCTAAATGGTCCATTCTTATCCACAGTTATTCAATCTATCCGAGAGAAGACATGACATCACCCATTTAAACCCAAAGGTATAACTATATTAAATATTTTTGCTGCTGAAATGCAAATGTCGCGCAGCACCCATAATTGAAATTGTCTTCTTTCTCAGGTTCATGACTTTGGTTGGCCTGACATGCACGCTCCTCCGCTCGATAAGATCTGTTCCATGTGCAAAGCCATGGAGACATGGCTGAACTCGGACCCCCAGCATGTGGTCGTTCTGCACTGCAAGGTCAGAGGTCAAAGCTTTCTTTGGACAGTTCACGTCAGGGTCACAGACACTGACAGAGTACTAAAAGGTGCCCTAAATGACCCTAAAGACCACCCGGCTGAATCATAAAACAAAAGATCTTAAGAAATCATTTAGTATGTACACATCCCTCACAAAATAAATAATATATGTAAACATACTGGAAATATGGATGCTTATATTTGTCCAAAAAATAATTCGTTCAACATATTGCAATATTATCATAGATTAAAAATGTATTATCTTTATATATATATTAGAATTTAATATATTGACAATTAATATATAGTAAAATATATTTTCTTTGCGCGCAAAATAAAATCTAAACATATGATTCTATAATTTAGACCCTTATTTTTTTATGTACTATAGAGGGTTTTATCGGACGCACGTGCCTAGCCTGAAGCTTATTTCCGGTCTATGTTTACAACTATTTATTTTATATTTATTTTACTTTAATATTAATTTAAATTCATGTTTTACTGTATATATATTTTTTTTAATTATTGTTTCTTTCTGCAAATCTATCGGAAATTAAGATTGGGCCACTTTAAGTTTGTTTATACATCAAACCTATTGCAGTTTTATGAATTTTGATTTAGTTTTGTTATTAATTTGTATTGATTGTTTTTTAGGGCAACAAAGGAAAAACGGGAGTTATTATCGCTGCCTACATGCATTACAGCAAGATATCAGCAGGGTAAGTCCATTTGTAGCACTTATGTACATTTAGTGGGAAACAAGTTAGGGTGGGACTTGATTTATTTCTTTGGGATTTGGGTCTGCAAAACAAATTAGCAAACATTGTAAGGGATAATGGACATGTAATGTTCACATTTTGTATGAAAAAAGCAGCAACAGAGTGATGCAGGACATGAAACCAGCACAACTGTGTTGCTATTTGTTTGCCTGAAACAACAGTTTATACGTAAAATATTTGATAAACCAATCCGAATCAAGCATTCCTGAGAGGGGTTACTGCTATTTGTCATCAGAAATCGAAAGTCATTTTGTTTATACAGCACATAGTTTTTTCCTTTAATATTGTTAAGGTTCTGAATTGAAACTGTAAATGAATGATCTTCCGCTGCATTTGTACACACACAGTGCCGATCAGGCTCTCAGCACGCTGGCCATGAGGAAGTTTTGTGAAGATAAAGTATCGTCTTCTCTCCAACCCTCTCAGAACAGGTACGACGTCTCTTCAGATATTTGACCCATTCGTTTTTCGTTAACCTTTGTGCTCCTCGCATACTTTCTTCACATTGTTCACATTCTACTCATATGTCTCTCTGCAGGTATATCTACTACTTCGGAGGGCTTCTCTCGGGGGCCATCAAAATGAACAGCAGCCCTCTCTTCCTCCATCAGGTCCTCATTCCCACCATCCCAAACTTCCAGGAAGATGGAGGTGAGTGAATGGCTCAGTGACATCATCAACCTGGCCGCATGGTTTATGCTTCAGAATATGTGCATGTGTTTATTTTTTGGAATCTTTTTCACAAACGCAGAACTGTATAGACGCAGTATCTCACATATGTTGTTTTTATTCATCTGCTGCGGATGAGAGAGTTCAAATTCCTCCCTCGTACTCATCTATCTCGTACTTCTTTCTTCGTAGGATTCTTCCCTTTCCTGAAGATCTATCAGTCCATGCAACTCGTCTACACTTCTGGCATATAGTGAGTGAAGGTCTTTCGAACAAAAGGAACTTTGCAATGGTTTTGATGGGAAAAGCAATAATGGTATTTTAATAGAAACCATTGGAATTTCTGTGATGGTGTCTATGAGGACCCATGTGGTTTTAACACTATTCTCTGGATATCTTATCAGCGCTGGTATTTCCTTGAGAATGATTTTCTCCATCTCTGTGCGTGTTTTGTAGTGATCTGCAGGGCTCTGGAAGCAGAAAGCTGGTTGTTACTATCGAGCCTGCACTATTGTTAAAAGGAGACATTATGGTATGTGGGTCTGTTTTTATCTATCCCTGATATATTACAACTGTCAAAACTATAGACCTTTCCCTTGATTTAAATCACCTCCTCAATCCCTTTTATGGTGTCTGTCTCTCTCATGTAGGTCAAATGTTATCACAGGCGCGTTCAGGCCGCCGAGAGGGACACCGTGTTTCGACTTCAGTTCCACACGTGCACGATACATGGAGCTCAGCTGTGGTTTGGCAAAAGCGAGCTGGACGAAGCCTGTTCAGGTACACAAGCCAAACTTCTCCACACCCGCAATAAAAACAGAGCTGTCCGTCAGTGGAAATGATTCTAACCGCATCAAGCCCAAATTCTCTTGGGATGTCAGCGGAGCGATTTTATGATGCACACTTTTTTGCTTGCTCTGAAACCTTTCAGCTGTGCTGTAAATTATCGCCTTTGTTCCCTGTGGGCAACACCTGCTGACCACAGCTGTGTAATTGAGATGAGATACGTGACATTGGATTCTCTATGGGTTAAGCGCAGATGCATGGGAGGCCGATGTAGTTGCTTGTAAACGTCTGGGAAAATTCCTGAACGTAAATCATTGTTCTAATGAGATGTATGCTGTGAAGTGTGTACCACGGTGCTTGCTGTGTGATGGATAAAATATTAAACAGGCCCCAGTGGACCATTGTTGGCACATATAAGCTGTTGGAAGTGGTTGTCTGTCTTTCCAATGAGTCATGTTCAAAATTTTCACCACAGATGATAGATTTCCCTCTGATGCCACAGTGGAGTTTGTGTTTTCTTCTGGTCCAGAGAAAATTAAAGGTAAGGTCAACCATCTTCTCTCTTTATCAAACAACAGGTTAAAGTGATACTTCACCAAAAAATGACAAATCTTACATCATTTACTCACCTTCGAGTTGTTCCATATCTGTATACATTTCTTTGTTCTGATGAACACAAAGAAAGATATTTGGAAAAATGTTTATAACCACACAGATCTTGCCCACCATTGACTTCCATAGTAGGAAAAAATAAAATGGTAGTCAAAAATGCCTCAGAACTGTTTGCTTTCTTACTTTCTTCAAAATATCTTATGTTGTGTTCAACAGAACCAAAAAAATGATAAAGTAATTTTTCCTACTATGGGAGTCAATGGGGGGGCAAGATCTGTCGGGTTATAAACATTCTTCCAAATATCTTTCTCTGCGCTCATCAGACCAAAAAATGTATACAGATATGGAACAACTCGACGGTGAGTAAATGATTCTTGGGTGAAGTGTTATTTTATCATTCCACTTTGTTAGACAAACATGATTTTTTGTATTGTTGACTTACTTCCAATAGCATACACAGGATATCAACTGTAATATCATCAATTCTTTGCATTTTTTTCATGCTTTTAAAAATGCAAGTGGTATTATTTTGATTAAAAATGAACAAGAAACAGTTATTGAGCAAGTGCCTAAACCATCAGTGTTGAAAACTGTCTCTTTATTTTCAGGTAAGCTTATAATGATGATTCATAGCTTGAGCTGTCAAGTACAGTTTCAGAGTAAATATCAGTTTAAGTTATACTTTAAGATAAGTATGTAAAGTAACCTGCAATTTTATATCTACAGAGATGAAGATATAAAGGTGTTAAAGATTGGAGCTCTATATATAATTTAAACTAGACTTTACCTTTTTTAGAAGTACTCAACAGCCTCAAGTCTCATTTTGATTTTATATAGGGTTTAATTGTGTTATTTATATATATTCGATTGTCATTGTTCTTTGTGATTCAGGTAAAGCGACTCAGAGGAATGATCCATCTGTGAGTGTGGACTACAACACAAATGACCCTGTGGTGCGCTGGGACTCTTATGAGAACTTTAACCAGAGACACCAAGACAGCTTAGATGGTATTTATTCATTTATGTATTCACAGTGTGATAGATTTCCATGTATTTAAAATAGACATAAGGGAAAATTACTTTTAAAGGCATTCAATTCAGAATACTCTTATACTCTGATATACTCTTATATGCAGGTTATACTCAGAAACTCTTGTTAATAGCGACACTGTTGGCCGTTTAGTAAAATGCATGAATAGGGCTGCTTTTAGATAGAATGCAACTTTTGTTCTCACACTTGAATTTGATAAATTTGACGTGCCTAATACATGCATGGGCAACTTATAACACACCAAAATGAAACAGAAAAACACGTGTTTGTGTTCATATGCTTTTAAAATAATCAAATGTAAAATAACATTGCATATCTTCAGTGTATAAATTAAAGGACCATTGGGTAATTTGACCGCCATCTAATGGTGAGGGTACGAGGTTTGCAACCAACGACTCATTCCACCCCTCCCATTCGAAGCACTACGGTGGCTGACACAGAACTAAGATGTTGTCACGTTTTCACTTCTTTGCCGAAGGAGATACGTATTTACGAAATGCTTTCTATAGAGTAGTTTATCCGTTTATGGCTACTGTGAAAACGACATGGTGAATTCCATGTAAGGGGCCCTAGATATAATATTATATGATTATATATATAGATATGGATAATATGTAGATATAAACCCTCATTATTTAAGGTCTTTATATACCTCTAAACACACATTTATGTATATTTCATTGCGTTTCTGTCAATAATATATTGTATTTCCTCTGGAAAATTACACACTGGTCCATTAAATATGATGAATCATTATTGAAGTTAGGCCGAATAACTGTGGGTGGAAAATGGCACGGTTCTTTTCTTTTTGACAAAGAACCGTTACACCCCTAATTGCGGAAGTACATGTTTGTGCTGCAAAGACTAGCATATTCCTTTGAATAATCTCAAAAACCATGTTTTCTACATCTCAGCAGATATCGCACACACACGAGGGCCTCTTGACGGAAGCCTGTACGCACAGGTCAAAAAGCGGCACGCTGCAGCTTCCGCCTCCCTTTCCTCCACCAACGGAAGCCCTGCGAGAAGCTCAGAGGAGCGGCCCAGTCATCTCCTCTCTGTCAGCACCGATTCTGGACACTCGTCTGTTCCTCCTGACCGCCTCGATGAACCAACCCTACCGGCCCCGCCAACCCGGCAGGAGAGGGAGGAGCTTGATCGTCTGCTCGGCGGGATAGAGGGTGACGGAGTGGGAAGAGATCGCGACCGAGAGACGGCCATTTTGGACGACGGCGACTCCTTGCCTCCTGAACAGACAGGGTCACTGAGGTTAGGCCGCTCGTGTTCGTGTCGGGTGGGATATCGGTCCCAGCAGTGTGTCGAGCCCATTTGCGACGGACTTCATCATTTATCCAACGGCTACTGTCTAGATCGACCCTCCGCCACTAACGGACACGCTGGGGTGCCCTCTCCAAATATGTCATCCGTCATAGGGCTTTGCCAACACCACAGTGTTCATCCTCACCAGTCGCTGCCACCTCCAGACCTCCTCTGGGACCGACAACAAGCTACACAGCACTACCTTCACCGCACTTGCTCGGAGGCACCCTCACGTCTCTGTTCTTATCCTTCCCAAGACATCAGCCCACATCCACACGGTATGTCACCCAATGGCCGACTGCTCTGCAGGGCCGATGACTACATTCCATACCACCACCATCTCCACAACCATACTAAACCTGCCAGCCCCTATCATGATGTCATGATGCTAGACGGCCTCGTACCGCCCGGCTGTCCCTGTCGGGATTGCTGTCTTCGCCGAGAAGACTTCAACACCCTCGGATTGGACAGAGAGGAGGGACTGCACTGGGAAAGGGAGGCGGAGCTACACCGAGTTGCTGGCTTAAGGCGTGGCAGAGAGTCTGACATCCCAAGAGGGGCAGAGTTATGGGACCGCGAGGCGGGGTTGAGGAGGGGTCGTGAAATGACGCTCCACTGGGACAGAGAAGCCGAGCTACACTGGGAGAGAGAACGAGAGGCGGAGTATTGGCACAGAAGGGCCACCGTATCCCCTTATGGGCCCCACAGTCATGACCTACCAGCGTTTAACTTCGATCCCCTCCCCGCTGGCCACCCCGCGTACCCCGAACCGTCCCGTTCTCACTCTCATGCCCATCTGGACCACAAATACAGCAGCAGCTCCAGCGGGTACCAGACACCGCACCAGACGTGCCCCTGCTCACCCTACCAGCCATCGCCCTCTGAGAGCCGTGGATATGCATCAGGATACCAGTCGGAGTCTACGTCACCTCTCCCTCCTACCTCTGCCGCTTGTCCTGGTCCAACACATCATGCCGGTGGACCTACAGACAACCAGACAGATCCACACCCTCAGCAATACACCTCTGTCACAAATACAGGTGAGAGGATTCTAGAAATGCATTGACTGCTACAATTACCCGAAATTTATGTGAATAATTGTGTTTAAGTTTGTGTATGGTCATTACCTCACATAATCACATGTGTAAAACACATCATTTAACATTTCAAGAAGATATTATTAGTGTATTGGGCCACTGGACTTTTTTATGAAGGTTTGGTAAATGTCTTTTGCAGAGGTGGACAGTATTTAGAGAATTTTATTACTATCTGTACTTTATCAGTGTTTTTACATTGGACTCATTTTACTTTACAACATTAGTGAACATTTACTCCACAACATTTTATGAGTGTGTTTTTTTATGTTTTTGCCGTCAGAACTAGAAAAACTAGTACTATTCTACTGGTTTCAAGTAACACTTTCGAGTAGAAGAAAGTACTACATTTTCAATGTACTTAAGTTTTAGGCATTAATGAAATTTATCAAAAAATATAATAAATGGTTTATGATGTAGTAAAGTAAAAAAAATACTATGTGAAAACATTCGAATAAAGTACAAATAGTTGAAAATATTCTTGAGAGCAAAAACACTGTTGGATTTTTTGGTTAAATAATGACTCACCCTTTAAGGGATACTTGTCCCAAAATTTTTTATTCTGTCATCATTTTACTGACCTTCGATTTGTTCCAAATCTGTATAAATTTATTTGTTCTGTGCTTGCATAATATATGTCTATGAACTGTACATATTAATTTTGTATTTATAAAATCATACATGCATATATTGAAGAAAAATATAAAAACAAAAATATGTTTTATATAATTTGAATTATTGATAAATATAAATGAATACATCTAAATATTTGCTACATACTGTATGTATACGTTTATGTGTTTATAAAAACAAAATGAATATGCACAGTACACAAACAAATATTATGTAAACACAAACATTTATTCTGGATGCGATTAATCCCTAATAATCGTTTGACAGCCCTATTAGATATTTGTACTGATGATCAAAAATGCAGTTTTGTAGTTTCATTTGTTGAATTTCATCTCTGTATGTTTGTTCGGTAGCAGTCCTCAGTTTTTCCACGCTCTCCCTCCATCAGATTGCCCTGGTGCAGATGCCATAGGCTGGCGTAATCACATTACCCATGGTTCCCTGCGACGGACACATCACGATCCAAATGCTCCATGTTCCACACCCTCAGAAATGTCAGGACCTCCAACACCAGTCCACACCAGCAGCCCTTTACGAACGCAGGAGAGGTAATAAACTCATATTGTGTTTGTATTACTCATCACATGAAAACAGAAATATGTTAAATTCCAGATTTTCTTTTCCAGTCCGAGTGTCAATGAGTATGACTCGAGAGAGATAAAAAGCGAAAACAATTCGACCCACTCTCAACACAGGCCAAACCCACCAGACCAGCATTCGCACGGAACCAATCAGGTAGTTCGACACGCTGCCCACCCCTCCAATCAAGAGTTTCCCGAGCCCCACCCGTCCCCAGCCACGCCCACAACTCAGCAACGCTCCACCTATTCCCCGCCTCGAACCCCACAAATCCCCACCACGCCAGAACACCCCGTCCCCCAAACCCCTCCATCGCAATCCACGCAACCACCAACAAACTGCTCGCCTACAGCGCCACCCAGAGGAGAAACTGTATCAGCACCACAGACACAACCAGAGACTGTTACACAAACAGCGACACAACCGCCCTCCTGTCGCATCTCTGATGAATCCATCACGCCTCACTTACAGAGCAATGGAGTATCACAATCACCCGAACCAGACGTACCCAAACCCGCTTCCCCACAACCGCCCGCTGCCGTCCACGAAAGCCCCGAATCCCCCGTGCCCGGGTTCGCCACTCTGGGCAGGAAGTTAATGTTGGGTACTGAAAGCTCACACATGTGCTCCGGTATGGATGGAAGCCCCCAGTCCACCCCGACCTTCCCTGTTTCTCCAACTGGCTGCAGCCCCGTCACCTCCTCCAGGCTCCTACTCAACTTGTCCGGCCGTTCCACAACCTCCTCTGCCCGAGAAACGCCGCCCATCTGGTTTGCCCGGCTCACCCAACGGACGTTCCGGAACCCTGAGGGCATCCATGGGTCACCCTTCTTCTGGCCAGCACCACGTCACATTCTCACCTTCAGTGGGAGAGCTGACCGTGTCTGCAGGACAGGGGGACGTCGGTGTAGAGGGCGAGATGGGCAGCCGTGTCAGTGTGAAATTTGTGCAGGACAGCTCAAGGTTTTGGTATAAACCTGGAATCTCTAGAGAACAAGGTGAGATAAACTAAATAGGAAAATTAACCCTGTCGTTTCAAACCTGAGTGAGTTTCTTATTGCTGCAGAACACAAAAGAAGATATTTTGAGAAATGTCTCAGTGGTTTTGTGTTCATGCAATGGAAGTCAATGGGGTGAATGTGGTCTTATTAAGAACGTTTTTCAAAATATCTTTTGTGTTCTGCAGAAGTACGAAAGTCACACAGGTTTGAAATGACAGGGTGAATTTTCATATTCTTTCAACAGAAGAAAGAGTCATATACAGGTTTTGAATGAATAAATAACTGATATTGTTTTGCCTGAACTATCCCTTTTGCACATGCATAAGATGGCTGTTCCATATGCTTTGGATGTTAAACTGTCTCTCTGTTCAACAGCTATAGCAGCACTGAAGGAAAGAGAGCCAGGGGCCTTCCTCTTCCGAGACAGTAACTCTTTCCAGGGGGCTTACGGCCTGGCTCTGAAAGTTGCCAGCCCACCCCCCAACATCAACAACCACAGCAGCAAAGGTACAACACATCTGCAGGCATTTCCTCAGACGAACATTAATCTCGTGATGCTCCTGAATCTGTCCGTCTGCAGAGGAAACACACAACTGCCTCTGAAGTACTCTAACAGAGCTACATCATCTCAAAACATTGAGTTAACAGAAAAAACATGAACACTACTGTAGCTCTCTGTTGGTTATTGTGTTCATAAAGGCTTGTTGACTGTAATGCTGAAGGGGCGTTCACATCAAAAACGATAACTGTAACAATAACTAAACTAACAAGTGAACACAGATAACGTTATGTTTATCCTAAATGTGCACATTGCAGTTGTACATTTTTAATTTGTTATCCTACAGTTATCATTCGCAATGTTAGAAGAAGGGGCCTTTGGGTCATTATTGCTCGGTCAGAAATATTGTATCTAATCACAGTTACTATTAATTATAGTAAAAATTAGACATATCCTAATATCACTATTTTATTATTGTAATAAAATGTTCAGGGGCGATTAAACAGATGTTATTAATACACCAAATATTTGAAAAAAAGTTATATTTCATAAACATTTTGTATGCATAATTCTTCATGTTATTCTAGCCTTTGCAATACAACTGCAAAAAAGAAATCTTATTTCCAGCGAAAATCAAAAAATGATTGAATCAAGATACATTTACTTGAGGAGCAAGATATATATTCTTGTTTTCTGACAGAAAATGCGAAAATTAAGTGAGGTTATGCTTAAAAAAAATAGTTATTATCTGAAAATATGGTCATAAAAATAAACTTGAATTACGAACAGGCAAAACTTAATTTAAGTGCAACCATAAACTTGGTATTTTAAAGTATTTTATTGCTTCTGAAGAAAATGTATTTTGTTTTAAGAATTTAGATATTTGTACTGGATAACAAGACAAAAATACTATGTAAGAAATACATTTTTCAGTGTACTGGAATAAAGAAGCATTATATTGAAATACTGAGTAAGCTGTAATTTTTGCTATGTATTTGTTATCTTTAAATGAATTTTATATTTATATTTTGATAAAATACATTTATAATCTAGATAAAATATAATTTTATTTATCCAAATGCAGTGTGAATAAATTACATTCTTCGGCTCGATTCAGATTTTGCGTCTTTTCTGCGCATTTTCGCTAATTTAAAAGTCGACACGCAGGCGCTTTTTTCTAGGCGCGTCCGTGGAAATGGAAATTGTTGAACATTTCAGAGTGCCGCGAGCGCAACGCGGGTCATTTGAAGAGAGAAAGTGGATCGCGTTTTCCGTGCAGTTTTAGATGCGAAATGTGGACCTTTGGTGTGTTTTGTTAAACTTGCAGTGAATGACATCTGAGGTGAATGTTCATGATTTTGACAGCTGGAGTATAATTAACAGCAGAACAAACAAGAGCACTGATGTTTAGTTTGGCACTCCACATCTAAATGTTTAACTGAGACATCATTAAAAACTGGTTAGCACATGCCTTCTACAACTTGAAGTAGTTTGTGTCTGTAAACTGTTACATATGTTTATCTAAATATCAATTAATCGCAGCTGAAGTTTAATATTTCGTCATACAGCGATGTTTACGTGTCACTTCCTGTCTGAGTAGGAGGGGACCCTCTGGATCAACTGGTGAGACATTTTCTGATCGAGACCGGACCACGAGGAGTGAAGATCAAAGGCTGTCAGAATGAACCATACTTTGGTTAGTGTTTTTTTGTCCTTTACCTTCATTCAGGAGGTCAATATAAAAAAAGTGTTTTTGAATACTATGGTTATATGATGAAACGTTGATGTGAGGTTGAAGTGAAAATTATTTTAAACTAGATTTTACACAATATCGGAGCTGGCGATCTGTTCGCTTTCTGCATGCAAGGTATTCAGACAACAAAGCTGTCTGATCTCTATTATATCTGTCTTAAAAAACTCCAGCAGAACATCAGATTTGCCAGATGGTTCTGAACATTACTTTATAGAAAGTGAATGTGCAGCCGTTATGTTCAGATGTATCATAAAATATCATATCTTAAATGAGGGCATCTGTTTTTCTATTACAATATCAGAGGTCTTGCTTGTTAGTTACCCTCTGACACATTCTCATTGGTTTGTAATCTGGCAACCAGTTTTAAAGGCAAACATTGTCAGACTGTTTTGAAACAGAAATATTGAAGTGTTTGTGTGTTTTTGTCATTGTTAGGGAGTCTGTCAGCACTGGTGTATCAACACTCCATTACACCCATCTCTCTACCCTGTGCCCTCCGCATCCCAGAGAAAGGTAAACACAACTTGCCGTGTCAACACATCATGCTGAGATATCACTGTATGATGACACCACAACCCAACATTTAAACTCAAGTGTGTTGTTTCATCAGTGAGCAATGTGAATAGTTTAGGATCTTATTCAAGGCCTCAAAACATTAAAAGGATGAAAAACATTTTACACTTTTAAAATCACTCCAGTTTTGCATTTAATCGTAATTTCTGCATGTATTTTGTATATTCTAGTGCATGTTAAATTCCAACAAAAGGAGTGACATAGACATTTACATTTAGTCATTAAGCTCTTCTATCCAAAGCAATTTACTTGTGTATAAAGTCCCAACAGCTATGTGAAAGACCAAGACACATAGCTGTGGTTAAAAAGTGACCTTTTTCAATGATCTATTTTAAACTAAATAATTATAATAATAAATAGTTAATAATGATAAATAATTGATTGTTTAAAATGTTTCCATTTCATTGCAAGGTAATTATAGTTTACCTAAACAAAAACTATTAAACAAATCTAATAAAATAACTGTTTAACTAAATAAATATATAAATAAATAAATATATAAATAATATTATAAATAAATATAATAAATAAATATAAAAAAAAAAAAATATATTATAAATAAATGTTTAACTAAATTAAAATTATACTGAAATTATATACTATTATATATAAAATATTTTTACTATTATTTTTAAATTAATTGACAAAGCAGATAACAAAATTACCAACTAAAATTAACATAAAAACAAAACAAAAACCTATTTAAAAATATTAAAGGGGTCACGTGTTTTTCTGTGACTTTGATTTGTTATAAGTTGCCCTTACATTTATTAGACAAAATTGCTAAAATTATGGTGTCGGAACAAAAGTTGCATTCTATCTAAAGCGAATGTTCACCCAGACCTGACTGAAACACCTCGTGTAACCACACCCTCACAACTCTACGTCAGTTGGTGGTATGAGTTGACTTAGACCTGTCAGTACAATTGCTTTGGAAACTGATGTTCCAAATATGGCAAGAGGCATCACATTTTCGTCACACGTTTGCAGTATTCGACCAATCACTACGCACTATTTAACTGGCCAATCATAGCACACCCTTCTTTTCAGAGCGATGAGCTTTGTAAAAAATCCACGCTTTTCAGAGAGATACAACATGCAGGGTATGAGGAAAATACAGCGTTTTTGAACCAAAAATCGAGTATACACATTGCATTACATCTAAAATAAACCATAATATTCGTTATAGCCCTCTCATATGACTAATAAAACTTAAAGCTAAATTATGATAACTCTTTTTTTCTTTTTTCAAATCAATCATACATTTGTCTAGTTTTTATTTCCTGTAAATAAATGCAAATTAAAAACAATTCTTTGGAATTTGAGAGAAATGTTGTCACAGAACGAAACAAAATGATTAGTTTACTGAAACATAAGCATGTAAATAGTAAATTCAGAAAATCTAAATATAATTTTTGAGTTGTCTCTTTTCGCAACTTTTTCTAGAGCTGAATGTTTCATATTATGTTTTTTCTAAGTAAAAAGCGAGTTTGAATTTAACAGATTGAGCTTTAAATCTTGAAAATCACATTTACAGACCCAATAGGTGACATCCAAGAGGTTCAGCCGTCCAGTAATATGAGCACAGCTGCAGATCTTCTGAAACAGGGAGCAGGTGAGTGTTTGTTAATGCATTTTTACCCCTGATCCTGACCCATCTCTCCCGCTCCTCACATAATGTATGAACTCTCATCTCTCCCATCAGCCTGCAATGTGCTGTACCTGAACTCAGTAGAGACAGAGTCACTTACAGGACCGCAGGCCATTGCTAAAGCAACCGGAGCAACAGTGTCACGTAACCCTCGACCTTCTGCCACGGTCGTCCACTTTAAAGTGTCCGCTCAGGGCATTACACTGACAGACAGCCAACGCAGGTATGATTTGGTGTGTTTTAGTAAAGTAAGAGCAAGTGAGAATATGTATTTGTTTTTTAAAGGATAGCCACATATCTGTTTTATAGAGAAAGAAATATAAAAGTTGTTAACTTTGAGATGTTTTTCAGAGTGTTCTTCAGAAGACATTATCCCATCATCAGTGTGACGTTCAGCAGTGTGGACCCACAAGACAGGAGGTGAGATTTTATCCACATTTGTCAGCAAGACTTTTCGTCCCAAACTTGGATGTTTTGTTTATTTCTTTTCAACTCTTTCTCCGCAATACACAGAATTTTTCGTCATATATTAGATAACACTTTCCTCAATGGAAATTTGGATTCGGAACGATCAAAACATCAATACAGTATTTGTTGTTTATGAACATTTATGCAGTACCCTTTCAGAAGATGAAGAACAGCGCCCCCTATTGTATAACTGTGAAAACATGGACTGTATCGATAACATTGTACTTTTTCAAGAAACCTGACCACATTTGAGAGGTTATTAATAGTAATGTAAAGAGAATAGATAAATAGTAATAACTTATATATATATATATATATAAGGAAGATAAATAACATATGTATTTTTTTTAAAAGCAGAGGCTTTGTTATTTATTTTGACACATTTCCCATACATTTTTGGTAAAAATGATTAAAAAAATTTGCCAATGACTTTAAATGTTTTTTCAAGTGCTTGCAGAGAAAGAGTTAAAATGAATTCTAGTAGTCGAACTAAAGTTTCATTATCTTTTAACAAACAATAACCATGTCGTGCATGAACTTGTGTGGGCTGCTCTGTGTGTGTAGTGTGCATAAATGTTTGTTGTGTATTTATGTGTTAAGTGGTGTGTGAAAGAACCCTACTCTTTTTTCGCTGGCTCCGCCATGGTGATGGTTTGGAGATTTCCGTTGAACTCGATTTTTTCGTCTTATTGTTAGCAGTTGGCAAACTTAACCCAGCCTGCGTGTTAAACGTGATGTTTGCCGTAAAGCAGATGAAGGGCGGGGCTTGTCAACCTACCCGCACACCAAAGTCACAAGTGTGATTTCAGTCTGCTTAGGTACAGTGTCATTAAAATTCGTCCAGTTAGAAGAGTTGTCCTACCACTAAAATTGTTTTAGAGAGATTATTTTAAGGTCATAAAAATCTCTAGTGTTGCTTTAAAAAACACTCTCACTTCAGTAATGGTGACTTTTATTTTGTAAATGAACTGCAATCAGTATAAAGAATTTGTTCACAGCAGTGTGAGGGAATAAGGATACGTTACATTATGTTCTGTTGGAATAGTGGATTACTCATCCCTGGTGTCTAAAACACAGCCCCAAACCAAGTGTGTGTGTGCGTGAATGTGAGCGCTCAAATGTGTGTGTTAGGCCCAAAGCATAATCTACCCAAATACAAATACTTTTCACGTTTTATAATGTCAGAAAGCAAATCTTAAAGGAATAGTTCACCCAAAAATGAAAATTCTGTCAATATACTCACTCTTCTTGTTTCCTTGATCAAGAAAGGCAAAATATTACAAGCACACACTCTCATGCCATTCCAGACACATTTGACTTTCTTTGTTCCGTTGAACACAAACAGCGTAATATTTTTATGCGACCACGTTATCATACTTGCACGATAACATCAAATCTGTTTAAACAGACGACAACTAGTCACCAATGAGATCTAAAGATTTAAAATAAAAACTCGGATCTGCTTGTATGCATCATAATTTCCTCAAACAAGATCACAATATTAATCATTTCCTATCACAAACGTATGGTTTTATTTCACAAGACATGTATTACCCCTCCTTGAGTATAAATGTTCGTCATCACTACAGTAAAACATGTCATGTTCTGATCTTGTGTACAAGACTGTTTGCATACATGCGTAGAGTGTGTTTGTCTCATGTTGCATGTTGACTCTTGTGTGAGTGAATGTGGCATGCGTGTTCCTCAGTTTTGTCTCTGTCTCCCTCTTGCTGCCATAGGTGGACTAACACAGACAGCACGACGTCTAAGTAAGTTCAAATGTTGCTGTGTGTGTCTTGTCTGGACTGTTTTGAGAGCTGATTATGTGCTTTTGTGCATGTTTATGGAGCCGTGGAGTACCATTATGCTTTTTATATTGATCAACCTGTTCCTTTACGCTCTTATTTTGTAATAGATTAAACCGGATAAAAGGTTAAACTAAAAATACAGTTCTGTCATTATTTATTCACCCTCATGTCTATTCAACCTATAGGACTTTTTTGCTTCTGCGAAACACAAAAGAAGATATTTTGAAGAATGTTGGTAACCGAACAACATTGGTCCCTATTGACTTCCATTGTATGAACACAAAACCACCCAGACATTTCTCAAAATATCTTCTTTTGGGTTCCACAGAAGAAAGAGTCACACACAGGTTTTGAATGACACAAGGTTGTGTTAAAATATTTTGGGTGGTTGTTTATTAGTCAGAAACACCACTTGCATTTATTGCAGGAAATATAAAATGCAATGATAACGTTGTTAATCTTCTTTCCTGTTAGGTCAGGCCTTTATTTGTTTTTCTTGTACTTTCTATAACCCTCATGAAGCAACAATTCTCACGCCCACCATTAGACCAATCTCACACTTATTATTCGGTTAATATGTCCAAATTACATTTTTATCATCATTTACTCACTATCTCATCTCTCCGTGTCCTCGCAGAGTATTTGGCTTCGTTGCCAAGAAGCCCGGGAGCGTTGCAGAGAACGTGTGCCACCTTTTCGCAGAGCTAGATCCCGAGCAGCCGGCGACTGCCATCGTCAATTTCATTAACAAGGTTATGCTGGCACCACAAAGACGCTGAAGCCCTGTGGATGAAGAATATTATCTGCTCGCACAACTGTCTTAAGGTTCTGACATGGCTTTACACATCTTTGATCAAGGACAAACAAAGACTAAGGGCTACGACGCTACAGAAATGTGTAGTTTAGGCATAAAAACAAAAGCTTTACTGCTGATATTATACCAAAACAACATGTACAGAATGTAACCAACAGGGCTCCACGGTATTGAAGGAATATGCCATATGCGACACAATAATGCTTCAAGTATGTAAAATAAGATTTGTTATGAGTTACTTTTAAAACATTTGAAGGATGAAAATCGAATTATTCGATCTGGGAAAATAAAGCATTGTTACAGTTTTTTACAGCGAACAGTCATGTTTTACTGTCAAAGTATAAAAATGTGACAATTTTATCGCGAATCACGATTCATCACAATAATATACCAATAAAGGGTGGAGCCGTATTAACCAAATGAATTTTTTTTTCATATTTTTTGTAAAAAAATGGCTTTAGCTATTACATAAAATCAATCATAGCACCAAAAAGGTAAACATGGTCTCAGCATCAGGGGTCTTCCAAAAGAAAGCACTGCTATTGATCCCTGAATAAAATAAATATATGCACTCTAGAATGTATGAATTGCACAGATATAAGCCTCTGCAGTATGACAATCAGTGGTTAATATTTTCATGTCAATATTTGTCCAGTTTAGGTCATTTTTTGTTACTTTAAGTCAAATAGTGTTATAACTTTATATTGTTTTGAGGTGCCATGGTTTTTCTCCATCTGGCCCAGAGAACGGCAGCGCAAGTTAAAGAGCGTTTGAGATGTATAGATGGCGGTGTAGAGGTATAGATGGAGGACTGGACCTGGCGTAGCGAGCAACCCGAGCAGCTAAATGCTCTTTCTGGAGTTCCAGTATATAGAGGACTTTTATGTCATGTAGAATGTCATAATGGAAGGCGGATGGTCATGTGATTTATTATCTGAGAGAATTTGGTTATCTATAGAGTAGGACAGAACTGTATTTTGTGACGTCGTGGTAGACACTGATATAGACATCCGCAGGACATCATTTATGTAACATCATCCCACCTTTGTGTCACATCTTTTGTAACGTGTAGTAGATCATATTGGAATGTATTCTGTCTTTAAACATGACAAGTCTTCACTTTAACAATACGAGTGCTTTAAAAAATCTGCGGTTGTTTATAACCAAAGACATTTGTATATTCATTCAGTTACGATATAAGCTGTGCCATTTCTTTTACATGCCTTTATCATCGAGTTATTGACAGATAGTAAGACACGTCTACGACAACGTTTAATATATTGTGTTCTGTATCTTCTTATTGATCTTTGTATGTAGTAATATATTTTCTCACATGCAGCTGACTTGGAAAGTAAATAAGACTACATGGAAGGAAATTGATAAGAAAAGGTTTTTTATTACCTAACGCTATTTTTTCAGTGTATGCACAAATGAAAAATATAATAAAGAAATGTAAAGTCATGGTACCATATACGGATTTCACGATCTCATTTATTTGTTGAACAGATGTGTGTATCTGCATTATAACGTCTGATGAAATACATTATTGGGCCACCATCCACACGGACACAAAAGCAGGATCATAATTGTTTTAAAAATCAAACTTAAACCAAGCAGGCTAAAAAATGATACCTATGAATAATGTTTAAATACTTTGTGTGTGTGTGTGTTTGGATCATACAGATGAGAAACCACCGTCAGCATTTCATTTTCTCACATTCTTATACTAAGATTTATTTATTATAAGGCCAGTGTTGAACAAACCGACACAGTTGATTTGAAATAGAGGTCATCTATTTCGTTTGGACGTGTAACATTCATAAGTTATTCAGTCAATGGTTATGCATTCTTTCCTTGTCAGGCAAGTACTAGCGGCGTCAGATCACAATTACGGTTCATAATCTGCTCAACATCATGAGCATGAGGGCATTTAATGCATCTGACACTCTGATCTACTAGAAAGAGAAGACTTCTTGGTCTTGGCCGGATCAAACGGGACAATGTAAACAGGGTACAAAACATAAAACATTACTTTTACAATCTTTGGTAACTGTTAATGGTTCTTCTAAAAACAACCAAACTAGACGAAAATCTCATCACTACTCAAATACAAACGTTTGGTTAAGCTTTGCTAGCAACTGAATGATCGGGACTGTCGAGGGTCGATTTCATTTCTCGAGTGTCGTTTCTATGTAAATGTGCTGGATAATGGAAATACAGTAACCTTCTGTACACGCTAGTGAAAGAACAATCAAAACAGAAGTCAAACTCAAAAATTGAAAAGACATTCATCATCAAGTGCTGGTTATAAAATGTTCCCCTTTGGTTTTGTGTTTTTCTGGAAAAACAGAGGTAAAAAAGATAGACATTCACAATTTCGGTTTCCATTCCACCAATGAGCAGCCCCAAATTTAAAGACGCACGTTACCAACAGCATTGAGGAAGAAGTGATTCCAACCTTGCAACGAAAAGCATTTCATTCAGAAGAGTCTGATGTTTGGCGGTAAAGCTAAACTTAATCTGCTCTCAAGACTACTTAAAAATCTGAAGGTGTGAAATGATTTAAGTTGTTAGGGAAACGATTCTCCCGTTGATTCAAATCAGGCGCTGTAGTGTTTAATATACAAACAAAATGTGTGTAGCCTACAGCCCCCTCTTCATGTTTTGCAAGATGACGAGCAAACCTTGGTCATGTATAAACGTCAACACAGAGGAGAGCCCTTTAGTACCAGTGAGGTCAATCCATTGCATTCGATCAGAAACAGGTACAATGAAATAATAAATAAAGACTTTCTTTTTCGTGTGTGAGGGGTTCAGAGTCTGTTGGTACACGGGACAGATATCAATGAGGGGCTGCGGATCCGCAAGGATCTCAGGATAAAGCTGGTTGACAGGCTGGGCTGTGATCATCTGTGTATTCTGCATCGAGGTTGGTGTCTGGACTTTGCTGGTCTTCCGTCTCTGGAGACATTGAGCCGTTATAGTCCTCCACATCCATGTTCTCCTCCTTAATTTGAGACTGATGCCTGTGCACAGAGATCGCAAATGTGGGTCATTTCCAATCCGATCTCTTTCTCTAATGTTTGCTTCTATTTTACAGTTATGAACAATATATAGTTTAAATAATTTTGAGCAGACCGGGGGCAGATGTGACTTACAGTGTGGGCAGAGGAGACAGCTCCAGACTGGAGTCGCTGTGTGAACCATCATCGTGCTCTTGAGAACTCATCTCCTCATGGAAAGTGCTGGCCAGGGCCTTCATACAAGACGCAGAGCCATACAGGGGCAGACTGCCTTCCACCATCGCCGCCTGAGGACAAACACATCACATTACTTAATCGCGAAATGCTGCAACAATACAAGATTTTATAATTCGAATAAGGCGGCATAACTGAATATAAACGGCAATAAATATATGGCAGGTGTTAGTCATACTAAGTTAAGTTTTTGAACTGCCATATATGGCTCATGGTTGATATGAACAAAATCCAGAGACTAAATCAAATATTTTGTCAGATTTCCGAATGACACTTGTTGCAGCGTGTCCAGGACGAACATTAGTGTAGCAGAGCGCTGACAAAAGCGAAAGATGGGGGTAGGGGTGTGTCTGATTTCCTTATTTGAACATCAACAACGACTTTGAGAAATCGGACATCCCGCCGTTAATGTTTCACTTGTGTCAATGACTATCAAAAACTATTTTAAGGGAGCCATTCTTTTGCTGTTTTCTGAAGCTTTGATTGTGTTTTTTGGTGTTTAACAATGAATGTTAGTGTTTCCCCTAGGTTTAGAGTTTTGGGGGGGTATGGTTGGTTGGTTGGGGAAGATTGACACAGACACAAACACTTAAGGAGTCTATGTATCACAAATTGGTTGTCTGACAGGGTAATGCTTTGTAAAAGTAAAAAAAATTTAACATAAGATATCGTTAATTGTCAATGTTAGTTAATACATTTATACGACAAACAAATTTTAAATGGGCTTTTTTTCTGAGCCGTTTTTTTTTCTATGATGCATTTATTGGAGAATAATCCTGTCAGACGCAGCACTGCTGTGAACGCCCGCTGTTCTGAACGTCATCACGTGCGCAGGACATTTTGATGCTTGTCAGGGGCAGGATGCGCAACACTTAGACTTGGAGCAGGAGAGCTACTCCGGCTGCTACTCGCAGTAGAGGGGTTTTGCTATCTTCAGCTCCCTGTGAGCTTTTAAAAAACGCAAATATTTTCATCTGGTTTTCAACTGATTGACGCGACATATCTCATATCTTCATACCTGCAAAGCAGATAAAGCAGGACTCTGACCCAAACTGGACTGAATGTTCTTCACCAGAGGAGATCTGCAAAAAGCAACAAAAGACCTTTAGCATCAGTGACCTTATAAGAATCTGAGCGTTTCATTCTTTAATTTCTGAGGACGAAATGCCTTTTTACCCGGTGATTTTCTGTGGTCTCCTTTTCTGAAACTCCATCTCATCCACGGTCCAAACGGCCCCCTTCACGTTCTCCACTCGTACAAAACACTTGTGGAGACTGAGGTTGTGCCGAACGGCATTCTGGGATTCCAGAAAAAGTGATATCATCATAAACAAAAATCGTATTTACATAGAATATCACAACTGATACGAGGCTTACAGAGGGACAGTTTACCCCAAAAAAGAAAATGATTTAATCATTTACTCTCCCTCATGTCATTACAAACCTGCAGAACACAAAAAGAAGATACTTTGAGCAATGTTGGTAACCAAAACATTTTTGAAACCACAGAGACATTTCTCAAAATATCTTGTTTGTGTTCCACAGACTAAAGAGTCATAAACGGGTTTAACTTTTAAACAACATGAACGGGAATAAATGACCATTTATTTTTATTTTGAGGTGAACTGTGCCATTAAGGCCGTCATGAAATCTGTACAGGTTTACATTTACATTTATTAATTTGCCAGACGCTTTAATCCAAAGCGACCTACAAGTAAGAGAGCATATAAACATTTTGTCGACAGGGGAGAGGACGAACGACAAGATTATTTTTTTTAGACACAATGTAACTAATGATTGATGCAACTAATGATTTACTTTAGTTACCTTCCATGTGGCCGCATTGCGTCTGAAATACGCAAATGTACGAGTGAACCAGTTGTAGATTTCGTTTAGTGTTAGCTGCTTCTCTGGAGCCTCCAAGATTGCCTAAAAATTAACAAAAGGTTACAAAATGTATTTCAGTGTCAATGAAACTCAAATGGTTGATGATGTCTCATCAGATGTGATTTGACCGGGTCGAGTCGTGGTTCCTTACCTGTCTGATCAAAGCTGCGTAAGTAAATGGAGGCCTGACTTCAGCGCTCAGGTAGAACTCCTTATTCTGCACAATATCTATGAGAAACACCAGAGAGGTTCAGAAACATTTCTCAAGTTCGTTTGGTCTAATATTCGGGTAATTGTATGCAGTACAACACAACAAATACCAAAACATGAGTATCTGATTCCATACAAGAGGTCCAAGAAAAATAAATATCTAATATCTATCTATACCAGCCTTGTTCTTTGGCTTATGCTGATTTGATGTCAAACTCTATTGACATCTGAACAATTATTTTAAAAACAGAATAAATGTGTTTTAACTGCATTGTAGTGACTGTAAACACGTTCTCACCTTGGTCCATGGCCATGTTATATTTGTCAGAGTAGCGTTTGCGGAAGGGTCCCATGCTGTGCAGGCTGGTAGGGATGATGACGGACGGGGTCTGGGGAAGTGATGTGAGCGGCGTGGATGGGGCTGTGGCACTCTGGGACAGGCTCATAGAAGGAGTGGTTTTGGGAACGGTACCCTTGGCAAGAGTGGGGTTGGATACCAGATTCACCTGAGAAGAAATACATAAACCAGGTCGAACTCTTGTGTAAAAGAACAACTGAAGAATAATATGTTTATATATACACGCGCAACAGCAAGAGTAAATATGATGTCCCATACTGGCTGAGAAGCTGGTTTGTGTTCAGTAGATTTGACGTGGAGGTGGGCCATCATGGCCTGAAGGCGTTCTTTGTCTTTGGCGAGCTGTTTGACAAACACACACAAAAACAGATATGTAGCACAGATATGCTTTCTGAAGACGATGTCTATTGTTCCCTCTGGGAATTTTTCTTAATGTGTACGTACAGTACATACAGAGCAGGAAGAAAGATTAAAGCTTAGATTAGAGCAGGATGTTCAACAACATGCAAAACAGAAAACAAGCGATACCTAAGACCATCATACTTATCTTAAACAAATTCAAACAAACAAAACCTCCAAAGTGTAGAATGAAGTACCTGTAGCTCCAGTTGCTGAACCACCTGCATCTGAACTCGGCACTGTGCTGTACTCTTGTCATCCAGAGCGTGTTCACTGTTCAGATGCCTGACGAACAAAACACAAAGTTTGAAACAAAACCATTTCGATTTAGCATAACAAACAATGAATTCATTTCAAATCTAAACAGAAGAAGTGGGAGGTTTTATTCGTTAAACTGGATCATTTCCTTTAAATAAACTCGATGTCAAAAATATCTGCTAAAAGTATTTTTACACATTAGGGCGAACAAACAGTTAATCGTGATTGTAAACAAAAACCTTTATTCTGGATGCGATCATAGTATATGTCTGTGTAGTGTACTCTGCGTTATTATTTTGTATTATAAACACGTACACATAAAAAAATATTTTTTCACAAGAGTTGCCCTAGGAAACGAAAATATATATACTTTCATATAAATTTAAATGATTGGTAAATATAAATAAATACATCTATATATATTAAGGAAATATTTACATGCATGTGTTTTTAAATACAATATTAATATGCACAGTACACAGACATATATTATGTAAACACAAACTTTTATTCTGGATGTGATTAATCGCGATTAATCATTTGGCAGCACACAAATGCTCCTTGTGGAACTGTGCATTTAGGTTTACTCATTTGGCAGACGCTTTTATCCTAAGTGACTTGGATTGCATTATACAGCTCATTTTTGTTTGTTTGTTTGGGAGTATGTGCAATCCCTGGGATGTATCCCTGACCTTGGCGTTGCTAACGCCATGCTCTTACCAACATAGTTACAACCACAAGTTTCCTAGAAGATTAAAGGTAAATCTTTAGTTTATGTTTCCTTGTTTATGACTACATGTCACCACACCCTCTAGTTTGATATTCCTTACAGAGTTATTTACAAACGGTCTGTAAACCAGTTTGAATGAATCCAAGTTGAGCGTTTATGAATCATGCAGCACTACTATTGACCACTAGAGGGCAGCTGATACATATAGAAAGCATCCATAACTTTCAAAAAGAAAATTCTCACTAACATCGGCACATACAATATTTGAAAGCCCGATAAGGTGTACTGTTTATAAAACAAATGCATCTCCCCCTTGAGCTGTGAACAGCTTAAACACTAGAACCTGTCCAACAAGAAGAAAACTTTCATATGATCAAATGGTCAGAACTAATGCGTGGTAGCATTAGGTCGATTTTATCACTAAACACACCTTGCACACATCTTACACATTGTGCAGGGAATTTAGAAGTGGAAGTTTTTGGAGTGTGATGTTTGTAATAGTGCAACGGTGACTGAGCTTAGGAACAAAGGCAGTGTTGTGGCAATAGACAGGGCGGGGCTCAGACTCAGAGCAGGGGTCAGGGTCAGTGGAAGGGGCACAGATAAACATCCTCCTGTTGTTTGTTTTGGGAGGGATGGCCAGGATCACCATGGGTACTGTGTTTATCAGTGCGCTGAGCTCAACCCTGAGGGGCCCCATGACTGCACCGCCACAGGGGACAGACAGAGAGAGAGAGAGACGGAAAAGATAAATAAAATCAAGAAATGGGGGTATATACATACTGTGGGGTCCATACAACTGAGGACAATAGTAATGCTTTATTTTTCTTATTTTATATATTATCGCATAGCAATTTAAGAGAAAAGTGGAATTTCAGCATGCGTTTGAGGAGATAAATGGACGATATTCACAGCGTTTCTTGTGTGAGGTAATCTGAGAGCTTTAGTACAGAACACGGTCAATGTCACACATCTGCTTCTTTCATTTCTGACCTTGACATTTTTTCACACGTTTGACATTTTTCTGTCTCACTTTTGTGTGTTTACATTTTTAAATGACATTCATAACCCCAGATTTTTATTGCGCTGATATATGGGCGAGTCTGAAACGGCACACGTAGAAACAAACAGACAGGGTGGGAAAAGAAAAGTGAGGCGAAACAATAAAACGAAACCCTAACGGGGGAAAAACTGTTGTAAAAAAGGCTGCAAGCACAAACAGAAATGATAATTGGATCAGTGGTGTATGCGGCAGATCGGTAAAGAGGACAAACAGCATAATAAAGTGCAGAGGATGAGAGCTGTTGACTTACTTGAGGAATGATTGAAAGTCTCCGAATACAGTATCACAGCCGGGCCACTTACACACGCCGTGACCGTACAGAGGATGGGCGCTCTGGGACTGACTCTCCTGAGAACTGATCAAAAAAACACAATGACCACATGAACATTTATGCTGTGAAAGTCTGTGATCCCTCCATACAACCTGATCTGGATCTTCTCTGTCTGTTCAAACCAAAAATGTAATTTATTTAATATTTTAATAATATTAAAAATATAACTGCTGTCAAATCAATAGATCACGATTCCGGAATAAATGTCTGAGTTTATATAACGTGTGTGCGGCAAGTATATTTACTATTTAAACGTGTATATAAATAGAAACATACATTAAAAGTATTTATATTAAAGAAATATGAATAATATGTATGTAGTGGGGCTGTCAAACGATTGATTGCATCCAGAATAAAAGTTTGTGTTTGAATAATTTATGTCTGTGCATATTAATTTTGTTTTTATAAACACATTCACATACATGCATACATAGTTAGGAAATGTTCAGTGTTCATTCATTTTTATATTTTTCTTAAATAAATGCATGTATGTGTTTTTATAAATACAAAATGAATACGCACAGTACACAGACATATTATGTAAACACAAACTTCTACAAAATTCTGTATGTGATTAATCGTTTGACAACGTTAATATGTATATTTATCCATACTAATATCATTATGATATAAAAAACAAAATAAAATGTTATATTTCATTACCGCAACTCTTCAGAATGTCGTTTTTTTACAATATTTTTGATCATGACATTTTTATTGTAAAAGCTATAATAACAATAAATTATGCATTTATTTGTTTAAAAGTTTCTTTTGATTTTGTGATCTCATATCTGATGATATAGGTTCATATTTTTCCTGAAAAGGCAGCTAAGAAAGTACACTGGCATGTTTAGGACTCAAACAGTGAGAAGTGATTATTTTCATACTTAAAAAGAAAAATGCCAAGAATTCTTTATTTGTTTGGGATCACTAGAGGTCAGATCTTTGACCCACGACCCTCCACTTTTCTCTAAAAGAGTCCCGCATGTCTCTTCCAGCAGATTCCTCACTTCTACCTCTCAAGCGAAGAGGGAAAACATCTATGACGGGCATCTCAGATGCAATCCCGGCCCTACCAGATGACTAACTCTTGACAAATTAAAACAGACTTTGTTATTTTCCCTCTTCTAACACGCTGAACAATCAAATAAACAAGCCATGCAGACACAATAAAACAAACTGGTGCAACGAACTGTTTGTTCTCGCAGATGGGGCTCTGAAGATTCCAAACGAAATGTCAAAAGCCGGTCTCGTAGGAATAAGCGTTCAAGATGGAAACGTCACAGAAGTGTGCAGATAACTATGGAGCGGGACGGATTTTAAAGGATTGATTACATTTTGTGAAAGTGTTTGCATGTCACTCAGTAACCCAGAGAGAGAGAGAGACAGACAATGCCCACATGTTGTGGTCTACAGTAAGAGGTGACGGGTTTGTTCTCTGGTGCCAGCGGCTGCACTTAAGGTTTTAGTTGCAGGCGTCTCTCTGGCGGGCAGCAGTTTACATGACACATGAAACTGACCACACAGTCCTTGAGCGCTCATCCTCCACGGATATCACGCAAACAAGCACTAGCACGCTGCGAGACGCTCTGCTGACAATAAAGACCACATCCATGCAACACTTCGACACATTGGCACCTGCTGAAATATGAGCACACATGAGGTGACCTGGTTGGTTACCAGAAGGTTGTAGGTTTGATTCCCACAGGGGTAGATGACCACCGTGCCCTTCTGCAAAGCCGTAACAAAGTTACAGTAGTGTTTTATGGTGGCATTGCATTAAAGGCAACTTAATGTCAACACTGTCCAGTTCATAAAGCAGCCAATAATATAAAGCCTGTATGAACAAGTAACTGACAACAATCCCCTTTCTCTGCACTCCCTCTCCCTGTCAAACAATCAACACGAAAACAAGCCTCAAAAACTTGGTGTCCATGAGAATGTCAATGACATTACAGACAATAAGTTTGCAAATGCGGTTTTGTTCATACACATGAGAGCCATGCTCTTATATAACAGTATTTTAACTGTCATAAAAACAACAAGGTCTGTTTAGAAATCAGATAAGTTGTCATTCAGTTGTTTGCTAATCCCACGACAACGTTGAAAACCGCAGAAAAGTTTGATCCCCGACTCACCACCACGACCCACTTATCTCCGCTTTTGTGAACCAAATAATAAGACAAAACACAGAACCCGCAATGTTTCCAGCGATCCTGTACTGTATGTTCCCACAGCCGGTGGGCAAGTGCTTTTGACAAACAAGCTCTTGGAACATACAGAGAAACAGGTTTGGACCTAGGCGTGGGTGTGTTCATGTTTGTGTGTGTGTGCGAAGAGAAAGCCTGCAGGGCACACATTGATGCAAACTGATGCATTTCACACCGCCATAAAGACAAATGCAGCCTCTTGAGACATACAGTATGACATTTGTCAACAGTTTCCCCTTATACAAACACAACATATTAGTCAACATTTAACAATTCAACTGGTTCAACTGGCCATCAAATATTTCGATGTCAGCAAGATGAAGCTGTCATACTCCTCTGAACACCTCGAAGTCTAAACTGAGCACAATGACGTCCTGCGTGTGATCTGGATGCGTTCAAGATGCACAACATCAAGCGAACTTTAAGATAACACACCAACTTGCTTGCATTGGCACATATGTTACTGGCTCAAGAAAAGGGAATCGCTTCCATCAACCGATAAACGTTTTAGTTAAAATGACATTTGACCCAAAAATAAATAATCAATTAATTTGTCACCCTCATTCCAAACCTGTTTGACTGACTTTCTTCTGCAGAACACAAAATAAACTATTTGTCAATAATGTTGGCGACCTGACAACACTGACCCGCATTTACTTCCATTGTATGAATACAAAACCAATGAGACATGTCTCAAAATATCTTTTGTGCTCCACAGAAAAAAGTAATACAGACATGAGTGAATAAGTGATGCAACAACGGATGAATTACCCCTTTTAAAGACATCTCTGCCTATTAAACTAGTATTGTAATACCGAAAAATAACACGCTTCAATGTCAGTAAGGATAATAAAGTACCTGTCTCTCCGGATGGATCGGGACACGTGGTGTCCGTTGGTGCTGTAGTGATGGTTGTGAATCTGGGCTTTGGGTGAAGAGGAAGATTTGTCTCCTCTGCTCTTCTCCTCCTGTCTTGTATCTGCTGTCTCTTTCCACAACTGCTGAAGCTCAGCGGGGATCAGGCCTGTGAGCGAGACAGCATCGTTACATCACTCCTGAGCTATTTATTTCATTTCATTTATGCATTTGGCAGACGCTTTTATCCAAAGCGACTTACATTGCATTTTATTATACATTTGTATAATTGGGATCAAACCCATGACTTGGCATTGCTAGTGCCATCCTCTAACCACTGAGCCACAAGAAAGTTATGTTGTAATGTTAATTTACATAAGGGATGCATTGATATGTCAATTTGGGTCCATAACAATAATGATAATTCTTTAACATTGAAATATAACACAACCGATATATTGGCCGATATACAGCATCTCATTATTAATATAAATTCCCTAAGACTGAAAAAAAGACAAAAAGTGGACAACTGCCTGTATTTGAAAACATTCACATTAACCGTTAAGTTAATTAGTAAAGCCTACTTTACAATAGTTATCAATTCCTTAACCTTCAAACTTTTCTGGTATATTTTTTATTGAATAAACACATTTAAGATGTTCTTCCAGAGCGACCCAGATAAATGCCACATGTCTAACAGATCACAAGACCGAAAGCATTCAGACAGCAGTCTGATTCAAACAATATACTTCTGTGTGTATAATTGACACATTCATAAATATCTACATACTGTACCTAGATCGGCAATGTTTGCCAATAGCTGTAAGTGAACGATCCCGACAGAAAGATATATTTTAACTGTGAGCAGCGGTCAGCTGAAGAAGCTTATCCAGAGGAAATTATTTAAGATTCATCGGCTATACTATGTTGGCTTAAATTGTATTATCGGCCGATACCGATAACATTAAAAATGACCATTTGTCTGCCGATATGACAATTATTCATCATCAATCCCTAGTTACATCTCTTTATGCACATCGCCATCTCTATTAGCATTAGCCCCTGAAACTAGCTATTCTGTCACACACGGTCCGTTTGATGAGAAATCCAATTACACTGTTATGGAAAAACAGTATACAACTTTTTTTATGTGTATCATTGCGATGATATTTTGAGGTCATCAGACCCACAAAATTACAGCTATCTTAAGTTTAATAATGCAGTGGACATCACATGACCTTGCAGATGATACAGTTGGTCATCCCTGTAAGTCTAACTTTTTAAATTGACAGTCAGCTTGTGATAGCAGTGAGGTGCTCTTACCCTGAGGCAGTGTACTGGCGAGCGCTGGCGGGATAGACAGGAGGCCTTGTCTCTGCAGGTTCAGCAGGTGCTGCTGTTGAACGGACAGTAACTGTTGCTGTATTGTCATCTGCTGTGCCATGACCTGCTGCTGAGGACACATACACCAGTCACATTACAGTCACACAGTCAGTGTCGATTAAGAATTTTCACACGGACAGATGTCACCAACATCAGGTGGCACACCTTCACTTCTTCACAGTAAAGGGCACAATCTACATCTTCGTTTATAAACAGTACAGTCACACAAACAGCCTCCGACCCTAAATGGCTTGTGTGACAGGACGGGTCTGATGTCTTTTACCTCTTTACTGGGTTTTCCAGCGTGCTGTTGCTGCAGGAGCTGGAGGTGGAGCTCATCTTGCTGTTTCTTATGGAACTCCTGGAACTGTTGCTAGGACAAAGAGCGAGAGAACACAGAAGTTGATCGAGACAGAAAACCACTTTGGTGATATTAAAAGGTTATTTAGTTCATTACAGTTGGCTGATCCCCAGCCTGTTTAACCAATAACCTGTAGTAGTAAATCGTTTTCTTTTCAAAGGTATTTTTTTGGCAAACCTAGCCTCTAAACATTGGTATTGGCATTGAAAACCTCATTTCGATCAAACATAGCAACACACTAGAAGATATCATGTAAAAATGCCTTAAGAGTAAGAAACAGAGTTACTGGAGCAATGAATCAATGCTTTCTACAGAATTCTGTTTTCACGCATCAGCCTTACCAATCAAAATAATGATCTTACTTGAGCTATAATTGAAGATATAAAATATGAGATTTTTTAGTGGTGGGCCGTTAACGGCGAGACTCTTATCGCGCGATAAAAAAAATGTCGCCGTTACTCTATTCTCAAAGTTGGGTTGGGAGCTGGGTCTATACTCACAAGGTATGATGACTTTCACCTTGATATTTTAGCGCGGATGTATACCTAGCTTAATTGCACTGTAGGGGGCGAGAACGAGAGTTTTCAACTCACGAGATCCGCGTCATTCGCTCCGCCTCATCATCTAATAACCAGGGCTTCATTCACGCTTCATTCACGCCTCCTCATCATCTCATAACCAGGGCTTCATTCGCGCAATTCGCGCCGCAAGTAGGTCTATCGCGTTTTTGCATTGACTTAACATGTAAATCACTCGCGCTTGATGCGCCATTCGCGTTTGGTCTGAACACAACATAACGTTGCTATGAAATGACCACATCAAACGTGACGTGCTAACATGGATGCAGGAATGAAGCCGCCGGGTTTGCTTCAGGGAAAATTTATTTTTAAGAAGCTTCCCAATGGAAAACTCTTTGTAAGTCGCTTTGGATAAGCGTCTGCTAAATGACTAAATGTAAATGTAAATGTACTGTAGGAGCTCTTCCAGTCTCAACTACCACCTAAACACAAAGCATCCCTGAGCTAATGCTGAAGTAAACACAAGTACAACTTATTGAACATAATTTAATTTTCATCACCAATCATCATAGTAGAACAGCTTTCTCAAGCAGTTTGTGATGCATTTTGGAAACGGGAGATGCCCCTGGTCTAATGCGCCACCTGGCTTGAGAAACCCGTTCTCAAAGACTTACTTTTAGTCATTATTTGGGTAGCATATATATTCTGAATGCCTTCGGCAGAATTCAAATGAGCAATTTTAATCTAGATTAATTCCAAGATTAATCTAGATTAAAAAAATGAATCTATGCCCACCACTAAGATTTTTACATTAACTGTATGTGTGCGTTGGAAAGGATATCACAAAAAAGTTGTCAATTGTCCTATTGTTCTTTCCCGCTACATTAAATCAAACCGTGAGCTCTGGACTGAAGTTATTCTTGTTTTGCATGCCGCTGTTGATTCAGCAGCAATGCAGTGCTGTCGTTGAACAATGGTGCAGGAAACGCTGGCGTGTGTGTGTGTGTGTGTGTGTGTGTGTGTGTACCTGCTGTAACATGAGGGCCTGTTGTTGCTGCAGAAACAATTGTATCTGTTGGGGGCTCAGGATCTGCTGCTGGAATATCTGCTGCATCTGCTGAGGGGTGATGGCCTGAGTTATCATTCCCAACGACACAGGCACCTACGCACAAACAAGTTTATCTTGAATAAACGTCAGATTGATAGTTTAAAAGACAACAGGCTTCAGCACAACTGCAGTGAAAAGTTGTGATCGATTGCACCGGCTCACACATCAGTCGCAACATTCCATCTGTACACCTCATGATGTAAAACCTGTACGAACAACATGCTTTCGAAAAACCCGACTCAAAACTTTTCCATTTAAGAAAACAAATGAACTGCTAAAAAGAGACCACGCCAGATGCTCTTGTAGATTTTATTGTTTAGACATTCAGGGAATAGTTTCCAAGTCCTTGAGGCTGCAACGGTCAAAGTCAACAAAACCCCAAGTAAACAAATACACAAACAATTTCAAAAATAACAAGGCTTACAGTCCTCCAAACAACACTCTATATAATTTGAGAAAAGTCTGTTCGAACTGCTCATCTCATGGATAATATGCCTTTAAATTTACACAAACAACCGGGGGAGATTAAAGACAAATACATTATTCATTTGTTGACAGCAGCTACGACGGCGACATTACAAATGCCGCGAACAAACAACGGAAATAAAACAACCGAGAGGGGCGTATTAAATGTAAATGCAAATGCACAGCGAGCTAACCCATGCTTCACTTGGCCTCCAGCAATTACCACAGCTCCAGCCAAAAACACTCAGCGCTTTTAAGATGTTTACTATAAACATAAACAGAATAATTAAAGTCACATTTAGGGATTCGCATAAATAATACATCTACTGGGGTACACAGCAACTGTAAAAACAAAACTGGAGACTGCATTTTAATTAAGTCTGCGCAACGCAAGCAAACAAACAGAAATTTCCAGTAAAAGAAGTCTGTGTTCAGTCCGAGATACTGCAGCTATGACAGAACAATAACTGCTGACAGCTGCTACCACACGCCTGTATGTGAGAGAGTGGCTTTTATAGCCAAAAATCATGAGAATGAGAGAAATATTTCACCTCGAAATAAAAAAAATCTCCATTTTGAAACTTTGCAGAACATCCATGCAGCTCATTTTGATACACAACATTTAACCTCGGTGCATTATCTGCAAGACAAAAAAACGGCCTAAAGAAAACAAGTGACATTTGCTTGTAAAACAGCTCTGAACAAGACAAACTGCTACGCCGTCTAGTTTCAACACAGAAACGTTTTAAATGTCAAAGCCTGATGCTAACATAAGCATGCCAGCAAATTAATGTAAATACTCTCTCTCTGGGGCACGGCCAGCACCAATGAGTGTAGTCTCTATGACAACAGACAAGTCCAAACATTGTTTTGTTGTTGTTATTGTTCTTGCGAGTGTGTCAGAGAACCAACTCCCCTTGAGTGAGTGTATGTCAACAAGCGATCGCTTCTGAAAACACAAGCCATAAATCAACAGGCTTCAGCAGTCCAGAAACAAATACAGCCCGTTGTTATTCCCCTTCAATACCTTGAACAATTTCGCTTCGTTTCCCCGCCCAAACTAAAAATCACATTCTTTCCTGCGCTGTGCATCTGGGTAAATAGAAAATGCAAAGGCAAGCGGAAAAAGCACGCAGCTCTTAAAAGAAAAACACACAAATTAAAAATTACAGCCAAAGTCAGTGAGATGACAAAAAAAGGCCATCTGTACCGTGATCAGATGTCACAGACTCTGTCATGAGGGAGTGATTAAATGAATGACCACTTAAGAAAAAGTGCCGGGTCGATCGGACGGACATTACAGAAAGGGAACGCTTCTAAAGCATAGTGTGGTTCTACATGAAGTCCATCAACAAACGCAATGAAATGCATTTGGAATTCAATAATCGGTCAAAAGGAAAGTTACTTAAGTGGTTTTAAAAGAGAAATAAGAAAGTGCAAATATCAACGAAAGTAGAAAACAAAACAGGCAATCGTTGCGTACAGGAAAAACGCAAACACAAAAAAAATGAAGAGTCCCAATCCCTGAACATTGCTAAAACAAACTATTTCTATCTTCACATCTGACTGAACTAGCCGAGCTCGCCTCAATACTCACACACCTTGATAACTCCATTGGCGACGTAACAGAGAGCTGCACCGAAAGATTGTTTGAATACTAGTGAATGTCATTATCCTCCTACTGTTCTTTCAACTTCCCGACCACTCATCTCCACCAATAAAAAACTGACTCAAAGCGCAAACCTAATGCAACCCAGCCAGTCACGTCACTCGAGCTAGTAACCCCGCCCCCTGCACTTGCCATAGTGGCATGTTTACTTGAACTATTGACTGCCTCTGCGTTCCCCTCTTGCATTCGCATTCACCCAACAAACCTGCTATAAGAGGAGTTAATTCATGATGAATAAATAAAGGCAGCTGTGCGCTGGGTGGTAAACAGTGTGTTTGTTTATCGATACGGCTCTACAGCTGTCTAACTCCTTTCGATGGTGTGGTCTTATCTAACCGACAGACAGAAAATACTCGTTTTACAACACAATTAAAGGGGACAGCGCAACAATATGTGAGAATAATAAAACACACCCTCGTTGCAGAGTCTGCAGCGTAAACAGGTAGGTTTGTGTAACCGTGTGAACAGCGTGGTTCTCAGGAGGTGTCTTCATGTGCTGCCAGTGGAGGTGGGAGGGTGATGGCCCTACCTGTGCGTCTGCCTCCGTTTCTGTGCTCTTCGGGGACTTCTCACCAGTCTGCTTCTGCTGCTGATGTTGTTGTTGTTGAGCAACTTGTAGCGCCTGAAGATGCTAAAAAAACAATAACAAGTTTCTGATTAGTTTCTGAGCTGCTCCGCTCTCTCAGGGACCATGCACATTGTTTTCAAGAAGCACACATGTGAGAGCTACATATTTCGTAATCTGGATTTGTTGATAACAACGAAATGAAAGCCAGGTTGTTCTGTTTTCTGACAAACCGTGTTAAGGGGAGCTTCAGTGGACAAGAGAAAGACTTGATGAGCTTTGATTTGGGTTTGTTAAAAATGATGTTTTATAACCATAAGTGGACCACAGCCAGACATAATGCAAGAACCTTCACAAACACAGAACAAATTGCGCAACAACTTTTTCATCGTAACCAGTCAGCATCCTGTTATAAAAGATGATTTACACCTGGTGTTCAGTGATAAAGCGTAGGTAACATGATATTTCATTATTTCATGCATTCTGACTTCTTTACACTGGCTTCTCAAGCTTAACATTGTCAACTTGTCAAAAAACAAGTTGATCGTACGACATAGTTTTTCTGCGCTCGATTCACTTCGCCAGGGTTAGTACAGGTTTCCTGAACGTTTTTTTGGAACATGGATTCCTATGTCGTAACAAAGGGTTCCTAGTCCCTTATTGGACAATTCTCCCGGAAGAGCATGCCCACGCGTCATCCGGCAACCGAAAGAGCACACGCAAGTGTGAGAGAAAGAGCACGCCCACAGGTTAACCAGCCAGCATGAGAAAGAGTCACCCACGAGCAAGCGTGAGAGAAAGACCACGCCCACGCATCAACCAGCCAGCATGAGAAAGAGCACGCCCATCAATGCCGCTTCAGTCGGCTGACGGAGGTTTAGCTGCGTTTGTTTGCTCATTTGCATTTGGGTGTTGAATGTTATATAAACGGTGGATATAACGCTGTATTTAGAGATCGTTTGAAACTGAAAGATTGTGCGGTCCCAGCACTTAAAAATGCCAGACATGAACCGCAAACCAAACCAAGTCATATGTTTGTGTTTTATTAGCAATCGGTGTGTATGTGCATAATGTAAACAATGCAAACTTATAGAAAACCAACAGTTATGCAGAGATAATGTCATGATGTATTGTCTGCTCGTGCTGTTGTTCCGCTCCCCCTGCACTTTTCCAGGAGCTCAACTTTTTCTGTAAATAATTGTACAGCTGTATCTATCTTTTCTAAATTTGATCAAACTAAATAAACTTCGACGATATGAAGTATGCAATACTACTCTATAGGAACTCGAGATTAATATGAGATTGGCAGAAACTGCTTGTGTTACCTCATCTTTAATGGTTTAAAAAACATTTTGTAATTGGATCACCTCAAACGACAAAAAAAAATACGTAAACACCTATATTTAACGCTTATAGCAAGGTTATTTATAAATAATTTAACTTTGACTTGGATTCTAAAGGACAGATCATCTTAAGTTTATCACACAATAATAAGCAAATGGAAAAACACTACCATCATTTAAAAAAAAATTGCATACTTTTCTCTATACCACTTTAGACGCCTTTCTGTTAAGAAAGGGTGGGCGTTTTTGTGGGCGGAGCTTTGGTTGAGGCAGAAAGATCCCCCTGACCGCATTACTCATGCTTAGTAGCACGTTTTGTTTGCTTGCTTTTAGACATTGACAAGAAAAAAAGCTGATTAAGTTTGAACATGTAAGGTCACTCACTGTCTTGGACCATGATTGCTTTTGAAAAAGCTCACTTTAACCCAAGGAACCTGGCCGACCTGTATTTTTAGATTAGATTCAACTTTTTTGTCATTACACATATACAAGTACAGTGTAACGAAATGTAGTTTATGTCTAACCAGAAGTGCAATTAGCAAGTGCAGGATATACAGTGTGAATAAATACAGAATACAATATTAGGAAAATACTATACAATGGGCATGTACTATGAAAATACTTTCCAGAAGGAATGTTCTATGAAAATATAACAGTCGGTATGTACTATGAACAATATATACAGAAGGCTATATACTGTGAACATTAATGTATGCATTCACTCAAAGGATCCAGGGACGAAATGACAGGATTACCTACAGTTAAGTCGCCTGACATCTTCACCTACCAGACAGAGAAACCAAGCGTGTATAGCAGGGGTCACCAACTAGCGGACTCCGGTCCGAATGCGGACCGTGAGATGCTTCCCTCCGGACCCTTAAGCCTTTTGATGTATTAAATAAATGGACGCATTAAATTATTTTCTAATGCAGTCAAATTTATTCCAGGCACATCAAGGTCCGCTCAGTAGCACTTTGGGTCCTTCGGTGCACTTTTGCTAGAGACAGACTCGCTGCACACCGCGCAGACAGATGTAACTGTCAGTGACTGAAAAACAATGTCATTTTTCAAAAGTTAGAAAAGTTGACGCTAGAAAACCATGTTTTCCGATATGAATTGGTGGAGAGATTTTCATTTTATTCTTCCTGCATCTACATGCACGAGGCCGGTTTGTCTGATTTGCTCGGAGTCTGTTGCGATTGTCAAAAGTGGAAACGTTAAACGGCATTACGAGACATTGACACTATGAAGAAACTTGACCGCAGCAGTCCGAGGTAAGGACACGGAAATATATTAGCTCAAAGCCCAGTGTAGCGATCTACCCGTGTCGTCCCTCACTCAATTACCGCCCAACAATGAGCATTTGCATGTTCACTAAGAATACAGTTGATTTTAGAAAAACATCACAGCCCTTAACTGATTGGAAAATAGTAGAAGAGTAAATGAAGGCTGCGTGTGAAACACGTTTAGAAGGAAAGTAAAGACATGAAATAACTGTAAAGAAAATATTAAACAAACCTCCCTTTCAGCTGCAAAAGCTACAAGAAGAGCTGAAATGTTATCAGAGGATGTACTTGATGCTGCTATTAATGTTAATCTCAGTTTAGCAGAAAACCTCACTTTAGTTTTCTTTTAAAGTTGCTAATGTTGAAATGAATGTATGTTCAGTTCAGGTTTAAAGATTAGGGTATTTTGCACATTTTCCTTCATTATATTGTTGTCAGATATTGTAATGCTGTCCCATAGATATGAAAAGACATGTTTGTTTCTTTGGTCTGCCAAAAAACATAAATTCATGTTTTTAGGTATTTTAGGTAATTGTCCGGACCTTGGCCTATAAGGAGGGTTCCTTTACTGGACCTCAAGTAATTTTAGTTGAAGACTCCTGGTGTATAGTAAAGATAAACTGACAGTGGCAAAATTTTACAAATGCATTTACTTGAACACAAACCTGACAAATAAAATGAGCCTTCTCACTGTTCCCTCTCCCTTTATACTATTGCACTTATCTCAACTAAAGAAAATGGGATGACAAACAGTTTCTTTTATTTTTAGTTTCTGCTAGATAGTTAACTACTAGTTGTATAACTAAATAAGTTAGCTAGCATGGCATATGCGTTCAGAAGTTATCGCTACAGTAAAAATAACCTTGATCCCCAGTTTCTGATTTGGGCATATGATATTTTAAACTCCTTGTGTAGCCGAATCTCTGCTGGTTTGTATTGGCCGCCTCTAGTTTTCCCTTAAGCTAATCCCGTGACGTGAACGTGACGTCGGCACAAGAGGGGTCTATACAATAGCGCTTAAACAAAACAATTGTTAAGAAACCGTCACAAAGCAAATAAACCAGAACTACAAAAACTTCTGTGCCAAAAAAGAAAGGTCTTTAATTTGCTGAAAGGATGTCTCTCTCACTCTCTGTTGCTTTGGTCTTATTTTCCATTGTGAGGCCCTTCAGATAGAAATCAAGGAAAGAGAAATGAAAATAGAGCATACAAACAATATCCACATTGCAGGTTCCATCCTCACAGATGTGACCTTTTACACCTCCGAAGGGTCAAACATCTGGCCTAGTGGAACTCCCCTATTCAAAAAAAGGGTGGAGGAACAAGCAAACGGATATGAAATCTTCAATAGGAAAGTGTCATTAGAAATGAGAAAGTAGACGCATCATGTTGCAGCAATCTCTGTGAGTTGAAAACCATAAGAGTTTTTACAAGAGCTTTTAAAGCCCTTTTTTTAAATAGGAGACACTGTCCTGAACCCACAGCTGTCTGGCCTATATTCCCAAGGCTGTGGGCGAGCGTGCTGACATCATACGTCTGGAATCCAAGAATGGTCTGATGTTTGGGTACTTTTAACATGAATCTGTGGTCCTAAGTGTCTGTCACACCAGATACGGGGAGATAAAAGCTAAAGCTTCTAATGATTTTTAATGAAAGCTGAGATCACACAGAGCTCTTGATTCCCCTAAGAAAGCACATATCAATGAATAATCCTTGCGTTAAGACAAGGGTGTGTCGCGATTGCTCAACGTTTTCTTTTTAATGGGTAACAATGCTATTGTGTAACCCGTGTTGACATATCAATAAGAATTTCATTGCTTTGAGAACGCATTTCCTGGAACGTGTCCTAAATGTCAGTCTCAAGTATAATTTAAAGACATAGGAGCACCGAGGAGAGACTGGCTGCTTATGTAATGTGGCCGAGTAATTAAAGTTGCTTACTTGTGTTTGCAGGGTCGGGGCTGTGGCTGATGGTGACGTTTCCCTGGTAACTCTCTTCTCACTCTCTGAGCTCTGACCTTCCTGCCCAGCTGGAATGCTATTGGTTGTTTGATCAGTCTTGGACTCCTGCATGTCGGTATGACAACCTAAAACGCAAAAGGGGCAAATAAGACAACAGTAAGCTAACCATATAACTTTAAAAACAAAAAATATAATATTTTATAAAAAGAAAAAATGTTTATGCATGTATCGTATGATGCCTAAAAACACCCCTGACGATATAAAAGATTTTTTATTGTTTAGTCCATTTTCATACTGTTAATTTCACAATAATTTCAATCGTTGACATGGCCTTACAGAGTCAATATATAGATATCAAGATGATATATTTACAGAATGATCTTTACATTAGTTTATGTATGAAACAGTGCTAGCTGCATTAAGATCTGAATGCAAAAAAATGCAATCTTTCCCTAGTGTTTGTTTTTGACAAAACCTGTACTGTTCAGTTTTATATAGCAATAAATAGCAAAAATGCACAAAAGCATATTAATTTTTATAGTGCGATGTGTTTTCAAAGAACAATGAAAACATATGTACATACACCCGGGCCCGTTGGTGGAAATATCAAGTACAAAGTATTTGCTGAACCAACCCATAATCCAAATCAACCATTAAACCACCAGAAAACTGACCCATTACACCCCCAAATATGTTCCGTCATGCTCCGACAAACCTTTTTCTCTCTTCTAGCCTCCACACAGGCCCGCAGACTAGATCATGACAGATCAAGCGTGCCGGTTCAACTGACATCACAACACAAAGATTTGTGTTTGTACTGCTCACAAATATGGTGGCTGCATTATAAACAAACAGTTCTGAGAATCCCCAGAAATAAATGCCAACAGACATGTTAATACAGCGCCTGATTCAAACACTAGATTCGCTTCATGTTGCCACCAATAAAACAAACCGTCGCACTCAGATTGTAATATCTTCAATGCACCTTGTTTTAAGCAAAGAGGTCTTTCGAAGGACTGAATCACTTTAAATGTCTTTTTTTTCCCCTTGAACAATCAATATCCTTCTTCTTCCTTCTTAAAGTCGACAAACATTTGTGTTAAACAGCCTGATCACATCAATGTGTTTACGAAAAACTGACACGAATAAAGACAACATTCCTCGCAGCCTGATACAATCAGCCAGGAGAAAGGCCGGAGTACTAACCGTGGCTCACCGTCAGAATCCGAGATGCTAATGTTGGTTTAATAACTCGGATGAAGCATTACGTATTCATGGCCATACAATTGACATAAATATTAGTATAACCTGTACGCCTGTGATTCATCAAGCTTAAAATGAACCATGGGACTGCATAGGCTATGTTGTTTGTTTTGATACTAAGCTCCTGTAAAAACAAGTCTAGAACATTTGTTTAAAGGTAAATTAAATGTATGGAATCTTGAGAGCGATGTTGGAACGGCACTTAACTTGCACCTTTTCTCTGGTTTGTACACGGTTAATTCTCGTCCACACAAGGAAGCAGGGGCCGATATTTGTTAAATAACTGATTGCCACCATGACTACAGTAAACACTGGGGCCCTGGCTTTGGTGTTTATTAACAAACACATCTTCCTTCTGGAGCAATTTAACATTAACCAGGTGGTACGATCTGCAGATCTGGCAGGTGCCATAATACACAGGCAGGGCCTTATGTAAACAGCTGGGAAGGGCGGGGGAACGGCTCAAAAAGCAACACAGCTAGAGTAAACAGCGAAGAAAATCTCTAGACAAACAAGCAACCCCTCTCCTGACATGAATTTGAACCAGAACAGAGCTCGTGGGATTTGAGCGCTTGTTGTTCAGTGTGGCTTACACGGCCTCGGCCTGTTTCGGCTGGCAGGGACGGTGTGTTTTAGTTTCGCTGGGGACGATGACTTCCAATCTCACGGAGGACGAATTTGAGAGTGCTGTTGGGGTTTATGAATAAAATAAGAAACGCTGCAATATTCCTTCATATTTTTTATGAACAGAAATACATTTTAATTAATAGATAAATAATTGTGACCCAGCCGCAAAAAGTCAAAACGAGACGACATGTTTGTCCTGTCACTGTGTCATTTGCCGTAGTGCTTCTAAAGGAAGGGGGGCGGAGTGACCCGTTGGTTGCAATTCGGAACCTCAACGCCAATACACAGTTCTATCTACTTGAATGGAAAGTGGCAGATATTTCTAAAATCGCTATTAAATTTCACAATTAAACAGCATATTTACGATCAATAATTAAACATGTCAAGAACCGTATCACAACTTTGGCTTGCTAAGCTTAAATTATGCTAAATCACCTTTTTCAAGGTCGCCTCTACTACTGCGCCTGCCCAAAGGCAGGCAAGTGCCTCACAAGAGTCCTGCCCCAGAGAATCGTACAATCTTTTCTCTTAACTGATTCCACATCGCAAAAATCATATGGCCCTATAATAGAAATGTCTGTAATGGTACGATTTTTCATTTGAAAAATGATTCCGGAAAGGGGACCAAGTAACATTAACATGTGTATGAACGCACACACAGATTCAAGAAAATCACGGGCAGTGTGAATGAACAAAATCTAACGATCCCGGTACAAATTACGGAACTCATTTTCAATGTATTTTCCAGGATCTCGGTGTTAAAAGGGCTTAATTGTCCAATTAGATGGTGTGATAACACTATGCAGTTTGAAGTGTTCAAATCAATCATAGTAAAAGTCATTTCGAACTAGGGCTGCACGATAAATCGCGGGGAAATATCGCAATCATAATAGCGGATGAATCGCCTGCGATTATGAATGCGATATTTCCCCGCTTGTCAGTGAACTACGGCTCTGTGTAGTAAATGCCGCTCCATCTGAAAGCAGCTGATCGCTATATACTTCTAATCAAGGAACCGGTTTTACTGACGAGATGCGGGTGACAATCGCGTGCGATTTATTGTGCAACCCTGTTTCTAACGTACCCAAATCTCCAATAATGCTAGAAGGAATGACGGCACAAACTACGGTATGAACTCCTTCCGCATCTGTCTACGACAGTGTCAAGTGTTTGCTACGTCTGTAAAGGCGGTAACAAAGTGTAAAGCGGATATGACGCCATTGACAGGCGACTAAACGGCCCCAGTTTACCTTGCAAGGAAAAGGTCAAGCTCTATTATGTGAGGAAAACTCAAACCGGTACATTATTAACCCTCTCTGGTACGAGGAAAATCCAGACCCACGCGCATTACAAGGTCTTTCATTTGCAGAAAAATCAGACCCCACAACAAACTCTCACGGGCATGGGGAAAAGCCTGAGCCACGTGAATTGGAAGCTCTCCTGCAGAAGAGATGCGCAATACACCTTTGTAATATTAATTTGGAAAATGTATTTGGCAAACAGACAACTATCGTCCAAGGAATCAGCTATCTTCAAAATGTCTGACTATCGTCGATACACGATAGTATCATCAATCGGAACAACCCTAGTCCATGATGTACATTACCCTTTAATTTCACTTGACTGAACCTTTTGATCCGAAGGCATATGTTTGTCAAGTGTTTAAGACAAGTTATCCAATATCAGATGTTGTTTGCAGTTAACCCCATCTGCTTGCATGATTACTGAATACATTTGTGAAAACCACAGTAAATGCCAATCTGAAAGAACCTGCACTGACCTTACATAACACACATTTTTGGGGTCAAATGTTTTTGCATTGTTGAGTAGCTTTTGTTCCCTTTCATGTTTCTGACAGTGTTACTGCTAGAGAATGCTTCACGACCTCGGCTTCACAAATTTGTGTTTGTTTGACTTATCCTGCTATCGGTCCATTTGCACAGATGATAGACCTTCATCTCATGAAAGTTCCTCTACATTCCTAATGCCTAATTTTCCCAGAGACACAAACTATAGCAGACAAGCAACACAAACATGAGGATTTTAGGGGAGAGGTGAAGCCTCCGAGGACTTCATCTGTCAGGGGGGAAAACATACACCAACCTGAAGGAATGCCTTTGATGTCTCAATGAGGAGTTATTGATACATAAGACAAAGAGGAAGGGAAACCACAGCCACGAATGCGCGGTCTTAAGCAACTCTGAGCTCTAAAGGTAATTTTAGGTGCTCGATTGCAAGGCACTTGAAACATAATGTAGCATCAAGTCTTAACCCTTCAGATGTGGCTTTATAATTGAATTGAATTTGAAGAAAAAAAGATGAACAAAGATGAGAGGACAAGAAATGAGCAGCATAAACAAACAAACAAACGAACAAACAAATAAATGCTCAACCTCATTTCAGGTCTGTTGCTATGACAGCAACGCTTTAATAGCACAAAAGAATATTCCTTCATAAATAAAGCATCCATGGGAAGCTTATAGCTATGACGTCAAAAAAAGGTTGTTTGTTGTGTAATTATGACCAGGCTTGAGGATGGTGGAGTTCATTACCCATAATGCAATGGAAAACAATCATCAACTATTAATATGCACAGGCACATTCATCTAATGTTGTTTACATCTACATCTCAATCTTATATGAATCAAATCACCAGACCAAATAATGATAAATAAAACAAGTTCATCAGGCTCAGCCTTCCTATTAATTCTTAATAATAGCATGTACCGTTGGGTTTTCCACCTCAGCTTCTGGAGAAATAGAAACCAGTTCATCAATAGTCTGCCTGGGGCAATTCTGTTACAGAAAATTACACTGAACTTGAAACTCAACTTGGATTTTAAAACACAATCAAAGACCTTAAAACTAAGGATGCACTGATAGCATTTTTTGGGGCTGATACCGATTTTCACAAAAAACTATTGGCCAATTCCGATATGGATCAATTGCATACAGTACTATACAATACTAGCTAGTTTTTCTGCATTCAATGTATCTTACTGAACATGAATTGAATCCATTTACATTTTAAGAGAGGCACAACTGTAAATGTGCCTAAATGTAAATGTAAGTCAAGATAAAAATACAACAAGACAACATGATAATCTTCAAAAGTTATTTTTGAAGATTAATATTTCTTTTATTAAAAACATTAAATCAAATTTGACTTAAAATGGATCATTTCTTTAATATATGTAAATAATTTATTATTTTGCTCAAAGAAAAAAAATACGATATTCAGATATCCAACTCATTGCCTCCATGCAGTTAATTAATAAACTAGGGACCTATGAAATCCGTTTAAATTTTTCCAGATTCAGTTTTTTTTATGTTAATATGAACAAGAATCTTACATATTATGTTATTTTCTGTTTTAAGTCTACTTACATTTTTAGTAGCAGGTTTGTGATGAGGTTAACTGGACTTTTATTTTGATGACGGACTTTAATTTCGACGGCTTGCCGGAAAGTTTGACAGCAGCTTCACTCAAATGAAACGGTAAAATGCGCCCGAGGAAAACTCTTTTTGAGCAGTGCCGATTCAGTTTATTTGTTCGCATCCACAAGATGCTAAAAAGTCCACTACAGTAAGTTACACAAAAACACACCACTCATTCACATGTAGAACAAGCAGATTGCATATTTAAACAGCAGCTGAATAATTATTAGTGCTATTCATGGTACAGTTTGAATTTTATAATCTCTTCAGAAGTACTTTGTGGCATGTTTGCTACTTTCCATCTGTGTTTTCTGCTTCACGGAAATCAAAGGCCCATAATAAACCATCGGTATCGGCGGAGAGATGGCTCGTGTTACAGGAAGATGTTGAGAAAGACTTGTGGACGATATGATGTTTGGCTAGCTAAATATATTGAGCAAATTATTCACAATGAGTGATGCACTGATATGACACTTTTAGCTCCTCTGCCAAACCCGTATGATTGACAGTGTGCCATCAGACTGTACAAACAATGACTAGACTCTGTTTTCCTTAAAGGATGTCTTACCAAAAAAAGTACTGGCCTTCTAGTGGTACATGTTGACAATCTTTTGAAAGAAATGTGTTTTATTTCTCTAGGACTATTTTCTTAAAATCTTACGTAATCTTAAAAACATTTGGCAAAATATCTTTCAACACACTGTGCACAAACTGATATTTTTTTTTCCAAAGAAAGTGAGTTACTTTCAAGAAGGCATTCAAGCAGTTGAGTAAGTTGCCTACAAGCAGAACTCTTTCACAAGACATCCGTATTCCATAGACTTTATGAAGCAATCAAACATTTATCATCAAGGCGAAGTCAAGTCACTTTTACTTGTATGGCACTTTTCACCATATTTAAAACAACAGACAAGGGTCAGTATTCTCCTAGATATGAGTCTTAATGCAGGGTGTCTCATGCATAGATACATTGAAGGCAGCCGCCTCTTTCAAATGTCGTGCCGCCTCACACTCAACAAATTATACAGGGTGTCTTCACAAGAAACGCTACGTGTATTTAACAGACTGTCATTTGTTACTGCAGTTGCGGCATTAGGCCACAGTTGAGGCGCTGTTATCAGCACATTGAGGCGCTAAAAAGAGTTGCAGAACAGTTGCAGAAAAGTTGTCTTGCATCCAAGTACGTTTAATTTCTTGAAATTTCTTAAGTTAACATGACATTGATCATTGTAATGTCTTTAGCTGTGCAGTTGGATAGTTGAATCAGTGTATACTGTACACAGCGAGTTCGCCAGTATGAACGCACATTGCATTCAGAACGACTCGCACACGAATGCTCATTTGAACCGATTCATTTAAACTATTTATTTATTCAGTCACTAGCGAATATAAGAGATAATTTAATCATTTAAAGTGAACCACAGAGAATGCAAGATGTGAATGAGCCTTGCTCATTTTGTAAAACTGGTTAATTCAGTTGGCTGTTGTGGGCTGAAAGTTAGTTGAAAATGATAAAAAACATTTACTTGATTAAAAAATATATTTCTGTTCGGTTGAAAAAAAGTTATGTTTTATATAACTTAAGATGAATAGTAACTACAGGATGGAAAAGTATTTTTTTTTTAAACTGAAGATTATGAGGGCACATGAACTTTGAAAAGAGAATGACTCACAGGCCACATTGATATGCTATTTACAATAAACGCTGCAATATTTCATGTGAAAATAAGCATTTTTAATTTTTTTATTTCACTGAGACTTCAACACCCAGAGAACTATGCTGTACAAAGCCAAAACTGAGCATCATACAGCCTCAGGTTTGGCAGCCAGACCATGCTGAAAGGTGCAGTTGACAGAGAGACGGGGCTAATAGGACAATGTAGTATAGCATGGGTCTATTTTTAGATAATAGAAGAGGCAGCCCTCTCAGAATATCACATTTCATAGCCAGGCTATGAACACATGACAAATTACACAGATACACAAAACCACACTGTTCAGCCAAGCAAAGATAGACTGGCTACATAACAGCAAATGCGGCGCTAGACAATATTATCTCGAAAATGTGTGACGGGCATAGTAAAGAGAGCAGTCTGCTATAGTGCCACTGCCTACTTTTCATTCAGGTGTACTACTATGTAAATACACTTTACTGAGATGTAAATGATGGGGTTTCTACAGGAGGACTGATGATCAGAGCGATGCCTGCTGGTTAAACATTTTAGTGTAAACTAATTTAAAGTTCCTCAACCTGACATGACATGACTAAATGTTTTTGTTTGTTTGAAACCCTGCAAACTACTAGAGCAATTTTGAACAATTTTTCCTATTATGTTTTTAATTAAAAACATTTCACGAGCATCACCAGACTTTAAAATTGTTCTCCGCAACCTAAAAATGTCACAATCCAAAAAATGCTTCAACCAGGCCAAAATTACTTTTTGGTTGTTTAGATTTTGCAGATTAATGAGATTATGCACCCTTTAAGTGCATACACTTCACATCCATAAGGGTGCACATTGGTTCTTCACCAAGAACTTTAAAGGGATAGTTCACCCAACAATGAAAACTTTGTCATCATTTACTACTCCCCGTCACTCCAAACCTGTTTGGCTACTTTCTCCACAGAACACAAAAAAAGGTGTTTTGAAGAATGTTTGTAGGCGAACAACAGCGGTACCCATTGACTTGCATTGGCTTTGTGTCCATTGCCAATGCAAGTCAATATGTACCGATGTTGTTCGGTTAAAGATATTCTTCAAAATATATTTTTTTGTCTTCTGTAGAAGAAAGAAACCCATAAAGATTAGAAATAACAAGCGGGTGAGTATATGATGAAAGCCCAGCTCAAAGTCATAAAGTTCAACTGGTCTACATAATGGGCTTCACGACAGATCACATCAGTCACACACACAATGCTCAAACTCTCCAGGATGGCAAACACAGATATCATAACCACACTTTACTGTTCCGTAACATTTGAATAGGTTTATCAGTCAGTTGAGATAGGACCACAAAATTATAGTCATTTCCATATAGATTAAACTGATAGACACCGTCAAGTGACAAGCAATTCCTTCTCAACACCCTCCGATCTAAAAGGTGAACGTCCAGCTAGCTTCTTTCCCAGAAATGGACGATAACGCACGGACAACATGAAGCATTAGTTTCGTTTTTTTCAAAAACAACCCACACGAAGGACTAATATTTTTTTACTAAACCACCCATTACCGGGAAAAGGTAATGACTGATCAATGCAAACCATGACCAAACCAGTCACCTTGGCTAGCCGATCAACCAGCTATTACACTTCCTCACCGCAACAAAGTTTGCTCTATGTAAGCGCACTCATCTGAAACTTCTTTACCTGAGGGGAAACCCTCGGTGAAACCAGAAAGCAAGAGAGGGGAAACAAAACCTAACACTCCCACCTAAAAAGGAAATGTCTGTCACGTTCATCTGTGCATCCACGCCTAACGCCACACGTGCCGTTTCCTCGGAAAGAACAAACCGCGTTACACACTCACCGCTTTCTAACTCCTAGTGCCTTCGTCAACTATCAGACCAATATTTGTTAAGTGCAATATAGTTATTGCAGATTGTGTTTTTTAGGCAGACAGACATTGATATAAGACTGAGGTATGCCATAAAGTGTACCTAGACATGTCTGGAGCTCTTTTAATCATTAATCAGATTATTACATTGACATTATCAGTTCCTCATCATGTTATTCAACGTCGTGCATCAGGCGTGGGAGTTGTCAGTTCTACGTTATGTCATTGAGACATTTGTCGTCGCCTTTCGTCATGAAACCTGTCATTGATTGCACAAGCATGGAAAATCTGTCAAACACGATTTGTCCTGCCAATGCGAAGAGCGACAGACAAAAGTTGCGATTCTCAGACGTGTTAAATTGATTTTGTTTAAAGCACAATCACTTTTTATTACCAACCATTAAGTAATAGCACAGCTGTGAAATACTCCAAAACAGGTCATCATAGGTTATTCAGCCACCAAGAAATTAATGAAGGAGCATCCAGGAAACAGAAGAATCCCTGGAGGAAAATGATCCGAGGAGAGAATGCACTAACAAATCAGACCTTCTTCGATGCCAATTGAAAGCGTTTTCCAGTCGTGCAGAATAGACAAATCTCTTCTGCAAACTTTACAATGCAGCACAACATGTAAGGGAACCAGATCCTAAGGGCAGGTAACACCTGGTTTAGGAGCAGACAAGTTGGGCTTCAAGAAACAGAATGGGACGCCTGTAAAAATTCTCCAACGAATGATTAACTTCCAACTTTATAACCAGATGCAATCTGAAAAGTAAAGGCTAAAAGGCAAAAAAGGAGAACTGAAACCTGTCAATGGGGGTGGGGGGTTGATTCTTTTATGTCTTTCAACAACACGGGAAATTAAAGGTGTAGGAGAACATTAAATAAAACTTTAAAGTGTTCCAGCAGCTCGATTGGTTCAGCAAATACCAAGCCCACGCAGTGATAAATTCCCCCCAAAAGTATAGAATGAATCGCTTTGGATAACAGCGTCTTCCCAACCCAAAATGTAAATGTAATGCAAGATCAGCAGGTGGAACACAGATATGGTGGCTGTGCTCAAAACCTTGTACACTAACTCACTAGACAACTTCATAGGTGCCTATAGCACTCTACGTATGAAGTCCTGAGACACAGCCAAAGTTACACACCTCCTAAAAGATCCATGCGATTTCCATTTTAAAGATATCTACCGGCCAAAATGAAACCGATAAGTTAGAATAAACATTTAATTCAATGCGGTTTGACGGACGGCGTCATGCAAATACTGTCATACCACATGTATAGTTAAAGTTTGTGATGAGGTCACAGCAGTTTGCATTCAGTGACTTGAACACAAGTTCCTCGCGCTGTTTTTGTTCTCCACATTTACTGAAGCGCACATGTTAGCCAGCTAACACTCCCAGTAGGGCTTCAAAAAGGATCCTTCGGCATTTACAGGTGTTGTGGAAGCCCCCGACTTTGCTCAGAACAAATTACCAGTTATAACATACTAACGAAAATGCCATTTATTTGATTTAGCTGCGCCTCCCGGTCTCCAGTGCTGCCGTTAAGTGTGATAAGGCTAATAACTAGCAAATCAACCTAGCGTGTTAATTAAAAATAACACCATGGTGAGAGAACATGAGGAAAACAGAATGAACTCACCCGGGATGAAGTGCCTTTACGACGGACAGAAATAAAACTTTAACAAAAACCGCCGACCGAACTTTTGCGAGCTCGAAAGCGCACTGCGTTTGACTCCCATGAAGCTCGCGAAGCCGCGCGCTGACCGCATCTGCCGCGTGTAGCACAATGTAAACAAGTGTATTCATCCGCGGTACGACTCCTGTGGAACTAGTTTACGGACTTAACGACCGCCTCGCGAACATACGGGGCGCCGTTTACACAGAAAGAGGAATTGTCAACGATGAACAATATTGATTGAACAAAGTTAACTTACGAGTCTTGTTAATAAACATGTTTGGAGTGCGTTTCAGAACGGGGCAGTTTTGAAGCCGTGACGTCACGTCCACCTGCTGAGGACTGAAGTGATTCGCTGTATTGTTGCGCATTAGTTATGAATAATATGGATTTCATAATAAATTAATCAGTAACATTATAAGTACTTCCTGTATTAAGCATAGGCGGACGTAGATGAAGGGATGTAGATGGTGAAAAGTATCAAAAGAAACGTATTTCTGGTGAATAAAGAATGCATTCAATTGTTAGTGTGTAGCATCACCTAGTGGTGATCGGCTCAGCAGCGCAAGGTGCTTTCTAGTGACAGTACAATTTGATTTAGAAACAATTGGAACAAAATGTCAATTCTGCTTCGTATTTATTCAATATTTCAAATCCTATAAGCGAAAAAGGTAAATTAATATTGTAAATGATTAAATACACAGAGATAAACAAAACATTCTGAGTGAAACCCTGGGAGAACTCAAGGCACCATTCCAGAAGATTGACAATCAGTTTGAAGTTTCAGGTCCTGACTTGGAGACATGGAAAACAGACACAAGAGCTCAGAAAAAAGAAACCCAAAAATCCATCTCATAAAGAGATCATTGCTGGTAGGAAACAACTATATGGAAAGCTGCATGTCCAAGTTATTTTGCACGCCTCTGATAATTGTGCTTTATAGTGCAGGAAAGGACCTGGTGCACTATGTCTTTTTGGGCTATTTTCTGACATGACAGACCTGAAAATAATTGCCCAAAAGGATCATTGGGAAAAAAGACAACAAAAAGGACGTAACAAAACGTGATAAACACAGTTTAACTTCATCAGTAGGATGCAGTTTTTGTCTCTCATGTGCAGATCTTTATATACTTGGGGAATTACAGGAGAATGAAAATGTCTTTGGTACTGGAAAAACTAAAAGTATATTCATTAAAATGTTCTCATGATTACACAGGTATTTGCCACGTTTATCAGTTCTGAAGTCTTCCAACATAACCATCTGTTCCAAACACAATAAAACTATAACATAAGCACTCTGATACAAGACACAGTGTGATTATAATGAATAAAAGGCAGTTAAGGAGCAAACGCTATAAAAAAATCCAGACAATGAAAATATTAAGCATTAGGACAAGTCTTACAAAGACAAGACAGGTATAAAACAAAGAACTACAGTTAATCGTACAAGGACAAAATGCAGGATTTTAACCACAATACATTTAACCTTAAGTTGCATTTTGAAAGTGAAAGTTGAAACAGAACAGTGCTATTATCCAATTACTAAAATAGCTCATATACATGAAACACTACCATTTTCAAAATCATAAAGCCGTTCGCAAGATGCAAGATTTTACCCTCATGTGCAGAAACTCTGTGGGTTTATATCGTTCGTTTAGTTTGAAAATAAGGAAATTGCATATGCATTTAGCTTTATACTTCACTTAAGGTAATAACCAAGGCTGTGTTACACCCACTTAGATTTTCTGTGAAATCACAGAGCCAAAATAACTTTTCCAAAGAGAAATGTGCAATACATTTGCATAAAAATAGCTAATATGCCTAATGCGTGTCTAAGAACCAGCCCTCCCTAAACGTTTCAACTCCTTTCTCCTAATGGGAATTCTAATTCTGTGACGGAAATATCACGTTTCAAACACAATGAGCATAAATACTCGGAGAAGCAGCAACTGTGTCAATGCACTAAACATTTGACCAATAAAAAAGGGGAAAAACATGATGGCAACATTGCTCTGTGGTGATGATTTATATTACAAATGCTACTACTGTGCGATCCTTATTGGTATTGCCTAAATGTCTGGTTTAAGAAAAATCCTCACGGCAAGCATGAAAGAGTGACCTGCAACACTTAAAAGAGCCGTAACATTCCCTATGATATGAATCAAGCACGACACCCGACAGCTCGGCCATAAGGTATTTTCCATATTCAGTCCATTTCCTAGGATCAGTCCAAAAAACAGGCAACATTTTGGGCGGCTGTGCAAAGCTTGCTAATGTCTCGAGCGACCCCCTTCAAAAGCATGGTGCTCCTCGTGTGCTGAAAGAACAACAGTTTAAAATCAGTCATAGGCAGTTTTATGAACATTCATCTTCCCTTCTAGTCGAAACACTAATTTCAAAAAAAAGCAGAGGTATGTAACTACCTGTGTGTATCATTTGATTGACAAACGTCTAAAATGCATTAAATTAAAATGCCAGCGGGGACAGGAGCCCTCACACAACACAATGTTGTAACAATAAACAAATAAACTGTTCACACTTCACTTACGTTTATAAAATACTGCTTTAAAAGATATCTGTGGAAGAAGTTCATAGATTCTCCCTAAAACGTTTGCCTCGTTGGCAAAAGACGCATTTCCATTCCAGACCTGGACCACATCTTCTCGCTCTCTCATGCTGACACTTACCCCAACCACTTCATCCTCTAAAACACAGAAAAATATAACTGTTATTCAATACAACTGCCTCATTCAAAACTAACAAAGACTAAACTATTCATTTTAAAGCTCACCTGATGCGCAATAGTCTGTGAATTGTTCACCAATGGTAGCCAATAGCAGCTCTTTCCACACAGCTAACTAGAACAGAGGAAATCAAAGATATTTATGTCACAATGCACACCTGAATCAAAGAGTTTGTCTAGTTTCAATTTCATTAGCAAGTTTAACAATAGGTGTTCTAAATTAAATGGCTTTAAGGGATTATATCTGTAAAACCAGTAATAAACTTACTGTGCTTTCCTTTGGCACTTTCATTTTCCAAACACCTCCCTTTGCATTGCTTTCCTCCTCCCTACGATAATATAGAAAAAAATTGTTTTGTTGACCGTCTTAAGTGATCATGTAAGCTAGGGATGAAATACATTACATGCTCACCATAGTGGTCTTCTTTCCCCTCTCATTAAGTGGTAGCTACACCTCAGTGGAAGGGAGGACACAGTTGGGATGTTGTTGTACACACTCCAGAAGCTCTTTATGCGATGAAAGAGAAGTGAAGTCAGTGATGTGCAATGTCCAATTTTTATTGGTGATAATTGGTATGTACATTTTTATAAGAGATTGGCCAAAATCGGACGCAAAGTATAAGTGCTTATTTTCAAACACATTCTTTGCCAGTAACATTAAACATGAATCCATATTTGCTACAGTATATAATGTTTGGATGCATGATTTTCTCCTTTTTCAAATTGGACTTTTTATTTATTTAAATTATAGAGACTTATAACTTTATTCCATCAATTTGACAAATTATATGATCTATTCTGTATTTTTTATTTATTTAAGTTAATATGATTTAAGACATTAATAAGATCTCTAATATGCTTTATGTTAATAAAGCAATTCAAATGTGCTAATGACTAATAAGAAATGTCAAATGAATAAATGTGCTCATACCTGAACAGTGTGCACAGTGTAAATCTTTTTCAGATTTGATTCACACTCTGCTGCTGTTGTACCTGGTAGTGACCTGGAAAACAATTAAATTTTTTAAACCAATAAATGGCTTTAAACACTAAACAGCATGCGTCACTGTGCTAAGCATGACAGCTAGTTCTGTCACAATGCAGTAAATATAGCTTTTATGTGACCTCTGATTCATGTCAGGTGCAGTGGAGCAGTTTAGGGCTCATGATCAAAGATGGAACAATTTCACAACCCTCAAGTTGAATGTCAGACAGTAAACAGGACTTCAACCCTTTAAAAATCATTACCACGGTAACTGCGTCCATAGCTTGACACTTAAGGTTAAGGGAAGTTAAATTCCGGACACAATTTGTTAAGGTAACCAATCCGAAGTATTTTAATAATAATAGCCTGTAAACTCATATTTAACTACTGTTGTATCTAAATTACGTCACATTTAGACATTTAAATGTACAAAGTGTCACTGACATCTCGTGCATTTGAGCAGTATGAGCTTTATTGTTCAAAATTGATTTGTCCATGCACAGCTTCTAATATTCATTTCACTATCTGTGTTTCAAAGTGGGTTGACCACTAATAGTTCAATAAAACTTGCCAGGAGGACTGGAAGATAGAGCCTTGGGCTCTCACAGAGCTCCAGAAAGGACGAGATCTGATATTAAGTAACAACCATGACCTGCTGGTGACTCGACCTACTTTCCCGAGTTATTACATCAACGCAGGATTGTGATTTACAAACACACAATATTTGCGTTTAAACTTTACACCTTTGTTAGATCGGCTATTTTTTAACCACAAAAAAGTACCATTAATCATGAAAGACATGAAATGCATGTTTGATTGAAGGCCTTTGTTCGCAGACGTGTGAATGTTCGGATGTGATTATACAAGTTTAATATATCGAGACAGAAATATGACAACATCCGCTTACCGATCTAGCCAAAAGGTCCAGGGAGAGTGCAGCGGCAGAGATGTGCCATCCTCGACGTGATTGGTGATGTTTTCCAGCTCTTTCTCGTCGATGTGAATGTCGTTTTCTGTCGAGTTCACGGGGCTGCTTTGTCTCGTCGTGTCTAGCTGCAGATTTGGGGCTGCAGGTACCGCCATCTTTTTTGTTTAATTGGCAATGATCGATGTCTGAGAGTTTTGCTGGGAGATGTGGATTAATACCCGCATCCACACACAGGCGGATTATTGATGCTGACTCATTTGTCGTTCGGCCGGCTGGACATGCCGCGTCACCGACACAACAACAACAACAAGAGTCTGACGAGGGGCGAGTGAAGTCAGGCGCAATGTTAGCTGCCACGGCCATACTTCAAAATAAAAGCGTTGCGCGATTTTTCAAAATAAGAGCAGGTCACGTAGTATGTTAGAGTGATTTGGTTCTGATGTTTGAAGGAACATCTTCTTTCGGGTTGTGGAAGCCTACATTTTAAGAACATTTAGTATAAAATGAATCTTTCACAAATAATTTAGTACATAATTTGTGACTGCAGTACATCTTAAATCAAAGCTTTTAGAAGATACACACAGCTGGTTGAGTAATAATAACAAAATGAAAGGGATAGTAGGCCTACCCCAAAATAAAATTCTGTCATCATTTACTCACCCCTTTTAATTTCAGACCCGTATTACTTTTCTTCTTCTGCAGAACACAAAATAAGATATTGTACAGCATGTTGGTAACCGAACAACGGCGGTACCCATTCACTTCTATTATAGACAATCATAGTCAATGGGTACCGCCATTGTTTGGTTACCAACATTCTTCAAAATATCTTCTTCAAAATAAAGTAACAAATGTTTAAAATGATATGAGGGTGAGTAAATAATAAGAGGATTGTCGTTTTTGGGTGAAATGTTCCTTTAACGCTTTAGTCAACAAATTGGTAACATGTAAAATCCAAATATTCCAACACATTTCTGGACTCCAAATACTCCGGACTGAAGCATTTCTCACACACGCTTTGCTCCTGTAATGTTTATACTGTCCCCATAAATGCAAATGAAATAAATAGCTAGATATTAAAATAAAACAAATGAGTACTGCTCATTAAAATGTCCAGATTTGTTCACAACAAAAGCCCCAAGATGCTTTGAGACGATAGTGAGTTAAAGAAGATTTTTATTAGCTTCATAAGCTTCTATATTTTAACAAAGGTCAGAACAAGTGTGAGTAAACCTGTGCTAAATTTATTTATTAAAAATGCAACTTTCAGAATACTTATCTACTATAAGCAGTACAGAATACTACTCATCTTTCATTTAATCTATTTGAGTATTCTAAGTGTTGCAATGTGATTTTTGTGTTTTGTGTGAGCAAGGACCAGTTTTCAGTTCACCATTTTGAACATCTTTCAAAATGTCACAGATAAACTACTTCATATTTTCAACAGCTGCCGGATTCTCATTGCACACTTGAGTTCTTTAGTTCCCATTAAATTGAATAATCCTGATATAATCTTACAAGAAATATGCAAAGGAAGTCTAAAAACCGAGAAAGAACAATATTTTAGATACTCTCTTATCATCTTGTGATGTGAACCACAAACCATGTCTACATGCGTACATGGTACACTGTTTGGATTGGCCCTGTATTCATAATTCTGTAAACTCATAAGATCACAGTTTGTGTTTCCACCATTTAAACGCACAGGAGTTTGTCATATGAAATAATAAGGGAACAAATCTCCCTTTGCGAGGTGGTATAGCATGATCGTATCGTTCATACCAAACACCTGCCACGACGGATCGTCGACTCTGAGTTTGAGGATGGAGAAGAAGCTCCGATACATTTAGCATAAACGACTCTAAATTCTAAACACAAAGTCAAAACAGCCGTCTGCACAATCGAATGACAACAAACAATAATAATGCAAACTTGGGAGTGCTCATTTCTGTGATGCACGGACGGGGTTATAATCTGGTAAGGACAGGGCACGTGATATACAGTGGGTCTTGGCGTGACTCACATCAACAACAACACATCAATCTACAAGGTGCTCCACGAGGGTCTCAAACAGGTAATGTCTGCCTGCATGTCATGATGGGCAATGTCTATATGGGTAGGAAAGATCCCTCTTCCACATAAGGTGACTATAACAGTTACAAGTGTGGATGTAGGAGCTGAGGGCATGGTGAAGAGAGACTGCGGTGTCTAAATCTTCTTGCATTCACAGGGTCTCATTATGCCCGGATGTGTGGTCTCTTCTAGGGGTGGAGGCGCGGGAGGAGCCCTTGTCCGTGCTCTCCGAGCTGGAGCTCAAGTGCTGCTGCTCAGAGCCAGCACTGGATGTGACTGTGGATGAGGAGATGGAGGACGAGCGAGTCTTCTCCTTAAAGTCTGTGATGATGACAGTCACGTTGCCCACAGTTACAGCAAGCTGCTGGGCGGAGCTTCTGTCTATGTTCTTCAGTTTAGGTCTGAAGTGCAAGAGACATAAGAGAAACATAATTTGTACAGTTTTTTGCCTTCACAATAAAACCTCTGCCTACATATATGTTAAAGGGATAGTTCTCCCAAAAACTAAAATGCTTTCATCATGTATTTACTCTCATGTTCAAACCCTGTATGACTATCACCTGTGGAACACACAAGAAGATATTTTGAGGAATGTCTCTGTGGTATTGTGTCCATATAAAGAAGGTCAATGGGGGCCAATGTTGTTCGGTTTCCAACATTCTTCAAAATATCTGCTTTTGTGTTGTGCAGAGGAAAGTCATAGGGGTCGGGGGAAGACAGAGTAAATGATGAATTCATTTTCATTTTTGAGTGAGTTATCCCTTTAAAATTTTCCGATCGAGACCAATTCAACACATCACAAGTGCCTGCATGCCGAAGCCTGTCTTATATAAAGAAGTTCTGTAGCGGTTCAGTTCTTACCGTGAAATAATAGATTTGTTATTCTTCGTCACCGACTTGCCAGATTTTATGCCATTACTTTCACCAGGTGGAACTTTATGAACGAGTTTGGGCCTGTGGATGTTAGTAAAATACGCTGTTAGTGCCAGGCTATTGTTTTGGAGCAAAATCAAGATTACCTTCAATATAAATTCACAACAATATTCGATTATATCAGACTTTCTAAAACACACGTGATGATACTCACTTTATCTTCTTGGCAGTGGGCTTTTTACTAGGTGTGAGGCTTTTGTGCCTCTCCTTGTGTTTATCCATCATGGCTCTTTCTAACTTTCCTTTCTTGTGTTCCTCTCTCTCTTCGGCCATCCTCTCCACCGGCTGCAATCCTGAGCCGGCTGTGTGCGGAAGCTCTTTCTCCACATGCTCTCTGTGAGGCTGAAGTTTCTCCAGCGCTCCTCTGTCCGTGTCCTCTCTGTCCGTTCTGTTGAGCTGGAGCAGGTCCTGGGTTAGCACCGGCCTCTCGAGCCTCCTTTCAGCATCGATCTGCTGATGTTTCTCCAGCGCGTCCTCCTGTCGCTGTACCTTCTGAGAAAGTCCTCTGTCAGGCTGACCTCCGTCAAGGCCTAATCTCTCGGGATGGTCGGAGTCAGGGTGGAGCCCACTGAGTCTGTCTGAATCGGAGTTGTCCATGTCGAAGTGGTCGTCGTCGGGCAGGTCTCTATCGGTCCTCTCTCTTCTTTCTTTTTTGGCTGGGGGTGGGGCTGCGTACTGCTGAGCGACCTGCTGTGCCACGAGTTGAGAATTTATCCTAGGTTTCCTGGAAACGAAAGGTTAGCACAAAAATCGACTGAATGAGCGTTTTGTTATGCGTTCAAAATAAAACTAGTGATCGATATTAAAGGGATAGTCCACCCAAAAATGTTTATTCTGTCATTAATTACTCAACCTTAAGTTGTTTCAAACCTGTATAAATGTCTGTTCTGATGAACCAAAAGAAAGATATTTGGAAAAATGTTAGCAACTGAGATTTCTGGGGTAGTCAAAAATGGTAGTCGAAGGTGCCCCTGACCTGTGTTTTCCTAAATTCTTCTTTAGTGTTTAAGCCCTGATTCACATTTTGCCCTTTTTTCAGGTGCGTTGGCACCGCATCGTGATGAAAAAATCTCAACTTTTCAAAAGGCCGTAAGCGCACCACAGGTCATGTGACAAGAACCAACCAGCCAATAAAGACATATCAAGCATAACTAAATCTATAAGCAGAGTTATTGCACGGTCTTTTCTGTGCATATAATCCATATATCCTTTGTTCACACCTCCTCGTCTCAAAGGCTATCGTGGTCCATGGTTGCTTAGCGATGCCAGACGCCTGGAGAGCGTACAGTCCAGGCACTTTGGGAAAAAAAGTGGAAAGCTCTGCAGCTCGCGTTTTCCACGCGGTTTTAGACGTGAAATGTGAATCGGGCCAAACAGAACAGAAAAAACACAAAATTGTCCTACTATGGTAGTCAATGGTGCCCCAGAAATCTCAGTCCCTAACATTTTTCCAAACATATTTTATTGTGTTCTAATAAGAACAAAAACATTTATTCAGGTTTTGGAACAACTTGAGGAAATGATGACAGAATGTTCATTTTTGGGTGAACTATCCCTTTAATGCCACCAGTGTAGGTGACAAAATGGCTGAGTTACTGCACATATACAAAATGTATAGTGTTATGTTCTGTGAGTCAGTCGGTCATTAATGCAAAATGAACCCAAACGCAAGTGATGTGGTATCTCTGTGGTATTCCCCATTAGCTTAGACCAGCGAGTTATACTGTATACAAAGATAATTAACTTATTTAAACGTGTATAATAAAATATAGATTTCTTTTAATATATTTTTTAATTTATATATTTCATAATGTAATATATTATATTTTAGTATGAGGATTTATCGCAGTAAATACAAATCATAAAATACAAATAAATAGAAATCAAAATATTCTCACTGCTGTCATCTCACATTTACAATACAATAATATATTGTAAAATCTTCTGATAAATTTTCATCCTGAATAGGCAGAAGTGTATTTTAATTCTAATAATATGAACACTTATCTAAATCTGTATAATCTTTATTGTTCCACTGAACACAAAATAAGATATTTGGAAGAATGTTTGTAACCAAACAGTTCTGGGGCACCATGGAAAACTATATTAGGAAACTAAACTACTATGGTACCGCAGAACTGTTTACACTTCGACATTTTTTAAAATATCCGATTTTGTGTTCAACAGTACAAAGAAATGTATACAGATCTGAAAGAACTTGAGGGTGAGTAAATGATGAGATATTTTTCATTTTTGGTTGAATTTTCCCTCTAACAGGCAATATATGTGTGAGGTCCACAGCGTGAGCTTGGCTGGATAAAAAGACAGCTTATTAATGTGGGTTTGTTTTTTCTGTCTGTCCTTGTGGCATCCAGCTGATTTCCACAGATGTTGCATCTCTAGTGTGCAACAGCACCCAGACATCACACAATGGCGTATCAAATGACCTAATAAAAACAGTCTCATCATACAACCTCTGATACTAATCCTGTAGCTTCATAATTAACATTCAAGCACATTATGAAGAGAGGAGATGCCTGTGTACTTTACACCACATACAATACATGAAAAGACTGTAATTAGGGATGCACTCTTTTGAGATCAAACCAGGACTGCACTTTCCTTGTTCACCTCAGTATGAGTTTTGGTTGAAAACAGGTAATGAAAACTTCAAAGAGTGAGATGCTTCTTTCATCGCGTGTCATAATTTAAGGGGTAATCTCTTAAACGCTTTGTATTTATCACATAATCCATTAGGACATCTCAAACTGCTGAATTTATACACTGCCATCCGTGGCATTGCTCCGGCACAACAATTTATGCATATCTGCAGAATATCTGCTATTAACAGTCCAGATGTGGGCCTATACATATGATATTGAATTTGAACAACAGAACCAAATTCTGTTTATTGATTTTTTTAGAATCTTATACCTTCAGAGCTTTTGGTGGAGTGTAGTGGTACGCTAGCTGCATGGCATAGGTGTTGTTTCTAATGAAGGTCATATTTATAACTATATTTTTTATTTTGTCTATTTTATCCATTTAAGATAACACTCAAACTTTTTTAACATGGAAATCATTTCGGTTGGCTCATAATAACATGAGCATAAAGTGTGATTATGATGTCATTTGGCCAATTCCATGCAAATGTCAACCTTATGGCTTGCCACACCGATTTATTGTCCCAGTTTTTACAAAAGTCTTTTTACCAGACTGATAGGTCAGATGTCAAGACTGATAGGTCAGATGTCAATTTGGGGTTTTAAATACCCATGTGGAGTTTTTAAAGCACTTTTTATTTTAAAGCATAGTTATCCATAGTCAGGAAAGCGAGTTGTCACATTCATAATCGTCCACATTTCTCATAAATGGGCACATTAAAATTAAATTACTTAAAACTATTTTGTGATCTATGAAGAGAACATTTGTTGGGTGTTATTGCTTGTGGTTTGTAAAGTACATTTTAATTTACAGAGATCCTACACATGTTGGCTCTCCAAAAGGTGCATCCTTTCTTGTCACATCAATTGTATTTTTTTAAATAAAAAAATTGTGCTTAGGCTGGTCTTTTTCTGATTTCTGGACTTCACATTAGGGGTTTAGTAAGTTATAAACAGATGATTCAAAGTCATTGGTAATAAATACATTCTCTAAGAGTTTCTAATTAATTTTTTTTTCATTGAAAATGTCACATTCATAATGCAGGAATTTCAATTCCAGGTTAAAGGAGATGCTGTCATTTTTTTCATGTCTCAGAATGCCTCAAACTTGTTAAATACAAAAATGGTAATTTAAAGGGATAGTTCACCCAAAAATAAATGCTTTCATCATCTACTCACCCTCAGATTGTTCCAAACCTGTATACGTTTCTTTGATCTGACTAACACAGAGGAAGATATTTGGAAGAATGTCAACAACCAAACAGATCTCACCTGCCATTTACTGCCATGATAGGGGAAATAAATACTATGGGAGTAAATGGGGGACGGGAACTGTTTGGTTACTCACATTCTTCCAGATATCTTTCTTTGTGAAATTTATACAGGTTTGGAACAATCTGTAAATGAAAACAGAATTTTAATTTTTGGTTAAACCATTTCTTTTATAATAAACAATCCAGGTTTAAGCCCATTTTCCTTTCTCTGATTGATATAACCAGATTTTTAAATGACGATGTTATGAAATATCAAAACAGTCTTCGAGTTGAGCCTTTCACGTAAGATAAAGCTTCATTTTCTCACTTGGCAATGTTTAACTCTACTTCCAGTGTTGTTGTTTTTAGCCCCTTTTTAAATTAAAATTACAACACGAGTATACTGCTGATATATTACCTAATATTAATTGTTAGATTTTTACCAGTTACCAAATTACAATGGTACTGGCATAGCAGAAATGACCCAAATATCTTTATCAAGATGACAGCTCAGTGCATTCAAAACAATGCAGCAAGCTGCAAAAAACGCACCACGTTTCATATTTTGCACTATACTCAGTAATGCAGCATCAGGAAACAGAGAAAAACAGTCTAACAAAACAACAGTGCAGCACTAACACATCTAAGATGTCTAAAGCTTTTGTGCAGCAGTTACGACATGCACCATTTGCTGTAGTTTAGTAAACGGGCCCTGGATAACACAGACCAGGATGCATGGTCTGATCCTGCAGCCTGTCCTCGTGTCCTAGTGTGTCATTGAAATGCTAAAGGAATCGTATGACGTCAGTACCTACAAAGGTACAATCCACATCAACAAGTCATTATATCAACGTTGACATCGTCGCTGCGACATTTTCCCGACGATTTTAACCACAGGAATCCCTCTTTAACAAAGCTGTGGTGTCACTTTACCTTGTAGATGTACCTTTCCGCACATCACATATACTGCATTTGAATGCCTCTGCACTGTTTTTGAAGGTGCAGACGCTACAGTCCCAAAATCCGTTGTCTGCAGAGGGCTTGGCTTGTCTTTTTGGCCTACGAGATTTAAAGGAAAAAACTGTCAGGTTATGAAAACAGCACACTGCACCCTTATAAGTGCGAGTGTCATCGTGTGCACTTCATGCTATGCGCCGTGTAGTGCGCTAGGAAGCCCGAATTAAGCGCAACCTAAAAGACGCCCGTCCTCCACAATTACCCTACCAGGCTCTCAATTTCACTATTTTGCGTGCCTTAACGGCAAACAAGCTTGTGTTATCGACAAGAAAAGCGAGAGAAAAGAAGAGAGGAGGCGTTTCCTAAATTCCCTTTGTCTAAAACTGGATACCGGGAGTCATGCAAGGCTCCGTATCCGCCATGGCTGCGCTTTTTCTGTTAAATCCGATCGGGAAAATAAGTAGACTACAGCCCCGTTGCACGGGCATTCTCCAAATGGACACAGACATGCAATATGCTTTTTGAAAATACAGATCAAACGAGATGTTTCAGTACCTGGATGGGCTTTTCTTGTCGCCCATAATGGGAGAAACACCGTCTTCCAGAGGAGGGGGCTTCTGTAATTTACAGTGTGAGCTCCAGACAGAGCCGCTGCTGCTGTTATCGCACACTTGCACTCGCTGACCGCTGCAGCGCAAGGCGTCGGTCCGTCACGTGACCTCGTCTTTAGCCAATCACGTCGCAACCGCATTTAAAAGTCAAAGATATTTTATTAAGAAATGAAGTGACGGTCATTGTGGACGGCATTCCTTCATTCTCACCAATGGAAGAACAAAGGAAGATGTTTTCATTTCGGCACGTGTATGGCTATAAAAATAAATGTGTGTCTTACAGTATTTGAGTCAAACGGGTTTTTAAATTAATATTTCCCACTCTGTTAACAATATTCCAGAAAAAAATAATTTTAAAACAATTTGATCAAAAAGTAAAACCTTGTTCTCATTACATTAACTGTTATTATGATCAAATCTCATAGCAGCCCAATTAAATAAATTATGGTTATTACCCTAAAGATCCCATTGCAGAAAGACTAGGATCAGAGTGAATACTCAGTCACAGACCCTAACACAACTACAGCCCATGCATACAACTCTGTTTAATTTAATCCTGAATGTGATTTCAGAAGCAGAGGACTGGACAATTGGACATACTTTGAAAATATTCGCAATGAACATTTTATAAGCATCAATGATCATTTGAACATGGTGAACAATTTATTCCTTGTGCATACAGTGGTTCCTTCTGTTTAGACGTTATCACTGCGTGATGACAAGTGAAGAGTTAATATGCAAAATCCAAACAATTAATACATATTTTTAATTGTCAATTCCAATTAATATGAATCAAACTGCAGTTGAGTTGTTTAAAAGTAATAACAACACAACACAAACTTCACGTGTTTCCAAAAATGTAAAATGACTGATGTAGAAATTTTCCCACTTGATTTCCCTTAGCTACTGTTTGCTTTATTGTGCGGAATTGATAAATTAACTATTATAGCCTAAATGTTATATACAAAAGCAAAGTTGCCCACTTTGGCTTCCTGACTGCAATGAGATTTATTTATTTAATACATAATAATAATAATAATAATTGAAGTGCACAAGTCAAGTATAATACTACTAATAATGATAATAATGTTATTATTATTCATTATTCATTCATACCTTCGGGGGTGGAGTATTAAAAAGCTTTCAAACATTACCTTAGGGGTCTCAGAACTGTGCATGTTTTATGTGGTAGGCATACTGAATGCCACGGTGGTGTTTGTATATGAAGTGGGCATTTTTCCCATTGGTCTTCACCTCCAGTGCAGAAGTTAAACCTCATGAAATAGTACAGCGCATTCAAGTCACTTCAGTGTTTCATAAATTCATAAAGTGACAGCTAAAAACTATTTATCATGGTATTGGAGAGAAAAAAATATAAATAAAACTATGTAACGATGGATACAAAATTATAAAATGCTATATGATTAAATAATGAAGACAATCATTAGAAATTTAGTCATACCAACTTAGGCTCTGCCTGTCAGAAAAAAATCATATGAAACTTCATGCCATGCTGTATTTACTTTGGTGTGATTCGGGCAGAGAGATCATGTGTTTGACATTGTCAACTAAATGGTGTGATAGAATGTGACGGCGTTTCAATAAAGCATTGACCTACAGTGCTCAAAACCTGTGCCAGGTTGGGCCGGTCTGTCTGCTGGTTGAAGTGGTTTGGGCATGGGCACTAAACACCAATTGGGCAGCATCAGAAAAGGTCAGCAAAGCAGATTTTAACTGGGATGGTTCAGTTAGTGAAACTTTTTTGTGGTTTCTGACCTTAAATACCTCTCTTTATCTCACCGACACATGACATGCCCATAAATTAATATACAACTAAAGTATATTGGCATTTTGCCAGCATTTGTAAACGTGTCAGGCCAGCGTTCGAAGTCTTTTGGCGCGTGCTCAACAGCAACAGTCGGGCAGGTAGTGACGTCACCGGCGCCATATTAAAGATTTGCTGCTGTTTTCTCCGTGTCGCTGTTGCCATCTTTCTGTTGCCAGCTGGACTCAGTGAGACCAGAGAGTAGCAAGCATACCTCCACCATGGAAATCGACACACTTCTGGGAGCCTTTAGAGGTACCACAAGCAGTATTCGATATGTGTTTCACATTAACAAAGCAGGTTTGGTAAATGTGTTCGCATGTAAGCTACGCTAGGTGATCAAACTAGCAGCCGATGCTAGCTGCCGGGAAAAGCTCGAGGCTCACTGGCAGTTCACATCCATTTGCTCCTAACAATATATAGAAAGTGAGCTCGACTCTCTCTCGTATATGTACCTGGTCGGAAGTAAATAAACTGGTTTGTTTCCTTAGTTATATAGAGAAAGCCGGCTAGCTCTGAGCTTACGCGGATGTAGGTGTAGAACAGAGCACATAATATACTGATTTTATCATGTAACGTTACTGTTTTTGAAACCGCTTTGTTGGGGTGACTTAAACAAATCTGTGTCAGCATAAAAGTTTGTTGGGCGCGTACTTGTGTTGCTTGTGTTCATTTATTTGAGTGCCCCAGTGGTGCTATGAGACTGTTATGTTATGATTTACCACATGAACTGAGGTATGGTGTCAAAATAAGTGCACTTTTCTTACAGCTTATTGATTTAATCATGTGTTCAACAACACCGTTTGTTGACTTTTGTCACTGCAGATTTTGAGAAGAATGGAGAAAAGGAAACCTATCCGATTTTGGATCAGTTTTTGTCTCATGTTGCAAGAACAGGTGAAACTATGTAAGTTCAACACTTGCAGACACATAGACACAGTGGGGTTTAGATTTGTCCTCTTTGGATGAACTTGGATTTAAGCTGGTTTCCAATTAACCCTCTGATGTAAGGTGTCCTCTTCTTAAAAGTCTTTTAAAGCAACCATTGGACATTCGGTGATGATGATTTTTATATTTTTACATAATTGGGTGACAACATTTTATTTGCCGTTGTTTATTTTGTTGTTAAAATGACAAATGACATATGATTGCTTAATGCTTTTAAAATCAGTTTATTATATAAAAAACCAACATTATATAACCAACACACAAGAGCTGTTAAGGAAGCACTAGGACTAAAAATGACAATGTTGGATTTCTGCATCAGATGTAAAACCTACAATTAATGTGTGTAAAGAAAAATAAAATATGTATACATGTGTACAAAATATGTTTGAAAATACAAAATCAAAGAAGATGAATTGGTCACTCGAGACTTGGATATTAATTAAAAGGTGAAGAGCCATCAGAATGTGAGTTTAGTGAGATTCCATTGATTAGTAATTCATTAATTCAAAAAATTGCAGCGAGATCTAAGATTTTTTATATTGAAGTATTGAAATAAAAGGAGTTTTTATCAGTTTTAATAAACAAACTTCTTTTCTGTTTTACATTATTATTAGCATTGTTGAGTTATCGTGCAATGATTTTTGATTGTGACGTTTTTGTCAGTGTAATGGTGTAAAGTTTAGACACTGAGTTTGCCATGAATAGCTTTTAGTGCTGATCTGGCAATAAAAAAAATATATATATATAACTGGCATACATGTTTAACATTCATTCATTTCATGAGAGTAAAAAAGCATTACCCTCTCTCTTGTAAGTTTCTCTGCTATCTTCATTCATATAAAACTTTCACTGAACATAACTTCAAAAAGTATTTAAATCATTCAGTTAAATCATAAATCATTCGAACCATTACAATATGCATATTTGTGATATTTCAATATGTGTATGCTTTTTGCAGACCTAGTATGATTGTATTATAATATTTAGTAACAATTTTCTTAGCAATTTAATACATCATGTCTTGCAGATCCTTTTTCCATCAGGGATCTGTGGGCTGTAGCTCTGTTAATGTACCTCTGACCTGGTGTACATTTTACAATTAGCCATAAATAACCGTCATCATATAATTGTAATCACTTCACTCTACATCCTTAGGATTCAGTGGTCCCAGTTTAAAGGCTACTTTCTCTTCAAACTTGAGAAAGTGATGGATGATTTTAAAGCTTCATGTCCAGAGCAACGAGGACCTGCCAATCCGAACGTTGAGTATATTCCTTTTGAGGAGATGAAGCAGAGGATTCTCAAAATTGTCGATGGGTACAACGGGTAAGTATGAGTGGTGGAGCTAATTCAGGTAATAAGAAGTGTACTGAAATGTAAGAGGAATTTTGTCCCATTGTGTTCTCGGTTGAATGTGTTTTTTTCCCCAGGATCCCTTTTACTATTCAGCGTCTTTGTGAGCTTCTTACTGAGCCAAAAAGAAACTACACAGGAACAGACAAGTTTCTCAGGGGCGTGGAGAAGGTGCGTTATGTTCCTAGTTGGCCTTTCAGGAATAATTCTCTTGCTTTTAACTTCATATTATGTGCCAAAAATGCATAATTTATTGAGGTTTATAAACATTTACAGTAAACAGTGTTTGATGCTGATGAAACCTTGCTGAAATATTAACATTTTAAATAAAACTATCTGACCCTGGAATCCAAAACCAGTCTTAAGGGTCAATTATACTAAATTGATTTATGGTTTGTTAGGATGAGATAGTAGTTTTAAAGCATTGTAATTCACCTTTTAATGCATCGTAATGTTTTATAAATAATTGTTATTACAGTTAATACATTATAACACTTAGCAATTCATTGTTACACTACACATTTTTAATTGGTTATAATTCTTTACAACTATATATAATGCATTACAACACACATTAAGAAGAATTATCATGCATTTTACCCTTTAATAACTCTTTATAATGCATTACACATACATGCTTCAAGGGAAATGTTACAAAGTTAAATATTGAGAGACCTATTTAAAGTTGACCAAATGAAGTCCTTACTCTTAGCAAAGCATATTACTCACAAAAATATATATTTTTAAATATCTTCATGGAACATGATCTTAACTTAATATCCTAATGATTTTTTGCATAAAAGACAAAACGATTATTTTGAATTCGCTGAAAATGTTCACGTTCTACTTAAGGTTTTGTGGTCCAGGGTCACATACCCTGAGGGAAATAGTTATTTCACTGACTGAAATGCAAATAGATTTATAACCTTTATATAAAAAAATTTCACCAGATTCTTTTCATATTCTGGCTCTATCAGTTAAAATAAACTTTCAATAAAATATAGACATTCATGTCTTTGTAAGCAGGCATACTTACAAAATCAACGGGATCAAATAATTATTTCCCTCACTGTATTTCAATATTGTATCAATCCACACTCTTTGTTTACAGAAGTTTGTTTTATGTCATTGAATGCTATGGAACGCTTATATATCCAAAACGGCTACTTTATAGGAAATAAAAAACACAGCATTTTCAATAATTAAACAAGCTCTTAACAATTATTTTATTTAATAAATATTAGCGAATCCCACACACAAAAACATGAAGGGTGACAAATAGTAATGATTTATAAAAAACTCATGACAAATGAACAAAAATGTTCTTTTCAGTGCATCATTAATGTTCTTTTCTTAATCTCTAACACATTGTTCTTTTCAGAATGTGATGGTGGTCAGTTGCGTGTATCCTACCTCAGAGTGAGTTTCAATACTTTTCGTTTTACTTTGATACTCACACCGATGCACGTCCTGTGTTGAAAAATAGTTCTTCTGCCCTTAAGACCGTTGTTCATCTTTGTGTTTGAAGGAAAAAAAGTTGTGTAAACAGAATGAATGGGGTCATGTTCCCTTGCAACACTTCAGCTTTTACTGATAGGTAAGTTCATCATTTCAACACCATTATGTAGACTTTAAATGGTCTCCTGGGTCAGCAACTTTTTGAATTAAATTGAATTGAATCATGGAATGCCAGCAAGCTTTCAAGAGACAGTAGGTGATGGACCTCATTTAACTGTCGGGTGAATGGGTATGTTTTTGATTTGTCTGTTATAGAAATGTGAATGGTCCAGGAACTCCCAGACCCCTAAACAGACCAAAACTCTCCCTGTCCAGCAGCGTTGCTACCAACGGCCTTCCCGACAGCACAGAAAGCAAAGAACAATCTCCTGACCAATCAGAGAGAACAGCCAAGTACGTCTTAACAATGTGAATGTACCGCGCTCGTGACTGTATGTATTGGGGGGTCAGTCTTACGTTTTTTTTTTATTTTAGTGAGTCTTCAGCATCGGAAGCAGAAGTTTCACATGGTGGTTCAGTAAAAAGTAAACACCGTGAGGATGAGGATGTTACAAACGCTGAAACACACGAAGCAAAGAGGCTCAAGTTTGACGATGAAGATGAAATGGAGAAGAGTCAGGAGGGAAAGGAATCGCCATGTTCGACAGCAACAGAGAGCTCGCCGGATATGCCGCAGTCCTCATCAGACGTCACTGCAGAAGTTAAGGATAACAAACGGGATGTATTCAACGCTGAAGATCAAGGTATGTGCTTCATCTTTCATAAGCTAGCTTTGCACTTTTGGCTCATCTATAAGGTTACACCAGCAGCACTATTGGGGATAGGTTTTGGGATAGTTCGCCTTAAAATTAGAGAGGAACGCAAAATTATATTTGTGGACTAATCGGTCACGATTGACAGCTGTCCCTTTTAATGACTAGAAAAGATGCAATAGAAGTGAATGGTGACTGAAGTAGTCAGTGCCAAACATTTTACAAATATTTGTTAAGTCATGCACAATACAGCACAATGCATTTGTATTGTCAGAGTCGTCCCATGAGTGCCAGCGGCAGCTGTTTACTACCGTCTCTCATCATGATGACTCAGAAAAACAGGCTAAAAATAAAAACTGCTGTACAATTCATTTTTAGTTCTCTTTATGTTTTTGTCACTTTGGTTTTGCAACGGAATCTTCAAATACTAATATATTATACATCCTGTTTGCATATCAGCGGCTGTTATAGCTCTCGCTGCATATTTGACATCTCTGCTCTTCTCTCCACAGAACCCTCTAGCACACAGTCAGAGTCTCCTGAAAACGGGTTTGATAGATCCTCATCAGAAGGTTCACCCAGCCCTTCACACAACGAGGAATCCGACCCACCAGAACTGGAGCAGCCGAAGAGGGAAGAGAGCGCTGAGGCTCAGCAAACAGAGGAGAGAAACGACCCCGTAAGCAGTAGCAGCAATAATAGCAGTGAAGAGGGACGGTCCAGTCCAGAGTCTGCGTCTTCTTGTCCCAGCAGTTCCACAGAGCTGACAGCAGAGGGCAGTAGCACTGCAGACATCAACTCGGACAGCTCAGACACTGCAGAAGACACCATGGAACAAGAATGAAGCACGTCGATTTTTACACTGGACTGTACAAATCCCTAAACACTTATCCTATAAAGTGAGCTGATCTTTTACAAAAACTGGGCAGGAGTGTTCTAGAGGCGTCTTGAAAGGCCTCGCGAGGGATCTTCTTATGACCCATCCTCTTTTTATAAGAGGGTTCTCCAAAAAACACCTTGAAAAAACTGAAAGCTGATTCTTTTTGATGGTTTACAGGAGCGTTTGTCATTGGATAACATTCTCTAATGCTGTGCTAATCACGGCATCATCATTTCCACACCAACATGTTCTAAAGCTGTCAGAAAATCACACGACTGTCTTTCCCACGATTCTGTGAAATAGTGACGAATCTTTGGTCACAGTATGTGTCGTGAGTGCGTTTGCTTTAGTTTATCGAGGTTGGTGTCAGTAAGAAGGTCCCGGGATTCACTTTGACTGGCAAACCAATGTCTAAACATTCCAGGAGAAACACCCCTCGCTCAGACTGCCTTTTGCATTCATCCGGCTGCTATTGGCACGGAGTGTGACATAGCAGCATCAGACATCGATTTTTCGTTCTTGTTTTGCGAGTAGTTTGTTCTAACGTTTATTTTTAGTACCTATGATTTTAACTGCCTTCCCAGCATTTCACTGAAATTTATTTAATCCACTGGTGCTGGTAAATAGATTCTAAAATTGACTAATGTCATTTTCCATGCATTAGATACTCAAGTGCTGTTGGTTGCAACGGTATGGTAATTTAATATTGTGAGCCTGTCTTTTCAAACAAGACGTAATGTGCTTAACCACTATCGAGCCATCCTAATTTTGTTACAAGCTTTTCATTTTCCTTTCACCTAACAATGGGAAACAGCTGTGTTTCAAAAGGTTTCAATGAGCAACACTTTGTCAACACCAACTCTTAAACTGTATTTTTTCCTTCACCATGTATACAGGCTGTCCGACCCATGCCTATTTACACTTTTTGATATTTAGAATTTTTAAATTAAAGTAGATTTTGTAGATTGTAATAAGTGTTCACTGCTTTTGTGAAAAGTGAATCTGTATGATTTCAATGTGAACTGAATGCTTGGGCTTTCAGCAGTATTTCTGAAGAGCAATAAACGTTCACATCAAAAGCAGCGATATGCATAATCTATGGCAACTCTACATTTCAATTGAATGAAACGCCTTGGTGTATGATTCCACACTTTTAGACACAGATTCAATGAATGGTTCATCTCCAGGCTACATTTTTATACAATTAATAAAACAAAACTTTAGGCTGTTTGAATAAATTGATCCCAGCCATGTTTATTAAATGAGAGATATGCAAATAATATACAACTACAATTTACATCAAATCTGGTTTTACACGTATAACTGTTAAGTTCAATAAAATATTTAAGTAGAAAGTGATTTGGTGCAAGTCCAACACCAAGTTGTGTAGTCTCAGTAAAAAAATCAGACATGAAATCAATTGATAAAGGGGTCTCTGTAAACTTTCATAATGGTAACTCTAAGATGCGGTTTCCTGGACAGGGATTATATTAAACCAGGAGGCCTAGGCCTCAGCGACAGTACAACATCTTGAGGCAAGGGTCTTTAATCATGCTCCTGGAGGCCCACTGTCCTGCAGAGTTTAGCTCCAATCAAAAGCAAACCTAGCAAGATCTTCAGGATCACTTAAAAAAAGATCTAGGTCTTGAGACAAAGAAATGCTGCTGATATACATGTTTTGTATGATATGCAAGTGCAAGTTGTTTTAAGACAGCTCTTACATTAATCTCAGTCTGGGACTAAAGGCCTGTTCGGGAAACCGCCCCTAAATTACTCGCCTCTTCAAATGAGGCACGATTTCCCGCACCAACCTAAAATCAAATTTACACAGTAACCCTATAAGTGCCCTAAACCGAACAATCCCTTACACTGTAGTAACCGAAAGAAAGGAATTATATAGTCTTGTCCCATCTGTTGACCTTGTACCATGTGTCAGCAGCTCCTGAATGGTCATCCAGTTATCAAGAATCCTCTTATTCCTTTTCCTCGTCATCTTTTTGTGGCTGAGCTGAATAATATCTGGTGCCTTCTTCTCATCCCTAGCACCACCCAGCTCAATACGACCCTGCTTGATCAGTTCCCGCCTTTGCCGTTGTTCCTTCGCATGTACTATGTGCTGCTTGCGCTCCTCCCTGTTCCAGTATCGACCCAGTTTGAGTTCGCTCGACGCATCGTCATCGGTTGTCACGCTAAAGCGTTCTTCACGAATGCGCGATGCGCGTTCCTTCATTAACTGATCCCTTGTAGGTCTTTTGGTGATGTACCGTGTTCCGTTGCTGCGGATTTTTACCTTCCACTCCATCTTGGGCCTGGAGAAACAGGGAGCTGGGTTCTTGCAAAGGCTGGCTAAGCTGATTTGACTCTGGGCGTACTCGACAGCAGACTTTTGTTGGATAAGGTGCATGTAGCTTTTGTAATGTTGGGCGTGGGCTGGGATATACAGGGATTGACATTTCCCTGGGGTCTTCTTGACATTTTGCATAGTTTTTGGCCCACTCAGGACTTCTGGATTCCCTTGAGGAGAATGACTTTTGGAGCTGGTCTCTTGAATTGGAGAAAGGGGATGCTTGGGGCATGGTTTGGATGAGTTGCGTCCATGCACAAGAGAATTTATTCCCTTGTCTTTGGTAACCATACTCTGAAAGTCAGGAGAAAGTTCATCAGGAGGAGGGATACTCCAACTGCTTTCTCCTGTGTTGTAAGCACTTGAGCTTTCCTTGTCCGCTTGCTTCCCGTCTTGATGGACTTTTTCCACACTTGTCAAGTGCTTTGTACCAGAATCATTGCTCAATGGTTCACCTTCTCCAGTTTGAAGACTATGTGCCTTTATAATGCGTAGACACTCTAGCTCAATTTTCAGCAGTTCATCATTGAGCATCTGAACATCCAGTTCTTCACTGTCCAAACTAACATTTTCTCTGTAAAGCTTGGCATCGGGCTCCAGGTATCCGCAAGGATTGCTTTTATTCGCCGTGCATTTCAGTTCAAGCAGTTCCCGGAAGTGTTTGCACACCATTCCAGGCGAATCCAGGAAACTTCCGCTGTCTCCATTGTCAACAGACAAGGAGTCATGACTTCGATGTGTGTCTCTACTTTCAATAGTGTCTTGGCCATAGTTCAATTTTTTGTGATGTCCTGGAAGATGGTCGCAAACAGAAGTCACGTCGTCACCCAAGATGTCCTGCTCGGAGCTTTCATCATTACGAGTGCTGTCATCTGTGCGCCCCACACCGCTGTCTTTCTCGTGAAGGTTGGACTGTATAGTTGCCGTATCAGTAGTACCTCCATCATCTTCATGTCTGCTCTGTTGAAATCAAGAATACATTTTTGCTTTAACAAGCGTACTATTGCCGTGGTCTACTAGACTGAATATGTGCTGGGGATATGTAAAGATCGTGATTGTTTGACATTAACAAATTTATAGAATGTTCTTCTGTTCTCGCAGGAATTAAGTGTTAACAACAGGCAATTTAGAACCACAACAGCTGTTCATTAGCTGCAATTCTCAGTTGAACCAGTGACTTAAGTCAACTAGGATCGGACTGGTTTGCAACATACTACATATAAAGGAAAGTGTTTGCTAGCCAGTTGGATGTAACGAAGCAATCGGAACATCATTAACTTGCCTCCTTCAGCATTCTTGCAGTGAACTCCATGGCCCGATAATGCTGATGCTTTGACACATCAATTCGCAAGTCATCTACGAAGTGGTTTCTATCCTCCAGTATGCAATTGCCCTAAAACACAGACCCAAAATGACTTTATTTTTTAACTTAAATCATATTATCTTAAAAATCTTGTGAGGTCACAGAACAGTTAGCAGACCTGATTTTTGGGTCGACCCGCTAGGAGGGTCACGTTCTTGCTTTCCCCCTCATGGTTCTGGATGTCCACACCATTGATCTGCAATGAGTGTAAAGCAAAATGAGCTTTGGTCATATTATGCCAATGAGAAGAAAAAGCAAATCTAATATACCTGGATAATCTGGTCTCTCTCCTGGATTCTGCCATTTTTTGCTGTAACACCGTCTGGATGAATCTAGGAATTAAAAAATGCATTGGATGTTTTGATAACCCAAACAACATTAGACCCCATAGACTTTCATTGCATAGACACAAAACCACAGACATTTGTCAAAATATCTTCTTTCGGGATCCACAGAAGAAACAGACACATACAGGTTTTGTGCGACAGAATTTGTGTTTTTAGGTGAGCTATCCCATCAATGCATCTCAACTTCCGTCTTATAGCATACCGTCAGTCCAAACATATCCTGAGAGCTTTTCCTCTGTAGAGTAACCAATTATAACACAGATAATTGTTTTGATGACAGAGATCTGCTGGAAGGGAGATGTATGCTTATGTCTTATGCACAAAGCCAGTTGGAAAAATTAATAGCAGTTGATTAATTCACTTCTTAAACCCAGGTGCAATTTGTCTTGTTTGTTTTGCATAAGTAATAGAGAACACACCAAATACAAATTAAAATAACCCCACAAGACGAGTATACTCCATTTTAACAGCACTTAGGGGATTATAGACAACATAATACCTCATATTCAAATCCTCTACTTTCAATGGCTTCCTGTGTGCCGATGAAGAAGTCTGGTTGGGAAGGTGAATCATGTCTTGTCATGTGACAGCTACAATACATATAAAAAATTGAATGTCAATTGAACCTGCTCTCAAGTTTTATTGTTACATTAGCAGCGATAAGGCTGGACAAAGAAAAGACGTGATGACACACACTTACTCAGTGGGTATAAGGTAAGTGTCCAGCACAGCCATACCCAATGGCAATGATGGAGAGGGAAGCTCGACCATAGCCTCTATATGTTTAAGATATTTTAAAGTAATGTTGGTTTGAGTACTGCTGTCCACACTCATGACCGGCACAAGAGTCTTGTGTGCTTTCCTGCGCAATATCCGAATCTCAATGGGCTCTTTCGCTGTTTGAAAGGCCTCTACTGCTTGATCGTGTGTGGCCTGGGAAAGGCTCCTTCCATTTACCTACACAAAAGAAAAGTGTGATTAGATCGACACAATATTGCGGGAATTCAGAACTTGTATGAGGTGGATCATTTGTATCAATCGCACAATCTTATTGGTATGTTTTAGTACGATTTGCTGTCGGACCGATGATTTATGGATGGGGTTAGGCATGAGGCTTCAGTATTGCATTATTATAATTATTGTACAAATAGATCATATTGTATGAATACATACAAATTAGCAACATCGTAAAATTGTTACGAAGATCAGGTTGATCAGATTCATTTGATGTTAATAAACAAACGTAGAGGTAGATTTGAACTATTTTAAATAAAGCACAATTTGACCATGTGAAAAACGCTTTCTAAGAAAAAACATCTTGACAAACAAATCACATTAAAGTTAAGCATTTCTTATGTCATGAGTTACATGTAATTAATATAGTAATAACAGTAAATGATTGCATGCAACTAACTAAATGTATTACAAAATGTATCATTACAATAAACAGGAATACATTAAAATAAAATGTAACCTTTGAGTCAATATTTTCTTGCCTCAAAAAGTCAATGCCAACATGGCATTAAGAACCCCATGATGATTACTGTTTTGTTTATTTTAATTATCTTGCTTTTTTATAGTTTTTTCCCCTCCATGGTACACTTCAAATGGTGGTCACTATGATTGTCTTCAACAAGCAAATGTGGGGAGAGAGAGATTTCTCCGTTACATTTAAAATAATTACTTAAGATCTCACTTTATAACTTCACTGTAAAACTTTGCTGTCGTTTTTGCTGCAGGTTTGCCAGTAACTTCCTGCAGATTTAATAAGTAATTAATATACTTTCCAATTAGTACTGTATTCTATTACTTGAATCAAAACTCTTTGACTATTGAGATTCAAAATGAAAAAGAAGAGACAGGCATTAGCACAGCAACACTGCAAAAAATGGCCATCTTCCTAATCCTTTTTCTTGTTTTCTGTAAGCATATTTAAAACTTCTTAAATTAAGATATATTTACATAAAAAGAAAAGTGACACAAAATATTTAGTCTTGTTTTATGAAAGAAAAATATATAGACTAGGTAAGTGCTTATAACAAAAATATACATTAAACCTAAAGTAATTTACTGGCAAACCTGCTTCGAAATCACAGCAAAGTTTTACAGGTTTGTGCAACTTTAGTTTTATATTTTACCAATAATAATTTAAATATCAGCATAGGGAAATGCCTAAAATCTAATCACATACAATAAAAATGAGATATATTGTACATTAAATAAAGTACAATATTTGACAGTATTTGGTATAACCAATACACATACACTCTTAAAAATAAAGGTGCTCACGCAGTATAGAGGAACATTTTGTCTCAATGGTTCCATAAAGAACCTTTAACATCCAAAGAACCTTTCTGTTTCATAAAAGGTTCTTGGCGTCGAAAAAAAGGTTCTTTAGACTATAAAAAGGTAAAGAGATGGTTCTTATTCTCTATATAAAATATTGTATAATTCACCTTAAAAACTAAATGGTTTGGTTTTGCCCTTTTTGCAAGGGCGCTGGCTCAGTATTTATTACAGCAAAGTCAAATTTAACCGTCATACACTTGATATTCATTGATTAAAGTTCAACAAGGTGTGAAAAAGCTTTTAAATCCCACACAGGCAAATGTCTGTGGGCAGATTAACTTATATGAAAGATCTTATTTATCAAAGCACTGTCAGGCTGCAGTCTCAGAGCTCATATCCTCAGTGACCTCAACTCAATCTGTGGTCTCTTCTGAAATCTTCCAATGGCAATAACACACGTGGGAACCTTGTCAGTGAGCTCATTCATGTGTGAGCTGACAAACTACTTTAAATTCACTCATGATCTCCTCGGCTCTTTCGCTTATATCTTTTGGCACATGGGGTACAAACTTCCCTCTACATACACGAGTATAATTAACTGCAACGTCAGACTACAGCCAGATGCATATGCTACTATGTAGTGCAAACAACTTGGTTTCTTTAAATTTCTTTTATTTGTTTACTTTTATTTATTTGTTTGTTTGAATGGCATCAAATTGAATCAATTTAAGTGTCGTGCAAAAATCATTTGTAAACATTACAAAATAAAAGCGCATCTGACCAATAACATCACTTTATTTACATCATTTATTTCTTTATTGATTTTATGATGTTTTTAAACAATATTAAGGGATAAGTTAAAAAGTTTAGCATCCTCTAACATAGAGTTTCTGCCCAATACAGGAGGTCAACTGGAGGCTAGAGATGGTCGCAGCTCATTGCGCAGGGGTTATAGAAATGCTACTCAAATAAACCAAAACAAATAAACAAACAAACACACACACTCATCAAGTATTTTGACAGGATCGCAAACATTACTCACTCTTCGTCAGGAGAATGTGACCCTATCATGACCCTGTCGAATGTACGCGGTCTCCAAACCACATTCTTTTCTTCTTTTGCAGCCGTTTGACAGACTCCAAAAGCAAACTAAGTCTCCTTAGGAATTCAAAATGCTTTAACTGATGATTATGGAATAAAATAAAAACCTATTTAGCATTGATCACACACCCAGCGCTTGTTAATAAAGAAAACAAGCAACACCAGATAGGATGAACACTCAAACCAGTCACTGTTTTACCTGACGCATGCCGGGAAGCAGTTTGTGATGCCCATCTGACCGCTGTATAGTACAAAGATTGCATCCCATTGTAAAAAGACATCAGAAAATACTACAGCCGCTACAAAGTTACAATAAACAAAGGAATCCAAGCGAGGCCGGTTTCTCTCTCAATATCTACAGATTGAAACAGACACAACAACTCCAGCGCAACTGTGTGTTTGTGTCTGTAAACCCACACGCATGTGACAGCATGTTTCCCCCTCCCACCTCTCTCTCTCATTAAAGCAAGGTGCTATCTGTGTTCTCAACTGCTCTCTTTATCGTCAAAACAACAATTCAACCCTATAATCAACAATCCACTCCATTATCAAGCCATGTTCTGTACAAGTCTGTTCCATTATGTGTGGAAACAAGTTGAAAGATTGTTTTATATCATCAGTCTAATTAAAACACGAGTGCCACAAGCAGCTCGACAGAAAATGTTCTGTCTGCAAGATAAGCTTCATGTCGACATGCTCAGTAGCAGAAGCACAACTGGAGGGTGGTATATTTGTTTTTACTCTTAAAGGGCCAGTGTATGAAATTTAGCGGCGAGGTTGCGAATTGCAGGTCACTCCACGCCTCTCTTTCGAAGCACTACGGAGGCTGACACAGGACATGTTGTCACGTTTTCGCTTCTTTGTCAGAGGGGATATGTATTTTCATTTACATTTAGGCATTTGGCAGACGCTTTGATCCAAAGCAACATACCTTGCTTTATCCTATACATTTTACATAGGTATTTGCAATCCCCTGGGATCGAAGCCATAACCTTGCGTTGTTACGCAATGCTCTTACCACTGAGCTACAGGAAAGCTAATGAACACGTTATTTATGAAATGTTTGTCTGTTCTTGATTTTGCATGAAAGTCACCAAGAAACTTATTTGTTTGATTTATATAGCTGCATATACACACTGATGTTGTAAAAATATATAAACTTTTTTGGCTTTTAATGTGAATATGTTAGCCTTAAGGCTATCTGTAACCTAGTGTGCCCTAAAACATTGACAAAATTCACATTTAGACGATTAAAGCGTTTACACTTGAAACTCTGACCTCTGTCAATACAGATCAATGAAGTTTGACTCTATTCTGCACTTCGGCTTTCATCAGACTTTTCAGACTATTCACATGGTTCAAAACATGAATGACTTTCTTTCTTTTGAAGAAAACAAAAGAGGATATGTTGAAGAATGTTGGTAACCATTGACAAAACAAGACATCTTTTCTGTTCCATACGAGAGGTTCATATCGTCACACTGTGCTTCTGAAACCTTGTATGTCCATTTTGCCATACTTAGGAAATGGACAAAAACACTGTACTTTTAAAATGATTAAATACTGTGGTATCAAAGTTGACAAGGCCTTTTAATGATTTAATATTTGCAAAACCCAGTGACAAACATAAAGGGGGTGAGTAATAATAATGATTTATGACAAAAATATCAAATATGGAGATACAAGGTTTTCAGAAGGACGGCAGCGAAATACAAGTATTCATAGTTTAAATCTGGCTTGACATATACTGAACGTATTTTCCTTTTTTAAAGATAAAATATACTGTTAATACTGTATCAGACTTTCCATTCTTGGTGGCTCTCGTCCATGAACACGCACAACATCCAAAGACGTGACACACTCCAGGGAAAAAACACATCTTGTTCCTTTCAGATCAGTTACTGCATACAGTTTTTTTGGAGCAACGACGTCATCTGTGTATGTAAACACGGCTCACGCTGAGAGAGCAAACGGCAAGAGCAGCAGTAAAAGGTCAATATCAAAGTCCCTATACACCGATGTGTAAAGATATCAAGATTATTAAGCTTATCTCCAGGGCCTGTATTCACACAGTGAGTATAATCCCTTTTCCTTATACGCCTTAGTGCTCCATCAGGCTAATGGAAATCTCTGCTCGGGCCCTGTATCAGTGAACTACAGCATCTGCTGCAGTGCTTCAAGCCAACAGGATTGGAACGGACACATTTGGATAAAAAAGTACAGCAAAAATAAAACCCATAAGGATTTGGAACGAGTGTAAACGAAGACAGCCATTAAAGTTTAGGGCCACTTGAGTGAAATGTTTCCCTTGATATCTCAAATGTTTTCTAGTGAAGGCATATGCCTAAATCTCCGAAAGTAGTTGTGTAGACAACAATGTAATTGCTTACACAAAGCTTTTGTTATTGCAAAACTAAAATGTTATTTTTTGGTCATGTTCTAAGTGGATGACAAACAGAAGTTGTCTGATTGATATATCAATTCTCTAGACAAGGTGTGACATCACTGAGTATTCTAATTTTAAAACGATTTTAAATATAAAAATGAAACAACAGAATTCTCTATAGTTACATAGAGACGTTAACATGTGTGTTTTTCGTTGCGAAAAGAAAGACTCTTTGTTGCCCTACCAAAGGATGAGAAAAACTAAAATCAATGGGTAACATTTTATTTACAATACAGTACAATCGGAATATTCAGGTCTGTGCAGGGCATTTCACCGACGATTGCTTCACGGACCTGAAAGAGATCAAGACCGGCTGTGCATGAAAGCTTTGGTAAAAAAGTGGGGCCATTCCAACCAATAAAACTTGAAATGGACAGTCATGTTACGTAGTGACGTACATTCACCGGGGTGTGGGTGAGCATTCGCTTTTAGATAGAATGCATCTTTTGTGGCGACACTTTAATTTTTGCAATTTTATGTGTCTAATTAATGCATGGGCAACTTCTAACACAACAAACACACAGAAAAACACGTGTTTACGCCATATGTGACCCTGGATCACAAAACCAGTCTTGAGTAGCATGGCAACATTTTTAGTAAAAGCCAAAAACACATTGTATGGGTAAAAATGATATTTTTTTCTTTTATGCCAAAAATCATTAGGATATTAAGTAAGGATCATGGTCCATGAAGATAGTCAGTTTCTCAATGTTTCGTTTTTTTGGCACCCTCAGATTCCTGAGTCTTAAACGGTTGTATCTCCGCCAGATATTGTCATATCCTAACAACTCATACAAAGCTTGTTTTTTCAACTTTCGGATGATGTAAAAATCGACCCATAAGACAGGTTTTGACGTCCAGGGTCACATATGACCCCTTTGCACCTGTGTTTTTACTGTGCGCCTTGTTAGTAATCACATGCAAAAAATTTCGAATCCCATTGACGCCTTTTTGCCATGTTTAGTAACACTGAAAATAAAATAAAAATGAATTTGCATAGTATATACAAGCCATTTGTGGGCTGACTCAAGAATAAAATGTAGGCATTATAACTCTGTGGCTTTAGTGATGTCGAAATCAAACACTTTAATCATTGTGCTTTGTGTTGCAGGGCCTTTACACTGTAAGATCAATCTATAACAAATGTGTTGACAGCAAATTATGATTCATTAAAATTAGTCCATCATTGAACCAATTCATTACATAAACAGAGAGCGTATTCAGCTCTGTGTTTTGTAAAGATTCATAATGTAGTTATATCTTCCATTTCGGTCTGTCTGTAAAGAAGGAGTGATGATTCAGTTTATGGAAGAACACATCTTCTGGACATGACACAGCTGACAGTATCTTATTCTCAGTTCAACGGCAATAATCTTAGAATTATGATGACTCATGCTATTCAGTTCTGTTTCGTTCTATTTCAATCCTCCAGGATTTAAAACTGGTCTTTGATTGGTCAATTCTGTGGTCCAATATTTTTGTATTATGACCGTCAAAGCGTTTATTTGACTGTTGCCACCGGCATCCAATCTCCTACGCCATGCTATAGCTTCACATCTCTCGCTGCTTATAATCTCTTTCTTCTCTCGTAATCATATAAATTAATTTCAAATCAATACTTAATTTCCATTTGTTTACTGGATAAATGCTCATCGTGTGGAAATGTCGCCAAAGCATAATATGAGTACAGGATGAAGTGTGATAGAACCCCTGGTGATCGCGTAAACCGTAAAGGATCACATCGATGCGGGACATAAATTGCAAGCTCTTGTCACATAAACAATTATTATAATAACACACCACCACTGGTCGGGTTCACTCAATATTTCCAAAGAAGGCGTCTGTAAGCTTGTCTTGAACACCTTGACATGAAAGTACATGCCATACAGATACCTTGTTTTGTGCATTTAGAACAACCTGTACAAAAACAACCATAAATTAAACTAATCAAAACTTCAAGAGTTGAGTCTATGTGAAATATTCAGCTTGAATATGTTTTTGAAAATGAAACAGAGCGGTTGTGAAATTAAAAACACCTATTTAAACATAGACAGACACCCTCTTGCTTTAATACAAACTACACAGACCTTAAAACAATAGTACTTGTAGTCCTATCTGGTTTATCGGGGAGATTTTTCTAATCTTCAATGCTTATTATCATACAACAACAGTAGAAGCAAATAAACAGAAGTATGACCCTTTTTTTCTGAGAACAGAGACAAAACATAAGAACTGGTTTATTATTACCTCAATACACAATCTAAGCTAAGATTAATAGTTACAATTGTACAATTTGTACATTTTATATATAGTCATCACATCACATGAGGTCATGGATGAGGTCATCTGACAATTATCACTGGTAAATGAAAACATGTCTCAGGTATTTAATGATCACAGTTTAGTGTACGTCAGAAGTGGAACACACCTATAAATATTAGGAAGGTATATTCTATGACCAATCAGAAATCATTACAACTAATAACAATGAAAACTTGTGTGACATCAGCTTCTTTGTTGCTTGTCCAGTCAAAATAACATCATTGTCCCAGCACATGCGAATCATCTGTTTTTTTTTTTTATGCATTTTTGTATATTCGCTAATATGCTGTAGCTTCCGTTTTTACAATAATTTGTCCAAAAACACCTTAAATGTACAACAGCGGAAAAAATTAAGGGACCATTTCAAATGTTCATTTAATCAGTATTTCTAGATGTATTGGGTCCATTGAATTTGGGTGACTGTTGAATTTCAAGTCATTCGACAGCAATGTGAAAGACTGACAGCATGACGAGACACACGAAAACTGTGATAAAAATCCAGGTTATCACATAAAAAATATATTATTTTTAACCTTTCCTAAATACATGTAGAAACACTGTTGTATGGCTTAAAAGTGAATATGTGGAGTCTGAAATAATACAGAGCACCTTGACTGTTATTTTGACCTGTTTCCTCCAGTTTTCATTTTCTGCACATAATTGTAAATAGAAACAATATTTTTATTTGAAATTTGGGAGAAACATTGTTAGTAGTTCACAGAATGATAATTTTAGCAAAACACATACCTAGTACGTTTAAAACCAGAAAAACTGTTTTTTAAAGGGTCTCTTATTTTTTTAGCGTCTGTATATATACATAAATATATAAATTCCTACCGTTTTATTGACAATAGTGAAAGAACACTCTTCACCAGAATTCAAAAACTAACTTAACATTTTTAACTTAATATTTCATGTTTTGCCCAGTCCTGATCACATTTACTGGGTGGAATGTACATCGAAGACAACTGCACAGAGGTGAATGAACAAATGACTAAAAGAAAAAACACAAATAACTTACCGATGAATAAAAGTAGGATGGTGTTTAGACTCATGTACAGTCATATGCTCAGAGAGCTGACCATCACGTTTGCTTTCATCCCTCATGACTTTTCCTTTTTATCATACTGACATGCACACAAGTCATAGGTGAATTATGAAGTGAAGCCATTGGATTCACTTTTAATGTAACACTAAGTGTACAGATATCAGACAGGGCATATTACAGTGTGCATTATACTCAAGTCATTAAAAATAATAATACGACTTAAACAGGTCTGGTGTGTTCTCTAGGTATTTATAAAAAATGAATTTGCAAGTAAAAATGTGATGCGTATTTTCAGTACGTGATATCTTGTTTTCCACCTCACTTCAAATTCAAAACCCGAATTGGATTTCAAAAGGCATTTAGTTGCCCTACCCAACCCTTATTCTACAGTACTTGTGCAATCAGTCATATATTCATAGAGATACTTGGAACAAATCGAGCAATAACAGAGTACAAAAATATGCGATGAAATGATTAAGCAATGCATTAAATACCAATCACAACACTGGGTTAACAGAGCAAAGATCATGAGTTTGATCTACATGGAACACATATAGCCTACTGATAAAATGTCAACAAAGTCCACGGGCATTACAACTCTAGTCTGTTGATTCGTATTCATGGACACGAATTTCCCCCTTTCTTCGTGTCAGTCAGCACAACCTTTTTTCGTGTTACCCAGCATGACTTTCAATCTTAAAGCGATACTTCAGGCAAGAAAATAAAACTAACCCATGTTTTACCCTCAAGGCATCCTAACTGAACATGAGTTTCTTCTTGAAGAATAACGGAGTCGGAGTAAATACCACGTAGCCTTTTTCTTAAAAGCGGTAGAAAGGGAGTGAACTGGGACAATTTTTTGAAGCTCCAAAAAATGCATCCATCGATAAAAGAACTGCTCGACACGGCTCCGTGGTCTTAAAGGCAGAAGAGATGATTAAGATGCTATCTTTAGCCTGCTAGCACTAAAATCATGATCCTACCTTCTATGCGAATCTTTATCCAAAGCCACGCCTCCTCCAAAACAAACGAACGTGCACAAACGAGAAGCTCTTGGATCCATTCTAATTAAATCATGTCCCATACACCAGTGAGAACGTGTTTCAGTACAAAATAAATAACGTTACTACAATAGCGAAAACCGCTAACGTGAACAACAGCTTTAAAACGGGATTAAATGCAGCGAGGTTCCCATTAGATGCTGGGTAACGATGTAATGCATAAAGTTCCACAAACTACATAAGCAACCTAATCAAAACCCATTCAAATAAGATGTACATACAGTACCTGTACAGTAGTTACCATAGCATGATCTTTGAGTAACACTGAACACTGAAAAGCTACACTAATTATAATCATACCCATAAACAATCCCGTTTTGGCCAGGATATTCCCTATTTTCACACCCAAACCCCAGGAAAAACCCCTGCAAACTGACCGTCAGCGACCGGAATCCATACGCGAATGGAATTCACTGTACTTATTGATTGCTATAACCAAAATGACAAAAAAACTTTCTGGACAGGATTATCTACTCAGCCTCAAACAAAGGTCTTCTGACGCGAATTGATGTGTTTGTTTAAGAGAAATATCCATATTGAGAGCGCTTTTAAGGTGTATAACTTTCATTATCCTTCGGCTGCACGTGAAGCGCACGTTTGTGCTTCTGGCAAATGACGAATGCAACTTTTTTCCAATTTGTTCCAATAGGATGTGTGGGAGCTTTCGTCATTTGTCGGAAAAACAAGCCTCTGGTTCACACGCAGCAGAGGGATAATGTGGTATTATAACTCCGACTGCATTATTCTTCAAGAAGAAAGCCATATTCAGTTAGGATGCCTTGAGGGTGAGTAAAACATGGGGACATTTTGTTTCTTGTCTGAAGGTGGCTAATTCGTGTGAATTTCTATTTCCAACAATCTCATTTTTATGTTTTGTTATGATCTGACTTTGCCCTTGTGACACTAGGTTTAGGGGAGCGGTTGGGGTGGCCCTTAATTTGCCTTTGCGGCTGTGCTTTTAGGGTTTGGTGTAGGGTAAGGTGTTTGTTAGCCACCTCCTTTAATATGTATGAGTTATATGTATGAAATATCAGGCTAGTGTTGCCTGACACAAAAATATTTGTGGCTATTAACCACAAACTGCCTTGAGACTGGGTTGAAAATGTTTAACTTAAATGCACTGGAAATCACTTTGGATTAAAGCATCTGCCAAATGCATATATTTACATGTTAATATAATATTTGAGGTATGTGACATAAAAACACAAACAAAAATGCAAACAAAGTTGTGCAGTGAACTTGCTGGCAGCCAAATACATCATGATTTTCATTCAATCTGTCACTTAGCAACAAATATTTTCGGGAGGGGAGAGGTAGGCTGAACTAAAGCACATTCACGGTTCACGGTTCATGTCCGGCATCTTTTAGCGCTGGGACGGCTCTATATATCAGTTTTAAACTATCTTCAAATCCAGCGTTATATCCGCAGTTTATATAACATTCATCACCCAAATGCAGTGAACAAACAAACACCTGAACTTTGCGAACATATGTTCTCTCTCTCTCTCTCTCTCCTGCACACAAGTGACAGTGACGTCTGCGCATGCTCCTTCTCTTGCTCTACTTGCTGCCACGTGGGCATGCCGCATGCTTTTCCGGGAGAATTGTCCAATAAGAGACTAAGAAAAATTGTAACAAAACATTTTTTTATGTTAGAAAAAAACTTTCCGAAACCTGTACGATCGGGGGAGTATATCAAGCACAGAAATACTACGTAATACATCCAAATCTTTTTTTGCAAGTTGACCATTCTAAGCATGAGAAGACAGCACGTTTACATTGTAAAGAAGTCAGAATGCATGACACATCGTTGCAGCACCCCTTTAAAAATCTTAAATGCTAATAAATATCTAATGACAGCGATATATTAAATATTATAAAGATCAACATATAAAACCATATTTAACAGCTGTATTAACATAAAAAATGTTATGTAGTGATGACTGTATTTACATGTATTCTGTGTAGTGTGTACAGAATCAAGCTCTACAAATAGTTGTTTATGCAATGCTGCTTTTTTGACAGTTTGTCGTGACGTGTGATGCTAGAGAATCACAGAAACAGTGATACATGTTTTATTTGCACGCACTGATACTGTTTCTCTCAGTCTTAGTTGATGTAATGAAGACAATTATAGTCATGAGAAACCATGCCTCTTTAAAGCGATAGTTCACCCAATAAAAAAAATCTTCATTTATTCACCCACATGTCATTTCTAACCTATATTACTTTCTTTCTTCTGCAGAACACAAAAGAAGATATTTTGAAGAATGTCGGTAACCAAACAACACTGACCCAATTGACTTCTATTGCATGGACTCAATACCAGCATGGAGATGAATGAATTATGACCGAATTTCAATTTCTTGAATTAAATAATCAAGTACTAACAAAAGGAAGGCAGTATGTATCTGGTTTAAAGCATTCATATACAACGATATACAACAAAGGAGCATCCCACTTTAATATTTTTAATAAATAAATCAGCTGTGTAGAGACAATTTAACTTTGGACCTGGCTGTGATGAGCCAAATTGTGATTTGGCTGTCAGCTGCCATCGTTTCATGACTGAAAAGACAATTATTTTCTAATTCTAATCTCAAGAGACTCACCGCTTTCTGTGCACATACAAGCAGCAATAAACAGCATCAAATCTTTCAGTATAAGAATTATGAGAACAGTAAATATATGAAACATTAAGAAGTCACATTGCTGCCAACAGCGACAAGGTTGTGCACAATATTAAATCACAGCGTTCATATAATTTGATATGAAGTATTAACTTACATTGATTCCTCATATCACAAACAACCTCTGAAGGGTGAATGAGCCATGACATAATTCATAACTCTTATCAGCAATTTCCACTTGAATTCAAGCTATAAATGTCAGTATTCCCTGTGTTTTATTGGTAATACATATTATTATCTAAGGTCTACCCTTAGAAACCGTCACAGAGGTGGATAAACGAAACAAAATCACTAGAGAATCAAGGAAGTCTTGTTGCTTCAACAAATATGTACAGATTTCTTTATCTGTTCTGTAAAAGCAGTCTGGATCCGGTCTCAACGCTTGGGTTGAAAGAACAGACCTAAACAGTCTCACTCTCAGTCTATTTTGCTCAGAGGACAAAATACAGTATCTCACAGAAGTGAGTACATCCTAAACACATTTTTGTAAATATTTTATAATATCTTTTCATGTGACAACACTGAAGAAATGAGACTTTGCTACGATGTAAATTAGTGAGTATACAGCTTGTATAACAGTGTACATTTGCTGTCTCCTCAAAAATAACTCAACACACAGTCACTAATGTCTAAACCGCTGGTAACAAAAGTGAGTACACCCCTAAGTGAAATTGTCCAAATTGGGCCCAAAGTGTCAATATTTTGTGTGGCCAACGTTATTTTCCAGCACTGCCTTGACCCTCTTGGGCATGGAGTTCACCAGAGCTTCACAGGTTGCCACTGGAGTCCTCTTCAATGAAGACATCAGGCGCCGGTGGATGTAAAAGACCTTGCACTCCTCCACCTTTCATTATAGGATGGCCCACAGACACTCAATAGGGTTTAGGTCTGGAGACATGCTTGGCCAAACCATCACCTTCAGCTTCTTTTGGAGTCGTTATCATGTTTGAATACTGCCCTGTGGCCCAGTCTCTGAAGGGAGGGGATCATGCTCTTCTTCAGTATGTCACAGCACAAGTTGGCATTCATGGTTCCCTCAATGAACTGTAGCTCACTAGCCCCGGCAGGACTCATGCACCCCCAGACCATGACACTCCCACCACTATGCTTGGCTGTAGGCAAGACACACTTGTCTTTGTTCTCCTCACCTGGTCTCGTATCACGGAGGAGATGAGAGAGGACCGGGCCCGAACATGTTTATGTTTGTATTTATGTTTTATTCGCTGGCTGTCGACCGTGAGGGGCTGCCGGGTGTCTTTTTACTTTTGATTTTATGTAATTAAATGTTTAAATGTCTGCCGGTTCCCTTCTCCTTCCTTTCTTTTATTGAGCTTTATTACAAGCACCAATTTTTTTTTCAGATCCTCTGAGGGTTCTTTGACATGAGGTGCCTTGTTGAACTTCCAGTGACCAGTATGAAATGAGAGCGATAACAGCAAATTTAACACACCTGTGCTCCATTCACAACTAAGACCTTGTAACATTAAAGAATCACTTGACACCGGGGCAGGAAAATGGCTAATTGAGACCAATTTGGAAATTTTCACTTAGGGGTGTACTCACTTTTGCAGCCAGTGGTTTAGAGATCGATGCCTGTGTGTTGAGTTATTTTGAGGGGGCAGCAAATTTACACTGTTATACAATCTCTACACTCACTACTTTATATTGTTGCAAAGTTTCATTTCTTCAGTGTTGTCACATAAAAAGATATAATAAAATATCTACAAAAGTGCAGTGTTGGGCAAGTTACTCTGAAAAAGTCATTACTTATTACATTTTCAGTAGTGTAATTAGATTACTGTACAAATTACTCTCTCCAAAAAGTATTTAGTTCCTTACTTTCTTTATCCCATATCAACCTTGATTAGTTAAGTGATTCAAGGATAGACATAAAAAGGCTCTTTTAATTCATTCAAGGAAATAATATGAAACTATAAAGTAGTATTACTAACTGACCAAAGTATTACAAATGTGAGAATTTTACATTAAAGCACGGATTTTAAAGTTAGACTTGATGTCAATTTCACTATTTCACACACATATGTTACACACAGTATTTAGTTCAATAACTTTAGAAGCAACTGTAATTAAATTACAGGAAGAACACGAGTAATCCCATACATTACTTTTTCAAAGGAAAAGTGATTAAATTACAGTAACTAATTACTAAGTAACTAGTTACACCCAACACCGCAAAAATGTGAGGGATGTTCGAACTTCTGCGAGATACTGTAGGTCAAAACTACCTCATGTCCTCTGCTGGCCCAACAGAAGCACACACCACCAACATCCAACTTGATGTTTCTAATGAAATAAAGCTATTTGAAGCCCTCTCCAAACCCAAATGAATCGACTGCTGTGTGGAGTCACATGCTGCATTTCAATTAAACTGTTCTGAATTCTCTTCCCTGTGTCACAGAAAGCACATGCTCAGTTTAATCCCATTAAACCTGATGTACTTTCTCTCATGCCTTACTGTAATTAAATCTGTTGCAAACTATAAAAAGAACATTTCACATGAAAAGTTCAGACAGACTGATACTGCACACCTTCTACACATTATTACTTCTCAAACACGTATACTATTCCTTTCATAACTCCTCTTCTACTCTAGACGTCCAGCAGGATCCAACGGAACCCCAAACATGAGATGCCAGTTCAAAGCATGTTTCATCAACATTGCAGTCCGAGATATCATCCATGTCCTGTTGGCACTGACCTACTCGGCTGGTGGCCTTAACCTCTGAATTTGCTCCCCGCTCTTGTTTTTCCCAAATAACGAAAACATCACTGGAGGAATGCATTCATAACCGCACAACCCGAGGGAGGAAAAAAACATGCTCACAGGTGTCGTGCCAATGCATATTAAATCAGGAGAAAAACATTCTGTTAGTTTGTTTTACTAGATGTACTGGATGTTACAAACATGCCTCAAGCATATGATTAACCTGTTGGTGCTTTTTGGCATTTAGAGTTAAGACTTCAGCTAATCCTTCCACAAAGAATTCAAAATGTCTTTGCAGCATTAGACAACAAATCCAAATTAATGGATGCAAAATATTAAACTTGAAAAAACTATATTTGAGGTCATAGTGCACTTTAACTATGATTTCATATATAGAGCAAAGTAGGGTAATCTGACATTTAAAGTGACAGTTCACCCAAAAATGAAAATTCTGTCATAATTTACTTACCCTTAGATTGATTCAAAAGCTGTATTCATTTCTTTGTTCTGCTAAACACATAAGAAGATATTTGAAAGAATGTCAGTAACCAAACTGATCTCATCCCTCATTAACTGCCATAGTAGGGAAAATAAATACTATGGCAGTTAATGTGGGGTTAGATCTGTTTGGTTACTGACATTCTTCCATATGTCTTCCTTTGTTTTCAGCAGAGCAAATAAATGTATACAGGTTTGGAACAGCCCGAGGGTGAGTAGATGATGACAGAAGTTTCATTTTTGAGTGAACTGTCCTTTTAATAAATCAACGTATTTAAACTTGCAAGGTTAAAATCAGTGTATCAGTTCTTGTCCAAAACAGAAAGAAAGAAAAAAGAAGGAAAGAAAGAAAGAATGAATATGTAATTTCTTTCACCCCTCCATACTGTTCCAAACGCATATGATGTTGTTTTTGTTGAAAACATTTCTACATTGTCCCCCATAAAACAACAGTTTAAAGTGCCTGAACTCTTAAAAGGTCAAAGTAAACCATAAAAGAACAATACAAATTGTTAACAGAGGTGGTGTGCTGTATTTCAAGTATTCTTAACAAAAACAAAAGCTTTGTGTGTCCGTTCAAGAGCTTTGCATGTCTTCCTAAGAAATTGTATTAGATTATAGCATATTGGAGATATGACCTAGATGTATTGCATTTTTCTTCCTCTTTTCTTTAAAAGAAAAAGAAACATGAAGGTGAGTACTGTACATAATGATTACCATTTTAGGGAAATTATTATTTGAATATCTCTGAATTTATTGGTCTCTCCTGCACCTGTTTTGTTTATAAATGGTTGCTCTGAGACCATGACAAAAGCTACACGGGTGACTTCCTGTTAAAAAATATGCCACCATAGCACACATTCTTTAAAGAACATATCGAGTGTTCATGTTACATGAATTCACAGATCTCTGTTTTCAATCATTTAAGAAAAGAGCTCAATAATGTACATGATAATGATAATGTTTGCTGCTTTAAAGGGCCTGTGTATGAAACTTAGCAACATCTAGAGGTGAGTTTGCAAATTGCATCCAACGGCTCACTTCACCCCTCACCGTCGAAGCACTGCGGTGTCTCTCACAGAACTAAGAAGTTGTCACGTTTTTGCTTCTTTGCCGAAGTAAAAAAACATATTCACGAAACGTGCTCTGTAGAGCAGTTTGTCCTTTTAGGGCTACTATAGAAACATCAAGGTGAATTCAATGTAAGGGGCCCGTGGTGTACTGTATATACCTCATTCTACTCACAGCATTCTGGATAAGCCTCAATTCGCTGTGTTGGAATAAAAGCTTCCCAGTTTGTAATAAAGGAAATGTTAAAGGAATTCATAGTAAAGTGCCTTCATGATCCGCTCGGTTGAAAGCGTTTGTTCCTGTTAGATATGAATAACAGACTCAGCAGTGCTGGATGAGCAGACTAACACTCTTTTTAAAGGAGTCTGCTCAGTGTGAAATCAACCTTCCACGGCGCCAACATTGTTATTCTGACTAGATCTGACAAATCTAACAGACAGACTGTGAAACTATTGGCACCAGTTAAGGTGCTCACACTAACAGGATGATGTCTATCTCTTTCAGCTTTTATTTGTCAAGTGGCTGTCTAAGTGACCCTATAAGTCTAGAAATTGATCGCATTTTGTTCCTTTTCCTGTCTAAGAGAAAACTAGAGGTCTAAACAGTCTGCATGTATTTTTTAAAAGTGAGATCATGCAAACCTCAATGATCCTGTCATGAACGTGCAGTCCACTCTTTTCCGCTGGTCCACTCTCCAAAACCTTTGATATATAGATCCCATTACTGGAATCGCCCTCCTGTCCCTCAGAAAGAAAGAGTACAACAACACATTAGGAAAAAAGGAAAAATAGACTTACTAATAGCACTTTTTATTAAAAAAACATTTGTATTAAATATTTGTAAAATTTGTTTTGCAATTGTTAATTGCTATTATTAATGAATTATTTATATTATCAACATTTTTATTAATTAAAATATGATTAAAATATTTTTTTTACTATAACACAATATTAATAGGAGTATTAAACATATAATAATATATTAAATAATACTTATTTTTTATGTGTATTATGTATTTTTAACATAATAATTTATTTTCGCGCAATCTGTTACATTTTCTTAATCCCAATCTCTGTTTAAAACCAAAAAAGTTACTTTATGTACTTTTCATGGATTGAAGGTAAATGACACCATCTGATATTTTTATGAGATTGTCCCCGAACACTGAATATCATTATTCTTTAAATCATAGTGGATAATGAATAAAAATTAAAACATTATTATAAGCTTACATTGGCAGATCAGGCCAAGATAAGGACATCGTTTTGAAAACTAAGTCTAATCTACATGCTAAATAACACTTTTTTTTTAGTTAATTTTTATGGTATGTATTTTTTTTTATAATTCGGTAGCTAGGGCCTACCAGTATCGCTTTAATCTTACAATTTGCATACATTTACATTAAAAGTGCATAAACTGTAGACATACAAATAAAATCCACCTTCTGTATAGATTCTTATATAGCACACACAGATGAAGGCTTTAGCTCTGGTTGTCCATTAAAGAACAGGTTTTAAACACATACACAGACTGTGATGATTCTCCACAAGACTACGGAAGAGAAAGCAAAGCCAAATCCACAGCTTGATTTCTTCTCTCCACTTGGACACAATGTACGTGAGAATTGAATGGCTCCCACGCTTGCGTTTCACACGATGTACTGGAGTGAAATACGCAGAGCTCACACCGCGCAAGCTCCAATTATACTGTTACATGTGGCCCAGTCACTTATTTTGTTTTCTTATTGCACAAAGAAGGGGTTTGTTGTCTTTTGTGACTAAAATACACTTTGTGTAGGTTTTGCATGACATTATTATTGTTTCTGCATTTTGGAGTGGTGTCTGGTATTGTTTTAATGTTACATGGCAGTCGCAGCATTCTTCAGTTCGACTCAGTCAAGGTCTTCTAAGAAATTTTCTGAAGGGAATATCAAGTTAATGACATCTCAAATTCATTCATTTAGATGTGATTTTATTTCTTTATTGTCAAAGTATTAAGCTAAAAAAAGTTTTTCGTATAAATATTAATAAAGATGAAGATATTCATTTATCATCTGCAGCCCTGTGGAAACTACTGTGCCTCAACAGCGCAGTCAAGCATATTCATGCTATGAACTAATTTTGCATTCGATCAAGGTTTCAGGTTATGTTAAAAGGCCTGTATAGGTTAAGATGCCATTAAATGTAAATATACACTGCGAGTTAACATACCTCACATGACCATCCTCCAATGATATTAAATCCCAGACTTCCTGACGCTCTGTGGAGGGTCACATTGATGGTCGCCGTTTCTTCTTCCTGAGACAGTGAAAGAGAAATGATGAGAGGAAATTCTTGAGGAGCGGCAGGTTTAAACACAGATTTCCTCACCCTAAATGTCTCCCCTCAGAGAGGCAGGGCTCTCTCCATTAGCTACCTAATGAAACAACATACCCACAGGAGATGCAAAGTAATGGCATTTAAGCAGCAAAGACAGATCATACCACCAGAGACACCTGGATATATTGCTCTGCAGATAATGTCCTTAATGTGTGATTTATAAACTTGGCCAGTTGTTTATCAAGTCTAAAAAGTACAGAGGAATTAATTGGGTTATGTGACGCGGCTAAAACAAATATTTTCATTTGTTTAGAAGTAATGCAATGTGTATACATGATTTAAGGTTCAAAAACGCTGTATTTTCCGCTTATCGTGCATGTTTGTATCTCCTCTTTACCCTGCCTCTCTGAAACGTGCAGATTCTTTACAAAACTTTACAAAACTCTGTGCAAGTGTGTATTTCTGTTTAAAAAATAAATAAATAAAAATTTCTTGGAAAAAGACTAATCGTTTCGCTAGACAACACCCTTATTCTTCAGCTAGTATCATGTAGAGCTTTTTGAAGCTGCGATGAAACTGAACTTTGGACTCAACCAACAGCCCCCCATTTAAGTCCATTATATGGATAAGAACCCTAAAGCTTTCCTCATAAGCCTCAATTTATTTTCGACAATTAATGTGGGGGAGCGAATTATCATGAAATTTAAATTTTATATTAAACTAATCCTTTTATGTCAACAGCCTTGATTTTATATGAAGGAGTTGTCCTTCTGTTTACATTCTTTTGGGCATGTATTCAGTTCCATTCATAAGCAAAAAACAAATCTATACTGTATTTGTAATCAAGTCTTATGACATAACTACACACATCCTGCTGATCTATAACTGCCAACCAAAAACCACAGAAAGAGCTTTTCTCTTTATGAATGACGGACCTGAAACATCTGAACCAAAGAGAGCTGTCTTTAAAAAAGTACCTAGCAGCTCTCAGTTGACTCTGCAGGGAGAAATTCTTTCACGTCGAGAGAACAGCATCACAAGATCTTCATTACAAAAGCACACGTGACACAAGCCGTGCAGAAACATAAGACTCTTTTGTGTTAATGTCCTATCTCCCCGCAGTCCACACGACGTGTCTCCTGTCAGCTCTATTAGACTTGCATATTAAGTCTTCATGATGTACTCGCGAGCAGACTACTTGCATAAGATGGGCGAGAGAGAGAGAGAGAGAGAGAGAGCAACCATGCGTAAACCTCTGAAAATGACTTGAATGAGGGTGTTCAGGTTTAACGTCTGTTTCTCTTGTTTGGATCTGGATCATTCACGTGTGAAATTACTGTGAAAATGAACTTACCTTGCTTAAGGTAAAAATATGCTTTTTGAGGGGTGGAGGGAGATTAGTGTTGAGAGACATTTCAAAGTAGCAGATAAAGCCTTTTGTATGTATTATGAAAAGATTGAAGTATAAGCTGTAAAGAAGAGGTTCTTACCGCTTTTTAGTAGGATACAAATTGTATTGAGGGAGTTCGCCAGATTTAGCATTTTTGAAAACATTTATTTTGTTTAATTATAAAGAAAATATCCAATCAAGTAACCTATGCAAATAAATGATGCAACACTTTTCTCCAGCACCAAATGAGTCATGACTGACATGAATCGCGAAAGCATTTGGAAAGCAGATCTTTCCAAATAGTAGTTAGAATATGTCATACACCGATGAAGTCACCAGTTCACCTTAAATGAAATTCTTCCATAATTTATTCTCCCTCATGTTATTCAAAATCTAAATATAAATCTTACTTCTGCAGAACACTAAAGAAGATATTTTGAGGAATTTCTGGTTTTGTGTTATTTAGGGCCAGCGTTCTTCACAATATCTTTGTTTTTGTTCTACAGAAGAAAGAAAGTAAATGGGTTTGGGATGGCATGAGAATGAGTAAATGATGAGAGAATTACAAATTTTTGGGTGAACTGTTTCTTTAACTGTGGAATCTGGATGTGTGGTGTGTCTGTGTTGTTTGTCCTGTTTGACACTCTGTATTTCCTAATGTAAAATCTACACCATTTAAAAAATAAAGGTGCTTCACGATGCAATAGGAGACCCCTCTTTGGTTGAATGGTTCCATAAAGAACTTTTAACAGCCAAAGAACCTTTGTTCTTTAGAGTTTAAAAAAGTAATCAAGAAATGGTTCTCAAAAGAACCTTTGAATGAATGGTCATTTATGGAGCCAAATAGATTCTTCTATGGCACCTTTATGTTTTAAACACCTTTACTCAAATGGCTACTTGTGTTAAACATAGCTTACTACATAATTTAAAAGCATTTATACATTTTAAATTGTTATAAAAAGTCAATTAGCCTACCTTAGGCCATGTTCACATTTGACTTCTTTTTTAAAGCTGCTACCGTTTGTTTTACATCAAAATCTTCTTGGCGTAAACCATGTTTTCAATAAAGGTCCCTAGTGCTTTTTTCAACGCCAGCGTCTTTTTCTGCAGCTCAGAGTGTCTTTTGAGGTTGAAAAAGTAAAACTTTCTGAACGAAAAACCCCCTGCGTCGTTTCCATAACAACAGGCGAGGAACGTAATTGGTCATGAATGCTTGAGCTCAACAATATAAAATGGTGGCCGAAAACGCCCCTTGGAGCACAGTTTTGTATAAATATAAGTTTAATTTTGAATTTCATAACTTCAGATTGCATTTATAGCGAGAAATTCGTATTTAAGTTGTAAAATAGACGCTCTCTGTTTATAATTAAAAATAGACTTCCATTACGATGCCTACGAATCCTGTTTCTCTAAGCTGCCTCCGTGCACAAATGCTATCTTTGAACATTGCCGGGTGTTATTTGTTACCACAACGGTGTGAGCATTTTTTTTACAAAATAAGTGGCACTGTCAACTTTTTCTTGTCAAAAAAGTGGTTAAATGTGAACACGACCTAATCTGCCTTCGTGCACGAATGCTATCTTTGAACATTGCCGGCGGGTATTTGTAAACACATATTTTTTAACTAAAAAATGAGCCACTGTCAACTTTGTCTTGTCAAAAATAAGTAAATGCGAACACGGCCTTAGGCCTATAAACATGTTCTTTTAGCTCGGGTCATGGGTTTGATTCCCAGGGGTAAGGCCTACACAAAATAAAATGTATAGCTTGAACTCACTGCAAGTCGCTACAAAAAGTGCAAATAAACCAAATGCAAAGTGTTGTCGTCAACACCTCAACAGTCGGTCTCATGATGGTTTCAGCGTCAACAACATAAACAAACGTTTTCTAGAACAAACTTAACTTCCGGTATACTCCGCAAAAAAACAATAACGGTTGAGTAGTTTTCATTTCATTGAATGAATTTAATATACATACTATTTAAGATATGCTGTATTAATAAATAAATAATAACGCATTAAATAAATGGTTAGCCTACATAAACAAACTGTTAACTTCGGGCTAGGCGCGTGCGTCCAAAATAAACGTCAACACTTTATTTAGGTACCTCGTTGAAAGGGATACAAGTGTTTGACAGCGCGTCAATCCTGCTCCTGTACTCGGTGATTTTCTTCTGAAATCTCAGCGCTGTCATGTGAAGTTCGCAGTGGAGCGCAGAAAGTTTGGAAAGGAGCGATCTCTCCCTCCTGCTGAACCTCAAGCACCGGCGCTTCATCTCTCTCTCCAAATCCAGCACTTTGACCTGGAGAAACCCGCTGTGCGTCTTCAGGGTCTCAAGACAGCGGTGGTCCGACTTCTCTTTGAGGCTGAGCATCAGTCCACATCCATCCGTACAAAGCTCCACCGGTCTGTGTTCGCATTCCTCCCGCATGTGTGACGCGACGTCCTTCAGACAGAGCAGCGCGTCGCATCCTTCATTCCTGCATCTCACCGGAGAGAAGTCACAGATCTCAACGTGCTCTGAAAGATGCTGGAGCTTCATCACTCTGTTACATCCCCGGTCGCAGTGGTCGCATTTAGTATCCAGTTTGAGAATTAGGTTCTTCAGGGGCAGGACGTGGTTCAGTTCTTTAGTGGACATCTTCTGACACTGGTCGGGGCAGCTGTTGACTTTGGAGAGCCAGTGGAGAACGCAGGCAGCGCAGAACACATGTCCACATGGAGTGGTCAGAGGCTCCTCCAGAACTTTGCCACACAGTTTACAAATGAGGTCCGGCTCTACGGTACCCTCGAAACGATCAAGATCAAAGCCCATAATTTCGATCTTAAGTTCTAGGCAATACGTAGAACGGAGTCCTCACTCGAGGATGACTGGCACACAAGTGCCAAGAAAGCTTTGAACTACTACCAAAAGCAGACTTACAGCACGAGAGGCGTGCGCTACCGTAAACACTCCAAGAGCTGAGCGCAAGTATTCACATGATAATAATGTGAGTGTGAAAGAGAACAAACCCTGCATGACACCGAACATATATTTATGGAGATTGTACTTGTACAGATAGTCTATACATTTCCTTACTTATAGATTTCCTTTTTATAGTTCAAAAGTTTAGGACTAAAAATGTCATGATTTATAAAATCTTTCATCTGAATTAGGCATTTGCTTAAATGTCTGAAATAATTAATGCAAGCATAATATAATTTTGGCATAATTTTGTCCTTCATAACACAACTCAAGTTTTATTTTATTTCTTTATTTACTATTAGTTACTTTATTTGACCAAATAATGAAGAACAAGTAGACTACACTTTTGTGCAATCAAATTGGTTTAACAAATCAATTTTTATTTTTTTAAGTGGTAAATTGCTTTAACTTATAAAGAAAGTTGAAATTTTCTGAAAAAGCCTGAATTGCATGAGGGATCATGAAATTATTTTATAAATATAAGGTCATACCGTTTGTGTCCAAATGCTCTATCAGATTCCGTAGGCAAACAGCAGAAAATGTCAATATACTCTGCTGTAAAACTATCAATCAACCACGATCCTAACCGTTATCTCTATAACGAAATCTCAAATGTCCAAACAGCAGTTCACTATTACAATTTATTAAAATATTGATTTCGGAGAAACGTTGAGACTGGAGTGGCTCATAGATGTTTGTTTAAATAGCACCTTCACTTAAATGAAGGCTTGGGCTCGGAAACAGTACTTCCGTCAGGACTTAAAAGGCGGATTCGGTTACATTCATGTCAAATGCCATTTTTTTACTTTCTTGTTTACTTTAGTGGACATTCTGTTTATTTCCTGCAGATGGTTATTAAATGTTAAATTGGGGACGATTTCATATTTGTGAAAAAAACCCACACTGGGACACAACCCTTGCCCTACTTCCTAAACCAACCCTTATGGTGCGAAAGCAAATACTAAACTGTACGAATTAAATCGTACAAATTCATACGAATTAAAATAGTTACAAATTGCCGTTAGATTGTATTGGATAAGGTAGGGTCAACGACATATCAGAGGTTCTTACCAAAGGGTTAAACTTGACAAGCAACAGGTTCACATCAGCTTTGAGTCCTTATAGTTTCTATATTTTCCATTACAGGGTCAAATAGTAGAAAAAGTCTGCAGCCTTGAAACTTTCAAACATGACAGTAAGATGTTTTAGCTGGAGGAAATGGAAGATGGAAGAGACTGGAATAATTAAAAGCTATCTGTTAGGAGGGATACTTAGTCATTAACATCCTATTATTTTTCAGCACCTACTTAATGAGGAAGTAAAGGACACCACCCAGAAGCATGTGTGGGTAAATAGCATTTATACCATCCTATTACTTTTATGTGATTCTCTGACAGTTCATTCGACACTGCACATACATTATAAGGACGATCTGTGTCTAGTTTATGTGTATCCAATGTTTTGCAAAAACATTGCTGTTTCGTACTCTCATTTAGATTAAATGTTTACATAGTGAAAGCTAAAGCAAAAAGAACAAAAAACCTATAACAGATAGGAACGTGTACACCTCTGAGACGTTTCCTAAAGATATGCTGTGTAAAAACCTCCAATAAACGTCTTAGAAGAGGCAGTTTTATGCACACTTTTATTCATAAATATTTTACAGAAATCTTCTAGATGTCTCTTGACATCTGGCAAGTGTCGCATTAGAGACTTTACTGTGGCTCAGTGGTTAGAGCATGGCACTACCAAAGCCAAGGTCATAGGTTCGATCCCAGGGGATTGCGCATAGTCAGAAATTAATGGATAATACAATACAATATTAGTTGCTGCCGAATGCATAAATGTGCTGTACTGCATATTAGGAATCAATCCAAAAAATAATGCAGAAGCATCATCTCAAAATGAGACCTCTTAAAAGAAAACCCATCAAAACATATTACTTGCTGAGGAGATGACAGTATTTATTGGCTACTGCAGTTAAAGTAAAACATACATCACGCTTCTTACATACAGAACCACACATGGGGATTCACGCACAGAGTGTGATCAAAGCAAGATGAGCTCTACCTAACTAAACTCGCATGCTATCATTTTTCAGGAAATATCACATGCTTAAACTTCATGTAATTGAAGTGATGATTCAGACTGGGCTCAAATTTAGCTCAAGTAATGAGAAGTAATCTCTTTATAAATTCTTGATTTGACTAAAAAAAACATTAAAATCCACCGGTTGGCATAAGAGGAGAGTGACAAGCGGCACTGGAGAGGTAAGAATATGAGGAAAGATTCATTCAACTTTAAATTCGAATAATTTTCTTTTTTAATAATGATACCAGTTTTATAGTCACATATTTTTCGGTAATTATAATTATTCTGTTGTTTTTATTTCTGTGGACTGGACTGCAGATGTAAATGCAGACATCAAATTGACGACTCACATATGTGTTCTAGCAGGGTCCTGCTCAGCCCTAACAGACACATCCTGAAGGGTATATTTGACTTTGATGTAGAAATTAGTTTGTTTCCTACTTTTTTACTAACAAATATTTCTGTTTCATATTCTCGTTAACATAGTGAAAAAAAATCTGGAGATGTGGAAAACATCTGCTCTGTAAAAACATCCGATATGCGTCAAGGCAGTTTTACAGATATTCTAAATCATAAATTTCTTCTAGATCTCTATATGACATCTGTCAGGAGAAGTCTCAGAGAGGTATTGCAGATGATCAAACATTAAAAAGAACGTCTTGCAGGCATAGGCTAAACGTCTTGTGAAGGGCAGACATCAAATTGACGTCTCCCAGATGTGAGCTATCAGGGTAGGATATAACTTTAATTTTGCATTAAATACAGACTTTTTTGAGAATTTTTCTCCTCCGGAAACAAAAAAAATTCTGTTACAACATCATAGATGCAGGTAATATAGCCTAACATGAATCCTTAAATAATAAGTAACCAAAGAGAGATTTTTGCTGCGGGTCAATGTTTGGCAAGCTTTCTACATCCGCGAAGACAAACAGCTGCTGAAATATTATGATGTGACCGCGTAAATCACACACACCACGCACGCACACTTTACTCTCTCTAATGTTGTGTTCAGACCAAAGGCGAATTGCGCGTCAAGCGCGAGTGATTTACATGTTAAGTCAATGCGAAGACGCGATAAACCTACTTGCGGCGCGAATCGCGCGAATGAGGCGGCGCGAATGACGCGAATGAGGCGGCGCGAATGGCGAGAAATGACGCGAATTGAGCGTTCTCGCGATTCGCGCTAGTTGAAAAATCTGAACTTTGGCGAAAATTCCCGCCGCGTTAACCAATCAGTAGCTTGCTCTAGCCGTCAGGTGATTACTTATGTTGCGAGGGGAGGCAGAAATCTCAACAACAATGGAGGACAAAATCACCGTTGCTTTATGTGGAGACCTGGAGCTGTACGATACTTACTTTTATCGAAACTGAAATAAAAAGGATCTTGCTTGGAAAAAAGTGATTGAGGAGGTCGGACAATCTGGCAAGTTGTCAAAAACGCTCTTTACACAATTTAAGCAATTTATCTACACGGGAGTGGAGCCGGCTGGCAGAAGCCCCTCCCATGACGCGAATTCGCGTCTGCAATGAACTGAATTTGACGCGCGAATGAAGCGAATTTGACGCGCGAATGAAGCGAGTAAACTAAAATGTTCAAGCGTCCAACTACACGCGAATAGCGCGATTTATTCGCGCCATTCGCGTTTGGTCTGAACACACAGTTAGTCCTCACTCTGCTGCTCCAAAACTCAAACTGGTCCTCATAAAGATAGATTTACAAGAACACACAAACACACACACCACACAAATCTTCTGCCTTGAATTACTGCCAAACTAACAAATCCATAATCCGCACGCGATCGCTCACCACGTCCGATTCTTTCTGAGAAACGACAAATATATTGAAAGAATAATGAATATAATGAAATTCGACAAGCGATGTGTGGGGACACTGAAAGTCACTTTCTTTCATCTAAATTACTCAACAGATGAAAAACTGCATCTGTGGTTATCACCACTCTCCTCGAGCGCGCTGCTTGATTTAAACCTCAGAGAGCTCCAGGATCCAATTAGCTCCCTAAAGGCCCATTAGTAGAGTAAATCATGCTAAAAATCTGCAGTGCACTTCTTAAATGAACAGACTTAAATGCTCGTGGATGGCATTTTTCTCTTATTGCTCTTATCTCAAGCCATTTCACAGCAAACGCGCGCGATTAGCTATACAGGGGGTTTGAAATAACCTGAGTTCCCGTCTTTATCTGAACACACGTAGAGGTCTTTCAGATAATACTGATGAGATCATCGTAATTCACCACTGAGCATAAACTGTCCTCTTAAGATACTGAAGGAAGTACAATGTCATCAAAAATGCTCTTCATCTCTACAATTCAGAGGGAAATGAATGGGAATGATATTTCGTACAATAGCACCATCTATCGATGTTACAGAAATGGATGCAGTTCTTATGGCAAACTCCAAGTGTCACTGTTCTGCTAAATATAAACAGACGACATATACTTGTTCTGAGCATACGTTTGCTTTGTTCAATCTTACAGTGAATCAGTGCCACAAAAAACAGAGAATCAACAGTCAAACATGAAATTAATTATTTAATTTTCTCAGCACACATGGCAGTCACTATCTTATGTATGATTCAGGTATTACTTATTCAACAAAGGTTGTGAGTAAAATGTCAGCTTGCATGGCAGTGTTATTTAATCTTATGAATTTCATTCTCTTCTCCAAGACCTTTGTCCTGAATACAAATTATGACTTATATTATATAAAAGAGTTATAAACAATAATTTATTACTTTTATTGTGTAGCTAAATATACACAAAGTCTCCCTGCTTGTATTATTCTTGTAATTCATATGTATGTCGTAAATCTTCATGAATAATTGTGTGCTTTCATTCAGACTTGCGTGATATTGTGAAAAGGTCTTGTTTGCTTTTCATAAGGCCCTGAGAAGGAAGAGCCACCAACAAGACACCTCACAGTCTGATCTCCATCTCGCTCTCGGAGGATGCCCACACCTTCAGGCCATGAGGGTTGACATTTTGCCTGCAGATGTCTATCTTCACCAGCAATAAATAATGAAGTTTGAGCTCCATCTCAAAATGAGACCTCTTAAACCGAAACCCATCATAGCATATTACTTGCTGAGGAGATGACAGGATTTATTGGCAACTGCAGTTTAGGTAAAACATACTACACGCTTCTTACATACAGAACCACACATGGGGATTCATGCACAAAGTGTGATCAAAGCGAGATGAGCTCACCCGAACTAAACTCGCCTGCACTGATTTGTCAGAAAAATATCACATGCTTAAACTTCATGTAATTGAAGTGATGATTCAGACTGCGCTCAATTTAGCTCAAGTAATGAGAAGTAATCTCTTTATAAATTCTTGATTAGACTAAAAAAGCATCAAAATTCACTGGTTGGCATTAAAGGACAGTGACTAGCAGCGGCACTGGAGAGGGGGGAATACGAAGAAAGATTCATTCAAGTGTTGTGAGGTACTTTAAATTGTAGTTAATTTGGGCTTTGTTTTAGTAATGAGTCTTTTCCGGTAATTATAATTATTCTGGTGTTTTTAAATCTGTGGACTAGACAATTTTTTTTCACAAATTCCGTATTTATTTTAATAAGGACAGATGACATTATAATGCTCAAACCAATTTTAATCTATATATGTGTGCTTTTACAAATATGCACCGATGCAAAGCAGTTAGAGACATAAAAATGAAATAGTATTGAAATTACCCAAAGAAATAATAGTTGCTCTTTCAAAGCTTATTGACACAGTTGTGTTTCAATGCATCAGATTTGTCCTGAATGTTTTGCTAAAATTTCTTATAAGATGTGATAAAATAAGATTTGGGTACAATGAAATAATTGAGTTTATAGTAACATTTTCAATAATATTGACTTCAATTAAATCTCATTGGTGTCTAGAAGACATAACAGCGATGTTAAAGAGGTCTCATCTGTGATTTCCATGAGAAGGAATAAAGAAATCACAGAAACCAAAATTATGAACACGTAAAACATGGTATTATTGCACTTTCGTATAAGACGTACATTTGTGCAGTTTAGACAAATGACCAAACTCACATATTTATACTTTTACATTTATTTGCTTAACATGAAAGACTGTGTAAGGGCCCTGACTTGCAGGTGGCCTAAGCAAATTGAAGATTTGCGTTGTTTTGTGGGATGCCAATCTAATCATTATCCATGTTAGATTGGAGAAGAGTTTTATTGCTTTAATAACATGCAGATATGTGTGTGTTTAAATGAAGAAGTGTATGTTCCTGACTGAACCCTCTTTATTTAGTAGTCAGCTCCGTTGATAGGTGCAAATGAAGTGTAATTTTCTCTGCACTGTGTCCAGCCATTAACTTACTGTCAGGCTTCCTCTCTCAACTCAGGAGAGAAAGCCTATATTATAGACAGAACTCTGAGGTCTCGTATGCCAAGTGGAAAATTATAAATGCTATAGGCAAATACTCTTTATGCATGACATATTGACAAAGTTTTGGGATCTTTCATTATGTTCAATGACGGTGCATTGTGTGCCAGTTTGGAGTTTGCCAGTTTATCATTCTACATAGAATAGATTGGAAATGTTTATTCCTGCTGTGTTCAATATACCTTTCAACATATTGCCTAACATAAATTACTAAAAACAATGCAGGTGTTTAATTAATTGAATTTAGTAAGCATTGAACAACTCTCTCAAAAGTACATTCGTTTTTTTAAAGGTTACAGTGTTCAAAACATACGGTGCACTAGGAATGACCCAGAACTAAAACAACCCAGTCAAGCTGATTTTATGCTTTAGAAAGGTTAATAATATTACCCAACTGCTGCCTTTGGACAGCAATTTTAACGTTAACACATTGTTAAATTTCAGTATTTCATTAACTTAGGTATTCTGAATGCACCTGTTCAAAAGCTGCACTAGTAACCGTTCCTGAAATCAATTAATAGCCCAGTCTCTAGGTTATTCCAGCTGATCTAACTCGCTTTTCTCATCCACTGCCTTTGTCCCCGGCCTTCACATAAAACCTTCCTTTCTGCCTGTGTGCCTCCAGGATAATCAATTATTTACTTCTCATCACCGTTCATTGTCCAAAACTGATCAGCGCTGTTATAGCATGCTGGGAAAAAATCCCATTAAACAGCTTTCCCATCAGTAAGAACATCATTCTGTCACCTCGCTGACTGTCCGTAGGCTGCGGGAAATTGGACACATCTGCACTTTTTCAACCAGACACATTTTTCTATGATCCTATTTCTTAGTTATGGGACTTCATCTTGCAGGACAACTTAAAGGACAACAGGGTGTTACGTTCAGAGGTCAACCTGAGACGAGATGTTCTGAGCTCTTCTCCATTATGCGAACTGTACTGTCTTAGCTGTGGAACATCCCCGTACAGCTAATAGGGGATGTTCTCAGAACTTTGGCTGCAAGCGTTCTTGCTGTGATGTTAAAAGAACATTTTATCAACGTTATGTAACTGCTCGAAAACGTTGGTTTAAAAACATAATACCTATTTTAGTGGAACGTTTAAATCGTTCCTAAAAAACGTTTTTTATAACTTAAAGACAATGTTGTCAAAATGTTCCTAGAACCTATTTTGTTAGCTGGGGAATCTTTTTGATCAAACAGACAGTAATGTTCTTTTCTCCGTTGCAATAAATGCTTTCAAACGTTGGCCGAGTATCCTCTCGGTTGACTTTTTTTCATGATCTCAATCTGACAGACCCTGAAGCTCTCTGCGTGTTAGCATGAATCTTTTCTTATACTTACAGCAAACCTCCGGCGCATGTTTCCCCTGAATTACAGGAGTGTTGTTACGAGAGCTATGAGTCCAGAAGTCATTACATAGGATATGATCTGACAGTGTGTGTCAAGGCGTGGACACTGCACACAAATAAAAGCTGAATGTGCTGCCTCAGCAGCCCTCATAGTCTCTCCTTCCAGAAAGCGAGCTGACTCAGTAAACGATAGAGCCATGGGTTGAATTAAAGGGCCTGTATTCATCTTCTAGGCAGGTGGACATAAAGACCAGTAGCCATACACAGTTCAACCATTAACTGTGGTATACTGTGTGTAAAAAGAGTAATTAAGACAAACGAATGCCGTGGGTCTTAAAGCTGTCACTTGGGGCTTTGTTTCCTTTGCCCTTTTGTTCGGGCAGAAGATGTTGCTCTGTGAGATTTATATAGGGTGACACTGAATTTTTGAGTTTCTGAATGTACTAATACAAAATTTGTTCAACTTAATAACATTCCCTAATCTTTTTGGCTGGTTTTATCGCAAAATAGTCTCACGTGAATTTGTGACATTGTCACAAAATGTATTCTATTGATTCGTGTTCATAAACTTTGTTGTGTCACTCTTAACAACTTTCAATCTAAGATATTTGAAAATGCGGTAAGTTTCATATGTATAAATATGTATCAATACAATTTGATGGGAATTGGTACGTATTTCACCAGGTGGCTCATTCGTGTGAATTCGTAAGAACTCATTTGTATGTTTTGTTATGATTTGACTTCTTCAACAAGAAGTCTTCTCCTGTGACATTAGGTTTAGGGGGTGGGGTTTAGGGTTGGCCTTTATCGTTGCTTTGCCACCTCGTAAAATTCAAACGTTTTATTCCAATTAGACTTTAAGACTGTCACTTTAGGTTTGGGGTGTGATAAGGTGTTGGTTAGCCACCTCCTTATATTTACGTCTTCTGTTGACTTTCTTTTGATACAATATTTCAGACAATATTTTTTTTAAAGAAACTGAAATCTAAATATCTTTTTTGTTGAACTTACAACTTTGGGACTGATCCCATTCAAGGTTTAATTCAACGTTTGACACTTTACAATAACATAGTTTCTGCGTCTCGACACGACAAAAGACATTAGAAACGCATTATAATTTTAAATTCTGTCCACAGTGCATGCCATGTGTCGTGTCACGTCGTACCGGTCAAGTCGGGTGTAGATATGGTGTAACGTTGTATTTGTTATTAGTTACATTAATTAGTTGCATTAGCTAACATGAACAATGAACAATATCTATTATCTGTTAACATTAGTTAATGCTCAGTGATCTGACATAATTTTTTTATTGATATTTAATTGGAATTAAGAATAATTAATAAATACTTAATTGTCAGTTCATGTTATAAAGTGCATTTATACTACTAATGTTAACAAGCATCATGTGTTTCCTGGTGGGTAACGAATCCCCATCCATGTTTTTTTAGATTTGTGCCCTCATTACATTATTTGTGAGTTTTTTATGCGTGATGACAACCATCAATTTTAAGGCACAAAAAAGATTTAAAATGACGAGTGTGTTATAACAGGGTTTTTTTCTGTCATAGATTAAAACGTAAAAATACTGTATATAGAGGTTTTGTTAACCATCGATCTTATTTCTGGCAATTTACCAAACAAACATTTAAAAAACCCATAGAGTAAGGGGATTGAACCTGAAGTGCTAATGCTAACTCGCTCCTGGGGTTTGCATATCTCTGTCGTATTGTGAACATTTTAAAGAAGTAAAGGCAATATCGTCATTTTTTATGTATGTTATGGCACACTATATTCACTCTTAAAAAAAAAAAGTTGTTTCAAAAGGTTTTTCAATGCCATTAAGGCGTTTTTGCACCACAGGGACGTGTTCACAGTTCCGGGACAACTTGTCTAAAGTTTTTGCTTTTTGATGTTTCCGCACTGCAGGAACCGAACCCACTCTAAATCTATTTAGTAGGTGGTTGTAATGCCTGATCACAAAGTTGTTATCTCGATACGCTGTTGTATGGCTAACCGAAGCTGTGTTAGCTTCTAGCGAGCTAAATACGCTGGTACAAATAAAAGCATTAAAATTTAAGTTTACAATAAACACATGAGCATGTAAGCTTGATCTAACGTACACGCCAGTATTTCTGGGTCAACATCTGATTAACAAACAAAAAACATAACTTTTGATATTTTAAAGCAATGTTTTTTTTATAGTAAATAACTTACACAGTAAGATTTCACATCCCATAGCCTCGATTATGTACTATTATATGTAGCGTTTAGTGAAAAAGACAAAAGTGGTAATTTTAACGAAGCACCAGATACATAAATCGTAATGTAATTTTGAGAGAATAGGAATCAGGCACTTAAAAGAGTACCCATTAGAAGTTCTTTTAGGGAACAGAATCACGCGGGGTCCAAGGGGACCTATTTCGAGAGGGGACTTGATTTGTCATGACAATGGAATTTTAGTCTGGTAGAACTTTTCTGTAGGAACACTTTAGTTCCTTATCCAAGGCAGGGTCTAATCCAACAGGATAGGAACGAATCGGGACATAAACTAATCTGATTTTCCGAACTTCTTTTTTTGGGTTATTTGTCCTTGTTAGATGGACACGCTTAAATTATGCCGTTGAACGTTTTACGTCACTAAATAGTTCCTTTTGCTGGTGCGAATGCAAAAAAGGGAAATGGAGGAAAACTTAGTTCATGAACCAGAGCCCTTTTTACTTATTCCGGTGTTGTGCCTAATTTGTACCCGCGCCAGATTACGACACCCATTTGATGGGGATTCGCTAATTCCTAGCCCCTCCCCCACACCTAACCCTAAATCTGAACCCCTCCCCCACACCCAACCATAACACCTAATGTTAGTAGGGAATATGGGAGCCGTAATCTGGCAGGGGTCAAAATTCGGCACAACACCGGAACTTTGTTCCTGAATTTATCTGGTCAGAAAGCGCCTATATAGAAGCATCTTTTGGTTCCATAAAGAACCTTTAACATCTGAAGAACCTTTCCGTTTCACAAAAGATTCTTTGTGGTGAAAAAAAGTTCTTCAGATTATAAAAAAGTAAGAAAGAGACGGTTCTTCAAGGAACCTTTGAATGAATGGTTCTTTGTAGTACCAAAAATGCTTGTTCTATGGCATCGCTGTATAGAACCTTTTAAGCTACTGTATTAGGTTCTGCAGTGTGTACAAAAGCACCTACAGTGAATAAATACTGCGATGAGTTACACGCAGTGAAGGAGTTTCAAAGCCTTTCCAGTCACTGCGCTCCGCTACTTTCTTTGAAGCTGCTGTCACCTCTTATTGTACAAATTAACTTCTCGAGCTAAAAATCTGGAACAAAGACTTGAAACGCGGTATACGCGAGGTGATAAAGTGACAGACTTGCGGAACAAGATGCTCAACTCAGATTTAATCCACCAGGCACATCACGCTTCCAGAAAATCACACCTCATAGTGAGAGAGAAAGAGAGAGAGAGAAAGAAGAGAGAGAGAGACTGGTGGCATGTACTAAAAATAACCTGATGCTTAAACGTAGCCTCACGGCTCAGGTATTTATTTATTCATTTCTCTCTTTCGGTTCTAACATCTGTTAGCTTTGCGTCAACAGGCAAAAGCTACATATAAATGAATCAATAGTAATTTAGCATAGACTTTATCTGAAGAGATTTCAGGATGCGGCTCTGTGAATTTACGAGTCTATTATTATTTGAATCAGAGCATCAGTGTTGCACATGAAACCATATATTACATATGACTCAATGATCGATTTTAGTCATCCTGCTGTAGCTAGACCACCACCAAACGATTATCTTAGTATCTGAGGCACATTCATTGCTTTTAGAATGCTGGTCATTCCTCAAGTATGATTACTATCTTCTGCAAAGGGCAAGCGATGAATTGCATTTATAAAATATGAATTTTGTTCTTCTATGGTATCTTGACAGTGAAGAGCTTATCTGAACGAGAACACTCTGTTTGTGAGATCTACATTTCATGGTGGCAGAGTAATGCCTTGTATGATACAAAACATCAATCTCACATTATATCTTTGATTTTTTTCTTCTGGGACTTTTTTGTAATAAAAGTCAGCTTTACAAAATATAGAAATCATAGAAGGGGTTCAAGGTAGTGCAAATGACACGTTTGTGTGAAATGATACACTTGTGTGACCTGAATGAATTGTTTTATTGCATTTTTTTGTTTTAAGAATTTGTTATTTTGTTTAATAAAGGTCTAAAGCCATTAACACCAGTAAACAAAAGCATACAATACAGAAAACTGCTGTTGACAGTCACAGACCTATTCAATTCTTATTAATTTACAGAAGTTCAATTAATGTTGTGAAAATAAATCTTTTAATTTAATTTTTGTTTGCTTTTTTACATTTTGTTCGAAATATCATGATACAGTCGTAATTTTGAATCAGAAAAAGTGTATTGTACTATATCTTATCGTGTGAAAAATACAACAAACAAATAACAGTTCGCTGCATTTGGACTGAAGGCCTATATCTCCAAAACTGCCCCTTTATAGCAATTTTCATTTTTTTAATAATTAAAAACTATGTTGTCAAAGTCGACAAGCTCATTTCAATACGTTTTATTGGTTAAACATTTGGAAAACTCACAGGCAAACATGAAGGGTGACCAATAACTGCTTATAAAACGGTTAGTTCCATTCTTCGATTCTGGTTGTTTAACAACTGTGTTTTATTCACAATAAAGCCACAGATAATAAATATTAACAGGGCGCCACTAACATTACAATGAACGGAGGGGATGCTACGCTCAATACGGTCGCCCGAACAAGATGATTTTACTGCAGTTTAAGCTTAGCAAACCAAAGTTATGGAACAGTTCATGTCAGGTTTAATTATTGATCAGAAATATGCTAGTTAATTCAGATTTTTGCCAGCAATTTTAGAAATATCAGCCGGTTGTCTTGCTATGACTGATATAAATAGCTGCTGGGAGGGGTTGGAAACATAGCTGCCGAGTGGCAGAACTTCCGTTACTTTGTTTACTTTGTATAAATTAAAGCTATGATAGCTTCACTAAATAGCTGTGTCCCAAATGACTCTCCCTGCTCTAAAACTGGGATATATCGCCCTCCGAAGGGCCCTTCGGAGTGACAACAATCATGGCCGCCATACTGAAGGGTCGTTCCAAACCGAATTGCTCATAACTGGTCACTTCAAAGGGCCCTTCAAAATGAAGGATTTCGAGGGGTACAACTGATGGTCACTTCGGGCTCCCATGATTCTATGCGCAGATTCTTTGCGTGGTGACGCCGCTTCCTTATGGACACGGGATGATGACAAGAAACAGTTGTTTGGTCCCCTGCACTCTTTATCCCTTCAAAGCTCTCACTCCGAAGGATAAACCATTCGAAGGGGCTTAGACTATATGGATTAGCCATTTTAGAAGGGTTTTTCGTCCCAAATGGAATACTAAATGGTTTTCTACTAACCGGAAGAATATCGGTTTCCCAGACGGGCGCAAAGGACGTCAATTGCACGGCACAATGCATTTGAATAAAAATCAACTTGTACATTTAATGTGGTTTTCATCTGTTTTGCCGAGCAATTCTACAGTCATCATCAGATTGAAGCGTTTTCGCTCTCCACTCTGTTAACGGCGTGACACGACAAAAGACATTAGAAAAGCATTAGAATCCATTATAGTCTTAAATTTTGTCTACACTGGATGCAGCCGGGACGCAAAAAACCCATTTAGAACAAGAAGGTTGTCATGGCACACCTGTTCCGTCCGGTGTAGACGGTGTTAACCGAATTGTGATGAAATATGTTATTTAAAGTACATAAACCCTTACCAATTATCTAACACAATATGTTATTAAAAAACGTTGATAAATAAAGTTTGTCTTCAACAAGTTTGTTTTTCTGTCAAAAGAATAACTTTAGTTACGACCCAAAATTGGAAATGGTAGAGCAACAACACAAGTAAGAACCAAAACTGCTGCAGAAATCTGTCAACCCGTCAAGACGCATTGGGAGGAGACTGGATCTAGTGTCAACCAATCACAATGCAATAGGAGGAGACTTGATCTGGATCCAAACTTGCCCCCTGGATCTCGTGTTCTGTAGAAAGGAACTACTGAAACCTCCCCCTCCCTTATTATCCCTGCAAAATGTATTAAAGACAAAATATCAACGTATAAAAGCAAAGCCATGATTGAGGAGAACACCTGAGAGTTTTTCCAATCATTAGGTAGAGAGAAGGTTCACGCACCCGACATTTTAATATGTCTCAGCATTGATTTGAAAGATAAAGAGTGGCTCTTCATTACGAACAGAGAACCCGAGGGTATGTGCACTGTTAACTTCAGACAGAGAGAGATATGGATATGGATTTGTGTCTGTTCCCACCCGGGTCACACAGCTCAGATATGTTTCAGCCATAATGTGTTCTAGGACCTCCATTAATGACGCGCCCCATATCCAGAGTAATTCGTTTCCATATCTCGGGGATGTGCGGGGATGCGTTTGCTATTAAATAGAAACATCTTAATGACGGAACATTGACTCTGATAAGCTGGGAATGTTACAATGCCGATACAGTCTAAGGATTAGTGTTGTATGACATGATGCCTAATTAAAATCATGTGTAAATGTATGACGGTGTGTACTAATTTATTCATGAAAGTTCAACCAAAAATAAAAAAACTGTCATCTTTATTCACCCTCATTTTATTCAAAACCTTTACACGACTCCTTTTCTGGGAACACAAAATAAGATAATTCACTAAGAATTTATTTGCATATTATTTAGCGCACACTTATAGTAATTACAATAATTATGAAAATCAGGTAAAACTGCAAACACATACAAACGTTTAATGTGACTAAATTAGACACAATAAATAATTAAAGTGTGCTCATCTTCGATGCGTGTCTGATATGTGGTTAAAACTTGCTAATTCAAAACAAGAAGCAAATGCAAAGGTTCTGAGTACAGATCTCATCTTTAATGAGTTTAAACTAAAATACAATCCTTGAGACAACCGTGAACATAAACATGACTAAATGTAAAATGTAAATAAATATGAATCTGAGCAAACACAACATGAAAACATAACAACAAACTTTCAAATCTGAAAAAGCGAGACACAAAACACTGGGGTTTACTTGCATGACTATTTGGGGAAAACACTGCATTTTGAGCCCTTGAAAGGCATTTTACGGGAGAGTCACTTCAGATAAAGACCAAATGACATCATTTTAATGCTCCTTTTGCCAAGTGTATTTTAAACAGGCATATTTTAAGACACAATTGCATTACCTCTTCAGAATACACACATCAAGATCTCTGGTTTTTGAAGAGAGTAGGGCACAGGAATTCTCACTTCTGATTGGAATTTGCCCCTGGACACAATTTGGTGGGGTAACAGGAAGTGACATCATATTACAAAATACACATTACAAAATAAATGACCAAACAACCCATTGTAAAGAGTTGCAGTCGTGTCATTTTTTAGGCCAAATCATGGAGACGCATTAGCATTCTGGTTCCTTTGTCCAAAGTCAATGGTATAAATATCTAAAATAAAATATTTGGTAAGCACAAATCAAGATATTTTCATTCTCTGCTTTATAAAATAACAGTCTTAATTTTTTAAAGATTTTTTGTGTCTTTGTAAGGGCAGTTGCTTCAGTATATGGGACATCAGACCAAATAAGAAACTTCACACAAAATAATGCAACAATGGCACAAATGCCAAAGAAAATGTGGGTGGAGATTAATTCTTAAGGGAACATTCAATTAAATTTTATATAAATAGTGCTATTCACAATGTGAATTCCCAGCTAACAGTTAGTTCTTATGACATTGCCAATTCGTCTTTATTTGGTCAACCTGACTTTGGCCTACTTTATGACGTTCTGAGGACTTCTTGGCAACGTTCCATTTCTTAGAATATTTGCTTACGTTCCAGAAACATCTTGGCCACGTCCTCTAATAAGGTCATGAATTAAGCCCATGGTACGTTCCAGGTATGTCTTCATGATGTACCATGTCCCAACAACGTCCAATGTTACGTCGTCACAACGAATATGTGAATCACAAGTAACATCGCTGGAACGTTATTATGGTGCCCAAACTCCAATGATAAATAAATGGAGAAAAAACTTTGGGAGAAACCAGTCTCAGCAAGGGCCAGATGCCCTCTGACGTGTAACGGCTGAACTCAGTGACTGTTATTAAAAGTTGGTACTGAGTAAATTTTTATGAAGAATATGGAGAGCTTATTAGTTATGAGCTCTCCAATGCCTTTATAAAGACATGGGAGATGGATGTGTCTTTATAAAGTCCGAAAGAGTGAGATTGACGTTGAGTTTAAGCAACCCTGTTGTAATTCATTTATAGCTTAAAGGCAGGAGTGGTCAAACTAACATCAAAACATACCTAACCAAGCATATACTGGTTTTTCAACAGTGAAAAAAAATCCTGTTGTCTGTTTTTTGAGGGAAATTTGCTGGTTGGCCTACAAAGATCCATTATCCCAGCAGCACTCTGTTCAGATACCTGGCTTAGTCTCTAGTCATTTCCCTACTGGCAAAAATAACCATCAAAAGCCACATAAATAATATCGGACTTTGTGGTTATAATGGGAATCGTATTGGTTTTAATGAAAACTAAATTGGCTTCCATGGGTCTACTGGTAATTTGTTGGTGGGATGGTATATCTGGCCTATTGGAACAGAAAGGGAATAATATTAATTCCCATACTGGACTAAGGTTCAAAACACACTACATACAGGAATTTTATAACGGTTTCAAAGGTTAAGAGCTGACGGTTCATAATGATAATTTAGGATAAACCATTTAAATAGTTATTGAGCACCCTTTGGACTAATAGAATTTTGCTATATTGATGGAGTAGTTTTTCAAGATGGATTGGTGATATGAGGGAATAAATATGTATCATGTTCCGTGGTACTGCGTGGGTCTCATGTCATGGGGGATACCATTGAGGTGGTGTTTGAGGCAGAGAGTTGTCACAGCATCTGTCAGAGAATGTAATCATAAACATCTCTGTGGTGTTTAAAGAGCGCGGATCACAGCTCCTGCTTGTTTCTGATTGTGTCGGCGGGTCTCGTGCATTGATCTACCCCTCCCTCCAGTTTCCAGAAAGCAGGATTAGCTGCAACTCGACATCCGTGTGAGGCACCTGATGAAAGAGGAGGAGAGATCTATTTTCTCATTTCAACCTTTCCACTTTTCTTTCTTTTGTTTTTACAGTGAGTAGCCATTAGTGCATTACTGGCCGATCGTGATTGCTCTGAACGGGTGCCAGTGCTCTCGCTACATTTGGGTTCAAGAGATTTTTTTGGCACAGTGCGAGCGTGTTGTTGGGAGAGTGCAACAATTTGTACTGCATTCATCTTGCGCTGTGTGATAGCCAGCCGGCAATCTAAAACTCATCAGATGTCGAGACTCGTGAGACGTGCCTACAGGAATCTGGAAATTAAATTGGAGTTAAACAAGCGTACTACTGGAATTAAGCCAAATTAAGCATGCTATAGGAATTAAAAGAATTTAAGCATACTTTTGGTGTTAAGATGCTTCAGATGCCGATGCAAGATTATCAATCAAAATACAGTTATGTTACTCTAAAGCTAAATGGTTTGATAGGGCATGCCGTGAAGTGTGTATTTCCAGAGCCGCGATCGCTATCAGACAGTATGATTTCCGTTTCCTAACAAGTTTTAAACTCTCCCTCCACCTGCCATTGGTGCCCTGAACACATGCCATTGGTTGATCCAATGTTGTTAAGCCACAGTCAGGCAACTCAAACAAACAAATGTAATAGTTTTGAATGAAAATGTCTGAAAACGTACTAACTCAAAGTCATTCCAAAGCTATACTTTTTTTCTCCATCCGGTGGGTGGGTTATATCCAATGGCAACATATGACTTAATTTAATAAACATTTACAATTTTATAAACATTATGCATTGACTAAAGCACACAAGAATGTCAATAAGAAAGCTTTTTTTTACTCATCAAACTAAGTTAAGTATTTTGAACATTTTTGTAGCAAGTTATAGAAACGTATCACAAGTCAAGATGTAAAATAATAAGTTGAATGACATGGACAGTCAATTTTATATACTTGAAAATGTAAGACTTATTACAGTGTGGCTCACTGATGGTTTTGGAAGTGATAGTTCACCCAAAAACAGAAATTCTGTCATCATTTATATACCATCATTTCATTGCAAACCTGTTATACTTCCATCTGCCTTAGAACACAAAATAAGATATTTTGAAGAATGTTGTTAACTGCACTCTATTCAGTTAATTAATTTTCATTCTTGGGTGAACTATTGCTTTAACAACTGTGATTGAATCGAATCAATTGATATCCTCACAAACACCTTTGAAAAGAATGAATAGACATATCAGAAGGAAAATAAGTGCATACGACGATATACTCCACTTTCAAAAAGGAAGGTGAAATTAGAGCAGTGCTTTTAGAAACATGCCTCACAGGCATCATTTGAAGTCATGGTGTCATTCATCACATTTGTTCTGGTGTGAATCACAGTTCTGACGCTTTCAAATTGTGTCAAAATGCAAAACCTCCCGCATTCTGACAAAATTTGGGGGCAATTAATCTAAAATGTGCGTAACCTCATGTGTTTGACCTTTAAAATATCAATTTTGAAAAAAGTTTCAATAAAAGACTTTTGTGTGCTGCTCATAATTCCTTTACTCAAATCATTTGTGTGTATTTGATCCTGCTGGTCTGACTTAAAGCAAGAATGTCACACATTCAGCTGTTGTGTTTTGCACCCAATTGGTTTTCCCTTTTGAACAGAAGTGCACAGATCTCAACTACTGTATTATTATAGAATGGTACATTGGGATTTTCTGGAGGAAAATGTCTGTGGCTCTGGCCTTTGCCAGTCTGAGTGGTTGTTACCACATCTTCATGTGGTATAACAAACCTATAGAGCGGTCTGCATTGTGGCAGGTGCTTTTTTGCAGGTGGTTTTAGCTGGTGCTGTCATTCCTAGATTTGGCTCAGGCTCTGTAGGTTGTACACTCTTAAAAATAAAGGTGATTCACAATGCCATAGAAGAACCTTTTTTGTCTAAATGGTTCCATAAAGAACCTTTGACATCTGAAGAACCTTTCTGTTTCACAAATGGTTCTTCGTGGCGAAAAAAAGGTTCTTCATATTATACAAATTTAAGAAGGAGATGTTTTTTTAAAGATCCTTTGATTGAATGGCTCTTTGTGGAACCAAAAACGTTTCTTTCTATGGCATCACTGTGATGAATCTTTTAAACACCTTTATTTTAAGACTGTATGTATAGAATACATTTGCCTTTATTATTTGACACACACATTTTCTGTAATCCAAAACAGTACAAGATTAAACATGATAAAATTTATTACTTAATGAGATTTTGAGAATTCGATTGGGAGTTTATATTTATTAGTACTCTTCACTTAAGTATTTTTTTATTTTAATTTTTGCCATTTTTGAGAGAGGACAGGAAGCATAGCAGGGGAGAGGCGGGGGTTTGGTCGGGAAAGGACATCGAACAATGACTCGAACTTGTGTCACTCGAAGCGCAACTGCACCACATGTCGAAGCACTGCCCAGTGCCCAAAGGGCCATCGGCTTCGACCTCTTAATGTTTTAATCCAGAAAAACATGTTTATCCTCTTATTTGTCCAAACTGAACCCAACATTTAACACACTGTTACATTATTCGTAGCCTTCTTTTAAACAAAAAATAAGAATGTACACTGTGTCTCAATATATAAATCAGCAATTGTGTGACCTTGTATTCTCGCTCTACGTCATCATCTGTCAAAGTCTGATTCCAATACTCATGAACACAAAAAAGAGAATGTGTGAAAGCACCCGAATGTGTTCTTGATAGCAAGGATGCATCGAGTGCAGTCTTGACTGTACAGAACCCGCTTGAAGTCCCAGAAGTCATTGCGTCCATCTGATTCCTTCTTGCAAGGTGCCTTGCAAGTTGTCATGATTCTGTCTTTTTTATGTCGTTAGTTTTCTAGCTCCTTTGACAGAGTTGTTACAGTACCATGTCTTTTGTTTGTGTTATGTTATGTGTGTTCTCGGGTCGCGTCTCGAAGCCCCACCCTCTTGTCTCCTGTAATCTCGCCCTTAGTGTTGATTCCCGTCACCTGCCCTATGTTATTATTCTTTGTTAGTTTCCCCTACTTAAGGCCCTCTTGTTTTTTGTCCCCTGCTAGTTCTATTTTTATGTTTCCCTGATACTTTGACCGTCTTTTTCTTGCTATGCCCCTTTGCGGGAAGAGTTTATATTGTTTTCATTATTCTACCCTTGGTTCCTTGTTTAAGTTCTGTTAACCCCCGGTGGTTTTTATTTTATTAATTTAAGAAAATTCTGTTAACCCCATGCTGTCTGCGCTTGGGTTCTTTGCACAAGTCCCTTCTTGGATTTGAGAAATGGCCTCAGTCTAATTTTAATGTACTTTCTCAGAAATATAGTTTATGTACAGTATTTATTGGAAGTATACTTAAGTATATTTACAATTAATTATATTTGACTTATACGGACAAAAATTACAAGTATATTTGGCCTATGTACACAATCTTTGGATAAAGATATATTTCAAATCCACTTACAGCATAGTTCGATATATTTCAAGTACAGTATTAAGACAAACAGCTAAATATGAACATAGGAAAATACTATATAAATAATAAACAATAAGTATGATGATAAGTTCACTTATAAAACTTAAACAAGCTAACGAAATGCCTGTAAAAAACAGCAATATAAAATACTGTAAAATAAAAAAGTAAAACTAGATGTTTTTCACCTTGGAAATATGCAGATTATCTCTGTCATTTGCAGTGCTGAAATTTGCTGTTTATTTTCTGAACAGTGACATTCTTTAAAATAAGTTTTTACAGTGTATATTACTGAGAGAATACTTAAAAGTGTACTTTCATAACCTAAAAAATGTTGTAAAATGTATTGAACAAGTGTACTATCAGTATGTCCATACAGTAAGTTCACTTGTAGTTTAGTTGCAGTACAAATGAAAAACTAAATTGTAAACTATTGTGTGTTATTTAAAAAAACTAAAAAGTCGGCCAATTTACCCCCAAGTAGCACTGAAATAATATAGATTTAAGTACTAAAAAAGTGTGACTAGACTTTGCTGAAAAAAATCAACATACGAGTCTAAATACAAGTGAGCATTTAGATTTATAAACCGAGTAGAGTGGAGAGAAACATTCATGCTTTGGGCTTAATAACTTAGTAGCTTCAATAAGCATTTTAAAACTGTACATTAAACAGAAATTTGAACAAAAATAGTAATTTCATTGTGATAATAGTGAAATTACTATTATCACTATAGTAATTTATAGTGATAATAGTTCTGCAGTCTATTGAATTATTTTATGTTAGTTAAGTCCACCATAGGGCATATAACTTACACAGTCTTATCTTATGGCTTGAACGGTATAAACCAGCCATTCTTAATCCTGGTCCTCATGACCCCCGGCTCCGCATATTTTGTATCTCTCTCTGTTTAACACACCTGATTTAAAATATCAAATTATACAAAATATGCAGAGCGGGGGGTCACAAGGACTAGGATTAAGAACCACTGCCACAGTGCTGTCGGTTATGTTTAGGCATGTTAATTCGAAGGGACATTAAACATCTTGCATTATGTGACAAACCAACTAGGTTTTCATTTAAAACAGCAGAATTTACAAAATTTAAGTAGTTAAATCTCTAAAATCTTTCTGTTTATCATTTTTTTGTTAAACTGTAGTTTTGTTTTGCTTGACTTCCCATATCTCACTACCTCACAGTCATAAAACTCAATCCACACTTGGTTTCTGTTAGCTCCTGCCTACCGAACTTCTGTCTTTCAGTCTTCTTCAATTTAAAAGTTCTGCTCGTCCTCTTTAATTTGATTGGCTAGAATTCTCAAAAGCCTGTTTGATTGGCCAACCTGTTGACATTGATGAGCGCTGTAACTGTGGCTAGGGCTCAGAAATCACAACTATAACAAGTGAGCAAATTAAAATATCATTATTATTTCATTATATCCTTACAGTGGGCCGGCCCACATTGAGCATCGGCAAACCGGGAAAACTCCCGGTGCTCCAAACAGCCAGACCCCACTGATTTTAAGTATACTACTAGTAAAGTACATTGATATTTGCATAACTACCACCAAAATTGTACTTAAAATATATTTTAACGTCACCTAAGTACACTTACTAAAGTAGTAACATTTGTCAAAAGCGGGTCAGTTCTCAAAGCCAGAAATTCCAACCTTGCAGTCATATCTAGATGTTTTTTAAAACACATGAAGATAAGCAGTCGAGTGAGGTATTGGAGGTCTGAACCATGAGCATTCACTGTGCAGGCAGATAACAGGGTGCTAAAGCACTTACAACCCTCAAGATGAGAGGAGATACATTCATTAGTCCATGACCTGCAAGGTCCTTCCGTGTCACAATTCCCTCCGATCCAAATCTCACTTTATTGAATCCTACTCCAAAAAGCAATAAGCGGCATCCTCTTTTGGTGTGGCTGGGGACACGGATGTTAGACAACACGCCAATAATAAAGAATCACGGCTGAAGTAAATGAAATTATGGAGCCTCTTTCTTTGCCATGAGTCTCCACCAACCAAACAACACAATGACCTCCTCCATTTCAGCTTCAGATGGCTGGTGCATTTTCTCCTTGGTGTTCAGTGGAATTACAGCTGAAATGCTCCTCACAAGAGAGCACGAAACACAGGACACAATTTCAGGACGTGAAAGGCGATAGAACAGATTTCTGGAGAAGATGCTGGGTCGAGGCATAGATACTGTACATTATGTGTGTAGAGGTCTGGTTATGGTTTGAAGGTTGTTAGATTTTTGAAGAATATCATTTTGTGTATCGATTCTCAGAAGAGAAAATGAGATACATTCTTTTATTTGATCATCTGTCATTTTGTGAGATCGATGGGTGTCTCTGTTCATTTGCATTGAAGCTTTCATCTTTTGACAAAAACAAGTAACGGATAAAACATTTATTTACACTTTATATTCCACATCAGCATGGATTGAGCAATAATAATGATCTTAACAGATACAAACTGTATGGCCTTTGTACTTTGTTTCCATTTAATTCTTCGGCAATGAACATTGTTCTTGTAGGATCCTAGTACAGCTATATCTGATATTATTTTGCTTCTTGGGCTTTTTTATATCAGCATCCCACACACTTACCATTGAAACTTTCACATTTGTATCAATGATGCATCCTTTGAGAAATTTCATTTGATTCCAACGTGTTTCCGCTGAGTTGTTGTCATAGCAATGATATTCAAATTCCCCAATGGGAGATTAGCTTTTAGGGTGCGGTTATACTGCGAATGTGGCAAACCCACACAACAAATGTATTATGAGATAATATAACAATGATCTAACCTTTTTCTTTCCAGTAATTTATTTTCTGGCAGATCCTGTCTGTTAGCTTTAAGAATCGTGTCTAATACCGGTCCCATGAGGTTTTCTTTACTCCAGCACTGCACTCTCCTGAGGGATGAACTATATATTTTTTTGCCCTGTTTCTTCAGCATCCCATGAGCAGCAATGGTTAGTTGTATAAATATTCCCCAAGACTGCTTTGGTATCACTTAGTCATCAGCATGTGTTAAAATGGACCCTGTTTACATTGTTAATGCGCATTCCTGTTTTTATTGGAATGATTCATCATTGCTTGTTTTTTTAAAGATATTGTTTGTTTTTACTAAACTTTTTTTTCAAAATATCCTTATTAGTTGCATGGGCTTAATGTTAAATAAAAGCCAAATGTCTGTTTAGACAGTATTGTTCATGAGAAATGTTAACCTTGAGATTTATCAAAAGTCATCATAAAGCTTTTTTTAATTTAAAGCATTGTTAGAAAAGTGAATGGTCACATCCACGACTCTCCATATTCCTTATAAATGTGCACATGAAAATTAAAATAAATTCTATTGTCTAAAGAGAGCAATCTGACAGAAATCCTACGACGCATTGTCTCTCAAAAACATGCGCCCTTTCTGTCATAATCACTGGAAGTTTGGAGCACCGGGAGTTTTCTTGGTGGGCCGCTGCTCCATGTGCGCCGGCCCACTGTGAGAATATAAATAAATATTAATAATATTTCATTTTGCTCACTTGTTATAAAGTAATTGTGATTTCTGTGCCACAGCGCTCATCAATGTCAAAAGGTCGGCCAATCAAACAGGGTTTTGAGATTTCAGGCCAATCAAATTACAGAGGACAAGCAGAATTTAAACCAATCAAACTGTAGAAGACAGACGTTTCAGCCAATTAAATTCAAGAAGACTGGAAGACAGGAGTTTGGTAGGCAGCGCTAACAGAAACCAATACGAATTCAGTTTGATGACTATGAAGTAGTGAGATTTGGAAGGTCAAACATAACAAAGCCAACTGTTTAACAATAAAAATGATAAATGGTACATTTTTAGAGATTTAACTACTTAACTTTTGTGAATTCTGCTGTTTTAAATGAAAACTTAGGTGGTTTGTCACATAATGTAAGATGTTTAATGTACCTTCGAGTTAACATGCTAAAAACATAACCGACAGCATACCGTTAAGCCATATCAGATAATCCTGTGTAAGTTATATGGTGGACTTAACATTAAAGTATTCAATAGACTGCAGAACTATTATTACAGGTAACATTAATGAAATCACTATTTTCAAATTTCTAATTAATGTGTTATATAGTGCTTATCTAAGTTATTAAGCCCAAAGCATAAATGTTCATCTCCTCTCTTCTCGCTTACTAATTCTAAATGCTCACTTTTGTTTAGACTCGTATGTTGATTTTGGACGTTATACAAGATGTAACGAAACAAGAGTTTTTAGCAAAGTCTTGTCACACCTTTTTGGAAGCATTTAATTCAATTCTCTTGTCTAGGAAATGATAGGAAGTCATCACCCCTTAAAACAGGGTAAAACTTGAATCTTTGACTCAGGTGTTTTACATGTCCTGGTCAGTAAAGTGTCATTTACCAGCAGTTTAATTATATTACCCTACATTACACTGACATCTTTATGCTTTTATGAAATTCTGATGTTTGTTTGTTGTTTAGACTGCACTGACCTTTATTGTTTAATGTTTGTTGTTTTGTTTTGTGTATCAATGAGATGATGTACTAGGTTGAAAACCTGTTGCTGTGGGCTGCTCCATGGTGGAGAAGTCCTCGGACACTTTTTAGTCCCAATCCACCCCTGCACATTTCCCTTTTTAAATGGAAAACTCATGCAAAGACGGATATTTTTCTGATGTCTGGACTCTGTCATCAGTAGTATTGTAAAATATAAACAGAAGATTTGATATATTAGTGTACTACTAGATATTTTACTTTCAAGTTTAGACTCAAAAGCTCAATCCATTACGCTGGAATTGCCAGTTTGTTAGTAGCACAATAGCTGACAAACAGCAACAACAACAACAACAAAAAACACCTTTATTTGAGGTCCATTACACAAAAGCACTTATCAGCTCACACTGCATTACGCTATGCAGTAGGCACATGGAAATTGCAGATGTTTCACACATAAAAATGATAATGTTGAAATTACCAAGTGATGCAGACAGCATAGCCTAAGAAAGAATATGCATGGCAACGGCTATATGAAAGCCACGGGTCATTTAGATCAGGACTCGGGAGACGCTTTTAATTGACAAATTTGATCTAATAAGGTTGTGCGCACCGCTGCCTTTCTCGCTTTAAATCACCACTAGGCTCCCTGTGCCAAGAGGTTGTAAAATACTCGGTGCAGATATTGATCCAAAAGATTTACTTAAATGCCACGCGGTTCTAGAGGCCGCTGTCATTGTTAAATTTAGAGAGACTCTTGAATAAACCCTCAAGTCATTTTCCTCGCATAGCTCATTCTTACGAATTAATTGGATGGAAACGGAAGGTAATGAAAATACACACACATGTATAATAAACGAGCTCATTTTTAAACTCCTATATCGCAGAATAACATTTCATTTTATATTTAGCGTCAAATAGGACCGAGGGGTTCAATATACTCCTCAATGTGTTCGTTTCACTACACTGCAAATGAGAAACGAACAGATTGGGAGGCATGTTTTCTGGCCGAAGCGCGAGCGTATCACCGCGGATGACGGTGGAGTTTGTTTGTTTTCCCTGTGACAGCTGTTTCGGACTCGACCACACAGCAATTTATGGGGCCACTGCAGACAGTTTATCATAGACGGGACATACAGCATACAGCATTCATCACAGGGGAGCCAGGACATGGCCAAGAGAGCAATTCCAGGGGCGACCAAAGCATGGAATGAATCAATGCCAAAGCGAGCGCGCGGAGAGGAAAAACAACTCAAAGATATAGTTCACCCCTAGATACATAAAAAAATCATGTTGAATAGACTGCAGTAACTCTTTCTGTACATGGCACCAGACAACCAGCAAGCGGGTAAACACTGCACGCGCGTGACTCATCAGAAATCACCTCAGTTGTTTTATTCAGAGGTTCGATTATACAGTGACTTGACCGCACAGTTAGAAACCTTGTGTTTGGAAATCAAAATCTGCTGTTTTATTCAGGTTAGAGTTTGTGCTTTGGTAAAACAAATGCGCCGTTTCACTGAAATCCATTAGTAGGCTATATTGTAAATAGCACGAACAGCTCATATATTACCAGTTTAATAGCTCAACAATAGCCGAAAGGGGAAATTAGGAAAACAACCGAGGTGCAAGGGGCATGTTATTGTAATTTCAATAATATCTGATGGGTATTTCAAAGTTAATGCTAAACGGGGTTAAATCATTTGGGTGAAAACAGTTCCCACACAAAATGCACTAAAAGCAAAATGTGATTATTAGGTGCACGTGCACTCTTTGATGATCGCTCATCAGGGTCTCATGTGCTCTTAACTCTTGTGTAATTAAATGGCAGTTTTAATGCAGAACGACGTGAATGTGACACCAGTATATACTGATGTTCCTTTCTCACAGCATACATTGAGCCTTTAGGTTGGAGTAATGATTTAAAGGGACAATTTTTTCATCATTTACTCATCCATTGTCATTTCAAATCTGAATGATTGAAGAAGATATTTTGATGTATTGGAAACGAACAACTTTTTGACTTTGTATTGAGATTGTATAGACACAAAACCAGAGAGACATTTCTCAAAATATCTTCTTTTGTGTTCCACACGAAACATGCACGAGTTAGCAATCAATTTGATGAAATGTAAGATGATAGAATACAAAACATTTTCTGGACAAATGTTCTTGACATTATGGAGGTAAATCTCCAATAGGTAATTTTATTAAATTTTGCTTTAGAAAATGTACACACATTAAACAATCAAACATGCACAGCTTAATATACACAGTGAGTCGAATTCTTTCCAATATGAAAACAGTATTCTGATCAAGTACATCATCTCACAGAGATGAAACGCAATGTATTAATACGGAAATATCAAAACATAAGGTCAAATGTTTTATACACATAATCAACGTATGAATGTGATTCTTTAATCCAACACACTAAAACACAAGCTAGGCTTCATCTTCATTATTTGAACAAAAACGATGAAAAAAAAGAAAATGAACTATTTTATCTTTCTGCAAATCGATTTCTGACAGCCGTAGCCATAAACGTTCTTTACTTTTGACATAATCTTTTGTGTGCACAACACTTGACCTTTTAGCCAAACAAAAAGCCATTACAATGTTGATGTCATTAAACTCAAACATCCAAACAATACTTACAAAATACACTTTTTTCATACTTTTTTCCCCCCTCCAAAGCGATCACATAAACCAATGAGTTTTTAAATCTATTTTTTACATTTATAATAAGCACTTAAGGATCTCAGATGAAGGACTCTGAAGCATCTCTAGAGAAAATATGAATATCCACAAAAATCGGCTGACGATCAAGTATGAAATACACAAGTCCCAACAGGCACCTAAATGTCAGCAGCCATTATCAAAGGTTAAATCAAAATCATGCAGCAGCCTTCATCCTGAACACAAAAGCATCCGAGAGCTTCAACAGAGTTTGACGTGACATCTATATTGTACGGCAAGTCTATGGGGATAGTGCGACATTTCTCGCTGAAAGAGGCCTGACGAGAGCCTGTTTTCATTTACTTTCACTTGATGCTTTTTTACATCTGACCTTACGATTCAAAACCAAGGCCAAATGTGCGAGCGGCCTTAAACAATGCCCTAGTGTCCCCTCTAATGTGCGAAAGGGAGCGTCTTACAAATGCGAAGCAGCCTTTTAGGTGTACATCACATCTCCAATCTGAATAAGACAGAAAATAGTCTGTCGTGAAAAGAAACAAAAAAAAAAAAACGGAGGAAAAGGTGTCTGCATATAGTTCTGCAGCTGTTCATCTTCTCTATGGTGTCCCATTATTCCCTTTCAGATTTGGTCAAAAGCCCCTTCAGGGTGCGCTTTCATTTATTATGGTTTCTACATCATGGATCAGTCGAATCATTCATCACAAAATGAGTAAAAAGAGACGCCTGTTATGACGCTATCAGATTTTTCCCCTCCATTCTCATTCTGAAATACCCTCCATTTTCATGTTTGTATTTATTTTCTTCAGGCAGCAAAGTTAGGCTGTGTGTTTTTGTGGTGTTGTGACAAGTATTATAATTAATTACTGGTACTGTGCTCTGTACAAATACAGCGCCTGTTCTTAAAGCAATTCTACACTTTTGAATGCTACTAGGTAAGCAGATTTTCGCTCCAAAGTTTCCAAAAGATATCCGATTCAGCTGATAAAGACCCTGCGGAGCATCTGGTAAATGGCCTAGAATCCGTGCCGCAGTCCAGAATGCGCAGCTATTCGGTCAACAAATAAACTTTCAGCGTGAGTTCACTAAACGTTTGCATGTGACATCTTTCCTGTAGCTCAGTGGTGAGAGCATGGCGCTAACAACGCCAAGGTCGTGGGTTCGACCCCAGGGGATTGCACATACTAAGAAATAAATGCATTGGATAATGCAATGTAATGTCTGCCAAATGCATATATGCAAATATAATGTAAATGACGTCTCAGTAAAATATGTTTTGTTCTCATCTCCAAATCCAGTTTGTTCTCGAATATGCTTTAGTCAAGAAAGTATTTTAAAACTGGCACTGTTTGTCCAATGCAATTCACGTTACGCTATTACTGCCTGCTTTGAGATAACGTTTATATTTTTGATAGATAATGGCATTGGTTATTTACCAAATGATTAAATGATTGACAAAAATGGGTAAAAACTGAGCATATTTCTGCGTACTACAGCAAAATAATGCAGACAACACATGCAACTGAACACTGATATCAACAGTCGCAATTCATTACTTTCTTACTTTCCCTCTCATTCATTAATTCTTACTGAAGTCTATCTGTTGACTAATGTTTGCTAAAAACTCTTATAATCCACAGCAAAGGAAAAAAAAGCTTTAAGCAAACCTTCAGCATTTCAGCTTTAAGATTAATCACGTATTCAACTTCTGGTGCTAGGCTTCCTTTGAAAACGCATAAAAAGTGGGGATGCACTTCTATAATAATAGAAGACTTCTATACAACACTCTTGCGTATTGAAACAGCAGCAGCAGGTGGAACTGTGGTTTAGAGAGTGCTCACTTGTATATTCACGCCTGTGCTCGGTCGGTTGTGATACTGCAGATAACCCAAGGGCAAAGAACATAACAGAACTCATATTCAATGCACTGTTGGAAATGCATTTTTGGGTTTATGCCTTAGCGTTCATATAGAGTGTCGTGTAATAGATGTAAACAGCGGAGTGTACAGACGAGTAAAATAAACCCAGAATTGATCACTTAACTGAAGCATGACTAAAACACTGAGATTTTTTGAATACATAATAGATTTATGTTAAATAATACTACAGGTCAAAAAAGGAAAATATTAAGAAATAAAATCCCAGTAAAGCCACTTCTCTGATCATACTCGTGGGTCATTGAAACGTTTCCAGTCAAAGAGACTGAAATAACTCTGAAACGGTCCACAATACTGTAATACATGGACCCTTTTCTAACACTCCCTAAGCAAACACTGCATTTTGCACCATAAAACCGGCCATATTCTCCATCCAATCTAAAGCCTTAGAACTGCCAGTAGGTTTTAAAGGTGTAGATGTGTTTCTAAAAGCCCTATAAAAGCTTCTATGATGCTCTCCAAGGCCCATTTCAAATAAGGCGGCTTTAAGCATGTTCTATTGACTTAACATTCTAATGTATTCCCCCGTGTTATTCATTCATGCCTCATAATCCACCAATAACAGACGCCAGGGCTGTACATTCCAGTGATGTGTTATACATATTTATGCACATTGAGATTCCAAGAATAACCATTTCAAGTCTCCTGCTGTTAACACAGTTGTGCAAAGCATAAACCAAAACACGCCATCTCCATAATGCGTACCCTCGTCACATTCACGAGTACTCGTAGGCTTGTAGCTGCAACGTGGGGCCTGAAGCAAAAAAAGACCAGCCTAAAACCTCAATAAGGCACATAGACTCTCGTACAAGTAAATTAAGTAGTAAGCAAAAGCGAATGTTATTAAGGATGTGAAAATGTCAAAAGAATCACGACAGAAAGCTTTAAAAGGATCCTAACTACTTTGGCATGTACATGGAAATAAGGCATTTGTTTTGAGGGGCCGTGGAGATGAAGTCTCTGTGCAGTAACATGAGTCATCCCTCCATTCGAAAAACCTCTCGGACGGCTCGCAAAGAGACGACGGTACACTGTACATGCGCACGAAACCCCACCGCAGTGACGCCGTTGTCTTCCTGTCACGCTCCTCAAGTGGATGGCCAGACATCGGCTCAGATAATTATGGAGAGATGGATCAATAATCTTGCCTCAGAAGTGTTTCCGTGCCTCTCTCCCATCATTCCACAGCGAGGAAGAGTACGGGCAATCATACCGGTCGAGGGATGTTCAATTCTTCAGACTGTTAACACAAAGCCGGTCTCACTGTCGATAATGCGATAATGGAAAGCAGGGAGATGGGGATGGTATTGGCTCGCCAGGCTCTGGAACCTCGCACGCTCATACCTGAAATAAAGAAACAAGATTTTAAGGCACCGGGGCCCCTCGAACAGATTAACTTGTGATTGATGAATACGAATAATCTAGGAAACATAACGGCAATAAAGAGAGGCATCGCTGGGAATTGAGGGATGAAATTAGCCCTGCGGTTTTTATCACAGTTACTGAATATCAGCGTTTGGCTCTAAATCAACATACTGGCCCGGACAGCCTGGTGCTTTGAGGGGGTTTACTTTACCTTCCCAGTAGACGCACTCGGAGATGTTTTTTCTTTCGTTAAAATTGCTGCAATAAATAACTAGATTTTCTGAAGAAATTGGTAGAGGTGGATGGTCGTGCTACACTCTCTGCAATGATGCAAGGGGTGGCGTGGGTACTAGCACAGTGTCGCTGTGCGATTGCTAGAGTGTTTTTTGATGCATTGGCCGAGTAGTTGCTAGGGCATTGCTAGATGGTTGCTAGGGTGTTCTCAGTTATTCAAAAGTTTCTTTAAGGGATTGTTCACCCAAAAATGAGAAGTCTGTCATCATTTATTCACCCTCATATCATTACAAACCTGTATGACCTTGTTGTTCTGCAGAACACAAAAAGATATTTTGAAAAATGTTGTTGACCAAACAACATTGGCCTCCATTGACTTCCACTGTAGACACGAAACCACTGAGACATTTCTCAAAATATCTTCTGATGTGTTCGACTAAAGGAGTACTCATATACAGGATAATTTTAGTTTTTTCAAGTGGCTTTACACTAACTTCCCAGTAGACGCTCTATGAGCACTTTTTTCCTCCTCTTAAATTACTCCAATAAATAACTACTTAAAGCGAAAGGAGGATGTGTAACCTCGCTGTCAGCCCTGCTAATAATTTCCGATATTAACAGTCGAAAGAAAGTTGCAGCTTTTTATGAAAGGTAGACATTGCGGACCAATGCATGAAAAATGTGAATAATAAACCACAGAGAATCGCTTCCCTAACATTTGCGTCAGCCTGCAACGTTGTATTCAAGGGGGAGCGGAGACGAGCGAGCAGAGATAGATGGGGAGAGCTTGGGCTAGTTAATAAAGATAAGACTGCTTAGCCCAGTGGAGAATAAAAGGTGCACAAGGAGGACACGTCAAATCGCGAGAACTCATTTAGAGAGACGCATTAAACTCTGCTGGATGAGGTAATGAAACATCCGTGCCCCAAACTGCACCTGGGCTGACGGCTCAGGGGAACGAGAGGAGAACATTATAAGGTCAACTGCACATTGTTTTTATTATAGAGGCCTGTGTGTTTAATGTCCCTTCTGTGCCGAATATTTATCTTTTACATCATGGCCCTCGAAATAGGAGGGCAGGGTACACTTCGCTTGCGGGTTGATACTTGCAAGGAAAATGTGATCTTGTGTAATGAGGTAGACATTAAAATAAAGAAAAATAAAACAAATGGTTTGAGAATCAATGATGATAGAATATTTTTTTCTATTTAGATGAACTCTATAAGGTGTGTTTTATTATTATTATTATTATTATATAACTGTGAAAACAAAACTATAATAACTTAATATTTCTGTTTTATTAGCGTTTATATATATTTTAGAATTTTTATTTTTTTTGTCTTTACATAACTTTTAGTAATTTTTTTAGCAATTTGGTAAAGTGCTTATGTCATTTTATTTATTTTTTATGTTGCTATAAAGTTTAAATTGAAATGTTTCAATGTAATTTTTTGTTTTATGTTCAGTTAATAATTTTGGGAACTCAACTTAAACAAATGTTAAATAAGTTTAAATCTATTTGTTTATGCAATTTCTTTATTTATTAGATATTAATTATTAGAATGATCTTCTGTTGTTTAAAAACCATGCACTGTACTGAGTTTTACCTTTCTGTGTTTACAGTTTTGTATGTGCTCCTGTAAAGCTGCTTTGGAACAATGCACATTGTGAAAAGCGCTATATAAATAAACTTGAATTGAATTAAATCAAATAATCATTAAAAAATATATATTTACAGAGAAATTTTGTTGTATTTCATTTACCAGAAAAAGTTTTAAGAATTTGGGTTTTAGATTAATTTCACTTTAAAAAGTCTAGTTTTAACTATAATAACCATGAAACTATTATTAGCCTATTCGTAGAATTCCTCCCATACTTATGCGTCATTAGCAGAATCTCTAAAATAATGATTATGAAACATGTCAAACACTACCTGCATCTGCCATTGGTCAAAATAACAAAAAGCCCCACTGTTTGTTACGTCTTCAGATAGACTGTGATTCTCTGATATGATGTGTAAATGAAATGATTCACCCTTAATACTGTTTTTAAAGAAAAGTGAGATCTTACTGAGCTTATGGATGTTGATGGGTTCAGTGGGGGTTCCCCCTCCCCCGTCGCTCAGTGCTTGGATCTGAATGATGTAATCATCATCTGCAGGTAAGGTGAGCTCCACCGAGGTCAGGTTTGTTGATATGGTGTTCATTTCTTTATGCCGGTTCCTTCTGTAAGACACCTGGAAATAACAAATGGAAAAAGTGCTAACAACCACTTACCTATATTCACCACAAGCTATTTCTGCGAGTAAGGGAAATAAGATCAAATTATCAAACAACGTAGGAGACCACGATGTTTAATAGCACAGCTGTGTTGCTGTGCACGGTATAGCGTCTATTTTCCGGATGCGGTGGAAATTCATTTTATTTTTAATTTTTGTTTCCTCTAAGGTGGGTAATTTTGCAATAAACATGAGAAATAATATATGCATTTTAATGTTTTCCTAAATGCTCAAGGGAACAGAAGAAACTAATAGGATTATGTGAATATAATGCACCATAGATCGCGTTGAAGATTACATTGCTGGGAAGCACTTACCTGATACCCAGTAACTTCTGACTCCATTTCCAGTGAAATGACAGGTTCCCAATGAACGGTGAGCTTAGAGCCAATCAGGTTCCACTCCACGTTCAAAGGTGACTGCCCGGGTGCTGAAAGGGAAAACGGCACTCGTAAATAACAAGTGACCAACTTCACAGAGAAAGCCAATAGAGCCGCCTGGCTGTCTTCCGTCTTTCTTCTTCTTAACTCTTTCCCATCCAGCGGGAGCATTTTTGATCATTTTCACAAAGCTTTGATGTAAAGATATATGTATGTACATATACTGTGTATATATATATATAATTATATGGATACACATGCATACATATATACATGTATTTACAAATATACAAATATATCATTTTAAAGTATATAAAATTACAGAACAAAACATCTGCTTCATTGCAAAATATTCATTTGTTCTTTTTATGATTTCTTTAATACAATATTTTGAAGGAAAGGCTGGGAAACTAGCCTTTTTGCCATAGACATCGAGATCAGATTCAGAAAGATGACAAGGATCTGCAGATTCTGTATCTTTTCAGAAGATGGGAAACAGTTCTCCTTATCTTATAAAAGGTTTCATCGGAGACATCTGACTGGCCCAAGGTTAACTTCCTGACTGTGTTTGGTTATAATATAACAATTTATTTTATATTTAATTTGTATTAATATTGATTGATAATAATATTTTACTGTCAGGGGTCAGTTCTGGTCTAGTGGTTAGAGAGTTGTAGCCAGAAGGTCACTGGTTCAAACCTCAGTACCATCAGGAAATGCCTGAAGTACCCTTGAGCAAGGCACCTCACCCCCGTTTGCTCTGCAGTGATAGCTACCCATTGCACCCTACTTGTAAATCACTTTGGATAAAAAATGTGCCAAATGAATAAATGTAAATATACTGTATATTAATTCAATAAATTAAAATTACTCAACAGTTATTGATTCTTTGCAGAAGTATACCAGAAGTCATGTTTGGGCCTTATTATGTTTGATGTTGCTTATGCTGAAACAGTCTATAACAGTAGATTCACGAGTTCACCTACACATATAACAGTGATGTTGATAGGGATAATGATAGAGCTTGGTTATGAAGGTTATGCGTATTTGGCGTGCTGTCCGGGAAGCGGGCTCCGAGCTCGCCAGATCTATCCGAGCCCGAAACACTCTACCTTGGTACGGGTGAGTGTGCCGAGCTCGGAACCGGTCTGAGCCCAGAGCACACCCCCCGGGGTTCCTGCGGGATATTTAGCTTTGGAGAGGAGCAGGGGTGGAGGAGGGATGCTTAATCTTAGGAGATCGAGCAGGTAGGATGGTTTCCCTATTTATTAGCGAGCTCGCTAGGGCTAAATGTGTATATGCTGTGATTGCTGATTATAGACCAGCCGGCTGATTATATGCTCCGGCTCCTCCCGAACTTTGTTAATTAAACATCATAACATGGATTGCCCTAAATTTCCTGTCAATGGTGGAAAATGAGGAAGAGTTAAACTAACATTAGTTTGAAATAAAAATTCGACTCTGACATCGATTCTATCATCAGTTCTTACCCTCATTCCATCTCTACCTCAAAATCTCTTCCTAAATAAAACCTTAATATTGCATTAACAATAAAAGACAATTAATGACAAAAAAGTTAATATCTGCAAAAGGTTATATATTTAAAGCTGCATTCTGTAACATTTGCCTCTCTATCGCCATCTCTGTTTGAAACGTAAAATTACAGATTTCTTTACACATCAAATGATGTCAAAGAGACATCTCCTGAGAAATAGCAACGTACACCTAAACATGTAAATCATCATCAAACGCTTACAGAAGTAAGATAAGAAGACAGTTCTGAATACTTATGCCGGTTTCACAGATAAGGTTTAAGACTAGTCCCAGACTAAAATGAAAGTTTGAGCTGTCTTAACCGAAAATACATTTCCCAGAAATATCTTTAAATATGTCATTGTCATTGTTTTGTATCAAGATGCACACCAGCAATTTTTAACTAAGGCATTTTAATAAAAGCGACTTAAATATTCAAATTTAACTTAGGCAAAGTCCTGGTATAAGCTAAGCCCTGTCTGTGAAACTGGGCCTTATTTTTTGTGCACAATCTCAATATCTGTTTCTAGATATTGGAACAAAAAAGTACAAATTGCCGCTTTAAATATACAACATGTAAGCGCGGCTTAAATTGATTCATTTCACTGGATACTCACGGGACTTTTTGGTGGTCACGTTGATGGTGGGTGAGATAGGGCCAGTGCCCGCTGTGTTGAAAGCACTCAATGTCAGAAAATACTGCGTGTATCCTCTCAGGCCACTGATGTTAACCTTGTTCTGATTGGCAGACACTCTGACTTTGCCCATGGTCTCTGGTTTTGTATCATCCTCCCAGTACACCACCTGATCTCAGCAATAAAGAGAGAAAGCACATGCGGTTTCAAAAGCCTCAGAATCATTAAACAGGAGTACTTTTTTTACACACGGTCACACAGACTTAGAGCTTAAGAATGGAATGTATAATGTTCTCTAAATCCTGGCATTTCTGCCATGCTGCAGCGAGGGCTTCACATGCATACGGTGAGAACAGGACTCTCTTTTCTTATTTTCAAATGGAACGTTTCCATGGGTACACAGGGAACTTTAGGTGCGCCGTGGGAGATGACAGGCACCGACAGAGCACACGGTGCATTTCAAAACCGGACAGAGAGTCATTTCCATTTAGAAGAAGAGACGCACCTCGTAGCCCAACACTCTTTCTGGGGAAGAGGTGAGAATGTGCCACATCGCTTCAATTTCTGTGGAAGAAATGCTTCGGGCCCACACTCCAGCAGGAACACCACTGGGCTCTGACGACAGAGGAAAACACAAGAAGAGATCACTACAGACAACGAGAAACAATAAAAGAGGGAAGACTAAAACGTGTGATATATGAAAAGAAGAGAGAATGGATAAGAAAGAGGAAAAGAGGAGAAGTTTGAGGAGAAAAAATAAGAGGAAAAGAGAAGAGAAGGAACAGAGAAAGGAGAAAAGAGGCGAGGAAAGGAGAAAGAGATGAAGAGAAGAAGAAAGACGGCAGCAGACAGGACAAAAGGGGAGAAGAAAAAGGATAGAGAAGAGGAGTAGAGCGGAAAGAAAAGGAAATGAAAAGGGGAAGAGAGAGAGAAAAGAAAGAAGAGAAGGGATAAAGGAGAGGAAAGGAGAAGAGAACAGAGGGAGGGATGAAGAAAGGAGAAAAGAGGCCAATAAAAGAGAATGGGCAGAAAAGAGGAGAAAGAAGAAGAAGAGAAAAGACATCCGCAGAAACAAAATTAGATAGGAGAAATAATGAAAAGAGAGGAAAAAAGGAGAGAAGGGAAAGCGAGAAAAATAAAGGAAAGAAAAGATGAAAGAAGAGAAAAGGAGAAGAAAGAAAGGAAAGAGGAGATATGAAGAAATGAGGTTACAAGAAGTGAGGAGAAAAAAGGAAGACAGAGAATAGAGAGGGGTCAAGAAGTGAGTGAGGGAAAATGAGAAGAGGAGAAGAGAAAAAAGTTGAGATAAAAGGAGAAGAGAGAAAAGAGGAGTGGGGAAAAGAGAAAATATAAGAAAAACAAAAGAGAAGACACCCCTAAGAACGTAAAAAAGAGAAAAGGGGAAGAGAGGAGAACAAAAGAGAGGAGATGAGAGAAGAAAACAACAGAAGAGAGTAAAGGGGAGAAGGCAAAGACAAGAACAGAAAAAGAGAAAACAAACAGAGACAAGAAAGGAACAGAAAGGACAAGAGAAAATGAGAGGAGACTTAAGATGACAAGACAGAAGATAGAAAAGACAAAGAGGGGAGAGTCACTGTCACTCTTCCCGTCTAAACTTAATCTCCAGCGGACAAATCAGTGTAAGAGCAATGTGAGATCATTTTTATCTCAAACTCTAAATGACTATGTGGCCTTTATTATAATGTGTTAGCTGTGTGACACAGATAAAGATTATCTGTAGAGAAATTAAATTAATACTGTAACTTACTGACAGAGCATGGTCACTACCTGTCACTACATACTCTAATAACTAATATCAATCTGACAGTAAAGAATCCCACCTCAAGTCAACTTAAACATCCCCACGCTGCCACTATAAATGCGGAGGACACTTTACATTTACATGCGCAACAGTATGTGATGCTGCTGACAGTATGTGCTTGGCTCTGTAATTGCTAAAACGGAAAAAGCTTTTTTCTTGAAAAGTACAAAAGGCATTACACCAAGATGCAATTTAAAAAGAACAGGAAAGGGCAACCGTGAGAGGTCACCTGTAGCTTTGAGAATTTGCATTGAACAATGGGAAAAATTTAAAGCAGCAGTTCATAACTTTTGTCTCTCTATCGCCATCTCTGTTTGAAAAGAAAATTGCAGGTTAACCTACATTTCCCGCAAAGTCATACCTCAGCTTCTAAATCATTATCATAAGTTAAATGTTGTGAGTCGAGTTGAAGCTTTTCATGTCCCTGCTCAATAGATACCTTTGATCGTGGCTTGCCTGGTAGGGTTTTGTTGTGACTTTATAGTCTAGATTTTACATTCAAACAGGTTCATTAGAATATTAAAATGAAAGTAGACGCATGCAAATAAGAAACAAAGATATAATGGAGTCACAATCCGCTTGCATGTCTTATTAGTTTAATGATAAGATCCGACTATGAATGAGTAACGATAAATAAAAGAATCCTGCAACGCATTATTACGCTTGATTTATTCTTAAAACACATTTTATTTTATTTCAATCCTTGACAGTATGCCCAACTCACCATTCTCAGCTGAAAATACGATGGTAACAGGGCTGAACGGTCCCTGGCCTTTGGTGTTGTAGGCACCCACTTTCACATTAAATGGAGAGAAAGGTGAAATGCTCTCATTCCGATACAAGTAGCGAGACTGTGCCGGGGCTGAGATGACGGCGTGCGTCCAGTTGACCTCCCCAAGTGGCCGGAAAGCAATGATGTAGCCGAAACCGTCTCCGTTTTGAAGTTCTTCAGGTACAGGCTAAGAGGGAAACATGAAACTATAGTGATATTAAAACATACAGACCAGATTCAGCCTCGGGTTGACACCCAGTGCCATGCCAAAACCTTTCCCGATCCTGAAAGTGTCAAAGCCTAATACATAACCGAATCTGAATTGAAAGCCATTATGGGAGCGAAGGGCCCAGATGGAAAACAGGCTTGGCTTTGACTTGCGTAATAAATACCCCCATTCAATTCCATTTAATTAGCCCAAACTATTACCTCGCACAGAGGGAGTGATAATATAGACAGATGACTTACCTCCCATGTTATCACTAACTCTGACTTGGAGCCACCCCCACCTCCGACATCAGCGGGGGCCGTGTCAGGAACTGTGTACGGGAAGAGAAAAATGGCAATGTTTTTCAAACAGCAGTTGCATGAATGTAAGGGCGTGTTGCTTCTTTTGTTCCCCCGTTTCTTTTATCCGAAACCTCATGATAAGTATCGACTGAAACAAAGCACAGTCCCTTAGCAACTGCTTTTAAAGCTTTTGTGGGCAGCTTTGTTGCCTGTGAAATTCGTGTTCAAGAGTCTCTCCACAATAATGCAAAATAAGAATTTGGTCCATAATATACAAAGAAGCACTTAAGCACTATATTCACTAAAACTGGATCACTTCATCGTGGGAAATTTGAGGAATACGGACATTTTGAACTTTAGCAGTCACAGCTTCATGCAGCCATTCCCTGACCCCTATGATGTAACATAAATTACTTTCCTAGGCTGGCAAGCTCTTATATGATTGGCCGACTTTACAGGAATAAATGCACAGAGGGGTTTGATCAGTCTGAAAGAGCTGGATTTGCTCAAATTTGCCAGGTTGGTGATAACAGATCTTTGAAAAACACGGAGAGAAAGTTCATTGTGAAAAAGAGGAACGCAACAGTTGTGATCATGGACAATATGTCTGTTAAAATGAGTACAAAACATATTACGTATAAACAATATCAGATAAACCTGACCATTAATCTCATACATAAACAAAACAGAGAGTGATTGGTCGATCTACGGAACTTTGCACAAAGCGTAAAGCCACCATGCCAATATTAGACTTGTTATATGATCAATGGTATTATGACAATACTCTATGTACTGTAAATATTTCTCTTGTATTAAAACACAACCAGAAAAAACACAATTAAAAAACAGAAAATTCTAATCCTTAGTGCCAAGAGAGGTCACACTAAATACCAACTTTTGCCTGAAAAAGTCATTTTATTCTGAAAAACGTGTCTTTTTTAATTTCGTGTACATTGGGGGTGTCACAAAATACTGATAATGGCAATAATCGTGTTAATAAAAAACGATCAATATCCTGTTATTCCTTGAGTACATACATACTATAGATGAATATTTGAATTATTCAGCAACCAATGTCTCCCCGCTTCCCTTTACTATACATAGGCTGCGTCCGAAATCGCCTATTCCATACTTTACAGTAGGCGAAAATGAGTCATGAATAGTATGTCCGAAACCTCAGTATGCAAAAAACAGTAGGTGAGAAATACCCGGATGGTCTACCACTTCTGCCGAGATTCGTGAGTGTGGATTGGATGAAATCTATCCATTGATGCCACGGGAGCTGAGCAACGGTCAAATTTCAAATAAATCAAATAAATATAGCGGAAAACTTTAAGGCGGACGTCCGTTTTTAATGTAAGTGCCAATAAATGAATTTCTCGTGAATAAATTAGGTTTTTATCAATGCTCACGTGTAGATTGTTAATAAGTCATAGGTCAAAGAGCATACGGGTCACATGACCATAAAACAAGCCAGAAGCAGTATGTCTGAAATCTATTCATACTACTCCCACTCAGACTATATAGAACGTACTGTTTTAACGTCCGATAGGTAAGAAGGTACTTATTCAAATTCAGTACGAACTATCACAGTATGTGATTTCGGACGCAGCCAAAATGAACAGAATTAAAATAAAAAGTCATGACTGATTGTTTGCTTAATAGGATAATAGCATTATTTATTATTTTTTTTAAAACAGAGTAATATATATTTTTTTTTCATTAAGATTAATGCGTTATTTAAATTTAATACAAATAATAATTTAATATTGTGATCATTTCGTTATGGTGAATTCATGTCCCACGGAAATCAAGTAGTAAAAATCTGCTTTGGTGACAGCCCTAGTGAACGTATTACCTGTTGGTATTTTAATAAAAAGGGGGGGAAATGGATCCTAAAGCAAAAGCATCTCACCTGCATCTTCTGTCCTCGTCTTAAGAGAAGCCGGACTTGGCTCTCCCACGCCGACGCTGTTTCTGGCCAGCACTCGGAACTCAAATTCCACCCACGCGTTCAGATCTACCACGGTCGCTGTCCGAGTGTTCCCGTCAATCACCTCCGGGACTGAGAGCAAACAGAAAAGCCGTGGCTTAACCGCAATGACCTGGCTTACACGCTAAAGTCAACAATAAAAGCCTCATCCTGAGCTAATGTTTACAGTAAGCCCTGAATGTCACGATTGGAAAATGGCGTCTCATTTCTGGGTGGGAGGTTGTTTCAATGAATTCACATTAGATACGGCCAGGCGAGCTCCAGATGAAGTCATTCTGCGTTGGCACTTAGAGCTCCTTATATATATACAGACAGCAAGAGTAAGCTCCTTTTTTAAAAGCAGATGAGACCTGCTATGGTAATTTTAGCCTCTCGCTAAAACCACGCTCTGCTTGACTAGCTTTAGCTAATCCCGTGTTGTTACCCGTGTTCACCGCCTGCCAGCCGACAGTGAAAGCCGTCTTGGCCTGGATGATATAGCTCGTGATGGGGCTGCCGTTATCCTGGCTGGGTCTCCATGAAAGCTGAGCTGTGCTGTCCGTGATCTCTTCCACCGTTACGCCATCTGGGGCTCCCGGGGGACCTGATCCAATCAGACAATTAGCGGTGAATTAGCAATTAGAAATGAAGTTACCTTCAATGACGTGTAACCTTGTTCAACCTCCTGCCGGGAATCTCATCTCGTTTTGGGCGCACCTGATCTCTGTGCTAGAAGTCTGATTTCAAGAAGCCGCTATTAAAGATTTAGAAAGGCTTAAGCTGGATATTCAGAAGCTTGTTTGTTTGTGATTGTTTTCTTAACAGCTAAAGTGTGACTGTTTTGAACGATTGGGAATGAGCAACAGTATTAAAATGTGCAAGGCATGTTTTGTGTTTTACATAAAGAATAAATAAAAATTTTGTTATTTACAAGCACAGATATCAAACAAATTCTTGAATCAAGAAACATGTTTTAGAAGCAAAATGACCTAATATGTTAAATGAACAGTTTATCCCAAAATAAATATTCTCTCATCATTTACTCAACCTCGAGTTGTTCCAAATCTGTATGAATTTCTTTGTTCTTATGAACGATCTTTTGCCATCATTGACCACCATATTAGGAAAAAACGCAATGGTAGTCCAAAGTGCCCCAGAACTGTTTCCTTTGCTACATTCTTCAAAATATCTTCTTTTGTGTTCAACAGAACAAGACATTTACAATATCTAAAATTGTTTATTACTGAAAAAAGTATTTGCCAATGGGGTTGGAAAAATAAACTTGAAATAGATAATATATATTTACAGTATCTCACAGAAGTGAGTACACCCCTCACATTTTTGTAAATATTTTATTATATCTTTTCATGTGACAACACTGAAGAAATGACACTTTTCTACAATGTAGAGTAAGGAGTGTACAGCTTGTGTAACAGATTCAATTTTCTGTCCCCTCAAAAATAACTCAACACACAGTCTTTAATATCTATTAATACCATTGACTGTCATGGTTTCACCTCTCCTAGTCAGGTATTTCTTGGTTTAGAGGTGGAATCAAACAGAATCCTTTGTTTCATGTGGGGAGAGATGTTTTTGACCCTTGTGGCCTTCCATACTCTACCCGAGTCGCGTCATCGTTCCTACCCTCCTATTTCCTAGTTTGTGTTAATTACCCTCCCTATAAAGAGTCCTGATGTTTCGTTGTCTTGTGCGCGTTCATTGTACCTGTTTGATGCTGTAGCTGTTTTGTACCTGTTGGTCCTTGTACATGGTCTTGCTTTAGCTGTATGTTTGACATTGTTCCTGGTTCCTGTTACCTGTTACCCCCGTGTCTTAGTAAGTGTAGTAGTGTTCTTATCAAGTGTTTGTTTTATTAGTTTAGTGAGTCCGTGTCTTTGAGTTCTGTTAGAGTCACCCTGTATTGTTTTCCCCATTGTGGGTTTTGTTTTGCCTGTTTTGTAGTGTTCTGTGTTCTAATAAATCCCTGTTACCCCTACCATCTTGTCATATCTCTGCCTACAATTGGGTTCAATTGTAGGCAGCTAAAGGTAGCCACCTTGATTTTTTTTTGTAATGTATTGGCTTACATAATTTTTTTTATTTGCTTTCTGAAACATGTTAATATCTTGCTGTCTCACGTAAATTTAGACATTTATACTAGTTAACAGGACAAAAATACAAAATTCATTTTTTGGTGTAAACTCATGTACACATTTAAATCCTGTTAAATGAAATGATAAAAAATGAAGCAGTCTCATTATGTTAAGAAATTTGACCATACTTCCACAATATTATTAAAAATGATCGAAAGCTACATTACCAAAAGTTGCCAAGTCACCTTAACTTCATGTAAAGGGTATTGATCCTCTTAAAACTCATTTGGAACCTTTAAAAACAGCTCTAATACGTTCGTATAATTGCTTCTAATGGAACATTTAAAAGATCAATTTAGTTATAGCCTATACAATAAAGATTATCACCCCATACTAAATATATAAATACCTGTATATTCGTATTAACAATGATTTTAAACTAAAGGAACAATATTCCCCAAAAGTTAATTCTGATATTCAGTCATTTCAAACACGTATGATAGAAATTATATGTAATTTCTTATACGCTTAATGAAAGGGGGCTGAACACTTCAGAAACGTTAATAAACATACCACCCAGCCTTATTTCTATTAAGTTTTCCATCCAAATTCCAATAATAAATGTCAAACACTGGGAACTTACCTTTCACAATTAAAATGGCTGCAGCCGACAAACTCTCGACATCTGTGTCGACCACACACACATATTTTCCGGCATGTTTCAGCTGTATGTTTCGTATCATCAGATCTCCAGATGTGCCCTACCGATAGAAACACACAAATTACTATCTGCTATCAACAGGGACTTTAAAGCAGCGGTAAGATGTGCGAGTTGTTTGCAATGCTCCCCGGCAAGTGCTTCAGTAAGTGTAGACACCCCGCTGGGTTCAGGGAATGAAAATGTGGCTGAACTCCACAGCTAATGGGCGACTTTTGGCAAAGCCTGTTTGAAGCGTCTGTCATGGATAAACATTCCCTCTGGCCAACCCTTGGGCTCCTACAGCCCTGCGCACAATCCAGCGAACAAACCTACTGGCTAATTGGCTAAATAGAGCTAAATTACATTAAAGAGGCAGTGTGATTGGATTCGGTGTGCCGACACCCCGTGATACCGAACCGTGCGAAGTGATGGAAACGAAATCCGCATACTGCAATTAATCTAATAAGGAGGATGTTTTGCATAAAGATTGGAAGAGTTGGAAAGTGGAACAGAAGTAGTACTATGGAAACAGGTGAGTTAATAAAAGTATCACCACGTTTATGTTTCATCATCATCATGCCCGGCCTGTCCATCAGGAGAACTGAGGCGATTCCCGGTGGCCTGTCGACTAATTTGGCCTGCTGCCAGCCACCTATGTTTTTTTTACAGTCAAATGTCGATAACATGTTATTGTAGCATAAACGTACGTCGCTCGCATGTGGATTTCTTTGCTCTCGCTCAAAACTGGACAAGTGCTGCTTATGCTCAGGGAATCAAAGTGCGACCAATTTTGTGCAAGAGCAAAAAAAATCTGCTTGCGTGCGGAGAGGTTTGTGCTCACACATAAATATTGACGTACTTTTGCGAAAAACTAACGTGCACTTGACATAAAAGACTGACATTAAGATAGCTTGACGTTGGGCATTCAATATTTTTGAATTTAGGGACCTTCAACAAAGTGACATTCACGTTTCTAACGTCATTCCTTTTTAAGGGAAAACATTCATAAAGCAGTGAAGGAGAGATTATTGACAGCACGATGCTGAAGTTTTATTATAAAACTTAAAGATTGAATGAGTCTTCACTTTAAGAGAGGCTTGTAGTGTAAATCATTTAAACGTGCTTTTGTTGTTTGGCCACATGATACAATTTGTTTTCTTGAAACTTTCTCAAGCCAACCGGTATTTATTGTGCTCAGAAACAATGCACTGTCGGTTTAATTAAGCATTGATCACGTATTGTGTGATGATTACAAAGCATTCTGCATTTAATAAGAAATAGATTTGTGGTTTATGGCCTGGATGAGTGTGGGATATCCCGGCCTGAATTTGTTTGCCAGTCCGGCCCTGATCATCATAGGATACATCTAATTTAGAGATGAACCCATACTAAATTATTTGATTATTTGTCAATACCGAATAATAAATAAATATTTATAACCTTTCTGAATGTTATTATAAGAACTATTGATATTGAATATCAAACTGGTGATGTTACTTAACATTTTCTTTATACACAGCACAAACTTATGGCATTTTTCTGTCCTCATTTGAATGTCAGAATACCAATATATAGGCCAATATATCAATGCATCTCAAATCTAATTATTGAAACAGCGCTTAGCACCTTACTTGCACTCCTACTGTTAAGTAGGCCAATTTTTATTTCATATCAAGGTTTCTATTTTCAACCAAATTAAATCACTCAGATTAACCACAATGATATGCATATTTCCATATTTGCTTTGTAAATCCTCCGCATGATTGCAGAAGACAGTATTTTACTTTCTAGTCAAAAATGTTACTTTCATATCATTGAGTATAAGCCTATCACTTGCCTAGTGTCTTCAGGAATCCATCAGCTGTCCATCAGCCTGAGGTGAACTTGTGGGATCCTTGAGCCCTCGTTCACACAAGATAAATGCTTTCTGTCAGATGGACATTTTTGGATGTTGCAGAACACCATGACAGCCAACTTTGCCTACTAGCTTGGGCTACACTGGTGGTACTTTAAGAACATTTAACACATTGATAAAAAAGTATCAAAGTGATAGTTCACACAAAATGAAAATGCAGTCATCATTTACTCCTCTTCTAATTCCAAACATGTATGACTTTCTTTTATTCCGTAGAACACAAAAGAAGATATTTTGTAAAATGTGACCCTGAATCACAAAACCAGTCTGAAGTAGCATGGGAATATTTGTGGTAATAGCCAACAAAACATTGTATGGGTCAAATGGATGTATTGTCATTTATGCCAAAAATCATTAGGATCATAAGTTAAACCGGGCCCGGCGCCACGAGGGGGAAAAAGGGGGCATTACACCCTCATATATGATTTGTGTCATTTTAGTATTCATAGGAAAGTTTTAAAAATTGAGGTTTTACAAAAATGATAACTGTATTGGTGACAAGACTAACTGAAATGAACTCAAATAATTATCTCAAATCTATCTTGATTTTTCGTCACTGTGTAGGTAACAGGATGATATGGTGCGCGCCTCTATTGGCCAATGATAAAGCTAAGATGAGCAATCGCACTTAAAGATGATTGGACAGGGTAAACGGCTTGTCCGATTGGCTGGTTATCCCTCTGGTTATCTTTCTAGCTCCGCTCAGCTATTTGCAATTTGTTTTCATTAAAATGTGTATCATATGCAACATGTGTATTCAATATTGCTAATATTGTGAAGGTTATTTGTGATAGCATGAGGGCTGTTCAATATGCTGAATATCAACAACAGTCTTTAGAAGGGACGATACACCCGTTATACTCAAGTTACATACTTGCCTGCATTTCTTAATACGAATCAAATGGATCTATAATTGTAGCTGTTTAGATGTGTTTCAAGCATGCCGGTCACAGCATGACACAGAACATTTCTCATTGACAAAAGGTTTAAAATGACAAAAGGGTGAGTTAATGATTACAGAATTTTCATTTTTGGGTGAACTTTCCCTTTGAAATATATTTTTTGAAATATACATATTGATCATGGGCCTTATAATTGTATAGTTCACACAAAAATAAAAGAAAAGATTCACCCTCATGTACTACCAAACCTGTATACGAAAGAAAATCATTTAGATTTGAAATGACATGAGGGTAAATACATGTTAAAATAATTCAAATCTTTGGGTGAACTATCACTTTCCTTAATTTAATTGTTGTTGTACAACAATTTTTTTTGGATGTTGCTCGAGCTGAACATTAGGCTCGGACAGCCACACTAACTTAATAAAAAGTGTGTTTAGATTTCAGATCGATTAAATTACATGAGATCTGTGCTTTTATTGGTGGGCGAGATTGTGGTTTGGAAACAAGAGGGAAATCCGCTTTTTCAGCGATGGGGATGTTAGGCTACAAATTTAGCTTCGTTATGGAAATGAATTAATCTGCGCTGTGAACTTCAGGCCTGTAATCCAACACGACGTGTGACATCAGAGAATACACGAGAACAGGAATTTAATTAAAGTCAATGATTGGTATTAGTAATGAAGCTGTGTGTGAGTCTGTTCACAACAAGTCTAAAATGATTTTATTATACTTTTGCCAACACATTTTTTTCTGAAGTATGTCACTAGAATTTAATGGAGAAAGCATCTTTTCGAAGGGTTTGTGAAATGAGATTAATGAATCTGTTTCAGGGCCGCTCTGTTAAATCTTGCACATCCAATATTGACCAGTCAGTCCTCATTAGGCCATTTCTTTTTAGAAAGGCGTCATTACGTTTTAGAGAAATGTGACTTGTGACGTGAGATCCTAACGCTCCAAAGTCATACGAGGACATCACGCTTTAGATGGCTGATGGTAAAAGTTGAGTCGTATTGATTTCTACTCGGTGACGAGAAGGTAAAGAAGCTCAAATAAAATGTGGAGGGCAACTAAGCAGTGGAAACAACAGCTAAAAACCTAAAAAGGGAGAGGGATCAATTGATCCTTGCCTAGTCTCCCAGCTTTTAACTGTGGGTCAGGTGAACAGCCTAATAGAGGCATTATCCATTGGCCACTTTCCACGAAAGTGGCAGAAAATACAGCCGTAAAAAAACGTAAAGGCGCAGTTTCTGATTTACAGCGGCCACTAGCGTTGTATTATAGATTTGCAACAAATCTTTCAGTCCAAACACGATCGTGGCCATATCAGAACAAAATGATGTCGTCCGCTGCGACAGCTTGTCTTCTCATGTTGACGTAGGGAAGAGATCAAGCGGTCATTAGAAAGACTGTAGAAAGAGCGATGTCTTATTCATTACATAAAATAATTGGTGTGTGGATTTTAAGTTAGAAAAGAAGGATAAAAGTCAGGCAGGATCTAGGACCTGCGTTAATATTATAAAGACTTTGCAGAAGAGATGCGTTAGAACCTGCGGTACGAAGGCTTTTAGTAGAGATACTCATAGATATCTATGGAGATACTTTCCAGCAGAGAGAAAGATCGTCTCAAAACCTACCGAGAAGGTTGCTTTGATTTGGATCAGTATGTGAGTAACGTTATTTTTTCTGTTTGTTAGAACCAAGATATGTTTTTGTTTTTGTTGTAATATTAGTTGTAATATTAGCAGTTTTAAGCATCATTGTATATCTGGAACCGCTTTAATATTGTTCTCGTTCAGATACTAGAGAGAGAGCGACAGCGCATTGGCGCTAAAACTGGAGAGAGAACGAGAGCGCGTTTTACTCTTTTACTCAATGATGAATAAACGTACAGTTAATCTGGGGGTCACAATTCAATGTACAGTATATAGGCCCGCTCTGTATGTAGATATAAATAGCTTATTCTAATGTATTACAAATATAACGGTACATTACGTAAGGACTTTATACACCTCTGAAGAAATAGTTTTGTATATTATATTGCATTTCTGTCGGTAGATCCGCTTTATGACCCTGTATTGTTCCTTTAAGTGGAAAAATGTCAACCCTGTTTTACTGATGTGAAGTAATAAAACCAATTTAAAAAAAAGTTGATTTCTTCTTTTATAAAAAATATGTGTGTTTTAGATTATATCAAGGTGTCAGTGTTTTTTCATACGGATTTAAGAAGGGTGCAATTCCGACTATATTGCCACTAGAACCCCTGCCGCAAGCAGTAAGTAGTGATTTTATCCACTTCTTCCGTTTCATGCCTGACAGTAGCGATCTGTTTGCTGTGTGAGCTAGTGGCATGAGCCGGCGAAGCGTAACAGCCAATCACAGCAGAGCTCAACATTAATATTCATGACCCTTCCACATAAGGTGGTAAGAGACCTTTTTATTTAAGGATTTGTAAATGGATCATTTTGGCACTAAATAAATAAAGCCAAATACCCTTTATGTAGATATCAGAGAACAATTTAACATATTGTATCAATTAATTCTTTAGCAGCTTACAATGCTGAAATTAACAGGAACTAAGATGAATAAATGCTGTAGAAGTATTGTATTGATTATTGTCAGTTCATGTTAACTAATGAATTAACTAATGTTAAAAGATACAACCTTACAGTAAAGTGTTACAAACAAACATCTCTTATTGACTTACCCCTCCCACATGCTCATAATGTTGGTCCAGTTTATTAAGCAGCTGTCCATTGAAGGCCCAGGAGAAAGAAACGTCCAGAGCAGGGTCACAGGAGATCTGGCAGGGCAGGACGATGCTCTCCCCGACAATGATCTCCATGTCCACTGGACCCTGGGTGATTTGTGTGGGATCTGCCCAAAATCAGGCTCGGCTTTACTCAGTGAAACTGTCATGAAGTTAAATGAAGGCAAGCAGAACATTCTTTCCATTGATTTTTCTAACACTCATTGTATCTCATTTGCAGATTTAAGTTCTTGAGGGGGTTTATTTTTTACATATAGCTGTTTTTAACATTTACTTAGCTTCCTCTAACCCTTAGTTTTTTTAGTTGCAGGAGGTTATTAGGAGTTCCTACATTGGGCTGCCTTCAAGTTATTGGTTTCCTGCCAACTAGGACGATTTTGGATACATTTCATTTCCTTTTTTGATAGACTATCTGTTCTTGCTGCTAAAAATTAACATTCTGCCGGGGGAAGTGTTTGTATATTAATTCTAGTGCATAATACATCTTACAATGAACAAGATTTAAAGCAATCAATGCATGAATCAAACTCACTTAGAATGGCAATAATTTGACACGGTTTTCCCAGCATCATTTTTGTATATGTCCGAAGACAAATCATGTAAGACAAGTAAAATCACTCTCAGCAACATTAAAGTGACAGTTCACCACATCATGAAAATTCTGTCATCATTTACTCACCCTCTTGTCATTTCAAACCTGTTTGATTTTCTTTCTTCCACAGAACACAAAAGAAGATATTTTGATGAATGTTGTTAACCGGCACCCATCCTCTTGCAATGGTTTTGTGTCAAAACAATAGAAGTGAATGGGAACCGGTGGTGTTCAGTGACCAACTTTCTTCAAAATATCTTCTTTTGTGATCTGCGGAAGAAAGAAAGTCCTACAGGTTTGAAATAACAATAGGGTCAATAAATGATGACAGAATTTTCATTTCAGGGTGAACTTCTCCACTAGACTATGTTTGACTTCATTAACATACTGTACAAGAGATGGTCATGTGACCTTATAATGGCTTCAGTCTTATTGGTAGTTGTCACATTGTATCGCTGCATAGTTGCAAAATTAAACTCTTCTTGAATTTGCTGTGGCACTGGACACGCCCACACTATGCTGTCATTGGTTGTTGATGTTCATGTCAATGGAATTACTTATCCATTAGGCTCCTTGGGATTAAAATGATTTCCTGTCACTATGCTGCCAAAACTTAGTGACAGTACAAATGAGGCTTAAAATTAAACTTTACACCTGATTTTACATGAAAACATTACCTAAACTTTTGAAAGTAAATACAACAAATGCAAAGCATAAAAGAATATAAATGGAATTCAACATTATTTACATACATTTTTTTTAACACTTAGCAAACATTTCAACAAAATACAACCTTGAACTGATTTAGTGCAATTTGAGCTTAGCAAACCAAAGTTATGGTACAGTATATGTCATGGTTTATTATTGATCAGAAATATGCTGTTTAATTGTGATTTTTAGAAATATCTGCCCTTCCCCATTCAAGTAGATTGGACTGTGGACTTGCTGTGACATAAATGGCTGCCCAGAGGCATCTCAAACATGGTCGTCGAGTGGCACGACTTCCGTAAACGGACTTTGATAAAACCAGCTGACTCCAATTACAGATGAATTGCAGTAGCACAGCATAAGTGAACATCTGATCCCTGAATAAATGAAGGCCCTTTTACATTTCCCGATGCCCACAATTAAACACAATTCTTTTAATAAAAGCTGAAATTTCACATAGTTCAAGTTTCTAAAGAGAAATATAAACAACCTTAAAGCTCACGGCTGCTCTGTCATGTAAGGTTTATTTGTTATGGCTAAAAATCAATTCCTCTAGAGAGAAAATGAATAGATTTTTACTTCCGGAAACCCAATGCCATGCTCTATTCATCTCACTAAAGTTGTCATTGGAAGAAATGTGGAAATATGTGCAGGACAAAAGACAAGTTTAGCTCTATACTAGCTAGGATGTTGCCTTTTATTTAGTCTGTTAGGGGATAGTTCACAAAAGAACACAAAAGAAGATATTTTGAGAAATGTATTCATACAATGGAAGTTAACAATTTTCTACATTGTTTGGTTACCAACATTCTTCAAAATATCTTCTTTTGTGTTCTGCAGAAGAAAGAAAGAAATACAGGTTTGAAATGACATGAGGATGAATACATTTTCAGAATTTTGACTGAACTATTTCTTTAGGCTGTTCTGCAGTTTACCTGCAAGACTATATTTATATCTAAAGCATTTTTATCTAAAACCTTACTGCACCACAACCATAAATATTTTATTTATAACTGATCCTGCAGTAAGACCTGAACTTATCTAGTAGCTGACAGATTCCAATTTTATAAAATGCTGGGTTGCTTTTGAACATAATTTTTGTTTATTATTGCCATATTCATATTTTCAAATATGTCTGACCAAATGAGCTGAAATGTCAAGCGACATCCATGAGACCCAGGAAGCGCTTATTTCTGCTATGCATTTAAGACTTCTATATAAATATAATTTCTGCAAGTGAAATCACTGACGGTAATAAGTAACCTGACCTTCAATAACGGTGGCATTTAAAAAGGAAACCTGTAAAATCATAAAATGAAACTGAAATTTTTACATTTTCTGATGTTTTTCAGACTAAAGAATCACGTTCATAGCATAATTTGCTCTGTTGGTTATGTTTTGTAAATATTTTTGTTACCGGAATAGGAAGTTTGTTTTCAGTATGAATATATTATCAAATAAAAAGAGACAAATGCTGTGCTACCCCCTTTAAAAAAACTGCAACACTGTTTATACAGTAGAAGTTGCTTGAAAATGTGTTGTGTTTTTTTGCTTAACGCGCAGTTTACTTTAATTCACAATAATATTTAAATCTACTCGGGTAGAATGTGATTGTAATAATCTCAGCAAAAACCAGAGTGCAAAAACAGCATCCTATATTTTCCTCTGTAAATTGTGCATGCTCAACCTATAACCTGCACCCTCACACACTCCATTAGTGTAATCCGGGGTAATTGCAATGCCATAAGCGAAGCGTGAAAATGGGTAATTACAACAATACACAAAAAGCCACTGTATCTCTGTTGAATTGAGCTGACAGAACAATCCTGCCAGTTGGAGAGCTGAACTGCTCAACCCCTCGCATTACACTAGAAGTGTGTATATGCTTCAAAAAGCAATCAATCAGCTTTGTGAAACGTAATTGTTGACTATTTCATGTGAATTATGTGCACTCCAAACAAAAAATGTATATTGTAGTATTTTCTATAGTAAGTTGTAATAGAATTTGTGGATTTCATTTTTTCGTGGGACCTATTATTATTATGATTTTTTTTAAATCCAAAATGTACATATAATTAAATTTTAGAGGAATGTAAATTATATTGGTTAAGTTTATTTAACGAAAAAACAATTATATTTTTAATATAAAATTTGATGAATTCTAATATTTGAGTTACTCAGATGTACTTTGAACAGTTTTTGTACAATTAAAAGACTACATTTAATTGATTTCACTGCTTTAAATTTTCTTTTTTTTGAATGTAAATTGTTTCACGTAAAATCTCAGTTAAAATGATTTAGAGTGCATTTACAGTATAACAATGCACTGTTTATAGATGTCATCTCAAAAATTTTGCAGTAAAATGAAAATAATTAATGAAATATCACGCCACGCCCCCTGCAATACCACTACGTCCCACAGGAAATACTGCACCATCAACCTTACTAGTTGAATCCAGATGTTATTTGAGCCAATGTACCTTTACGGAAGACGTGCCACTCAGCAGCCATGTTGGCAACGTCTCCTGGTAGCTATTTACGTCATAGAAAGACGACAGGCAGATATTTCTAAAATCGCTGTCAAAAATCACAAGTAAATAATTTTTACGATCAATAATTAAACCTGACATGAACCTTACGCTTTGGTTTGCTGAGTTTAAATTGCGCTAAAATCTCCTTTTTCGAGCGGCCATATTGAGCATTGCATTCCTCGCCATTTATTGTTTTGGCAGCGGCCCATCTAGGTAATATTTATCATCTTTGTTTTAGCATTCAAAGGTAATACAAAGGACAGGCAAGATAAAGTGGAAGCATTAAAATGCATCTGCTATTTAAATACCCATATTGATTGACCACTTCTCTGACAACCACCGTCTATGGTTTGATGACTTTTATAAGACTGCCAGCGACAGATTATCAGACAGAACACTTTAAAGATGAAGGCTAGGAAGTTATTCTGTAACAATGACACTCACCTGTAACCAGCAGTCTTCCTGTAGTACTGGCTGCACCAAACTGGTTTTTAGCCAAGCATGAGTAAGTCCCACTGTCCATCTTAGTCACATTTGTGATTCTAAGTGTTCCATCAGGGAGAAGAGCTGTCCTAAAAGAGGGAACCAGAAAATTACCTTAAATCAAATCAAAATCAAGTTAAGCTCCTTATAAAGCAATATTCCCATCATAAATATTTTCTTTCCAGAACAGTAGACTTGTGGTAAGAAGGACGTAATGTGTTTCTGTGGATCCAGACATAAATCTTTGCTCGCAGGCTCAGTGGGTACAGCAGCCGAGAACCAATGAGGCTGAAGGGTGTGTGTTCATAGCTGATGAGCTATAAAAACAAGCTAAATTCACCAACATATTATTTGAGTTTTTAAGGTTTCAGTACATCCATAAAAATACACCACATATTTGTTTCATGTCTACTTTAATAAGTTCCTTGAATTTGACCTAGGTCATGGGTCTGAACTACTGGCCTGCGAGACTACCGGCCTGCTTTGTTCAGGCCCTGAGGTGTAAAAGGTTATACCTTAAGACATTCCAGCAAAATGTAATTTCACTTTTTGTTATGACCTTTATGTTATCCCACAGTTCTTCTTAATGTGCAATATATTCCCTATATAGTGACTGCCGCATAGTGCACAAGATAGGGGACAGGGACAAATCTCAGGCACACAAACAGAACGAGACTCACTCATCATCATCAACAGAGCTTTTTTCAGGGAGACCATGGTTGAATTGTCCATCTCCAAGTAGTCTTATATACAGGGTATACAATATCATATGTAAACAGAAGTGTAGGTAGTTCTCATTTATACAGAAAATTGACTGTTGTATTGCCAGCTCATGATGTTTCTAGTTTCCTAATGGAATCCATACCTGCTTGATCTGAAAGAAGAAAATTGCAGCTCTCAAGAAACACAATCACAGGCATCATTACTTCACTAAACAGCAGAGCGGTGTGCTGGGCGTGAGTCACTCGTGCTCTGTCCATACATCAATAACTGCATAACTGTGCCAATAAATGCATATCGTTCTAATTCATGCTCGTGAAAACATTTATGTTTGTTCTTGCTGTTCATCAGCTGCCTGATAAAAGGAACCATCTGGCTAGTGGCCCCATGTAATTTATTTCAAAACTCCTGACCAACAAATTATTTTAGGATATTGAATTAGATTTCCTTCTATTCGCTACACGTTTCTACCTTATAAATGTACTGTATTTTAAAGCAATTTAAAAAATACAAATATTATAATTTTCCCATGTCTACAATACATTGTTTTATAGATGAAATTTAGAATGAAACACGCATATATAACTTAACATATAAAGAAAGCAATATTTCAATTACATCTCCTCAATGAGAATCAATACGATTGAATAAAGAACAAAAACAGATGAGATCTCTTTAATTTCTCAATTTTTTCCCCTGAATGAGAATCAATAAGATTTAATGGAGAGCAAATATAAAAAATAAGTCACAGATAAGATGTCTATAATATCTTAATTATTTATTTTAAGAGAGAATGAAATCACAATTGAGATCTCTTTTACTTCTCGATTATTTCTCCTCGATGAGATTTGATGAAGAGCATATGAGAAAAGAAATCACACACATGAGATCTCTATAATATCTCAATTATTTCTCTTCAAAGAATTCAAGATTGAATGGAGAGCAAATCAAAAAGTACAGAAGAGATCTCTTATCTCACTTATTTCTCAAAAGAGTATCAATGAGAAAGAATTAAGGACAAATAAGAAAAAAGATCACAGATGAGATCCCTCACAAATATATTTTCTCATTTATAACAATAAATGAGATTGAATGCAGAGCAAATAAAAAAATTCAAATAAGATCTCTTTAATATCTCTTTTTTTCTCATTGAGAACCAATAAGAGGGCAAATAAAAAAAAACGGTTAAGATCTCTATATTATCTCAATTATTTCTCCTCGATGACAATCAATGAGATTAAATGGAGACCTAATGGAAACTTTCTCTTCGTCTCAGATATTTCTCCTGAGAAGAAAAACAACTAAAATCTGACAAATGTCTCATTTTCTAAATGATCTCAATAATGTCACAAACCGAGCTCAGATTTGCAATCGACGCTACTGAAGATTATAATATGAACATATTTCATCAAATTGACTAAAATCCAAATTATTTTACCTTTACATTTTGCATTCATTTTACACTATCCATACAGTTAACACATATCTCATTTGGTTTTTATTTCTCCTACTACACGATTAAAGGAGAAAAACCTGAGACGACACTGTAAATTGATACTTAAACGAAACCCAAGAACTCTGTCAAATCTCTATAAAAGAGCAACTCTAAGCAATAAAAGGTTTCCTCTGGGCAGTAACGTCCCCATATTTATTCACAATATAACAGAAATGGCAGTACTATTACAATAACACACTGTAACGATTTTGTTTGTGTCTACACATTGATCACGAATATGTCTGCTCCCTGTCATTGTTACGTCACATAAATCAGTGAAATGTACAGTGGGATGTCGGAAGGCCAGTTGAAAACCGCCCACGACACACATCAACAGCCCAATATATCATCCACAGCACCCGACACAACATTCCTAGAACCCTGTACTGGAATGTTAATGTGATAATGCACAATTCCCTGCCAATGAGCTTGTGTTTAAATTGGACTGGGGACGTCTCAGCGAACGCTCTCCAAACAAACAACTGTGGCTTAATGCAAATCTATTGTTTTTCGCAGTAGTTTTTCACCCTTGACAGAATTCTCCCGTACTATTTAATCCAACTTCATTATAAAAAGAGCCGAGCTCGCGGACTGCCGCTCTTCCTCAAGTGGCCTCCTACCAGGAATCATTTCATAGTTGACAGAGCCAACCCAAAACATCGAGCAGCCTCCCGCTGTGCCGGCCTAATGGCCTGCTTCATAATTCATGAGTGTCATGGTCAGCGAGCTTCCACAATCGGTGGTGCTGCTTTCTTTTGATAATTGCCAAGTTGCTGTACAGATAGTGTGAAAGCAACGGAATTGTTGGGTGTGCAAGATAGATGGTCAGATCGAAGGGGTAAGGGAAAATAAGGACAAGAATCAGGAAGGAGGCGGTCACGTGGCAGTGATGTTTTCCCTTGTGTCCAATTGAAAGAGAAGTTATTCTGTGGGTGGCAAAATAAGAACGCTCTTTGTTTCCCAACCCGTTTCCATCAGTGAACACACTTTAAAAGCTTTGGAATACAATCAAATTCAATACTGTTGTCTGTTCAATATACAATCTCACTGTCCATAAAACGTACTTTAATCTTAATACTTCATTTCATAATCCAGATTACACATCGATATAAAAATGAATGGGGAGAAAGAGCAGGAAAAGGTAGTATAGATGACATCCCTACCTCTCGGTGCTCTGAAGCGGGTCGTTGCCTTTCCTCCACAGGCTGATGGCTGTAGGAAAGGCCTGCGGCTTACACTCCATAGATACCGTGCTGCCTGTCTTGGCTTTAAGCAGAGCTCTGAGAGGGCTTCTGGAAAAGTCTGGGGGCGAAGCTGTGGAAAAACACAGGGTCGAGAGAGTCAAACTGCCGCCTCGGGTGCGGATACTGCACTCACATCGCTGTGAATGGAAAGGAGGGCTCTGCACACTGATGAGCAGATCATTCAAAGCAGCTTTCTTCAAGATACATGTATGTGTTTGTGAGTATAAACGGGCGTTATTGTTTGGCTCCATTAATTCTTAAAGTGATACTTCACCAAAAAAATGAAAAATCTCTCATCATTAACTCACCTTCGAGTTGTTCCAAATCTGTATATATGTATTTGTTCTGATGAACAAAGAGAAAGATATTTGGAAGAATGTTTATAACCAGACAGATTTTGCCCCCCATTGACTACCATAGTAGGAAAAAATACAATGGTAGTCAAAAGTGCCCCAGAACTGTTTGCTGTTCGACATTCTTCAAAATGTCTTCTTTTGTGTTCAATAGAAATAAAATAAATGTTCCTACTATGGTAGTCAATGGGGGCAAAATCTGGTAATAAACATTCTTCCAATTATCTTTCTCTGTGATAATCAGAACAAATACATTTATACAGATTTGAAAGAACTCGAAGGTGAGTAAATGATGATTGAATTTTTTTATTTATGATAAAGTATCACTTTAAGCCTTGTATGGTGTTCATGTTTTGGTAGTAAGCGGACCCACAGCAAAACAAAAATGAATGTAAAAATAGTTTACAGATGTTTACTTTATCCCAATTAAAAGCAACATAGACAGGCCCTATATGTGTTATTTGTCATATGTCTCAGGTAAATCACATTTATGAAGAAGTTTTCAAAAAGATTTATCTTAGGGTGTATTCACACCTGGAAAGTCTGTTAGTTCACTTGCTTTGGTCTGGACGAAATGCAATGTTGATTTTCTTCGTTTGGTGTCCTTCGCTTTCACACTGCCCTTTTTGCAAGTCAACCAAAATTGTAAACAAAATTCCATGTGTGCTGAGTTCATCTATTGATTGGAAATAAATTGTCAGGCAGGGAAAAGCAGGAAGTGCAAAAATAGACTAATCATGAAGATCTTTCGTAGTGCATTTTTTATTTTAATAGCTACTAACGCAACATGCAGAATCTTTAATAGCATCTTAAGATACAATGTCTTCTATATGATGCTTTTATTAGGATTTTGAAAGGACGAAGATGTCATGGAAAACTAGTGATGGGATCATAGATTTGAATGATATTACAATTACTGCTCGTACTGCTTGGTTTACCTCACCATCAGTTCTTTTTCTTATTTTTATACAAATAAGGAAACCAAAACAAAGACATTAAGAATTAAACTTACAGTGCTATTTTTAGGTAAAATAAATTGTCTTAAGCTTGGACCAGCAGGATTAAAAATATGGGATGGATCAATATGGCTGCTACTTTAACAAAATTAAAACATTTAAATGGGTTACTGATTTATGCATCTTTATTTTATTAGAATAAAATTCTGGACTACTTAAATTCTCAATTTAATAAAATATTGTATATTTGGCTGTTTTGTTTGTATTAAGGAAGCATTTTGGATTTTAAAAACGAGTACAAAATGAATTAAACGTCATTTAATCCGAATGAATGAGCAAACCAGAGGTATTCCAGCTCTTAAAAACCTATATAAGAATATTCGTTTATTTATATTAAGTTAATTAAGACCTAATTTTTTCGTTTTAATATAGTCAAAAATTCGCAGCAAGCTTAATTATCATTCAATATTCATAACGCACTAATATTATATCCTGTATATAGCCGGTATATGGTTTTTTATTAAGTTGAAAAGATAAGCAACGTTGGAAAAAAGAAAAATAGGAAAAATAGGGCCTACATAAAAACAGCATTAAAACCCATGCAGAGCAAATGCAGAAAAAACAGAATGTATACAGGCCTATTTTATTCTGGGAAGAGTATGTTCCTCAGCCGGTAAAAAAGAAAGAAAACGCTCTGCTCTTCAAGTGCCCGGTAGCAATAGCCAGAACTGACAAGAATATCTGTTTATGTCATTTATAATGTTGATAATAAATAAAGTCAACAGGCTTGACCCGCCATGCCACCTGTATGAGTTAAGATCGTAAAAATACCCTGCAACACAGACAGTGCAGTGCATGTTTCCCTGTATATTATGTGACCGTCATTTGAGGAAGATATTTACAAATTCTACGGATCCCCACCGCAAATAAATGTTGTTCTCTTTCGCGTTTCATTGTCAGTGTCTTCAAGGTAACAATATAATGTGTTTAAAACGAAAAAATCCGTGCCATCTTCAATTAGAATGTTTTGCAGGCTATACTGTAACTTGAGGGACGACCCCATCAAAGATCTTAGGAGGAAAATACAGGCTTTTAGGTATGGAAAAGGTACCAATCTTATTTTAAAGCCATATTCATGAACATAAGTTGGAGATAAATCTACATTTTGAAGAATCAAGCTTAAATTAGAATTAGTTGATCAAATTAGTCAAACTAACATACATTTGGAAAAAAAAGTTGCACTAAAGATATGGTCATAAATAAACTAATGTTAATAATGTAATATTGCATTGGTATTTTTATACTTTATGTATTAAGTAATGTTACTGAATTCTGTGGGACACAAGATAATTAAATAATTTTCATATCGTGATGTGAGTGGCGGGTGTGTAAATTTAAAAATGTTTGTTGATTTAAATATTGAATGTGTCTTATAAAGTCATTACAGATGAAGCGAAGAAGCGTTAAATGAGAATGAACATTCTAATAGTGTCTTCTGTGGCGGTAACTTAACCCGGTGGGGTTATTTTTTGAGCACGTTTTCAATTTCTAATTTTCAATCCCATTTTGGTAACCATCCCTATGACACTTCCGGAGGATTGAGCATGCTCTTATGTGCGCTTATGGCATGCTGACAGTGGCACTGCGCAGAAGACGGATTTCTGCAACTAGGTCGAAACAAGAACGCGCCCTGTTCACACCTTAAAAGAACCGTACAAGAGTTAGTTTGGAACCGGACTGAGATCACATCCTCAGCTGGGTCTCTCTATGGTTGTTTGGTCCGCACCTGAGTACGATTGCTATATTCACACCTCCCCAATAGTTCCGCATCCAGAAAGGGAAATAATTTGAGATCGATTCAATCTAAGCAAACAAGACAGGTGTGAATACACCCTTATTCAAGTTTATCTTGAATAGTTTATCAAGTTTATGTGTTAAAAAAAAAATATATATATATATATATATATGTAGAAACCGTAAAATTTACTGTATTACAAAAAAAAGGGCGTTACCACCTTGCTATTTAATATATCGTTGCTTTAAGATTGAAACTTTACCACTTTATAGGATTTTTTTTCAGTAATTTACCACTGCTGTCAAAGCTGACAAGCTTATTCTAATATGTTTAATACTTTTTATTTTTTACAACATAGTAATGATAAAAATAATCGGACAAATAATCACAACAATTGAAGATACAAGGTTTCAGCCCAAAAGCAAGAATATGTATCTCTTGTTGAATCTGGAGCAAAACCCAAGATAATGTCAAATACTTCTTATATAAAACATTGTATATTACATTTATGCATTTGGCAGACGCTTTTATCCAAAGTGACTAACATTGCATTATATTATACAATTGTTTCTGACAATGTGCAATCGAACCAGTGACCTTGGCGTTGCAAGTGTCATGCTCAAACCACTGAGCCACAGGAAAGATTTAGACATTAATATAGTCATTATAGCTTATTTAATGCTTGTTTTGTCATTTTAAATCATTTTCATCATCTTTAGGCCCTCTTGCAAGTTTGTTGCGGGTAGCTAACAAATTTGGGTAGTTCAGAAGATGTCGTCCTATGGTTAGTCAGCAAAAATGAGAAAACAGGTGTTTATAATATATTTTTTATACAATTAATATTCATATTTGTAATACAAAAAATCACAAAGAGATCTTTTATTTTGTTGAGATTCTTTTCTCCATTTTTGCTATCCATGGGACACATGAACACATTTATTTGTCAACTACCAAGACTATTCCCCTCTACTCGTGTTCAGATGAGCTATCCAGAATTTTAAAGTAGCCCTTCGACTTACTATATATTTTCAGAGAATAGTGACGCAATGCTAATAGACTACCACCAATTGGGTCTCCGAGAAGCCTCGTTATCCAAAGCTGAGAATAAAGCCGCTTCTTCACTGTCATAGTGAACATGCTACGGCCTAAAGCATTGTTAAATAGCATCTCTACTGCCTAATTAGCCCATGGAGGGCAGCTGGACCCTACACAAACATCATTAGAGACGGCCAGTAAAGGAATTGGCTCCAGTCGGTAAGCAAAGGTGTCCTCGATGACCTCATCAAGCTCTCTCTCTCTCTGAGCCGATGACAAAGGTCTCAGTCTGGCCTTTTTCCCTGTCTGCTTGAAGGTTTTTCCACTGGTGAACCCCACAGCCGTGGCTTTGTCATGTTGTCAACCGAGTGGGCACGGTCCCTCATCTCTCAACAGCTGATCGATAGCGGATTAACATTACTGAGAGCCGCAGTGCCATGCCGGACCACTCTAAATGTTGCGAAATCAATGTTCTTATGGGAATTGTTGAATAGAGGGCAGCTCCTTGGTGTGTGAGCCCATTTAAAGTGTTTATTTGGCTATAAAAACCTTGGGAGCACACCAGCGCGTGAGGGCTGTTCTGTTATTCATAATGGACCATATTGCTGTTTGATCCAGGTTTTTTTGAGGAAACTGCACTGGGCATTACTTTAAAACGCCAATAGAACCAGCGATTCAATGCTGCATGAAAAATGCTCCCTGGGTATGTATAAAAATCTATACCGGTGAAACAGAGCTGCAACGACCAAAACTAGGACATGGAAGAAGAACTCAATATGTTTTTACCTAATACCACCAGTTCAGCGCCAAAGTAAATGATTCCGTGTTTGTTCTCGGCCACACACTGATATATGCCGCCGTCTGACAGGTTCACCGAGCTGATGGTCAGGGCTCCGTTGTCTATGTGTATCCTGTCCTGTGACACAGAGGAACAGAGATGAAAAAAAACGATTTTGGTCTGTGCATTTACACAAACTTTCGTATGATGCGCACAATTTAAAACATCTAAAGTTGTTGTAACTTACACGTTATAACTAATTTCATGAGATTGGTTAGTTTAGTTGTCACATGTCCTAAAGGGATAGTTTACACAAAAACGCAAATTCTGTCATAATCGAATCACCCTAAATTTCTTAGTTCTGTTGAGCACAGAAGAAGATATTTGGAAGAATGCGGGCAACCAAACAGTTTTGGAGTACCATTGACTTCCATAATAGTTTGTAGTCTCCCTATAGTAGTCAATAGCGCCCCAGAATTGTTTAGTAACAAACGTTCTTTCAAATATCTGTTTTTGTGTTCAGTAAAACAATTCCATTTATACAGCTTTGGAACAACAGGGTGAGTGAATGATTATCAAATTTTCATTTCAGAGTGAACTATCCTTTTTATGAGACGTGACTAATCCACAGCAAACAAAAACAGTCGAATGATCTTTAAGTAAACAGGTAACTAAGTACAAGTGGATTTATACTTGTTAACATAACTAGGGACATAAACTCCACCTGACTCATCCTTTAATTAAAAACTTTTTATTGAACTTTGTTAATTATTTGATCATATACGCACTTTACTTAAGAGAGACTTAAACATTGGTCAAGTAACTGCTCAAACAAACATTAAAAAACAACTCTAAATGCAACAGAAAACTCACAGTTGACGACAACAACAGCATCATAAATGTGACCCTGGACTACAAAACCTTTTTCCAAACTGAGATTTTTATATCTTCAGAAAGCTTGATATATGGTTTGTTAGGATAGGACACTATCTGGCGGAACAACAACTGTTTACAAAGCTGAAATCTGAGGGGGTAAAAAAACTAAAAAAATATTGAGTAAATCGCCTTTGAAGTAGTTAATCTGAGGCACTGTAGCAGGCCTTCCACTGACAAAAAGAAAGTTTTTATACATTTACAGTAGAAAATGTATAAAATATATTCATGGAACATGATCTTTACTAAACATCCTAATGATTTTTTCCATAAAAGTAAAATTAATGATTTTTTGCATAAAAGTAAAATCTGTAATTTTTACCCATACCTTTTTTTTGGCCACTACTAAAAATGTTACATTCCTTAAAATGTTCCCGTATTTAAGACTGGTTTTGTTGTCAAATGAAGTCAGCAAACACGCAAACAGTTATCAATGCATACTGAGAACTTTCAAATGTGAAATTGTTTTGATAAACAATCGAGCATCCAGTCAAGTCTGGACAATAAAACTTTAAACTTTACTTATCTTTATTATCACCATGCATGGCCGTTGGAACCAGTGTGTCTGAGTTGGACAGGATGAACCCACTTATTAAGACCAATGATATTGGACCCACTCACTTTTGCTGTCTCTAATTTTGCATATATGTTGCTTCTTTTCAGAGAATTTGCAATTTCTCTTAACTGTGTATGACATACTCATGATTTTTTATTTGGCTATACACCCTGAGATACAAATGCATGATGTCACTATTTGTGGGCGGGGCTCAACACATGGTTCACAGGTAGACTGTATTTTTGTGGTGAGCCATCGTCCTTGCTTGAATTGTACCTCGACTGCCAGTGGTTCTCCATTCTTCAGCCAGCTGTATGAAGGTTTGGGTTTCCCATTGGCCTTACACTCCCAGAAGAATCTCTCTTCAATTGACAAAGCGCTGTCTCGCATGGTCTGCACCCACTGAGGTTTTGCTGAGAAGAAAAAAGTACAAAATTTTATAGCTTCAACAACCGTGGCACTTATGTCTAATAGAACTTGAATTATTTTATTGAAATCCAAGAAAAATTTGTTATGATGTTTTATTCTAACCTGTTTATCAAAACTTGCTAGATGATGTCTAAGCATTATTAAGTTTTATAAAAAAGTGCAATTACGCAGTAAAAGCCTTGAAGCAATTGTCTTATTTCTTTGTCTGTTTAATAAAACGCTATTGCTGCAGAATCATATCCGACAATCCAAATTTAACTCAAAGTTATTATAAGTGAAGCATGTTTGCTCATTCACCAGGTTTAAACAAATCCTTCTAAGCCATGAACTTAGAATAATAGCTCAAATTGTTTTTGTGATGTTTTACGTCACAATAAACTGGCTTAAAATTCCCTGTATATTTCTTAAATTAAAGGAGGGATTCAAGGCCAATCTATGGACTACAGTAACCTGGTGTTTTTGCCTTTACCTAGCAACCATAGCAAAATGGTAAAAACTGCATATTACCCTGGCGGCACCCTCACTCATAGCATTGAGATCTTATAAATGCTGATTTGAACACTTTTTGTTTTAAGTTACAGATATCAAGAGCTAGTTCTTGTTTCTCAGCCATGTGGCCTCATTTTAACCAATAACATGCGGTTTGAGCTAGATAGACGTCAATAAGCTTAAGCGACAGAACTGTGCTTGCAGGTTTTTGTGGCAACTAAGCACTTTGTGGATTGGTCAGTGTCACATACGGATTGGCTCATCAAGAATACCGATCAGCCTTCTTGTGTTTTGCTAAGAATGAATTAAATCCAGAGACCAACCTTCCAACTGTTCTCAATTCTTCTGACTTTTCTCCATTTCTTTCACCACCGTTTCTGGAAGACTCTGGCACAACGCACTACACTATAAAAGGATTTTTTATACTTTTACAGTGCTGAGAAGAACTTTCATCTTTTTATCATTCATGAAGGCCCGAACTCTTCAATGGAAGGTCAGTTCTGCATGTGCCCAGCTAGCCCTCTCAATAAGTCAAATACAGACGTTGAGAATGCCTGACGTTAATAATAAGACATAATCTGACAAACTCGAAGAGTGCTATGCTAATAAGCGCTATGCTTTTCATTCCTTCGCATTGCATTTCACTAATGGTTCTTTCTGAACCCTTTCATTCTTTATATGTGTATTTAATTTCAATCAATAACATACCACATGTGTGAATGGTTGCCATGTTTACAGACAGAGCATTCGTTCCACTATCAATACCATGTTGCTATTTTTATCACGCTATTTAATAATTTTCAACAAGCCACGGCTAGCCGCCAAACGCAGTGATTCTACTTGAGCCGATCCATAGTCACTGTGATCCAAGGATATCTCCACATCACAAGCATCAGCTCCGTTGGTTCTCAACCCAACGGTTCTCACATGCTTGATTCTAGTGCTCAATAACCCGGTTGAAGTGTGTCTCACAGAAATCGGCTCTTCTGTGTATTTCAGTTCAATTTTCAATACAATTACAAGGGCTGGGTAAAAGTATTGATTCAATATCAAATCAATTTTCTAAATATAAATGCTTAAAAAAGGTATAAAGTAATTTAAACATAATTGTTGGGGCCCATTGTTAATGTAAATGTGTATTGCAGTAATATAGCTAAGTTGGAGGGTTTCACTAACCAGCATTTATTTTTAAATCTGAATTCTGTGAGTGTAAATGTAATTTTTTTTATGTTAACTAATGGACATTGAATCGAAAAAGTAATCAAATCGAAAAAAAAAAAAATAAGAAACGCATCAAATTTCCTGCAACACCCAGCCGTAGCAAATACACGTAATAGTTAAAGTTGCAATCTGTATTTTTTACCTCTCTATCGCCATCTCTGTTTGAAACATAACATCGCAGGTTGCTTTACATACCTATCTATATGTGGCTTTAAGTCTATTGACATCAAACTGACATTTCCTGCAAAATGGACAGTTTAACTTATACATCATTATTTTAAGTTTAGCATGGCAAACTGTAATACTAAATATTTGATGTTATGACTTTTTTTATGTACTCTATAACAGATTTGTAGTAAGTAAAGTAACCTACTATTTTATGCTTCAAACAAAGACGGCGATAGCGAGACAAAAGTTACAGATCGCAGCTTTAAGCATGTTTACCCAAGATCTCTTCTAAACCAGTGTTTTGTGTTGACTTTGGAGCAGATTCTTGATCTTACAAAACCAAGACTAAATTCAGGGATAAACTGGATAGGAATCCGGCATGGATAATGAGAGTTGGCCTAATTGGTGTTCCACAGTTGCTAATAATGAATAGCGTTATTAACAGAAACATCATGAATAACGCAACAGAGGCTGAATAATGAGTTCATCATGCATGTCTATCTTGACTGAAGGACACTTCACACCACTGTTAGATGACTGTGTTCTATAGCTAAAGCTAGCCAATATTCAATGGTCACACGACTTTTCGCGTGATATCTGTGCTTTTATAAAGCAGCTATACCAACAAAAAGGAAACATTATGGACATTATAGACAATATCATTAAAAGTTTGGATAAAAAATACTCCGGGAAGTCCATTGAAAAAAGCTGTAGTTTTACTAAAATGATCATAAACCGTGACTGCTAATTAAAAGAAATTCACCCAAGCTCCTGTTACTAATGCAAAATAAAAACCATCCATCCATAATAAATGGATTTGGCGACATAAAACTTAACCTCTTGCCATTTGACTCCTTTCTGGATCTGAACTTAGCATTTAACACTACTGAGTCTTGGCACGATGCAACATTACACTGCCAAACGCATTACGTGAGCCTCATTTATTTCCGTCTTTGTGAATATGGAAAGTGTAAGAAATCCCAGACAGGGCAGAAAGAAATCAGAAGGTAATTCACTAAAGAAATCTTGTTAAATAAAAGCACTGGCAGGTTTCCTCTTGCTAAACGCTGCTTTGAATTTGTTGCGACGAACAATATAACCTGAATGTTTTAAATAATAAGCATGCATTAATTTCAAGAACAGAGGAAATGATTGCGCAAACATTACCTGCAAAGGCAAGTGCAATTACTGAAAATTTCAATAATAAAAATAATCTGTTTACTAGACTGAAAACGTAATAGTGCCAACGGGTATAATAAACATATCATGTGCTGAACACCATATTTAAAACAACTGTCAATGAAATAATCACAGCATGTGCTTAACATAACAAACACAACATGTGTGCTAAATATAAACATGCACTGAATGAAATAATCACACAATGTACAGAAAATATAATGGGGTCGTTCTATATTATTCGGAAGCACAAAAAATGATCATGATAAACATAATTGTGTTCTCTAATTTGCACAGAGCATAATTTTAACAAAGGAATAATTGTCTATGTAATTTATGGCTTTTCTACTGTAATTCTCATAACTGATATGCGTCCAGATTTGTGCATTATATGTGAATTTGAAAAACCATTGAACGTTTTCTAGATATTCTCAAATGACAAAAAATGACAACATAAATCATTGACAGAACATTCATATATAATAAAAATGAAGAAATAGTGGAATAAAGAAGTGTCCATAACCGATGTTCTCGCCCTCCGTAACATTTGTAAAAAGGATACAAAAATATTTACATTAAGTTTAATTTTGTGTGAAGAAACACATCTACCAGTACCTTTATAGGTGAATGGGTTAACAGATTACTTTTTCTAGTTAAAGCTTAATAATCTCTTGTTACATGTATAATTTTCTAAAATAATATCATTTATTAATATCATAGGATTAGATAAACTATATCAGGCAATCATGGCTTTTTTGTTAGCAAAACATGCTACGGCATTGACCATTTTAAACGGTTACAGTAATGAGAATTTTTTAAGCCATTTTTGGTCAAAATAATTTGAAAATGGTTAAAGTCGGCATGAAAAAGAAATGGCGATTGTCTTTTTTACCCGAGTGAAACGACTTCTGAAATTAGATAAAAATGTAGGGCGGGACTTGATTAAATCCATCGACAACTGATTGGATTGTTTAAAGGTGAAAGATTTGATCGTCGGTTTGCAATCTGTCAATCATTGCAGCCCCGCCCTCACACCATTCCTTGTGACCAAAAATGAAGAGAGGTCGTTTTGAGAGGGGGAGGTTCAAGTTTTTGATTAAAGATTAAAAGTGCAAATTTATTAAAAAAAATAATGATATGCACGGATAACAGTGTAAACAATTAGAATGACATTTTAAATTTCATGCCGACTTTAAACAGTCTGTAAAACAGTTTAATGCTTTTAAGCATGTCATATCTTGTTTAATGAGTCAAAAGTAAATTTGTTGATGTGAGTGTTTCTAAGAAAATAACGTTTGACATCGTGAAGCCAAGATTTCGGGAGGATCCCCAAATGATTACTGGATAAAATTAACACGTCCACTAAATACAAACTATATACTGTGTGACCATATATGAGATGAACACATCATGTGCTGTAATATTCTCAAATATAAAAGGACTGTGTGAAACAATCATACCGTGGAAAGACAGTCGTCCTTGAACCGTGTTCTTTCCCATCTTGTTCTCTGCCACACATTCATAGCCTCCGGCGTCCTCCTGCTGGAAACTGGGAATCTCGAGAACCACATTTGAGTTCTTCATCTTCACCTTGCTGGGAAACGGAACTCCATTCGCTCTCCTCCACGTGATCTGGGGTACTGGGCTGAATGGGGAGCAAAATAACAAATGACAAAGCAGAAGGGGCATACGTGAGTAAAAAGTACAAAAGAATCAAGAAATGAAGTAGAAAGAATAAAGAGAGAGAGCGGCACTGACAAAATAGGAAAGATAAAACCTCTGTGAATAGAAACTGTGTTTAATTTAATTATAGCGTCGATTACTGTCTTTTCTCCTCAGATATCAGCTCTAACCTACTAAATGAGTTAGATTTCCTCATAAGACACCATCTTGTTTCTTTTTTTGCAGGGAAATGGAAGAAAACGTATATGGCTCTTCCTCTAATGGGATCAATTGAGACAGTAAAATTGCCAGGAGGCAAAAAAATAGACCGCTATACGCCATTTCCCAAACAGACTTTGACAAGCAAGTTTAAAAGGTGTCGAGAAGTGGTGGGAAAGGGCCAAACAGATTTAGCTCAGTGACAGAGCACTATTAAAGTCGGGAAACCCGTAAAGAAAGAAAGTGGCGACTGAGCCGGGGAGGAATTCCACTTACTTCCCCAAAGCAAAACATTCCAGTGTCACAATAGATCCCTTTGCAGCCGGAACCATCTCAGAGAAATGAACCTCTATTTTTGGCTCGTATTCGCCCATTACACCTGTGAGAAACAGAACATGGCTTTATTTTCCCATTTGTAATTCATTGACAGGTTGAAATCTCTTTAATATCTCCTTTGTTTCTCACAGAAAACAATGAAACCACAACTAATCCCCCAAAATACCATTTTTTCCCTCATTTACTCACTCTCGTGTCATTGCAAACCTGTATGACTTTCTTTCTTCTGCAGAACACAAAAGAAGATATTTTGAAGAATGTTGATAACCAAGCAATATTGGATCCCCATTGACTTCCATTGTAGGGACACAAAACCACTGAGACATTTCTCAAAACATCTTCTTTTGTGTTTTTCAGAACAAAGAGTCAGATACAGGTTGTGAACGACATGAGGGGGGAAATAGGATGACAGAATTTAAATTTTGAGTGAACTATCCCCTAAAGCCCAATACATTATTTATATTTGCCAACATTTGTATCTATGTGTATTTCTACTAAGAAACATCAGAGACAAAACCTCAATATAACTGAGAAGTCTCTGAGCTATAAAAAAGCAACTGTTTTAAATTTTTCTCTGGGTACGTATGATACCAGAGGGGACATCATACCACAGATTCAAAAGTGTTAGTAAGGTGAAAAGCTACCTCTCTCGAGAGCGAAAGACAAACACAAAGGCAACGAATAATTTATATCCCATCCTGGAGCTTGACACGATGTGGATTGGTATGGTGTTTGCTGCACATTTTAGAGTGTTGCTAAATATTTAATCCAGCCTTTGTATATGTTTACTTAATGGCAAAGTACATTTAGGACTGTGAAAAAGTTAGCAGGAGTGTCTATAATTTCAGGCCCTCGAAACAAGCTGTTGCGACTTAATGGTGAGCTAATTCACACCGTCTCACTTTTGAAAAAAAGTGTCAAGACAAGGCCGGAGCGAGAAAGTGTTCCGGGTGTTGCTTTCGAATCTTAAACAAAATAACATATTGTTATATTTTCAGTGTAAATCCGATTGTTACAGAAGGATTGAAATCCACACTTGATCGGGGGGAGTTACAGTGCAGTTTACATTCAACAAACCCGATAATCTACAGTTCGATGGAAAAGCATCATGTCCGTTCAAAGGCATTATTTGCCAAACAAACTTCAAATCATCATTTATTCACCCTCATGTCATTCAAAACCTGTTTACTACTCTTTAATCTGCATAACACAAAAGAAGATATTTTGAGGAATGTCCCTGTGGTTTTCTGTCCATAATAGAAGTCAATGGAGGTCTATTTTGTTTGGTTACCAACGTTCTTGAAAAAATCTTGTTTTGGTTCCCTCAGAACAAACCAACTGCACAAACAGCTCCATCAAACCCTTAACCGTCGATGGTTCATTCTGTTTCAATTGGCCTGCAGCTCTACTGTAATCATATACGACCACATAATTATTGGAATGGCTTTCGGCCATTTGATAAAATATTGACAATTACCATCCGTCCGTAGCACCAGCGGCGTTGGGGAGCTGAGGACTTTGCTCTTAGTGATGCGATTTACCACCACACACGTGTAGTTACCCACATCCGACGGCTCCACTTTGGCAATGTAAAGGTTTCCTGTCTCCTGAGAGACAAAGCGGCGATTGTCTTGCTGAACAAAGTAAGGGTACTCATTAAAGACCCATGCAAATGAGAGATCTGGAAAGCAGAGAGCACATGTAATTCATTACAAAAACAAATGAACTAGGTCGGCAAAACACAAACTGCATGGAAAATAAAAAACAAAGCAACACTGCCTGAACGAACAGCGTGAGTTTGGGGCAGGGACCGTTTCTTTGGCTGACCAATGGGAAATGGGGGAAGATATCACTTTTGCAATTTCACAAATAACATCCTTCACCTTCGATTTCTTGCATAGGCTTTTTTACCTCTTCTTGTTTTAAAACGCACATGCACAGTGTCATAACTCTGTATTACACATGTGTTTGGCATATTAATGCTAAGCTGAAGTGTAAATCAAAAACAGGAACAGTGTTACTGCCTTACCTCCTGCATAAGAAGGCGTACCACACAGTAAAACAACCCCCTGGCCTTCCCGCACAGACACGGCACTTCTCGTTTGGGTTTTTAAATTCAAGTCTGAAAGGCATAAGAAGAGTCGGAAAGCAGCGAAACACATGAAAACAATGCAGAGGTTTGTCTTTTTTTTCTCTTATTTGTGTTATTTTCTTGTCCCAGCTTAATATGCAGCCAATTATTGAGGCACTTATTTGAAAAAAAAAGCTTTATAATGTCAGTTGTTTTTGGCTAATATGTGTGTAACAATGTATCAGAATACAAAAAAAATGTTAATATGTTGTTCAGTAGAGCTACGGCAATTTAAAAATATTATGATATGACGTTTGTTTAAAACAATTGGTTGAGCTGTCAATAGAATGACCTGCATTAACATACAGTACATAATATTTTAACTCTCGTATTCTGTAACGATCTGTATGGAGGTCAAATTGACCAGTATTGGATACAATGCAATTTCTTTAAAATGACACTGTTAAAAACATTGAAGAATCAGATACACACAATAAACACAACCGACACTTCATTAATGAAAATGTTAACCACTATTTTGTTTTGTTTTGACGAAATTTTGAGATAAACAGCATTTTTTTTTGTTTATTAAGGCTTTCCCCATTTGTTCAAAAAATCATAACGGAACCATTTAAAGGCAGGGTAGGCAAATTTTACAGAGAATTGTATTGAATTGAATTAAGGAATGTAGAAATGAATATAGCAATGCAACATTACCAGTTGACATATAGTGAAAATAACTTCTATGGGAGTCAAGAGGTGATAAGATCTGTATGGTTATTGACATTCTTCCAAATATCTTCCTTTGTGTTTAGCAGAGCAAAGAAATGTATTCAGGTTTGAAAAAACCTCTGGATTGAGTAAATGACGACAAATCTTCATTTTTGAGTGAACTATCTGTATAAGTTCAGCATTTACTAAAACATTTCCAAAATCAAATCTGTTAACATTAGTTATTAAATAAATAAACAAACAAGAACATTCTCTTGTCTTTTCTTTATTGATTCCTCTTGTCAATTATTTTTGAAATTGTTTTGAATGCATGAAGTATATTGAATTGTTACCCCCCTTCTTGGCTGATTAATGGGGAGTTTTTTGGAAAACATGAATTTTTTTGCTATTACAATATATTGACATAACACTTCATTATTATATTACAGGGTCACCATACGTTTTAACAAATGCAAACTGATATGCCTACAAAAATAAATGATATCAACGAAATAATTCATGCATTCATAATGACAATCGCTCAGTTTCACAAAAGACCTTTAAAGGATCAAATCACATAAAATATGAATTTCTCCCCGTCATGCTAGTCCAATATTCCAAAAGCCTTCACTTTAAACCAGGTTCTTCTGCATTGAGCGGCTCACATAGCATGCTAACACACAGCTGATGACTTACATGCAAATTGGAGGCTAGCTCTCCTGCTGAGAACCGCTCCCAGTGGGTTGAACGCAGTGCACTGGTATATTCCTCCATCCTGGGCCCGGTCCAGACTCCTAATGACTAAATTCCCCCCAGACAGCCGCCGACGGGAATCAGTCCGGAGATTAATCAATGTGCTGTTCAGAGACCACCTACGGATGCACAAACAGACAAATAATATAGCGCAAAGCTCAATGTGTTGAGATAACCACTGAATTTGATTGATTTGTTTTGGAATCGCCTGTGATATTGATTTTGTTTTGGATGTCCTAGTGCAAAACCATTGTATCATTATACAGTAGGTACACTAGCATGTCTCTTATCACACACATTCGACTTAATATCAAACAAAATAGAGATATTTAGTTATATCACCTGATAGTATTCAAATAGTCTGATCTGAACCTTTGAAATTCATGTCTGGAGGACTATTAAACGGCGAGGTTAAAGACCCGACATTTTGAACGATTTCCCTCCGCTCCCTTTGTCCTTTTCATTGCAGCATGATTAGTGCTGGAGAGAATCATCAATTTCGCCTTCTCACACCTCATCTACGGCTATCATTAAGACCCGAGATCCGAGCCCACCTGAGGCCACAACCGCTAGCCTGCAATTCAGAGGCCAGCCCACTAATACAGACGGCTTTTTAAAGGGTGCTGGATCACTGAAGCTTCCTGGGGCCTCACCAGTCATTTATTCTGACAGGACATCAGCCGGGTTCAACTCCTATGATTCAACTGTGTCTGCACACCCCAGGAACAGATGCCAGGAAGAGAGGAGCCAAATGCTACAAATCCAGCCAAGGTGGTTTTTTTCATGGTTTTAGAGGGGATTTGGAAAACCAGCTAGACCAATTTAAAGCAGAACATCAGGCTTTATAAACATTTTCTTTAGTGTGTTTGTTCAGAAATGCCAACGTCAGTTATGTTTGAAATGTTAAAATGTTAATGTAAAATATATAGATTTATATTTTCATATAGATGAAAGTGATGAAATACTCTTCTTCTTCTGGTGCCCTAATTATGAGAGATGCACCGATATATCGGCCAATAATCGGTATCGGTCGATTAAAAATGATGGTGAGCAGGGTTAGATATATCCTGTCAACCTAAAGAGGATAGGAAAATGCAATGAATTTCTGCTCCGTATATGGAAAAAATAGTGTGAATGGAGTTTCATGTTAAATTTTAATAGTCATTAAATTAATTAACATTCATAAAAAAATTGAGAAATAGTATTGTGCATCTCTACGAATTATTTTTATTATATTTTTAATATTAACTGTTTTTATTTAAGCACTTCAAATCGACCTGTTAAATGGATAGTTCACACAAAAAAACATTTAATATTAATTCACTTTCATTTCATTAAAAACTATTTAAAGAAATGTCTATAATTGAATTCTATGGGAATCATAGTTGTTTGATTACCAACTTTCTTCTTAATATCTTCTTTTGTGTCCTGCAGCAATAAGAAAGTCATACAGGTCTGAAATAACATAAGGGTGAATAAATAATGAAACATTTGCGAGAACTATCCCTTTAAACCAACAACAGACTTGTTGGCCAACTTTGGAGACTTGCTAGACCACCTTAAACCATCCAAAATCCCCTTATACCGGTAGAAGGTTTAGTTTGGGTTCCATCATGAAGGCACTTAAACCTTACATAGGAAACGTTGCTACACATCAATCCCACAATACTCGGTATCACGTAACAGCTAAAATCCCACTTGGCCGGTGACAAATCAACATAATCACAAATGCTCCTTGTACAGCGGCACATAGACAGCAAAGAACGTGAGCTGGTTTCCGCCACCCACGCTACAAGTAACGCTTCATTGCAAGACACAACAGGTTAACCATACAGCAAACTTGACGCTACATCACTTGACTTAATGCATTGGTTTCAGTCACAGCGGCTTAACATTTTCACCCATGTATATGTATTATCTTCTCCTTTCACCGTTTTTATCTCTAAGAGCAGATGTACATGTCATGAGCATAACAGGGATCAGGGTGAAGGCCAAGAACAAAATGCTCTTGACGTCTTCGAAATTCGCTGTGATAGCATTTCCTTACCGTCCCAATCATCGGCCGCTTCTGACGCGAGGCCTCCCGCGAGCAATGCAAATAAGAGCCGTCACCAGTAAAATTGAAACTGAGACAAGCGAAGCCCCATCAAGGGCACTCGACGCAAAGCGACGAATAGGCACCACATCGCGCAATACGTGAGAGCAGGAGAAAGGATGATGGGAAAAGAGGGGTGGGGGAGGGCCGTGAGAAGTGGGGTTACGCTGGCCTCTGGGGTTTTCCAGAGAGTGCAGTGTCTCCGCTGTGGTTAAGGTTGAACTTGAGTCGACCCTGCTGTTCATATCAATTTTGGATGAAGTGTGGGGGGCTTCATTGATATGACTCTCGGTGCCAGCTCATCTGCTCATTTCTCTTCTGGTCTCTAGGTGCTCAGACCTTCAACACCTGTGGACCGCCCTGGAGATCCGTCTCTGGCTGTGGCAACTGGTGTGTGTTCCAGGGGAGCAATCTCTCTTCACACACAGACACATACACTTCTGGCCCGCCAGCATTGGGCAGTCTCACTCAAAAGATTGAAAAAGCTCAGCTTTCCTTGCAAGCAAAGCCAAACACATATGAACTTGTATTCACCACAGCTGATAGCTGACTGGCTATGTGGCATTTTACATCATATTTTGAAATGTTTTATTTAAATGTATGTTTTCTTACATCTATGCATTTGGCAGACGAGTGACTTACAATGCATATTATGGTATATGATATACAGTCAGTCATACCAAAACTGATTCAGACCCTAGATATAATTTAGATTTTTTTTACTAGTGGGTGCAGGACGCTAAAGTTAATTTACGCACGTGAGGATAGCAAACTAAAGTAAACGGACATATTAAATCTAAAAATTCTTCAAACGGTGGATCAAATTATTCAGACACTTCGACCTGACCATGTTTTTTCTTTAATCGCTAATGCGACCTGGTCACACCACAGACTGAACAAAATGAAGCATTAATTGGTTGCCCAAAATTGGTATTATGTAATTGTGTACTTATATTTAACAGCCGACAGCTATTCAACCAAATCCATGACCTCACATAATAAAGTGTTATGTTTTTATTACCTTCGAATGAGCTATTTCTATCTACATAGGCCGGTCTCCTTGCATGGAATTCATCATGTTGTTTTCTACAGTAGCCCTAAAGGGACAAACTGCTCTTCAGAACGCGTTTTGTAAATATGTTTTCTCTTAGTTCTGTGTCAGCCACCTTAGTGCTTCGGAAAGGATGCACCGTAAGATGTCGCTAAAATCTCCACATTGCTCCTTTAAACTCAGGAACCAGGGGTGGGTCCAATATTGTGTCATCAAATCTATAAGCTGTAGACTACAAACTGGACATACAGTATATGGTATCTTTCGAATGTCCCATTAAGTTAACATTTATGTTACATAAACATGTCTGAAACCGTCTGTGAATACCATAAAAATAATCTAAAACTGTATAATTACATCACACAAACCGACAAAACATAGATATCATATATTATATGAAATATATATATATTATATGAAATATATAGAGTCATATATTAAATGAAAACTCTCACCCTCTAAACATCCGTGTTTATTTCAACAATCCAACACTGTAGAGCACTCATCCTCAATTGGCGGACCGCAGGCCGGATCTGGACCTTTGCTTCGTTTCATTCGGACCGCGAGACTTAACCAAAATAGTCAAATGTTTTAAACGGTTATAAGGCTTTCAAATTGAGTCGCAGGTCTACACAAAAAATGGAGAATCACATCACAAACGCTCTCAGGAACATATCTAGCGGAAAGTGCGCCTTATTTTAACCCTTTCCGCTACGTGCGTGCTGGTTCTCTCCCGCCAAAGACGTGCCCCATGAAGAGCAAAAGAAAAGTGCTTCTTTAACAAAAGAAGTGCAGACACGCAGAGTAGGTAAATTGAAACAGGACGGCAAACAAAATGCAGCAATGTATAAGTATTTGTATCCGTCAGTCTGTTTACTGTTTGTATGTCTCCACCCTTTCGACCAGATTTGTGATATTTTATGAACCATAATGTTTTTATCTACATTTAGCAGTAGCATTATTGATCAGCTTTTTTGAGCCTGTGAAAACCCAGATTAAAGTCTTAGTATCGATTTAATTATTATATAACAAGCATCAAAGATGAATTTCAAGCATTAATTTCACTAAGATTTCAATATATATATTGAATATATATTCATATATTGTTGTTATATTTTCTGTATTATATTCTGTTGGATGATTTTATGTAGAAAACCGTAAAAAGACTTGCTGGGTTTTCACAAGCAGGGTCACATTCTATAATGAACAACTTTCTATTGTGGAAAATTTATAAAGCAGTTCTGCAGTGTTGGTATGAATGGCATGGAAAGGCTAATATACTAAGTAAATTTGTTTTCCGTTTGTGACGAGAGCATTTTAATTGTTAGATTACATTTATTGTTTGTATGATGTCAGTAGTTTTTCTATTTACAAATAGTAATTATCAGACTTCTATTAAGATGGCATTCCCCTAGCTACAGAGCCAACATACATACTGTGGATATCAAAATATATGATCAAAGATATATATTATATACTGTATATATCTAACTGGGCTAAATTGATTAAATATTTATTCTTTTAAAAAAAACATATTGTCTGGATCTCAGTTTGGAAGAAAATGTAAAGACCGGACCTCTTGGAACTTAATTGAATACCCCTACAGTACAGTAATATTTAATAAATTGTCAAATTACTGTCAAAATGTCTTCCTGTAAAACAAAGCAAATTGTATTATTCTACTCCAATGTATGTGGGTAGTGCACTCAGGTTTAAAATGCAAAATATGCAGCAGAGCTTAAGAAGTTTGAGACATTTGTACAGGAAAACAAGTCAAAAACAAGGCGAAAATAGTAAGAAACTGATTTCTGATTTGAATATCATCAAAAGGCAGAAAAACAGAGATGTTATTATTCTGACAAAATTGTGCACAAGGAAAGCTTTTACTTTTACTGTTTTTTTTTAAAATATGTATTTGATTTTTACGATGACATTCGACGATTCATTTACTTTGGCATTTGTATTCACTAAGAAAAAACCTGACTTTTAAAGAAACCCTATTCTTATGCAAGCCGTCATGCGAGCAAGCAGGTGTTAGAATCCTATTAGATGCTGAAAGCTGCGATATTTAAACTCAAGGTTTGATGTTGTCTTTTAAGCAATTACCACAAATCTTTTAAGCATCAGATTCATTTAAACTTCGCAACTTCAAAAACATATTTCTGTCTGCGATCGCAGTTCATTGAAGAATTTCCGCGGATTAAATCAAATCTCGCTGGCAATTCGCCGCCGATATCTCGTGCTGCCACTAAGCACAGAGATCTTATGAAGTCTGTCGAATCTTTTCGCTTGGGGTTTCTTGTCAATATTTTTTGCCAAGGTGTCAGGAAACTTTGGTGGGAGAAATTATATTTTGACAGTATGGCGTGCGATTGCCGTACGCTGTTCAGGCTCCGGCCTGTGAGATAGTGGAGGAGTAATTTAAAAGTGCATCTACCTTCGGTTTTTATGAACCTCATGGTTGTCGCAGGGCAATTTATTCTAGAGCGCTGACAACTAGGCTTTCCTGCTCGATAGCAGGAAGGAGCCGGCGTAAAGCACTTCAGCCCTATTTGCACATCAAGAGAGGTGTGCAGGTTAACGCTCCGACAGCGCCTCGGCGTGAAGCTGAGCACGGCAAGAGAAAGAGCAAAAAGATGATTAGACGAAACCGAGAGGTGCGCAGTCCTACAAAAGAGTACAGTGGGGCTAAACATCACCACAATGCCTTGGATCAGTTGGGAGACATGGGTCCTCTGACAGAGACACACGTGAATCTGAGCAGATGTATAAACAAAAAATTATTTTTATTCTATTTTCAGAAACAGATTTATTTAAGAACCATGCAAATGGATTTCAAAATATGCTTTTGAATAAAAGATGCACATATCGCATTCAAACAATCTAGTTTGAATTGAATGATGCTTGACACGCATTGCGTTTCACGTGTTTAATTGATGTGTACGAGTCGATGCATTCATTGAGCCCCACAGGCGCGAAGCCGGTGCAAATATTGCAGTTTTGCGGCGACTCTGTTGAGATGGAGCCCAAGATGACACCATGAGGTACGGCCTCGGGAAGTGAAATCTATAATCCATTAAATTAAAGGAACACTCCTGACTGACCATCGCCATCAGATAATGCAGATGTCGGGACACAGCTCTCCTCGCATATATCTAATCACCACGTATGACAAAAATTAATGGACTGTTGGAACATCCGGATTGTTTTCTCACGAATACCTCTGACCATCGCAAAGGAGCTGCGAATTCTGTACATCTCAGTCAGTTAATGCTAATAATATCTTTCTGCACGAATGAGCACCCTTATGAATGACTAGCGAGGCAGAATGATTTTAATTACAGAGGGTGCGAAGAAGATGAAGTGGAGGAAGAAACAGTGAGCAGAATATACCTGTATTGGGGTGGAGGAATGCCCTTAGCATCACAGGTCAGCGTGGCTTCTTCTTCTAGCGAGCCCACGGTTAGATCGCTGGGCTCCATGCGCCACTTTGGACCGTTGAAGGATTTGTAATCTAGACACTCTGAGAGCAGAATATGAAAAGAGCAAAACAACATTTGTACATCCTATGAAAGATTCTTGAAGTTCACCAAAGATGAAAACTCATTTTTTGTACAAATGGATTATTGATTCTTGTTCAAGGATTCAAGGATTTAGGGACTTTTATTGTCATTTCTTAACACGAGTAGGCTACAAAACTAAGTAGGATGGTCCCCAATTAATAAAACATTAACCAATAAAATATTAAAATGGAAGTGTGTAAAAAAAATATTATTTTACATAATTTTCTGAAATGCTGTAAAAAAAAGAAAAATGAACTGGAATTTAGTTGGATTTAGAATACCATGAAAAACAAGTAATTTTACTTGTAAAATGTAAAATTTTACACTGTAAAATGTCAGCAAGAATAAAACACTGCAAATAAGATTCAGGAATCAAATAAGTATTAATAAATAGAAATAAATATATTCAGATGTTATGTAAACTTGACAATAGTGCGGTTATTTAAAAAACGGTGTTAAAACGGTAGTGCACGTGCTAAGTCTCTATATTCTCAAATTCTTTATTTTTGTTCTTGTCTCTTGCATTCAAATATTAAAATAGAATTAAACTACAAAAATAAAAACTAGCTAGGTTAGCTAAGTAGAGATGCTCCCATCAGGATTTTCACAGCCGATACCGAGTACCGATGTTTAGTCATCGTGATCGCCCGATACAAATCCCGATGCTTTAAGCTCTGTATAACTGATATGAAAGCTCTCTGATCACATTAAGCTTTTTTTCAGATAAAGCAATATCAAAGATGTGACCTTTGTTATATTTTTACAGTAATTTAACTTAAAAACTAAAGTGCTGATTCAGGTTTCGCCGTACTTAATGTTTTGGACACTGCTCCTCCAGGTGAGATTTCTTTGGAACATACAGGGTAAATAGTTTTTTTTTTGTAAAACGTCAGAAATTTCGAGGCGGGGATGACATGAAGGCAGCACCAAATAATTTACCTACCCAAGCATCAGGCGTTGATGTCATTTAGTGATTAAAGATTCAAATATGATTATTGGCCAATACCAATCTGCGATTCTACATACTATATATCTTTGCTAGTTCATATTGCTGACAAGGGAATATAATGAGACACATACCCTATTGGTAAATGCTTTGCATGGGTAATAAATGAATAATTTATCTGATAATATATTTAATACTAATATGTTTCTACAATATTGTGTTTCTGAACCGTTTATGGTACTTGACAGGTAACTATATGCTTTATTTTGCCCTCTGCAGAACCTCTTCTGTAATTCCGACATCTGAAATAAAATTTTGGGTTGAACTCTTCATTTAATGCTCAGTTCAAATCTGGCCTCTTTATGAAAACACTCACACATTTTATCTCGCTAGACCTTGAGAAGTTTAAAAAGGCATTGTGCGTTTTGGTTAGAAAAGAACCCTGCATATGAAACAACTCGCACGGTAGCAAGCACCCATGGAGATGGCGCGCGAACATGGACCATATGTGGTGAGATCACACCAGGTGTGTGCCTTCTAATCAAGAGCTCCGCTCGTGTCGCTCAATCTCTGTTTAAGACGGCATCAAAGCGAAATCACAGGATTATTCACATTTAAGTGTGACATTCGCTTCGAAAATTGAAAATGAGGAGCTTCAAGTGACATTTATATTGTGTTTTTCAAAATAACAGTCTTGAGGATAAGACAGAAATGGATAAGAACGATACTCGTCTCAGCTGAACTACAATGCTCGGGTCAGTTTACGCATGCAACTAAGTATATTTCCAATGAGTTGGTATTGAGAGAAATAATTTCCACTTTGACGTCGGGAGGGAGTCGAGCTATTAAACTGTGATGTACCGGTCTATTTCCTTGGAGGACACATTGTATGAGATTCTCCGAAACCTTCCATGACACGCAATTCATTTTCAAAATGACTGCACAACTTAATTGAAATCTCTACCACAACCAAAACAAGTCCCGTTCCCGTACGCCCGATTCTGCACGTCAGGGCCAATTATTGTCCCGAGCCCATAATCATGATGTGGGCTGATGACAACAACTTTCTCTCCAATGGGTTTACTCTGGACCAATAAACGGCCAGTCAAGTTAACCGCACACATAATGCTTCACTAAACAAGAGAACATTGAATTTCTTTATGTGGCGCCCCTCGAATATACGCTTTCACCTTTTAAACTGCGACTGTCTGAACATCTTCATGGCTAAGGAATGATTAAGTTTAAGCTGATAGAGATGTAGTTGTGAATATGCCACAAGAGCCACATGGGGAAAGAATTACCAATTCATTTTACCTGCAAGATACTCCATGATTGATAGCAGCAAAAACTGTTTCCATAGTAACGTCATCTTCGGCTGCCAGGGGCGAGTGTTCCTTGCATTCAGTGCGCCGTGAATGAAAGGCTGCTCTTGAGGGAGAAAACGCCTGACCTGTCGAGGACCAAATTATACGAGGAATTAGAAAAACCCAGGTGTTATAGAGAGCCGTCATAGGATAAGCAGAAGTTGTTGTGGGTTAAAAATTGACCACAAACCTTACATGGACACAAAATACATTACTAAATGTACATTCACACCTCCACCGATTGTGTCGCTGGCCTGTTGTGATGAGGTTGTTAGAAGGCGTTCCTAGCTTTGGTTGCTCTAGTAACAATTATAAACAAACCCTGCAGCTTCACTGCTGTACTCCTATTGGTGTTCGCTCCTGAACGTCACTCGTCATTTGCATAAAGTTCAGCAATTCCCAACATTGTTGTGTTGCTAGACACACCTACGTACATCCTGTCGCCAACGGTCACTGTCGCTCGTGTCGCCAGAAGTAGGCGAGTTTCCATTGTAATGAATGACATTGCGTCGCTGGCAGTGTGAACGCACAGTAATACAGCTAATATTGAAGACCACAAATGGGGACTCTTCCCATGATGTAACTTTTTGACTGACTGACAAGATGACATTCTATGTGAAATGATGTGTTACCTTGGCATCACAATCGCACTGAAATTATTTGATATCTTGATGTCATCAAAAACAAAAGACTCTAAATCGAAAATCTTAAAGGTTTGCGTTATAATATCTAAAAGATGTGCATTATAGCTGACAGCAACACTGTACAGCTGGTTTAGTGTAAGTCATTCCCTTTAAGTGCTATTGAAGTTAGAAATGTGTATATTAATGCGTAGCCTAATATGTAATAAATATGTAACTTTGGAGACGGTACAATCAGACTATCAAACATCCAACGTCAAACCAACTTTTGGCCAGTGGATAAATAATGAATTTGTAAATCTGTACATGCATAGTTTGGCAAAACTTTGAAAATAGTACAAAAACACATTTTGTCTCACGTTGTTGGCCTTTTTTTCCGCTACAGACGAATATTTCTGTTTTAAAGCCATGGCCATATGTAAAGCTGCATCACATCACGCGCATGTCATATATCTAGCCTGTCATATATCTAGCCTACTCTATGAGCGGTTGTATACAGTATTGTATTATAACAATACACCCAAATGCACAATAAATAGGTTCTTAATTACTTATTGGCAGACAACAAAAACTATGTAATAGTGAGTGAAATCTACCACTGAAAACTACTAGCAGTCACTTTCATTGAACAGCGAAATCCATCTGTGTTCATGTTTATGCGTCCATACAGTCATTGCATTTAAATCATAAATTCTCAAACAAAGTCAACAGGTGATTACTTCTTGTTTGTACATGCGTATCTCATTCACGTTTGAACTGAATGTCCTGCTTCTCCCTGCCGCTCACTGAACGTAGAACACAGAGAGGCGGTGCTGCATTGGGAAGGCAAAAACTCGCTCTCGCAGGGCATTAGATAGAAGCCGAATGTTTCTCTAAGTCGCTTAATGGGTCTGAAAAGTCGCTAAATCTAGCGACAAAGTCGCCAAGTTGGCAACACTCCCAATTGGCTGTCAATGATTAAAATTTATCAGCTGAAAAAATTGCTCTGAATTTGATCCCCCTTTGTATATTTTTTTTATGTAATAGTTATGCACCATTCCCTTAGACATTTTATAAAAAAAATTATTGTTTATATGTTATCTTTATCATCCTTTTTCCTTTCAAAAAGGGAAAAATGTCCACCCCTTGAGTGTCTGTTTATTAAATATTCACCCTCATTTGATTATGATGTCAACTGCCAGTAAGTGTATGCTTTTCTCAGCTCTTAGCTTAACACATTTGTAAATCCATTTCACCAGATTTCCCCCAAAAATTTGCACAGTAAATGGTCTGCGAATTTCATCTGGGTCTGGTTATGAAACAGGAAGAATATAATATAAGCAAATAAATCATATAAGCCAATTCGCCATCTATTCTAACAGAATCTGCTTAAAACCCAATGCATTCATTACAGCCAGTGAGTTTAGATGTGGTTTGGATAGTAATCAGTCAATTATTTTCTATGGAGCCAATCTGCCATGCAATGTTTTAAATCAATTTATAGAGCCAAAGATGGAGAGAGAATGAGGGAAGGATGTATTAAAAGTCTCAAATGGTTATGCTTGGGGAGTCGGGGACGTAGATTACACATACAAAATCATGTAAAAAAATGTCTTTACAATCAAACATTGACATTTAGTAATGTTCCACACCATAGGTGTTCCCATATATCAGCATGTACTTAAAGGGATACTTCACACAAGATGAAAATTCTGTGCATCATTTACTCAACTTCGAGTGTTTCCAAATCTGTATAAATGTCTTTGTTCATGGTGAAAACAGAGAAAGACATATTTAGTAGGAAAACATGACAAAGTGCCCCAGAACTGTTTGCTGTCCTGCATTCTTCAAAATGTCTTATTTTGTGTTCAACAGAACAAAAAAATACTTACATTTCTCCTTCCATGGGAGTCAATGCGGGGCAAAATCTGTCTGGTTATAAACATTCTTCCAAATGTCTTTCTCCGTGTTCATCAGAACAAAGACATTTATACAGATTTAGAACAACTCAAAGGTGAGTAAATGATGACTGAATTTTCATTTTTGGGTGAATTCTCCCTTTAATGTAACGCAATCTGGATTTTTACCTGGATTTTTGAGTTATTGGTTTTGAGGATGAGGAAATATAAATCAGCTTTTCTATGTTGGCATTTGGAGTGTGCGAGTCATATATTATGTGCGATAATATCGTAAATCTTGTTTTAACAATGTGCGAAATCCTATAGTCGAGTATGTCACAAGTTTTTTAAGCTCCACTAAAAACAGCACTCAGTGTTCACCGAACTACGCATGCACATTCACAGTGCGGTTAACATTTTAAGCCGATCACGCTGTATCTGTCAGCTCTGTGTCTGCTCTTAAAGGAAAAGTTCACCCAAAAATAAAAATTCTGTCATCTTTTACTCACATTCGGGTTGGTCCAAATCTGTATACATTTCTTGGTCCTGGTGAAAACAGTGAAAGATATTTGCACGAATGCTTAAAACCAGACATTTTTAGAAGGAAAACATGACAAAGTGCCCCTGTACTATTTGCCATCTTACATTCTTAAGAATATCTTTTTTTTGTATTCAACAGAACAAAACAATATACTACATTTTTCCTTCTTTGGAGGTCACTGGGGGGGCAAAATCTGTCTGGTTTCAAGCATTCTTCCAAATACCTTTCTCTGTGTTCATAAATATAACCAAACAGTTCTTGGGCACCATAAGAGTGAAAATAACTTTATTATTATTTTAGTTCTGTTGAACACAAAAGAAGATATTTTGAAGAATGTAGCAAACCGTTCTGGGTCACTTTTGACTAATATTGTTATTTTTCCTACAATGGTAAACAATGGGTTATTTGGTTACAAGCCTCCAAATATCTTTCTCTGTGTTCAACCAAACAAAGAAATGTATTCACATTTGCAATTACTCGAAAGTGAGTAAATAAGAATTTTTTATTATTGCCTGCTTTTTATCGTTATCGGGAAATCCCAGAAAATATCTAGATATCAATTTTTGGCCAATATCACTCATCCCTAGTTGGCATCTCTTTAATTTTGTTACCTTCAAGTGAATGATGCATTTATGGCGAAATGTAGATGCGTTTGATTGGATGCACGGCCTTTGGCACGACAACAAAAGGTATGGAAAGCATTTCCTCTTCCCTTTTAAAATTTGATAAGGCAATTTATTCTGCCATCCTAACAACGCATGATTACACGGTTAGTCGCATTTTACCGTTTCCATTTCACAATGTTTTTCCCCGCTGTCCACAAAGCAATCAGAACAGGCCTATTTTGGGGGTTGTGACCTGCCAGTTGTTATCGGACACTGCGTCTCATAACACACTTCATTAAGAATCATTAATTTTTGCAAATCACTTACACAAAACAAACTCGGTTTAAATTCAGTTCAATGCAGATGTGTCAGGAGTCCACATGAGTGATCATTATTTTCATAGCGTGTCATTGCTTCCCAGGAAGAAGTCTCCTTAATCTTTTAAGTTATAGTCTGGTTTTAGCATAAGAAATGTGTAAAAGTGGATTTAAACACACTGGATTTTGTGCGAAGAACACTGGATGTCAAGTTCCTTCCTGTTAAGCGGTTTTGAAGTAAAATCCTTGAAGGCAGCGCCGCGAGACCTTCTCATCACACTGAAATGTCTAGTCCCTTCCCATAAATGAAAGCGTGCGTTGTGTAATAAGAGGTTCTGTTATTAGCAACCTAATCTGTTGCTTTTTATACAAACAATTCAACATCCTTCCAAAAAAAAAACACCCTGAAGATGAAAAAAACGCATCGATAACGATTTACGTTCCAACTCTCTGAAGGCTGAATTATAGAGCCATTGCTACAACACTAATTCTTGCTGCTTTTTAAATTGAGTTTGTTGTCCCACAACTAACGCAATCAGAAGTCAATAAAAATACTAATATTATAATTATAATTTATTTTTATTATTATTTTTAAATATATCTTTTTTGATATACTTCAGTCACACTCAGTGTGCTGATACTTGAAAGGTCCTTAATGGGAGAATGACACTATTCAATCAACAGTAGACGTTTTTAGGAAATATCAGACACAAGCATTTCTATAAACAACCGATCCAAACCATTTTTTTGATCGCATCTGTTACTATCCTAAAATATCCCATCTAATATTTCAATAATGGCATCCTTCACACAGCACATTATTCTTTGTAACATGGAGGTGAGGCATCTTTCAGATTTGTTTTGATCATTCTCTGCGGGGTATAAGAGGGATTATTGTGTCGCTGGCCAGCCTGACTGATTTTCTCAATTACAAAACTGTTGAGTGCAGTTTAGCGAGGACAGATGTTATATTTGTATTCATTTTTTTACAGGTGGATGACACGTGAAATGAGGCTGAAAGAAACAATTAATTTCTATTATTTCGTTGCGTAAGAATGCGGGTGTAAATGGCATCAGGTGTTAGATGTTTGAGAATTTATCCAAAATTGGAGAAATCCAGCCGTGGAGAAAATGACATTTCTACGTTTTTCTCAGTTTACTATTTCTAGGTATGTGTTCAGGTAAAATGATAGGATGATTTTATGTCACTCCTGAGGTTTGACTTTGTTGAAATTGGAATGGCCACAATACATCTAGAAATGATGATTAAATTATCATTTGGAATGGTCTCCTAATTTTTTTCACTGCTGTGCTGTAACAACAGTTACTTCCAGTTCTTTAGACAAGATGGCTGGCAGACAGTACGAATTGTAACCGTGCTGATATTTACAACAACAGCACTCTAATGATACTGGTTATTTGAAAAAAAATATTGGTTTGTTGAATAGGTCAACACATCATTCCAGACATGGTAAAATACATTGTAAGTATGCCTGTAACTATACTGTAGCTACTTTTTGTTTGGAAATATGTTGTAATTGTCATTTATGAATATTTTTTGCCACTAATTAAATTATGAAAATAAAATTAAAAGTACAACCATTAAAAAAAATTCTATTAAGTTTCTTAATCCTTAATTTTTCTTAATTATTAATTCTTAATAATATTTAAATAGGGAATGTTAATAGTAAATATCCCAAATAAATAAAACATACAAATATAACCGATATTTCGTGTCCTTGATTATTACTGGTTGATTTTCATTTAAATATGTCCTAATTTACTCTAAAAAGCATAGAGAGAGAGTGAGTGCACTGAGATTACAACATAACAATATGGCAACATATCAGATCACCATGAATCAAAGACTCAGAGCCCATGATCTAGTGGTCAGTGCTCCGTCATGTGGTGCCATATTGCTACAGGGCTAGTGGTAAACTCTCAAAAATGAGATGCCAAATAATAAGGTATTTAAACACATTATTATTTATTTTTAAACACATTATGCATCATTTTGTGCTGCTTTTTTTTCAAATAAAAGGATCAACACAAGGTTGAGTTAAAAATAACAAAAAATATGTTAAGAGTGTAAGAGCTATTCCATGGAAAAAAATGCAACCTGCAATACGTAAATTCTGCCTCTATATCACCATCTCTGTTTCAACAATAAATATGCAGGTTACTTTATAGGGATACTTTACAAGCAAATCAAAATCTCCCCATTTTTTACTCACCCTCAAGGCATCCTAAATGAATATGGTTATCTTCTTGAAGAATATAGCAAATGAGCCAGGTGTGTCGAAAGTTCCAAACACTGCATTCTTTGTTTTGTTCCAATAGGATAGCGTCTACTCTGGCGGGAGCTTTTGTCACCATCGGAAAAACAAGCCCCGGTTTACGCGCAATCGAAAGATGAGGGAAGCTAGACATCAACGTTAATAGCGCTTTCAATGTGAATATTTCTCTTAAAGGGGTGCTGGAATGGAGTGTCATGCATACAGAGTTCTTTACAATGTTAAACGTGCTGTCTTCTCATGCTTAACATGGTCAACTGGTCAACGAGTTGGGTGTATTAAGTAGTTTTTCTGTGCTTGATACACTCCCCCAGCGATCGTAGTGCGCTGCTGCACACGTGCTGTATTTCAGTCTACCCCTCCCCCCTGCAAGCGCCGTATGATTTCGGAAAGAATCGTACAGCTGTATCTATCTTTTATAAATGTGGTCAAACTAAATACTCGTCGAAGATATGAAGTAACTACTGTATAGGTACTCAAGATTTATATGAGATTGGGAGAAACCGCATGTGTTAGGGCCGCTATAAACAAAAGGATCAATTCGCTTCAGAAGGCGTTTAAATATTCTTCGGTTGGAAGTAAAATAAAACGTTGCATCTTAATTCCGACTGCATTATTCTTCAATAAGAAAACCATATCCAATCAGGATGCCTTGATGGTGAGTAAAACATGGGGACATTTTGTTTTGAAGACACGGCTCCATAACAAACTGACATTTCCAGCAAAATCGTACCAGACACCTCAAATAATAAATCATTTGGTTAAGAGATTTTTATGTACTGCTCTATAAGTGATTTTTTTCATTTTTAACTAAAATTTACGGATTGCAGCTTTAATTAATTTTCCTACCAAAAAAACTGATAGTCATATAATGAATCATTTTTATTTAGCTAGTATCTTGACATGTTCCGAATGTAGTCAAGCATAAAGGTTTCAGGCACTCAATGAAAGCTGAACGTAATAACAATAATACATCAATCTATATTGTCCAGCACTGCAGTAAATAGACTAAAATCAATGTCATTCACCTACTGATCGACCAACTATGCAACTGATGCCCAACAAACAGAGAGATACGGCGATGAGCAGCATATGACTTTGAAAAACAGCTGTGGAGGAGCTAAGAATATTAATCTCAGGTAGTGACGAGTGAGGCTTTCAACTGGGCTAAGACACAAAGCCATTAATAACATCCTATCAATTGCTCTCTCTCTATCTCTAACCACAGAGTGGCCTCTACGGGTACTGGAGCACATCATCAAAATAGCAAATGAGCCTGGCAGCGGCTACGGAAACAATACACGGAGGCGCGAGATTTGTGATAATCGTCATTCACTCGCTTCCTTCGCCTGTAGGCACTTTACATCAAAACAGATGACAACTGAATAGCATAGTGACATGTTAGTTTAACTAAATGTGTATGAGACAGCTTATCAAAACCATATTCAACAGAACGACCGCTGGGTACTGACACTGATACGTGTAAGACCGCGTCTCCAAAAGTGCCTGTTTACTGTATGTCCGGGGATAGGGGGGCGGATATGGGGGGATTTGAGATTCTTAGGTACTTTTATTTTCAGAAGCATTTAAGACTCTTCATGCAGTATATTTTAAAAGGAGAGAAATCAATATGCAAATCAATACTTTCAAAATAAAAATCATAATCAAAACATGTTGCCTAGGAAACCGCTAGGCTTTTGGGTACAGTCCTAATGTGCCAAATGTTGTTGTGTGTGCGCGCTTTGTTTTGATCCTCATCTCCGCCAAAATTAGCATCCAGTCAGATATCAAGACCTTAACATCTCAAATAAAGCAACTCAACCTTCTCATCAATCAAGTTGCGTAGTAGAAACAATTACATTATGTTTCTGAACAAATTTTAACGTCAGCTCATTATTTATTCACCCTCATGTCATTCAAAACTTGTATATGACTGCTTTGTGAACACAAAAGTAGATACTTTGAGAAATGTCTCAGTGGTTTTGTATTCATACAATGGATATCAATGGGAGACAATGTTGATGGCTACTTACAATGCTTTTTTCACATTTGAATGCAGAGGTGGATTGTTTTCCTGTGTTTCACGTGATTTGCAAGTCACCGTAAACAGCTTTTTATTTTTTGATCGAGTTTTATCGTGTCACGGCACGCCGTACTCCTTTCTTTCATCTCGAGTTGAATGTAAATATTAATTGATCATTTCACTGCTGAGGCCACGGTGGAATGCTTGCTGCTTTTGATAAATTAAAACGCTATTTTGTGAATTGCTAGAATTACACTCGAGAGCGGATCATGGAACAATAATGAAATGGGGTTGCTGATTTATTTCCCTGATATCTTGGGGGACTGTAGGATTTTGAAATTTGGAAACCCACATGTGGGAGATTAAGGCGAGGACAAATGTTCTGAAGCACATTATTGAACTGGTTACTGGTTCAGTATGAGAATAGTTTTTTACTTTTTTAGTGATGAATAAACGTTTGATGAACAGCTTTGTGAACAGATGAATTGAAAATAGCAACAGGTGATCCTCAGAAGACCAATAAATGCAACTGGTTTCTAGGGACAACTTGAAACTATTCAAAGGACAGCGCAAAGACAACAGATGTTATCTTCATTTACTCTATTCGGTATGTTTTCATTTATATAAAATTTGTTTAAAAACCTTGACATATTGCCACAGAGAGGAGGTCATTACAGTTTTCTGCCCGACTTTACAAAGGTTTTCTTTCTCGTCATGAATGCAAATAAGTATATTTCTCAGAAAGAATTATCTTTTAGGAAGAAATTGTCTTCTTTAACCTTTTAAATGTCACTGTTGGTGTGTTCCTATATGCCATGCTCGGTTCGATTAAAACGAACTTTACACGTAAGCTGTTAGGTTCGATATCTTTAGGTTCGCTGTTAAAATGCCAGTCTGAACGCTAAGCGAACCAGGACTAAATGTATTTTACAGGACCAAAATTACCAGAAGAACCTAACTAGAAATATGAATGCAGCCTTAAAGTGATAGTTTGTGTAAAAATGAAAATTCTGACTCACCCTCATCGATTTAAAACTGTATGATTTACAAAATATTGGTAACCAAACAACGTCTGTACCCATTCACTTCTATTGTAAGGACACAAAACCAAGCAAATGGGTGCCATCGTTGTTCAGTCACCAAACATTTTCAGAATATCTTCTTTTGTGTTCTGCAGGAGAAAGCCATACAGGTTTGAAATGTCTAGAGGGTAAGTACATGATGACAGAATTTTCATTTTCTGGGGGGAAACATACAAATTTCTCAATTAAATTCTAATGTTTTCGTGACAAACTACATATCACTGGGAAGGTCTTACCTTTAGATTACACATTTAATCAAGTCTATTACAATAAAAATGATGTAGAAAAAAGAAATTTGGTCTAAAATACCTCTCTCACAATTATTATTTAAGTGTTTTGTTTTTTGCTAACAATAACCTGCCAAATGTCTTCTTTCATAAGAGACCGACATTAGGTCTGTATTCCAAAGCAATTATGAATTACATCCATTTAAGTGCGGATTGTGCATTTTCAAGAGTCTTCTCAAAAATACATTTTTCTCTCCTTCTTCTTTTCTAAAGCATTGTCTTTATGTAAGCTTTCCTTCCAAGGTCTTTACAAAACAGCTACACTCCTAAAAATAAAGATGCTTCAAATGGTTCTTCACAGCGATGGCACAGAAGAACCATTTTCCTCGAATATCCATTTACAAGATTCTCAGACCAATTTCTTTCTTATTTTCTATAATCTAAAGAACCTTTTTTTACCACAAAGACTGTTTTGTGAAATAGAAACCATTAATGGAACCAGCAAATCAGTTCATCTATGGCATCGGGAAGCACCTTTATTTTTAAGACAGTGTATTAATCATCCTTTTGGGAACCTAGAATGGCTATTAGAGGGATTTTACGGACAAACAAAATCCTTCAAGTCAATAAACAAGCTACTTCTGACCAAATATTGATTTACATCATCAGAAAACCCAGCATTTTTTGACAAGAGTGTAAAACTTAAGTCCTTTAAAAAAGATGTAGTCCCTACCAGTATTTCCCAGTGACGGTCATGTTTAGTGCTGAAGTGTTGTAATTAGAGTGGGCGTGCGTTTGTCCCTAATTTATTTGGTCCCTTCAGCCCAGAGACCCTCATTAGGATAACGAATAGCAGCTTTGGAAAGAGGTCTCAGGACACAAAATTATTCCAATTCCTACTCGAGTAGACACCTAATAAGGCTCATCATGGCTGCTCCCTGTGTTCAAAGATTTTCTAAACAACAGTTTTTTATCATCTTATGCCTGTGCTGCAGTTTCTAGGTTTGCATGTTGAAGATTCTTTTTTTTGCATCTTTGTATGTATAGGACAATGAGACAGGAAATTATGGGATGAGAGAGAGGGAATCGGTAGCCAGGAAAGGACCACGAGCCGGAATTCAAACTCAGGTCGCCGGTAGTGCTAGTGCACAATATGTCATGTTTGTTGAAGGTTCTTCTGTATGCTTTGAATTAAGCAAAGGCAGTGTCAAAAACATTACACTTTTACACTTACTGTGGACATAACGGTGCCTATGAATGACTTCCTTTCCCAGCTTCAATATTATAAGAGGGCCACAGATTTAATACACCACAAGTGAGGAGGGAAATGATCCGGATGCCACATTCAATAGATAAAAATTTGCATGCGACACAAAATAGGTGAATGTGGTTGAATTTCTGTCACGAATTCTTGTCAAATCTGTGACTGCCAGATGAAAGGACACTTGCCACTTCCATGCGGTGCGAGAGGGACATTTCTTGACTGCTCTTGACTCGCTATGATACCACGGGCATCTCATATTGCATGCATACTCTAGCTGAATAATTCACGTGAAATTAAAAACCAAAAGTTCACATTAAAAATGCAAAACTATATTACAAGCAGCATATCTGAAGGAAGTGGTTAAGCTAAGAGAGAGCATGATACCCATTCAACCACGGCGCAGGGTGAAGGATCGTCTCATGTGAGAAATAAAAGAATCACAAAAGGAGTCATACATTTATTTTCCTGACACACTTTTTGGTACTTTCTGCAGTACGTGGTAACTCCACAAGCATATAAAAGTTGTAGTTAATAACTGTAAATAAATAAGGTATGTTGGTTCATGGAATCTTTATTAAGATGCTTGTAAATACATTACAAAAACAAACAAACAACAAAGATTATAAAAACATACATTATAAAAAGCATTACTTTACTAACAAAATGCAATATAAATGTATACAATTTTCTTTGTAGTTCACATCAGGGGCTTTCCTGACACAGTAGCAGAGCACCTGTGCATTTCTGCAGGAGATGCGCAGTTTAACAAACCTCTACCTGAACTTCACGCTGCAGAATGCCAAACCCACGAGCTTCTTGCCTTCATGTCCGTCAAATCACTACTGATCAAAGCCCGTCCACACCAGATCAATCGCACGCTTTTTAAGCACTAAAAACAACGCGGGTGCATTGATATTTGCCCTGCACGTGCCTCTTCAATCCCCGCGTGTTGGTTTTAATGCAGGCAACGTCATATGAACGAAGGAAACGCGAACGCACCTGACAGCCATGCAAGGTGAAACAACAAGAATGCAGAAGAGCAAACAAAAGAGCTTTCCCCTAAACGCGCGTTTAACTGAATAAGAAAATATCGACTTTACCCCAAAATACGTGTCGTTTCTCCTTTAGATGGATGTATTTCTTCAGTCTGTGCTCCACAAGCGGTGGATGAGAGGTGCTGACATCGCAGTCACTGGGATTTCGGAAAAGCCATTTCCCGAAGTCCGTGCTTCCAGAGAGAGAAAGAGAGAGAGAGAGAAGGAGAAGAAAAGCACAGACTGAAGGTGGGTTTCGCCCTTTCTCCTTTGGTTCTTCACCCCCAAATTATATTCCAGCACGAATCCCTCGTAACGTGTCTGCAAACTGCGCAGAAGCCCGCGGAGACGACTGTCTTTCTGTGCCAATATCACTTCGCTGGATTCATAGCCATAGAGAGGAAGAGTGAGACGTTGTTTGTGGCCAGATTAACATTCAGCGTGTCAAACCAGCGCTGGGTCCAGCAAATGAGAGAGAGAGAGAGAGAGAGAGAGAGAGAGAATCTTGAATCTTGAGAGAGAGCAGAATGATAGCGAAAGACTGAGGCAGCACACTTTAGGAACAATAGCGCCACCATCTGAACCAACTTTTGGCAAGAACAAGCCTTACATCCATAAGCATCACGAAGGTTCCGTGCTGCACTGATAATAAGTGGGACTGTAAAATGATCATTTGAACCATTTTAGAAATGATCTTCACTCTAAAAAACGATTTAAGTTCACAGATTATTCACGTATTTTTGAAATACGGTATGATGTCAAATGACAGCGGAGAATATAACAGTTGTTTTAAGGTAACATTATTCAACTTTATACACGGCTCGTTGGAATGCTTGATTCTGATTGGCCAGTCGCGACAATTGCAGATTCGTTATTCCAAGATAACCCCTCAAAACTAATAACACGCGCGGTTCCCTGGATTCTGCAAATCATTTTGACTGTTTTTTTATTAAAATAAATATCAATATGTGTTTTAATAACATATATGACATAACTTTTAAAAATGATAGCCTACCTAATTAACTGTTCTTGACATTTGAATGTAGGTTCTTACCTTAAAACCGAAAGTAAACAGCTTTTCCTCGTGGAAGGTCTGCATTTTATAAAAATGAGCTAATCAAATATTTCCAATTCGCATTTCATGTCCAGTTTTTTTCTCAAGTGGCAAGTAGCCGTGTAATAAGCGAGATAATGTGCAAGCAGCCGGCTGTTATTGCGAAATAAGCCCCTTCGGTGTGATAGTAGACCCTATCCCTTACTTATCATTTGTAATCTAAACCAGCAGCAGTAGGCCGATATCTATATAACAAGTCTGGAAAATGTAGGCACATGAACTGTTTTATGTGAATAGAAGATTTATGATATCATTTCGAATATAGGCTACAATATTTTTTCTTATTTGCAAAAATAGGAAATTAAAATGTTTGGTATTTGTTGTTAAATGCGGTTGGGATGATGTGGTACCAAAAAACATCATGTTATCATGATATCTTTCTGTTGTTGTGAAAATCGTGTGGAAGTTGACCATTACTGTCTAATACACTGCTGAAATGCCTCATGATTATGATTGATTTAGTACATTTTTCATAAATGCACGAAGTACATAGGTTTATTGACCCCATTACAGTTCAATATCAATGAGCAACATTCTATCCGATTTGTTAAAAAGTTTCAAGTTAAATGCAAATGGCAAAAAATAAAAAACAGTCAAATTGGCATACAATTTAAATTATTCAGAATACTTTTTCAACTACCTTTTTTTATTTTCAGGACTTTAAGCAGATTAGTGAAAGCCAGGCGACATTCTAAATGAAAATTCTGTAATATTTTGTAATATAATTGTATGCAAACACTCGTCACATTACTACTTTAAATGTAATTTCATTTTCATTGCTCCACAGTTATTCCTTAATCACCTCAACAGTCAAGGACATACGAGTCAGAATATCTTGGCGTCTGTTGTTGATGTCACAAATCAAGTCAGACAGAAAGGGTTTGGAATCAAGAAACAGAGACTCGCTTTATTGGTACCACAAAGAACACAAGACCTAGCATCAAACACAAAAATCAAGAGGACTGAAACATAGAAGGGCTAATGATGAAAATAGAAAACAAAACCAGAACTATTAAAAAAATAGTCTACATAATAAAAGCGCAGGGATGCGCAAACAAGTTACAGTTATAATTTTTAAACCTATTTGTATAATCTATTTTTTTCAATACCTGCAGTCTAAAATGACATTTATAAACCAGGGCCCGTGTTCTGAAAGCTTCTAAGAATCCTCTAAGAAGGCGGGGCTGACCCATTGCTATGTATGACACAGTCTTCTAAAGACTGTGGTTGGTTTGTAGGGCAAAAAGGAAAAAAATAGCTTTTAAGTATGGGGTCGTTAGTTTGAAATTGCATAAGTAATTTTGTCAGTTTTACCATACTCACACACACACATCCACTATATGTATATGTATATATATATATATACATATATTTATGTATTCTTTATTTTTTCCATGCCGGTAATGTCACTGTATTGAAAATGAACAGTTAAACCATAAGTTCCTGAAAGTGCTGTAATTGTTTGTGTGATCAGATTGTGACCGTTGTGACAAAACCAAATCATCTCTGCTGCATAGATGCATTTCTCCAGTTGCCAAATATGTTAATGTATGATTACTTCTATTTCTGGCTCTATGCCATTTCTGCGCTGTCTTGGAGATGATAGCCTGCGTGTCTCTGATCGGTCACAAACATGAACCCTGCACGATCTGATGTGTTGTGTCTTATTAACTCACTGGCATTCAATGAAATCTAATATAGCGCTTTTACAATTGGCATTGCATCAAAGCAGCTGTACAAGAAAACCAAAACCAAGAAAAACAGAAGTTGAAATCAGATAAACCTTAAAAGTAATATGGGAATTGTTGTGCATTGCAAAACATCTTTCCTACTTTTTGTGTTTCGTCCATTTTCTCTCCAGCTAAAGAAACTCTTAAGTCTCCTTTCTACTCGTAACAATTTTGGACCTCTAGAGCCTTTTTTAGTGTTAAGATGCTTTATGAATTACTTTTTTCTTTACAAGGATCTTTTCTATAATTTCAAGATGAAACGCCCACATTTCTAAGAATTTTCTTAGAATTTTGTCAACTCCTTGCACTAAGATTTATCATGAATACGGACTCAGAACTAGTTTGAGAAGAATGAAACATGTTCAAAAGTTTGAATTTGTATTAGCAGAGGAAGCAGCAGTAACAGCCACAGTGATCTTTTTTACCAGTAAATACACCAGGGCCCGTATTCCTAAAACATTTTATCTTACCACTAAGAGCTCTCCTAAACAGCTGTAAAAGGTTGTATTTAAGAGTTTTCCCTTAAAACCCATTCACAACACTGCTGAGACTGAGAGCAATTGGAGCTAGTTTTAGCACTGAAACACTTTGTGAAATACTCTCAGCACAAAAATTTAGGAGTCCGAAAATGAAGACTGACAAGGCCATTAAGAGTGTTTCCTAAATCGGCAAGTTTGGAGCTACTATTCTTTTTAGCCTTTAAAGGATACGACAGTGGAGAACAGACAGGAAAACATCGGAGAGAAACAGGGGAGTGGGACCGGCAAAGGACGCTTGAGACAGGAATTGAGCTTGGGTTGGGCAGCAAGTGCACTGGCACTACATATCTGCACACCAACCACAAGACCATTGGCTCTGACAGGAGCTCCTTTTAGCCTTAAGATGTTTTGTGAATACGGGCCCTGCCGTCAACGCTCTGAATTTATGGCCCTTTCAAGCACCTTTAACTTAGATACATAACAGCTCAAAGTCATACACACACTCCCCTAACAAACAAACACCTCCAAAAAGTTACTATATGCTCTACCTGCTACATTGAACTTGGGTCACATGTGATTCGTGCACTGCTTTGACAAAGGATTACATGTCTGAGTGAGTGTACTCAACCTGACCTACAGTAGAAGACCGGTCAAGGATAAATAGCATGACTCTGCGGGTGCCAGCGCTCCACATACACAAGTGCTGTTGGACCTGGTGTCAAATATGTCACTAATAGGTCTCAGAGAGCGAACCTGTGCCTCCAGCTTTCAGGTCTTTGAGTCTTGTTTCAGCTGCCCACGTTTACACAGCTACAGCGGTTTAACAAGCGATACCACTAGATATTATTCAAGTCTCAGCGACTTGACTTCCGACTCGAATTTAGCACTTGCTTTCCCAAGCACAAAAACCAAGAAAGCATCTCTGTCTGTCACCGTATACCCAAAAGGCTAAGCACACCCACGTTCACCCGCGAAATATCATCAGGTTTTATAAGCGCTTCCCAGACATATCCGTCCGTATCACCCCATTAGAATTGTTGTTGGAAATAAATCTCGAAACAAGACTGGAAGATTAGGTGATCTTTGGAAAGGTCGAACAGCATTCCTCGGGGTGTTGAGAACGGGTCAATCCCAGAGATGAACACTGGTAAAATAAGCTCTCTTTATTAAAGCCAGGGCTGTGTTCTTCCCCGCTGCCATTAAACACACATTAATCATGCCCACTTCAGCCCAGGATACTTTAACACCGCCCAGCCATCATTAATAACGCTCCATCCATTCCCACGTTGACATTTCCTTTAATTATCTCCGTAATTTATTCATGTACTGTATCAGTGGCGCTTGTTGTGCGAAACTGCCTGCGAGGAATATTTTAGTCAACCCTCTTCAAGACACAGGATTAACTATGCTAATGAGGAAGCTTGGAGGCATGACTGCTATTTGTGCGTGTTAAGCCGGGAAGCCATTAGGCCCCGGTTCCACACGCGCCTATCGAAACAGGTCGCGCTTTGTTATGTTTTTGTTATTATTGTCGTGCCAGAAATAGGTTATGTTCTCTTGACTGGAAGGTAACGTTTTGGGAACTTACTTCGTTGTTTGTTCAGGCCAACAATTTTAACGGTACTTCTCGACAGAATGGTCCAAAGTAATATCCAGGGTGCATATTTGTATCATATTTGCTTTAAATGCCCCATTAGGTTATATTTAATCATCAAAATAAGAGGCACGTGGTACAAAATAGACTTAATTTAAACAGGTATTTATTGGATGAAATGAAGGGCAAACCACAGCATAGGGGAATATGGGTTTTATTCAAATATACAAAAAATGCACCGAAAAACAAAAAGCTCACAGAATATAAAGCATAGATAGATTATGATTAGTTGTTAATTTTTGATGGTCCTCTCTTGTAGTAATATTTTATCGTCATTCTCTTAGGGTGTCTTTATAAACTTTGCACGTGTGTTTCCTGTCATTTTTTCCAGGCTTCCTTAAAGGTACGTTTCACCCAGAAATGTAAATTCTGTAATCATTTATTCAGTCACATGCCGTTTTAAACCTGTTATCTGCTATCTGCAGAAAATTATGAAAGAAAATATTTTGAAGAATGTTGGTAACCAAACAACACTGGACCCCGTTCACTACTCAAAACCAATGCAAGTCAAAGAAAACATTTTGAAGAATGCTGGTAACCAAACAACACTGGACCCCATTCACAACACAAAACCAATGCAAGTCACGGGGCACCGCTGTTGTTCATCTACCAACATTCTTCCAAATACCTTTATGTGTGTCATGCAGAAAAGTGAAAGTCATGCAGGTTTGAATTGACAAAAAGAGGGATTTTTTTGGATGAATTCTCTCTATAAATTCTTTTCAAATATGAACTTTTGTTCATACTCCAATGCACACATTATATTGCATCTTAAATAAAAAAATTAAATGGGATAGCTGTCAATTGTCCAAAGTTGGACATCAATTTTGGCCACTACTGTACATTTCTCTCAAAATGCCTCATCCAGCCTACAAAAATGAACCATGGTTTTACTACAGTTAAAGGGATAGTTCGCCCAAAAATTAAAATGATCATTTACTCACCCTCAAGTTGTTTCAAACCTGTATGCTTTTCTTTGTTTTGTTCAACATGAAACAACATATTCTGAAGAATGTTGGAAACCAAAAGTTCTGGGGCACCATTCACTACCAGTGGTAGTTTTTTCCTACTATGACAGTCAATAGTGCCGGAGACCTGTTGGGATACAACAACTGAGACATAAATCATGACATTATTTTCTTTTTTGGGTGAACTATCCCTCTAAAACCTGGTTACGAAAGTAAAACCATGGTTTGGCCAAAATTATTTAATACACTGTAAAAAACATGGTTCATTTTCATAAAGTGCATCTTGCATTTATCTCACTTAGCTGAAGCAGTGCATTCTTGGATTGCCCAGTGCGATAGATACCTCCAATACAATGGTTAAAACAAGGTTTCATAGGAAACACCTTAAAACGCTCGGCATCTCATACGTTTCTGGAAAATGACATACTGTACACAGCAAATGCATTCCTATTGTGATATGGAAACAAAGCAAAGCAACGTTCTGTAGTTCAACTCAATAAAATCCAGGTTGCAGCAGTGCGCACCAACTGCTATAATCGCTGGAAATGGAGCTGAGCTTAGGCTATGTGTAATTACCCTCTCTTGCCTTTAGCTTAAGTTTTCTTACGTGCTGTCAGGAGAAGCATATCCGCGAAGGCCATAACAGCTTCTGGCAAGACTGTCAAACCATCTGGCGTAGAGAGCAGGGTGACAAAAACAAACGCAGACAGGGATTTGGTCTTCATCCAGGTTGGAAGAAATACAGAGGAACCTCGCCGCTCTAGGCAGAGCTTACTCAGCAGTTCACTAAAGGAGACACAAGTGTAAGGTCATCATATGCGACATTGACCGTCCATCTTCTTTGGATGTGCAGCCATGATGACTGTAGTGCATACTGGCAACTCTCTGTTTATGCTTGCCGAAGGCAGATATGAATTCTCAGAGTTGTTGTTTGACTGTAGTCTCATTTCCTCATGGACAGGTTTGGCTCATGGAAAACATCATACATCATATTTAGCACCCTGTGTGAATATACTCCAAACTTCCAATTCTGTTTCATGACTGTTTTTTATTTTCACAATGATAGAAAAAGCTCATCTTCTCAACGGATGAATTCAGAAGAGTGCACGACAGCGTTTTAATAACGTTCCAAAATGCGTTAAAAAGAAGCACAGGTACAACCTTTAACAGCCTTTAACAGGCAATATAAAACACCACCGAGTGAGATGCTTCGCGCGTGGCAATTTAAAGCCCCGTTACAACATTTTGCCTTAAGGCTATGCTCTTAAATGAAAATATGCTTTCAACACAATGCATTTCTTTAGCCAAGCGTAAAAAAATTCCCATAAATAAACGAATAAACAAACAAACAAAGAAAGAAAGAAATATGTAAAAATATATTTCCACTCAATAAGCGCTGAAAAACTTTTTTATGTCCTTCCGTGTCAGTTAGAGACCTTTACTCCTCACGGTATTCGTCTCTTATGTTGAATTTACCTCTGCAGCCCGAATCTTATTTCCTCTGGGTGCCCTAACCCTCTCCTTAGTTCATTATCCTGCCTGCTGCTAGTCAGCCGGCACAAGAATAATGGCTCTCTCTGGTTCTCATTGCGCACCGCTGTGGAATGGTGGAGGGGACTATTACGCCTGAGCAGGTTGAATTTACCTCCTCCAAGAGAGTCCACCGGTGACTTTAATGAGTGGATAACATCTCAGACATAAATCCTTATTGGGTCGGGCCCGTGGAGTTGGGCCCGATGCAGGATCACGGTCGGATCACGTGACCCGCGGAGACGCACGACAGCGATAAGTTATCCCGGACAGATCACGGCTCCTTCTGTGCGTGAGGAGGGAAATGAGTGGGGAAGCAGGTGGCGGGTCTAAACACTTCCAAGTGTCAATCTGGCTGTGAGATTTGCAGCGCAACATGAGCGGGACTCAAGCAAAGCTTAACTGACTCCAGTAAATTGAGATTTAATCAAATTGCTCTTAATTGAAATCTTTTCTGCAAACAGTACTTAATTCAGCCTGGTGTCGCAGATTTCTCTCTATTGAGACAAAAACATTTAGACCGCAATCAATGTGGATTTTACCATCATCAGTCTTACAATGGGGAAATTTAATTGGTCATAAGGCAGACATACATGTGTCACTTTGTCAATGTGGAGCACAATGGCGAAGAAATACTTATAGCCATAGACAAATATACATAGATGCCTCATTGGTGGCTATTTTTGCAATTTTGGAACAGTCCTACGCATATACACCTGCCTACACCAGAGGCGAGCTGCGCGATGCAACACAACAAAGGCCTTTCTTAATGGGTTTGTTGCATCGCACCGCATCCAGTGTGGACAAAATATCTAATTAGAATGCATCTATGTTATTGGCTGGTTCGGTGTTGACAGGGTGCAAAATTGCTGGTTTATTTTGAAATGTGCGCTGGGTCAAAAAGGGTTTAACCCAACCGTTGGGTTTTAAATGAATTTATGCTGGGTTGTTTCGACCCAAAATGCGGTGTTGCTTTAACACATGGTTGGGTCCAAAATAAAAAATGTTATCTATTAATATCAAATATTATGCTGTTGTCACAGCACAACACGATGAAAATATTAGCTAACACCTTAAAAAGATACTTGTGCACAGAGAAAAAATAAAATCCGTACTTTTACCATTTTTGACCGTATTTCAAATTACATTTATGCATTTGGCAGACAATTTCATCCAATGCGACTTACATTGCATTGTATTATACACAGGTAAAATCTTGTTACGACAGCAGCAGGCAGCAGGGCGCAGAAATAAACTTTAAAATATTTTTTCCCTTGTAAAATTACAAGGTTTTCCCGGTTTTCTTGTAAATGTACTTTTTCTGGAATATTACGTTTTTTTTATATTTCCAAAACAAGATAAAACATTGTCACCTTTAGAGGTTTATCCCATTTCTCGTATGAGTTGAAATATATGTGGATTTTACAACCAGAGGCTACGCAATGTTGTGGCATCTTGAAAAGCACACATTGTTTTATACTAAAATGTTGATCGCTCTAAAAAAGGTGACGTGGTGACATCTACATATATATCTCTATGCTTATATCAATGGTACTATTAGATAAATGTAACTAGTTTGTCTAGTCGCCCAACTGGATCGATGTGCATCTGTCACGGCAAAGCCCTGACAATTCTAAATTAACACTGCTGTAGGAATCAAACTGCTTTGTTATGCCTACAATAATCCTAGAAATTCACAAATTTGACATTAGCAGCGGAAATAAATAACAAGAAAATATTAAACTGACTTTATCGAACAGATGAAAACAGATTAATTAGATAATTAAATAAAGTTAATGTTAACAATATTATCTTATTGCGAAATGAATGTTGTATCACCTTTACTGCAAGGAGAAAACAAATGCTGTGTTTTTAGTTATATCAGACGAATTTATGAGAAATGATTAGCAGTCTGTTGTATTTGGTGTATTGGATAACCTCTGATCGACACGTCATTATATTCTTCAGTTGTGACATTTCTGTGATATACACCAAAGTGCATGCATGGATTTATTATATTACCCCTCAAGTTTTAATCCAAGCCGTTCTTTCTGTCCATACTACACTTTTGCGTGTTAACTCGGCCATCTCATTTGCCAGTTATGTAAGTACTCAATTATTAATCTGCCCGCTCATGAAGATGTATGACACTCAAATTTGTGGTCAGAAAAGCTGAATACGCATCAAAGACATATACTTCAGCACTTATTCCCAGGACACTGCTCTTTTCTTTTGCTGGGCCAGGCTGTTTATGGATGCATTTCTAACAGCGTTACAAATCACTGAACAAAGGATCAATGTGATAATGTGTTGCAACAAACAGTAGGCATCTGTATTAAAATGAAACTGGATCGTGCCTTCAAGTTTTGTTAAAAGCAAGCGTTCACAGCTGGAAAGAGGATCTTTCACACGTCGATTGCGTGGTGTAAAAGTATATAACGCCTGCAATTTGTGATGCAACTTGGAGTAACCTGACACACACAACATTAAACTCTACCGTGGTGCTTAATTATGTGAATAATCTCCATATAAAATGACCCCGGGGCTCAAAGAGGTGTAAGGTTGTGATGCTGGTGCAACCATTAAGAAGCTTTAAACTGGCATTAACACTAAACAGACTATATTGCAACAATTGCATAGTTTTATCATAAACCTCTCTGAAAACAATAACATGGCTGTAACGATAAAACAGATGTTAAAATAAAGTTAAACTTTGGCGCATAACATGTCCTACAATGTTCGTGCTGCAGGCAGCTACAGATGAGCAAAAGCATGCTATTAATTTAAAGGTAAATTTGTCCCAAAATGAAAGTTCATTCATTATTTACGTACCCTCATGTCATTTCAAACCTGTATGACTTTCTTTCTTCTGCAAAAAAAGAAGATATTTTATGAACAACTTGAGGGTCTTTAGGTCATCGGATGACGGATGATAAAAATGCGCTTAAAACCACTCAGAACTCATTAGCGACTGCATAGCAACGCCCCGCTAACCACCACCAACACTCCGGCAGCGTGACAGCGAGTTTGGCAGGGACAAATACAGCTGAGGCTTTCATTAGAAAATCTAGTTTATTTGATCTTTGCTTGATTTCTCTATCAAGTTCTCTTGTTTATTTCAGACAACTTCGTGAGCAGCATTCACTCCAGGAATAATTTACTTCCCTCCGTAGAGTCAAATGAAATGTTTACTCATATAAGCAGGGGATGATATGGTCTTCAGTTTTGTTTATTTTCAGTCGGAATGTGATGAGGAAACGAAACCGAACAAACATTAGATTTATTTTGCTAAAGCCAAATTCTAACTCCTCATAAAAGTTCAATGGTTTGGTGCATGTTATTACAATAGTTTATACAAACAAAAAAATAGAGAGTTTCTATACATGACGGTACACTTAATGTACCAGATCTCTTTAGTCATTTTACTAAAGCTGTACTATCAAAGGATCATCAAATACGAATGCAAATACATGTTTGAGTCAATGATTATCAAATTGAGGTTAGACGACTGGCAGAGAGCTGTCAACCACACTGACACACACTAACCCTAAACATGTTCAGTGCATTTGCCATCATTTACCAAAGTGTTGACACTAAAAGCTTTCTGACTGCTACAATGAACGGTCACATACGATCATGAATAGCTTGAGATGGTCTGTGGCATACTCTTGCTCAGCATATCGTCACCATGTCTTCTCAAAATTTTCACATTTAAATGAAAAAAATATATATAACAGTTCCCTGCATTTATTGATCGCTAACATGCTTTATCTAACAGTGCCATGGTGAGGGGAAATGATCGATTTATTTGTGCTTGCAAACAAAGAATGGTCCTTTCATCTGGGTAGTGAGTTGTGCATAATGCATAATACATAACAGAAAAGATAATAATTGTTGCCACCTAAACTGTTGTTACCATGGTTTCTTAAGTGCTTTGAATTTAACAAATACTGGATTGTAGGTCTTTCAAGCAACAGATGGCCTGAATCAAATGCTTTATTACCGCAAATCTGAAGGTTATAAACAAACCATGGCAAATATACAAATGACTGAATTTCTGCCAATGAAGTTGGTGGCACAAACACAAGCAATTGTCTTCAGAGAATGCAATCATTGTTCATCCTGTTTTTCAAAGAAGCATAAAAAAACTGAGAAATGAAAATTCTCATAACTTATTCACCTTCATGACATCCGAGATGTACGGTATATTGTGTCTTTAGCTCAACCAAGACAAATAATTTAATAATAAAAGTATCTTCTTGGGAATCTAAAATGTAGAAGCTTCACAAATGTCCCACATCCATCATTAATGTAATCCAAATGACTTCAGTGGGTTTATGTGTTCTGATCAAAACAATGTTTTTAAGAAAAAACTTAATATTTTGAGCACTATATTCAAATATGTCAACGACGACAAATCTTATTGGTTCTGGGATGTTTGTGACTAGTTATCATATTTCATCAAAACATATGAAAGAAACAAATAGCTTCAACATTTTGAGTTCTATATAAGAAGATAACATGACAGTATTTAATATCAAATTATCAACTGATGAAAAGTCATACACATCTTGTCTGGTATGAGGGATCTCTGCGCAAATGTTCATGTTTAGGCAAACTGTTCCTTTAAGATGATTTTGCAGGTAATATTGGTAATGGTATCGGTATGCTCTTGGGATGTAGTGCAGTGCGCTGTCAATCATCGCTGATGACTCTGAAAGGAGAACAAAGGAAACGATTAATGAAGCAGTTCTTAAAATAATTAGAAGCAGCGTCGGTGGTCTCGTTCAGCAGAAGTACAATAGTGGAAAGGCAGATCAGAGACAGCTCTCTGAGTGTGCTTTTGTTTCATCAGCATTCAACTAATAGAAATTCAACGCATCCAATGCTGAACTCTTCCATTCCTTTCAGAACCAGCAGACTGAAACCTGGGCTTCACATGCTGACCAGTACCAATGTTCATGTGCTGCGTTTCTCTTTGTGCAGGAACAATTGACTTTAATTAATAACTTATTAAACCTGATAGATCTGCCTGACTAATGACTATGTTTTTTATTCTGCTTTATGATAAAACACTACTTTACATCTGCTCTTTCTATGCATGGATGAATGTTTTACTCACTATTGTTCAGTTATTGAATTATACATAAGGATTAATATACTATACTAAATAATTTGCTGTCCACTAAGTTGCATCACAATCACATTTGTCAGGTAATGTTACTCATACATATTTAAGGGTCCGGTTGAACTCCCAGTTTCCGCCAATCTCATTTTAACATTGAGTACATATAGAGTAGTATTGTGTACTTGAATATTTAGTTTGACCACATTTATAAAAGATAGATACAGATGTACGATTATGTCCGAAAACAGATGATTTCCTGGGGGTGTGATAGGGGAGGAACTGAATCACAAGCACATGATACATCATCGCATCATCCCCGCATAACTGCGGATTCCCTATAAATCTGTGTTGTTACATTATGCATGTATGCGGCGATTGTCAACAAAACACAAACATGACTTATTTGACTTACCACATGTGGTTCATGTCCGGCATCTTTTAGAGCTGGTGCCATTCCAGCTATCAGTTTCAGACGATCTGCAAATCCGCCGTTATATCCACCTTGTACATAATATTCATCCATGAAATGCCGTGAACAAACAAGCACAACTCAACTTCTGTCACTATCGCGAGCGTAACGAGCGGCAGGCTCAAAGCGCAGCCAATCTTGACGCAGCGCAGCCAATCATGATAGTAAGCGGGTCATCCTATCAGTTGGCGCGTGGGCGGGCTATTTCTTTTGCCTTGCCTTGCCTTTGCAATGCTTTTCCGGGAGAATTGGCCAATAAGGGACTAAGAAAAATTGTTACGAAAGGTTTTTCATGTTTGAAAAAAACTTTCAGAAACCTATACGAAACTTGGGGAGTGTATCGAGCACAAAAATACTAAAAAAACGAGTTGGATGTATTATTGACAAGTTGACCATGTTAAGCTTGAGAAGCCAACACATTCAACATTGTAAAGAGGTCAGAATGCGTTAAATCACCCACTTTAAATAATACACAACTAGAATTACAAAAGCAACTGTGAAAACACATTTGTTTTGGTTTATAAATCCTAAACTCTTAAACAGATATGCTCCGCCCCAATCACTTGTCATTGGTTGGTACAATGTTTCATTTGGGATGCTCAATGTTATGGTCAGGTGAAAGTGATTTCACAAAGTAAAACATGTGCCTGGAATATTCATCATTAGTCCTAAACAGCCTATCTATCAACCAATCAGATTGCAGGATTAGATTTAGGGTCTATGGAGTGGTGCAGGGATGACATGCTTTCGTAGGCCAACACAAAATCACAAAAAAAAGAGCTCTGTGTGTTTAACAAATGTATATGATGTTTACATATTTTGTCTATCAAGATAATCTTTACAAATTAAAACAATATTTGCTGTTTTTGAAGCCTAAATACGATTACCAGAAGTAGAAAGCTGACATGAGGCGATGAACAGACTACACAACACAGTCACTCAATATCAATGTCACCACCTCCAAGCCTCTGACATCTTTTTCAAACCTAATTAAAAACATGTTTTCTGGAAGTAATTACTCCATGAATTAATCTCCATCCACGTTTTTAGAAACCTGTGTCTATGTAGCAGTATTTTTTTTATTTGTATGCGTGATAACGTCTAAAGTCCCTGCCAAACGAAGTAGTCGCTTTTAGCAACTTGTTAGCAACCACTTTTTTCAAAACACAAATAAAGCTTTAATAATCACATGCGGGTTATAACTGTTGTGGTTTATGTCATTGATTTAAAAGATATGGAGGTTATTCATGCGATTGACAAAAAAAACATTAAAAAAAACTAGACTTTGGGGTCGCTGGAACCGAAGGTGCTAAAATGCTAACTCCATTAGGGTGTTTGCGTACAGAATTACGTAATCTCTGAGGTACTGATTTTAAGGGTAAATTATAGTGAAGGTACAAGTAACAAGTGACATACGTATATTATCTGTATACAGACAAAATATACTGTATTTTAGTGTTAAGTCACAGTGACCGTCTCTCGCGTCACGCTGGGACAGAAGTAACAAAAGAATACGTTTAATTTTTAATGAGAGCAAAAATAAGATGATACTCTTTTTATATTTTTGTCTACCATTACTATTGAGCTACAGAAACAAACAGTGAAGGTTTTTTCTCATGAAAGTTTGAGATTTATTTGAATGGATGTGATCTTCAACATTACAGTAAAAGCAGTGCATAAACTTGGAAGACACTCAAGATAAACTCATAGCAAGTGAGTGCCCTCTAGTGTACAATATTTTGACTTGCGTCTTGCCTCGAGTCCTGAGTGAATGACAGCTCAGCATTCACATAAACAGATCATCTAGAATTAAATTTAGACGTGAAGCTTCTACAGCATGATTCAAGATCGCAGACAGATATAAATGACTGTTAAGGCTGGCAGACAGCTCTGGGTAAAACTGTCTTGTTCACTTGCATTTCATTGCTTAGTTCACATTCAATTGCTGAGCATTACTCATATAATGGATACACAAAATTGACCTTGAGACGCAGAAAACTCAATTTCTTTGCTTCAACATTGTATAATACTCAAAGAAAGGTGATTAAGATCTGGACTAGTATTTCAGATTTCTAAGTTTAAATCCATGCTGGGTGAAAAGGACCCAATAAATAATCTTATGATATCTTATAAGCATTTGCATGAAGCTGAACTAACACAGAACCATAACATGCTATTAATGGTTAATATTTTGTTTGTTTTAATTAACTGTTCAACATTCAACCGTTTTCTAATGTTATCCTCTTAGTCTCATCACAGTACTAGCAATTTCAAAAGCCTCACCACCCTCATCTAAATCCAAATTCAAATCTCTATCTTGCTCCACACGAGCGAGTGAGCCGTGCCAATGCCATCGGAGACTCCGTGCCTCACTTTTCTCCTGACTGTGTTATCTCAAACAACAGCTCCCTGCTCTTACCAAAGCCTTGGGCACTTTTAGTATATTGTAGAAGTGTGCGATATCACCACTGTGATACTAGCTGTGATGTGGAATGCAAAGTACATGTTTGAGTGCTCCTGCGTCCTCTCTGTGTGTGTGTTTGGTTTGTTTCCTACACTTACACCAGAGGGCAGTACTGCTGTATACTACTGGAGTCAAGACATTTCATGCAAGAGTCCGAAAATAATGTTTAATATTCATTCCTGTCTTTAGTTTTAAAAAACCTGTTAGTGCATGGAATGCATGTTTTGCCTACTTAAGATACAACACTTGTAGTACCTTATTAATCAATATAAAAAGTACAATCACTTTTCTTTCTTTTCTTTATCTCAGGAAAGAGAAGAGTGAGGCTCAAAAGTTCAAAGTTCAAAGAAATAAAGCACTCTCACCGAGGTCATTCCAAACATAAAATCTCCCAAAGACAAAAGGTTTCACTAAATACGAATAGGTTTTCCGAAAGCCGTGATTAATGCGTCTTATCTATATGTGTCCCTAGTGCCAGCTTAAAATATACACATCAGCCATGATTTACAATAGAGTGAGAAAAAAAGCACAGCTCATTAAGTGACTTCGCACATTCCACAGTCAACGTCACCATGACAACAAAAAAGACAATTTAAAGAACAATAGTGGCCTAGGCAGTAAAGGAGCTTTCAGAGCATCCCTTGTGTGCACTGTGATCCTTCTAACGCAAGTCTTTCCGCAGACCGTAATCTGCCAAGCGAGAGTCCAAACTACAGTCTCGTAAACAAAACCTAAATGTCCCCCAATGTATTATTTTATTGATGTAGAAAAGAATTTAGTGTTACCAAGTGGTAAATAAAACACGCTTCCTAAAAGAACCCAAAAGGCAGGTAATGTTGAATTTGTTATGACTGCTCATGATTAAATTGCCCCTAGTTTATGAACTTTAATACTGTAAAGGCCATTCACTTTGTGTTACGACAAACATTTTGTATATCCCAACACTCATACACAAATATCTACAATAATGCCAACAATAATCAAATTAGAACACAAACATGTTTAAGTACAGATTGAAATAAATCCATGCCACTGTCTCCACAATCAACAAGATATTCATTAAACAAACCGTATAGTTGAGGTGGCAGAATAATATTTCTATTTTATGATTGCTGTGCTGCACACATAGGTAATAAAAGAAATAATAATGGTGCTGTGTGTATTTTTTTGGACATTCTTTTGACAAAAATACAAAATGTCCTCATAGATATTCAAAACTTAACATAATAAAGCGTTATGTCCCCTTGTATGGAATCTCATTTTTTGTATATGGTTTTACATTTAACGTTTATTGCGCATCAACAGAGCTTTATGGCTGGTCTACACTACAAGACTTATCAAATTTGAAAAACTAGACATCATACATTTGCAGACTTTTTGAAAGTTTCAGATTGAAACGCACTAACTGATCAAATCTGCAGAATGGACAGACTTTCTGAAACAAGCCCAGACTGAAAAACACGGAGCCAAATCTGACCAAAAGTATCGTCGTTTATTTTATCCTTAATATTTGGGTTCCAAAGAACACATTTGAGTCATCATCAGCTAACGTTACGCTCAGAGTCAGAATGAAACGCATTGTTAGTCTTCAATCGACTGCCTTTTGTTATGAGCTACACTGAAGTTGATCCTCCAGTTAAGTATTACAAACGTGACACCTCTTTTTGAGTCGGGACAACTTTTTTGTACAAATTAAGAGGCAGCAGAAGGACCAATTACATGCATGGCTGGTCAAAATGGAAAAAAGCCATTAGGGCCTACAGCATGTTATGTCAAGCCTTATAAGTGATTCCTGTCACATGGCCATTCATATTCACTTTCAAACTCAATATGTAAAAGATAATAGGCAACTCCGAAACCCACTCGTATAGTTTTAACCTCCTCTAGTTTATGTTAAGCCTGGCTAGGCAAAATAAATGAGCCTACACATCTCTAGCTAATATCAGACTATCGACCATAACTTCCTGCCGGTGTTCTAACAATTTATGCCGGTGTTATGCCGCGCGAGTGACGCAATCTGACAAATATTTTCAACCTTCGAAGACGAGATAATCGCACTTTCGCGGCAATTGCGCCACCCGATTCTCCTCATTCTGCCGCGAGTACGCGTCTACGCGCCTTTGCATTGGGTTGGTATGTCATTTACTCGCGCTGAACAATTATTTCGCGTTTGGTGTGAACCCAGTGTTACATTCTAATATAAACACATCACGCTTAGAAAGTAGGCTAGAGCAGCTTTTGCTGACTTCCTGTGTGTGGACCCTGCGGTAAATGATTCGGTTTAAAGGACTTTGAATGAGCACTCAGAGAGACCTGCGACTAGCTGCAGCTGCAGTAATAATGCGTTTAAAAGCTGTGGAGGTGAGCGGGACTCACCGAGAGTGTGGCGGAGGGCAGGGGTGCTATCCAGCACTTTAGATAGTCTGCGCGGGAGGATCTGAAGTCATCTCAAATCAAGCGTGTTTAAAACAATGGAAGTTTACTCAAACTAGTGCACTTGCTTTGCAACTCGATACTAAGAAGCACTGTATAACTTTAATACAATTAAGCTGTTTTTAAGGTCAAGAACTAGGGTAATGATATTGTGTTTCAGAAGCGGTTTATTTACCCAAATAACTCTAAAACTGGGTGTTGATTAATCAGAAACGGTGAGAAATGTTTAGCTTTTTAAGACGTGATCCTTAATCAAACGCTAAAACATTTTTTTTAAATAAAATAGACAGTAGACACATGCTCATTATACTGTAAACTCGTAGCCTTATATAGTCTACATATGTTAGCAGACATAAGTTTAAACGTGTTAAGTTTCTTTTGAAATAATAATAATAATCTGTCTCTCTAAAGTTGTTGGACAGTGACAAACTTTTGTGTTTTGTTTTGCAGTGATAGGTCTCGCGCTCGCCTCGAAGGTCTGGCAGTGCGGACAGGGTGCGCGCGCTCAGCGCATCAGGATGGGGAGGGTGATGGAATGTGCGCAAAAGTTTGGCGTGAGACCTGTGTCTTGATGTCACTTGTTCATCTCTGCTTCTTCGACTGAGCTGGATCTTAACGTGGATAACGTGACATAGGGTAAGGAACTTTTCATTCATCCTAACTTTTATAACCTACCCGTCACGCAAGGGTATGAGTTCAATTGACTCATAAATGTCATGTTGTTATTCGATTATTGTAGGTATTGATTTTGTGTTTGCATGAATTTAACATAATAAAAACTTACAAGGTGTTTAAAGTGAGACATACAAATGAGAGGATCTTTCGTAACTCTGAAAGTTTGGTAGGAAATCTGCTTGACTAACAGTTTAAAGTAAATTATAGGCTGTTATTAAATATGATCGTACCGAACAGATTTTTTTTATTAAGGTTTATGTAAAGTCCTAAAGTGCACATTGCCAATTTATCCAGCAGAAGAAGAATCAAGCATGTATTGGAATCAGCCAAATATATAGGCAATCATATAAATATGAGGATAATCATGCAAAATCTACACGTAAACTTTAAAATCTTGCGATCTGTCCCGGACATGCAATGACATCCCTTCTCATTCAGTTTTAGCAAATAATTGAATAAAATGGTATTTTTATGTCATATCGCGTGTTAACCAGGCTGGCTGGATGTGCAAAGCAATGGGTGCATTGTAAAAGTTTGGGTTCTTCTCAGGCACAGCAGAATGAAGAGGTCGCTCAGGGCAGGGGCTGCGGTTTGTTCTTTGAAGCCTGTCTATTCAGTCTGCTGCAGCTTTTCACAGGGAAATAGGTCGAAATTCTTTCATTCTGACCCAACTTGACTGGGAGCGGATAATTGGCAAATCCAGAGATACCCAGAATCCCTGCTGGGACGCCTAATATCATACGCAGCATTTACATGAATACCTCAAACATGTTGAAGTGCACAAACTGCATACACACAGATGTGAGAGGGTTCATTTCTATGCAGCACCAGATGGTAATTTCGTTTTTGTATGCTTTTAATCTGTGGACCAATAAAACATTTATTATGAGAAAGCAGAGCAATAGGTTGAAAGAGATGGCTTCTTTTTCTCTGTGATAGTTTTCGATCAGCATCCATGATTGCGACGTAGATACGTTATTTCATTTCATTACTCGCAAGATACCACAAGAAACATCTTCCACGATGTGGAATGCAATGCATATACTGTAGAGAAGTTATATGTGTTTTACGGAAAAAGTAACTCAAATGGCCAGCTTCACAGATGAGGCTAGTCCTACACTAAAATGAAAGTTTGAGCTATCTTAACTGAACTTTGGCCCTGCCATATCTTTAAATATGTCTATGCCATTGTTTCTCTCATGATGCATAAGGTTCTTTTTCTAAGGCATTTCATTAAAAGCAATCTTTATAAGGTGTATAGTCCTGTCTTAAGCTTTGTTGATTGAAACTGGGCCATATAGTTTTAGAATAACATGAGCATGAGTAAATGAGGACAGAATTTTCAGTTCATTTTGGAGAACTAAATTGAAGACGAAGAGAAACTTCTTCGATCAGTCCTGGTGAATCTCTTTCATTATGTCCTGAAGCTCTCAGACCCTGTGCACATAATGACTAAATAAACCCTTAATCCAATTCATCAACATCTATCTAAATTCCACGTATCTCTCTTCAGCTGCTGCAACCTCCAGATTTTCTCCAAGGTAATGTCTGTATTTGGATTATTGCGCTGTCTCAGGGATAAACTCCTTTGTGTGATTCCTGCTGCGGTGCGAATGGATTTAGAGTGATTTTACTAAATGTCGGTGGGCAGCGCTGTTCTCAGTAAGCACACGGTTAATCCCATAAGGCACTGGGGCTGAGTACTCAATTAATGTGCATTTAACACTACAGCTAGTCTTCAAAGCCACTGGCTGTTTATTTTGGCCTAACATTCTTTCTAAATAGTTGTAATAATTTATCACATGGTGTAAACCTGAAACATTGTGTATGACAGTGCAAGACTGCCATATGTGTGTTACTATGCAGTTGCTAGTGTGTCTTGAGAAGTTGACAGAGTGTTACTAAGGATTTATAGGTTGTTGCTAGGTGGTTTGTTGGTTGGTTATCATTGACTTAAGTTGTGTCCTAAATTGCAAACCCAGTCTCAAGGCAGTCCGTTGCATAGGCAATTTAGGATCTGTTGATTCGTGTTCATGGGCACGACTCAACACAACTTTTTTTCCTGTCAATCAGCACAACTTTCAATACACAGGCCGCGTGTGTGTGTACATTTATATATTCATAACCTGATATCAAAGAAAGTCCCACCCTAATCCCACCCTAATCCCGCCCCTAAACCTGATGTCACAATGGCATCAAAAATCACAATAAAACGTAGAAATGATATTGTCATTGTGAAACATGTACCAATTCCCATCAGATTGCGTTTATATATACTTGAAAGATACCGCATATCAAAACATGTTAGATTGAAAGTCGTGCTGGGTGACAACAAAAAAGTCTGGCTGAGTGACACGAACGAAAGGGGAAATTCATGTCTAAGAAAAGGAATAAATAAATATCATTTCATGACAATGTCTCAAATTTCCGTGAGACTGTGTTGCCTCAATGACATATATATGACATGTATACACTGTGCGCTTATACTATTCATTCAACTATATGAATTTAAAAAGGGTAGTATTGTCCTAAATGGAGTACTTAACAGTTTTATAACTGGTTTACTAGAACAGTGCAAATGCCTTCAATTGCATAACACAATGCGCGTCAATAAAAAATACATTTGATCATTGTACTTTTGATGTAATTTTTGTTTTCAGTCATATTTGAGGTGCTTTTCATGCCTTAATTGGGACAGGACAGTCTTGGGCAGACATACAGGGAAGCGTGATTGGCAAAGGACTCACGAGATAGAATCGGGTCGGCCGTGAGTCCACTTGGCATGTTAACCACAGGGTTATCAGCATCAGATTGAAAAGTAATCATTCTGCAGGAAAACTTTGCTCGTGCAGCGTCTGATAGCCTCACTTCTCCTACAAGTGTGTGTCCAGCATTCCACACTTCATATTTTCGGTTGAATTAGTGCATCACAAAATGTGTTGTTAAAATTTAAAAGTACCATCGCAGGATATTTTTATTTAGTACATAAATATGTTAAGGGACTCGCAGTGAACTTAGAAGAAACATTTAACATTTGAGTATATATATTTTTCTTTAACTAGGGGAGCTCAATAGTGTTTGGGGAACCTCATAGTTTGCCGCCTTGTCTATTTTCTGCACGCAAAGTTGAACCAGAAACACAGTTATGTGCCAACCAAGGGGTGATAGCAGTTCAACCATTGTACATACCAACTTCAACCCCCACCACATACCAAACACAGTAGCCATCTCTATATTTTTCGAATAAAAATGTAATGTACAATATGTATCCCACATAAACCTCCCTTTTTCAAATGAACATAGGGAATATTACTGCCATTAGGATAAGGTTTTATGTTCATCTTAGTATGAAACCTTGAGCATGACTAAAACAGTTGTTTAAAACAAACTAAGGCTTCTCCAATATGGTTAGTCAAATTAACGGTTAGCCCACAAAGGGCTCTGCTTTGTTAAACTAAAACGCTTTCCCTAGGCTGTATGTTTTGTGGAAGTTGAACGACTGGAAGTCTTCTAGCTCATTGTTATTAAGACAGCGCACGTTTTCTTTCTTGTTAGTATTTTGTAGTTTGAAAAAAATGGTGGGATTGTAGAGCAGACTTACTTTTACATGCTGCCATACTTCAGACAGGTCTGGTGTATAGTCCAGACCGTATCCCGCTGTGGGTTTGTAGTCTACGCTCTGTGTCCTCTGGTGCTTGTTAGGAAACTCTTCCCTTCAGGACAGTCTTTAGTTAATATAAAAGAGATTTCTATGTTTTTAATTCTTTAGAACAGATGAATATGAATCATTTAAAAGTTACTTTTCCAGGCTGTTTGTGAAGTGTTTTATATCTTAGAGATCTAGTAGAATGGGTGATTTGGCCTGGTGTGCGTCCACTGTAGATCAATGACTGAAAATCTGTGGATGCTTTGCTCATGTCAAAAAAAAGTTTGGGCTACCTTTCAGTTTTGTTTTGCTATATTTTTAGCTTGGATCTGAAACTGCGTAACTTCTTTCTCAGATAAATTTATCTCTTTCGCTTTTAGTGTACCAACAGTCACTTTGGGATTACATTGACTTTCTGTCACCCAATTTGGCAAACATTGAGGTCATGATTTCTGCTGGCCGTAGCGAATGTAATTACCATCTCACATGGTCACCATGGCTTCCCATGGCACTGCTGAATAGAGGAAACAACGTTCTGTAATGATGCCACCCACCGAGTAAGATCAGGCTCGTTCCGTCTTGAAACACGCACAGAAACACACAAGCAAAACGCAAATACACACAATCGCGTACAATAGACACCCACTCGCACCATCCTGTATTCTCTTTGCTGCCCACTTGGAAAACTTCCTCCCTATTGACAGGCACAATGGCCCACATTCCTCCGAGTGCGCATGGACATGGTGTGCTGGCACTTGTAGCATAATTCATTCCAATTCAGCTTGTCTCAGACAGCTCGACAGAACGCTAACTGCGCGTCCCGATATAGAATAACCTCTTCACGCTCACTTCACTCTGATCACAGCGGCAAAATAACACCCCCTCCCACCACCGCCTGCATGCCCTTATTGACAATGACCTTTTAACAGTGGGGCACGCAGTAAATACGTTCTCTAGTTATCAAAGGTAGTTTCTCCAACTCTCCCGTTTGGCGTGATTCTCGCGGTATGACACTGTGTTTTCCATCGAGGCTTAAGAGAGGATTGTTTAAAAGTCACACGCTGGTTCAAAGACTAAATGCTAGATTCCTTAAATGGTGCCAAACGGGAACAACAAAAGATTACTCATCACAAAATAAGGAAGTATTAAGAATGTGGCTGCTACTGTAAGACATAAATGCAGGTTTCATTAGGCACGGCATTGTTAATTTTAGATTAAGAACAGCCTTACAATGCTTAGATGTTCTAGTGTGATCTTTTTACATTTGCCTTTGTGAAATTCTGTGCAAAGGTCAATTGTCTATATTTAGTGGTTTAAATGCCCATGTGAAGTTTTTATAGCATTTAAAATATAGTTTTCAATAATAATAATTCATAATGAAACATCCATTACGGTCCATATTACTCATAAATGGGCACATACAAATTTAAAGTAATAACTATTTAGTTTTCTACAAAGAGAACTAATTGTTGGGTATTTTTGCATCTGGTTTGTACATTTTAATGCACAGAAATCCTACAAAGTATGTATTCTGTCCAAAACCTGTGTCCTTTTTTGTCACATACATACCGCACACATTTTCTTCCATTAAAATAGAAACTCTGGTGCAAACTGATATTTTTCTATTGTCTAGACTTTATCATCAGGGGTTTTGTAAAGAATAAACCGATGATTCAATATTTTGCTAATAAAAACATTCTCTGAGAATATATATTGCAAGTTTCGACTGAAAATTTCACAATCATACTGCTGGAATCGCACATTTTGGGTTGGACCCTCTGATTTTTATGAATTTAAATGAGATTAAAAAAAATAAGGTTGCCCCTCTACTGAGGTCCTTCTTTTCAACCAAATCAAAACTGGCACATCATTCACAGCACCAACACCTGTAGTAATTTTCACTTCACAAGCAACCCAAAATTTTTTGATGAAATTGTATACAGTGCAACTTGGTGGAAAAACGTGACTGCTTGCAAATACACCGACGCAAAAATACGTTTGACTTCAATTACAGTTCACAGTTAATCACTCTGTTCCCTACAGTACACCTGCATGTGACCGCTCGTTGTTTGCATTTTTTAAGCTTTAATGTTTGCATTTCATCTATGCCATATACAGTTGTTTTTCAACTACAAAAAAATTCCCAATAGCTCATGTCTTTGGAAAACATGCAGCGTAATAGCAACTCTCCAGAATTTTTCACAGTCTTATTCACAGTATTATGGTATTCTTTTTGTGTCAATACATTTTTTAAGAAACTAAAAATTATATAACATGAGAGAGGAAAACAATCTGATAAGGTGAACAATACACTCAGTTGCCAAAATATTCATGATTTTCAAACAAAAACTGCATATAATAAACAAACTTTTTTTTTAACGGTTTTCTAACTTTCCTTTTTTGCTTCATGGTTTATGAATTCGTTGCTTGGGTTTCCACTTACACTTTTATAATCCTACACAGAAATTAGAACCAATTATAATTGTACATTTTGTCCACACCGCATGTGGCGTGGTGGAACATGATAAAACCCATTAAAAACAAGCTGGTAGTCATGTCGTATGGGGCCTGTCACGTCCGGTGTACCCACGGTGTTAGGGGCGTAGTAAGGTGTGGGGCTTCAGTATCGCTATTTTTTCTAGTAATTGCACGTTTTTGTTAGGGCTGTGTTATATCGATACAGAAAACTATCGCAGTATTTTTTTCATGATAGTGTATCTGTAGGCATGATTCTGCCTCTTTTGTTCATCTTTTTCTTAGTCTTGTGGCAGGATCTTGACAGACCAATGTGTTAACTGGGGATACTGGAGAGCTCCGGTCTCATCTTTGTTCCCGCCTTCTTGTTCCCTTATTATTGATTGTTAATTATTTAATAGATTAATAATCTTGATTTGGTTCCCTATTTAATGCCCTTGTGTTTGCAGTCCTGTGCTGATTCGTTTTGCTTCGTTTTCCATGCACCAGACCTTTTCAATTACCTTGGCCTTTTGGATTACCTCACCCCGTGTCTTGATGTTTCATGTCTATCTATTCTTGTCATTATTGTTTTGTAAGTAATTTTGAGTTATCCTTTTTCCTTTAGTTTTGCCTCCTCATAAGAAGTCATTTGTTTCTGTTTATATTTCGTGGCGTTCTTGTTTATACCCATCGTGGGTCTTCGCCCGGGTTCAGTGAAAGAGCTTGTGGTCATTTTTAACAGATGCCTCACTGAGCCTGTCAAGCCAGGAGAGACTGACTTATCGAGGCAACTGTACTTCCTGGACATGGACGAGGACGATACCTGGCCCTCAGTCCCTGCTTGGGCCTCCACCTAGCTGGCTACCGTCCTGGAGGACCGTGTCCTGAACACCATGACCCTGGGGGACTCAGCACCTCCCACCTAATGTTCCGTAGTTCCTGTCCCTCCTACCAGCCTCCGTAGCAAGCGGGAGAGGAGAGCGTCATGGGAGTCGGCTACTCAGTCAGCATCCCAGCCAGCACTCCAGCCGGCAACTTCCCCCGTTTTGTCTACCTGCTCCTCAACAGGTCCCGTTCCTCTGTCTCCATGTCCTCCCTAAACTCCATACCTGTCCCAACCAGTCCCGGACTTCCCCTAGGCCTTGGATTCCCCATTTTTCGTCCCTTTATTCCCTGGACCTCCCCTACAACTACCTGGTTCCCCTGTCTTGCCCTCACCCTTTTTGGGTATTTCCCCAGGGATTGTTGCCGCACCCTCTGCCCTTACCAAGCCCCCAGATAAGCCTACCGGACTCCCTGCTCTCACCCTCGGGCTGTCCTCACCCACCCAAGGACTCCTTCCCTGCCCAGCCCTCCCACCGTGAACTCAATTATCTCATGCCCCACACCTGTTCCCCTCATGATTTGGTCCCCTATTTAATTACCTTAACCCCTTGGATTACCTTATCCTTTGTCATGATATTTCATGTATATCTAGTCTTGTCAATATTGTTTTGTAAGTAAGTTTGAGTTGTCCTGTTTCCTTTGCTTTTGCCCCCTCGTAGGAAGTCTTTTGTTTCTGTTAATATTTTGTGCTGTTCTTGTTTATCCCCATCATGGGTGTTTTGTTTATTAATAAAGGGTTTGTGTTACGTGCCGCTATCTGCACTCAGGTTCTCTCTCCTTGTAAATTTCGACAGTATTGATAGTCCAATATCTACTATCTAAGTGTTTTTTTTTTAATTACGTTTTAACGTCAAATACAGTACAACTGGCCATTGTCTCAAACATGAGAACATGCTGCTCCAGCTTCCAGAGCCGACGAGTAAGTTACAATGGAAATTGTATTGTCTACTGGTATGTGATGGATTCTGTTGGTGGGATATTAAGAAATTCCCTAGTTGGTAAACAGTGAGTTCTATTTCTTTTTCAAAATAATGTTTTCAGTATATCAACATGTATTGTATGTATATTAATATGTTTTGTATCGAAATATACTGCAATATATTGTACCGTGAAATATCTATCATGATATGTTTCATGTTGCAAGAGCCTTGCCAAAACAAAGACCTAGTTTTTGTAAAATTCAGAACGAAAACATTCATACACATTTGCCACCTTGCACAATTGTTATGAATTCCCATGAGATCAGGCTGGAATGTTTATTTACGCTCTTCAAGTAAACTTTTACTTTTTTGTCACAACCTCACATGTGGGTGGGGCTCAATGGCACTCTACTCTCTTGCCTACTATGATCTGGATTGACCATTCCCAGACCAGGAAGTCGCTAATGAACTCAGTTGAGCTGATTTCAGAGCCATCCTTAAAAAACCTTTTGGTTCAAGTTTTAGTACCACAACACCAATCACATCTATTTTCAGTAGATTATAAGGTTTGCAGCTTCAAACGTGTCTAAGCGAAATAAGAGGCCATGTTTTACAATGCAGAAAATTGATTTTAAATAAAACATCTAATTCAATTCAACTGTCAAGTAAGATTACATGTTTATTTGAAATATAGACCTTTTGCAAATACAGTTATCTGGGGACAAACGTGTACACTTGTCAGACAGGTGTGTGTACTGATGTACAGACACAGCTGTGCATATATTGCCTTATCCATCGGAACTAGTGGAACAATACAAGACAAACAACACGCTTAAACTGTTTGAGAAAGAAGCACACATAAGACGTTGATATCCTTTCTCGTTTCCACATTATATTAGGACTGAAGGCTGAACTTTGAGCCTTTTCTTTAGAATAAAATAAATGTAATAAGACCACGCATCATAAAGACACACATTTGGATTACCATCACAAATAAAAATGCAACTTAAAGGGTTATTTCAATGACAAATTAGCATTCTGTCATAATTTGCTCTCCTTCATGTCATTCCAAACCTGGATGATTTTCTTTCTACTGCAGAACACAAAAGAAGATATTTTGAAGAATGTTGGTAACCAAACAACACTGGACCCCATTCTCTTCAGTTGTATGGATACAAAACCAATTCTCAAAGTGAAATGTTTCAAAATATCTTCTTTTGTGTTTTGAGGAAGAAATAGTAATTGATTTTAAACCGCCTGAGGTTGAATAGATTATGAAAGAATTCATATTTTTGGGTGAACCATCCCTTTAATACCAAAAATGAAAATGAGCCTTTTTTTATTAGAATGTACAATTTTAAGTTAAATTTGAAATTAAGTTTAACCTTCTCAGTTAATGAGGTACATTCATATGAAACTTTTCAACAACATTACACTATAATTGCTGATTTCTTTCCTATTTAGGTGAAGTGCGCTTGTTTGTACGGTTGCCGGGCTGGGTCTCTCCTAAATCCCAGTTCCTTAACAAGCTGTTACATGTGGCTAAAATGATAACACTTCTTTAAAGCCTCAGGGATTTCTGACTACTCACCACTCTCATTCTCTCCCGCAAACTTTCATGCACGCTACTGGACACACACGCAGGTTCACACACCCTTGGATTCACAATGCATGCAGATGCTACTCCATTCTCACACACACACATTCAGGGTATACAGTTAATTTGAGACAGCTTTTTTTGCTGATGTGTAGCACATATTATTCTATTGCATGAGTGGAAATACAACTTATGTTGTGTTATTGAAAGGCAATTCTGTAATAAAACGAAACAGTTTCAAGATTCAAGATGTAATGTGGAAGTTTATTTGTAATGCTAAAGCAGAGAATATAAATAATAAATAGAATATAGATTAATGTTAATATTATAAATTCAGTATAGAATAAATGATTACATTGTAAGCAAACACAGACCGGAAGTTATCTTTGGGACAGGGAGATGAAACGTCAATATTTTGATAACTCTCCGAAGTGATCAGAATCAATATTTTATGATTTTTTCATATGCATGATGTGGATATTAGAGACCTGGGTGTGGATTCTTTTGATGAAAGCAACCATTCAGAAAACACCTTGGCAGCTGCATGGCAACATGCCACCATCCGGCAAGAACACACAAGCATTGAGGAAATGAGTTTAACACTGGCAGGCACCCCACAAATCTTTTGGTATGATGACTTATCTATTGAGCAACCCATTATCTTTCTTAACTTTTCTGAAATTCAGTAGAACAAATATTTTTTATAATCCAATCATTTCTTCTTTTTTTTTTTAAATAATTTTGAGAAGATATTTGATCTTCTCTTAAAGACCATCTAACAGGAAATATATATATAGACATGTGTTATAGGCTGTCTGGAGTACTTGATTCAGACAAGTCTGTAGGTCGTCGTCTCCCATATATATATGTTTACATTTACATTTAGGCATTTGGCAGACGTTTTTATCCAAAGCGACTTACATTGCTTTATCCTATACATTTTACATAGGTATTTGCAATCCCCTGGGCTCAAACCCACAACCTTGCGTTGTTAACGCAATGCTCATACCACTGAGCTACAGGAAAGTTTAACGTCTTTTTACTCATTTCAGGTTTAATTAATTTAAAAATGAGCTTTTTATATTTTACCGGTTGCAAAATAAACCATTTTAGGGCAAATTCTGATATGAAATATTTTATTGGATCATTTAGATTATTTGACTATATGGTAAATCCGTGCCATAATGGATTTTTTTGGCATATGGCATCGGACTGCAGTAATACATTTTTATACTTTATTTGGTTTTAACTCCTGAGCCTTGAGAAAATGTTTGACATACATTGCTTTCCTGTTTATCTGCTTTGTTCTGTCATAACATGTTGTGATGAAAATCATTGAAAGATGTTTGGGATGAATCAAGCACATTATGCTCAGCAGGTCATGGCAGGTGTTCCGATTTGCACAGCTGATCGTCTTAGGTGTACTGTTATCCAGAACAGAGTGCTTTGATACCAGTGATATTATCATAGTTTTTGTTCTTTAAATCTTATCAGGAACACAACCAGAGAGCAGTTAAAGCATTTGAACACTTATGATGGGCAGCATTCAATCCTGCATTAAATCTTATCACCTGTGTTTTGTCAAATTCCATTTCTGTATTTAATGCTTTTTTGGCGCCCTGATTCTGATGAAAAATATATTACGCAACTCTGTCCTGTTCTGTGTAAACAGAGAGTAGAGTCTTTGAAGAGCTGTCTAATGTGAAAGAAAACATAGATGTTCTTATAATGAGTCGTGTTTCTCAGCCTTGAGCCTGTTCCCGTATTTCTGCTTTGACTGTTCCCATTTGTGTTTATAAGCAACCCTTCTTTGTTCTCAGTTAAATCCTAAAAACAGTTTCAGGCCTTGATTAATTTTAAATATGAATAAAATGACCTGATTCAGAAAAATATAGTTTTGTGATTCTTAAAGGTCCATTGTTTGAAATTTAGCGGCATCTAGAGGTGATGTTGCGAATTCCAACCAACAGTTCACTCTACCCCTCCCCCCTCTTTCTAAGCACTAAGGTGGCTGACACAGAACTATGATGTCATCACATTTTCGCTTCTTTGAAGGAGGATATAACGTATTTACGAAACATTTTGGATTTTTAAGATTTCAATTTTTTTTTTAAAAATGAAACACTTGAATGCTACTAAACAAATTTGCCAATAGTATTTCTGGGATATGTTTAACATTCCGAACAGAGTATCTATCCCAGTAGTATCTTTACAGTTTCTCCTTTTTTAAGAAGCTACTTATGCTAAATCAAATTCATAACTACTGTGATCTTAAAATGAACATTGATCTTTGTAAAAATAAATATATACGACATTCCAATAGAATTGTTAACGATAAGGTTAACACCATGTCCACACCACAAAAGACATAAGAAATGCATTAGAACCCATTATAATTTTCAAATTTTGTCCACACTGGATGCGGTGCGACTGGACAAACCCATTAAGAACAAGCGGGGAGTCATGTTGCGTCGCGCCCAGTGTAGACACTGTGTAAGAATTATATCTGAAAAGGCGCCAAATCAGATAGAAAATTTAAAAGTAAATAGATTTTTTATCTACCTCAACTATGAGTGTAAGTGTAGCCTCAGGCGCATGACCAGCTGCTTTCTTGCTATCAAAGTCTTATATGCAAATTCACGCCTACCCAGCCACATTTTCCAGTTTTGGGAAAGGTCTACATATTGATTTTTTATACACTTTTGCTATTTTTTTTAAATAGAGACATCACATGTATAATAAAAACAAGTTTATACTTATATTTATTGTACTTATGGAATAATATATAATATTTTGTGGTTCTTTGTTTATATACTGTTTGAGATTAAGGCTAAGGCTAAACAGTGGAAAAATGCTTGTTTGACCTCAGTCGATGGCATGCAGACCGATCAGCGTCGGACATCACAGTTCAATGAGAGCAATTTGAAACAAGCAGACTTAAGAGGACTAAACAAATAGGCTTACTGTGTTAAAGAGTTTTCTCTTCTCTGGCTGTATAGTAAAACATGATTAAAGGATGCACAAGAGTGCTGATGGACTGAGATGTTTTCTGAATGAAATGAAGATGAATTGGAGTTTCTGTCACGCACTTCCTGTTTGTTCCAGATATTACAAAGCTTGGACTGCATTGGGCAGCTCCTGATAGGAAAGAACGTTTGGTGCATTTTTACAAAATTATGCTAGGAAATATTTTGAGTAAAATTGCATAAAAAAAAACTGGCTATGTGGAGGTGTACACAGATGCAAAAATAAAGCATGAACTAATAAACTTTGTAATACATATCTGTTTACACACGCACACACACAAACACACACACGCGCACACACGCACACACATACGCATGCGAACACACACACACACACAGACACACAAACACATGTCCTAATATTTCAGTAGATGTTTCCTCTGTCCTATGGTGTGACAAAATCAAACAGGAAAATTCTAAGTGCATGACACAGAGTTGCAGTGATTATTATAAATGATTTATCCGTGCACACCATTATTTTTTCAAATTTTAATTTAACTTAAAATCTTTAATCAAAAACATTAAGCTTCTCTCCCCCTCTCAACAAGAACTCTTCACCACATGACGTCAGCAACAAATAAGAGGTAGGACTAAACTGACAGTCCAATGGCCAGTATAGTACTTACATAAATAGTTACATTAAACCCAACACAGATCCGAAAGTTAACTTGGGGCCAGGTGTGTGTGTCTGATGAAACCGTCTAAAACCAAGGAATTATTAGAAGACTTTATTAGACTCATTTGAAAAAGGAGGGAGCCATTCTAAATGTCCTTTCATAAAAACATTAACTCTCCTCTGTGAGACATCTACCTCATTTTTGTGTACATTACAGGGCAGGCTGAAAAATCATGAATGGACTTTTGTTTTCTAAATGATTTTCCGGGAAGCACTTTTATATATCTAACTATAGCTCTCGTGATAAACCAACATGCTTTTGAAATGGGGTATCTAGAAACAAGACAGGTATTCGCATGCTATATGTAAGCCTGACATGTTTCTGTGTTTGCTTAGCCCTCAAGTCACCACCCTACTTCTGGTATTACTGGTTCTAGCTTTCTGTGAGTTGTCAAAGGTCTGTCAAAAGGTTTGTTTTCCAACAAGTGGTTCACTTCTTGTGTTTGGTCTCAGTGTGGTGGTACAGGTGAAAAGGACACAGGGTCACAGCATTTACAGAGGTAAGGGTATCAGTGTATGTGCATATATGCTGTCTGCGATATTGTTGGAAATATAACTGTTGTACGGTAGAGAAAAAGTCCTCTTCAGTGAAGCTTAGTGACCTGTCAGAGTTGATAGTGAAACAGTTGTGCTTTAGTTGGATAGGTACAGTAGATATTACTAAAAAGGTTTTACAGCAGACGTGCATGGACTGGTTTAACGATTAGGGAAAATGTTCTGCTGATAATTTGTCTCATTTGCTTAAGAAAAAACAAGCGCCCATAAATGACATATACACATGTGTTTGTGTAAACAATGCATCTAATCCTTTCTGGTCCCTATTAAGTCATTTAGGATCAGCGCTGATGGGGTGTTCGGGTTGCATTCAAAATTCGACACATTACATTAAATAATAAAATAATAAGTAGGCTATAATAAATAAAATTTAACAAAAAGTTGACAAATATATACTGTACATGTGTCCTTTTAATATCAATATTTATAATATAAAATAGCATATTAGAGATTTTTACTCATTGTTGGTTCCTAAAGTTTTCCGGGCACACCATAGGACACATTTATGGTTGATTTGTTAATAACCCTCTTATCTACTGATAGTAAAAAAATTGTATTGAGATTTAACCTGTTAAATTCTAATTACTTCATAAAAGTATCCCCTTAATGTTTACATGTATTTCTGTAACTCTACCTTTAATATGTGGTATCATTTGAAAGCTAAGAGTCTTAGAGAAGAGAACCATTTGGAAATTAATTCTATCCCCATGTCTGAGCCCTTTTAAAATCATGTTTCTTTATGATCATGAACATGTTTCATCACGCTCAAATATGTCCAACCTCTATAGAGGATCAAATGAAAGCTCTTATTCTACAGAATATAGATATCCAGTTGGATTTATTGATATTTTACCGTGCAAGTCGAATGAACTCTAAGCTAAGAACTGCATCCCACCATTACATTTACAATAAGATGTATGCATTTGGCAGACGCTTTTATCCAAAGTGACTTACATTGCATTATCCTAGACATTTAAACATAGCTATGTGCAATCCCCTGGGATCGGACCCACAACTTTTCATTGTTGATGCAATGCTCTTACCTCTGAGCTACAGGAAAGCCACAAATGCTACATGTTCTTTTTCGGTAGGTGACACTTGAGTGGCTTTAGAATAATAATTGAATTCCACATGATAGAGAAAACATTCCTTTTTCCTCTATTTGTTGAGACCTGTTGGAATCAAGACAATTTGTCTGCAGGTTCCTGGGCCCCTCAGGCTCATAGTAATACACTTTCAAAAACAGACTTAGAAAAAAAATCAAAAAGCGACTTTATTTTTGTGTCTTTTTCAAAGGACTGACAACACATGTAATAATTTTTATCACCTTCAGCAGTGCTTTATGAAATTTGGAGGGATTTCCTGGAATATGACACCAAAATAGTGTGCTTACACCACTGTATGTGGATATGGTTTGCATTTAAAATTGGATATGCCAAATTCTTTTTTCATTCAAAAAGTCACTTTTTCCATTTAAAAGTAAAAGTTTATTTAATAATTTAATAAAAACATCTTTGAAATTGATGACAACGTGCATCCCTGGGAGAAGCCCCCAAGAAGTTGCTTGTTAAAATGACAAGAAGAAAATTCTAGGCTGGCGGAGACTAAATAAAATTCTAAAATACAATTTTTCTGTTGAAATATAATTCTCATAGTTCCCTCATGACTGCGGTACCACATGTTTTATGAGGTTACTATTTTTCTAAACTGTGGATATAATATGAGTACATGTTCTTTTGACCAAGAGTGTATATAAAAAATGGTATTTTGGTGCTATCACATTTTTAATTGTGGCAGTTGTCTTTTGGGGTTGTTTTTATATGTATGACAGATAGAAAGAAAAGTAATGGTGGGAGAGAAAGTGTAGTGGAAATAAACATATGGGTTGTGACTTGTCTAAAAAAATAATTCACACGTGTAAGAAGCCAACACTTAAAACCACGTGCTCTGATTTCTCAAGTTGTTGGAATCACAAGACAGGTGCTGTGATGTACCTGTAACATTGCTGTCACTAGACTAATAGGCAGCCTGAAAAGACCTACATCAATGGGCCAACGTACCTGCTTCTAATTACAGGTGCTTTTGTGCTGTTGCAGTCAGTGTGAATGAATGTTTTTCTGACACTGACGATTTATTTGTTCTACCAGCCGGTTTGGATTTTCTTGACTTCCTTTCTGGCCTAAAAAGCTTTGTTTGTTTTGACAAAATATTTTTTTGATTCCGCGAAACCTCCTGTGCACACAAAAAGAGTTACTTCTTTAGTGAGGAAAATGATGGCTAACTTCATGAGCACGTTTGATTCAAAGGTAAAGAGGCGGTAGTCAACACAGGCGGAGGTTTTGTTTTAAGAAACACTGTCATGCTATGAACACGGTTACGGAATACAAAAACGTGTAAGTTTCATACAAAGTAAAAGCATGCTCGCTGCTTAACATGAGACATATTTGAGACATATCTATGGCTCAAATCTGTTAAAGTGATTGGTTACAGGGTCAAGATGTTTTAAATACATGCAGTTTTTTAATAAACTTTATAGGTTATAAGGATAAATGTGCACATGGCTTGTCTTAAAGCATAATAAAACACCATACAGACATGTAAATAACATTAAAAACTTGAATTAAAGTTTTATGTTGGATTAATATATTTTTTACTGGAACAACATTTCAGTCAAAGAGTCTTTTTCTTATCCCAAACTCCAATTATATCCATGGGGGGCCTTAAAACAATCAGATGTAATTGACAATGTTTATAAAATGTTGTTTTTCTTACCCCAAACCTTTCACCATTCCTAAAATCTAATAGGGTGTCAGAAATGTATTTAAAACAAAGTTCTTGACACACCTGCATGAGCACAAAGTCTCAATGTGCCGAGCTAAACTAAGCCATGGCATGGTGACTGTGATTTTGCACAGGTTCTTCTGTGCAAAATCACAGTCACCATGCCATGGCTTAGTTTAGCTCGGCACATTGAGACTTTGTGCTCATGCAGGTGTGTCAAGACATTTACCCTACAGCACATTCCCACATCAGTGGCATGTTACTCAAGGGGACGTGTAAGAACATTGATCTGAATGTTATCACGTATCAGCATGTCATATGATTCAATGAAGCAATCTGTCTTCAAGACCTCAGTGTTGCCATAGTACGGTATGAGAGACTATCCCAAGAAAAAATCTGTCACCATTCATTAATGTTGTCAGTGGAACACAAAATAAGACATTTTGAGAAATGCCTAATTGGTTTTGTGTCCGTATAATGGAACTCAATCGGGGACAATGTGGTTTGGTTACCATAAATTCTTCAAAATATCTTTATTTGTGTTCTACAGTAGACTTTATGGATGAGAAAGATATTTTATGTAACATTGCTCTATATAACAGATACAACACAATTACAATGAGCGATGCATAATGCAATCCGCTGGGATATCGGCACAAAAATAGAAAAAGTTTAATTAAATAAATATCAATTTTAGGTAAACGGACCAAAACAACAACCTAAAATATACGTGCTAAAAATAAAAAGACCTACGAACATATAACAAAACCGTATATCTCTGGATCAGACCACAAAAATAGCCTATAATGCAAAAAAACAAGTATTTTCTTCAAAAATTAAATCGTAGAAATAGGTTTAAACGTAGAATATAAAATAAATGGTAAATACACAAATAAAAAAATATATAACAGACTGAATCCCTTAAAGAAAAAAAATCTAAGGAAACAATCAAGCCGACGGCCTTAACACCTGTCCGGATTGTGTGCAGAACCCAGGCTCAGACAGAAATGGCAGGGAAAACAAGTATTTATTTAAATATACAAACAAAACGCACTGTTGGGACAGACAAGGTATCTAAATGAGTCTTCAAACTGTACACCAAAAACTTCCCACGAGGGGGCAAAACTAGAGAGAACAAAATAACAAATAACTTAACTGAGCAGGAGATAAAGTAAAACAGGAATCTTGACAAAACTAGACTTTCTGGGACTAGAACACGACAAGAGGATAATACAAAATGAACCAGCACAGCACAGCAAACAAAAGGGCATTATGTAGAGAACCAGATCAAGAGGAAACCTGTGCAGGGCATGAAACAATTAACAAGCAGTAATGAGGAGACGAGAGGTCGGGAACAAAGACGAGACCCAAGAGAGCATATGGAAAGCCATAACAACAATAAATGTCCCTCTCTCACACGTGGGTCTGTCATGATCCTGCCACGAGACTGAGAAAACCATAGAGAATCATGACAGAAGCCCCCCCTTAAGGAACAAGAAGCTGGCGTTCCTCAAGGGCACACACAAGATGAGACCAACTGGGACAAAAACAAAATCAACAAAACATGGTGAATAACAAGAAGGGTAAACTTGCATAAATAACAAAGGGGTTGGGGTGGAATAATAAAAATAACAAGCATGGGAGGGGGGGTTGGGAAACAAAAGAGTCCACACTGGGAAGTCCAAAAGGGTTGAAGGTAAATAAAATAAACCAGTATGCAAAACAACAATATAGACCATTATCTCACCTCACTTTCTCTATCAATTTCCTCGTCTCCGGCATCAGTGTGCTTCTTCTTAAAGATGGCAGCACCGATTTCAGGGAGGATACAACTTTTTCCAACAATCCTGAAAAACAAATGTTACTGCGACATTTCAAAACAACAAATGCTAGGTATGCTCCATATAATAAAGCGTATTATATAATGAAAAGCGTTCCAGAACATGAATAAAAAGTGCTTAAACATTGTCCTTTGAAGCTTCTTTCACGTTCTATGCTTTTCATCTTCATATACACTTTATTAAGGTTTACACTGAATTTGGTTTTTATAGATTAAGCCACATTAACCTTTTGGAATGTTGCAGCAAGTTCCCCAAGTTGGAATTGAAATTGAATAAAAAGGGACCTATTTGTCAGGTATGGTGACCCACACCCAAAATGTGACTGCAATCAACCCATCCAGTGTGAACACACGCACAGCAAGTCGTGAACACACGTACGCGCGGAGCAGTGGGCAGCTATCACTGTAGCGCCCGGGGAGCAAGTAGGGGTAAGGTGCCTTGCTCAAGAGCACCTCAGTCGTTACCCTACGGTCTTGAGAATCGAACCGGCAACCTTCTAGTCATGACTCTGTCTCTCTAACCATAAGGCCTCAAACGTTTGACCGCATTGTCAGAAAAAATTGAGCTCTGTGTCACTGAAACTGCCTTTAGGAAGAAGCGCGCTGATGGCGTAGACATGGAAGGGATGGTCAATGGTAGTGTTGGAGCGAGTGGCTATGTAAAGCAACAAACGTGGTGCGTATACGCTCTTGAAATAAGCTGCACCAACCGACAGGTTTAATTTTTTTCGAATAAGTGTTTTGTAATCAAATAACAGAAAATCGACTTTAAGGGGTCAGCCCTAATGCTAAGACAAATTAGCGTGGAGTTGGTGACCAGTGTGTGCATATTTCCTGCATTGTGTGCATAGTTCTCACACCAAAATCATGCGTTAGTTTATGTGTGTTCAGCTGCGGCCAGATTTAAAGTGAGCCTGTCCTTCACCATGTTTGTCCATGTGCCATATGGTGCCAGAGATTATTAAGTACAAAAAGCCGGTCTCACTGGCCATAAACATGACAACGCAAAGCGTGCTGCTGTCCTTAAAAAATACAGAAACGCACAACTTTATATTTACATGAGCTTTATAAATGCGATTGTCAAAAAATGCCTTTTTGTGCTAACAGCAATTTGTGCTTCCATCACATCACAATGAAATCTGCTTGCATCTGTCTACCGACAGTCAAGCATTAGGAATTAAGACAATAGGCTTCATTGTGTTAAGAGGATCTCTGCTGTTGAAAGACTATCACTAATCAAAGCTGTTTCCGGCTTGACTGCCACCACGTCTCCTTTTCCAATTTTTGTTTGAAAATCAATGATAAGCATTAAAACATCCCAAAGTCAGGATATTTGACTGTGCTATTCAAGCAAATACATCCACAACATAGATTTGTAAAAAGTCTCCTAACGGCTGCTTTGTTAAGTTAAGATCTTGATGCTCGAAGCCACACATTCCAGCACTTTCCGGACCATTCCTCTAATAGTTGGTGAATATCCTGACAAATCAATCTTTGTCTAAATCATCATCGTCAAAAATTCAGCGAGTCGCATTACCTGTTAAGGGGCTTTGCCGACATAAGTCTCATCACTGAATCTACTTTAGTGCTTCCCTCGAGGGTCGGGCAAGTTTTAGAACTGGTGTGTGTATGAGCTCGCATGAGTCTGAGGAGCATATCGAGAGCTCGGATGCTCGGATGCGCTGTTCAATACAATCACCGCTTTCCTCCTGCTCTCTCTGTAAATAGGAATTACTTTTCCACTGCGAACGTGAACTTGCAGATGCATTTAAGTAAGTAGAGGATTTGTTTCTTCTGTTTGGTTGGATGTTTAAGTTTCAACAGTACAGTTTTATTTGACAGTGAAGCAAATGGAAAGGTGTATGTGTAAACCTCAGCAGTTTTGTGTTATGTCACAGTTTTTGGTATTGTTTCTGTTTTCTCAGCCTCTCGGGGTCATGTATGATATGATCGATCATAAGTTTCGGCGAGTTTCTATCACTGTTATCAATAGAAGATTCAATTGGAGTGCATGCGTTTTTTAATTTGTTAATTTGAAATGATACACGGTGTAATTTGAAGTATTCAGTTGAGCTATGCTGTTGATGTGATCTATTTAATTATGACTGTTCTTGCCATTTTCTTTTACATTTCAAGGAATGTGGTGTCATGGATGTTTACATGTTTGGGACTGAGGTCAAAAGTCATGGTTTCCTCCATGTTATTTAAAGAAGGACCAGTCACTTGTTAAGGTCTTCAAAGGTCACCAGATTCTCTAAGCTAGAGATCCAAATGACAAGCGATAACATCTCCATTTATAAGACCGATGCTAGATGGTCAGTTTTGTGCATTTTCTTTTTCTATTATCTTTGTAATTTGAAAAGTTCACCAAATTTCTTTAAATTAACTTTTTTTATGACAGGTACAGTAGACACTTTTAACATTTACAGTCTTTCTTCCTAGAGAACGGAGGCAAAATATGAATGACTCATCATGCACTCAAGGGTGTATTTAAATGTTTTATTCAAGCATCAAATCATATTTCATGGCTAGGTTGTAAAGCTTATTTGGCCATTGTAATAGACAAGCTCGTCAACATGAACTGCTCCTACTTGATTCTATAGGAAGAACATCAACACAGAAAGAAATCTGAACTATTGTTTATAATCACAGGAACACGTCTGCACTGTTACAAATTAAATTAAATTTAAATTTTAATTAATCAATAAAATAAAGGAATAAAATCTCATAAAAATGTCTTTATAATTTGCTTTAGTTTGGACAATTTAATTTATATTTTTTAAAGAGCTGCTGTCATCCCAAAGACACATTTTTGCTGCATGTCGGAATTTCTTGGATTTACCTTGGCCGGTGCATCCGAGTCAAGAGCGAGTCCAGAGAGGGTCGAGTCCGAGTCAAGTACGAGTCCTAGGACAAGAGGTCTGAAACAAAACCTATTGAAATCTTCAAAATCATGTTAAATGTTTGGTGGAAACAATAAAACTGGCTAATTAATTTAATGGCGTGCATTAAATATACAATGGGATATACACTGTGTTTTATTTTCTGATATTAGTTTAAATATATTTTTAGTTGAGGGTAAAAAAGGCCATATAGTAAGTGCTGTAAAGGTAATTTTATTACAATTAGGACTTTACCCTGATCAAAGATATAAAATACGTCTATTCTGCATCTTTCGATGTTGAAAGATGTCCCTTTATTAAAACTTTGTGACGTTTTCTGAACGTCTGATATTGACGTATAAGGGACCTTTGTACAATGTAAAAATGTTTTACATGTAAATTAATTATATGAGACTCTTTGAAATAAATTGAGTAAAATGATTTGATTGGAGTATGATAATAAAGCATCCATTAAAATAATTGCTTTTAATCAATATCAGTTTTTTACCCACAATAATCACCATCATAGTGATCAGTGTTTGCTTTAATTGGGCTCTTGATCCTTAACTTTTGTTAAATTAATTTGTTTAGGTCGTGTAATAGTGTTTTAAAAACACTTGCATAGTGAGAAAGACAGAGATAAGTTTTCAAAAGTTGGTGTTATTCTCATCGAAATTATAATAAAATGTATTGTTTTTAAACATTATTGATCAATTGATGACTGGTCTGAGTGCGTTGGCTAGTCAATTCACAAGTGTTGAGAGAAAGTAAACAAACATGTTTCATTGACATACACACTGACATCAACACTCATCATACAACGCTGAACAATTGTTACAATCATCAAAATAATTCAGATAAATAGATCAACTGCAATACATGCGCGGAGTCATGAATGAGTTTTGTACTATGTTGATACTCAGCATGCATTGCAGCTTGAAGCTTACTTTTGTTGATTGACATTGTTGGGTTTCATATGCAGTTTCTTGATGTCATTTTGGTAATAGTGTTGATAAAACAAACCCAAATATTAACAGTGATCCAAACAAATTTAAAATGTATACATTACCATTCAGAAGTCATCAACTCTTTGTCACAACTAATGTATTTTAACACAGTTATGGCTGAAGGAAACCTAATTTAACATAAAAATAGAAGAGCCAAGAGCTCAACTAAAACTTAAAAAGATCACAATAATGTTGATTTTTGCATGTACAAAAGTGATGCTAATACAATGCAATGAACATTGACAAATCATACATTTTTAACCCTGATTCAATGGTTGCTTGCTATCTTACTGTATTCAACTCCGTTTATTTCAAAGAGTCTAACTTCATTTATTTCCATGTGTAAATTAAAACTAGTCTGATTAACCCAAAATTTCAACCAGTTAATACTTTGTACAGACTGGACATCAAAATCAGACAATCAGGAGACGCCAGGCAAAGCCGTAGAAACAACTTTCATTTTTGGCCCATAAAGGGACGTCTTTTCATCGTATTTAATATTTTTGATGGGACTTGAGTGGACTCGGGCATGCGTCCAATTCCGAACATGTTCGAGTACGAGTCAAGACCGAGTCAAAATGCACACAAGTCCATGACAAGACCAAGACCATTAAAATAGGGTCTTGAGGCCGAGTCCAAGACCGAGTCCAAAGACTTCAACACTGCTTCCAGGTATTTTGTCTGGAGAGTTGCTTTCCGTAAGACAGTCAAACACTAAATCAGTCAACATCCAAATCACGAGCCGGGGCAGGAGCGAGAGAATCCATCTCCTCTGGCCACTCCTAGATAAGGAGAGCTAATCTTAGGTTAATGCTTGTAATTTGCGCAGGCGGGCTTGACTCGGTGCTGCTTGCGAGTGTGAGCGATTATGCGAGGAATGAGCCTCTGGCGTGAACACGCTCATGGTTCATAAGCCTTTTGTGGAGGCGTGATGGCAAACAGCACAGAATGAAATGAACAACGAGAAATTCACATCCCAGACAGTACGTCTGTAACTTTAGCCTCGCGACCTCTCCGTTTACAGACTTTGCTGGGGTTGTATTTCAAATGTTAGGTCTCCTTTTTTAGGAATTGTTCATGATGGCCCTCCAGAAATATGACTCAGATTTGAATGTCTATTGGCTTTGAGGGGATTTATATGATCAAGAAATGCAAATTCGGTAGCTATTAGATATAGAAAGTGACATCATTGGTTCCCGCCTGTGACATAAATAGAAGATTACACGCTACTAACAAACACTGAGGGGTCCCCAACATAATTCAAACTAACGTCTCTTACTGTATTAATGTAACTCAATGTAATCGAAAGAAATATTTAAAGAGCATTTTTACAAAATGATGTCATTGGTAATGTTCTAAAAAACGATGGTATAATGTTTTGTTCTTAAATTGTCAGTGGAACATTTAAAACGTTTCATAATGTAATGGGAACCTTTTTATAACGTAATCGGAATATTAGCAAAACGTTCTTAATACACATTTTTGTTGGCAAGGTTCCCGTTAAAATAAAACATCAAGACAGGGGGAAAAACTGCTTGTCATGTGATCTTTAAAGAACGACCATCTGCTGGACTCATGATTGACACATTCCTACGATCCGCAACTCTTAAGTTTCTGTCAGTACCTGTGTTTTAGTGCTCACATGTTGCTCTCCCTCCTGCCCTCGCTGTAAAGTTTTTAAAAGCATCTCGTCTGCTGTAAATCCAATGTGATGTGAAAAACCTCTGAGGGCTAAATCACAGAGAACGCCTCAAATCCCTCTCTTAGTTTCGCAGTAGAAGGATTTATTATAATTACTTTCTATGTTCTTGTACTCTTTTATGGCTCTTAAGATCTTTGCCTTGGTCGAGTCTGTGGAGAGCTAAATCGAAGAGGAAACTTCCAAGGGAAATAGCTTTGTTTCCTGGGCCGTTCTGTGCGGCATCTGCTGGCTGGAATGAGGGGGCTCGGGAGCCGTCTTTGCATCTGGCTCCTGTTGATCATCTTCTCCAGTGTCTTTGGTGTTTACTATCCTCCTCACGGTAAGTAGCAGGACAGTTAAATTACTCTCAGGTGTTTTTTAATGACAACAACTATGCAAGCTCATTTCCATGACAGTTCTTCCATTATCCAACTTGTACTTGTTGCTGAAAATTGAACTCGTCCAGAAGTTTCCCGTTTAGCACAAATTTGCATTTAAATAGTAAGGCTCTTTATTCTTTTGACCTGTTCGCTATAGTGGAGCAGCTCCCGACCATCACCGGTCAGTCCTCAGGCTCTCTCATTGCCTTACCATATGATGACAGCTTCATCCTCAAGTGTGAGGCCAAAGGCAACCCAAGTCCAACGTGAGTAAGATCTCATGTACTTATGAATGTAGTGCATTTCCTGTTAGGTCATTAACTTTGGTTTGACATTTAAAACTGTGTCATTATCTATTCACACCCGTAATTGACATACCTGTATCCTGTTTGACTTGTTTTTTCTTTCGGTGGAAACAAATATTTCATGTACAACAGTTTATAGTGATCATGGCTGCTACTGTTTGCTCTTAAATAGACCAAAAACCGTTCCAGTACATTTAAAAATGTCAAAGTTCAACATGCAGGCTTAGAATATACATAATGCTAGTATACTTGGAAAGTAGTATGTATGAGCAATCACAACAAATATTTTCTTAGATTAAAGAAATCGATAGAAGTACGGAATGATATGGAGTTGAATAAATAATGAGTTGTTGTTTTGGGGTGAAATCTCAAGTTGGTGGACAGATTGATAGTTGTAACCGAGTGAGGTCATTTTACTAATTATATTTAAAAGTTGTTATATAAGCATTTCACTGACAATGTGTTTTTTCTCGAACAGCTACCGTTGGACAAAAAATGGAATTGATTTTTACCCACATAAAGACCCTCTACTCACCACAGAAGAGACTTATGGGACTTTTGTGATACCCAACACTAAAGATAAAGTGAAATACCAGGGAAAGTACAGATGTTACGCCACAAACAAGCTTGGTACTGCAATATCAGATGAAACTGAATTTATTGTGCCATGTAAGTCATTCTTCATAGATATCTTCATTTCAACTGCTATCATGAGACAAAATCTGTTTTTGAAAACAATGAGTAATAGATCCAGTTGCGTTTTACATATACTAGTTCAAACTGTTCCCACCCTGGATTCATTGTTATGGTTAGGTAACCACGCTTAACCGTGCCGGTGGAACGCCTATCATGATGTGGCCGCTCATGATTAGTCACTTGTTAGTTGCCATGGTAACGCAGTTGTTTCTTAGTAGTTGGCAGTAATATTGTATTAAAAGGTAAGACTATCTATTCTAATATGTTAAAATAAAAGGAAAACTTGGCAGGTGGAAGACACATTGTCCTGACTGATGTTACGGCATCAATTCTAATCCTGTTTTTCACCACCACGTTGTAAAATATACTGTAACCGTGCCAGATGTAATTTTTTAAGATGAAAAACTTTCCAGAAGATGGAAAAGCAAAATATAATGGTAAAATTAAAGATCTCCGTTTCAGAAATGCACATAATGTGTCGCTTTGAGCATATCCAAAATGATGCCGCTTTACTAGTTTTTTAGTTTTCATGATTTTCTCATGTTACATGTTTACATCAAGTGTTTTTCCATTCTTTTGGTTTCTAGTTTATTTCAAGACACGTGTCCTGTGTTATACAGCTATGTTTTACACCAATCTCAATTTATACATGCACATGAAAGAAATGAAGAGACCACTCAAGTTTTTCCTTTCAGCTTTTCTGCATGTGTTAACTTGTACAGTACTGAAAATAGCCGAGATTCACTGGGGCGACTCTGGTTGGGAAAATGTTCTATATTTTTAATCTATAGACGCAGAAAAAGGCACTTTATGTATGTTTGAAATGTACATTGTGTTCAGAGGCTATCTCATGGACAAAAATGGGAGGATTTCCAATTTTGAGGTGTAAAACTGTTCAGTCCCTGGACTCTGTTATCCCGTGTCCCCCCTCATTTCCAGTCCAGGTGTTGTGGCATGACATTAAGTGTGCCAAGAGGAATGAGAGAACGCAGAGACATGTGGAAACGGAAAATATCGAGCTGGTTCCATCCTAAAATAAATGTAGTGCAAAACGGTAGCATTGCGTTGTTTAAACATGAATATGACTTCGTTTGCAGTTTAATTTCAACCTTGGTTTACAATAATGATGTATTGTATTGTACTGTATACAGGTTATGCAAACATTGAGGGGCGGATTTCAGGACAGGTATTAGACTAATCCAGGACTAGGCCTTAGTTAAAGGTCAAATGTGTAATGTTTTAGAGGATCTATTGACAGAAATGCAATATAATATGCATAACTATGTCTTCAGAGGTGTATAAAGACCTTACATAATGAAGCATTATGTTTTTATTACCTTGGATTGAGCTATTTTTATCTACATACACCGCGGGTCCCCTTACACGGTATTCACTATGTTGTTTTCTACAGTAGCCCTAAACGTACAAACTGCTCTACAGAATGCGTTTCGCAAATACTTTATCTCCTTCGGCAAAGAAGCCAAAACATGATGACATCTTAGTTCTGTGTCAGCCACCCTAGTGCTTCGAAAGGGAGGGGTGCCGTTAGTTGCAATTCACAACCTCACCACTCGATGCTGCTAAAATCTCCCCATTGCTCCTTTAAATTAGCACATTTATGTAATTTTACAAACTTGCCTCATAAAAACATTACTTTAGAACATTGGTAAACAAAACTATGTCGCTGCTATTTTAAGACAAGTTAGTGCAGTGTTTCAGTTTTTAGTCTAAGACTAGTCCTAAGCCCTGTAGAGGAAACCACCCCTGAATTGTTTCCTATTTCAATGTTCTGATAAACAATATTTTTCTACATTCTGCAGATGTTACATTTTTAAGAACTTTACACCTAGAGCTTTGCAAGCATCGTGCATTCATTTTGGTGCCCTGTTGTCTAGCCTATAACTTCTTTGTTGAGCTGTGTTATTAAAAAAGCGTATCTTGTGTTGATTTTGTGTTTGCTCACAGCACTGCCCAAGTTCCCCAGAGTGAATTTGGAGCCACTGGATGTAAAGGAGGGAGACTCAGCGCTCTTGGAGTGTAACCCACCAATAGGGGTACCACCTCGACAACTGTACTGGATGAACTGTACCGGTAATGTAGTTCAGACCCCTTAAATCCATCTCATCTTGTGAATCTATATGGAAACTGATTTTAATGGTGTTGTTAGGTTAAAAATCACTTATTCAGACTTCTGAAGCTGCTCCAACCTCTGTTATTATGTCAAGCATCTCTATGTCTATGATTGAAGTGCAAAAAAAACAATGCATGCATAGTATTCAACAACTCCCATTTTAATGGTGCAAGACCGGGATTTGAAAAACGCCTCAGTTAATAACAGGCTCATGATGGTAAATGTGTTTCGGTTCAAATTATGAAGAATGTCTTTGTCATACACATGCATGTACCATCCCTTAAAGCAAACATCATTACAACTGTAGATTAGACTTATTTTTCTTTATAGGCAAGCAAATCTGCTTCGTAAGTGTTGTGTTTTCAATCCCGATGTGTGTTTTTCAGAATAGTATTGCTTGTTATTACGATAGGAAAGGCCTAATTACACCGTACACACTTCACTACTTGAGCATAAAAGGACCCGGATCGTGTTGAACTTCCTACATTTTCTATGGGGGCGCAGGAACATTCAAAGCTGTTCTCACGCTGCTTGTTATCTGCCGTGAGGTCTGTCAGAAGGGGCTATTTCTGGGATGTTTGGATGGTTGACTTCTCCAAAGCCCTGCTGCTCATGTTAGTCCAACCATCCCCTTTGTAATTGTTCTCAGATCTGAAGCACATCAAGCAGGACGAGAGGGTGTCCATGGGCCTCAACGGAAACCTGTACTTCTCTAATACGCTGGCGCCAGACAGCCACAATGACTACTGCTGTTTTGCCTCCTTTCCCAAGATACGCACTATCGTTCAGAAGCCACGCATGGCTGTGAGGGTCAGGACAAGTATGTGGCAGATTTCTCTTAGGAAATGAAAAGAAGAACTTGAACTAGATGATTTCATTCTGTACATTCACTAAAAATCGCTTTTGGATTCAAATAAGTGGCTAGTTTCTTTTGAGTCAAGGTTAAAACTCACTTCCTCACATATGCCACTAAAATATTTTTATCTATTGCATTAAAGATTTCAAGCTTAGATGTCCAATTTTTTTTTTATAAACATGATATTTGCATGTGTTATTTACTATCATTTAAATATGCTAAAAATGCAAATGCTTCTTTTGTTCCAGTAAATTCAAGCAAGGATGATGCGATTATGTGGGGTGAGTCATATGTCACATATTTAGTAAAACATATCAAAAGTGAAAGTTCAGCCAAAATAAAATTCTGTCATAATTCAATCACCCTATTGTCAATTCATATTGACTTTCATTCTTCCACAGAACACAAAATAAGATCGTTTTTAGAAAGTTGTTAACTAAATAGCACTGGACCCCATTCACTTCTATTGTATCGACACAAAACCAATGCGAGTGAATGGGTGCCAGTTAACAACATTTTTCAAAATATCTTCTTTTTGTTCTCCAGAAGAAAGAAACTCATAAAGATATGAAATATCTTTTTGGTAGCATTTTTTTTTGGTAGAACTATCACTTTAAGTATGCAAAAGTGACCTGCCTTTTGACTTTTCTTTAACCAGCCATTATTACGTAAGCACTTAAAAATGTTCTATAGTAAGTGTCATTTAAAAATAATGAGTGTCAAAAATGTCAAATAAAATCTAAATAACACATCTCTTCTGTCTTATTGTATATAAGAAATCCACATTTTGTGTCCATCATAGTTTGTGTGAGAATGTCAAGCAAATTACTTTTACTCGTCTTACTACTTTACCACTCTCACTCTTATTTAGCTCCAGAGAGGAAGCCGAACATTATAGCACCATTAGGTCATTCAACAAGTCATGTAAAAAAAGGAGACGAGCTTCAGCTGGAGTGTATCGCAGAAGGACTGTAAGTTCACTTCTCTGTGACCACATAGAAGAAAAAAGCTTTTTCACGAGTAAACGTTTTTTCAGGCCAACACCTATAATACAGTGGACTAAGATGGGGGACACCTTCCCGGAGCATGCAGTTATCAACAACTTCGGGAAGCTTTTGATCATTCCACGCATCATGCCAGAGGATGATGGGAAATACACATGCACGGCACTGAATTCTGCTGGAGAAGATGTTCGGCATTTCCATGTTGTTATGGAGGGTACGTGGTCGTTCTCTAGATCGTATGGTCATGTGACTTTTTATAGTCATAATTTTAAAATAGGTATTTTTTGGATAGCTTCCTGTAAGTGTTTTACTATTGTAGTATTTGTTTATTATACAGTATATTTGACCAGGAAACACCAGATTTGTATTTATTTAAATGACAAACCTCAAGGTTGATAAAACACCATGCAAAATTGTAAAATCCCTATCAATTTGTACCACAGGGGGGCAGTATTGTTCTTAACAAGAGGATGGTTTGATCCCAATACATATGTTGTGTATTTAGAGCCCCCCAGCTGGAAGGAGGAGCCAGTGAGGGATCTTTTAGCAGAGATTGGATCTGACATCCACATCAAGTGTTCGGCTACAGGAAAACCACAACCTTCAATCACCTGGAAACGAAACGGGCGGCCTCTGGATGGTGTGTTTTAACCTCGCTCTCCCATCCTTATCATGGTCATTCGATTGAATCTGTCGGCTTAGAGCCAATGCATAATGTGTTACTGAATAGCCTGTTGTTTCTTCTATTTTACAGTTTTTATGATTTATACAAAGTAAACTGCGATACATATGTAGGCACAGTTGACATGCAGTTGTGAACTAATGTATTGAGGTTAGGTGAAAACACAGCAATGTGTCTGTGACCCAGTCTGTAAAAACCCAGCTAGTTATTTTTTTGCGATTTACTGTTTTCTACACAAAACCAACTAAGATAATGTAAATACATTTAAAATATCTAGTAAAAATATAACCTTGATGTCTTGAATATAAGAAAAGAGTAAGGCCATGTCAAAGATTGAAAACAATGTTTAGGAACCCGACTTTCAGTATTTCTTTTTAATCAAATCATTAATTTCATTATATTATATATGAAATATTGAGGACTGTATCGCAAAATCGATTACTATATAACCAACAGGATTAACAGCAATAAACACACATGATTTTTATGGCTCATAATATCATAATTTGATTATATCACTTCAGCCTGGATTTCACAAACGGGGTCACATATGAGGTCACCTTGCATGTATCTTGTTGCTGTAATTACTATGTGATGAAACAAATTATGAACTAGGGAGGGACTGGACATATTGAACACCCATTTGAAAAATGTAAACATATAGATTATTGGAATAAAGAGATCTGTCTTTCTGTCTCGTGAGAGCCTCAAGCTGCTGTTGGCAGTGATAGCCCAAGGGCTGTTTTTAGTCCCAGTCTATAACACTTTATGGGTGCCAATTCAAACTCGCTTGCTTCCTAGATTTCACCTCCACAAATCAGCAAGTGCTGGATGACAGCGTAATCCTACACGGAGCCCAGAAGAGCGACAGCGCGGTATACCAGTGCGAGGCCTCCAACAGACACGGGATCATCATCGCCAATGCTAATATCCTGGTCATGAGTGAGTGCTTCATTCCACACTGTTATGAGTCAATCTGGAGTCAGCTGATATGGTATAGTGATGTTTTGTGCGAAATAATGGTGAGAAACACACCTCATTTACATGCATCACTTAATCATAGTAGCATAAGAGAAGATGCAGGTTCTCATTGAAGTTTTTCTGGATTTGATTATGATATGACGTGTCGTGGCTTAAGGGTGTGAAGCAGCTGTTTGTTTGTAATTGCATACTGTAGAAGAACACTACTGCGCGCGCATGTGTGTGTGTGTGTACACAAATCACTTTTGCCACATATTTTCTGTTTGTAGCTGGCAGGAAAATAGAGCTCTTTTATATGCAAATAGCTTTTTTTAAAGTTTAATTGTGAATCCGGGAGTATTCCGGATGCCTGTGTTTCAAACCACAACACTAAAGTGAGCCATATGCCGCCCGGGCTGTTTGATGTGTCCGTGCGCGTACATGTTTTGACTAATGTTTTGGTTTTCCCTCAGATCACCCACCTTTGCTTTTGACACGGAATTATCTGGAGTACGCCACCATGTTGGGGAAGAGTGTGATTATGGACTGTAAAGTCTTCAGCTCTCCGCTTGCCACCATTCAATGGTGAGTTAGGAACTGGGGTGAAGTTGCGAGAGCGTTCATGAAATCTTTTGATGGTACATCATGCACATCTTGAACAGTTTGATAAATAGCAAGATATTTTAACCTTTCACACGGATGTTTAAAGGGGCACGATTACGTGTTTTTCTGTGTCTTTGATGTGTTATAAGTTCCCGAAGCATGTATTAGACATGTTAAATTGCAAAAATTAAAGTGTCGGAACAAAACAACTAGGCAATACCAAAATCACTCTTTCCAAAACTGCCAGGAACCTCAGAGTCATATTTGATGAACAGCTGTCCTTCAATGATCACATTGTAAAGACAACACCGTCATACCGATATGCCTTATTCAACATTAGAAAGATTAGACCCTATCACACTGAACATGCGGCACAACTCCTTGTTCAGGCCTTGGTAATCTCCAGGTTGGACTACTGCAATGCTCTCCTTGCAAAAAGGCCATCAAACCAGGAAGCAACAACACGCCTCGTCTTCCAACAGTCTAAAAGGGCTCATGTGACACCCCTTTTCATCTCTCTCCACAACATTCTGAATTATTTACAGATTAATTAGTCAAACTAATTGATTTTGTTTTGTTTTCCATTTTATGCCAAATATTCATAAATTTGTTATTTTACTTCTTACTCAATAAATAGGAAACATCAGGAGTAATTTATAAAATTCTTTGCTTTTTCATTTCAACCATAACAATATACAAAACAATAAATTAAAACCAAATAACTAACCAGCAAACACATCGGAACTTTTATAAACAATAAGAAAAATGCAGTTCATGTTTGATTTATTGATTCATTTATATAAAACTTTTTTGAGGTATTAACATAAAATATACTGAAAAACATCTGTTGCTCATTGTTGGTCCATGTTAGTTCATGCATTTACTGATGTTAACAAATAGCGCCTTATTGTGAAGTGTTAAGGTCTTTGCACATAAACTTCCGGAATTTTCGTATGCGTTTTTTCATATTTGACTCTCATTTGTACGATGCCTGTGAATTGTTAAAAAGGCCACTAAAAATGCTTTCTACGGAAGCGAAAATGGTAGAAAATCGAATAGAAATATCGGAGGCAGTGTGTAAACGTGATTGACACAACGTGAGGTAGTATTTATTTTTTAACATGCAGAAATTTCGAGACTTTTTCATATTCCCTATCGTTCAATGAAGTAAATAACAATCACATGCCCTGTTTTTAAAGTTTTAATAACTAGCTAGACTTGAATTCTTTTTATTATATCCTCTTATTTAACATTTACATTTCCCTCTGTATTCATTGCTCACCTGGGGCAGGACACCTATGGAAGGATGTGGATGCAGGTTTTGGTGAACCATTGACTTGAGCCATAATTGCAATGTGATGGAGATGCAGGAAAATCAGGATAGAACAATGCCCTAGATATCTGTCAGTATTAAAAAGAGTTTTTTGCACTTAGATTGGTAGTTATAATATCTACCAGGAGTGGCCAACTAGAACATGCCAACAGCGTCAAGAGAAAGAGCAGCCTGATTGTCCAGCAAAGATCTAAGCGTGTGGCTATGCTGGTCCACCAGCTGCAGGTCTTTTTAAAGAAGGGTATTACATTAAATAGTTGTCAGATAATGGCCGAATGACAGTAGCTACAACCAAATGCCTGACAGCAAGTGGGGTCCAGTGGGTTCCAGTGGGGTCAAGTGCATTAAATAAAGAAAATCGGCACAATATATTGGGAAAAGACACAGAAAAATCTATTGCCCTTTTGAAGTGCCTGCACTTACTCGTATAAAAACATTTAGTCCATTTTGAAAGTCAAGTTTAAAGCTAAAAAACTAGGCTACGCCGATTCGGTCTTATCAACAGAGCATCTGAAGACACGCCGGTAAAGGCCTTTCCCATGGGCGCCTGTTTCTGAAAGAACTGAGAAGGGTTCAATGTTTGTTTTGTAGGACAAGAGAAGACCCAGAGGGCTCGGTAGATGGGGAGAGATGTTCTCTCCTTAAGAACGGCTCCCTGCAGATTCACAGAGTCGAGAAGGAAGATATGGGCCAGTACAAATGTTTCACGAACAACTCGGAGGGCACGGCCAGCATTTTCACTGAACTCTTCGTTAAAGGTTAAGCATGTTTTTTTTTTATGTTCTGCAAGATTCATTGACGGTATTGAAAATGAAGTTCTGCTGTTTATAGATTCAACCTGGATTGTAGAAGCTCCTCAGGATATGAAGGTTGAAAGAGGATCTACGGCAGAACTTGAATGCCAGGTGATGTCCGACCCCACCCTGAGCAGAGAGCTTGAGGTCCTGTGGGTAAAGGATGGGATACAAATCATCTCTAACCTCTCTGAAGGGTTGGTGAAGTTTTTGAGTTGTTGTATATTGTTATAGAGGAATTAGCTAAAGATTTTCATAGTGCATTAAGTTGAGCCAAAATTATAAATGTTGTCATCATTTATTCACCCTCATGTGGTTCAAAACCTGATTGTGACTTTTTTTCTGTTGAACACAAATTAAGATATTTTGAGAAATGTCTCTTTGCTTTCTACAATGAAAATCAATGGGGGTCAATGTTGTTCGGTTTCATTCTTCAAAATATCGTCTTTTGTGTCCTGTAGTAGAAAGAAAACTCATACTGATTTGAAATGACATGAGGGTGAAAAAATTATGAAAGGTTTTCATTTTTGGGTGAAATATCCATTTAAGTGAATACAATTTCTATAGAAGTGTCATCAAAGCAGGAAGAATTTGCAGACATTGTACTTATAGTTATCAGTGCCAGAATCATGGATTAAGTAATAGCACTTTATAATCATGAGACAATCTAATGACAATGTAATCTCATGAAAAAGATTACAATGTAATTGCATGCTTTTATCAGTATTACTAAACCCTTGTGGGATGAATGTCTCTCTTGAAAATAAAAAGGTGCTTCAGCTATTGGTTAGTGGTTACAACCTCTTTTCTTTTCCAAAAGGATCTTCTACACATTTGTCTTGGGATTTTGTGTCAAATTGTATTATTGTGACTGTTAGCTCCATGCTTCAAGATGCTACACTGTACAAAACCCCTGTAAAATTGACAAAAACATAATTTTACAGTTTTATTTTACAGATTTGTTTTTATATTAAATATTAATTCAGTAAAAAACACTCAAAATCACAAAAAAATGTAGAAAATTTAGAAGAAAAAGAGGAAAACATGTGGTTTTAAAGGGGGGAAAAAATCCGTATTTTTCACAGTTTATTTTTGAAATACGGTTAAAAACTATAATATCAAAGAAAAAGACAGCACATTTACAAGAAATACGGGGAAAACTATTTATTATATATCCTTATATCTTGTGATTGTACAGGAAAAAACTACTTTATGGCATGACAGAAAATTTCAGTTTCTTTACGGAATTTATTGTTACAGTGTATGCACTTGACGTCACTTTCCCATGTGAACACGCCACAACATGCTACCTTGAGTGGCAAAACACTCCGGAAAAGGGGTGCTTACAGTATCAGGAAATGCAATTTCACGCAACAAATCAGTATCCAAGGACACCTGGTTCGACTGCTTTTAATTTCAGCAAATAACTGTGTGTTTAAGTCCCATTTTCTTTGCTTGTCCTAATAAAAGCAGCCATTTTGCTGCGTGTTTTACCATGCAAGGCAACATGTCCTGGCACGTCAGGGTGCGTGTCCCGGAGTGTTCACGTGGGAAAATGACGTCAATGCCTACACTAGTAAACAATAGGAATACTACATAACAAAAGTGAATAGGATTCTGTTGCTTATGCCAGAAATACATGATTGTACAATTGTTTTCATTTCCAGATATGCCATAGATCATGGGACTCTCCAGATAACCAATGTGAGCCATAGTGATGAAGGAAATTATACCTGTATTGTTCGAACATCGCTGGACCAAAACCAGGCTTCTGCATATGTAACCGTGTTAGGTGAGAGACAGCCTCTCTGAAATATATAAAAAGAACTTCAGGGACTAGATAACAATACTTTGCTAGATTGCTTTATCATATTTACATTTTTAATTAACAGTCATAATTTGTTACAGTAAGTATAGATTATCATGAACACAAAACTTCACATGTGGATATCTATGTTGCTTCCTGTTACAGTAAATGGTTCAAACAAAACTTCAAAGGGATTTCAGAGTTTTGTTGAGACTGAACTGGCTGAGCAAATCCAGTTTTTAGTTCTTCTTCAAAAGCTGTAATTAGACGACTTGGTTTCGAGTGAGATGATAAGAAACTGGTGACACTCAAAAGTTGCATAAAGGCAGCCAATGAGATTAAAGCTTGTCAGAGTTGTAGAGCTTTTGAGTTTTGTATGGCGTATGTTCATCAAGCAGTCAGCAAATTGGATACATTACTGATTTTAATGATTTAAATGACACGTTACTCCAATTTGCTGACTGCTTGATGAACATACGCCATACAAAACTTAAGATATCTCTACAAGCTGAAATCCTGATAGAGTCTACAGATATCCTCCTGTAACAGAAATTATGTTCTCTTAGAGTTTTTAAAGGAATAGTGCACTGAGAAATCTAAGTTATCTTGGATTTTCTCACTTTCATAACTTTCCACATCTAAAAGAAAGAATTTGTTTTAAAAATAATTTTAAGTTGAACATTATAGTTTAAAAATCTCTCTCTTTTTTGACGGTTTCAAAGCAACAACATTAACAAATGTCACTGCACATGCGCGTGTGCGTGGGCTGCTCTTTACTTCCGGTTCACATTCGCAAATAAAAGAGAGCCTGTTGCTAATTTCTGATAACAAGCAAAAGAAATTGAGTAGAACCGTTACTTGACTAAACTTGTCTCTCCAATATTTTGAATTTAGACTGCGATACCAAGCATAACCGCTAGATGTCAATGAGAAACTGTTCAATATTTCATCAAACAGTCATTTTATAGTGAAATCCAAAGTAATCCAAAAGCAATCGGACTACATTACTTTTATATTGTGATACTTGAATTATGCTACTGATTATAATTTTTGAAGTAATTTGTTACTATACTGGAATAAATATTTAAAGTAACTTTCCCAGCCCTGGTGGCCATTTTGGATTTATTTTTTAAGCACATTGTTTGTGTTTAGCTGAATAAGGGAGACACCACTGGAGTAGCTTGAAGATTTTCAATTTTTGTTTCCATTATGTTGTCATTATGATGTTAACCTTATTAATAACTAATTTTAATGTTTGTAATGTGATTTAGATGTCCCTGATCCACCGGTCCAGCTGTTGCTCTCGGACCTGAAAGAGCGAAGCGTGAAGCTCCATTGGGAAGCTGCCTCTGATCACAACAGCCCTATAACAGGTACATCAGACCTTATAAATACACTTTCCCAAATAAAACTTTTTCCATTAATGTTCCCTTCATGCACATAAGTAAAAAAATTCAAGACTTCTTGAGTTTCTCTTGGCTTTAAGCATATTTTAATAAAATGGTGTGAAAGCCACTGGTCATACCCCTTATCTTAAGTGGGCTGCCGTTGGGACCGTCTCACCGTGTATTGAGAGCACGTACTTTGTACATTCAATGACCGTCGCGCTGTCTGTCTGCGAGCAGAGTTCATCATCCAGTTTGAAGAGAACAACTGGGAGCCGGAGAAATGGAAGGAGCTTCTACGAGTCGCCAGCAGTCAGTTCTCAGCCCCCCTGACACTGTACTGCCACATTAATTACCAGTTCAGAGTCATCGCCGTCAATGCTGTCGGAAGAAGCCATCCCAGCATGCCCTCTGAAAGATACAGGACACCTTCTTGCGGTATGGCTTCTGTGTTACATTGCCTGTGGTATCTTCAAGCTCTGCTTGGTTCACCTTGCACTTATTTGAAGTCTTTGTGAGAATTTACCCTTAGAAAATTATACAGATGTCTATAAAAGCTCCATCAATTTTTAAACTCTTTTAAGATGGCGCTGTCTTGGACTATCAATGAATGCTCGGACGTGGTCACGCGTGATGCACGTCGACAGCGTTAAACTGAAATGATGTCATGGACTGAGACAGATGTTCAATTATTCATATTCGCATTTGTTCAGCTCCTGACAGGAACCCGGAAAACATTAGGATTGAGGGTCCCCGGCCACATCAAATGGACATCACCTGGGAGGTAATAAAATGAATGTGAACAGCGTTGTTCAATTATTTGAATACGTATGCATAAATGCATGGGTTAGAAGAAAGAATAAAAAATATGACACTAGGCAAGCAGGCATAAAATGTTGAAGTTTTGAAACTACTCACAAGGAAATTAAATGGAAAACAAATTAAAATTTTTGACTTGAAAGTCCAGAATCTTGGGAAAAAGATCGCAAGGTTCTTACATGTGTCTGTTCTGGAGTTTAGATCTCAGTTGTGTCTCAGGCTGTGCTTAGATTTACAAAGAAACCAAAATCTGCAAGTCTAATTTTCATTTATAGTTTCTCGTAATTGGGCCAAATATTAATTCCTTTGACATTTTAGTTGTAAAGTCCATGTTTTATACAGTCTATACTCTCACCCCATAACTTCCTAACTCTTGCTCCACTGTCCTGTTGGATTAAAGCTATAAAAAGACCAAAAAAACGTCTTGTCGTTTGATTTTTTTAATAAGACCAACCTTAATCGTGTTGACAATCATCAAACATCACAAAATACAATAAATACAACAACTAACAGTGACAACAATACAATTTTGGTAGTTGAGAAGTAAAGCGTACTATGTGTCCTATAGTGTGATAGCTACAAATTGGGGGAAAAAACGAAAAATGAAGATAAATGATTAAATTCTCTTATTCTATTTCGTATTAATTAATGTAAAATAATAAATTATTAACAGTTTGTTTTCTAAATGTTTGCTGTCACACCATAGGATGCATGTTATGCTTAAGTTATCAACTACCCATAAATAAATGAATATATAAAGCGTCATCTTCATTATATGCTGCATGCTGAGAACTTTCAAAACGCATGTTTAATGTAAAATTGTTTGTCCAGTCAAGAATCACACTTTGTTTGATAAGTTGGAAGAACATCTTGAGTTATGCAAGAAGATCCTCTGAGCAGTTTTTCTCCGGGAACGTTTGGTGTATTAATTGAAAGATAACAATCTAATTGTCACTGGCAATCAAATATATGATCGATTATTCATTTGTGGGCCAGTTTTGCTCAATTAATAAATCAAACCTCCTCAGGCATCGTCTTGACGTTTTCAGGCTGGTCCTGTGAAGGAACGCCAAGAAGTCCCCATGCCAAATTTCACAAACCCATCAGCAAACACTCTAACTCAAACACTCCTCCACGTTCCCCGAAAGTTCAACGATCCAAATGCACAGTAATGTTTGCAAGTGTATTGACCCAGTTCTTCTTTTATCACCAGCCTCTCTTGCCTGTGGAGCACAACAGTCCCGATTTGGAATATAAACTCAGCTATAGGCTTCTGGGGGTCGAGGACAGTTGGAAAGAGCAGATGGTGAAGAGACAATCATTTCTAGTGGAAAACACCCCGACGTTCGTCCCGTTCGAGATCAAGATCCAGGCCCACAACAAGCACGGTTGGGCACCAGAACCCAGAGTGGTTACGGGTTATTCGGGGGAAGACCGTGAGTATGACAGTGTATTAATGCATTACCCAGCCAGTCCTCTGGCACGTCCAGTATCAGCCAACAATAAACGCTTCAGTTTAAGAGATTAGTCTAGAGAGAGATTTAATCCACTATTAACAGGGATCAATCTTTTCTGCTGAGCTTTTAGCTTGTGCTTTGTGGATCAGCACATTCTTTGTCAAGTACTCACTGCATGTGATACCATTTGTTGCTTTTCCAATTCTACCCTTGTCTCTAGTTGACATTTGGCATTGTCCTGAAGATGATGCAACAGGTCGGGCTGGTTTTGTTTCTGTATGAGACATAATGATGTCCCTGTTATTCTTGTAGCATAGTACAGTACAGTATGTACGCATAAACATAGTTTGTGTAGCTGTACTGTAGGTTACATCTTGACAGTTCTGCTTGCTGCGGTTGCAAAAAAGTGCACTGCATTGTTTTTTCTGTAGTCCTTTTCCCAAAAACAATCCTTGTTTTCGCTTAACCCTTGTGTGGTGTTCATGTTTTTGGATGCTCGCGAGGTTGTGGAAACGCAACATTTGTTTTTTAATTCAATACAGACAGAAAATGTATGTAAAAAATACATGACAGATGTTTATTGACATTACAAGCAACATAAACACAAGTTAATACTGTATTTGTCATTTAATCATGTTAAATCACATTTATGAAAAGGTGCTTGACCAAAACCTGATATGAGTGAAAAAACATGTTTATTATGAATAAATATACAGTAAAGGTCTGAGGTTGAAAAATATATATTTTTCTGTGGTAAACAGGTCCCTCGGACCCAAACATTACACAAGGGTTAACTAAATCCATTCTTGTCTTGGTTGCCCCAGTTACCTTTCCCCCTGTAGTTGATCATTCTGTCGCTTAATACACATATTAAAACGTTTTTTTTCATGTGGAAATCATTTCTTTATACTGTAAAATAGCCCACTTAAAGACCCCCTGTGGTAAAAAGTTTTTAGTGTTGTTTATGTTTGATTTAAATATGGTTTAGACAAACCACGTGCAGATTTATCATTTTGACCATTGCTGTGTATTTTCTCCATAAAACTCACTAAAGACAGTTTAAAAAATGCGGTTTGAAACTGCTCCGATTAATGACGTCCTAAACCTGTAACCAATCCCATCAACTCATGTGACCCCTGTGGATTTGAGCGGCTCTCACTAAACCGTTGGTGTTTCGAGGCAGATCGGTGGGCGTGGCTTGTTGGTTTTGACTAAATCTTTGGTGTTTCAAGTCTTACGAAACCTTTACCCTAACCCACATCCCTACTCTAACCTTACTCTAACCATCTAAACTACCAATGATTGTTAAAATTTACAACAAGTTTGGGTGATGATGCAGACTCGAAACACCAAGGATGTAGTGAGAGCCTTGGATGTGCAGTGAGACATACATATGCAAAGATGGCGCATAGATTCATGGTGAAACAATCGCTGCACTGCATACATACCCCCTCCCCTATCACAGGAGCGCGGAGCATCAGGTGTCCACTCAATGACGAGCTAAGGGTTTTAAGCTTTTCGCACTCGCTTTCAGGCAAATCTTACGGCAAATAACAGACAATCCAACCGGCTGATTCGCTATCAGCAATTTCAGCATCTACCTTATCAGCTCAACAGAGAACCACTACAAATAGACAAACCTGTCTGTGTTCAGAGCTTCACTTCTTTATTTAAGCTGCTAGCGTCTGTTTTAAATTATAATTCTATGGAGTAAACCGTGTTTTCAAAAAAAAGTCCTGAGCGCTTTTTTAAATGCCAGCGCCGGCCAACTTTTTCTCTCGTGTCAATGACCATTTTCACATCTAACCAATGATGTTGACCTGTAGTTTCCATAACCGCATGCGAGGGACGTGATTGGTTGAGAAGGCTCATGCTCGAAAAAATATAATGGTGGCCAAAATGCCCGTTTGAGCATAGTTTTGTATAAATGTACGTTTAATTTTTACTTTCAATAACTTTTGATTGCATTCCTATCAAGAAATTTGTATTATAGTTTTTTAAATATGTGATTGGTTAAAGCTAAGACGCTCTCTGTTCATAATTCAAATAGACTTCTGTTACGCTGCCTATGAAAACTGTCTCTTTAAGCTGCCTCCGTGCACAAATGTTATCTTTGAACATTGCCGGGTGCTATTGTTACCACAATGCACTCTGGGTTCGTACTAATACCAGCCCCGCAGCCTTCTCCCCCGGTCATGGGGAAAGTACTTTGTGTTCAGAAGAAACTGCTGGGCTCCGAGCCCTTTTTCCGGACAGCACGCCAAATCATATACACTTTAACCTGCTGCTGTATTATCTATATCACGTACATTGACTCGTGCGTGTTTGAATTTAAATCCTCCTATAAAACGTTTTCACATAATTCACATATAGCCTACTGGGCTGGAGACTCAGGTTGAGTGATTCGAGTAGGCGTGGCTTCATCGCCAACAGCTGACACGCCCCCAGCGTTTGAGTGCAGAGAGTCTTGCTTATTTTTCCAAGATTTTGATAACTTATTTTATTTAAAGGGATGTTTTTTCTCCATTCAAATTTGGCTGTGTGGTTAATAACATCAAGTTTTAAGGGATAAATTGATCAACGAAAGGGGGCTTTAAAATCACCACATAGACTTAGACTTAGACCGAAGTGAAAATTCTGGGCCGAACCCGATACCGAATATGACTTAAAAACTTTTAATAAAATAGTTTTTAAATAATTGTTTTAATTACACACACTAAAACCACAAAATTAAAGAGAACGTTGTAACAAAGTTCGAAGTAAGGAAGAAAGAGGCGTGAACCGGCGAATGTTAAACCCCAACTTTTAATAAAAGAAACAAACAACCAAACAAAGTAAAGGGCCAACAGCTCCCTCCCAGTCGACTGACGGCCACACAAATTTGATAAAACATAATATAAAATCCTGGCCTGGTCCTCTCTCGTCGTACACTCCTGTCGCTCGTCCTTTTATGCTTCCGATCTCCTCCGTGAGAGATGTGAGACCGATGCAACGGGCAGCTGACACTCATCATCACTCACGTCATCGGCTTCGCATCGTTCCCTCTCGGCTCTCGTCCCGCCCTGCTCATCACAAACATATGTTTAAAAGATATTAAAATTATTATTCTTCCTTGGTCATTGCGAACAAAATCAAATATAACCTATTTTTACCAATCAACTAATCATTGTAGGTCTAGAATTATTCTAGAATTATTCTATCATAATAGTAGTCAAGTTTTAGTCAGCACTCAGCAGCTCTTGCTAATACAAGTAATATATTAGAGATATGGTGCATAATCATTTTAACGAAAACAACATGCAGAACACAGAGTGAGTCTGTTCATGTAAACAGGGTTAAAATGAGCTTCAGTGAATCACCACCTGCCTGCCGTAAGACGGTCCGTGTGAGGTACATCATCAGTTGGTGATCATTCACGTCTATATGTGAAGAGTCTGTTACGTTTAAAGCTCGGCTATAATGCGCATGAGTCAATGCGTATGATCTCTGACATAAAATAAATGAAAAGGCGGGCAGGCACAGTAATGCATAACAGAGCTTGTTTGTCACTTTCTGTCCGCTGGTTTTGAACTTTTCTTGTTATATTTATTAGTTGTTAGCCTTTGTTATGGCGGGATTACATAATCATCCTTTAATAACAGCTAGAGTGAGCGTGAGCACTGAATGGAGATGTGGGGGCGGCAGATCTTTCGGGTTTTATTTCTGCCTATTTTTTACTTTTGGCACCGATAATGACGTTTTCGGCCGTAAATTTTCGGCAGCTTAAATTTCGATGATTCTCATTTTCACCACAGTGGGACGTTAGTAGGAAACCTTATGGCGCACTTATTTGTAGAGCGTAACCTTGACCTTTGTTCTGTTGTCGTTTCTAGTGCCCTTAGCAGCTCCAGGGAACGTATCTGTGAAGGTTTTGAACTCCACACTGCTGAGGGTCAGCTGGTCACCGGTGCCTCATGCTGCTCTTAGGGGTCATCCTTTAGGATACATGGTTAGTTTTTGACCCCTTCTGTGCTCCCACCATCTCAGCACCTCTCAGATGAAGAGGTCTGTGCTTCTTCAGTCAGCCACAAGCTAAATATTTAAAGCTATTACAGACTCCCTCTTTACTTTATCCCCGTGTGCCGGGTAATTCTTTTATTAAATGCTCTTTATCTTCCTCCCTGTGTCTCCGATTCTCTCTTTAAACGCTGTATCTTCTCATTGAATATCTCCTCCTGCATTCCTCCTCTTTCTTCCACTTCATCTCTCTCTCCCAGGTGCACTGGTGGCAGACTCAAAGTCTTCTGACCTCTAAGAGAATCCCCTCAGAGAAGCAGTCTCTCACCATCCTTGGAAACAGAAGTCACACCATGGTGCCAGGACTGAAGCCTTTCTCTGAATATAACCTGACTGTCAACGTCTTCAACAGGAAAGGGAACGGGCCCAGCAGCAGCGCCGTCTCTTTCACAACTCCACAGGGAGGCAAGCAGAGCTTTGGCACTAGACACTTCAAATTCAGCCTTCAGAGGCTTTGCTAAGTTCTAGCGAAGTCTCAGTTTATATTTAAACTTTGTTAGTTTTTGCTACATTTTTGAAGAGTTTTACTTGTTTATTTTTTTTAAAGGTTAATTCTTACCTTACCTTAGTGTTGGGTGAGAAGTTGAACAGATTTTTTTTAGATGTCACTTGACCTGTAGCGTCTGACATCTTCCCACAGTTCCTGACAAACCTCATATACTGAGAGCCACAAACTTTCAAAAAAACTCGATCACCCTGGTGTGGGCGCCTCCGCGCAAGGCCAACGGCTTTCTCACAGGTTATCTGCTGCAATACCAGACAGGTAAGAGCAGATTTATTATGTAACATCATGTACCTTACTGAATTTGACAATCCATGTTGCATAATAAAATCGCTCATCCATATATGAAAGTTCTGCCGTTATTTACTTGTTGTAAAGCGATTTGGTGTATCATTTTTTCTGTGTAACACCAAACAGAAATTTTAAATCACCTGCCAAGCTCTATAAATAACAAGGAGAGCTTGTATAAGTACTGTACCGTAAAATGAGTCTATACTATACCACACATGCTTTTTATTCAATGACATTCAGTTACATTTCAGACATTCAGCATTCCTGTAGCTCAGTGGTAAGAGCATTGCGTTAACAATGCAAGGTTGTGGGTTCGATCCCAGGGATTGCAAATACCTATGTACAAATGTATAGGATAAAGCTATGTAAGTCGCTTTGGTAAATGTACATTTAAATACATTATTTAGTCCAATTTGTGAAACAGGTTCACTTGAAGTAAATTTATTTTTTAAAATTGTTTTATTTAATAACGACTTAAAGGGAAAGTTCACCCAATAATACAAATTCTGTCTCTTTACTCACCCTTGAGTTGTTCCAAACCTGTATAAATGTCTTGTTCTGATGAATACAGAGAAAGATATTTGGAAGAATGCTTGTAACCAAACAGTTCTTGGTCACCATTTACTACAATAGTTGGGAAATTAGAATGGTGGTCAAAAGCACCCCAGAACTGTTTGCTTATCACATACTTCAAAACATCTTCTTTTGTGTTTAACAGGAAATTATTGTCAATTTTCAAGGGGCGATATGACACGGCTAAAACCAATATTATCATTTGTTTTAGATGTAATGCAATGTGTATAAACGATTAAAGGTAAAAAAACGCCGTATTTTCCCCATACCGTGCATGTTAGTATCTCCTCTTTGCACCGCCTCTCTGAAACATGTTGATTTTTTACAAAGCTCATAACGCTGAAAAGCAAGGTGTGCTATGATTGGCCAGTTAACCAGTGCGTAGTGATTGATTTAATATTGCAAGCGTGTGACGGAAATGTAACGCCTCTTACCATATTTGGAACATCAGGTTCCAAAGCAATTGTGCTGACAGGTACGGCCACTTTACTTGCGTATACATTTCGGCGGTCTTAGTCAAATCATACCACAAACTGACGTACATTTTTGGGGGTGTGGTTACACGAGGCATTTCAGGAAGGTCTGGGTGAGCATTCGCTTTCAGATTCAATGCATCTTTTGGTCCTATACTTTAATATTTGCAATTTTACGTGTCTAATACATGCATCGGCAAAGACAAAGAAAAACACGTATTTGCGCTATATGATCCCTTTAGTATTGTATTGTAGTATATCATTCGAATATTATATAAATAAAATATTAAATCGATTTTTTTACTCCTTTTCAGATAATGTAACAAATTCATAGAATTTAGTATTTTTTACATTTTCATTTAAAATTGTTGAATTCATGATGTTTTATTTTTACAGTTGGTGAGACCCTGGGCGAGCTTAAATCCGTGAACATCAGCTCACCAGACACGACACAGTGGGTCCTGCACAATCTGCAGGAAGACCACCGGTATAAGTTCTATCTGAGCGCGTGCACACAGATGGGCTGTGGTTCGGTCGCCAATGAGGAGGGAGGAACCGTCCCTGAAGCATGTGAGTTGATGTCAGAATCCATTTCTGAAGTCAATGGAAAACTGTCAATGCAGAGAAATACAGTAACAACTGAAGCACAGCCGTGAGGTGTTCATTCAGAAATTATTAAGCAGCACTTATACCACCCAGAAGCGCTTTTGGCAAGATCTTGTCGAACGCTGGTAAATGATTAGACTCCCTCAAAAATGCACAAAATGCAGCGATCTGAAGAACGAAAGGGTGGGTTATCTGCAGACATTGTTTAGTAGCTTTGCCTTAGAAAAATGAAATAAATATATTCTTACAGATTTTGTTGGCCACAGTGTCGATAAGAATTGCACATATTTTTTCTTCTTATCACTCGTGAACTAATCACTATGCCCAAACTTGCATTTCCAGGAGTTTCTCCAATCTCTTAAACCGAGAACTGAATGTGTGTAGCTCTTTGCAGCTTAGTTGGTAGGCTATGTGTTGCCCCTTTTTTGCAAATGTAACCTTTGCCAGCATAAAAATGGCTTTTGCCATGACATCTGCATTTCTTTTTATTCCTGTGACCTTTAAATGCAACTTAATGCTAATCTTTAAAGCTACTGTATCAGGAAAACTGCTCAGCATTAGCTTATGGTCACAAAATATGCACGTAATATTGAAGGAATGTAGTTTATTATGCATATTTTTCATGCTTTTAATGCCATACTGTCTTATAAAGATGAAATTTCAACATCATGATGTCACTTCCTCAGAGTTGAGTATGTACCATACTTGGTATTCACTTAGTGCAGACATTAGTGTAGATACTTATTCGAGTTGTAGCACAGTTTGTTTCATTGACTGTAACTCTTTCTGCAAAATTATTTATATAATCCTGCATTTTCAGTATACAGAAGAAATTAATTAATAATCTGTTATAATATACCTGGGTTACGACATCTCCCTATCAAAAAATATGTCTGTCATGCTAGATAATGCTCTTTTAGTAACTTACAACTCTACGGGAAATATTGTAGTTGCAACATTTTTCATACTAATAAAACGGCAAGTAGATGTAGTACTATGGCATTAGTTTGATGGCTTACTTTTTCTGAATGTTGTGTAAGCAGTAATAGTGGAGAAAAATAGCATAGTTCTCCTTCAAGAGTTCACATACTGACAGCTCCTGCTCATTGATATTTTTTCATTGTTAACTTTTAAAAGTTCTATGTGAATCAATAACACTGTCCCCGAACGTCAGCTAAAGAGAACAAAGCACACCGTCTTAATCAATGCTGATAAAACCACTCTTGTATCTAACAGGAATAAATAGAGTTCATTTAGTAAAGAACATATAAATATAACTTTTGGTGTAGATAGATTTTTTTATTTTGTCCATAAAAGTATGTCACACAACTAAGTGACAGTGACTAGATGTATTGTGGTCATTCCAGTCAAGTGTCTGTTGAATTTGAACAAAACCAAACCTCAGGAGTACCGCGTTTTTAATACGTCTTGTAAAGTAAATAAAAATCAACTTTTACATGCAGCGCTGCTCATCATCAATGTCAGTTCCAAAAGCAGTGAACCAATCAGAGGAATTTGAAGGCGGGGCAAGTGTTGCGAGCTTCTGTTTCCAGTAGCAAGTTGGCATGACATCTGTTTTATTTGACGGCCACATGGTAGAGGAGGTAAGGTGCCTTGCTTAAGGACACCTCTGTCGTTACCCACCAGCCCTGTGAATCGGCAACCTTCTGGTCACAAATCCGACTCTCTAACCATTAGGCCCTTTAAATGGCCCCTTACACTGTAAATAAACATTTAAGTACCGAAAAATATAATTTACAACATGTATTTACTACAGGGTAAGGATTAGGGTCTGATTTGGTTTGGTGTTAGTTGTATGTAATTCTGCATCATTTACTATTATTACTATGGGAAATACATGTAACATGTGTAACAAAAACATTGTACAATCAAGCGCTTACATTATTTACATTTAGGTTTTTCTCCAAGTTGTTTTTGAGCAATACTTGTATTCATTTGACCAGTTTTTATGTTTGATTTTAATCAGGGAAAATTGAAACAATTTAATAATGCAGGGAGATGATCAATAATGCAGTGTGTACAGTATTTGGCACAAAGGCTCTAGATAAGAATTTAAAATATGTTTCCGAGATTTTATATTCCAGTCCTACACACCACTCACACTACAGGGGAATGCATGAGGTTTGAATTCTCTTTCTCTTGCAGGGCAAGATTTTTCTTTCATCTCACCTACTTTGGGCACTTCTACTGTCATCAAAACCTTTCCTAACTTAGGTATCCATACATTCATCTATCTACATATTTCATGTCTTCATATTTCAACATTTCCATCCTTGGGAATGTTGGGGAATTAGTCTTTAAAGTCCACATGAAATCTCTTTCATTTGAAATATAAAGAGCCATTCTTCACACGTCAACTAGAGACAAAAATAAAGAGACAAGATCTAATCCCACTATTAAATCTCATTGAATGTCTCATTTCACTCAGAAATGTCACATTGGTTTGCTAGTGCTGTTTCATGTGTACTTGAAGAGTGTGCTCTTTATTTTTCTGGATTTCTCCCTGCTGTTGCTAATGGTTGAAGGACTGTGTTGGGTTTCTTCTGTGCTCACTGACCTACTCTATCTTCTCTATCTCTATTTTTTGTTCTGATTTCTCTCTGTCAGTTGTGCTCAACGTAACCACCTCCATAAGTGACACCTTTGCAAGAATACACTGGAGCGCCACAGGAGATGACTCTGATTCAGAGCTCTATGTTGTGATAATGAATCAACGTAAGACACTCTCCTCCACCACACCATCAGCTTCCATTAATATTTAATGCATTGCACATGGCACAATTGGTGTTCTTTTGGACCACAAAACCAGTCATAAGAGTAAATGTTGTGAAATTGAGATTTGTGCATACAATAGATACAACTATTTATTTTGAGAAATATTGAGAAAATTGCTTTTGAAGCTTCCATCAGAGGAGTTGTAGCAAGCCGTTGCTAAGAAGAAACAGGTTTTGTTTTCACCCTCTCTATTGGGTTACCACTGTAATGATGCTGTGGAGAGCAGATGAACCCGAAAGCTGAAATTCTAAACAAGACACAGATACCAAACTTGAGTGGGTAATTCACAAAGAGCGGGCAGCAGCGAGTGAAGTTGATAGACCGAGATACCTGCAGTTGCGACCGTTTTGGAAATGTTTCAGCCGTAATACGTGTAATTTTGAAAAAGGCTAAGCAAGTCCTTTTTTATTCATTAGCACCATGTGCACGTTTGCTAGCTAGTCGGCTTAGCTTAAATAGGACAGACAGAGCATTGATAGAAGTGAAATACAATATTAACAGGACTAATAACACATTTAGATACACATAAAACTGTAGACGAATATAGATGTGAGTTAACTTGCAATCTGGTCATGATGATGTCTGGATTTTGCATTTGACAAATGGACATGACATGCAATATCGCCACCTACAAGATTGGCGTCATTTCAGCTTCCAAACGATTCCATTTCCGAAAATTTTTATTAAAAAAAATCTCATACTACTTAACTTATTAGATCTGGCTTGTTCCACAGCTAGCTATATTTGAACAATTCACATAACTTTTAACCGATTAAATCAAATAGTTGTCACAATTAGAAAAGCTGCATTTATTGTAAGCAATTTAACCATATTTAGAAAAAAAGATTATGTCAATCAAATCAAAATGATGAAAATATATAATTATAATCTATGATCTTTTTTTTGAGTGTAGGCGTGTTTCCCGCCATTTTTGTTTTGCAAATTTACAATATATCTTCATAGAACATGATCTTTACGTAATATCCTTATGATTTTTGGCATTAAAGACAATGTATCATTTTGACCCATACAATGTTTGTTGGTTATTGCTACGTATGACTGGTTTTGTGGTCCAGGTTCACAAATCGTAAAGTTTTTTCCATACTTTCGATTACAATAAAAAAAAGTTTTTGCAATTGTATACATTTTAAACACTTCTTAATATCAAATTAAAAGTCCTCACATACCTTTGACTATATAGTGTATCGTACTTTTCTGTCAACTTTTGAAATCTTTCGCTTCACCCTCTTTGGGATTTTGCTGGCGGGTTTTACTGTAATGGGTTATATGGTTATTCCTTCAGGTGGTGGTGTCTGGCAGATTTCTGAAGCTGTAAACACATCTAAAGGTTTCCACCTCATTGAAGGGCTCAGCCCGGAAACTGTGTACAAAGTTCGCCTGCTGGCTTCACACAGGCTTGATGACTTTAGTTATTTTGAGGAGGTTTTCAAGACGAAGAAAGGTGAGAAGTTGAGAGCTGCGACGGAGGTTGAGTTAGTATATCAATCTAAATTTCCATTGAATGCATTAACAGGATATTTTCCATCTTTTTGAACATTCAATTTAGTCTCAAAACTTGGATAGATTTGAGACTGTAAAGAACACTTTTAAAGGTTTGCATATCACATATATACAAAGTTATTAAGCAGATTGCTTAAGAAACCACATTTGAGGACTCGTCTCATCAGCCAACTAACCCAAAGCAATTTTCAAGATTTTAAGTTGATATGGATTGTATTTCTTCATAATATTAGATGGTAACTCTGTTTCGTCCTTGCAGCTACTAGTAAGCAGCTGGAGGCATCCAAGCAGTGGATTGTGGTGCTGATGTGTGTGATCGCTTTGCTGACTCTGCTTGTCCTCATCGGCTGTTTTGTGATCAAGAAAAAAGGCGGCAAGTACGCAGGTAAGACACAAATAGCTTCAAAGGTCACAGCAAGCTCCTACGGCTATGTGTATTCAGAATGAGAAACATTTGTCTGAGCTCTCGACTCGCTGTGGTCACGAATGCTTGACCTTAGCTCGGTGCTTTTGTGTTGCGCGGTTCTGTCCTCACCTGCTGGCACTGCCTAAAGCCCGTTTCACATGTCCGGCCCTCACGGCACATGACTGTCGAATCGCTGTTACTACATGACGTAGGAAAGTTTGTTCATGTATTGACAAATGTAAACGAATCTCACCTTATTTGTAAGATGTTATCAATGATATTATATAATCTTGGCTAGCCCATTTAACAGGTTTTATATTTCTTACATAACTCGCATCCTTAAAAGATGCTCAAGGTCCAAATGGTTTTATTTCCCCGAATCTTTGCTCTCCCTGCTGGTCAACTCTATGTTTAAATTTCTTCGAAAGAACAAAAAACTGTTAATTTTATATATGCAATTATCGCAAGATATTTGGAATTGAAGATTAATAATACTTCCTCAAGCTAATTAAAAGGCTAAAATTTACAGTTCAATTGTGATATTATTCTGTTACATCACAGTCTTTTTTACATTAACCTCTGAGTTTCTGTGTGTTTTTGTCAACTTCTTATCAATATTAAATGGTTTATTTGATATAAGAAAAGCGTGTTATGTCCTCTAAGGAGTCAGACATGCGCATAACCATGATAGATTCTTCCGTGCATAACAATGCAAAGACCTTTTGGCCTTGTTTGAAAGTAAAACAGAGTCAAATGCATGATCAGAAAATATGAAATTCCCCTGTTCTTACACCACTGTGCCGATTAGCCATACTGTCTTCCCAAATTTTAAAGAATAAATGCCTCAAGCTATTCACAAGTTTTTCCTGTGTGAAGACATTTCTTTTCTTTTCTATCACCATTCAGTATTCAAAGCTTTTTCCGTCGGCAGACAGACAGTGTCCTTGATTTGCATCCACTGAGCGAGATATACTTTACCAGATTCCTCTAGTCTTTTCTGCACACATGTGCTGTCTATCGTCGGCTACAAAATGCATTCAGGTGGACTTTTTTCTTATAAATGACATTTTTGTCTTTGAAATGACATCAAGGACGGCTATTGAATCTGTTTTACACAGACCACTTGAGAAGACCTTTTGAACAAAACTGTCGAATTGAAGTAATTCCACTGTATGCAAAAACGTCCTATTTGACAAATTAATAATCTCTTTAATGTTTCATTGCAGTGAAGGAAAAGGAGGAAATTCCAGCTGATCCGGAATCTCACGGCATAAATGAAGATGCTCCATGTGACTACAGGTCAGGAAGATTCAGTGATAATTCAGATACAGATCTTGATGCATGTTCTTCACAGCATTGAGTTTCCATGACATTATCTGTTAATGCCTTTCTCTCCTGCAAACCTAACATGCATGACACTTACCTGGAGTGACACAAAAACATTATACAGGTACTGAATGACAGCTATGGACCAGATTGTTGTGTAGTTTATAGAGTAGTGATTTGTGTTGGTAGTTTTGTTCAGTGTTATGCTCAGTTTATGGTTTGTTTGTAATAGGTTTCACACAGGAAACTTGGAAGTAACATGGAATTTTAAACTTGTATTTTCAAGAAATGATTAAAGGGGCCGTAACACACTCGGTTTCTTCCAATCTCATATTAATCTTGAGTACCTATAGAGTAGTTATTGCATACTTCGTATCTTTGAAGAGTAATTAGTTTGATCACAATTATAAAAGATAGATACAGCTTTATGATTGTTTCCAAAAACATACGGGCCCGTTCAGGGGAAGGGGTAGGCTGAACCAAAGCACGTGGGCACATATTGTCAACAAAACACAGACATCAGTTTTACTCACCACATGCGGTTCATGTCCGGCATCTTTTAGCGGTGGGACGGCTCCATATATCAGTTTCAAACGATCTCCAAATCCAGCATTATATCCACCGTTTATATAACATTCATCACCCAAATGAAGTGAACAAACAAACACCTGAACTTTGTGAATGTATGCTCTCTCTCTCCTGTTACAAGTGAAAGTGACGTCTGCGCATGCTTATTGTCCTGCTTTCCATTCAGCTGATTGGGCGTTCCGCATGCTTTTCCAGGAGAATTTCCCAATAACGGACTAAGAAAAGTTGTTATGAAACAGTTTTATATGTTCGAAAAAAACTTTCTGAAACTTGTACGATCGCTGGGGGAGTGTATCGAGCACAGAAATACTCCATAATACGCCCAACTCGTTTTTTGACAAGTTGACCATGTTAAGCATGAGAAGACAGCACGTTTAACATTATAAAGAAGTCTGAATGCACGACACATCGCTGCAGGGCCGCTTTAATATAAAATCTTTATCCAGTATTCACAAATAAAATGAAAAGGTAAAAGTTTGGAACCCTGTAAAATGTGATAGTATGGTTTGTACCTGGTGACCTTGCCAGGTGAGATGCAACAGGGGTCCAAGATATTAAAAAAAAGTAAAACTATCCGTTTTTTAGAGACATTTCTGTATGCCATACAGTGCCAAATTCGAAATATAGTCAAAATGCCTGAAAAAAAAATCGGTATGGATGATGCCTTTATATTATTAGAGTATATTGTGCCTTTTTTAGAAGATGGTTATACAGTGCAGTGTAAAATTATAATTCTGTGACATGATTTAATCGCAGCCAATCAGTTATTTCTGAGGCAACATTTAAATTTTTCGTTCATTTAAGTCTTTCAAATCATCTTAGGCCAATATTTTATTTGATTTCAATAAACTGTGATCAGAACATGTTTCATGCGTGATGCACAAGCTCAGTTTTGTGGAGCAGAGTTTTTCGACCAATGAGATTTCACTATGTCCAATATGTTGTATAACACCAAAATATAGATTAATTCACGGATATCTTAGTTGTTGCACATCAAAATGAAACCCTAAATGCAGAAGATAGTGATTGGTAGATATCAATCCTGCTGCAATATTTAACACGGTACATCTGAAGACCGTACACTATTGCACACAATCATGTGTATTATTCTCATTTGTTACATTTTCCCTCTCCTTACTAGATTCTGTCACGAGGCACAGATGGCACAATTGTTTGCTGTATAGTTTAAGCCTCTGCGCCTATAAAACAAGTCTTTCTGTGTATTTAGAGAGCTTCATCTTGAGAGACTCTAAACACAGCGCTGATCTCAACACCGCCTGATCCATCTCATTTCGCATTCAAAATCTGGAAGGAAAACGGGCCAGAGAAGGGGGCGTGTGTGGTTAACTTAACTATACGTGCATGCTGAGCAGCTCGGATGCGTAAATGTGTTTCCATCTCATTACACTTCGATACAGAAATCCCTGTTTTATTCCTCCCTCAGGAAAGAAATGCAGTTTCAGCAGAGGCTTGGAGTGTGATCTGTACTCTGCCCCTGTTTAGGGAGTTACAGCACCAGACACGCTCCAACATCTGCTGACAGAAGAAGCCAGATAGGGAAGTGTGTCCCAACACCCTCGGTGTATGACAGTAACCCCCAGAGTCTTAAAACGGCCCACACAAGAAGGCTACAGATTTATTATGCTTTCGGGAATAGAAAAGCTGCTTTATCATGTTACAGCATTACTATCATTTATGTGATATACTGTAGTGAAATTTGGTAGATTGCGCTGAATTCTAGGAAGTTATAGATGTATGGCTTCATTCACACAGTCAAGTGTTTGACAGGGTAATTTACTAAAGAGGTGAGACTCTCGAAATGTCATATGGATGGAATAATGCCCGTATGGACAATTAACTGAAGTCAATCCCCTTCTCTAACCCGTGAGTAATGCCTGTACCCGTAGTGAGATCAATAAACCCAACATGAATGATTTTCTAGGAAGGACAACCTGCAAGCTTGTGCTTTTACAATGTTAGTTGTTTCAAGTTTTATGGGTCACATACACAGTACACACAACATACAAAGTATACATGTAGTGAAATGCTTAGTACGACTGATTTAAGAAAATGAACCACTTAGGAATATAAATAAAAGTAAAGATGAAAAAAAGTGAAAATTTAAAAAAGTAAATTACAAATTTAAGATCATGAAAATTACGAGATTAAAGCTGTCATTCTCTCTATTGCCATCTCTGTTTGAAATTAATAAATGGCAGATTATGCTTTTATTCACGCGAAAAAAAATCAATGAAATCTGTCCTGACAGCTGCAATTATAAATCATTATATTATTTTACGCACAATTTAGTTTTAAGTAGTTACTGTGGTTCTTAAAAGCTTTTTTTTCAATTTATTTAGCATTTTTGAAGGAAAAAAATATAAATTCATGTACTGTGAGGTGTGAAGTTTGAGAAAATATGATACGGTTACTAACTAAAAAACTTTTTTCACTGTTGTTTAACATTTTTACTGAACTGTACTGTGAATGTGTCCTATGGTGTGACCAATAGTTTTTATATAGGTGACCTATAGACAGTTACAAAGCAACGACATAAATATACCAACGTTACTGTGCGTTAATGAGCACATGTTGGTGTGCTGCCCTTAACTTCCGGTACACATTCGCAAATAAAAGAGAGCCTGTAGATTATTTCTGATAACAAGCAAAAGAAACCGAGAAGAACCGTCACTTGGCTAAACTTGTCTCTCCAATATTTTGAATTTAGACTGCGAAACCAAGCTCAACCACTAGATATCAATGTAACATACTGTTTTTCTTTACATGCGTCACTACTACAGAACCCATTCAACAAATAGTTTATTTAATACAATTATTATACAACAAAATAACAATATAAATCAATATTAGTGTACATTAAATTAAATATAGTTATATTATTAGCCACTAGCCAAACTGATAAACAAACACAGACTGGGAGTTAACTCCGCGCCAGGAGGGTGCGTCCTATGACACTGTCTAAGAAAATGGCATGTCTCGCCAACAACCCACTTAACGTTGTTGTCAACACATTTTTACTCCCGACTCATCACATATTGACACTCAGGTCGATCACCTCCCCTTTGGCATCGTTTTTCGACGTGCAGGGTGCGCAAATTTGACCATTTATGAAATTGTATATTGTGTATATTTTGCAATGATTATGTTTAAAATAAGTTTAACGGCGAGGAGAATTGCGTTTTCAGGCAGTTTGACCAAATAATGTAACATATTTATCGTATAAATCAGAAAATACATGCAGTCACAATGTTGTTCAAAAATACAGGTATTCCAAGGTCGGTCCACCGATCGATTTATATGAGGAACAGATGCAAAGGGCGATCACCATCTGTCGTAAATCTCAGATCCGATGAAGAACAAAAGGCAGAAGAAGATCTACGTCAGCTTCGAAGCCATTGGCTCTCCCATGTCTCGTGACCGATCGAGTCATTTCGTTGGCTTTGAACATGAAACGGTATTGGCTACCGCACGCAACTGCATTTAGCTAATGTTTAGGTTTATTTTTTGAATGGGAGCCAACTGCGTGCATTCACGGACACGCCATCTTCATATAAAGTTATCGATTTTTCTTTTATGCCAAAAATCATTGGGATATTAAGTAATGATCATGTTCCATGAAGATATTGTGTAAATTTCCTACCTTAAATATATAAAAACTTTTTTTTTCTTAGTGGATGGTTTGCAACAGTAAGAACTTCAAAGGCAATTTTTTCAATATTTAGATTTTTTTGCACTCTCGGATTCCCGAGTTTAAACGGTTGTATCTGAGCCAGATATTTTCCTATTTTAACAACTCATACATGCATAGAAAGCTTATTCATTCAGCTTTCAGACTATGTAAAAATCTCAATTTCAAAAAATGGACCCATAATGCTGGTTTTGTTGTCCGGGGTCACAGATGAGTCAAGAGGCGCTGACCGAGCGTCAATGTGTGACGAGTCTGGAGTGAGAACGGGTTGTTGTTGTGCTGCTGTGTGAACAGAGCCGATGTCCCTGAAAAACCACACAATGCAGTCCCCCCCATAAAATGTTTGCGTCTGTTCAGCAGCGCTATTATTTCCAAATTTAAAGGGGGACAAATGTCAGCTTATCCTAATGAATTTTCTGTCGCCCGCGCTCTCCGAGACATTGCGGTGTCTCATAGTAATTGGGAGCTTATGAGGTGACCCCGCTGTCTTCACCGAGACACCAGCTCGCTGGCAGTGTGCCCGCTCTCAAATTGGCAGCTAATTTTGGTTTGTCCCATCATTCCTCGGGGACTAAAGTAACCTGACAGACTGTTTGTCTACAGACACACACACGCGGCGTCTTTCGACTCTGCACTCTCATCGGCTGGCGCTCTGCAATTTTCCCTCGTTCTAGTTTTGAGAGCTTTTTCAATAGCCGCCGGCTCTTGAAGCCTTTACAATTAGTAATTAGCACAAAGCAGTGATTGCATCCTTCTCCCCTGCCCCTCCTTCCCCAATCTGTCTCAGTCTGATTTCAGTCACTCTCAGCCGAAGTTGACTCCTTTTTCTTGGTGTTTGACAGTGATGAAAAACCTCTGAAGAGCAGCCAGCAATTGTTGGGAGGCATCAAAGAGGACGACAGCAGCGAAGACAGCTCTATAATATCAGAGGATGACTGTGAGTTTAATGAAGACGGCTCGTTCATCGGCGAGTACGCGTGTTACAGACGCAGGGCGTCGCTGGAGCCAAACGGACATCCTCCGTTTACTTCTTAAGATGCTGGTGCAACCTTATTGACTTTTAAACAATTTGCAGGGAGAAAGACATGTATGTGTGTGTGATGTGATGTGTACTGTATGTGTTTTTTTACGAGGTTGCTTATGTGTGAATGGGAATTTTTAACAGTGTTAATATAAAGGGTGAAAGGTTAAACAGTTTACCCAAAAATGAAAGTTCAGTCATTGTTTACTCACCCTCACAAAAAAGTCTATATGACTCGATACACAATATTGTTTTTGAAGCCATACAGTAGATCTGTGTGTACAAAAGACAAACATTTTGCATTTATAGTATTTGCATTCCATATGTGTTTCTAAACGTCTATGGAGGTAAGAAAATTTGTAGGTATTTGTATGAGATTTTATTAACATGAGGGTGAAACAACGATAACAGAATTTTTATTTTTGGGGCAAACTTTTATCAAAGTGGTAACACTTTGCAATAAGGGTGTATTTGTTTACATAGGTAAATGCATTAGCTAACACAAACTAACATTGAACAATACCTCTACAGCATTTATTTATTTAAAAAAATAATTCTGTGGGCTTAGTAAATAACATAAAAATAAACAGCTATTTTAACTTTATATCTTTTAAAATATTTTAACTGTTTTTTTACTCGGACATAATTTAAAAAATGATTAAAAATCCAACAGTTAATTTATCAATTTATATATATAATTTAAGTTTATTTAATGAAAAACAATTTACTTTAATAATAAGAATAAAAAAAAGAATATACCCTTATATAATAATTTTTGGTGAATTCTAATTGAAATATATGAGTTACTCAGATAAATTACATTTGCACTTACATGAGCAATTGTATTGACATTAACTACCAATAAAAAAATATTTAATTGCTAAAAAACTATTTTGTTCATTGTTAGTTCATGTTACTATTGTAACCAAATACAACCTTATTGTAAAGTCATCCCTTAAATTTTGGGCTAAGCAAAAACTTATTTGCAGGCTTGTCTAACAACAAAACAAGAATACTGCTTTATGCACCTTAGAATTAATGTGGACCAGAAGCTTACGGGTGGATTAACGTTTTGACATTTCCTGCACCATAAAAATAAATAATTCATGGTCTGTCACAGACCTGATATCTTGACAGCGCAATTTTCGCTTATATGTTTCCTTGTGTGGGTAATCACATAACCTCTCTGTTCACCTTTCAGCAAAACACTGACACAATGAGACAAAACAATTATGTTTAGATGCTTCTATATATCCAAAAAAACACATTGTATCTGTTTAAACATGGCTCAACATTTAATAGTTAGATCCAATATTTTTATTCTTCAGAATGTGGTTCTGAACGCACATGAACTACACGTCAGCTTCAGGTTTATGCAGCTGTCAGAGTTCTATAAATAATGTGAGATTCAAGATTGCCTTATTAGCTTTTTGCATCCTACAAGTATGGTCATGTCCCTCAATATACTTCTGTTGTTTTTAGCAGCATTGTGTGTTTTATTATTCTTTATCCGTTCCAAAGTAAGATGATTCAGAAAGATGGTTTGTATGACATGACAATTCATTTAAATTTCATGTGTCTATAATTCTATGGTCGATCCGCCCGGTAAATCCCACTAGACAATTTTTATTATTGAATCATATCCATATATGAGATTTTTTGTACGATTTTTGCTATTTAAAAATATATATGCGAGAGGTTAAACCTGTTTTGCACTCAACGTTATGTAGATAAGAGATGTTTTTATTTTTTGAATTTCTCTTTTTGCATTTGTGTTTGGTGCAGTTTATTCTGCCTGAAAATATTTTTGCTTGTACTCAGGAGATTTTATTATAGAATATTCTGTGTACTTTTATTTTGTCAAAAATCATGTTTACCTTCTCGCTATGTTTTGTATTCAAGCACAATATTGCTCTGAAATGTTCCAGAGAGAAGTCTATCAAGACATTTTGTTACTCTTAACCTGTATGATTTCAGTTTTCAACACATAAACATTTAGGATAAATAAACAGTTTTTACATTATTTCATGTTCTTTTTAGTCATCTCTTCATTTTTTAGATGCACTTTCTATTTAATCATTCTTATATGTTTATTTTTCATTATACTCATATGTTTCATATGTTCCAAACATTAAGGTTGTGGGTTTGATTTCCACAGAGCACACATGCAGTAAAGAAACTCTTTGGAAAAATTGCCAATTGCGTAAATGTAAATATATTGCAGAAATCCAGATGATGTTAAATGTTTTCATAGTGCTGTGGTAATGCTAAAAGCTTTTCAGAGTCTGATACATGCTCTTGTTCAGAGTGCCTTTTGACCAATGACCTTTGTGCGCAGTGTGTCTCCACAATACAGAGGTGAACCAATTACAGGAAACATAGTGCTTCTGAGGGCACAACCTCTACTATTACAGCCGGTCCGCATGAGCTTCCAAATGTCCCACAGTTCTACAATGAGTACAAGACGGTCACAAGATCACATCTGCACTACATGTAGTGTATAAAGCAGGCGAGTCTGTGAAATTAGACAGTAAATTATGAGGACATCAATACTCATTTTTCATCATCCTGAATCACTTTAAATACAATAGACAATACTGTATATTGTACGGTCTAAAATGAATCTGATGACCATGGAAACTGTTGTGTTTAAGCAACACTTAGTAGTTTTTCGATCTCAAAATAAAGTCTCTAAAATGATTTAAGTGCCTGAGGTGGCTCATAACCGGACAAATTCAACTGCCGCTAATACCTGAGCAGCCTCATAGCGGCTACAACTACATTCTGTAAGTTCTGTGTTTGGGTCGGTACACACAGCCCTGCAGAAATGTGCCACATGGTTTCCAAATAATGTTTTTGCATTCGCCAGTTCCATCAGTTTAGTAACAAATTTATGTGCATTGCAGAGCCCGCGGAGAAGCTTATACAGCACAATTATTAACAAAACCGGTAACAGACAATTGCGCTTATCAACCACATGGGGAACCCGCGAGCAAAATTCTATAGTGTTGCTTTAGGAATAGTTCATCCAAAAATGAAACTCATGTCATCATTTACTCACCCTTAAGTTGTTTCAAACCTATATACATTTCTCTATCCTGATGAACACAAATGACGATATTTTTAAAAATGTGGAAAAGTACACGGTTCTGTGCATCATTGACTACCATAGTCGATTTTTTTTGTACTATACTGTAGTAGTTAATAATGCTCCAGAACTTTTTGTCTACAAACATTCTTCCAAACATTTTTGTTGCAGAACAACAACATTTATACAGATTTGGAAAAACTTGAGGGTTAGTAAATTGTGACAGAATTTTTATTTTTGGGTGAACTGTTAGAACTACAAAGATTTTTAATATTACACAACAGAAATGGTTAAATCAAAGCAAACAAGCATACTTCTAGATATAGTAAAATAATGATTTGATTTAATGTAGCCAACTCTCATGGTAACTCTGAATATATACTATAGATGTTGAGATGTCAACAAAATTAAGGCAATTGTCCCTATGTTTATGGTCATAGAAATGGACATTTCAAGGCCACATTTGCAGTGTTGCTACTATTCATAAAGGTGAATCATTTTTCGAACATACTGGATATCCTGGTGCGCACAAGGAAGAGGTCAACAGTAAATGTACCCTTCTGTTTTTAGGCTCATGCTGGAGTAAGAGTTAAAAGGAAACTCCGCCAAAAAAAAGGAAAATTCTGTCATGAATTTCTTCACCCTCAAGTTGTTGCAAAGCTGTATAAATGTTATTGTTCTGATGGAAACAGAGAAGAAATATTTGGGAAAATGTTAGCAACTGGCATTTCTGGGCACCATTGAATACCATGGAGGCAAAAATTACATCGGTAGTCAATGGTACCTCAGAACTGTTTCCTAAATTCTTCCAAATATATTATTTTTTGTTAAACAGAACAAAAAGTTAATATGATTATTTTTCCTACTATGGTAGTCAACGTTGCCCCAGAACGGAGTTATTTGTGATAGAATTTTCATTTTCAATTAATGTTACAGCTGTGTTTTAAAACTTTCATACCCACTCATAGGTTAATATATTGTTTTAAATGTAATTATATGAATAAATATATTTCCTAAGATAGGACTGTGGTCTTGATATGACTGAAATAGCTTGTGTGCGATTAAAAGTTTCTTTGAAGGTACCAATTATTTATTTACAATACATGAACAACTTTTTTTTAACTTGAAATTTTTAACCTTTATGTGCCACAGAAAAATACACCTACGCAAGGCTGAGAAAATAATGAGAGACATAATTTTTGGTTGTAGCTTTTGTGTGAGGTGCACTTGCTCGCAATATCAGTCACTTTTTGAGTTAATGCAGATTTTACAGGTGAATTGCCATTCTTTCATCCAAATCTCTTCAAGATTAAATAGGCATTCAAACTATAATCAGATAAATCCATGGCTAAAGCACTTGAAAAGCACCCCATGCTTAGCGCCAAAATAAAGGTCATTCCCAGCGATAATCCCTGTATCGGGGCGGATTATTCTTTTATCCTTTCTAAAATTGCTTTCTCTATAGAGCAGTAAACCCCCTAAACAACAACAAAAGATTACCCCGCCATCAAGCTCTCCCGTCGACAGACCTTGTCCTTGTCAAAAGTGTTGAATGGAGCAAGTCTGGTCTATGGCTATCAAACGCAATGTGTACACATGTAGGTAGAGGCCATATTGGCTGTAGTGAACATATTTACCTTGTGTCAGGAGTCAATTCATTTGAATTATACATTACTGGAGAGAGAGAGAGAGAGAGAGAGAGAGAGAGGCGATTGCACTGTGCAGTGCATAAATCATGTTTCTCTTCAATGGCTTCGAAGATTTGTTGGCAAAAGTGCACCACCGTGTTGTAGACCTTTTTTCATATTATATAACTTGATCAAATTAAGCAATATCACAAGAGAACTATCAAACTATCACGGCCAAAAGAGCTTAAAGACAAATTAGCTTGACTGTAGTTTACACATTTAATGACTGCTCGTAAACTTTTACGGTATATTTCATATATAGAGATAATTGTATGGTGATGTATTGTGACCGGTCCAATCCAGTGTTGGTTGAATTTCACCAAAATCAAACATCAGTCCTGACTTAAAGTGATCCAACAGAAAGACTGACAGCATGACATTAAAACGTAAATAAATGTTTATATACAGCTTTCCTGTAGCTCAGTGGTAAGAGCATTGTGTTAACAGCGCAAGGTTGTGGGTTCGATCTCAGGGGATTGCACATACCTATGTATAAATGTATAGGGTAACGCAATGTAAGTCACTTTGGATAAAAGCGTCTGCCAAAAGCCTAAATGTAAATGTACTACTGTTGTATTGTTTAAAAGTGAATATGAAATACAGAGCATCTTTTTTGTTATTTTGACCTGTATCTCCAGTTTTCATTTTCTGCAAATAAATGAAAATAGAAACAATATTTGATTTGAAACTTGGGAGGAATATTGTGAGTAGTTCACAGAATGAAACAAAAATGAAAATTTTACATATACGAACATATACCTATGAATAGTAAATTCATAAAAATGTGATCCTCTTATTGCTTTGTGGAAGAGAAGACAGAGGTAGATATCTTGGGTGGTTTTTTTGGCATTTGAAAAATTTAATGTTTGGCATATTTGCTTGGACAAAAACTGTAGATTGATGATAAAACATGTAAAATAGGTGTTTGTTTGCTTTGTCTTAGAAACAAAAAGAAAATTCTCAAACAAAATTCACCTCTGCAATGACTTCATTTTATTATGATTTTTTAGCCTGATGGGTTATGAGGATCTTTCAGTAATTGAGTGATGTGTTGGTCTGGTCTTGATCATGATGTAGTCTTTTTAGGTTGTCTTGACTACAACCCTAGTGCACACAGTATCCTAAAGCTACAGTATTCATAATGAGCTGTACATTTTAGTTTTTTGGACCTGATAAACCACTCCTTTCGAGCAAGAATCTTCATTTTCAACAATAAAGGACTCTTGTGCTCTATTCACTTCTGTAATATGAGAGATTGTGAATGACACATGAAACTTTGTAAAGGTACATTGCTATATCCTGTGCTAATTGGATTTTTTCCTTCCATGGCTGTCACAAATAGGAATCGTTCTCAAAAGTGTAACACGACTTCTCAGCAAGGCATTCTCGCTGCTCTCACTCAAGCGATCTATAAATGAGAACATGAAGCTAAAGGAACATTGTGAAATGTACAGAAGATCCACTGTGACTCACTGCTGTGTGAATGTCTTATAGCAGCATCAGGTAAAGGATGTTATTTTTACCTCAAGTAAAGCCACGGTTAAAGTGCTCTACGCAGTACATCAGTGGGTGATCCACCCCAATGAGGGATGACCCTGTCCTGGGTCAACACAAATGTTTTTTTCACTCAACTAACATAAACATGCACCCTAACCCTGACCCTATCCTCCTTAGGTTTTAATGCTTCCGCTCTCGATTCTTTAATAAAGAAAGGGCTTGTAAATATACACACCGGGGATCTTGTAGATGAGGTTTCATCTGCCCATTATTCTGGAGAGTAGTGATTCTGCCGCTGAGTGTACATGAAGGTGGAGGACGTGAGCTGTGAAGCTTTCATAAATAATGAACGTTTAGTTCACAGGGAGGTGAAATATGACAGTTTTGTGGGATTGTTTCTTGCTTTGTTAATCCTAGTGTGGTTGTAGGGTAACGTTCCTCAACCACAGCTGTCAAATGTACTTTTTTGGGGGAATGCTAGCTGGCTACTTATTATACCTTGTATTGTTTACTATAGATCATAAAAAGCACTACGGTATCATTCATAAACAATGTGGAGCATCGAGATGCAACATTGGATTGTTTCGTCCCGTATAATTTGTCAGATGGCCATAGCCACTATTGAGGACCCTGAGGTCCAGATCTCTGAAGTTTTCCATGGTGTCTAATAAAAGTTGTGTTTTTTTATTTATTTATTGCATTAAGTGCAGGTTGCTCTGTTGAAACTAGGGCTGGGGGTAAATGGTTATTTATTAAAACGATTAATCTGCGATTATTTTATCGGTTATTCGATTAATCTAACGACTAATTGGTCGATTAATCTAACAATTATTTTCTGCTGCTCGATTAATAAAAACTATAATGTATCAAATAAATACCAAAAATATCTTAATAATATACTTTATTAAACAACAGTTTTGCACAGCAAAAATATTCTGCTTTACACAAAATAAAATAAATAAAATTATTTTACTGTTATACAAAATGAAAGACCAGCTTGTCAACTCTTAACAGTACCAACATAACTCTCTTGTTCAAAAAAAAGTTGTAGTGCAAAAAAAAAAGTGCTATGTTTAACACAATATAAAATTCCTGTTTTTGCGAATATTTTGCGTGCATCTCTTTCCCGAGAAAGGACGCAAAGGTTCTTTGATTTGTCCTAGAAAACACGAAAGCAATGCATATTAGAACAACAGCTATGACTGTGGGGTATTTTAAATATACGCTTAACGTCATTGTAGTGCTAGGCTATGATTAGTTTATTTGAATGCTAACGTGGCTATCAAGCAGCTGTGCACTTTGGTGGTACTAGACTAAGCAATTAATCAACGTATCTTAGCTCTCTGTGTAGTTTGTACGTGTTTTGTTAGTAGCTAACGTTCACGTTAGCTATCGTCAGCTACTATGGATAGCGGTGTTCTGCAGCCGTAAACTAGCTTCCATTCAAGCCAACATTAGATGACAACTTACGTTAGCTAAACACAGTGGTCTAGGCGCCAGTAGCTACCTAGCACGAACAAACTGCACGGAGAGCTAAGATAGTTAGCTAGCACCACCGAAGTCCGCAGAGCTCAAGCTGCACTACACAAACATGTAATTAATTTAGCCAACGTTAGTACTTACTTGTTATTGTCTCCTTTACGAGTGACAATTGCATGCCTTCGTTTCAGATGCTACAACATTGCTGTTGTGCTGGCGTGTTATTCCAACTCCATTTGGCAAAGAGCGCAAACGACGACACATTTACGTTTGGGACTAAATTTAAAGTATACCCATACCCATGTTTTGGTCTCCCACGTTTGTGTGGCGAGCTGCTGCGAAGCGTCGACGCAAAAACATGCACCTTTAATTCCAAGTAAACGGGAAGTAGACTCAATTTTGAGGTCGATGCTCCAGGCCTAGTTAAAACAAGCCCCCTCACCTTGGCCCAGGAGCATGGCAGCGAGGTCTCAGTCCCATCCGAATGCTCGCTCCAGTGGCAGCGCCCCGGCAGCCTCTCGCAGACTCCCCTCATCCGCGCTTCCCAAACTCCTCAGCACTGGGATCCCCCTAAGCAGCGAGGGCTCTCCGACAGCATGTCCCTCCATTCTCCTGGGTTTTGGCACCAATCTAACAAAGTTCCAAGTAAACGGGAAGAAGGAGGCAGGAACCGGCGAACATTTGACCAACTTATTAACATAATAAATAAACAGCTAAACGAAAGTAAAGGGCCTACATCTCTCTCACAGTCGACTGCTGGCCACACAAACATAATAAAACATAACATAAATTCCAGGCCTGGTTCTCCCTGGTCCTTTACTGCTGTCGCTCCTCCTTTTAGGCTTCCGATCTCCTCCGTGAGAGATGCGAGACCGGTTCAACGCCTCGCAACATTCCCTGACAGCCCTCGTCCCGCTCTTCTTGTCACACATGGTTTTACCTAATGTCATCTAATTTGTACTCAAAACATCCTAGAGTGCACAAATCTAGATCAAGAAAGTCATGATTTTTTCGGGGGGGCAATCTCAATTCATTTTTTAATATAGCGCTTTTGACGATGTTTCATTGTTCCGAAACAGCTTTACAGGAAGAAAGACAAAAATAAACGAAAGTTAGTATTAAAGTTGTGCTCACAAACAAAAGAAAAGATATCTAAAAAGGACACTTTCATCCCAAAACCAAGACACTTTTTTCGTATAACAAACTGTAGAGAATGTTTTGCTGTTATGTGGTTCAACGTAAATAAATAGAGTTTATATTTATATGTATATATGTCTCAATACTGCTGTGCAATTCAAACAAAAATGTTAGGCAATGTGTGGGGGGCCTCAGGTCTTGATTTAGCTTAGGGCCCCCAAAATGGTAAACCACCCCTGGATATAAGTTGCCCATGCATGTATTAAACAAGTAACATCGCAAAAATGAAAGTGTCGGAACAAAAGATACATTCTATCTACAAGCGAATGTTCACCCAGACCTGCCTGAAACACCTTCTGCAACCACATCCCCAAAAATCAACGTCATTTCCTGGTATGAGTTGACTTGTATATGCAATGTATATGCAAGTAAGGTAGGCATGCCTGTCACTACAATGGCTTTGGGACCTGATGTTCCAAATATGGTAAGAAGCATTACATTTCCATCACAAGCTTGCCGTATTCGACCAATCACTACCCAATGGTTAACTGACCAAAGAGCCGTGGTCGCAGCGCCTCAAGCCACAGGGGAACGGGGTCCCGGAGCTTACATTTTTCAACCTTTCCGGCTACCGGAAGCACTAGCTCCCGACCTAGGGGTCGCATCGACACACGGTTGGCCTTGTTCTGAAGCCCTGGCGGAGACCTATCCAATGAGTCCTTTGCCGGGGAATGTTGTTTTGTCAATTTAAAAAAAGTAAATTCTTCCCGTACGCTAAGTCATCATCGTCCTGCCTGGGACTTTCGATCATCAATAACTCTGTCTCCCGCATCTGGCTCACTTTACATCCAACAACAGCACACGTTTGTTGTTTCTTAGACATTTTTGTCACTGGCTAGTGGCTACATCGGCCAGAAAATGGCTGACAGCATGTCTTTGGCGGAAGGTGGATCTAGGCGCTCATGAGGCGGAGTCTGTGAGCAGTCATGGGGAGGCGTAAACAATGTGAGATCAGATTGGTAGGGGATCGCCAACAGCCTGTTTTGTGTCACTGTTGTGGTTTAAAGGAGATTACAAAAAGAAGAATTGATCGATTTGTATAGTTAAGGGAATTTCTGCAAAAACACAAGTGACTCAATTTCTGGTGGAAAAACATTTAAAAGTATAAATAAATAAAAAAAATAGCAGCCCTTTAAATCGTTTATACACATTCCATTACACCTAAAACAATCGATAATATTAATTTCAGCCATGTCATATGACTTCTTTAAAATCACATGTCCAACTTTGCTCTTGATTATTGATGGACATTGCCTGGTCTGGAGCAGGGATGATCACTTAAGTTCGCAGGATAGCGCAGGAGGATGACACATATGAATTCCACAGGTTCTCGTATGAGGACCGCATGTGACGATCAGCTGGTGCTGGAGTAATGTGTATTTCCTCTGGATGGGTATCCCGATGGTCAGTCAGTCAGAAGGATGACACCAGACCACCATTCCATTTACTTTGCGGCAATTCTAAATGTAACATAGGTTTTTTACCATCATGCTGGTAACTTTAATTTAGTAATGTTTGCATTCATATAGCTTGAATCACTGAAATCAGCCTTACAGAAAAAAGGAGAAAATAAATAACAAAATATCTAAAATTATTATTTCTAATATTTTATAAGATATATGAAATAATAATGTATTGTATACTTCAGTGGCAATATATTAACTAATATTCACAATATTTTATTTTGAACACAGCCGTATGTTAATAAGGATCTGAAAAGAAGCTCACCATTACAACAAAGCTTATTTCATTCTGTGTACCCTTGGCACCATATTTCTTGTCAAAAGATATGAAAATAATAGATCTGAAAGTATTTCATTCACAGCCAATGCCTGAACATGTATCGTGCAATATCTCTTTATAGTGAAAAATCAATTACTGAGACAGTGCTGACAGAAATTTTTACAGGTGAAAGAAAAGATATACACAGCGGGATAAACTCTACGTCTTTGCTTCAAAACTTCTTGCTACAGTAAAAATGCTAGTATAAACTAACATCGGTTGGGATGCTCAGACAAACAGGCCAATGTATTACAAAGGCAGAATATTTACACTTTTTATTAGACACTTTAGACCTACAAATGACTTACTTAGCTATTCATAGATGTCTCTGCTTATCAAGATATATATATTTTTTTTAATTAATTTTTGCATTCAAATAATTACTTTGGATTTGAGGGGAGTTGGGTCTTGTGTTGGACTTGTTCTCACATTAGTGCAGAACTTGATTTGTTTCACTGGAAAGGCAATTACGTAAAGACGTCTGTTAGAAGTCCATTACTTGTGGTACAACGCTTTAGATAGTGACTGCCTGATCGCACATGTCAGCGAGCCAATCAGAGCAAATGCTGTGGCATCAGCAGGAACAAGAAAACTCTCAGCCATGAAAGAAATAATGAGAGTCGAGCAGCGTTAATAAGCTTACATTGCACGACTGGCTAATGGAGGGAGAACGTCCGCTGTTTATCGTTCATTCAGTATTCATGAGATGCCACACAAGCACACACTCTGAATCTTTCACTGGTGGCTTATGGACTTTTGATAATATTTTAAAATAAAAAAGACATGTAATTTTTATTGAGTATCCCTAATTTAAAAAAACACTTTGGGGTAATTCAAGCGTCATGGATGTGACATTTTCAGCCCAAATTTTCAATATAAAGATTCAAAGAATGTGTTTATTATCAATATATTAAACCATCTTGTTATTTTACAAAAACTGACGCGTCCAGACTTCAGAAAAGTATCAGTCTATGCATAAGTTTACTATTTTAAAGAGAGAAAAATGAATGTGTGTGCTCACTGTAAACCCAGATAAGTTAGCAATCTTTTTAGAGTTTTGGGGGTTCTTGGTTTAAATAAGCAGAACTTTCAAATTGTTGATTACAGTTAAAGTTCTTAATCAATCTTAGTGAGTGTGACTAAAATATTTAATTCATCCTTCTCGTGAAATGAAGTAGAAAGAACTTAAAGGGATAGTTCACCCCAAAACTCCAATTTGCTGTTTATTTACTAACCCTCAGGCCATCCGAGATGTACGTGACATTTTTTCCTGAGTAGAACCATAAAGAAGATTGTTTGATAAATCCGCAGCCCTCTTTGGTTCATATAATGGGGCTCTATGGGGTCCACCTGTCTCAGAGTTCCTTAAGCACATTATTCCAAAAGAGCGCCTCCTGGCGACATGTAGATGTCTTGTGAAGTGAATCGTTTGATATTTTCATAAAACTGAAAGTCAGTTTTAATAATATTAGTTGTACTGTGCAGCCTCTACACACGTTCCGATCTTCTACTTGTAGTATTTGGTGGTGGATGGCATTCCAGCGTCTGGTGCGTTTAGCGCCACCTGCAGAAAGGGAGTGTTGAGTGACTTTTTTGGAATTATGTGCTTTAGGAACTCTTAGACAGGTGGACCCCATAGACTCCCATTATATGAAAAGAATGTGTTTAATTGTACAACCATTTTCAGTTCATGTTCCAGTATTACCCACATGAATGCATGATGTACTTTTATATTTACATTTAGTCATTTAGCAGATGCTTTTATCCAAAGCGACTTACAGAGAGTAATAAAGCGATATGTCATACAGGAGCAATGACACTGTACAATAGGTGCTAAAACCAAGTTACTCGTTTCCACAAACGCCAGAACAATACCTGTTAAGAGAAAGAGAGAGAGTTAGTATTCCATTTTTTCATTTTTTTTCATTTGACTGTCAAGTATTCACCGACGAGATTAAGTAGTTTTTTCAATGTTGATAGAGATGTGGTTGACCGCATCTCTCACAACAGTGGAGTAGTGGGAAGAATGAACTGTGAGCTTTATAAATGATGAATTTGCTTCAGAAGGAGGTGTTCAAGAATGTACCAACATACCAACAGTTCCTGACCCCTACAAACCCGCCAAATTATGACCTCTTTATTCAAAACAATTCTAATGTAAAAACAACAAGCAAATCAACAAATTAAAGAAAATCGAAAGTTGCCCAAACTTATTCCACTATTTAAGAATAGTTAACAGAGCTAATGTCCCATTTTAACGCAGTCACTCTTCAACAGGATCTAGTGGACTGATGAAAGGTTGTAACAGAGAAAACAGTTAAACGCTAAAGTGCTTTCTAATGAGACAAGGAAGCCTTATTTTACCATATACACTACTGATGTGAGCAACCTTAGGTCTTTTATTTACTCAAATTTACTGGTTTATTTCATGCAGTGCATTGGATGCTTGTAACACATTCATAAAAAATACATAAAGGCACCAGGAAGCTTGAATATTTACATATGACAGGAAGCAGGGCGTTTGATCACTGCATTTATTTGATGTAGCGTTGGTTAGCTACAGTATTAATGCAAATGGATAAAAAATAAACCCAGGACACAACCAAATTGCAAGATCAAATGTAGCGCAGAACAGATAAATGAACGAATAAATAATTCTGATGCGTTAAAAAACTTTAATCTGAGCTTTAAAACGCTGACTCGGTCATCTTTATTTTTTATGAGCGTACATTACTTTCAAAACGTAGTCTCATTGTTTATCTAGCTAGAATTCTCTGTGTGAGCAACCTTCGGGTTCAGAACAGTTACGGAATAATTTGTTATATATTGGAGAAGTGTCACTACGATCACAGGGGGAAGAAAAACAGGAAAGCTGAGATTTAATCAAAAAGATAAATAACAGATTGGCTGGCCGTGTTTAAATCCACCTCACTCGGGCGGTTATAATGGGATCAGAGACGTGGGGATTCACTGCTTGTAATGTTGAGGAAGAACAAAATGTGGTTAATTGCACCACTGTCACCCATTAAAACACAGTAATGGGCTTATGTACCTCATCCCCTCGTAGCTATCTCTCTGTAAAAGAAAACTGAAACAATGCCTTTATAGTCTTACAATACCACCTTTAAATGATTCAGTGCTCTCCCACTGTTTTGTATTATGACAAGCTGGATTTACTGTGTGAAAATCATCTAGCAGAGTTGTCTTGTCCTATATGTAATGTGCTAATAAATGCCATTTTAAATAGGATAAGTTGGTGTCAGTTTCAAGGTGATAATTGTGAGTAGAGACATCTTGTTTAAAAACGATAACGGTAAAAATGGGGTGTATCTACAGCCGTGGCGTTGAGTATCTGTATTCTACTTTGTACTGTAGTTGGTGTTAATTGGAAACGCAGGTTTGTGCAGGACAGGGGTTCTCAAACTTTTTTGTTGTAAGGCCCCTTTGTGTAGAGTGCCAGCTGTTATCATGGCATAAAAAAACCACTGCTGTGCCAGTTTCATGCATTCAAGAGGAGCTGCATTGAACTTGAAAGCGTTTACTTGAAGTTGTTTAAACCGTTGTTAAAGGCTCTGTGATGATAACTTGCATTTAAATATTGAAGACTTTCACTGCTACTGTAAATGAGTTGGCTGACCTTGGGCCATGTATGTACAGTAGTGATAAATATTTAAATTTCACTGAAAGGAAAAACCAAAGTGCTGGGAGCTTTCTGAGAAGAGTTGAACATAGACGGTTATTTTGTTTGTTTGCGCACAAAACGTGTCCTTGTCGCTTAATATAATTAAAGCTGAACCAGTGACATGGACTCTTTGAACAATGTCTTTACTCACTTTCAGCGCTTTGACGTTTGGTTACGTTGCAGTCTATAGAGGAGTTGGAAAGCTCCTGGACCTCTTCAAAACTTAAAATCTTAATTTGCGCTCTGGAGAAATCGGAAGTCCTATAGGGTTGACGAACGACTTGAGGGTCATTTATGACAGAATTTTTTTTTATTTGGCGGAGGGTCCCTTTCAGTATGAAGGTCTGGCTACGCGAGACTAAAGTCATCCTACCATATACAAGGTAGACATTTAATAATAATAATAATGATTTGTTACATTTATATAGCGCTTTTCTGGGTACTCAAAGCACTTTACATCGAAGGGGGATCTCCTTAACCACCACCTGTCATGATTCTGCCTCTTTGATCATGTTTTCTTAGTCTTGTGGCGCTCTCTCCGGTCTCGTCTCTGTCCCCGCCCTCTTGTTTCCTCATTATTGATTGCTAGTTATTTCATGCCCTTCACCTGTTCCCCTCTTGATTCGGTCCCCTATTTCATGCCCTTGTGTTTGCTGTCCTGTGCTCATTTGCTTAGTTTGCTTTGTTCCAGTCTGAATGTCGTTCTGTGGATTATACCAATCAAGTCAAGACTCGAGTTTGTTCAAGTCTATATGAAGTATTATTTATAGTCAAGTCTAGTTAGTTTATTGTTTCTTATCTAGTCCGTTATCGTTTTCTCCTGTTCTTTGTCTTAGCACTCCCTCGTGTTTATTTGCTTTGTATTTAATTATTAAGATCCTTGTTTTCCCACCACCTACTGCTTGCACTTGGGTTCTGCCTACCCCGTACAGTGACAACCACCAATGTGCAGCATCCGACTGGATGAAGCGACTGCAGCCATATTCCGCCAGAACGCCCACCACACACCACTATTTGATTGTATATGTGTGTTCACTGGCTCTCGAACCAACTATCTGTGTTGCTAGTACTAGGCCTCGTCACCAAATTAAGTTCTTTGTATAAGATAGCATTCAAACAAATTAACATGATGAAACAGAACCAGACATGTTTGCCAGTAAAAAGGCGTTTTAGGATGCATGCAGTTTTTCCTCTGAAAAACCGTCAGGCATTTGTGAGAAGCTATAAGTGGCGACCAACCCACTGGTGCTATTTTTCACAGTGTCATTTGCTGCAGGGTTTCATATGAATACACTATATATTTTGATAACTGTCTGTAGACATTAACGCGGGCAAGTGTTTGTTATCTGATGTAATCACAGAATCATAATACATGACGCTTACCACCAAACACGACTGATGTACCTGAAATACTTTGTTCAATTGTCACACGGTCAGTGTTTGGTTGCTATACCAACTCACAGACCAATTTCTCACAGATTCACTCAGAGCTTTCCAGAACCAATCAATTAAAGGCTATTATGAGTTCTTGGTCTGTATTGTGGTGCTCAGAAAGAAATGAAAAGTTTTTTGCCATATTTTATAGACAATTTCCGTTGACCTCACTACACAGTTTGATTGTCTAAAAGCATTCAAGTCACGCTGTGATTTATGATAACAGTACATTTTTTCAATGGCATCATTGCACTGATGAACTAAACCTTTGATTGCCAGGTAACAGGGCTATGTTTGTCTGGTACTAAATGTTGTATTAGAAATTATTTTAACTTTTTCATATTTAATGTTTCTTTTTAAATTGCAAAACTCTCAAATAAACAAAACTGCAATCAAATCACAGCTGCATGTTTCCCCCCTACCTGTGTTTTTGTTTTTTAAACCTATTCATACAAGGCCTATTATTTACATCATTAAGGAATGTATAGAGAGTTGTGTACAGGCTTTCAATGATTGCACTTGAATTGCAATATAGTTGGAAGTTTAAACATTTTGTCACTACTTTTTATGTTCTTTAACTTTTAAGTGATTTAGTCTTTCACTGAAGCAGATATCAAGGTTTAATGCTTCTTTTCACAGTTTGACACACAATACAAAATCTGATTTCATTCTTCTATAAGTCTTCTTTAACAGAAAAACAATTACACATTGGACGAAAGATATACTACCGTCGGCGCCAAGTGGTCCAGTTGTAGTACTTCCGACGACCCGAGTTTGAATCCCGGCTCGTGGTCCTTTCCCAGACATCGATTCCCTCTCTCTCATCCATCATTTCCTGAATCACTCGACACTCTCCTATGCATACAAAGATGCAAAACGGCAAAAAAAAGATGCACTACCAAATGTTAATATCGACACTTACTTAGATGATTAAATACTATTTTATTATTGGTTTATCCTTGATGACTCATGGTTTTATTACAGTAATCATGTTTTTTGGTTTTAGCCGTAGTAGAACTGGTTGGTTTCAGTGAGGAATCTTATTGAAAAGTATGACCTATTCTTTTTCATGCCAAATACTACAAGGAAAATAGCAATGACAAATTTCGTACTTTTTTTTAGATGTAACATATCTATTTTTAAAAAATCCAGCTAAAGGAAAAATTCACGGATATCTTTTTATTGATGTATTCTTGCAGCAGTTATGTTTTACAAGCATAAGGCTTTAAAAGTGTTAGACCAATTTACATTTACTGTATGCATTTGGCAGATGCTTTAATCTACTGTAAGCAACATAGTGTCATTGGGTATATCTTTACCAGTCCATGTGCTCTCTTTAAATCCAACCATGACCTTGGCGATGCTCTGCCATTTGAGCTATAGGAACACAGATGGTTCAATTTTCATTCTATGCGTTTGGTAGCACATTCCACAGCCCGATCTGTAGGGCACATTTAACAGACCTTATTAACAGACTGTTTCCACAACAACTCAAAACCCCAAATTTTAAAATAATTTATACTCATTAATACTCGAAATACATTATGGGATTTCCTGAGAGTTGGATGATGCAAGATCATTATTAAATATCACAATAAAAAATACAGACGATGTCTGGAAATCACAAGGATTGTAAACGAGCAAAGCTCTCCTGACTCTTATTCAGTTTGCAATCTAATATAAAAACTTACTTTGATAAGACAGATTGCAAGATAGGCAAAATGTTTACAGTGCGTACGGATGTCCAGGACATGCATGTATTATTCAACATCCACTCAGTTATAGCATCAAGACAGTTTTCTCAGGAGGCTGTGGTCGTGACTATACATGGTGTGTTTGCTTATACATGGCAGAGGAATTCCAATCAGTTACAAGTCATGTGTAGACAATAGCTGAGAAGACAGGGTTATCTGGGCGGACGGGACGAAGACCTGTCAAGACTTACTGCACGGGGTTCAAAGTGTAAATGAGGTGCCAAAGTCGCTGACTGCAGCATAAGGATTCGCTCTGTTCTGGAGAGATAGAGCCACAGGAATTAAAAGAGCATCTGTCAGGCGAAATGAGTCCGGAAAGAAACCTCTTAAAGCTTGCTGAATATTGTAAATATCCTTGCGGATTTATGCCACTCTGGGTTTGTTAAACTTCAACTTTCAAACCTGAGGCAAAACCTGGACATTGCAGGGAATGTTTGGCTCCGAGCTTTGGACATTAATGTGTCACATCTAGGACAAGACTCCCCAGATACTGAACAACATTTTTTTTTAATTCAATAAATATATTTGTAGCACTTTTTAAAAACCAAATGTCAAATAAAGTACTTTTTTATTAAAGTTACAATAATTAAAATTACAAAACATTATGCAACACAAAAGTGACACTAGTTGTGTCTGAATTCCCCCCATATCTCCTATATAGTCCACTATATCTGGTGTCTGCCATTTTGTAGTGCTGTCCGAATTCTGAGTAAACAACTCATACTTCTTTCCCACAATGCCTTCTGATTTTGGGTGTACATCCGATGTACCCATAATGCCCTGAATATACGTTTATGTACTTTTGGTTGTTCTTGTTGATAGTTATTTTCTACTTTTTGAGAATAAACAGATTAATTGAATACCAAATATAGCAGTGTTTTGATTTAAATATATTAAATAATTTCATGAAATGTAATAAATGTAAAAGTAAATAAACTTTGCAAAAATCTGTTTTGTTCTCTTTATTAAAAATGAAAAGCCCACAAATAACATGACAAATGATGTAAAAATGGACTCTACAATTTTACAAAACAATCCATAAAGCCACACAGTTGCAATATAAGCGTTATTACAAATCTCTGCGACAGTACTGTCAGACGCAGGATATATTACGTCACTGTCCGAGATTGTTCACTCATTTCTTATCACATCTTCCCCATATGGTGGACTATTTAGCATTCGCTATATAGGGAATAGTGAATGAGTGAACAAGTGAGCAAAATTAGACGCAGCTACTGACATGCATTTTCGGGGTGACCAGCGTGTCTGTTAGACTGGGTATACTGGGTTGGATCCTTAAGACGGGAGGGGAAATTGTTGGCACTTTGTTCCTCTAACTCACAGCTTGACTCTGCTATTACCATATTTTAGCTTAAACAAACCTTACTGTTCTGGGATTACAGCTAAAGCTGCAATGCTACAAAAGTCAAACATTTAGCCTTCTACCAAACATATTCAAATCATTCGGGCAAAATTCTAACTGAGACCCAAACCCAGCCAGTGCACACCGCTGATTCAGAAAGCACACACAGTCTCTATTAAGCTGGTTAGAGGTCAAGTGAGGTCTGTTATATATTGTTAGAGGATAAGGCTTCTAACAGCAACCGCTCGACAGTACCCAATTATCTGACAGTGTCTCTTAAGAGACCTCACTGCAGTAAGTGGAAGTCACTTCTAAAAAAGACAGTGTTGAAGATATCAACTGAATAGACTCAAGGAAAGTCAGATTTTAACTATGTGTTTAATTGGATCAGATGTAGTTCAGTCTGTGGAATTACAATGTGATCAATTCTTTTGATGAAGCACAGCTGGGACAAACACAATGCAGATTGTTGTTCCAAAATCATTTGTTACGTGTTTCATTATTTATGTTACAGTGCATTTTACATTTAAGCTTTTCAGGTGTTTTGTTAAAAAAGAGCTTATCAAACCAGTCTTCACCTACTAACTTTATACCACATGGCTGCATTACACAATGTTACACTCTAAAAAATGACACAGATATTTACTTAAAAATAATTTGTGCAATATTGTTACCATAACTTTTTAAGTTCTTTGAAGCATATTTTAAAACAATATTCCATGAATAACTTGGGTAAAATGACCTAAATTAATTAAGCACATCACACAATAAACTTAAACATAATAAAGAAAAAATACTTATTCTAACATTGGAGTCTTTTTTACCTTTAGTTTAACATTTATTATTGTTTACAAAATATATGATGTAAAAATAAGCAGAGAGTTTTCTTACTGACATTAGCACCATTTCTGTTCGCTGACTGTAAAAACACACATCATGAGCTCTGCCATGACTGAAGCACAGCGACCACTCTTCTGAATGATGGTTACGGAACTGAACAGAAAAATATCTCTTTTAAATCTTTAAGACAACTGAACAGTAAACAGCAAGTCTTTCATTTTATTGTAAAACACATAAAATAGCACTTTTTCACAAAAATGACGTATAATGCTGTCGCATACAAAGCATGCAAGGAACTCAAAATCAACTGCTCAGTTAGAGAAATTAAGTAAAATAATTAATGTAGTCCCAACTCAAAATAATTAAGTGGAGATCCTTTATACCACTTTAAGTGGGTTGAACATGATACAATTAAGCTGAATTCACTCAATAATTTGTGCATTTAGAATTTCAAGATTTTTTCCATAATATCAATTAAAATTTTGGTAAAAAAAAAACAAGAGCACATTTCTATGAAGTAAGGTTAACTCAATTAATTTCATGAAATCTACTACGATCATCTTTTGGAGTGACATGTGACAACTGGAAAATACTTTTAAAAATATCTGAAAATTTGTACCGTTTTTGTTTATTTGCAATATACCGATAAACCATGATTAATGATATAAGCTCAAAATGTACTTGAGCTCAAGATACACTTAAACATTGATGCTATATGAAAATAAATATTACCACAATAATTAGGAATACAAATTTGTTCAAGGGCTGTAAAGGGTCCGGCGAAACAACTATTTGTTACAATGTGTTATCTGAATATTTGATGTTATTAGGGATGATGCTTTTGGATTCACTCCCGGTATTTTACAGTTGGTTATGTTATCATCGCTCCACGCTGCTCTCGCCAAACCTCTCAACAAAAGTGACACAACTATGTTAGGATGCTACTCATTGGCGATGGTTCTGTCCTCCGCACAGGCGTGGGCTCTAGACTGGTCTTCAGATCCATACATGTGATTGCTTTGTGTTTCTGTAGCTCAGTTAGTGGAGCGTTACTTTAACAAAGCAAAGATCATGAGTTTCATGCTAAGGTTGGATATATACAAAACTATTCCTTATAGGGACTGTTCACCCAAATAATAAACATTCACTCACCCTCGATTTGTTCCAAATCTCTATAAATTTATTTGTTCTGATGAACACAGAGAAAGATATTTGGATGAATGCTTGTAACCACACAATAATTGACCACCATTGACAGGTAGTCAAAATCGCCACTGAACTGTTAGATGTCCTACATTCCTCAAAATATCTCATTTTGTGTTCTACAGAACACAGACATTTACCTGGAAATTTTTACCAGCAATCCTTCAAATATTTTTCTCTGTATTAGTCAGAATAAAGACATTTATACAGATTTAGAACCACTTGAGGGTGAGTAAATGATGTCAGAATTTTTTTTCCGGATAAACTGTTCCATTAAATGCATTGTACGTTGTCAAAACATTTAAACAACAGTGTCTGATGGATAGCGGTAATAAATAGAAAATTGGTTGTAAAATTTTAAATGCTTGACCTCAGCCTGGCAGTTTCTTAACAACCTGTCTGCATTTACTCTCGTTCACTCAGAAGAACAGCACTGAATTACTCATGATGCTATAGATATCCACAATAACCCATCACACGAGAGGTAGTTGGCAGATCTGACCACGACATGCCAATATGTACGTACAAAAAGAAGTAAGTTCTGGAGTCGAACTCCATTAGATGGATGAATCTTAGATGACACTTTCTCGAGTTTAAGGACTCGATCTGAACAAAATTGTTGCATACATTGCATAGGATGTGTTAGTGAGTGTTATCGGTGGGGTGGTGTGGTTGGCACAATTGGATTTTAGTGAAAGTGCAATTTCATTCATGAAATATTCATCAGCAGTATTGGAAAGAATGTACAAGTGTTGGATGATTTATACCCTCAAGCGAAATGGTAATACCTGTATGTCCGCATCGGCCCGAAGGAAAGTATCATTTTGGAACACAACAAAACTTTTTCATTGATTATTTTTAAACTGGAGAGACTTCAGGAAGGCGGATTGCATTGAGGCAATATTTGAATTTACAATAACTAGCCGTGAGATAAATTTCCAATATATTTTTCTATATTCGCAAACAGATTCTGAGCTTTTCATGTTCTTGACAAAGAAATAGTTGACGCAAATATAAAAATTCTCACCCTCTTGTCATTTCAAACCTGTGTGACTTTCTTTCTGCAAAACACATGAGAAGATATTTTGAAGAATGTTGGCGACCAAATAATACAGGCCCCCATTGACTTCCATAGTATGGACACAAAACCACTGTGACATTTCTCAAAATATATATTTTTTGTTTCCACTGGAGAAAGAGTTTTATATGACATTAAGGTGAATAGATGATGACATTTTCTTTATTCTACAGTGAACTATCCCTTTAAAGAATCTGAGAAATGTGCAATGATTATAACAACTACAATTCATTTGTGTGAAAATGCATGAATACTGTTTATGCCTTTTTGTTTTCGGCCCAGTCCTGGCAGGTGTGTGATGGATAGCCAGCGTTCTACCAGATGCAATGACCACAAACAAACAGGAAAATGTGCTTGTTTGTATAGTTTGTCTTTCAACAAACAAGCATTGAAAATAACCCCAATGCTGCTAATATGGATGTATTCGAGGGCATTGCAATGACACGACTTCTAGCTTTATTAAAACTATTTACATGAAAGCATCTAATGATCTCCATTAAACATGATTGTACAGTTTGAGGAAAGCAGCATGTTGAACATGGTGTTCAGCAAAACCCAACTCCTCTCCCTGTTATTCATCATTGCCAAGCAAAACACAACTGTGAATGATATATACTTTGTAGTGCCAGAGACAGATTAGACATGCAATAACTAGTTAAATTTCACATAACAAGAACACCCCCACCCAACCAGCAAGCTAGTCTACCCCCAATCTGCAATACCTAATACCTAGGCGCAGGACCAGATCTCTGTTGACCATAGCAAATATTATTGGTGAAAACTCCAGAGTTATGTATTTTGTAATACTGCTTTTTATCTCATAATTAGAAACACCACATGATGTGTCCCATCGGGTTAGAATTACTACATGGTCACTTGGGATCTTCACGCAACTAGGACACCAGGGACAAAAACAGGAAATACTTCATGAAAGTAGTCAAGTGGTCAAGTGCAAAGACCCCAAAGTCTCTTCACACAGTCCCCTAAGTTTATGCCAGGCTGCAGGCCTTGTCTTTCCATATACCGATCCTTCTGTATCAATCTGGTTCTCTCTGATCACTTCCGCCAAGATCAACTGGAGCCTCAACAAAGTGCAACAGAACCCTCCCTTCTTTTGATGGGCAAGTATCATACTAAGTCTTATTAATGATTGCATTGAGCATCATTGAATCTTTTAACAAAGGTGCTTTACGCGTAAGAAAGTTATGTTTTTTTCTGACTATCTGATCTATGATGATCTTCTGAATATCAAACACTGCCATAAATCTAAAGTAATTTAATCTAGAAACGTACAATTGTTCATAATCAATTAAATCTAAATCAAAAATAATTCTGATATGTGTTTTCCATACAAAGGGTGGTGGAGAATATATTACATATAATCATGATCAAAGCTTGAGATAATTCTTACAAATTTGGTGAAGAATAGTGTTTAAATAACACTGTTCCTCATTGAACCCACTACGACCTTATGGATCAAAGTATTGGTTTAATTCCAGTAATTCCAATCACAACAAACATTATTGCTATGTCATACAAAAGTAAAGAATTTTGTTTCCAACTTTGTTGCAACGATTTTAGAAGGACCTTTTTTTGTTCTAAAATGACTGGACCCCAGTTTGCAAGTCATTGATGGGTTTGATTCACTCAAATGTGTTCAGATGGGTTCATGTCTGGACTTTTTCCACACTAGACCAAATCAATAATTTATTTTTAAACCTAGCTTGGTTCAAAGGGATATTGTCATGTTAGAATAGAAAAGGGCTCTGTCCAAACTTTTACTATAAAAAAAGAAGCGCACAGTTCTCTGGAATATCACTACATAGTTCATATCATTGATAGTTCACCCCAAAATAATAATTCTGTCATTATTTACTCAACCTTTTTATCATTTTAAACCTGAATGACTTTCTTTCTTCTGCAGAAGAAGATATTTTGATGTTGTTAACCGGCCACCATTCACACATAGGTTTTGTGTCCATACAATTGAAGTGAATGGGTGCCGCTGCTGTTCTGTTACCAACTTTCTTGAAAATATCTTCTTTTATGCCGAAGAAACACATACAGGTTTAAAATGACAAGTAGGTGAGTAAACGATGACAGTATTTTCATTTATGGGTGAACCATCACTTTAAGATTTGTGCTCACAAAAATTATTAAAGTAGGCGAACATGTTCATTAGAAGTGGATGTACCATTTCTTCTGTCCACACATTGTACTAGAATTACATTGGCTGAATGAATGGACACTTAGGAGCGCAGGAATGTACAGTGTAGTGCTGGGACCGGCAGTAAAAATACCCCACATATGCCCACAAGTGCCTTCCCACATTCACAGTAAGTCAGCTTTGCTGTCCGTCGGGGTTGAGTCACAGCTCCTTAGAGCCGGAGTAAATGAGGGTGAGCTGCAGCTAAATACAAAAAAGACTGATGTTCCCTGACACACATGGGGGCGTGGAGCAGTGTTATATGACTTATATGAAATGTACAGCTCAGCACAAAAACACCACACATGCTCGTAATGGCTTCTGGTCTTTAAAACGTCTATAAAAGCATTTCAAACCGATTGATTCAGTATAGCATAAAAGGTTTTAAGCTGTAAACAAAGACACATACGAACGCATAACGGGAAATAAAATTGCATGTTGTATTACAATGCACCAGTCATACAATGATGGTGTTGAAGCTGTAAATCATGAACAATTAATTTCCTCGCCGGGCTTTTAAAGGAACAGTTCACTCAAAAATGAAAATTCTGTCCTGTTTTGAAGAATGTCTGCTCTTTTAAGTTCAATGATAATAGAATACTGAGCAGGGGAAGACATTTTATATTTGTCTTTATTAAATTATGGCGCATCACACTGTGTCACACCAGATACAGAGGATTTATGGATAAAAGACATCGTTTGTTCTTAAGTGCCTCATAAACTAACAAAATGATCCAAATTAGGTTGTATCTTTTTATAATCACACAGATATGATTATGGAGGAAAGATGTATGACCTATTTCAATTCATAATAAAAATGATCAAATAACCAATATAACATACAAAGCAATTATGTTAAACGTAACATATTGTAATTTTGCAATATTTATTTGGTATTAAGCTGTGTGTTACATGAAGATGCTATTTTTCTATTGGGCTGATCTTGAACAAATGATGACAGAATTTTCTATATATGGGTCAACTATCCCTTCAAGATCATAAGTGTCTGTCAGGCGTCAATAACAAAGCAAGCATTTATTTATACACCTTTTCTTCTTTTGGACTCCTGTGAGGAAGGATGTTAATGCATAAAGATTCAACACGTGAGGCTTTTTCACCATTGATTGACCAAATTAAGCATCTTGTGAGAACAAAGACCCACATTGCTTCTGTCCTTCTAAAACCATGTATCTCCATATTTTCTGTTTTGGTTTTTGCCATGACCAGGGCTGGTTATACACATTTGGAAGCTCTAAGCAAAATGTATTTTGGAGACCCCCACTCTACTTTTGTTTTTTGATCTGATTAAAAGTCAATTTCAGTTTGAAATTGCTCTAAATAAAATTTTAGGGCAGCCAGGATTTCATTTTTATGTTACTTATTATTATTATTTTTTTGCATTAATTTCACAGAAGCACAGCCACCACATTCTTGGATGATTTTAATCCCACTGTTTACATGTAAAATGAAAAAAAGCAAAGCATCATAAATAATTGACTTAAAAACAGTCAGCTGCAGAAAAGTTGCTTTTTGCAGTTTGCTCTCTTTTAACATTCAGAGATTCAAATAAAAGTTTAGTTTTTTTGCTGCTAGTCTTGATTGGTGGACATGGGTGCGTTCTAACTCGAAAGAAAGAAAGAATGACAGATCATTTATACCAAGGTATGGATCAACAACCTCTTATTTCACAATTTTATTTTACTATCAGGTACAGTACAGGTACAGGTCTATTTAACGGTTGCATTTTAACAAAGAAACTAAATAAAGTAGAAATAAAAACACTGCTGCTTTACTGTGTGAATTAAATAAAAACACTGGTTTGAAATGAAGACTCAAAACTGTAGTTAGTGATTCTGTCTTTTGTTGTTTCATAAACATTGACGACAAAAACAGCAGCAGATTTTTAGGCTATAGGCCTACAGCCACTTTAATTCACTGATCGATATAATGATGCACATCTGACTAAGACAAAACCTTCTGTTTTTGTGTGTATCTTGAGTGCTTTTGACATAGCCTTGTATTTTACAGTGTATACGACGCACAAAAATATGCGAAGGAGAACTTAGTTCTGTATGCCTGCGCTGTATGGGGACTGGCGTCTGTGCGCGCACTTCGAGTGAGAAATTGTTGCCCTGGCCATAATTCATTACTATTAGTCAACCCCTATGTTTGTCACTGGAGTTTGCAAATATCTAACATATAAATGTATTGAAAGTGCATAAGCTTTCCTGTAGCTCAATGGTAAGAGCATGGTGCTATCAACGTCAATGATGTGGGTTTGATCCCAGGGGATTGCGCATACTTAGAAACAAAATGTACAGGATAATGCAATGTTAGTCGCATTAGATGAAAGAATCTACCAAATGCATGAATGTAAATGTAAAAATGAATGTGTTTTTTATACATTTCCTGAAAAACAAAGAATTTGAACATCAAACAACAAAAGAGTTTGCTTAGATATCTTGAAATACATCGGTGCCTTTGTTTTCTATCAAAATGCACACAAGTGATTTCAAAGGCATGTTTTTACAAAATATTTTCATGGAACATGATCTTTATCTAATCATAATGATTTTTGTAATGAAAGAAATAATTTTGAACCCATACAATGTATTGTTGGGTATTGTTACAAATATACGCGTATGACTTCTGACTGGTTCTGTGGTCCAGGGTCACTTATATCATTTGAAGAACAAATCAGGAGTTTTGTAAGGACAGACTCAACCTTGTGAATGGAAGAAAAATGCTTGAATGTTATTCAGCTTCATATAAAACTACATTGAGTCAATAATACAAGCAAACTGAAATGAAGGCACCAGGGTGATCTATTGTAAGAGAGCCCTTTAAAGAGGACGCTACGCCGATATTTCACTGGAGCGCCAGATAAGTGTTTACACTCAGGCCCTCTTTCAACGGCACGGGCTAAAAAGCTTCACAGATGCGATAAGCTACTCAAGTGCTATCAATGTTCAGCCCTGCTCCCATTCTCTCCAATCACCATGAGATCTTCTAACAGCAAAGGGGCCGATACGCTCTCAATCACTGCCAACAAAAAAACTCAGCGGAGGCCTCGGTCTCGCTGGGGAGCCATCACTGTCCATCAAATGCCCTCGACTCGGTTCATCATTACCGCCCTTCAATTTATGAGCCTAATGTGCCGTGTCTGCTTCTCAATGCTTATTTAGAACCTCTCGCTGTATCACACTACGTGCCTGACTGCATCCGGAGTGAGGTCTTGTAATCCAGCCCAATCTCACCAGTTTACCCTCAACCTCTTATCTGAAGAGCCCACTAAGAACAGAGGTGTGATTGCAGTTAATTGGATGTTAAAAAGCCAACAACTTATACTGCTATCATTCCAATAAGAGTGATGAGGGCTGTGTAAAGTTATGATACAGCAAATAAGACTTTTATTCAGTAACTCAAATGTTGCCACAGGCAAGGAGAAAACACGAGACCCAGGCCTGCCGTTTGCCCGTGATTCATGCGTCTCTGGGGTCCTCGTTTGAGTCGGCTTGAATTGTGTGTGTATTTGTTCTCGGAGCTCTGAAGAGGAGGATGCTGGGGGCTTTTCATCCATGCGGGTTCACATGTTGTGGAAGATCAGTTCTCTATATGAAACCTCCCCTGAGTCCAAACTAGAGATGCAAAAGGCACAAGGGTTGAAGTGATTGTTCACCCAAAAAATGAAAACTCTTTCATCATTTACTCACCCTCTTGTCATTTCAAACCTGTATGACTTTCTTTCTTCCGCAAAACACGCACACACAAATTGAAGAATTTTGTCAACTGGCACCCATTCACTTGCATTAGTTTTGTGTCCATACAATTGATGTGAATGGGTGCCGCTGTTCTTCGGTTCCCAGGTTTCTTAAAAAAATCTTCTTTCGTGTTTTCGTGTCACACAGGTTTGCTATGACTAGAGGGCAATTTTGGTCATTATAAAGGTGTCTCTGTCAAGGAAGTGTATGTAATAATTCCTTCTACTTCAGAAATTTGTTGTTGGAAACACATTAAATGTTTTGTTACTTAAAAAAACACAAAATTTAACCCTCATCATAACCTATAGCCGCCGTTTACTTTTTCAATGACATACAAAGTGCTGCATGCACGACGCAAAACTAAATGGCGTGAGAGTGAGAGTTTTTTAAAGGTTTATAAAACCATGATGGTTACGCTGTTTTTATTTCACGTTAATAAGGGTGATGCCATACACCCACAGAATTCTTATAAACTGGGTTTTCCTCATTCCTTTTTAAAAATTCTTTGTCCTCATGAAAATGCAAAAACACGCAATAAAGCACTGTCAAGAGTACCCCAAACCAATAGGTGGCAATATAACCCTAACTGTAAATCCCTGTTGGCCAATCAGAAGCCTAAAAAAGTAAACCGTTTCCCAATTCCAAGAAGGCAAAGAACGGACTTGTGTTCTTGTGGAGACCGGTCTTGCCAGGCAACCTCGCAAAATGTACTCAGATGAGTGCACCGCAGTGACTTTTGGGACTTCAGTCGGGTTCAGGACCTGCATGTTATGTCTGCATAGGATTCATCCTTAATATTAAGAACAAATCCGGGTCATTCTATTTGTTCTCTGTTCTTGAGTATTTGAACCAGACTTTGACGGTTAAGTATGATGTAGAGCGAGAACATAAGATTGCTGAAGAACTACACGGCAAGTTGCAACCAGAGTTGCTATAAGTCTCCATCTTGGCAGGAGTTCTCAATGAAGTGACCTGATCCTGCATTTGCATGTGGACAAACGGCCTAACTGCATTGAAAAAAAAGTTAAAAAACGCCCATGTTCGTGTGGAAAGGGCTTAATATAGTAGCACCACCTTGGTATTTGGTAATTTTAATAACGGCAAACAGATATTTTGCTTCAGGCTCCCAAATTGTATAAAACGGATTACAGTTTAAATCACATCACTTGATCAGAGAATTGCCCTTATTAGAAAACTAAACTAGCCACGAAAGCACTAAAAACACAAATTGACTTTCAGAAACACCATCAGAAAAGGAAGCTGTCGAGGTTTGTTGTTGCTCGTAATGAGATAAATCTACAGTGAGCTGATGCACTCAAAGGTTAATTAAGTCCAACAACGACACTTAGTTTTTTCTGAAAGAGCTGAGCTTAGTCATGTACTATAATTACGTTGTGAAATATACGCTGCCTTCTCCAGAGGTGTACACTGAATGGGCTCTTTTGACAACTTTGGCATCCTGCTTATTTCTCTTATGACCTTCTTTGTCTTTAAACCTTATTAATGTAATGTATATCAATTTCACTGTTGTTATGTAAATGTAAATAGCCTGCTATTCTTTCTATGAGACGGTTTAGTTGGTGTTTTCCTGTATATAATATATCTTTCATTTCGTTTGGAGAAACTTTGCCCCATGAGAACCAACATGTAAAAAACATATAATTTGTTATTTATCACACATGGCGCTGTTATTTACAGCAAAGCGCTGTGCTATTCATATGTAAAACTGTTTTTCTGATTCTGAATTAGCACCGCATCAGTGGCACTCATGAATAACGGCGTAGAAACCTTTGTACAATCAGATTTAATCAGCACTCGGCCGTCCACTTGCGCAATCTGCATAACCGCTTCTGAGAGCAAACCTTTTTGAAGAAGTTGAATGGGCAGGCTGTGAAACACACGGGCAAAGGAGATTTTTTGCTTCACTTGAATATTTCATAAAATCACGGCGCGTTCGGGTAATTGATGCCAGGCCGGTAATGAGCGAGTGGGGCGAGGTGGGGGTATGAGCACAGCTGGACACCTCAGATGATCGACCCTCGCTGGGACTCCTGTGGAAATTTAGATGCGATTTACAGCGCCGTTGATATGAGAACTTGTAGTGAAAGAAATGATGGAGTCAAAGGAATGCAAGCGAATGAGGAACTGTGCTGATGAAAGCAGCTTCGTCTGAGGAACGGGAACATATGGAGGCCGTCTGGTCACCCGTCAGACAGAAAAGAACAAGACCCGCAAATCTGTGGCCACAGTTTTGTAATTCTTTCGCTGAGTGTAAAACCCCTTACTTACATATTCTTAAACTGCTCCTGCAGTTTACAAAACCGAGCTCTTGGATTAATAAACTATACCCACGAGGTTCCAATCCGTCACAGATTTCAAGAACCGAGGGGACGGTTCACAAACCGAGGGCATGGGTGTGAAACTCGTGGGAACAGTTTTAGAATCTGTTCGGGTTTTTAAAATGAGTGTATAAAGTAATAAACTGTGGCCACGGATTTGCAGGTTTTTTCTCCAATGGGTGAACAGACGAGCTCGGTAGAAACATGTTCATGCAGAGTGTGACGTAATGTTTTTTAATCTTTGGCCTAAATACTTCACGTGTGATTGTAATGAGTTAAATTATATGCATTGGGTTTTGCAGAACGCGCTCTTTCTGTGCTGGTTGTGCATATTCTTCTGGTGTTGGATATGTACTCGGCCTCCCTTAGAACACACTGACATGATAAAAAAACGAAACAACACAGAGAGATAGAAGGAGCATATGAATGAATATGTAAAGTGAAGGTACATTTTGACTTTTTTTAATCATGGAAGGAATAGTTTACAACATTACTCGCATGCAAATTCATGTTTTTCTATGTAAAAACACTGGGGGATTTTAACAAAACTACAACAACCAGTAATATTCCGGTAACAGAAAAAAAATTAAAAGAGGCTTACTATTTTGTACAGTAAAATCAAGTTTTCTTGTTATTTTAAACCCAACTTGTAAATGTGCAGGTTATTTTGATAATTTGACACTTTTTGTTGAATTCTGCATTTGGAATATAAATCTGTCAAAAAAAATACAGTATTTTACAGTTTAGCATTAAAATATTTCCAATGACAATCTTTGCATGACAAACAGGGGTAGTTTTATTGTATATTTATTGTGATTTGTCATGTTGTGTACAGATTTTTTTTCGTTTTATTTTAAAAAAGCTGCATTTCCCTTTACAACACCACAAGGGCGAGAAAATGATGACTACATTTTCATTTGGTGTGAACTAATCCTTTAAGTACCCAGAAAGACTTTGCATATGGAATTAACTGTGTGTCTATGATGCTTTCTGACCTGCCTGCTCGGCACACTTGCATTTAATCCACTGCAGAAAATAACATATAATTCTTGTTTCAGAAATTGCTTTTTGCAAGCATGAGCCATCTGTCCCAGTTAATTTGTCCTACAAAATGTTTTTGAAAAAATAGAAAGGATCAGCTGCATCCAGCAAAATTGTCTGGAAATATTCTATTATAGTAGTTGTTACGCAACACGTCTGGATCTTTTTATGTAGAGCAAATGATTGAAGTGTTTGGCTAATTTCTTCCCCTGAGAGCTTGGAATGGGGTGATCATGGTTTTGGCATAATCCCTGACAAGCTCTCTAGTATGATCGTTTTATTCATATTTATTGACCATCGTAAACACTGATTTGAGAGTATCAAACCCCTTCCTTTTCTATTGATTTCTACCATAATTCTTAACATTGTCTGTCTTTGAGTAGGCTATTTTTTCCTTTTTGTTGTGGTCTACGGGACACTAATTAACTTGCAGCAGCTAATTAAATGTAGGTTGCGAGGTTGCGATAATCGTGTAATGACAGGGGAATGTGAGGATATCACTGAAAATTGCCATTCTAAAATTAGACCAGATAATGTTCAACACATCGTCTTAGGGGAATGGGTTTTGAAGTATTGTGATGAACAGATGGTGACATTGAAGGCACAAATACATTACAACCTTGTGTGTATAGTCCTTGACATGAGTTTCACAGTCTGGTATTTGTTTCCACACCACACTTCTGTTGGTTTCACTGTCTTTTCTACTGAGAAAATGTGTTGGTCAGACCTTGAAAGTATACAGTCACAATTTTTGACTTGAAGTTTCTAAAGCCTTTTGCCTTTTTATCCAGTGTTTCTAGGTTTCCTGTAGCTCAACTGGTGGAGTTTGGCTCTAACATGTATAGGTGGAATATCATCATATAATGTGATGCATTAGAATGATAGTGGTATCACTTCAAACCTTTATGACTTACAGTACTTTCTTCTGCAGAAGACAAAAGAAGATATTTTTGAAAACTTCGGTAACCAATAAATTGCAGTTCGCATTGACCTCTATTGCATGGACACAAAACCAATCCAAGACAATGGGTCCTTGAATTGTTAGGTTTCCAACATTTTTCGAAATATTCTCCTTTGGTTGGAAACAATTCAGCTCTTAAAAGTGCTAGGCTATTTTCAACCCAGCTGAAAGGGACTAACCCGACTGTTGTTGTGAAATGTTTATATCTAACCCAACATGAGTTGTCACAACCCAGCTTTTTTGGGTTAAAACAACTAAGCAAGGGTTAACTTACAACCCAAAGGTATAGGCTTCATGCCTGGTTTGAAAATAAACCAGCATTTTTTTTAGCACATCTTTTTAGAGGATGCATTTCCTAAAATATATAAATTTATCACAAATTTTATGCATCAGACAACTAAGCCCACCAACCAAAAGAATTGATGTTCCAGCATTGCATCACATACTGTTTTGGTTTTATAAAATAAAAAAAAATAGAACCAGTTTTAGAGTGTTAATTCATTTAAACCCAAAAGATAGTGCCCCATATACAGTATTAATATATTTTACTTAGGCAAAGATGTGAGTAGGTGTATTTTAATTAATGATAATATAAATGTAATTAGCCATAGAAAGTGTGAAATCGTCTGTTGCATGAATGAGTCATCTTAGCATTGTCTTGTGGCATGCTCATAATTAAATCCTGTTTTACTGTGAGGTCAAGGACATGAAATATTTTCTATATAATTTATATTATATTATTTGTAAAAAGGAACATATTGCACGACTTTCTCAGGTAGTGTTTTTCATCCAGATAGCTATGAACCTAAAATCCGTCGGTGTTATATTCAATTCACTAAATCATAAAATGAGCTCAGAAATTAGTTTGGATTTTGCCCAGTCTCGGGTAGAAATTAAACTTTTCTGACAAATTATGAGAAATCGTGCAGGTAAGACCCATTTGCTGGTAGATAATGCATTACCTCAATGAAACATCATGGACATATGGATTAAAAAAAATCTTAGTCATGGAGATGCAGATGGAGGCTTAGCATACTTTTCACTAAGAAGGCTTAGTCAAACAGATCATAGATTTAAGTAGAAGACTTCCTACATACATGAGCGTACACTGGGTTTTCAAACTGTTTCTGATGTGAGACTCAAATTTTTTCCATAAATTCAATGCCTGGAAACCTTAATGGCTAAAGTGTCATCTTGCTTTCTAGTGAGACTATATTCGTAAAAAGTAATTTTCCAGAAAATGGTCAACTTGTTAATTTGTTAGTACATTAATAGAATTTCATAATTGTATTGTTGCATTTCAACTCAATGTTAATCTAATTCCAAACTCTTCAACCCAGAAGTCTTTTCTCTGGGAATTTGTAAAGGACCACTAAGGGCAAACACTATTTGTTCACATTTTTAATGTCTCTGCTCAACACAGAAGTGGCGTTTCTCAATTATTTCTCCAAATGCATTTTCAACCGTACAATCAAAAAAGGACTGAAGACTGTTTCTTTATTACCAGGCATTTTCAAACAGGAAAGGTGTTTTTTAAACGTCCAATGGGAGAAAGGAACTGGTAATCTTTTATTAGATTTTTGCCAGTCGGAAAAAAATGCTATTCTGGTTTAAAAATTCCCAATAGTTGAGAGTCGGCCAAAAATGTATGTGTTGAGTTATTGTAACACAATTGTGTTTATTTTGTGCAGAGCCCACCCTTCCTGTACACAGACTACGCAGGTTGCGTAGGGCCCCTGCACCACCAGGGGGCCCCTTGAGTACTGAATCAAAAACACTATTGTAAACAAGACAATATTTTTATAATGCGGTTTCAACTTTAGAGGAATCATTTGGAAATGTCCGTTTTAATTATTTAATTACTGTTACATAATGGGATATTATGGAGTGGGTGGCAGGAAATGACAAGCGCATCACTTGCTGATATGCATCTTTTATATGACCATCGCTTTTAAACAGAGCTCTAAGTCTGGGTGGAGAAAAAAATGGCCATAACGAGAAAAAAAAGAACAAGAAGGCATGTGTAAAGTCTTATTTAGTTTTGCCTAATTATGTTAGGAATTACTTACAAAACAATTATCCAGCACAGGTTTAAAAAATCAGTCTTTGTCCACCGTATTTTGTTTGCCCATGTTAGGCCCTTTTAGTTTGTGCAATCACATTTAGAAAATGATTGATGTATTTCCTTCTGCTTAGATTTTTTTTTAAACTGTGTTTTACAAGCTTTATCTTTGTTTTTTTAATCAGTCATTTGGCAGTGAAAACACAGCGTTTGAGTGTTATAGTATTTTAATAGCTACATGGTTCCAGAGCCACGCGTAAGGTTAAACAAAATGTTCATTTAATTTTGTACTTAATTGTATTTTACTAAATAGTATACAATTAACCCCCAGTTGAATTTTTTTTCAGTCTGCATTCGTTAAAGTGTGATAATTGAATTATTTTTTATTTCTGATAGTACGTTATTAATAGTTTAGATATTTGTACAAGGGCCCCTCACAAGTTTGCTTAGGGCCCCCAGACGTCTATGATCGGAATTGATTGTTTGTCCCTGGATCTGTAAAACACTCACTTGTAAGCATTTTTATGTCACATCGGGGGATGTTATGCTCGTAATCATAGAAGAAGGGAATTATATGGATAACAACACAAAGCAGAAAGTAACAATGAGAATAACAGAAAAACTTGAACATCGCATTTGAAACTCCTCCAGACTAACATAAACGAAATGTCAAACAGTAACAGCAGTGCTGTCAACACTGGTGGAGAACTTTATGACAGAACGAAGCCTGCCGACTGTTATCTAACTTGTGCACGATCAATATAGACATCTGATAAGCTTGTGAACTGAGCGTGAGATAAAGGAGAGGGGACAAAGAAATGTGACTGACTGATAATTGCGATAAGTGAGCTTTAATCCCACACTGACACAGTTTCAATGGTCCAGACTTTACAGTCTATCAGTCCTTTACGAGTGTCAACAACAACATCAGTCAGAGTGTCATCATACAATTATTTATGTGAAGGAGATTTGCTGTATTGCATAAACAATCGAAACTTGGAATGCTTTTCATTACATGGTAAATATTTTCAAATCTTGAATCTTGAGCTCAACCATTGGAGTGAGTTTGGGGTGGGGCTTTCTGTTTGGTTGATCAATGGCAGACATGTTCTGGTCATTACTTTTAGAATTTTTTGCAAATGAACTTTTTTAATTTCAACTATTTTTTTTTGGGAAGAACTATCTAAAAATTTAATTTTGGCCTTCTTGGAAATGCCAGAAGATATTAAGTCTATAAAATATTGGAATTATGTTAGTTTATGTTAAAATTAGCAAGAAAAATTTCCCATAGGATCAGAAAAATTAATTGGGTGGAAAAGGTCGAAATAAAGTGTATGAAATTTAGTGGCATCTAGCAGTGAGGTTGCGAATTACAATCAATGGCTTATTCCACCCAACCTCCTTCTTTTCGAACTACTGGTGGCTGACACAGAACATAAATGCAATCACATTTTCAAATTTTTGCCGAAAGAGATTACGTATTTAAAAAACGTGCTCTATAGAGCAGTTTGTCCATTTAGGGCTACATGTAGAAATAACATATTGAAAATTCCATGTAAGGGGACCCGCGGTATATGTACTGTAGATAGAAACAACTCAAGGTCTTTAATAGATCCTCCAAAAATTTGACATTTGATTTCTTCCTAGTTTATAACAAACGCAATTCTTAAATTTTCTACTTTATTGTTTTAAGAAATATTTTTTGCAGTAATGAACATTTCTACATTTTGACTTTTAAGTATGGATTGAAATACAGAAGTTTAATCTTTTGGTAAACCCATACAAGGCAACTTTGGGCGAAAAATTCGATGTAAACGTACGTACAGCAATTAAAAACATCTAATAAAAGCTGTGTCCATATTAAAAAGAAATTGAATTAGTCAGTCAATCCGACCAGCACTTACAGTAGACTGAGAATGTCTTGTCCAGTTTTGTCTGCTGTATGTTCTTCAGACGTATAGCGAACAGACTGTGGGCGGCCTGTAGGCGTGCCATCTCAAGCTGAGACTGAGTAGTTAAAAGCAAATCTTGCACAAAAAGAAGTAGGCCAAAGCTTTGGTAATTATATTTTCTCTTTTTTTTTCTTGAAAGAACCAAGTATTCTGAAAGCGTTCCTCGCACTGTGAAAAAAATTCATTGTTTACATCTATTCTAGGTTTTATGCATTGTCTAAAAATGCTTTCGCATGCTCTCGCATGTGCTTTTGATGGTTCTGATGATTCCACTCATGATCGCTATATCAAAACAAAGGTTTGAATTCCATTTTTAGTCTGCATGTTGTTATTTGCACTTCTGTCACAAATACTATCTTACTGTTGCTGAAGCATCTGTATCAAAGAACAGAGACCGTATACTGACAGTAAACCCTTGTACCATTCAACGATGTATAGTTTGTGAATCTTGATAATATTTTTAGACCGTTGTCTATCTAGGCTAGAAATTGTAAACAACAGTATAGTGACGTCAATACCACACACAAACTTGTGCGTCTCAAGAAGTTAAATAGTTTACCTCTGCTAATTGATAAACAAAAATGGATTTACTTAATTGAGTGACATTTCATATTTTCCTACAAACGTGTGATATTTTTCTTTATTATTTTTGTTGTTTCAATAGCTTTGAACATTTTAATCATATCCCATGCAGAAACTTTGACTATATCTCAACTTTTACAATGCAGCAATCATACTACTGGGTTAATAAGGACACAAAAAGACGAAACATTCAACATAAAAGTAAACAACAGCTGGCACAATGACACCTATGTATCAATATCTTCATAAAATATGCAAATATTTGTAGATGTCAGAAATGAGGGTTACCCTGTGCAAACGTTCTTGTTTTGCGTGTGGCTCTGTGATTCTGAATATGTATCTAATATAAACTCGAGGGGAGGGAAGAGCAGAGCGATGAATAAGGAGGGCTGGCACAGCACAGCGAGGTTTTGCTGAACAAACACAGTTTGATTCTGCTTCCTTCTCTCTGTGGAGATGTAGCAAGACGACCACCGGCACAAATTAAAGAATAAGAAAGAGAACAATGGATTTGTGATGTTAACCATGTAGCTGACCAGCGAAGGGGAACAATATGTTTCCATGATACTGGGACCAATAATATATGACACATGTTTTATTAGGAAATCGATAGACATTCATCATTTCAACAGATGCTAATTCATACATTTTAAGAGGGTGGTCGTATGCAAGAGATGTTTGCATAACATGAACTAACAGGTGTATGAGGGCCAGAGTTTGATATTCTGGATTACCCAATACATTCTAACAGGAATTTGTACAAACGTATTCTTACATTTTAGTATGATTTGCTTTGATGTTAGGTTTGGGGTTGGGGCTTTGGGGAGGGGCTTCAGTATTGATTTTTCTATTTAATCGTACATTTTGGACCCCACTACACAAAAGAAATTATATGACTCACATCGTACAAATTCATATGAATTAGCCACCTCGTAAAATACTGTACTTACCAACTCCCGGGAGATCAGATGGACCACCTCACTGAATATGACTTCTTAATGACTCAATGTTACCATTAGCCTGGACTACCTGTGGATTCCTAAAACTGACGACTGAACTAAAATTATTTCCTTAATAAAAAAGATCAAACCCTTGACTTTTTTACATGTAAATATATAAAATGTAATCATCGACCTTTCTTTCCAGGTGGTTCAAGTTTAAGCAGTATGTGGGATTGTTCTGTTTTTTTAATTATTATCTACTTTTTAATATTGTTTTATTCAAATATTTTATTGAAATTCAAATGTCACAAACAGTTAATGTTTTTAGACTAGATAATAAACAGACTTGTTTAGTTGAATTGTTCAGTATCTTTCTATTAACACAATCTGTCGTGTTTCTCCCTTGTGTGCTTTAAGCATATGGTATTGTGGTATTTTGACAATTCAAATAACTGGAACTCTGTGCTAGTCTACATCTTGACCCTTTATTATTTACTTTTCTTGTGTCACCTACCCAGAGCATTCTATGAACACTCTTGTCTTTAATCTTTCATCTGCAGATTTAAACTCCTCTCTCAAAATCAACAAGGTTATTTTTGTATATGGGCAACCTTGTGCTTATTTTAAATACAAATGACTGTCACAGGAAAACAATTCTTTCTTCTTTTGTGGGAGTTATTTTTGTATCTGCTGGGTCTAGGACTACAGGGTATAGATTTATATTCACATTAGTAAGGTCTCGATTCTATTCATCATTTGCACAAACCTTTTTCAAAAAAAAAACGATTAAATGAAAGAAATGTTTTTTCACAGCACTTATTGACAGATGCACCAACAATATCTCAATTTTGTATATAGATAGAAGCATACTGATTATTTTTATTTTACTTCTTTTGTATTTAACATTCAAAGCTGTAACATTTACACTCCTGTCGCTTTTGGTCTATTTTCACAACACGCTTAAAGAATAAAGCGTCTTTACAGTGATGTCATAGAACCATTTTTGGTTCCACAAAGAAACATGTAGTCAAAGGTTCTGTGAGGAACCATCTCTTTCTAACCTAATATAAAGATCCTTTTTTAGCCACAATGAACCTTTTGTGAAACAGAAAGGTTCTTCAGATGTTTAAGGTTATTTATGCAACCATTTAGTCAAAAAAGGTTCTTCAATGGCACAGTAAAGCACCTTTATTTTTAAGAGTGAAGAACGATAGAAATAACCTTTATATAAAAAACACTTAGGATATGTTTGTTGCTTATGTAAAAATATGAATAATCTAACTCAAATATTTTGTATAATGTTTGAGCCTAAACCAAAATGTGTTGTGGTTTTGGCCCACTCTCCCCATTAGTCAGAGATGATTTACATTTACATTTAGCAGACACTTTTATCCATTTTTAGCGACTTAAAGTGTCTTGCTCAAGGACACACTGGTGGTGGCTGCTGGATCGAACCAGCAACCTTTTGATTTACCAGTTCAGTGGTTTAACCCACTAGACCACCATCTCCATTTAGTATTGATTATCAAAATGTAGTATCAAAGACACATCAGAGTCCAGACTCGAACTTGCATAACTCACGTGAGCACCACTGCTCAATTTCTCCCCAGCCCTGTATTTCTGCATTGCAGACAAAAAATGTTTAATGTATATTTTAAAACTGTATGCTCTCACCAAGGCAGCATGTCAAATGAACTCCATTGTCCTCATTATGTCATCTATGGCGTTCCTGCAACTTTTATTGTTTACATGTCAGCTATTTATCATGGCCTCTTCCTCACATGTCACCCAGTGGAAGAAGGATCATTCAGGCTTGTCACTATCAAAGCTTAGTGTCATAGTGCTCTGAGAGACATCGAGTGAGAACTCCACACTCAGTTAAACTTTAGGGCTGCTCTCAAACTGAGCCGTGGTTCTGCTCTTCACACATAGAGTAAACAGAGACACCGGGGCAGGTTGTCACAGACAGTGGTTTTTATTACCCTGCATTTTTTCAGATTTTGTAAATTGTTTGGTTTTAGAAAAGCATATATTTAGTTGTTTAATGGCAGGTTTTTGAGACATGCCACCCTAAATATATAGGGGCATGTTGTCACAAAAGGTCAGTGTGTTTTACAATGAACTACAATGACCATCAAACTTGTAATTGGCTAAACAACATACCTTAGAAATGTTTAATATAATAACCAACCTTTTTCACCCTTGTAGTTTTTGTTCAATTGCTACGAGAGACCTTGGAGTATTTTACCTTTGTCCAGTGTGTAATTTTTTGGAGCAGACAGAAATGCAATATAATATACATAACTATGTCTTCAGAGGTGTATAAAGACCTTGAGCTGTTTCTATCTACATACACCGCTGGTCCCCTTACATGGAATTCCCAATGTTGTTCCTTCTGTAGGCCTGAATGGACAAACTGCTTTACAGAGCGAATTACTTAACTGTGTTATTTACTTCGGAAAAGAAGCGAAAACGTAACAACATCTTGTCCTCTCTCTGCCTCCATAGTGCTTCGAAAGGGGGGGTTGAGAGGTGGAGTGATTGCAATTCTCAATTCTCAACCTCACCACTACATTCCACTGAAAGCTCCACATTACTCCTTATGTGGTAAGTAACTGGTGAACTCATTCAAGTTGTTTTCTTTCTTACTGTTATTTGAAGTGACAGAATGTGGAATCTCTCCACTGTATCAGGCTCTTACAAAAGCAGAGATATTATCTTTACATAAAGCCACAGTTGCATGACACCTAATCCACGATTAATGGCAATCAAATGAATTATTTAATACTGTGAAACGGGTTTACCTTCAGTTGGTGTCTCCTTATGTAACGTACTATTCTGATAAGAGTTGTTAGGCGCTATTTAAAGCATTTGATTACGTGAGAAGGTGAATTTGCATGGGCGTCTGAGAAAATCATGGCGGATGATAAGACTGCCGGAAATATTTTAGTGCCTTCATCGAATGAGGAAGATCAGGATGCGTTTAACATTTGGTTAACATGAATTCATCTTTCATCAAAGAAAAGGATAGTTCATGCCCCAAATCTCATAGTTTTTCCCTTATTTTATTTTTCCTTTTAGATTTCAGGAACAAAACATTTTATATTTTTAATACAATCAAGTCATTTTAACTTACTAGCCTATTTTAAAATTTTCCGGTGGCAATATAATATAAGTTGAAATATAGATGCCAAATACAAAACGGGTGAAATGACTTGAGATGCACTTGCACAGAATCGATTCATGTTAAACCACCCCTGCAACAATGTGTCATGCATTTTGTCTTCTTTATTATGTTATATGTGCTGTCTTCTCATGGTTAACATGGTCAACTGTCAAAAAAGGAGTTGGGTGTATTACGTAGTAATCGTACAGGTTTCGGAAAGTTTTTTTCGAACATATAAAACTGATTTGTAACAACTTTTCTTAGTCCCTTATTGGACAATTCTCCAGGAAAAGCACGCGGTACGGCCATAGGAGAGCAGGAGCATGCGCAGACGTCACTTTCACTTGAAAGCTGGAGAAAGAGAGAGCATAAGTTTGCGAAGTTCAGGTCTTTGTTTGTATGCATTTGGGTGATGAATGTTATATAAACCGTGGATATAACGCTGGATTTGGAGTTTGTTTGAAACTGATATGTGGAGCCGTCCCAGCGCTAAAAGATGCCGGACATGAACCGAATGCAGTAAGTAAAACTGATGTCTGTGTTTGTTGACAATGGGTGCGCACATGCTTTGGTTCAGCCTACTCCTCCCCCCCCCCCGCACACGACGTATGCTTTCGGAAACAATCGTAAAGCTGTATCTATCTTTTATTAATGTGTTCAAACTAAATACTCTTCTAAGATACAAAGTGGCCTATGCAGTACTACTCTATAGGTACTCAAGATTAATATGAGATTGGCAGAAACCCCGTGTGTTACGCCCGCTTTAACATAATGATGTGTCATGGCATCCTGGTGTAAATAATTTTCTGGGCCATGTTGTCTACTGAAAAATCTAATAGTAAGAAATCATAGCAACACAAGGCATTGAGATGTTTTAGTTCTGTCAACAAGCTGATTTGTCATCAGTTCGCAGCAACTTAACACATTAAACAGAAAACAAAAAGTGAACATTAGTTAACACATCATTTAAAAAAAGCTGAGCTCTGAACAACACCACACAGCAAATAACAAATAGTGATGACACACACAGACAAAAAACAACAGCATGAAATAATGGCAGTGAAAATTTTAACAATGCACCTATGACAGTACCCGTAAAATTTGTTCATGTAGCAGAGCATGCAGATTTGGTTATTTTAATTAAATCTGAGATACAAATACTGATCACTGACTTTGATTCAAGTGTGACAATTGCTCGTAAATACTGTCAACATGGGACAAAAATATAAACAAATTAAACAGAAATATATGGTATAAGTCTGATGACAATCTTTTTAAATCCAAGCAAACAATGTACAGTAACTATTTGTCACATCATTCTGAGATTCAATACAGAGGCACGTGGATTTATTTTCCTGAAGAATGTGGCCTTCAGACTTCAATTCAGTCAATTCAGCAATTCTTGTTGTTGTCTCTTATTTAACGGTGAACTAACGGAGTGTGTGAGTTCAATCTTCAATAGCACCATTGTTTACTTGCTCTTAAGTAGAGGATAATGAGAACCTCTGAACTGAAACATCCAAAGAGACTGAAACAGCCCCAGGACTTTCAGTGTGCCATTAGGCTATCGATTGTGTTTGTCTATATGCTCAAGATAATTTTAAGGGCTTTTAAGCGAGTTAAAGGGCCGCAATCTCAGGTGTTTTCTACAATGTAAAAATAGTCAGAGGTATCCCCAGAATCTGTCTCTCAGGTTTCAGCTCATAATATACCACATATATTTTATTACAAGATGTTGAACACGACCTTTTGTGGCTGCAATGGAAAACACGCCCTTTTTGTGTGTGTCTCTTTAAATGCAAATGAGCTTCTGGGTCCCATCCCCGTATGCAAAATAGGAGGTAGAGCACTTACACATGTGCTTTGATGTCATCACGACAAGCAATACGGCGGAAAGCGCAAGTACGTGTGTAATGCCCTTTGAAACTAAAACCATACACCAACTGCAATAAAAATCACCTTAATGCCTTGTTCATAAATACGAATTTAATGGAAAAGACCAAAACATAAATAGAACAACATATGCTGTCCATTTGATGAATGAAATGTTGGCCATTGATGATTAATCATGTGCATTTTAGAGTGCTTGTATATGTCAGACAGGTATGTAAAGATCAGCAACCAGGTGTTATTACGTTGTGAGTAGCAATTTCTGCGTAACCTCATTGTCTTACAAATGTGAACTCTGTTTCTATCCGCCACAAATATTGTTGCACTTAGGACATGCGAGAAATCACTGAACTTACTGAGAAAGACACTTCTATCAGTTTAATTTATTTGTAATGAACAAGCTTTACAGAAATGATGTCGGTCCCAAGTCTTCTGAACCGATGGGCACGATGCATTTTACCACTAACATTACGACACAACACCTGTCTTTGGACCAATGCAAAGTCTCAGGATTAGTTGCAAACATGTAAACAACAGCTGCTAACTTGCTAAACAAATTATATAAGTGATTTAAAAACGACGTGTATACTTCTTCTGGAGATGAAGCTTGATCGCGAACAGCCAGTACTGATCCACTCTTGAGAAGATTTTTCTTGACGAAACCCATAATACACTGACCTGCGTTGACTCGCTGCTACTTTAGATACATTTGGCAGAAGGCGACTGGCCGGAGCCTGATCTTGTACCAGGTACCAGAGCTTAGATTTCTCAACCTTTCCGGCTACTGGGAGCTCTAGCTCCAGACTTAGGGGTGGTATCGACTCGACTTCCAACGAGTCCTGGCTCGTTCTGTAAGTCTTTCCGGACTGGAGATATGGACCGGTGAATGTTGGTTTGTCGATCCGAAAAAAGTGCTTCTTCTCCGGACACAGAGTTCCTGGAGTCCCGCCTGGGACTTTTGATAGTAACTCTGGTTTCGATGGCTTTGATAGTCGAACCCGGGCATGTCTGAAAGGTCTTGTCCCATCCTCCTTTTAAGTTCCAATTTACATCCAACAACAGCACACATTTGTTGTTTCTTCAACATTTTTGTCGCTGGCTAGTGGCTACATCTGCTCTTGTGTAACCGGAACGCTCCGCACCACTTCAAGCGGGCCTCGAACCGGGTCGGTCCAGCATGGGAGTCGGGCGCTCTAGCGAGGAGGCTAAAGACCGCAGTCTCTAGCGTCTGTCGCTAGAGCGTCCTTGAGGCCGGGAAGTGAGGTTTACATACTGCACAGCACTTCACTGGCTTGCCTCCGTTACATTTCCTCGAAAATGTAGGACAGCTCGTCTCTGGCGGATGGTGGAACTAGACGCTCATAAGGCGGAGTCTTTGAGCGGTCATGGGCAGGCATAAATCAATGTGACATAAGATTGTTAGGGGATCCCCAACAACCTGTTTTGTGACACTGTTGTGGTTTAAATTCTTTTATTACAAAACTAACATTTACCTTTCTTTCATATCACAGTGAAATAAAAAATTACACTGCCTAGTTTTTGTAAATTGTATATCATAAAAATATTGTGCCCTCATAAGCTTCAGATAAAATCTGAAAATCCAATTCCGTCCTGTAATGCCTTGCCGTATTAAACGGGGTACGCTATATGGCTTGGACGGGACATTCTTAAACTCCCCACCTTCAACTGTCAATCTGCTGCCTGTTCGATTTCAAAATGCAACCCCTGTCTTCATACATCCAGTCGCATTGGACACAGAGATGAAAGCTATGCCCGCTATTCTCCTCATTCCAAATTCCATTTCACTTGGAAATGCGTCAAAATACGGAAGTAAAAACGATTGCGACTTCCGGTTCAAAGGGACTTTAAAATGGACACTTGGACTGAAAAATGAAGAAAATGAGCCAACAGTCCCCCAGCATAGACCTTTGATTACTCTTTTAGTCAGGCTCACCTCAGTAAGTTAAGAAATGCCAAGATTTCTGATTTCTAGTTGATGACCACTTTAAGGCCACAGTGAGAGACTTTTAGCGCCCACTAAAGGTGAGTTTGAAAATTGCAACCAATCTCTCAGTCCTCCGCTCACCCGTCCCTTCCGAAGCACGACGGTGACCGTCACAGTACAAAGCACGCATTGTCAAGCTGTTTGTCCGTAAATGGCTAATGTACAAAACATGGTGGTGCAACATGCCGAATTCCATGTATGTATGGTCTGTATTTAGACGGAAACAGCTATCTAAGGTAAAAAAAACATCACGGTTCATTATGTGAGGTCTATATACACATCTGAAGACAGTTTTTTATATTGTATTGCATTTCTTTCAAAAGATCCTCCTAAAAATTCAACATTGGATCGTTTAAGGCAATTCAATTTAAACAGCTTTGATTTATTGCGGATTTATAATTCAGCACGTAAAGCATCTGAGTTTGTGTATGAGCCTGTGTGACACACTGTACACTCCTTATTATGGTATTAAAAATGTCCAGTTCATCCAAAGAGAACTGCTCTCTTCTCTGCTCACGTCTCCGCTTCTCTTAATACAAAATGGCCTTTGTCTTTCTCCGTTTTGCTCCAGGGTTTTTTATTTTTGTGTATTTTCCTCCAGTTTGCCTCATTGAGTGTCACAAGCATTATCATACGTCTCCCGGGCAGTAACCGATTCATCTAAGGCGTTCCCTTTCTCAGGAGGTTCTCTGCACTGCCCATAATGAGATTTACTTGACCCACATCACATCTGAACTCTTTAAATGCCTTGCTTTTGACATATCAGCAACCCTGTCAAATCTTATTTGATACGGGATTGATGCACATGTATCTTGGCCCAGTTTATGTTTTGGCTGAGGTAGAGGTCCAGTCTAAAGAATCAGATCATTTATTTGTTGGTTTGTGCTTCTCTTGTTTTGCAATCTATGTTCAGTGTGTTATTTAAATAACTGGAAACCGGTTTCCATTCAAATGAAACAGCAACAATAAAGCGATGCAGTGAGAAAAAACACTACACGTAAACATTCGAGACACGAAACATGGACTCATCTGCACACCGTTATGTCTTTGTCTCCAGTCTGAAGCACTTCATCAATCACATACATGAATTATTAATTCACTGTTATTAGAACATGTAGTCAGTTTGTCTAAAGGAGCACAGCTGTGGATAAAAAATATTTTCATAAGAGACGATGACGTCATATTATTAAAGAACTTGTGATGCAGTTCTAAAAAAAAGAATTTTGTTTGTTAAGAGGTGTGAAAATGACATCAAAGACGCGACCTGCGTGCAAATAAGGCTATTTGCTCCTCTCTGTTAAATGGTTTAGAAATCCCACGTCGTGCTCCGGGAGACATGTTTCCTCATATATTGCTGTCATGACCTTTTCTTCCTTTAGTCTGACAACATGTTTCTGCCAGAACTCACTGTGAGCCAAGCTGCCCGTGTCATCCTCAGCCAAACGCCACCAATGGTCTATTCAAACCATCTGGAACCATCAACAGTTTTAGAATTTGGGGTCACAAAAAACAATTTTCACTAAAATAACTGATGTAATGCAATGAGTTCGGCTAGAATCCATTGAGTACACACTTTAGATGAAGTTAATGCACATATGTGACCCTTTCTTTATGAAAACCAAGCTAAAGTCACTTTTTATAACACAAATTTATATTTATATAAAGTAAAGACCTGTTTGTGAAAATATATCCTTGATATCTTTAAAATTGACTAAGGCCACGTTAAAGATTATAATGATAGTGAAATTATGATTAAAATTATCCTTTGATGCTCTTTGTCTGGTAATTTTGAGACTTAAGTCTGTTTTCATAGGCGTGACCACGTTTGGGGTTTTAGTGCAAATTCCTCATCATTTTGGAAGATTCAGGTGTTTTTCTAAGTAGTGGAAGTTGAAAGATTTATGCTGCCTTCACGTGCTCTCGGAAATTCAATAATACCCACTCAAGCCCGAAAATAATTTATAGAATGGTGCTCTTCTAATATTATATTACTCTAGTAGATACTTGTAATGTTTTAATGCTTCTTAATATTTTTAATGTATTTAGCTTCCTTTTTGTCTCAGTTTTTTTAGCTTTCCTTGTGGCTCAGTGGTACACTAGTAATGCCAAGGTCATTGGTTCTCAGGGGATTGCACATAGTCAGAATACAATGCAATGTATAAAAGCGTCTACCAAATGCAAAAATGTAAATGTAATGTGAGTTGTGGGTAAAAGGTTATAAGCCATAAAGTGTCCATGGATTCACACTTCAAATTTTCATCTTAAACAATGGACCATCCGGGTACTTTGAATATACTTATTTCAGCATGCTATGATTTGGGACGTACTAATTCTATTTTCGAATACTATTAAGGAGATTGGGAGTTTGCGCAGCATCAGTTAATTCAGCAGTTTGGCAATTCGGACTGGTTTTGTTACGCAGATCTGGCAATCCTCAGGCTTTATAACTTTGAAATGAAAACTTTCATTCATTTGAGATACACATTTCATAGGCTGCATACTTTGCCTTCATAAAATATGCACACAATTTAACTAGCACCAATTCTTTAAATAAAATAACTAAAATGATGACACATGCTGACCTGTAATCTTATGCGCAAAAATTGATGTCATTATTTCTTCAACGATAACCAATTGCCATGGACACTCGGATGATCAGCCATTACACTTAATTGAATTCAGAATGTAATTTATGCGACTCCCGAAGATCCACAGTCATTTGAATATATGGTCACAAATAATACGCTGTTGCATGATCACATTTGCATTATAATAATACGTTGAGGTAAGATCTTGTCACCTCCATTTTAAATGTAGGCATTTATTGCAGACCCCAACAGCACGAAGAAGAAGTCTCATTCAACAGATATCTATTAAATTTCGGAATGATATGGTTGTGAAGCGGTTGAAGGAGCGGAGGAGAATGGGGTACCTGCCAGCGGAGCATCCTGTGGTGTAGTCTCCATTAGCTTATACTGAGCCCATTACCCTGGCTCTGTTATCACACAGGGGACACATCAGGAGACAGAAGCGAAATAGAGAGAGAGAGAGAGAGCAGACGTAATTACTGTCTTTTCCTGCAGAGTTCATCAAGATACCGGTCATTGCTCTGGTGAATATTTTCAGAGGTGAGCTCACTCAATAAATCTTGATATTGTCTCGCCATTAGGCCTCGGTTATAGACATCTAAAGCATAGGAGGGTGTGGATAACAAATAGTTATTTTTGCTAGTATTTTCCTAATTTTGAGCTGTTTTGTACTGTCACTGCATAGTTTGTGAACGCGTCTTTGAAGCTTTAATGACAGCGAAGGTAAATATATTGTATCGTGTCTACAAAATCTGGCTTTGATTAAATATTGATTTTTCTTTCTCGTTCGAGAGCAGAGATGAAAAATGCTGTCATATTACTGACGTTAGGCTGGTTGTCCTTCCTGGCTCATGCAGTGAAAAACTAACACACACACACAATTTAAAGGGGTGAATTATAGCAAAGGTTTAGACTGAAAAAAGGGAAATGATTGTACTGTAATATTACAGTATTTTTAAAATGAAACATTAGACTAACATTTAGTTTCCTATTGTTTAACAATATCATCTCATATGAGATACGAGGCCTTTCATCAAGTTGATATATGTCCACCGGGCTCCAACCTACGATTAGATTCACACTGAGATGTTTTTCGAATCGAACAATCCATTTTTCGGGCTTGTTCACGACTGCAATTGTATTATATCATGCTGTGGATATCATTGTTTGCATCATATCTCTTTGTTCTGGTTAAACACGGGGCTTCGTAATAGTGCTGCCGTTATATTTCTCTGGCTCAGTCTGAATCAACTCTCAGCTGTTGTGAATTAGGAAAAGGGATTTGCTTTAATTCAATCTGAAATTGTCAAATAACCGGCAGATGGTGGCTTCAGTTGGAGAAAAGGCCGAGAACGTTATTTCTGTGCCATCTATAATCCTTTTCTCCCTCTCTCTCCGTGCGGCCCTTTACTCCGGCCCCATCCAACCCCATCGTGCTGTGAAACCCCCGAAATTCAGGCGCACAGAACACAACATAAAAATCAAGGACAAATCCTTGGTGCTTCTAGCACCGACAAGCCCTTACATAAACCACAGAGTTTTTATGTAATGGCGTAATGCGAGAATGGCACATTCTTTTCCGTGGCAATACGAAATGACTTTGGGTATTACCATGACTAATCTTACACTGTACATGACCGACAATTTCCCCCAAATACTCTTTCAGACTTAAATAGCTTTTACCTTCAAGGTGAGCACCACACGCTGCTGATCTATTTTCATAGATCAGTCCATTCTTATCTTAATGGTGTATTGCCAGTATATATGCATCACATTAAGAAGTTGATCATTTTCTATGTCTAATATTGGGCGCATCTGCAAAATTGCATTTTTACCTCGGCAAGATCAGAGAATTTAATTTTTTGTTTAGAAGTGCTGACACATGACGATAGATGGAAAGTCACACACATGGGAAACTTATTGTTGTTAAGTGCAGATGGTGTTAATATCTTCTTTTCTCCAACCTACATGCTCTGATTTAAATTGATGTTTGGTCTGATGTTCCCTTGGGAGTAATTAATGTTTCTCACCGTAATGAATAAATGTTTACACAAGGTGCATATAGTGTTATATATAATAATCTATGAGTTATGCTCACATATAGGGCCTTTGAGGATTTGAAGTGGATGGGTTACATCTGACATGGTCAATTTCATACAAATGCTATCAGTAACACGGATTTTTTTGTACGTTTTTACAAAAGGATTTCACTATACTGAGAGGTATTATATCAAAGTTTTAAAGCATGGTTTTGAATAGGCTGGTGAATTGTAACATCCATAACGCATGCTATAATCTATAAGGGCACATGAAAATAAAAAATCTATTTTCTGGTATATGAAGAGTCATCCCTTCTCCATGTGTTGGGTATTGTTGCTTCATGTTTGTGCATTATGATGCTGTATCTCAAAATATGAGTCCTTTTTGTCACATCCATAACGCATGGTTTTTAACATAGAATTTTTCATAGACTGATGTTTTTCTGATATCACCAGGGGTTTAGTCAAATATAAACTGATGAATCAATATTTTGGTAATGAATACATTCTCTGAGAAGTTATGATTCAAGTTCTGACTGAAAATGTCACATCCATTAAGCTGAAATTGCATACAGTCATTTGTCTAGTGATCGGGGAATGACTTAAATATGTGTTTTCTTTCAAATGACAAAAATTGAATGAGTGTTGGTTTCAGCTTTTTTGTTTGGTAACTGGGTTTATCTACTAGCAATAATATTTGTTCCAATTAAACTCATTTCAGTCTTTAACCGGACTTTCATGGTTTTGATGTGAACTTCCGTCAGAATCTTCTGTCAGATCTTAAAAATTAACGCATTACAATGCATATTGGTTCAAATGATCCAACAGCTCAAATGGCCTATATGACGGCAGCAGAAAATAAAAAAGAATCATAAGAGAGGAAAAGGAAGACATTGCAGCTTGGTCAAGATCTCAATAAGCGAACACATGAACCACAATAGTTGTGTAGATTAAGAAAGTTAAGAGTTTCAATACTGATTTCATGTTGACTTTCAATATAAGTTCCAGCATAGCTTTAGGAGTCAAGTGGCCTTTATAAATCCTTAATCCAAGGAACAGGTAAAGAATATGTAAAAGCTCCTGCCTCCATTGAAGAGACACTGTTTGATAAGCGTCTGATTTAAAAGTAGAGAACTCTGCATTTCAAAGTTGATCTGTTCAATATTTCTTCACAAAGAACCCCCTTATTAAAAAGGAGCTGTGCAGCACTCACTTTGAACATTCTGAGAGTCTCGGATTATGAAGAATATTATGACTTCTTCAAACCCTCGACCAGGGCGAGCTGGTTTCAAGGCTATCGGAGCTCTGATGATGCTTTGCAGACTCATTTTTTGACATTTTTTTTATTCAAACATGAATGTTTTGTTTCTGTAATAAGGAATGTAAACACAAAAACAGATTGAGTTAATCTATATAATCTAGTATCTGTCGGTCTTTCTCACAATCTTATATCCTTTTGCACAACGTTTGAGGAAGATGTTTGGATCAGAAAAGAAATCAATGTTGTTGAACAGGGATGAGCAAGGTTTTACCAGCAGGGGCTGAGGGGTCTATCAGAGTGAATAATTCAAAGGCAGTTACAGACACGCACTCACGAGGAGGGGTCAGGACTATGAATGCCCTGCCTTATCACCCCGTCTCTCAAAGCACCACTCCAACCCTGCAATATTTGGATTTAGTCCTGATAGAATATGAGGTCAAGGTATGTGTTCCGACAGCCACAGAGACATCTGAAACTGTGATGCAGAATAAAGATTTAACAAATTTGAACTTGTGGGTGTACTGTACATCATTGATAAACACAAACAAGCTCATAGAGAGAGAGAGAGAGAGAGAGAGAGAGAGAGAGAGAGAGAGAGAGAGAGAGAGAGAGAGAGAGAGAGAGAGAGAGAGAGAGAGAGAATAATATACCATGGCAGCTGGAGTAAAATATTTCACATTTATCTAATTTATGTGTGTGTTAGGCTTATTGGATATAATACAGGTACCAAAACAAACGTTGTATGGGTATTACTTGTATGTATTACAAGTTATTCTTGTGACTCTAAATGCGATTCGAGTCATATTCATTTGGATAATTATATTAAATTGAACGGAATTCATTGTCTAGCAGTGTAATCCTCTGCTCTCTACTTCTCATTATCTCCAGGAATCATTCAATTTCAAGCTTAATACGTGTCATTTCAGCTTATTTTAAAATAATTAGACAATGAAAAAGGATATTTAAGATATGCAATGAGTCATTACTAAAACTATACATAAGAATGAAACTATGTAAGAGTCAGTGAATTAAGCTTTTGCTGTGAGTTTTATTGTTTAACCAGTCAGAGATTTCAGTACAGGGAGGTGTATTAAAGGTCCAATGAGGAATTTTTTGGAGGATCTATTGACAGAAATGCAATATAATATGCATAACTATTACTTTGGTGTATAAAAACCTTAATGAAGTATTTTGTTTTTATTCTCTTAGAAGCTATTTCTATCTACATGCACCGCAGGTACCATTTCAACTTGTTGTTTCTACAGTATCTCTAAATGGACAAACTGCTCTACATAGTACATTTATTAAACACGTTATCTCTTTTGGCAAAGAAGCTTAAACACGACGACATCTTTGCCCTGTGTCAGCCACCGTAGTGCTTTGATAGGACGGGGAGAAGATCGGAGAAAGCCATTGGTTGCATTTCACAACTTCACCGCTAGATGCCACTAAATGGCATTCTATGGACCTTTAAAGAGATAGTTCACCCAAAAATCTAATTTCTGTTAACATTTACTCACCCTTATTCCCACCACCCACCTGAATTGACAGTAAAAGATGTATTATTTGTGTGTAATTTTTTTAATTATTAAGAAAAATAATCTCTGTTCTGAAAGGACATTTTAATTTAACTAACAAAAATAGTCAGAAAAGATCTCAAATGTTCCTTTGGGTGGTTTTGAATAAAAAAACACATACTTTAAAACAAATTTTCATGTTTTTATAAATGTTTTCATATCCCACGATCCGACAAACCCTTAATGACCCCTAAATGCTGATTGGGGAATAATGGGATCAAACCCACACCTGAAACTTGAACACTGGGTTTGACAAAATGTGATGTTTATTGAAAAATATAGTATAATCATTTGATCCTGGAACAAATGAATGCATCACAGATACTGTGACCCTTCAATAAGGCTGGTGACAAATAATTTCCTTTCCAGTCACTATGGCCCCTGTTGGTTTCCTGGAACACAAAGCATTTTATTGATGGATATCTTACAGGTATGTGCAGGAGAATATTGTGATTGAGAACGTTATTGACAATTTAGGCGGTATAAGGCACCACGTGAAAAAATACCGTAGCAAAACAAACCCCATAAAAATACTATTAGCTTGCCAAGAGACAGTACATAATACTCATAGTGCTGCTAATTATTTTCTGTAATTGGGTGCAAGAAAATATGAACGCCAGACTTGATTAAATAAATCAGAACAATTTTACACCATTTGCTGAAGCGCTTACAAATATATTTGAAGAATGTAAGAAAGCAAACAGCCCTGGGGCACCATTGAGTACCATAGTTTCTTTTCTACCATGGTAGTCAGTAGTGGCGCAGAACTATTTGGGTTCCATATATGTTTCTCTGTGTTCAGCATAACAATAAAATATATACAGGTTTGAAACAACTTGAGTAAATGATGACATTATTTTCATGTTTGGGTGATCTGTCCCTTTATGTACATTAATGAAATATAAATGGAAAACTGATTCTTAAAGAAGAATTTAAATCACACCATATTTTGATCAGAATTGCAACAGAATTTAAATTGGAAGCTCGTATTTTCTGAAATGGCAGGACCTATTCATCCATGTAGAGGAGAAAATTAAATGCAGCACACAACCGTGCCACAAACATATAATACTGGAGAATATAATCAATGTGTATAAGTGTTCTATAAGATTGTGGCTGTTGTTCTATACAGGTACTTGACGCTTTACCTTGTGAGGTCTCTTCACATGACTTCTTAAATTTCAAATTCTACCTGAAAGACTTGGGAGGCGAGAATACTTGACAATGAACATTAAGTAGACAACTGATCATTGCCAAGATGCAAATGTGGTATAATATATAGTTCTATGGTGCAGGCCCCGTCCATAGCACGCATCCAGAGGGTCAAGAATTCCTGCACTTCCTCCCCGATGATGAAGACAGGGGCGCAGCCAACCCCTGGTGTACATGGACATGGACCATCCTGCTGGTGGTGGGGAGGATGGAGGGGAATATCGGCTGCTTCCAACTGCGAATGCAAACAAAGGATAAGTGGCGATCTCATACTCCAAGTGTTAGATGATGATTGATTAGGTGATGATTGGTTAGGTCTATACAAAGTCAGTGATGTAAAATTGAGTCTTCCAAGCAGAACTTGCGCTGAAGCTTACTTTGCCATCCTCAAGAAAGCTTTCAGTTTGTACCTTACGCATCTGCCATATCCAACAGCTTTTTCAACTGATAGGGCAAAGTTGTTTCTTTCACAAGGAAGAAAAGGATCCAGACTCATTTGCAAGGAAAGACATTAAAGCACCAACTTTGATGTGTGTTTTTCCCTTTCACTTCTTGCAAATCAACACTATGCATGAAGACCTGTGACACTGTAATGAAACATGGCACACTGATACACCAGCACAAATGAGAACTGAAAGGCGTAGTAATGTACTGAAAGGATGATAAATCCTTTGATTTAGATCTCTGATGGCACTGCATATGGATTTTGAGAGTGTTCAGCCTCAGCCTTCTTCACTCTATCCACAGAATGAGCTGGAGGGAAACATTTTAATTTCCTCATTAATTCATGAGATATTTTAAGAGGAATAGGCTATTCCAAATGTCTGTTATCATAGAGACAAACATAAAATTCAGTTAAGCAAGCGTAGTTCAGCCAATTCTTATCCAATAAGGAATATGCATAAGTCTGCTATTTCATTATTGATGTGTAACCCTGGGGGTCTTCCGGCACTTTTTATGACTCAAGAAGCTATCCGTCTTCGCAGAACCCTCCTACTTCTCAACTGTACCATGGGATGCGATGTTGCATTTGCTCTGTGCAAGTGATGTTAAGTTCGTGTTGCGTCACAGCGGGGATGTGAAGGAGCCGAGTGGGTTCACGCGCGTTACGCGTGGCGCAGTGTTTGGAGTGGATCAGATCAGCGCGTCTGAACCGGGTTTGCTCTACTTCTCGTTCGCTTTTGAAGAGTCCAGTGGGGTGTACACGTCTGAAAAGGTTCAGTGGAGTATCTTGGGTTTTGGGAGGCAGAAAAAAACAGCAGAAGCTCGCAGGTAAGGGACTATGATGTTGAGGAATGGCTGAAGAAAAGATGCTGGTGTTACAGCGCCGAACGCGAAGATGCTAAACGCAGAGTGAAGTGAAACGGGTAAGTTTGAGTCCTTTTACGAAAACAGATGTTTTTTATGTATGCTACCCGAGATTAGCACAAACCAATTTTACAAAACATTTTACATAACTGAGGTATCGGAAACTTTTCATTCATCACATTATCTAGGCTAATCCTGTCGGCTTTTCTTTATCCATTTCATTATTTAAATATAACTTTAATAATTGTTCATAACAATTAACAAAAAATGATTTGTTGCTGAAAATAACATTAAATGTGCCATATCAATCAATTAAATTACATGCAGATAGAACACTTGCTGTGTATTAGCGTGGATGGATTCTCTACTGAAAGCGTGACCATGCTCATTTTGTCCAGTGAACAATCTCAACCTCAACATCTGTCGACACATCATGCTGCATTTTTACTGTTAAACGAGTGTATACCAATTTAATATATATTGGTATAATAGTATACCAATTATGATGCCTTGCAAAGATTCAGGTGTACTGTCTCTTTAAATAAATACTAATTTTACAGTTGCAAAATACAGTCGAACTGCTTTGATTATGATTTAATTCTTTTCAGATGTTCTGTGTTGTAAACACAATTTCTGCTGATTAAAGGTGCTTATTTAAATGCATTTCCGGCATTATTTTTCTAAAGAATCTGTCCAACTGTGTTTGAGTCTTGCTGGACAATGGTGCTGATTTACAATACAGGTGATTTTTATTTTTATTACAGTTTCTCATTCAGCACTCCCATAATTATTCTGAAGATTAGGCAAGAGGTAACAGTAAAGCTAGCATTAGCAATCACACTAAACAATATTCCTGATTCTTTGGATTAAAAAGAAGTAGATCATTTCATACCAGCTTTAGGTGCCCGAACCTGTAATTTTCTATGCAACTTAAATGTTATCTCACCGTGCGCACTTCAGATGAACAGATCTGTTTTTATTCACTTTTCTATTTTCCCGAGACTGGAGATGTAAGGCTGTATTTGTATAAATAAGGCAATATTGTACATCCAGAGCAAACAGAATAAAGATGAAAGCACACGCATTCACATTCAGTAGTTAATTGCACTTAAAGTAGTGACAGAAAAAAGTAGAGGCAGTTTTTTGCTGCACTCTGCTGGCTGGTCGGCATACAAGACAAAAACAAAAACACACTCTCAAAGCATTGGGAATCAGGGCTTATTTGCAAACATCTCTGTGTTGAGGTGAGGAGATAAGGCAAGGAGGGATGGCTTGTCTCATGTGACAAACAGTGTAATTTTTTCCTCATCTCCCAGAAAAACTTGAGTCATACATTAGAAGGCTTATTATTGAGATAGCAACTCTAGTTTCAGGCTTTATGCCATATCTACCAGATGCCAGAGGCACTATCAATTTCACAGACAATCAACGACATGTACAAAAAGTTTTAGTCTGGATGTCACACCTGTTATTTAAAAAACATTTCAATTTGAATAGAATACATCAAATTTGAAAAAGAAACAAAATATGTTTGAACTCTAGCTAGCTTTCACCATAAGTATTGAATGTGTGTGAATACAATCCCGCAGGTTTTGCTGTGGTACCTTATTAAACATTCAGAAAGATCTAGTTAGATAAATCATGTAACTGTGGTGCCTGATTCGGAATCCGAACATTAATTTTTCATTCCCACCCAGCGGATTAGAGTTCAGTGAGAGAGCACAAGAATCAGCTGGAGAGTTTCACACTGCTGCTCTTCATGTCGGCTGTGGTTTCTGATACCACAGTTCATTTTTGCACACCGGGGGCAGCGCCAAGGTGAGGCCAGTCTCGGTTTAACAGGGAAACTCTTGTTAAAGATGGTGTTTGTAAAGTCAGGAGAGCCAGATAAAAGATTTAGCGTTTTACTTTCTTGCCGAGATCCGGCCAGAGAAGTGTGGGTGTCTGTCTCATTTATGATTTAAATGAAGAGAGCGCCAATGCATTATGGTATGTGTGAATCCCATCAAGCAGAGCGTCATTTAATACAGACTTCATTGAAAAATTGATGAATTTCAATGCCGAGGTCAAGCTCTCTGCCGCTTTCTATAAAACTGGGTTTCGTGCGCCTGCGAGTCGTGTTCAGGTACCTGTTCTGCTCTGCTCTGCACTCACCCTCGCTTTTGTCCAGTCGTGGTGCGAACGTGCAAATGTTCCAGACAGCTCCTCTTTTTTTTTTGCAGTAGAAAACATGCCATCTATTGGCTTTTATTGTAGCATCAAACGGCGTTACAGCGTTGAGCAGGACAAAGAAGTCCTCGGTGGGCTCATTTTCAGCTCAAATTGTTGGCAGCGAGTGTTTGTCTGCAGTATTAAAGTGAGGCATTCGGTACATTTCATATCATGTGTGTTGAGCTTTGAAACGCATCCACACAACATAACGGACAAACAGTCTTTCTGCCAATCACACAAGCGAAACAAACATTTATTTGACTTAGAAAGCATGTGTTGTAAAATGCTGAAGGCAAAGGTGTGCTGTCGTTTTGTCAGATCCATTTATTGATTCCATGTGGATGGCAGGGATAATGATGGAGGATTCTGGCTCGTGTGTATAGATTCGTCATATGGATGCCTGGATTGTTTCATCTTCAGAGTGAAATTCGCCTTCACAAAGACCTATCAGTGTTAGGTAAAGATTTTCTAGATAATGCAATCTGTTCATCTTGTAAATGCGTCTACCATTGGTGAGCATTCGAGCATTTGATAGTTGGATTGGTAATGGTTTCTACATTGTAGTGCAAGGTAAACTATTTTCATGCTGGATGACCATCGTGAAGGAAAGGCCCATTAAACATGACAATTTCTTATGCTTAATACATGTATTCAGCTTTTGTCCATTACATTTTGAGTAAAGTTGCCATATGGTACCAAAGCCAATCAAGAAAATTTGCCATATGGGTGCCACAGCCCATTAAAAACTTAGATACAATTTAAACCAACCAGCAAACGCCACATAAACGCTGACCAAAGGATTAACCAAAGTCGTTAATCTCATTAATATAATCTCATGAACATGCATTATATCGTACATTTACTTTATACTGTAATGCATAGCATTGAATGAAGAATATTTGTTATTTTAGCACAGACGCCGTTCTGATTCACCGAAAGTGAATGATGCTGCTGTCCCAGGAAGATGATTACACAATCCAAAAAGCTGTTCACATGTTCTGAATAGACAAGTTCAAAGCAGCAACATAAACAAACATAACTGCGCATGAGCCCAAACTTAACTTCCGGTCAGTGGTCCCGCTAGACTTTTTATAGTCCGTCATTTTGACGACAGGCTCGTGAAAAATCTTTCATAATCTATTATTACCCATCGTTATGGTGCAAGGTGGCTTTACGTGGTAATTAGCATGTTCGTGACGTCATCACGCTGTATTTGCGTTTACTCTCGGAACATGCTGTATTTTAATACTACTGAATGCCCAATAAAGCCATTGTTGTGTATGTTCATTTATATATTTAATGTTTCTGTTGTCAGACATAAAATAATTATTACAGATAATGTATTTGTTCATGTCTGGTTAGTAACAATGACAGGTGCTTGTAAAGGTGTTTATACTCAGTCACAAGTAAGCTGGTCACGAATGTGCTGCTTCTGCCACTCCCTCAAAAGAGAAGATGCCAAGAGAGACATGTTTCCACTCGATTTTAAGGTTTATCCAAAAAGACACTAATCACTTTCTGAAGAGAAAAAATTCTGTAAACACCGTGACCACACCACTGCCATGGCCATACCTACCCCTGAGGTCCTGACCTCTGTAGTTTTGTGGTGAAAAACATTGCCTAATAGGACAAACTTTACTATTTACGTAGTACTGACAATCACGTACTTGGCTAAACTTACATGCAACAAAGTTACACATCCCATTAAACAAATTGTTTATTTAATAAAAGTAACATACAAAAAAAATTATATATATATATTAGTGGTGGGCATAGATACATTTTTTTTAATCTAGATTAATCTAGATTAATCTTGGAATTAATCTAGATTAATCTAGATTAAAATGGCTCATTTGAATTCTGCCGAAGGCATTCAGAATATGTGTGCTACCCAAATAATGACTAAAAGTAAGTCTTTGAAAACGGGTTTCTCAAGCCAGGTGGCGCATTAGACCAGGGGCTCATCTCATGTTTCCAAATGCATCACAAAGCTGTTCTACTTTGATAATTGGTGATGAAAATTTAATTATGTTCAATAAGATGTACTTGTGTTTACTTCAGCATTAGCTAAGGGATGCTTTGTGTTTAGGTGGTACTTGAGACTGGAAGAGCTCCTACAGTACATTTACATTTACATTTAGTCATTTATCAGACGCTTTTATCCAAAGCGACTTACAAAGAGTTAGGGAGCAACAAGCGATATGTCATACAGGAGCCATTATACATTAGGTGCCAATACAAAGTTTTTTTTTTAAACCAACTGTATGTAAACCATTCCGTACAGCAAACCAATTCCACATTGAACAAGGTGCAAACAACCTTAGTCTTGTCGAGGTTTCCATTGGGAAGCTTCTTAAAAATAAATTTTCCCTAAAGCAAACTCGGCGGCTTCATAGCTGTATCCATGTTAGCACGTCACGTTTGATGTGGTAATTTCACAGTAACGTTATGTTGTGTTTAGACCAAACGCGAATGGCGCGTCAAGCGCGAGTGATTTACATGTTAAGTCAATGCAAAGACGCGATATACCTACTTGCTGCGCGAATCGCGCGAATGAAGCCCTGGTTATGAGATGATGAGGCGGCCCGAAAAATGAAAAATCTCGCCCCTACAGTGCAATTCAGCTATGTATACATCCGTGCTTAAATATCTAGGTGAAAGCATCATAGCTTGCGTAGTATAGACCCAGCTCCCAACCCAACTTTGAGAATAAATTAACGGCGACATTTTTTTTATCGCGGGAGTCTCACGTTAACGCAGCAAGTTAACGCCGATAACGGCCCACCACTAATATATATATTATTTTATACAATAAAATATTAATTTAAATTTATGTTAAAATTAATTAAATAAAATATAGCCACTAGATCAATAAACACAGACCGCAAGTTTGTGCGATTTCATTGTGCTTTCACAAAACATGTCAGTGTTGGACACCAATGTGAAGATACTGTACTAGTCGGATTGATTTGTATTTGTAGCCAAGTTTTTCATAAAAATATGAAAATAAATATGATTCCTCAAACTAAAATTATTTTTTTATCATTTGAAAGCGTGCAAAGAAAGAGAGAAATTTGTTCTGAATTTACATGCAGGCTGGAGGGCTTGGGTAATCCTGTGTAATGTGCCATCTAGAAAATCAGACTCATTGAAGACAGTGAATGATATTAGGCAATTTTAAGGTTTGGCAGAGTTCTCAACCATTCTAAAAGCCTTCTGTGATATTGACAAAAATAAATTGAAATGGAGCCATTGGGAGTACTTTCATTAAACTATAATTATGTCTTTGATGTTTTCATCCGTCAGAGTAGGTACTTTAGTTTTAAGCATTAGTTTTATGATCACATATTGCCATACAGTAGTACCCGCCCAAAGAAAAAGTTTATTGGTCTTACGGGTCTTGAGGTTTAAGTTTCGAGTTGATTCAAGTCTATCTCAGATGTTTCTCCTCAACTTATTTTTAAAATAAATATACTGTATAGTAGATAGCAATGCTCAGATAATTTGGTGTTCATGTTGAAGTTTCTAAATTTTGATGGCAGACTATGGTTTGTTGGAAAATCTAAGCACAAACACGTTTTTGAGATAAGACAGAATGTGAAAATCGGAGAATCAGACAATAACAAAAAGCAGCTCAAAGTTTCAGAGTTTAGGTTTCATCACACCGAACCATTGCGAAGAGCTGGAAACAAGGAACATTGAATAGTTTACAAATAAACTGAAGAAAGAGGAGATTGAGAAGAATTGAGAGCTCCACTTAATCTAGAAAGAAATAACTGAGATATTAAAGAGATCTCATTTGAAATTGCTCAGTTGCATGACTCAAGAACAGCCTAAAGCCATTAACACACTTGACGTTTTTTTTTGACAAGAAAAAGTTGACAAAAGCGCTTTCTTAGTAAAAAAAAAACATTGCCCGCGTTTGGTCACAAATAGCAGCCGAATGCCATGAATTCAGAGGCTGCGTCTGTGCAAAAAGTCAGCCCAGAGAAACAGATAGGCAATGTTGCGGAAGTCTTTTTGAATTATAAACAGAGAGCGTATTTGCCATAATCACAAATATAAAAATTTGAATACTAATTTCTCGATAGAAATGCAATCAAAAGTTATTGAAAGTGAAAGTTCAACTTATATTTATACAAAACAAGGCTCCAAACGGATTTGCGGCCACAATTTTATTTTTTTTCGAGCTTGATCCTGCTGAACCAAATACCTCGCTCGCATGTTGTTTTGGAAACGATACTCGCTTGTTTTCGCCTACCTGTGAAAATGACCTTCACGTAGGGTACTTTCTTCAGAAAAGTTGAACTTTTTTCAACTTAAAAAGACGCCCTGACCTGCAGAAAAAAGATGCTGCTTTGACGACGCTAGTCTGAACACGGCCTAATAGTGTTCTGTATTAATGCAATGCTTTTATTGCATTTTAACACATTTTTATGTTTAACCTATATAACTTTAAATTATCCATTGATTTACCTTTTATTATTCTTGTACGACATCAAATACTGCATCATCACCACCTTTAATATCTTTCTTTGTTTGCAAGAGTTACTTACTAATGTATATCTGCTTTAGACCAACTAACCCCTCCTGACTCTTCTCGTCTTGTCTTGTGGTTCCAGGGCACAGAGTTTCCAGTCTGGACAAAGGCGGCATTCTATTTACCTTGAATTGAATGTGAGCTCCTACTGACCTCCAATATTTAAAATGGGGTTGTCATGGAAACTGCTGGTGTTGCAATTATTCATGTGGCGCCTTTCAGGTAGGCATCCTAATAAACTGCTCTACACACTGCCAATCTGTTTCTGTGGCATACATTTGTCCTTGTCATTTACTATGAAGGGTGGACTGCCTATTCAGGTCTCTTATCTTCTGGAAGCAATTAAAGATAATATGTGGCTTGTGAATTGTGAATTGTAAAACCAGGTGACACAAAGTGAGGAAAGACGGTCTGTTTTGTTTTAAAGTATATTTGATAGTGGTCCAAAAAGCTGGAGAATGGACACATTTTTTATTTATAAAATTCAAGAGATACAACAGAAGAAAGCAAAATATTTTTTAATATGTTATTGTATTATCATATAACTAACAATTACATTAATTTACCTTTATGTACACTTGCCCTATGTATCTCTCTCTTTGAGAAGAATCTACCTTTGTCACTGCAATTTCTGCGATCTGTGCACAATTGCATGAGACTTAAGGCAACAACCTTTAGACGTCTTGATAGAAAGATCTCCTCGCTTTGTGCACGTCTTGCAAAGTTGAAAAAAGTTAGAATATGTAATTTAAAGGCCTTTGAGAGAGATGAAAAGGTTAATGTGCAAATGGATCCGCCAGCCATTATATTATTGGAGAACACAATGTATGCTCTCATTTAGCTGAGTGGAAACACAAAAGCCCTCTATTGATCTCTGTCTGATGAAGCTGTTAAATTTGTCTTTCAATCAAAGGGAGGGTCACAGTCAATCCTTTTGACATTCAAGTCTATGAGTCTTTTGAGAACGATTGTTTGCCCTTTGCTGTTTTACATGATGTACAGGAATTAATGACAAGTGTGATTGTTAGATAAAGAACCTGAAAGGCAATGTTTCTTTGTAGAATTGTTTTTAGGTTGGCAGGATAATCTTGCAATACAGCAATTGGAAAGGACTACAAAAGCTAGAGATTTATAAATGCAAATAGGGACTTCTTACTTGTTTCTGAGATACGAGTCCATTCATTTCACATGACTGCTTGGGAATTTCAATACCGATTTGAATAATGTGGAAAGCAGTATTATTCTTTAACAGTTTGTCAACAACTATATCTTTCTATTTCTCCTAATGAACATCTAATACAAAATCAAAACCTTAATGAAACATCAATGACACCGTTTTTTTTTACTTTTAAAGAGCAACTCTATTTTTCATCTGGGTGCATATGGAGAATTGTGAAACGATTTGGATGTGTTTATTTGTTCAACTTAAATACTAATTAAATTGCATTCCTAATTACATTCCAACCTTTTTGAAATTATTGTTTGATATCTTAATTAAGTGAAAGAAACTACATTTAGAGAAAATACCAGCACACCTGGAAGTAAAGAGGCCTCTAATGCCCTGAACTCGTTTGCGTCCTCTTTTCTCAAAAGTTAACTAAAAAACTGCGAACAATTACACCAATTTAAACAGTTTACTGTAATTTTTCATAATGTTGATGTACTCAACATATGGCATTAGGTAATTGGAACTGCACCATGACATAAATAGACGCACATTTTGATGTAATTCTGACAGATTAAATATGCTTCGATTGAGAAAAATTACATTTATATGCAAAACATTTTCCATATGTTTTCCAGAGAGGACTAAGAAAAGTCTCAAATAAGATACCAGCCTACAGCTCATACAACTCAATGTAACCTGTTTAATACCAATTTAATATTAAAATCTTGTCAGTTTAATTTTAGGACAAGGAGCGTCCGTTCTCTGTAAGGGAATTATCCGAAATAAACACCCCCAGTTGCAAAAAAAATGATATGAAACATTGATTGACAGTTAAATTAAGTGTATATTATATATACAGTAGATATATATATATATATATGTGTGTGTGTGTGTGTGTGTTTAGCTTGATTGACACTTAAATAATACATTTAGCAGAACAATGGTAATGTTCCTTCTTAACAATTAAATAGACACATTTCCTAATCAGCAATTTTCTGAAAATGGGTTAAGGGAAATTTCTTAGTTGAACATCCCACGTAGTTCTTTAAATTCATTATTCGTTTCAACTTGACCTCCATGACCAGCTGTTTGTGTACATGTGTGTGCTTTTAGTGTGTATTTAAAAACAAGAGTGGCTTTTCTGTTGGATGAATAAAACCCTGAAACCCTTGAATCAGAATAACACAGATTGCAGTCCACATCTTAACAACCTCCCTCTCCCCCTATCGCCCTACTGAGGTAAGATTGTCGAATTCATCGGCCTGTCAGATGTTATTGAATTTAAGATTAGTTTTTATTTGGGCTCCTAAATTGTTCCTTGCCTCTTCCTCCAGCACTGTTTGTTGTTAGGGGTGTTGTTGTGCATTGCCGCATATATTCTTCCCTCGGGTAGAGTTAGAGAGAGGCCTGCTTTCTTCAACTTCCTCCATAATGACCACTCCGTCCGCCTAGGTTTTGAGCTTTGTGTAAACTTCTTTTACATTCGGCTCTGAACAAAACAAAATAGTTTCTCAGTCTCTTTAGACAGATGTGGTGCATTAAGAGAAATCACACTAACAGCCCACAATTGAGCAATGTGACATAAAATCTTCAGGATTGACATGCTTTTTTAGTTCACTACACATCAATGTCTTCATAACGTTTAGCAATGTTTGACTTTGCAGTGTCCCTAAACATTACAATTACACAGTTTTTTCAAAATTGTCAGTGCCGTCTGATTATCCTATAGCAAACATGAACCTCAAAATCCAGATGAATTCCTTGTATAAAGTAACTTCTGGGAAATTTCACAGGTTTGCATCAGCTCAGAGATCCGCCTTGGGTTCCAGATGTCTTATTTAAACACTCATGTCCAGAATTTGGTACCAAATGTCTCATTTAGCCATCGCACCAAAAAGCAAAACTTATATAAAACAGACGCTTATGTAGACAAAAGCGTTAGCAGCATGTAATACAGACGCCCCCCACCTGACGCATTTTAGAGCCTTAATTAAAAAAGTGGCCTTTGTTTAACTTGCCTAGTTTCCTAGTTTTAATATCATCAGAAGTTTGCACAAGATCATTTGGGTGGGTACATGTGAGTCCCATACACAAACATGAGGTTGTTTTTATCACATAGATTATAAACATCGGCGCACACGGATGTTGATAATCAAATTAAGTGCTACAGATGTTTTGTTTAGCCGTACGGTTTGCGGTAACAAGATTAGCACAGGCGGCAATTTTTAGCATAAAAACTAAATCATATAAGAGGATGCAATGGGAGGAAGCCAAGCTGTTAGCAATATGATGCAACTTGCACTTTGGTGGCTAATGGGAAATCTGGGTCAATATTGTGGTTGTGAAGTATCACTTTATCATTCGTTCTCACGTCTTCTCATCTTCTCATGTTTCCAGTAGCATTTAAGAGTTAAAGCCCTTGTTGACAGCGGGATTGAAATTAGCCCTGGTGCAGTTTATTCCCCTTCCAATAGATTTCAAACACTTCCACCCAGAGCTCTTCTGTACTCTATTATCATCCAGATGAACACAGCGAACTCCACCTCTCCGACGCTAGTGAGATGCTAATTGAACGCTAGGACGAGCAATTTGGTGTTTGTGGTGTGGAAAGCTGTTTTGAATTTTCAGATGCATTAATTCAGCCCAAACCCGTCTAGAACTTTCTATCTGAACAAGGTGAATAGTTGATGTTGAAAACAGCGTGTGATTGGTTTAAAAAGTGTCTAGAGAGGTGACCTTTAATCTAAATTTAGCTTTTTAATGTTGATGAAGTAGGTCAGATGAGAATTCATTTTGTGGTCAGCTCTATTAATGTGAGTTGAAGTTTAGGAAATAGAAGCAAATCAATGTTGATTCTAGAAGCACTTTAAATTACTTAAAGTTGGTATTAACCCAGCGTTGGGTCAAAAAGATTGAGCAGAACAGTTAGGTTTTAAATTTACTCCTCCTGGGTTGTTTTAACCCAAAATGCTGGGTTATTTTAACCCATTGTTGCGTCAAATTTAATCCATTTGCTGGGTTAATTTACACCAACCACTGGGCGTGTCCCTTATTACCAAAGGCTAGGTTATGCCAGGTTATTTTCAACACAGAATTTGGTCAGACAGAGATAAACCCTGTTAAAAAATACAGCATATGCTGGTTGGGTGTGTTTTGAGGCATGGCAGCTGGTTTGAGCTGGTTTACGATGGTCCTTAACTGGTTATCAGTTGGTCCAGAACTTGGAGCTTGGGACCAGTTTAGGACCAGCACATGATCATATTAAACCAGCTACAATGCTTTAACACATACCTTACCAGCATATGCAAGATTTCTCAACCAGGAACCCAGCCGTTGGGTTATAAATTAACCTATGCTGGGTTGTTTCAGTTCAAAATGCTGGGTTATTTTAACAAATTGTTGGGTCTAATATATACATTTTTGGCTTAATTTAACCCAACTTCATCTGTATATGTATATTGTGTGCTTTTCAGTCTGTGGTTAGCGGGTTTCACCTTTAAGACCCTCAAAAATGTTGGGTTATTTTCAACCCACAGTCGGGTCAAAAAGGGACGAACCCAACTGTGGGTTGAAAATAACCCAACATTTTTCTCACAATAGTTGCTTTCTGACCATCTGTGAGATCATATTTGAGGGTCATAAAGGTGAAACCCGCTAACCACAGATTGAAGAGCACCCAATATACATATAAAGATGAAGTACAGTACAGTTTCAACTCAGACTTGCACCTCATTTAATATCCAAAATTCAGTTTGGCATATAAACTGTATTAAAATAAACATTTGTGATGTTTAAGGACAATGCAGCAACGTCAGGCTCCACTGGATTAATCGGCATAAAACAATGAGGTTTAGATTATGCAAATTGCATTCACTCCTGCATAAAAACTCTTTGTCCTGCTCATTGTTTGGTCGATGTCTCAGCTCGCTGAAGGCCATTTGTGCTTAATATGACAGAATAAGTGCTTTGCTCTAACCATCAACATGTAATTACGGAGAATAATAAACCATGAAAATTCTCCGCTTTTAACGATACACATAATTAAGCTACTCCCCTCCAAGTCAGTGTCTGTGGTGTGAGGAAATTGCATTAACAAGCTTAAGTGGGACCTTTGCAGATAGTTATATATAAAAACTGCATGCAAGAACAGTTATATATGTAGGTATTTTTACTCCGTGCCCTGTTAAATTAGGCTGACGTGTTGTGCAGTTTTACAGTTGATTTGCTCATAATGATCTATATGATATAAGCAACTTGAGTCTAGTATAACAAGCATCCTGCCAACAAAACTCTCATGTGTACTTCGATTACCCCAAAGCTCTGCTGCCCACAGCTCATGATTGACAGCTAGGCTATCATCCAATAAACACAACTCCTTTGCTGTAAAAAGGTTTATCCAGCTCTAGCATACAGCCTCCGTAAAAAATAAGCATTGACTAGAATGGTAATTCAGAGTTCTTTTCCTCACCTTAGAAGGCAGCGGTCCTCTGAGGCCCGTGTTCACCAAACAGCCGGGGAGTGTCGTCTTCCCCCTCCATTTTAATGAGCCCAGTCGGGAGGTCACCTTCAACTGTGAAGCCCAGGGACATCCACCCCCGTCCTACAGGTGAGACCCCCAAACAACAGACACGCTTCGTTTGATCATTTCTTTGTCTATATTAACTGATTCAACCGTTCAGTCTCCTGTTAAACCTCACCTTTCTCAGCATTGCGTAGAGTAAGTTTCTTTCCAAAATAGAATCCAAGGACGCATTTATTTTCCATAGAGAAAGAGACTTATTTTGTCCTTGATTTAACTCAAAAACAATCTCAGATGGTCTGTCGTTCATTTATTTATTTGGTTGGAGACCCATGCTGAGTCTGAGTCAACATCTTCTTTTGTTGTTGTTGCAAATTACTGATTTACACCACTAGCATCTTCCCCAAACCGTTATTTTGGCTACATCAAAGTATCTATGAAGAACCCATTTTTCACATTAAATAAATCTCAATTATAGTACGTTTTCAGCCTGTATACGGAGGTTTATGCACACTTCCTGAAGGTGACAGGATTGCAAGCATTGTTGTGCCGCAACATAAGGTATACTCACAGCCTTTAGATGATACATTTCATGCATGACTACTCATTAAGTATAAAACATATCAAAGCATACCCACTTATATAACCATAATATTTTTTTGTAATTACAAAATTTGTTTTTTTTTCTAATATTTTCTTAAGTGGCTCACCGCACATCCAAACACCCACTTTTTGATGACATGTTGGTAATGACACTGGATGCCCAGGACAAATTTGTATTGGATACCAATTGCGCTATATCACAGAGTATCTCAATGGTGTCCCAGACCACATTGTTTAGACGAGGGCCCAAAAAAAGAAAAACTAAAAGATAATTGGAAGAATGTTGGTAACCAAACAACATTGGTCCCTATTGACTTCCATTGTAGGAACACAAAACCACTAAGACGTTTCTCAAAATTTCTAATTTTGTGTCCCACAGAAGAAAGAGTCATGTACAGATTTTAAACAACACAAGTATGAATACATGATGACAGAATGTTTACTTGTGGCTGAACTATCCCTTCAAATTTGAAAATAATTTTTTGAAAAGAGCGTTTGAATATTAAAAAAGATGTGTTCAAAAAATGTGTCTCTGCACTTGGATTTTCTAATTCCCTTTAGCTGATAAATTATAAATCTTTATATTTTTTGGCAAATGAATACATGCTTTGGATGAAATTATAAAGAGTGGAATGTTTCTAGCAGCACTGCTTGGACATTTACTCTTCTCAGAAGACAGGCACACATACTCAATATATTCCTAATGTGATATGTCTAGAGCACAATCCCAGAATGTCATTCTTGTCAACAAATGTATTACCCTATAAGAAACATCATTGAGTGACAGTCAGAGCAAACAGAAGACTGCAAATATATCTCGCCCAAGTCAGATGCATTAACAGGTGCAGCGCAGTATTTCTATCAATATGTAAAAGTCGTAACGTGTTCTTCAGCTTGTGTGGCGAGGAGACATAATCTCATGCTATCATCTGTTTTATGAGCGCTGCATTGATTTTCAGTGTACCTATAATCAGACAGGTAATTGACATGGATCACGTCTGCATTAAATCCGGTCGGCCAGTGTACTATGGAGAATCATTCACTGTTTGGTTCAGTTTCATCAATAAAACAACCCTCATTTGCTGTGGTATACAGAAAGCAGACTAATTTGTTTTAATTTCTATTCCTCTGCGACAATGAGGTCTGTTTTTTTTCCCAACGATTACAGTTTAATAGAAAGGAAGGCAGTGATTACGTTGCTAGACTATATTGATTTATTGTGTGGTGACGAACAAACTGGGGTTTTATAAGCATGCTTCACTGTCTCTAAGGTATTGTGGCTTTAGATGTGCCGGGGGTGACTGGACTAGGTCACCAATCTGTTGTTGAATTCGTGTCTTTCTGCTTACTACCCATTTTTGTGACACACATTGGCTCAAAAAGGACATTAAATGTCTTTGTAATGTATAACAAATCTAATAAAACACAGTGGTATTGATTAAAGACAAAGCAGACATTATCACTTTTCTTAACGAAAGATTGGTGAATACAGACAAAAAGTGTTGGGAGACATTTTCTTAATAATTTCTGCATCTTCTAAACATGAACAGGTTTTCTTAAAGGGATGGTTCACCCGAAAATTCTGTCATCATTTACTTGCCCTCTTTTCATTTCAAACCTGTTCAATTCAATTTATTTATATAGCGCCTTTCACAATGTGCATTTTTCCAAAGCAGCTTTACAGGAACAAATAAGAAAAACAGAATGGTAAAACACAGCACAGTGCATGGTGTTCCTAGACCAAGCAAGATCATTCTAATAAATAATATCTAATGAATAAATGCAGTCTCCCGGTGAGCAAGCCAACAATGCCCTGCTCGGGAGAAACCTTGCTCAGCAGGGATGGCCAGATCTCCTCTGACGTGTCATAGCTGCACACGGTAACCCCGACGAAAAGCCACCGAGCAAACATCCATGAAGAACAGGGAGACCCCATCCATGACCCTGGAAGCCCCACCCGCCGAAACCGTGCAGGTCCAACCCGGTCCCATTCCGCGATTGACTCCCTACAAACACCCACCCAGCAACCACCAATTATAGTCACTGAGTGAAGCTATAACTTCAAACTGCTGTAATGTTTTGCATTAAAATACCAAGTATTGTCAATTTATCATTAATACGACAAGTAGTCCATCTTTGCTCTTGTTGGGGATGAAATTGTCTTAGCTGGGATGATCAGATGGTCGCTTTATTCTTGGGTGGTGATGGGATTGCCTGGTAGGTTTTCATATGTAGCTGGCGTAATCTCTAGTTGAGGATGGGCATATTAAATTCATCCAGGCCTGGCGGAATCACTCCCTACCCTGGGATGGGCATCCCAAGGCGGGGGCAGAAAGAGAGTAATTAGCGTAGCTGCTGTTTATTACCTATGCATTAAGTTAAAGATTGTCTGAAAAGATCCGTCTTTAATCTATAGATTAAAATTGGGAGAGTGTTTCTGACCCTTGAATAGTATCGGGAAGGCTATTCCAAGTTTAGTCCGGAGTTTTGAGATCTCTGAGAGCGTGATGGGTTGTAATGTGATAGAAGCTCTGTTATAGGGGCTAAAATGTTTAAGGCTTTATATGTAATTAAAAGAACTTTAAAGTCAATACAATACTTAATGGGTAACCAGTGAAGGGATGATAAAACTGGGGCTATGTCATCGTATTTTCTTAACCTGGTTAGAACTCTGGCAGCTGCATTCTGAACTAATATTAGTTTGTTTACTGAAGATGCAGGACAACCATTAAGTAGAGCATTACAATAGTCAAGTCTTGAGGTCACAAATGCATGAATTAGCTTTTCTGCGTCAGCAACACATAAAATATTTTGTAATTTGGCAACAAAGGTTTTTGAGATGTGATTTTTTGAGATGTGATTTTTTTGTGACATCATCTGTACTACTTACTTTATTCTGCAGAACACAAAAGAAGATATTTTGGAGAATGTTGGTAACCAAACAGCGATGGCACCCATTGACTTGCATTGGTTTTGTGTCCGTACAATAGAAGTGAATGGGTACCGCCGTTGTTCAATTTTGAGTGAACTCTCCCTTTAACAAATGTATGTAAATGAAATGCAGTTTTCATACAAGTATCCCAAACTTTTTGAAACCACTGTACAGTGTTTGCAGTCAAAAAAGCGGAAAAATATTTTTCTCCACTTCTCTTTTAACTTTCCCTTGTGTTTTATAGGTGGAAAATGAACGACAGCTTCATTTCTCCTCAACCTGGCTCTCGATACAGCATCTCTGGAGGAAACCTGCGAATCAGCCAGCTCAATAAAGAAGAAGATGCTGGTATTTACCAATGTCTGGCCTCAAACTCTTTCGGGACGATTCTCAGCAGAGAGGCTAGTCTCCACATCGCCTGTGAGTCACTGTTTTAGTTATTTGGTCTTTGTAAAATCACTTGAAAGCGATATACCGCTGAAAAGGTGATAGAGTATAGGGGCTCTGAATATAGTTAAAGTAATATTACAAATAGCACTGCAGAGGGCAGATGGTCCGTATATTGCATAAAAATGAAGTCTGCACAAACCAAGAAATAAAAGGGGTCATATCATGAATCAGATTTTCGAGTGCTGTGGCTTATTTACTGCAAATATAAATCATAAAACCTTTAAGAAGTTTATTTTATTTGGATTTACTTTATCCGCATTGTTTACTGTCCCTTTGTAGACCAAAGTTTGTAGCAAGTTAAAGAAGAGGGGTCATCACATTTATCTTTTGCCCTGAATATTTGAGATCTGAATTTAAATTTATTCAGTCCAGGTAGAGAAAATCTAATATAATGTATTAGTTCCCCTCTCTCATGAAACATGTAAACATATCTGCTATGTACATGTTGTGTTATGGTTCAATTCATTTTATGATGAAATTAAAGGAACTCTCCACTTTTTTTGTAAATAAGCTCATTCTCCAGATCCCCCAGAGTTAATGAGTTCAGTTTTATTATTTTGGAATCTATTCAGCCGATCTCCCGGTCTGGCGATAGCACTTTTAGCATAGCTTAGCATAGATCATTGAATCCAATTAGACCAGTATAATCGCGTTCAAAAATGTGGTAATTTTTGAAAGCAATGCTACTGGTCTAATGATCTATGCTAAGCTATGCTAAAAGTGCTATCGCCAGACCCGGAGATCGGCTGAATAGATTCCAAAACGGTAAAATTCAACTTATTAACATGTGGGTCTACACCACTTACGCTCAACAAAGTAACGGTACGTTGTTTAATTTCTAAAACGACTAATCCAAATTATTAAATATTTTTCATCACCGATATCAAACATCAGCATGATATCAGAAAAAAATGGACACATGTACAATTGACTTTTGTGGATGAGAAAACGCATAACGTGATTCACCTAATCTGTGGATTAACAGCTCGTTCTTTTGACAACAGCTAGTGTTTTTTTTTAGACACAAATGTGATTTTCCCAAGTCATTGTTTAGGTATGTTAAATCGTTTTAGAAATTAAACTAGAAACTGATATCTCCACTACTGACAACACCGGAAAAATAAAATTTGTGTATAAGAGTGGTCTCTTGATTTTTTCGCAGCTGAATATTCAAATGGACGTCTTAAACATTAAAAAGCTCTAACTGATGCCCTGGGTACTCAGTTTTACATAACTTATTTTGTCTCTTCTACAAAACTTAGATTTCTGGTGGCTCTCTGGTGGCAAGTTGAACTTGGTGCTTCTCTATTTGACGTGATGGTGATGGATGTGAGATAGAGATTGAGTTCAAAGATCCGTTTCCTACTGCTAAGCCCAGTGTGATCTTTAAAACACCTCTGTGGAGTTAAGGGATGGAACACATGTCGGTCCCTAGGCTTTATGTGTTCACCGTTTTCTCTCAATTACCTAGATCTAGCCTGCCATGGCTGCCAAAATGATCGTTCTCTTATTGTAAAGATCTAATGGTAAACCAGAGATCTTTTTCACAAGCTGTCCTGAAACCTTACTTTATGTGTCTCACCCTTATATATCGTAGAGTATAGTATGACTAACTAAGAAATATAATGAGGTTTTTGTCTATTTTTTTAGATTTCTTTTTTTTTAGCTGAGAATGTCAACCATTATTTGTGTGCAGAAGCCTCTTGATTTGATATTCTATTATATCATGACATGACATTCATACATTTTTAAGCGTGACCTTAAAAAGCCTACAAATATTGTATGAAATGGGAGATTTGTTTTTTTTTAACCTTGAATGACCCAGGGAGGTCCACCCTGAACCCTATTATGAAAAGGAAATAAAAATCAAACATATTTATTTTACAGGAATTATTCAGAGAAATCACATTCATCCAATTGTTACGAATGAAATGTTTTTACGAAAATGTTATGTTTTATACAAACCACCTATATTATACCTACAGTAAATACTCTGTATCATTTTTGTTGTTGTTTTGCAGCAGGTGTTCCAGTAATTTACTGTAAATTAATTACTATTTAACAACACTTTCCTATTAATAGTTTTCAATTTGAGTTCAAATATATTTTTATCAAAATTAGAACACTTTGGCTTTTGAGATTCAAAATGAGCAAGAAGACTCATTCATTACTGACACAGCAACACTGCAAATAATAACATTCTTTGTAAGTATTTTTGCTTTGTTTTCTAGTAAAAATATTTAAAAGTTCTTCAATTACGATACATTTACATAACAAGAAAATATAAGAACTAGGTAAGTTTATGTTTAAAACAAAATTGGGAAAAAAATTGGTGCATTTGCTTTATGATAGAAGGCATATATGTGTGCATTTGCATATTTGAACAACAAATAAATCATTTGCATTTAGCACTAATATTCATTTATTATTCATTATATAGTTTTTACATGGCATACATTACCATACACAAAATATCGTAAGGTTAGTTCATCTAAAACTATAGATTTTTGTTATTATTTACTCACCCTTGTGACATTGAAAACCCTGCTGGCTTTCTTTGATGTTTGGTTTCAAAATACAGATTTCTTTTAAATATGTTTTGGGGTTTGCAGTGGGAGTGGGTGGTGACTGCCTTCTCAAGCTTCAAAATGACAAAAGCCTTTTTTAAAAACTCAGAAGGGAGGTGAATTGTATATCTTTATGATGTTTGTTTGTTTGTTGAGAGACTTTGATGCGTTTTCTACAAGTATGTCTAGATTTATTCATCATGCTTGTAAATGCCAAGAACTTTTCTTTCTCAAGGAGTTGTTTTCTCAAGTGCAGTAGTGAATCTAGGCATTATTAAATGCTGAACATATAATATATATAATATAAATTGACAAATTTGGTTGGCATTGCGCTGTTTGGGTCTCATTCATGAAACATTCGTATATATATGAGCAGTGATTTCGAGCAAAACGGACCTTCCAGAAAGCTCTTCTCCGGATTCACAAATACTTTGTAAACGTCAGGATTGATACTAATAGGGTATATGCCTAACAATAAATTAATAAATTAACGTGTCTCGCCAGAGCATTTTTAGCCATCTGAAATAATACTTTTTGCCCTTCAGAAAATACCCGGCAGGTGGCTCTTGAGAACGCTATGGATTCACTGCGCGTTTTTCCATAGACGCATTAGTAGTTAGATTAGGAATATCCACGGCAGTCACATGTTACGAGAATCTTATTTTGAAGATTATAAATTAATATAAAAATGCAATAACCAGCCATGTTAACTTCTCCAGTGTTGTGTTGTGTAAGTGTGATGGTTGGTCAATGTACTGTTTGTCCCGACTCTCCTCCACTGTGATTCGACAGCGGTATTAAAAGGGACAGTGACAAGGTGTGCGTCAAAGAGTAAAAAAGAATGAAAAACACAGGGCAAAGGAACTCGTGAAATATCATTATGATACACAGTGCATTAAAATGCAGTGTAATCAGTTTGTCAAAAAGAATACAGAATATTTTAATGTTTTATGTACCATTTACACTAGGTAGAGGGCATGTACATTTTCTTTTGTACCAACTAACATTGTGAAAATATCCAAATCCAAAATTTTTGTCAGAACAATTTAGTGAACGATTTACACAAAATGTTGTTCTGCTGGTGTTTCATGGATATCATTGAACTTTAACGGCTGAACACATTAATTATTTTGTGAGGAATACACAAATTCGGTTTAAATGGACCCTGGGGGGTAACCAGTTTGATCAAAGTCGGTGACTTTGAGAATTTTTTTTTTTCCATTGTGAAAGTCTAACTCTTCTTTTATGTAATGTACTATTTCTTTTAAGATTTAACACTAAAGCGTTGAGCTGCACCACTTTTCTAAACAACGCTGGAAGGGAATCTGATGAGGTGTTCACTTTAATTTATGGGGTTAACACTATTTATTTAGGGGGTTTGGAGACAGCAGAGGACATGCAGAGGACCGAAGCTACTTGAGGGAATACTTTAGTGAACAGAAATGGATTCTAGATGTTTTAAAATGTAGCTTGTTTCAAGCCTAACCTTCACTGTGATGACAAGAACAGAGCTGAATTTAATTTGGAAATGTCATCATTTATTCACACTCATGTCATTCAAAACCAGTATAGAGCAAATGTATGACTCTTTTTTGTGCGGAAAACAAAAGAAGATATTTTGTGAAATGGTTTTGTATATACAGTGAAAGCCACCGCGCAACATTTTTCGGTTTATAATATTTAGATAGTCAATGGCAAAACAATTCAAATATTTCATAAAAAACTACCTGCCCATGACAAGATTATATTAATTCGATTTAGACAACACAGTAGTCAGTGTTAGGTACCTTAAGCAACATTTTGCATAGTAAGTAACTTAAAAAAACTACATGCAAAACAGAGCAAGCGTTTAGCGAATTCAGCATGTTTCGAATAAATATTTGTGTTAAGGGTCTCTTTAAGTGCCTTCTGCGTGTTGAAAGTAATTCTCCCTGTTTAAGACATTAAGATATGAAGTCTCATCTAATTGGCAGACAGGGGGTAAAACTTGGTGCCCGAAATGCTACTTATTTGTTCCTTTCGAATGCATTTTCTATATCTAATTGCCATCAAGTTTGTTTTTAATACACACTATATTTGAGGATAGCATTTCTGTTCACCCTTTTCTTCTACAGGTCACAAATTCATTACCTACAATACAATACCGTATTCAATCACTGTGGCTTCACAAGGGCTCATGGTGTTTGCTTTGCCGAGAGCAATAAACAGAACACAACGTATGGTTGATAACTGAGAAGCCAATTAGAGTCACTGGAGTGTGTCTTTCTCCTGACGAATGCTTTGTATGTACAGTATCGAAAAGAGAAGACGGTCTTATTGCATATTTATGGCAGAGAGCTGTCATTTTATTTATTTTGTCCTCATTGTAAAACTCTGTAATGAGATGTTACGTGAGGTGAACATTTTGCAGACTGAACATTCTGGAAGAAATGTATTCCTGATGTAAGATGAGCGGAACTTGTGTACAAAGTGCAAAAAGTTCCTTTTCCTAACAGAGAGATGCTTTAAACCCCCAATTTGAGGATGGAGCTGACATAGTTTGTGTCTCAGAGATGTGAGGGGATTGTCATGTTCTGAAAGAGGATGTGTTGTTCATGAATATTCCTTTTGAATTCTTTGTTCTCTAGACACAGCCCCCTCATCGAATTCAATGCAGGTGAACCTCAGACATCCTCTCAAGTATTCTTCTCTATTTGTTACTAAAGATTCCCATTTTTTTATTTTATTTGTTGATTTATTTTCATTATTCATTTACAGATGTCCTCGGGTGCTTTGAAAACCAAGCAAAGAGAAAGTCATATCAGAGTTCTGCTGTTTATTCTGGTTTTCAAAGTGCTTTAGTCATTTTTACTTTGTGTCCATAATTGTATAAGTTAGTGAAGTTAATGGTATTGTTAAAGTAAGAAATAGTTTACGCTAAAATAAAAAAGAAATCGTTATTTTATCACATTCATGTCGCTAGTGTCAATGTAATTTAATACTATTAATAAACAATAAAATATTTATATATATATATATATTACTAATATAAAGTAAATATAAAATAAATAGTTATATTATAAGCAAAAACAGATCGTAAATTACGTTCAGGCCAGGCCTTAGTCAGATGGAACCGTCTATATGACTTATTCTGTAATCCACTTAGTGTTTTTTTTACATGTCTTTTATATTGAAGTTGAATTTTGTTGTTCATTTCTCTGGATCAGTGCTTTGGGCAGTGTGAATTATGATTCAATGGAATTTATAATCAGATAGGTATTATTTATATATATTTTTTTAAAGATTTCTGTTGGTTTCTGTTTCTTTTTTCTAGATCTGGAGGAGTTTAAAACTCAGAGGAGAAGTCCAGTGAATGTCAGAGAGGGCCAAGGTGTGGTTCTCCTCTGTGGTCCCCCACCATATATGGGAGGTGAGGCATTTCATTTTTTATTAACACCCTGTTGATTTTGTTTTGCTTTTAAAGCAAGGTGGTGAGCGTCAATATAATGACAATATTTACTTCACATCTTTCTGAAGTTCACAATACTCAATGGCCGATCGATCACTGTGTGGTCAGATCTGGTCAGATCTAAACACTATTGACTTCTAAATAAAATTGCTAATTTTATTTCTTTACATTAATTCAGAACTTAAGTTCTCACTTTATAATTTGAAATAAATATATGTCTTGTGGTTGAAATAGCAAACTATCACTTTATTCATGTGACCCTAGACGACTAAACCAGTTTTAAGAGTCATTTTTTCAAAATTGAGATTTTTGCATCATCGGAAAGCTGAAGAAATAAGCTTTCTATTGATATATGGTTTGTTATGATAGGACACTATCTGGTGGAACAACAACTGTTAACAACTCTGGAATCTGAGGGAGCAAAAAAAGGAAAATATTTAGAAAAATTTTAATCTGAGCCATTGTAGCAGGCCATCCACTCACAAAAATAAAGTTTTAATACATTTACAGTAGGAAATTTATAAAATATCTTAATGGAACATGAATTTCACTTAATATCCTAATGATTTTTGGCAAAAAGAAAAATCTGTCATTTATACCCCTACAATGTATTTTGGGCGATTTCTAAAAATGTTCCTGTGCTACTTAAGACTGGTTTGGTTTCACATATGAAAAAATTTAGATGAATGAGGATGTAATATGCTTGAAAATATACTTGTAATTTGCCCTGCGTTCTGTACATGTGCGAGTTTGTCCTCCTAGTTTCCATGATAATATGTACAGATGTTATCTGGTTGCGAAGCTAGAAATAAAATTATGATGAGTTTTAGCGTTTGTTCTTGCGTACTGCCCCAACCAGCAATTATGGTCCTCTGTAATTAACTTGAAGCATAAAAGGCTTTTCAACCTCACTGCCCATAGCATAAACATAAATCACCTCCTTTTTTCCTCTTGATTTAATGCTTTTAAGTGGCACACTATGTAGTACATCAGACAAGGTAAATGTTATATGAGGCAAACCTTTTCAATAGCTTTTTGCTGCTAACTCTGTGAGTGGCTTGGTCAAGCTTATTAGTTTTGAAGTGGTTCGAAGATAAGTGGCAATTTTTTCTCATGATTCAGATTGTTGACATTTTCTAAGCAAAGAACAGAGAACTTACTTCTTGCCTTAAAGATCTTTAAAATAGGGTACTTTTGAAAAACACATTTTATGAAAAAAAATTAGAAAGGAGATGTCAGCTTTTAGCGGAAGTACATACGCATGAAAACAAGATCAAACGCTATTTCCAATATTTCAAAAATCATTTAAAAATCAATGGAACGGCTGTTTTTACATATTTAATCAATTAGCAGTGTAAAACGCAAGCCACGGCCACTAATTTTCTCCATTGAAATTCCTTTAGACTCAGAAATGTGTCAGAGAAGGGAAGTTGAAACTATCGCAACTTCCGGTTCATCGGGACTTTAAAGCTATGATTTAATGCATGTTTACCTTAAACGGACGGCAAGCAGGCGGTCTGGCTTGTGTCAACAGGACATACCGCCACCTACTGTCCCTGAGTATTTATATATATGATCTTATGTTTTATGTCTCATATTTTACTATTATATATGGAAAACGTGTGTGCTTTGCTGTAGTGCTAAGAGAATGGGTTTAGCTGTATAACATTTGACGTCACAGATATTGACGCAAAATAATGCCAGCCTCAGAGTAATTGTTTTTTTCAAAGTTTATGAAGACTGTTACAGTTTCACTTTTTATTTCACATTTATAAAGTCAATGCCATTGTTAATAATATATTAAGCCAAACATCTCTATATTCCCAAGGTTCCAATGCTTCTGGTCCTTTTAAAACTCAACGCAGGGTGAAATCATTTGTGTCTTTGGAAGAAAACAGGTCATTGCTTGAATGCTTCTTGGCAAGCATGCACACAACAAATGCATGGTTTTGCACTGATAAACTCCTGCTTTATTTTAAAAGAAAGCCTTCTAAACCCTTTTGTTGTCACGTAACACTCGTTGCCAAGCATGCAACAGAGAACAAGGAGTAGTCAAGCAAGTTTATTTTAATTTATTAGCCCAACATGTTATCTTGCACAGGAACACAGCATACATTGACATACTGTATATTAGACGAGACAGACACAAACAAACAAACAGAACAGACTATATATACTGTGGAGGTGACGAAGTGATGGCTGGCAGGTGTGTTAATAACGGATCTGGTGCAGGTGATGAGCAGTGGGGAATTCTGGGAGATGGAGTGCACTGGAGATGACTGATGACATTGAAACCGTGACATTTGTTCAATTATTTTTCATTTAGTCTAACTTGAGTTACTCAACTTTAACAGAGAGACAGATAGCTTGTAGCTGTATTCTTCATACATTTCTGAGCTAGAAACCCTTTTGTTTATGCTTTTGGTTAGCTTTGTAGTCGGTCGGCTCAGAAACAAGACTAAAATATGTATGATGCTGTCAGTATGAGCAGTAAATGTCTTATCAGTCTCAATGATCAACAACTGTACAGATTTGAAATGCCTCACATCGATTCTCCTCGTCATGCAAGCTGAATGGTTCACTTCTCAATAAAAATCTTGAATCTGAAATATACCAAAATACAAAGAGCAATGAGCTTGTTAAAGAAACAGTTCACCCAAAAATGAAACTTTTGTCATTATGTATTCACCCTCTTGTCATCCGTCACCCTCTAAGCCGTTATGACTTTCTTTCTTCTACAGAACACAAAAGAAGATATTTTGAAGAAAGTTGGTACCCAGACCGAGCTACCCATTCACTTCTATTGTACTGAAAAAAAACAAGGAAAGTCAATAGGTTCCCGCTGTTGTTTGGTTACCAACATTCTTCAAACCATCTTCTTTTGTGTTTTGCAGAAATATAAAGCCAAATAGGTTTGAAATGACAAGCGGGTGAGCAAATTATTACAGAATTTTCCTTTTTAAGTGAACTTTCCCTTCATTTCGAAGATTCCAGTCTTTCTTTGTCCGCTTTATGAAAATACAGGCACTGCTCTTGGCCATTGCCAATATGCAAAGGCGACTGCAATAATGCGACCTTGTCGATCTCATCAAAAGGTTTTTGAGCTGTAATTTATTACATCTCTGAAGTAACATGGGTCGGTCTAGCCCATTCCGAAGAGCTGATATTTGTCTCCTGTCTTTCCTACAGAGTTGACCTTTTCTTGGATCTTCAACGAATATCCCTCATTTGTGAAGCAGGACACGCGCCGCTTCGTCTCACAGAAAACCGGCAACCTTTACATCGCTAAAGTAAAACAATCGGATGTTGGAAACTACACTTGTGTCGTCACCAACACTGTGACCCAGACCACAGTACAGGGACCTCCTACCCCACTTGTGCTCCGCAGCGATGGTGATGTCACTTTGTGAATTTATCTTATAAAATGACTTGCATGTGGTTGTAAACATTCTGATTTAAAATGATGCTTTTGTTTTTCAGGCATCATGGGTGAATATGAGCCAAAAATTGAAGTTCAGCTCCCTGAAATCTTGGCTGTTGCCAAGGGGTTATCAGTGAAACTGGAGTGCTTCGCTTTGGGAAAGTAAATACATTACAGTTGTCATATCTGTAAGAGTGTTTTCATGAATTTTACATGCAAGAAATGACTAAATGACTTCCACCGGTTTCATAACCGTCATTCATGTCAGGTGTGAAATTATGACATCCTTAGTAATTGTCTTCTAAATTTGCTTCATTTATTATGTTAAAAGAAAGCTAAATTAATTTCTAGAACATTTAAGAGTCTTAACAAGATCGAATGCTCTAAAAGTACTTCAAGGATAATGTGTGCAATCATCCAAAATATTGCAGATCATGGAGAAGTATTGTTTGATTATTTTTGCAGTTCCTTTCTAAATTCCGACTAGTTTAAATGACACACTTCAGGAAACTACAAGTGTTCTGGATTCACTGAGATCTCTATTATCCGACTCATTTTTAGATCAGTTTAATCCAGTAGAATTTAGTTTGAAGCCCCGTCAAACAAATAGATTTCTCACTTGGTTTCAGTCCAGTTCCTGTGATCAGCTGGAGAAGAATAGACGAAAATCCGTTTCCCAGAAAAGTGGATGTCAATAAGTCCAGTGGAGTGTTGGAGATCCCTTATTTCCAACAGGAGGATGCAGGACAATATGAGTGCGTGGCTGAAAACTCCAGAGGCAAAAACGCTGTAAAGGGACGCCTTTCATTCTTTGGTAAGTCTGAAACATTTCTGTAACGAGATTCATTAAAAGGAAGGAAGGAGGCGAGAACCGGAAGACAATAAAAAACATTTAATAAATAATATAACAGCCGACGGCCCCTCACGGACGACCGCCGGCTAACAAACAAACAAACCAAAACATAATACGGACGACCACCGGCGAACAACAACATTAAAACAATACAAACACAAGCTCGGGCCCGGTCCTCTCTCTTCGACGGTCCGGTCGCTTGTTCCTTTTATATGCTTCCAATCTCCTACGTGATGCGAGGCCGGTGCGCGCACCACTGGCGCTAATTAACAATTACTTACCGGCCTCGAACCACAGTCTCGCCCCCCTACTCTACTACAATTTCCAAATATTTCATGCAAACATGAAAATTCTGTTGATTTAAATCTGAATATTTTTTATTTTATGCCTGGCTTAAAATGTATAATAAGAAAATAATCTTGACCAACAATTTTGAACTTTTTTCTAATCTTCCCAATAAAGTACATGAAAGCACCATTACCAGTATAGCCACGCCACTACACCACACAATTAAACAGGACTTTTATTTTGGCACTATTTATCGCCTACTAGAATCAACCTGTGTCAAGTTTTTAATTATGCCTGTCGCAGTGTCAACTAGCAATTTTTCTACATTAAAACGAATGAAAACATAAATCAGAAACACATTGAGCCAGGGCAGATGCTCCAAACTTCTGCATTTCTGAACACTATAACAATGAATCAACCGTACGCAACTGCATGTTACAGTCATGGATTGATCATCAAAAAAAATCCGTCATCATTTAAATACCCTCGCGTAGATCAATACTTGAATTTCTCTCATTTGACAAAAGAAAACAAAATGACACATTAAAGAACAAATGCTTCTCTCGTATGCGTGAACAGTGTTACCAGACATACCAAAATTATCGTATTTGTTCCATAATTTTGACCTCTGTACGATTTACAATCAATACTGAAAAAAATCCAATAATGTACAATCATTTCGGAATTTTGTGACACTTCAAATGATGGTCGTTGTAATCATATGGGTTCTATACTCATTGATATAGCTGTGGATCCTACGTCTAACATCATAATAATGAGAAGAACGTAAACGTGCAGTTACGCAGGCCTCACGCTACATCTTCTCCAATAATCTCACGAGCACAAGTTAAAGTTCCCGGAACGGTGAAGCTGTGCTTAGGTCAGTCCTGAAAAGGAAGGTGAAGAAAGGGGAAAGGCGAAGATGAAAGTCTATGGAGGAGCCTAAATGTAAGCACAGACAGAAAACAAACAGAACGGAGTTCGAAAAGCACTTCAGTTTTGTAGGATGGCTAAGACCTGTTTCAGGCAATGATACCAAAGCCTTCTACCGGTCCGGTCGTGTCAAAGTAAGTTGTCTAAATAAAACGCTGTGTTCAATACGTTTGACCCGTTTAAGATAATTTTCTTCCAATTACGACAGTTTTGATCTTGAGGTACGATAGTTGGACATTTCCAATCTGGCAACACTGTGTGTGAAGCTTTAGCTCTTCCATAAAGTAGAAAGTGATCTACATATATATGTCAAGCACTGTTTGCACATTGAGACAAACGCAGAGTCAGTATAGTCTTGTTTTGAACAAGCCACAGAATTATTTCTCTAAATTGTTTTCTCTTTCTTCATTCTGCGGACCATAATGGTTGAGGTGTTTATGAATGTTTTGATATATGGGCTTATCATTGATCAAATCGATAAACTGTGGTTTAATTGATTCCCCAATGAGGTTTTATGACCTGGATGTCAGATTTTCATGATTATTCTTGTGTATTGTAAGTATTTGTCATTTCAATGATTTGGCTGGCAAAAATCCATAATCTTCCATGGTCTCTCCTTTACAAGGCATCTATCACAGCCGTAGGGGCAATGGAATAATCAATATGAGCGCTGTTGTTCATTACATAATGGCTAGTACCAAAATGATGAGGTCCAAAAGTGAGACTGATACCCCATAAACTTTAACTAGGTTTCCAATACAATGCTATGACAAATAGTATTGTCTGTTTGTAAATGTATTTATGATAATTATAAATTAACTTACATTATAACATGGCTCGTTGGAATTCTTGATACTGATTGGCCAGTCGCGACGTTACCAGGTTCCTTTTTCCCAGATAACAACCATTTTTCCAAGATAACAATGCAGCAAATCATTTTGACAGGTTGTTTCTGACAATTTAAATATGTCTTTGTATTACATATATGACAGTATATTTAAAATTATTAAACAAAATTGACACGTCATTCTTACCTTAAAGCCGAAAGTAAACGGCTTTTCCTCGCGGTCAGCATTTGCTAAAAATGAGCTAATGAATATTTCAAATTCACATTTAATGTCCAGTTTTTTCTCATGTGACAAGTGTAATAAGCAGCATAATGCACAAATAGCTGTCTGTTATTGCAAAATAAGCCCCTTCAGTATGATACCTGATCAGGGCTTATTTCTGCGATAACAACCTGTACATTATCACTTACATAATCAATGGAGTCATTATATTAAAGGGGTGATATGACAGGGCTTAAATGAATATTATCGTTTTGTATCTAATGCAATGTGCATACACGATTTAAGCTTAAAAACGCTGAAAAGAAAGGTGTGCTATGATTGGCCAGTTAACCAGTGCATATAGATTGGTCGAATACTGCAAGCATGTGACGCCTCTTACCATGTTTAGAAAATCAGGTTCCAAAGCAATTGTACTGACAGGTACGCCCACCTTACTTGCGTATACATTTAGGAGCTCTTAGTCAAAGCATACCACGAACTGACGTGGATTTGTGGGGGTGTGGTTACACGAGGCTTTTCTGGCAGGTTAAAAAACATATTTTTTTCCGACACTTTGGAATATTTGCAGTTTAACGTGTGTTATACTGTACATGCATGGGCAACTTATAACACACCAAAGACACAGAAACCATAGGACCCCTTTAACATTGGCACTAAAAAAAGTTGATTCGTGTTTTTGGTGGTGTTGTTCCATAAAGCTATGTAAATATTTACTAAATAAATAGCCTTATGAATTATTCATGTGGTAATATGAATTTTCCATTCCGATGCCTTGTTGATCAAGTGCATTTATTCATTAATTGGCTCATAAACCGCTTGCTTGGTTTACCGATTTCTCCAAGGGGTTAATCAATAATCAACCCGAAGTCTGTCTGGGAGTCAGGAGGGCTGCTGAAAAATTCATTTTCATCTGCAGCGCTCTGTGTGTTTTTGACAACGGGTGTGTGTTGTGTGTTTGTTGATGGCTCTCAGCTCCCCCTCATCTGCTGGAGAAGCCTCAGGATGTGCAGAAAGCCATTGATGAATCTTTCCTGTGGGAGTGTAAGGCGAGCGCCAAGCCCAAACCTTCCTACCGGTGGCTGAAGAACGGAGAACCGCTGGAGTCATTTGAGGTGGGTGACTCGTGTTGGAGAGCTAAAGGTCTTATGAGTAATGAAGATTAATGAGGCGGAAGGTGATGACGGATTTTAGATGGTTGTTTATAAGTTACACATTTACAAACCCAGTCTTTGACTTAAAGGGACAGGTCACCCAAAAATAAAAATTTGATCATTATTGTTCAAAACCTCTATATGACACATTCTTCTGTGGAACACAAAATAAGATATTTTGAGAAATGTCTGGTTTTGTTTACATACAATGGAAGTCAATGGGGGACAATCTTCACAATATCTTGTTTTGTGGTCTGCAGAAGAAAGTCATTCAGGTATGAAATGACACAATGGTGAGTAAATGATGAAAAATTATAAATAAATAAAGTCTGTGTGAACTAACCCTTTTAATTTAAGCTATTCTATGTTAATTCAACCTAACACTTCGGGTTAGTCCATGTTTGACTCAACTGTGAGTTGAAACCACCCAGTATTTGATCCTGCAAAACTGTCATATTTTTAAAGATGCGTTCTAGGTTAATTTTAGCTTTCCTAAATATTCACAGTGGTTCTGTGCTGCATTTCATGTACAACAGAGCTTGTTTTATCACACAGCTGAATCTCAGCATGAGGCCTGCACTCTTAATGAGCTGAGGTGTTAGCATTTTGTAAATGTCACGATCATCTAACTCAGCATTTGATCAATCACAAGATCAAAGGTCATCCGTGTAGTCAGAAGAAGAGCAGCGTGGGGGGTGTTGTTTGTTATTTGATTACAATGAACAGACAAAGCCCCTTTATCTCCTAATCAGACACACAGTAACAAGCTGTTTTTCTCCAACAATAGTAGCTTTACAGTAACATGACAAAACACTACATCACTGAGTAAGCGCATTGTATTCATGCCAATACTGTTTGCATAATTCCCCAGAATGTTATCCCTGAAGTGGCCAGCTTGGCTTTCTATAAAATTCATCTTTTTTAGAATGCAGCTTTTAACTTATTGAAAGCTGCAGTCTGAAACTTTTGCCTCTGCATCGCCATATTTGTTTTTAACGTAAAATTGCAACCTGACATTACCACAAATGATGTTTGACTTTGACTTTTGACCTAATGCATACGGGGCGATGGCATACTATGGCTAAAATCTCAGCCAGCTAAGCCACTTCCGCTCTCATTGCGATGAGTTAGTTTTTTCAATCAAGTGATAACAATGTGTTTTGTACGAAAACATTTCAATTATTTTCTTTCATGATGCCTTTGTCATCATGCCTCGAGTAAATGCTTACTTAAACTTTGAAAAGTTAATAATTTTATATATATTTGTGAATGTACCTTAAAATGGATAGCCTGAAGTTCTTCTCCTTTTTGATTGTTGATGTCTGACGTAGTGTTTGGATAACTAGACTCACGTTGTTGACCGTAATACAATGTGCATCTTGAAGCCAGATGTAACAGAGCTGGTTGAGATTTTAGCGGACATTCGTCATCGCTCCGTGTGCATATATCCCATTAATATCATTTTTGTACCAGTTAAATATATGGCATGAGCTGGATGGGTTTTTTCAATAAATTATATATTCTGATTTCTAAATGTTATGAGTAGAACAATCATTCATGATTCAGCTGTACACCACAAATATAAGCATGTAAAGACAGTATAGCCAGATACTGTATTTTGACTTTTTGTTGTCATTTTTTGATCTTCCAATGACAAGATGTGAAAACGTGTTATTATTTATTAAGCATACTGTACGGTATATACAGCTTTAGTGAAATGTTATTCTGGTAATCTCTGAACTGAAAAAACTCTATGTGCAAACAACTGTTAAAAAAAAATGTTTTAATAAAAAATCTAACGCTAAATGTTTTTAATATTAGATGAAAGACTGAAATTGGACAGTTGGAATTTGTATTAAAACCTTTTCTTGATGCCAACTTAAATATTATTTTCACTGAGACGCCAAAACCTTCCTCCGTTTGTGTAAATGTTTACCTCAGCAACAGTTCCACTCATGCAAGTCAACATCCATATTGTGGCAACGTCTATTCAGATGGGCGACTTAATCAGTCTGGTGCAGCACAGCCCACTCACGCCGCTCCCCCGCCGAGGGGGGAAAGTGCTGATTTCAGTAGAATGTCACCCCTAATTAATTACCCCCATAAAACTGATTTATGCCAGCATTTGTCTCAGCTGCTAGAGGCTTTGCTGATCTTCTCTGTCTCACCCCTGTCAACAGAGCACACATGCTGTTCGATGTTCTCATTTTGTGATATCAGTTAGATTATACGACATTCTTGTCAGAGCGGGTCACATGGGCGGAAAGTTTGTTTGTTTTCCTAGCTGCACTAGAACAATGAAATTCAAGTGGTATAAAGCATCAAACTCTGAAGTGCCAACCTGCAGAGAGTAAGTGTGGATAGCAGAGCCATTTAAATCTCTGCTCATTCAACCTGAATGCACCGTTCATATTGTTTGCTCTCGAGTGAGTAACCGAGCTTTACGAGAAAATGTTTTGCCAGGGTGAAAAATTACAAGCCGCCCATTAGCGGCTCTCCACGGCTGGTGTGGGTTTGAATTCCTCCTGTTTTCTTCAAACCTATCAATTGATTCAAAGTAGGTTCCTCGTTTTCATTTATGAATCAGCTCACAGGTGGCTAATTTTTCTTTTTGTGATTTTTCTTTTTGTACTTATCAGCACAGCTTCTTGTTTTTAGTATTGACCTTATCGGGGCATGATTCAATTCAATTCAAGTTTATTTATACAGCGCTTTTCACAATGTGAATTGTTCCAAATCAACTTAAAAGGGGCAAACAGGAAAAACAGAAAAGGTAAAACACAGCACAGTGCATGGTGTTTATAGAACGAGCAAGATCATTCTAATAAATAATATCTAATTAATAAATAAATAAATAAATGCAGTCTGGGAAATGACGTGATGCGAAATGACATGGCCTGTGTTGGCAGAGATGTATAGTCTATGCTCATGTTTTGTTGTAGACACGTAAAATCACCTACACCTACACCTTATCTTTCCTCTATCTTAAATTATATTATATTTTATAATATACCACAGGGTTGTGGAATGCTTCATTCTGATTGGCTGACGAACATGTGCACGATAAAAACCGCAGCTGACACACCACTCTGTATCATGTTTTCTCTCCAAATGCTTTTCTGATATGACCAGGCTTTTGAATACGGCAAAAACATATCGATACTTAGCTTTTCCAGAATAAATAAAGCAAACGCATGTGCATATGCGCTTTGGTGTCTGTCTTCCTTCGCTCACTCTCTGATAACTGCATACAGGCTCAAGCAACGGCTTGAGATGAGACGCGTAAGGAATAAGTCCTATTAAATTAGAGTCGTATTAGAAATGAGCGCATTCCAGGACGATTACTTTAAAATGTCTTGACAGCAAACATCAGAACAACGTGGTAAACGTGAGAAAGCAGAATAATTGACTCCGGTCCGTTGAATTCTTCGAAAATAATGCATTTTCTATTAAATCAACGGCCAGTCGTCAATTATTCCTGACTTAAGGGATATCGCATAAAAAAGTTTGATGGAAATGCCCAATATGGGCATAAATTCTAAAAATACACTGAGAGGTACGCGCTCAAGTAATCCATATCATTTTTTATCAGATAAGAAATGCACGAAAACTAATTCAAAATAATTTATCGAATAAATTACTTGATGTGCATCAGAAAAATTAATGCTAAACATTAAAATCAGAAGTTTTAAATGTGTGAATACAAAAAAAGTGTGCTACACGGGTCTCTTCATATCATCAACGGTGCTCTTTGGATAATCCGAGGGAAGGCCGTATCAAAAATACTCCAAGGCACTCCGTTAAAAAGCCTTTAATAGATGGGACTATATGGTTTAAAAATATCAGAGTTATTTACTCTTTCATATTGTTAAAGCATGTAGCCCTGTCTATTAAAAGCTTTTAATAGATTAATTTACTCTTTCATATTTTTAAACCATGTAGCCCTGTCTATTAAAAGCTTTTTAACTATACCACATGAATGCCTTGGAGTATTTTTCTATTTGTTTTAAATGTGTGGTTTGTTTTTTATGTCAAAGTTGAATTCGTGTGTGGTGGTTGTTATGTTTCCAGGACCGAATCCAGGTGGTGAACGGTGCTTTGTCCATCAGCAGTCTGACTCTGTCAGATACAGGGATGTACCAGTGTATCTCTGAGAACCGGCACGGCCGACTGTTTGCTAACGCTGAACTCAGAGTCATCGGTAAGTGATGTCATGCTCCCTAAATGAATGGTTGTCCATAAAAAGAAAGAATGGCAATAAAGGCAGTCACTGAACGGATCTAACAGTCTGTAGTTGGTCAGATGCATTTGTGTATGCAAAGACTAATCTGTAATGTTAACCTCTATAACATCATCTCTTCAAACCATAAACATTTTTGGTTACTTCACATTCATGTGGGTTGAAGTCACCCGACAGCTCAACATTTACATGATTATTATAAGCTCATGTAATAAGTATTATTGCCCCTTAGAAATAAGTGAAAATAAGATTTTTAAAATAAAAAAATTCTATTGGTTTCCCCTGTATACTGTATGTTTTCCCTCATTAGAAGGGGGTTCCCAAATGTCTCAATCCTTGACCCACCGACAGGTAATATGTGTCAAACACCACATTTTTAACATGGGGAAAACACACATTTGTTTCTGTAATTTTTATTTCATCACAAATTAATATGTTTAATAACGTACGACAACAGGCATTCTTACATCATTAAAGCACGACATGATTTAAAAGATCTACTGATGAAAACATGACATAGTTTGAAAACAAATGGAAGCAGATCTGATATGTGATAATAAAGAATTGGGTGTTCAGCCGATTCAAACCTGCTTTAAGACAGTGTCAATATTATTTTTCATGCGTCTTTCGCACTTACGTTAGACCACGTCAAGTTATTATACTGTTTTCTGGAGGACGAGTCACCTACATGTTTCGCGCTTGTGACGCCCATGAATATTCCCAACGAGTTATTACAGAAACAATTTATTAGTTTAGCATTGTTTGTGTTGTCTTTCTCCCCATCACTTTTCAAAACGAAGTTACGCCACTGTATAGGCTTAGCGTTGCAAAGCAAGGGAAGGTTAAGAACACATTTTAATACAGTTATTGGGCAATAACAGATTTTTGGTTTATTTAAAAATGCGATCCGTCAAAAAACAATTAATTGCATAAGAGCACATTATTATTTTACAATTTGTCCACACTTGATGCGGCACGACAATCTCATTAGAACGAGCCATATCGCGTCCGGTTTAGTTATACAGTAAATAAACAAAAAATCTGTTAATATTTATAACAAAAAAATTGCAGCTTTAAGTTAGACATGAATTATTTGGCTTCTTTAGGGTTCAGTAGCTGTAATTGTATGTATTATACTGCAAGCGGATGTCAGAAAACCTTTATTTTGAAAGGGAAACAAAGATTTTCAGAGTAGGTGTTTATCCAGTGTTTGAAGATCTTAAGGGAGCAGCTGGAAATACTTTTTTAACAGCAGTGTTAAAAATAGTAAAAAGATAAGATAAAATTAGAAAAGATACATAAAAAATCCATCATGTCCCATCCCTAAACTGTCATAAAAGGGAATTGCGCATGCATGACTGGTATACAGAAGACAAATGACATGAATTCTAATTTGTTTTTGTTCGTTCAGCATCGCACACTTTTGTTTCTCATTCCAGTCACATTGTCGTTGAACCGCACATTAGTTTTACCACGGCCTTTTGCGCTGCATTTAAAAACAGTTGACCCGCAATCACGGGGAGCAGGATAACTTTTGACAGATCAATGATCAAACCCATGTCTGCGCGAAGATTAAAGGAGCTGATGTTCGAGGCCATTTCATCGTGCATCACATGAGCGGGTTGCTCCGATTCCCCTTCTTGTCATTTGTCAGCACAATGGCTGCTTTGATGCTGTCAGCGCTGAGTGCAGATGGATGCCAAACAGGCGGGAATGTCTAGTATGCTGAAATTGCTGCCTGGGGAAGATGTGAGGAAGACAGTCTTTGCACTTCAGTTCCTTTATGTTTGTGCTGGCTGGCTTGACTCAGTTTGACTTAGCGGCGTGGGGGGAGAGCGCGGAGCTTTAAGCACGCTCTTAAGTGAGTATATCGCATTAAAAACTTTGCCTCCTCATCTGCCTGTGGAAAGTGAGCAGACGATGAGATTTTGTGAAAATGAGAGCGAGATGGAGATAAAGCAATTTGACAGACTGTGTGGAAGAAAATAGCTCTCATATTTTCCAAACTACCATCAAAGCAAAAAGTATTTAGACACTTTAACATTAATGAATTTCGTTAGATTAGACACAAAATATAAAACCAGGCACTGGCCTGTACATTTTTGGGGGTACAGTACAGTACTGTACAGGGTACAGTGCATGGTGTTTGTTGTGGAACAAACAAAGATCATTGTAATAAAGCAATGTTAACTGTGACATTGAGTAATCCAGGAAGGGAGGCAGCGGATCCACATGCAGTTCGATTTTGATAAACAACAACACAAAGTACAAAACAATAACAGAACAAAGAAAACAAGGAACTAATATCCAAAGTGCACTAACAAACACACTGTACCGTGAACAAACCGACAACGCCTCACACTAGACAAAGGAAACGCTGGGGTTCAAATACATAGAAACTAACAAGATAAGAAGACACATCTGGAGGAACTAATTAACACTAAAAACTACAAAGGACTACAAAGGACCACTAAACATGTCACAAAACAGGAGGGAACATAAGTTCACAAACACAGGGAAAACATGGACTGGGATCGTGACATTAATGGAATTTACCGGACCTTTAAAATAATCTAAAATCAGCAGTCCCCCGGTGAACAAGCAAAGTGGTGAGGAACCCAAACTCCAATCATAAATAAATGGAGAAAAAAAACTCGGGAGAAACCAGTTTCAGTTGGGAGGGCCAGAGCTGCAGACGTGTCACAGCTGCACTCAGTGACTTTCAAAGTTAATCCTAAGAACATTGTCTTCATTTATTCATCCTCATGTCATTCAAAACCTGTATCTGACTCTTTCTTCAGTGGAACACAAAAGATGATATTTTGAGAAAGTGGTTTTGTATTTATACAATAGAGGTCAATAAAAGTCAGTGTTGTTTGGTTACCAACATTCTTTAATGCTGGGTTTTTAAAGGTATTTATCAGGGGTGCCAAACGATTAATCGTGATTAATTGCACATAAAACAAAAGTTTGTGTTTACGTATATTTATAATATGTCTGTGTTCGGTGCATATTCATTTTGTAATTATAATACATATACATAAATGCATATAATTATTAAAAATATACAATAATAATCGTGATTAATCGCATCTAAAATAAAAGTTTGTTTTCAAGTATATTTTTAAAATGTCTGTGTTCTGTGCATATACAGTTTGTAATCATAAAAACGTACACATAGATGCATATATTTAAGAAAAATATACAATAATAAACGTGATTAATCGCATTTAAAATAAAAGTTTGTGTTTACATATATTTATAATATGTCTGTGTTCTGTGCATATTAACTTGTAATTATAAAAACATAGACATAAATGCATATACTTAAGAAAAATATAAAATAATAAAACATTTATGTATCGAAATGGTTGGTAATAATAAATATGTGTATGTGTTTATAAATACAAAATGAATATGCACAATGCACAGACATATATTATCTAAATACAAACTTTTATTCTGAATGTGATTAATCGCAAGTAATTGTTTTACAGCACTAGTATCTATCAATCTATTGGTCCATCCATTACATTATTTTAACATGTTTTTTTTCTTCCCCTCAGCAGTGGCTCCCGATTTCTCCGACAGCCTGCTGAAGGCACAGACATTGGCTCGGCAGGGCGGGGATGTTTTGATTGAGTGCAGACCCCGCATGTCCCCACGTGGCATGATCTCCTGGAGGAAAGGCAAAGAAGCCTTGCGAGAGAGCCACAGGTACAGTATATTATCCGTCCAATCACTTCCTTTGTCTGCTGAAAAGCTATTCTTCAAAGTGATACAGACCCAACATTATGCTTGAAGTCAAGAGGGCTGCCGAGGCTTAATTATTCACATAACAAAAACTCAACAGAACCGCTTCGTTTGCATTTAGTTGATGGATAAAAATGTTTCAGAAAAAACATTTACGATATTAATCTTCTGATTACAGAGTTTGAAATGTTATAATGTGTGTTTGAGCTTTAACATATAGCCGACTTTCATCGGCTAGACCAGGCTACATATTTATAACGTAGATGTTTTTTTCTTGATGACTAAAGGAGTTACTTGTGATTTACATTGTGACAGGCAGACAAAGGTTTTATATAAATAAATTATGGACCACATTTCTGAATCATAATGTGTCACTTTATTCCATAAACCATATTTAGTTTAAATACATTTTCATTGTTTTTTTTAATATTAGTTAATGTTTTGGTATCTTAAACATGCAAAAGTTTTTGAAATACCCAAACTTATAAAAAAATGCAAATATTAATACGACGCTATGGCATTACTTTATATTCAGCACATTTCCAAGGAACAAAATTCACAAATATCTGTAGTTTTAAAGATGTTGGCTTAATTGAGAAACTGGTTGAAAACCAAAAAAACATTGTTACTCTAATAAATCCATGGTTAAGCCAATAGTAATCAATGCAGCAAAAAATAAACATGATCACTACACTTTCGCCAAAAAAACATGGTTCATTTTTGTAAGGGTGGTTCATGGTGGTACAACTGCAAACATGGGCCTTTAATTAAGAAGTGAACAAGTTATATAAATATTATACTGCATGATTCAGAAGACCTAAAGTGATTATTTTGGCTGAATGGAAAGGTTTGTTCTCATGATCCTGCGTCATCTTGTCTTGCTTTTCTAGCTTTGTGGCAGGATCATGACAGCCCCACGTGTTTTGTGTGGAAGTGCATAGTCATTGTTTGTTTATGATGCCCATGCATTCTCTTGTCTCGTCTGTTGACCCCGCCCCCTCGTTTCCTCGTTTAGCTTCCCGCCAGTGTTTCATTCCCCACACCTGCCTAGTGTAATTCTCCCTTGTTAGTTCCCCTATTTAATGCCCTTGGGTTTGTTGTCCTGTGCTGTTACATTTTGGTTCATTGCGTGTGATTCGTTGTAATGACTTTGTGTCCTAGTCTAGTCTAGTCTTTGCCCCCTAATGAGAAGTCTTTGTTTTCAAATTTTCTTCCAAATTAGTTTTTTCCACCATTGTCGGTTTTGTTAATAAAAGTTTGAGTTACTGTACCACTGTCTGCGCTTGGGTTCTCTCTCCTTGACCACCCCTGACAGTTTGTAGATGTCTCTCAAATACTGAAAAATAGCTACTTGCATGTAATGAGTAGGCGTGTTAACTTTCTGTCTGCTGTAATAACCAATGTAAAACAAATAACTATTTCATAGATATAGTAATTAAACACTTGTCCAAACACTGTTGCTGAGTCAAAAATATTCATTACATCCATTTTTAAATGATTTTATTACATATTTTTAGCAAATACATTTTGAATAAAATTGCCCCTATGAGTAATGAATGACAGCTATGAATAACCAGCCAGTAGCATCAGATTAAAGATTAATCATGAAAAATTGGATTTACTGATATTTTTAATTTCATATTAGAATTTCTATCTTCAAGATAAATTCAGCAAGCATCTCAATGATCTTTCAAAATCAGGTCTCTAATCCTAATATGTGACACTGGACAACAAAACCATAAGTAGCATGGTTATATTTATAGCAATAGAGTGGAGGTTATATAATAGAGTGTTAAAATACGGCCTGCTACAGCACCTCTGATGGACAACTTTAAAGGTGACTTTCACAATATTTAGATTTTTTTGCACCCTCAGATTCATGATTTTCAAATAGTTGTATCTCGACCAAATGTGATTCTATCCTTATAAACCATACATCAATGGAAAGCTTGTTATTCAGCTTTCATATGATGTATAAATATCAATAAAAAAAATGAACCCTTATGGATGGTTTTGTGTTCCAGGGTCACATATAACATTAACAGGACAGAACCAGTAAAGACCTTCAAAACCTCCTCTCAGAGAGAATTAATGCGTCCAGATAAGAATCTTTTAAAAAGGTTTCTAAACTGTAGACGATGGCATACACTAATATCTTTAAGCATACACTAATATGAATCTATTGAGAATTTAGGCAGTATGGCAGAGAGAAGGACTGAAGCGGTGAGAATAGAGCTTCTGTGAGAAAATCATTAGTAGCCATCACTGTCTATCAGCCTTGTGCTAACATCCACCCACAGTTTCCAGCTCTGGCTAGGAAGAAGGACAGGGTCTCTCATTAAACACTGTTGCACTCCTGACAGAGAGAGAGACAAAGAATAACTTTTTCAGCCTTTCCTAGTAATGATGTGGGTAGTGAATAGAGAATGTTTCTTTCATTTCATCATGACTAATATTGCTTGTTATAATCTAGCACCTGTTGGAAAACTGTGGTATGCAAAAATGACAACAGTATAAAAATTGTGTATTAATGTTAAAGCTAACGTTCTTTGGTTGTTTTTGAAGCTTTAATTATGTTTTATGGGTGTTTAACAATGGATGTTCTTGTTTCTAGATAAAAATAACACTTTATATTTCACATATTTCAAGTCTATCCCTCTTCTCACAAAAAGACTGGATGTTTTCCGGTTTCCAAAAGTCCCTCCTTCCGAAACGCTCTGATTGGTAAAGCTGACCCATACTGTCATAAGTTAGTTCTCAGGCTGTTGTGATTGGTCGGGTCCCCCTATCAGTGCTCGTGTATTAATAAGCTTTGATGGAATGATTCTGCCCCATCATGTCATGTTTCTCTTGATCTAGTGACAGGATCATGACAGAGCCTTGCGTTTTATGTGGAGGGAGGCAATTGTGTCTCGACTCTGTTCCTGCCCCTTCTTCTCCTCATTATTGCTCGATAATGATTTCATGCCCTGCACCTGTTTACCTCTTGATTTGTTCCCTTATTTAATGCCCCTGTGTCTTCTGTCTTGTGCTGGATATTTGCTTTGTGATTATACCCTTGCCACCCGTTCTGTTTTGTATCGTCATAGTCTAATTTAGTTTGTTGTCACTTGAACAGAGGCTTGCTGAATGCATTCTTCTTTTATACCAGACCTTGTGTCAAGAGGACATACCGCCACCTACTGTCCCTCTGTATTTATTTATATGATCTTATGTTTGCTGTCTCATATTTTACAGTTACATTTACATTTAGTCATTTGGCAGACGCTTTTATCCAAAGCGACTTACAGTGCACTTATTACAGGGACAATCCCCCTGGAGCAACATGGAGTAAAGTGTCTTGCTCAAGGACACACTGGTGGTGGCTGCTGGGATTGAACCAGCAACCTTTTGATTTACCAGTTCAGTGGTTTAACCCACTAGACCACCATCTCCAGTTATATATGAAAACATGTGAGCTTCGCTGAAGTGAATGGGTTTAGGTTGCAAACCATTTTATTTACTGTAATATAGTTCAAAGTTGGGAAGGAAGGAGGCGGGGCCCTGCGAACGTTAAACAAACTTTAATCAAAATTAACAAACAATAACACGGAAGTAAAAGGCCGGCAGTCGACCGTGAGGTGGCCACAAGAACATAAATACAAACGCAACACATCTCCGGGCCCAGTCCTTCTCCTCAGCAGTCCTCTCGCTCCTCCTCTTATGCTCCCGATCTCCTCCAGTGGGATATGCGGGACCGGTGTGGGCACAGCTGATTACCACTATCATCCACGTCACTGCCCCCGCCTTGTTGCCTCATGGCTCTCGTCCCGCCTTCCTCGTTACAGTTACATTGTTTTTTATTTCAAATTTATAACATCAATGCCATTAGTATTAAGCCATACATCTCTGTACCCAAGGTTCCTTCTTAAGCCACAAAACTCAAGTTTTGCACAGCTTTAGTATTCAAATTGACAATCTATGCATAATTCCAGCAGTACTGAATGTGGCGCTTTTTCTCTCTCGCTGTATTTTGAGCTAAAAACAGCCTGTACCACATGTCTGCTTGATGGAATTGTCATTTTGGTTAAAAGCTTTCAAAATAAATCCTCATGACATTAGAAGACTGGCTTCTGTAATCACAGCGCACCTTTCATTTTTCATAAACGTCGGCATGTCCATTAAAATCACTTGGTCTGTTTGCCATGGCGATGTGAGAAAGCTTTTTTTCTCTTTTAGAAGTGCATTGCTTATGATGTCGGCACATGGCGAAAGGTCGTGGTGTAAATGAAGTAGATCTTAAGTTCTGCACTCCAGCATTATTTTCCCTGCACTATCCAAAATAAACCGGCACAGAACTAATTTTCACTTTTAAATTGGATCTGAGATTATGAACATGTAGGTTATATTAGTTGTTACAAAACGTTATTTTTAAAGTACAATACGGAGGAATGTGAATACGAGTGACAACAATGTGATCAAATGCTGCATGTAACTGCACTACTTTAAATTAATATTCTCGGTATATTACAAGCTATTTCAAGTCAAGGCATTCTGGAGGGCTTGAAAACCTAAATATTTTTCTTAAAGCAGTTAAAGGTCCAGTGTTTGAAATTTAGCGACATCTAGTGGTGAGGTTATGAATTGCAACCAACGGCTCCCTCCATCCCCTCCCTTTTGAAGCACTTCCGCAGCTGACATGTGACTATGATGTCATGACTTTTTCACTTCTTTTCCGAAGGAGATAACCTTTTACAAAACATGCTTAGTAGAACAGTTCGTCGATTTAAGGCTACAGTAGAAACAACATGGTTAATTCAATGCAGGGCCTGGTCACTCTTGCATTTTTGATCCATTGACTTCTGATCATACGCATGCAAATGTGGCAGACCGGAAACGAAACCCGACTGAAGATATTTTTGAAGATATGAGTTCACGGAAGACAGAGTTTGATTAACTCTGACCTGCGATTTGCATCACGTGAATGCGTGAGACCAATGGCAGAGCAAAACGTCTCAAATGTGATCTCTTGGTACAGAAATGTAAAAGATGAGGGAATTGCTCCCACCCATTGTTGCAGCACCGAACAAATGCAGTCTGAACGAATTTTGCATGCTCAGAGTCTAGTCTGGTACGACCACAATTGATCTATCGGTAAGCCCCTCCCCTCGAACGCCGATGAGCCAATGGCAGTTGAATATGAGTTGCACGGGGACTGGAACTTGGACAACCTAAGGTTTCAGCGTCAAAGAGAAACATTGTAAGACCCGAAGCTCTCATCTGTTTAATGGTATTTTATGCTACAAAAATGATAAAACGATGTGCTCGGGGTACTTGTAACACTAATTCCAGGTGTCCTGGGAGCATGAGGAATGGAATTAATTATACTCAATTTCCTAAACCCACTCAAAAAGAGCTAAATGTGGGCGCATTAACCAGATTCAACTCCAATCCCAGTGAAGACAAAAACGTTAATTTTCTGGTTGTCACATTTTCACTATGAGTTAGAGTTTTCTTCTGCATGTTGCTAATGTTGTATTGTGCTTCAGTATTGTATAATATTAAACAAAGTTCTACTTTTCAGTGTCTCTCCATATTAAACTGTTTAAATGTCAATTGATTTAATCTTACCCTGCGGTATATAAACAGTTGATCCCAGATGTTGTCATCTATGATCGTGACGACCTTAACATGAGGCTTGCATTGAGATTGGTAAACCCTCGCTCTCAAATTAAATTTATTATCCACCATATTTATTTTAAAATCATTTATACAGATTAATCTCAATTAATTTGAATATCGTGAAAATGGTCAATATTTTTTGCAGATCTGCATTGCAGATTGACCTTTTTCATAATATATTTTAATTAATTGACATACACCTGTATATCCTTCCATGGCATATTTAATTCCTACTTGAATTCTCCTTGACGATAGAGTGTGTCCAAAATATACAAAAAACAACTTCGGACCAGATTTTTACACTGACAGCTGACATTAGTAACATTAGGAACTCCGGTCACTTGTCCAAGTTAGCAACAGTAACTGAGGGGGGCGGGGGCTTACCGATAGGTCAATTAGGGAACCCGCAGATTATATAGATAGAAATAGCTCATTCTAAGGTCATAAAAACATAACGCTTCATTATATAACATCTGAAGACTATTTATGTATGTTATATTGCATTTCTGTCTAAGGATCCTCAAAAAAATTCACAATGGATGTTGTGGTGGACTGTTATTCTGGTGTGTGTTACCAATGTACTACCTATGAGTGGACTCGTGGAGTTGATTTTTTTATGTGAACAGCAGCCTCACTCACTTTACTAATCGTACTTGATGCACTGGCTTTACATGATCATAACAGATGCCGAATCTGCACAATCCAATGCCTTGTCCCATAGACGTAGTCCAAATACTTTTGTATGGTAATTGTCAGGATGCTACAGGTTATGTTGATAAAGCGTAACTTGTAGTTTGCATGTCACGGTTAATTGAGTAGGTTTGTTGCCATGTGGCCCTGTGATAACCTCTTAGTTAAACAAAAGATGAGAACCTTCTGGAACACCGTCTGGAGCATCTGTGTGACTTATGAGAACTTTTATCTTTACATGTTCAAAATTGGATTTGAATTGTACTGCAATGGTATTGAGATCATGAAACCCGATGGCTTTATGGTTTAGTGAAACTACTCCTCTGGGTTTATGGGAGAGGGGAAAAAGATTGCCGTGCACATCACCGTGAAGCCAAAAGCAGTGTTTTGAATTTCATCTGAGCACAGGGATGTGAACAGAAAGTGTAAGAATGAGAAACTCGCAGGAGAAATCAGCAGTTTGATGTGTCATACTGGTGATAGTTACAAAGGAACAATAACCACTGAAGACTCCTTTGAAAGGAGAGATCCTATATTTTCATCTACAGTTTGTAAATAACGACCCGAAATACAATACTTCAGTTTTAATGAAAACAGACCAAAACTGTAAAAAAAACATTTCTGTTTGCGAAATATGTGTCATTTTCACGATGCTAACCAACATTAGGAGCAAACAAACAAAGGAGTCGTGTAGCAATTGCACACCGCATTACCCATTGACTATGACCAGACTGAAGTATATTGATCCTCATGTCATATACTATCTGATTTGGATTCTTCTTTATATGGATGTATGTAATTGCAATGCTTTCATCATTTCCCTTTGTTGTCTAGGGTCTCTGTGCTGGATAATGGCAGTCTCCGGATTTCCAACATCACCAAACTAGACGCAGGTCTATACACTTGTGTGGCGAGAAACCAGTTTGGAGTGGCAAGCAGTGCTGGCACACTAGTGGTGAAAGGTATGCTGGGATACTTCATTATTAAAGACTGTTTGCCATTTAGATGAAATAATATATTACGTTTGGTATGTGCCGGTGTGACAAAAGAACACTCAAATATAACAAATCAAGTTTATTCATCATGCACTACTAAACTTCATTAATGGAACTAGGTGTGATTCCACATAAAGGTTTGGGTTTGCTTATGATAATAACTATTAGTAAATCACTCGAACACAACAATCACAGCGTTTATTACATTGCAATGCATTTTATTTTGTGTGACAACAGTATATTGTCTATATAGTCCATAATAGTAGGGTCTCCACACACACTAGAGGAACTGTGCTTGTGGTTAATGGAGAATTTATATATTTGACTAGCATTAGAGATGCATGATGTGTGTGGGAACAACAGTGCTGTGTTTCATTAAGGGTTAAATTCATCTAGAATGCTTTTTTGGAAGCCTGTGGGTTCTTCACCCGATTGACAGACGACAAGAACAATACCAGCATTCTTTTGAAACCGCCATTCGGTTTTCCCTCTTGTTTTTGAAGTTGGTTTCTATAGAAACACTCGTTCTTATTTTCACATAAAAGCCCGGATCATAAAAACATTCACTTAACATGTTAATTTGCAGACAGTTAAAATAAAATTGCAGCAAGAATCCTGTGTTGGTGGAGTTAAAGAGGCATTCTCAGAACAGTCTGTAACAAAACATGAATAATTCAGCATAAGGGAATTCAAAGATAACTGATATAAATGATTTAACCTTTGTCAATTAAAGCTGAAACAGCTGGCTTATTCATATGTAATGATTGTCATCACGCTGACGTACTTTAAAAGCATTCGCTTAATATTTTTTAGATTAGATTCAACTTTATTGTCATTACACATATACAAGTACAGTGTAACGAAATGTAGTTTAGGTCTAACCAGAAGTGCAATTAGCAAGTGCAGATATACAGTGTGAATAAATACAGAATACAATTTTAGGGAAATACTATACAAATGTTGTATGAAAATATGACAGTCGGTATGTGCTATGAACAATATATACAGAAGGCTATATACTGTGAACATTAATGTACAGGTGGTTATGAACAGATAACAATATAGACAATACAATAGTGCAAGTGACTTGAGTGTGCATTAATTACAGACATTAGCTATTAAAGTTGCAGTGCAGTAGATGAGTTAATGCGGTTATTAATGGTACGGTGCAGTACATGAGTTAATGCAGTTATTGAAGTTATAGTGCAATACATGAGTAGATGCAGATAAAACAGTTACAGTGTATTAGATGAGTTAGTGCAGTTATTGAAGTTACAGTGCAGTAGATGCGTTAATGCGGTATTAAGGTTACAGTGCAGTAGATGAGTTAATGCAGTTATTGAAGTTACAGTGCAATAATATCAAAGAGATAGGATGGCAAAATAAATAAGTCTTTTGATTTTATTGGTTTCCAAAAGCTAAGAAATTGGTTGGTTACTTGACATTTACATTTTTATTCATGTAGTAGGAAAATATGATTTAATCATTTTTAGACACATTCATTTCATCCTTATGTCTCCTGTCAAATTAAGCTATTTTAATTCTTCAAGTCTGTTTATATATATATATATATATATATATATATATATTAAAATAGCTTAATTTGACAAGAGACATAAGGATATATATATATATATATATATATACATATAGCTTTACCAGACAGCTATGGTTAAGATGAAGTCTACTATAAAATTAGTATATGTAAGGTGATGATAAATTGCTAAATAATGACAAAAGTTTTTTTTTCACTCCACAAACTGGAAACCCATTGTAGTCTTTTAACACACTGTTGTGGACTTTTTAGCAGCTCACACTTAAAATAAACAACTTTGTAAACATTTAAGTATGGTACAAGACTTTGAAGTGTCTTCAAGTTCAAAAGACTTGAATTAAGATCTAAAAAGCACTCATGGTAAAGTAACTTTCAGGAGAGCATAGCATTTTGTCTTGAATTAAGTTTTATCTCCTATTTAAATATTTTGCACAGTGTCTAGAGTTTACTAGATTTAATTTCACTGTATGTTGTATACATTACACAACTCTGTGTGTGACACAAAATCTCGAATCTATGAGTTTTCTGGTGGTGCGTTTAGAGAGATCTTCTGAGATGAAAACAGCGTCATAGTGACATCTAGTGGTAGTACTGCTGTACTGTTCTGAGTTTCAACATGTCAAGTTCACTTATCATGTACACCTGTCAAATCTCCAACAGCCTCACCATAATTCATTTATTTACTGTACAACTACTGCTGTTTTGTGTATTTATGCACAGAGAACTAGTATGATGCACATACACATATATATAAAAGTGTTGTATCTATTGCTTTTTCAGAGCCAACAATCATCATTTCTAAAGCCACCCAGCTGGACGTTACAGTGGGAGAGAGTGTTGTCATTCCGTGCCAGGTGACTCGTGACCCCTCCCTTGAAGTGAGATTCACATGGTTCTTCAATGAGCAGCTGATCAATTTTGGAAGCCATGGGGGGTACTTTGAAAAAGTTGGTGGGGTATGTGTAGCTCCCTAAAGACTAATATTTAAAACGTTGCATTTAATGATGGTGATGACATTTAAAATGCAAAAATTCAAAGGGTCATTTTGTTTCTCGATTGTAATAATGCATTATAATATATTGTATAATATTTCTATTTTTTACAGTAAAAATGTTTTATTGCTGTATGTGCTGTATGTGCACAGACGTCTGCTGGTGACATCATGATTCGTAACATTCAACTGAGGCATGCTGGGAGATACACTTGTGCCGTACAGACTAAAGTCGACAGTGCGTCCATAGCGACAGATGTGGTGGTACGAGGTAATCCTGAAATATTTAACATGCGGTACATACACATAAAAAATGATTTTACAAAACTATACAAAACTTTGCTCGACCGCTTCCTCACAGGTCCCCCTGGCCCACCGTTGGACATCAGAGTTGATGAGATCACAGAAACAACATCCTTTCTGTCGTGGCGTCCGGGCCCTGATAACCACAGTCCTGTCTTTGCCTACAACATCCAGACCAGAAGTCCCTTCTCTCTGGGGTGGCAGGCTGCCAAAACAGGTGTGCAAGAATGGTTAGCTGGAATGTAAATGCACTGCTTTCATAACGCTCAGTGAGTGTGTTGTATAGTCATTATTGAAGTTAGATTAGTTTGGCCCATGGCCTGCAAATTCTTTTCAGTATTTTAGTATAACGTTAAGCGTGGTGATTTTTCATAAACAAATCTATTTAGAGCCAAATGATTGTTTAGAAATTATGTCCACAATCCATCTGTCCATTCAGTGCTGCATACAGAATTGAAAGCACATGAGCAAATCCTGAACTCCGATTGTCTGGGTGTTACACAACTTTCGGGTTTCCTGTTAGTCAAGAAACAATACAGTATAGACACCATGTTGATACTGTTGAGACCTCGGGGTGAAACTAATAACTGGAGGAAAAAGTTTTGTGCCATATAGTAGCAAGTGAACTAGTCACTAACATATCGTCGCTGTCCTTCCGAAAACCTTGTATGTCCAAATTGCAGATTTTTTGGGAAATGGAAAAAACACTTTACTTTTGAAATGATAAAATACTGTCAATGTTGACAATCACTCACTAATAATAATGATTTATAAAAAAAAGTATGGAGAGAAGGACAGCTGGTTCTGCACTGTCGAAAGTCTCAGAAGGACAGCAGCGATATATTAAAGGAATAGTTCACCTTCAAAATGAAAATTATTTTGTTGTTTCCTTACCCTATTTTCATTTTAAACCTGTTTTCTTCTGCAAAACACAAAAGAAGATATTTTGAAAAACGTTGGTAGCCAAAAACTATTGGTCCCCATTGATTTCAATTGCATGGACACAAAACCAATAGGCCTTTTTCAAGGATGCTAGGGGGCATATCCGTGTCAGCATTACTTGCGAGATATATATTTCTGGCAGTATGTACACAAGTGCTATAGCAAAGAGAGACTAGTCAATTGTAACCCAATAAACGAAAACGCAGAAGCATTCTGAACCACAATTTTTTAAACTATTTGAAAATCTAGAATCTGAAGGTGCAAAACAATCGAAATATTGAGAAAATAGCCTTTAAAGTTGTCCATCAGAGGCGCTGTAGCAGGCTGTTGCTTTGGAGAAACAGTTCGTGTTAACGCTCTCTATTGGCTTACAGCTATAATGAAGTTGACGAGTAGATGAACACAAAGGCTGAGAAATTGCACATTAATGCAATTATGGTGGTGGTGTAATGGTGTGGGGGATGTTTTCTTGGCACACTTTAGGCCCCTTAGTGCCAATTGGGCATCGTTTAAATGCCACGGCCTACCTGAGCATTGTTTCTGACCATGTCCATCCCTTTATGACCACCATGTACCCATCCTCTGATGGCTAATTCCAGCAGGATAATGCACCATGTCACAAAGCTCGAATCATTACAAATTGGTTTCTTGAACGTGACAATGAGTTGACTGTACTAAAATGGCCCCCACAGTCACCAGATCTCAACCCAATAGAGCATCTTTGAGATATGGTGGAACGGGAGCTTCGTGCATCCCACAAATCTCCATCAACTGCAAGATGCTATCCTATCAATATGGGCCAACATTTCTAAAGAATGCTTTCAGCACCTTGTTGAATCAATGCCACGTAGAATTAAGGCAGTTCTGAAGGAGAAAGGGGGTCAAACACAGTATTAGTATGGTGTTCCTAATCATCCTTTAGGTGAGTATATAACAAACTTGAGTGGATAATTCCCAAATAGTGACAAGCAGCTTGTGAAGTTTGTAGACGTGTTTCCAGCCATTTTTTTACAAATTTGGTGCAAAAATAAAGTTTTTATATATTTACAGTAGGAAGTTTTCAAAATATCTTCATGAAACATGATCTTTACTGAATATCCTTATGATCTTTGGCATAAAAGAAAAATAGATCATAATGACTCGTTTTTGGTCTAATTTTCTATTAGAAAGTCTACTTGTGTATCTTTTTTTTCAGACAGTCTATTTGTATATTTCCTTGCACAAATTTTGGTGTTTTTATCTTTCTTTATTTTGTTTAATTTCACAAAAATTGACTCAGCTGTGATCAAAATGCACAACTTACTGTCAACATTACCCTTGGGTAAAGATCACTGATTCAACATATATATTTATCTGCCAATTTCTCACTAATTTAACGCTGCAATCTTATCTTTTTAAATAAACAAAAGTTATTATTAGCTATTGTGCAAGTACATAAACAGTCAAGATTGAAAACTCTCTCATGTAAAAGTCTTTGCAGAAATTTTCGTATGCGTTTTTTCTTTTCTTTGTTTGAACGGTGTTTCTGAATTGTCAAAACGCCTCTCAAAATGCTTGATAGGGATGCAAGAACCCAGTCCAATTTTTTATGATGGACATATGTAAATGGGATTGACACAACGAGTCATTCGCATTTTATTTTACTTGGATCATTCTTTGCTTTTGAAGAATTCTCAAAATAATTACATATTATCTTCTGTCTGTCAATCTCAGTGCCAGACTCTCTTGGAGGAGATCAGCTGACGGCTCTTGTTGTGGAGTTGAGTCCATGGGTGGAATGTGAGTTTAGAGTTCTGGCCACCAACTCTATAGGCACCGGGGAACCCAGCAAACCCTCACAAAAAATAAAGACCAAAGATTCATGTGAGTACTAGAACATTTGTTAAATCTTCTTTAATATTTTCCAAGTATGTCTGTGTACTGAGCATATAATTTATTTATATATAAGCACAAACACGTACAAAAAACATGTAAATATTTTCTGTATATATATATATATACACGTATCTGTATGTGTTTATAAATACAAAATGAATATACACAGTATGCAGACAAACAGTATATTATGTAAACACAAACTTTTATTCTGGGTGCGATTAATTTAGTAGAAAAATATTTGGATGAACATCTTCAGGTCAATCCATCTCATGAGGTTTGGTTTTCAAGATTCTATTTATAGAACAAAGGCCCAATTTCGACAAGATTTTATAAGACAAACTGATGAATTTTATCTTGTGACCATGTTTCTCATAAGAACATTGGCAACTCAGTGGCATCAGACTTAACAGATGGAGGAAAATATTGTCTTTCCTGCAGTCTTCTTTTGTCGAGTCTTGTAAAAAAGTATTTTTTTTACCACTGCAGTGCCAAGGACGACCCCAGCCAGGGTAAGCGGAGGAGGCGGCAGTCGCTCTGAGCTTGTCATCACATGGGAGGTAACGCGACAAGCTCCTCACACATTCAAATTCACCAGCCTGTATCAAAAAGAGAACCATCATGGTGTCAACTCAGTTTTTCAAAGGCCCTTGTTTAAAAATGGCGGTCACTCTTCAGTCAGTCAGGCAAAGCAAATGTTTATGGATTTTAGCACCCACACATGCTCAAGCACCGTGAAAGGAATATTCCAAAGTCTGTCTTTAAATTGAGCTTTAGCTGTCTGTGTATCACTGCTGTGACATGATCTCTCTCTCACTATCTCTCTTGTACATGTGGGCCTCCTCAGCCGGTTCCTGAAGAGCTGCAGTGTGGTCCGGGGTTCGGCTACGTGGTGGCTTTTCGTCCCCTTGGTGGTCAGAACTGGATGCAGGCGGCCGTGACCTCCCCTGATGCATCTAGATATATCTTCAAAAACGAGAGCATTCCTCCATTCTCTCCGTTTCAAGTGAAAGTGGGAGTTTACAACAACAGAGGAGAAGGTCCTTTTGGACCCGTGACTACTATATATTCTGCAGAGGATGGTAAAAGAAAATACTCAGAAAAGAAAAATGTATAGATTTATTTCATCCACAGAACACATAAGAAGAGATTTTGAAGTATGTTGGTAACCAAACAACACTGGACCGCATTCACTTCCATTATATGGATACAAAAAACACAGAGACATTTCTCAAAATATCTTCTTTTGTGTTCACGGAAGAAAGAGTCATGTATAGGTTTGAAGGTTAATAAATGATAACTGAATGTTTTTTTCTGGTGAACTGTCCCTTTAAGTATAGTCACGCAGACTATGAAAGCGACATTATGTTCTTTGTGTTTAATCTGAGAAAATTTAACTTTTTCAAGCGCATCAGTGCTGTAATCATTGACCTTTTCATAATAATCATACATTACAATAATGATCATTCTGAGCACAGAGCCGAGTCGCGCCCCCAGTCGAGTGCGTGTCAAGAGCCTGTCAGCCACAGAAGTAGAGGTCGGGTGGAAGCCTCTACCATGGAGCACCAGCAGGACACGCATAATGGGTTATGAGGTGAGGAAACAGTATTCCAATTAGTACTGGGCATCGATTGAAAAAGATTATCACGGTTTTATTGCGATTTTCTGTGATTAATCACATTGTTAAGCGCAAAATTCAATAACGAATTCAAAAGTAGTGTATTGTGCACTGTTAAAAAGTACTGCTATATGAGCAAAAGTGCAATAAGATTTGATTGTGCAAACACTTAAAACAAATGATGTGTTTTTAACAACAGTATTTTCTATACATATAAATATTTCCTGGAAATCACAACTTAAACATTAGTGTATTCAAATTAAATATAAAACCATCTGCCACTGCCAGGGAATAAACGTCTAGTTTGATGTAGAAAAACAAGTCATGATTATTTATTTTATTGCTTATACATAAACTCTCTTTCAAAGTGTACTGTATTTAAAGTGTACTTTAAAGCACATCTTTAAATAATTTTATGCTACTTTATCTTAACAATTATTTTAAGGAGAACATAATACCTTTAATATGACTCGGTGTTTTGGGTCCTTCCTAAGTTGTATGTTGAACATTATAAAACTTTCCACCGGTACTGATGTTGAGTTGAATTGAACTAACAGATAGACGGTGTAATAATAATCATATTCTCCAGTGTTTTCAAAGAATGAATAGCGTTGTGCCTAGAGGCAAGTTTTACATGAGATCCAAAATAGAGGACATAAACTGGAAAAAAAACTTGGCTTCTACCCCACAAATAGGCTATTGCATATCTAACAAGGCTAAAGAAGTTCATTTCAAAATGATACATAGTATATACCCTGTTAGTAGTACTATTGCTAAGTTTATAGATGTTGATGATTCCTGTACCTCTTTTCTTAATAAAGAAAAAATTTCACATCCGTTTTTTTATTGTGATATATCTAGTAGGTTTTGGAGTGGATTGAATCTTATCTTTTTGATGTTGCTAACACTGTTTACTCTCTTACCCTTAAAGATGTTATCTGTTTCTATGTTAACCCAAAAGATATTATCCTTGAACACATGATGAACTTTGTTATTCTATATGCAAAATTCTTTATTCACAAACAAAAATTCGCAATATTAATACCTAAATTTGCACCATTTCTCATGGTACTAAACTCTTTCTTCCTTAAATCGCTGTTTTTGTTGAAGAATGAAAAAAGTAATAACTTACTGAATCATTATGAAAAGTTTTTCCCTGAAACCCCTGTTTGAAAAAAATCTCTCTAATTATTAGTTTAAATTATTATAATTTTTTTGTTTGTTTTTTGTTTACTCAATTTGTATTTCTTCCTGGATTTATTTATTATTTATGTCAACAATGTGCTGTTTGTTCTGTATACCTTGCAGTTTTGTACATTTAAATTGTTCAATTACAGAAAAAACGTTCATAAAATTTTGGACCCTTGGATTTTAATTGGACCCTTGCCAATTTGGGAATTTTGACATCATTTTGTGTTTATTTGTCCGTTTCAGAGTAAGTAGACGTGAAAGAGAACTCGGCGCTCTGACTCTCTAGGCGTGCACGTTTAAACATGTTTTCTGGATTAGCCTCACACTGCATACAAAACATTCAACACGATTCGTTATCGTTGCTTTTTTGTGCCTTAGCCGGGGAATGTTTTGTATTCTGCAGGCTATTGATTTCTTCCGCTTTATCATCAGTAGCATTAAATAAGGCTCTTACACCCACAAATATCATGTCTTTGTGGGGCGAGGGCACTGTAAGATAAGCGCATGGTCGCAGGAGGGGAGATGAAATGGAGTGGTTTGTTCTATCTACTCCACCGTCTGGAAGAGATTTAAAACGAAATGCCCATGCAAGAGTTCGGTACCTTTCTCCATTCAGTTCTGGTGTTCCTGGTTCATGTGCGCGTTTCAGCAGTTTAGGCCTACCCCAAATCTCATTGGTTGAGACGCCTGGTGACGCCCATCCCAAACCAGTAACGATCAACCCCGTTTGTCTATACATTTCAGAGCCCATGATTATAGGAATTATTGATATATTAATTTATTTCGAAATAAAATAATACTTAAAATAACACTGCATTAATGCAAGATAAAATTATTATCAGCGTTGATTAATTAATGCGTTAACTTGCCCAGTTTTAAAGGCGGGGTGTCCGATTTCCGAATTACGCTTGTTTAGACAAAGTCGGGCCGAGTACCAAATCAACCTTGTAGGCAAACAGCAGTAAGATGCACAGTGCACAGGATGGACATAAGGCCAGCCGAGTTGACGAAACAAAAGATGGGATTGTGTCTGTTTTTGGTGTTATAAAAATCAACAATGGCTCAGAGAAATTTGACATTGCGGATTTAATTAGTACATTTACTATTGTTAATGTTCTTTTCAGTACAGTACAATAACCAACAAAGATTTGAGCTATTTGAACCAATGAGATTTCTCTGTGGGTGGGGCTTAACAAAATGGAAACCAACAAGTTGTTGAGACTGGACATTTTCGATTCATTGTTCAATTTGGTTAGGACATGGTGTTAAACGTTGCAAAACTTCTGGCTGATGACAGTTGACTGTGAATTTCAGCTGAGGTACTGGAGTACGAAAGACAAACCGGACACGGCCAGTGTGATGAGGACTCTGGGAAACAGGACATCAGCTGTTATTCGTGGACTGGACCCCAGCAGCACATATTCCATCAAACTTAAAGCCTACAATAGTGCTGGTGTTGGGCCTGACAGCGCTGAGGTCAACGTCACTACTAAAAGACCCCGTAAGTGTGACGTTGTAATTCAGTTTTATGTGCTTTCAGACCTTACATCACTTCATATAAGCCATATTCACATATGAGGTTGTGTGACTATTTTCTTATTTGTAATTTTTTATTACATATAGAGTTTTTGCTTCATTCTTATCATTGCATCGAATTTTCAAAATGATTCTGTATATTTTCTTGTGCTCTAGCACCGAGCCAGTCCCCAGCGAAAGTCATGTGGAATACCACAGACTCCAAACTCATCCTCAAATGGGACCGAGTCAAGGCACTGGAAAATGAATCTGAAGTTATGGGATATAAGGTACGAACATACAAACATTACTTAGCCTGTTTGATTTGTATACATGTTCATCGGACACACACGCCTGGCCCAAATTTCTGGTCTGTGTATGGATATAATATAACTATTTGTTTTTGTTAAATTTATATCAATATTTTATTGTATATTAATTTTAACTATATTAAATCTAAACTACTCTACATTTACTGATTCTTTGTGTAGATCTAGCGGAAATTACATTTTCAAAATCAGTTTGCAGTAGCAGACCTCTGTTACACATCAATCAGTGAAATTGTAGCAATTGTTACTGTTTATTTCTAAAATCCAAAGCTTATCCAAATACACTTGCACAGAGAAGGGGTCAGACTAATCACAACAGCCTGAGAAGCGAAACCTCGCTGATATGGTATGGGTTGGACATCTTCACACACATGCTCTAAGCGGGGAACCAATCACAACAGACCTGGTCAGCTTTACCAGTCAGAGCGTTTCGGATGAAGGGATTTTATTTAGACTGGAAGAAATCCAGTCGATTTGTTAGAAGAGGGACAGCGGTGAACAATAGACTTAAAATATCTGAAATATAAAGCGTTTTTTGACATTGGAAACGTGAACCTCCATTGTTAAACACCCAAAAAACACGATCAAAGCCTGTAAAACAGGAAAGACTGGGTCCTTTAACTGATGTACGGTATAAGCAAATTAATCAACTATGGATTATTAAATGATTACAGTTATGAATGCACATCAAAGGTATAATGACGTTACCATGTATAGACCGTTTCACCGGACATGCACGCTTGGACTGCAGTTAACTTCCGGTCTGTGATTATTTATCGGTATGGCTAGTGTCTAATAATATTACTATTTAATTTTGTGTTAATTTATGTTTATATTCATTTATATGATCACTTTATTGTATAATAATTGTATTAAATAAATGGGTCACATAGTTTGACATACGTAAAGAAACTGTGTGGGACATTGATATCTAGTGGTTGAGCTTGGTATCGCAGTCTATATTCAAAATATTGGAGATGCAAGTTTAGCCAAGTAACGGTTCTTCTCTGTTTCTTTTGTTTGTTATCATAAATAATCTACAAGCGCACTATTGTTTGCAAAATGTCTACCGGAAGTTAAGGGATGTCCACCAACGTGCGCATGCACAGTAACGATCTTATATTTATGTTGTTGGTTTGAAACCGGCTATAATTAATACAGCATGCATATTGATATTCAGTCCGTTATCACTCTGTTGTAAATTATTCTTTACACATTGAATGAGTTCTCAATCTGTTTTTGAAGGTCATGTACAAACCGAGCAGACAGATTCGGCCCAATGTGGTGGAGACTAACAGCACATCTCTGGAGCTCTCTTTACCTATGGATGAGGATTACATCATCCAGATTAAACCAGTGAGTGAGGGAGGAGATGGGAGCAGCAGTCGACAGATCACCATTCCCAGGATAGCAGGTTTGAACTTACAACCCTTGTGCTGTGGGTGTATTCTCTTTGTTAAATAAGTATCAGGTTCACTGAAAGGAGTTGTTTTGTTGTCTCAACAACCATACTGTATAATTTTAAGGAGCTTCTACTAAAAATAAACAAATGTATGACATTTCTAGCCTAACTTAAAATCCTTTGTTCATGCAACACACAAATATAAATTACAAGAAAAGCTCAAAAGCATGCATTGAGTGAATGGAAAAATTTAAGTTGTGCAAACTTTAGTTAAAATTAAGTTAACCTAACAATACATTTCCAGTGCATTGACCTTAATATTAGCAGTACAAATGCTGTGAGGAAAACCCAATAAACGTTTGCGCCTGAAAGTTTGATTGCTCATGCTTTAAAAAAAAAAAAGAAAAAAACTTTTGGGGCATTTATATAGATTTTAGTAAGATGTATGCGCTATATCATTTTTTAAGTAATGAAGGTCAAGCGAACTGATATATTTGTGTAAACGCAACAAAGATTATCTTGTTATTTGTACTTAAAATCTCCATAAATTGAATTTCCCTTAAAACCACGATGCAAAAATGGTGCACATAAATTTTAAGTAAAGTCAACACATCATTGTTTACAGTGTTGCGACCTGCCATATTAAATGTGTAAAAAGGACATTTTGATAATATGATGTTTGGTCATTCTTGTTGTTAGTTGGATGTTGTTTGTTGTGTTTGCTAATGCAACACACAGTCATATTTTTTGCATAATTTTTACTCAAATACTTTTTACTGATATTTGTTTCATTTGATTGTTTTTTCACAGTTGCACATGCAATTGGATTAGCGACAGAGAGGAAAGCCCTACCATCGCTCTTAGCAGTAGCGTTCTGTACGGTGAGGACTTTATTATGACAGAAGAACTCTACAACGGAGAGAACAGTACAAACATGCACCACAAGTGGATCCACTTGATGTTTCCTCTTTTCAAGAGGAAGATTGCTATCTCGGTTTCAATTACTGAAACCAAAGCTGCTGAGACAATGGAGTAAACGTTATTGAGTCGTTTTTGGATAAATGGAGTGATTTCATATTGACAGATGTTAAACATGCGGTTTCCATCGGATGTTCAAGGTGCATAAAATGACATGCGGTTCATTAGGTATTCACACGCAGGGATGTGTTTTGTCTAAGACGAAACCATATTCATCCATTAGATGCTTGGCAGTGGAGCACCATGCACATGCCTTTTCCATAGCAACCATGGGACTGAATGAACTCCGTTGAAGAGGACCTCTACTGCCATACCTCATAGACATTTTCCTTACCTGATCGTCCTCATCAACACTCGATCAGCTGTCCTCAGATCAGACAGAGTTTACAGTCCCAAAATGTTCACAAGGGCCCCTGTCTGTTTGAATGAAAAAGTCAATGCTGCTGGCCTTTCAGTATACAGAAAAAGAGCTCACTGGCCGTTCCTTCTGTCGAGCACTGGGACCTTTGTGTGACCTAGCGTGTGCCTCTTTGATGAGAAACAGTATGTAAGATATCCTCAGGACCAGAACAGCCTTAACTAGATGTCGTGATTTGTTCAATTGTCATGATGTGTTCAATTGTTCATTTCCTTTATTTTTCAGTTGATTGTAAAATAACAGCAGCGTTTATTATTCCGTTGAGGTGCTTTCAATAGGTAATATCGGTGGTCATTGAAATACCTATGAAATAATGCTTAAGTTCCGTTATTTTCAAGCTGTTTTGCATGAACTGGCTTTGTAGTGGCAGTATTTGAATGGACTGTCTGCTTTTAATAAACATAGGAACACCGATTTGTGTGGGTTACTGACCATTTTATCTTGTTGGTCACAGATGGTAAAGAGGCATATTTTCTTGGAAAAGTTTTGCCCTTTTCATGTTAATTGAATGATTGAAAGGTACTAATGTTTAACCACACAGTAAAATGACACAAAGAATAAAGTGAGCAGTTCTTCAGAGTAAGAAGCATGAAAGGGAAATATAAAGGATACTTATTGCATAGAAAGTGAAGCTGATTTTGTATGTTGCAGTGTCGCCGCCATCTTGGAAGGATCATACTCTGCTGCTATTTTTGTTTTGATATGTACCGTTATTTGTTTTGTTTGAGATATGGAGAAATCGAAAGTGAAAGAACCAAGGGCTTTTCCTGAACGACTCTGTGTAATGCTATTGGAGTTTTTTTGCACAGCAAGACCGACCTACCATAGTTATATTTCCTAATCAAACAAGAAAAAAGCAAAACACTGCATTGAATACACTAGCAGCCATACTCTCAAGATGGCGCAACATTCAACATGGCATGACGTAGCTTTACATTCTCTATAGGCCCATTTTGCCCCAACATCATGCTTGCGTCACGGCATTAGCTGGAGACAAAAAAAAAGGGAAACTGGAGGCGACCAATACAAACCAGCACAGATTCGGCAACATAAGGAGCGCAAAATATTGTGTTGTTTAGTGCCACAATCGACAGAACACAGTCTCCAATTTGATATTTTAACAGATAGGCCTACCTGCTGTCATTGCAAAACAAAAACACTGATGACTTCTGCAGTTAAAGACAATAAAACAAGCGAACTGAACAAAAACTGCCATAAAAAATGCTTACGTTTCACTTAAGATAAAAAAACTACAGTCTTTTGTTGGTGTGAATTATGATTTGGATATGTGTCTTAAAATATCTCACATATGCCAAAATAAGAAACTGGGAAACCAGTTTTTTTTTTTAAATAGCGTTAACTTTTGAAAGCATAGGGTATGCTAGCTTACTTTGTTAGTTATAGGGCCTACAACAACTAGCAGTTAATTATCAGCCAGAAACTAAATATAAAGGAAACTGTTTGTCATCTTTTTTTCTTTAGTTGTCACAAGGGCATTATAAAGGGAGAGGGAACAGTGAGAAGGCTCATGTTATGTGTCAGGTTGGTGTTCAAGTAAATGCATTTGCTAACATTTGCCACTATAAACATACGCAGGCACATAATAGATTCTATAGACGTAAATGCTCTCAGTTTATCTTTACTAATATACACGCTTGGTTTCTCTGTCTGGTAGGTGTAGATGTCAGGCCTAATAACTGCAGGTAATCCTGTCAGTTCGTCCCTGGATCCATTGAGTGTACGCATTCAGGTCGGCCAGGTTCCATGCATTAAAGTTAACTTTTTCAAAACCAATCGTGGTCCTAGTGACCTTAACTGTGACAATGTAATCATATTTTTTTCTAGTCATTGTCTAAAAGCAAGCAATCAAAACGTACTTCCTAGCATTAGTAATACGGTCAGGGGGATCTTTCTGCCTCCACCTAAGCTCTGCCCACAAAAGCGCGTTTTAAAATATAGAAACTACTGAGGTCATTTCAGAAGCATAGAAAAATATATTAAAGTATATGATTTGTATACCTTGTCTGAGGAACAATAATTAGGCCTACATTTACATTTTTCTTTTATCCAAACCTCCTTATAGACTTCTTTGGATTATGAAAACAATACTGGTCCAGAATAATTTCCTGTTTCAGTTGTTTATTTCTAAATGTTTGGACTGAATTCAAATAACAGAAATGCTTATTTATAACCGATTTAAAATGTTAACTAAAGGTTTTAAGATGTATTTTATATATATGAGGAGTTTTTTGCTCACTTCAGGTAGGTGGAGAGTTCCTGCCTCAAGTGGAGGAGTTCAAGTATCTGGGGGTCTTGTTCACGAGTGAGGGAAGGATGGAACGGGAGATTGACAGACGGATCGGTGCAGCTTCTGCAGTAATTCAGTCGCTGTACCGGTCTGTCGTGGTGAATAAGGAGCTGAGCCCGAGGGGAAGCTCTCGATTTACCGGTCAATCTACGTTCCTACTCTCACCTATGGTAATGAGCTGTGGGTCATGACCGAAAGGACAAGATCCCGGATACAGGCGGCCGAAATGAGCTTTCTCCGCAGAGTGGCTGGGCGATCCCTTAGAGATAGGGTGAGAAGCTCGGTCACTCGGGAGGAGCTCAGAGTAGATCCGCTGCTCCTCCACATCGAGAGGGGCCAGCTGAGGTGGCTCGGGCATCTTTTCCGGATGCCCCCTGGACGCCTTCCCGGGAAGGTGTTCCGGGCATGTCCCACCGGGAGGAGACCCCGGGGAAGACCTAGGACACGCTGGAGGGACTATGTCTCCCGGCTGGCCACGGAACGCCTCGGTGTTCCCCCGGAACAGCTGGAGGAAGTGTCTAGGGAGAAGGAAGTCTGGGCATCCCTGCTTAGACTGCTAGCCCTGCGTCCCGGCCCCGGATGAGCGGAAGAAAATGGATGGATGGAGTTTGTTTGCAAAAACTGATAACTCCATTTAAACATTTTTTACATGTTTTTTAATTGTGCATGTTGTAATATCAATCAAACTGCAGTTGGGTTTGTTTGATTAAGTAATAATAACTCAAACAGAAATACCTAACTGACACAATAAAACATAATAACGTACTAAAAACAATTAATAAAAAACGGAAACAGGAAGTGGACCACTTGGTCTAGTAAAGGATATGCATCAACGTCACTTTCCCAAGTGAACACGCCGGGATGCCCAACCCCAACCCCCCCCCCCTCCCTGAGCACAGGACAAGTTCCCCTGAGTGGTAAAACGCTCTGCAAAAATACTGAGGAGAATAGGAGAAACACAGAAATTATTGCTTAATTTACAATAATTTAATACAATAAATCACTTACGCTTATGACTTCACTTCGAATGAAAGAGGAATTGGGTGTTCCTGTACATTGAAATGATGCGCGCGACTAGGTTTCCTGATATTGTAAGCAGTAATTTTGCTGAATGTATTGCCACCCAGGAGGGCACGCTCCCGGAGGGCTCACGTGCTGTTCACGTGGTAAAGTGACGACATGTGCATTCCCTCTGTAAGTGATGTGGAAGCATTTTACATGTTATCTCTCCCAACAAATGACAAAGTGGGTTTAGCTTGATAGACATATAAAAAAAATTGAAAAGCTCTTTAATTTTTTTAGAACTAGAGCAGAGAAGAAGCAAAAAAAAGAAATGCATACAAAGGAGAGTTATGAAGTGATGGTGTAATGAAGATGCTAAATCGGAAGGAACTGTGACATCATCATTATTTGGGACTTAAGGTTGACTAGAGCAGGGGTTTTCAACTGGTTCTGTGCCAGGGACCACCATTCTGACTAACAGGTAATCGGCGGCCCACTATTGTGTGTGTGTATGTACGTATAGGTACGTATATGACGTCGGGAACGCAAAACCCAACGTTAGCAAAGCATAACATAGACCTGATAGGTGCAAAGCTAGCCTATCCTGTGCCAGTTTGAATCTCAAACTCAAATTATTTTAAATATTTTCATTAAATTTACTATTCACACCAATGCGCAAATTTTCTGGAAATGTTTGGAAAAACAAATTATGGAAAAAATGTGATTTTAATAGTGAAATTAGGTAGGCTGGAATGCAAGTCACGGACCACATGCAATGCAGCCGCGGACCACCAGGGGGCCGCGGACCACCGGTTGAAAACCCCTGGACTAGAGTATTTACCTGTCACTGATTTTACAAAAAGCATGCAGTGTCTCGTTTCAGAAGGCTGCGTTCTCCGGATGTCTCATTTGAAGCCTCCCACGTCATCGAGGCTTTCTCGTTTCTTAAAAGCAGGTGTGACACTCGATCCGTATCCGTCCTTCTTATGCGATCTACTTTCAGGAGAATTCGGTGGACACATGAGGTTCTTCGTTGCTGGATAACCCACAATTCTTTGCGTCAGGCAACGTCTGTTATTTGAATAAACGGCAGCAGCTGCACTTTCTATAGAATGGGTTGTGTTTAAATCAAACAGTTCACAATTTCTGTCACGTTTTTTTAATCTAAGCAGACATAGTAAATACGAGTGCTTAGTAATTTTTAAACGTAATAAAATTGTAAGGCATTTTTTTGGTATTGTTTAGGGTAGAAAGTTACCAACTTTTTACCTCTTAAATCAGATAGAAATCATTTTAATTCATTTGACAGGTGTACGAGTGCAACGTGTTGTCATGGCATCGTGGTTCTTCCTGTCCGAAAGACGTCTCGTTTAATTCAAAATTGAGAATCCTCCGCATCCTTATAGAGGATGATGCCTCTGGAGGACACAAGGACGCAGTCTTACGAAACGAAACACAGCTATTGTTTAACGTTTGTGACATGTGCAGTTTTACCGAGAGAAGGAGTAAACTTGTAAAAAGCTTAAGGTTATCTAATTTCTGAAGAAAATAAGGTACAGTATACGGATTCGAAATGCTGATGAGTAAATTACCTTTTTGGTGAACATTCGTTGAGGTTCGCGCTTCGCGTGATATTTCATAAAAATTTATTTGAGCGTGCTTTTTTCTGAATATGAGTGTTTCCATGAACCACAAGAGGGCAGTAGAAGGAATAAAAATTGTGTAAATATTGGCGGCTTATACCTTGAATGGATCTTTATTTTATTTTGAACACTGTACAGCAAACACACAAAATCAAGCAGTAGAAAGTACCAGATAGCAGTGTAAACAGAAGTGGCTGGCAGGTGGAATCTTAGGGAAACCGATGCTGAAGACATAGTTTTCTAAAGTTAACCTGTTTTTCCAAAGTTCTCTTTCTATGCTGCATTTTTATGAGACAAAACTGGTGAGAGAATGCTGTGGTTGAGTCCAACTGTGACTGTCAACCTTTACATGGCACTTCTTTTTATTCAAGAACAGCATCTATGTCTTCAAAAATCAGCTGAAGGTATTTATTCAAGTCTCCTTTCAGATGTCTGCAAGTTGTGTTAGGTGTCATTATATTCACAGATAGTGCACCGTCCTGAACAAATAGACACAAAGAACAAGCCTTTCACCATGTTAGCAAATATTATCATCAGGAGCTTTTCTGGTATTCTTTCATTCTAGTTTAAATTCTGCTAAGTTTTTTATTTGGCAATACACATACAGATCAAAGTTCATTCATCCATATATCACTACAACACGTACACATCCTGACTCATTCAGGACTTCTACTGCTTTAGGAACGTTTGGAAAGAGAATCATGGCTCACGGGTCACGCTTCACTGAAAACCAAGCCACAGGCTCATGACATTTATCACAGAGAAAGGAATCGTATCTTACAAACCAGAACCTTTTAAAGTTGTTTTCCTTATTTTCATTGGCACAGCATTGTATGAGGCAGCAGATATAAAATAATACAATAATCACACAATGGACTTGCTTAACTGTTGGGAATTTGTAAAATCGTCGGTTTGTTAGAAAGTAATCGTAAATCATTTGCGTGTCTAATAAGGTCTCAATGGAGTCACATGCATATAACACAGTGGTGAATAACAGTGTTTGGCATGTATATAACTCTTTGGGCTATAAATAATGTTTCGCCATTTTACGTTAGGTGTAGAAGATGAAAAATCGGAGCATTCAGCAAGCAGATGTGTTTCGTTTTGTCGTGCATTTAAAACAGGTCAAACGTTGTGATATTTCGTGTCTAAGATCTAAAGACTACTAGTACTACATTGTATTGAAAATTACTTTTATTTCCCTCTACGAAGCATATCTACGGAATAACTAAAAAAAGTGATTTTTGTCAAAACTATAAAACTTTAAAGGAGGAATTCCCAGAACAAAATATACATGTCTAATACTGTATGCCCATATTAAAAACCAATATGGACATAAATACTGATGACAAGTTTGGTCACTTTACTTTTACATTTACTACAATCTGTTATTTTCTGCAAGGATGTCGACCCCTGTATTTAGCTTTTTCGACTGTCTATGAAAATCTGTCTATGAAATGCTGCTTTGCGACATGCAAATGAGTTTCAGAATCTAAAAGCAACATAACAGCGGATCTATAAGCATGGACAAACTGTCTGCACATTAGCTAGCACACTAGGTTTTATTCTACAGTTCGGTGTTTGCAAAAAGATCTCTGTGAGCTCTAGGAAAACTACTCAACAGAAGCTACTGTCACTCCACTTATGCCCGAGGTATATTTCTGTTTTAACGCATACGCGAGCCCACACATACGCGTACTTCCTTCAAATAAAGGTAACAAAATTTTGGCTGTGCGCGTACAGTATGTGCGTACTATTCTGATGACTTTGCGTCACGTGTAGTATATGCTGTCCCTCGCGTACGCCTGAAAAGGGAACTATACCTCAGGCTTTAACGTAATCTTCAGCAATGTTCATCGAAAAGCCCCGTGTTTCATGCGATAGGTCACCGTTGCGCTGTTTAAAGTACAACTGGTTAGTTTTCACATATGTGACCAAAGAGCGATAGAATACTACGATTGTGAATAAATCTTCTGATTGATGTGACGAAGAGACTGTCCATCCCGAGCGGTGCTCAGGCGGGGAGATTTTGTGCCTCCTGGACCGATGTCTGCATTACCACAGCAAATGTAGACACAAAATCGAAATTATATAGGAAGGAATATGCCTGACATCAGGGAGGCAGAACATGTGTGTTTGTGTGTGTGTGTGTGTGTGTGTGTGTGTGTGTGAGTGTTTGTGGAAGAATTGGTGTCCCGGGTCTTGAAGCTTGGTGAAAGAGGTTTCCAGATTTTGATGATCCACTGGCAGTCATTGAGAAACGTCTTGATGAATAACTGAGAAGATCAGGACTGATGGAGAGAAAAGCAGAAATAAATAGATAATGTAACCCGGTCGTATATTAAAACTTTAGTTTAAACTGTGCAACGTTAAGACTGAGATGATTGAACCGCTTTTGGTTCGTCATTACACTCTTGTCAAAAAGCAATACATCAGCAAACCTAATTTGACAGATAAACACTGAAGTGAAAAGCTAATATGGGTTATAAAAACGGATGGATTAATTGTGGGACAGGCGGTTACAAATACCTTTGATTCCTCATGCAGGTCTTGAGTGGAAGATTCTGTTTCCCTGACAACTACAGCCTTGGTTACCAACATGTCAGGGTGCTGTTGCCTGGCTTCTTTTATTGCCATGGCGAGCGCCTGTGAAAAGTAATTTCTGAAGTTAAATGGGGAAAATAAGCAGCTTATGTATTGATAATAAGTCTTTTGAGATGCTAATTAATTTGCAGGTGTTTATTTAAATAAGGCTTGTTGTTGAAGACATTCTAGTTATTTTCAGGGCTGTGCATGCAGACACAATCTACAACCACAGAAATAATTAAGAGACCATTTCAGTGACTGTTAATTTTTTCAAAATGTACTATTTATTAGTATGTGTTTAGGTAAAATTATCGTTTTTGAAATTTCAAATAAAAATATTGTTTCTATTTGCAAAAATAAAAACTGAAGAATTTGGTGAAAAAAACAGAATAGATTGCTATGTATTTTTTCAGACCCGAAATACTGCAAAGAAAACAAGTTATGCAACAGTCATTTACATGTATCTAGGAAAAGATAGACAATTCTTTTTTTATGTGATAACCTGGATTTTATCACAGTTTTTAAGTGTATTGTTATGCTGTCAGTCTTTTTAAATTGCTTTTGGATGACATTGTCACTCCTAAGTTTTGATTTTATTGAAAATCAACAGAGTGGACCATAATAAAGAAAAATGCTGAATTTTTTGTATGTGTTCTATTTTCTACAAAATAATGTATCATTAGATTAAATATTTAGTTAATTTAGTATAATATCATGTTTTCTATAGTTTAATTACTGAAAAAGTAGTCAATATTTTCTATTCACTGAAAGAAATCTAATTAAGGATTTCCAGAAATAACATCTTAAGGTTGAAATACCCTCACAGTTGTTTTAAACTGATAGTTCACCTAAAAATTATCCAATTCTTCCACAGAAGACAAAAGAAGCTGTTTTAAAGAATGTTGGAAACAGAACACAAAACCAATGCAAGTAAATGGGTGCAGGTAAACTACAGTCTTCAATGTATCTTTTGTGTTCGGTGGAAGAAAGAAAGTCATACAAGTTTGAAATCTAGACAGAATTTAAATTTTTGGGTGAGCTATTACTTTAAATCTTAAAAGGTAAGACAATATGTTTGTAGGTTAACACAATCATGTTACAGTCAGAAATTCAACTATTTTACTCTGATTTAATAATGACCTAGTCTGAACAACATTAACTTTACAAAAAGTAAATTTAAATATATTGTACACTTTAATATTACAACAATTATAATACTAGCTACGTACTGTACATTAATAACATTCTATATAAAAACTTCCAGATGCAAATACTATAAGCAATCACAAGGGCTAGGGACTGATTTACATTTATGTATTTATATTAAAATCAGGTTTAAATAAATAAACAGATTTATTATCTTTTCCTTTGTTAGAAATAAGTTGTCAAATTACAATAAAAATTGCCTACAATTCTGAACAAACCTGATCTTGATCAACATCATCATCACCAGTAATGATAATCCTTTTTTCAATTCTTGTCTCTGAGTAGCCTCCTTTCACGGTCTGTAAAAAATTGTGAATGTAAACCATTATTTTCAAGCTGGAAAGTCAAAACAAACTCTAAACACATGGCTACAGTACATTTCTGATACCTTAGTAACATGAGTTGTAGTGGCTGATGTTACGTTCTCAGTTACCATTAGAGGAGAACCTTCTCTTCCTAATGATCCAAGGTTCACCTTTCCAGAAATATAAATTAAGCCATTGTCAAGCAAAACAATTGTATCATATCACCCCGCAAGTTAACTGAAGCTTATCACTTACAGGAGAAACCCTCTCTATCATCGAGTATGCAGCCTCTCGCATACTGCTCATACCATGGTCCTGTAACAGCAAATAGAGATGTTAAAATTCGGATGAGATCCACCACTACGTAAGTACAGTATTAAGTCATTTAAGGCAGGTAATTACTCAGACGCTTATGTAATTGATGGTAATTGACACGTAATCATCTTCAAAGCATGTTCTTCTAACTTATACTGTGACATTTCCTCAGCAAAGCATGATGAGGCAAAAGGTCTCTACCGGGTCTGCGATCTCCATTATGGTTGTTGTGACCTCAGAGCCATTGGGCTGCGTTTCGATCTTGACCTCAGTCTTCCTTAGAGCCTGGGAGGCAATGATTTCACTGCTCTCTCTACTGAGAGGTTGGATTGGGGGCCATTCGGAGCTCTCACGCCTCATCGACTGGGCATTAGCTTGTTCTGTAGACTCTTTCCTTAGGGCTTGAGCGGTTTTTACTGACCGTGGAGCTTTCTTGGGTACGAAAGGCTTGGAAAAGAAATGAAACACACAGTTATAACTAAAAACTGATCACCAGATTTAGGAAGATTGGGCAGCATACGATGAGGCATGGGTCAAAGAGAAAGAAACAAATAAGATGCGATGACAAAAATCAAAAATGAAAGCAACCAAACCTGAACTGAAAGATATTCAACTATAGAAGGGAGCGTCAAATGGAATGGAATTAGCATCAATCATGAACTCAAATTCCAATGAAATTTCATGCGGTGCTCTGATATGCCCTGTAGAACATGAGAGAAAATAAAATGGGATGTGATTGCAATCGTCAGCACATTTACACATCCCACATTTCCAGCAGGTGATTGGGATAGCCAGCCACTTCAACTGAAACAGAAAGAATGCTAGGCTACCTCTGGTTTACGTTCCTCTGGGGGCTTCTGCTCTACGACGGGTTTGGGTTTCTCTACGGGCCTCAGTACTTCCAAAGGTCTGTCTTCAGGAAAATAGATTGGATCTGCTCCCAGTATAAACGCTGGATGGGTGGACCGCTCAGAGAAGCCAAACTCAGCTGAGATGTCCTTCTCTCCCAGCTCGGACATGCCTCTAGAAAACTCCTCGATACCTGTTTGAAAATCCATGAGGATGGTGAAGTCCACCTCAGCTTCCAGGCTAGACGTTGAGCTGACGGTGATACTCGAGCATTTGCGCTCAATGCCCAAGTGGGTCTCCTTCAGGTACAAAGCGTCCAGGTCGGGGTCATCTTCTGACACCGATCCCAAGCGTCTCTCCCAGGGCTCTCTCTGAAGGAGCAGAAAAAAAGCAGATCTTGGTGCACGGAATCAGCTGTGCCACAAGAGCAAATATTGACTGAAAAACATACAAAACAAGACAATACTATGGAGGTAACATTCTTCACAAGACAGGAAGCTTGTGACACATTTAGAATGGCTGATGGTTAAAGAGGCTAGTAGGGATGCAGGGATTAGTTCAGGAGACAAACTGACATATTCCTAATGAAGAAGCATTACGTGTCTCTGAGGTAGGACTAAAATACTGCAAGGTTTATGTTATGGGGCATGTCCCCCCGGTATACTGCACTTTACTATATGTTTGTAGTTTCTATGTTATTCTCAGCAGCCATATCTGTTTCATTACAGTCGTTTTATTTTGACAATTTTGTGTTAGATTCATGCTAATTGAGGCAAGCCTTGAACTTGCAAACACAGTGCCAAGGAATCAATGTGTTGGATGCAATAAGAGACAGTTCAGTGTCGGATTTCGGAGTGGGATGGTTGCGGATCATGCGATTAATTTCATGCTGTTATGGCGAGAGCTGAAGACAGAAGGTTGGTTATGTGAAATGTGAAAGAGCTTGTGGATTAGCAAGGAGGTAGCGGTAGGTGAGATGAGTGGAAAAATGAGGCACCTGGGCTTCCTCCTGAGGTTCCGCATGAATTGCTGGGGTGGGAAGGGGCTCCTGGAATGTGAGATGAGATAATAGGAAGAGCAATGCAAAGTTAGTGCACTGAAATTTGAGATAACAGGGAAGGAGCCCAGTCTAGGCCCTGAACCAAACAGCAAACATTAGCGACTGATAGGATACACTGACCGATACATCGATACAAACGAGATGTCTTACACAGTGGGAACTACAGCAAATTGCACCATGACAATTAAAAGTTAAACTAGAATATACCAGTAGGGTGCAATTGGGCACTAAGTGCGACAGAAGAAACCATGGAGAAATTATTTAACATCGTGATACCCAATGAGCAGTTATTCAAGATTATTCCTTTGGCTTTTCTAGAACAGTCATTCTACTGCCAGAATAAAGTTTTATCAGCATTTCTTTGTATCAAACTCTTTGTTTTCTAATTTTGGATGATTTAAGCTAAGACTGTTTCAACTGCTCTATCAAAGCTCAAAGTCTCAACAGGCTTTTTGGCCGAAAAATGAGATAAAACCTCAAGGCTGCCCGCACTTTTGCAAAAAAATCATTTCTATATTCAAGGGCAAATCTGAATTCTTGCAATATGAATCAGTGTATATTATCTCCAGAAACGCCAGCTAAAACCATTCCTTGTTAAATCAACTTTCAGAGCCTGTCTCATGAGCAATAACGTTGGCCATTTTTGAAAGTCATACTTGCACAAGCCCTCTGGTTTGCAAAAATGGCATTTAGCATAACAGCATGGTGTATGGGCCTTTGATTCCTTGCAACAACTACATGCCTGGTAAGAGAGAACCAGAGAAAGAATGTTGGAAGGAAAGACCGCACACCACGTGAAAAGTTAGTGGAACGGAAGCCTGAAGCTTAAGCGATGGAGATTATGTGGAAGATCCTAAGTGTTTTCTCAAATGCGCAAGCAGATTTTGAGCTGTGCGGAGGTGGGTGAGGAAAAGGAGGTGGCACATCCTCATCCAACAAGACAGCCATTTTAGTACCACACCTCAATCAGCCAATGGGAAAAAACAGACTATTCTGCTAATCTGTCCTCAGAAACAGGTGCTTATGCTTTATTGCTATGTGCGCTATGCAAAACTACAATGGATGTGCAGTTTCATGCGATGCTTTAGTTCCTGTGAGTGACAAGCAGATATCAAGCAGTCTTTACCACTGATTTTCTCTTGGAAGATTCCACACTTGAGCTCTTGTGAAGACTGTTGTTGGAATCACTTTTGGGGATCTGTTTGGTGCGTGCATCTCTCGCCCTCTGGGATTTTACGGGCGGGTGCAAATGGGGAATCTGATCGAAAGCTGAAAACGTTGAATTGTTCGCAAAGTCAAACACAGAAGATGGATCTTCAAACAGAAAGTGATCTTGTTCGATACTAAGTCTGTGGTCAGCGCTGTTTTTGAAATCCCGTAATTGGTGCCTGTCTTGAAGAGACTGTCGGCTGTATTCTCTGACTTCTCTGGTGTGATAATTATGGGACACGTCTTGCTTAGCGGATGTTCCATTGCCCTCTGGAACGCCAATATTTTTGTGCGATGACAAGCTGTACAGAGAATTCTCAAAACCAATTGGCTCTTCCTTAGACTTCTCCCCTTCGTCAAATGATTCGGAATAGCTTTTCTCACTTGAGTATCCTTGTAGCTTGGCTCCTTTATTGCCTTTTAGCTTTTTTGATCTCTCGGGCTTCAACGGAACTATTCGTTTCACCTCAGACTGCGATGTGTCACTGGCACTGGAGTCGTGTCTCTGGACTGTTACGCTTTTCGCCGTATCATCTCCAGTGCCTGGTGTAGGGGTTTGTTTTTGTATGGTGGTAGATCTGATGTCTGGCTCTGTTTCTGTGGTTTGGTTCTCCCATCTGCTTTCATGATATCGATTTCTCATATATTTGTCTATAGCTGCATTGGGAGAAGCCTCACCAAAGCTTTGATCCACGTCCTGATTTCCCCTTTCATCTTCTCCACGGGTTACACCCATGTTTCTTTTATGGACCCAGTGTCTCTCCGTTGCATATTCATCAAAACCATTTGCATGAAACACATTCTCTGACAAACATCTGTCCTGCGGATGCCCATTATCATACACTTTCTCCAAAGAACTAGCACAATGGAAATGGTTGTACCTTAGAGCAGGGCTTTTAGCTCTATTTCTCAGAGGCTTCTCTGGTGATAAGATAGTTTCTGCAGAGGTCCTTTTGGACACACTGGGTTTTTCTTTTGTGTCGCTATGTGGGGCGAGGATTTTCTCTCTCGTTCTGTCGTCTGCCTCTCTGTTGAATCCAGTGGCTAATGAAGCTACTCTAGGACTCCTGCTCTTTTCCTCTTTTTTACTTAGGGTAAGATCTCTTTGACATTCATCTTGCTTCTCAATCAATAGGGACTCCTCTGAGGCCTACAGTATATATCAATAGAGTGAACAGTTTCAATGGCCTTTCAGTGCCACAATAAATTCTAGTATAACTTGCATAGCGCAAATCTTGAGTTCAGTATGCTAAATATTAGACAAGAGGTGCCTGGAGGCAAAACTCATGTTATCAAGTTGATATTTATGTAAATGTTGAATAGATGTTTTGAAAAAACTAAAAAGGACAAAAACAGTCTACATTACACATCAAAATGATTTAAAATGCCATTAACTTTTATTTTAACTCAATAGTCTTGCCTTTCAAACATTAATTTGAAAAATTAATTCATGCTGTGTTCAAATAAACCACTCCACAGCCACCTTCAATTACGGTTCAGAATCGCTACTAGCACTTGACCAGAGCCATGATATGAAATGGTTCAACAGCATCCACTTGAAGAGAGATTAGTAATAGAAAAAAGTGCATAAATAACAAACAAGCACTTCCACTGATAAAAATCCAACTAATCCGGATCAGGAATCTCAAAGCAGTCTCAGAACAAAAATAGCAGTAATTATAAAATATTTTGCTTTATAAAAGTTGACACACTTCTCACTTGTAGCGATCGGCTACTCACAGATTTTTTCTCAGGAGTGCTGCCAGATGAAGCTCCAGAGAGACGTTTCTCTCTGTGAACAAGCTTGCTGTTTGGCTCTCTCAGGGCTCGCTTCAGCTCGTTGATGCTGGCTTGATGTTTCTGCAACACGTCTTCTGGTTTATCTAGGAACTGCTGTAAAACAAAAAGGTCAATGGGTAGCAGCACCAAGCGTGTATGTTTATTCTGTACATACAGTAGGAATTCGTGGAAAGATAGACCTCTCGGTGAAAAAATGCACATTAGACAAAATAAAAATGCCAATAAACCGATTTGAAATGCTACTGAATTGCATGAAATACGAATGGAGAATAATTGAATCCTTTGACTGAACATTAAGGACACTGGAGGTGTTTTGTATTGCGCTGTAAAATACTGTGAAATTATAGTGACAAATCAAACATGTCAAAACCAGGCCTGTTCATAGTACTGGAACGAGTCACTATATTGTTTCTCCAGCAACAAAAGCAGCACATTAAACATCATCCTGGTGCAGATAACAAACAAAATGTTAGATGGACCTGCATTTCATCTTCTGTTACTTCTACTAGAAGACGAGTACAAAAAAACAAACAACAAACACATTCAGGCTGTGGGTCTATGAAAAACAGTACCTCCTGTTTAGGACGTGGGGCCAAGTCCTGGTCCGACTGGGATAAAGGGGTGGTGGAAGGGGAGGGTATGGTGCAAGCCAAGGAACGGAGGCAATGTGAGGTAGTGGAGACAGAGAGGCAAAGCATGGTTGAATTTATAAAGCAGGCAGCCAGACAGAAAAAAGGAACTCCTATACAGACGTTTGATGTTTGCAGTGGAAATACAGAGAGTGAAAGAGAGTTATGTCACTGCCCCGGAGGTTTACATTTTGCTTAGTCACATACACGTGTACAATAGAATAAAATGATATATCCAATCCAGTGACACAAATCCCATGAGCTTTCTTCAAAGTATTTATACTGTACATGTTTTATGAGGTGAAGACTGGCATGTACTGGAAATTATCTGCAAGCATGGTTAAATAATATACCAGTGACATCCCTGATCTAAAAAACCGCTATGACAGAAATCGATGCATAAAACCTTCTGCCCCTAGACTAAATCAACAGCAACATATGAGGCTTATCTGGGATGTAATCTGTTTCTTAGACTATGCCTTCTTTCCCATGTAAGATTACAAAGAGTCCCTGCTGTGATATTCAGAATAATAATCAAGGTTAAATAAGAAATACTTAAAGTCAACATGAAGTGGCATTGAATCCTATGTATTTCAATGTGAAGTAGATATCACAAGAAAAAAAATGTTAGGCGATCTTTAAAGGTGCTATGTGTAATTATTATATAAAGTATATTTATAAAATATGAAGACCTTACATAACGGTTATGTTTTTATTACCCTATGAGCTATTTCTACAAACAAAGCAGGCTTTACATTTAATTCACTGGGTTGTTTCTACAGTAGGTAAGTCCTATTGTCCTTTGAATTAGGTTTTCAGAAGCATTTCTTCATCTAAATGAGGCTTTATATATACAGGATATATATTGCATATGGCTTTCCAAATATAAAAATATACTATATATACTGGGTCAAATATATACAAATAAAAACTTTCTACAGTATGTGGTGCTGCACAGTCAGTGTTGGGTGTAACTAGTTACTAGGTAAATAGTTACTGTAATTTAATAACTATTCCCTTGAAAAAGTAAAGTAAGGGATTATTCTTATTTTTTCTGTAATTTAATAACAGTTACTTCTGATGTACAATTGTACAAAATCAACAATTGTTATATTAACTAGAAAATCGTTTTTTCGAAATCTGTGAATCGATAAGAATCGCTAGAGGACTGAATTGCAATTCATAAGTGAATAGTTTTTTTCACCCACCCCTATTAAACACCAATAAGCATCTAGCATCCTTTAATATTTTATTAAGCAATTTGTACATTAATTACCTCTTATAAAATAAATTCATCATACGTGATGCAACTATACACTTGAAATAAAATATCGAAAGCTAAAGCAGGTCTTTATAAAAACTGGAGGAATTTATTTCACAAGCAATTTCTTTCCCTGTCACCGACATACATTTTTGAAATTGCAATTTGCTGTTATTGACGCTTTCTTTATTACATTAACGTTAAGTGACATTAAATTATTGCGGTAACTACTTGGCAGGATTTTAGAAAACCTGCATTCTCTTGCAACAGGAGCTTAAGTATTGCAGTGAAGTAAGCAGTCTGCATGTGCTTCAGATTCACCCTTCACAATTCAATCATGAGATCAAGCAGAGGAACGGAGTAACCGGCACATGGCCAACAACCGCAGGCAAAATACATTAAGAGCGCTGGACTCTTTCTCAAACACACACACTGACGAGAAGCATGCGATCTTCACCATCTCCATCTAACGTTTGCCTATGATGAGAATAAAGTTCCCTTCAGGTTAAAATTCACTTGCATTTTGTCGCCTGCCAAATGCATTACGGTAATGAAATAAAGTTATGAAAGATGAGTAATTATTTCATTTGAAATAACAAATTAAGAAAGTACGGGGATTCATTGTTGTTTCATGTTGACTTTAAGGATAAATGTAATCAAAACACATTATTTTAACTCTATCCATCACATTTCTTGCTTTACAAAGATAACAAAGAACTGCTAAACCAATATAATTGTGCCATGAACAATAGTCTCATTTGGATCTCAAGACGAGTCATGAAGTCTACAACGACAGAAAAAACACATGATCTGATTTCAACGTAGCAATCCCTTCTCTATTTATCAAGGCACTCTCTAAAGCCATGCGGCAGTGTGTGCAGATCTAGAGAGCAGTTCAGACAATGACAGACGGACAAACAGATAAATATTTCAGACCAAAAATACCTCCGTCTTAGAGTCTATAGGAGAACCTGACTCCTCCCTCTGTCCGCGAGACGGTAAAGAGAGAAGCGATAGTTAGAGAACAGCAGTGAAGGGTTAGAGGGGAGAACAGTGCAGAATCTGAATTAGATTGTGGATATTAGCCAACTGGGCATGGTGGATTTGTAAGACGTTAGAGGAAGGGAAGTTCAATTTATCGAGATGTTACAAAGCAGGCAAGCATAGAAATACATTAAAGATTAAGACAGCTGCATGTTTTAAAGAGGAAGACTGATTATTGTTGATCGGTAGGACCAGCCAGGGATGTGTAAAGGCCCGTTCACACAAGAACAATATATATAATGTTAACTATAACGTTTTTAAAATTATTTAAAAATGTTAGGTGCTGTGTGTAATTTTTTGGAGGATCTATTGGCGGACAGTAATGCAATATAAAATACCTACTTAACTATGTTAAAGATCTTACATAATGACGTGTAATGTTTCCATTACCTTGGAATGAGCCATTTTATCTTCATACACCGCGGGTCCCCTACATGCAATTCGCCATGTTGTTTCTACAGAGGCCCTAAACGGACAAACTGCTCTACAGAGTGCGTTTCATAAATACGTTATCTCCTTCGGCAAAGAGCTAAACGTGACAACAACTTAGTTCTGTATCAATCACCGCAGTGCCTCAAAAGGGAGGGGTGGAGTGAGCCATGGTTGCAATTCAAAACCTCACCACTAAATTTCCTACAGCCACTCTCAACACTAAGAAGTACACAGAGGATTGATATTGTTGGGATCACTATCAGAGTGATTTTAATCTAGATGATGAGTAATAACACATTGACAGCCAATTAAAATCCATTTAAATTCAAAGGGTTTATACGCGTTTAAAATGTGAAGATTAAGATCGCATAGCATATCATATATTGGTTTAATCGCTGATACAGTTATTGTTATGTTTATAGTTCTCATTCATAGTGTGAACAGGTCCTTTAGTCAAGGGTAACATGATGTGACTGGAACTGTTTTATGTTTTTCGGGAGAACTTTTAGCGTTTTAATCTACAATGCAAAAAAATATTCATACAAGCTTTTGCTTATATATATTAACATATATATGTTTCACAAATTTTTCATATCCTATTAAATCTACAAATCTACAACTAATAAAACCATAAAAAGGTACTTAAACACACCGTTGAATAGTTTTGAGTTTTAAAACGTTGTTTTTAAATGGACAGTTCACCCAAAAATGAAATTTCTGTCATCATTTACTCACACTCTTGTTATTGGGAGTCAATAGTGGCCCGGAACTGTTTGGTTACAAACATTCTTCCAAATATCTTCTTTTGTGTTTAGTGCACCAATAAAATTTACAACTTGAGGACAACATTTTCTTTTTGGGTGAACTACCCTTTAAGATACAGTATAGCCGAAACTAGAAATAAACCAAATAGATGTTATAGTTAATTGGCGTTGTGTGCACAGAACCTTGAGCTCCACCATTCTAGAGGGGGTGGAGTGACCCTCCAGCTGCTGATCTTCAGCTTCATGATCGTGATCCAGGTCCTGATCCAGACTGGGATCCAGGTAATCCTGGTCCTCATCTCTGGGAAGACTGGGCACGGGCTCACTGGAGGTGTGCTGGGAGAGTCGGTCCATGGTGTCCCCTAAAGCAGATTCTAAAAGAGATGCAAGGAAATCCAACATAGGTTGGTAGCCTGTTAAATCTAAAAACCAAAGTCTCAAAAGCATATGGGCTGACAAATTTAGTTTGTTCTAAACATAATGTGAGCCCGTAAGGTGTGAGAATGAATGTTAGTGGTACGTTGTGGATTCATTTTGAAAGTCAACCAGACATGAAGCATCTCACATGTTTGATACCTTTCTTGCAAATAAAAGTTCAAGGCAAGTTGACTAATAGATGATACAATATTTGGTTTTTACCTCCATCAATACTGCGGGACAGCAGGTACCTCCTACTAATCGATCGTTCAAAGTGAGGAGCTGGCCTGTCAATCAAAGAACTAGCCTGACGAGACTGAGCTTGGGTCCGCCCACTGTAGCGAAACTTTGAGCCGATCACAAGAAAACCCTTCGGAGGAGGCTCAGGAGAGACTAACCTACAGGAGAGGCACGTGAAGAAGATACAGTGTCTGAATGAGAAAGAATAATAAAAGTTGGAAAAACTGTTATTTAATAGAGTCCGTGTTATCTGGCGTAATACCATTTAGAATTTTAGAAATAGCTATTTTTAATGCTATTATTAGAGCTGAAGTCAAGACAAGGACAGGTCCTCTAAGATGCTGGGGTTGGTTGAACCAGCTATTTGAAAGTTACATCTTAGCATAGTTTTGACTAAAAGGGACACACTCTTTTAAATAAATGTGCTTAAAAAGTTCTGCAGCTGAATAAAATACTAAGTAACAAATTCATTAGTAGGTACTAAGCCTCTAGTGTGGACTATATGCTCCAAGGTAAATAAGAACTCACAAATTGCTGATGCAATCCTGAGCTGTTAGTCCAAGTATGCTATGGCAGTTTATTTAAAACATCTAATAATGACGTTTACACCTTATTTTTTCCAAAGACAGAAATTGAATTAAACGTGTTTTACTTTGTTACCTAATGAACAGAAAATGTGCAAATTTCCCCACACTAGTTTGCAGTATAATGTACAGATTAATGATTTACAGTAACTTTTACCAACAGTTTACACGGGAAATTTGCTGTGATCTTGTCTAGTCCAAAATCACATTAAAGCATGTTTCTTACTTCTGTGTCGGACCTACGCCGTAGGCAATACGCAGGTTTCGTTTATACTTGTGCGCAATTATCGGCGTCGACAGGCAATGGCAACTAGGCGTCAGTATCCACAGGCATGTTGCTTGTGTAACAAAGACAAGAGCCGAAGAAGAAGGGGGTTGACGTGTACGCTGTCTGAGAAGCATTTAGCAGTGATAACCGCAAGTAAACAGCTTTTCTGTATTTAACAACTCAAGCTGCAAAAGTGACAATTTTTTCAAGATAATTCATCAGGAAATGCGTGGGAGTAAACAAGACATTTTTTGACCTGACGGGAGGGGGTCAAGTAGACAAATCACATTGCTTGTGGTCCGCGTTGAGTTGTCTCATTATAACATTTTTGGACAGGTGCGCATCAGGCCACGGCGTAGGTCTGACGCAGAACCATAAATCGCCCTTAAAACTATGTTATAAGACCCAGATCGAAAAATAAATCCCTTTTGTGAATCCCTGAATGTGATTTTCAAAGGACCACAAGCTACAGACTCTAAATGAAGAAAGATGCAAACAAACAACAGAAGACAAAAACGTGCATCATTCTCAGTGCTCGGTGCTGTGGCAGGGGTGGTGGGTCGGTGCAGGCCTACCTGAAGAAGGTGTGGTGTTCAATGCAGACCTTCCACAAGCGCTTAGAGGCACGATGGTTGGGCAGCTTGAAGCCGATAGTGCTCTCAAACTGCTCGTACTGAGGTGCAGGGGAGTGTTGGCATGTGATTGGGGGGAAAGTAAGGGGTGTGAAGGGAAAGCAGAGTGGTAGCGTGTTACTTGACAGGCAATTTGACAAAGTGTAAAATCTGTTTGCTGCTGAAGCTATCAAGCGGCAGGCTGTAATTCTGTGCGCCTTCAAACTGATCCAAACAGCACGGCGTGCGAATTTCTAAAGAGTGCTGCAAAGAATTTCAATAACATTGACGGAAAATATTAATATCCACAAGGCTCACAGAATCATGCCCATTGCATTGATAAGATACCGACCGGAAAAGAATTTCAAATAAAGGCACTGAAATATTGTTAAGCATTCATATCTGACCCTTACACATAATAGGCAGAGTCAAAAAAACAGCAATGCTTTTGTGCCGGGGCAGAGAATTCCTTTGTGAGAGCGCAGCCAGAGAAAGCGACGCTGATGCAACCCGCACACTCTTTAACGCTTAATAAAAACCTCTTTCTTCAAGCTTGAATTCTGTCCTAACCCAATATCCATTTAGTTTGTGCTTATCTCTCCCTCTCTCTGTTTCTCTCTGTGCCCAATAGGCAAAAATGTTCAAAGCTCAGCCTAATGTTTAAAACCCTCTTCTTCTCTCCGCACTCAGCGGCTCTGAACACTAAAGAGCAGAACCTCAAACAATATAAACAGTGTATGTTGAGAAATAATTAAAGCCGGTGTATTTTTAAGAGGTTTAATTAGAAATGTGCTTAAGAAAAATGTCATTGCTTTTGTGCAAATGTTTTGTGGAAGAACACCCACACGGGCCTTTGGAGGATGGGCTCATTTGGAAGCCTGTATGGGAATTCTACATGCTCGGAAAACTTCCCATTCTTTTGTAATAAAATTATATCATGCCGATTATATGCCCGTTTTTCTCGCCCACGGCATTAGTCTCGGCACGGCGGCCTTATCTAGCGAGTGCTGCAACATGCATCTGCAAGCGATATCTAACGAGAAAAACCTGGAAAATCTCAAAAGACCTTTTTCTCTACCTCTCCAGGGCGGATCTTGATGTAGAAGTTGCTTCTCTTGTAGGATATTTTAAGGATCTTGGGCCAGGCAAATCGGTTTATACGCAGACGGTCCCTGTAGATTAAAAGGCCACTGGCGCACACTCCCAGCATGATGTCAATGCCTTCAGAGTCCTTTAACACGCACACACAATGACAAACAAAAACAACTTCATTCACATTTAACGCTGCACATTGTCATGTTTTGTTGGTAAAACTAAACAAAAATCAGTTGTTGAGCAAGTAGTGTGCAAACATGTTTTCACCCAATTCACAATTCTAAGCTTAATATTAATACAATTTCTTTCTTCTGGAGAACACAAAAGAAGATATTTTGAAGAATGTTGGTAACCGAACAGCAGCGGTACCCATTCACTTGCATTGCTTTTGTGTCTATAATAGAATTCATTGGTTACCGCAGCTATTCGGTAATTCTTTGAAATATCTTCTTCTGTGTTCTGGAGAAGAAAGAACACATATTATAATTTATATATGGGTCAATGACGTATAAGGACAACTTATCATGTGCTGCGACCGATTATATTAAAATCAAATATATAATTTTTGTGGCTGAAATATGAATCTCTGAACGGTATTTTTAAAACATTTATATCAGTTGTATGCCATTTTCAGGAAAAATAAGTTTGTTCATTTTCTTAATTTAGGAAGACAAAATGAGGAGATGATTACTTACCAAAACTCAAAGATATTTCTATTTCTATATCTATATATAAAAAAATCAAGAAAGTAGAGGAAATTAAGTCATTGGAAATTAAATCACGGTCATGACCAATTCACAAATGAAAAACACTAAAATCGCTGCAATACATATTATTATTTATTTTTAGTTTAAAATTGGCAAGCCGGAAATCCTTATACGTCATTGACCTATATATAAAATTGACCATATGCCATCTATGTTGCTTTTAATTTAGTTGAAGTATTTATTCATACATTTTTATGGCTGTGTTGATTTAAAAAAAAAACATTTGTCTAGTGTATATTTCATTTGTGCATTTTGTGTTTCTGGACATACAAGAAAATGTAACGTATCTACAGACACTTACCTTAGCATGATGAAGATCAACACCATACATGGAGAGCTTCTTGGCGTTCTCCAGGAAGTTGATTTCAGCCTCTGCGGGACTCATGCCCCTAAGCACAAGTCATCATTATGAGAAACACATTTTCAAAGAAATATTTATATAGCATCACATTTTTAAGTGTTGAAACCACATTGTGAGATGTGGATAAATATTTCTTCTGTAGGAGCACTTGCGCTGCAGTTGACTAATATCCATGATTACAGTTCCCTGCAGAGGTAATCTCCTCTCACCTGTAAGTGCGGTGGAGCTCCATCACCCTCTCCTCCAGCTCACGGGTCTGATTAGGGGCGAAGCGGAAGTCGCTGATGTAGTCGGGCCCGTGTTCCTCCGGGTCGTAATCTCCCTGCTCAGCCTGAACGGCATAGGAGCCCAGCAGAGCGTGAGTGACGAATGAGCAGGGTAAACGTCCTGACAGTACATCCTCCCTCAGCTGCAGACACAGGTAAAACCTGTCCACACACAACCAAACATGTCAAACAACTGTCCACATATATACATCTACAAATCTGTTAGGAACATTTCTAAGGGACCCCAGAAAAATGAGCTGTACGTAGAAAAATGCTTTTATTGAAATAAGATTAAATACTCAACTACAATCACAATTTTTGTTTTTAAGTTTTTACTCAGTAATAAAATCCTCATCCTCTGAAAACCATTTAAAAGTATTCCACAGCACATATTTGGAGCAGAAAGTTGGTCTTCTGAATAAGAAAATTACATTTTCTCATTTTCTTTTTTGTATATTTCATGATATTTTACCAAAGACTGGAGAGGGTGAATCTTAACATACACGCCTGTTAGCTAAATCATTTCCTGGATTTTTTTTACAAAGCAATACATTTTGCTCAACGTTAATGGCTTTATTTCACGTATTTATTAATTTTATAATAAACTCAGGTTATCAGTCCTGTTATAAAAATGCATCCAGCATCCATTTAAAAACCATGTAACTTTTTTTGGGATAATACACATTTTGAATATGTGTTATTAGATTCAGTGTTGGAAAATGACGTTTCATTTAGCAAGTGGCACCCATTCGATAAAATGACCTCTCATCATCACATTATTTATTTGATGAGATTTTTATTATTATTCTACAGTCAAGAAAATAAACAAATTATCCTAAACTTATTACAAGATACAGTCCAAAAGTGTTTTGTGTAGATATGTCTCATGTTGCTAAGTGGTTGTAGATGTATGATAATATTAAAATGTGAACGCTGTGACTCAAACCATTGTTTGTTGAAGCATTTTGACCACCCCGACACAGCTCAACAGGCTTAATCAACGTTAATTTGGAACTTTTTGTCAGACCAATGACAGATGGGTACAGATTCAGGAAAAGATCGTTAATTTTGCAAATCCCATCGGTGACACTAATGGCACAAAAATGACACACGTCACCAGTGACGCATGAACGCTGAGCTTACCGCGTGATGTCTTCAATCAGCTGAGATGGATCCGGTGGATAAAACTTGACAGCGAAGAAGAAATACCAGGGGCCCACTAACCAAAAGAACCCACATTGATCAGACTCACTCAGATGAGGATACAAAGCCAGAGTCTTTTATTTTCATTACACTTACCACGAATTTGTTTCTTGATTTCTTTCGACGGATCGAGCCAATTCTAAAAAACAGAACAAAAATACCAGATTCAGTGGCTCCGCAAGAGCAATCGCCTCATACATATTCTATAAAATGGTCAGTGCATTAATATTCTAGGAAGAGTAAGAGTAGATAAATGTCATCTCCCGCATGCCGCACTTCAGGAAGGTCACCCAAAGCCTGGTGACACTTGAAAACGTTTAACTTCAGCTCACCTCGGCCAGGACGAAATGAAAAGAAAACTGCCTCGTTCACATCTCACAGTACCGACATTCATCAATTACCACTGATAAATGTGAAAGATGTAAGTGCAAATAAAATTGCCTACGAAATCACTGTTCTTTCCTCCACTCAACCCAAGATATTTCCACTGAAAGACTGGGTATTTGTATCAGCCTGTCTGTCCTGCGAAACGACCTCATGTCGTAACATAAATCTTCTCCATTACCTTTGAAAAATGTACCCATTCTGTTCCTGGAAATGCAACTGCATCGCACCAGCGTCTTGCGCTCTCTGCAAGTTTCTCTCCCCGACATTTGATGCATGTGGTTTTGAAACGAAAATCGTTCACATTTCAAACTGCAGTCTATCAGCTTCGCTGGCCTGGCAAAGATCCCCCTGGTAATAGCAGCGTTCACAAGCAACCACTGAGCAAAACAGTAAAGTAGAACTATACCGAGGGCATAGTGAGGTGCGCTGGCTCAGGTAGGTTTGGGAATTTCTACTAGAACGGTTCTGTCAATCAGATCTTGCACTAATGACGGATTGTTAGGGCCGTAAAGCCAGTAAACAACCACCATCATCTCATATTATGTGCACAACAGATGGATCATTTTTAGAAAAAGAGGTTGTGTCAGTATCTGCGTGGAGAACAAGTCATTTTTCTAGTTAACATCGTGTCACCCGCATAGGGCAACATCATCTGTTGCCTATTTACAAATTAAATAAAATGTGTTTGCATTTGGCTCCTGTACATGGTTGTCATAAGTCAGTCATTACATTCATCTGCAGTGATAAGTGAGAGGTTTTCAAATTACCGAGAGTCACACTTTCAATATAAACGGCTCTCTATGCTTGAAAAGGTGTAGCTGTATAATTCAGGAAGGGGTTCCCAAAGGAAATAGTATATTCAGGGGTCACTGACATTCAAAGTTTGAGGTTTGGTATTTAAATAAGAAATAGCAAGTAATAGGAAGTTGTAAAAGATACAACCTACTATGAAAATATACACCCAATTTGAATATGTTCTCTGTTGACTGCATTTAAAGAGTTAGTTGCAAAAACAGATAGAAATTTAAAAAATCATGTTTTTTTATTGTGTTATCGTGTTTTTATTGTGTTTTATCGTGTTAGTTAGCTGTATTTTTACTTAATCAAAACAACCCAACTGCAGTTTGATTGATATTTATAGGAATGCAGAATAAAAAAATGCTATTTTTTTCTGTTTTTGCAATTAATTCTTTATTTATTTTATAATGATTTGTCATTAAAAACGAATTACACCATCGAATAAGAGAAGCAGTAAAGGATGATAAGGGGTGAACTCTGACCTTTTGACTCTCTGTGTCACTGTAGGTCAAGCCAAAGTAGTCCTTCTCCAGGAGGTTGAGATGTTCACACACCAGATCAAGTAACATTTGCCCCTTACAGAGCTTCTGTCTCACACAAACACACATTGAGGAAAAGTGAAAGAAAAAGAGAAAAAAGATTGATTATGTGTTTCATCATTGAAGACGATAATGCCCTCTTACCCATTCAATGTGTGTGAGGTTTATAGGTCCCCAAGAATATTTTTAACAAATTATTTAAACTTTAGATAATATATCATTCAATTTTACTAATCCTACAAGAACTGATTTTAAAGGGACAGTTCATCCCAAAAATGAAAATAAGTTCATTATTTATTAACTCTCATGTCATTCCGCACATGTATGACTTTCTTCTCCTGCAGAACACAAAAGAAGATATTTTGAAGAATGATGGTAACCAATCAATATTGACCCCCATTGACTTCCATTGTATTAACACAAAACCCCTGAGATTTCTCCAAAAAATCTTCTTTTGTAAGTTGATAGTAAATAAATAATGGAATCGTTTTTCATTTTTATTTCATTTTTATCTTATCTTCATAATTCGCATCTGCGCCGCCATCTGACCACACCCATCATTTCTGCACAAAAGAGAGCACGCTTGAGACACCAGGCCTGGCCTCTCAACAGAAACACTGAGCACTCGCTGCCTAGGGAGCCCGTTTCCCGCGGCGACAGGGATACAGCGCAGCTGTTTCCATGGCAACAGAAGTGCTTAGGTATTGTGTGTGTGTGTGTGTGTGTCGCATCACTGGCCTCTCGTGGCTTTTTGTAAGGAGAGAGTGGGTGTGCTACCACAAAAAAAGGACTGTTACAACCTCAATTACCCAAACAAATTATTTTAGTATGTAAAGACAATTTCGCAGTTATTATACAAACGCAATACAACCGAAGAGATAAATTCAGATGGATCACTGAGGACTCAAATTCACTGTTGTGAGTAACTACAGTACTGTACAGTACTTGTTGCCAACAATGGCTGCAGGCGGTATTGTACTTCCCCAGTTAGCATCTGATATCAAAAGGTTTTCAATGAGAAAGGACAATGACACATTAAGTACTCTGTTTACATGCAACTCCTTATTATTAATGATGTGACAGCCGAATATTCATTAACAGGATTTAATTATTACTCTGGTCATTTATTACTTTGAGAGGTATTGTGTCGTATGGCTTTAAATCAAGCTTGGCAGCATAAGAACAATCCGGTGTTTCAGCAGTCATCGCAATTTAAAGGGACAGTACTGCACATCCAAGGCACTTGTTCTGAACAGGGGGGTTGTGGCACTGAAATCAATTTAAAACTAAAAACCAAGATATTTTTTAATGAATAAACATTTTTCCTTTTAATTTCAAGCTCCATAATATTTTATTGGGTAGAACTTGTGAGTTTTTGTCGATGGGGGCCTTCAAATATTGCAGTGGGGGGCCTTAAAAAAAACACTGGAGAGGATCAAGAAAATACTAATAACAGATAAAACTGTAGTCAATATTTTCTTTATTTTCGGAGAGCTTTTTATCTGTGCATTTTTCGTAAATTACATTAAAACCCATATTCCATGACATACTGTAGTTTTCCTTTTCAGACAAATTATGTACTCAATTTAATGCCCAAAGTATAGTGTGTTATCCATTTTGTACCAAACATCGCAAATATTGTACAAAGAAGCCTTCTGGACATCACTTTTGGCCAATACTGTATGTCACAGGGACTCATTTTAAACTTACCTTAAGGCATGTGAGACATCACTGTGTATTCTTATGATCAGAAAAGATCAGCTTGGACCAGAATTTGAATCCACAATGATTTCTTTATATTAAGATTGTAAATGATGATTGAATTTTAATTGTTGGGTAACTATCTCTTTAAAGCAATAGTTTACCCTAAAAAAAACATTTATTGTTATTTTAAACCAGTATGACTTACTTTCTTACGCAGAACACAAAAGAAGATATTTTGAAGAATGTTGGTAACTGAACAGCACTGTCCCCCATTGAATTCAAAGTAAATGGGGGCCAGATAACAAAATTCTTCAAAATATCTTCTTTTGTGTTCTGCATTAGAAAGTTAATCATCCAGGTTTGAAATGACAATAAATGATGACAGAATTTTTATTTTTGGGTGATCTATCCCTTTAAGCCAGGGGTCCAGGAAATCAAACATGTCTGGTGAAGCATAACTCTCCTCTGAAAGACAGTAACATTATTTACTCCATGGGACCGCAAACATGTCACCATTATAGATTTCCCATCCTCCCCCTCTTCAGCTAGCCATAGAACGCTGGAAGTTTAGAATGCCTTCTGACCTTTACTTTATACAGACTTTCTTTCTCTGTAAGAGTTGCAACATCAGTAACAACAGTAATAGCAAATGGATTGGACACGTCACAAGCAACCCACGAATAAGACCCCGGAGATGAGCTGTGTCTGTATCCGCACAGGATATCCATCAGCTGGCCAGGCCCTTCGGGGCACACAAGCAGACGTGAGGCTGATCTCAGAGCAGTATGTTAGACTCCCTAGAGAGCTGCTAGTGTGGGAGGGCTTTTCACCTATCAATGAACATCCCCCCCCCGCCAGCACACACTAGCATTCATAGCTCATTCCCGGGAGCACTGCAGTGGGGAAGATGGGACTGCAGTAGCGAGCTGTGAAATGCCGATGAAGGCAATGAAATGTGAGATTCATAGATCACGTTGGATTGTTTTGCCCGTTCTTGGCATTTCTAATAGGTTGAAGTAATGTTACTACGCATACGGGGCCGTAAAATTTATAGTTGAAATTCACAGCCAAAAATATCATAACTTTGTTATGTATGCGTTTAAAGCAGTGCTTCTCAAACTCGGGGGGCCCCAAGATGGTTCCAAGGGGGCCACAGATTTTGTGGCATTTTATGAAAAATAAAAGTTTATCATTAAGTTTGTGCAATCAAACATTAGAAAAATAAGACCACCTACAAAAATAAATGATGTTCCAGCATTGTATAACAGAATATGTTTTTTGTTTAATTAAAATTTTAAGTTTAAAATCACCAGTCTTTATTTGGCTGGCTGCAAAGCAATACACTCTACACAAAGGGGGTCTTACAAAAAAAATTTTGAGAACCCCTGCAAACTAATTTAATGTTTAAACTGAAAGCATTAAAACACTTCAAAACCTAAAATCCACACTTTGTAAAAATCGAACCGTCGTAAAGGCTGGATTTAAATTGTCTTTTCACCTAATCTTGTTATTTGAGCAATGGCGTGCCGGTGTGTATGCAGCGCTACTGGAGAAAAGACTGTGAAATAGCAGCGAGCCCTTAAGGTTGGCGCCATGTTTCTTGAAAACAACACAAATGAGTTTTAGCGCACGCAGACGACTGCTGTACCTCCACTCCGGTCTCGTAGGCAGATCCATCCAGCAGCGTGACTTTCACAGGTACAGACTTTGGTCTTTTGGAGGATTTCTGAGGGGATCTGGACATCCTGCTTGGGGTTTTCTCTGAGGAATCATCGGTGTCTCGGTGCTCGTCCGACATCTTTGAATCGTGATCCTAATTGGAAGTGATGAAAGTGTGTACAGTAGCTTTAAAATTCAGAGATAGACAAACAACTAGTCTGAATTAGGTTAAGGTGAATGTCTGCTATGGATGTCTTACTCTACAATGTGAAATGTGCAGTTTCATGTTAGAATATATCATTTTATAGGGTAATACATTATAGATATTGTAGAATAATAAATGTAAGGCTTACCGAGTAGCCCCGTCTGTCTCCGTCTGGGGTGTTCTTTGTGGCTGAACCTCTTTCAGACATAGTGATCACTGATAGTCCTGGAAAGTTAAATAATAAGAGTTAGTATACAATTATTCCATGGAAAGTCAAATATGCTATTAAAGAAACAGTTCAGACAAAAATGTATATTCTTTCATTATTTACTCATGATTTTTCAAACCTTTATAGTTTTCATTACTTGGAACACACACAAAAACATTATTATTTAAACATATTTTTCTCTGGCAATATTTTTTTTAAATTTAGTTTTATTGAATTCCTGTTAATTTGATGTACTCTTATTTTACTTCTATATTTTAAAATCTGTGTGAACTGGTATTCATAGCTATTTTAGTATTGTGACATGTTTGTAAGTGAAACAGAATATTGAGTGATCAAAATATTATTTGGCTTGTTTCTATCCTCTGGAAATGGATTGGATCTAGAAAAGTAGGCATTTCAGGGAAGTTTGGACAGTTGGCGGGGAGGGATTAATAAAAATTCTGTCATCACTAACTCACACTCAAGTTGTTCCAAATCTGTATAAATGTATTGTTTGGTTGAACTCAGAGAAAGATATTGGACAAATGCTTGCCATCAAACAGTTATTGTACCCCATTGACACCCATAGTAGGAAAATCGACAATGGTACTCAAAAGTGCCCCAGAACTGTTTGCGTTCCTACGTTCTTCAAAATATCTTCTTTTGTGTTGTGTGGTACTGTTTGGTTAAAAGCATTTTCCAAAAAGCGTTCACTGTGTTCGTCAGAACAAATAAATGTATACAGATTTGAAACAACTTGAAGGAAAGAAAATGACCCTTCAACAGATGTTCTTGCCTGAGCTGTCAAACCGATGTGAACAAAGAAATAATCTTTTCAGTTTTCCAAAAAAAATTGCTAAATACAAAAAAATGGACAATTCTAGTAGTATGACATCGTAAACATGATACATTTTGATTGGGGATTTTACAGTAAATGTGTTACATTTCCTAAAACGTTATAAATATAGCAAATATCCGGAAAATCAGTATTCTATAGTCATAGCTTTGTGCGAGAAATTTAAATAATAATCATCCTCAGGATTATAATAACATTAAAATCGTATCTGTAATTGAAATCTTGCTCATGTTTAGCCTGGAAAGACGCGGTTATTGTTAGATTGTTTTACAGCATTTCATATTTCACAGCATGAGTTTGGACCAAGTTAATGATTTGAAATCAGTTTTAATGGTGTCTACACTCTGTCTTGAACATATGCTTATTAATATTACAATCATATCTGATGTTGACCCAACAGAAACATCAATGTAACAATGTTGTCTGTGTTAATGATTCTTCAGATGTAAACCCTGCTGCATCACATATCTGACCTGTATGAACGAGAGATGTTTGACACGTTAATGAGAAACTAATAAAACACTACATTATGAACCGTCCACACGGCATCATAAATTGAATAAATTCACTAATATTGATCTTATTTTTAATCACAATTCACACACTATAATAAATACACTATGAGTAAAGTCACCAACTAATTCAGTACTTTTAGAGGAACAACACAGATGCATCTATTTCATTTATTCTCTGTGCTTTTGTTTGATTTCCAGAAAAATCTTTTAAAAATAACTGACAGATTGGAGAACCGGTTGTAGTAGGTGTTGAATCTAAAAAAAGATAAACGCTTAAAACCTGACAAAACGTTAAATCCTTTAATAGCACACAAACTATTCTGTGTTTAATGGAGTTGAGGTGTCACAGCTTGACAATTTGATACCACTGTGAATATGCTAATAGCCTTTATTTCCATCTCATTCACTTGCATCACGCTGTACTAAAAGCTCAAACATCTACCCCATTTAAAATCTCAGAATATCACAGAATATAAGCGCCAAGGTTCAAACAAACAAACCTCCCATTTCCCTCTGTTCGCTGTGCAGAAGTTGACACGTAATTCACCCGGAAGACAAAGAGCCAGACCATTAAATGATGTGGCCAATCCATACATTTACAGTCGCTGACTTTTCTCTTTTACAAATGAACTGGGTTTAACTAAATCTCTGCAGAAGAGTTCGCTGTATTGAATTACCTGGCTCTTTAATTATTGTAGCTGGATTGTAGAGAATTCAAGTTCCAAAAGGACCGATTTTTTGGGGGAGGATCACAAAAATCACAGAAACGCCTCGAGTCGGATTCAAACCCACAGTGCCCATGTAAGCACAACAGCTACATGCTCGTATGTGCTACAGCTTAGGAAGAATATGCTACAATGATTCACAATGTGTGATGAAATAACCTTTGTGTTAAAAAAGGTGACCGCGGAATAACAGTCGAACCTAAGTAACTACAAATAACATGTATTAAGTGAAACGACACGGAAGGAACTAAGGCTCCAAAATAGCAGGTCCTTGTTTTTCCAGCTTCTTCTGTTTCAGTTAATGTGTCTTTAGATCAATATATTGATGAGGTCTAAGAAGGTCAGCTTAAAGTGCAGAAATAAATTCATGTTACAACTCTCAATAGATTGAGGGCGAACAGTCTGGTCATTAATGGACCACAGCTAGAAAAATATTTTGTATTTAAAGGTCCAGTGTGTTTTTTTTGAGGATCTATTGACAGAAATTAAGACTGGGCAATAATTTGATAACAATATCTATTGCGATAGATTTCATTTTGATAACGGTGATTGTATTTTTAAACACATTTTCGATATTTCACTATACTGTACATTACACATTCGTGCCTGAGCCCTCGCTCTGCTCCGCACCAGCGGCTTTACTAGTGTGATGGAGCGGCACTCCCATCGTGCCCCAGTATAAATCTCTAGTTTAAGTTTAACATTGATCATTTTTGCCCGTATATTCATTTACAAAATGGATCTGCAACTTACAAATGCTGGTGAAAGCGACGCAGCTGGACATCAACTGTAAACGTGTGGCTCTCTTAAACGTTAATCAATGAATAGGTATTGTGCGGGTGGATGCTGCAGAAAGGAAATGGCTGAAATGGATCCAGCCACACACTACCTATTTATTGATTTACGATTAAGAGAGCGTTTTTAACTCAAACAGAAAAAAATAAAGTTTAATGTGGCCCATCCTGAATCGGGAGTAAACTTTGAACATGATCGAGCACGCACATAAAGTACTCGTACGATGTGCATTGTGGACATGACGCCCGGCGCTGTGCTTCTCATCCGGTAGCCAATGCCATCATTCATAATGAGGTGTTTGTGAAGAGAGTCTTGACTTCAAATGCAACCTTTAAATGCTTTTGTGTTCATGAGATGAGATGATCCGTTATAACTTGTGCATCATGCCGGTCTGAAAAGTTATAACAATCATCTGATTTCATTTCTTAATATTTTATCGGAAAATAAACACGAATTCACAAACAAGTTTAAACAGTTCTTAATCTCAATATCATGGACAGAATGGCAAATTTCTTCAAAAAAATGTATAGCTAAGAAACTGAAGCATACTGTATGAAAGACACTGAGACTAATTTAAATGGTTCTTAATGTCAACTTGCAGGAGAACATGGCAAATCTCGTGTAAAGATTTGACAAAAAACCCTGGAAATACAGTCATACATATTAAGTGTGCCCTTGTGGAGCTTTGAAGATACGCCCATGCTATAAAGCACATTTTGAAGTTATGGAATTACTTTGAAGCACATTTAGAGAAGTTATTCTGTCTTTTATTGGTAATATGATTCTAATATTTGTTACAAATATTACAGTAGAAAAATATTTTATACTTATCATATGTACTGTAGCTTTGCACATTCTGATTTTAATCAGAAGCATTTTATTGTTCATATCAGAGGGCTCTACCAACTTAGATCTTCTATTTTGTTTTTAGTTATATTCTTTATATCGTCATCGGAATTATATTGAATAAAATGAAGAAATATATTTCAATTTTGGCCATATCGTCCAGCCCTAACAGAAATGCAATATAATATACATAGTTTTGCATGCAATCGAATATACATAAGATTGCATTTCAGAGGTGTATAAAGACCTTGTATAATGAAGCATTATGTTTTTTTTATCTTGTAAGTTATTTCTATCTACATACACCACGGGTCCTCTTACATGTAATTCTCCATGTTGTTTCTACAGTAGCCCTAAACGGATAAACTTCTCTTTTTTCGTAAAAACGTTAAATCTCCTTCAGCAAAGAAGCAAAAATGGGACGACATCATAGTTCTATGTCTGCAACGGTAATGCCTTTAAAGGAAGAGGTGGAGTGAGCCATTGGATGCAATTTGCAACCTCACGGCTAGATGCCGCTAAAATCTCCACATTGGTCCTTCAACCCAAACATAATGTTTTTTCATCATAATGACTTTTTATTAGCATAAACAGCAAAATCATAAAATAATATAGAGGGAGAACACAGTCTTGAAAAGCAGCTTGAACTTAACAGTCTGAGTTATTCATTTCTATATTTACTGTCACATAAAAAGGGAAGGCTGCTTTTCTAAAGATTGATTTTAGCGGTTGAACTTTAGACTTTAAATGCTCTGAAGGTTCATAAACTAATATGGCCTAGGGGGCAAAGCTGTCCTTTCTTCTGAAAGCTCAGTCAACACTGTTTAGTGTTCAGAAAACTGTGTTTGCTTTAATGTAGCCACAACATGAACAGACTTAAAAAACAACAACAACATTGTGGACATTTTCCCCCCAAAGAAAAATCCAAGAATAGATGAAATAACACAAAGCAGCCCATTAGAATGGAACCAAACACACTCTCTCCGAGGGGACACACATAGCTGCACAAAATAATAGCACTTCATTATCAGACCACTTTCATCCACGTTGATAAAAAAATGCTATTGTAATAAAATGAAGATTCTGCACCGAATCTATTCATCATGTATAAACACTTTATAAACACTGGCGCAGAAGTCAATTTTCAATGTCTTGTCCACAAAACGGAACAATAATACATCAAAAGAATCGGATTCTGTTTCTATTTAAAGAGACAAAATGTGTTCTCAGACAGGTGGACGAGTGAAGATTTTTGAAGGTCAAAGATCCTTTTATAAAGCAAACAATCGATGAGACTATAATTCCACTGTTTAATTCCATTTTGCGGGTAAACAGATAATGGATAATGTGCCATTAGTAACTAAAGCGGCAAGAAAAGACGAGATTAACATCCAGATTCAATGCCTTTGAGTTTTAAACCAAACATATGCCAATTTACACTACAAGAAACAGATTAAAGCAACACTATGTAATTTTTCGACCTTAAAATAATGTTTCTAAAATTATTTTAGTGGTAGTAATTCTTCTGCCACTGCTACTTGAGCAGCCTCATGGCGGCAACAACTACACTAAACAAACCAAACAAAGCCCCTCCTATCCCCTGCCTGCGGAAGAGTGCCCATATTGTTTCCAAATAGTGTTGTCACGATACTGGAATTTCTAACTTCGATACGATACCTTGAAAAATATCGATACTCGATACCATTTTCGATACCACAGAGAAAAAAACTGCCACAACATTAAGGGGGTAATTTTTTTTTATTATTATTTAAAGATAAATACAACATATATAATGTATTATAAAGAGTTATTAAAGGGTAAAATGCATTGTAATTCTTCATAATGTGTGTTGTAACGCATTATGTACTGTTGCAGTTCGAGTCTCATCTTCTTTCTGGTGCTACAAGAGAATGCCAAACTTTATATATATATACATATATAACATATATTTTTTTTTGACCGCGCTTTTAAAATGAACTGAACTTTGTAACTAATCTCAGAACTTAAGTAATTGGTAATAGATATTTGTTAACATAAATAAACATTGAAAAATACTTCCAAAACATGTATTCATCTTAGTTAAAAGTTAATTTAAACTAACATTTACTAATACATGTACTAATTAAAATCCAAAGTTCTATCTGTTAATATTTTTTTCATTGGACCAGAGCAAACATGATCCGTTGTATTTTATTACATACTGTCATCAAAGATTAAAATATACTGTAGCAAATGCATTGCTCATCGTTCATCAATGCTGGTCAATACATAACATTATTTGATGAACATATTTTAATGCCGGATTCACATATCACCGATCCACACACGTAATCATTTTTTGAATAAAGTTAATTAAGCACAAGTTAATTTACATTTGACCACAGTTAAAGTATTTAAAGATTCACAGTTAAAGATTCCTCAGTCGGATTATATTAACTTTAAGAACTACGCTGAAAAAATGAGACAACACTCATATTGCTATATTAGAGGTGTTAGCGCCTTTTGTTAGCACTGCTCTGTAGCAACTCGGCTTGTTTGTGTCCTTCGGCTTTCCATGTTCATTTGCTGCATATCCAAAATATTTCCAGATAGCACTCCTGCTGTGTTCTTGATCAACCAAAGCCGGTTGCGGAGGCGCCCCACACGCCATATTTATATTCACTTCACTTTTGCTATTTAACCAGAGCGAATCAGACGAGACACGTGACAGGCACTGCGGTCACGTGTGGTGTTTGTCAACGCGCCTTTGGAGATAAGTGAAAGTGACAGCTCGGCTAGGATCGTAGTATCGATACTTCGGGAAATTAGTATTGGTACCGTTCAGATATTTCAGTATCGATACTTATCGAAATATCGATATTTTTGACAACACTATTTCCAAACAACGTTTCTGCATTCCATCAGCTTACTTAAACAAATTCACATCTATTGGGTGCCAATGGGGAAGTTTATACAGCAACATTTTTTTAAACACTGTTAACAGACAATTGCACTTATCAACCACATGGGGGAGCCATGAGCAAAAGTTCTTTATTGTTGCTTTAATAAAATGTATAACCAACCACTTGACTTAAAGGTCGAGTCAGTGAAATCTAGCAGCAAGGTTGCGAATTGCAACCAACCGCTCACTCCACCCTCCCCCTCTTGTTTGAAACACTACGACGGATTACAGTAAATGGCGAATTATATGCAGTGGGACCAGCGGTGTATGTAGATAGAAAAAGCTCATTCTAAGGTTATAAAAGCATAACGTTTCATCTGTGTTCACCTCTATGTGTTTATTATTTTGCATTTCTGTCAATGGATCCTCCAAAAATTACACACTGGACCTTTAAGATGATGGCAGTGTTAGTACTACTGTTCATATTGCTCAACTTGGCACTAGCAATAGTAAGATTATGTGTTTCATTCCCAATAAGCACAAAAGTAATCAATTTTAGAGATAATTTGTGTTATCCAAGTTGACATTCCTTTTTCTTCCCTACCACTGCTTACAATTTTATATTTTAGTTCTAAACATGTAGTTGAAGTGTATCTTTTATTTATACAGTACTTTAGATTTATCTTATACTTAACCCTATATTTTGGCTTTATCTTACATTTTCCATAGTGTATAGTGTACGGCCACAAATAAAATGGGCAATTCCAACATTATGGATGTGACATAAAAACACTAAGAGAATGTTTTCTGTTACCAATATACTGAACCATTTGTTTATATTTTACTAAACCCTTGTTGATAGAGTTTAAACATCAGAAAAATATCAGTCCATGCACAAGTGTTCTGTTTAAAAAAATGAAATAAACATGAGTTATGGATGTTTAGGGGGCAACAAAACTTTGTCGGATGTATTTGAATTAAAATGCGTAAACCGTGGAGCAATTATGCTCAACAAATAGTTACTTTATTCTAATTTACCTGTGCCCATTTTTGAGGAATATGTCATGTTATTGATGTGACAATCCTGAAAATGGCACTTCTCTGACTATGAAAAAAACTAAAAATAAAACAAATGCTTGTAAGAAACTTGGAGACCTCAGGTATTTGAACCACCAAATGTTAATATTTGTGTTAGTATAGTGAAAACCTTTGGTAAAAACGTTATTTTTCGTGGTGAGGTTGACATTCTCACAGAAATGCCCAAATCTAAGTCCGCATAAAATGGAAGTAGCGATTGTCTTTTCTACCATATCGTGACGTATGCCCGACTGAAACGCCTTCAGAAATGAGCAAAAAATGTAGGGCGGGACTAGATTTCATCCCTCGACAACTGATTGGATTGTTAAAAGTTGAAAGATTTGAACCCCAGTTTGCAATCTGTCAGTCATTGCAGCCCCTCTAATACGTCCACCATTCCGCCCCTCTAACATTTTCTATTCCATCTAAATGCTCTTCATAAGCAAGAAGGGTAACATTATACAGTATGTCTCCTTTATAGATTAAACACCTGGTAAATGTTTAGGAGAAACAAGTAAAGCACTGTGCAGGATCTTTAAAAACTAAAAAAACGACAGAAAAATGTAATTGTGATATAATAATTGAGATCTTGCTGAGGGTTACACAAGACTGTAAAGCTGCAAAGCGAAAGTGAAGCTTGACTCGCTTCGCTGCCTAACCAGTAATAAAATATCTCCTAAAATGCAATCCAAAGTATGCATGAACTGAAATTGATACTATCTAATGGGAGAGCAGCCGATACAACTGCGACACAAACCCCTCCGTTTCCCTCATCCACAACTCAAAAACAGCGTTTCAAATGTGTCCACTTCAAAGTGCGTTTTCGAAAAGCTACTTTTTTTTGACAAAAACACTGTCTCAGCGTGGACGAAAGGCCAAAAGATGCGTTTAACGCATTATTGTTGACAGGGTATTAGATATACAGACAAGTAATTCCATGATAAAACATCGACATCACTCATCTGCACAGCAGTACTGGTCCATCATTTTTCACAGGCATAACTCGTAAAATATATGCTTCACTTAAATAACAACTCTGAAAATCCATTCTTTTAAAGATATGCCCCTAACCACGAACGATTTGTGGAATGCACTGATTCGTTTTGTCTCAAGTCTGCAAATGCAATTTCAAAGTAAAGCTTGTTTTTTGTGTTGAAGAAAAATGTGTAAAGGGGTTTAAACAAATAACTCGCATGAGATTTGTTTCTCTAATGGAATCCTGTTTCACCCTCGGATCGGTATCAATGAATGACTGTTCTGGTCAATACACGCCTAATCAACAGACTTGGAAAGATAAATAATCTGAATGCATGCTGTGTTTCTACTTCAGCCTTTTTAATATCGATTTTTCTCCTTGAAGGTTTTTGTTTTCATTAGTTTTTGTATGTCAGTGAGTCTGATATTTGTAAATTACACAATAACAGACAATGTTAAAGGTCCAGTGAATGAAATTAAGTGGCATCTAGTGTTGAGGTTGCGAACTGAAACCAACTGTTCACTCCACCACTCCCTTTCAAAGCACTACGGTGGCTGACACAGAACTAAAGGGATACTTCACCCAAAAATTTAAATTCTGTCATCATTTACTCACCTTCGAGTTGTTCCAAATCTATATAAATATTTTGTTCTGATATTTGGAAGAATGCTTATATGGGGGGAAAATCTGTCTGGTTATAGGCATTCTTCCAAAAATGATGACAGAATTTTCATTTTTGGGTGAAGTATTTCTTAAAGGGTGTTGGGTGCTGCCATTCCGATTCGCGATTCGTCTTATCCGTCGATCCGCATTTGTTTTGCGTTTCGGCTCATTCGTCTGCCACTGTAGTGGCATAACTACATCGGCTCTCGCAACCAAAAAACAGACCGTCCACCGGGTAACTTCCAGGCCCTCCCAATTAGTCAATCCTGCTTGGATAGAAAAAAGCTAATTCTAAGGTAATTAAAACATAACGCTTCAGTATGTAAGGGCTTTACACACCTCTGAAGGCATAGTTAAGGATATTATTGTCACGGTTGATGTGTGGAAGAACTCACATACAAGGCAGTGGAAGGGTTTACAAAAAACTTTTAGAAAAAAAAAAAACACGTTGGGGAACACGTCAAAATAAATAAGAACTTCCCACGAGGGGTTAAAAATAAACAAGTTCCAAGAAATATAAATAATAAATCCAAAACACAAAATGGGAAAGTCCAACAGGAACCCAGTGACTCTCAGGAGACACGAACAGGGATGCAACAATGGAGTATATATACAATGAATCGACAAGGAACAAAGGGCACTAAGACAATATATAGGAAAACAATAACTAGGGAAGATTGAACAGGGACGGTGACGGGCAGCTGAGAAGACTCAAAGACTAATGGGAACTGGCTGAACAGGTGAGTGAGATTAAACACTAATGGGGCACTTTGGAGAACCAAGGGGGCGGGGCTAAAAGACGCGAGAGCATTGCATTACAAAACCAAAACAATGCCATGCCCTTTCTCCACATAAAACACATGGGTATGTCATGATCCTGCCATACAACCTGAAAATCATGACAAGAAGAAGCAGGATCATGACATATTATATGGCATTTCTGTCATTAGATCCTCCAAACAACTACACATTGGACCTTTAAGAATAATGATTATACAGCAAATTATTTCACAATTACTACACGGACCATCAGTGAATCCCTCTGAAACTATTGGCACTAGGAGATATTTTAACACTTCCTTAGACTTAATAGCTTCTATCATCTTTTGGATCACATAATAGTGTCTAATTCACACCATTGTGGGCAATATCATCTCTATTTTGAAGTCTTTGAAAGAAAGAGAGAAAATCCTTTGGAGACAAATAAAAATGATGATGATAGTGGGCTAGACTGCTAAAAAAATCCTGATAAAGATTTCAAACTCAAAAATCAAATTTCTGCTTTTATTCACTTAACTGTCATGCCATTATGAACCTATATGACTTTGTCTTTTGTGGAAAGCTATTTAAAGCTTCTGAAGCTGTTCTGTAATACAATTTGCTCTGTAATACAACATAATGGAGTGTTGTGTTTTTATTACATTAGAATGAGCTATTTCTATCTACATAAACCACAGGTTCCCTTGCATGGATTCACCATGTTGTTTCTATAGTAGCCCTAAACGGACACACTGCTCTACAGAGCGTGTTTCATAAATATATTATCTCCTTCGGCAAAGAAGCGAAAATCGTGACGACATCTTAGTTCTGTGTCAGCCAACGTAGTGTTTCGAAAAGGAGTAAAAACTGTAACAAAACTACTTGATGCGTGTTCACATGCCATATTTTAATATACATAACCTCAAATTAGATTTTATTGAGCGACTTACATTACAGTCTTCTTCTAAAAGCAACGTGACTTGTCTCCTCATGGAGCTTTCATTATTTGAAAGAACCCGGCATGAACATTCTGAATGATGTCTGCTGTTGTGTTTCACGGAAGAAACTTGTTTGAAATGACATGATGATAAGTGAATGATGCCAGATTCTTCATATTTTGATGAACTTAATATGTAAATGAATTGGATGTTGTAAATACAATTCTGAAAAAGCTAAAAAATATTTTCCTGCCGCCTTTATTAAACAGAAGTAATCAAATGCACTCTTTCAGCTTTCTGCAGTCTCAAAATGTCGCGGTGAGGAGTAGAGAAAATGTTGTTTAATGTGCAGCATCATCTCCAGCAAAGAGTTGTCCATGATCAAAACCGCTTCGACAGAAATGATGACGGGTCATTAAAACATCGATAAAGAGATCAAGCTGCCTCATGGCATCTAAGTGCTGCACTGAGAATTGAAACTGATCCGGAGCCAAAGCATGTTTGAACACACAGCATTCTCAGTTTGTTTATTAATAGAATGTCAGAAGTCAGGATTGATCCCAAACCATCTGAACAGATTATTGATGCCGATAATTGATGCTGTCTGATTTCTATGGCAGATGTGTAATAATATACAAATCACGAACGCGAAAAAAATCTTTGCAGTGATCATGATATAATCGCACACAGACATTATGGAACAAGACTGCTGCTTCTGGTTTGCCAGTTCTGCCATGCTGCACATTGGGGGAGCAGTGGTGAGCTGGCATCGCCCAAGACCATATGGACATATTGAGAAGTGATCCTGATGTAACCGGTGACATAGAAAAAGAGGCCACCCTTTCTGTAAGTTACAAGGCGCTAACAAAACAATAACCTTCAACCGCCAAAGCCGAAAAAAAATTAACACAAATAGAAAAATAAACCTGAGTGCTACAAATAGTGATGACTAAAGCAGAAGATGAATAATTATAAGCAGTTGAATTCGATGCATCATTACGCTCAAGGACGAGCAGATATTCGTGAGACACGTGTCTAAATGTTTTATATTGAATTCTGGTGTCATGATCAGCTTTCTATTCATTTCTGAGGTAGACAAAGAGAACGACTTGCTTTGTGCATCATGATTTCCAAACCATTGTAAACAAAAGATGAATAAGAATTAGATTTTAGAATATTTTCTATTATTGAAATGTAGCATTAATATCAATGATTAATAAATCATCAGACGCTGTGAAACGCAGCACAGTAGTTTTGTTGAAAGACACATTTTTTATTTACATTTTTCTTAACTTTAAAGGGATAGATCACCGGAAAATGAAATTCTTTCATCATTTATTCAGCTCTCATGTTATTTTAAAACTTTATGACTTTCTTTCATCTGCAGAACACAAAGTCTCAAGTGGTAAAGTTACAGTGCTATTGCCATGAGATAAAATTTGGTAAGTCGATTTTGGTTCTCATACAAACAATCTAAATGTCTCTTTCAGCAAATGTTGAGCCTAGGAAATTGTAAATATTTTTTCTGCAGTCTGTTTTCTGTAGCCATACCTCTTGGATTTATTTTCAATTCCTTGATCATAAACAGGTTCATCTCATTGGTTTACATTCTCTTAAACTAAACTCAAATATCTCATATCATTACCTTAAAGGGGTCATATGACACTTTTTTACTATGCAATGTGTATACACGATTTAGGTTAAAAAGTGCTGAATTTTCCACATACCGTGCATGTTTGTATCTCCTCTTTGCCTCATCTCTCTGAAACAAGCACATTTTTTACAAAGCTCACCGCTCTGAAAAGCGAGGTGTGCTATAGTTAACCAGTGCGTTGTGATTGGTCAAATACTGCAAGCGTCTGACAGAAAAGTGACGCCTCTTACCATATATAAAACATCAGGTTTCAAAGCAACTGTGCTGACGGGTAGGCCCATCTTACTTGCGTATACATTTTGCCGGTCTTATTCAAATCATATCACGAACTGACATAGATTTGTGGGGGTGTGGTTACACGAGGCATTTCAGGCAGGTTTTGGTGAGCATTCGCTAGAATGCATCTTTTGTTCCGACACTTTCATTTAATGCATGTAATACATGCATGGGCAACTTATTACACACCATAGACACAGAAAAATAAGTATTCGCACCATATGACCCCTTCGATGTTTACATTCAGAATAAACACTAAATCACAGAATACAAACAATACCTTTTTACAGCAATAGTTGTATGGTGTTGATCAAGATGCCAGTCTGCTTAGATAAATGCCCCCTACGCCAGCAAAATGATGGGGAATAATTTCCTGCAAAATGACGGCCCCACTACGCCATTTGTCACAGAGCGTCTTCCCTTTCACTCGCTCGCTGCAGCATTGCTTTTGGGAAATGGATCTACACTTGGCGAGCGGCTCTCCGTAGCTCCGAGCACGATCACTCATCTGTAGAGCAATCTGCTAAAGGAATCCATCATTTATGGCATAATTCATGCCAGCTTGGGAGAAAGGAAAAGGACAGAGGCTCTAGTAACTCAAGACAAACATGTCAACAGTTCACTCGAAACGATTTTAGGCAAGGACAAAATGTGCACGAAGCAGATGCAATGATGGATAGACTCTGAAATCACTGAACAATTGCGGCACTTTAAAGTGGGGTATTTCAGTACAAAATGCTTTTTATATTAAGTCTTCAAGCACTGAAATAGCGCTTTAGGTTTTTAAAGGTACAGTACAGAATTTAGGGCTCTCTATTGACATCTGTGGTTGAAACAAAAAAAACATGTATTTTGATAAGGTACTTTTATTACTTTATTTTCACTCTTTTTTAATCTAATATAATAATTTTAATGCCTCAGACTCACCTTAAATTTATTTCAGTTTATTCCAGAGGCAACATTTCTCTTTTTTTTACGAAAGTCATTTTGTCTCAAGTTCAAGATTTTCTAAAAATATTTAGGTCAATATTTTATTCGATTTTCAAAACATATTTTTAGTTCTTGATTTAGTAAACTAAAAACCATTATGTTAATAAGACATTTTTATTGGCTTATCATAGCCACTCGAGGTAGGATGTACTTATATATTTGGTACAAAAATAACCAAGAATCCTCCATTGTATAGCCTTCCTCTAGGTGAAGATGTGGTCTTCTCTTAAATGCGAAACACATTTCTCTTTTAATGAAAAATAGGCTTCATCATATTCACAGAAGTCAGTGGTACTTGCTTGGCACTATTAATGTTGCGCTATTACTAGAATTTAATTTAAGAAGTGTTTGTGTGCATTTTCTATTGATCATGGCAGCAGTAATTGGCCATAACTAGATTTATGGTATAGTCAAGTGCACTTTCAGCATTTACAAAAGCCCATTCAAAGCCTGCAAGGAATGTACAAGCGTATGTCAGATCAAGGTGGTCTTCTTCATCCTCCGCAACTTGATTACAAAACTCAAAATCAGCTTGCAAGAGAGAAAATTATGCAGCTGAGGCTAAATTGTTTTGCGCGTTTAGAGATTTCATAATTCGTGACCTGCATAACTCCTTTAGTCGTGAACCAAAAACAACACAGACGTGCAGTGCATGCAAATAAACGACACAACCAGTGGCCGCGATTGATTTTTAGTAAATTCCTCTCTTGGTTTCTCTCGCACATGAAGACAGAGTGATGACCAGAGCAGATTTTGAAGGAGCTGTCACTACTTTTCACTGTGGTGCCCTTTCAAACGACACAAAACCACCCTTGTTCAATGCTTGAAAGAGTTCCAAAAAAAGTATTTTATCAACTGAGTGAGTGTGTATAAATGATATGACACCTCCATTTTGCAAGCTCTACTTACCATATGTATCTCTTCAAACAGCACGTCTATAAAGACATAATGCACAGAACAGCCTTCATGTAAACAAATAAAGTCTCAAGGCGCTCATGTGTGGCAAAACATATTAACTTCGGATTCATTTGCAGCTTCGAGCCAATGAGTCTTCAAACGGTGGCGAACAAAAAGAAGTGATGATATCATCAGCGTAATCACACTCGTAGAGGAGAAGAAAAACAAAGCATGTAAAGCGTCTTCCTTCAGGACCTTTAGTTAGCATGCACATCATACACAGCCCCTCTCAAATTAATTGAAGTATTCATATTAATGCTGTTTACATCCAATCCATCAATCTACTCTGACCCAAGTTTGGCTGAGGTACAGTCCCACCAGGAAGAGTCCCAAGAATGAAGCATATCTGTCAGCAGTTTGAAGCTTTAAGGCCTCTCTGAAATCCTTTCAGGGGGATGTTGCCCGTGTTTCTGAAAGGCATCCTATGAAGCAACAGGAGTTAAATAGAAAAGCTACCAAGCAGGTTCTCAGCGAGGGTGTTAAACCTTAAACCAGAGAGGCCTTTTATTGCTTGGATGGGATAAAACGCAGTAAAAGTGTGGACAACCTCTCTATCCTGCTCAACTATAGCAGCATCACATCAAGGTGTAAAAAGGCCAACCTGATAAATCCTGTATAATAGCATTTGTTGCGGTTCAATGACTGCATTAAAAAATTATTACACGCAGAAGAATTCAATATGCCTATTTACATTTACAAACAAATTGAAACAAATACTGTATAATATAAAATATGAATACAGCCGCTGAAAAGTTAAGTGTTGGTTTGCGGTTTGCTGTTTGCGGTCATTCTAAATGTTGGTTTGTGGTTTGATTAAAAGGGAATATAAACTTGTTTTTTTTTGCAGTATTTGAGGTCTAAAAACTAAAGAAAATATTTTCTGTTAGTTTGACCTGTTTCTCCAGTTTTTGTTTCTGCAAATAAATGCAAATATATCTTTTTTATTTGAAATTTGGGAGACTTATTGTTAGTACAGTAGTTCACATAATAAAAAATATAAATTAACCGATAAACATACGTATAAATAGTCAATCTACCCCTGTAAATCACACCTGCATGATTATTAAAGAATATGGGTCATATGACAACTATCTAAAATAAAAATGTCTCTCAAATAAAAATTTCTAAAGATTTTTCATATTCACACCCGTAATATTACATACAGTATTCCTTATAACTTTGCGCATGAAAATAAAGTACTGTAACTATTTAATGTTCTAAAGAGTCACCCCATCTATTTTTTTGGATATTATTGCTTCTGATGGCTTCTGAACAGAAATCCAACAAAGTATGTTGTGTCTCAAAAACATTGTCCTTTTTTGTCACATTCACAACACATGTTTCCATTTTTTAAAATAGAAAACTTTTGCATGGCTACATATTATTGATTTCTAAAATAATGTATATTATATATAGAGTATATTCAAGTTTTTAACATGTTTTTACATTATTTCGATATATCAGTTATCAATAAAGAATGTGGGGGGGAGAATGTGCTGCTTCGGATCACAGAGCAGTTCAAGGACGTGCAATAAATGCATACTGAATTAGACATAGATCCTCTTCCAAGGACATGCCATACATTTCTAATGAAATCCTCCCTTTCTACAGCATTCACAAACGGATACGGACACAAATACTTACACGATGATCATTTTGTCATATCATTTTGCTGTATCAAATTACAGAGGCTCCTGGAGGAAACAGTAGTGCCAGAGGGCTAGATTGATTAATTTTACTAAGCGTTTTCTTCCCAGATGAAATTAAGTTCAATTCCGGTGAAAAACGTGACTACCTTTGTTATTATAGTTATTTTCACCGCTGTCAGAAAAAGCTACTTCAAAACATCCAATGTGACACAATGATAGAGTTTGGGTTGACACATTGATTGAGGCATGCTTTATGAACCCGTCCAAGGACAGGAAGATGACAACAAAAAGCCATGCAAGTGTGAGGCAACAAGGTAAAAAGATCTTTAAAAAGAGCGGTGCTCTTTGTAAAATTCCGTTGCCATGGTGATACAAACATGAACTGTCAATGGAGAAAGTGGCCGTCAAAAAATAAAAAGAAATAATGAAGAATTGGTGCCAGTGTGCATTCTCTGGATGACTGACATCAGAATATATAATAAGTGGAGCTTGTTTTTTTCCGGGTCTTAAAGATTCACATTGCTCTACTTTTGATGACTTTTTTTGGCTGAAAGGAATAACCAATAAAGCCCCCAAAACAACTGTGAAGCATTGCTTGGCTGCTCTTTCCCACAGAAGAAGTTCATTTTCATGGTGAGGAATTTAGCATTGGGTAAAGCACTTGAAATTGCTGTGTGGAGAGAATTTAAATATGATGCTTTTGAAGTCGTGAGGGTCTGAAGTAAATAACTTAAGCTGCAGATCTAGCAGACAGTCTGATATAAATATGAGACTAAAAGTTAAACATGCGCGAAAAAAATAGATAAGCCCTTGTCAGGCCCAGCAGGGGCGCAGTGGTAAAATGCCTGGGGTAACAAAATGCTCATTTACTGATTAAACTAATTTCTTAAAATGGCATCCAAAGTAGCCAACTCAATTCACAAATGACGAAGCGGCACTTTTGGCCAGCCTTATTCGCTTGTCAATACATCTTTCCCATTTACCTCACCGGCTCACGAGTCTCAAGAGCCGTGCTTGAGATGTATTGCTCGACTGTGAGATCAAATGGACTTTGTAATGAGCGTATAGGCAGACGGCCTCATTAGGGTTATGCAAATGGATTTTTTTTTTGTAAAAACTAAGGGTTCTGTAAAATGAAACAAACATTAAAACACATCTGTCATCAATGACCCTGACATCAAAGCGCATGCTTTCCATTTCTGTTGAACATGAAAATATGTCTTGATCGGTTCAGATTGGTTAATAGTCAAAATGAGATCCAACATTTTTCTGTAAAAAAATAATGCACTCGCATGTCTGTGCAAACATCATTTTAATGATGGCAGGGTGTCTTGTTGATTTCCAAAATGTGTTTGTGAAGTTGAAGTCCTGTCATTATTACCAAGAAATAGCTACTAGGTGTGTAATATTGATGTATTTAAAATGTAAGATCTCAGAACTTATCTTAGAGCTATTGTAGATAGAACCTATATATTCGTTTCCATAAATATGGCTCGTTTTTCTCAATAAGCAACACAAACACCTGTGTTTAACATCTGAGGTTTGAAGGTTAAGAATAAACCAACAACCCTCATAATAGTGATGCTTTCCTTTGCATTAGCCTCCAATTATCTGAGGTTAAAAGAAACTATAAAGCATCCCATCTACACCAATTACACATCAGATGGACATCATCTTCAGCCATCACATCACACTGATTTTTTTCCGTCCCGCACTGAGTGTCCAATTTTACAGCGTGTCGAGTCGAAAGAAGTCCAGCTTTCAAATGTGCATCTTAAGACCCCTGCATTCTGTTTCATCCTGTTGAAGCGTAAGGCGAGAGCGTGTCTAATGCAAATGAATCCAATCGGGGTCAGGTGAATCCAAAACCAGCCTAATAACACATGCCTCCTTTAAAAATATCTTCATCTACACATTTCCTGTGTTTCGCAGGAGTCCTCAAGGGCAAAACAGAGAAAAAATCTGATATTTTAGAAGTGAAGCTCATTTAGGTCCAGGTATCATTGCCTCTTTGGAACGCATCGCTGCACTTCCCCTTCATTTTCCACCTGGCTGTCCATTAAAAAGATGAAGTCAGTGACTCCGATGAATGTGAAAGGGTTCTGATGAAGCGGCAAGAGAAGATTGCGCTGACTCACTGCAATCAGGCCGAGTCATGCTGTCACCCTTTAGACCACAAAGCTTAACAGGCCTGTGAATAATTTATATTTCTCTGTTCTGTCAGAAAAGAACTTCATACATAAAACACACCCACACATAAATAGGCAAATAAGCTCCCACGGGAGACTCCTCTCAATCAGTTAGCTACAAAAAACATCAAATCATCTTTGCAGCCCTGATCCAATTACACAGGTAACCTCTGCTATCTAAGCCGTCCTCCCCTTGGTGGACAGACAAAGCAAACGGGACGCTTTTAAAAATAAGGAGCGATTTTCACTCTGCCAGCTTTGCGGGGTGGTTCAGAAAAAGGGTGGGGGTTAGTGTGTTACGCTGCGTACAGCAAACGAAGGTGGTTTTCCGACCTCTTAGCTCGGGGCAGATCGATCAAACCCGACCTCAGCGATGCGTGTCATTTGACGTCACGGAAAAGATGGCGACTAGCCCGTCGCAACCTTATGTGAACCGTTAACAAACTATTTATATGAATGAAAATGAAGGTTAATATATTCAAAAACGGCTTATGAACAAATGCTTACTTTTAATTAGCTACCATATAACATTCTCTGGTAGCTATTCTCAAGAACGTTATATGGAAGCTAGCGTGGTTGACTGGAATGTACTGAGGTCGGAGGTCGAATATTTTACGACATCTCTTATAATTAGCTACATAATCTACATCGTCAATAAAATAAGCTAATTGAAGAGGCTTCATGTATTTAACACATCGTAATGCAAGCTTGTCATAATATGGCGCTGACAGTTCGATGTGGTTAGCGAAAGTCTTCTGATTTTTTTATTTTTGCCAATGTCCTTTCCAAGGCTCCGTCTAAATCTGTTGTCTGGAATGTAGCATTACCCCTGGAGGCAATAAAAATGGAGGCTACATACGATCTCTTCTACTTAAAGGGACAGTTCACCCTGTGGTGAACACAGAGAAAGATATTTTGGAGATGCTTGTAGCCAAACAGTTCTTAGCGATTATTGACAAAAATAACAATGGTAGTCAAAAGTGCCCCAGAAAACATTCTTCAAAATATCTTATTTTGTGTTCAACAAAACAACGAAATTTACAAATAAATTTTTTCCTGCTATGGTAGTCAATGGTGCCCAAAAAGTGTTCTTTTACAAGTATTCTTTCAGTAATCTTTTAGCTTTAGAACAAAGGAAGGGTGAATAAATGAGGAAAGAATATTCATTTTTGGTCAAAAAGGAAGTCACCAATGAACATCCAAATCTAATATTTCATCACAATCTCGCAGGAATTGATATATTACGACTCGAGGTGTCTAATATTGATGAATTCGTACAATCTTATCCACATTTAAATACCATTAGCTTCCGTGCCACAACTGTTGGGTTTAGGGGTGGGGTTAGGGGAGGGGCTTCAGTGTTCTTTTTTCTAGTAATTGTAGGTTTTTGTACGATTCACATTATACAGTTTCAAACGAATCTGACACCTCATAAAATAGATACGGGATCCCATGAGATCAGGTTGAATATTTGTCGTTATTAATATGTTGTCTAAGAAGCCAATGTCTCCTACATGAAAATGGACCATGGTTTTACTATAGTACAAGCATTTTAAATATGTTTTTAAGCAATTGATTTGTATGATTGTAGTGTAAATATGATCAAAGTTTTAGTAAAATTATGATCGAGATCATTTGTGGTTAATATGGTTAAACGATGGTTTCTATGGTTAAACCATGGTCAGTTTTCCTGAGGGAGAAAGTTGCTTCTTAGACAGGATTTTGTACAAAGATTAGATTTAAATTTGCATTGATGAGCTGGTTGACTGGTTAAAAAATAACGAATGCATTGTTCATCCCAAAACAAAAAATCTGTCAATATTTACCCACCCTCATGTCATTCCAAACCTGCATGCTGTCATTTTTAACTGTGATACGCAACATTTTTACTTCCTTACAAACACCGCTTGTTTAAGTTAATGGCCGTATTGGTAAGGAAGCAGCAAGTCAGCTGCCTTAGGATTCAGAATAAGTGTTTAGTTTATTGATTGCCCTGATTACACGATTACCTCCTGATTACCTTTGCGACATCATCAATCTAAGGGCTCTACCCCGAAATCTTTGAAAGCAGGAACCTGCATTTCTGCACAGCATCTAATGAGGTGCAACACCTTAAATGTCAGTATACTGAAAACAGAGGAACTCGTGGAACATATAGGAACGCTGAGAGTATGTTGGAGGCGTGTGGAGGATGACAGTCAAATATATCTCCTAACCGTACAACCATTAATAGCATGCTGGATGCAATTAGTCCAAACATTGTGCTACAGAATCGCTTGCTAGAAATAAAAAACCTTGTCAGGAATTAAACTGTTGGTTTTAAGCTAATTAGCAGTGCTAAGGCAAGTGTCACAATTACTACTGATCAGGCTCAAGGATTTGAACAAAGTCTGCTCAAGTCTGCTCAGCTCAAATCTTCGCAGTCATAACTCGGCCTGCTCTGTTTATGCCGCGGAAGCGAAGGATTTCTCGAATCATTCGGGTTTTTGAGTTGAGGTGTGTTATTACATTTCCAAGCAATCAAACTTGCAATTTTCCCTAGCGGAAAGATGAAATAGGTGAAAAGAAATCCAGCTGAGTTGCGTTCAAGGAGAGGCCCTAATGATATGATCATATGTAAAGACCAGAATACCACAGACTTGTGGGTGGGTTTTGCATAGGCAAGTAACTGTTCTATTTCATTAAGAAGGTTTAAAATCCAATTTGGTTATTTTATTAAAGGGATAGTTCATCCAAAAATAAAGGATCAGTCATGAATTACTCTTCCTCAAGTTGTTCCAGACCCACACACATTTCTTTGTTCTGTTAAACACAAAGAAAGATATTTGAAAGAATGTGAGCAACTGAGATTTCTGGGGGACCATTGACTACCATAGTAGAAAGAATAATAGTTTTTTTTTCTGTTGAACACATAAGGAAATATTTTGAAGAATTTAGGAAAACAAACCGTTTTAATGGTAGTCAATGGTGCCAAGATTTTGTTTTTGACCAATTAATTTTATGCATGAATTTTCCAGTGGTTCCTGATTCCTGGATAGAGTTCTTTAAAAGTTGCTTACAATTCAAAAATAACAATGGGTTTCATAACTAGAACGAGAAAATATAACTGGAAAATTTTGAATTATTAATTCATTTTATTAATCCTTTCATTTGCTTGAAACACAAACAAATTAGGCTTACGTACATCCAGGTTCTCCATGACCATGGGAATACCAAAAAGCAACTTGACTTGGTTGGTTATAAGTTGAAGAAAACCATTCCAAACTCACCCAACAAAACCTATTTCAGTTCCCCACAGAGACCTCTGTTGATGAACCACACGTTGATGTTCTATGAGCACGACAATACACGCACAACAATGCAAATAGCTCAACAGAATTCTAGTCAAGTCCAGTTAATTTTTAATTGCATTGTCAAACGTTCATCTTCAAATCTGCTTCTTGCAGCAGCTCTGTTATTGCAAACAAATGCGATGCGCGCGCGAGCATATTCGCTCATTCTATCTTCGAGTCTCAACATCTTTCACTTAATTGGCTTCTCGAGCCACGCGAAGAGCGCGCGACTGCCCCCGGTGCCACACCCTCTTTTCATTAACTACAGCCTTGACATCTCAGATACACCATTACGCTACGTTTATAATGATAGTGAAGCAAACCCTAGCATAAAATGCTATTCTACACGATGCCATAAAACTGTTTAAAACGCAAGAGTTGGCATCCTCTGGGCGATAGCGACAATAGCCTCAAGTCAACTAACATCCAATGTAAGGATTGTTATAAGCTCAGTTCTTTAATACAATGTGATCTCCGTGAAATAGGTTTGTATACCTTACCAAGCTCGTTACAGGTTTTGTTCAGCATAAACCGTTAGACACAACGGCATCCTTTCACTGTCCGCTAATCGACCCGGTTTTTACGTTGATAAAATAACCACATGACCAAAGGACAGAAGACATTCATTGTTAAGACAACCGGCCTGCTGTCAAACGTGCGACTAACACACAATTTCAACCTTATTGCAAGGGTACACATGCCCTCGTTTTTAAGACTAAGATTAGGCTACACATCCAGTCTATTTACCGCGGTCACTTCGCAAATAGTGAGCATATACCGGGCGGTATCGCAACAAAGAACCCTACCTGTCTCTCCAGGTCCGACGCTCGGATTTCTGTCCAAATGATGACCATTGAGGTCTCACGCCAGCGATAGCCACCGCCCTGCTGCTTCTGTTCTCCGTCAAAGGATGGAGACCGTCCGAAAGGGATAAATGAGCGGAGCAGCGGACGGAGGGGGTAGAACAGCTCTCCTGTGGATGGATGGATGTAAGGAGAGGAGGAGAGGCGTTTAGGGGGCGTGCGCGCGCTTGAATAGACGAAACTCCTTCCTCGCCGCTGCGAGAGGGATCTTTGAACCGAATATACACTGTTTTCATCATATCCAGTGCGCTTTAGGTAGTCCATACGTTACCAAAAACAAACCTTGATTCATAGCATTAATCCTTAAGAAAATTAACCATGATTTATTTATAGAAGGTTTCAGCTACAACAACGTTACTTGGCCAGAACTTAACTTCCGGTGGACCTAATATACATTTTAATTGAATGGTTATAGCCAGACCCATAACCAAAGACAAACTGGGAGTTAAAGTGATAATTCACCCCAAAAATAAAAATGCCGTCATCATTCATTCTGTTCCAAATCTGTAGTGTTGCACTCAACACAAAATAAGATATTTGAGGCTGAGTAAATAATGACAGAAATTTAATTTTTGGGTGAACTATCCATTTAACTTTGGACCATGCGCGTGCATCTGAAGAAACTGTTTTTTGTAGTCAAACCAAAGTAAATTGTAAATTGTAATGCAAATGGTAGTCTGCTTACCATCTACAGTCACGTTACAGTAATGTGCAATTTGATATTTTCAGTGTCCTCATAAGACACACATACATAAGTATACTATAAATAAATTACAACCAAATTGTGATTTTGGCATCTATTCTCAATCTCAAGCTATATCTTTAATAAGATCAAAATAAAGGATACTACATATTCATTCAGTATATTTCGTATTCAGCTCTTTTAAATTGTGATTGAGAATCGACTGATGAGAAATTTGGGTGCATCTACTTTGCAAGTGTAAATAATACAGGAAATAAATGTATATGGTGAAGAAATGACAGCAAAATCCTAAACATGTGAATGTGTGTGTATGGTCTACTATAGTAATAGTAATTGTTTACATTGTTGTGACATTGTGGACATTTGTGGTCCCTGTGTGTTTAGAGTCTGCTATCAGATTGAGTAAAGCCTCTCTTCGTGTCATAGAAGAGACTGAGAACCATTAAGACCCAAGTGTAGCTATAATGCAAAAGCATGCCTCCTTATTTGATTTTTATAAGACAAAAGTTACACAAAATGATTATTTAAATCAAACGAAAGCTGAATCTTGGGAAATGTGTTATGTCTGAAATATAAATATATATGTCAACAGCTCAACAGTCCCAAGAGGGAAACTACTGTGGATAAATATCTTCATAAATATAAATAAAACTGTTTGGGACAGGCAGCTACAGTGAAAGCCTGCTGTTAACACTTCGGCCAGAAGGTGACAGTATATTAATTTTCTGCCATGATGTTACGGTCAAATAAATGCTGAGAGAATTTATGAAAGCCAAGAAAAGTTCATTTGTAACTACGGTGTAATGGATTTCTGGTGACTATAAAGTGGTTAGGTTTCAAGTATTTTTGAAAATATATCCAAAAGTGTAACTTCTGTGATGTCTGAATGTCAGAATCAGAGAAAGAGATGAAGTGTTGGATAACAAAATAGATCAGGGAGTGAGGTGTGTCTCAGATGATGATGAACCACATCGTAATGCATCTTAATCATTGAAAGCATCAAAATAAGATGTGAGAAGTCAACAATTGGGTGTAAGGGAGTATACGTGTATCAATCAGAGAAGAATTCAGTTTATCTACAAATGTATCTCAGGGAGAGGTTTCCTTCTTTTGCTGTGTTAGAATGATATTGCAATATTTATTTTTTTAGTAGTAATATAATAGATCATCATTGGTTTGTGTGTGATGGGTCCTTTCTTAATGAACCCAGTTACCAGCACAAGAATGGGTCTTTGTCCCTCAGGTGGTCTGTGATCATTGCGCTATTACATAATATTCCTTCAAAACTGGCAGCTATGTTGGAAAATCCCTCAGATGTGTTTTAATAACCTGGACTTGAGAAGGATTAAATTAGTCTTCTCAGACGATTGTCGGATAGGTCACTGTCCTTATGCTGGATTTGCAGCAGATACGCAAATGTGATTGATTTTGTTTTCTACTTATAGGCCCAATTATCTTCTCTATGTGTGTGTGTATAAAATGAAACAGGTGGTCTCGTAGCTGAGTTTAATGAATTCAACCACATATGAGATAAAACATCCTTCTGAGAGTAATATCATAATGGAGAATACCATAAAACACTCAAAGCAGGTTTAAAGCGCAAGTCTGCAAACCATCCGGGAATAAACGCTTCCAACATAATGAACTAATCAGATCTCAATATTCTCTGTCAATGCGTCGAATCTCATCATGCTTGAATCTTCTCCAGTGTCTTCAATGCAATTTCAAGTCTACATTGGAGCATTTCTTTTTAATGAATTGAAGCAGAACTCGGTGAGTGCACCCCAGCGTGTTCCTGTCTCAAGTACCATTTTCCAAACACCCACCTAGAGTACACGGCATGCTCGCAATTCTTCAGGGATGGAGTAAGGCATTGTATGCATTTTAGCTGTTCAAACGGCCACCATCAATGTCATTCAAACATACAGAAAATAACCGCACAAGATTGAAGGATTTGGCAATATAATAAGCGACTACAGGGGAACTGCTTTTGTGATGGTGCTGTGAAGGCAGAAGCTCTGTATAGCTTTGGGTCTAAAGAGCTTTAAACCTGACCATATGTCTTGTGAAGGCAGGTGTATGTGTTTCAAAACTCTATGATTTTAATCAAAGATGTTTTTACTTAAGTTATTGTACTCCTGTACGACACCACTGAGGAACCTATTCGAAAACTGGTCTTATTTGTGTACTTACAGAAAATGGCATCTTGGCAATTCTCCTGCATAATTTCCCTAATTTCAAAAGATCTTTCTTGTTAAAACAAAACAAATTCAGACTATAACTTGTGATTTTATCTGTGTTGTTCTATTCTTATCACTTTCTGGAAGGTCTAAAATGTACAGTGCCTTGCGAAAGTATTCGGCCCCCTTGAACTTTGCGACCTTTTGCCACATTTCAGGCTTCAAACCTAAAGATATGAACCTGTAATTTTTTGTGAAGAATCAACAACAAGTGGGACACAATCATGAAGTGGAACGAAATTTATTGGATATTTCGAACCTTTAAATAAAAAACTGAAAAATTGGGCGTGCAAAATTATTTAGCCCCTTTACTTTCAGTGCAGCAAACTCTCTCCAGAAGTTCAGTGAGGATCTCTGAATGATCCAATGTTGACCTAAATGACTAATGATGATAAATAGAATCCACCTGTGTGTAATCAAGTCTCCGTATAAATGCACCTGCACTGTGATAGTCTCAGAGGTCCGTTTAAAGCGCAGAGAGCATCATGAAGAACAAGGAACACACCAGGCAGTTCCGAGATATTGTTGTGGAGAAGTTTAAAGCCGGATTTGGATACAAAAAGATTTCCCAAGCTTTAAACATCCCAAGGAGCACTGTGCAAGCAATAATATTGAAATGGAAGGAGTATCAGACCACTGCAAATCTACCAAGACCTGGCCGTCCCTCTAAACTTTCAGCTCATACAAGGAGAAGACTGATCAGAGATGCAACCAAGAGGCCCATGATCACTCTGGATGAACTGCAGAGATCTACAGCTGAGGTGGGAGACTCTGTCCATAGGACAACAATCAGTCGTGTACTGCACAAATCTGGCCTTCATGGAAGAGTGGCAAGAAGAAAGCCATTTCTTAAAGATATCCATAAAAAGTGTCGTTTAAAGTTTGCCACAAGCCACCTGGGAGACACACCAAACATGTGGAAGAAGGTGCTCTGGTCAGATGAAACCAAAATCGAACTTTTTGGCAACAATGCAAAACGTTATGTTTGGCGTAAAAGCAACACAGCTCATCACCCTGAACACACCATCCCCTGAGACTGGGACGGAGATTTGTCTTCCAACAAGACAATGATCCAAAATATAAAGCAAAATCTACAATGGAATGGTTCACAAATAAACATATCCAGGTGTTTGAATGGCCAAGCCAAAGTCCAGACCTGAATCCAATCGAGAATCTGTGGAAAGAACTGAAAACTGCTGTTCACAAATGCTCTCCAACCAACCTCACTGAGCTCGAGCTGTTTTGCAAGGAGGAATGGGCAAAAATTTCAGTCTCTCGATGTGCAAAACTGATAGAGACTTACCCCAAGCGACTTACAGCTGTAATCGCAGCAAAAGGTGGCGCTACAAAGTATTAACTTAAGGGGGCTGAATAATTTTGCACGCCCAATTTTTCAGTTTTTTATTTGTTAAAAAAGTTTGAAATATCCAATAAATTTCGTTCCACTTCAAGATTGTGTCCCACTTGTTGTTGAATCTTCACAAAAAATTACAGTTTCATATCTTTATGTTTGAAGCCTGAAATGTGGCAAAAGGTCGCAAAGTTCAAGGGGGTCGAATACTTTCGCAAGGCACTGTACATGTCTAAGACTGAAAGTAGGCTTTAGTATTTATTTTTGTAATTCTTGCTATAAGATATAGATAGATAACAGAAAACATTACATTCATAAATGTAAAAAATCTAATGTACATAAATGTAGGCATTTGGCAGCCGCTTTTATCCAAAGCGACTAACATTGCTTTATCCTATACATTTTACAGAGGTATTTGCAATCCCCTGGGATCGAATCCACAACCTTGCATTGTTAACGCAATGCTCTTACCACTGAGCTACAGGAAAGCTCACAAAAATATCCATGCACAACAATTGGTCTGTGGTTATTGGAAACTAACAACAGCTCATGAATGTCAAGACATTTTATTGGTTAACAAAAAAAGTATTTTGAGTGCAGTCCATGATTTCTCTTGCAACCACTGACTTATATGCCACATTAATTCTTCCCAGAGCCATTGAGAGAGTGTTGAGCCAACGAATGTCCGAAACGCTATTCATTAAATGGCTTTCGTCTTAAAATGGGTTAAAAGTTTACCTATGTTGGTCTGCTTAGTGGCAGCACCATGTGTTACTAACTATCGGGAACTTTTGAGAGCCCGTGTCACGTGATTCATGGAGCCTCCAGATAGTTCCAGGAATTTATGTTTTCTCTTTAAATGGTTAATTTCTTTCATTTTTGTATTCATTAAATGGCTTTCGTCTTTAAACGGGTTGGAAGCTTACCTCAATTGGTCTGTTTTATCTTTCCTGTATAGCTCAGTGGCAAGAGCATTGCGTTAACAACGCAAGGTTGTGGGTTCGTGCCCAGGGGATTAGCACATACTAACAAATGTATAGGATAATGCAATTTACGTCGCTTTGGATAAAAGCGTCTGCCAAATTCATGAATGCAAATATAAATGTAGTCGCAGCTCCATGCGTTACGAGTAACTTCCATCTCTCCATCGGTTGTTCCTTCCCTGACCCACATTATCAACTCATCACTCACCACTGGTACATTTCCTACACTCTTCAAAGAGGCCTGTATTACCCCACTACTGAGGAAACCTTCTCTTAATCCTGCACTGTTAGAGAACTACAGACCGGTATCCCTCCTCCCCTTCGTTGCTAAAACTCTAGAACGTGTTGTATGTAACCAGTTCTCATCCTTTCTCACAGAACAACTTCCTGGACAGCAACCAGTCTGGTTTCAAGAGCAGCCATTCCACTGGGACTGCGCTGCTCTCTGTCATTGAAGCCCGTCAATAGTTGACTGATCAGTTCTGACTTCTATTTCTTCTCTACTCTTCATAAAAATCTAACTTGTATACTATGCTAGGTTATATGAGACCAGTCTTCTTTTTTGATGGCACTTCTGCTTTTTGTTATCCTTCTGCTGTTCCAATTGCTTCCATTGTTTACCCCACCTGAAAATTGCTTTGGATTAAAGCGTTTGCTCAATGACTATATGTAAATGTAACTTGTCAGAGCCTCCATGAACCGATCCATTGGGGTCAACGAAGTTGACGCAAATCTCTCTTTCAATGGCTCTGATTCCTCTGATTCAGTGATACATATTTGCTGTCTCTCAGGGCATACAGTACTTTTCTTTCAGCAAACGACATGCTAACAAAGCATGCAGTGTCTCGTTGCATGACTCTCTCATTTCCTTTGATGACTGAAACAAAACAGCGCACGTGTGTGAACGCGCAGTCACCAGTGGGTGGTGTAAGCGCGCACTATAAATATACATTTGTTCTGTCTTGGGTTAAGAAGAATCTATTTTTCCTTTACACTGAGATGGAGAGGGTGGTCAGAATTGCGCTCTTTCTGAAATGATATTGTTTTGGACGATTTGTTTTATGTAGAAACTAAACGATCAATGTTTATTCAAGAAGGATATTGCAAAAATGCGTCTTTACGATCTTTTGATAATTGTGAGTTTGCTTGACATTTTGACTCACGGTAAGTTCCCAAAGGATGCCATTTTATTACTACTTTTAAAATGAGAAAATACTTTAAAACTTTATAGGATAAAACTATTAGTCCTATTATCTTAAAATACATTATTATGTAAATTGGTATATACATTATTATACAATACAATATAATGTTTATATTAGGCCTGTTAGTGTTTAATTAATAAATGTATGCATATAAATATAATCATTACTCTTGTTGTGATATATTATTTTATTTATTTATTATTGTATTTATTAATAAAAATATGTCATAGTTTTATGATAGTGTACTTACTTTTATGTCATTACATTTGTTATTATTAATATTATTAGTATTATTATTTCAGTAATACAGCCGTGTTAAAAATTAAGAGCCCATTCCCAATTTTCATTAAATAATCAATAGATACCGTATATTGTGGCCATTCCAGTCCAGTGTTAGAATTATAACTAAATGTAAACCTCAGGAGTGACTGAAAGTCATCCAATAGCAATGTGAAAGACTGACAGCATGACAAGAAACATGAAAACTGTGATAAAATCCAGGTTATCACATAAAAATATTTTCTGAACTTTTTCTAAATATGTGTATAAATATGACTTAAAAGTGGATACTGTTTGCCATCTTCTCTGTTATTTTGACCTGTTTCTCTTGTTTTTATTTTCTGCAAATAAAAGCAAATAAAAACCATCTTTTTATTTCAAATTTGGGAGAAACATCGTTAGTTAACAGAATACAACTAAAATACTAATTTTAGCTAAACACATACATAAAAATATTAAATTCAGAAAAAATAGAAATGGTCTCTTAATCTTGTCTGCAACTATATTTGTGTGTTTGATTCCTGTTCAAACCTCTGTTTAAATTAAAGGTGCACCATCATCTGGGACGAGAGAAGGCCATGGCACAATGCTGAGCTCCCCTTCAGTCTTCTCTTCTGAATATCTTAGCAGAGGTTTACATCTGCAGTCAGAATCATCAGCAGTCATTTCAACGCCACACTCCCACCCAAGATCCAAACGCTGCACCTGTTACTCTTTTAAAGACACAGAGTGTGTCTATTACTGTCACTTGGGCATTATCTGGATCAACACACCACAGTAAGTACATTTGTTTTTAGACCAATACAAATTAAACCAAAAAAGGTCATAGTCCCAACTAAAGCTAGTTAGCTTTTCCCTGCGTAGTTCTTTGTAAAATTGATTTGTATGCCAAATCTGCTTTGAGTTACCATAGAATATCGGTCACATTAAGCAATGTGGTTAACTGCTGCAGTTTGTCTTGTCCGTGCCAAGTGAGCAATAGCCAAAATATTCTGTAGGCATGTTAGACAGAGAGTTTGCATCTCATACTCCTTCTACCAATGTTTGCTCTGAGACTTGTTATTTGTCTGTGAAAGAATCACTTTCATCTACTGCAGTAAAGACTCTTTAATGAAAAAGCTATTTCCATCATTGGTTCATTTGTTAATAATGTGTTTTTTTCCAAATAATATACTAAGGGAAAAACAAAACAAACGTTGAGTAAACAATAAATTCCTTATAAACTCCTAAATCGTACCCCTTAGGTTGTTGGACATGTTTTTTATTTTAAAATGTATATCCACTACAGGGGAGAGATCTTTAAAAATATTTTTTGCGGTTTTTTGTATCTGTATAGGAGTGGTTGCTATCAGAACTGCAAATTGCATAATATACTGTATACATAATATACATACATTTATATATAAGATACAATAGATAATTTAAATAATTAGTTGTGGATTATGTGTCACAAGTTTTTATGAGATGTTGTAAGTTTCCATGGTGATGGTCACTGTCCATGGTGCTGAAACGTATTAGACAGAAATGTATTAAACATAAAATTAAAAGAGCTTGGGATTATCTTTTGGACACATTGCATAAACTGGATTTTTTAATTCTGGTTTGAATATCTAGCTGGTCCCTCTCTGCATCTCTGTGTAGTCTGGCTCTGGCTGCCGCAACATATAAAAAATATTAAACATCATTCCATGCGAAGACTTTTCATTGTAAATTGGCCATGATTAATAAAATGGTGTTAAAAATACCCAATTTAAACTTCATATTCCATGCTTTGCCAAAATACTGACATGCCATGATAAGCAATGAGTTATCGCACGGCACACTATTCCTCAACGCCACAGGATTTGAAATAAAGTGATGCCGCATGACACAGAGCTGTTTGAAGTATGATTTACTGTAGTGTTGAAGTGAATTTCTCACCATATTGGCAGACGAGCCCTCGGGCAGTCTGCTTGGACCTCTGGTTCCACAGTGAAACCAAATGGTCAACATCAGACCAAACTCCTCTGATCTCAGCTGAGGGATGTTCATAACGTACCAATAAGAATGGCGGAAGATCAGAGAGAGGCTCATATAATCTGCATGAAACGTCTTCCAGACAAGAGAGCTGAAAGAGTTTTGGCATGACAATCTTGCTGCGCATCAATGTCACCTCATTTTATTTTTTTATTTCAAATTGGATTGTCTCTCTCTCTATATCTCTCTCTCATTATTATATTGGTTTACTCTTGAAGCATAAAGTACAAGGTTTTAAGGTATATGGCAGCATGGGACTTAAATCAGGGCACTATTAATGTTTTTGCAATTATGCCATGTTGCTTTCCATGTTGGGTGTTCATTGAAGTACACAACAGATTGCGGTCTTTGACTGTATATTGTTTATCAGTGTCTTCTGCCTGGGCGGATGATTAAGCACATATGCTATCTGATTTAAATTCCAATAATCCTTTTAGGGCAACTTGGAATGTTCTGGCTTTCCTAAAATATTTGTATTCTGCTATATTCATATACTCTGCCAGTGCCTCACATGTAGTCTGAAAATTCGTGCAACATCTCTTCCAACCCAACCTCCCTTAGTTTTGATTGGCCAAGTCTGCCATCAAAACTCAATTTTATTGCAGATCAAATGAATCCAAATTCAGATTATTTTCTAAAATCATCTTTACATTTCAAGAGCAGTTTTAAGAGAAACATCTAAATTGATATTTAAACATCATTAAGAACTCTCTGAGAACTTGCACAAGACTATAGCATATTTTCTGAAAGACACTTGGTAGCCAGATTTTCACCTTTCACATAAAGCTGTTGAGTTGCTGCCCTTTCCAATAATATTTTGCCAAGGAAGCTTGTTTTCATTTTCCACACATGGTTCTCATTTTTGCACTTGTTTCTTTTTCCTTCTAAAAATGAACAAATTGGCTAGCGTGAAAAAAGATTTGTGTTTGAGTGTCAATTAATCTCAGTGTTTATTTTGGTTCCTCTTTTATGCCAAAAGTCATTTGTATATTAAGTAAAGAGCATGCTCCTTTAAGATATTTCGTAAATTCTCTACCATAAATACATCAAAACTTTATTTTTGTGAGTGGATGCAGCAAAATCGCTTACAAAAATCGCAGGAAAAATGTCATCAAACGTCACTCGCTGCTGAATGCTCTTTGGGAATTAAACTCTCAAGTTTGGTATCTATGTAAAGTTTAGAATTTCAGCTGTCGTGTTCATCTATTCTCCCCCTCGTCAATATAGCGGTTAGCCAATAGAGACCGTTAATTCTTCTTAGCGATGGCTTGCTAGTACTACAACACCTCTGATGGATACTGTTCTGATGTTTTACACCCTCGGATTCCAGATTCAAAATATCAGAAAAAGATTGTCCTATCATAACAAACTATACATCAATGGATAGCTTTTCAGCTTTCAGGTGATGTATAAATCTCAATTTCGAAAAATGTACCCTTGGACTGGTTTTGTGGTCAAGCGTCACATTTAAAAATTGCCTACAGCTTATTTATGGACCTTTTGTATTACATCACGAAATACTAGACATATTATGGTCTAGACTGTCTAGAATTGTACCATCAAGAATTAAGTCTTAAACATTCTTTAGTGTTTTGTTGGTTGTGTTTTGTTCTGACATTTCTTTACTTTCAAAACGGAAGGATGTGCCATCCAACTCCAAGTTTTATATCTGTCCTGCCTTTCTGTCTGCAGGCGAACAGTTCCTGATGGCATGTCAAGTAACCACAGCCCTCAGCGACTGAAACGTTCAAGTGGCACAGCAGTACACAATCGAGACAAAGTGTCACGACCTCTGTGATGCAAGAGACATCGATACGTGAATCAAAGGGAACATGCATCAGTGCAAAGGACATATGAATAAAGATACTTTTCTGGATGAAACTTTTGCCTTTATATCACTTATGATTTTTGCAGACACTTTTACCACTTTAACTGACTTACAGTCAATTTATGTTATACATTTTAACATCATTCCGTTAAATCCACAACCGTTGTGTTTATATAAACCAAGCTGCAGAAACGTCTTCAGATTTTATGATCAAGGACTCATGATCAGCATCAACCTGGACACATAACTAAGCACAGGTTTGGATTTGTAAAAACTGGGATTTGGAACAAGACCTCCCAGCATTCCTCAGCTTGTTGTATTTCCTGGAACAGCCCAGACTCATCTGGTCCACGGTACTAGGTGAATTCCATAGTAAACTCTTAGCAGATTTCGGAACCATGTCTGTGTGGGACCTGCGCAAAGGGCCTATAGCATAACAGTGTGGAGACAGTTTATGTAATGCAAACATATAGTCGAAATCCTTGAAATGAAGTAAAAAGAGATTTGTGACCCAGGATCACAAAACCAGTCTTAAATAGCACGGGAACATTTGTAGTAAAAGACAAAAATACATTGTGTGGGTCAAAATTATTGATTTTTCTTTCCTGCCAAAATTCATTAGGATATTAAGTAAAGATCATGTTTCAGGAAGATATTTGTAAATTTCCTACCTTAAATATATAAAAACGTTATTTTTGTGGGTGGATGGCATGTCACAGTGTTCCTGATTAACAACTTGAGGGGAAATTTCTCAATATTTAGATTTTTTCACACCCTCAGATTCCTGAGTTGTAAAAGGTTTGCCTCAGTCAGATATTGTCCTATTCTAAGAACTCATACATCAATAGACAGTTTATTTATTCAGCTTGCATATGATGTTAAAATCTTATTTTTTTTATAAAATTGACCCATAAGACTGGTTTTGTTGTCCAGGGTCACATTTGTAAAATTCCCTATGCATTATTATTTACTTTAGTGGGAATATTTTTAAAAAGCACACAGAGGGATTTCTGGGCAAAGATGAAGTGCCTCTTATTAATTTGTTCTGAGGCTTTTCCATTTTGTCAGATTTTACAACATGAAACATTTAACATTCTGAATTCATTTTTGTGGTGAATGAACTCTAGGGGATATTGTAAGCATGGATAAACCACCATCTTTTCAAATTTTAACCTTTAGTTTTTTACTCACTTTAAGTGAAACTTCACCCAAACATTTTAATTATGTCATCATTTACCCTCAGATTTTTCCAAACCTGTATACATTTCTTTGCATTGCTGAACACTCAGGAAGAAATGTGAAACAATGTCTTACCCACTATTTACTGCCATAGTAGGGAAAATAAATACTATGAGAGTCAATCAGGGATGAGATTTGACAGTCTTCCAGATATCTTCATCTGAATGTGACGTTAAGAGCATCTGAGCAAATTATTTCTAATATGTTTTGCAACTTTACATGTTTGTTAATTGATAAGTAAAGCTGGTCCATAGCTGGCACTGTTTTTATACTGTTGATTTGTCTCTTCACACTTCAGGTTCTAATAATATGAATGTGAAAAACATATCACGCCTTTAGCATCCATCAGTTAAGTTAACATCTAGGGCAATGATTCAGTTCAAGTGACCTGGCTATAAATCATTATCGATTAATACAAGCGAGCTCGGTCACAGTCCCCTCACGCGGGCTTGTCCCTAAATCAATCCCAGCTTGCCTCTTGTTTTTATTCTCGCATTACTGCACCAGTGGAGAATTTTAAAAACAAGGGCAAGGTAATTGCTTTTAGGCGTAAAGGGAAATTTTGATCCCCCTGTGACAATCTTTCACAGACAATTAAGCTTGTTGTCTTGTTGATCGACAGTCAGTACCGGAGGAGTTATCAAACTCATTCTGGATGCACCTGACTGGAGCACTTTTATAACAAACTATTTTATAACACGAATTCTCAGGTGCATGATGCACGCTTGTGTGATATAATCTTTGTTCAATGAGAGATTCTTAGAAAGTAAACACAGTATATTGATATACAGTGTGTAGAGAAGGAAAGATTAGAGAACTGAATACACTGAAATGTATGTTCACAAACAGAGAGTGTTTTTTACTGATAACTTGTGACAGTAATGAATTGCTCTCTATGTTACCTGCGCAGAGAAAGTGAACAGTGCAATAAAAGTTGACATGAAATTAACTGGTTCACAACCAACTGTACATCTGTACTGTGATGTATTTCCATGTTAACTTGATTTAATAATAAACAGGATATTCAATTATAAAAAAGGAGGACTTTTTTCCATTCCATTTCTTACATACACACATGGTGGTTTGCGTTTATATAATTGTCATGTATCGGTATATATATATCTGTTCCCTGCCACCAGAGGTTGCCACACACCACACTTCCTGTTTCACTGTGGACTCCATTTCCCAAGATCCTCTATGATTACACCTTCACCTATTGCATGTCACCCAGTCACTATTTAAGCCACACACACTTCATTACACATTGCTAAGTATTGTTTGTTTGTTCCTGAGCCTTACGTAGTGTTTTCCTTCTTCCTTGTTTTGACCTGTGCCTGGACCTTGTGTTTTTGATTGTTTGTTTCCTGTTTCGACCCCTTTGCCTGTTTGCTGAATTACGATTTTTGGATTACCCTTTTAATAAAGCTGCACTTGGATCCGACCTTGCCTCCCAGACCCCCGTTTGTTACAATAATATATGAGTGTGGCATTCTATGTATACACATTATAGTTGTTCACACATACATATTTATACATCATAATTATTTACATATGTAATAAATGGGTTGTTAACAATAAACGGTATTCTATGTGACAGCAAAAAAAATGAACAAGGAAGACAAATAACTCTGATGCTATTTTATATATTCTACTTTATATATACAAACTAGTGGTGGGCATAGATTATTTTTTTTATCTAGATTAATCTAGGAATTAATCTAGATTAATCTAGATTAAAATGGCTCATTTGAATTCTGCCGAAGGCATACAGAATATGTGTGCTACCCAAATAATGACTAAAAGTAAGTCTTTGAGAAAGGGTTTCTCAAACCAGGTCGTTCATTAGACCAGGGGCTCATCTCATGTTTCCAAAATGCATCACAAACTGCTTGTGATACTATGATAATTGGTGATGAAAATTAAATTATGTTCAATAAGATGTACTTGTATTTACTTCCGCATTAGCTAAGGGATGCTTTGTGTTTAGGTGGTACTTGAGACTGGAAGAGCTCCTATAGTACATTTACATTTACATTTAGTCATTTAGCAGACACTTTTATCCAAAGCGACTTACAAAGAGTTAGGGAGCAACAAGCGATATGTCATACAGGAGCCATAATACATTAGGTGACAATACAAATTTACTGGTTTCAACTAAAGCTAGACCACTATCTGTTGAGAGAAAGTTTTTTTTTTTAAACCAAATGTATGTAAACCAATTCCGTACAGTAAACCAATTCCACATTCAACAAGGTGCAAACAACCTTAGTCTTGTCGAGGTTTCCATTGGGAAGCTTCTTAAAAATAAATTTTCATGAATCCATGTTAGCACGTCACGTTTGATGTGGTCATTCCACAGTAACGTTATGTTGTGTTCAGACCAAACGCGAATGGTGCGTCAAGCGCGTGGCATTTAAACGATGCCCAATTGGCACTAAGGGGCCTAAAGTGTGCCAAGAAAACATCTCCCACACCATTACACCACCACCATAATTGCATTTATGAGAAATTGAACAGGTGTTCCTAATAATCCTTTAGGTGAGTGTATGTATAGTTAATTATTAACATTATTAACACATAAACATACGTACATATGTATGGTTTCTTTGTCAACTACCTATATTTATATTGAAATATAATTGATTTTTCTTTAAATGTGTACATTTATGTTGTGTATTTATATATGCATATAAATATACACATCAAACATACTGTATATACGTATAGTTAATTATTATCATTATTAAATCATAAACATATGTATGGTTTCTTTGTCAACTACCCATGTTTATATTGAAATATATATATATATTTTTTATGTTAACATTTATGTTGTGTATTTATATATGCATATACACATCTACACAACATATATTATATAAACACATAAATATTTATTTTGGAATCGATTAATCGCAATTAATTGATTTGACAGCACTAACAGTAAGTTGTAGAGAAGGAGCAAGGGACTGCATTTCAAAGTTTTTCATTTTCTTTTTGGAATAATGCCACTGATCATGAAGAATAGCTTTCCTGTAGCTCAGTGGTAAGAGCATTGCGTTAACAATGCAAGGTTGTGGGTTCGATCCCAGGGGATTGCAAATACCTTTGTAAAATGTATAGGATAAAGCAATGTAAGCCGCTTTGGATAAAAGCGTCTGCTAAATGTAAGAATAAGGTATTATCAAAGTCAATAGGGCCCAGCAGCATCAGTTCTGATTTTCTCTCATTTTTAGTAGTTTCTTGTATTCAAGAGATGTTGATTGAGTAATTTAGTCTTTTAGAGGTCAGCTAGCCAGTCATTTATGTTAAGTATTGTTGAATGCAGGTGTACTTTAAAATTTCCATTTCCTCTTATAAGACCTGCTAAATGGTTTTGGTCTTATCCATTAATTTAGATGAAATCTTTATCAATTTGGCAAGAGTTTGGACAGCTGTCTTGAGGAGAGAGAGAGGTTTGATGTTAAAGTCAAGAGGTCCTTTGCAACACTATAAGCAGACGGTCAGATGTATTTGGTTGGTTTGAAGATTTTGCCCAAACATAAATCTGGAACCATCTCCAAAATCTGTCTGAATCAATATGTCCTCCCTGAAAAAAGTTTTTCCGAAGTCTGAAACACATGTCATGCTGCTCTTGTTTTCCTCTAAGAGCATCAAACCTCAATCCAGAACAGGACAGTTAGAGAAGTTCATCTTTTGAAGGATCTTGCCCTATTTAGGAGCTGAGCTGTCAGGATAAAGGCTGCAGGCCATATCCTGCAGATATACTGTTCCACTCTCTCCAATATTCTTTCACACCAACATTCCTCTTTCATGCCAATGGATTCAGATGGATTAGGGAAGATCTATACTTTCGACTATGGACCACCTCCAAAGAACAAAGAAGTTTTTCACCAGATACCTTGCTTTTACTTCACATATTTATCAAGGAGAGATGAAGGATGAAAAATTGTAGACTAGGCAGTGGACATAGTAGGAATGATATATAGTTATTCTTTCCCTATGTACTGAAAATGTTTCTTGTAATCCAGGGATAAAACACATGATACAACACAGCTCTGTATGATATGATATACTTTGAAGGGTAGACAGATCTGTTTAACATCTACTTTATCAATATGATTTTAACTGACTTGAAATGAGAGGCTGAGCTGCACAGCTACAGTACATTATCAGCCTTTTGTGGCCATAGATATCACACAGAGCAAAGATGATTTGGCAATTTATAAATAAATGAAAATTATGAATGCAAAGAGCTAGGGAGAATCTGACATATTTTCCAAATGCATTGCATACCTTAAGAAATTATGATTAGGCCAATTAAAACATTTTAAAATATATTTTCACAACTTGAGGTTTCAGCGCCATAGAGAAGCTTTCTTGTAGCTCAGTGGTAAGAGCATAGCGCTAACAACTCCAAGGTTCTGTGGGTTCGATCCCAGGGGATTGCATATACTTAGAAAGAAAGGAACAGAAACATTGTGTAGGATAGTGCAATGTAAGTCGCTTTGGATAAAAGCAACTTACATTGATGGTTGTGTGGAACGTGTGCATTGTGTTACATTAGGGGTCTTCAACTATTTTTCTTTTAGGCCCAGATTTCAAAAGGATGCCGTACAATTTTTTATCATATCCTCATTTCTTCTGTTATTTTGTATTTCTGTTATTTATTGCATTTTATTGCATTTTATTCCTTTTATACTATTTTTGTTGCTGTTATTTATATTATAACATGCATCCAATATTTGTGCCATTTTATGATATTAAATTAAAAGGGATATTGTCTTTTTAATTGTATTGTATATTCCTTAATGGGTTTCTTCCCCAAAATTGCTACTAATTTACTCACCCAGAGTCCTCCAGTACATCCAAGATGTGGGTGGCATTGTTTTTTCAAGAAGATATTTATGAAGATGTTTTGTTTAATTAATAAAGTGAAATCAATAAAAGAATAAATTGCAAATATAATCAACAAAAAGTAATCCCTGCCCCTTGTGACATTAAATTATCGTCTTCTAAAGCGAGTCAATTGATCTATCACAATTCCAATCGCATTCATGTGCCCCACGCACTCATAGGGCAGATCCTTTGCCCCCAATCGGCATGCACGTTAACATATTATAACAAATATATTCTTTCCGCACGATTTGTATTATAGCAAATGGTTCACATATTGTAATTTTAGGCTCCCAATCCTGATAACAATCCTTAAAATAATAATATACCTAAATTAAATATACTTAGATTGAATAATTTACAGTTTCTGACAATCCACTGACATCAGTATACATTGCATAAAGAAAAACTTTTTAATAATACTGTAACTTATTCTTAATCTCCTCTTTATGTTTCTTGGTTACTTCATATTTTAAAATAATATTCCGGAAAAAACAAGCATTTTTAATATTAAATAGGCTAGATGCACGTGAGAAGCTATATTATTAGGCAAAGGTTAGGAAAAGTGTATTTTTTCATAGTTAAATTTAGATAATGCTGCCACCTAGAGTGGAACCACATTAGTAAACGCAGACAAATCGTTTTATAATTGTGAATTAGTTCATTTATTAGCTACCTATTAATTATTAGTTATATATAATTATTAATTATAAGGTATTTCTCTTTTCCTGGTAGATCAGTTAACAGCAAAATGAATCACGTTCTAAAAATATTGAACTTTCTAACAGCTGACAACCGAGCATTTTTTACTTCATGCGTCGCTGCGCAGACTGATCCTCTTATGACATCACTTTTCCGAGAGTGCTCTCGGGGTACTTTGTTGTCATACGCCGAACGGTCTGCGCTGTGTAGTTGGTGGTGGTTGGCATGACAACATGCACACTAAAGGGCTGGTAGTCTCACTCTGCTCGTTTGCTAAGGCTGCTTGTGTTCTCAGTCATGTCCAGAAATAGGGTAAGACAGTTTCTGTAATATTTAAAATCAGCGTGAATGCTTTATTTACTTGCATGATATTCTGTGCTTTAGCCGAAAATTATTGTCGCATGCTACCAAAATACACGTTAGTATTTAGTGTCTGCTGCGTTATGGGGACAGACTTGCAGCAAATTGCAATAAACTTACTCTACTCTGCAGACAGCTGCACATAAAGGTCACCAGAAGAAAAAGGAGGGGTAAGTCTGTTAAATTAACGATGTATCTACTGCAACATATTTTGTTTCCCACACATTAAAACGGATTATGAAAATAGATGACAAAATTATATACTGCATAAATATGAATGTACATTATGTATAAAGTATGTGTCTTCATTTTGATATTAGGGAGGGGAGGAGCTGTATAAGGTACAGATGTGGTCTGACCAACACCATCCAGGACATCCTTAACCACAGACCAGGCTGGGTAGAGGTTAAAGAGTGAGTGATGTCCAGCATTCTCCTTGTACCCCAGGCTGTGTGTAAACCCTTGTCTAATGCATTTGTGTGCCTGATTCATCTACACAGAGATGGCGAATGGGACTTTAACTGGTGTGATGTTGGCTGGCTGAGAGAAAACTTTGATCACTCTTACATGGGGGAACACATGCGAATATGTCACTTCCGCAACCACTATGAGGTCAGTCTTGCATCCTAACTAAAAATAAAGAAGAATGATCAGAATGTAATAATTATATATTATAATATATTTGACACGCGACCATTTCCCACCTGCATTTTACAGTTGACCCGTAAGAACCTGATGGTGAAGAACCTAAAGAGGTACAGGAAATCTCTGGAGCGGGAGTCAGGCCGTTTGGAGGCGAGCAAATGTGACTTTTTTCCCCGTACATTTGAACTGCCAAGTGAATATCACATATTTGTGGAAGAGTTCAAGAGAAACCCAGGGAGCACGTGGATCATGAAGCCAGTTGGTGTCCAAAAACTGAAGCATTTTTTTAACATCTAATAAGTACCTTGTGTGGAGTACTGACAAACAGGTGATGCATTGTTACAATATCTTCCCAAAAACAGGTGGCAAGATCACAGGGGAAAGGCATTTTTCTCTTTCGAAAACTTAAAGATATCACAGATTGGAGGAAGGTAATCTAAGTTCGTCACCTTGAATCTTAAAGAAAAGTTTTTTCATTATTTGCTTTTTGGAAAAAAATGAGATTTTGATTCTTCAAGCAACTATGGCATGCTCATTCTGATGTTTTTCTAGGACGGGACCCGATCAGAAGAACAAAAAGAAGAGGCTCAAGTTGAGAGCTATGTTGCTCAGCGTTATATTGAGAACCCGTACCTTATTGCTGGTATATCGGATGTTTGATCTTTATTTGATTGAGCCCGAACTTTATGGTCATTAATGTATCATATTTACCTCTATTACCAGGAAGAAAATTTGACCTGAGAGTCTATGTTCTTGTTACATCAGTAAGTGAGCTATATTAATATAAAATAAATCATTTATTGCTTTTTTACTCACAAAACTCCTGTGTGCTACTTAGAGCTGATAGTGATGCAGGATTATGTGACACATATGAAAAACATTGTTGTGACAATGTTTTTTTCAGTATGTCCCTTTGAAGGCCTGGCTTTACCGTGAGGGTTTTGCACGATTTTCCAACACAAGATTTTCGCTCAGCAGTATCGACGATCAATGTATCTTTTGCACATATTTCTGGATAACACATATAGACTATTGATAACCATGTTTTATTGTATGAGAACAGCCATTGAATTTGCTTGTTTATCCCTTATACTTAATGTCTCAGATGTACATCTCACCAATGTTGCCGTGCAAAAAACAGCTCCTGATTATGACCCTGAGAAGGTTTGTAGAAGGTACAGTACATACGGTAGTGTTATGTTTATTAAAATAAACGGGTAATCTCTCTCTCCTATTTTTAGGGTTGCAAGTGGCAGATGCATCAGCTGCGGCGATATCTGACAGCTAAACATGGTTTGGACACAGTGCAGACTCTGTTTAAAGAAATTGACAACATATTTATACGCAGCCTGCTTAGTGTTCAAAAGACAATCATCAATGACAAACACTGTTTTGAGTTGTACGGATACGACATATTACTGGACCAGGATCTAAAGCCGTAAGTCACTAGGTTGTGTTTTAGTATCTAGTAAAATATGCAGATTGATGAGTGCAAATCTATTTCTAACTTTTATTGGCTTAGACATTTTATGGCCAAAAGCTCCCTACATTGTAAGTCGAGCAATAAAATGTATCTGGACAAAAAACTTTTAAATAACAGAACCTACTGATTAACATCCATTGAGCATATTGTCTTATGCATTTTTCATTTATGGCGGCCAAGAGAAACTGACAAACTAAAATCTGTTGCACGCATGTACATTTCACATTTCAAGTAGTGCACTGTAAGTCGCTTTGGATAAAAGCGTCTGCCAAATGACTAAATGTAAATGTAAAGTACATGTTGATGTAGGGATATCCTGCATTTCTGAAAACTGAAGTATTTTATTCTTGGTTATGTGCAGGTGGTTGATTGAAGTAAACGCCTCACCCTCCCTCACAGCCAGCAGTCAGGAGGACTTTGACATGAAATACAGACTGCTGGAAGACACCCTGCACGTTGTAGACATGGAAGGCCGGTAAGCTTTGACAAAATGATATAGAATTACAAGCAAACACAACTGAGTCCTCTCAGACACTCTTGTCGAAAATGCTTTAGTCTGACAGGCAAGGAGAAGAGGATCGGAGGATACGACCTGATGTGGAACGATGGACCTGTCTACAAAGATGACGGCCTGGAGGCTCTGGGGGGTTCTTATCTTATAGCAAATACACACCTCGGTTAGTGTTTGAGATTTGGGGCTATACCACATGTAATGTCCACTTAAATTAAATGATGTGTAGATTTTTTTTAATGAAGTATTGAAATGGGCATTTGCAAGACAAGTAAACACACTTTAGATTTTTTTAGCTATCTTTTTTGCTATGTTTTGTGTGTAAATGATAGTCTTATCTACACATAACTTTCCTTTTCTGATGGACATGGGATTTGTGCTGTTTAGACTTTATATAGAGGGCACCAAGTTTGTCCTAAATTAAATTAAATGCAGCATTTGATTCATATTTTAAATGACTTGATTTGTTTTATACAGGCTGTGTGAATGACCGAGAAAAGCAACTTCAGCAGATTTTAAAGCCTTTCCCAGGACAGAAGAAGCAGTGGCGGATGTAGGGGTTGGGGACAGAGGGCACTGGCCCCAGTTTAAATCTAATTGGCTCTGAAGTGCCCCTGTCCTCTCAGGGCCTCTGTGGCCTACACCTGTGCATTTCGGTCTATTGGATCACAAATGAATGAATCAATAAACAAACTTTATTGTGTATTGCTATACACCCAATTCACTTTACAATCAACCACTAGTGTGCAACATCCACTTGGATGATGCTAGGGCATCAATGTACGACGTTAAATATAGGTGTAAAGGGGTTGTGAAAAGATTCGAGCTTGTCGTCTTCCTAGATCCGCCACTGAGATAATATGACAACATGAGTCATTAGCATCATGACAGACTGTGACAACTTCTAGAATACCCTCAGGTGTTTAAATATTTATACAGAGTGCATTTATTCGTATTTTATTACACATGTTTACATGGTACACACTATGTCTTTGTTTAGTAACAAGAAAACAGTTCAATGAGAACACAACTTTTGGTAGAACTTTAAGGTGCTATTTATTAACAATTAGTTAATGCATTAGGAAGCATGAACTAACAATGAACAATACGTACAGCATTTATTAATATTAATTCATGTTAATATCAGTATTTACTAATACATTGCTAAAAGGAAACGCCGTCACTGTTAACATGAGTTAATGCACAATGAACTAACATAAATAACTGTATTGACCTGTACTAACATTTGAGAAGGATTAATAAATGCTGAAAAACTAAATTGTTCATTGTTATCCATTGTTAGCTAATGCATTCACTAATGTTAACTAATAGAACCTTACTGTAAAGTGTAACTCAACTTTCACTTTAACCTTCATTATTATTTCTGCATGAAATAAATTCTGTAGACATATACTGATGGTGTAATGAAAATGGTTTATTTGTTTTTCCATAAAAATAGCTGCATTAAACTCTACCAAAATAAATGCACAATTTGACAGAGAGCAAAATTTCATTTTCTGGGTTTGTTTTGCCTGATAATGGAACAAAACAAAATAAAATGATGCTACATACATTTTATATTGAAATGCAGAGCAACGTATGGCTTTACTCTGCATCATCCAGTTTTCAAGTGCAATATTAGACAATATAATCTAAAACCCATTGTTCCTTTAAAAACAAAACATGCCATCTGATAGTCGATGTAATAACCTGAAAAGTTCTCAAATAAATAAGCATACAAACACAGACAACCTCAGGGCTTATAGCTCAGGTCCAGCTCCATCAACAAAAACTTCTATCACAAAGCTACCAACTTAACTTACCATAAGCCATCCAAATATCCCTATTTCACCACATCTAAAACATATATAACCCTTTGTTATACGTTCAAAAACAACGTATTACACAGACATTCTAGTCTTATGGTAAAAGTAAACAAAGAGCAAACCAGTGATAAATAGATAATAAATTATTATATAAACAACAATAAGTCCTTGTGAATAACACATTACAAAAAACACACTGCCGTTACAAAACAATCAATATTCATCTTAAAAATATACATTCTTTGACCAATAGTCCTTAGTTGTCATACGTCACAAATTGACATTCTCAGTCGTTTCCTCCATCAAATGAAAGATATGTCCATGCATACATAGTTTAAATATGCCTCAGTTAAATAAAGAGCTCATTTTAAACAGAATGTGTGCGTTAGTAAAGATAACCTGCTTGGACAGACTAAATTAATATTTTTAAAGAAAATTACTTCCTATTTCAAAACAACGAAGAGCCATGATTTGTTCTTATTTTTAGCTACCAAATAACTACAATAATTGGAGGAATGTAGGCATGATTTGTCTTACAGTATGAGATATTGTCATGTTTTGAGATTGTTGCAAAAGCAAAACCAAACAATCCTGAAAATGACAAAGCGCTAACTACTTTGCATACTGAGCATTTTTTATTTTGCCAGTATTTTTGGCAGGTGTGGATTTAGCATCACAGCTGTCAGCCACAGTTCTTTTAGCTCTTATTCGTAGTTCCCCTGTTTCGGCTCTCTGCTCATCTCTAACCCCTCTTTTCACCGGACCACCACCATCGCGTTTACCAGCGCCAGCAACCCGCTTGTCAGCACTCCCGCATTTCACTCCCAAGACCTGATCTTTCTGTCTATCCGTCTCGTTCGACCTCCTGGTCTTTCCTTTTCCACTTGTAGGATGGGATTTGCCTGGATTAAGTTCCTGAGACCCTCGCCGCACATTTCCTGCAGCCTGCATGTGCTTCTGGTGGACTCTTGTGGCTTGAGGACTGAGCAGGTGCTGGTTTTTGGATGTGTTGTGGTATTCTGAGGCGGAGACCCTGCTTTCGCTGCTGCTCCTTAATTGGGGGTTGGCCGACGGAGCTCTGTGCTCAAGCAAAGGGCTGAGACGGGAGTGTCGCTGGTATGCGTACGCAGAGCAGCTTCCCTTGCACAGCGGGTAGCGGATGTTGCAGTGAGGGCAGACGGGGCAGGAGAGATGAGAGGACGACGGGCTGCCGGTGGAGGAGACGAGGGTCAAAGGAAATGCGCGCTGACCCTGTCGAAGGCTTTTGGGGGAATTGAGACGCGTCGGAGGGGCGGTGTGAGGCCTGGGGCGGTTTGCCGATGCACCAGGAGCGAGCCCTCTTGCAAGGATTATGGGTACGCTGTGCCGTCCGCTCTCAGTCTGAATGCTTTGAATCTGGTGCCATTCCAGCTGCAGGAGGCGTTCCAGATACTTCTCCATTTGCCCTACAGGTTTAGGCCTCGGAGCCCGTTTGCCTTCTGTGTTGAGGAAGATGGCGAGCTGCCTCAGGCTCCACGTGTTGAACGGAGGTGGAAGGAAGTCCGGGTAGCCGTAGCTGTCGTCATCATCATTCTCAAACATCGTGGGTCCGGGAATTTGGGGATACAGGTCCATGGTGTTGATCACCTCCGCACGGAGGTTGAGCTGAGGTGGAGTGCAGGGGGAAGGCAGGACAGGGAGCCTCTCGGAGTCAGACAGGTCACTGGCGCTGTCTGTGTCATCCTCCTTGTGTTCCATGAGGCGGAGTGCTTCCAGGTGCGAAACTTGTTTTTGCAGGGAAATCGAATGCAGTACTGGCTGAGGAGCCAAGGGCAGTGAGAGAGCGCGCTTGCTTTTCTCCAAGGAAACATGGCTCTGGACCATCTCACTACAGCAGTGAGAATCAAGTTGTATCTTCTGTCTCTCTTGTCTACGCTCTGCACATGAGAGTTTGGGACGGGGGGGCCTCAGGTCAACCTCGGCCTGTGTGCTACAACAAGAATTTTCTTTATTTGCATTACGTCAAATGTTGTGATTTTTTATTAATCTATTTTAACATGACTTCGGATTTTGATTGCTCAGTCACAAGATAATTTAATGGGGGTATAATGAATCCACAGTTGGAGAACTGTAATATTATGATGACTTGTTTTTCAAGTGAGGATTTAACAAATATCACGGGTCTATAGATGAAAAATAGCCTTTTTGGCTAAGTCTGTCACATTAACATTCATAGCCATCTTCCAAAATGTGTACAAATTTTGGGTGGTGATATTTGGAAGAATGTCAGTAACCAAACAGATCTCATCCCCCGTTTACTGCCATGGTAGGGAAAATAAATACCAAGGGAGTCAATGGGGGATGAGATCTGTTTAGTTACTGACCTTCTTCCAAATATCTTTATTTGTGTTTAGCAGAACAAAGGAATGTATACAGGTCTGGAACAATCTGAGGGTGAGTAAATGATGAAATATTTTTTTGGCAAACTACCCCTTTAAAGCATTCTAAATATAAAACTCACCCACGTAACTTGCACGTGGCAGTAGTTGGACTCTTAGCTTTCTTTGGTTTGATTCCATTTTGGACCTTTTAAAAGACAACGGGAACATAATTAAATGGTTGCCAACATCTATAAACAGAAATATGATGTATATAAGAAACTTACAGTTTCAGCTTTTGGCAAAGGATCCTTCTCTTGTCCTCGTGTCACAGTTTTATTAACAGGTTTTTTATTCTGGTTCACGTTTCCTCCCCGCTTATTATTGCTGCGAATAAAGCCTCATTGCTCAGGAACATTTTCTGTCGTTTCTGTATTTTTCATAATAACTTGCTCTATTCAAACATACCTGGCAACAACCCCAGTGTTTTCTGCATTTTTCATTCTAACCTTCTCCTTGCCTGGCAGCCTCTTCAGTGTCGCAGACGCAGTCCGTTCCTGCATGATGGATCCCATCGTAATAATAAATACTACGTAGTGTATGATCGCGGTTGAGAAGCTCTCATCTGTGCCCAAAAATGTCCCATTTGTGAGCGCGTAGACGTATCGCACAGCTTAAGAACAAAACTGCAAAAAGAAAGCGAAATGACACTTTTATATTATTACAGTTTGCACACAAGTCAAACACTCGAACGCAACAATTTATTAAACCGCGTCGAAATAACCGTTTCTTACCGTTTACGTTTAACACGGACAGCTATCAGCTTTGCGTCTTAGTTATGAAATCCCCAACATCGTGCAATATGCGAAACGCGTTGAAATCTTTGTTACTACGCATCACTTCAACTGCTCGTTCAGTGTTGTTTACCTGCTGCTTTATATGTCGCATCACTGTGTCCGTGTCCTCAGACAGGCATGATGGGAATTGAAGTTTAACTTAAAGCGCGTGTCACAAGCGCGTTATTTTCGCGAGCACAGCTGCATATCACAAATAAAACATGGCAAACGTCACATACGCGCAGGTCTATATACGTGACCGCTGTTGTGTGTACGTGACAATAAATTCCCCACAAAGTAAAAAGCATTTCCCGTGCACAGCTGACACGTTGGCTCCGCCCCCTGCGCTTGACGTCACGCTCTCTTGCCAGCTTTGCGCAGTTTGCATGTAATGCATTTTATGCCGATTTTATCTCGTATAATCCTTAAATTATTCCTTATTTAATCCTAAATTATACCATGCTCCCATTGCGAAGCACGTGTTTAATGGGCATTACATCGAAGGATCTACAAATGCGTCTTAAAGGTAAACACGACGGATTTGACTGGTGAGACAATGCAACACGAACTCTAACTTCTTTCATTTTCGAGTAAAGGAAGAACTGATGTTTCGAAAAAGTTAAATGCAGTTTACTTAAAAAGAGTTCATTAATCCACCTGAAATGTATGCATTATGGAAAGCTAGTATATCTGTCGTGTTTCCACAGCTGCACACCGTGCAGGCGTGCACGTTGTTTTTCGTGGAATGTACCTGGAGTATATATATATATATATATATATTTATATATATATATATATAAAGTCGATTGTTTCTCTTTCTAAGGTTTTTCGATCTGAGGTTGTCTGCATAAAGTTCACAGCACTGAAGTAAACATGGCCTGGTCTATGGGATGTTGCCAAAACGTCACACCCCCTGAAGAGATGAATGCCGACCTATTTTTTGCCAGGGTATCAGGTGACTCAAAAAAAAGTACCACATTGAATTTACAGGGCATGGCCTTTACAAAAACAGACCGAGAGAAAAGACCAGTGAAAATCCGTCCGCCTAGCCCAAGGACCTCTCCAAGGCAATCTGCAGGCTGCAGACTGTTGTGTGAACCCCCGACCAAATCCATCATCCAGCGACGGAGTCAGTCTCTCCCGTCTCCATCAGAGAGGAGGAGGCTGAGTCGCAGATCAGGTGTTCGATTTGTGGACTCCTTGGGATTGGACTTGGAAAATGTAAAGGTCTTCAAAAGCGGAGAAGACCCCTTCGTCCCAGAGCATGTTCTCTTCCGGCTTTTAATGAATGCAGAATTAACCTCAAGTAAGAGGCTGGAGATAGCAATACCATATTTGCAACCGATGTTCCATGTTCCAGGTGACTCCTCAAACTTTGTTGAACGTCTCTGTTGCCAAAAAGTGTGTTTGGAGCGGGTTTTGTGCTACGAACCTGGCATCATAGGGGTCGTTCAGGTTGTAAACTTGGCTTACGAGAAAGAAGTGACTGTTCGCTATTCTTTCACAAACTGGAAAAGCTGCACAGAAACCAAGGCTAACTGGGTTGCGAGCAAATCCATTTCAGATGGAACTTGTTGTGATGCTTTTCGATTTCATCTTCAAGTTCCTCCGTTCATCCTTCATCCTGGTGCCGTGCTGGAGTTTGCAATCTGTTATAAAGTCATGGGCACTCAGTTTTGGGATAGCAATGATGGGCAGAATTACAAATTAACCTGTCAGAGTTATAATATGCCTGTGCCAAAGGAATGTGAAGACAGCATGATACACTTTATCTGAGGGCACTGGTGTTAAAATAAACTGTTAAGAGCACTGCATGGTTTCACATTCTTTACATTACTTGTAGCCAGCAAAATAATCACCGTTTACTGTAGGATTTAAGTATCATGCTAGTTATATTATGAGACTAACTCAAAGCCATATGAAATGACCTTTAAACACAGATTGATGACTGTTAAAACCAAATGTAGCACTAGTTTTCACCTAATAACGTATGCATGTGACTTTACAGTATTTTTGTATATTTTTTTGATTTGCACTATTTTACCTTCTTTCACTTTGCAGTGCATTTGTATAACATTTGTTAAGTAAAGGGGAATAATATGAGCACTGATGTTGATGAAATAAATAAGGAGAAAATGTCATTTTCTGTAACGTGTTTCATTACACTGCGTAGCTGCAAGCGGGTGCACGCGCACCACATTTTTATTTCCCGCGTTATAAAACCGCCTGTTAAATACAATCGTCTATCACGACATGTCTTTTAAAATCTTATTTTAATAAACCGTTAGTATTGTATTCCAATTTAATTAAAACTATTCATTTTTATTTAACATACTCCGTTATTTTTGAAAAATGATCTAAACGTTCATTTCTGAAGACCACTGACGTGTCAATCATAACCTGAGGTAAGATCCAGACGCAGCTAACATGCTAGCTACGATGTAACGTTACGCCATCAAAATAACAAAGAAAACACATTAATAGTCACACTTTATAATAAATACATTCACATCTGAAACAAAGCGAAACTTGTTTTAGACTACGATTTATTCTGACTGTCTTTAAGAGACATAATTGGAGTGTAGTGTAGATTTAAGTAACGTACTTCTTCGGTTTTCGGTATTGGGGCCCTGAGCTCATTTCTAATGTTTTTAACATTTTAAACAGGCCATTTCTGTACATCATGGCACCATTAAAGGACCGTCAGGTAAGAATGACATCCACCGTGTTTTTCCTATGAACTTTTTAAAACTTGAATCTGTGCACTTTTGTCATTTAAGCCATTTTTAATTATTTCTGTTTAATACCACAAAGTTGTACTTATCTTTTCATATTCAGGTGGAAAAACTGTTGGACGAGGCTCTCAAACACAATAACTTTCAGGCTTTAGAAAATTTCCTACAAGATGAAAGCAAGCAGGACAGCAGTTTTCAATGTTCCAGACACTTTATCACTAAACTGGACAAGCTTGTTTTCAGGGTTTGTTGAGAAATGTATAATGTATGATACATACTTAATTTACTCTTTGAAACTCTTGTTTACATGTTTTTTTTGTATTTCTGCAGGAGCTGGAAATTGGACACGTGTTCAATGTTTGTCTGGTGCTTACCATTCTACATAAGTGGAGCGAGACGCTCGTCTTTCCAGGGGGTGGAGGTATATCTGTGATGATATCCCAGGGGCTTATTAGAAAGATGAGTACATAGTTGTTAATGCAGTCTTTATGTATTCTTTAGTTGACACAAAAATGTAATACTCATTAAATATGTATGTTTACATGGTGCAGTGGTTTGAGAGGGCCAGAAAGCTTTGGGCGGAGGCCGGGTCAGCAAGAAATGAGCTTTTGATAAAGCTGGCCGAGGACTTCTTTGATGCGCTAATGGTTAGTAGCTGCACATTTTTGGAGTAAAAGCTAATGCAACAGTCATAGTAGTTAAACTATGGGAATGGGAATAAGCATAAAGGATAAAGGATAACAAAACACTACAGGAAAATAAAAACTATAACATCCGTCAATGGATCTTTTTCAGGTTGTTCATGAAAGTTGTAAAGAGGGTAAGTGCTTTGTTTATGTTTGTTAAAGTAAATGAACTAACCCTGATAAAGATGAAAAATAGGTTGGAGAACATTTTGTATTTATTTAGATTTGTAATATCCATTAGGTACATTTGAAGTTACTGAATCTCTGCTCAGTCTCATTGGCAAAGTGGCCTCTGATCCCAAAATAAACGTCATGATCCAGAAAGAGGTGAGACCTTTTTAAGCTTCACCCATCACTGATATGAAAGCAATTTTGACTTTATTGTGAACTCATTCTGCACATCTAACGGTGTCATGTCACTTGCATATTTGATCAGACTTTTCGCAAGTTTGAGACTGCATTATTGGAAAGAATGTACAGTATTGATGTTTTCTTTTCTTCCTTCTGATGGCAGGCAGCAAGGAAACTTAATCTCATTCTAGCAAAGATTCCCATAGAGCTCAAAAAGAAGATCTTGTCCTGGGAGGCCTCAACTATGATGTAAGTGTGACAATGATGTGTTATATTATGGTGCACCGAAAGGAATATTTTTGTTACTAAACTAAAAACCAAGAATGCATACTTGAATTAAGTCTCTGGTCTAAATAAGACCTTACAATAGCAACATTACGGCATGCTTTTTGAAAACAGTTTTAATAAAATGACCTCTATAAGAAAGAATAAGACAAATGGAAACTAGTGTTGTCACATGTTTCACTGATAAACAATACATTATTATAATGAAACCTAATTTATTTTGTGGAAAACGTGACAGTCAAATAACTTTCAAACAGATTTTCGGATAATAGCACATCTGCACCATGTAACTTGAGATGTTGGATTCATCTTTTACCATGTGGGTAAAGCTATATTGTGATGTGTGAGACTTTTATTGATCACATTGTCATCTAGAAAAGAGTCGTCAGTTTCCTTTCACATTAGTATGTTCCAATGTGTGCATACTCTTTTGCAGTACACCAGTTCCCTTTTTGCATACTGTAACACCGTGTCTACACCCAACCCGATAAGAGACAATAAAAGCATTAGAACCCATTATCTTTGAACATTGAATGCGGCGCGACAATCCCATTAGAACAACACGTGTGTCGCGCCACGTCCGGTGTAGACACGGTGTAAGTATTTATGTGTAATCTGGATAAGAGATTAATATATTCCTCTAATTTTAAACTTGTTTTTATCCTTTTTTAGGAGCGATATGGCCAGCCGAGTCCTCCAAGGTGGAGGTTAGTGAGAAAATCAAAAATATTATGTTTGGTTCAAAAAGCATTTTGAAGTAAAGAATTCTATATTGTTATGAACATATGAAGTTTATTAAACCCGTCTGAAGACTTGGACTGTTGCTGCATGTCTGCTTCTGTTTAGATTATGACCTGCAGGTTTCTTTAATGGAGGCTCTGTGCAGAATGACTTCACCAGCTCAGAGGAATGAACTAGCTGAACGCTGGTTTACCATGACATTTGTCTCCTCTGCATTCAAGAAGATCAAGGAGTCTGAATTTGAGACTGTGATTATAGCCCTCAATTATAATACAATTATTTTTCAATATTTCTTTTGTGTGAATATCATTCTGTACGGTGTTGGATGTCTTTTTGAGACAGGATTGCAGGAGGTTTCTCAATATGGTGAATGGCATGCTAGGCAATGGGAAAAGGTACTCTATTGTATGTTTGTTTTTGTTACATTTTGTACAGTTTCACAGACTATTAAAGGGATAGTTCACCCAAAAATCAAAATCCTGTCAACATTTATGTAATTTCATACCTGTATAAATTACTCTTTTCTGATGAACACGGAGAAAGATATTTGGAAGAATGTTAGTCATTTCCATTTCCGGGACATCATCCTTTGCCATAGTTGGAAAAATGAAATGGTAGTCAAGGGGGCCCCAGAACTGTTTGTTTTCCTTTATGCTTCAAAATATCGAATTTTACGACTAACAGAACTTTTTTATCCTTTTCCTACTATGGTATTGGATGATGTCCCACAACTGAAAATTGCTAACATTCTTCCAAATATCTTACTCCGTGTTCATCGCAAGAAAGAAATGTATAAAGGTTTGAAACAACCTGAGGTTGAGTGAATGATGAACTGTCCCTTTAAGTTTTGTTTTATCTTCCACAGTGTATATTCCTACCCTTGTCTGGAGGCATTTTTGAACAAACATGAGGTTTGTTGTAAATATTACAAGAATGAGTATTGAAATATTTAGGATGTCTGCTTTTTTTTGACAGTATGCATGTAAGCTTTTGTATAAAGTGGTATTACATTTGCAGCTTCTCATGCCTGTGGATGAAAACCTTGAGGCGTTCTGGATTGACTTTAACCTCGGGAGTCAAAGCATCTCTTTTTACTTCTCTGTGTCTGAAAAGGATGCCCAGGTATTGACACTATACTCCTTCAGTCCTGCTATTTAGTAGTTACAATACATTACAATGTAAAACAAGATATTTGTAAATATGTGATCATGTATAATGATGGTAGAGTATGCTGTGATTTGCAAAAGTTTGCTCTCTCCTATAAGGATGGCCAGTGGGACACACTGTGTATATCTGAGATTGAGGTCCACAGTTACACAGTGGAAGGTAATCTTCTCTATTAGATCTGCTGTGAATGATCTCAAGACCAACAAAAAACTTTGTGAAGCCTGTAGTGTAAGCATTGTATTAGTAACAGTGTTGTTTCTAAGTTGTATAGAATAACTTGCCCTTCAGTTGCGGTGTTATGCTCATGTTTGGTTCCACAGAGGAGAATGGAAGAAAAGTTCTTAACCTGAGTTTGACCGACCCAGTCAGCATCGGCAGCTTAGAGGGCTCCAGAGTCACCATCAAATTCAGCTCCTCTCTTAACATCCTGGAAGCCACTGAAAAAGTTTATGGTCTGGCTAAGAACAGGGTGAGTGAAGCGAGTTAACTTAGACTGTTTATGAGAATGACATGGCAATGGCTTACCTCATAAATATATAGTACTGTATGTCATGTTTTTGTTGGGAGGCACCTTTACTAGAGGTCAAGTTAATATTCCTCATCCGAACCATTTAATTTTAGGATTGTAAAAATCTGTTCTGTTGAAATGTATGTTGATGATTTATGTATGATTTATCTAAAGATCAGAAGTCAATAGCAGAGTATTTGCTCATCTCCAAGATGTCAGAACAATAATGTGAACAATTTAACATCAAATTACAATTAGAGACAACATGTGCAAAATCATTTTCATTGTGTAGTTTGACGATAGCATATTAAGGTTCTTTTCATTCAATTCTAGTGCACAAATTAATTTATGTTTAGTTGTGCTTATGGCTTCAGGGCCCTGAAGGAATGAAATGACCCATATTTGTAGTCTCAAAGGAACTTGAGTTGTACAGCCCCCATAACAGATCTCAACCCCCATTGACTCACATTTTCCCTACTATGGCAGGCAGTAAATAGGGGAAGAGATCTGTTTGGTTATAAGCGTTCTTCCAAATATCTTCCTTTGTTTTCAGCAGAATAGACATTTATACAGGTTTGGAACAACCTGAGGGTGAGTAATTCGTGACAGAGTTTTCATTTTTGGGTGAAATTCAGCCTTTACGTGCGTTTTTAAAGCTTTTCATCAAGAGTCATCTGTTGAAACGTAATAGTTTGACATGATATGATGAGTGCGCATGATTTGATCGTGTTATTAGGAGCTCATCATTTGCTTAATACATCAATGATGAGGTTTAAATTGGAGAAGCTAATCAGCATTACGGCTAATGAAATGTGCCGAGGGGAAAAAAACGGCTGTCTTGAGAGCAGATATCTTTCTATTTCTTTTATTAGAAGTCTGTTAAGAAGACTCCCTCTGTTGTGAAAACCCCAGTTCAGGTCAGCCTATGCTCGCAGGAGAGTTCACAGGTAGGTCAGGTTATCACTATATCCACGAAGTAGAGAAAGTGAATAGCAGCATTACAGATATCTGTTGTTTACCAGCATGTAGCTGATGTTATGTTTATCAAACAGGTTCTTGTCCTTGAAAGTCAAGTGTCAGATGAGAGAGAGTCATCATCTGTAAAACATAGCTGTCCTGGCCAGCCTAACACACATCTAACACCAGATAAAAACAAGGCAAGAGTCATTGTAAAGTCTGTTATAGCTTTGTGAAAACATAGTTAGTAAAGCATTCTGACAAGGGGTCCGAAGGTGGTCTCGTTTTATTGCTCTGAACTAAGAGAGCAAATGTCGTCTTATTTTCTCAGATTGTAACCCCAATGAAAGTATCCGAGTCTTGCATGTATATCACTGGTAGTGTGGGGCATAAACAGGGCAGCTGTTCTTCCAGCTGTGTGCTGCCTGCAGGTGGGTTCATTAATCTAGGGATAAAGTCATAAATAACATCATCCTTTGACCATGTTTAAAAAATTGGTTTTGTGTCTCACCTCAGTGTCTTTGGCGAAGTTAAAACCGGCCCTACAGATGATGAGTTCCTCTGAGAGGAAGAGAGAGTTTCAGCTTAGAGATCTCATGTTGTCCAGAACATCTTCCAGTATTTCTTCAATCAATATTCAGTGTGAGACCAAGCAAAGGCAGACTCACTCGATTCAAGCACGTGTACGGGTTTCTATTTCCATTAAGCACCGTTATCTTATTAAAGCCACCAGTTTGGTTTTTGTGTATTGGTCTGTTGTAAGTCTTGTGTTTATTGTTAGTCTGCCCCTGCCGTTCAGAATGTGGACAAACAGAAAAGCAACAAAGGCAAAACTAAAGCAGAAAAACACCACAAGGTACTACAGTCATCTTCATTTGTTATTTTAGTTGTTGGATCATTCTGTATAAATGTATGTAAAGTCTTCTCTTCTCTTGCTCTCTACAGCAGATTACTGTTGACAAAGTGTTAGAGATGAAGCAAGTCGACCAACAACAAGAACGGGAGATTATGGGTATTGTTATATTGTACATAAAACATCCTTCACGATTCCACTGCCCTGATAACATAATGAAATGCTTTTAAAGGTCCAGTGTGTCATTTTTTTTAAGGATCTATTGACAGAAATGCAATATTATATATATATATATATAAAGCTATGTTCAAAGGTGTATAAAGATCTTAAATAATGATGTTTTTATTACATTAGAATGAGCTTTTTCTATCTTCATACCCTTACATGAAATTTACCATGTTGTTTCTAAAGTAGCCCTAAAAGGACAAACTGCTCTACTGAGCGCGTTTTCGTAAATACATTATCTAATTCGGCAAAGAAGCGACAAAGTGACGACATCTTAGTTCTGTGTCAGCCACCGTTGTGCTTTAAAAGGGAGGGGGAGGTGTGGAGTGAGCTGTTGGTTGCAATACGTTACCCACCTCTAGATGGCGGTAAGTTTCACACACTGGATCTTTAAGGTTGTTTTGATAGTTAGCTGTTTTATTTTTTTATGTTAAAGATAGCAACATAGTCCCAGACACCCAACCTGCTGTGAGCAAAAGGAAATTCTCAGTGTCTGGACCACTGTTTGCTTTGCCAAAAGACTGCTCGGGGAGCCGGTCTATATCAAGTGAGTGACAACGAAATGATATTTTAATATATTGCACCAACACAGAAACACATTTTTATTTCATGATTCCCAGGATTCATTGATTGTAATTGGTTGGATGGTAAATTGAATAATGGGCCATTCTCATATGGGTTATTGAACTAAGGCTGATGGTCTATAATCCCTTACATATACAGTAGTGGCAAAAACATTAACCTTTGTTTACAGTGTGCCCAACCCCTTTTTTAATCGTTAGGTGCCATGCATATTAAAGGAGTAGTTTCACTAAGATCTAAAATTTCATGATAGTACACTCATCCACATGTCATCCATGAGTTTATTTCTTCTGTCGAAAACAAATTGAGGCTTTTGAGAATAGGTTATCCAAATAATACATTTAAACGGTGCGCTGTTGGTTATTGTCCAATTTCAGTTTCATGGCAGTGTCAAAAGGCTCGACACGAGACCAGCCGATGAATAAGGATATTGTCTACTGAAACGATTGGTCTATTTTCCAAGAAAACAAAAAATATATATACTTTTGAATTATCATGAAATCTAAATTTATAGTGAACTACTCCTTTAAAGACAAGAATACAATTAGTATTTTTTTCACATCATCCCGGATATCACTGAACGCTTTCATGACCTAGTATTTTTAATGAATCAATTAGAATGTCTCTCTAATTATATGAATCAGATGTTGCTTTGTGTTACCTTCTATATTGTGAAACCATCTCCAGATGGAGATTCTCTCCCCCCTCCTCAGCGTCTGTCCCCTGCCCAGCGTGCGTTCAGAAGCCTAACCCAGAAGCAGCTGCACACCCAGCTCACCCAGAGACTGGAGGAGGTGCTGAGGGATCAGGTGGGTCCATATGGCCACACGGCCACAGACAGGAAAGCCTCCTCACTGGATCCCTGTGCTACAGGTCAGGGGAAGGTGAACGCGAAGACACCAATAAGGTCAACACCCGCTAGATCTGCGCAGCAGAGCAGGAGGGTTCAAGACAAGGCTTTATACTCAGACAAAGAGAATGTAAGATGTCTTTTGATTTGCTGTCAAATCATGAAAAATAAATGAATTTGATGGTTGAGTACTGTAAGTGCTGCCTACTGAATGCCTGGTCTGTGTCGTCTCTCTGTCCATTATTTCCTTTTAATGTATATTCCATAAAAAATGATGGTAATGGTGGCAATGTTCCTCTGGTAATGTTCTGCAGAAGCGGCCCACAGCAGACAGTATGGTGAAGATGATATCTAGTCATTACAAGAAAACTAGCAAAGCAGTATCCCCTGTGGCCAGTGCCCAGCTTAACATCGCACCTACAAACAGGCAATAGACTGACCATTCATTCAGCAACTCCTATTTTCCTCTGTCCCCACATGATATCTCACGTTTATGTTCTTTCAGATATCTGTTCAATAAAAGCTGGTGTCCATCCTCCACTGTAAGTCATCCAGACCGTAGGGATCATAATAGGTAAAGTTAGAACTAGATAAAGAATTGTTTTACCTGTTGTGTTACAGGAGAAAACTGCTGCCAGGAGTCTCAAAACACTGGGACAATCCAAGAAGCCAAACCAGGACATTGAGTACTGCATCTTACTACATTTCCTTAAACCAGGAATATTAAAATGAAACATATTAGTTGTTTGTGATTGAAAATCTTTTGTCTCTTCAGTGATGTTTATGCATTTAAAGAGGACACATTAAACATTAACATGGTAAGCACACTGTCATCCTCAAGAAACTCTGATTTCAATATTTGTCATTAATAGTAATTTCTGCTTCAGAAAAAGACTAGGAAGCCGTCTGAGACATCCAGAATGGACAGCAGGTAATACTGTTAAAATGTTTCAAATCATTCCCCTCTAGTGGAGCCAAGTAGAATTACATTTCCTCAAAAGAAACTCAGTTCTTGTAATCTTAATGCACATTTTGTTTATTTTCTTCTCCTAGTGCACTTAGTTACTCTCCCGCTTGCACGAAGTCTGTTTCGAGACCTCAGCCTCCGAAGGTTCAGTGTTTCTTCAATAGTTCTGAGATGCTGATTTAATACAAGCGTATAATTGGTGGTTTTGTGCGTGTTCTTATATCCTAGGCTGTTACTAAAAACACAAAGAAAAATCTGTTTAGCGATACAGACACGGATAATATGACCGAGGTCAGCTGGCTCAACTCGGCCAACAGGAAACCCAAACCTAAAGTGGCAGACTATAGCAGGCAGCCAGTCAAACCCACCGTCCCACAAGCCAACTCTTCATGTACTCAGCACAGATCTCTCTCTCCTGGATAGTCATTCTGTAGTTGTTTTCTGACCATCTGTGTACACACTTTACTGTTAAGACGGATGTGTACAAAGATGCATTTGCATTTATTTAAATGCAGTGTGTATTTAAGGAATAACTGAAATATCTTTTAATAAAACTATTCCTGCTTCTTTTGTTCATGGGATTTCACAGGAGATAATATTGTTTTTCTGTTTTAGTTAAATCTCCATATACACCCTTATCTTCACCGAAGCCAATGGGGAAGCAAATCAGGCCAAAGCAGGTAAGGTCTATATATATATAAGAGTTGCCCAAAATGAGAATCCATTGAAAAAAACATTAAAAATAATGTTTTAAATATCTTATCATGTTTTTGTGTTAGTTAGCTGTATTTTTTTAGTTATTATGGCGTAAATCAAAACAAACCAACTGCAGTTTGATTGATATTAATTGGAATGCACAATAAAAAAACATGATCTTTGAAAATGTTTAAAAACAGAGTTATCTCATTTCTTCATATATATATATATATATACATAAAACAAATTTTTCACTTTCTCTAACCCCACACTCAATTTAACACGGGTCATTTACTTTTCTGATGGTCCGGGTAATTGACAGAAGAGGCATAAAAAAGTGGTTGAACGCCAGGAAGATAAACTACAGGCTTGCATCGGTAACAACAAACCCTCAGCAAGACCTCATAGAGCTGCAGCCCAGACCAAAACCTACAAAGAGCAATCTGACTCTGACCACCAGTCCAGCCAATCAGAGAGCGAAAAGCCCCCACCACCTAAGGCATGTGTTTTTCAGTTCTTTCTGAATTGCCTCAGTTATATACTTTATTCTTGAGTTAAGATCTGGAGAACATGTGCCTCTCTCACTCTCCTCCGAACAGAAAAAGGCATTGGGGCTCACAGCGAAGCTCCCTCAAACCGTCCAAGCTCAAAACACAGGACGGGGAAAAAAGAACGAGACGAGCTCATTAGCCATAGAGCACAGCAAGATAAGCGAAAAGAAAGGCAACGATTCAAGCAGGAAGGATCACAGTTCAGGGCATCAGATTGTGAAGAAGACCCCGGCCCCTCAGGGACATAAAGGTTCCTGGATGGTGAGATTGTCTTCCACGTTTGCCTCGCCTCCCTCCATCGAAAGGATGAGATGTAAGAAGAATTGAACTGCTGTAAAGGAGATATTTGCAATACGAGAACACATTAATACACACACTCTCTTTTTTTCTACAGCAGATGAAAAACTAACCACAAAGATGAGGTCCCATACTACACCCCTGCGTTCTCTGTCCATCTCTCCAATTGAACCTGACTCTCCTCCGCCAGCCTCGCTCAGTCCTGTCAGAGACGTTCAGGCCTCCTTTTGTAAGACACTGGGGAATAAAGGTGCTGTTAAACCTCCCTCTGTCTCCACAACAACACCTGTTTCCACATCCACCAGAGGCTTGAAAAAGAAGCCACCTGCTCCTCTGGTAAACAAGCAGGATTTATATCACATCACAGAGTAGATGTTCCAGCTTTTGGGACAAATTAAGCTGGTGGTTCTAATTATATGGCAGCTCCAAAACGCGGCAGCCTCACTCTCTGTTTTCGTGATTTAAATGTTTTACATAAAGTACTTTTGATGAATGTGTTCTGTACACTGCAGGTGGAAAAACCACCCACACAGGATTTGCTCAGCACATGCTGTTCCAACATTTCAGAGCTCACTTTTCCTCTTTCACGTCAGCAGGTTGAACTGAGTCCGGTCCACTCATTACTGAGCCCAAATGAGCCCCCCATCAACCCCAGAGGCAAAGAGAAATCCACTCTGTCCTCTTCACTCATATCAGAAGACCTCCAGGAGGAGCAGAAAGGCGTTGTGAACAGGACCAGTCCAGCATCTTTTGACAGGAGGTCCATCATTTCTGTAACAACGAGTCAGTCTTCGCACATATCTGTGAGCAACACGTCCTTGATCCGCACCGAGCTGGAGGTAGAATTGTTTCACAACTACATCATTTGATAGAATTACATTTTAGTAATCTGCTTTTATCATGTTTTTAGAAAACACCAGCATGCCTAAAGAGATTTATGGATAAGATGCCTGAGTTCAAGTCTGGTGAAGAGATTTCTGTGTTACGTAGTTAATATTTGTCATTATTTACGGTACAAAATTAAGCTTTTGTATTCTTTAGGTCCGTCAGTCATCTACAAGCCTCCCAGCTCGTGCCACTCCGCTAGTCTATCAAAAAGAGAAGAGGACAGTGAGGAAGACAAAGAAAACAGACCTCCTTCGCCCTCCCAGCTAGCTATGAAAATGAAGCCGAGAAAGCTTTTCAAGTCAAACGATAAATGTGCGCCTCAGAATAAAGGTTCACTAAAAAACCCAATGTAGCTTTTAATTCTAAATCGGTGAAAGTTTTAAGTGTGAAGTCATTTAAAGCATTAAAGTAGCTGTTCAAATGTCCACACTGGACAGATTAACATGGAGATGTATGATTCAGAGAATAACTTTCTGTCGCTCTGCCTAAGGTGTCAATGTCAAACAACCTGTAAACAATCAGAGGAGCTCAGAAGAAGAAGAAGTGGAGGAGACGGTCGCAGATAATGGACGCAGAAAGAAAAGCTACCAAAGAGGCCAGAATAAAAGAGCCAGAGAAACAACTACATCCAGTAATGAGACACTCGTGGGAGAAAGAGTTGGGGACAAAAATAAGACCTGATTGTTGCGAACAAATAACTGAGGAATTAGAGATTCTACATACAGAACTGATACGAGCTTACTCTCATGTAACTGTGTGTTTGAACGTGCTGTGATTCAAACATATGTCTGTTGCCGCCAGCTGAAGATGTGGAAGCAGTGTCATCTTATATGAAGTCGAGATGCGTGCAGTCTGTCGTGGAGGAAGATTCAGAGCTGACACAGCCTGCTCAGGAGGTGGGCTTTATCTGCCATCAGTTCAGCTCAGAGCTTAAGAGGAAGATCAAGGTGCTTGTCGTCTAAATTTTATCAAAACAATCGTCTCTGGCTAAAGGTCAAGAGACCACTAACCGTCAGCTATTGAAGGTCCTCTTCCTTACGCTGTGATGCTCATCTCGAATCGTTCAATGACAGTTTGGTAGCTTTGTTTTTTTTACTAACTTGTCTGGTGTGTTTGTTAGCATCGCTCCAGGAGAATGGATCTTTACACCAGGCAGTCTTTAAAGACATTTCAGCAGCATATGTGCTCCGTCAGAGTCCAAGTACATCAGCACAGGTCAGACATACTGTATAGAGGGAGGGTGAGGAGGGCTTCAACAGATCTGATCTTTACCTCTTTTTGCTTTCTTTACTTAGTTCACAGAAGCTGGAGAAAGTAAAACAAGTGCTGCTGGGTGAACTTGAAAACCTGGAGCAGGATGACATTTCTCTGAGGAACATGGAGGAGGAGCTGATGGTAATACAGAGTGCTGTGACTCATAAAGCACTTCACTTTGCTGTATCTAATTAAAATAAATGAGTTTTTAAAGGAGTAATTTAGGAATAACAAAATAATAAATGACTATTTTAGAAATCAATCAGATCAAAATGAAATTGTGGTAGGTGCATTTAAACAAACTTGAATGTGTCATTTAATCTCGCATTCAATCTTTTTTATGAATAGACGCACTGGAAAAAGCAAGCCTCGGCTTTTCACACATACCAAGAGAAAGCAGCCAAGAGGTAATAAGAAAACTGCTTCTGCATAAACATAACGTATACAGATTCACCAGGTCTAATTTAAAAACAAAAAAGGTGGATTGTTCTACAAATTTGACCAAAAGTTTTCAACTATTAACTGTTGGATTTGTGATCTGTGTGCTCTGCCCCCCTTTTTTCTCAGGCAGCAGCATTTGAAAAACACGATTCAGACCGATGTGTGCAATGGCTTACAGTATGAGGAAGAAATCTTCTCATCTGAGGTGAGGATTCAATAATATTGAGTGACATCAATGAGTGTTCTCTAAACTCAGTGTTCAACTATATTCGGCTGATCCTAGTGATCCAGGAGCGAGTTAAATGCGGTGGGTTAAAACTTGGTTTTTGTTCTAGATGTATTCGATGAAGAAAAACTTGAAGGTAGTTCAGGAGCGCTTTTTCAATGAAATGGTGAGATCAAGTAAAGCCACTGCAAGCAGATACAAGGTGGGGCAGATATTTTAGTAAGTCAAGTTTGAGTCGATTTTTTTCTCTTTGTAGCAAGAGGAAGAGTTGTTGAATGTGAGAAGAGGACTACAAACCTTGTTCCTCCAAGATGCATCCAGATTCTGACCTGAGGAACCATGCGAACTGCTGTATTTTAGATGTTCTTAAAACATATTTACATCCTTAAATATTAAATACAAATGTTACGTTCTTTTAATGCAGTACTCTTTTTAACTAGTTGAATATTTGTACTCTTCTCTAGAACAAAAATAGTTTTCTTGCATATTTATATAATTTTGATTTTAACAAGAGTTGGTTAAAGCCATTAAATTTGGATTTGTTAGAAAAGTTAGAAGATTATTTATTTGTGGGTTGTTAAAATTCTTTCAGCACCGTCAGATATATTTGTGTGAAAAGTTAAACAAGGAAAATAGTTTGACTGCACAAACATGTCATACAGTATATTCACAGCAGCAACGTGACAAGAATGAAAGCGGTTTTCTCTAGTATAAAGTTTTAAAGATTCTCAAGATTCTTTACCAGTAAGAGCCGGTAGTAGTGTTAGTTTTTCCATGTTGGATGTATGAGAATAAATATTTTTGTCTGCCGTTATAAATGTTTCTTGACTAAAGCTTAATATTGAGATGGTAAAACTATCATCTACTTACTACTTACAATGTAGCCAGCAACAAATAAATGCTATTTTACCACAACTTACTTAAGCTTTTTGCATATTAAAAACATAACAGGACGTTTTTTTCCAAAAAGTTGTATATTTTCAAGACAAGTAGTGCTTACAAAGATTTTTTTTCAAGTTATGACATGAACAACCCTGTTCAGTAGGACTTTGTACAGTTAATATGAAACTCATTTATAGCAGGCTTATCAACCCCCACGGTTTTCTTTTTACTGTATTTTTTTTTACTTTTTCTTTGTTTTTTAGGTTTTTCAGAGCGGAGCTGGTTACAAGTACACAAACATTTACTAAAAACGAATTCACCATTTCTTCGCTATCACTGAAATGCAGTCCAGTTTAAAAAACATAAAAAACTCAATTCCTCAGTTTCTTCGCTCTGACTGCTTCATGTTTATAATGGCCGCAGATTATCCTCAGGTGCTCCCTGCCGCCGCTCGTGGTGGAGACACAGCTGCCGGCATTAAACACATCCAAACACCATTCGGCCCAGGGCGCTGGAAGAATAAGAGAATCCCACGGCCGACGCCACGGTTCTGGAAGAGGCATGTCCAGGCTTTAAACATAGACGTCACTTTCAGTATTTTCTTCACAGAAGAAAACCCTCTCAAGGCCTGTGAAACCTGGTAGAGAAAATCCACAAAGGTGACTTTCCTTACCACGACCATCACATGAACAAGATTTGATTATAATATTTTTTTGTGAAAACAAGAAGATGACGCTCTAATGGCCTCTGTACTGAAGAATCACCCTGTTATGCAAAAAACTCTCTAGATCTGCGAATCTAAAAATAGCACAGACACATCTGTGAGAGGTTGCACATGCATACTGACCTTGTTAGGTGCTTGCTCGAAACATGAACCTCCATCTCGGTGCTTTTGAACTCGTTGAGCTCTTTGCGGATAGCTGCCTGTAAATTGAACAAATATTCTAACATGAAAAGCATATAAACTATTGACACTACATTTGCTTAACCAACACGTTTCACCTCTTTTTGTGCTGTCTAGCGGAGTTGACCATCATAAAGCGGGGCAAAAATTTGCTGACATCAGCATTGTGTCACATACCTTGTCAGCTGCAGACAGTCTTGTCCAGGGTTTGTCAGCTCTCCTGTCATAATCCTGGGCTTTGGCAACCTCCACATAGTCACTGAAGCGGATGAGAATCTTTTGTTCCCTTAGTTCATCGACTGTTGGCCTCTGGTTGAGCTATAAGGTAAACAGTGACGCCTTAATATGCCGGCCAAAGTTAACCTGCCAGTTTATACAAAATAGTGTCCAATGCCTTTACAATACTGTTAATGTCTTCTCCCGATTTGAAATCACAGTTCTGTTCTGTACGATTTCTTGGAATCAAAGTTTTTTTGGAATAAGAGCATCAATCCAAGATGGTGTTTTTCATTAAACAACTCAAATCCCATCACACACCAGACACTCTTTCTAAGTATGTAATGTAGACCCTGATCTTTCTAAATAAATGAATAACTTCTGACGAGTGTTCGATTTTTCTAGCTGATCCAAGATTTCATTTTTCAATCCAACAGCAACACTCATTGAGTTGAAATGACATTGAATTCAGCTGTTGTGTTGTATACCTTTCTGTTAAGCCTCTGTTTGATCTCTCTCCTCTCCTCCTGTTCTGTCTGATCATTCCTCTCTGAAAATGGAAGAGAGACATGATGACCACACACAATGATGTAATCAAGCACAGTAAAATAACACCGCAGAATCTGATGCTCACGCAGGGGTCACTGCAGGGGCTCCCATCTCCAACAAACAAATGTTAAAGCAATACTTGTTTGTGCACCACTGCCTGTATCTAATCTGACAGATTACTATAATCCAACTGAGTTCACATGGTAGGTTGACCAATGGAAAACAAGACCATTACATAAAATAAATACTACTGTTCAAAAATTAAGGGTCACTTAGAATTGTAGAATAATAAAAGACCTTACTTCTGTGTTGTCGCCCTACTTTTTGAGGTGCTTTATATTATACCGTTTCCTCCTTATTATTAAGTCTCAGACATATTTTTAAATGATTAAGTTATTTCTTTGTCTTTAAAATAATCTCAACCCAAACGCCACGAGAAACATTTTATTTAGAAAAACTTATGAGCAGCAGTAGCGTACAGTATAATAACATACATTTAAATCTAAATAAATACATGTAGGCCTACATATTAAAAAATAAAGTAAAAAAGGCAGCAAATATTAATCCATATTGTTATTAAATTGTTTTTATTAGTTCTAGGCACCAACAGTGAATTACACACCCAATTTTTTTTCTGGCTTTATGAAGTCATTCATTTATCATTATATTCCTATAAGATGGGTGAGTACCACTTACGTTTTAAGATATTTCTGCTCTCGAGCTCTTCAACGGCCGGCCGTTGACTGAGTCTCCTGCGGAAGAAGAGCAGAATGAGTTTTTGTACCATGATTTCTCATTCAGTGAGATCCTGAAGCGACGCTCAAAGTGTCTGCGCTCCAGTGCGCTCCTCATCTGGATCCACAAAACCTCGTTTCGGCACCCTCGCTATTCAAACAATATAGATTAATTATCTGATATATTCGATACTCTTGAATGTCATTCGTACTCAGTGAGAAAACTCGTATCTCGTGCTCAGTGTTGTCGTTCGCTCAACGGGGCGCGCGCTGTTTTAAACAGGATGGCGCGCGCGCGCACTGAGGAGCCTGAGCTTTGCTGAGCTCTCTCTCTCTCTCTCTCTCTCTCTCTCTCCCCCCCAACTGTTTTTTGTAGTAGTTATTCGTGATTAGGTTGAACAATTTCTTTTATTGTTTGACAAATGGGCAATTCCAGCGTTATGGACGTGACATTTTGCGTCATTTTGTTTGAAATAAAAATGTTCAGAGAATGAATTCGTTAAGATTCTATTAAACATCTGTTTATATTTAACTGAACCCTTGGTGATAGAGTTTTAACATCAGGTAGGCCTTTGTGATGAATTCTATTGTTTTTGGTTTAATTGCTCTTTATCCATATTTTAGATTTGCTTTTATTTTTAGATGTAGTTTTGTTTTGTTACATTTATAGAAATTTTGTTAATTCGTTTATTTTTAGTTATAATAATTAATATACTTAACAAAAAATACATTTTGTAATGGTTTCAATGGGAAATGTTGTATTTTACTGGACAACATTAGAATGTCTGGGATGCTTTTTTACTGCAGGCTAAACTTTGTAGATCCGGTAGTTTGAAAACTCCTAATATTATCATAATTTAACTAAAACACTGATATTTTGATAAGATAATACATTTGTGTAAATAAGAGTACATTTGTGGTTTCTATGGTTTATCTATTGTTCATGTACATGTCAAAATATATTCATATAATTACTTAGAAATTTATTTGGTTGAATGTGAAATACAACTCGAAAGAAATGCCATTTCTTTGGTATGGTTTTGCCATTTTGCCCCTGATCTGCATTGATAACAACACAACGATGAAAAATATTTTAGAATATATTTCAGCTTTAACAATAGATTTTTTTACAAATAGAGAAATACTTTTCATCTTCAGCATTTTATTTCCATGCTGTTAGAATCCATCATTGGCATTCTGCAGTCTTGTGTAAACTAAAATAATTTGGAAAGCCGTTAGTCATTTGCTGAACATCTGCTTTAAAACACTATAAATGAGTAAACTGACTAAGTAAAATATCATAAAATGCTTCACTTTATGATCTAAAACTATTTTTAATGCTTCTGTATTGAAATATTGTGAAAAATATAAAATAATATTCCTGAATTGACGAATAGCTACGTCAGGTTACATCAACAAAGTCTGGCAGTGTAACAATCGTGTGTCACTCATATTAGCTGAGTAAGAGACGGGATTCCAGCAGATGTGGCACCATTAACATTTCATGAACTGAAATGGAGAACTCCTCCCAACGCTCCTCTTTGGAAGCCGCCTGGATATTATTGACCTGTATCATGGGTTGCCTAGCAACAGTAGCTTCCCTGTCAATGCTGAAACAAAGAAAGCTGACGGTGCTATGCCAGAATTGGTCTACATTTCACATACATCTTATTATTCATAGCGGTTCATTTGATGATAATGTGCTTTATTCTGAAATCACATCATAAAATTGTGAGATTTGGTTATGAGACCTATGTTGTGCCGACCGTGTGTGTTGAATTCACTACTGCATACACGATGGAGCAGGGAAACCTGCACTACGATCTATTATTCACCAGTCTGAGCTCTAAAAATAGCTCCAGCCGTGTCTTTCTTCTGTCGAAGAGAAGAGCAGGGTAAGCCAAAGATAGGAGGGTCATGATACACTACTGCAGTGAAGTGTCATCGTGTGTTCAGCTCAGACAGAAGCCTGTCCTGAAGAGGCAATGACCGTCACACTTTATGCTGACCTAGTTCAAGCTTTCAAGAGAACTTGATCGTGGTTTGCTGCCTAACCGACTTTCTTATCCTGAATCCAGACCCCAAATATTTCAGCTCGGTTCTGGCTCTGGCAACATCATCACATGGGGACAGCCATGCCGTCACAAAGATTATTATATAACAAAATAAATAGAAATGAATGTTTGAAACCGTTTCTTGTACCTGTAAAATTCACTCAAAATATTTCCTAATCCAGTGTTGAGTCAAATATAAAAAACATCTGTAATAGGATCAATTTTAACTTTAAAGTAAAAATGTAATTATCATTTATTCACCCTCATGTCATTACAAACCTGTATGATTTTCTTATTTAAGCAGAATACAAAAGAAGATATTTTGAAGAATGTTCAAACAAAATTGACTCCCATTGACTTCCATTAGATGCACACAAAACCACTGAGACATTTCTCAAAACATCTTCTTTTCTAGAATAAAAAGATTCACATGCAAGGGTTCGGCAACATAAAAGCGAATAAATGTTGAGAGACTTGTTATTTTCAGGCTGAACGACCCTTTAAGAAGCCATTTAATTCGGTGAATACATATGCATCATATGCATAAATGGTGGGTTAATTTACATAAATGTGAATCCCTGTTCTGTGTCATAAATTCCCTCACGTCTTTATGTGAATGGCATCTTCTGCAGGCCTGTCATGGTTCCATCACCATTACAGAACTGGGCGAGATCACTTATCATGGTGGTGTCTGGTCATTGCTCAGGACATTTTAGCTCTCTGAACATGATGGCTTGTTCTTCTAAGAATCAACAAGGGGCTGTTCTCGCTTGTGATAAATACCACAGCCGACTGCAAGAGTAAACATGAGCACAACTCACCATCACCCTCACCGGTGATCTGCTCTTTCCCCGAGTATTTCTCACCACTTTGATGTAAAGATCAGATATTAAATATTACATTGCCTCTGGCCATCTGCTAGCCTTTTATTTCACCTTTGTTTTTATTTGATTTGACTTAATATCACCATACTACTGTAGCTGCAGTGCCAGGGTTTATCTTCTTTAAACCATAGTGGAACACCCTTTTGAAAGTGTTTGTTGATGTGTTGCTCCAAACTAGACACAACAATTATGGTCTCTATATCGGAGTATGACAGTTAAAGAGTACATAACTAGGGATTTTTAAGGTCCTACTTTGGTTTATGGAGTGTCCATCAACAGCTTTATGTCGACAGAAGGTGTAAAAGCACCGTTATTACGTTATAATATGCAGTTATTCTTACCTTACTTCTTGACTGACTCTCAAATTATTCGTTCCGCGATTCATCTGTCTACTCCCTTCCTTTACGCTAGTCTAGTCTGATGTGATTGGTCAGATGGTCTTATCTGCTGTGATTGGTCTACCGAGAAACAGTGTTTGGGGGAGAAGAGTGAAGTTTTCGTGGGCAGTGCTAGCAAAACGTAGGCGGGGACTATATGTAGTGATGTAAATTCGCAGCGGATCGCAAAATCGGACTAGGGACGACTCGTTTGCGTGATTCAGAGTCAAATCAATTTTTCTAAGCCAATAATTGACGTTATTCATTCACCTTCGGATTTAGAACTTTGCAGACTGCTTACTTTCAAAAACGGCAACATTACACGATTTTCATGATCTCATGTTATGTAATCTTTAAGAAAACAGCTGACGTAGGGAAAAGCTAAGGTCCTAAATTCAACACCTTATGGTGTTAAAAGTCCAAAAATCTAATCTCAGGAGAGCTATATTTGGTTTAACCAGCTGGATTAACTTTAATCCTTACTCACCTACACATAATAACACAACCAGATGGACCACAGCATTAACCAGTTTGCAAACCTGTTTTTATAAATCAATTTATAATGTATTGTTTATCATGGGGAACGATTACACAGGGTAACAGCCTTTTGTTTGCCCCAACCTTTTTATAGCTCTCGAACGGTTCTGTGGAGCTAATTATTTTGGTAATATTTAAAGAGTTTGGTCCAAAATGAGATAACTGCAGTATGATTGATAACAATTGGAATGCACAATAAAAAAAACAAGATTTTTTTTTAAAATCTCATTTTGAACCAAACTCTTCATCTATTTTCATGTAGCATCAATGTAATTCAGCTCAAATAAATTTTGAGCTTAAATGATTAATTACGATATATCGGAATATTGCAAATGAACAAAAACTCTAGCCTACACATTTCACATACAAGTAAAATTAATTTCCAGTTGTCACTGTCAGAAAAATTCTAGCACATGGAAGGTGGGATGAAGCGATGATGGGTGATTACGTCTGGAACTTGGTTCGTGAGGATAGTGTTTGTCATAAAAGACTTCAAATGTACACGTCTGAAGTTTGGACGACTCATTTTTAATTAGTGTTATGTTAAATTGTTTGTTTTGAGCCAGTACCTTGTAATTTCTGCGTATGAGTAATAATACAGAAATGTGTGAAAATATTTATATATAATTTTCTGTGAGTACGGTCGATGGTAAAAAAAAATGTGTGATTTTCGTATTCAGAACGCAACTTTAAAAAAAATGGTTAAATTGACCTATTGAACGAAATGCATAAGGTACACACTGAAAAAACAGTAAAATTTGCTCTAGGATATTTGCATGGGAAATAAGTAGCTATAATTGGGCAGAATTCATAATTTGTGTTCATGCTCAGACAGTCTGAAAGACACCAGCAGGGGGCAGTGTAATATTTGATATGATTGGATATGCAGTAGAGTGGGACTCACTTAGCGAGTTTCATTTCTATCTGTTGCCGGATCTCCTGTCTCTCCTGGTCACTCCGTGTTGGAAAAATGTTCCTGTCCTCCAGCTCCTGTTTGCTGGGACGATTTCGAAGCTTCACAGCCAGCAGCTCCTTCCTCATTCTCCTTGGCAATGTGCCTGCACACAGAGGACCATTTTTACCATTAAATGACACTACAGAACGAGTGATCACTAAAGACAATGATATAACGATCTAAATAATCTAAATGTTTGTGCGTTAGTTTTTTTTACAAGTTCAGTCCTGCTGACATGATCTGTGAGAGGCTATTTTTATTACCATAAAAGATAACTTCGCCTCTCGGTTTTTACATTTTGACCATAAAACCAGTAAACACAGTGAACACTTCACCAGTATGTAACCAGTCAAAACACAAAACCCAAAATGTATTTTAATGCAATTTAATTACCTGAGGGACAAGTTGACTATTGTCGATTCTTTATTGTAGTACTACTGTATATGCGATAAACCCACCAGAAATGACAGACTCATTCCAGCTGTCGATGTCACAAATGATTCCCGAAGCATCGGTGGAGAAGTGGTCCTGTCTAACATTCTCCTTGTTTTCCTCGGCCTCCTTCCTGTTCTCACAGTCTCCACATGGCTCCCGCTCAATGCTATTGATAAAGAAACATATTATCAACCTTCCACAACCAAACTAAATTCAGGAGAGATGAATCATAATTGTTGTCAATATTTACCTTTCTTGTCTTAGCTTTGATGCCAGGGCACGGTGCAGTTCCTCTATTATACAGCTTGGGGGCAGCGGCGGGTGTATGCTGCCTATATGTGGCGAACCCTTATGATTGCTAAAAGGCCCCCGTAAAACCACAGGACTGGGGCCTTCAGCGACCCTGGGCGGTTCTTTCGGGAGAAAACAATTTGACTGAGGCACAGCTATGATTGCAACTTTACTCGGGTCTGCAGAAACAAACAAACAAACGCAGTCACGTAGTGCAAGCATTGGGCTTTAGTGTGATTGTCATAGTGTGGAAATGAACAAACCTTCCTCAGCGCTTAGTTGGGACGCAAGATCGCCGAGACTGTTTGGAGGAGACTGATCCTGTGGTTCATCTCCTTCATCTTCTTCTCCGTCCTCGGCATCCTCCTCAACGTCTTCATTCTCGTTTACAGAAACCACCTCCTCTTCCTCCTCGTCCTCGTTCGAATTTGGTTCTTCTGTTGTGTCGTGGTCCTGTGCAAAATCTACTATGGGCAGGAGAAAGAGAGAGAAAGGTTCAGAAACACTTACTTATTCGTGATTATAGACAAGTTTATATCATTTTGAATATAGATTAATGACTATTTAGCAACTCTGACTTTCTGACTGTTGTCATGATAAAACACTATATACTGTACTATAGTTTATTGTTTTATGCTATAACTGTAGGACTTTTATATACTCTATAAATGCATACATTTAGGTCTGTTGATTAGTAGAAGCTTATCATCGCAGGTTAGGCTCGTGCTGCAGCCATAAACATCTGTGTAGTTTCAAAGGCGTCTTCTTTAAAAATGTACAGTGTATTCAATAAAAATAAAGATCATCTTATCATAAACTGTGATCATACCACCAATAGGCACAATATATTTGTACACACAAAAAATTATATTCCGGCACCGGGGGCACCAAAAAAACGTATTAAAATAACATTTTCTTCATAAAGTAAAATTACACGTGTTTCATGTTATTTTACATCCAACTTTTTTTACAGTTTTGTTTCCTGGATTTAAAAATATGTATCTACTGCCAAATGTTCTATAACAAAATTGAAAACAAAGCCCATTACAGCTGTCTGGGGGATTTTAATGCTGTATTCACACCAGACGCGAAGCATCATGTTCCTCGCTCTTTATTACTCTCGGAATAGTTCGTTATTTCATCATTTGATCCGAAAAACATCAAGCGACAAAGAATGTCTGCACGCGTCCGCACTTGTCAAACAGTAGGTGTCAATCACCCCTTGGGGCGAATTTCTCACTTGTGTTGAAATTTTTTGCTGTCCGATTCGTGGCATCAGCAGTGCCTGCCGCGAATTCGCTTCTTTGCATTGACTTTAATGTAGTTTGCACGTGTTGTTTAATTCATTCATAAGTTTCTTTCTACGTCACTCCGCCCAGGGCTGGAAGCTATCGCTGCTTTCTTTGTTCAAGGCCTGCCCTATAGGCCATATGATTGACAGGTAAAGCAACCAATCACATTTCATTTTGTGCCGCGTCATGTTTAGAGGCGTGGAAATGTCGCCGCAGTTACAGACCGTTGTACATTCATGAACGTGTTGAAAGTTAACAACAATGATTATAAGTTTATGCTGTGATCTTGCATACTATCTAGAATTAAGCGTTTAGTTGATCGTGATGAATTCTTATAGTAACCGTTGTAAACACGACAGTTTCCTTCTTAGATCATACGGCTTCGTGTTGATTCCAAGCGGACCGTTAAAGAACGCGGAAACTCCCTGAAATCCTGTGAAATTCAACCAATCAGATGATGACTTGGAACGTGCTGAAGTGTTTTCAGAAAAGTTTGCTGTTTGCATCAGACGTTTAGGTAACGGTCCATGGGCGTGACATCTGAGGCTGAGACTAGGCGCATGTGGACTTCACAAAAAACGGCGCTTCTATTTTCTTAAAAAACTAAAAGATGTCCAATTGAATTTGTATATATTTAGAATGATGGATATAGAATGCACTGCATATTGCTTGCTTACTTTGCTCAAAAGCAGGATGCATGTAAGACTACATGTCATATTCATAAGGAATTAGGCTTCTAACCACAGCTTGAGACCTGCAGTACCAAACACTCAATCTTGTGATACTGCAAGTGATTGATCGTTGGAACGATGGTTTCTGGACACACTTGAATTGTTGAACTATACTTAAACTTGCGACCATAGTTGCCAAACAACGCTTTTGAGAAACACACCCCTGACCTGTTAACATGATTTGTGAAATGCTATTTAAAAAAAAAAAATGAACACAAAAGATACAATTGAAAAATTAACTTTAGTAAATTTAAGTAAAACTTTCTTTATATTTGAGCTCTTTTAAAATTTAGCTGTACACATTTTGGAAATATTCTTTTAACCATCTTTAGGTGCTTCCTGGGAAAGTTATTAAACAGTCTTGAGGGTGTAAGTATGTGTATCCTATGCATACTGGACACTTTCTCAAAATGTAGTGAAATTTGTCTACAGGTATATTATCTATCTCCGTGTTTACACTTTGTGAAAATCAACTTACAACAGCTTTCTCATCTCTACAGTCTACTGCATTCAAATAAAAGTTTGAACAATGAAAGCACCTTTATTGGTAAGGGTCAACTGCATTGACACTTATCACCAATGATTTCCCCATCATATAAATGAAACAATTGTACACCTCTCTAGTGTCATTAGGTCACTCACTGGTAGGGAGATTGTCTTGCTCTGAGCTGAGGTACTCCATGCTACTGATGCTGAGGATGGGCCCCTGAGAGCCCGGCAGCCGGATCCCTGCATCTGAGATGCCCTGGATGGGAGAGCTTATATCTGGAGAGTGAAGTCCGGAGGCCAGGGCCACATCTAGACACAGATGAACGTTCATTAGATTGACAAACACATATTAACATTCACCCTGTTCTTTTCTTCACACGCACATACACACATATCACCCATCTGTGTCATCATCCGGCTAAAATGATTGTGATGTAAGTATGTGTGTGTGATCACACATTTTAGAAACGTTTTTAAAGAAAAGAACAGTTTTCCGATGAAAGAAATTAACAGTTAATATTGTATGTTAACATATATATGAATATTTTCGCACAGGAAACAATTCAGTCAAATGCCCTCCCCAGACCCCCAGCCCCGGCACTGGTTTCTGTCTTTATGACAGCTCTGATGTCCAAATTTGCAGTTTTTCAGGAACTGTACAAAACACTGTACTAAATACTTATTTTTGGTCATATATTCATAGAATAATGATCTTTTGCAAAAAAATATAATAATGGAGATGAGGTTTCAGATCTTTTCCTTCCATCTTGTCCTCTGCACAGAGACAGCTCTCCTCAGGGCTGTAGATGACCTCTGTCTCTCTGCTGACTCAGGGCTGTTTAATATTTCTTCTCTCTCTGGACGTTAGGTCTGTGTTTGATTCTGCCTTTTAGCTGTTGGCATCCGTAGTGCAGGAAACTCCTCTGGTTCAATGACAAACAAGTTTGTTTTCCCTTTCTGAATAATAAATCATCAATCACTGTTACCTGGGGTGTCCCCTGAGAACTGGTCCTTGCTTTAGCTTCTCACACTATAGAGCGTTTCATCGGACGTGTGCGCCGGGACTGCAGTTAACTTCCGGTCTGTGTTCAGCTACTGTCTTATATTATATTTCTTATTTATATACCTACTTATATAATTATTTTATTGTAAAATCATTTAATTTAATAAACAATTTGTAGATTTTTTTGTATGTTTAGCTTACTAAATAAACAATTTGTTGAATGGGTCCTGTAGTTTGGTTGCATTTAAAGTCCCAGTGAAATAAAAAATTACAATTAATTTTTTCATGAAATATTGCAGCGTTTTTGTTAATAGTTTATCACTCTGGGTTATTCTCTTTTCAAAATTTGTGTTCCATCATAATATTTAGATAAAATCTGAAAAAACACGTCCTTCCTGTAAAGACTATCCATCGTAGATGAGGTTGGGTGGAGCATCCGTTAACTCCTCCCCTTTGACTATAAGTCTGCTATCAGTTCCATTTTAAAATGCAACGGCTGTTTTTATACATCCAATCAAATCGCAGGGAAAGACGAAAGCCACGCCCACTTTTTCTCTCATTAGAAATTCCATTTCACCCAAGAGTATAGCATACAAAGAGGCAATTTAGGCATTTATCATCCTGCATTATCATCATTTAAGTTGAAGTTCAGATTTAATGGTTTTTTTTAAACAAAGCAGCTGATATTGCCATCGCAACAGCAAAAAGCTGCTTACACCCCAAAATGGTGGAAATCACAGGGGTTTTTTGTTGCAATGGAACGTTCTATTGAGTTTCGCCTATTGGTATTCTACTCTTTGAATTCACTCAGAAATGCTTCAAAATACGGAAGTAAAAATGATCGCAACTTCCGGTCCACGGGGACTTTAAAGAAACCATATGGTACATTGTCGTCTGGTGGTTGAGCTTGGTGTTGCAGTCCGTTGCAAGTAACGGTTCTTCTCGGTTTCTTTTGCTTGTTGTCAGAAGAATCTACAGGCTTTCTATTGTTTCTGAATGTGTACCGGTAGTTAAGGGTGTTAAAGTTAAAGTTTAAGTCAACATTTGTTTATGTTTTCACTTTGAAACCGTATATACTCTATGTATGATAAATATACCTCTTGGATAGAAGTCAGTGTCTATTATATCATAGATGATATATCTTCATTACCTGTCTATATCTTAAAGCTCAATACTAATAAAATAGAGGGTTAGCATCTTTATGAAGTAGGTCAATAGATAGAGCTTTCCATTAGCAGTGGAAATGTTGTGGTGATCAAGTCCATTCACAATGACTCTATAACCTTAATATGATTATTTACAAGCAGGCTCTTGAAGACTCTTAACCTTTGTAATACAGCTCCACAGTATCCTTTCCTCATTAAGATCAATGCTTCAAACAACTGTAACCTTCATGGTCTTGTACCAAAGATCTTGGCTGCTTTACACCCCTGCCTGTATCCCGATCTACTGTGCCGCCTGTTCCACAGAGACATCACACAGCTTCTCTCACTGTACCGCTTTATTATCCTCTCAAAAAACTAAACATTAAACAAAACTTTTTGCTCTACACTTCTGCCCGTTATTGTTTCATATTGTCATGAATTTATTATAGATCATTTTTTTGTCATTTTTATCTTAAAATGGCTTTCTTGACCATCTTGACTATCAAGGTTATTTTAGTTTCCTAAAATCAAAACTTTGAAAACGTTCCTGTTCATTGAAATCATCAAATATTGACCTTAAAATAATTGGAAATACTTAATTCAAGGAAAAATGCAAATGTTGCGTCAAAGATTTTAGGCAGTAAAATTATAATAATAAACAAAAACTAAAAGAAAAATATCTTATATAGCAGCATTAAAAATAAACCAATAGATTATAAAATGACAATAGAATATACCATAATTTCTATAACTTAAATTAACACAAAATATAAAAATATAAAACAAGGTATTTAAAAAATATATAATAAAAACAAGAATAATAATAATTACGCATTTGTATTGTAAATATTAAAATGATTATTATTATAAAACATATTTAGAACTTAACTGTGCCCTGTTTAATTTAATTTTAATTTGAGGGTCTATTGACAAAATTGCAATATTCTATATAATCTATATAATATAAGACTTTACATAATGAAGCATTATGTTTTTATAACCTGAGAATAAGCTATTTCTATCTACATACACCGCAGGTCCCCTTACATAAAATTCACTATGTTGTTTTCTACAGTAGCCCTAAATTAACAAACTGCTCTACAGAATGCGTTTCGTAATACGTTATCTCCTTCGGCAAAGAAATGAAAATGTGACGACATCTTACACCATGTCGACACCAGACACATCCAGTGAGGACAAAATTTATAATGATAATGGATTCTAATTAGTATCTATTGTCTTTTGTTGAGTCCCCTCGCGCCGGTCATTGCAGGTGTAGACATGGTGTTAGTCCTTTGCAAGCCAGTGCTTCAAAAGCAAGGGGGAAGGGATGGAGTGAGCCGTTGGTTGCAATTTACAACCTCACCACTACATGTCGCTTAATTTCATACACTGGACCTTCCCTGGCATACCTGTCAACCCTCCTGTTTTTCACATCGTTTTGTTATTTCTCCCCTGAAACTCACATTTTTCACATTTCACAGAGTGACACGGAACCCGAGCGGTGGAACCCATTTTTCCAAAAAACGCAAATTACGGTAGTTTTGGAAGCTTTCTGAGTCCTTAGATTGCAACGCAACCAATCTTCGAAGTGCATAAAGACATAAAGAAAATTGTCCACGCGACTCCTGTGGTTCAGTATAAATGAGATGATGTCATATGGCACGTGTGTTTGGTTGCGTTGCAATCTATAGAGGAGTCAGAGAGCTTCCAAAACTTAATTTGCGTTCTGGGGAAAAATTGCGGTCCTAGGGATGTTGACCTACTAAATTTTTATTTTTACAAAACACACACTAATATACTAATATACACATACTATAACTAATACACACAATTTGCTATATCACCAGCATATGAAAAATCATCAAGGCATTGCTTGTCTTACCTGTAGAGCTTTGTTTCAGCTTCTCGTTTTTCTTTTTCCTCCATTTCCACGGCCTGAAGATGCGCCCCAGCGTGGCCAGCTTACTGTGGCGACGGATAGGAGGGGTGTGAACTCCACTCACCAGACAGCTGGAGCGCAGAACCTGCTGCTGCTCCATCACATCTGTAACAAACGAGACAAATGCTCTCTGCATCCATCAGTTATGTCCACTGATCACATGCAGGCTGTACTGACAGATAATATAGAACTTGAGAATTTATACAGACTCTTATGTTTGCTTTATGTTCCCAACTGGCTGCCTAATTTAGACCTGATCTTAATTAAGACAGTTGAGATAACAGCAATTGATATTATGATTAAGCCCATTATGATAATTCAGAACCACAAACCACTGATAATAAAAAAGTTGACAGATCAACCTACATAAAACTACAGGCATGAAAGGAATGGAACTACTTAAAATGAATTGTGAGTTTGGCAATGCTGGTGTTATTTTAAAATGTAAACAAACAAATAAGTATTATTTATATTCAGTCAAAGACTCTTTATTCTGTGGAGCACAAATTAAGATATTTTGTGAAATGTCTCAGTGGTTTTGTGTCCATTCCATACAATGGAAGTCAATGAGGTTCAATGTTGTTTAGTTACCAACATTCTTCAAAATATATTATTTTATCTTCTGCAGAAAAAAGAAAGTCATACAGGTTTGGAATGACATCAGGGTGAATAAAGGTTTTTTGAGTAAACTTTCTCTGTAAGGGCCTCAGAAGGTGATTGGTACAAAAAATACCACTTCCACATGTTTTATTCCAGTTTTTGGTCAAATGGACACTAAACCTACTGACTTTTCCGGTTGATGTCTTGCCGTCTGCCTGCGTGCATCAAAAATGTGTCATCGGAAGAATAACGGCTTGTCGTAGCACACAATGCATAATACAACACCCACAGAAGCATCATTTCCTTCGGCGGGCTAGACTAATCCTTTATAATATTCACACATAGGAACAGCTCCATTCATACAGTAAATGAGTCAACCCTCGGCGAATCACTCTCGTACTGAAATAGTGTCGTGTGGGCAGTGGCGGCAGGCGAGTGCCGTCACAGAGCCAGAGGCGCCGAGCCGCATGCATGGAGGTCCTCTGATCGCTGACCACATACTACAAAGAAGCGGGTCAATCGAGCAAGTGTCTTTTGCCCGACTAACCAACGCTACAGAATCCAGGTCAAGCATGAAAAACAGTGTGCAGAGGCGAGTCAGCAGTGGCAGGGTCAGCGCCTAGCTGTTACTATGGTTACCGCTCCCCCAGATGCAGAATTTGAGCGCGGTATGAGGGGCTGCCACTGTCTGAGGAAAGGGAGGATGGGGAAATGGGGAGGGGTGTACGGAGGGGAGGGGGGGGTCTGTTGCTATACGGAAGCGCTTGCAGAAGACCTAGTGCAGCCAATCACGGCCCACCCTTTCATAGGATATAATATCAAGCATACTACCCTATCTTTAATGCAGTGGGATGGTTCAAGATTGGCTGGTGTCATACTGCACGATCCATTTGCTTTGTATAATGAACATAAATGTAATTTATGGTTATAACACATAATCACGCAGCTTGGTGATGTTGATGTGTTACGCAACGCATGCTAATAAAAAGTCTGGTAATGAATCTGATGAATCCTAAATGGAGCTATACAATATTGAAATGGAGTTATTAATGGAGCCCAGCACAGCATTTTATAAACAGAAAGCCAGTAAGTGTAGAGGCCTGCATAGTGGCTGGGTGCCAGAGATGGCCACGTTTCTGATTTCATTGAAATCGTGCCAAATGTTTGGTAGAAATACCTGACCGTGTCCACTAAACATATTCACTATGCAACCCATAAAAATAAAGCAAACCCACTTGTGTTGCGATATTGATGTATTAAATGCAAAGAGAAGATGCTATTGTAGAATACAATCTTCTACTCCTTTAATGGTATTACTGTTAAAACTAATTTTATATTACATAATTTATGCATTTGGCATGACTGTTACCTGGGAGTCTTACCAAGAAGATTTTAAATGCAACTTCCAAAAAAACAACAATGAGCATTATGTAAAACTATATTTAAGCATTTTCAGTGTAGTCACCTTTTACCCAAAATTTGCAGAGATGTCCTCTTCGCATTTATCAAGCGCCCTGAAATGTTTTTTAAAAAAACTGCAGTTTCCATCTATTCTCTGCTCTTTTTGGCTGCTCTTTTATCATTATTCAGTCAAACTTATCTATTTCAAAGACATTTTTATCAAACTTTTGTTTGTAATGAGAAAAGTTTATATTTGCAGAATTATATTTTTGTCTACACTCTTAAAAATAAAGGTGCTTCAGGATGCCATAGATAGACAAACCTTTTTGTCTAAATGGTTTCATAAAGAACCTTTAACATCCGAAGAACCTTGGTGAAAAAAGGTTCCTCAGATTATAGAGGGTTTCATTTTAACAACATAAACAAACATTACTGCGCATGCGCACTTTTGTGACCCCAATTTAACTTCGGTACACATTAACAAACAATAGAGTGCCTGTAGACAGAGCTGGGTAGATTACTTATGAATTGTAATAAATTACTGTTTACTGATTAAATGACAAATTTTGTAGACAGAACGTAATCGGAGTACTTTTGAATTATTTTTAGATAACTTTTGATTTACATATTATGTGATGTTACATTCATTGAAGCAGGATCATTTTGTTTGCCATGATTAAAATGTGACAAGACACGTTGACAATTATTAAACATTTAATGAACTACAGAACAGCAGACTGTGTTAATATGCTCCGAGAACGGACACTGCACTTGTTATACAAAACACACAGGTCTGTTAAGAAGATAATACTTTTAATAATGTACGGTAGCCTAACATTTTTCTAACAAACAAATCACCAAATCAAAAATGATCAGCTCAGTAATCAGTGATCAAATGAACTCTACTTTGTATCTCTGTGCAATTCCAACCCCCTTACGTCTAGAAGAATCACAAACATATATAAGTGGTAGGTATGTTTATTATGAAAAATGTAGGAAACATTTTTTGTATATTTTTAAATCTAGCAAAAATCACTGAACTGTAAACCATTTACTGGCATTTTATGAACAGTATGTAATCATGTAATCCCTAAAAAGTAACTGTAGTCTGATTACAAGTATTTTAAAATGTAGTTTGCTCTTATTACATGATTTTTGGAATCTGATTACATAATTCAGAAAACATGTAATCCGTTACTTCCCAGCTCTGCCTGTAGATTATTTCTGATAACAATTAAAAAACCCAGGAGAAGAACCTTTTCTTGGCTAAACTTGTCTCTTCAATATTTTGAATTTAGACTGCGATACCAAGCTCAATCGCTACATGTCAATGTCCCATAGGGTTTCTTTAAATGCGAACTTCCGGACCCATTCAACAAATTTGTTTATTATATAAAATTATTAAAATAATGATATAAATTAATATTAACATAAATCAAATCAAATTAAATACAATTATATTATTAGAAACTAGGCGAACACAAATCGGAAGTTAACTGGGGGTCAGGCGTACGTATGTCCGATGAAATGGTCTATACAAAGGTAAGAAAGAGATGGCTGACTGAATGGTTCTTTGTGGAACCAAAACAGTTTTCTATGGCATCGCTGTGAAGAAAATGTTAGGCACATTTATTTTTAAGTGTATGCTATATTTTTGTCTGTAAACTGTACGTGTTGCTGTATTTCTAATATTAAGAATGAATGAAGTAATAGCATAAAATCAGTGAAGAAAGAATTGTGAAGAAAGAATTGAAAGGGTGATTGTGTTAAATAATCTGGCAATGATTTGAGCTGTTTTTCCACATACTTTAAATCTTTTTTTTGAGAAGTTCACGGGCTTTAATCTGTCACACACACTTTCAATGTGGCCAATGTCTTTGCGATAAAAAGAATCAGAGTACAAAGAGAGAGAATGGAAAATCCTAAACCCAATATAACACTGCAGACTGGCACTTTTCTAGCTCTGTCAACAAATCTACCATCTAAACAAACGAAAACACTCCTTCTGCTTGTGATGCTTGTTCTCTAAAACGCTATACACACATTATCAATTGTTTTCTTTCTTTTGTTTGTAGGATAGATTACAACTAAAGCGCTTAATAGGATTCCATTTGGTATTATTTTAAAAGAACTAGAAACATTAACAAACACTGTTACACATTATGTATGGTAGCAGATTAAAATGTCATTGAACTATTACTCACAGGTATATTTGATCATACACAAGCATTTGCTAATGTCTTAATAATGAAGATTGTTATATAATTACCAACGTATATAGAAAAACATAAGGATAATACAGCCATTAATGCAATTGAACCCCTCAGAGGATGATCAAAACCCCAACATGAACAGCTGAACAGTTTATTGCACGGATACTAAGCAAATAAATAAATAAATATGAGGTACATTTTTGTTAATATAGAAGAGAGAAGCTTCAGAGAAACATTACTTGAGTCAACTGTCAGTTTTACATTTTAATGACATGATACAAAGAAATGTAAGAACATACTGTATGTAGTCCATAATAATTCAATAACACCTCTTCACTCTCATTTCATTTATCAGCTGAGGAAAAACACACGAGAGAATAAACCTTTCTATCGCCTGATGTTGAAATTCAGGTCTAACCTTTTAGCTTGCATGTGATGGATGGTTTATTTAATAACGCTGTTTGGTATTGGCAAAAGCTTGAAGTAAATGTATGTACATGTAATTGAGTTGTCCGGTTATCCTTTGAGGCTTGTTCGTTCTAAAGCAGTCTTAAAGACGCCAGCCTCGGCCTCTTATTATATACATAAACAAACAGTGGGCTTCAGCCATTTGTCTTGATCAGATACTTCAGCGAAGCTTGTTATTGTGATATCAACCATCAAAGAGGAAAGTAAGACTTTAAGAATTTTATTAAATTCATCAATGACGGCAAAGTAAAGATCCAATCATAACACGTGAATGTGAGATTCATTGTATTTGTTTGCAATATACTGTATAAGGTTATAGTGGTGCTTCCTTTTTTAGGGCTGATCTGAGAGCAGTTATGTTTTTCTAAAGCTAGTGTAAACTTCATTGCGATTTTACAAACACTGTCAATTTCCGAAAACTCCGAAAACTCATAAAGGCAGTTGATCTTAAAATTCTTTAACTCCATTTGAATCCAAACCACTAGTCTCAACACAAATCTTTAGTATCTTGATGCAGTTTCATTGAAAACACTTTAAGTCAGATGCAAATCCATAGACGATCTCACACAGTGTCCATCACTGGCTCATGAGAGCAGGTAGTTAAGTGTGAGAAACGAACACTAGCTGTCGTCCAAAAGAAGAAACCCCATAGTTTAGCCCCTGGCTCAACGAATGCGCAACCATCTGTCAGAAGACAACTGCCTGCGGCGTGGCCTCCTCAAGATGCTAAAAGTGGAACGCACTAAATAACAAGTCTCTGATGAGGATTAAAAGGACTTGAGACAGCTCTATGCTTTGGCCACTGTTGCTTAGAAATTGAAACTGTAGCTTCAGACACATATTAACCAGTTTGGCTCTTTATATCAAAACGAGCCCTGAACCTCCGATACATCTACATCTTACACACACTCTGAGACACTGACTGAAAAGAACAAGACCTGATGATGTAGTCTGGTCCTTAAACGGGAAGTTCGGCCAAAAAGTAAAATTCTGGCATCATTTGCTCACGCTCATGTCATTGAAAACCTTCTTTCATCTGAAGAACACAAAAGACGATATTTTGAAGAATGTTGGCAACCAAACAACAACATAAGCACCTGTTGACATTCATTGTGTCATTATAAAACCTGACCTAAACTGAGAGATTTCTCGAAATATCCTATTTTGTGTTCCACTGAAGAAAGAGACAGACAGGTTTTGAACACCATTAGGGAAAATAAATGACTGAATTTAATTTTTAAACTGTTCCACGGAGCTTTACATGTTTGCTTGTATGCTTTCTTGTACCTTTACTCTCTGTGTGATATAATATAGACATGAAATATGATATCACATTACAGATGATAAGTATGATGGCTTAAATAACTATTCTATTGTATCTAAACTATCTTGAGAGAATGTTAAGGCATCATGGGATACAAATGGCCTCCTGAACTCATTCCTTGGAGCTGCTAATTCAACTAAATGATACGTTCTTAATCTAAATGTAGACGTATTCTGTTATTTAGTAAATGTAAAATAAAATGTGTGTAGAAAAGTTGATTTATGTCACAATCTTAGGTCAAGTTCAGGGTCACTGCTTTTATCCCTAAATATTTTATGTTAAGGAGGTCTGCTTGGAAAAATGCAACATGCACACTGATGCAGCTAACCTTAACCACGTTAAATTAGTTGATATAGACCCTTTCATCAGATGCGCATGCCTGGACTGCAGTTAACTTCCGGTCTGTGTTTGGCAAGTGTCTTATAATATACAGTACTGTAACTATTTATGTTTTATTTAATTAATGTAAATATTAATTAATATTATTATTTTATTGTTTGATAATTATATTAAATAAATGATTTGTTGTATTATTCTCCCATTTAAAGAAACCGCTTGGTATATTGAGATCTCATGGTTGAGATTGGTATCACAGTCTAAATTCAAAATATTGGAGTTGCAGGGTTAGCCAAGTAACTGTTCTTCTCAGTATCTTTTGTTTTTTATCAGAAATAAAGCACTCTGTTGATAGCAAATGTGTACTGGAAGTTAAGAGCAGTACACAAAAGTTTTTGCTTTGAAACCGTCTATTTTAAGAATCTCCATTTATATTTAAAATCCATTCATATTCATATTATATTCAGTTTGATTGATATTACGTAGAATTTTTACATTTACGCATTTGGTAGACGCTTTTAGCCAAAGGGACTTACATTTTATTGTATTATCCATTTGTTTCTGACTATGTGCAATCCCCTGGGATCAAACCCATGACCTTGGCATTGCTAGTGCCATGCTCTAACCACTGAGCCACAGGAAAGCTTGCATGACTAATAAAGAAAACATGATTTTTTGCAAATGAACTCTTTAAATAAAATGAGATATTTTCCCTACCATACTTCTATTTATCACCATAAACTCAAGACTCACTTTATATATATTTTTTCTCCGGTGTACCAACGGTACGGAGACAAAAAAGGTTTCTCACTATAACTTTCAAACACACAAAGCGATAAAAAGCAGGTGAAGACAGACAGTCGCTCTTTATGGGGCTGAAACTCTTTCTGCTTTCTCTGCCATACAGAATGAGCCTATTTTTGACCATTTGAATCGCATTACCCATAATGCACATGCACAGGTGAATCATGCTGTGTTTCCAAAAGAAATAATTATTTATTATTCTGATATTCGTACTGCATCTTTATTTTAACATTAATGTAAACGCATTTAAGCTATTTAAGCGCGCTTTGAAAAATTGCTTTGATGCGTTCATTATAGATAAGGCCTAGACAGCTGTGGGATGCGGCGCAACACGACAGCGGTCCGTTTTGGTGTATACAGTCACGGGCTGTGTCAGTGAATCTCAATATTAAGTTCTATTTAGCGCTTGAATTAAATGTTTTTGTAGCATTTTCGTAAGCACAGATTTCTACGTGTAAAATAATATCCTAAATGGATGCAAAGAGTTATGAAAATGGGAAAGGGCGTCAGATCTGCTTAGAGATCTGTGCATTCATAAACCTGCTGCTGTGACTCCTGTCCTAATATAAATCATAGAACAAAAGAAACGAGGAATTCAATTTGTTGAATGATAATTTGAATTCTTCTGTATTTAATTTACAATTTAGCATTATGGAGAGTGTAAAGTGTTTGACATAATAGCTCTCAATACTGTGTTGAATGGCTAAAATAAGAGCATGATTATGTTATGTAACGCTTGACAAAGGATGACCAAATAAACGGATGCTTTTTTCTTTTAACACGTCAATCTGAAAAACATTATTTGCATGCATTTACGCGATAACCTTGACAGCCCTAAAAAATACATATAAAAAGAAAATAACTTTGCAATGGTCTATATTTTATGGCAATTTTTTTAATTAAATTTTAAAAATAATGCTACATATTTACATTAGGACATTTTTGTTTTATGATTAATGCCTTAAATTTTATGATATTAAGCCATAATGGCCAAATAGTCAACCAATGTCAAATTTTTTAATTATAATAATAATCATTGTGTTATTTCGGTCTTACTCATCTCTAAAAAATGGTCTTATTGATTCTGTTGCTTGAAAATTATTGCTTTAATGAATGTTTTGCAGACAGAATGTAATAATGATAAACAGAAAGTGATTTTTGCAGAATCAGAAGGTTCTATCAGGATTTGACCTGTTCCAAAATAAATCCCCACTTCTACAAATTTGAGAGGAATTTGATATTGTACATTTAGAATACATTTAGGGTCTTTTTCATGTACGAAGAGATTTGTTCCCCGTATCATTCTTGCTATATGAAATGCAAAAACTTTGAAGCTCAAGAACGCAGATAGAAGCTTATAATTCATAGGCTACTTATTATACAACAATATATACAGTAGAAATATGACACATATTCAATGATCAGAATGACACCCTGACAAATGCATCAGAAAACTCTTATATGACCATGTTCGTCATGGTTTGGAATAGAAGTAGTGAGTAGTGCTTACATTTGCTCTTTAATGATTCCACACTGACTCTCTTCTGAGTCACTTAAGTCTCTTTCACCTTCTGCGTCTCCCTATTGTTTTTTCCACCTCCCCTCCCCCTGTCCCACTTCTCTCACTCCCACTCAATCTCTCTATTCCTTCCTGTCTTACAGTCATTTTTTTCTTTTAACATTTAATATTTTGCTAAGTTTCTCTCATTGGACAGCTCTGAATCACTGAATAGCAAACAGACACAGTACAATAAATCCGGCTTGGCGACTACCCCATCCATGGCACCGGAGGTATGAATTACAAATAAGGTTTCTAAAGTATTTCACATGGTTGAGGCATGCCTAAAGATGAGCTGATCTGTATGACAAGAGCATTGCTCATTGTCCCTTCAATATTAACTAGATTTCCTCTTCCGAATACTCAGCAAAACTGACTACGAGCAGAAAGCCAAGATACTCAAATCTGTTGACTGTGCGATACAAGGGAACAAACAGGACTTGTGCTGGACGTCCAATGTCTATAGATTCGCTCTGAATGCTTCTTAAAGAGCAACTATCACAATGTCCTTAAAATAACATTTCATGCAGTTTGTAAATGTTGCTGTGTGTGAATGTAAGCTGGCTGCCAAGTTGTTAAGCAGTAAGTGATTTACAAAGTTATTGGCTTGAGAAAAAAGGAGTCGACTATGAATCATGCGAAGGAGTCGTCTGTCGTTTTAATTTCAGTTCCGTGTCAGATTTTGGTCACTCTGTGTTATGCCTGCCTACGTTCTATTTGCGACACTGCGGCGCTGCACGCGGTAGACCAATCACAACAGAATAAAACATCTGACCAATCAGATCAGAATATGGTGACAGAAAGGAAGGGAGTAGACGGATGAATCGCCGAACAAATCATTTGAGAGTCAGTCAAGAGGTAAGGTAAGAATAACTGCCCATTGTTAGAAAATGAAAGTGGTTTTCCTGTTGAAAAAAAACAGCATATACTGGTTAGGCAGGTTTTGAGGCATGGTAGCTGGTTTAAACTGGTCATGAGCTGGTCCTAAAATGGTCATGTACTGGTTAAAGCTGATCCTGAGCTTGTTGAGGACCTGCTTTAACCAGTTCAGGACCATCTTAAACCAGCACGGACCAGCTTAAACCAGCACAAACGAGCTACCATTCTTCAAAACCTACGTAACCAACATTTGCTGTTTTTATAACAGGGTTTACACCTTGTATGTACATAAATTTGTTGTCATCACTCCATAAACCAAAGCAGGACCTTAAAAATCACAAAATGTTTACTCTATAAAGAATCAGTTCATGCAGAATTTAAAATAGTTACTCGCCCTCATGTCATCCTAGATATATAGGACTTAATTTCTTCAGTTCATCACAAACAAATAACACTGTATTAAATACCATCATGTTATCTTTTCATATGGGACTCAAAATGATGAAACATTCATCCATCCATCATTAAAATAATCCAAATGACTTCCTTGCGCATGGAGTTCTGAGAGAATAAATAATAATATTTTGAAGTTATTCAGTAAAAATAAAATATAAACAAGCACTGAACTGAACTGAAAAGATAAAACCATTTCAATTTAATATAAAATAATTGGTGTTCAACTAAATAAAGTAATATACATCTGAGATGGCAATGGCATGAGAGTAAATCAATTATGAGAGAATTTTCATATTTGGGTGAACATTTAAAAAAACAAAATGCTCATGACTGAATTATTCAAACCAATTTATGAACAGATGACTTGCTGCTAAGATGCTGCGTCTTAGTTTCCCTTTTTTGCTTCTCTTTCACAAACTCGAAAACATTTAGGTTTCCGCCTGAGACATACACACAGCTAAAAACAGACACGCTGTCAAAGGTCTAATATGCTTTCTGTTTTTTCTCTCAGGAGGCCGTGGAGCTTGTTGTTGTGTTCAGTTTTCACGCCCAAGGAGAGCCGAGAGTCAATGAACTGTGGATGACAAGGTCAGGTCTCGTCTCCTCTTGGATGCAATGCTGTGTGTGCTTCCTCAGTCTGTGTGAAGGACAGAAAATCTCAAGCAGACGTGACACCGAAAGGATTTCTTTAAAGCCAGAGAAATTATCAGATGAACAGACATATGCCAGCATCACTCCTAGCGTTCAGGGTTAGAGATGTGAACATACCTCCCACATGTTTGTGCCACAGGCACCGTTTTCTTAAAGTATGGACATGGCACTTACAGTTTGTGGATTGTAAATAAAATATCTGTAGACTTGCATTGAAGGAGGGAGACTTTTAACTTAGACATGTACAATAGAAACCACCCAGAAAACTTTACCATACCAAATGCATAAAAAAACATACAAGCAACACCATAGCAACGCCCTAGCGACCACCAGCAAAACCTAGCATCATTATGCCAAATTTTCCACTAAAGCACTTTTTAATTGTTGGGAAATTCCAGTGAAATGGATGTGACACAATAACTCTTGGATAACGTTGTTACTAATAAATTGAACCATCTGTTTTATATTTTTTATTGGTCTAAACATCTGAAAAACATCAGCCTATTATAATGGAGGGAAATAAACATCCATCGTGGATGTGACAAAGAAAACCGTTTTTTAAAAGACAACAGTCTTTGTAGGATTTCTGTGCATTAACAAACCAGAAGCAATAATACCCAACAAATGGAGAAGGGATGGCTTTTCAAAGCCCACAAAATAGTTAGTATATTTTGATTATCATGTGCCCATTTATGAGGTATATCTAGAGTTCTGAATGTTACAATTGTGAAAGCAGCAATGGAAAATGGAAAATCTTGCTTTAAAAATAAAAAAACGTTTAAAAACTTCAGGAGAGAGAGACCTTGCACGGGTATTAATAGCATAAACTGTTGACATCTGTGCTATCAATTTGGTAAAAAAACTTGTTTCAAGGTATATGCTATAATTAAAGTAAAAACAAAGCGAAATATAACATTGAATCGACATGGAAACCGGCAATAAATAAAGGAGCTTTAGAGAAACACAGATTCTGCCTTTAAAGCTACTTAACGCAGAAGAATTTCTTCTTTATAGTAGTTCACCTTCAAAATTAAAATTCTGTCTTCATTTACAAGCCATCTTGTCATTTCAAACCTGTTTGACTTTCATTCTTCTGCAGAACACAAAAAAGATATTTTGAAAAATATGTTAACAGTAACAGCACAGCCCCCCATTCACTTCTATTGTAACCAATGCAAATGAATGGGGGCTGTTAGAAAACATTCTTCAAAATCTCTTCAAGAACAATCACAAACAGTCGAAATAAATATTTTATGCAAATCATACCCAAGACGCAGAGAATGTATGAAAACTGAAATATCAGGTACATGTATGGGCTAGACCTTTTCGCAGACGCACTCTCTCACAGGCTGACGAACAAGTGCTCACACCAGCCCATATACGAGGCAAGGTGATGAGTCATAGCTAACCTCGGAAAGCCGGCCTTCGCACAAACTACCTATGTAATGTAGTGCGTTACCAATATAGCTTGGTAAAAGAGCGAGCCTGCAGAACGTTTTTCAGTATTTTTCTCATGAAATATTCAGTGTCTATTTCTCCATTCAAAGGGAATAAACACATCTTAAATGGATGCCCCACCCATTAATGAAAATTCTGCTATGAATGACCCCCCCCGAGTTGTTCCAAACTGTTGAACACAATGAAAGATTTTGGAAAATGTAGCCAAAGGTGCCACAGAACAGTTTTTTTCCCAAAACTCTTCAAAATATCAAATGTTGTGTTCTGTTATTAGAGTTCGTCTCTGAGGAGGGAATAGAAACAAAAAACCTGATACAATAATGTTTCCTACTATGGTAGTCAATGATGTCACAGAAATGTCAGCTGCTAACATTTTTCCAAATATCTTTCTTGGTGTTCATCAGAACAAAGAAACTTAAGCAGGTTTGGACCAAATTGAGGGTAAGTATATAATGACAGAGTTTTCATTTTTGGGTGAAGTATCCCTTCAAGAAGCTTGTTCAATACAACCGATGGCGTAGTCTTCAAAAATGAAGAGATTCAAAAATTTAGTTCCCTAAACCTCCGGTTATGCAAGTCATATAAAGAGTCAATTTTCATCCCACTTTCAAGGGCAGGGAGATCATGGAAACTGTAAAGCCCGTTTAAATGTGTAAAGAGGTGTGAAGCGATGGGCTGCATGTGGTGCATCACAAACAATTTAATCATGAACCAAGTCATTGTAATGACCATATTTGCTTCAAGACCTATCTTTACATATGTCAACATCATATATTTGCCTCTTAAGGCTGGAACACACTACAAGACTTTTGCTCAGATTTTGCCCAGATTTTCAGTCCGGAATTGTTGCAAAAAGTCTGCGCTAGCCTGCAGATTTGATCGTTTGGTGTGTGATGCCCTGTTTTTCTCTGCAAACTTTCAAAAAATCCACAAGTGCGTGATGTCTATTTTTTTTAATCCGTTCAGATTTTAAAAGTCGTGTAATGTATTCCAGTCTTTATTCAACATTTAAAGATATATTTGCCATAGTTTTAAACACCCGCACAACTCTGAATGCCATAAGTGATGTACTTATACAATAAATAGGTTTGAACGCAAGATGTGTATCAAGTCCACTACAGTGGGGAGATCTACAAACATTTAACCGTTACATGAGGATGACCCTTTTTATTTATCTTCAATTATTACCCAAACGTCTATATGATTATGCAATTTAAACGTAATTTTTATTTAAAATAAGATCAATACGCCTGATGAAAAAGATGCACCAGCTACCCTTAAAATGTAAGTTTATTTTCTATTGGATTGGACAGGTATGTTGCTCTCCCAAAGAATTAATGCTAGGAAAAAATTTAGATCAAGGATATAGCCATATCAAGGTGCAAAATAGCATCATTCTCACACAATCCAAAGTGTTAACAAACACATCTGTGAGCACTGAGTTATGGTGATGCAGCAGTCTTCTTCAGGTGTTTTGTGCATGATAGACAACAACCACATGTCGTTTGAGCATTTAATTAATGAATGTTATGTTCGGAAAGACAATGAACCATTACCCACAAAACCTAGAACACATAGTCCATGAATATAAGAAATCATTAGTAGACCACACCAAGCTCTTTAATTCTTTCTGTTTTTCTTTGTTGACTCTCTCTTATACTTCATCTATTTTTACTGACCTCCTGTGATAGAAACATTTCATTGCAACCAACAACAAAAACAATTAAGTGCCACTCGGTGCAGCCAAGTGCATTTTGTTCAGCATTTCTGAACAAAATCTGAGCCACTTGCCAGGTTCATGTTGAAATGTATCTCCTCTTTGAGGCCTAAAAATACCGGCACACAAAAGTGAACAGATACATCGCTCTCGCGATGGCAATGGGGAAGTGGTACCCACATGAAATGTTAAATCTGATCTTTTCAATCACTAGAGAAGGCAAAGGTTAACACAACACTTACTCTCATCATTGATTGGCGGCACAAACGTGATGAAACCCCAATCACCTCGAATAAACCAATCGACTCGCAAACAACATAAAGGTGACACAGCGAGGCTTTCAAAAAAGTAGTCTTCATTTCAATGGGTTGGAGTTTTATATTGAAAAGGATCATTTGCAAGGAGTGCCGGCCGACGATGACACATCAGGAATTCATCTGATTCTGTCAAAGTCTCTTGTTGATTGAGGCACATCCAAAGCTTGACAAAAACACATTAAGGTTCATTGAAAATGTATTTATGCAAATTTGCATGCTTTCCTGTAGCTAAGATTATAAAGCGTTGTTTTTCTATATTGTCACATAGATAACAGAAATGTCACATGATATCCATAACACTCAATATATTCCTCATAAATGTGCACATGAAAACAAATATTGTAAAATATATTATGTTCCGTAAAGAGCCATTGCATTATTGCTTTTGGTTTGTACGTTTTAATTCACAGAAATCCTACAAAGTATTTCTTCTCTCAAAAGCGTCCATCCTTTTTTGTCACATCCATAATACATACATTTTTCTCTCTTTTTAAATAGAAAACTCACGTATAGACTGATATTTTTCCTGATGTCTGGACGCTATCATCAGGTTCATCATCATGGTTCAATATATTGGTTATAAAAAATACATTCCATGAGAATTTATATTTCAAGTTTTGTCTAAAAATGTCACATCCATAATGCTGGAATTGTTCTTTTTTCGTGTTCAATGTTATGATTTTATAAGAATAAATGAAAATGGGAAATTCTGCAAGAACAGACAAAATTACAAGAATTTTTCATCTTTCTATTGATTATAGGGGGTAATTTGACCAGAGATGTTCTTATTGACAATGGTGTACTATGATACTATCTCAACTCACCCTAAACACTATAAACTCGTGCTCATCATCAAAATCACACTATAGAGTTGGTTTCTCTTACAAGAAAAAGCTGAAGACACACCATTGACCCGCTCAATTCAATAGGCAAGAGGCGTTGAATGCGCAGTCTCATTGCGGAATGAAGGCCAACAGCGCCTAGTATCAGACATACCAGTCTAATGTTGCCAAAGCAGCAGAAACGTATCTCATTTCATTAAGTCTTCTATGGCATACCTCTATTGCACGTCACAGAGATACAAATTAAAGATAATACAGACAAAGGTTATCCACTCTCAATGAAATGAACTGCATGCTTTTGTCTTATAATTCTGTGACACGAGCCACAGTTGGCACATAATATGTATCCCGTTTGTAGTGTGGATGCTCTCAGTTTCTCTCTTTAAGTCCCGTTATACGATAACACCTAAATAGTGCAATAGTCCGATGCATTTCAACGGGAAACATCAATAGTCGGACACACGGAATCAAATGCGGCGTAATTTCTTGTTCTCAATTCTAGTCCACTGTGTTTCCCAGCATGTAAATCAAAGCGAATGCTATTAGCGCAGGTTACCGAGACACTTTCACCTCCACCGCACACCGAAAAGGAGAGCGATGTGTTTAAAGCACCGGCGCGTTTATTCTAATGGCATCTCTAGACAATAAATGCATCATCTTACCTGCGCTGTCCGAGAGATCAATGCCGGACTCGCTGAGGATGTTCGGGTCACTTTGAGATCTACCTCTGTGCAGAACGCACTTGTCTAGTCCATCTGATGAAGCCATGTGGACCTGTGAATAAAATATTGAAATCCAGTCAAAGCCGACGGTGAGGTGGATGCGTCTCGGTCTAGCAGCATCCAGCAGCAAGCAGCATGGTGAATTGGTACCCTTTACACTGAGCGCGCGCGCGCGTGTGTGCGCGTCTGCGGGTGCACGAGGGAGGGTGAACGACTGTCTGTCATGACCGCTGGCATTTGTATGCGTGCACATAAGCCACCTTTATCCTCCCGTAATGACCCACCAACAGGTGTGGATGCGCTGTGATTAATAGAATGTCTTTTTTACACATATTTTTACAGCATATGCTAGACGAAAATTTCATTTTTCGATATTCCAGCTCGTGTTGCCACAGAGCATTCCTAGTGACAGTAAACAGCGACGCCTTGGGGAAAGTTGTGTTATTACAACGATGAGGTGTCTTTGAAGCAGTCTAAGCAGTGTACTTGCTATAGTCACCGACTAATTTATTGCCTAATTATTATTAATAGCTTAGTTATTAAATTAAGCATGACGTTTCAGTAAAACGATAACGGTACAGGGGTACTAATGAGTTTGTGCGGAGGTGATGAAACATTTTAAATCGAGAGGAGAACACTTGCAATGAATGACTGTTTTTAGTGTGGGTTGATATCATGTGCTCGCATTGGTCAGTTTTGAGACGCCAGTCTGTCATTGGTCAGATTTTTCAAGCTCTTCTCTCATTGGTCTCCCGTCGCCTTCCACATGCAGGAAGTGTTGCGTCAAGGAAGCTGAAGCAAAAATGGCAGCGCGCGGATGCGTTTTGTTTTTATTATATTTTTTGATATTTTCTGTTTTTGAGTTTCGTAGTAGCTGTGAAAAATCAAGTGATAATACAGGTGCAGAGCAAAGCGCCTCAGACGCGTTGCAAGAGGCGAAAAGTGGCGTCAGTGGAAATAATGAAGACGAAAGTCAATGGCAGTCGACAGATGTTGAGATGGACAAATCGGTCGAGGCGAAAGACAGCTTGTCTTTCAGACCAGCACCCAAAGACCAGTTTCAGGAGGAGTTGATCATCCGGCCCCTGCACTCGGGGGACATATATGCAAGCTTCCAGTTCCGCACAATATGGGACACAGATTTCTTACAGGAGGGAAATAAGGGTGGGTGATCATCTTCTCTGTGCTCCATCGTGCATTTGTGGATGTTTTATAAACACAACGTATAGTTAGTATCTAAATTTTGGACTCAACTCTTGATTATTACACCTTTTAGAAGTAAAAATCAAAAGAAAAAATATTGAGAGTGCAATGTGTTTATATTAGCTTCCGTTCCTTCTATCCTTTGCCAAGATTACAGCCGTCTCCTATCATTTGTGTTGACATACACAAGTAAATATTATTTGTAGCAAATACATAAGTATACTAGAATGAGTAGTGCCTTTCTTGTGGGGTTCTCCACATGCATTCACATCAAAAGGTTTTAAAATATTACGCTAAACAAGTAGTATGTGTCCAAGGTTTAGCACATTACGATGAAAATCTAATAGATTTTATGATCATAATGGGAATCATATTGGTTTTATGGAAGCTATAGTGGTCTCTGTGGTACTATACTGGTAATTTGTTGGGTTACATTTACATTTAGTCATTTGGCAGACGCTTTTATCCAAAGCGACTTACAGTGCACTTATTACAGGGACAATCCCCCTGTAGCAACATGGAGTAAAGTGTCTTGCTCAAGGACACACTGGCGGTGGCTGCTGGGATCGAACCAGCAACCTTTTGATTTACCAGTTCAGTGTTTTAACCCACTAGACCACCAATATATGCTCAAACAATACCGACATAAAGCCTAAACCACAGTACATATAGGAATATTGTAATGGTTTCAATGGAAACTATTAACTAAATTGTGCATATAACTCTATATTATGTCAAGCATAGTTAATCTGGGGTATTAAAGCAATACTACACCCAAAGGTGATAATCCTGTCATTTTGCTCACCTTCGAGTTATTCAAAATCTGCATAAATAGTTTTGTTGTTCTGATGAGCACAGAGAAAGATATTTGGAAGAATGCTTATATCCAGACCCCTTCCATTGACTACTTGGAAAAATACAATGGTAGATAAAAGTGTCCCAGAACTATTTGCTGTCCTAAATTCTTCAAAATGTTTTCTTTTGTGTTCAACAGAACATTTTTTATTTTTTTTCAATTTCAAACAAGTCAATGGGGGGCAACATCTATCTGGGTATAAGCATTCTTCTAAATATCTTTGTTCTGATGAACACAGAGATTTATACAGATTTGGAACAACTCAAAGGTGAGCTGAGTAAATTCATTTTCATTTAACGTGTTTGTTTTCATGAATTGTCCTTTTCTGCAGTTTCCCACTACCGGCTCTTCCCCAAATCCCTCGGGCAAGTGCTCTCCAAGTTTTCAGTGCGGGAGCTGCACATCTCCTTCACGCAGGGTTTCTGGAGGACCATGCAGTGGGGTCAGCCCTTCATCCCCTCTCCACCTGGAGCAGAGCTCTGGGTGTGGTTCCAAGACACTGTCGCTGAGTGAGTGAATGTTTTTGTGGCCATATTTTTATAGCATCTTTACTGTATCAGTAACTTGGTTATACTGTCATTTGAACAATGTGAAATGTAAGACAAATACTCTTGCTTTCCAGTGTGGATGAAAACTGGAAGGAGCTTACGAATGTCCTCTCTGGAATCTTCTGTGCTTCTCTGAACTTCATCGACACAACCAACACAGTTCAGCCCAGTGCTTCTTTTAAACCGCTCGGTCTGGGAAATGGTATGGAATTATTTTCAGTGAGAGCTGGAAATTTGTAGTGTATTTGACCATGACAGCAACTGTTGGCGATTTAACACAGCTGAACAGAGAAAAATATCAAAAGTGAATGACACCCTCATGTCATTTTAAATCTGTATGACTTTCCTCTGCATAACACAAAAGAAGATGTTTCAAAGAATGTAAAACCACTGAAAAAATGTATATTTTTGTGTTGCACAGTCATATACAGGCTTTGAACCACATGAGGGTGAATCACTGATGACAAAATTCTATTTATTTGGGTGAATTTTACGTTTTAAATAATTTAAAACACATCGTATTCTCTTTTCAATTTAATGTTGTTTATTTGTTTCTCACTGTGCAGCTACAGATCATCGTTTTTTACGCTACGCAACATTACCACGTGAGATCGTCTGTACTGAGAATCTGACGCCGTGGAAGAAACTACTCCCATGTGGTTCTAAGGTTCTGAACAGTCGCATTTAATAATATTTGGTTATACTATAGTAACATTACATCCAGAACCGTGTTATTATAGTTTTGTATTTAGTTTAATTAATATTTTAAATGAGATTTTATTTTTAGATGTTTTAATTTCAGTAAAAGTTTTAGCAATTATGGTATGCTTTTGTCATTTTATTATATATTTGTTTATTTTTAAAGTTGCTATATAAAATTAATTTATTTTTGTTTTTATTTATTATTATAATTGTAGGGCTTTGAACCTATTTCTGAGGTAACATTTCAATTTATTGAAAACTTCATTTAAACTCGAATAGGCTGTTCATCAGCTGATCAAAAGTTTAAAGCGCCTGTAACACACGGGATTTCTGCCAATCTCATATTAATCTTGAGATTTTATAGAGTAGTATTGCATACTTCGTATCTTCAAAGAGTATTTAGTTTCATCACATTTATAAAAGATAGATAGCTGTAAGATTATTTATGAAAGCATACAGTGTGTGCGGGGGGAGGGGTAGGCTGAACTAAAGCACTTGCGCACTCATTGCCAACAAAACACACAACATCAGTTTCACTCACTGCATGCGGTTCATGTCCGGCATCTTTTAGCGCAGGGACGGCTCCACATATCAGTTTCAAGCGATCTCCAAATCCAGAGTTAAATCCTCCATTTATATAACATTCATCACCTAAATGCAGTGAACAAACTAACTCCTGAACTTCGCGAATGTATGCTCTCTCTCTCTCCTGCACACAAGTGAAAGAGGCGTCTGCGCATGCTCCTTCTCCTGCTATCCTTGCTGCCACGTAGGCATGCCGTATGCTTTTCCGGGAGAATAGTCCAATAAGGAACCAAGAAAAATGTTACGAGACAGTTTTATATGTGTTTTAAATGTTACGAGACAGAATTTCCAATTGTTTGTTTGAGTTTAAATTATGTTTTTAATAAATTGCCTACTCTCTGTTTTTTTGTCTCTTGCTCCTGTTGCTTGTTTTGGGATTTTGAAGCAGTCCTTACAACCTGGTTACAATCAACCAGCGAGAAATGCAATACTTGTAATGTTTCCCCCGGATTTTGTTCAGGAGTGTACAATGGGGACATGATGTAATGTGATTAAATATACTTCATAGTTTAAATGTCCCAATAGATCAAGTTTATGTTTTCTGTAGGCAGGTCTGGCTACTCTGATGAAGTCGGAGAAGCTGTTTCACAGTAGTTTCCACTCCCAGGCTGTCCACATCAGACCTGTCTGTCAGGTGAGCGGCTTTTCAGTTCCTGCACTTGTAAAAAAGTAAAAAAACTATAGACATTTTATTGTGGCACAGACTGAACTTTGTCTGGCACATTTTTTTAATCTGATAAAGAGTAACTATTGCAATGTCCCTAAAATTACATTAATGCAGTGTGTAATGTTGCTGTGTGTGAATGTAAGCAGCCTGCAGAGTTTAAAGCCGAAATGAACGAATAACAAAGTTATTGGGTTGAGAAAAAAGGCATCGACTTTGTATCACACAAACAAGTTATAAGTTTATTTTTACGAGTCGCTTGTTGTTCTTATCTCAGATAGGGTCGGATATGCGCTGATTGTTGTAATGCGCGCCTAGGTTCATATTGCGACACTGAGACGCTGTACGTGGTAGACCAATCTCAGCAGACTAGACAGAATTAGGAGATTAAACAAATGAATCGCCGAACGAATCATTTGAGAGTGAGTCAGGAAGTAAGGTAATAATAGCTGCCTATTATACAACGTGTATGTACGCAAACCTGTTGTTGGATACTCCATAAACCGAAGTAGGACCATAAAAATGACAAAATATTTACTCTTTAATGAGCCATTTAAATGTTTTCTTTCAGGACGTGCAGTGCGCCAAACCAGCATGGGAGCTGAGGCAAACTCTCAATGTTGTGTTTGATCTGTACACTTCAGGTCAAAGCAAAAAGGGTGAGCAATAGCATATGGTGTTGAGGGCAATAATTATATCATGGCCATGAAAATTATTTTTTATTAAATTGTGCTTACATTCATTTATGTTTTTATTTTTCAAATAATATAATTCAATATTTTTTTTTTAATGTTTAAGTAAAAATACAGATTTTCCTTCAGAAGACCTCATTCGTGTTAGCCAGCTAAACAAAATTTTTTTTAATACCCTGAAATTTTTATTTGTATTTTATTGGCACCAAAGTTACACATATTCAACATCATTTTTGAAGAACATTCATTCAATGCTGTGCTTCTTAAATGAGCAATTCCAGCGTTATGGACCTGACATTTTGCGTAATGGACGTGACATAAAAATTCTCAGAGAATTAAATTGTTACGATTATTGCGAACCATCTGTTTATATTTTACTGAACCCTTGTTGAAAATGCACATTCATGAAGCAATAATAACCAACGAATGGAGAAGGGAATCCTCTTTATAGAACATAAAATAGTTACTTTATATAAATTTTCATGTGTCCTTTTATGAGGAATATGTAGTGTTATGGATGTGACAATCCTGAAAATTACACTTAACTCATGCACTTAAAATAAAACAAATGCTTTAAAAATTTGAAGAGAGATCTCATATGGCTATTTGAACCACCAAATGTTAACATCTGTCTTGTTACCATAGTTAAAAACGCTGGTAAAAAATACTTTTTTTCGTGGTAAGCTTGATGTGTGTCATGTTTTCCCAGAATGGTCCCTGTTTAAGATGTTTTCTAGAACTCTGACGGAGGCCTGTCCTCTTGCTTCCTCTAGTAAAGTCTATGTGGATATCACAGACAACCCTGAGGTAAACAAAAGACATAAATATTTCCTGTTTTTCTGTCATTGGGGGAAATTTTCATTCATAGAAGATGCTGTTTGTAATGTAGTTTTATTTGTGTTTTGTCTAACAGGGGGAGCTGTTTGAGCTGAGCCCTGCCACTCCTGTCCTCAGTCAAGCTGTTGTGCTGGGGGATCGCAGGACGTATTCAGTGTATGACCTGACCAAAGCAGACACGTTTGGACAGTTGCGTTCACTCAATCTTCTGCTCCGCTGGAAAGGAGAAAACGGTAAGGGAAACGGCTTAAAAAACGTTGCGGAGCTTGTACGAAAGCTGAGGGGGCGGTGTATTGTGCATAGAAATACTATTTCAAAAAATAAAACTCGTTTTTGACACTCGTGTATAGCAGGAAAATCCAACACTTTTATCAGTGTAAATAAATCACAATGCAAGAAACAGCAATCCCCCTTTGAAATATGCAATATATTAACATTAATATATTCTACGATCTCTTTATTTCCATTTCTGCTTTAGGTGACATGTTGCGTCCTCTGCTGCATGCAGAGCGCTATGTGGCCGGTTTTGGCCTGCAAACAGGGGAAATCCACACTCTCGTCTACAATAACCACCCATTCCGGGCTTTTCCGGTCCTTCTGCTGGAGTCGGTGCCCTGGTACCTGCGGTTGTACATTCACACCCTTAAGGTCACCAGCAAATCTCGTGATAACAAGCCCAGTGAGTAGAACATATGCTCCGACAGCATCAGCGGTAACTGTGCCACATCTTTATATTATACATCATATATTTTCTTTTTAAAGGTTACATTCACTACCAGCCCTCTAAAGACCGCCAGCGTCCTCATCTGCTAGAGATGCTGATCCAGCTGCCACCTCATTCTGTGACTGAGGTCACTGTGCAGTTTGAAAGAGCCCTGCTCAAATGGACCGAGTACCCCCCAGACCCAAATCACGGCTTCTACGTTGGGTATGACTTTTGAATTAGTTTGGACTTAAAATATGCAAGTAATACATTTACATAACTCAAATGTTTTTGTAGTTCGTCTGTCATCAGTGCCCTGGTGCCAAGTATGGTTGCAATGGACACTAACTTCACCCAAGAGCATCCGTTGTTTAGCAGTTTGTAAGTGCAAAAACTACTATTACTAGATATGTTTTATTTCTGTTAATAACTTTGTAACGTACGTCCAGTTTCCCAGTTAAAGAGGAGTCCAACTTCTTCATGCGAGTCTACACCGAACCCCTGCTGGTAAATCTACCTACGCCTGATTTCAGCATGCCCTACAATGTCATTTGTCTCACCTGCACTGTGGTCGCGGTGGGATACGGCTCTTTTTACAACTTGCTGACCCGCACATTCCAGGTGGATGAGCCGAGCCTGCCGCTGGCAAAACGACTGGCCAATCTGATTCGTCGTGTCAGGGGTGTCCCGCTGTTGACCTAACTGCAGACATGTCTAAAACATCCATATTAGGCAGCTGAGAATTTTGACGCTAACACAAGATACTTAAGCTTTAATGTGCTTTTTAATCCTGGTGGGACTTGAAGCCTAATGACTTTTGAATTTGTTGAACAAACAAATTCCCTTTCATAGCAGATGGATTAAGCATATTTTTTCTTTTTTTTTGGTTTTGCAAAGGCATGGTTAGATTTGCAGATCTCGGGCATCTGGGAAAAGATCTAAACTGGGATACATGATTTTAAATTGTCTCACCTTTTGTGAGCAAGCCTCGAAGTGCAGGCTATACAACATAACTACTGAAAATGGAAATTTGTTAGGAATGAAGCAAATATTCCCAAATATTTTCCACTTACTGTAATGCACTGATGTTTAAATAACTGTCTCTTCTACAAAACTTTTTCTGCCGTTTTTTGTGGGCATAAACATCACGAGGCTGACTGTCATTGATTGGGATGACTGAATCGGTCCAAGTTTCCCATAATAAATTAAACAATGTGTCGAGAACAATCTTTACATCTCTACAATCTGTAAATGCCTCTTAGCGTTTCGAGGAAAAATTTGTTCTTTAGTGACATTTCCTAAAAATGAAAATTCTGTCATTTTACTCGCCCTCCAGTCATTTCTAATTTGTATGACTTCATTCTTCCGCAGTACTCAACTTATTTTTAAAGACGTTAACAAGCACCAATTCATGTGCAGAGGCTTTGTGGCTATACATTTGTAATTGAACAGTGTCAGCACCCCTTTCACTTCTAACTTGCAAATTATCTTTAATATGACTGATTCTTACACGGAACACAGTTTAAAAGGAGGGCGAGTAAACTGACAATGTTCATTTTGGGTGATTTAGGCCTGTCACTTTAAAGCGTTGTGTTTGGAAGTCATTTGGAACAATCAAGAAACTTAAACCTTTCACTAGCTTTTTTACATAATTATACCCTTCCAGACAGCATTAGATAAGTGATCGATTCGTCAGGCATGGTAACCCATCCCGAAATGTGACCTCTGCTTTTTAACCCATCCAGTGATTAGTAAGCACAAACACAGCAAGCGGTGAACACACCTACACCGGGAGCAGTGGGCAGCCATCACTGCGTTACCCGGGGAGCATGTAGGGGTTAGGTACCTTGCTCAAGGGCACCGCAATAGTTACCCGCCGGCCCCGAGGATCGAACCAGCAGCCTTCTGATCACAAGTCTGACTCAAACCATTAGGCCACGATTGCATTCCTTAAAGATTAGTAGTGCCATGTAAACCCCGGTCAAACGCTTCTCATTTGAGTACAGATCCCCTTTGCTGCACATGTGATGGTTTTAGTCAGTGCATCACTGTCATGTTTTTCCTGGTTTGACTCTTTTGCTGCCAAGCTGCTGAGGATGGTTACAAGAAGTCTTTCATTTACCACAAATGTTCTGCACGTTTGGTCTCGGAGCTTTCACATCCCTACGCACCGATGCCCATGAGCGGTTACATGAGAAGAGAACAGAAATGTGTGCACTGGTATACCAAAATATTAATAAAAATAATTTCAACCACAGAAACAAGGTTAACAAAAAAAAAACAAGGTTTATTTTCGGTTTACACAAGGCAAAACAACATCCACTAAAGAGAAAGAATTCGACATAATGGCTTCAAGTTAAAGTATTCAAGTATTATGAAGAATCATTCTCTCCACAACTCTGAAGTCAACAAGGATCACTGCATGCAAGAACACTGGTGGTGGGAAACATGTCTGGTCTGCAGGGCACTGGCTGTCATGGTTGGACTATTGGGGACACATTGGAGTCCACATCCATAGAGTGCACAAACGAGGTTTCACTGCATGGACAGATTTGATATTACATCCACGTAAAACTCAAGAAATACAATGTACATAATGTGGACAGAAAGGGCATAAAGCACAACAGCTATGCAGGCAGTGACTAAAGATGAAATGCAGAGGGTTCATACAGATTTTAGGCAGTGGTGTTTATTACCTGAATACGGAGGAGTACATTGATGCCCACATCCGTTACTGCAGCATTTCTCGGGCAGTCGCGGTCATTGGCACACAACTCTGCACACACTCCTACTCTAAACCTCCTGCGGGGACACACTCCTGGCTTTGCTTTGGTTAAACGTCTGGTTTGTTTTGGATAACCTGAAGCACTGGCACCTCTCGGCTCTGCAGAGTGATATTTTTGTTTATACAGGCCTTTTAAAACATTTGTACTAGTTTCTAGATTATGTCCAGCAGAGGATATTCATGCATCACAACTTTCTACTAAAATTGTTTTCTCTGTGGTAATCATGTGGACAGAAAGGGAACAAAGCTCAACAATGCAGGCAGATGAGAGTCAGAGGGTTCATACAGATTTTAGGCAGTGTTCTTTATTACCTATAACGGTTTGTGGAGGAGTACATTGACGCCCACATCTGTTACTGCAGCATTTCTCACCTCCTGGGCAGTTGCTGTCATTGGCACACAACTCTGCACACACTCCTACTTCAAACCTTCTGCTGGGACACACTCCCGGCTTTACTGTAATAAAAAAATACATAGAGGAAGGTAAAATGTCTTGATTCTTTTGAATAACCTGAAGCACTGGTACTTCTCAGATATGCACAGTGATATTTTAGTTTTTGTAGGCATTTTCAAATGGAAACATTTGTATTTCTTAAAACATATTTACCAGTTTCTTTATTATGTCCGGCACTGGATATACAGAGAGTGAAATAATTATTTGATTCCCTACTGATTTGTGCGTCTGCCTGCTTTGAAATGAAGGGTCTAACATTTTTATGGTAGGTTTATTTTAACTAATAGATAAAATAAACAATGTTAAATATTGATTTTCATTTCAGTCAGTGAAATTAGTATTTGATCCCCTACCAACCAGCAAGAATTCTGCCTCCAAAGATTGGTCGTCCCTATATGAACCACATATTAGTCCCTGTCACTTGAAGAAAGTACTCCCAAGTCAGCTTGTTATTAATCTAAAAGATGTCTGCCAACAGAATCTGTATCTTCCATTTCAACCTCTACACCACCATGGTCAAGACCAAATAGGTTTCAAATGATGTCAGGGACAAGATTGTAGACCTTCACAAACCTTGAAGAGATTACAGCAAGAAGCTTGGTGAGGAGACAACTGTTGGTGCGATTATTTGGAATTAGAAGAAATACTAAACCGTAAATTGCCCTTTATCTGGAGCTCCCTGCGTGATTTCACAATGGGCTAAAGATGATCATGAGAAAGGTTAAAGATCAGGCCAGAAATACACTGAAGCAGCTTTTTAATGATTTCAAGACAGTTGGGACCACAGTTAGCAAGCAAACCATTAGTAACACGCTGTGCCACAATAGATTGAAATTCTGAAGAACCTGCAAGGTCCTCCTCCCCAAGAAGGCCTGCATGATGTTTGACAATGAACAATGATTCAGAAAAGGTTTGGAGAAAGTGATGAGACCAAAATGGACTCCTGTTTTTGGAGGGAGAGAAACGCTGAATATGACAAAGAAAAACCATCCCTACAGAAAGGCAGTGTTGGAAACATAATGCTTTAGGGCTTTTGCGCTGCTACAGGCACAAGATGACTTGGACAAGAACCTACTACCCTTAACCAAATCACTGTCATGTTAAAGGCACATGCATGACCCATCTTCAAAGACCCAAAACATATATCCAAGACATCTAAAGAGTGGCTTAAGAAGAAGAATATTAAATGTCCTAGCCAGTCTCTAGAGCCTAGTCCTCAAGAAAATCTGAAAGAGGATAAAACTCCAATTTGCTGAGCGACAGCCAAGAAGCCTTAAGGATATACAGAGGAGTGGAATAAAATGTATCCTGACACATGTGGAAACCTGGTGACCAACTGTCAGAATTTTTATACCGCTGTGCTTGCCAACAAGGGTTTCTCCACAAAGTTAAGTTTTGTTGTGCTCGGGGATCAAATAGTTCTTACACTGAATGAACTTGCATCACAACGTTATACTAAAATTGTTTTCCGTGTTGATCATGATGTGGACATAAAGGGCAAAAAGCAGAACAATGCTCAACAGCCATGCAGGCAGATGAGATTCAGAGGGTTCATACAGATTTTAGGCAGTGTTCTTCATTACCTATATCTTTTTGTGGAAGAGTACACTGACGCCCACATCTGTTACTGCAGCATTTCTCATCTCCTGGGCAGTTGCTGTCATCGTCACACAACTCTGCACACACTGCTGGTCTCACTCCAAGCATTCTGCGGGGACACACTCCCGGCTTTGCTGTTGTAAAAAAATACATTACAAAAGGCAAAACGTCTCGTTTCTTTAGAATAACCTGAAGCACTGGTACTTCTGCAGTGTGACATTTTTATACTTTTTGGCATTTTCAAATGGAAACATTTACCGCTTTGAAAACATTTTTACTAGTTTCTAGATAATGTCCAGCAGTGGATATGTATGCATCACAACCTTCCAAAATAGTTTTTTCTGTGGTGATCATGTGCACTGCAAAAAATGACTTTCTTACTTAGTCTTTTTTCTTATTTTCCAGTAAAAATGTCTACAAATTCTTGAATCAAGATGCATTTTCTTGATGAGTAAATTGACCTAAGAAAATAAGTCTTGTTTTTAGTAAAAAAATTGAAATTTCAGGGAATTGGTGCTTAAAACAAGCAAAAATATCTGCCAATGGGGTAAGAAAAATAATCTTGAATTAAGGTTTATCTTTTTCTTAGTCACTCAATTCAAGATTATTTTTCTTACCCCATTGGCAGATATTTTTGCTTGTTTTAAGCACTTATTCCCTGCAATTTCAATTTTTTTCCTAAAAACAAGACTTATTTTCTTAGGTCAATTTACTCATCAAGAAAATGCATCTTGATTTAAGAATGTTAAGACATTTTTACTGGAAAACAAGAAAAAAAGTCGAAGTAAGAAAGTCATTTTTTGCAGTGTGGACAGAAAGGCCAGAAAAGCACAATGCTCAACAGCTATGCATGCAGATGAAATCCACAGGGTTCATACAGATTTTAGGCAGTGTTCTTGATTACCTGTATATGGAGGAGTACATTGATGCCCACATCCGTTACTGCAGCATTTCTCATTTCCTGGGCATTCGCGGTCATTAAAACAAAACTCTGCACAGAGTCCTATGCTAAACCTACTGCTTGGGCACACTCCCGGCTTTGCTGTGGTAAAAAATGCATTGCGGAAGGTTAAACATCTTGTTTCTTTTGAATAACATGAAGATCTGATACTTCTGCAGAGTGTTATTTTCATACATGCAGGCCTTTTCAAATGGACACATTTGTCTCTTTTGGATTTCTTAACATTTTTACTAGTTTCAAGATAATGTCCAGCAGTGGATATACATGCATCACAACTACTACTAAAATGGTTTTCTCTATGGGGATCATGATCTGGACAGAAAGAGCACAAAAACGCTCAACAGCTATGCAGGCAGATGAGATTCAGAGGGTTCATACAGATTTTAGGCAGTGTTCTTCATTACCTATATCTGTTTGTAGAAGGAGTACATTGACGCCCACATTCGTTACTGCAGCATTTCTCATCTCCAGGGCAGTCACGGTCTTTGGTACACAAATCGGCACACAGTCCTAGTCCTACTCCTCCTTCCAACCTTTTGCTCGGACACACTCCCGGCTTTGCTGTGGTAAAAAATACATTGCAGAACCTTAAACTTCTTGTTTCTTTTGAATGACCTAAAGCACTGGTACTTCCCAGATCTGCAGAATGATATTATCGTTTATACAGGCGTTTTCCAAAAAAAGGGCACTTTTGGATTTCTTAACACACTTTACTAGTTTCCAACAGTGGATAAGCATACAACACTACTTCCTGCTAAAATGGTTTTCTCGGTGGTGGAATAAATTGGCCAGTGCCTTTGTATTGCCAAGGCGAATCTCATAGCTATCGTTTATCCCAAGTACATAAATCTAAGCACATGTTTGACAGCTTTGGCAAAAGTTGGCTTTTAAAAAAATAATGCACAACAGAAATATTCTGTGAATTTAGCTTCATACAAGTAACGTCATGTAAACTGTATCTTTATAAACTACAGTAGTAGTTCATCGAAGTTATATTTGTAGTTAAACCGCAGTTAACACAAATTCAACTGAGAATATAGTTTGACCAGAATAACTAGTTTAACCATGATATTTGTAAAAAAACTATAGTGAATTACAACGTGTTTTACACTTGGACTAGAAAACACATGGACATGGCCCGTCAACATCAGCGGACAGTGACTGAACACTACAGAAGAGACACACGCTCCCGTGTCACAAACTGTGGGTTTCAGTGGGCTGTTAGAACAGTAAAGACACGAACGTTCTCACCTGCGTAGTCTCGTCCTGGAGCAGCGGCGTCGGCCGCAGCTGCTGACTTCAACAGACATAATACACCGACACACAGCACGTAGAAGACTTTGGCTTTCATCCTTACGACTATACGATACAACAAGTGTCATGTGTGCGCATAAACCTACGTTTTATAAACAAAGTTCGGGAGGAACACGTGCAAATAATTACGCAGCTGCCCGTCATTAGCTATTACGTCAACCGTCCTATCAAATCAAGAGCGAGCTCTACAAAAAGTTAAATCATTATACCTCCTTTCGCAGTATCCCTCCTCTAGCCCGACTCCTCACCAGCCAGCATCAGTGGCTTTCTATCCAAAGAGAACACCAATTTAGCATTAAAAACTAAAAAGTGACTCCAGCAACACCAACTCGCATCTAGTGTAACATTTTGGATACTATGTACTAGTCGACCACTAGATGGTTGTCGTGTGCTGCAATGTTCAATATACTTTTTTATTAGTTGTTATTCAGAAATACAAATACAATATGGCATTTCAAAATTAATTCAGAAATTCTTGGGCAAACAGAGCACACACAAAACATACTAAAAAAGGTATTATGAGGTAAAGGAAAGATACATGGTTCCAAATTTATTAATAGAGCTCTTTGAGAAAAGCCGAATCACATTTTTTCGCTTACACCGAGTTGGAAGTTTATCATGGGTTAATAAAGTTCGTATGAGTTGTTAGGAAAACTATTCCTAATATAAATCCTTCACATTTATTTGAAAAGATGGTAAATGAATAGCCAAGGATAAACGGGGCAAATTATTTTTAGCCAACATAAAAGCCTTGGGAATACTATTTAACACCTTATGATATTTCTTATAATCACATTGCAAATCAAAATCAAAACCTCTTGTGACTTAAAAAGTGATGATTGTCATCTGGATGATGAACAACAGACCATAGACCTCTTTCCCAGCAAACTTTTAGGAAGAGCGACTTGTTTCTGAATAAAATACACTGGAGAATTATGGGTTGAAATTGTGTTTCTAAATCAATTTCCATAGAATAACCTACCTATGAAAATCTGACAATTTAAGGAGGAGTTTTCCTTTTGAAATATCACTACACTACAATAATTCAATTCCACCAACATTTTTTAAAAGATTTCTTACAACAGAAACCATAATTTTATTTAATAGATCATATTTAAGCCAACTCATTTTAAATCTTACATTCCGTCCAATAGATTGGTCGGTGTCGCTTCCCAATCCGTCTGGGTGTCATGACAAATCGAGTCCACTCTCGAAATCGGTCCCCTTTAGGACCTCACATGATTCTGTTGCCTAAAATAACTTCTAATGATACTCTTTTTTGATCGTCTGATTGCAAATTAAAAAAAAAATACATTACATTTATGTCACTAGTAGCCTACTTTGTTAAAATGACAATTATTGTCTTTTTCAATATCACTAAATGCTTCATATAATAGAACACAATCGAGGCTATGGGATTTGAAATCAAACAAATCTTGTTCTTACTGTTTAGCTATTACTATAATAAAACCATGCTTATGTTAAAATATCAAAAGTGGGGATTTTTTGTTTATTATGCAGATGTTGACACATAAATGCACGTGCATCAAGCTTATATGCTCATATGTTTTTCTTAAAATTACATTTTAATATTTTTGTTTGACCCATTGTATTTAGCTAGCTAGAAGCTAACGCAGGTTCGGTTAGTCATACAACAACTTTTTGAGATAACAACTTTGTGATCAGGCATTACAACCACAAACTAAATTGGGACCTAAGCGGACACAATTCACACAGGGACCGAATTTGTCATAAAACCGGGACAGATCGGGTATTGACAGGATGTTAGTATTTTTGAATGGATGTCAATGGGTTTTGTTAGCTGTTACGGGTTCTCTAATTGGAAATTTTACAGAGCCTCCCGTCTCTTAAATAAAAGTATCTCTGGCGACAGTTGTCATCCGTTTGTGCCGTGGGGGAAAACAATAGCTTACTCTCGAGACCCTGGTTCTCTGAAACATTGAGTGGAGAGATCCCCCTATAGGAACAGCATCCGTACCTGACCTCCGCAGAAGCATCCAATTGCACTTAGTCTGGCTAGACAGACCGAAGCGTGCAGCCAATTCCAGGTAAGGCCCCACCCACTTACCTGAGAGCCTATAAGGTCTGCCTGCGCTGCTGTTCTCCAGTAAGTATATTCGCTTCTCGTGCAGCAAGCGAGGCAACGCTGGTTTCAGAGAACCGGGGTTACGAGTGTAACCTATTGTTCTCTTTCATCATCTCATGTTGGAGATGCCAGAAAAGGTAGGTCATCCCCAAGACAGCAGTGTTTGACACGTCCCATAATCATGGACCTGGTAACCCTGATGCATACACAGCAGCTGTTTGCTCGCAGGACAGGAAACATGTATGTGGCACACACAGGTAGTTAACCCATCAACGCATATATAACACCCAGGTAGGAATTTGAATGCATGTTTGGTCACATTCAACCTTCATTACTATTACAATGTGTGAACGGAAAGTAGAGGAATATAAGAAGGAGGGGCTGTGAAGACCCCACTCCTAAAACAGAATGTGCTACCGAGGTTTTGGTGACATCCAATCAGTATTGATGAAGAAACGAATGGGGAGAAGCCCAGCTGGCAGTAGAGATGTTAAAGGCCTTGAAAATAAGATAGGAGTGTTCGAGAGAGCATTTGGGAAATCCTCCCCCAGTACCGCTATAGCCATGACATCTTCTGTCTTCTCCCTGGCATTCCCTCATCTGCTCGGTTGTATGGATCCCTCGGCAACTCCTTCCTGCTTCTCTGCCAAACCTTTCCAAATCGCCGAAAAGAACTAGACATTTATCTTGCAATGATGACTTTTTTATAGATACGAGGGCACCTTATTCTACGAATACCACAGATCATTCTCTACTAAATCCGCTTCATTTGTAAGACTCCTTAGCATCAGGTTCGACTGGTCTGTTACTGACACCGGATTGCAGGTTCGAAACTTTGACCTGTGTTTGTATGCAGTTCTCATGGACATTCTGCCTCGCTCTGCCCAAAAACTCTCGCGAGTCCTGCCACTGTCCATGGTGCTGATTCAGTTAACCCAGCCTCTTACGTTAGAGGCCGTCCCATTATTCAGATTAACAGCACTTGTCTATATAATCATTTTATTAAGTCTGTATGTACATATCCTTAGGGGCTTTGTCCGAGCGGTATGCACAAAGTTGAGCATTTTTCAAATCTGTGCGCCCGGTTGAACGCCGGTGTTGTGCCAAAAACACACTCCATGCCAGATTATGCAACCCCCATCCCCACAATGGTCAGGGTGAGGATTAGGTGTTAGGGGAGGGGTTATAAATAGCCACTTTGTTTTCTTTAAAGTGATATTCTACACCAGAAATGTTAAATTCCGTCATTTCCAACTTGTACGACTTAATTCTTCTGCAGTACACAATATTTTTTTCGAAAAACGATAACCGGCACACATTCACTTGCATAGGCTTTGTGTCTATGCAATAGTAACTGAACAGTGCCGGCACCCCTTTCAATTCTAACTTGCTTCAAAACATCTTTGTGTTTTGTGGAAGAATGAAAGTCATACAAGTTTAGAATGACAGGAGGGCGAGAAAAATGACAATGTTAATTTTGGTTGAACTAGGGCTATCACTTTAAAGCATTGTGTCTTTGTTGATTGTTCCAAATGACTGGCAAACTAAAAAGCTTTTACTAACTTTTTTTACATAAATATACCCTTCCAAACAGCATTAAATGTGAACACATTCTTTAAAGATTATTAGTGCATGTTAACCCCGGTCAAACGCAAATGTTTCTCATTTGAGTACAGATCCCCTTTGCTGCACATGTGATGGTTTTAGTCAGTGCATCACTGTCATGTTTTTCCTGGTTTGACTCTTTTGCTGCCAAGCTGCTGAGGATGGTTACAAGAAGTCTTTCATTTACCACAAATGTTCTGCACGTTTGGTCTCTTTGAGCTTTCACATTGCTAGGCATTGATGCCAATGAGCGGTTACATGAGAAGAGAACAGAAATGTGTGTACTAGCATACCAACATTTTAATGCAACTAATTTCAACCACAAAAACAAGGTTAACAGACACGTATAAGTAGAGGTGCATCGAATTACCGGTCAGAAACCGGAATCGGCCGGGCAATAACGTCAATTGTCCGTTCAAGACGGCTGTCTTTCACAGCTCATTTACGGTCGTGACTGCTTGGTTCCGACGAAATACGCGAGTCTCCGCGCGCGCACACACATCATGTAGTGCACAGACTGTCCAGTAGTTCCCCTTCGTTGGTCCACCTACTTCGGGTATGTACTACTATATACTAACTGTGATGCTAAACTCGGACACATGCTAAACTCATGTTGAAGTCATTCACTGTGTAAAACAAATGTAAATTCCATTCAACCAGATTAATTTTCTAACATTAAGACTATGGTCATTTCACTGAGGTAAAATGACATTCAACAAGACTTGAAAAAAAATCCAAACTATAAAAATGAATAAATCAACCAATATTTGTGATATATACATTATTGAGTTCTTTATAAATACAAAAATGGGCAAATACATATTTAGAGTATATGAAAAATATACTCTAGTGAATTCTACTTTAGAGTAGAATTCACTCATAAGATTACATTTTTATTGAAGTGGCAACTAAAATCAACCCACTTGTTTAAGAAATACAGACCCAAGATAAAGACAAGTTATTTTACATTTCAGAAAAATTACGGACAAGAATAAAGTTGAAGTATTTTATTATTACCTTAGACTTTTGAGAGTACAAAAATGAAAAAGGTCGATTGAGTGATTAAGTTCAGTTATATTTTATTATTTATACTTATTATTAAGAGAAGATTCTGCAATTGAATGCAGGTTGTAGAACTTTATTAGGGAAATTGTTATGTTCAATAATTTTAATTAAAAAAAATATGAAAAAATGTGTGTGAAGAAAAGTTAATGTTTTTTTTTAAATAATGTCAAATATAGTTTGTGGATATAAAATCGGAATCAGCAGGATTCACTTATAATAAAACCGGAATCGGCAAAGAAAATTGCAATCAGTGCATCTCTAAACATAAGGTTTATTTGGTAGTTACACAAGGCAAAACAAAACATCCCCTGAAGAGAAAGTGTTCGACATAATGGCTTCATGTAAAAGTATTCAAGTATTATGAAAAATCATTCTCTCCACAACTCTGAAGTCAACAAGGATCACTGCATGCAAGACCACAGGTGGTTGGGCAACATGTCTGTTCTGCAGGGCACTGGCTGTCATGGTTGGACTATTGGGGACACATTGGAGTCCACATCCATCGAGTGCACAAACAGATTTGATATTAGATCCACATAAAATTCAAGAAATACAAAGTACATAATGTGGAAAGAAAGGGCACAAACCAGGCAACAGCTATGCAGGTAGAGAAACTAAAGATGAAATCCACAGGGTTCATACAGATTTTAGGCAGTTTTTTTTACCTGTGTATGGAGGACTACATTGACGGCCACATCCGTTACTGCAGCATTTCTCATCCCTTACGGAAAAGTCACATGAGTTTCACATGTGAAATTTCATGTGTGGAAACATGTTAAAATCCCATGAGAACATGTTAAAATCCCTTGTGAAATGCACATGGGAAATGTGTGTTTTTGGAACAGTTTTTGTGTGAAAGCTGTGTGAAATCCGTGTGAAATCCATGTGAAACCCATGGGATCACATGTGAAACACATGCGCATTCATGTGTGAAACCCATAAGATCACATATGACACATGTGCATTCTCATGTGAAACCCATGGGGTTACATGTGATCACTCATATAAATTACCTTGTGAAACCCATTGGATCACATGTGGAACCCATGCATATTCCTATGTGAAACCAATGGGATCACATGTGATACACATATAAATAACCATGTGAAGCCCATGGGATCACGTGTGAAACACATGTAAAACCAATAAGATCATTTTACTCATGTAAAATTCCATTATTATTCCATTAACTTAAATTAAATATTGAAGATAAGCTCACATGTATACCCTATCTGTACAATTACATGAAACAAAAATTGTGCTCACAAATGAAATGCAAATGCATGTGTCTTCAAGTGGGTGCGTGTACAGTACAAAACAATGTTTCTTAAATAAAACATATCATCCACAAATTTACAGGTCTGCAAGCAGAATTAGTTTAGGTTGTTTTAGAGGAAGAAGTAATGTTTGTATTTATTCATTTATCATACCATAACCTTTGACACCAAGGGCAAGCCATATTGTTAAGCTGTTGGTAGAATGCAAAGTGGAGGCTCCATGCTGTGATGTAGAGTGGAAAGACATCTAAACATGACACACTAAACAGCACTGCAAAAGGTACAACATTGAGATTTTATTTGCAAACATCCTTAAAAACTACTGATCATAAAATGAGCAAAAATAACATCTGTGTACAGGTTTGTCTGTGTGTGTGTGTGTGTGTGCATGTAGAGGGCAAGAACTTTGTGTTAAGAACAAGAAAATCCAAGTACAAGTACTGTATAGAGTGTTTGTATGTGCATTGTGTGTTTGTGGATTAGTCTTCTGCATCTCCTCCAGTAGGCTCCCTGTTTTAGGATTCATAAACAAAATAAAAATTTAGATGTATACATATATATATGAAGAGTTTGTTTCCAAAACGCTATAAATCCATTTTCAAGAATCATGTTTTTTGATTGTGCATTCCAATCAATATCAATCACACTGCGGTTGGTTAGTTTTGATTTAAGCCATAATAGCTCAGAAAATACAACACAATAAAATAAATCTGGGAAAACCCATCACATGTTGCAATGTTACATATTACAGGTTTTGATATCGTATGAAAGCTGGGTTCAAGCCCTATTCCTAATTTTATTCATACCTTGTATGTAACAAAAATGATGTTTATCAGAAGTTGGCTGAATGTTACAATTTGCAGGAATGGAATTTTTAGGGTTAATGATTATTGTGTTAACGCGGTCACTCTCTCCCACCCATCGGCTTTGAAAACATTGTGAAAAAATGTAAACATTGCGGAAGAGATTAATTAAACTTTCCAAATTCAGAAAATATAATTTTGATTCATAAAAGTAATAAAACTGCTAAGTGGCAGCAATCCTTAGGCTACCGGTCTGTAATAATCTCTGGGTGATCTCTGCCGGGAATGTCCTTTAACATCAGCTTGCTACTATAATTTGTTATTCTTTCGCAAGAAAAATTGCATTTTTCCAATTGAAGCCATTAACACTGATGATAGACCTGATGTTATATAGAATAATTTATTTAAAACCTAATTTTGACATAAAAAGACAATGGACATATTTTTTGATATTGCTGAAACGTCCCAGCTTGACATCCAACGTTTTTTTGTATATTGTACTTGGCCAAGATGCTGATAATCATAAATATTTTATAAATTTTCATGGCGTGTGAAAATATAAGATCTTACACATATGTCATGACCAATTAAGAAAAGATTTTGAATTATTCGCATCTTGACATAATCAGTAGGTTATATGTTGGTTATAGTTTACAGTGTTTACCTTTCTGCTCGTCTCCGCAGGTCTTTTAATTTTTGTGCCATGCAGACTTTGATTTCAGATTCTCCAATGCCTTGAAAGGCTTTTTTGACATGGTCTGTAAGAAATAAAATAACCTTTAAAAAAATGTTGGGCTTAGATGCTAAAAATCATGCTTAAATCCCTTTCAGCTTTCAATAAAATGAAGGTGCGTTCATAAATTATAAAGGCAAAGAAATTTTAACTAGGAAATCAACTAGTAATGTCATGTAAACATTCCAGCTTATTGACTTCCTCTGGCTACATCTAGAAGAAACCTAGAACAGTAAAAATACTGAAAATCAATGGATTTTTCCCCAATTCATGCAGCATTACTTTTTAATTAATATTCCGTGACTTAATCGGTGTGACAAAAAACATGTATTCACCTTAAAATTGAACATGTCAACAATCACTGAATATGAATTTAATATAGATGGTTTCAGCAGCAACAACACTGGCCCAAACGTAACTTCCGTTAGACTTCTTCAAATAATCAAAAATAAAAGTCCCTCTACAGAAGTTTACATCTAATAACATGCAACTGTCTGTTTCTAAAGACCTAAGTCTGATTTCATGGAGATCAGTTTGGTACACATCTTTGAACACTTATTTGAGAAGGAATATGCATATAGAAGGAAAACCATATGTTGCCTTAAGGCCAGTGGCAATGTGCGTGTGTCTGATGAAATCATCTATTCGCAGATCCAATTTTAAACTATCTCTAGACCTGCAGAGCAATTAAAGTGGGCTCACCTATTACAAGCCTAACTTTATGTCGGTCAAGGCTTGGTTTTTGTTCTCCAAAGAGGCCTTTTTTTTCCTGTGACGGAGCATTTTGTCATCTCTTCTACCTTGAAGACAGAGTCCATCACAGATCTGGTGAGTTTTTTGTAGCTCTCACATCTTTGAGTGTAATCCAGAGCAACAGGATTCATTAACTCTGTAACTGACTTGTTCTGTAAAGATGAAAGAAGATATTACAATACATTTAAATATGTTCATCAGTTTCTTTAAAAATGTATTTCTGTTTTACAGATTAAGGCTTTTGGATTCTGAATGACACGGGGGTAGGTACTAGATGACAGCCTTTTCATTTTGGGTGAACAAAAACAGCATGGTATAAAGTTTATATCACCTTTTCTGACTATGTATATTATACCTGTATCCCTTCGGTCTGTTTAAGAAAATCTTCTTGGATGCTAGAAGTGGGCACTGGGTGGCTGGGGGCACACTGAGCTGCCTGAAAAGCATCTTTTACTGCTTTAGTGATTGTCTCTGCAAGTCCTACAATTAGATCAAAGGATGCACACTTAACTTAAAGAGATCAACTGACAGTAAAAAAATACCTATTACAGTAATACTGCAACATGGTTCCACTTTTTTACCCTCTTGCAGTAGAAGGTTCAACCTTCGCAACCGCCTTATCTCCTTGTCCTTTTCTTTAAGTCTCTCCTCAAAGTCCTTAATTTCATTTGTGTAGTCTTTCTATTGGTTTAGAAAGAGGAAGTTTAGAGAATATACAATAGAAAAAATATGGTTAAATATGTGTCAGCAAATAATGATTAATAATAATTCTTTGTCATTCCAAAGTCTTTTGTTTCACAGATTTAATATATCTCTGTTTGTGTTCAGCAAAACAATAGAACTGAAATGACATGAGGATGAGTAATTAAACAGTTTATTTTTTCCTTTAAAAAAATGAAGTATTATCAGGGCTAGAAAACTTGTTTTGTCCTGGATGTGACAATTCCAGAATATGGTTTTGTTAGCTGTTGCTTAGGAATCCAGTAAAAAAATCAAGTGTTGGTAAAAATGGTAAAACTAGTCAGAAAAAGATAGGCCTACTTTTAGCACATAGTTAAGCATAAACAAAGCAGGTTATGTCACCTTGGGTCGTTTTGGGGTCCGGTATGAATCATCCTGAAAAACAAGTTTATGGAGTGGTGAGTATTAATGATGATGAGTAAAGGATAATGTACAGGGAGCCGGTTGTTATCGCAGAAATAAGCTCTGACAGCATGATCAGGACCTGATGCGAATCTTGAGGATCTTGTATCATGCTGAAAGGGTTTATTTTGTGATAACAGTTGGCTGCTTGTACATTATCCCACTTATTACATTTCTTACATGATAAATTATTGAACATGTAAAAATTATTTGAAATATTTTATTAGCTCATTTTTAATGTAGACCTTTCCCTTTACTTTCGGTGTTAAGGTATGACACGGCCATCAAATGCCATGAACCCGTAATTTGGTTTAATTTGTAAAAATAATATCAGAGATGTTATTAAAAGACATTTTATAATTAATTTTAAAAAATATGTATACAAACTCGGGTGTAAGAGCATACCTCAAACTCCTGGTTTTGAGGACTTTCACCCTTATCATCAGAGGAACCATCATCCTCATTGGAAAATGTAGCCTGACAAATCAGAAAGCATTTTGAAAATGCAGAACAATTGAGAAAAAAGGAGTAAAAACAAAGAAATTAAAAGAGACGACAAAATGGGAGAATACCTATTTAAGGGGAAAGAATATTCGATTTTCATTTAGGGGCGGCCATATAATAGTGTAACATACCTCTGGTTTTGATGCAGTCCACCTTTTGTGTGTCTCTATCCACTGACCTTCTGCCTTTCTTATTTTCCCAAGGCTCTCTGTATAAAGAAGTGATTGACACCTACTGCATTAAAATGTCTTCACATAATCGTGGGTAACACATTTTTATGTTGAACTTTATAAATATACATTATAGCAGTTTTAATTTAGCATCATAAAAGCATTTTGTAGTTGACAAAATAATTACAGTAAGTAATTATGCAAATATTAACCAACAAAGTTATTTAAAGTGATAAGGTTGTTGAACTTGTCATATTACTGGACAAAAGTTGCCATGATCATTTTCCTGTTAAACCCTATACCAGTATTGTTTATTACTTTAAAACTAACATAAAAGCATACAATAAAGTTGAAAAAACATCGTCAAAGACTTCACTGTCATATGTTTTAATAGTTAATTTGTTTAGAAGTATGTCTTTTACATAGTAAAACGAAATTTCCTGTCAGAACAACTTTCTGTCATTTAAAACTCGGTAAAAACGACCAGTCCTGACTGGAGACTGAAACACAGTGGGCGCGCGCTTCTAACGTTACAATAAAGTAATGTAGGCTTATTTCCATTCAGCCTGGATTTATTTTGACTTCTCTATGGTACTTTATTACTATAGTATATTACGTCACCAATATAAAATTACAACTACAAAAAAGCAATTACATAACTTACCGTTTATACTGAGAACTTGGCCCGGAAAAGCTTTCCAACCGCCTTTAGGTCGCTTTGTTCCTATTGCACCGTGTTCCACCAGGCCGATCCTCTTAGGGTCACTTAACATTTTTTTGTCTCTAACATTTTTTTCTAATTCAACACTTACTTTATTTTCTTTAATCCATTTTATAAGCACATACATGGTTGCAGCTTTATCTTACGGTAGTCTCTGTCTGACTAGATTTACCTTAGCAACGAAAGGTGAAAAGAGCGCTAATTGCAACCAATCATAACAGATCAGAGTCAATCACATCATCCAATCAAATGTCAAGTTCTTCTTTGCTCGAGCGCAACCTGAAGGTAGGAGAAGAGTGAGGTGCGGGTGACGAGCGTACAGTTTTTACAAAATGGAGCCGTCAAGAAAGAGGAGGAAGTTACATTACAGAAGATATTTGTGCGACTACAACGAGCCTTTACCACGGACGACAAGATATCGCATGGCTAAAATTGGTAAATTAATTGTCTGGCGCATGAAATACATCTTCACCAAACAACGTTAGGACTCCACACGAGCTACCTTTAAACGTATTTAAAAGCACGCGTGCGAATGAACTTTAATCTACTATTAAGCGTAAATACTAAAGAATATCTCTAGTTTAGTGAGAGTGAAAACAATACTGTGGCCAGCTTAAAATACTTAAGATAGTCTGTCCTGGACAGCTAGCATAGAACCGAATGTCGATTTAGCCCTTTGCAGCTACGTCAACAGCGCCATGTTGCTGTCAACAAATGAAATTGAAAATAACGTTGCAGTTTTCCCGAGTTGCACGTAAATACTACCGAGTCGATATCAAAACGATGAAAAACTGTTGTCAATGTAATATATGATTTTACAAAGTTATTTGATTTGTACACTCTGTATTCGAATCATTATATGCGAAATGTATGAGTCAGCTTACGAAAAGTAACCTAAGACGTTTCTGTCTTGAAGGTATATCTGTCTGATCACTTATATATGTATAAACTGAAGGTAGCATGCCATAAATATTCATTAAGTCCACCGAAAATGTGCTTCTGACTTTAAGTTTTGCCATATTTTATTTGTAATTTTAAATACCTAGTTACTAAGTTTTAAATTACAAGACACCTAATATTATGCATTTCATTTTAGATCCCCTTGATGATGATGATGAGAGGTAAGCAAATATAGATGTAAAGTGAAGTCCTATTTATACATCTGTTGGAGATAATAAAACACAACAAACAATATCTGTGCAGCTCTCATTCTGATTGGAGTGAAGATGACCAAGTTTCCAATAATAAAGAGGTAAGAATTCATTTGAACATGATAATTATTATCGTTACAGTAGTGTTTCCAACAGGATTTTGTGTAACTACGGCGCAAGTTTGCGTCACGAACTTCGAATTAGAATACTCGTTACGTCATCACGTGGGACTTGCTTTTATTATATGAACTGTTAAATAGACCATCATATTTTATACAGCTTAATGCCTAATAAAGGCATTTACATAAAGTCGTTTACATGTCGTTTTTATGCACGATTTGGGGATTCAGAAACAATGCAGCAAAATATTGCAAAATAGAGAATGCATCTTATAATGAAAAGTTTAAAAATATTTTTGGTTTTTGGTTATGGCAGAACAAATAAGAATATGGCGAGTAAGTAAGAAATGGGAAACACTACTGGTACAGTTTTTGTTACAATTACTGCATTACATTTATTATTGTATCCTTACAGAGGTCTATTGATGACTATCGAGACAAAGACATTGCTCCTTGCTCAAGTTTGGACTTTAATGTGTGTATAAAATTTCAGTTTGTTATACAGTAATAATTGTTTTTGTTTAGGGTGATCTGTCCGAGCTAAAACACAAGGCATGAGTTTTTCGTGTCTGACTCATATTATGGTTGTGATAAAGCACCACATTAAACTCTTGATATCTTTTGTCTCTCCTTTTTTGAAGGCGTCTCTTGATTACCACACATCCAGTGACAGTGATGCCACGGGTGCAACTGTGGACTCTGAGGTGTGTAAACCCTTCAAATTGTTGAGGAATATGGTTTCTTTTTTTTGTTTTTGATAAACTGTCTGGTTGTTAATAAAAAGTTATCTTTATAGACTGTTTAAGCAACAAAATGGGCACATTATAGACAACAGTGATGAGGAAGAGTGGAGGTTAAACTATTAACTTTATGAAGTAGGTTCCCCATATAATGGCTTAGATTAAGCTTAAACTAAACATTCTCCATCTTCTTTTTTGCAGCAGTCTCATGATGAACATGCAAACTGTGATGGTGTAGTAGGTGCAAGTATGGACTCTGAGAATGGGCATGATGTAGAAAACAGTGATGAGGAAGAGGGCAGCTTGAATGATGAACCTGAACAAGTAGGTTTACTCAGTGTTTTCACATACTAATACTAATACATACTAGGTATAAGTCACAAATGTTGAATATTCGGTTAGTTTATTTAATTATACAATTTGGAAAAGTGTGTGTTTGTGATCTTAAAAAAATCTCTCTGTTTTCTGGGCTGATGCATTCATTTAAATAATGCCAATAAAGACACCTCAATCAAGAGATTGTCATCATTTGGTTAAAGTTTGTTTAAGTGTTTAAGTCTAGCCTAAAATCTTAATGGCTTCAACAGGGCTTGACATTTACACTCGTCCGGGACAAGTGAATGTTTTGTATGGGCAAGTTAGAGGAAATTTAACTAGCCCGACTGGACAAGTAACTTACAGTTACTAAATAATACTAACAGTGCTACGAAAAATTGGTCTGTACTAAGAATAATAACAATAGGTGCATTAGACAAAGCTGCATGTTTTTTATGAATTGCGTTTGAATGTGACAATAATCAATGGGGCACCGTGTTACTGGTTGTAATCATATATGTGTTTGGAAGTCGATTGCTTTGTGTTACACTAACTGTGCAGTTTATTGTAAATACAGTTGCTGTAATGTTGTCTCGTGTGTCTAATATTTATTTTAATGCTTACATTGCATTTTCCTGCATTGTACAGGAAACATGATTGATCGCATGCAGTCTGATGGGCTATTATTTTTAGTCCAGCTTGTCATTGCGTCTTACATTCACGTTGCTTTATCATGTCCAGTGTCCAATTCATAATATACATTTATTCATTTTGCAGACGCTTTTATCCAAAAGCGACTTACAAGTAGTTTCTTACAGTGGCACATTACTGCAGAGCAATCAGGGGTAAGGTGCCTTGCTCAAGGGCACTTCAGTCATGACCTGCTGGCACTGAGATTTGAACCGGCACATTCTGACTACAAGCCCAACTCTCTAACTACTAGGTCACAGCTGACCCCCATAGTTGTAATTAATAATAAATATAGTTGTAATTAATCACCACATTAAACTCTTAATACCATCTATATCTCATTTTCGGCAGCAGGCTCTTTATGACCACACAACCAGTGAAAGTGATAGCACAGGTGTAAGTTTGGACATTGGGCACATTGTGGAGGACTGTGATGAGGCTGAGGTCAGTTTGGACGATGAACATGAACAAGTGGGTTGACTTATCGTTTATTTCATGTCCAACTCAAAAACATTTGAGATTAAGCATCACATTAAACAATTAATATAATTTCAACCATTTTTCCCTTTTAACAGCAGTCTCTTGATGACTATACAAACAGTGGCAGTGAAGGCTTGGGCTTTGAAGTGAGTATGCAGTTGAACTATGTTAAAGCTGAGAACTATTGTATTACTTTGTTTAGGTTTGGCTCAATCTTTATCAGCAAAACTAGTAGTAAACACAGGCTTAAAAAAGTGACTGTTAAGGGTTCTATCTAAAATAAACAGGCTAACAATTGAACAATAATAATACAATCTTTTTATGTCATTGCACTTATTTGGCTAATAATAGCTATTGTTGTCTCTTTATGAAGCACCACTCCAGCAGCCACACAGATGATTATGATGGTGGTGATGACACGACTTCTGATTCTGAACAAATGGTAGGACCACTTCTTCATTTTATAGTAGCATTTCAAATTATTGTATTTCATTGTTTATTCACTATTCCAGTTGAGTTTACGGTTAGATTTTTTAGAAAAAAATATTATACTATTTGCGTTTGGATTTCATTACAATATATGTACACATACAGTGCATTGTACCACCAGTGTATTGTACCACCACCCGAACTCCACCATAGACTGCAACGCAATCCACTTTCAAAGGGCTGAAAGTGAGTAAAGACGATGTTAAAATAGTCCATGTGACTCCAGTGATTTAGCATTAAATACTATAAAGCAACGAGGATTCTCTATGTTTGCAAACAAATACAAATAATGACTATATTCAACAATTTCAATATTCAAAAATGTGTGTTTAATATAGCTCCAAGATCTCAATGACAGTGCATCTGGGGTCTGCGTCGCACAAAACATTCACGTCAACACCCAGTGCATGCGTCAGGCGGTGCTGACCCCAGATTCACCGTCATTGAGATCTTGGTGATCTTGAAAGCATTTTCCAGGATTTGAAATAACATGAAAGTCAGTAAATTGTTGAATACATTCATTATTTTTATTTGTTTGTGCACAAAAATGATCCTCTTTGCTTTATATTATTTAATGCTAAATCACTGGAGTCACAAAAAGACTATTATACAATAAGTCTTTAAACACTTTCAGCACTTTGAAAGTTGGTTGCGTTGTAGTTTATGGTGGAGTCAGTAGAGTTTGTTTGACCTTAACAAACCTATTTTAATCTATTTTTTTAAAACTTTTTTTTTAAACTTATGTATGTATGTATGTTGCAGATGTTCCCTGATAATGCAGTGCTGTAACTAAAATGACCCATGCTTTTTCTAGGTTAATGATGACATGATGAGGTCCCCACTGTACCAAGGAGCACTGGTTACGCTTGGACAAACAATCCTTCTTCTAATGGCCTTTGCTGTAATTGTGGGATTAACACACGATGGTTTGCAAACACTTCTCCAAATTTTGAGTCTTATTCTACCACAAGATTCTCACTTGCCAGCCACCAAATATCTGTTTAAAAAACTTTTCAAAACGGGCAAATATGATTTTCATGTATATTGCCCTAAGTGCTGTTGTGTTTTGGAAAATAATGCATGTAAGAGGTGCCATCAAGACTTTGACAAAAATGAACTAATGAAAAATGGTAACTTCTTCTTTACCTTGCCCCTTATCGACCAACTTAAACATTCCCTAGAAACTTCAAATCTCGGAGAGTCTCTAAACAGAAAGACCAGACCAACAAACCCTGACACCATTTCGGACATTATGGATGGGAAATTGTACAAACAAATGTGCAAAGACTCAAATCTAAAAAAAGATTACTCCTTTAGTCTTACTTTTAACTCTGATGGTGTACCCATCTTCAAATCCTCCTCCTTTTCTATCTGGCCCTTGTTATGTCACATAAATGAGCTTCCACCAAACATAAGGAAAAAGACCATGTTTTTAACAGGACTATGGTTTGGTCCGAAAAAGCCTTCCATCTCCACATTTTTTAGACCTTTTATCAATGAGATGAAAACTCTCAGCTCAGTCGGTTTCGAGTGGTGTTCAAATGCTAAGATTGTGAAATCTTATGTGTATGCTATAATTTGTTCATGTGATAGTGTTGCTAGAGCCATGTTGCAAAATATCAAGCAATTCAATGGCAAATTTGGCTGCAACTGGTGTCTGCATCCAGGGGAAAGAGTTGAAAAAGGTAAAGGACATGTTCAAGTATATCCTTTTCACGAAGAAGTCACAGAACGCTCTCACACAGATATGATTAAATACCAAAGAAATGTAGGCACTGGTGAAAACTTTGGTGTGAAAGGACCCACACCTTTAAGTTCATTGCCTTTTTTTGACATTGTTTCTGGATTTATTGTTGACTCCATGGACTGCATTGATTTAGGTGTGATGAGACAGCTGTCTACCCTGTGGTTTGACAGTTCGTTCCACAAAGAGCCCTGGTATATTGGAACCAGAGCAAATGAAATAGATAGGAAAATTGAACAGTTTCAACCTCCATCCAACATCACAAGAATGCCAAGATCTATCTTAACCAGAGCCTATTGGAAAGCATCGGAATGGCGAGCTTTTCTCTTGTTTTATGCTCCCATTGTTTTAAAATCTGTTCTTCCTCGTAAATTTTTTGAGCACTTCCTCCTTTTGTGCCAAGCAGTTTATGCCCTGCAAACAACATGCATTACGCAGCTGGAGCTATTTTATGCATCTCAACACCTAAATGAGTTTGTGCTAAATTTTGAGACATTGTATGGTAGACCTCATATGACATACAACGTTCACATTCTTTTACATCTTAGTGACAGTGTCAGAAACTGGGGCCCCCTATGGTGTTATAGTGCATACAGTTTTGAAGGGTGCAATGGATTTCTGTTGAAACTGTACAATGGCACACAATCTGTACCTTTACAGATAGTAACATCTTTTCTCTTACTAAAAGAAGTAGAGAGCATGGGGAAGGTTCTGATGCAGAATGCTCATCCTAGAGTGCAGCAGCTGTTTGACACAGTGGTTGATGGCTTCAATGCAACTAAACATGTACGAAGAGTGAATGGCACTGTGTTTTTTTGGTCATGGTTGCTCTAGAGCTCTTGATCTATATGAAAAGGATGCTGTTGAGCAGTTTCTTGAAAACCCTGTCAAAGATCAAGCAATATTTTACCACAAAGCTGTATATAACTCACAGATATTTCTTAGCATTAATTACAGAAGAAAACTTAAGAGAGATAACACTCTGGTCAGGAGATCTGATGGTAGTGTTTGTCAAATAGTTGGTTTTGCCAAAGTTGAGAGTCACACTGGCTGTGAACATGCATTATGTCTTGTGAGAAAGTGTGTGTCAAAACCAAGGTTGTTTCTTCAAGGCTACTTTGGTGAATCTCGGTGCCAGATTAAGCATGTGATGTCAATATCTTCTGAATTTGGTGAATTAACTGTTCTGGACCTAAGCTAACTGTCAGACAAATTTGTAGTATACAGACAAGAAAATAGTTGTTTAGTTTGTTTATTGCCAAACAGTTTAGAGCGAGATTAAATTCTTGAATAAAACACACACACACGTCATAAATAGCACAGATCTACACACACATAACATTCAGCAGGGGTCTACACAAACACACAAGTCAAATTAAGCGTGGGTCTGCACACAGATCTCCGCACACAGATCTCCACACACACACACGTTACATTCAGTGGAAGTCTACAGACACACACACACACACACACGTCACAAATAGCGCAGATCTACACACACACACGCCACAAATAGTGCAGATCTACACACACACACGCGCATCACATTCAACATGGGTCAACACAAACACTCAAGTCACATATAGCACGGGTCAACACAAACACACAAGTCACATTCAGTCCAGGTCAACACAAACACACAAGTCACATTCAGTCCAGGTCAACACAAGTCACATTCAGTCCAGGTCAACACAAACACACAAGTCACATTCAGTCCAGGTCAACACAAACACTCAAGTCACATATAGCACGGGTCAACACAAACACTCAAGTCACATATAGCACGGGTCAACACAAACACTCAAGTCACATATAGCCCGGGTCAACACAAACACTCAAGTCACATTCAGTCCAGGTCAACACAAACACTCAAGTCACATTCAGTCCAGGTCAACTCAAACACACAAGTCACATTCAGTCCAGGTCAACACAAACACACAAGTCACATTCAGTCCAGGTCAACACAAACACACAAGTCACATTCAGTCCAGGTCAACAAAAAAACACACAAGTCACATTCAGTCCAGGTCAACACAAACACACAAGTCACATTCAGTCCAGGTCAACACAAACACACAAGTCACATTCAGTCCAGGTCAACACAAACACACAAGTCACATTCAGTCCAGGTCAACACAAACACACAAGTCACATTCAGTCCAGGTCAACAAAAACACACAAGTCACATTCAGTCCAGGTCAACAAAAACACACAAGTCACATTCAGTCCAGGTCAACACAAACACACAAGTCACATTCAGTCCAGGTCAACAAAAACACACAAGTCACATTCAGCCTGGGTTTTCTGCACACAGATCTACACACACACTCGTCAAATTTAGCACGGTGATACACACACATCTGCACTTTGTTTCGTGTGGATATGTTGCAGTTCTTAAATTTAAATAGTTTTAAGTGCACTACTTTGACAACTTAACTGTTTCTGGTCAGTATTTCATTTTTGGTCAGTAGCTTATTTATTAATGTAAATCATTTATAATGTTTTTGTATTGTATGAAATGTATTAGTAATACCAAATGTAAATGTTGCAATGTTGCAACAAGTGTGAACATGCTGATTTGAACACTGTATCTGGCCAATATTTTAATCAATAATTTAAATAAAGATTTAAAAAAATAGTTACCGCATTTGTGCCTTTATACAGATTCCATATGTATGTATGCATATGTTTTGTGTTTGACAATACAAAATTTGTTTCTGAGTGAAAGGTCAGTATTGTGATGTGATTTACACTTTGGAAAGAGTCTCATTTTACACATGTGCTCTACGTGTCATAACCTATGGTAACATCTTTTTCACATGTGCTGCAACATGTGGTGACATATTGCCCACGTGTAATCACATGTTGCCCGCTTGTGGTGTTAGGTTGTCCATATGAATTTCACATGTTGTTCACACATGGTCACATGTGGCCACACGTGATCACATGTAAAAAACATGTGACCACGTGTGAAAAATGTGTGAAACTCATGTGTCTTTTCTGTAAGGGATTGCCTGGGCAGTCGCTGTCATTGGCACACAACTCGGCACACACACCTAGTCTTGCTTCTACTTCAAACCTTCCGCGGGGACATAATCCCGGCTTTGCTGTGGTAAAAAATACATTGCAGAAGGTAAAACGTCTCGTTTCTTTAGAAGAACCTGAAGCACTGGTACTTCTGCCGAGTGACATTTTTATTCATACAAATGTTTTCAAATGGACACATTTGGCTCTTTTGGATTTCTTAAAACATATTTTTACTAGTTTCTAGATAATGTCCAGCAGTGGATATACATGAATCAAACTTTCTACTAAAATTGTTTTCTCTGTGGTGATCATGATGTGGACAGAAAGGGCACAAAGCAGAACAATGCTCGACAGCTATGCAGGCAGATGAGATTCAGAGGGTTCATACAGATTTTAGGCAGTGTTTCTCATTACCTATATCTTTTTGTGGAGGAGTACATTGATGCCCACATCCGTTACTGCAGCATTTCTCATCTCCAAGGCAGTCGCTGTCATTGTCACACAACTCGGCACACACATCTGGTCTTACTCTTACTTCAAACCTTCTGCGAGGACACAATCCCGGCTTTGCTGTGGTAAAACAAATACGGTCGCAGAAGGTAAAATGTCCTGTTTCTTTAGAATAACCTGAAACACTGGTATTTCTGCAGAGTGATATTTTTATACATACTGGCGTTTTCAAATGGACACATTTGGCGCTTTTAAAACATTTTTACTAGTTTCTAGATAATGTCCAGCAGTGGATATATATGCATCACAACTTTCTACTAAAATTATTTTCTCTGTGGTGATCATGTGGACAGAAAGGGCAGAAAGCAAAACAATGCTCAACAGCTATGCAGGCAGATGAGATTCAGAGGGTTTCTACAGATTTTAGTCAGTGTTCTTTGTTACCTATATCAATTTGTAGAGGAGTACATTGACGCCCACATCCGTTACTGCAGCATTTCTCATCTCCAGGGCAGTTGCTGTCATCGTCACACAACTCGGCGCACAGTCCTGGTCTTACTCTTACTTCAAACCTTCTGCGGGGACACAATCCCGGCTTTGCTGTGGTAAAACAAATACGTGGCAGTAGGTAAAATGTCTTGTTTCTTTAGAATTGTCACGGGTTAGTGTAGGAAAGTAGCGTAGTCCAAGGGATAAATCAAGATAAGGTACTTTAATTACCAAACCAAAAGGAGACACATGGAATCGGGAACACAACACACCATAAACATTAATAATAACCGACAAAGAACAGAGGGAGACACAGGGCTTAAATACAAAAGGAAGACACTCATGGAAAACAGAAACAGGTGTGGAACTAATTAACAATGACGAAACACAAGTGAAAACTAATTAACTAATAATGAACCTAACCAGGGGAGGGAAAACACCAAACAAAACATACAACAAACGTGACATTACCCCCCCTCCACAAGGCGCGTCTTCGCGCCAAAACAGTACCAATGGGGGAAGGGGGGGTGGGCGTCCTGGACGATACATCCAGTTCAGGGGTTCTGGAGGGCGTCTGCCTGTTCAGGAGGCCTGTCGGGCGCCGGCCGTTCAGGAGGCCTGGAGGGCGCCGGCCGTTCTGGAGGCCTTGAGGGCGCCGGCCGTTCTGGAGGCCTGGAGGGCGCCGGCCGTTCGGGAGACCTGGAGGGCGTCGGCCATTCTGGAGGCCTTGAGGGCGCCGGCCGTTCGGGAGACCTGGAGGGCGTCGGCCGTTCTGGAGGCCTGAAGGGCGCCGGCCGTACCAGATGGCGGACGACCGGTCTAGCCTTGAGGGCTATCCCTGCCATATGGCTCCCCCCCAAAAAATATTTGGGCTTAGTCCGGGAGCTCATATGGAGGTTGGCCTGGACCGGCTGGGCAGCGGGCTCTGGCGGCTGGGCAGCGGGCTCTGGCGGCTGGGCAGCGGGCTCTGGCGGCTGGGCAGCGGGCTCTGGCGGCTGGGCAGCGGGCTCTGGCAGGCCGGACGGGACCGGCTGGAGAGGCCCTGGAAGGCCGGACGGGGCCGGCTGGAGAGGCCCTGGAAGGCCGGACGGGACCGGCTGGAGAGGCCCTGGAAGGCCTGACGGGGCCGGCTGGAGAGGCCCTGGAAGGCCGGACGGGACCGGCTGGAGAGGCTCGGGAACGCCGGACGGGACCGGCTGGAGAGGCTCGGGAAGGCCGGACGGGACCGGCTGGAGAGGCTCGGGAACGCCGGACGGGACCGGCTGGAGAGGCTCGGGAAGGCCGGACGGGACCGGCTGGAGAGGCTCGGGAACGCCGGACGGGACCGGCTGGAGAGGCTCGGGAAGGCTGGACGGGACCGTATGTAGAGGCTCCGGAAAGCCGGACTGGACCGGCTGTAGAGGCTTCGGAAAGCCGGACGGGACCGGCTGTAGAGGCTCCGGAAAGCCGGACTGGACCGGCTGGAGAGACTTCGGAAAGCCGGACGGGACCGGCTGGAGATGTTCTGGAAAGCCGGACGAGACCGGCTCCGAGAACAGGTCCCCTTTAACCTGCTCACGTTGCTGGGTGGTGGAGGAGTGAGGCGTGGATCCGGGATGAGCCGGAACGAACCCCTGGCCTGTGACCGATACTGGGCGACCCCCGCTCAAGTCCTCATCAGTCACCCCGACGCAGAACTCGGAGCCGATTGCTTGGAGGACTCGATTTACGAAGTCCTCCAGCCGGTACTCATCTGCATCGGGAAGCATGACGAGGACGAGCAGAATGTCATCCAGACCGGTCAAAAATGCCAGGTTTAGAGCTTGATCGCTCCAACTCACCCGAAAGCACACGTCCACAAACTCCTCCACGTAGTTCTCCAGAGGCCGTCCGTCCTGCCTCAAGTCCATGAGGATGGCCTCTGGAGAAAAGGTATAGCAATCCATGTTTATTGGTCGGTTATTCTGTCACGGGTTAGTGTAGGAAAGTAGCGTAGTCCAAGGGATAAATCAAGATAAGGTACTTGTGAGAATCTGGATTTCGTCCTGTCCTCTTTAAATATATCATCTGTGTCTAAAAGAACATTTGTCTATCATACGTATTCATTCAGATTAGTATAAGCTTCCTTCACCCTAATATGGGCCTTACTTTCCTGTTGTTTAATCCTAGTTGAGAGTCGTACTGACCTGAGTGACTATCGGTCTCCATCTCAAGGCTCTTAATGATATGAATTGATGTGTTTTGATGCTTAGTACGTAGTTATAATCATATCTGATCGTCCTGAGGAGGAATGAGACTAAACATCAAGTCTTGTCTTTTTCCACCCTTGTGGTTTTTTATGACACCTCCTTTTAATCTTATAAATATTAGTCCTCATACAAATAAACATTGGACTCTGATTGAAACAAGCACTTGTTGTCTGTGTCAAACTTTGTCTCCAGATCTGCAACTCTGTGTGTTCCGTCGACTACACTTTTCAACCATAGAATAATATTTTGTGGGGGACATTGAGAATTTTACATTCTAACAGTACTTTAATTACCAAACCAAAAGGAGACACATGGAATCGGGAACACAACACACCATAAACATTAATAATAACCGACAAAGAACAGAGGGAGACACAGGGCTTAAATACAAAAGGAAGACACTCATGGAAAATAGAAACAGGTGTGGAACTAATTAACAATGACGAAACACAAGTGAAAACTAATTAACTAATAATGAACCTAACCAGGGGAGGGAAAACACCAAACAAAACATACAACAAACGTGACAAGAATAACCTGAAACACTGGTACTTCTGCAGAGTGATATTTTTATACATACTGGCGTTTTCAAATGGACACATTTGGCACTTTGAAACATTTTTATTAGTTTCTAGATAATTTCTCTGCGGTAATCATGATGTGGACAGAAAGCACAACAATGCAGGCAGATTAAGTTCAGAGGGTTCATACTGATTTTAGGCAGTGGTGTTCATTACCTGTATATGGAGGAGAACATTGATGCCCACATCCGTTACTGCAGCATTTCTCATTTCCTGGGCATTCGCTGTCATTGAAACACATATCGACACAGAGTCCTACTCCAAACCTTCTGCTTGGACACACTCCCGGCTTTGCTGTTGTAAAAAATGCATTGCGGAGGGTTAAACATCTTGTTTCTTTTGAATAACCTGAAACTGGTACTGGTACTTGTCTGCTTCGAAATGAAGGGTCATTCATTTTTATGGTAGGTTTATTTTAACTGATTGAGACAAAATATCAACAACAAAAATAATTGAGGGAAAAAAGGTTATAAGTTGATTTGCATTTCAGTCAGTGAAATAAGTATTTGATCCCCTACCAACCAGCAAGAATTCTGGCTCCAAAGATTGGTTATGTGCCCACATGAACCACAGATTAGTCCTGTCACTTTAAGAAAGTACTCCCAAGTCAGCTTGTTATTTATCTAAAAGATGTCTGCCAACAGGATCTGTATCTTCCATTTCAACCTCTACACCACCATGCTCAAGACCAAATAGGTTTCAAATGATGTCAGGGACAAGATTGTAGACCTGCACAAACCTTGAAGAGGCTACAGCCAGAAGCTTGATGAGAAGAAACAACTGTTGCTGTGACTATTTGGAAATAGAAAAAAAAACGAAATACCTATCAATTGCCCTGGGTCTGGAGCTCCCTGCAAGATTTCCCCAACGGGGTAAAGATGAGAATGAGAGAGGTTAAAGATCAGGCCAGAACTAGACTGAAGAAGCTTGTTAATGATTTCAAGACAGTTGGGACCACAGTTAGCTAGCAAACGATTGCTTACACACTGTGCCACAACAGACTGAAATCCTGAAGCACCCGCAAGGTCCTCCTCCCCAAGTAGGCCTGCCTGGCTCGTATGAAGTTTGACAATGAACATCAAGATGATTCAGAAAAGGTTTGGAGAAAGTTATGAGACCAAAATGGACTCCTTTTTTTGGAGGGAGAGAAACGCAGACTATGACACCAAGAAAAAGCATCCCTACAGAAAAGCAAAGTGTTGGAAACATTATGCTTTAGGGCTTTTTCTCTGCTACAGGCACAGGACTTGACCGCATTTAGGGGCTGAGGGACAGGCCAGTGTACCGTAAAATCTGGGACAAGAACCTCCTCCCCTTAACTAGATCACTAAAGATAGGTCGTGCATGTGCCTTTAACATGACAAAGACCTAAAACCTATTGCCAAGAGCTGCACGATTCTTTTGTTTCAAATAGAGATTGCGATTCTGAATGATGACTAAAAGTAATACATCATTTACTAGAGGTTCTGATAAAAAATAGTTTATTTAGGTATGTAATATGTAGGACTTTGCTTCAAAATTATTACATATTTCATGGTTAACCTACATAACTGGTGAGAAATGTTTAACCAGCAATTCCATAAGAAAACTAAAGTGTTTCTTCTTTTTTTTACTTTAAATGCAAAAGTTGAACTTTCTAAAAAGTATAAATGCATTGAAGTAATTTGTATATGAAATATTTTTTTGCCTGATATATACAGACCGCTTGGAGGGGTCCGTACAGAAAGACACTACTAATAAACATAACAACGCAGTATTCTCACCTGTAAACACTCTAAAATAACATGAAAACATGAAATGATGGGCAACCTGACGAAAAGCTCTAATAGCGCACCTTCTCTATAAGCGTTAATCGAGTAATAGGCGCTATGATGACGTTTTACCATAATGACGGATATAAGCGCTCACTCGGATTTGTCCGCGATACAAAGTTTCGTTTCAAACATGTCCAGTAAAGATGTGAAGCATAATCAGAAAAAGTTATCACAATCCTGAAAGACACTCATAAGAATAGTTTTGTTGTCAGGCTGTATTTACTTTACATGTCGGTCTGTTATTTGGTGTGAGATTAATTTGGACAGAGTAGGAGCTTGTAAACGAGTCTCATGTGTGCGAGTTGGCAACTCTCTGCCTTAATCCCAGTACTTCAGTGATCATTTGACACAGAAATAATGATAGTCTGTGTTTACATACATCGTTACATACCTTATAATAATAATTTTAACTTCTGCGGAAGCAACAGCAAATATTGAAGCGTTATGATTTTAGTCCGAGGTGTGCGTTATTAGACACACGGGAATCGTTGATTTCCATTAATGAGATCGCCTGGTGTTCGAATCGAGATCAGGATCTTTCAACGATTAATCGTGCAGCTCTATTGCCAAGACAACCAAAGTGAAGCTTAAGGAAAGCAAATTAAATGTACCAGCAAGTCTCTAGACCCTAGTACTTTAGAAAATCTGAAGGAGGTTAAAACTCCAATCTGCTGAGCGACAGCCAAGAAGCCTTAAAGATTTAAAGAGCAGTGGACTAAAATGTATCCTGACACATGTGATGAAACCACTTGTTGGCAAGCGCAAAGTTATGTTTGGCTCGGGGATCAAATACTCATTTCACTGATTGAAATGCAAATCACTGTATAACTTTAAAATAAAAAAAAATTCCCCTGATTTTTTTCAATTAAAATAAACCTAACATAACATATATAAAAGTTATAGACCCTTAGTTTCTTTAGAAGCAAGCAAATTTACAAAATCAGCAGGGCATCAAATAATATTTCCCTCACTGTTCGCAGAACAATGCTCAACGGCTATGCAGGCAGATGAGATTCAGAGGGTTCATACAGATTTTATGCAGTGTTCTTCATTACCTATACCTTTTTGTGGAGGAGTACATTGACGCCCACATCGGTTACTGCAGCATTTCTCATCTCCTGGGCAGTCGCGGTCTTTGGCACACAACTCGGCACAGACTCCTGGTCTTACTTCTACTTCCACTTCCAACCTTCTGCGGGGACAAACTCCCGGCTTTGCTGTGGTAAAAAATACAATGTGTAAGCTTAAACGTCTGGTTTCTTTTGAATAACCTGAAGCACTGGTACTTCCCGGATCTGCAGAGTGATATTTTTGTTTATACAGGCGATTTAAAAAATAAATACATTTGGTAATTTGCTAAAAGGGTTTTCTCGTGATCATGACAATCGTATTAAACATTTTTGGAATTAATTGGCCAGTGCTTTCGTATTGCAAAGGCTAATTTCATAGATTTATGTATTTAGGATACACGATAGCCAAGTACATGTTTTACAGCTTTTGCAAAAGTTGGCTTTTAAAAAAATATTGCACAATATAATTACTCTGTGAATTTAGCTTCATCAAATAAGTAACGTCATGTAGAGTAACTGTGTCTTTACAAACTACAGTAACATGGTAGTTCATCAAAGTTGTGTTAGTAAAACCCCAGCAAACACCAATTCAACTGTGAGACTACAGTTTTACCAAAATAACTGTAGTTTAACCATGATATTTGTAATAAAACTATAGTAAAATACAACAGGTTTTACACTTAGACTATAAAACCATGGCTATCTTTTTGAAATGCAAGAACTTTATTGGAGTGAAACGGTTGGTAGTTGGAAATGACTGAACAACTACAGTCACAAAAATATGTTTGCACATAAATAAAAAATAATTTCGTTTCAATGATACCATACACCTGTACAAACGTTTTTTTCATAATGAATCGAACTTAAAGCAGGTGACACACAAACACAGCCCCAAACACACCATTGTGTACTCTAGCACAATCTTTATCAGAAACACATCGCGACTGGACAGCACGACCGTCAACATCAGCGGACAGTGACTGAACACTACAGAAGAGACACACGCTCCCGTGTCACAAACTGTGGGTTTCAGTGGGCTGTTAGAACAGTAAAGACACGAACGTTCTCACCTGCGTAGTCTCGTCCTGGAGCAGCGGCGTCGGCCGCAGCTGCTGACTTCAACAGACATAATACACCGACACACAGCACGTAGAAGACTTTAGCTTCCATCCTTGCGACTATACGATACGACTTGTGTCATGTGTGCGCATAAACCTACGTTTTATAAGGAGGAGCACGTGCAAATAATTACGCAGCTGCCCGTCATTTCTTAAAACAAAAATCATTATTTTATTAAATAGATAATTTAAGCCGATTTATTTTAAATGTTCCATTCCGCCCAATAGATTGGTCGGTGTCGCTCCCCGATCCGTCTGGGTGTCATGACTAATCGAGTCCACTCTCGAAATTGGTCACCTTTAATACCCCGCATGATTCTGTTGCCTAAAATAAGTTTTAATGATACTCTTTTTTTGAGCTTCTGATTGCAAATCGCTTCTCGTGCAGCAAGTGAGGCAAAGCTGGTGGGTCTCTACACTTTATGTTTCAGCGAACCAGGGTTGCGAGTGTAACCTATTGTTCTCTTTCATCATCTCGTGTTCGAGATCCGCCTACGGGGGAGACATTGACAGCTCCCCAATTGCCCAATACACTCACACTGAGTTTCTGAAAGCCTGAAAAGGAAGGTCATTCCCAAGAAGGCAGTGTTTGACACATCCCATAATCATGCACCTGGTAACCCTGATGCATACACAGCTGCTGTGTGCTCGCAGGAATGGAAACATGTATGAGGCACACACATGTAGTTTACCCAGCAACACATATATTCACCCAGGAAGGAATGTAAATGCATGTTTGGTGACATTCAACCTTCATTACTATTACAATGTGTAATCAGAAGGTAGAGTAATATAAGAAGGAGGGGCTGTGAAGACCCCACTCCTAAAACAGAATGTGCTACCGAGGTTTTGGTGACATCCAATCAGTATTGATGCACAAACGTATGGTGAGAAGTCCAGGTGGCAGCAGAGATGTTAACGGCTACGAAAATTAGATAGGAGCGTTCGAGATAGCATTTGGGAAAACACGCTCCTAGTACCGCTACAGCCACGACATCTTCTGTATTTTCCCAGGCATTCCCTCATCTGCTCGGTTGTATGGATGTCAGGACTTTGTCCTTCCTGTATTTGAGTTCTCTAACTCTCTGGACAAGGTCAGGACAGAACCATGTCCTGTGGTTGTTTTGTGTGGAGATGCGTGGCTGTTGTTGCTACTTTGCGCCACGTGTCCTCCTGTCATGTCTCGCAGCCACACCCTTCTGTCTCCCGTAATCATTAGTGTTTAATCTCTGTCACCTGCCGTTCGCCTCCCTTTTTTAATTATGCCTCGTTAGTTGTTCCCTATTTAAATCCCTTTTGTTTCACTGTTCCTTGTCGGATTGTTGTCCCCATTAATGTCGTTGGGTTTTTATGCTTCTTCGTGAGGGATTCTGTCAGGACTTTGGCCTTCCTGTTTTTGTGTTCTCTAACTCTCTGGATAAGGTCAGGACAGAACCATGTCCTGTGGTTGTATTGTGTGGAGATGGGTGGCTGTTGTTGATACTTTGCGCCACGTGTCCTCCTGTCATGTCTCGCAGCCACACCCTTCTGACTACTCTAATCATTCCTTAGTGTTTAATCTCTATCACCTGCCGTTCACCTACCTTTTTTAATAATCCCTCGTTAGTTGTTCCCTATTTAAATCCCTTTTGTTTCACTGTTCCTTGTCGGATTGCTTACGCCATTCCTGTCGTTTCGTGTTAATGCTTCTTCGTGTGGGATTATTCAAGCCTCTTCATTCATGTTTTTTTTACCCCGTCATGGGTTTTATATTGTTCCTGTTATTTTAACCCCCTCGTGGGTTTTGTTTTCTCTGTTTTGAGTTATTAAAATCTTTTTTGTTAAACCTTATCTGCCTGCGCCTGGGTTCTGCCAATCTGTACTGTGACAATGGATCCCTCGGCAACTCCTTCCTGCTTCTGCCAAACCTTTCCAGTTCGCCGAAAAGAACTAGACATTTATCTTGCAATGATGACTTTTTTTAATAGATACGAGGGCACCTTATTCTACGAATACCACAGATCATTCTCTACTAAATCCCCTTCATTTGTCACACTCCTTAACATCAGGTTCTACTGGTCTGTTACTGACACCGGATTGCTGGTTCGAAACTCTGACCTGTGTTTGTATGTAGTTCTCAAGGACATTCTGCCTCTCTCTGCCCAAAAACTCTCGCCAGTCCTGCCACTGTCCATGGTGCTGATTCAGGAAACCCAGCCTTTGACGTTAGAGGCCGTCCCATTATTCAGATTAACAGCACTTGTCTATATAATATTTTAATAAGTCTGTATGAACGTATCCTAAGGGGCTTTGTCCAACGGTATGCACAAAGTTGAGCATTTTTCAACCGGGGCCTGGTTGAATGCCGGTGTCGTGCCAAAATCACACTCCCTGCCAGATTATGCACACCCCATCCCCACAACTGTTAGGGTGAGGAATAGATGTTAGTATAGGGGTTAGGATTGGGTGTGGGGAGGGGTTAGAATTAGCCAACCTGCGTGTTATTGAAGGGGGTGCATAATCTGGCGGGGAGGGTGTTTTCGGCACAACACCGGCGCTGATCATGGGAAAAATGCACAGCACCAGTGCTGAGCGAAAAAAAAAAGTCAACTGATGACTTTTTATAAAAGCGCAACGTTACCATTGAAAACAATTGAAAAAACCTGCCTGCCGCAGACGTAAACGCCTCGGTGGACAGACGGCTTCAATGTATATTTTCACATGTTTGTAGTTTCTGCAAAGAACTGCCCACGGTGATTCAAACCTGCAACTCAAAGGAAAACCCCCTTCCAGAAAAAATTATAGGACCCATCCTTCCACCCCCATTGTCGTCCCTATGCTTTCTAGCAGAGGTGGGGACAAGTCACATATGGTCAATTTCAAGCAAGTCTCAAGTCTTAACCATCAAGTCTTGAGTCAAATCTCAAGTCACAGTTTAGACAAATCAAGCAAGTCAGTGCCAAAATAATACTGCCCCCTTGTAAACTGCTCACTCTGAAACTATAGGCAAAAGCCTAATTCCCTTACAGTGTGCTAAAACAATGTGTTATATGTAAGGTATTGGTGTAAGTTTATCTTTACTCATGCATTATGTTTGGGGTCTCTAAAATTATTTTAGTGGTAGAACAATTCTACCACCGCTGCTACCTGAGCAACCTCCTATCGACTCCGAACACCATCAATACACTTAGTGCCGTGAGCTAAAAGAGGCAACTGGCTGCAAACCTGTTACTGGATATGTAAGTCTTATATGAATATTTTTTCTTGCTGTCATGTACTTTTGAGCTTAATTTTTAGTAGGTTGTGTTCATATTGTTCATTGGAGCACTACCGAGTCACATTTTATAACCGTAGGGTAGCCGAGAGCTAAGCGATAAGCTAATGCTGCAGGTCTCAAAAGCTTGCACGTTATTGTCTTTAGATAGTTAAGTTAGCAAACTTAGCATGTCTTTCCTCATCACAAATTTAATGTTATGCTTGATTCTTAGTTCATGCACGTAATCCAATTGTTAAGCAGTTCGTCATTGAGTAGGCTAATGTTATCAGTTTCTATGGTTGCCATGCTAGGCACTATCCTCATAACGAATTGAGTGTAATGACACAAAGCCCGACCGCAAGTGTGTTTATTAACTTTCAAAAAGATAACTAAAGAAAAGTATAAAAGGTTACTAAACACATTCACGTCCATGAGTGAATGCAAATGTGCTACGTAGCTAGTACGCTATGTGCTAACTGCAAACAGCCAGATGCTACCTCAGAGTCTAGTTTGACTCTAATTGAGTCAATAAAGCCCAGTTTACACTTTATCAATTAAATGTTCAGTCTGACATTGTGATTTTTCTTGTGTCTTTCAGTTATCATATACATCTCAAGTGTACTTTATTTTGTGTTCTTTAATAAAGAAGGTCACTAAATTATGATGGTCTTTTAATCAGAATCAGAATTGCCTTATCGCCAAGTGTGCTTGCACACACAAGGAATTTTCTTGGGTGTTGGAAGCTTCTAGTACAGACATTCACCACAATGGTGCTGATGTTACATGTGCTGGATGTAATTTTTCCAACCTCACTAGTTGCTGCCTTTCGATAGGAAGTTAATAATCCACTGACAGGGAGATGTTGGCCCAGAGAGCTGGGCAAACTTGGGCAGAAGAAGGTCCGGGATTATGGTGTTGAAGGCCAAGCTGATGTCTACAAAAAGGACCCTGACATATGCCCCTGGTCTGTCTAGGTGTTGTAGGATGTAATAAAGTCCCATGTTTACTGCGTCATCCACAGACCTGTTTTCTCGGTAAGCAGAAGGGGTCTGGTGATGTCCTTCAGGTGGGCCAGTACAAGTCTCTCAAAACGACTTCATGGCCACAGATGTTAAAGCAACAGGCCTGAAGTCCAGAGATTTTGGGTTTCTTAGGTACAGGGATATCGGTGGAGCATTTGAAGCATGAAGGGACTTCACACTCCTCCAAAGATCTGTTAAATATATGAGTGAAGATGGGCGACAGCTGCTCTGCACAGACTTTCAGGCACGATGGTGAGACATTTACATTTACATTTAGTCATTTGGCAGACGCTTTTATCCAAAGCGACTTACAGTGCTCTTGTTACAGGGACAATCCCCCTGGAGCAACATGGAGTAAAGTGTCTTGCTCAAGGACACACTGGCGGTGGCTGCTGGGATCGAACCAGCAACCTTCTGATTACCAGTTCAGTGGTTTAACCCACTAGACCACCATCCCCATTTTTACATTGTCTGGGTATGGTGCTTTTCTGATCTTTTGTTTGCGGAAAAGCTGGCACACATCCTCTTTGCAAATCCTAAATGCAGGTTGAGTGTCAAGAGGAGGTGATAATGGTATACCAGAGATAGGGTCAGGGCGGTTGTGGATGGGGAGACTCTGCTTTTCGAAACGACAATAGAAGTTGTTCAGATGGTCAGCCAGTCGTTGATTTCCCTGAGACTGAGAGGATGATGGCATGTAGTTGGTAATGTATTTCAGGCCTTTCCACACTCATGCAGGGTTGTTGGCTGAAAACGGGTTCTTCAACTTTTCAGAGTAGATTCTCTTAGTTGCTCTTATCTCCTTTGTCAGTGTGTTTTTAGCCTGTTTATACAAGACTTTGTCCCCGCTTCTGAAAGCATCTTCTTTGGCCTGATGAAGCTGTCTCAGTTTTCTTGTAAACCATGGTTTTTCATTGTTGTATCTTCAGTGAGTCCTGGTGGTAATACACATGTCCTCACAGAATCTGATCTACACAGAATCTCGGATAAAGGATGTCACTGTGTCAGTTAACTAATCCAGATTAGCGGCTGCAGCTCTAAAACACTCCAATCTGTGCAGTCGAAACAGGCTGTTGACTCGGCAATGCAATCCGCTCGGAACGGCTGGAAACCCGGCAGATGTAATGCGCTGTCTGGTATGGTGTCATTGAGCCATGTTTCTGTGAAACACAGCGCAGCGGAGTTGGAAAAATCTTTGTTTGTCCGGGTGAGTAACAGTATTTTATCAGTTTTGTTGGCAAGGGAGCGGACATTCGGCAAGTGTATACTCTGCAGAGGGATCCAAAATCCGGGTCGTCGGAGACTGACGAGCGCACCTGCTTGCTTTCCCCGGTTGCGTCTTTTAGAGCGTTCGTATAGAGCTGTCGCTCCTCCGAGTTAAATGTCCAGTAAAACGTATGCATTTTCAAAATTAGAAAAAGATTGACAGAGGTGCATTTTTTAATGAAAAACAATTTGTCTTTGGTAAAAGTGATTGAAGAAGATTGGCTCAAGACAGGAAAAACAAACATAAAAGACAAAAGTACTAGAGGGCTCCAAACCAAGGCAGCCATCAGTGGCGCCATCTTGGATACCTAATAGACTTAGCATTAGAATTAGAAAAGAAAGAAATATATGATTTGGTATACACACACAAATGTTCTGCCTCCTTTTAACTGCAGTAATGCATCAGTAACCTTAGCTAGTTGTAATGTGAAGTTTACAAATAGGTAATGGTGCCAACTACTTGAGCCTAAGTGAAACTTGAACTTTTGTAATAGATGTACCGTAGGCTGTTGTGTCAACCTTGATTTGTTGCAATTTTGAGGTGTTCAGCTTAATTGTGATTTCAGAAAATAATGTGAAACTATTTCTTCTCTTAGTGTTGAGAACTAGTGCTTCTTTAAGCCTACCTTTAGAAGGAATAAAATGCTCAAGTACTGCTAAAATCAGATACTGTAACAGACAGTAAAAAGTGGAAGAGACTGGATCTAAATGCTTTAATTACTTTAATGCAAACATAATTCAAAAGCATGACGAGTAATAAAGACGTGAAACACAACTGAACATTACAGGCAAAACTGCACATGGGTTCTTAAAACTTATCATCAGTGGATTAATTACACAAAGCTAGCCCCATGTTTGATTGATTTTTCTGTAATGGACAGTCAAAAGTGGAAGACACTATATTGTGTCTTTCGAAACTCTGCTTCATGAATCTTCGAACCCTTTGCAAATCTTTTGTTTCGAATCAGTCCGGCTTTGTTCTGTCATTACTGTTTTGAACATTTCGAAACACCCATGTTTCACTACTAGGGGGATGTTGATTTGAAGGAGAACTCATGAACCTGTGTCTACATGATTTAACATTTACATTTAGTCAATTAGCAGACGCTTTTATCCAAAGCGACTTACAAGTTTGGTAAAGGTAAAAATTTTTGATTTAGGAAGTCAACTTGAACTATACAGATTAATATGTTTGTAGAAATCTGTCAGTTTTAATCTTAAAATGCCTAAATAAAAGCGTCTGTATAAAAGCGTCAGCCAAATGCATACACAAAAATTACTACCTGACATGAAATCTAGACAAATTGTATTTAAAACACAAACAAGACACCACCTCATCAAAGTTGAAACGCATACACTCCAAAACATCTGATGTAGATAATGTTCATAGACAAGGTATGTTTCACACTGACTCTTATGGACATCTTACAGACAAAAGTGATTAAAGACAATTGATGTGATTAAAAAAATGTTAAGTCCTCAAGTCCTAAAAATGGAACTCTTTCAATATTTACAAAAAATGCACACAGTAAGTACACATTAATCATTTCTATTTTATTTTTAGCAAAACCACAGGATATCTATGAGGCTTTTGTGGACATGATCAAAGAATTACAGCCATTTTCAGTGGTGTTGGAGGACAAAGTCCCCAAGTGCTAAAAAATCACATAGTCCTAGTGTAACTGCTAAAACATTACAACAACAAATATTCTTAAATAAAAAATCCTTCTGTCTTGTTTAACTTCTGTGTGGTTTAAAAGAAAATGTGTAACGTCTGTTTGATCTCTTACAATTAATATCTGGAAATAAAGACAAAGCTAAGTTTGTATTGCCCAACACGGAAACATTTTAAAAATCATTTTAACATGTCCTTATCCAGATTTATAACATAATCTTTACTTTACCTCCTCTTTTGTCTACACGGCTTCAATGACAAAAAATAACTAGAAGGCGAATCTGATAGTTGATTGTGATATTGCTCTGGCTTTCCTGTAGCTCAGTGGAAAGAGCATTGCATTAATAACGCAAGATTGTGGGTTCGATCCCAGGAGATTGCTAATACCTATGTAAAATGTATAGGATAAGGTAATGTAAGTCGCTTTGGATAAAAGCGTCTGCCAATTGCGTAAATGGTAATTATAATTAAATACAACCAAAAACAAAAAATGCAGGCACTTATATTTAAGGAAACATATGGATTTATAATTATTTTTAAAATCTTTCCATTTTAAGGAACCGTTAGCAGTTGTTTTATTGTTGGTTAATCTGTCAACGAATTTGGAACGTGATCTCGATGCTTCTAGAATATATTCACCAGGTGGCGCCAGCAAGTGGTGTTTCGACGCTTCGAAACTCTGAATCATTTTGCAAAGCAAATGGTTCAATTGATTCAAAGCTTCGTTATGACTAAATGCAGGTTACTTTAATTCCAAAGTGCAAGCATAATCCAAAAACAAAGACTTGCCATAAACTAATTTGACAACAAAACTCACCAAAAGCAAGATAACTACAAAACAAAGCAAGACACAGGACAATGAAACGAGGGGGCTACTTATACACAGAGGGAGTCGCAATAAATCGATGAATAGGTGGATGAGGTGGATTTGGTCCCTGATTGAAGTCCATGGTAACAAACAAGGGGGCGTGGCCCAACGGAAACTATAGTGCTGCATTCTCGTACTCTCGGAAATTCGATTATCTCCACTTCAAGAATTTATGGAACGATGGTCTTTTTATGTTAGCAGATACTACTTTTAATGCAACTAAATCATAAGGAAAGTCAATTTTTCTAATGTTACTGAATACTTTTAATTTTACTTAATCCAGACGTTACTTCTGGGTTGAACTGGGAATAACAGAATTTCCGAGAGGACGTAAAGGCAGCAAAACCTTCTTTGAAGACGTGAATTAAAATAGTTAATGCATTGACAATATAATTCATTTGCCCATAAGTTGCCTTCGGTCCATATTTCGGCTGTTCTTGTTCTTTCGCTCTAGAGGGCGCTGTAATACATAACTTTTCATGTTAAAAGTTTAAGTTCAGACATTAGAGGAACCTAATGGCACAATATTACCACAGTTTTTTCATGAACTTTGATTTAGGATTTCAGTGTACTGCAAACATTTATATAAAAATCTAAACTGACATGCTCTTTCATATCTATGCTCTATAATGCAAATAATATAATAATGCTAAAGAGGTGAAGTATGTTTTTTCTCTCTCTCTCTCTCTCTCTCTCTCTCTCTCTCTCTCTCTCTCTCTCTCTCTCTCACACACACACACAAAAAGCCTCCTGCTTTCAGGTCAATCATTTTTCTCTGGTCCTGGTCGGCGGGAATCAAATGGAGACAGTAAAATATTATCAGACAGTGTTAACATTCCAACTGAGCTCTAACCGCGGCTTGCATGCAAGATACGATCATCACTTACCTGTGTCTTTCTCTCTCTCCCTCTTATGTTAAACATATCTGCTCCATGAATCCTAACAACTCCACACCTTAACAAGTGCCATCTCATGCAACTTGAGCACTGTCAGGCAATGCTATAAGGTAACTGAGTTGGATACAATATTGATCCAAGGAAACATTTGAAGCTTTGAGGTTCTATTCTACATTTAACCAGACCAATAGGTCTAACATTGCCTAGTTAAAAAAAGATATTGTCTGTTTTATCATATGCCAAGCACAAATTAAAACAGTCAAATAAAAGCATACCTTTCATCACCAAATCAAATCTGAGGTTTCATTCATGTCAATAATTGTTTCTGGATAAGGCAATGTCATACTTTTACTGTAAGCTTTTAATGATCTGATTCTTACCTTTTACCAACAGCTAAAAAACATTAACTCTGTTTCCATCACACTTAAAGGTAGGCCTTAGTTATTTCTCCCGTGTCTTCCTCTGTGAAACAGACCCAGTAATCCCACATGTGTCTCCTGTTTTAGGAGAAAATCTCAACCAGATCAAAGCCTGCAATCAAAATATATTTTGATTGCAACTCAAACATTTATAACCAAACTCTTCCAAGAGGACGGAAAAAGACCTGAACTTGTCTGCATTAGAAAGGTCTTATTTCTTTTTCTCCAAAGCAATCTTTCGAAGAACCAAGAGACAATTTGTTTCAAAGATAATTGAATGAACTGTTCACAACATTAAATCTCCAGTGTTATAAAAGAACAACCACTGAGCAATATCCCTACATTTCTTAATTTGTGAAGTACGCTTTTTAGGGATGTTTAACTTGGATTGTTTCCGAATATGGACCTTAATATTAACTTTTTACTGAATATTTGCAATCATCATTCCCAATCTTTTATACTACCTGTTATACCTGCCCCCAGATAACACGTGCAAGCTCTTGCCTGGAAATAATTGAAGCAATCAAATTTGAGACGATCGATTATTTATCATCTTTATTTATTGCTGTTTAATTAATTTTCCCTCCTTACATTAGCTTCTATAATTGGAGTGCCAATGGCAAGACATAAAATAGATAAAAAATATAAGACTCTTTCATTTCCTCTCATCTCACTTGCATGCTCTGACTCGCACATACATTTTGGCGTATACTAGCTGACTGTATTTTACACTTTTAATATGATTCTCATGCCAACAAGAATTTAGCTTTGCTATCTTGGGGGAACAATTTCTGGTTTGTGAAATCTTGCACACATTCAAAGTGCAGGTTACAGCATTACAAATCTAAGATTGAGCAAAAGATCAGGTCAACGTCAAAATAAGACGTCTTCTCAAAAGTTTCTCTTAGATATGGATTGGTCTATAATCTTTCAAAGCAAAACAAGACTTATGGTGTACGTCTTTGATGTTTATCCTGACCAAGAGAACCCCAGAATTCATGCTCATGTCATTCATACCTACTTAAAAAGATATTTGGAAGAACGTTGGTATCCAAACTACACCCATTGACTTCATTAGCATGGACACAAAAACCACAGAGGCATTTCTAAAAATATCTTCTTTTGTGTTCCACAAAACTCAAATTCAGGTTTTTACATCATGAGGGTGAATAACTGATGACGCATTTGATATATATCATGGTGAAAGGTACTCATACAAGAGGATCAATGTCTTCCTTTTTTGAAGAAACCTCTGAAATAAAACAAGGAATTCAACAGATATCTTTTTAATGGTTTATTTGTGTGTGCATTTGCTTTGTTTATCAATTTAAGATCAACAAATATCCAGCAATGTGCTGCACAGTGCAAATGTAGAAATGTTTTATTTTCTGAGATGTTCCCCTCAAGTGAACTGAGCAGGTGGTCACAGCAGCCAGAGATGACTGCGTTCACCAGTAATTGTCTGTTCCCAGCCTCTGTAAGTGGATAGAACCATGTCTCCAGTTTCTCCCTCTCATCATGCTGCCGCTGAATGGACTTCCGCGCTTGACAGAGCTCGAATAACCTGTGGCAGATTTAGACAGGTGAGAGCCAGGTAACTGCTTCCCTTTTGTGCCTTAAAAGATTGCCGATGCCTGGATGGAGAGTGTGTGTATAGGGGAGGGTGGAAATGAGATCGAGAGGGGAGTGTAGGCCTTTGATCTTAAGGGGCAGGGGACGGGGGCAGATTTTCCAGCGGTCCCCGTCGCTCCAGCCATATGAGTAACCCAACCCCGTTTTGGCCTCCGACTCGGCGAGCAGGTGCCCAGAGGTGGGAACTGTTTGCAGAGCTGTGTTTGGTGACAGCACATCTAACTTTCAACTTCTTTACTCCTGGCACATTGTTCGCAAATCCCTGCTTTTCAGCACTGGGGCTTTTCAGAATCTCTCGCTCTTTCTGTTTTCGCTCTTCACGAGAAATAATGAGAGCAGATTTCATTCACTCTCTGCAGAACAACACAAACATCAGTATGTCCTTCAACTGTGTGTGTAAATAAAGATTAACATTGAATTGTGTTTATATTCATAGAAAAGAAAAATCACATAAGATCTGTATAATACCGCAGTTTTTCTCTCAAAAGTTAAAGGGACAGTTCACCCCAAAATGAAAAATCTATCATTATTTATTCACCATCATGTCATTCCAAACCTGAATGACATGAAAGAAGATATTTTGAAAAATGCTGGTAACCAATCAGCATTGGCCCCAATTGACATTGTATGGAAACAAAACCACTGAGAAATTTCTCAAAGTATGTTATTTTGTCTTACAGGTTTAAACAATGAGGATGAAAGAAAAATGACAGATTTTTTATTTCTGGGTGACTTTTCCCTCTAAAAAGTTTAAACAGACACAAAGCATGTACAAACCTTAAAGTGACAGTTTACCCCAAAATAAAAAAACATTATCATTTACTCACCCTCTTGTCATTTCAAACCTGTATGACTGTAAAGAAAAGATGGTAACCGAACAGTGACGGTACCCATTTACTTTTGTTGGACATTTTTCAAAATATCTCCTTTGTATTCTGCAGAATAATGCAAGCCATGCAGGTTTGGAATGACAAGAGGGTGAGTTAATGATGACAGAATCTCCATTTCTGGGTGAACTGTCCCTTTAAGAAGTCTTAATTTTATCTCTAAGACCTTAGGAATCTCTAACATGTTTCAGGCCGATTTTAAGAAGCGACCTCAATAATGAACGTGCTCAGATTTACCAAGAAAAAGTCTACAATATGAACTCGACCCTTTCTTATCAAGTTTGTCCATCACCTACCGAATTATCTGAGCTATGCTCTCTGCATTCAATTTTTGCTGAACTAAAGTATGGTGAAAATGTATATACTTCAATGAGAACTTTATTTCCTGAAACTACGAATAAAAAATCTTCCTATAAAACAGGCTTTTGCCGGTGTTTGCTGTGTGCGAGGCTGGCTGAGTTTTTCCCGCATGTGAGCTTGTGTGTGTGGATAATTAAGAGATAATACGATGACTACAGTTCAGCCGGGCTTTTTGAGGGAATGTAACAAAGGCTCCACAGAAAATGGGCTCAGCTGAGGAATTTTAATGAATTAATGGAATTTCATTAATGGAGCTCATTGTGAATGATTTTACATCAGATCAATGAGCAGGACTGGAGATCCTCAAGCCGGAATCCTACAAATCATAAACTCTTTGAAAGAAAGTTCGATTTTGTGATGGATGGAATAACTAAAATGAATGCAAAACAACCGGGGCACTCAAACTAATGTTATTTGATTGACACAAATTGTCTGCAGCTTTATGAAAGGGTACACTCTAACAATTATGACCCTCCATAAACAAAACAAAAATAAAAACATAAACAAACTTATAAAAAATGACAGAGGTAGGCAGAGTGACAAGGGAGAATGTTTTCGGGCACTCCCATTTAAGACTCCTAACAGATTTTTTTCTCATGAAATGAATGGAAACGTAGATGGCGATAATAATAACACTTGCAACCAAACAACTCAATCAACCCAGTACATACAAAATCCGAAGCATGTCGACACAATCACGAGGATGGAATCATTCTTTACCTTCCTCTGTAAAATCTGAATGGCTGAATGTCTCATACAGACGTTCACTTTCATTGTATGGAAAAAATAAATTGAAGGTTGAATGGGGCTGTCAGACGATAACTTCTTGCCTTTTGTGTTCCACAGAAGAAAGAAAGTCAATTGGGTTTGGAACAACATGATATGGGGTAAACTTTATGTTTAAAGTGTTTCACAGACATTTGAAGTTTTACACACTTAAACTCAAAGGAAACCTACAAGGCTTTCCAAGAACAAATTTGTACACTATACTGATATAAAGTACACACGAATGATGCTACTGTTAGGACCCTTAATAGCAATGAATCAAGAATTCCCATGAGATTTAAATAAATGCTATTTATCCTCCGGGGATCTGGAATATTTCAAAACATTCCCAAACAGAACGCTGAACGAGCCATGTGAATGCCTTTCACTGCATATTGGGTATTCATACTGCCTGCGGTAAAGAAGCAGTAAATCTGCAGTTTGTTTGGCTGAGGGGAGCGCACAGCTTAACTCGATTATTGTTGTTCAGGTTATAAAACACCATGTAAGCGTCGCTCCAAGAGCAATGGAGCGAAACGATATTCACCTATGATTTATACGGCCAGCAACAGCAGGAGAAGCGGTCAGTGCTTGACGTCTAAATCTGTGTAGCAGAATCAAATGGGAACTTTCCACCAATCCTCAAGGCTTGATCTCTCTTTCAGCCTAACCATAATGGAAGGCATGGACAAGAAAGATGAAGGCAAGACGTATTTTAGTGACTACAGCACACATAGATCTCTGTGTCTGGTCTCCGTTGTCTTTGGCTGCAATCTAACCATCCGCTTCAGCTGCCCGAGGCAGAAAGAGACCGCGCGGGAGAAAGAAGGAGGAGTGCTGAGCCCGGCAGTTCCGCCCTTACAAACCTCCGGCCAATCACACGCAGGCTGAAAGCTCCCACTACAATAGGTGAATGTCTCCTAAGTGAGATGAGACTGCAGAGAGAGAGAGAAGACCTGGGCAACCCCCAGACTGACTCATACACCCATGGGAGTTTGAAGTGACAGAATAAATCTACAGAGACGAGGCTCGGGATAACATTTCACAGAGCTGAGAGAAGACAGAGCTGCGCCTCAAGAGAGACTGGACTGACACACATTGCAGCAGACACACAGAACATCCACATAAAGCAAAGTAGTTGGAGTCATTGTCATGTTGGGGGTGTTGCTGATCCTGCATGCCATCTCGGGCGCCCATTCCCACGGGCCGCCGGGTGGCGTTATGCAGTGCCCGTCCGCGTGCCAGTGCGAGGAGGATGGCATCTTACTGCTGGTGGACTGCTCCGAACAAGGATTATCCTCCATGCCGAGTGACCTGAGTCCTTTAACATCCTACCTGTGAGTATCTCTGCTTAGATCACCTGCTTTGCGCTTTATCGTCTTCCAAGCGAATGAGGCGTTTCTAGACTTGAAAGATGTTTTGATCGATTGCTTTCAAGATAATTTCAAGTCGTCTGAATGAAGCATGAATGAGACAGGGTTCTTGAGGGGTCCACGTACCTTCAATCAGTGCTCACGCACAATAGGGTATAGAACGCGCCCGCTCACTCCAAACACGAAGGCAACGCACGTTTCCCATGTGTCCTGTGACAGTTCTCAGTACGGCGGTATCTGATGGGAACGTGTGTGTAGAGTGATGCCATGGGGCGCTCTGTACAGTATTGGGTTTCTCTATGTCAGCTGGAAGCCCGTTGGGTTTAAGTCCATGCTAATCGCTAAGGAATGCCATATGTCCCCTGATTGTGAATGATGACGCAGAGAAGGACTCAAATGTTCGCTCATAAAACGTTGCGCAGCTCACGTGAATCAATAACCGGGGAGAGTTGTGTTTCAGGCTTTGGAGGCATTGGATTGCAAACACATGTATCTCCACCTTTCGAAACATATTGAAACATCTTGAGCGGTGTCCTCTAGACATTTGCATGCGCGCGAGATTGGATCTCTGTTTTTATATTGCCGACGCTGAAGGGAGTTTTATTGCCAAGCGCAATGTGTTGCATGACTTGAGAGTTTATTCAACTCCGCTGCTCGTTTTATTAACGTAAACTGGTGCAGGCTTGATGGTTTATACTGACCGAACAACATTTTAACAGAATCTCACTACTGAATTGTTGTCTAAAGTCACAAACTCTGTGAACACTTTTTTTTTAAAAGACTTACGTTTTGTTTTGAAATCTGTAGATCCGACCAGAAGAAATGGTTGAAATTTAACACCTCGTCTGCTTTCTTTCTTTACTGAAGGAGAGCAAATGGATGTAGTAAATATTGATAGAGCTTTGATGTGCGTGTCATTGTTGAGATGTCAGAATGTGTGTTTAGGTATGATGAGGACGTGCCGCTCTGCAGGAGAATTCGGCTCTTCTGAAGTTATTCAATCGATGTGCTTGTTCATAACTCATCTTTTTTTATGTCAAACTTTAGACAAAACGAGAAAAAGTATTTGCAAAAGACTTAGAACATGCTGTTTTTGTCTCATTTAGACTAATTCCTATTGATTTTGTTCTGGCCTATTATCTTGTTGTTATTATTATTATTAATAATATTTTTTTCAAATTTTGAACTATTTTTACACGTAAACGTGCTTGGTTTCACAGACACGGCTATGCTTAAGCCAGGACCATGCCTTAGTTAAATCAAGATATTTATGTCCCTTATATAAAAATGCCTTAGAAGAATATATTACTGTATGCATCTTGAGACAAAACAACGACACTGATGTATTTTAAGATATTTCAGGGCAAGTTATATTCAGTTAAGACAGGTCAAACATTCATTTTAGTCTGGGACTAGCCTTAAGCCTTGGCTGTGAAACCGGGCCTTAGTGTATTTCGGAATTAACCTTCATCAGATTAAATTTAAAATCTGACATTTTGAGCTAGGGAGCTAAAATTTTATATTCTTCTGAGTTCTTCTCAATTTATATTCTTATGGGTTCTTCTGATGGGCCAAGTTGCCTCATGGAGACTGATGTGGTGAGAGTTGATGGCTGTTGTTTGAATAAATTAGTAACTTACTATAAATAGCACATTTATATAATGTCATCTGTAATTGTAAAGTTTTGATTTTGCATCCGTGTCACTAGGTGTCAGTACTCCAAGACAGATAATAGTTAAGCAACAGCTTACTGAATGCATCCTTAAAGGGTTCACTGAAAAGGTATTTGCCATTGAACTAAAAAAAGAAGATCGTTGGGAACCAAACAACATTGGTCCTCATTGACCTCCATTGTATAGACACAAAACCACTTAGACATTTTTCAAAATATCTTCGTTTGTTCTCCACAGGTTTTCAAAAACACGAAGGGGGACAAATTATGACACAATTTTTTTTTTTGGTAAAAAATGATATTTTCTAAATTAGAGTTTTCATTTTTATCTACTCTATAGTAGCCTTTAGTATCTTACTTATTTCTTGCAGTAATATTTGCTTATTCTTTAATTTATTACTGTTTACTATATCAATCAACATGTGCATGATGAGTCTTAATGAATGCTAAATTCCGTGTTGAAAGTAAAGGCACAAGTGTTGACTGTGTGAACACGCTACCGAGAAAACTGGAAGCATTGCTGGACAGTCTGCCAATATTAAATGCCTGTCTCGCTTGGCAGCGATTGCCCATATGGGACAACAGGTGCCCTGAGGCGTGGAAAAAGTCTGTCACTAAGAGAGTCTGTTTTTGTACAGGTTTTTGTTTGTTTCTGTTGATTTCGACAGGAGTGGACGCTGAGGTGCATCAGACCAGAAACAGTTTAGAGATTGCTGTTCTGTACAGTACACTAACACGAACAAACACAGAACCCACACAACATGCACATTTCTAAATATACTGTCCATATGCGTCTGGCAGAAGAGTTCTAAGATTGAAGCTTTCTTTACATAACTGTTTTTCTTTATAAAAATGCTTTGATTGAGCATGGTTACAGTACATAAGTGCATGTGTCAACGTATACAATAGTGGCCAAAGGTTTGTGAACACCATACATTTTTTTCATGATGTTCTGTTGTCACACTTCCTTAAGAATCACAATTTGAATCCTGCATGCAGACGTAAATTGTGCATTTAATATGCAATAATTCATACAATTTGAACGAAGCACATATAATTTAAATTTACCCACAAAGGAAATTTCTGTCATCATTTACTCGATCTTGAAACATGTTCAACTTGCTTTCTTTCATGGAACACAAAGGGATTAAACACAATGTTAGTGACTGACAGCTTCAGTCACCATTCACTGTATAGAAAGTTACAGTGTCAACATTCTACCAAATTTCTCCTTTTGTGTTGAGTGAGTGAATTTTGGATGAACAAACTATTTGAGGAAAGATGAAATAATGGATTGGCATAGAGTTTCTGAAAAACAAACATCAAAAATCAATCTATGAAACTACACATATTATATATGAGATCATGTGCTCAGGTGTGTTAGAAAACACAGCTTTGTTGTACTACAATGTCTAATTTTGGCAAGCCAAACATACATACACTAGACAAAGGTCACAAGCTTCAATTTAAAGAAAACATAAAAACCGTCTCTTCAGAAGTATATTGACATTGGTGGAACGCATCAGGGTTGCTGAACTAAAGATGAGCGCAAGCAACATCCATCCAGCTTGAACCTCAAAGCCATCAACTCCTGAAGCCAAGGGCCATATATTTTCATCTCTCTCAGGGCAATTTTCAACACAAACACAAATTAATGTTGAGCTTGAGCTGAGGGCAACAGACACATGTTTTCGCTTACCGGCCTGCCTCGACTTTCAGTCCTCGAAACCTTTTAGAGTCAGAAAGAAACAAGACCAGAGAGAGTGTGTGAAAGATCCCTTAAAGTTCTGAAGCGTGTTGTGTTATCTGATTTGAAGACCATAAATCTATTTGCGGCTCTTTTCGCCACTGATTTACGTTTCGGGGGTCAAACGGGCCAAGTTAACACCTTAATCACGATGTAACAGATATTATCAACAGCTGGAACGAATTTGAGATCCACATATCAATTATGTCAAATAACCACAAAGCTGCTCTGAATTTAACGCGGGATGTTTTGGTTTAGTTAAGTTTTAGGTTAGCGAACAACTTTAACATGAAATTGCGTTTGCAGGTCATTTTACTCTTAAAATGTGACGTGTTTAAAAAAATGAAAAATTTAATATTTATATGTATCATCATTTTTGTGTCATCCTGTGAACTACTAACAATATTTCTCCCAAATTTCAAATACAAAAATTGTTTCTTTTTGCATTCATTTACAGAAAACGAAAACTGAACAAACAGGTCCAAAAAACAGAAAAAATGCTCTGTATTTTTCGGACCTTAAAACTGCAAAAAAAACAAGTTTATATTTACTTTTCAGCAATACAACAGTAATATTTGGACTATGTTATTAAGAAAGTAAAAAAAAATTATATGTAATAACCTGGATTTTTATCACAGTTTGCATGTGTCTTGTCATGCTGTCAGTCTTTCACATTGCTGTTGGATGACTCTATGTCACTTCTGAGGTTTAATTTTATTAAAATTCAACAGACGCTGGACTGAAATGACCACGATACATCTAGAATGCTGATTAAATGGAAATTTACAATAGTCTCTTAATTTGCTCCCTCGCTGTATATCCCTAAAGTAAACCCTGAAGTTAACATGTCAGTGAACATTGGACTAAGTCGCAAATCTTCAATTGTTTATGCGCTTTTGTATCAGGGTGAATTGAACTCTGGCAGGGCCCATCATTAAACGGCTGTAAGAGCTCTAATGTTCCCTCTGTTAAACCACCTTAAGCTCTTCAGTGAAACAGGGTGATAATGGTCTTTTCATCCTGGCAATGCTCAACGCTTTGAGCTTTATAATGTGGTAAGTTTGTAGGCCGATCCCTTTAGGGGTGCTTGCAGACAAACTGCACGGACAATCCTTTACAGCTTTGATGCTCACAGTATCACTGAAAAGCAACCCAGCAGGACTCATGGAGTGCCCTGGGCTGAGAACCAACATCACAGCTGAGGTGCTCCGGTGGATTTATATTGCTCCATGTACGCCCCCATCAACAGTCCATTACCAAAACCCAGAGTCTCCAAAAAGCAACAGTTGAGCGTTAACAAATATATGAAACACATGGACGTATTTGGCTAAGTTCAAGACTCGTGCTGCCCCCGAGAGAAAAAGGAAAAAAGCATTCTTCAAATGAGGCTCCAGATATCGACGGGGTATCTGGAACAGCAAATTTAATAAAACCTCCAGCTGATGGAGTTTACGGTTTACAGAGGTCTCGTTGTGCAAAATCTCACCTCAGGATTAAATAAGCGAGTGAGAGCAATGTATATTATTACGTCATAACCTACAACAGCGTAATGCAATATGTCATAATGCATTACGTTATACTAAAAGCAGAAAGGCGGATGTTTCTTTTGCGCTGGCGACACCAAGGTTGTATATTGAATTACTAGGAAACACAAACTGATAAAATGTATATCCTGGACGCACTGTAAGTGACTTTGAGTAAAAGCGTCTGCCAAATGGAAATGTAAAGACTGCTCAGACTCTCTGCTTGACGGTTGACCTCGGCTTACGGTACCCCAGTGACCTGTTTACCTGCGTCTGGTTCTGCTTTCTGTGTCAGGATAGGTCATGGAAAGGCAACAGGGAGTTCAACTATTGATCTATTCAGAGCATTGGTGAATTCAAACAGACATAGGAATCTGTCACACTGATGTGCAATGTAGTGAGTGAGTGAGAGGGTCAGAATGTACAACATACCCTCAAGCCCGAGGTATGTTTACACCTGAGAGCGTTACGACTCAATGAGCAAAATCTTTGCGGTTTAACGTGCCAGAAAAAGTCTAGTTTACCAGCAAGTTTCACCAGTATTAGATAAATAAATGATTGATCATTTAACATGGATAATTCACTGGATTTGTATTTAATTCAAAACATTTTTGGAACCTTTTATGTGTTTTGTGCTTTTTGCTTGTAATATGTCAAAATAAGGGGTAAAAGGGGTAGGCCACCACAAAACAATTCTGTCAACGTTTATTCATGTCGTTCAAAACCTGTTTATTATTTTTTCTTCTGTAGAACACGAAAGAAGATATTTTGAGAAATGTCTCTTTGGTTTTATGTCCATACAATGGAAGTCAATTGAGGCCAGTAATGTTTTGTTTTCAAAGTTCTTCAAAGAATCTCCTTTTGACTTCCGCAGACGAAGGTAAATTCAATTAAATTCAATTCAAGTTTATTTATATAGCGCTTTTCACAATGTGTATTGTTCCAAAGAAGCTTTACAGGAGCAAAAAAAAAAAAGAAAAACACAGAAAGGTAAAACACAGCACAGTGCATGGTGTTTATAGAACAAGTAAGATCGTTCTAATAAATAATATCTAATAAATAAATAATTAAATAAATGCAGTCTCCCGGTGAGCAAGCCAACTAAATAATCTGGAATGACATGATGGTGAGTAAATGATGAAAGGATGAACTATCCCTTTATGCAGTCTGTGGAAAAGACAGCACATTCTTTGATAAATTCCTCGGTTCCTCAATTCGAATTCCTAATAAAAAAGGGGCAGAATGGAAAGAAAAACAACAACAAATAAACAAAAAACAGCAGGCCGCGGCATTTTTCCCCGCAAGATTAACACACAAATTCATTCATGTAGGAGCCAGTACACACACGAAGAGTCGCAGGCTCACACAAACACGGTCGTTCATTTCCTGTTCTTCCCGTTAGCTAACAGTGAAACGAGAGCAATTAGTGCCCTGTGAAGTCAGCCCGAAAATAGTCAGAGCACATGCAGGATAAATAAACCAGCCGACCTACCGCAGACTGCTTCATCTCCAGGACATCTTTAAATAGATCCAGAGCTCGAGAAGACCCGACTCAAACGCTTCTGCCTGACATACTGCCAATCTGAAGGAACTAACTAAACGGTTTGTGGGACCCATAAAAAAAGTGTGTGGGACTGCATGAATTGCATCTGATCTTTGATTAACTGTCAACATAATCCCCCTTCAGATTATTAAATAGTCTCGTTTCTTAATTCCTGATCCTTCTTCGAGATTTCTCTTCTTTTATAAACCCTCAAACATTTCAAAAGTTACAATAGTTTAAAAGCTCAAGCCTTTCTTGAAGATAGCATGGAAGTTAAATGGAGATCAAATGGAGACGTCTGACTTTTCTTCTCAGATTTTCTATGTAGTTATAAAAATGATGTCAAATCTTAAAAAGAATTTGTGAACACACTTAATTCTGTGATTGGAAATTAAATAGTTTTCCTTGAGAACTTACTCAAACACGACTTTTTCCTTCAGGAGATTCAAAACTATTTGCTTATGATGGTCAGTATGTGCAAGATAAAGTGTACAGATCAATTGTTTTCATGTGAAATTATTCCTGAACCAAATTGTTAAATGAAATCAGTGTCTAATTTGTTTGTAGTTGTTGAAGTTTAGAAAGACATCCGAGACAAGATCAATAATAAGTGTCTCCTGAGCTACGAAAGAGCAACAAATAAACCCTCCCTGTCGATTCTGGTGGGTCCAACATTTGAATGGTAGAGAAGATCAAGTGTGGATTCTGCCCTTTTCAATGGTAAAGGTTCATAAATCACCCCCTGGGCAAACTCGACGATCAATCAGAGGCCTCTGTTGGGGTCTGTGTGGGGGTCTCTTAACCTGTGGTTAAGTCTTTAGCCACATTTCACCACCGGCCCATGGGATCTGACAGAAGCTATAAACTGTGGTTTTGAGGTGACATGTTCTCACCCCCTCAAACACCACCAAAACCCTTCAGGGAGGACAATGGCTGGGAAAGAAGACACCCGGAATCCTGTCGTTAAGTGGGAATGGTTTATACAGAAGCTCAGGTTCCAGATTCATTTCCTTTATCCGTCAAGGAAAGCAGTCACGTCACAATGGGCACGTTTAGTTTCTCATTCAGTAAGGGTTTGAGTAAGCAGATGTGAGTTTTGCTTATATTCGCCATATTGAGGTTCTACAACTCATCCCAGATTCCACTGATTTAAAGGTTTGGTGGACAGTCAGAGCATGTTTCCGGCAGGAATTTAAAACGGAGATTTTCCTTGTCTGAACTATTTAGGGAGATGATTCACATCAAAAATGATCACTGGCTCCTCCTGGTTACACCTGTATATATTTGACAAGCTAGTAATGGAGAATCACATAACATGTCAACAGTCACGGAAGATTTGCGTCACAAACAACTGGAAAAATTCTGTAATGAGACAAACCTTTCCAAAGTAATCCAGGAATGTTGCTCTATTTCCCAAAACAATTATGTCTGTCAGAACGACGCTGAGTAATTTTAGTCTGTTTTGGAGCGCTGAGTTTGTGGCGTTAGGAGATTTCTGGCATAGGGCTTGCGTCCACTAAGGGCGTCGTGTCTAGCAGTAACGGACAAGGGAACGGTTGCCTATGAAGCGAGCCATGAGGTATGCGTGACACGCGGGGTCACATCGCTCGCAGCTGCACAGCTCGAATGTAGCGCAACAAAGGAGCTACAATCCAAACAAATCCATTTGATGCACAAGTAGCGTTGAGTCATAAACCGGCCAACTTGCAACTCTCTTGTGTCGCGATGCAGGTGGAGTCTTTGCAAAATCTCCACATCAAGAACCTTGTAACATCTTTGAACATTACAACCTCTTTTGATGATACGTAGGACTGCGCCAAAGAAAACATAGCTTGCATTTTAAGAGTAACTCTGGAAGCATTGAAATCAAAGGCCGTTTTTTGGGAACAAGTGGTTTCCTGGAAGGATGGGGGAGATCGAAGTGGATGTGAGGTTAAATGGGATTAAGTGTTTTTGTACTTTAAGGGTGAGAGTGATCAGACTTTAATGATGGCGTAAATAAACTTCTTTGGAGGCAGGATACCTGTGGTCTGTGAAGGTACGATCCTTTATGAGTAAAGCCACGGCATGCTCTTACTTGCCAAACTGCTGCCGAACATCAAAGCGGAAAGGCATTAGAGATGATCCGCTCCTTTGAATGCGCACAGTTTTTCTGCTTTGAGCAAGGACCGCATGACTTGATAATCATAAAACGTATCTGATGAAAAGAAATGAACAGATATTGAGGTCACTGTTACCCTTGCGTATATCTGAATTTCATGTTTCAAATCGCTCCCTTCACATGCGGATTAGGATTCTCAACTTGTGCCCAGCAGCATGAAAGTAAACATTTACGTCCAAACCTCATCAGATGTCATGCAGTCTTCACCATAGAGCAGCATTCTGCATGGGTCAGGGGTGCATCTGCTCCAGAGGCTGTAGCGGAGATGAGGAGCTCTAGGGAAAGGGTGAAAAGGAGAGACAAGGAGGGTGCTTCCTCCACCCAACCTGCAGCTGCTTCAGCTGCTCGCCACTGGGGACACCAGGAAATTTATTGCAATAGTACATCACTCAAGGCAACACATTAAATAGCGCATTTCTGCTTTGAAAGTGCTTTGAAAGACATTCTCTTTGATACTTGATTAGAGAGTGAAGTTTGCGGGAGGAGGGAAACAATTCAGTCTTAACATGTAGAGAGATGTCGGATAAATTCTGGGGTTTTTTCTATCTCTGGTGTTAATGCTCTAGATTGGAGATTGGGGAAAACTAGGATTTCAGGAGATAATAGGGAATATTACTTTAAATGGTAAAGTGTGCTATCGGATCCAAGATTTAATAGTTAAACCAAAAAAAAAAGTAAAATGTCATTATTTACTCACATTCATATCATTACAAATGTGTTTGATCTTTTTCCAACTGGAAAATTTTGAAAGAAAGATTGAAAAAACACCATTGAAGGTATAGTTCACCCAAACTCGAATTCAAATTTTTCAATTCTAAACCCTTGAAGTGTGCATACCGATACGTCTGTGAGTAAAAGTGATTAAAAGTTTTATGCTCAACATCAAATCTCATTGTTTTCTGAGACACGCATGACCCAATGAGGCGTGTAGTTTTCTCATATATGTTCAAAGTCTTACAGGACCTGTCTTTTAAAAATAAATCGTTTTTACTCATAAACGTTTCCTTTCGGAAGACATTTATTTGAGCTTTGTATGGAGAATTAAAACAAGGACACTACTATCAAACAGCTGTGAAGAGCAAGAATGTATTTCAGAATTACTCAAAGTGTGTTCGGATGATTTAGATTTTTTTTACATTGTGATCGACAGTGTTTCAGAATGTTGCTTATGTGTATAATGTGAGTTTGAAACGCTTGACTCTCCTCTTTGCTACAGAAGCTTGGGCATTTTTGGGAAGCATTTGAGAGCAGACTGAACTGCAAAATAGCAAATGATGCTAAGCTAAGGAAAAGTAAAGTTATTAGCCTCTGTAAATTTAGCTCTAACTGCACTCTCTGACAGCTTTGACAGAAATTTAATCCACACATCAACTCGGATCGGCAATTACGCGGACATATTTTAAGGTCATATGCCAAATTATGGTTAAACTAAACCACAAAGACAGATCTGGGGTTGGTCTGTTCTTCCACGTGGTTTTCCTTTGCAACCCATGCACTGGATTTACTCATCATTCCACTCGCAGATATATGTGGTATGAAAGGCAGGTTGCTCTTGTCTTTCTGACTTTTTCTCTCGTTTTCTCCCTTTGCGACCGCAAATTGCTGTCATTATGTTACGCATTGCAGTGGTGATGGCTAACCAGAGTCTGGCCTGTGGAGAAAACCACGACAAGCGAATTAAGAGCTGAGGGAAAATGAGGGCTTGCTAGTGTGTATGTGTGTGTGTTTGGACCACCCAGACTCTCATAACCAGAGGAAGAGACCACAAGCAACAGCGACTGTGTTCTGGAGCCTGCATCTTTGTCCATGTCTGTATTTAGATCTATTTGTTTCTTCCTTGTCTATTGCTCAATCACTCCTGTTTTGGTGAAATGAAATGAAGCAGGACTCATGAGAACCATTACATTGCGTTTAATGGATGCTTTAATAGGATGCTTAACATTTAATGTACTCAATACAGTTTTATATCTGTTTGTCATGGGTTTAAAGTTAATTGTGGACAGTTGGAAATAAAAGGGTTAGTACACTCAAAAATAAATATTTTGACATTATTTATTTACCCTCATGTCAAAACCTGTATATTACGATATTTTGAGAAATGTCATAAAAATGTGGCTTTGTTTTCATACAATGGAAGTCAATGTGGTCAAATGTTTGTTTACAAACATTCTTCAAAATTTCTTCTTTTGTGTTCTACAAAAGAAAGAAAGCCTTATAGGTTTGAAATGACTTGAAGGTGAGAAAGAATATAGAAAAATGTTGTTGTGTTTCTTACAAAACATTTTATTGGACAAAAATCGGTTTTGTACAAGATGACACCTCAAATATTTTCAGTCTATAATCTCACAGGAATTATACAAAAAATAAATTGACATGGTGTCTTTTTTATTTATTCAGACAATAATATGATTAATACAAAATCACACCATTTCTAGAAAGAAGCAATGTCATTATGTCATTAACATACAAAGGGGATTTACACAAATGTTACAAATTGCAATGAGATTGTTTACTGATAGAAAAAAACTGTAAAAATGTGTTAAAAGTGTAATTTTTCACACCATAAGATTATTCAGATTCAAATAAAAAATGACCTCAAAGCTAACACACAGAGAATAAATATACACGTAGAATAAATTTCATGAGGTCTTTAAAGATTGCCGCATTCTGAGAAGTTATTATTCTGGATGTCAGCGGGTATAAAAGCAACAAGTTTTGATGATTACTTTTCAACAGAAGCACAAATAAACGTGTTTTACTATCATCGTTTCATAGAACTGGTTTGGTGTAGTTGAACGTACAATCTTAAAAAATTCATTCTTCAAAGTGGCAAATTTGTTTGCGTGTGTCTCGGCCCTCTGTGGTCTCGTGTCGTTCAAAGACTTCCTCCGAACGTTAATCTCTTCCTCTTAGGTTCCCCCTCTTCCTTATTGCATTCCTCTCCAAGCAGCAAAAATAGTTTCCATGCGGATTCCCCATTATGTCAGTGGAGCGATGGCGATCTGTTCTGACCCAGGTCAAAACTCATTGAGAACAGGACAGTGGGGTGGGCGTCCGTAGAGAGGAGCCACGCTGAAGCCAGACGACGAGACAGGCCCACTATCAGCTCCAGCATCAGGCCGCTGGCTCCAGACTGCTCCCTCTCAAACTCCACAAAGACCTGAAGCTCCACCTCATCCCCTCATCTTACCGGAGAGCAGGGGGAAAGAATGGGTGTTCGTTTGTGGCCGACTGGTTGTTGAATCTGCAATGCATGATGGGTAAAAACTCTAAATATAGATGAAAGCGTTAAGCTTCTCTTTGAGGAGAATACACTATGAAGAGCATGCTGTTCCAGAAAACAATATTGACCCCAAACCTCTGTAAAAACAACAAATCACCTTGGACTTGAAAGGCATTTTTTAGGTTTCAAGCCTACAATTGTGCTTAAATATTAATTCTTCCATATAATTCATCATGACAGGAGAGGTTTATGCACAGAGTGGTTTAAAACGCAATTTCACTGTCATACTTGTTGTAACACAAAATGCGTTATGGCTACGCATTTAAACAGCATGTGCTGTGTGCATTTATTCAATGCCTTGACATTTTTCGGTGGCGATTAATAGCAGCATGTTGTTTATTGAGCCTCGAACTGATCTTTCTTTACTTTAAACATTTAGTTTGTTATTATACTCACTTTAAATGTGTGTGTACATTTTCTGCAGTATTTAATGTGGAATTGGACGGTAGTGTTTCATGTACACATTGAGCGGCTCTGTTTGAAGTGACAGGAAGTTTGTTGACAAGTCTGTTGATAGGGGTGCGGTTTGATGTTTGGCTGCAGGCCAGCATGATGTTATTAGGGAACAGCATTGAGTGAAAGATGGATGCTTATAATTACTTGAGGGCCAGTATGTCGAGGAGCCGCACGGTTCAGACATCTAGAACGTCTGTATTAGATGTTCTATGGGAACTCGTTTTAATGGCGCTATACATTACAGTATCCGATGAAAACTTAATTGTTTAAACTATACCCACAATACCCATATTAATGTGTGATAAAAAGCCGCAAAATATTTGCAGAATTCCTTCATTCCTACCCATTATATCTGTCTTAAAGGAATTTAAAATTCTGTCAAATTTATTTGAAATACATTTATTTTATGCTAGGATACAGCAAATCCATTTACATCTTATGTACTAAATGAAAATACACTGCGATTTTTTTGTGGTATACTAAATTGTTGTACTTAAAGTCTGCTAAATTGGAACAACTAATGTTGTACTTTATGTACTTTAATTGAGAGGAAATCGTGCTGAAGTCCAACTAACGATACACTTAAATATATTTGATTGTGCTAAAGTGGAACTATTGCAAGCATGCTTCAGGTACACTGCATTGAAAGATTGATTTTAGTAAAAAATCATAAAATCCTTATCAGAAGTAACATAAGAACACATTTTTAATGAGACATAGGCCTATTATGAAGAGATGTGCATTGCGTATAAATAGTATTCCAAATAAAGTTTAATTTAAATTTTATATCGGGAAGTCACGTCAGGAAATCTGTTAATACACTTATCCTATACTTAGTATAAAATAAATGCATTTTAAATTAATTGTCAGTCGTCCTTGAGTTGTTCCAAATCAGTATAAATGTCTTCGTTGTGCATGAACACTGAGAAAGATATTTGGAAGACTGTTTGCAACCAAACTGTTCTAGGACCCCATTGACTACCATAGTAGGAAAAAATGCCTTACAGATGTCTTTATTTCTTTTGAACACAAAAGAAGATATTTTGAAGAATGTAGGAAAGCAAACAGTTCTGGGGCACTTTCGACTACCATTGTTATTTTTCCTACTATGGTAGTCAATGGTGCCCAGGGCTACAGTAAAAACAACATGCTAGGGGACCTGCTGTATACACGTAAGGGATAATGTACAGGCAGCCAGTTGTTGTCGCAGAAATAAGCCCCGACAGTGTGATCAGGACCCGACACGAAGCGACGGATCTTGTATCACACTGAAGGGTCTTATTTTGCAAATATTGATTTGAAATATTTTATTAGCCGAATGCAGCCCTTCCGCAAAAAAATGCGGTTTAGGTCGGTTATAAGGTAAGAAACGACATTCAAATGTCACGAAAAGGCAATTTGGTTCAATCATTTGTATATATAATTTCATGTATGTTGCTCCTGTATGACATATCGCTTATTGCTTGTAAGTCGCTATGGATACAATTGATGTTTGGTAAAATATTTAAATTGAATTTGTCAAAAAAACCTATCAAAATATTTGCAGCATCCGGGTTACCATGTATTATTAGTTTTGAGAGGTTGTTACCTAGGAATAACGAACCTGCAAATGTTGCGACTGGCCAATCAGAATCAAGCATTCTAACGAGCTGTGTGATAAACAGAAATAGGTAATAAAAACAACGATTCATTACATAAGGTCTTTATACAACTCTGAAGACATAGTTGTGTATATTTTATAGCATTTCTATCAAAAGATCCTCCAAATAAGGACACATTGCAAGGTCTTTGGCAAACGCCACCAAGATCACCGAAGGACCCATCTCTGGCTGTTCTGGCGATACATTTTATTAGTCAATCAGGAATGACACCATTAGTGTTGGTTTATAAACTCTGGATTAGTTGATGGCCCTCATCCCAGGACATCATAATGACTGTACAATCCATTAGCGGCCTTTTCCATGTCTCTAAGGAAGACAATAACATAGCAACTTAATTACTTCCTTCTGCATTATTCTTAAGGTTCGCAATCCACATTTTTTTGACAAATTAAGTAAACACATTAAGGGTTTTGAAAATCTCTAATAATGTTCCTGCAGGTGTTAGTGATGCACAGATCATAGCTACGAGCTTGTGTTCATACCACTGAGCTACAGGAAAGTCTTCTCATCTTCCCTTGGTCAGCGAAACAGATACTCTTGCCCCCCCCCCCCACACACACCATTGGTTATGTCTGTAGAGTAATGCTGACTGCATTATTGGCCCACAGTGTTTACACTGTAAATTGTGTATTTAAGGTCTCTCTTTTAGATACTCAGCTGAGATCCCACAGGAATCAAACGCGCAGTGGCGTTGTGAACGAACACAAAGTAGCTTCCGCTCAAGACAAAGATACAGTTATGTTCCAGAGGAAGAAGGTGGCAGGCATGAGGTTTCATTCGTCCCACCTTTCAAAAGTACATTGCCCAGAGACAGATGCTAGATGACAGGGTTATTATGCCAACAATAGCTTAAGTAAAGGAGAGAGAAAGAGACAAAGAGCAGACTTAGCTCAGCCACAGCGATATTTCCTGTTCCTGTCAAAGGCATAAAGAGACCTAAGGTGTCAGTGTCAATGTTTGTGCTCACGGTTTGAGATTGCGGAGTTGATACAAGGTGATGATGGGAGGGCAGGAAGTTTGTGCTGATGATACGGTGGGGCTTTTCCAGTCTATACTTGCAGGAGCTGCTTTAGAAGAGGCCAAGCCTATTTACCAAAGTTTGCCTCTTTATGTGTCAAAAGAGCGAACAAAAGACAGTGCCTCCAGTTCTCAACCTTTTTTTTCCACATTATAACGAATCAGAGACTGTACCCATCTCAAATTCCTCCGAGCAGGGCTGTGCAAATGTGTGCGTGTTTTGAGGTCACTCCCACAGAGTACGATGCGTGCACTTGCATTGCAGAGATTCCTCCTGCGCCGTGGAAATCTGCCGGACCCCTGTCCTGTCATCAACCCCCATTCTGAAATGCCACAAAGGGGGCATTGTGTTCGGTCCCAGACCCGAGCAGACTGTCCTCGAACCAATCATGTTTGGCAAAGTGAGCCTCGTTACAACAGATGGATTAGCAGGAAGGTGAGAGCTTGAGTTGTTGACAGGATGATGTGTGCAGGAACTCCTTTAAACCTTCACTGAGAAGCGGTCGAATATGGGTGCAATATGGGCATTACGATGACACCTCATAAAGCCAATAACGTATTATTTACTCACCTACTCCTTTTTTATGGGGAACACAAATCTTCATATCTTCCAAAACTGTTTGACTTTCATTCTTCTGCAGAACACAAAAGAAGATATTTTAATACATGTTGACAGCCAAACAACACTGAACCCATAAGACTTCCATTGTATGGACAATTCAATTCAATTTTATTTATATAGTGCTTTTTCATATGTACCATTGTGGGCTTTACAAGAGAAAATAAGAAAAACTGAAAAACACAGAAAAGGTTAAACACAGCACAGTCCATGGTGTTTATAGAACAAGCAAAATCATTCCAATAAGTAATATCTAATAAATAGAGTCTCCCATTTCCCATCAAGCAAGCCAATACTGCCCTGTGGCGAGAAAAACAAACTCCAATGATAAATAAATGTAGGAAAAAAAACTCAGCAGGGAGGACCAAGTCTCATCTGATGTGTCACAGCTGCACTCAGTTTCTGTGGTTGAAAGTTACGGAATAAATGCTTATAAGTTGTGATTTAGGACATTTGTTGAAACTGTTTAGGTCTAATTTGGCTCATTTTGTGATAAATATCAGAGGAATGTTATAAGCAGGAAAAAAAGTAATGGCATAATGTAAATGAGTGCAGCTATAACTTCAAAATGCTGTCATATGTTGCAAGTTTAGCATTAAATATAAAGTATTTGTAAATTTAGCATTTATGCGACAAGTAGTCCTTCTTTGCTCTTGGTTGGGGTTGGAATTGCCTTAGATGGGATGGTCAGATGGTCACTTTGCTCTTGGGTGGTGATAATCTCTAGTTAGGGACACAAAACCACTTGAAATATATTATTTTGTGTTCCACTGAAGAAAGAGTCATATACAGGCTTGTAAATGGTTAAAAAGTCAATGTTTTGACATGGATACAACTTCCTCCAATAAGAAGTTGACTATGCGCATAAAATGGCCAAAAAACATATCACAGCTTTCAAACTATTTCCTCAAATCCAGAGGCTCAGTTGTCTATCCAGGTACAGTACATCTTGACCACAAGACTTTGTCAGCATGCTCAACATGACGTGGCAGGCCACAGTCAGCGTGCTCTGAGGGCCAGGCACTCCGCGCACTTCCCTCCCACCCATCCGGGGCTCAGATCTGTGGCCAAATGCGGTGAGTAAAGCCGGCTCAAAGCTCTATTCCTGCAGCAGCCAGATCCGCTGGCAGGCAGGTGATAAATAGTCCCGGCGTTAATGACACTTAATGCTCGCCCAAATCCCTGCTGTAGCATCAAAGACGATAATAGTCCCCCAGCTAATGCCATTCTATGGAAGCAGGGGATTACTGGGCAGAGAAAAGGAGAACGGAGTGACGAGACAACGGCGACCGGGAGATCACAGCGACACTTAGTGCCAACAAAGGTGGTGGGGGCGTAGAGGAATGTCTGGGTGGTGGAAGACGGGAAGGGGTTGGGTCCAGGGGGAAGCGGTGCATAAGATGCTTGAAATGTCTTTATTGAAAGAGGGAGAGTCATCTCTATACCCTCACAGACTGTGACAGAAACCGATACCAGGATTGTTTGACGGACACAGGCACTTCAAATAGAGTCATCGTGGAGGATAGCAGCGAAGGCTTGGGTGTCAGACACATTGTCTTTATTTCAGACAGCGGCAATGTGGCAAAAGTGCAACTGGCAAGCTCTGTAAGAGTTCAGACAAAGTCCAGAAGTGCTGTCTTACTGAATTACAAATCTGCAAGAATCACACATAAAATCACAGGTGAGGCGCTTAAACTGTCATCTCAAACTCCAGAAGCTTTCTTTTGTGGGTAAGATGATCTTTAAGGGTTCTTGAAAGAATAAATGATGGAATTCTGCCTGTGATCCAGGTCTTTTCATTGCAAACAATTGTTCAAATACCTTGGCGTTCGCCAGCTTCATTTATATAATGGATAAACTTTGTGGAAGAACTACAACTGCAAAACGTCTTCTACTTGGATCAAATCGGGGTTTCCAGCTCTTCACACCGACTGGGTCACAAAACCAAAATGGGCCTGTTCACAATATCAATAGCTTGTCGGGTTGTCATTTGATGTGTAAAGGACATTCAGGGTATGAAAACCAGCTCATGTTGTAAACCATGTAGCATTAGTGAGAAACAATGGTTTAAGTAGTCCACTTATGGCTGCACACTTCAAACAAATGCTAAAGAGCCATGCATGCGGGTCAAAGGCTAACGGTTATTGTATAGAGTGACCAGTCTTTTCGTGAATGTCTCTAAGCTTGTCTGGAGGAAGTAGGACTATCGTTCCACTTCCTGTGAGCATTGTCAAACGTGGCGACCTTTGACTCATGCCTCCGGTCCAAATTACATCATCTTTTGTCTATATGCAAAAAGAGGTCGATGGAACAGAACAATGTCTGTTCTGGCTGTGTGCGTGTGGGAGGTAAAGGGAATTCTGAGACATAGTGAGCCTTCTGTGCTGAAGTGCATGTGTGTGTTGTGTAGGCTTACCGTCTGATGTTGGTGTTTGTATCACATTTGAATTTCTCTGAATTCAATTTGCTGTTTGTGCACACAAAAAAGTCCTTCGGGGAACCAATTCTTCTTTAACTCCACAAAGCCGAGACGCTTCTTTTAGTGACTTTTTCACACAGTCATACACGAAGGCATTGGAGAAAATCTGACAAACGATTTCAGACCAACAACTATTCATTTCAGATGCGCTTGAAAATATTTGTGCAACGAGAAGGAATACAGTCAATGTAAATCTAAGTGTGCGAGCGCCTTTAAACTAGATCAAGGCTTCAGAGAAATAAATATAGTGTACAAGAATTTGTTTCTCTATCGGTGTTTGTGTTAAATGGAATGACATCCTTCCAATGCCCAGAGGGAATGAGAAAAATAAAGCGCAGCTCCCATGATGTTTCCACAGACTAAACATCCAATTTCGCCACTCAGACATCTGACTCCCTGCTTCTTTTTAAACCTTTAAGCATTTGTGGTATACGGATAATAAAGATCGGCCAATGAGAATCCGTCTTTTCCACCCTCATTCTTTTGTCCTCATTTTCTTTCTCTTGTTCCCTCCCTGTTCTTCTTCCTCTTCTTCTTTAACCTCCTCTTGTGTTTTTCGCTCAGGTGAAAGACTGTCCTCTTGTTCATTGTGCTGGAGTGAAAGGGAGGCCCTGGGCTCAACAAAAGGCAGAATATTTAGCTCAGGAAGCCTGACAGTATGTCATAGAAAAACATGTCTTTAGGAAAACAGAAGGAGGGGAAGTTAGTATTGTTTCCTCCTTCCTGTTGCATTGTGAATTTGTGTGAGGAGAATGCTAAGCCAGACGGCTTTTGAGTGTTTAAGGAAGGGCAAATATTGTTTTCTTTACACGCGTTTTCGGTCTCGATTTTCCACAGTTTTCCATTTATTGGGGCCGGGATATCATATCCCCTTTCAAACCTTTAATGTCGAGTACACCACAGCCGATTACATAATGGACACTGCATGTTTTTCTTTTTTAATCGCTCTGCAAACATTTTCTTTTCAAATCACCCTGGTATGCGTTTCCAAATACACCTCTCAATGATCAAAGCAATTGAACAAGTTCCTGTTCACACTAGCGTGGTCTTTTATTTATAAGACATTCGTTGGCTGGGATGGCGTGTTGAGACTTGAGTGGCAACATTGAGACTTTTGAATGGAGGAACGTAAAGGGTTTATAAGAAATGTTCACCCAAATATTTAGATCCTGTCATCATTTATTCACAGTCATGCCGATCCAAACATTTGTGCTGTTGTTTTTCCCGTGGAACACAAAAAGAATGTGCAGACATGTATTTTTTGAACAACAGGGACAATTTCTAAAGGGCACATTGCATTTAGGAAGGGGTATTACCCGAAAATGTTTTGGAACTTGCCTCTGTATAAATAAAAAACGTTTACGAGCTTAATTAGCCAATCTTGGCGGACCTGTTCTTTCCTCTTGGATTTATAAAAGGCAAATTAGAAAATAAATGTGCTATATGTGAAGAACAAACACAATTTTGTATTTTGATATTTTTCTTTCAGTTTGAGCTTTTAACATCGGTGACTAAATCATTGGGTCATTAAGTTGAACTGAATCAGTTTAATTAGTGAATAAATCCTTTTTCAAGTTTTTTTAACATACTATGTTTAAAACGATATTATGTGTGTTGCAATAAAGTTGATATCACCATCTCTGTTTGAAACCTAGTGCATGGACTTTACACAATAGTTCTCAAACTCAAAACCCACCTTTATTTTGGGGACCGCAAAGCGATGCACCTTACACAAAGACTTATAATCTTAAACTTAGAATTTTAATTTGACCAAAAACATACTCTGTTATTCAATGCTGGAACATCAATTATTTTGGTTGCTGGGTTTTGTTCTGATCTTATTCTTTGATGGCATTTTTCATACATTTCTATATTTCATAATATGGCACAAAATCTGTGGCTACACTGGATCCATCTTGAAGCATACAGTTTGAAAACCACTGACTTTACATATTTTTATATCTAGAAAATAATTGACATTTCCTCTGAAATCCTTCCTGATCACCCAAATTAAAAAACATTATAAGCTGGTTATTATTTTCAATTGTGGTAAGGTAAAGAGACATTTTCAACAATAATTGTTTTATGTTGCTCAAGTACAGATTTTTGTTTAGCTTAAACCAAAACATTACAGTTTGCCACTTTAACTACATTAGCTTACATAAATGAACAATACTACAGCAATTATTATTGTTGGCAAATACAAATAAAAAGAAACAATGAAATGTTTTGAATCAACAAAAACTATGTTGCCATTTGTTAGTTTGTAGAAACCAATGTATTGACTAAGGTTAATGAATGAGGCTTAATTTTAAAGTGATTGTTTTCATTTTTTTACATATTTTTTTTTTACCTTACAATAGGCACAATTTCCTAATGGTGTTAAGAGTGTTTATGGCAAAAAGAATTGCATGAGAAGTTTTAGCCACAACCTGTTGCAGAAGAACGAGAATCGAGAGAGGGAGAGACAGATATGTCTGGAGGGCCTACTTCTCTTTTTTTGGGTTTGACCGAAGAACAAGAACTAGAGCAGCGGTGTTAACGACAGAGCTTTTGAAACAGATCCAAGCCTTTGAAGACGACAGCAGCACCTGAGGATGGCCTGTTTATCTTGTGGTTTTCCACCAGTGGCTCGGGATTCACATCACTGTGTAATGTTTACCTAAACATGTCAGCTTTTAAAGCTGGAGGGTGATGAAGGGGAGGATTAGCTCTGCCAGCCTGAGGAGGACGAGAGTATGAATGGAGCAGAAAATACTGACGGACATTGCGAGACAGAGAGAGAGAACGGGAGGGGGGTCGTAGTGGCTTAGTGGGTGGGAAGTAGCGAGAAAGAGAGAAAGGTCAAACAGTTTGGATTTGACGGGACAGAGATACTTTATGTTCTGTGTTTTAGAGTAGGGAGAACATATCTTGGCCTTTGCGATGTGGTGAATGTAACCTCTCGGGGTTTCGGAAGTAAAAATCGATTTTTTTTCTCCACAGAGAAATTGATTTTAAATGATAATGTACAAACCGTTCTAGACAGACCAACCACAAGCTTAGTGGTTAACAAATTATATATGTATTAATGAAAGCCACACACTTTAACCAAATTTTCACTCTTTATTGTTGAACCACATCTAAAACTATTACGCTGGCATACAGACAGGTGTCACGACAGATCCAGTGCTTCGGTTCACGTTGAAGTCCAGGTTGTATCAAGTTCTAATACGAAAGTCCCTTTAGAGAAGTCGTGCCACTCAGCGGCCACTGTTCGTGACGCCCCTGGTAAGCTATTTCAGTCGAATCCTATCTGCTTGAATGAGGAAAATACAAATATCTCTAACATCTCTGACTAAATCCCATTTAAATTACATATTTTCAACCAACAATTAAACCTGATCATATCATGATTGTAGGTTTTGATCAAGTTGCACTAATAACACCTTTTAAATGTAATTTCAGCTGAACCGCGTTCACAAATGTTGTCCCTCACAAGTCTCAATATAGATGATTTCAGAGACAACAACATAAACAAAAGTTATGTGACCCAAACGTAACTTCTGGTAGACCTCTGCAAAGAATCAATAACAACTGAGTTTTAATTGAATTGAATACTATAAATATATGACAAAATACTAGTTAATATCAATATAAATGAAATATAATTACATTTTTATATTATAACCAAACACAGACCGCCAGTAAACTTTGGGCCAAGTAGATGCATCTGATGAAACGGTCTATAGAGCTCTGCCCCAGAGAATCGTTCGTCTTTATTAATTGATGATTGGCTCTTTTTTCTTGAAGGCGGGACTTCTTTTGAGCGACCAGGTTCTTCCAGTTTACTAAAACTAAAACAATTTTAATATTATTTGAAAATCTAAAACTGTAGAAGAAATGCTAGTTGTTGCTGCAAAAAACTAAAATAAGGATCTAAAATTACTAAATTAAAATTGAAATAAAATTGAAGTCAACTTATATAGCATTACAAGAAATAAACAAATAAATAATCAAATTAATAAACAAAATGCCAAAAATGAAACAAAAATGAACATGAAAACTAAAAATATAAAGATAATATCTGATTCAAAATATTAAAACCTAAAAAAAACCTTTGATTAAGAGCTACATTTCCCTCCATTCTTTGTAATATCAGCACCAGTCTTTTAATGTGTTGAATAAAGTTCATAAAAATGAATAAAATAAAAGTTGAAAAGTTGAAGCCAGTCATATTAAGTAGAGTAAATCAGGTCATGAATGGACTGCAGTCTGGTTTGTACATGAGCTGTTATTGCCTAGTGGTCCATTGTACAAAGAGGAACCCCTATCCTCACAGTGACTCTTAAAGGGCAATATGATTTTTGACTTTATCTCAAGTTATGTTGTGAAAAGCTGTAACTTCAATCACTTGTTCCTCTCTGGGGTGGTCTCCTCTGAAGCTAGTGTAAAAACACTTTGAGAAGCTTTGGCCCCTGACCTACAGGAAAGTGTTTGCGAGTCATACGCACAAGAGCGTCTGTTGAGGGGAAACAAAAAACAGGAAACCTGCTGACAATGCTCACAGTGTTCCAGTAGTGCTGATAAATGTTGCTGTCATCAAGGGGGTGATAAAGACAGAATATCTCTAATGAACACATGCGGCGTTCTTATCAACAAACAATGAGGCACCAGCTACAGCATTAGCTTATCAGTTTGCAGTCCGTTGTGTTTGTGGATGGAAAGTTTGCAGATTACAGGGAACTGATTTCTGAGCAGAAATTGTTATTTTTCGTCCCTTTGATACGCCATTATGTCAGCTTGGGGCGAATGATGAATTGAAGGATAGCTTCGACCTCCACACTTTGTTTCACCCGAAAAGGCTGAAGTTTCTCGTCATGGAGACTGCACCAACTTCTTCCAAACAGGATCCTAATCTTTGGAACTGTCTCACTTTCCTTTCTTTCTTCTTTAAACATATTCGTGTGCTCCTCAGCAGGAATTTTGCATTTGTCAGATGTAATTCTGAATTCCCAGAAGTTTCCTTGCTGTTCACTGTGGATTCATCCCAAAGCTTCTGCTGATGTGGTAGGTCTGACTCAGAAGTCATCATCATCATCAAATTCATCATCATGGTCATCATCATCCTTGTCAAATTTGGACATGCCTTAATGTTTTTTTGAAACTGGAATACACTCAAGACTCTTGTGATTTTCCATTCAAGTATCTGAGGGGTAAACGGCTGTAATTTAAAGTGAAGTGTATGCGAGGGCTTTGACGATGAGGTGGTGTGAGGAAGTGAAGATTAAAGCATACCTGTGACAGGATCTGGCGTAAGGAGGGAACCCTCAAAAGCCACTTTAAAGATCTCCTCTCTCGTTTTCACCTTTACATGACCAGCAGAGCAATGTAAAAATTGAATCAGGCGTGTCTTGAACTCAGCACTGGATTACTGTATGTATGCGTGTGTGAGTATATACTGTACTTAAAGACTCCTAAAAATGTTAGATTTAATGCAATGCTTATGACAACAAATATCTTATTATAGCGTTCACCCAAAAATACAACCTCAAGATATTTAATACCTACAATTTTTTCTTTGAAACAAAAAAAGAAGAAATGTAGAAAAAAAATTCAGTGGTTTTGTGTTCATATAATGGAAGTCAATGAGATTCAGTGTTGTTTGGTCAGTAATGTTCTTCAAAATATCTTATTTTCTGTTCTGCAGAAGAATGAAAGGAAGATACACTTTTGGGCCTTTGAATATTAAAGTATTAAATCAGAATTGTTGGTTTATTGACAGCATATGCTTGAGCTAGCTTGGATTCCACAGCATGTCGGGTAAAAGAGTAGATTTTCATTTTCAAATTGCTTAATATTTCAAGTGTAAACTTAATAGTTGTAAATCAAAATTTGGAGCATTCGGATCAGGAGTTAAAAACTTAACAACAAATGTTTAAAACAAAGACTGAGAGACTGTAATCTCAACATGCAGTTCCTCTCCCTCGACAGGCTTGTCTTATGCGTCGGCTAAAATGCCTTTTTAACCTGCATTTCACCTCAGTCCAGAGCGATAAAGTCATGAAAACATGGCAGGGGGACACAAGAGGCTCTACTTCAGTTTCACTTCATAACAGTGTCAGAAATTATATTTTTTATAAAGGGGCAATATTTTCCTCCTGGGCTTGATTTTTTATATTTAAGAGGGCATCACATCACAGGCTTCTGATGTCACAAAGCTGTTCATTTATGTAAGAAACTTGAATCTTTGAGAGGAATAAATGAAAAGTTTTAGCAAGAAACCCAAAACATAAAAGGAACTCTGTGATATTATCATTTCTACACGTTTAGTGTTTGAAAAGGCGATTACAGTTTATAGGCCTAAACTATACATTCAACGTGGCTTGAGACTGCTCAAAAGTGAAAATAAAATACACTAATCAAATGTGTATCATGTAAAATATTACATGACATAAGTTAAGATGCATTCATTTATTTTGATTAATGAATGCTTTGGAAAAGACCTATATAGACATCTTATAAAAAAGACATTTGGCCACAAAATCACTTACATTATTATAAGAAAGTTATTAAAACCAATTGCTTTTTCTACATAACTTATATTATAATATATTGATCAAATGTGTATATAGTTTGGCTACAGAGATTATGTTAGTGCATGATAAAAGGGAGAGAGACAGGCACATGCATAAAAAGAAAGAGGCAGCAGCTGTCTGAAAATAGTTAAGTCTTCTTTGCACATGTTGACGTTTATGAGTATCATCACTCTGAATGCCGCGCATCAAACGCCTCACAAGTGCACACGCCAGGAGATTGCAACATAGCCTTTATACATACCATCTCCTGCAGGACATGCTGAAGGTGCAAGATTGATCTGAACAAACGCACTTTTGAGTCGCACAATGGCAAGATCATATTTAATATTAACGGAAATAAGCATCAGGATCCATGTGTTCAGCCTCATGTCTGCAAGCTATTTCCTTTGGCCTTTTGAGCGTAATGCACATTGCCTCTTGTGAACTGGGACTGGGCCCGTCACATCTGCCTTTTGCTCATTAAAAAAGAAAAAAAAACAATAAAGGAAAACAATATCTTCTCCATTGCATCGGTTGCAATAAGAAGCTGCATGTTGTGAAGAACATGATAGGCTTTCTCTGAAAACACCCCTTAATGTCTTAGATCAACAATGCCCATCTGGATGCAAAACAAGCTTAGTTTTCATTAATTGTAATCATTGCAATAAAAAGCATGTGTTATTTCAATTGCAGGAAGAGAATAACCACATGACGAATTGGTTTTACGTTTAAAGAAGTGTTGTCAACAGCAGGGCTTTGTTGTGTACTAAAGCAACAATTTTTATTGTATATTAAAACAGTGTTTTTATAGTGTATCAAAACAAAGACAAACAATTACAAAACAGAAATAAAAAATGATCATAAAAATAATTTGCACATAAGAATATCTAAGCTAATAAGATGAACCAGATAAAACATTTCACCAAAACTAAAATAACCATTTAAAATAAATAATTAATATTTAAAAATTAATTATAATATACCCAAACATAACATGTTGTTTTCTCTTGTCTGTTTTGGAGACATCCCAACTGTAGATGGCGATTTGGCACACAAGTAAAAAACTAAAGTTGATCAAATTCTTTAAAGTTCCCGTGAACCGGAAGTTGTGATCATTTTTACATCCGTATTCTGACATATTTCTGAGTGAAAAGGAATTTCAAAGGAGAAAATTAGTTGTCGTGGCTTGCGTTTTTCCCCCCAGATTGATTTGATGTGTAAGAACAGCTGTTGCATTGATTTTGAAATGAAACTGGCAGCAGACTTACAGTTGAAGAGAAGGAGTTTATGGATGCTCCAGCCAAGCCCTTTAATTTATGTAATTTGACATGGATAGTCATTTCAGGGCAGAAGTGCATTTTCAGATTTTAAAGTGGCAGTCTGTAAGAATGGCTATTGAAATATTGAAATTTATTACCTGTTCTGTTCAGAAGAAATAAAGTAATGTCTCCATCCGTTTTAAATCCTTTTCGATCACAGAGGTCACGCCAACTTTGATATGCCTTGCCAATATTCATTCTTTTTTTTGCCAATTTTTTTCAAATTCCCTTTTTCTATGTAAACACTCATCAGTTCGTACTCTAGATATCATCGCTGATCAGCGTTTGAAAGTGAAAGTACTAAACACTGCCATAAATAATACATTTTTTTTCCAAGAAATATTTTATGTGTACAATGCTACCCGTTACCCGCAGCATTCACATGCGGCCTAGCAGCCCCTTCTTTCTGTTCACGAATATGATGAAATGACGCATAGACGAAAGAAACCAAATAAGGATTTTCTGAGAAACACCACCCAACAAGGAAAATTACAAACCATTATTACAAGCTTTCCGTGAGGAATCCAGCAAGGGTAATGACACAGTTTTAAACGCCGTTCTTTCATGTACTTGCTCAATAATTGGTTGTAGTTAATTTTTTATTAAAAAAAACTTGAAGATTGCCACTTTAACTGAAGTTTATAAAGGTACAAGAAATAAAATAAGAAAATGAACCACATGCTATGCTTATGTTTTTGCCATTGACCATATTCTTTCATGAAAGAATAAGAATTATCATTTTTTATTTCACTGGGACTTTAAGCAAGATTTGCCAATCTTAAGGCATCTAAATGGTTCCATCCAAAATATTATACCAAGATGTAATGTAGCATGTATATGATGTAATGTGTAGATGTAATGTAGCATGTCTGGCGGAATTCTCTAGAACAACACTCTAGAATGAATATGGAAAGTGTCAATCTTACTTTTAAACTTTTCTTCACCGGCTTACCTGCCAGGCTCTAATGTGTTGTATTGCTTGTTGTTGTTATGACTTTCCGTGCTTGTCTTGTTATCCATGCTTGGACACTGCATTCTGTTATGTAAACAGATTTGAATACATTTTTAAGTCTATGTACATTTTTATATCCCTGTATAGCACAGCAAAGAAAACAAACTAAACTAGTGTGAATAAAAACACTGCAGAAATAAAAGGGTCACCTCAAAATGTAAAAGTTAACTTGAAAATAGCTAAAAAAATGAAATACTGTGTAGTTTATACAGTTTATTTTTAGAAAAAAAGGTGAATTTACATTGCTGGTTTGGGGCTGTATGGCCCTTTAATAGTATGTCATTGTATTTTCAGGGTTTTGTGTAAAAAACGGAGGGGGACGGAGGGACGGAGCCACTCTCAGTTGACTTGACCTTTATATAGTTTATATATACATATATTCATATATACAACAGTATAAAACAGTGCGCTGTTCCCTAATCTTTGTGTTTGAAGCTAAACAGATACGTAACGTGTCCATGAAAAACGATTTACCTAGCATGTAACACTCAAATGTGATTAACTGTATGTCAGTTCACTCAAGTCTGAGAAACAAACCAAAAAACGTGGGCGGTGAGGGCGGTGCTTCGTGGGGGGACAGCATCATCTTTATCTGAAAGTGAGGGGGACATTTCTCCTGCGTCCCCCATGTAGACTATGCCCATCCGGCTAGCATTACTGGCTTGTAGCTAAGCATGCTATTCAAAGAGATTGGATGCGCTAAATAGCAGTACATTAGCACTGTTGACAACAAATTAGATGACCAATCTTTAGTCAATACATCTAACAGAAACCTATTAAATCTCGTTATGCTTACTTTTGTAATAGCTATTCACTACCATAATGGAACAGGTTTTTGTGTAAAAGATTGACATCAATTTTTACATTTCTGCTATGAGTGATATGTATTCTGGTCTGTTTTGTGAAGCTGCTGTAGGCTATCGGTTAAAACCCTCAATGTTGAATGCTCATTAGGTCATAAATACCTGCTTGTGTGTGTGATATTGGGAGTTTTTCAAATCCCAAATATTCCCTACGGTTTAACAGGTTTGTGTTGAGTGCTTTCCATGCCACCGTGTCTGTGGAAAACAGCGGCGGTCAAGTCAACTTTTCCAGCCCTCATCTACAGCAAATTAGCTTTTCAACTTGTCACGGTTGACACACTGACAAAACAAATAAACAGCCAAATATCAAAGTCCCTATGATGAATATTTTCAGACATTTCAGTTTATCCTCTCAAGCCTGGTGGTCTTCGGTTATGAGAACCTGCCCTTTCGACTGTTCCAGGCCTCCTGGGACAATAAATGAAGTAATGTTGCAGTTTGGTTGCATCAATGTCAGTTTGAGCAGGCTCAAATGTTTAAAGTGCCTAAATAAAAACCTTGCTAAAATGTTCAAGCTCAGATGTTTTTGCAGTGAAACCGCTATACCAACACCACATGACTATTATGCCCCTGCAATGGCGCCCCCTCAGTTTAAATGCGCAATTAGGTTGAGTAATGTGTTCAAACAATGCGGTTAAAAAGCGAAGAAATGTTAAAGAAATGTTATTTACAAATGTAAAGTTTAATTTCTAGTGTCATTTTTACAGTAGTCATTGTTAATCTATATAACACATTTTTTAAAGCTCATTATTTTGTTTAGGATCATTATGATGTTACCTAGGAAACCAGTAAGGTCACTAAATTATTTGACTCACTGGTCAGCTACTGGTAAGATTTCAGACGCATCCATCAGTGATCAACAAACACAGGTCATAGGTCAAAATTAAAGTCATATTCAAAGGAATGATGGGTAATGTATGAGGGTAAAAATAAACAAATACATCTGACCCTGAACTGTCTTTCGATAGAGAAGGAATGAGAAAAATATAAAATGAAGATGGTTTGACTACGTCGAAGGCAGCAAACATCTGGAACCAAATGCACACAGACACACTTACTACAGACCAGGGAGGAAATTACATCTGTCGAACAATAATTCAGAGTGGAACGTTTTTTCCACTCTTCCTCTCTGATGGATGGTAAAATGTGCAGGTGCGGGTTTTCTTTGATATGAGAGTGCATATGTTTCATTCGGAGAGGTCTTGGCTGAGTTCGCTTGGCTGGAAACTGTCAAAGCCTCTCATCGCCTGACCCGGAGATTGTCCAGGTCACCTGAAGGAGCTGTCTAGATCTGAGCAGCTTTTATAAAATATTACTATTGATTAAACAGTCGCAATCGGCACGGCCGATAACGCAAAGCACTCGCAGACACCAGATCCCTCTCCCGTGTCCGGATAGGTCGGACTGTCACCATATCGACACTAAATCTGGCTCTGGCGTTCATTAATTAATGAAATGGGAAATTGAGAGAGGCACGCATTATAAAAATAGCAAAGCCAGATTTCATATGTTGTAATCAAGAGTTGCTCAGTTCTTGAAGCCAGGCAACTGGAGCAGGCGGGATTTTCTTTTGAAATGTGAGAACTGGCGTATGGATTACTCACAGTTGTTTGATTAGCATAATCAATATTGAGCAATTTTTCATCTTGATTGCACTAAAAGTAAAATGTGGATCGGGAGGAGGATGGGGAATTTCTATGGAGGTCGCACAGGCACATTAAACAGAATCATTTTAGAGTCATGGAGTCATTTACTTAGAAGCACTTATTTTAGCCCTCATTCACTAAAGGAAGAATGTGAATTAGTTAACAGCACAAAAATGATTTCTGTGAATAGCCTAATCCGTGTCTGTAAAAAACTACTTATTACCACCAACAAACAGAAATTCATGGTTGTATTGTGTTAAAATACTCTGTATAGACCACTTAGGTTTAGAGACACTTCTGGTTTCAGTTTTATATATAATTAAATCTAAAGATTTCATTTTGATTGACTTAAAACGTTCATTTCATTTAAAACGTTTGTGTAGTGTTAGAAAACAGAAACAGGAAGTTCTTCTAGACCAGCACAGGTCTAATGTTTTTTAAGCCTTCTAAAGTGGTCTATTATAATAGACCCTTTTTGCGCCGACGTCACCCTTACATCACGACATAAGCTGGAGGCAAATCAAAGGGAAACTGGAGGCGGCCAATACAAACCAGCATAGATTCAGTTACATGAGGAGTTTAAAATATCACCTTGTTGTGTTGTTTAGTGCCACAATCGACAGAAAAGTCTCCAATTTGATATTTAGATATTTACAAAAAAAACTGATGACAGCTGTAGTTAAACACAATCAAACGAGCACACTGAACAGAAACGATCATCAAAAATGCTTTCGTCCACTTCACAACACTTAAGATTTAAAAAAACTAATAAATATAGTATTTTTTTTTCTTCTCCAGACCCGTGGGTCATAGACCATTCCGATTTTCATTTAATTAGCATATCTATGTGTTGTTGCCCTTCCAGTCCAGTGTCTGCAAAATTTAAACAAAACAAAACCTGAAGAATGGCATAAAGTCATCCAACAGCAATGTGAAAGTCTGACAGCATGATAAAACACATGAAAACTGTGATAAAATCCCTGGTTATCACTTAAAAAAATTACTTTCGAACTTTTGCTAAATACATGTGGCCTACAAATACGACTGTTGTATTGCTTAAATGTACATGAACTTGTTTTCTTTCCAGTATTTGAGGTCTGAAAAAACTCTCTTTTCTGTTATTATTACCTGTTTCTCCAGTTTTCATTTTCTGCTAATAAATGCAAATAGAAAAAACAATTAAATATTTGAGATTTTGGAGAAACTTTGTTGGCTGGTTACACAATGAAACAAAAAATGATAATTTAACCCAAAGCATACCTATAAATTGTAAATTCATAAAACTTCATAAAAAAAATTCATAATTTAAAAATATGGTCTCCTATTACAGATAACTACATTATGGTATTATTACTGCGGGGAAAAAAATTGTCATCCCTGTTTGTGCAACCTAACAAATAATGTGTTTTATAAATGGATCTGTGTAGCCATGATTACTGCAAGCTTTCTGTTGTTCAAAGTCATAAAATAAGACTCTTCCAGTCTCACCAAAAGACTCTTAGCTTTCATGAATAACGCAACTGATATCATCATTGACCCTTTGTTTCCTCTCTCTGATTTTAGGGATCTCAGCATGAACAACATCAGTGAGATTCAGCCCGATGCCTTCCACAACCTCCACTTCCTCAGTGAACTGTGAGTACATTTAAACTCAGCTGAAACCCAGACCCCCTTGGGTTTCAGTTAAATCCATCTCACTGCATACACAAAAAATCGTGTTGATGAGCAGTTATTTATGTTTAGTGGTTCATTGAAGGTTAAGTCAGAGACTGACGCAATTCCAGATGTGTTATATGAAATCTAGATAGAAGTTTATCATGAAATCATGAGAAAATAAATAAATGAAGTCATCAATTTGAGTGATGATTACCGTTCTGTAACATGCGTTCACCTGTGTATTTATATCATGACGTACCTTTGTCATTGCAATCTTGTATTTTTTGGCTTGCGTTATAAAAATCTATCCAAATTTTCAACACATGCTGAGACTTTTCCATTCCATCCTTTTCCAAGCAACTACCTATCACTGTTTACTTATTTAGGGATAGCAACTATTAAAATACTTCAAAATTAAGGAGAAATGGCAACATAATATGACCATTATAGTGAATTATTTTCAATACAGTTTATTTAATTGAACCGTTTAAATTAACTAATCTACTGGAATGAATCAGACTTTCCAATGCTTAATATGAAACTAAGTGAGCAAGTTTGATTATTTTTTGACCTAAGGATGTCAACCACTTGGCAAAATCAGGAGACCCGCGTGGCTACACTGCTAAACTCCCGAAAAAGTAGCCGTCACGCTGCTGAAAATGTTCCGCTACGTAATCTCAAGGAATGTTATGTTAGCATTACCACTTTTGTATCAAAATAAAAACATGTCAGAGATCCTAGCATGTGCATACTCTGTCTAGAAGACCTTTACGTGTCAGGCTTCGATCAAACTTAGTTGAAGCGTAACGCAATGTAGCATGTCTGCTCACACTTTCCCCCTCAAGGACCAATTAGCCCAGGTGAGAGCTAGCGTAACCTCTTTGAGAGTCTCTGGAGAGCGTTAGCGTTGAAATGAAAAGCACCTGGCCGCTACGGCAGTTAGCACATGGTGCCGTCAGCAGCAGAAGCAGGTCTGCAGAGCAGCTGGGCCTCTCGGCCACCTGACTGACACAAACAGAATAGACTGGCCGAAGCTGGCAGAAAGTGTCGCAGAACATGTGGACGTAAAGAGCGCTGAAGGAAATGTAAATTTTTTTGAAGGGAGTCCATATTTACGGTGGGCCTGTCAAAGCAAACTGACAAATCCTCATTCCACTTGACCGAGTTAGTCCTTGCTGCTTCTGGGAATGTTGGGATTTTGTTAGATTTCAAACAAACGGGTGGGCATGTGGGGCATCAACAAACATAGCAAACCTGAAGCATTTGGATTTTTTCAAGTGGCTCTTCTGACCTTAAGACAACATCTTCTTCTTTATTTGAACTTCAGGAAGCGTTGAAATGCCCAAAATCAAGAAATGGATCTACCATACACCACTCAGTCCTCGCCCTTCTGTTAACAAAGACTTGACAAAGCACTGTTTTGCGTTATAGCTGGAATCTCAGTAACATTGTGTTCTACTTCACAATCAAATAGCTATTATTTGGACTGCAGTTATTGCAAATAAAACATAATGGCCCCCTTGTCCTTGTTCAATACCGCATTATAAACAGTGCGAAACTCCCAGAGCAGTTTAACTGAAATTACCGTCACATTGGTGGGAGATAAATTAAATTTTTGCTCTCTTTGATGTTCTGATGGGAATGAGAAATGTGTGTTTAACCCTAAGCTGTGTACTCATTTACACCCTACAGGCAGCAAGCTTTGAGATGAGCAGTTTCACGAGTCTAAATTGCACTTTTGAGGATTATCTGTAAATTTTCACTGCCCTCAGGATGACAACAGGCTCTCTAAGAATATCTGTTATTTTTATCTCTATTACATCCAATGAATTGAGTGAATGTGATAAAACAAATTGGTTTAAGCATGCACACAAACTCTCCTTGTTGGTCATTTAGAGAGGCAGCTTTGACCCAAACACTGTCCCTCAGGATCCTGTGTTGGAGTTATGCAGTCTGTGTCCACTTCAATCAGAGTTCAGACTGAACCATCCGTAACACTATAACCCATCAAAGTCCTACAGCATTGTATAAAATACTCCCACAGCCCACCGCTGTCAGATTCTGGCTGCTATCCTATCAACTCCAAGGTCATCTGTGAGCATAGAAGAGGGCAGAGGAAGTCTCAGTGTTTGCCTTTGGGACGGATGAAACGCAAGCTGAGCCCGGAATGTCTTTCCCCTTCCTAAACTTCACCTTTTGACTTTTTCTGCTGTACCTTAGCTTCAATGAAACTGATGATTTTCCATATTGAACACACATACATTCTTCTCAGTACTTCTTTGCGGTCTGCTGCATGAAAACCCTAATGGAAAACCGTCTTAGATTGGTAGAAATTTCCAGACCGGTGCTGGTTTGGGCAAATCCTGAGGTTGGTGGTTGTCCGGTCAGGAGTGACTTTCAGATTGAGCAAGAAATTCTGCAGCATTGGATGGATTTGATCACAGATGTTTTTGCAAAAATGTTGCTTTTGTGTAGGGAGAGATATGTGCGGTACCTTACATGCTGTCTGTTGTAGACAGGGTGCTTTACTCCCGAGAATATTTTAATCTCAAAAGGATACATACGGTATTTATAGTATAACAAAATAATTTTTTGTGTATCATTTTTCGCCTTGAGCAAGCATATAAACAAGGTCGTCGATTGGTCGAATTTCACAGGAAATTTCTATGTTTTTACACTTACAAAGACAAACGCTGTAAAAATGACACCCTTTCCAACTTTCCTAAATTTGTAATTTAAATCAAACTGGCTTAACAAGTAATTTGCACTTAAATTACATTAAATTGACTTAAAAAATCTAGTTGAATTTCATATAACTCAAAAAGTTTAATCAGCGCCCAAAACCCCTTTAAAACCACCAAAACAGACAATTGTATACCAGCTTGTTTCTTAGCTTCTGTTTCTCAACAGGGTAACACTGGAGTACAGTACAGGCTTCTTTCCCAGGCTTCAGATGTAACTGACCTGCAAGCACCCTTAGGAATGGTGCACTCCAGTGTTAAAGACCTGGAATTCCTGTCTCACACCCATTCTCCTGTTTTCTTAAGTGCTCTAATCTTCCTCATCCTGTGTGAGATGGAAGGCCATGGCAAGCTCCCCTCTCCCATCTTTCTCTCTCCTTTCTGTAATGGCTCTCAGCTGAAATCACAGTCACGGCTCCTCGTCATCAACCAAACAAACCCTGGCCAGATTGCCCTGTAGCTTTATTATCGCAAGCCAATGCAGGGCCATTAGAGGGCCAATGGGTACCTCCATCTCACTGCAGTGAACAGGACAGAGCTGTCAGTGCTGATGGGGTTTAATGGCTGCGTTGTTGGACCATTTGAAAATGGTTAATGTCTAGTCTGAAGGCCATAAATCAACAGCTCCGACGGAATTGTGGCTTGCTGGAAACGCTGCTGTTGTTTGCTTTACTAATTGCGATTTGTAGCGAGCGGAAAACTCTCACGTTCTTTCTAGTAAAGGTTCACTATAACACGCTTTCGGGAAATGCATGCAAGGATGAGCGGATCAAAATGGGATAATATAAAGAATAGAATCATTTAAACATTGGCTTTAAAACTTTAACTGAAGACATTTAATGGAGACACTAAAGTAATGAAATAATTATTATACAGTATAGTTTAAGTTGTGCTTACATAGTATTAGCATTATTATTATTTTTACTATCATATTTAATAATGTAATTTAAATAATGATTTATTTCCACTGAACAAAGAGTGAAAAAGACAAATTTGTCAAATTTAGGTCATATTTTCACTAGAACTTCTAAACTGCACCGAATGGTAGCACGCTGTTCATATCATGCTGGACACTACTGTTGTACTTGAGATCACTACACCGGAACCTAGACAAGACCAGAGGGTGTCGAGACCAAGACTTTATGGACCTAGACAAGATCAGCACTCCTAAAATTAATTTAAAAGATCCACATAACACTACAAAGTCATATTTATTACAGAATCATGGATTCCAACTCTTCTTATCTATTCAGTGGCACAATTGCTGTGTTCTGATTTGTACAAGATTCGCTTGGGACTGGACAAAATAAAAAAAAATCTTTAACTTTTTTACTGTTTGTAATTGTGTCTAAAATACAATCCCTTATCAACTCATGGTTTATTGAATAATTGCATAAAATCAATATCACTTTTTCAGATTACGTCAGATGTTATAATATACAATATTGCAATCACTTTTGTATTCATTTTGTTGACAGATCTGAGGTTGTTACTATTCTCCTCTCTTACCGACAAATCTAAATAGAAATAAGTCAATGACTGCTTTTAAATACAGAAGTTTTACATCCAATCACATTAATGATGTTAAGGCATAAATCAGACAATGCACCAGTAATTTAGTTTAATTCCCACAGTTGTGGTCTTGAAATAAAATTCAGAGACCACTTAGTCTGAAACCAAGACAAGACCGAGACCTAAAACAGTCGAGACAAGACCAAGACCATTAAAAAATGCTCTTGAGACTAGTCATTCAAAATATGATCCGCTTTGTGATCCAGCGTGGGACTTTGTAAAAGAATGCTGCAGCGCACTAGGCCGTGATGACCCGTAAGCCCCTCTCGCACATCTACTCTGACTGTGTATTCATCTAAGCCACAGCATCTTGTATTTTCTTTGCAGATGCCAGCGCACACCTAACCAAAATTGGATGAACATTGCCTTTATTTGCTGCCTCTGCTATATTCTCTGGGGCCAAATTTTAAGGCGAAAGCCACAAGGTAACACGTGAAGACCAGCTGCGATTTTATTGTAACAAACCCCCTCGACAGACTCAACTCTGCCTTTGTCTCGTCTCCAGTTTTATGACAATAAGCCACAATAACGAAATATAGAGCTTGTGTCTCTGGCGGGCTTAAACCTTGGAGAAGATCAAAAGGTTTTGCTAGTGTGCACAGTCCACTTTTATGTTGTAAGTTTTATGAGACACACTCGTTGCTTTGGTCCTGTGAGAATGTTGTTGACATCAAGTAAACTTTTATGTTATGTTTTGAGCATTTTGAAAAGACAACATAATCACTGATACAACAATGCAGACAGGCAGATAAGTATCAATAAACACAGAGAGGTAAACTATGCTTCGGCACATCATACATGAGCACGGTGGTGTACAGAATGGAAAAATGATGAAATTGACCTGCAGGGAAATGGAGAGATAATCACAGTTTACGATACAAGGGGAGGTAAATGATGTCGTAGCGTAATTGTCCAAGAAATACAGAGGGGTCCTCAACGAATTTACTAAACACAAATCACAGCAAAAACACACAAATCACTTCTTGACAATGTTTGGAATTCACATCTGTTTGGTGTATGTTTATACATGTAATTTGTGTATTTTCACGCAAAAAATTGTGTTTACGTTTCAGCCAAAGTGAAAATCTAGGAGACGAGAAACAGTTTGAGATAAATAAATCATTTTATGAACTCTTACGTGTGCAACCTTATGCAAAGCAAATTCATTTAACTGTCAATATACTACGTTTATAAATAAAAAATATACATAATAATATATTGTTAATGTTGTTCAATATATTGAATTATGCATAAGGAATTTAAGCTTCATAAATGAAAGATTTTCCCGCTTCGTCCTGCCATAAGAAACCAGAACCCAAGTGTCAGCCCCCTCATATGGAGCAAATTATACAGCTTTGCTAAATCCATCAAACAGCCCCACAACCCCCACCACCACACATACGTACACAGTGTAGTAATTTGTAAATTGTCTTTTTCAATATGATGGTTCTCAGAACAACACGATGTGATGTGAGGAGAAGAGCTACGAATATAACCCTCCCCACACACACTTACGGCAGCAGAGAACCACACACGGAGAACCGCCCTGTGTTCACATCCCAACAAGCTTCTGCTGAGCAGATGAGCAAATACAGACACTCGCTCATATACTGTATATTCGACATGAAGGCCGATGACATGCACTTAAAATAACACGGAGTCCGCAAAGTGCCAAAAAGCGCATGACACACTGTCTGTGCTACACAGCAGCAACCTGTGCCTAAAATCAACCTAAGCTGGAAAATATGACTTCTTAAAATCCAGTAAAGTGAGCGGTATGCCTTTTAAGATCACTTTACACACATCAGACGAAATCGTCTCCGGAATATAAATAGGTCCATTAAAACACACCTTACAGACATGCAGAATTAGACGTGTTGTGGCAGAGCTCGGCGCGTCGCCAAAACTGCAACTACTGTATTTAGATATCCTACACCCAAGATTCCCAGACTTTCAGCTGTTTTCGTTGCGCATCTCCAGACACCATTTTCATTCTGTTTCTATTTTTTTAATCATGCAGTCTTTATCATATTTATATGGTAACGCTAGAGATCAGGGCCCACAATGTACCGCATAATCAAACAGAATGTACAGTGTAACTAATTGTAACAATAATATACCTCTGCAGTATATATCTGTAGGTAAAAGGGGACAATATTCTTAGTTTGGGGAATAATAAAAACAGGAAATTCAAAAAGATATTTATACTGTAAGTATTTTAATACTAATGAGTAACTTTTATTTTGTAACGTGGTATGCATGGCCTACAAATTCTAGTGTAAACATACACTACATTTTTGCATGTACCCATAGATAAGCTACTGTGGATATATTAGTTTAATAATTATTTTTGCGCAAGCAAAACAGCACGAAGGAAGCAATCAACTGTAAATTTGACTTTTTTTACTTTGTTTTGACTTTAGGAATAATTTTAATTTGATTGATTTTAGGATTGTTGGTCACAAATAATTTATTAAGTTATTTGGATGAGTTTTAATGTGTAAAATGTGTTGTAAAATGTGAAAAATTAATGTTGATCTTTTGAGACTATAATCAGGTAGTTCGATAGCGGTCTGATCTGGATGTATATATGGCCTGCAGTTCCCTCATAAACACTTTCCTAACCTTCACCCCTTTATTCCCCAAACTTTGCAGATTGTTCTCCTTTATCTATAGATATGTACTGTATAGGTACATTATTGTAACAATAAGCTATGCCCTAAATCCTATTTAGTTATAAAGATACATTGCGGGCCATAATCTAAAGCGTTACCATTTATATCTAACTCCAGAGTTAAAGATTTGGATATTGCCACTCAACTTATATAGAATAAACTTACAAGACTAAGCATACACATTTTCTAAGAACTTTATTATTCACACACTGTCTGACGCAAAGTGATGCCTTTTACGTGAGAATATCATATTTAATATGCAAGTAAAAAAATGAGTTCAATTATATTTTTGGATGGAGCCATCTTATTCTTTACCCCTGAGGACTGCTACTAACCATTTTGAGGAGTCTTTCAAGCGCATCTCTATGGTCACTGTGCAACTCAAGTTAAATAAATAACTACACTGAAGGTTCCCACCCACCTATTTTTTTGAGTGTCTCCTGGGGGCATTGCCCCCCCTCTCCTCACTTTATAGTTCTCCGCTTTTCTAATCCCTGTGATTAGGCGTTCATTTAACACTGAGGCCGACGCGTGATTAAATAATCTTCATAGCTCTGGGTTTGTCTCATATCCTCAAATTAATGAAGGATAATTGAAGCGTCTTCAGACCGCAGGATAGAGATGGATGACTGTGTGCGAGTCTGCATTTTAGAACGTCTCCCTTAATAACCGACTGTAAAATCACACTGTACGGTATGGTCTCATTTACCTGGAGCCTTGGCTTGGCACGATACTGTGATCTCATTATCGTCAGAAGTGTACAGTGAACTGATGACATCTGTTTTTAAGTCATACTGTTGCTAGATTGTTCCTGGTATGTCAATCATTGCGTATTTGCTATTATGTGCAAACATACTTGGCAATAAAGCTCTTTCTGATGCTGGTGTTAAAATATTGCAATTCTGATTATTGTTATGTTTATGTTTTTACATATGCGTTTAAGTTAAACATAGGATTCAAACCCATGACCTATTCGAAGCAGTTGTAAGCAGATCTCTTTTGCTACCGACCACGCTTGCGTCTACCTTCAACCGTGCCTTGCATGATTGTTTTAGACAGACTATCATGCCGGTGATGTGGCCAAACCGCTTCAGCTTGCGTCTTTTAATTGTGGCGAGGATTGGTTCCTGAATAACAATACAGAATAAAATTCTGAATAAAAAAAGCTGGATAAATGGCCGTAAAAACTTACACTTAACAGAAATATTTAATCCTTTTTGCAATGACTAGAATTCCAAGCTAACTATAATATGTAACTGCAACGTATTCTGACAACAAAACTTATGTTGTGGCAATGTAAAAAAAGAGAAATTCTTGACGTTTTTCCCAAAACTTAACTTTGTGACTTTGTCAGTACCTAAGTGGATAAATACTGTGACGTTGTTACAATATCACGATTACTTATTGACAACATCAGGAATTTATGCTGTTACAAAGAATTTAGTAATTTCACTTTTCGGGTTGTTTTTGTGTTAAATATATGAAATATACAACACAAGTTGAGTTAAAAGTAACACCAAATGTGTTGCACCAGAAATAACAGAGGTGTGTTCTGGTTAACTGAACACAAAATAAGTTGTTTTTAAGAAAACCGTTTTCAGAGTGTACAGTTTAAGAGCTCAACTAAACCATATTTATGAATGTCTGGTGTACTCATTTATAAAAAAAATCCCTTCTTAAGTAACAGGACAGTCCTTTTATTTTTTATTATTTTTTAGTTACAGAGTACCGCAGACCCGGAATGACCCGAAACACATTTATAAAGTGTTTAAAGTGCCTGTGTTTGGGTGCTTCATGTGCTTTATTTGTGATGTAACTGCAACACTGAGGCAAGTACAAAAAAGTAAAAAAATCTGAGCGATAACGATCACACTTTCATTTTGTTTGAAACATGTATCTCAGAAGTTACACGCCATCGACCTTAAAGGGGTCGTATCAGGAGGAATCACATTCTCCTTCATCTTTTGAGATAGAGGAGCTTGATGAACTAGGAAAACGTATCGTAATGCAAAACGTCCCCCATAAAAATGTATTGAAATTCAACTCTAAAAATGTTAAACTGATGGACACATAAACATGTGAATTTCGTTTATGCATCAGTGGCACCTGTTGGGTGATAAGAAACTGTTGCACGCACTCATTGTGAGAAATCCGGAACTATCTTTCATGAACACCAAATGAACGAACTGTGATATGACTGACTTTAGTAGGGTTTCTGGTTGAGTGAAGCATCTGATGATCTGTATATCCATCTGAAATGTTTTTAAAGGCACAAAAAACTTTCCTGTGCTGACAATTGTTGTTAAAAATGTAATTGTGAGGATTTATTTTACCCAGCTGAGAGTTCTCATATGTTGTGTTCCATAGGACAGCGGTCCAGTATTACATTCACACTCATTCAGTAAACGCGCTCTGATAAGCTCCTACGTAAAAAGCCCACACCCTTCTCAAGCGTTTGCTGATAACTTGTTCTCCCTTCTCCACTCTTCTCTCATCTTCGCTTCATCAGAGATAATTCCTTGTGGATAGATGGGAGATGGCAACCCAGCCAATCAACACCTTTCACAAACAGACGTGGAATTTAAACCCACCCCATTCACCCACATTTTGATTCTTTTCTAGGAACCAAAACACAGTGTGAAACTCAATCTCATTGTTCCATGACTGCAGCTGTCTGGATATCTCTCACACTTCGTGTCCGATTAGATCGAATGTTGTTTGACCCCCCTCAAAATATTAGATTTGATCTAAAAATGTCTCACATTATACGATAAGATAGCTCACCATTTTTTTTTGCGGAAAGTTTAAGGGATAGTTCACCCAAATAAAAAATTCTGTCATCATTTATTCTACATCATATCATTTTAAACCTGTATATGACTGTGGGACACAAAGAAGATATTTCAAGAAATGTTACCAACATTCTTTAAAATATCTTATTTGTGTTCTGCAAAAGAAAGTCATACAGGTTTGGAAAGACATGAGAAGTGAAAGATGAAAGAACTGTTGTTTTAAACGAATGTCTGCATGACGCTCTGCTGTTTTGTTGATATAGCCAACTTTGAGTGTGAAAAAAGTGCACTTTCGGTTTGTCTCTGAATGCGTTAACATGACATTGTTTTGTATTATATTAAATTGAAGTCCTGAAAATGAGTGTTTTGATGACTGAGAATGTCTTTAAGGTCTTTAATCTTATCTGTTTTCTTGCGATTTTCATTTTTCGTTACTCTTATCAGAGATGTATTGCAGGCCAGACATATCAAAGGATTCTTTATCTCATTTCTCACACAATTGCCCTCATGGGACGGAGGGTGAGCTCTGCGATAAAGATTTGTGTAAATGCCATAAAATCAATCTGATGTTTTACGAGGGAACCAAAAGGGAGCGTGCGCAGGCTGCTTCCACGCAGGTCACCGTTTATAGTCATGATGAATACGCGCTATGGAAGACGAGGTCACTTTCAGAGAGCTGCCGACAGTTTGGGTTTCAAAGCCACAGGAAGTGCAGTCACAACGTTTTCCATTTACAGATCCTGCTAAGGCTGGGATCCAATCAAAAATGATTTAGCCTTGGAAACGCTTTCCATCATGCTATGAAATCGATCTGGTTGGAAACTGCATTACGAATAACGTGACCCGGATTTTATAGAGCTAAGACTGCTGATATTTTCACCAGTCAGACAATTTGTAAGGGCCAATGGTTTAATAATGCAGTATATATGCGGTTAAGGCCATTTGTTAGAGTACACTGTATTTGTACAAATTAATAAAAAATTGGCAACAGCCGAAATGATGTGCTTTTAAAATACACAAAGCCAAATCTAGTGTGCGTTGTCTAGTAATCCTTAAAAACGGACACTGAAAAAGTGTACTAAGTGTTATACAGAACAAAACTTGATCTGCATGTTTATTTCATTACAAAAATAAGTGTAATTCGAGTTGATAATTTAATAATACTTACCTAAAGTACAAGTATATTTTAAGAATACATTATGTACTGTAGAAATATACAGTATACTCATATCAATGTAGTTGTAGGCTTACTATGTAAATGTACTATTTCAATACTAATTCAGATGAGTGGGCATCTTTTAAGTAAATAAAAGTAAACTTTTATGTATACTTTAACTGTTACAATAGTATCCTGTAAATGGAAAGTTCACCCAAAAATAAAGATTCTGTTATGAATTGCTCAAACTCAAGTTGTTCCAAACTCTTGCAAATGTTTCTTTGAGGTTGAAAACAAAGGAAGCTATTTGAAAGAATGTTAGCTACTGAGATTTCTGGTGCATCATTGAACGCATTTACATGCACAGTCTTACGGCAATTATGCTTAATAAGCTGATATATGTTAGGTCATGTAAACTCGTAAAAAAAATTTTTTTTTATCGGGGAAAGGTCATAAACGGCTTAAGCAAAAACCGATCAAGGTAGTTTTTTGCCCATTTCTCCGATTTCGTGCTGCATGTAAACGCCATTACGGTTTTCTCTCTTTTTTTGTTTATGTGCACATGTCTGACCGAGCAATTGTAAAAGTCCCATATGGAAGTAATAGTTAAGTATCATGTAGAATCATGCAGTTAATGTAGAAAAGTCCAAATGAAAAACTATTGATGCATATGCAGGTTTTGCGGACATGAGAAGAGATATAAAAATACAGCTTATGACCGTTTTCCCGCTGCATTTTGAATTACTAAACAGCATATCAAAAATGACGTTACTGTACGCGAGAAACCCGACAAGTCTCAAACTTCCATGTAAACGCGGGTTTATGCGTATCCGGTTTATTACTATGCATGTAAACACGTGAAAACTGGGTTTATTTTAAGCTGATTTTTGATAGATATCCGTTTATTTCGTGCATGTAAACGCACTCAATGATTGTAACTAAAATGGTTGTCAAAGGTGCTTCAGAACAGTTTGTTTTCCTAATATTGTTTTTCTAAAATATTTATTTTCATTAAAAGTGTTACTTTAAAATGTAGAGAATTGTCGTAAAAATCAACAGTGTTACAAATATTGTGATCTAGTTCTGATGCTTAAGTAAAACCCGATGATCTGCTGTAATCTGGTGAAGGTATCTGTTGATTTCGGCAACCGCAGATTCCGTGTGGGATTATGGATGAGGGAAACACTCTGCACTTCAAATTCCTCAGTAATACATACAGCCAAGTTTTGAGGGTAAAGAGTAAACATTAAGAGTTCCACCAACGTCCTATCACATCCTTATTTCCTTGCTAACAATTCTCCTGAAACTCAATAGGTCGTAACCAAAAATTAAAAAAATTCAAATAAAAACGACGAGCATGATTAAACTTTTACGGTATTTTGGTCCCCAATGAGGCATCTAACAGAAGACAGATGGTTTCAGGGGGAAATAACATTACCCAGCCTTACCAGAGTTCTTCGCCTCTGATTTGAGCTGCTTGTTGTCAACACGGCCTTCAGCGGTCCAAAACCATCGGACACCCTCCACCTTTTTCCGCATGATAGTTGCGACGCACACAATTCTCGTAAACTTCTTCCAGTAAACATGCGGTTGCCACTTTACGTGGTTGCAACTAATGCTAAAAATGGACTGGGGCAGCAACAACGGAGCTGTTGATGACTCTTTTCACAACCAAATGTGCTCCAACACTTAATTTTTACAAGGATCTGTGGTGAAACTGGCAGTTTAAAAAGACTCCGTTCACACTCCATCTTAGAAAGGTTAATATGTTTTAGTAAATATGTCTCAAGTAACTTGTGCCCAGCAAATGACATTTGTGTTTTTCAAAATACGGGTTTTGTGTAAAAGTTTGGTGCCGAACCCCAATCTGATCTTTTCCCACCAATAGCATATACTGTATTTCCAACACCTTGTATAGACTCAACATTACAATGATCGTTTGAAATAAATTGTTTGGGGCATGTTGGCCAGTGTTTGGATCTCGAGCAAGCACTAGTGAGCTGGCACGAGTTATTAGAGGTTCAAAGAGGTTCTGGTAAACTTATATCAGGACTGCTTTAGAACTCCAATCAAATTACCCGGAGCACAGTTTTATTGTGCGGAGGTTGCTCTTTCATCAGTGCCGTTCTCATTTATGTTTAATTTAAGTATCAACTCTGTCTCAGATGTTTCTTTCTAACATTAATTCCATTGGCAAAAATGTAAATAGAAACAAGAGTGCATGGCTATAAAACTAATGTGGAGAACATTGCTCATATAATTTGATCTTTGTAGGACTTGATGAGAAACTTCTAGGTCATGAAAAGCATCCTACTTTTGATTGTTAAATAAATTCATCATTGTGAATCTCCCCAAAGAACACACAAGATATTGCCGCGAGTGGTTTAGGACAAGTAGTATCGCGGCCATCTATCCCTGTAAAGAGATGGGAATACATAGAGCAGAAAGCTTTAGTGTTTAGATACACAACTGAATTATTACTAGGGATAAAAGTTGACCGCAGAGCTGGCAAGGGCTTCCAGCAGAACGGCTTGCCGTGGTACGTGTCTGAAACCCCATCCGACACGCATGTGAAACCATCACTGGCCTGTTTACATGGGTAGAACCGCTAAGCTCGGCAGACTCCAAATCTCACACTTGTAGTTTTTGCTTTTTTAAGATGTCCCTCTCACACGTTTCCCTCTTTTGTCGGTCTATGCAAAAACAAATATTTGTGAGTATATCGCAGCACATGGCTGCATCGAAAATAGAGTCTGTGGAGGAGAAAGTGGTCTGGCACAACTTGAAGTGATAGCCATTGAAACCTCAGTAACTTCATGGTTCTCTGGTGGTGAGTGCATGTGTAGAGGTTTATTCATCATTGAGGGGACCAAATGTTTTCTACAGCAGTAAAAAGACAAATATCTAGTTTGATATAATGCAGTATTTGTGATTTGTGTGTTGTTTTATTGTGTGTTGTGCCAGAATACACTAAATTTGAATGGTTATCAACATAGAAAAATACTTCTGACCAGCCAAACCCTTTAAAGGTCCAGTGATCAAATTTAGTGGCATCTAGTGGTGGGGATGTGAAAGGCAACCAAAGGCTCACTCCACCTCTCAACCCTCCCTGTCAAAGCACGATGGCTGACACAGGTCTAAGATGTTGTCACGTTTTCGCTTCTTTGATGAAGGAGATAATGTATTTAAGAAACGCACTCTGTAGAACAGTTTGCCCGTTTAGGGCTACAGTAGAAACAACATGATGAATTGCATGCAAGGGGACCCGCGGTGTATGTAGATAGATAGCTCATTCTAAGGTAATAAAAACATAACGGTTCATTATGTAAGGTCTTTATACACCTCTGAACACATCACAGTTATGTATATTATATTGCATTTCTGTCATTAGAACCTTCCAAAAATGACACACTGGACCTTTAAGAACTGTCAGAACTGTCAGTACGGGTCATGGTTTTATTTTCCATTAATATACTTTTGCACAACACACTTGTTCTTACGTCAGAGCTGTCAAACCCATCACATTAGCTGACTTACATGCTACACACAGCCCTCAACAACTTCACCTTGTCGAAGGGAACCATTTGGCAAGATGGTTACTCAGGCAGGATGAGGCAAAGCGGTACGGGTGGTCCCGTATAGGCTGTCATGAGTCTTTATGAGGCTTCAACAAACTATTCTCAAACTGCCACCCAGGCAAAAACCGACACGGATGCTTATTAGGTGATTTGTTTGATAAACAAATTGATTGGACTGGATGGGTGAGCCCACAGCTGGTTGATATTTATTCAGACTCTCTCCGGGAAGGTCAGGGGTATCTGCGGCGATGCTCAGCTCAGCTCTGGCTGGAGTGCAACTTATGAAATCGTACTTTTTCGTTTCTGTATTTGGTTAAGAGGGGATTGTTAAAAAGAAATTTTGCACAATCCAATCTGAAATTTTTCACTAAAATGACATGACAAAAAGCCTTCATGCACTATACTGTACACCTGAGGTCCATGTGTTGTTTTTTATGTGGCTTTTGTGGTTTTTAGAGATGTTGTGTGTGAAAGCATGGTTCCAATGTATTTATATTTGTGCTCCTTTAAAGACCCCCAACACTTTTTTTTACCTCTTTGAGTGACACTCGATCCCCATTCCATAGGGTATCATTTTCTCCTCGATAGCAATTGTACCCAACGTTATATTTGTCTATTTAATATTCTGTACATTCAGTACTATGACAATCCTGTGGCCATCTGAAATGCATTTAGATCCTGGATTCTCTTTCAAAATGTGTTGACATGACATGCAAAAAAAGAGTGGTATGCGAGCGGTAAACTCGCAAGCTAAGAGCCAAAGAGATTCGGACCCCAGATGCCGCTGCTCATGCGTCCAAGGAGACCTCTCGCCTCCCGCCAGCTTTTGAAAATGTTTTGCTGGAAGCTTTCCAGCGCACACACATCTGCTCACGCGTGCACACTTGTCCTTATGAATTCAGCAGATTCTCATCCTTCTGCTAAAGTCATCAATGTGTTGGACTGTAAATGAACCAAGCCACTTCTTTTGTCTTTCCACAGGAGGCTTTCAGGCAACCACCTGAGACACATCCCTGGCTCCGCGCTTCAAGGCCTCTACAATCTTAAAGTTCTGTAAGTAACGAAAGACATTTATTGAGAGTGTTTCAGTCAACGTTTCTACGGAAAATAATATTCAGAGTGATTCATTCAGAAACAACTTTTATAGGAACATTCTCCGCAAAATAAGAAACAGAATGTCTGATAGGTGAAGAGTCAGGTTTTGTTTCGTCGTCAGTGATCTTTGTCCCTTTTGTTAGTTGTGTTGCTTACTAGATAACTTTTCTTAGGTAATCTTTTACGGAACTATTGGTTTAATTGAAGTTAAAGGATAGTTTACCCAAAAATGATTTTTTTTACTCAATCTCATGCCATTCTAAACTGAATGATTTTCCTTCTTCTGCGGAACACAAAAGAAGATATTTTGAAGAATGTTCAAAATTGGCCCCCATTGAGTTCCATTGTATGAACACAAAACCACAGAGACATTTCTCATAATATCTTGTGTTCCACCGAAGAAAGAGTCATATACAGGTTTTGAACCACATGAGGGTGATCATTTGATGACGGACATTTTATTTTTAGGCGAATTGCCCCGTTAAGATTTATTCAAAGCATTTGTGGCACACAGTAAAACGTTTTAACGATAAGGTAATTTAGCATTTTTTTGTACTTTAAAGCAAAAATTTGCATTTTAATGCTAGATGATAGGCCATCTAGATCGGTTTACCACTGAACAGCATCAGGTCAGACTAGAAATGAGCACAAATCAATCAAGTCAACTAGCATGAGGAACAAATTAGAACACTCTACCCCAGTTAAAATCTGTTCAGTATAATTTAAGAGGGAAGAATTCACATCGTGTTATTATGACAGTAGTGTTGCTCAGACCAACAGCAAATGTGTCTTTACACGTGCAGAATGTTTAAGTCTTGTGGTTCTGCTTTTCAAACTGTGTATTACTACGTATAATTCCGCTTTAAGTGCCATAGCTTCTATACATTTATTGTGGTATTCAGCATCACACAACAAACATTTGATTATGCTCAATTTTTCAGACGGACAGGTGTCTGTCTCGTTTCCACTGTCAGAGCCCAGCCCTGGAACACCCTCATTCACCCCAACATTCTGCCAAAAATGTCCACACCTGGCTCAAGCCACCCTTTTGCTTTCCTGAAGGGAGAATTTGAACTGTATTTCCAATTATTCACCAACCTAGCCTTTTTATCACATACCTCTGAAAAGTGTACTGCCAAATCATATCATTTTAACGGCCCAAAGTGGAAATGTCTCTATAATTAACCTAAATACTCTCATTTTTGTCTTCATCTTGTGCCATGATATTTTCAGTAATTTGACTGTTCTTTTGTCTACATTTCAAGTGCTCGATGAGGACATTAATGTAGACAGCAGGCCAAAAACATGTTTGTTGTCAGAAATGTGGGGCAGGCAGAGACTGGGTTGGGCATTACAATAGTAAAACGTCTTTGCTTTCTGTATGCTTTTGTGCTGCTCACTATCCTATTCAAGTACCAAACTTGTCAAAGGCACGAGTACTTGACCTCCCAATGTTTGTTTAAAGGTGAAATGAAACGGAATTGAAAAAAAGAGTAGTGATTTAAAACAGGTTCAAAACACTCCCTTCATTTGTCATCAGTCGGACAAACAGATTATCCCGCCCCAAATTCACTCTATTGTTTGCATGTAACCACACGATGACGCTCAAATAAACAAACTCTGGTTGTCACAGTGATTAAACTTTAAGAAAATGTTTAATCAAATAAAATACTAATCCTATACATTAAGAAAAAACTATAAATGAACCTACATATTGATAAAACAGAAAAACAACCTACATATTAAATCATATCACCCACATGTTGAATTACGTTGAAAATTCAAGCCAAATATACAACAAATATCACGGAAACAACATTATCTTTTCACAATGTGTCTTATTTTAGAACATTCATGTGAATTCATATGGTCACCTGTAATCATGAATTGCTTTCATGCAAATGATGTTAGGTTGGGAGGGCTTTGGGTTGGGGCTTTTTCTTCGGACACTTTATTCTAAAACAATGTTAATATGTGTGTCTTTGTACTCCCTGAAAAGTTACGGATTTAAACTTTTTTTAAAGACATATAAGGTTGTCCTATAACATTATTTACTTACTTAACTTAATACTTTATTTATTATTTACTTAATAACTTAATAATAATAATAATAATAATGCTCAGTGAGCCAGTCAGTTTCACATTAAAATGTGTCAACAAAGGCCTTAAACTGCAAGCAAAACAATGTGTTGAAAATCTCAAATCAAGAGAAATTGTTAGTCAAAATACAGCAATCCCACACAACGCTTAAAGTTCAAGAAGATGAACACATACTTTGTTGCATTCGAACTACTAAAGAATTACAACGTCACGTCTGCCGGACATTTGAAGTCTAAGCTCAGAATAGCTGTGGTGGCACCATGATTTCCTCGATAAGGGCATCCTGCCCACAAAGGCATACTCATTCCCTCAGACACAGCTTGGTCAAATGTCAGGAGTTTTATTTGATTGAACATGATAAAGCCGTCTGCCTTGTAATTAAAGCCCAGCGTCTATGACTGCATGCTCTCACGTTGGAATAATTTTCTTTGTTCAAAGAGCTTGGCGTCATTGTTCGACCGCTTCCTCCTCCTCTTGCTATTCTACCAGTCCTGTGAGCATGACATCAGTGGCCCACCCAAGCAGTCCCCCCCATTCTAATTCTTCTTGTTCAGTCCTTTCACCCCTCCTGTGTTCTGGTTTTGTCCATTGAAAAGTGCACCACACGGTATCTGAAATCATACCTCCTAACTGATTGATGTCAGGTAACCGCATGTGAAATTGCAGCCGTAAACTGGTCCCCTCTTTCCCCTGGGAGTTATATCCTCTGACAGGCTTTTTCGTAAAAGCGACTGAATGGTTCTCTTTTGACAGGCCTTAGCATTTCTGATGTATCGTCCACCAAATTACACATATGGAAATTCTGACTTCTGTAAAATGTTAAACATGGTCTTATCATGCTAAACATGGTCAACTAGTCAAAAAAACGAGTTGGGCGTATAACATAGTATTTCTGTACTCGATACAGCTTTATCTGTCTTTTATAAATTTGATCAAACTAAATACTCTTCGAAGATACGAAGTATACAATACTACTCTATAGATACTCAATATTTTTGAGATTGGCAGAAACCGCATGTGTAGCTTTAAATCAGCACAGCTACAGGAAGCCGTTCGTAATTTCAGGCGTGCTGTGACATTTACTACAACAGCATGATTGTTTTAATGCAACAGCTCCACTTAACAATGCAGTCTTATCCATTAACATCCACTTACAGAGAATAATATATTTTTGAAAAATGTAATTGTTTATTGCATAACTAATGTAGTGAACAATGCAATTAATGCAACTTAATGTTAAGTCTTACCAAATATTTTACCATAGTCACTATAAATAAACTAAACATAAAAAATAAAGCCAATCCGTCTCATTTATCTGTCAGCAAATAAAACCTGGCATTTCAGAAACACATGACAAAAAAATATTTTTAGTTCCTGCGCGGCAAAATAAGTTTACTTTTTTTTGTCGTTTTCAGTAAAAATATCTAAACAAAACATGATACATTTACTTGATTTACAAAATGTCCCATTTTTTTTTAAATTCGGTATATTTAATTCAAGTTTATTTCATTACTCAAATGGCAGATTAAGTCTTCTTTTAAACAATATTACTAGTTTAAAGTTGGCTTTTTTCGAAAGACAATATCCCTAGACATTTTATTTCTCAAATAAATGTATCTTGGTGTTTACATTTGTGGGTATTTGTATTATATTAATTACAACACAACCAATAATTTGTTTATTGACTGTATGTTTGCAGGATGTTGCAGAATAACCAGTTGGAGAGACTGCCCAGTGAAGATCCCTGGGAATTACCTAATTTACTTTCTCTGTAAGTATCACATGATTTAAAGGATCACAAACAAACTTGGGCTGTTATGGAGTTATCGAGTATATGGAACATTGGTGTTTATTCAAACTACATTGAACAGGCCAGCATGCCAAGTGCAGACATCCTCGTTTTTACAACAGCTCTAAGATCAATAGCTAGAATAAAACAGACTGTCTGAATTTAAATACAGGTATCTCATGATATTTTTAGAAGATCGTTCCTCCATATAACAAATAGTGAAATTAACTATCGGATAAGATATAGCAATAGCAGCTGAAAACATCATGAATTTGTTTCAAGTTCTGTATCTAATAGGCGTAAGACAATAGGTGTTTTCATTCACTCTATCAGATGTAGTCTCTAGCAGAAGGAATATGTCGTCTATTGCAGTAATCTACACGAGAAGTTCTGGCATTTCATTCATTTCGCTGTACATGAGATGAAGGAAAGCCCAGTTATATATTGACTATTAGGTCCTTCATCAAGAACTCTCCACAAGGGAGTATAAAGCTTGCAATTGCAAACAATACAAGCTTTATGGCGGTGGTAAAACAGGTGGTTATTTGGCTATTCACATGTCAGGCAAATAGATTTTACAATTCGCCTTACCTTCAATACTATTTGTGCTTTAGCTGTAGCTTTATGAAATGAACTTTTTGTGTCTCTTCAGGCAGAATATCAAAATCACACTCAAAATCAATTTGAAAAGCATCTGCTAAAACAATACATTAAATGTAACGCAAATGTTTTGCTCTTTTCTTGGCTTTTTGATAGACGGCACAAACAAAGAAGCCATGTAAGTTGACCAAACAAATCAGAAACAGAGACGAAGTAACAAAAGACATATTTCTTGTCTGTACAATCCCATATAGAACGAATACATATTGAAAAGAATTTAGCTGTTATGGGTTCATTGGTTTTATAAAAGAGCTATTAGCTTTAAGTTAACTCACAACAGAGACAAATATGACATTCGTTCAAGACGCTAGAGGAAGATAAACCGTGACTATGTCACATATAATATCAGAAGAGTCAAAGAGAGGAACCATTACAGGCCTGTTGGCGCATCTGGAACCCATGAGGAACCCGCCAGACACTGCGCTCTGGCTCCTAAGCAAGCACTGGGAGATTCAATGAGCTGTGAAGAGCCCAATTTTCCATCAGTTACTCTTCCCACTTCCCTTAGGTCCAAACGTTTCCCTCCTAATCGGACTCACGCCCCCTTCCTAACTGGTTCCCCATGAAAAGGTCAGAATCTAAATATTGTCTGGGATTTTGTCTGGCGTTGTCCATCTGCTCCGCTCACATCCACCCCTCCAAGTATTCCGATTTCCCGATGCCAGTCAGCGTCCCGGAGCGGAGCAGCACGCCCCGCTTTTTCCAAATGAATAATTCCATGTAAATATCCATGTGCTCATTTCCTTCTACCTTCACGAGGATGTTTTCATTAGAGTCATGGCGTACAAATTTAATTCCTTTGCCACCAACAGAGTTTTTTCCGCATGGAAGACGTGCCTGGTTCCAGAAGAGTCTCCAGACGCTCGCGGAGTGCATACGGGCCCTCCATGTAGTGAGACAAAGCTCTGGCGTACGTCCAGCTAACTTACGCTCACTTTCAATCCTCCATAACAAAGAATATGCGGTGATTCAGCTAGATGCTCCATCCTGAGTTCCCACAACAGTGGAATGGCATTTAGATCTCAACAAACATGTAATTTAGGGTAATGATAAGAGTGAGATCGGTTAACCACTGGGGGGGCTGTAAGTTTTGAAGTCCACTGGCGCCCGATGTAGACGGGGGGAAGATGAGTTGAGGCAGGACAGACGATTGGGGATGAAACTCATCTTTGTTTCTACACGAGGGTTTAGGACTGTAGGCTATAGTTGGTGCGCTCAGCACAGAGCATCCTTTGATGTCAAGACCACCCTATCAGGATTCGGTCTATGAAAGAGAGATCTGATAAAGACGTTTATCCAGTCAAAGCTGAGAAACAAATATCACCTTCCCTAAATCAGAGGCAATACAATACCTCTTGATCATATGCTGCTTACCAGCGGGCTACCACGAAGAGAGACCGCAAAGCAATTGAATCACACTTGATTAAAAAGCAGACACTCGATAGGTCACAACCAAGAAATCAGAGTTTACTCTAAAACACTTTGAGAATAAATTGGGTTTAAGTTCTGCAGATTCTCTCCGTGCATTGTCCTTAGTTGAAGGATTTGAGGGTTGAGGAGGCCAGAGGGAAAGTGAGGAGAGGCTAGTGCAAAATGAATGGGTGTGAAAGGTCACGGCGGAAAAATGCACAGGAAGTGCTTGCGGCCAACTCCACGTGCTCTGCTGCTTTCATACATCACGACTCGGCTGAGCGCTGAGGTTCAGCACGCACACACCCCCCCCCCCCACACACGCTGAATCCGGGGCAACATTCATTAGATCAAAGGCTTAACTTGTTGACATAGGGAGGACATTCATCTTGGTCGTAGAGATGTCAAGGTCTGTGAACAACCGGCTCACGAAAAACTAGAGGGCTTCACTCAGTTCTTAGATTTGCTAGAGAATTCCAACCGTCTTTATTTTCAATTATTCCCAGCAGCCTTTGATTGTTTCTTCACAGCTTGTATCTCTAGTCCAGTTCCTTTGTTTAATTGCCAAAAAGTCAGAAAGGAAGAGCATCTCAAAGCCTTCCAGTCAACATTAAGCAACAATCATTTGGTGGGCTTGAACCAAATCAGCTCTTCATGCCGCAAAGCTAAACACCATGAAATTAACAATTGGTGCTTTATTGAACCACACGAGCACAGGAAGAAATGAAAGAGAATTAGCTCGTTTCCAAAAACGCCTTCATGTGGTTGGACCAAGTGCAGAATCTTAGCTTCGGAAACCCGTGCGCGCCTCGCCATAGTGCTTGCACAACTGTCCTCCGCATCCTCTCAAAGTCACTTGCGATTTAAGCCTACAAAGCTTGACGTTCGTAAACATCCACAGAGATGCAAACTGCCGATGCTTCTCGACTTAAACCTTCAGAGCAGAGAGCGTGCCAAAACTCTTGTTAAACAAGTCCATGCTGGAGAAACCAAATATAGCTTCATAAAACAGTTAAATATAAATCACTTGGAGACAAACTAAAGCACTCGGATAGGGGTGCCAGTTCATACACCAGCCGAAACAAAGCAGCAACTAAATGATCCTTTAATTAAATTATCGTCAAAGCAGAAATGTTATGACCGCAGACCATGGCACGGTACATCTCTTTATTTAGCCACAATAGCAGCCCCTTTTGTTCACTTGTTTTCACGTACCTCTGTAGGGCGTAATAGGAAAAAGTTAAACGCTGTAGATATCGTGACAGTACAACGCATGTACCGGGACTGTTTTCGTTGACTGGGTCGCAAATACCGCAGCTGGAGTTATGCCAGGTCGGGCCTTCGATGTTGAAAAGTCAGTCAAGATCATGAAGTATATTTTCACGTAGGGTGGGTAGCGCGTCTTGTTGACACAGGTTCATAGACGTCAATCAGTGATACATCTAAAGAGAGAGGCATAATAGAACGGCGTAAATAAAATTCCTGTGAAAGCCCGATGGCTTTCATCTCCGGATTCTTGTGCTTGGTAATTGTTCGTTTTCACAAACTTCTCCAGTTGTTTTGACATGAGAATAATGCATGTTTGAGGTGAAGGTTAGAGCCACAACCTGCTGACTGCTACACATGACTGAAGTAGATGTTGCGTGGATGTCAAACGTCATAATCTGTTTACGGGAATAAACATATGCAGATGCTTCTGTTCCTCTTGTTAAAAACAGGCGTCTGGATGCCAACCTGATCATGGACGTTCCTGCTAGGACCTTCTCGGGCATGCGGTCCTTGCGGCACCTGTGGCTCGATGACAATGCCCTGACGGAGATCCCAGTGAGCGCGCTCAACGACCTCTCATCGCTGCAGGCCATGACCCTTGCCCTAAATCGCATCACCCATATCCCAGACTTCGCCTTTAGGAACCTCTCCAACCTGGTTGTGCTGTACGTATTTTACTCGTGATTTATTGTCTGACACAAATGGGTGATTGGGGTGTTGCTGTAGGACCAGATGTAAATCCAAGAGTACTTCCTGAGTAAAGCAGACTAGCCAGTGTGGATGTGTTAGGATGTGAATGATGATAGGAATGCAACAAGGAAGTGGAAAAAACACACACATCGGCTTGACAGGAAACCGCAGGAATCCAAACCTCTTTGAATTACAAAGCAGTGAAATGATAGTGGATTACGTATATCATCCGCCACCGGTTTACATTAATTTATAGGGCAGGTGTAATTTCTGCAGTTTGTTCTGATGTTTACCGTGATCCTAATGAATGTTTGCACATTCAGGCATCTTCATAACAACATGATCCAGACTCTTGGACAGAACAGCTTTGAGGGACTGCACAGCCTAGAGACTCTGTAAGTAAGACCGTTTCTTCATGACAGATTATAAACAACATAAAAGCACTTCCTGTTTTTAACGCAAACACTCTCTGGTCTGTTATTTGGTTTTGGCATTTTTATTGAATCATTATGGAAGAGCTTGTGCCTATAAATTCAAACCAAAATTACTACCAAACTTGAGTTCTGATAAGTGGTTTAGGTTCCCGTGGACTATAAACAAAATCAATACATCAGCTATTGAGATGTGACCTTTAATTGTATGTGCCTTGTTTTCTCAAAAACACTCTTACTTCTAATTAAAATCAATGAATGTGCGGCAGACTTTCATTTTGTGTGGTGGAAATAACAAAAGTGTCCTGACGGCGACCTCAGAAGCACTCGGTACAGTACATGCATGATCGCTTGAATACATAGAATAGAAGCGTATTTACAGACAAACGATTTGTTGCTAATACTCATACACATTTTTGTAAGAGTCAGTGATGCTGAGAACAACCTACTTGTAAAGCTACATTAAAAACTGGGTGCAAAAACAAAATTTGTTTGATTTTATTTAATGGAGAAATGTTAATTGATATATAAAATGTGAAAGTGAAAAAAAGTGAAAGTGACCAATTCGTCTGGTATGGTGACCCATACCTGAAATGTGACCTCTGCTTTTAACCCATCCAGTGATTAGTGAGCACACACACAGCAAGTAACCATTAGGCCACGATTGCCCTGCAGGAGATGTATGGCAATAAATAACAACCTTATATTAGGTTTTCCCCCCATTCAAATTCCGTCATCATTTATTTAACACACGTACACCCGGAGCAGTGGGCAGCTATCACTGCAGCGCCCAGGGAGCATGTAGGAATTAGGTGCCTTGCTCAATGGCACCGCAATCGTTACCCGCCGGACCTGAGGATCAAACCGGCAACCTTCTGGTCACAAGTCCGACTCTCTATACGTTAGGCCACGATTGCCCTGCAGTAGATGTATGGCAATAAATAACAACCTTATATTAGGTTTTCCCCCCATTCAAATTCCGTCATCATTTATTCACCCTCTTGTAATTTCAAACATGTATGACTTTCATTCTTCTGCAGAACACAAAATTATTTTATAGACTGTCGGTAACTGAACAACAGTGGTTACACATTGACTTACATCAGTTTTGTGTCCATGCAATAGAAGTGAATGGGTGCCGCATTGTTTGGTTACCAACATTCTTCAAAATATCTTCTTTTGTGTTTTGCAGGAGAAATTCATACAGATTTGAAATGACAAGTTGTCATTTATTTATACATTTAAATAAAATCCTGATTAATAGTGACTATCTATTAGAAATTGACAATCACAAAAAGAGAATTCCTTATAGAGGCATTTATGAATTTATCATCTGGGTTAACTTTTATAATTTAAATATAACAGCTGGATACATTCTCTACTACATTCAGGACATATTATTATATATTTTATGCGGCACGGAGCACAGTACTTTAGATTCAAATGAAATGTTAAAGAGGTCCAATAAATACAAACGCTATTAAAATTCATAACAGCGTTCTCAAAAGGCCCTTAGAACCACAGCCAGCATATATTCACTAATGTATGAAAGACATTACATAGGCCATGCTATGAAGGCTTGGCTTTAAAAGAACTAGCATATGCTGAAGTCATGGTGGTCTCCAGGATACCGAGAGGTTCACACCTGCTTTTTAACGGCCTGCTGAAGTGTTAAAAATGACGTTTTGCTCTTTACGAGAAAAAACGCTGAGCTGAACACTTCATTCGCGATCAAATGTCAAGGAACCATGCACTGAGACTCTTCCATGCTTGCACATCTTGATAGATTAAGCTTTTGAGGAAAATTTTTTGTGGTGAGAAAAGATATTTTGATGAATGTTGGTAACCAAACAACATTGGACCCTATTGACTTTCATGTATGAACACGAAACCACTAAGACATTTCTCAAAATATCCTCAGACAAAGATTCACAAACAGATTTTGAAAGTCATGAGGGTGAATAAATGATGACAAAATTGTCATTTTCGGGCCCTTTAAACCTACACAACTAAATGTCTGGCTTTAAATGTAAAAAATAAGGCTTCCCAGCAAGTTTAAAACAATCTCAAGTACTAAAGTCTAATAAACTTCCTTAACAATAATTAAATGCACCCATCCAGCAATATCTTAGAAGTGCAACTAAACAATCCAGATTTTATGTAAATTTGCAGTTGTCAGATATTGTACTCTATGTAGGCATGATGCATATTGAATGACATTTTAATTACCATCACAAGGATGGCTATGCAACATACTAATCCTCCTGAAGGCATGTAACATGACACACTGGAAGACATTCTGTCTCATAAATTCAGCTGTCTCAATCCGGCCGCACATGTGTGCTGTGTATGAGCTTCCTGTGTAGCTTCCTAAAACTCACTTGCCATGTTGTTCTATGTGAATTTTTATTGATGCTCCCATAATCCCCATCACTGTAATTGTCATTAAAAACACATTCAAACCCAGTTAGACAAATGCCCACCACAATGTGGTTTTGTCATGATGATTTAGCTTTCAAACAGAGCGCTGCGTGACTTTATAAATCGTAAATCAAGGTAATTGACGATTCCAACTTCCTCCTGTTCTAAACAGTGAGGTCTTCTCAGTACATGAAAAGCATTACTCTTCTGTGGCATATCATGGTAAAATATCCAAACAAGAGTGACGGATGTCGTAAACAAAAGTAAAATCTAGACGTCTCAGAACGACGGAGAGCGACTCACCCACAGCAATGGTCTCTCTGCATTGTACTCTGTTTTATTGGCCGTAAGCGTGAGTGGATTCTAGACTTCATGTAGTGTTTGACCAAAATTACTTAAACACTTACATGACTCACTAGAGGTGAACGAGATAATGACTTAAACGATGTCTGTTCATAGTCACATCATTTATCTAAATTGCTCATAAACCAGTTATGCAAACCTTTTGGTACAGTTGGTTTGGCCGTATTTGTTCTTGTCTGCAATTCTTTTCGCCGTTCAATTAATTGCGTCCAAGTTTAATGTGCACAGACACCTGTAATTCATGGATTGATTCCATCAAAACACGGTATATATTTTTTAGTTAAAAAAATAAACATTTTGAAAACGTTTCTGTTTATTGAAATCAAATATTGACCTAAACATTATTGGAAAAAGTTAAACTAAATGAACATTTAAGATGTTGCCTCACAAATAAAATGAAATAAGTTTAAAGCGCTAAAATTATAATAATAAACAAAAACTTAAATAAAACCAAAATAAAAAGGTCTTAATCTTAATTAGCAACATATGTAAAAAAATAACAACAATAAATTATAAAATGACAAAAGCATACACCAAAAAAAGCTAAAACTTTGACTAACATGTATATAAAAACTAAAAATCTAAAAGTAAAAGTTAATTTAAAATTATAATAAAAGCTCTAACTATGGGCCACAACACATATGCACTTACTGGAGAAAGAAACGCGACTATGTAGGGCTACCTTTGTGAAAGTATAGGTTCCCGACTCTTACCAACAAACAGTCACTTTCTCAAACAGGAACAAACATCTGAAAGTCTTTAATTCAAAACTAAATTATTTTTCAAAATGTATCTATTTTTGTATATTTATCTTTGTTATTTTGTACAAATTTAATGTAGTGCATGCTTTTATGTATTTATTTGTATTTATCATATATTAGGGTGGTTTTTGGTGTGCACCCGGGTTCGATAATGTCAGAATTCGGTTTGTTTGGCTGATGTCTGGGGTGCGGTTCATGTAAACTCCAGTTCGCATCGCTGCTGATATGAACGCAATCGTTCCAAATTAATGGCGTATTCTTTGGTTTAAATATGCAATTGTATGTACGTGTGTTTTACTGACTTTTCTCACCAATTCAATTTTCAAAAATCAAAATTGTATTTAAAATGTATTTACCAATTACCAATATATTAATCCATCTGATTTGCTAAACCCCTGATGATAGAGTCAAGACATCCAAAAAAAGATCAGCCTATACCCAATTTTTCTATTTTAAAAGAGAGAAAAAATCATGAGTTATGGATGTGACGAATAAGGAAGCAATTTTTTGAGAGACGACGTAGGATTGTTTTGAAGTAAAACGTACAAACCAAAAGCAATAAAACACAACAAATTGATGGCTCTTTATAGAACATCACATACTTTTTTCATTAATGTGTGCCCATATATGGAGTTAAAAATCCTCTGTAAACTTTAAGAGGGAACGATTTGGTTAAAATGCAATTTTAAGGTTTACATATTTATAGAATTGCCCCTTTCTGTCTTAAAGATGGGATAACAGGCGCAGTTTCTGCCAATCTCATATTACTATACAGTACCTATACAGTAGAATTGCAATTTTATATCTTCGAAGAGTATTTAGTTTGATAAAATTTCGAAATGAGAGATACAGTTGTACGATTATTTCTGGAAAAAGAAGAGCTGCTGGAGGCAGGCAGGTGGGACGGACAACAGCAGAAGCACACAATTCATCGTTGCATTGTCCCTTATTATCCACGTATGTGCCGATTGCCAACAAAACACACGCAATGGACTTGAAATTGCAGTACATGTCCACCATCTTTTAGCGATTGGACCACGCAATCTATCAGTTTCAAACAATCTCCAAATCCAGCATTATATCCATAGTGTATATTACATTAATCACTTCAATACCGTAAACAAAGAAACACACCTCAATTTCTCTCACTATAGCAAAAGCAACAAGCTGCAGCTTCAGGCCGAGCGCAGCCAATCTTGACGCAACACAGCCAATCTTGATAAGCAAGTCTTCCTATTGCTCCTCAGTTGGCGGTTGCTTCTCCGGGAGAATTACCCAAAGAAAGGAATAGGATCCCTGTTACGAAACAGGGATCCAGACTTATAAAAACTTTCAAGTTGGAGTGCTTGGGGAGTGTATTAAGCACAGAATTACTTCCATGAATGTCATACGTCCAACTCGTTTTTTAACAAACCATGTTAAGCATGAGAAGCCAGCGCATTTAACGGTGTAAAGAAGTCCGAATGCCAATAACTTAGCATGTTATCCCATCTTTAAAGCCGGTCTTTTGCTGCTTAGGAGCCGTTGATGATGTTTTTGGGGGCGCAGCTCAGTCAAATGTTTACAATATCTGATGACCAAATACTACTCCAGCGGCTCTTCCTCTTCTCTAAGGAAGACCTTGCATTTTTGGCATATTCCTTTAGGTGGAGGTTATTATAAGCACTCGGAATTGTGACATCATGTACCTGGGAAGTAGAGTTCTGTAGTCCGAACCAGCCGTTCTCTGTAGTCCTTGAAAAGTGAATTCTGTTAAAGAAAATATTTAGCTTATCTCTGAACTTTGAGCTTTATCTTTTTGCAAGGTGTCATTAAGGCTCTAACACCAACATTACACACTAACTAAAGGTTGAAAAATGGGATCGCGGGGAACCCACTCAAAATCTTTGAGAATTTTTGCAATTACATTTAGTGGTTGCAAATAAATTACACACAGATTTAGGTAAAACATTAAAACCCTGCTTTTCTTATTTTTACCTGAAGCCAAAATCCCATAACACTCAGTGTGCAACAAACACACTCATGTACACACAGACACACACACTCACAGGTTGGAATTAAGTGCTTCGCCCATTCTGGATGGCGGCCAACACGGGTCCACCCCTATTCACCAAGCTGACTTCAAACAAGATGGCCACCTGCCAAAAAACTTTTTTCCGCTGTAGAAGAAATTAAGAGTAAAATATATAAACATTTGGACTGTTTTGAAAGCTTACACTTAACACTTAGGGATAAGATGTGTAATTATGATATGATGAGACACATTCAGAGTTGTGTGTCTTGTACCGCTGGGGACCGCATATAACTAAAACCTAGGCCTTGAGAAGGCAATACCGGGCCAACGGAATCTATTTACCCTGCTTTCAGTTGACTTAACTGGTCATAAGGGAGGTTTTGGGGGAAAGAAGACTTCTGTTCGATCCAAGGATTTTCCCAATAAGTATTCTTTGAAAAGCTCTAGTACAATCGAGATGAAAAGCAACTTTAAAATCCAAGAAAAACAGTCTCTGGGACGCGGGCGACGGCCATAAACACATTGTTCTTGCACCTGCGTGTAAGACCACTCGCCCTTAGCAACCACCCGTGTTTTGGTTCAAGCGCGTTTTTTTGGACGCAGGTTCCCTAGAAGGCTAATGAAATGCATACAAAAACAATGAATGCATAGGAGAGGTCACATCATGTCAGATTAGTTTGGAACAGCTGTCTTGGTCTCTAAGGACGACCAACACGGAAAAAACCCGCAAGGTCAAGGGGAAGGATTTTGACTGATTGGAACCACAGTTTCTCCTAAGTGTTTGCTTATGTTACTGACACATAGCATGAAAGATCAGATTAAAATGGCCAAAACAGTTGGCCTAATATGCGACACGACGTCTAATTGTTGTTCGAAAGGTGTCATAATATACTGTATCTACGAATATCTATTTATAATGCATATAATTATCACATTCAAAATCTTTTATCTGAAAAGTCTTCCAGTTTTCCTTGTGTTCCTCAAACTTCTGCTCTTATGGTGATTTGTATCTACCTCTCATCCCTAGGGAACTGAATTTCAACGACCTTCAAGAGTTCCCCATGGCTATTCGCACACTTGCCAAGCTTCAGGAACTGTAAGTAACCGAGACTAAACCGCCCGGCATACATGTGTCAATGTGCTTCCTTTTAAGTGGATCGCATGGCCTGGCCTCTCGCGCCCCTTGTAAATCCCGGATAGATCCCAGAATGTGGTTCTCAAGCACAATCTCCCGCAAAAAAGCAGATGCTCGCGGAGGAACACTTGAGTCGTTCAAGTCTCAAGTATCCTAAAGTGTATTTCGCCTGTGGGATTGCCTGGCGACAGGTGTTTCTGGAAGACACAAAGGGTGTTTACATCGGCAATTCGAACTGATGTAGCCAAATGGCTCACATGTGTGCTTATAGCAGAATTCAGAGCTTTTGCTGAAACAAAATGATCGTCCACAAGCTGGCGAATTCCGTTTCTGGTCTCCAGAAAGACCTTTGAACCATGTTTACGTAACACGGTTAATAATTTTAGAGTGTTTCGAATTTGCGGATTAGAATTTGCAAGTAACACGTGTGTCATAAATTAACTAGAGCATGTTTTCGTCACAGTGACAGCAGACGATGACGAATTATAAGCTTTCGCAGTGGCTAAAAATGTTCGTACAGAACAGATGCTCTTTGCAAAAACAATCAAGAAAGCTGGTCTGTAGACTTCCTGAATGTACTGTAGAGTTCAACTGTGCAGATGGTCATGTTCTGATTCTGTATGCATCTTCCAGGGGTTTCCACAACAACAACATCAAGGCAATTCCTGAGAGAGCGTTTGTCGGGAACCCACTTCTGCAGACCATGTGAGTGTCCTGTCGCAAGAAGCCAAAACGCCACGTGCGGTTCTCCATAAATAACTTTCTGTGTTGACATAACATGCCTGAGTACGTGGTTTGTTTATGGACAGTTAATAACTGTATATGAAATATATGACTGGCGTATCAAACTGTCAAACCTCTGTCAAAACAATCATCCTTCAGGAGGTAATTTGACAAGTAAATGTTACTTTTTGTCTTAAATTGGCAACAGTGTTACTAAGATCGATCAGATCTATTTCTATCAGCATTAAAGGTCCAGTGTGTCTTTTTTAGAGGATCTATTGACAGAAATGCAATCTAATATACATAATTATGTCTTCAGAGGTGAATTAAGAATTATGTTTTTATTACCTTGGAATGAGCTATTTCTATCTTCATGACCCTCACACAGAATTCACCATGTTGTTCATACAGTAGCCATAAATGGACATACTGCTCTACGGAGCGCGTTTCGTAAATACATTATCAGATTTGGCAAAGAAGCGGAAACTTGACGACATCTTAGTCCTGTGTCAGCCACTGTAATGCTTCCAAAGGGAGGGGTGGAGATTGCCGTTGGTTGCAATTCGCAACCTCGCCGCTAGATGTCGCTAAAATTCATACTCTAGACCTTTAAATCTGCACTCTCCAACTTTGCCTCTGAATCGCCATCTCTGTTTGAAATATAATATTGCAGGTGACTTTACCTATTTATCTTTTTGTGAAAGTCAAATGAGATGAAGTTATAATGTATAGTCTATTTAATAAACTGTTAACACGTTTTCTTTCTTTCTCAGAATGTTTGAAGTTCGACAGAAATTTAAGTTTAATAGGATAACCCAGCTAACCTCTTTTTCTTCTCTTTTCAGTCATTTCTATGAGAATCCCATTCAGTTTGTTGGGAGATCAGCATTCCAGTTCTTGCCAAAGTTACACACGCTGTAAGTAGCTACACTTTAATGTGTAAAATGATAAGGTACACATGTACAATTAAACAGTTTGAACAGTAAACTGTTTCACTTCCGATAAAGCGCCCTCAAAGTACCGGTTGGCGAATGTGTTTAATTTCTATTTCATCATTGGCTTTCATTTTGATGAATACTGTAATCTTCCTTCCATCTTGCCATCCTTTCTCATATCGAAAAACATTAAAGTAGTCATTTGTCTCCAAAAAACAGCACGTTTCAATTATAACCTCATAAATGTCAGAATATGAGATTTAGCTTTTCATAAAAGCCCTGAAAAGTCATTTATCATTCTCTAATTACATAGATGATGCATGAGATTGTTCTGAGACTCTATCCAGCATTCATTATTTGGATATAAAGTCTAACATCCGCTGTGCTGATGCTGTTGTTTTTGGACAGTGTCGCGAGCACAATCAAAATGACTGAATCTACCCGGGTTAAAGTTTACTCTAGATTACGACAATCAGACTGTGTGTGGTAACAGAAGACATTTCCTTGTGGTTTCCCTGGAAGACATCTTCATTAGCAGAAAGATCCCCACTAATGAGTTATCTAATCTCGTTTTAGGTCTTTGAACGGAGCCACCGAGATCCGACAGTTTCCAGATTTGAAAGGAACCACCAGCCTGCAAGTTCTGTGAGTCTGAGATCAAATATCTCCATTTCACCCAGGATCAGTTTCACTTAAGAGACTTTGTGAAGTTCTTCCCACCATTGAGGACCATGAAATAATGGTTGACGAAACAGAAATGCGTTCACTGATCTCTCATGTTTCTTGCTGGCTAGTTTTATTATTTTACACGGTTTAACCCTCCTGTTACCCTTAAATCTGATAACACCTTTTCCACAATGGGGTCAATTTGACCCCAACAATTTAAACCTCCAGAACATGATATTTTTATCTAAAAGATCTGTGTAAGGTCATTTATATCTTTGTTGAGTTCTTAAATATATCTTTAAATAAACCCAAACTGCTTACTGGTTAAACTGCTATGCTGTTATTTTGTCAGTGGTATACAAAAGATATTGAACTTATTTACTGTCGTTTATAATAACCATGTAGGTTCTGACAGGCAGCAATAAAAGTAAATACACTGTTTTTTGTTCCCTATCAAAAAAAGAACCTCGAAAATAAAGGAGACAGTGATTTTTTCTATAATTTTTGTTTTTTAGTTCATTTTATTGAACCATTAACAGAGAAAATATAGTAAGTGTTCAGGATTATAGACATTGTCACACTGCATGTCAATATCTTTGTCCTACTTTCCTGTTAATAATATGTAAACACTTAAAAGAGACATTCACCCTACAAGCAGAATTGCTTTAGGCAAGAGGAAAATATACCTTAAATACAGTATTATTTTTTTCTAGCTGGCAGCACTTTCACTTGCTTAAAGTGTAGAACTTACAAAATGTATTTCATTTTTTACAGACAGACATTTTTATGTGATGAATTTGTTTTATGGAGGTTGCTGACCTTCTTAAATGCGCATGTATGCAGACTGTATGTAAACTCTTCTTCTCTTTGATTTTCCTGCAGCACACTGACCCGAGCTGGACTGACCGGCCTGCCACATGATCTCTGCCACCTGCTGCCTAAATTAAGAGTTCTGTGAGTTTCCACACAAACACACACCTGTAGTACACAAACACATCATTACACTTCTACATGATTCCTTAAGATCCAGGCTGGGAAAGAGAGTTCAAATTTACCCTGAGCGATTTAATGGAAGAGCTCTAAACAGCCTCATTTAACACAAACTCTAAAACAACAGCGGGTGGAGAGCCAGCTAACGTCTCACTTTTTGTTTGTAGCAAGCTGTTGCAAGTAAAATTTAAAAAGCACAACGTCCAATGTTTCCTTATGTCAACCTCTTCTCAATTGAGTTTCTTAATGAACCAGAAGACGCCAAAGTGCATGAAAAAAGAGTGGCCCACTTTCATGAGGAAAGGTTTGATTAAAAAACGCCTATATGTAACTCTTCAAAAGAAGAATTAGACCTCTAGGGAATGTAACTACTGAATTTACCGATCTCTTGCAGTATACAATGACCCCAAAAAGGTATTTTGATACTGCTAACCAAATTATGTATTATATACAATAAAATTGTGCTAGTTTATAAATAATGAATTGAGGATTATGTAGACTTTCTCAAATTTCAGCCTGATCAAAATGTAAAACATAAAAGTATATATAATGTTTGACCATGTGTTGTTTAAATAGTTTTGCATATATAAACTGAACATATATTGTTAAAATATACAGTCTTGAATGGTTAGTTTGCTCAAATATGAAAATTCTGAAAATGTTTATCTTGTCATTTCATATAAAAAAATATTTAAAAAAATGATGGTAACGGAACAACGGCTGTACCCATTCACATCTATGGTACAGACACAAAACCAATAAATGTCAATGGGTACAGCCGTTGTTCGGTAACCAACATTCTCCAAAATGTTTTTCTTTTGTGTTCTGCATTATCTTTATTTTTATACATATACATTTTTATTCTGTGTAGTGTTATTTGTATGCACCATGGGTCTGAGAGAAACGCAATTTCAATCCTCTATATATATATATGTGTACTGTATATGTGGCAGAATTGACAATAAAAGCAGACTTTGAGAACAGGTTTGAAATGACAAGAGGGTGAAAAAATTATAACATAATTTACAGTAACTGTCTGCATATCTCTGAAACATACAAGATACCACATAAAAATTAATCGTACATATTATTAATATGTGTGTATACAGATGTTACCATGGGTATTTGATGTATGTTATAAGGATTTATATTTCTGTATATCTAGAGGAAGTGTATATGTGATAAAATATAGGCTATTGCCTTTTATAACATATATGGCAATACCATTTACGACATAGCGACATACAGTATATGTCACATATTACTTTTTCACATTGGTACACCATGATTCATATATTTAATGATAGACTCTACTACTTTGTCAAGCATTACGAATTAGAAATAAAACCAAGTATTATCAGCCAATGCGCTTGACAGATACTTTTGAAAGCTCAATATTCATAAAAACACTATAATTTAAAGCAATCATCCTCATGTCATGTAAATATAAATCTACTTTCTGTGTGTCTTACAGCGAGCTGTCTCATAACGTCATCGAAGAGCTGCCGAGCTTTTACCACTGCACCTCTCTACAGGAGATGTGAGTTCTTTCAATACCAGCACATATCTGTGAAGGGCCCCCAAAACCCCCCACAGTAGAACAAATTTGACAAATTATGGTCGTTACTGTTGCAATCCATCAGTGTCCATGTTTGGATGCTTTAGAGCATGTTCACGGTCACCATGTGTGACGTCTGCATTACATTACGTGTATGTCTGGCACAACGTGTGTGTGTGATCATGGTTATAGCATTTTTTTTTGTTTTGACTTGGCAGAGGCTTGCAGCACAATCTGATCAGACAGATTGAGATGAACACATTCCAACAACTCAACTCTCTTCGCTCTCTGTGAGTACTACACAAGATCTGTCCTTTCTGTAACCTCTTTCACACCACAGCTTGTTTGACACTGTCATTTAAGTTGATAAAAAATATAGTGGGTGATACAAATTTTTATTTCTAACTTCATTTTGTGGAAAGGTTATGTTTAATCAGAAAAATGCATTTTTCATTTGTGGGTAACTAGTGTCATAGCATAGAACTGATCAACAGCAAAGTAATGAAATGGTCAAAAGTGGCGGCATGCTCATCAATACCTCCCCCTACAGGCCAGAAACTTCAAAAAAGTATTCACTTAACATCTGATATACATTTTGAGTAAATGTCGTGGTTGTTAAAAGAATGTAAAAAATAACATTAATATTTGCATTTTAAATGCACTAATGGATTTCTTTTTCTAACGTCATTTATAGAAAATAAATCAAATCATGTTATTATTCACATTGAAAAAACAATCAAATCCCTTTATTGTCACTCAACCATATACACAAGTGCAACACTAGGTGAAAAACATGCAGTTCTGACCAACATGGCAGTATGACAGATAGGTCGAAAAAAAATGTTATTATTAATGATGATAATAATAAATACACTTGGAAAAATGTCTGTAAAATATTTATAAATGCATTCACTATATGCAAAATTATAGATGCATTAGCAACATAAAATATATAGTGACATCTTTAAAAAAAGGTAAATATATTTGATGTCTTGATATATAAAAAACATTCTCACAGTCAAACCTTCTGTTTGACACAAGCTGTCTATCTGACATACAGAAGAGTGTCTGTAGATAAATGAATGGTTTCTCATTTCAGGGATCTGAGTTGGAACAGAATTGGAATCATCCACCCCGATGCCTTTTCCTCTCTGCAGTCTCTTGTTAAACTGTAAGTATAAAAACCAGTGCCCAATACGGGCACCTGTGCCACCCAAGATAAACATGATACACAGACCCCTGATGTCGGTCAAAAAACAGACTAGACTTTCTTCTATTTTTTCCTTGTCCTGTACTTCAGAGTTTCTGTCATTTTTGTGATGGTATATTTGGCTCGATGTGAAAAGACTGTGGTTGTAATCAGGGCGAAAGGATTTGTGCATTGGTGAAAACTTGCGTCTTCAGTCACAGGCTATTAAACACAAGCAGCATTATGTGAAGAATGTGACGATTGAATGAGTGTTAAAAACTGACAGATGATTCATTTGTGAAGCACTGGAGAAGGTCACGGATAAGGAAATGCGGGTAATGCAAAGGTATAAGCTATAATAAATGATTATGATGCAATGTTTTCACTATCGACGAAGCGTTTGGAAATTATAAACACTGTTAGAGGAGGAGGTTAAGCCAGAAACAGTTTTTGTCTGCAGAACTTGTAATGTTCTGAGTTTAATGCTAGCATCTGTGACCACAAAATAATTTTGACTCGTCCTGTAGCTTTTGAAAACCAAGCAAAAATCATTTTCTTCAGTTATCAACAGCATGTTTGTGTCAAACGGTCCTTCAAGTTTTATGTTTACTGGCATACTTTGGCATTCAGCAGGAATAAATGCTAAAGCCTTATGTGCCAAACATGTCGATGTCGCTTTAAATAAAACATTCTTCATCGAACTAGATTATTGGATTCACATCAACTTATATACAGTTGTACCAAAAGATATTTGGACAGTTCAAAATGGTATTTTACTGGTAAACAAATTATTTTCAAGTAAAAGCACAAACACACTTTTTAAACAAAACATTTCACCGATGAAGTTTGGCATTATAATATAAAATTATGATTTACTGAACAATGATAAAAAGGTTCATATTTTGGACTTGCTCTGGTCAAACGTTCATGGTAATGTTCACAGTAAGAACAATAATTATAAAGATAACAACAGCCGCAAAAAAAAACATTGCAGAGACTTTTGTACTGATTTTTAAACGACTATTTATACTTATGTGTTTAGGTAAAATTATGATTTTTTTGGTTCATTCTTTGGTTCAACTAATTACAATATTTGTCCCAAATTATAAATAAATTATTGTTTCTATTTGCATTTATTTGCAGAAAATGAAAACTGGAGAAACAGCTCAAAATAACAGAAAAGATGCTCTATATTTTTTCAGACCTCAAATACTGCAAAGAAAACAAGTTCATATTAATTTTAAGCAATTCAACATTAATATTTATATTATGTATATATATTATGTATTCAAAATAATCTTTTTTGATGTGATGACCATGTTTTTGATCAGTTTTCATGTCTTGTCATGCTGTCTTACACATTGCTTTGCTTGTCACTCCTGAGGTTTGATTTTGTTGAAATTCAACAGATACTGTACTGGAATGACCAAAATACATATAGAAATGCTGATTAATTGAAAATTTTGAATTGTCTCTTAATTCCGTGCCTGTATATTAGTATCTTAACAAACAGTCAATAACGGTATGCTTATTCTAACTGCGCACTGCAGTTTCACATTTTTTTGAGTTCTTTAAATTTGAATGGATTTCATTTGGCTTTCGAAAAAGCTGTTAAAATGAACATAACAATATTGTTGCTCTCTATCATTGGATTTGTAGTTGTGTTGAGGACACAGCTATCCTCTAATATTTAGAAAAAAAAAATTATTATTATATTTTTATTGAGATAACTCATAACAAGATCAAAAATATTAACAGAAATATTCTGATCTCTTTTACATATTGAAGGTAGAAATAAGGAAATAAAGAAAAGAGAATAAAAAACTTCACAATAACTTATACAGAAGGTGGAAAACCAATATCCAATTAACATAAAAAAAAACATCTACCTGTAAATAAGAACAATATTTAAAACTTTAAAAACTTTAGTTTTTCTGGCCTTTAATGTGAAGAGCTGGCATAACTCTGCCATACCTTGTGTGCAAATACAAAGAACTGCTTGCAAGTTAGTTATGAGAAGTCTAGTTTCTTTTGTTAGCGGATCCTATTTTTTTTCCTTATAAAATGACATTCATACATCAAAGTATATCAAAATGTTTTCTTAACTGCATACACATTTTTAATCAGATCTGGTATAGATTGGGGTGTCACAAAGTGACAATATTGACGTATTAATAACCATCATCATCATATTGTGGCATTAATACACACATGATAATATCGTAAAAAACAACAATAGAGCTCCGTCTATAACTTTTGTTCTCATCATCCATCAAGACTGTGATTGACAGGGACCTGAATTTCTCTTCTCTCTAACCAGGGACCTTACCGGGAACAGGTTAAGCAGTCTGCCACTAGCCGGATTATCCAGCCTCACTCATCTTAAACTGAAGAACAACATGGCCCTCTCCCGTTCTTTCAGAGAGGAGGACTTCCCCAACATAAGGTACAATTGTAGAAATCAGTAGCATCAAAAACGTCAATCAGCTCTCCTACAAGAGAGTAGCCAGACTTTCCATTTTAAACCATCAAAGAAACTTCAAAAGTATATGTGGTTATTTCCCACAATGCAAATGCCTTGAGTGGACTAAAAATACATGAATTTTTAAGAAAGTCCAACTGTTTATAAAATTGACAGCTTCAAGAAACTAACAGTGGAACAATCTGTGGCCCCAGGAACTTTCCATTTACTGATACGAGTCAAAAATGTCTGCAACTTATCTGAATAATGATCATTTTAAGATATATCCTCAACACAGTCTCTTAATAGATATCACCCTTATTCATCAGCTGCTCAAGGCTATGGAAACCCTCCAAGACTTCATCCTTGGCACCGTTTAGCACCTTAAAATTGTTAGATTTAAGTTTGACCCTTTTCCAGAAAACCAACTGAACTGATAAAAATGAAAATCAAATCACGGACTCTGCTGTGACCCAAATGCATTTGATATCATTTTGGAGGTTAGATGCAATGGTTATTCACACAACGGGTCACTTGCAGATTGACGAATCATTCTTTCTTTGAACTTTTCTTCCTGAATTCAGATCTTTTATTGTTTTCATATTTTCTTAAACTGATTCAACATGTCTGTTTTGTGCTGTCTTTTATTTGAATATTCATAAAGTTCAAAGTTCTTTACGAGATACCTAACCCAAAAATGAAAATACTGTCATGAATAACTCACTTTCAAGTTGTTCCAAACCTGTATAAATTTTTTTGTTTGGTTGAACACAAAGATATTTGAACGAATGCTTGTTACCAAACAGTTCTTGGAAATTATCGACTACCATAGTAGGAAAAATGACAATGGCAGTCAAAAGTGCTCCATTTAACTGTTTGCTTTCCTACATTCTTCAATGTATCTTTTTTGTGTCCAACAGAACAAAATAAATATAATGTCATTTTTCCTATTTACGGTAGTCAATGGGGTCCAAGATCTGTTTGGTTATAAGCATTCTTCCAGATATCTTTCTCTGTGTTCGTCAGAACAAAAAATTAAACAGATTTGGAACAACTCAAAGGCGAAAACGGATGAGAGAATTTGTATTCTTGGGTGAACTATCCCTTTAATAACTGTGCTGATACAGCAGACAAAACATTTTGTGCCTACTGTAATTTTATCTTCTATGACAGGAATTCCTAAACACATATGTTCCAACCTTCTAGTAAACATATGAGATACTCGTTTTTTATTTATTATTTTATACACAGCTGTGTGTTGTAAAATTCTTTATTCATTAAGAATAAATGGAACACGCGGCTGATAAGTTCATTCCTTGTTTTTCCCTATTAGTATTACCAGTCCTGTTGTTTTGTCATGACTCTGAAATGATCTCTGTCATCTCTGTTGAAACAGGGTCATTGAGATGCCATATGCCTATCAGTGCTGTGTGTTTGGAGCCTGTAACAGCTACAGAACAGCCAGTCAAGGAGAAGAGCAGATGGGTAGTGATGAGGAAGACCTGCAGAAGAAAGCCTCATCTCTGTTCCCTATTCACACAGACAACAACTGTAAGTATTAACTTTACTGTACCTCTCATGTAGTACACAGCAATGTGGGTTTCAAAAAGTATTTGAGCATTACTGTTTCAGGCATGATAGAAAATATAAATAGAGAAGATCCTTGATGGAACATAATATCCCAAATATGAAAAATCCATTATCAGTGCTCAACCTCAAATTTTTCCAAATCTGTTGCTTTGTTTTGATGAATACAGAGAATGAAATTTGGAAGAATGCTTGTTACCAAACAGTTCAAGGCCACCATTGACTACCATTGAAAAAATAACAACGGTAGTCATTGGTGCCCCAGTACCATTTGCTTTCCTACATTCTTCAAAATATCTTCAACAGAACAAAGAAGTTCATGAAGTAATTTTCCTACTATGGTAGTCAGTAGTGACCAAGAACTGTTTGGTTACCAAACTGTTTTAGTTTCCAAACCAATACTGTACTATATCGATATCAAGTCACTCGTATGTACAGTAAACCTGTTTACTGTCCCTGTAGCCAAGAATAAAGACAATCACCAGACACAAACATGTTCTCATATGAAAGGAGCGTAAAAACATCACTTAGTAGTTTTCCACGCTAAACATCTGAAATGAGAGTGTCTATTTATATCTGCTCTCTTCCATCTGCCAGTCTCTTCATCTTTAATTATTACACAACATGTCAGGGCCGTACAGTAACCGCAGGTATTTGACAGATTAAATATGTGTCTCTTTTCTCCGTGCATTCCTCGGTGTGATTCGATCAAGCTTCTGACTTGAAAGGACTCTTTCGTAATTACACTCAATAGGAATAAACATTGTAATACCAGTCGGCTTATCGTAAAATAACAAAACCGGAGCGTAAACAAAGCATCGTGATTGAGGTTAAATGCACAAAGGAGAAATGGAAAGTCGAGTTGTGAACTGTGTCGAGTGGTCCTAAAGGCCTTGGATAAATTATGTCCCAATGGACTTGATGGCCAAGAGGTGATGTTTCTTATCTTCTGTCAGACTGAGAAAATTTTATCATTCACAATGTAAATGGCGATTCATTTATTATGTTTCCACCTACAGATGACCTGGACTTGGAGGAATTCCAGTTGGCTATTGAGGAGTCCAAACTACAAGCCAGTATACAGTGCACTCCTATCCCAGGTGCGAATTATTCGCTTTAAATAAATTCATTCATAATCATTAATTCTGGCAAAGATAGATATGAACTCTAGGTCATGTCACACGAATGCCTTCATGATTGGGAATATTGATTCGTTACAAACCTATTGCATTTACACAATGTAAATGTACAATACCGGTCAAAAGTTTGAAAACACTTTAATATTTATCCTAAAAAGGTGTGCTATGCTTAAATGTCTGACAGACAAAACTATAACTGCGCAAACATACTTTTTTCATTACAAACTAAAATGTTTCTAATTGAGGTCTTTGACTTCGATGAATTTGACTGAACAATGAAAAAATAACTGCTAAAAAGGACACAGAATAGATGCGAACTACTTTAACATTGTTTCCAAAGCATCTCAGGTTGAGACCTTAAGTAGCTAGTTGATAAAATGACAAAGGAACATTTCTTCAAATTCTAGACAAAAGGTAACGAACTATAGGGAAGATGCTAAAATATAACTTATACATAAACGATTAAACTTAAAAATTTGTTTTAGTCACAACATCACTCTCATGGCTCTCTTTGTGTTATCCCACACTTTTGATGAACTTAGTATTTTCTCCTAAAATACGGAAAAATATAAATACTGTAAGTGACTGAGTGTTCTAAAACGTTTGACCAGTAGTTAGTATATTTCCCCCAGTATTGTTTGTACTTTCAAATTTATGGAATTGTCATAAAAAAAGTTTCAAATATTGAATGAATTTGATTGCATGTATACAATTTTAAACAACAGATCATCACAGTGAACTATTTCTCTTGTTGTGTGAAGGTGTTAAAGGAGTAGTTCACTTCAAAATATGCCCCCATTGACATTCTATAGTAATTTTTATTCCTTTTATGGAATCAATGGCGGCTTATTTTGAAGTGAACTTCTTTCAAGATGTGTTGAGTCTGATTCATGAAAACAAGTAGATGTGTAAATTGCTTCCAGAACTAAACCGTCATATTCAATATAAAGTGAGGATTTAAAGAAAATATTTTTGAAGACATAGGGGCTCCATGCATGAGGCTCAGACTTGGTGCAAACAAACCTTAAAGCGACAGTCTGTAACGTTTCATGGTTAAAAATAAAGAAAAATGAATAAAGCAAATACATAAGCTTATACTGCATAATGTGCATAATTTGAGCTATCGAGTTCGATTTTGAAGGAAATGTCAGCAACCTGTAAAGTATGTGAAGTTACCTGCAATTTTATATTTTGAACAGAGAGGGCTATATAGGGGCAAAACTTACCAATTGCAGCTTTAAGATTGTTTTATATCTAATTCAATTCTAAAAAATGTTTCTCCATGCCTTCCAGGTCCATTTAAGCCATGTGACAACCTGTTTGATAGTTGGGTGGTACGCCTTGGGATGTGGCTCATCTCTCTGGTCTCGCTGATGGGCAACAGTCTTCTCATCGTGACGGTGTTTGCCTCCCCCAGCTATCTCTCACCCGTCAAGTTTATAATCGGCAGCATCAGTTGCACTAACCTGCTGACGGGCCTGTGCACCGGTACGCTGGCGCTAGTCGACGCTAGGACATTCGGCGAGTTCGCCCTGCATGGTGCTCAATGGGAAATGGGTGCCGGTTGCCAGGCCACAGGCTTCCTTTCAGTGCTGGCATCTGAGGGCTCCATACTCTTCCTAACCCTAGCCGCGGTTCAGTGTAGCGTTTCGGTATCTTGTGCCAGGGCCTACGGAAAGTCACCTTCACTGGGAAGTGTGCGAGCTGCAGCGGTAGCATGTTTGGCACTTTCGCTGGCAGTTGCTGCTTTGCCCCTAATAGGGGTTGGGGAGTATGGGGCAACGCCACTGTGCATGACGTCACCGCTGCCAGATGGAGAGCCGTCGACGCTTGGGTTCATGGTTGCCTTGATCATGATGAACTCCCTCTGCTTCTTGGTGATCACTGGAACTTATATCAAATTGTATTGGGACCTGATGAAGGGTGACTTTGACAGCATTTGGGATTGCGCAATGGTCAAGCACGTGGCCTGGCTTATCTTCACCAACTGCCTGCTTTACTGCCCGGTGGCCTTCCTCACATTCTCCTCCCTTCTGGGACTCTTTCCAGTGAGCGAGGAAGTTGTCAAATCAGTCGTCCTGGTGCTTCTGCCTCTCCCGGCCAGCATCAACCCTCTCCTCTACCTTCTGTTCAATCCACACTTCCGTGAAGACGCACGTGTCCTCCTGAGCCGAGCTCATCTACGCCACGACCGCAACTTGGATTCCTTTGTGTCCGTTGACACGGAGAAGAGCTCGTATGACTCCACTCAAGCCCTGGTGTCCTTTGCGACAGAAGCAGATGCGGTGGCGCCGACCCAAGAGATAGTCACTCCATTTTCTTGCCCATCCTCAGTGCCTCTCATCCCTTGCCTGCTGCAGATGAAACCCTCAACAGAGAGGGAGAGCGCTGGAGAAAACACGGTCAGGTCTACAGCAGGACTCAATGCAAGAGAGCAGGAATTTCTCAGAAAAAGTGGATTGGACACTCGTAACGGAAAGGTCTTCTCGAGAGTCTGCCATTCCCAGATTCTCTCATCTCATTCTTAAGTCTTTTCCTAAGCTCTAAGGACTCTACAAGTGCTAGAAATTTTGAGGCCACCTATGGACCTAGCCCAGAAACCATTACAGCTAAATAACAATAAAGAAGGTTGAATTGGGGCAATATATACATGTACTTACATGACATTCTGAAAAAATTAAACCTGTAAAGCTTATTGTGGGCTATATAATAATTTAAGCAAAAAAACGAGATGCACAAAAACAGCTTCATCTTGTATTTTTTTCTTTATTTGTGTACAGAATAGAGATGAATCTTTAAGGGATGTTCTGGGATTAATGTACATTGAGCTTTATTGACGGTGTGGCATGCTGTGAATTTCCACAAAAACTAATCTGAGCTTCTCCCTCAGTTTGTGAAAGCGTGTTCACAATAATAAACTTACAACGGACCCTCGTGAGGCAAAGCAACTGATGAAAACCTTTGAATGAGCACCCTATTTATAAGCAATTTAATAAAAATGTCAATTTTGCATGGTACAAAGTAGTGACGTGACACAACTATCTAGTTTTCGACATACTAGTGGACCGGCCAATTGTTAACAGCATGCCATTGATCCTGTCAAACTAGCTTTTTAGGACCTGTGGCATTCCTTTATTTCAGGTAATACCACAGGTATGTTTGCTGATGTAGTGGGTGTTATGTATCTAAAGATTTCAATGTGAAAAATATTTCTACAAACTCACTTGTATGTACTCAAACTTTTATGCATTCATTTCCAAGTGTATATGTATCGAAATCATTTTTGCAAGTCGTCAATTACTCTGGTCTGCCCTCTGGTGCATAAGAACGTTTAGAAAACAAAAAGCAAAAACCTAACATCCCGATGGCAAGAGAGAAATATTAGCCAAATAATGAAAACTCCATTATTTATTTATCCATGCCATTTTCTCATTTTTATAATGAAAAACTGTAGGGATTTGTTATCAAAAAAGTTGTTTTTACTACTTATGCATTATATTCCAAAACATCTTAATTATTGTAACAGATAGTTCCAATGTTTGTGCCTTTAAACTGGATGTGTTGTTATTCAGTAAGTGAGCTATAAACCTGTCACAGCATACTCTTCAAACTCCTATTTCATGAAAACTGACCATATGTAGTTTATGCCTCTTAGTGCTTATTATAGGATTACTGAGAATATGGCACTGGCATCGATTTATTTTGTGAAACCTCTTGCGATTTTTGAAACAATTTTCAGTGTTTTATCCCAAGTAATACGTTTTCAGTGAGCAATACTACATAGACATTGTGGTTTTACGCTAAGGGCCCATGATTAGGGAAGAGCAATAAAAACATGTCACTACTATATAAAGGAAGATATTAAAAAATGATTGATTTGATTTAGTTGTACAAAAAATGGGGTTCTTTTACAGATTGTAAAGTAGGCTAGCTATTGTATTGTAAAATATAACTACCTCTGATCTGGCATGCTATCACCTTTTTTATCCTGATTGATTTCTATACCTTTTATATTAATTGTATATTAAAATGTATTATTTTATATTGGATTTTAAAGAACTTTGTACAACAGACACTATTCTGGATGTAAATATTTTCATATTTCTGTATACATGTGATGAAAGAATGATTTAATAAAGTTATTAGTTTCATAAATGTATGTCTGAAGGAATAGTGAATCAAATACATTTTATTACATTCATAACAACAATAAACAAACAAAACAGAAATACTATTTGCATATAAACAAAAATCAAATATTAAATCAACAATCAACAAAAGCTATTGTAAAGTACACTACATACACACTTTCTTAGATTGCTCTAAATTCTCCTGTGCACTAAGCGCTTCTCTTTTGTGAGCAGTTTTCTTATTTTTATTCTCAAGAGAGGTCTTTTCTTCGGTCTCAAATCCCTTTAAAAACACGAAAATTGTGCAATTAAAATGCGGTTAAAAGGAACAATGTCGCCCTCCACTGGTTTATATATTTAATTGCGTAATATGCGAACCTGTGAAAAGCCAGGACCTTACTTTTTCTGATTTACTGTTTTCTGCATAAAATAATTTTGCATAATGTAATGAACATTTAACAATGTAATTTTACCTTGTTTTTCTGGATTGCATGTTCAGTTGTCCATTTCTTTGCCTTCTCAAGATACAGTGGTTTGTTGTATTTAAATTCAGAAGACTGGAATACATAAGACACGTCATTAACATCCTAAAGCGCAAAACTAGAGCACCATTTATCAAATCATGTGTCATGGTACCGAATCCAAAGGGGGGTGCATTTCCAAAAAGCATTGTGAGCCAACTATGGTCGCAAGTTCCATCGCTAGCAACAGAGTCTTTCCAAAACAACAGTACCAATAAACATACGAAAAAAGAATTGCAAGTTACATCATTGTTTGTTAAACGAACCCCAGAAGAGAAAAAATGATTGATACTTCTAAACAGGTTTCAAATATACTATTCATGGTTATCCCACCCCAAACATATTGGTTGAGTCAACGTTGTACAGTCAAACCCAAATTTTTTCAGAAACCTTTAACATTTCTCACATTATCACTGTCAGTTTATTCACTACAATTTAGAAAATGACAATAAAACATGACAATAACTTAAACTTTGTTAGAAGATACCGTCATATAAGTTTGATAGAAAGGCATGTAATGGACCAGGTTGAATAGCTGTTAGCTTTAAAATGTAAGTACAATTAGATTTAAAACAAACAATAACAAAGCAATGCTTCATTTTGTTAAGTCTGTGGTGTATAGAAAAAAACGCTTAAGCAAAACAAGTGTCTGAATGATTTGGATCCAAATTTATATACATTTTACTGGTAGTCCGCTGTATGACGTGTTTTGGGTTATAATATATCACAGTTGAATTTATTTGAACATCCTCACTTTACACAAATGAACTACAGCGTCCTGCACCCACAGGTAATAAATATCAAAAATGATATCTGGTGTCTGAATAATTTTTGGTTAGACTGTATGTCGGGGCTATTCCAACACTTTGTATTTACACCTATTCACTCTCACGAACGATGGGAACATTGTGGGAAACCAAACTCACAATATCTGCCATGAGCGGGTCATCAGGGTTGGGTTCAGCCATGAGTAACTGTATGGAGGTCAGCACTGTTGAAATGTTGAGTGAGGGTCTCCAAGCTCCCTTATCAGAAAAGACATACAAAATCTCAGATTGTTGGTCACATCACCAATAAACTGACAATACATGTTTGATTTCATGTTTTACCATGTTATAAAGTTTAATAATGCTTTAGTAACATTATGTCTGCCTAGCATTATTTTACCCCTTTACTATTATTATTATTATTATGAGTGTTTGCCATTAAAATGGTATAATGTAAATAAATATACACACTCACTGAAAACATGACTTAACTTGTCTATAGACTAAAGATAACATTTATCCGTTTCTTAGTGAGATTCAGTCAGGGGTTTAAAAAGTATTTAAAATTATACTTTAGTGAAAGATACTGAAAGAAAATTTTACTCAATTAAAAGTCCAATTATCTAGCCAAAAAGGGCACTGATAAGAGAGTAAGACATTTTGAGGGCTGTCTCATTCGCAAATCCTTTCAGTGCACGTTTTGTTTCCTAAAAATCCCCACAATGCATGGATGATCTTGATCCAGCGATTTAGCTAGGCCCATGCTGGTGCTCGAATGCGCATCTGTATCGCGTTGCTCCATTTTCTTACAGTGATAGCCGAGGCTCGAATAGATATTATTTGTCAAAGTGCTGCTGTTTAGGTAACCGATGAGGCGTGACATCAATTCCCAAGGGTCAATTAACGTGTATGATTGTATGTTTAAATTAAACTTATTGGCAGAATAAATGGCATAAGCACAACTCATTTGGTTTGTTAGTAGCATTGTAAGAAAATGACCTGCAAAAACGTCACGAGTACTTTTCAAGTGTAAATAATTTGTAAGGAGCAATACGTGAAAAAAAATCTTTAGAAAAGTTGTCAAGTGAAAGTACAAGTATTAAGTTAAAATCGTACTCGAGTAAAGTACAGATCCACAAAAATAAAACTTAAGTATAGTAATCAAGTACAAAGGACTTTACACCCCTGGATTCAGCTTACAACGCATGTATTTAACATCAAAGCAAAAGCACATAAGCAAACGATCTAAATTTTACTGTTAAAAATGTCCTGGGGTCACTTGTCTTTAGAGATTTACCTTTGGGGGCAACTTCAGAGCATCCAGACAAATGCGTCCTGCATTATCGATGTTAGGGTGATAGATGGGTGTAAGGAAACGCATCTTCGGGGGCTCAAATGGATACCTTTAAACAAGAAAAAGCAAAATTGTGAATCAGATATAGAACAAAGTTTGTTTTGACTACATTGTGTTTTTAATTTCAGACTACTTTTACCTCTCTGGTATCTTGATTTCCAGTGAAAACACGCCACCTTCATATGGAGTGCTTGAAAGTCCGACAATCTCTGTAACATACAAGAAAAACACAAGAGAGGGTAACCTCGAACTTGAGGGCTCATGTTAATTTTGAAAGATGTATGGATATAAACCGATAAGAGATATAATCATGCAAACTGACGAGCTTGAAGTTCATCCAGCCGACCCTCCACCTGCCAGCACGAGACTCCGGGTGGAGGTTCAGCACTGAGGAGCTGCAGCTCGCGCTTCAGGCGACTGATCCTCTGCATACTGAACACACACTGACTGCATGGTTAATAAACACAAACACGTTCATTCCTACCTGCAGCATGATTCACAATATAAATGTCCACAATGTAGAATTACTTAACATCAGATTTTTTGCGCAAAACGGCCATTGTTTATACATGCGGATAGGATGCAAAACTTTGTTTAACAAGAACACGTAACGTTAATGTACAAGATTATTTTGTTTGAGCATTTTAGAACAAGTTCAGCGTGTTAGATAGACTTACATGTATAGTTACTGTCGAGGTCTGACAACTGAATTTACAAACACACTCCACACAACTTCAGCAGCAGTAGTTTTGATCATTCTACCCGCTCAATCTTAATGCATCACGTGTGACTCGCGGGCAGGGTTGCCAAATCTGCGTCCTAAATCCGGCAGCCTATTGGACAATCACAACTAACCCAATGACAATAACCCAAAAATGAATTACTAAAATACATATTTTTATTCAAGTTTTATAACTGTTGTATTAGTAATTAGCAAAAAAACGGTATTTAACGCGAAAAAGTAGCACGCCTCAAAAAAAATCTGCTTTCCCTGTCTCATCGCCAACATCGGTCATCCTTAAAAATGTAATTTTTGGTAGAATTTACTTTTTTTATTCAAATATTTCAATACACACATTTCAGTCAAGTTTAGTTTATTCAAGGTGACATAACTTAAACATCATTCAGAGGAGGTTGTAAGAAAAACATACTTGGCAACCACACGCTGTTTTCTCCGGATGCATGATGGGTGTTGTAGTTGGAGCACGGTCCTTCGTCAGGCTGGAGAAATGGGGGTAAGGTGTTGGCGAGCCGAAAGGTAAAGGGAGTGTCGCTACCCGATCCGTCCCGGAAACACGATTTGTCCCGCGCATGCGCGAAACTGACGCCACTTCCGGTTCATCCAGATTTTACTACAGTCGACTCGATCCGTTCAGGTGTTGCTCGATTTGTACTGCGCATGTGCAAAAGTGTCTCACGACAGTCCTGCAGTTAGATATTTGGTGAAGAGTGAAGAGCAAATGCAATGTCGGTTTGGATTTTTTTGCATTTGATAACTTAAATATTATCTCCTCAAAGTTGAAATTCCTGACAGCCCTACAGAGCGTTGGAAGGTAAAACGGGTGTCTACGAATTATACACTCAAAGGTAACAAAATAAATAGAGTGTGAATAAAGGAGGCAGGGATGGAGGGAGGTAGTGAGTGAACGAATGACTAAAGAAGAGAAGGAACAAATGTATAAATAAATTGTAAACATTTACAAATAAAAATAAATTCAAGAAATTCTGTGTGTTTCATAAATACAGAGTTTGTTTTTTTAAAAATGTTTTATTTGTTAAAGTATGTAAAATACTTAAATAAAATAATAAAAAGTAAAATATGTACAGCATAATTTATAAATAAAACACACTTTACTGAATGGTGTCTAACAATTGTTAACTATTAAGTTAGATTTTATTTTACAATTATTTAGTTGGGGTAAAAACATTTATATTTTATAAATTAAAAATATTTCTTACTCATTACACATATCAGTTTTTTACAGTATATTTTCATAAAATAAACTAAAAAAGGATCAAAATTAATAAAAAAAGACTATTTTCCGCTCAAGGGTAGTGTAGCCTATTCCTCGTTCAGCCCATTTCTCCAAACCATTACAGATTGTAATTTCTTTAATGTCTTTTGATGTTAAGTGCAATTTTCAATAAAGAGTTTATAAAAATAAAAATATTTCCGGTATGGAACGAGTTGTGTCAAACGACCTTTTTTTGTTTAATTGCCGTAAATTGTCTCGGCCGGAAGTAGACGCACTTTCGAGCATGCGCGGAACAAATCGTGTTTCCGGGACGGATCGGGTAGCGACAGGGAGTGCCGAAAGGTCATTTCCATTGGTCACGAAATCTGCCTCTTCCGCATCAGCTAAACGCTGTTGGTCTACATCTAAAGACACTTTTTCGATGTGAGGTTTTTGTATCGAAGATTTTAAATGTGAAACCAACAATCTGCAGTTGATTTATAAAGATACATGTTCCTATTTTAAAATTGGCCTCGACGTGAATCTAATGAGTGAGTTCCCCGTGATCACCAGGCTGTTAGCGCCAGCATGAACAGTTTGATGCCAGCAAATACATCTAAAATTTTACTCTGCCTCCAATATCACTTCAGTTGTAATAGGATTAATAGCCTAGTTTTGTTTAAATTTCACAATGGGCAATCGTGTGTCTGATGAATCAACTGTTTCGAGACAAATCATTTTGGCTGAGGTCGAGTTTCATATACACAGCCTAGCTGTAGGCTATGCATTAGTTAAGGTAGTCTTGGAGCACTGCTTTGTGTACTTTTGTGTACATAAAATGTGTTTTGTACCAGATTTTATTTGATTTAAAATAAATATAATCACATCAGATTACCTAAACCATATACATATATTTAAAATTAATGCCCTTAAAAACAAGAAAATTGTGCAATTAGAATGCGCTTAAGAGGAACAATGTCGCCCCCCACTGGTTGATTTATGCAATTGTTTTATATGTGAACCTGTGAAAAGCGAGCAACTCACTTCATTCTGATTTACCTTTTTTCTGCATAAAATATAAATTTGCATAATGTATTGAACATTTAACATAATGTAACTTTTACCTTGTTTTTCTGGATTACATGTTCAGGTGTCCATTTCTTTGCCTTCTCAATATACAGTTGTTGTATTCTAATTCAGAAGACTGGACTACTTAAGACACGCTCTCTTGGTGTTAATATCATATTGCGTTTATTGTAAATTTAAAATTAAGGTATGCTACGTGGGATGCACAAATTGGATTTGAACTATTTAAAATACCTGATATTTAATGAACAACTGATAAGTGTCAAAATGAAAAGTACATTACAATTATTGTTTAAAGGGTGGTACAAATGTAAATAACACTTACACGTGCACTAGCTTTTTAGTTCAAAAGTTCCAAAAAGTTTCTAACCAGTGGGAGGGGCCTGTAGCGTTGCTCCGTCCACATGCCTTTTCATTGGTTGGTGGCAAAGTAATGACGTCGACGCTACGGTAAACAAGAAATTGTAAATTCCGTGAAAATGTCAACCTTTCCGTGAAATAATAACGTTATTACAAAAGGGATTAAATATACAGCATATTAACATTTCGTGGTTCAAGTAACCATGTTAGGTCGCTCCTCGAGATTTAAAGTGTTTTTAGTGCATGATTTTGCCAGTTAGATAAGTGCCAATTTCAGGATAGTCACATCCATAACGGTACATATTCTTCGTAAATGGACAAATGAAAATGAAATGAACTATTTCATGTTTTATGACGAAGAATTTCTTCTCCTTTTGTTAGGTATTATTGCTACTTGCTTTGTTCTGCACAGAAACACTACAAAGTATGTTGTTTCCCAAAAACCGTGTCCTTGTCATATCCATAACCATAAACGTATATTATATACAACAGTAAATCCATTAATTACTAATACCTGGTAACATGGTGTCAAACAGTTTAAATTTGATAATTGTGTTTGGAAATGTTATATTCAGGTGTGATAAGAATTCACTTACTTGCATTTTTGGCATTTTTGAACTATAAATCAACGAATAGGTTATTGTTTATTTACAATTCTTCTGAATGTTATGTATTTATATATTTTAAGGTTACACATGTAAATAATATCTAAATAAAATTGATATTGTGTTTAGCAAGAGTGTCAAATCTTCGGATGTTATTATTATATTATGAATTTCCTAGATAATGACATGGGTTATGGTATCAACATTAGAATTGTTTGTAAATAATATGCGACAATGTGATTTTTTCAATGATATTTATTCAATATTGATTTGATTGCAGTTCATTTGATTGTACACAATTCATCCACCGTCAGTTCCCCCTGGCACAAAAAGCAGCAGTCTGGGTCCTGTATGCAGCCATAAAATTATTAAAACCAACCGCGCTTCACCTTTCCAAAGTACGCTGTAGGGGATTTACAGTAAAAGACCAGTAGACCAGTTATGATGAATGAAGACAAATTTAATTAATAGAAGAATTTTTGTAATTTTGCCAGCAGAATTTAAGCTAACAGAGTCAACTAACTACGTCATTACTAGGGTAAATCAAGCTCACATGACTGGTTATCAAAAGATAATCACTTAAACAAGAACACAAAGCTCTCAAACACTTCCGGAGTCATGAGACTGGACATCTTTTCCTATAGATGTAGAATGTAGAATATCATTATACATAACGATAACATTAGCCTGCTCAACGACTGAACTGTTCAACAATTACGTGCATAACTGATCTGAACTACGGAATCTGCACATTTTAACCACAAAATGTTTATTGTGGTTGGGTTGTCTTCGTTAACATGCATTACACAAATTCGTGACGAGAAACAACATTCTGGCTTTCAACACAGGGGCAACAAAATATTATCTCTCAGCCACTTTACGCTTATTAATTGTCAATGAACAACCTGATCACATCATATTTACAAATAAGCTCAAAAGTACAGGAGTTTAAGAAACATGTACATATAATATTTACAAATCCAGCAGCAGGACTGCTAGGTCTCCATCAGTTTTGGAAACCATTGCCTCTTTCAGCTCATGCCACCGAGTGTAAGCTCGTCCGATTTTGATTATCGGGCTAGTGTCTCTCTTTCTTCTCTTCCCTTCCTCCGTCAAACTCATCTTTAGGTTTTTTTGCAGGCTCTGCAATGGTGATGGTTTGTAGACTTTGTGTTGAACTAGATGGTCTCGTCTTATTGTTAGATGTTGGCTAACTTAACACAGGCTATGTTTAAAATGTGTCGTAAGCCGTAATGCAGGTGATGGAGGAGGCTTTTAATCCTACCCGCAAACCAAAGTTACACGTGTGATTTCAGCCGATAGAGGGCTGCCTAGGTAGAAGCAGCAGTAAATTTCGTCCAGTAAAGAGTTGTCCTACCACTGAAATCATTTTAGAGAGATTTTTATAAGGTCGAAAAGGGCTCGTCGTTGCTGTAATTTCTTAAATTATCCTTTGACTAAGTTCTGGCGAATTTGTATTTTGGCCCGATGCCAAACTTACTTGCTGACCCCTGCACTAGTTAATAAAGCATGAGTGGTATTTATACTGATAAAAGATATTAAAGGTGTATGAAATACCATAATGTGAGTGTCATTTCCAAAACTGCACACGTGTTTAATTAATCTTTATTTCACAATATCTTCAGTTCAGCAGGTCATGAATTGCATTACATGGGGGTTGGGTAAGTTAGGCCACTTTTGATTTAAAGGGACAGTTCATGCATAAATTTAAATTCTGTCATCATTTACTCACCCTCAAGTTGTTCCAAACATGAATGCATTTATATGTTCTGCTAAACACAAAGGAAGATGTTTGAAAGAATGTCAGTAACCAAACAGATCTCATCCCCCATTTACTGACACATACTGTCAATAGGGAATTTGAAAAATGTTGCCCTTTATACAAGGAGAAATGTGGTGAACTAATATGATTAGTTATACAGTATTTCTGCAATCTTGAAACTAAAATTAAAAGCAAAGAATTGAAATCATTAGTTGAATCATTGCGGAATACATGAGCAATATACAGAACATATCAAAAAAGTGAGCTAACATGCTGTCAAACTGAATTTACTTTCCTAAGCTTTTTAATTGCATTAAAACATAAAGCATTGCTCCTTTAGTTACACCTCAGAAAAAATTAAAAAAATGTGTAAATATCTTTTAAATGGATAGATGTGCTTTTGGAGCTTCAAAACAGCAACCCATTGAAAATAATAACAAAGATTTGACAATTTTGTTATTTAAAATAACTGATTGTGTTTGGATAAAAGCAAGGAGGTAATATGCACCTAGGATGGCATGAGGGTGAGTTCGTTTTTACATCATGTTAATTTTTGTGTGAACAATTTTCTTAACTATTGACACCTCATTCTCTCTCTTTATTTCATGGCAGTGGCAAAAATGGCCTGAAAAGGAATGAGTTTGTCTCTTCTGTTCTCCATGCGGACATCTGTGAATCCGGAGGACTTCAGTGCTTCCATATAGACCTCGGGGCGCCATTTGTCTCCGGTGAGCACACTCATAGAAGCTGCTTTTTTCAAGCTATTCAATCTCAGCGTTGTAACCATAAGTCCACCTAGAAGACTCACAAAATAATACTTTTTCAAACTGGTGTATTTACTGTAAAATCCACTATGCTTAAAGTTGTTTAATTATTTAATTAATTCAAAACAATGTAAGTATTTTCCATTCATCATGTTTGACTTCAAGCACACAGTTTGCATTCTAATTCTCAGGCATGTTACTACGTACACTGCTACACAATATTTAATTATATAGGTGTCAGGGAAGCTGTCACGACCGGGCAGGAGAATAGGAGAACAGCTCTCCCACTTAGCCTTTTCTATTTTCTTAGATAGTGGAAGGTTCATGACATTTGTGAATTCTCCTTTTTGGTCTTGTCAATACAAGTTAAGGGAACTGTTCAGTATTGCCAGGTTGGTCGTACAATTTCGAGCCCAAAGGCTCCATAAAACCCACCCACTCCAACAAAAAACAGCCCAAATTTTAACTTCCAAAATAATGTGATAAATGTATTGCAATGTCAATCACCAATGATACTCAACAAAAGCCAAGCTGCTTGGGCAGGTTTTTAATTTCATAATCAGCCCAAATTTTGTCCCCCCGCAAAATGCCTTTTTCTCCAGTCTTCACCGTTCAAAAGAAGCAGGACCCTGCCCAATCTGGCAACATTGGGACTGTTCACTAATAAATTAAGATTCAGGGATTTTATACTCAACGTTGTTTTAAGCCTTTAAAACAAGCTGACAAGCTTTTGTGGTATTACGGTAAATTTTGAAATCTGAAATTATGACCACGGAACTACTATAAACGATTTTAAATTAAACAAGTTTCCAAATCAGTAATTTGTCAGTCTTTGTAGGAATTTTTATTTAAAATTCTATTGAAATGGTAAATCAATGAGGTTATGTTTTAGCTAAACCAACAAACTGTCAATTTCTAAAGTAAATCTAGGTAAAATTTGTGGTCACGATCTTTAATTCACATAATAAATGTGTAAAAACTGTACAAGTCACCATTCATAACACACAAGGAAAATAGCGAAAATGCCACAAGAACACCATACAGCCTCTTTTGTTATTTTAGCTGAATAAAAACCATATCTCAAAGACAAATAGGCTTTGACTCTCACCTGGTTTCATTACTTTGTGAATCGCACTCGCCCCCGCTTTCAGATCCGGCCAGAAGTAATAACAGTTGCAGTGAAACACCTTATCAATACTGTTTTCCACAACCGGCATGGTAATCAAATCCGTGAAATACAGAGTGACCTTCCCTTCGGTTATCTCCTCTATCATGCGCTCACTGGCCATCCGATGCATGTATTCAGAGTAGTCAACCCCGATCAGCTTCCCTTTGGGACCCTTCAGGAGTTGCGAGGCCAACTGTAGACCAATGCCCGGACCATGACCCACTTCGAGTATCGTGTCATCCGGTTGTATGTTGCTCAGCTTCACGGCATTCTCCTCCAACATGTGGTTGTGCCATTTTAGGAATTTAGTCACCAGCCATCCAGTAAGAGAAACGGTGGGGTGACCCAGTTGTTTGCCCACGTTTTTAGCCAGCATTTCTGTACAGAAAAAAATCAATCAGTGATGACAAACGTTGGCAATTATTCAAGGTATCCAACACTTAACTTATTATTATATTAAATAGGCAAATAAACTGACAAAGATACAAAAAATTTACCAAATTTCTACACAATCACGATCTAAACGTTTGTCTGACTACTGTAGTGTAGCTTGTTATATTTTTTGTGCCAGATATCCAGTCCCCTATATATATACTTCTGAGTGAATACCTTTCGCAGTGAATTTACATAATACGCGTACATTCCAGATGAGCTCACACTCCCAAAAGCAAATCTATACATGTTCATGTTTTCAATCGAACTAAAAACTGACACAAAATCACATGCTCTGATATCCTCAGGCAAACTATTTCATAGTTTAGGAGCCCTCACTGTAAATGTTCTATCCCCTGTAGATCTATATCTGGTTCTTGGAACTTCCAGTAATTCTTTAAAAGACAATCTCAGACATCTCGCTGTTTCATATGGTCACAAAAACTCAGCTTAGTACAAAGGTGCCAAACCATTCAACGCTTTATTTGTCAATAATAAAATCTTATAATCAACACTAAAATAAACAATTAACCAATGTAAAGAAGCTAAAACAGCTGTAATATGATGAATTTACTCAGTTTGTGTCAGTGATCTGGCTGCAGCATTCTGTAATAATTGTAAAGGCGATAAATTCAGTTGATTCAAAGAAGATGACAAGGAATAACAATCTTCAAGACGGGAATAAAAGCATGAATGAGCTTCCCAAGTGTTCTTAAAATTAACAAAAAGTCTCACTTTAGAATTATTTGTTAACTGATGAAAACCAGACTGAACCAACTTCTTGACTTAAACCTCAGTTTAAATTATTATCAAAATAAATACCCAATTTTTTACCTACTTGTTATTTTTAAAAATCATCTTTAGAGAAAGCTCAACCTGTACCTTATTTGAGCTATGACCTATTATCATCATATCAGTTTTTCCCAATGGACGGTAGTCAAAGCGTCTAGATACAAATTGAGATGTAGCCGATGAGCTTTTATGTTTGCTGCATATTTCAATGGTCTGCCTTGTGCTAAATTAAATGTTATTCTTTAAATCATGTGTTTTCTAGATCCTATTTGCGTGTTTTTGTGTTTGTACCTGGTTGATTGACTGAATGAAAACACTGAATTGAATTTTCGAAAATGAAAGGAAAAGGAGAGTAAAAGGTCAATGAGTGAAACCCTGTTGGATTCTCCTTGTAGTGGACTGTCTTTTCAAGTGTGAAAGTTCTGCATATTTAAAACCTTGCTTAAAGCTAGGGAGAACTTGACAATTAATACAGCAATTTTTAACTTTACTAATATACATTGTATATTTTACAAGATGATATGTATAGAAATTATGACAGAAGAGGTTATTAATAAGCTAATCAAATGTTTCATTAAAATTATGTCAACATGGACTGTTTAGAGTTTTAGGGTAAATTCTTGTAAGCTGTTTTATGCTTTTTTGTATAGCCTACTTGAATTAGATTTTGCCCTTGGTCAAACTAGTCCAAGACTAAAATGAAAGTTTCAGTTGTTTTTACTGAAAATAACTTTCACTGACATGCCTTACAGTCTACCATGGTCATTGCTTTGTCTCAAGATGCACACCAGTAATGTTTTTTACTGAGGCATTTTTAAAAACCTCACTCGGTTTTCTTATGTGCGCATATACTGCGCAATACGGTAAAAGTATCTTTTGGGATTTCAAAATAAAAGCGAACTATGGCGAACTCTGATTATGAATTAAATATATTCATATATAATGTTACCCATAAAACGATATATATTTAAAAAAATCTTTATTGCACTACAATTGAAGGCTTTAACATAAGCCTTTTAAAGTACAGGCCTTCAAAATGGCAAATGTGTACCATTATTTCTATAACTTCAAATAATTAAAAGAAAACTATCCGATTGCACAGACTCATTCAACTTTAAAATGAGAGTATACCACCTCAGTGTGTTATACAAACAACATCAGGATTGTTTATTGTGGATTTTTTATTGTACACCCCCTCAAATGGCCTATATGTACTATTATTTATATAACTTCAGATAATAAATAAAAGAAAATTATCAAATTGCACAGACTCATTCAACTTTAAAATGAGAGTATACCACATCAGTGTGTTATGCAAACAATATTAGGATTGTTTATTAATTCAAAATCCACAGACTGAAACCATAAATCGCTATTTTATTTTAAATCCCAAAATACGATTTTACCGCGATTTGCAGTATATTCGGACATGAAAAAACCAGTGAGGTTAAGATTGACTGTCGTTTTCGATGTGGCGGCTGGTTTGACCGCAGTGAGCGGCCGCGCAGACCAATTTGTAGGTCCTGCACAGTGCAATTTTAGGCTGCGCACAAAAGCATCATATCTACAAAGTAGGCAAACGTCCACTCAGGAAGCAGCAGCAATTACCTCTACATCATTTTAAGAAACAGATAGATCAGAATAGTATGTGTGTCTTTCATACTGAAATTTTAGAATAAGGCCAAGTTTCTCTCTCCCGATGAGTTCAGTATGCGCGTGAAGAGAGTGGGGTGTAGATTAAGTGCCTTTTCATGTATTTCTGAACTCGGAAAGCTGTTTAAAGCTGTTGACAGTCATCAAAGATGTAAACGCGATTTTGCAGTCAACTGACACCACGACCATGGGCGCCGTAAAGAGGGTGGAAGGTTAGGACGATTCTAAGGGCCCTGGCTGATTTAGGGCCCAGAAGAGCAGACCCCCTTTTTATTTTCCTATTTCTTTTCTCTTTTTTATACATACATTAAATGTGCTAGGGCCCCTCGTGCACTAAATGTGTAATTTGACCATAGATTTAATATTTAAAAAACAAATAATGTATTTACTGTTTCAGTCACACCCCTCCCTCTCACAATGGTTCATTCCACCTGCGATGTCCGAGCTACGATCGGTGTAGCGTCTCTTGCTTATTGGACTTGTTATGATGCAGCGCAGACAGTGACACACGCAGTCATGTCACATCAAAAGTCAGGGCATAAAAAATGGAAAAGACGGAAAGAGAAGACAGAGAACGCCAAAGTCGACAGTATGTCACGCAGTTTTTCAAAAAGAAAGGTAGCTTGCCCTATTCCTGAAATCCCAAACTTTTTTTGTTGCTACATGACCTGCTTTTATCTAGTTAGCCTAGCTTAGTGAAATAATTACTGAATTATGATTAACTTCCAACAATAACAACATCTCTGCTGTCTCCGGGACGGGTTATCATGTCTCGTAGACGCAGATTCAGCGGCTGCTGCACACACACGTCCTCCTTCCCCCACGTCCCCCGTCCCCATCTCAGCCAAACAAGGTGAGCCTGAGCGTGAAGATTGAAGCCTCTAAACACGTGTTATCTACTGTGTTCGCCACATGATGATAACTTTGCAAAACAAAAAGTAATCTACTCGATTCAAAAATTACAAAATCAGTTTGCCGTGTCGTGTGTTCTGTGAAGTGACAGTGCTGCTGCTACGATCGATGCTGTCAAACTTAACGTTCTTAATATGAATAAAATGCCCCAGAAAACAATAATATAAAATTGAATAAAACGTGTCTGTAGTAACCATTGGCTATAAGGAGTTTACAAAATAGATATTTAAATTTTTCATATTAAGAAAACTAAATAGGCCAATAAAAATAAAATGGTTAGTCTGCTCAACAGCATTTACAAGATGCAGCTGCAGAGTATTTTTGGGCAGGTCTGCATAGTTTTGTGAATATTTTTCACACTGCCTGTGACCGTTGCTGGTGGCGAGAGAGCATTCAGTAAGCTGAAACTGATCAAAAATTATCTGAGGTCTGCTATGTTGCAGGATAGACTTTGTCACCTTGCCATACTATCCATTGAAAGCAAACTGGCAAGAAAGCTGAACTTTGATGATTTGATACATAATTTTGCCAGCAGAAAGGGACGCCGCTGGGCCATTATAAAGTGATGTTGAACATAACTTTGTTAGACCTGGATAACAAACAGTTGAAGTCTGGTTCAGTACTTGATTAGTCCTGGACTGGTTTAGGCCTGGCATTACTCCTGATGTGTCTTGATTTTGTGCCCTTATTCCTGGACTGATTTAATTACGGGTTAGTTCTACTGTAGCTGATGTTTCCTGATTGAGCAGTTTGACCAGCTAAAGCTTGTTCATGTACAGTATATGTCAATATGTGCACATAATGTTCTGTTGTGCTTGCAATTGCAATTGAGATAGTAAATGTTCTCCCTTTTATGTAAACAAGTACATATTTCAATATATTTTTTTCTTGTTTTTGTAGGCTTTGTACCCATCTTTAGACATTTTAACTATGCAATGTGCTAAGTATCTTTTTTTAAGTATATAGGGCATGTTTATTGGGTTAAGTTTTGTCTGTAAAAAATGTAGCGGGCCCAGAAATTTTGGTTTCCATAGGGCCCAGAATTTCTGGCGGCACCCCTGACCACGACACATCTGTATTATAAACTGCGAATAAACTCTCGCTCGTGTTAAAATCATGAAACGCGTACACTGTAAAAAGTAATAACTGAATCTACTAAGGAAGCCTAGTTTCCTTAACTGATTTTGACAAATTTGTTGGTTTTACTTGATTATGTTGTGTTGTGTGAGCTTTTAGGTGAATGCAATAGTTAAACTAAACAACTTAAGTACACTGTACCTTAGAGCATCGAGTGAGTTGTACTAAAGGTCTCACTTTTGCAAATATCATGGTGACAAAGGTGTTATTAAAAACACTTGTTTAATTTCTCTCTCTCTCTCCACACACACGCAAACACACACACACACACACACACACACACACACACACACACACACACACACGCATGCACGCACACGCATACATAGACAAAAGTAATACATTTAACAGTGAAAACAATGCTTGTTAATCTCTCTCTCTCTCTCTCTCTCTCTCCCCACACACTCAAACAAATGTTTATTCTGAATCTTCTCTTTTCAACCATCAAGAACCAAAAATCTTAACAACCAAATTATATGCTTATGGCAAGCCCATCATAATCAATCAATCCTTCATTGTATCAAAGTTCGATTTACATTTTTATGGTGTTTCTGCAATTATAATATATGCTGTATAGTTTTATTAATTACCTAAACATATTTTTGTGTTGGCGGAGTCTATTCGTGTGCGCATGCGCAATAGCGAAAGTGCATTCTCTGCAGCACAGTTAGCCAATTGAAGAAGACGGAGACGAAGAACTTCACATCGTGTTTTGGATCTGTCTGAACAAATTGGTATGCATTTGACCTACTTATAAATCTATTTTTTTAATCGTGTGTGCAGTCGTCATTGTATTAAGTCACGTTAGTACACGGATATATGAACAGGAAGTCTAACTTTAATTTGAGTAGTTTTCTTTCAGGCAAGGTTACTCTCTTACCGCCATTCATGACCAGTGCCCAACTATCTAGGTTTAAAACGTCGATTTTTACCTAACATATTTTAAGTACAGTTTCTAAGCTATTTTAATCTGTCGTTAGTTTGTGTTTCACCATTATTATTATGTAAAAACCGCAAAGCTTACTTTACACGTGTCGTGCACGTGTCGTTCACGTGTAAAAGAACAGTGTGATGCATGATTTACGATTTTTCCATTAACAAGTCATTAAATTACGCATTACTTCGGAAGACTTAAACTCATGGAGTGGAAGTGTAAATTTTGCTTGTTTTCGTGTGAAAAGAGGGCTCAGCTGTTGAAACATTACAGATTAAAACACGGAGGCTACACTAGAACTACTCCAATTCCATGTCTTCACACAGATTGTCTGTGCTCATTTAAATCATTTAATTCACTGATGGTGCATTTAACAAAAAATCATTCACATCAGGTGTATGGTTGCCAAGCCAGTCCATGTGATGACACCCCTTTGATATTTCACTGTCTTATGTGCAGTTTTGAGGAGCCCTGCACAGAATCAATTTTTGTGTCTCATTTAAGGCATCATCTCAAAAATCATGAAATGGTGCAGTGTCCCTATAAAAACTGCACTTTTCAGAGCAATGTCTACTCTACATTTAATGTCCATAAATGTAGAGAGCATAGAACACCTGATCAGAGGCAGTTAAAGTCTGACATTATTTTGCATTTTACTCCCATTGTAGATCATGTGCAACCAGAAGAGCCTTTGTGCCCTGATTTGGTAGATGTAAACTTGGATGTAGATGAACGCTTTGAGGTAAATGATGTAGAGAATGAAAATCTTGATGATTTGCAGCATCAACTAGAGCATAATCTTGCCTCACTCTTTCTCAAAATGCAGGCTATTTTACATGTTTCTGATTTGGCTACACAGGAAATAATGCAACAATTGACTCAGATTTTACTGCTGTCAGAGCCCCTTGTTCATCATGCTATTCAGCAAATTCTCCTTAAACATGGAGTACGTGACTGTGATTCATTGGTGAGAAAAATAGTCAATGCTGTAAAGGACAATAACCCAATTTTGACACTTACCAAAACTGGCGAGCCTCTTTCCACAGCAAGCAGAAGAGCATCATATTTTCTGAGTGAATTTCCGGTTGTCATGCCAATTGAGTACAGTCTTGATTCTCACTCATTTTCTTATGTACCAGTTCTGCAAATGTTGCAAAAACTTTTAAACAGGACTGATATTCTAAATAAGGTCCTTTATAATGACCGCTCAGTTAATGAATTTAACACTTACAGAGATGGCAGTCACTATCAAGAAAATGACTTTTTCAACACCGAGACCTTAAGGATTGCCCTCGGTCTTACGTTGACGAATTTGAGGTTGCCAATCCCCTTGGGACCTCACGAAAAAAACACAAAATGTTTGCTCTGTATTGGGTTGTAGCCAATATTCCCTCAAAGGATCGTTCATCACTTCATTCAATACAGTTAGCAATTTTGTGCAGAGCTAGTACATTGAAACAACATGGTTATAAAGATGTCTTGCGCCCTCTTGTTCAAGACCTTGAAACCCTTGAAAAGCATGGCGTGTACATTGAACAGTTAGGAGACTGTGTGAAAGGAACTGTGCTTTTTGTGTCATCTGATAATCTAGGTGCTCATTCTTTGGCTGGTTTACAGGAGAGTTTTATTGTTGAGCATCCATGTCGATTCTGCCTTGCCAAGAGAAGTGAAATCCAGGAGAAGGGGGTCCATCTGGGAGCATTCGAACCAAGATCCAAGCAGGAGCATGACAGGCAAGTGGCTGCAGTGTTGAATGATGCACGTTTGGTAAAGCAGTATGGTGTGAAAGATGGCTGTGTTTTAAGCGAAAGATTGGAACACTTTCACACAGTTGGTGGTTTCCCACCTGACGTAATGCACGATCTTATGGAAGGAATCATCCCTGTTGAGATGTCCTTGTGCATTAATGATTTGGTCTCGAGAGAATTAATCTCTCTTGAATCTCTGAATCATGCTATCAAGGAGTTTCCTTACAAATTCTCAGACAAAGTTAATCAGCCTCAGGTCATCCCAGCCACATTTGCCTCTAGAGGTAGCATTGGTGGTAACGCCCACGAAAACTGGGCACTAATTAGACTTCTGCCCCTCCTGATTGGCTTTGACATCCCTGAAAATGATAAAACATGGGAAATTCTGTTGCTTCTGAAAGATATTTTGGAAATGTCTGTGGCATTCAAGTTCACTGAGGATTCTCTTGATTTCCTTAATGCAAAGATCGCAGAACACAGACATTTACTTTTAACTGTGTTTCCTCATTTCACATTGCGCCCTAAGCACCACTACATTGAGCACTATCCACAGCTCATAAGAATGTATGGACCACTTAGAGATGTGTGGACAATGCGCTTTGAAGGTAAACATAAATTCTTCAAACAGGTAATTCGCAACACCAAAAACTTCAAAAATGTCACACAAACTCTGGCGGTTCGGCATCAAAGACTGATGGCTTACTATGTTGACTCCCCTTCCTTTTTCAAGCCATCCATCCAGACAGAGAAGGTGATGGGTACTTTGATTTCATCTTTCTCTGAGAATATTCAGGAATTCCTGAGACAGACATATGCAGTACAGAACACTGTCCTCTCAGCATTTTCTGTGACGATTGATGGAATCCAGTATAATCCAGATATGGTTGTATCTGTAGGTACTTGTTCAGGACTGCCAGATTTCAGACAGATTTTTAAAATTCTTGTCATCAACAGTGATGTTCTGTTCGTATGTAGAGATGTGACATGTTGGTACATTGAGCACCTACGTGCTTTTGAACTGTGCAGCCATGTGCGGTCGCTGTCAGTTACCAAACTCTCAGATCTGAATGACCCATTTCCATTGCCAGCCTATACACTTAGGGGCAGGACCTATGTTACATTTAAACATTATATCTTGTGCTGAATTGATGACAAGTAAAATTGAGAAATTTTGCAAACTGTCTCGATTTTATTCTTTTGTTTTAAGGCGAAACACTAAAAAACCAAGTTCTTTAACCTTGTTTCTTTTATCTGTAGAGGGACCAAATATGGAGACAAGGACGATACTCAGAGTGTTTGTTAATGAAAATGACATCAGAAAAATCACACTTCCTGTGAAACCACAGACAATTGACTCACTATTGGAACAACTTGAAGAGAAGCTGGGACTTCCGTTCAAGTTTTCACTTCAATTCGAGGATCCTGACTTCAATAATTCCCTTGTGAATCTCACTGATATTGCTGACTTGCCAGATAAGCCTACACTGAAGATTGTCTCTCTTGTGACAACACCAACACCTAGCACAGCTGATACTGAAATCCTCTCTACAGATTCTGGTCATCCTTCAAGCCAGGTTAAACGAAGTGCATGGCCAGAACCTTTTGAGATCCCTACTTTCCCTGTTGACGTAGAATACAGGTTACGTCAGGGAAATCTACAGTACATGCGAGATCAGAAATATCTACAAGTTTCTGGAGAGTTGAAGCATGAGATCCTTGAAAAGCTCTCGGAGACAATTTACATTTTCAAAGCCTACCCAGATAAGGAAAATTTTGAGGATGTTGCTGCTGCTCTGATTAAAAAACATCCCTGCCTTACCCTGCCTGGCTCCTGTAAGGGGTGGAATGGGTGGTATGATAGCCTTAGGTGGAAAATGGGGAATTACCGCTCAAAATTGCGACGCGCTGGATGTTTGGACGTATCCATAAATGCAGGGAAAAGAAGAGGACAACAGCCTCAGAAAAGCATAAAAAAATCAAAAAGGTACGAAATCAATTTTCTACCTAATTTCCCTGAAGGTGAAGATGAAACTAGCATGCAGTCCAAAAGGATGGAGATAGTCGAAGAAATGAAGAAACGACGTCCTAATGCTATGCTGATAGCCCAGAACATGAATTCTACTTTCGCATTACGTCGAAAAGAACTAATAGAGGGGGAACCAGCTGTGAATTGCACTGTGGAACGGTGGCCAGCACTCTTTACGGAGAGTCAGGTCAGTTATTTTTTTCTTGTCTTGTAATGGGCTCATGTTATGTTTTTAACTTTTTCTATGCAAAGAAAAAAGAATAAAACAATGTTAATCAATTGTGGTTAATTAAAAGTTTGATGTTTAAACCAAACTTGAATTTTGGTGAAAAGTGATTGCTTAATTTACATTTTTTTAGGTTCTTGCGGAGTTCAGCCGTATATCTGGCAAAAACCTTCAAAGTGAATTCTTTCAAGAAATTGACCGTTTCCTTCAACGTTTTCTTGATATCTTCAAGGCCAAAGGGGGAGACGTTGGCTGTAAACTCAAGAAGATTCTACAACAGGTTGACAATAATGTAAGCTCCACAGACATATGCCAGTTCTTTGTTTTTGCAGGTGTTGTGTAAGTGCTATTAAACTTTACTTTATAATTCATTTTCCAGAAATCTGACACCAATGGAAGGCGAACAGCTGTTCTTCATGGCCTCCCACTCCTCCTCGGAGAGGACCCCACTGATTTTTACAATACGTGTCTCGTAAGTATTTTTGTCTCTTTGTTAATAAATAATAAAATAAGTTAGATATGGCATGAAGAAAAGGAAAACAATTTAAAAATGAGACTATTGAAAAGATGGATTGAGGCTGGAAATTAAGACAGAAGAATAAAGACACAGCTGATGTGAAAGGAAGAAGTCAAAAGAAGGCACGAAAGTAATTAAATGTACGGCAAAAAGGACAAAACAAAATGTATGTCGGACAGCAACGATTTGTTATTTTGAAATGTGTAATGTTAATTGACTTTATTTTTGTTATGGTGTTTTTAGGACAGTGATGGTGAAGAAGGGTTGTCCAGCATTTCAATCGGCATTTTGACAGTGATCCCTGAGGACTGTGTATCCATACCGTACTCACTGCACCTTGATGCCGCATCCATTGCCCTGATTTTGGAAGGTAAAATTGTAATGGATAACCTGGGAAATCTTCCCCAAGCCATGTGCATCCTCTTTGGGCTCATTTATGCTCTGAATTTAGAGTATCCCCCATTACTGAAGAACACTTTTGATTTCATCCAGAGGGTGCTTTTGTCACTTGGGCACAAGTCTCTAAAGCCTAAAATACAATCCCTCAAAACTCTTCTACTGCAGTAATGTAACTGTGTCATGACAGAGCATTTTCATTGTTCATGATTTACCACTTTAAGTTACAAAAATGGTACAGCACAACTGAAAATGTAATTGATTTCCTGTTGGAAAACTTACTTGAAAGGACAGTTCACACACATATTAAAATTCTGTTATCATTTTCTCACCCTCAGACTGTTCCAAAACTATGTAAATTAATTTGTTCTGCTAAACACAAAATAATATATTTGCAAGATTGTCAGAAACTGAGCAGATCTCATCCCCTATTGACTCCTATAGTGTTTATTTTCCCTACTATGACAGTAAATGGGGGATGAGATTTGTTTTGTAACTGACATTCGTCCAAATATCTTTCTCTGTGTTCATCAGAACTAAGAAATTAATACAGGTTTGGAACAATCTGAGGGTGAGTAAATGATGACAGAATTTAGATGGTAAGTGAGCTTTCACTTTAATGTTAATGTTAAACATGCTTAATGTTTAGTGGTTGGTTTTAGTAACATTTTAGATGTTTTTTGATGTTTGATAAAGAGAACAAAAACGCGTTCTTTACTAAATGTTCCTCAGTACTTCATTTTACCTCTGTGAAAAGGGGACAGCGATTTTTCTTTCTTTCTAGACTGTACTGGAAAATGTACTTTGTTTCTTGTTGAAAACTTGACAGTTTGATTAATGTATAAGACAAGATTTTTTTTGTTTGACATAGAAAATAAACTATACTTAAATAGTTTACAGAGTAGTCTACTTTGTTTCCAAATTTGCATTATACCTCTTTATAAAAAAAGTTACATTTGTGAAAAGGGGAAACTGATCTATTTTGCAATGGAGTACAGTATGTGCATTTATGTTGAAATTTTGTCATGCCTCAAGTATGGACTTGAATAAATATTGTTTTATACAAATAAATGGCCCTGTTGTTGTACCAACAATCTATTGTCTGTCTTTGTTTTAACAACTTTTGAGTTTTGAGTACAACTTGCTTGAGAAAATTAAGGTAATCACTTTCCACACATTTTTCTAGTAATGTGAACTAGCAATCATGTTAAATTAACTGTTTTATTTGAGTTATCTGTACTAAGCCTAACTTAAAGATTTAAGTCAACTGAACTTGTTATAATGAGTTGCCATTACTAAGGTTTTCATGTAGTTTTTGCAAATAAATAAGTTAACTGTACAAAGTTGTTGTAGCTTCTCCAACTCAGAAATGATGTATGAATTTACTTGAAAATTCTGAGGTAATCACTTTCCACAGGTTTTCTAAGTAAACTCAACGTATTACTTTTTACAGTGTACCATTCTTGTGATCTGGCTGATTAATCATTTTGAAATATTGCCCAAAAGTAAACCATACAATTTTGAAATGGTTTAAATGCGAGAAAAAAATGGTCCACAATGCTTTTTTATTGGAAACCATTTCTGTGATTCTTTCTTTTGTTTTTATCAGCAGGGTTGTTACATTTATAATCTGATCTCTTGAGATCAATATGTCATATACAGGTATTTTTTGCTTCTTTATACATAGTTTATATATCTTACATATGTTATACATTATCTTATCTATCCTTAATGTACAGTATGGGGGGGCGCCAGTTCTTCAAATGGGTTTACAGGGGGGGGCGCAACAACTGCACTAAGGCATAGTCCTGGCTTAAGCTATTGTCTGTGAAACTGGGCCTACATAATACAATATACTACGCTTAGATTTATATCTTATTTTTATCTTATAATTTTTTTATGGTATAATCGAAACCGAGGGGACAATAAAAGAATATCAAGACAAGAAGAGGCAGGATCATGAAACATCCATCGTGCGCAGCGCGCAGTAACGAGCAGAATCTTTATTTTCGCACATTCTTTCATTTAGCAAAAGCAATGCTTTCATGTGGCAATGGTTTTCACCGGTAAACAAATGCGTTCGATTGAGTTCGTTTTGGCTAAGGCATCTCTTCTTTACTTTATCATATGATAGCCTGCACACGGCTTAAACACGTGAGTTTTAACTTCTTCATAAAATTGGCCCCATACAGTTTCTGTAACTCCAAAAGCGCTTCTCAAGTCTCCTTTTCCTGAAACAGCCTAGTTGTGTTTGCAAAATTTGAAGTGCACACACCCCCTCACAGATCCGGTCTCTTTCGTTTTCATTTCCCGGAAGGATTCTTAATATTGCAGGCGATCCGCATAAGAATAAACTCAGCTGTGCTAAACTACGTTTCTATGCGACTGTAAATGCTGTCTAACGTGCTGTATATGTCAACCAGTTACTAATCAGCGAACATTTTGAAGAGTTTGTCTTATATTGAAATTGGATAACATGACTGACGCTTCCTCACCGCCACCTTTGAAGAAGGTAAGTCATCTAAGGTAAACACGCAGTCGTCATGTCATGTTAAAGTGCCTTTCAGGTCAACTTTTTTTATTCTTATTCATTGCCACAGTTTAAAACGAAATAAAACACTTAGCACATCAAAACACACAAAACTTCTCAATTAAGCTTGCATAATATAAAACTTAAATACATTTGACACATAAGACTGCCTCACAATGGTCCCTTTTGGCTATGTCAGACGTGTCAATTTTTTTGTTTAGTTTTTTAGACAAAGCAACATATGAAATATGCGTCACTTCAAAATTGAAAATAAAAACTGATGTGTGCCTCAGATTTACTTTCACTTTTGCTGTGTTCATTGAGTTGCCAGTGTTGTGATACAGGAAAGAAAAGCAGACTTATCAGTTTTGTAAACGGATGAAAATCTGTAATCCATTTTTATAATAATATAGATAAAAATGCATAATATACATTAAAAGATCACTTAAAAAAGAAAAAGTTTTCATGTTTTCCTTAACAGAGCTTCAATGGGAATGGACCTCCAGTTCTGTCTGATCCTCAGACTGCCCTTCATGGAGGCCCACATGAAGCTGTTTCTGATGAACTCTGCAAGCTACCTGGAAGACTGCGTATGATCCCACATAAAAAACTTCACTTCAACTTTTTTACACATTATACAAAAGAACCTATTTTACACTTTAAACAGTATAAAGAACTTGCGCACATTATTCAAAGTCAAATTCCAACTACATGTAGATTTGGGTTTAAAAAATCCTTTAGTCTTCCATGGCCAAAATAGAAACTCATACAGGTTTGTAATGACATCATGAGGGTGAACAAACCATTTGTTGTGTGTTTGGTTTTGTAATGTACAGGGATAAATCCCTCCCTGTGGAATAAAGAGGATGTGAATCTCTGGCTGCGCTGGGCCCATAGGGAATATTCTTTACGGCGTCCTGATCACCAATCATTCGAGATGAATGGAAAAGCACTTTGCCTTCTCACCAAAGAAGACTTCCGTCTGCGCTGTCCCAGCTCTGGTCTGTGAGACTGTAGTTATTTAGTGACACTTACTCATTCTGTTAAAGACTCTCATAAAAACAGAATTGTTTTGGATGTACGAACAGGTGATGTCCTGTATGAACTTCTTCAACACGTAAAGCAACAGAGAAGATGTGCCATCTTCAGCCCTTTGTCCAGCTGCTACACGTCGCAACAGATGCTCGGCTTTCCTGGGACAGCAGGTGACCTACAGTATTATTTTTCTTTGCAGGATTTAGCAGGCTGGTGTGTTGAAATTGAAATCTCAATTTGAGAGAGGACTTGGGCTGAATTTGGTCCACAAATGTTAACTATAATGCAACAATTAACATACATTTTGTTAGTCTTAAACTTTCTCCTTGAGCAAGTGCCAAAAAGGAGATAAAATCAGCATTCAGGAAACACAGCAGGCAGAAAGAGATCTAATGTTTTTCCTAAGAATGCATTTTAGTGTTTAAATGGTTATATATAATTTTACAAAAACAAATTCACATTTTATATCAGATCTACTTTTTATCAAAAATTCTTATCTGTTTCATATGTGTTCATTTCAAACGGACAATATGCTGTTAAATGGCTCCCATGCCATTATACAATAGGTTACTTCCTGGTTTCAAAGCAACAAGAGCTGTTGGCAGTGGGTGTGGCTAAATCAAACTTACCTGTTCACTCTGAAAAAAAAATCTGGGCAAACAATACACTAATGCAGAAAAACAGTAACTATAGATAAATTCAGGTTTGTTGTGTACTGATATAAGAAAGTGCTATTGATCTTCTTTGTAACTAAATTAGTGACTATCACCTGTCACTGTGTTACAGCTTCCTGCACTTTCCCTGTTTGTCCTGTGAATCCAAACTCTGGAGAATTAGCAGCTGGCGGCACAAATCACAGCCGGACAAAATTATGTGTTAACAGTGGACATCTGCAGGACATACAAACAGGTCATGATCAAAAATTTGAATCCCGAAAAAGATAGGTCCTGATCTACGAAGATTTTGTTCCCGAAGCGACACTACAGTTCAAATGTTTGGGGTGACTTGAGTGAAATGTTTCTCTCAAACCTTTGATCTGAAGGTGTACGTTGAAATGTTCATAATCAATTTCGTAGATAAAAACACAATTTTGCACACACATATGCAAACCAATTTGATGGTAACGAGACATTAAAACACGGCGTACACGCATTAATGAAAGATAACATAAAACACCTCACATAACATGTACATAACTGGCAACAAATATAATGCTTATGTCCTTCTAAAACCTCATATATCAATATTTGGAGATGTTTGTCACTGGGCTTTGCAAGTAAATACCAATAAAAACTATTAAAAAGTGCTTGTCAACACAGTAAGTAATCATTAAAATATACAGTGTTTTTCCGTTTCTTGAAAAACAGCAAATGTGGACAAATGAGGTTTCAGAAGGTCAGTGACTACAAACATAATTATTTAAATGAAATATCATCAAATGTGAAGAGTCACTGAATTAAATTGTGATATACCTGCAGATGTAGATTCACTTTGTTTAAAAGTAAAACAACATGCTTTTCAAATTATTTTACACCCGATTTGTACATGTCTTGTTAAATCCATCACATTTATTTTCTGCATACATTAACCAATAAGCAGGTCTTTACTGTTGTTTTTAACATTATTTTTCCATTGAAATTATGTTAATATTTTACAATTTACATTTTTACAAATTCTTGGCAAAGCGTGTCTGATGGTTCTAAAATTAAGTTTTGACATATTTTGGAAAAACAACCATCCGCAAAACAATACATTTGTGTTAATCTAGAGTGTGCTATAATTCTAAGTGCCCCTTAACTTTGAATCGGTATTGTAAGTGCACATTTGAGAATTATAAAAAAAAATCTGTTTGGCTGAGCAATGTTACCACTGCATATGCAGCATCTGAGTGATTGTGTATGGGTTAACTAAGCACATTCACCTTAACCTATAGCAGAAAGATTTGGCTCTGACGGATAAGCTATTTAATCTAATGTAGGATATGAAAGAGTTGATACCTGACACAAACCTAACAAAACCCATTTTCGGTTTTCATAACTTTAATTGTATCTCTATTCTGCAGGACCTTCTCATCATTCTCTTAAGGAAACTATGCAGCAGAGGCCTACACTCAATGTAAGAAAACCCACAGATGAACCACTCAATCTGTCAAATAAATCAGAAGGAACTGGACACAACGCACAAACATCTGAAGCAAATGGAAAGATTGCAGGTACATGTTGTTTCAAACTATTAAACCTTATTAGATACTTCTATAACTGTCCCAGTGGCAGAACAAGCTTGCTATCCTTGTTAATGAAGAATAGGGAATGAACTAAGGCAAGGATTAATTCTTAAGATTGCTAGCATCTTTCTAGCTAAGTGGATGTATATCAAACAGTACAATTTCTACATGTGTACAATGGTTCTCTAGTCTCTCATATTGCAATATAACCTGCCGATCACAATGTTTTGTTATCAGACTGTAAACTCTTATGGGACTACGTGTACCACCTGCTGTCAGACAGTAGGTATGAGGCCTTCATACGCTGGGAGGACCCTAAGACCATGGTCTTCAGAGTGGTGGATCCCAATGGACTAGCACGGCTCTGGGGAAACCACAAGGTAACAAGAGAGACCAGTCTTGTTTTTATTACGTTTATATGTGCTATTGACGTAGCAATGCCAAAATCATGGTTTCAGTTCCCGGTAAACAAAAAATTACTTGGAAAAGAGCTAAATAACATGAACAATATTTAAATGTTGGTTTGGTATTGCAGAACAGAGTCAACATGACATATGAGAAAATGTCTAGAGCACTGCGTCATTACTACAAACTCAACATTATCAAAAAAGAGACAGGGCAGAGATTACTTTTCCGGTAAGTGGAGCCATTCTGAAAATACTTGTACCAGTTTGTAACTGTGATAAACTGTACACTAGACATTTTTTTTACCACTTTGAAGTTTGACCTATAATAAACTTTTGAGCTAGTTAGTATTTTACACAACATATATCCCAGGATGCATAGCATGAAATTGTTTGGGGGAGGTAAAATGCTGTATGTTAAAAAAGGTCAAATGTTAAAATTTTTTTGCAGATCATAGTTGTCAATAATGCATAGTTTTAATTACTTTACTAGTCGTATGTAAAGTATTAATAAAAGATAAGTGTCAAGTTTTTATGATCACAAATGTATTGTAGACTAAAGTTAGTCAAAATAAACCAAAAATGTTTAAAAACAACATGCTTCCTATCCATTGACCATCCTACAGTTTTTTTTAACTCACACTAGGGGGCGCTAACATTTCTTGTAATTCACCAGTTGGGCACAAACTCTCAACATTTCACACATCACTGCTTAGATGTTATCCATTGGCCCTCAGACCTTTCTGTGTCGCAGGTTTCTCAAGACACCTGATGAAATAATGCAAAGCAGGTCAGATCGTGCAGAACCTTCAGAGTCTCCTGACAGTCCTGCCTCTCCTGACAACAGAGAAGATGTTCTAGGAGTATCGCCCGAATCATCCCCCACCTCCTTAAGTCCCTGCTCTGAACACAACTTCAGCATATCACCACTCCCGTGAAACATACCTCCACATTCTGATTTAACATGAGCTTTAAGAATGGTTCACAATGAACTCTGATCTTCCATAAGTGTGAATATTAGTTATTGCTGTAGGGATAAGACATCACGAGCTGCTTAACTTTAGAGCTACATCACTCTTTTTTCATTTAGAGTAGCAGCATACAATTCTTCTCTGGTTTAGAAATGGGGTTAGGAGTAAAGTAACAGTAAACAACACTATTTTTTCAATACAAGCGAAAATGATAAAGGTTCTAATATCTTTTGATGATTTAGATTTTTTTAAGTTGCGTTTTTGAAAATACTCTCTCAGGTTGTAACTTGGTAGCATTATGTTTCATTTTGTGTATTAAGTAAATAATTAATGGTATTCATTTGTTATTAATCTGTATATTTAAATCTGTTAATGTGATAATTAAAGGGGTGATATGACACGGCTAAAACAAATAGATGTAATGCAATCTGTATAAATGATTTAAGGTTCAAAAACGCTGTTGGCCTATTTTCCACATACCGTGCATTTTTGTATCTCCTCTTTACCCCGCTTCTCTAAGACACGCAGATTTTTACAAAGCTCATCGCTCTGTAAAGCGAGGTGTGGTATGATTGGACAGTTAACCAGTGGGTAGTGATTGGTGGAATACTGCAAGCATGTGAAGGAAATGTAACGCCTCTTACGATATTTGGAACAGAAGGTTCAAAAGCTATGGATCTATTTCACAGAGTGACAAACCGGAAGTAGGGTTAACGCTTGTCCGGTCAATGCTCTAGGTCCGTTCACTACACAGAACAGTTGCGGAGGCCAGAAGAAGATAGGCATGTAGCCTAACCAAACCTTTATGCTGATTTGTCGAACACATATCAGACCTTGATAATAAATAAATCGCTCAAAAAACAATGTTTTTGTAATGTTTGTTTTCCCTATTTTTACATGTCCCATTAAACCATTAATACATCGGACAACATATGTAACCTTTGATTTTGGTAAAGAAAATGAATGGCCATCGAGAAAACAAGCTGAATGATTGAATGCCCATCGAAGCCACGTGGCCGTGAAAAGTTTTCCCCTGCTTACGGTCTCGGTCGCCATTTTGTGAATTAATGTAGGTGTATTGTACTGACAGTACTGACAGTACTGTTTACTGCGTAAATATTTGGGCGTCTTAGTCAACTCGTACCACAAACTGATGTGAATTTGTGGGGCTTTGGTTATAGGAGGCGTTTCAGGCAGGTCTGGGTGAGCATTCCCTTTTAGATAGAAAGCATCTTTTTGTTCCGACACTTTAATTTTTGCAATTTTACACCATGTGACCCCTTTAACTAAACTGACAAATAAAGGGATTAATATATTTTTTTGTAAGATGTATCATAAAATGATTAAAATAAAATCATATTGATTCTCATCAAGTAATATATTTCACAACAAAGTTTCATATTCAAGGTTAGGGGATTGTTGTTTAGTGATTGTCCCAGGCAGAACAACACCCATTTTGTGATAAACCAGAACAAGTCATTTTGAATTTTTACTTTAAAATATTCTAATTAATATTTATTATAAAATGTGAAGATTCAATTATATATTGGTGTGAAAGTGGGAATGGATGCAACTGTCTTACACAGCAAAAGAACACCATTAAAAAATCTTTCAAGTCTAAATAATGACAGCATATCACATTTGTTTTCTTTTTTTGCACAGTAATCTTATTCAACAAATACTTATGAAATATGTATTTTCTAAACATGAAATTTGATTTTTATTTATTTTAGGGTAATGTGTTTCAGTTCAATGATAATGCATTCATTCACTTGAATGTTTTTGCCGACATACATTAGACACGCATACTCCAGACAGCGTGCAATGATACACTGATTTGACACAGATTTTGATTCCCATTGCTGTATATTAATATTGGTGTCCTTTTTTTACATGATTGAAGCTTTTTTCGTTTATTACTACCGTGACCGCCTGGTTTTACTCAATGCACACTTCTCAAAAGTTTGTGAAAAGGGCTGAAACTCTACCAGTAGACGAAGACGGGTTAGCTGTAAACATGTCATCACCTTTATTTGTTCTGTCTAACACTGAAAACCTCTCAGTGTCTTTCTGTGGTTCAGGCTTTTTAGCAACATACCAGCTGGGTGTAGCGCAAAGTATTTTGGATAATGCACCATGGATCCTACGAGGTGCTCCAAGGGTGTACGGCGCGTCTGCAGGTTCTCTCGTTGCTGCTGCTGTTGTTTGTGGATCAAATCTGGGTAATGTTTGATATTTACTCAATTTTGAATGATTAAAACTTAGAGGTCAACTGTACTGATAATTCAAAGACTGTGGGTTTGAACTCAAGATGTGACTCTCTTTTAAGAAGGTTCTCCCAGCTGGAGTATAATGTTAGTCGCTTTAAATTATATGTAATAGTCTTTAACAAATGATTCCCTGAGAAAAGTAAAGTTTACTCTACATTTTTAAGTAAATCGTTTACAACATTCTCATTCCTGCATAACATCAGTGTTTCACAACCTGGGCCCGCCCCACTTGGGGTACTTAAATTAGAAATCAGGCATCAAAATGAGGAAAACAACTACAATTCATGATTTGTCTTCATATTTGATTGTTTGTAATATGTCATTGCTTCAAGAATATTAAATATTATATTAATAATATAAAATTAACATTTTGTTAGTCATTGAACACATTTTTAGTTATGCCAAACTTTGTACAATTTATTTAGTTACAAATTAAAAGCAAGTATTTGCTGTAGATAATGCGGAATTGCATTGCAATGTATATTGTGTGTACTTTCAAAGATTCTGTATAAAAACAATATTGAATTTGTAATCTACAGGCAAGTTTGCAATGTGTCTTTATTTAGTATTTTTAGTATTTTTTTGTAAATCTATGCCCAATTGGCAACATTTTTAAAGATTAAACATTTAAAGAGATAAAGAGAGTTCGATTTGTATACATATTTTACACATTTGTCCATCTGGTCAAGATAAATACAAAATTTTAGTAGCCATGAGTAATGCAGTTACTATTTATCCAGTATAATTAGTTGTAATACTTGTTTTTTTAATTTTGCAATTGAAATGGAACATTGACAATGTAAACATTAATATTTGAAGCACATCTAACTTATTCAACACTCCTGGATTGTAAATGATCAAAGTCATCAAATCTTCTTTTTCTAGGTCGAGTGCGAGACAATCTTCTGGAATTTGCGAGATATTCACGTCAGCTTCCTCTCGGCCTTCTCAGCCCCACAGCTGATGTCTACAGATGGCTGGAGGTCACACTGGAGCGATCTCTGCCTGATAATGCCCACAGGCTGGCCAGCGGACGTCTGCACATTTCCATGACTCGCATCCCTGACGGGAAAAACGTTCTAGTGTCGGAATTTCAATCTAACGAAGACCTTATAAGAGTTAGCATTATACATAAGTGTTTTGAATGTTGTAATACAAAAACACGAATAAACATTTTACAAATACAGTGTAAAAATATTAACAAAGACTTTTACAGTAAATCCAGTTAAATTTTACTTTAAAACCTTAGAAAAGCGAAAAAGGATATAATAATAATCCAACACAGCAGCATTTATATTAAACTAGCAAAAGCACACAACTCAAGCAACAAATAAATCCACGAAAATGTTTAAATAGATGTTTTATTATAGTTCAAACTTTTCTTGTTATAAATACATTAGACATATGTCGATAGATGAACTACAGCTCCAATTGATCCGCTAGAAAATCTGTTTAAATATGTGGGAAATGATTTAACAAAATTGCTTTAAACTGTCTTTTTTCTGTAAGGCACTTTTGTGCAGTTGTTTTGTTCCTTTATACTCTGGCATGATCCCACCGCAGTATAAAGGTGAGGTGAGTGACATTTTTCTCTATATTAGCTTTAGCGCAGCATTTTTGCTCACAATAATTCCAGACTGGGGTGCATCATAGAGCTTGAAGAACTAAAAACTATTTTTCCCTAGCACTACATGGATGGAGGTTTCACAAACATCCAGCCCTTTGAAGACACGTCACCCACCCTCACCATCTCCCCATTTGCTGGAGAGATGGACATCTGTCCCTCGGACACCTCCACCACCTTCTGTGATGTCATCATCCAGCAGCTGCCCTTCCATTGCTCCATGCCCAACATAATCAGACTGTTGGATGCTATGTTCCCTCGAGACTGGAGGGTGAGTCCTGACATAAAGATGGTCATATAAATAAAAATATTGTGTGGAGTGCAATAGAAGTCTGACAGTGACTAGGGTCTTTTAGAAAAATGACAAACAAATAAAAAAAAACATTAATGGATGAATGAACAAAGATAAATTAAAATAAATAATCTATAACACTTTTAATCCTATGATTGATTTGTTTGAGGACAAGATTTGGAACAACTAAGTGTATTGTGTAGAGGAGGACTTGTAGTGAATAACAACTGAATGGAATAGGTCACCCAAAAAATCTATGAAAAATTTGTCATAATTTATTGACGCTCATATCGATCAAAACATAAACACTGACTTTCGTCTGTAAAACACAAACTAAGATATTTTCAGAATTGTCTCTGGGGTTTTGTGTCCATACAATGGAAGTCAATGGAGGTCAATGTTGTTTGGTTACCAACATTCCTCAAAACAACCTTTTTCTAGACCTCCTTTGTTCAATGCCTTTTTTTTGTTAATTTGCAGATTTTAAAGAAAGCGTTCTACAGTGGATATCAAGATACCATTTATTTTCTGGAGCGGAGCAGTGAGTGATTCAATATACCCAACACATTCTCAGAAATTCACTATTTTCTATAGTGGCAAGGTTTTATGAATTTGTACAATCTCAGTTGTATGTTTCTTTTCGATTCGCTTTCATGCCAGTGACGGTTATGTTTAGGGGTGGGATCAGGGCAGGGGCAAGCGGGGCATTTCCCCTCTAAAAATATCCAACTCTAAACAGCAAGAAGCTAACACATGGACATTTTCTTTACAAAATATGACAGGTCGTCGTGATCAATATGATCTCATGAGAATGTGTAACTTGTCATCTACTTAAAAGATTTCAGTGTTGGTTTTCATCTACTAAATCATACATTTTTATGCGATTTACATCCTACAGACTCATATAAATTATCCACATTGTAAAATCTCATGAGATCAGATTGATAAAGCATGCCGACCTGTGATAATTCCGAAAGAATGTTAAAACCAAAGTCTTTCAAAATTTGGCTGTGTTAGCTTCTCACTGTTAAGTAATGCTTTAATATTCTGGATGATTTAAATGATAAACGTCTATGTCACGCACCTCAACAGAGGCTTTGCAGTTGTACCCTGACAGGAGGATGGAATCTGATGTATCTGATGATTCTGGGACGTCTGATTCTCTGAGCTCTGATCACTGGATGCTGACACAGACTGATGCAGAGGACCGAGACCAGCAAGAGGAACTTCGAAAGAGCGTTAAAGAGGTCTCCACACCCCAGGGTCCATCCCGATACATCCAGGAAGTGTCCAAAGTACAGGTTCAGGAAGGTATTGTTCCTCATTTACATTTAACTTTAAAACATAGAAAGAACACAGAACAATCGCGAGAAATTCAAGCTTTTCTCTTTTAGTGCTGCTGTGTAATATCGTGGGTCAGCTGGAGATTATGAGTGATCCAAAAGTATCTTTATCTCAACGAACGCTATCTTTCCTGCTCTTTCTGTTCACTCTGCCACTATGGAGCGCCACAACGTTTGCTAGCAGGTGCTGAAACATAAATGATCTTTCACATATTTTTTTAACAAAAGCATCATTTAAATACGATAAGTAGGAAACACAATAATTTACATAATAAGGATTGATCACAAGAAAAGCAATGCTCAATAAAGTTTAATGTAAGTGAAGTTAAACCTGGCACAATACATCTTGACATAGTTTGGTTTTGTTGTTTTAAAGGTATCAGAAATGGATCACACACGCCATGACTGTGACATACTGGGTCTTGCAAGGCTGTAAAGTGTTTATGATGTTTATATTCAACATTTTCTTGTCCACTATGTGGAAAAGCCTGAGAGACATGTAAGCACACAAAAACATATTATCTTCATTGACATCACCATTATAACTCTTTATTTAAAGCATCATTGTTTTTTGCCCTGTTTTCTGTCTTTTCCAAAGCATGATGAGTCTGATCAGTTTCGTACCTTCACAAGTTCATGCCGAGTATCAGAAGGCTCGACAGCTTATTGAGAGACGTGATGCCCCCACTAGTTTCAACGGTCCGGTCTCAACCTCTTTCCAAGACACTTCTTCCATATCACAGACCCTCCCGAACCTCTACACACTCCTGCGCTCACTAGAGATAGACAGCAAATGGAAAAAACGCAAGATAGAGGTGCAGCACACAATACTGCAGCATATGATTGCAAAGAGAAGTTAAGCGCGTGTGAACTGAACTTGCAAAAACCTTGTATCTCCCTTTTTCATCATTTCCAACATGTTTCTCGGTGGGTTTTGCAAATATAAAGGACTAAGAAGAGCTGGTCAACTTTGACAACATAGTGTTTTATTATAAAAACAATTATATTCTAATATAAAAGTATTTTATTCACATATTCAAAGTATGTTCCTAAAATATGGGTACACAACTGATACGCTTATGTAGTGATATATCACAAGACTCAGTCCAAACTTTGTGATTCATATGAGATGGATTAGAAATAGTGCTCAATGAACAGATTGAAATGTCAGGGGTGGCTAATGCATGTTGCACACGTTACTAGACGTCATTATTTAATGTCAACCATTGATAATTTACATTAAAGATGCAAAATATGATTTTAGGAAAGCTCAAAGTTCCCTCTTTGAAACAAGACAGTGGAACCAAAAAGCATGTCCTGACATGGCCTCAATCCATCAGTGGCGAGTCATGAGATGCTGCATCTACCTCTATCATTACAAACATCTACTGTCTACCTTCAGACCACAGCTAAGAAGCATATCAAATTAACTTCGCATGATATCCAAAGAGGACTCTCAACCTAAGTTAAGATAACCGAACCATTGTTACATTTTAAATCCAAGTGTTTATCATGAATAGACGAATCTCAAATCATTGTGACATTTTCATGACATTTGGGAAGAAACTTTTTTGTGAGGATCACTCAAAAAAAGCATTTGCGAGAATCTGTTGAGAAATGTGACATTATCTAGACTGTATCTTAAAGGCTCCCTCAAATTCCCACACTGAAAAAATATATTTAAAATGACCGTTACATCAGAGTTAAAATAAAATGAACCATTAAAATTACATAACATAACAAGACATTTATTGAAACAAATATACAAAATTAACTCAATATTATCTCCATGTTGCTTAATGTGATGTCCTCACCTGATTGTTTTAATGTCCGTAATATAAAAACTCTGTAAGAAATGAGGACATACTTTATGTGTGTTGAATGTCAATCTGACATTTATCACAAAACTTTACCCGAAGCCTCAACTTATAAAGTTTAACCACTATTTTTATGTACTTATGTTTTAAACATGAAGATATGGTTTTCAGCATAATGTGACTTGTCAACTATGGGGCTGTTTCTTCCAGACAAACAGCAGACGGCAGTACGGCCGAATCTTCTCTTGGACTATACTGAAAATACTTCACTCTCTTCTCTATTTCTTCTGACACTGTGTCAAAGTATTCATTAAAACTAGACTAATAAAAAACTATAGTTTTTTGTCAAATTCTTACACCGAAACAATACATGTATGTCCGTTATTTCAAATAACTTATTTGTCATTAAAATTACATTTTTATCTGTAAATTGTATGCATGCTCAAGGATGCCACAGTGTTTAATAAAGACATGTACAGACAGAGATGTCACACTGAGACACTGGCAGCATGTGGATCCTCTCATGTTGAAAGCAGTTATTTAACAGTAAAGGGGAGGTCTGATGGAATTTCATTTCTTTAAATTAAGTTTGTGGGTAGTTTACTGTAGCTGTTTGAGCATAAACAACTTCTGCCAAATGGCAACACCCAAAATTCACAGAAAAGGAACACATGTTCTTTTAGCAGAAATCACTTTTTAATGAATGGTTCATTGGGAATACAACAAACTTCTTCCTGGCTTAGTGACATCATGAATCCCAAATTTTACATATATATAACAAATATGGCAATGGACGGGAAATCTCAACACGCACTCTAAGCTTTAGACCAATCACAAAAGACGGGCTCTGCTTGACCAATCAGCATTTCGGAAGGAGGGACTTCATAGAACCAGGAACTCAACAGCTTGTTTTCAGAGAATCGAGATGACTGAGGAAAACACAGGTGAAATATTTAATATAACATAACACATATTTTTTTATCGAAACATAAACATTCATTGTTTGGCACATCATAAACATAATAAATACGTAGGCAAAATAAGACCCCTTTGAAACTTTGCAGTTACTGTAAGTTTGATATGCAAGTCTTTCTTTATCAACGAAGTTATCTCAAACTGTCAAACCAGATGCGATGCGATACTGAGCCACTAAACGGACATAAAATATGAACAGGAGTGAAAATATTTCTCTTTCCCCGAGAATATTGCATTCCCTTGCAAAACTTTTACATTCCCAGACAATTATTATTTTTTTCGTTCAGAAACTTTCTCATTCCCAAGAGCTTATTTTGCGCTCCCTTGCAAACATGACCTGATTTTTGAAGAGATTATTTATTATTTTATTCTAAGCTGTTATCATCATTGTTATCATTGTTTGGGATGGTTAGGGGATATCGACTGAGTAATGTATTCTAAAACTGTCCATATGATGGCGCAATTCCTTAAAAGTGCTCTTTTTGGGTGAACTGTCACTTTAACTATGATAACCATAGTTTTATCTGCATTAAAAGCACAGTAACCACAAAGTTATATTTGTATTCATTATTATTTTTGCAATAAAGAAACGATGGTCAACAAGTAACCATAGATTTATAATTTTGCAATAATGCGCTCAAGAACCCCTGTTGTCTTTATTAATAGTTAAATGTGCATTCAGACCTGCTTTGAAATAGCCTACTAGTTTTCAGTATTTTGCAATAATCTCTCATAAATTTACAATGTAATCTGTACCATTCATCAGTCTAGGCATGGTTAGTTCCTGGCCAACCCTTAAATTGACAAACCATGAGACATCTTGTCTAATTATTCTGTTCCATTCCGATAACATCAAAACACTTGACAGCTTGATGGGAACAGCAGCCTATCACACCAGAATTCAATCTGGCTGGCGAAACATAACCTATGCTAACACAGACCGCCACAGAGGAGTTAATCACCTTAAATTCTCTTAAGAGACCACAAGCAATTCAAAATGAGCTTTATCATGTCTTTTTAGTGTATTTTAAACATATGTAGGCCAGGAAACACCTGGTATCCTCCAAGTCACCCAAGTGAATAATTCACCCAAGTTCAACTTAACTCCAGCAGTTTAAATATTTAGAGGCAGGTTAACACTAATGTTAAATTTGCTTGATGTCGTTCAGCCAGGCAGCTAAAGGCGACATCCTGCCTTTTGCATTTAAATCTATAAGCACGTTGTTATTAAAACAAGATTACTAGATTTTAAATGCTGAAGGATTAAAATTTTCATTCTTCCTAAAATAGTATGTAATAGCTTAAGGTTGAGCAGACAAAATCAAGTACATTTTCCTTTATCTACTGGCACTTAGTCTTGTGACCTTTCTGTTTTGTCAATATTTCCGAAAGTAATGAAATGATTTTCAAATGATGTGTTGTTTTGATAGCATTCTATGGTGTGAAAAAATAACAATACTTTTTAATATTAAAATATTGTCTAATTTTGTAAGTAGCGTTACAGTAAATAAATAACCCAAGAAAAATGTGACATGTAAATTATTTATTTATACTTTTTAAATAATGTACTAAATTAATTAATGTTGAAACAAATCATGATATTTACCTTTATGTTATTTGAACTTAACTTAATCTTTTATTTAAACATATTTACTTGTATTGTCTTTTGATAAACCTGATGCAATTTTTCATTGTGCTTATAATGTCTATCTGGGTTTTGGGGAACAATAGAATAATGCAATTTTGAAGATAGAATTAAATTTTTAAAAGATTTAATATTAAACAAAAGTGTCAGAACCCACTACACATGTTGCCAAATGAATTGTCCTGTCCCAATGCAACATGATTCATTTTGTATTATAGGACATTGGGTGTCCCATAATAGGTTTTCATTCCTAAATGTTTGAAAAACAAAAATCTTTACCATATAGCCTATTTTACATTATTTCACACGTCATTTTACATATTTTTTACAGTTTTTCCACGTATAATGTACAAACACTATGCAAGTATTTTGATTATTTTATGGTTTATTTTTGGCTCTCCAACTGCAAGAAAATTGCAGTTATATTTTACAGGATAATGTCAATCTGGGTTTTGGATAAACAATAAAAACAAACAAACAAAGAATACAATTGAAAGAACCAAAGAATAAATTCTATCACAAAACTGCATCATAAGCAACACAAATTGTAGATGAAAATATGAGTTTTAATTTAACTTCATACAACAAAATATTGACTTTATTTGACGTTATTTCACACAAACTAGTTAAACTGTTATTCTTAATTAAAGTGCTTGAACCCACTGTATGTGATCTTTCTCATTCCCTGTCTGACAAGGAAAAAGCATCGTGTTTTCTCAGTCCTTTTGTATAATATTGTCCTTTTTGTCAAATGTATATTGTCTCTCCTATATTGATTTTTCATGTTTTGTTACATGTCTGTCTTTTAACTTGTATGTGCACTGGAAGCTTCTAAGACAAATTTCCTGTGTGTCCAAGCACACTTGGCAACGTAGCTCTTTCTGATTCTGATATGTTCACAAGGCACAAGGCCGGCAAAATGACGAGAGAACGCAATTGAGCTGTATTGATTGGGCAGGTGTGAAAAAATAGGACAGACTGATGATAAAACATAAAATAAAGAGAAAGAGTTATTTGGCTATTTGGAATGATGAGTGATGCCTGTGGTGCTACAGATACAGTGGAAACAGATGGACGATAACACACCAACACAAGCAGCGATCATGTGAAGAAAGAGTAACAAAGTGGAGAGCTATAAAATGTTAAGCAGCCGTGACTCGTGACTGCGTCTGTCTCGGATGTGCCCTGCTGGTTAAGTATACGTGACAACAGGTAAGCACGCAAAGATCATTTAAACTATTGAGTTTAACTCTCTGCATGACAATGTTCCTATTGTGCGACTGATACAATGAGGCACATTTCTAGCACTGTATATGTTTTGTCGGTTGTTTAGAAGATTAAAGAGGTGCCTGATCTTACTTTTATGTACTTGGTGACATGTTTGTAATAGTGTTTTAGCAAACTATTAGTCCGCTTCATGTAGTATTCTTGTCTCCATGGACCACCCAACTTCATCTTGCCAAATGAAATGGCCTGTATCCCAAAATGCAACATGGTGATTTGTTTTGGTTTCTGAATACCCATAAGCACCAATGTGCAGACGAGGGCCCCTGCAAATAAAATCCTCAAAGTATGGCCATTTATGGCCAAGTCTTGATTTTGTGTTTTGGGTGTCCCGTGATGGATCTTCATTCTTAAAGGACAATTGTTTGATTTTAGCGGCATCTAGTTGTAAGGTTGCGAATTGCAACCAACGGGTTACTCGACCGCTCCCCCCTCCCTTTCGAAGCACTACATAGACTGACACAGAACTTAGATGTTTTCACGTTTTCTTTGTCGAAGGAGATGACATATTTTCGAAATGAGCTCTGTAAAGCAGTTCGTTCGTTAAGGGCTACTGTGGAAACAACATGGGGACTTTCATGTAAGGGGATCGGCGGTATGTGTAGATAGAAATTGCTCATTCATTGGTAAATACACCTCTTAAGACGTTATGTGTATATTATATTGCTTTCTGTCAATAGATCCTCTAAAACATTGGACTTTTAAATGTTTGAAAAACACACTATTTCTCCACATATTTTATCTTATTGCAGCATCTGTCATCACCATTTCTACCAAACGCTTGATTTACTTCCAGTCTTTATAAATGTCCTTATTCTGAAACGCTCTGATTGGTCAGGCTGGCCCATTCTGGTGTGATTGGTCACCTGGTAGCGTATGCAAGAAATGTCCACCTAACGTTTTTTTCTCAGTCTAGAAGCCTTAATATTCAGATATGTACATGTTTGGAAAAATTCATCATTACAACTTTTGTTTTGTGAAACCTTTGCTTTCATCTCAAACAAATGAATTTATGTTGTTTAGAGGTATATATTGAGATAAAATGTTTTACTTGTTGTTTTTTATTTTCCTGATCACAATGAATTGCATAGAGTATCGTATTGCTTCCAATGACCACGTTGGAGTCCAAGTGTCCGGAGCCATGACCAAAATCTTGCTCTTCTCTACAGTCAGTAATCCAGATGGTCATCTTTGGTGCCTTTTCATGGCAGCAAATCTTTGCAGTTATGTCTTTGCTGATTCATGAGTTTAAATGAAAGTTTGCTATTAAACATAAGTTGTCAGCTTTGACACACAACATAAAACTTTTCATACATTTTACAAAAGGAATGTCTGAAGTATCCACACTCTTGGGCCACTATAAACACGGTCTTATTTGGGGAGATCTTTTGTGCTGGTAAGGTGATAATTGTCTTGGTGATTCAATCCCTTTCGCCATCTGTCTTTTCTTACTTTGTTATTCTCTCTTTCTGTTTCACTTAATCTTAGATAACTCTTTTAACTCTTACTGTGTTTTAGTTTGTTGGTTGGCATCGTTATGAATATCTTTATCCAGGCCTGGGCATAACAATGTGTTTATCATTTTAACTGTTTAATGGAACTTGTGTCATCTTAGACGCTTCTGAGGATTTTTTAAGACTTGTTAAAATTGCATGGATTACTACATCTTTAACCAGATCTCTGTGACGGAAAGTTACGTGTAACTGCAGATAAACCAGTCCACATGTCTGATTTGGTTTCTTGTAAAGTGAGGAATATATTTTTGCATAGTATGTGCGTTAAATATTGACATTTTTTTCATTTCATTTGGTTACAGCAATTTAAATAAATGGGCCATTCTACAGAATTGGTGCAAGAGTATCGGAAATATCTTGAAAATAGTTTTTTTTCAGAATGTTTTTATGTATGCAAATTATAACTATTCTATAATATCCGATAATTTTAGCAAATGTGCAGTTAATTTTCATATTGTACTTTAAGAAAGTTTCTGAAAATTTTTCCTCTCCCCAAATGTTGTCACTACCAAAAAATAGTCATATGTAATTTGATAAGAAACAATATAGTAACATATTACGATTTTGCCACACACATGTAAATCAATAATAGTTACCATTTTAACAATATTTCAAGTATAATTTATGGTCTTCGTTGTATTTTGAATCCAATCTTTATTTGTAAAAGGCATAATATTGTTAATAACGATTTCAAAGTTAACGGTTAAAATAATTATAAACATTGAACCAAACACCATCATGACATGTTAGTTGATAATTTGATGTGCTTTATTTTTGACAAAACATCTCATGTTTTGGTCATGACACACATTTTCAGAAGTGATGGTGATGTTTTGTTAGTGATCTAAATATTTAATTTGCAAAGCTGAATCAGACTTTATATGTTGATACAAATAACTAACTTTGTTGCACATACATATAGCAGACACACATCTGACAGTAAATATCTAATAGAAAACCAACATACTTTTTTTGTTTTGTTTATTTCCCCAAGGGACATAAAGGGGACAGAAACAATTTTCATACAGTTGACTACCATTAAAGTGGATACAAATTTGGGAGCAAAAATTATTCAGACACTTTTACCTGACCTTACGTTGTTTGAGTGTATTTAACTTTAATTGCCCATGCATTTTTACACCACAGACTGAACAAAGTTAAGTATTGCTTGCCAATTGGTAAACTTAAATTGGTTTGAGATTTGAGTGAAAAGTTAGTGGAATTCAATCAGAGCTATAGCAAAAAGATTAGATATGCCTTTAGTGACAGTCTTTTCCATTACGAAGAAAATAATATATATATATATATATATATATATATACGTAAATGTATATATATATACACAGTATTTTTACTTGATGTTGTTAGTGATCAATTGAATGGCTTTGTCTTAAGCTTGGGGTTTGTGTCAACATGGTGACTCAAGGCCAAGAAGACCATCAAAATTTCCTTTTTTATCTAATTGCACAAGGCAAAAACAAAGTCACTGGGATCTCTGATGTAATGCCAAAGCAGCCTGTGCAATTACATACAAGAATGCAAAAAACAAAGCAAATAAAAGTATTCAGATAGACTCAACATAGTCTTTCATGAGCTGGCAAAATCAATTGCTTTAACTTGGTAAAGACCTGGATTAAAACATCAAATCTTCCAACTAAATTACACACCACATTAATTCCAAACTAAGCATTAATCTCAGACAGAAAGTCCTTCCCTGCTGAGAAATCAAGCATTCGATGGGATAGTTCAAACAAAGTCCTGTTCCTTCATGTTGTTCCAAACCCAAATGACTTTGTTCAATGGAACACAACAGTATTGTTTCTGAAGAAGATTGTTGATGTATTTGCTACTCTGCAGGTTTAATGTATGCAGCATTGTGCTGGGCTTATAAGTATGCACCAATACCACATTTTCCTTTACCGTTCTGGATCCTGAATTCTAAGTATTGATACCTGTCGTGATTCTGTCCCATAAGACTTTGAAAGACATGAACTGATGGGGCGGAATCAAAGGAGGATCCCTTGTTTCATGTGGAGAAAGCTTTTTGGGGCTACTGGTTTGCCATACTCTCCCTCCGGTCTTGTCGTTGTTCCTGCCCTCTTGTTTCCTTGTTAATGCTTGTTATGATTTCATGCCCCACACCTGCCCTCTCCTCATTTACTTACCTTTATAATGCCCTTGTGTTTTCTGTCCTGTGCTGGTCCATTGTTTGTGTCATTGTGGAAAGTTCCTATGTCATGTGATTGAGTTTAGTTTACTGTAGTTAAATGTCTAGAGTGATTGTCCAGTCTAGTTTAGTTAGTCCTTTGTCCTGTTATTTGCCATGTCTTGTTATGTTACCCCCTTGTGGGTGTTTGTTTTATAATTATATTTTATTAAATGTCTTGTTAACTTACCTGCTGTCTGCGTCTGTGTCCTTGTCCTCACCACCCACGTTCATGAGAGAATGGACCAGCCAGAGCAGGACCCAGCAGACAGAAGGATCATGCCGGGTGGTTGATGCCACCGGGTTCCCCTCCAGGGTTGAGGCTGCCGGATTTCTCTCCAGGGCGAGGCTGTCGGACTCCCTGTAAGAGTCCTCTGTCCTTGTCCTCACCACCCACGTTCATGAGAGAATGGACCAGCCAGAGCAGGACCCAGCAGACATAAGGATAATGCCGGGTGGATAATGCCGGGTGGTTGATGCCACCGGGTTCCCCTCCAGGGTGGAGGCCCTCGGACTCCCTGTATGAGTCCTCTGTCCTTGTCCTCACCACCCACGTTCATGACAGATACCGAAACCGATCTTTTTTATAGATCAGCTTATTATCAGCTTATAAAAGTCTCAAATTGGTACCAATTGTGATGGAACAACCAGGCATCGCTTATTTGTAGACCGAAGATGACTCTAGGGGATGTATTTATATATATATATATATATTTATAATTTAAAAAACAAGACACAAGCAGTTTCAATGTCGATCAAACATTCAAAGTGTACCAGAAACCAAACGATCAATTTCATGAGGAACATATGCGAAAACGATCACCGTCCACCTCAGATTGGGGCTGCGTTCTGATCCGACAAAATGATGCAAAACGTTTTTTAAACGGAAACGGTGAAGCGGTTGAAGACCCTGTTGTGATGATGCAAGAGTTGAACTATAGCAGCTGAGAAGGCCATTATTTGTGTTATTTTGAAGGATCTCCGCAGCCTGATGAAATCGGTGTAAATACGCTTTGCACACTGCAAAATACATCTCTTCTAATATCTTCAACTGTTGCATATACCGAGCTACAGCAGACACATCTAAACGACTTCATTTGGACCCATTGTGCGAGCTGTCTCTTTAATACCGCCTGGGTTATAAACATGCTGCTGCTGATTGGTCTGACATTCTTGACACGCCCACCAAACAAGAGAAAGCGTATCTCAAACCCTGTTGCACACCGTTGCAAACCGGTTCCAGGAAACTTGTCGTTCAATGCAAACCGTAGCAAAATGTTGCACACCGGTTTGAGCTTGAACATGCCCCAGGTGAACAGACATTCAAAAACTGTCGCCAGAAGAAGCGTTACGTCCGCTTTATTTATGCATCAATATGTGGTGAGTGAGAACATGTTGGTTGGCAATTTGAACTTGATGCGGGCGGCAACTGGCAGCCAGGGAAGTGAAACCAGGAGGGTGTTACATGGGTTGATATTGACAGACGACAGCAGCAGCTGGGTTCAGAGTTTCCATGAACTTATTGATGCTATATTGTTTTTTCCTTACATAAACTATCGAATGACTTAGAAGAAACTTGGAATATTGGGCATAGGGTGGGCCTTTATTGTTGCTTTTCAACCTTATAAAATTCAAATTTTTAGAAAAAAATGCATTTGCGGCTGTGATTTCAGGGTTGGGATGATATAAGGTGTTGGTTAGCCACCTCCTTAAATATGCACAAATTCTTTTGATATTAGGATATAAATATATAATCATACATACACACGCGGTCTGTGTATTAGAAGTCATGCTGAGTGACTCATGTCATTCCAAACCTGCATGACATTTTTCCTTTTTGAATGTTGTGAACCAAACATCAATGACCTCCTTTGACTTCCATTGTATGGTCACAAAACCACTGAGAAATTTCAGAAAATATCTTCTTTTGTCATTTACAGGTTTGGAATGACACGAGGATTAAGAAGTGATGACAGAAATTTTATTGTGCTATTTTTAACAATAGCATATATTTAAGGTTGGTGGAATGAAACTGTTATGGGCCATCTTTCCGCGCGTCCATGCAGCCTCGCATGAACATTGCGGGAGCGCAGCAATACATATCCCCCACCAGGGGAACCAGAACCAATTCATGATGCATAGCAGGATTAAATGAAATGATCCTACAAATACAGACAGAAATGGAGGAGATGGGGATGGAGATGGAGATTAAGCAGCTGATAAGGAGTAAAGGAATCCAACTTTAGGACGCAGCCTAGTGTGTGTTGCATGACTACTGGTAACGTTGATAAGCGTCACCTGATGTGATCGGCTCATGCACGCTAGACTCACATGACCTGCCAGAACTAACGCTAGGCTTGATTTTTGGTTGAACTATCCCTTACAGCATGTGTTGACAAACTGTATATCCCTCAATATAAACATACTGTACTGTAAATGAAAACATATATCAACTCAAGCTTCAAAGGAGGGTGCGTTTTGTTTTCAATGCCTCCTAATTCCAATTTTCAGTCGTAAATACCCATTCTTGTTTAATATTTTGGCAAGTGTTTATTTTGCAACCTGATTGTCAGTATGTATGGCATATGGGGTCATTCTGTTAGGTCTGTTTACAGTTTGTAAATATTCCATTAGTTGTGTGTGTGTGTATGTCGGAGTCCGATGTCTTGAACACCGTTAACATGTTCGTTCTGTTAGTTCTTTCGGTGAAAAGCAACACTAATACACGCACAAACACGCACACACATACACACACATGTTGGGTTTCAATGTTTTATGGGGACATTCCATCATGGTTTCTATACTGTGCAAACTGTATATCATATTTCCTAGCCCCACCCCTAAACCCTTACAATCACACAAAACTTTCTGCTCTTTTAGATGTTCAAAAAAGTTAATTCTGTATGATTAATAAGCTTGTTTCCTCATGGGGACCAAAAAATGTTTTGGTGTACGGTATGCAGACAAAATGTTGACCAGGTACACACACACACACATACATACACACCAAAGACCTAATCCCCTCATGAGGCCTTGTTCCAAACCGCTTGCTATGTAACAGATCTGAGCATCATTATGACACTCAAACCATCTCTTCAAAAGCCACATTCAGTTCCACGAATAACTGCAGCAATGCACTGACAGATTCTCTCATCATCTTTCTCTCTTTCTTTCAAGTGGCATGTCGCATTTCATGCATTCATAAAACACTGTTTCAGTGTTTCTTTTAACCACTAGTCATCGTTTTTCTTTTACCTTTTAGCGCCCGACAGGATTTGGGCTAATGTTACACATTTAAGAGAGAACTCCTGCGGCTTATGTCACATCAGAGGCATGAACCAATCTGCATGGGTCTGTACAGTGGGGGGAGGTGGTCTTTAAGGCAGGTAGTGGTGTAGCACGACAAAAGTGTCTTTTAGTGTTGGTTGGTTACTTTAACCTTCTGCGATGTCAAGTTTTCTAGATTTTTAATTTGTCTATTTTTATGTCTTACTGAACTTTTACCAAAGAGCCTATTGATATGACAGTGGACTTCTAGTTGTTCTATATACACATTTAGGGGGAAGGTTCATCCCAAATGTTTTTTTCACTATGTCATTTCAAACCTGTATGACTTTCTTTCTTCTGCAGAACAGGAAAGAAGATTATAGCAAAGTTCAAAGTAGGGAAGGAAGGAGGCGGGAACAGGCGAATGTTCAACAAACTTTAATCCAAATACACAACAATAACACAAGAACATAAATACAAACTCAAAATATCTCTGGGCCCGGTCCACTCTCCTTGTACACTCGTCCGCTCGTCCTTTATGCTTCCGATCTCCACCGTGAGAGATGCGGAGCCGGTGCAAATATCACAAAGATATTTTGAAGTATGTTGGTAACCAACAACACTGGAATCGAACTTCCATTGTATGAACACAAAACCACTGAGACATTTCTCTTAATATCTTAATTTGTGTTCAACAGAATTTTTTTTCATGTACAGGTTTTGAATAACATGAGAGTGAGCTAGTACTCTAGCCATTCTTATCCAGTGAAACTTAACTTCGTTTTAGAAATTAACCTTTCTTCTTTATATTATTTTACCCATTTGCAGAAAAAGATCAAAACACAATAAAAAACAGATTGAGGTGGAATTATGTATAGTTCCTGTACACTGCATTTTGTGTTTTTTAATGTAAAAGTTTTTGTAGTTCACTTGAAAATTGTAGAATTGTCTGACTTGTTAGCCCACTCTTGTGTCACCCACAGCATTCATTGCACTTATTGAAGCTTTGCTTTTGGGCAATTGGCTTTTTAAATGCTTTTCTTAAAATTTTTATGGAAGATTACATGAATTTTAACGAAATACAGAGCCTTACAGTGTAAATTGGTTTCATCAGGTACTTGTGGAAGAAAATGCAGTACTGCTAAAATGTATAAAATGAAGTCATCGTTCACTGAAAATAAAGCATTTGGCAAATACTTTTATCCAAAGCGTGTTACATTGCATTATCCTATACCTTTGTTTCAAAGTATGTCCAATCCCCTGGGATCCCACAACCTTGGCGTTGTGAGCGCCATGCTCTTACCACTGAGCTACAGGAAAGCTGGGTAAAAGTTTCAATGTTTGAAAACAATCGCAGGAGAGGTTCTGTCTCTGATGACGGAGAAAAAGAGGAGGAGCTCATGTTACGGTGAAAGCTAAGCCTGTCATTGCTGTAATGAGGATATCTTATATAACACAGAGTAAATCAATGAGCCAGTGGGGTTTCTAGAGAGGTGGGAGACCTCAAAGACCTGACCGCCACATAACTCCTTGGCACACTTTCATTACTTTCCTGTTAGAAGTCTGCTTGCTTATATACATAAGAGACATGTTACATTCTGTCAAACTTACATCAACTACAACTAAAGTTACTCCAGCTTTTCCTGTATGCGTTGTTGCAAGTAAAATGGCAGATATGGGCAATGCGAAGTGCCCATGTGAAGTGTTCAATATACTGTTAATAAATACATTCTCTGAGACTTTATACAGTATTTGGTTTCAAGTTTTGAATTTAAATGTCACATCCATTATGCCTGAATTGCCTAGCTTATGGTAACATGTCTAATGACTTGAGACAACTACAGTATGATGACGTTAAATGACTTTTATTTTGTCAAATATATGCACAGTCTCATACATTAGGACCAGCTTTCATCAGTTGTTCAAACTTTTAGATGTTTTACCCTTTAATATATTCTCTAGCGCGATGTTTATATATGAAGGGCAACCATATCATAGAGGTAAAATAAGTGAAACCATTTCTTCCTGCACTGATACACAATATCAACAACAATAACAAACCAGTGACCCTGTCAAAAACAGAGACTTTGCTCATTTGGGAAAAAATGCCCTTTAAATACATAGTTTAAATATCTCTCGTAAAATTATGAAAATGTACTTCAGATGAGTAAAAAATAGCAGCAGTTACAGTATTTAACATAAACATCGCAATGAAAATAAGCATTGTATACATGCGGAATGTTTACAGTGTCCTGAGGGGTTTCTTAGAGAGTCTGATTTCTCATAAGTGCAAACTAACACAAGTATAATCATATGTATTAATACAATGAGATCTTGACTCATAGTTCCCCAGTCCTCTCCCCTGAAATTACAATGGAGAAAGCTGTGATATATTTGTTCTACTCTAGACAACAATTATCACTGATGAAGAGAAATAAATAATCATATATAAAACATGTGGTAGCAGGTTAATACCATTTGACTAAAAGGCACTGTTATGATCACCGAAATAAATAGAAAACACATTTCATAGAAACATATTTGATTATCATTTCAACTGCAAAATTTTTAAATAAAGAAGTGTACTACTTAATCTGTAATTATATAAGCAAAAACATACAAACTGATACAATGAAATGTTACGATACTGTTGGAGATAAATGTAAGGGGTGTCTTTTCACATGTCAGCAAGGATGATATTTTGCCTGGTGGAATTTTAAGCCTCTTAAATGCACTTACAGAACAGAACAGTTGTCAAAATTAGACATTTAATTTCACAGTGATTAAAGATTAAATTAATTTCTGATAGTGGACTCTGCGTGTTGTAGGTTTAGTAGATTATGAGATGGTTTAAATATTATTATTATTATTCAAATAGGATTATACAAAACAGATGAAAATATGACATACTATCTCTTTCAGTGAAACTATAATCTAATTTAAACCATTCAGGATAGGATATATTTTGGTAAAATATATTATTCTATGTTCACAGAAATAAAAAAATACAGATATGCGAAAACATTTAAATCATACGAGCATGTCTATAAGAGGATGTCTACTGATAAAAATTCACAATTTTAATAATTATGAATAAGCACAAACACTCTTACATTCACATACATTCACTGCGATGCCATAGAAGAACCATTTTCGGTCCCACAAGGAACCATTCAGACAGAGGTTCTTTAAGCTTAAAGAACCATCTCTTTCTTACCTTTTTATAATTTTAAGAACCTTTCATAACAAAGAACCTTTTGTGCAACAGAAAGGTTCTTCAGATGTTAAAGGCCAAAATGTTCTTCTATCGCATCGAAGAACCTTTTTAAGCATGTTTTTAAGAGTGTATTGAATCATAAATATATTGTTTGCATTGTGGCATTATTTTACTTAAATCGATCAAATAATCGAAAGTCCCTGAATATTCATTAATGTTTTGCAAAATAATCAAATTCACATTACATGCATAAAAAATGTTTGAAATTTTAAAAAAATTTAGATGTCATGGTAGCAGCATTGTACTATATTTAATTCATTTTTAATAATGTAAAGCATCAGAATGCATTATAGTAATGACGATTTTGGTAGATACTTCCCACAAAAATAATAATGTAAAAATATCTCAATTACAATTCTTTCTTAAAATATAATATTTTTTTATTATTTGGGAGTAAAACATGACCTGGACAAATTTCTGTTATATTCACCTGTTAAAAAATATATTTCAATGTGCTTTTAATACTTTGATTTGTCTTTCTTCCAGCTCCCGTTTACCTTGTTTAGAGAGGAAGTGCTCCCATGTTTTGTAGCCTTTCCTGATTTATCAGCATCTGCTGTGGGCTTCTTGTCCTCCTGATCTCTCTCTCTATGATAAAAGTAGTTAAAGTTTGAGACAATCACAGGCACCGGCAGGGCGATGGTCAACACCCCGGCAATTGCACACAGAGTGCCCACCATCTTACCCCCCAGAGTAATAGGACACATGTCTCCATAGCCCACTGTGGTCATGGTAACAACTGCCCACCAGAATCCATCAGGGATGCTAACAAACTGGGTTTTAGGATCATCCACCTCAGCAAAATAGATGGCGCTAGAGAAGAGAATGACTCCAATGAAGAGAAAGAAGATGAGTAGACCAAGTTCCCTCATGCTGGCCTTGAGCGTCTGGCCCAGGATCTGCAGGCCTTTGGAGTGTCTGGACAGCTTAAATATTCTGAAGACTCGCACCAGTCGAATTATTCGTAGGATGGCTAAGGACATGTTCTGCCCTGTGTTGGACTTATCGGCAGAGGTCACTATTTCGGTTATCAGAGTGACGAAATAAGGAATAATGGAGACGATGTCGATCATGTTCATAATGTTGTTGAAAAATTCCCGTTTGCTAGGGCAGACCAGGAAGCGCACACTGAGCTCGAAGAAGAACCAGATGATGCAAGCCGTCTCGATGATGAAGAACGGGTCGGAGAAGGTGCTGGTGATGGTTTTAGGCGCGACGCTTGGTGGAGAACCCGAGGGACGACCGTGTGTCTGGTTTAAGGAAAAACCCACGGTTGAAAAAATCCCCAGGTCCTCACGGAATTCCGGAAGAGTCTCCAGGCAGAATATGATTATGGAGATGACGATGACGAAGATGGAGACTAAAGCAACCCCTCGGGCTGCGTTTGAGCTCTCGGGGTATTCAAAAAGCAACCAGAACTGCCTGTAGAACTCATTGGCAGGCAAAGGGACCTCCACATCTTTGATAAAGCCCTCCTCCTCGCGAAACTGCTCCATGGCTTCCTGTCCTAACTCGTAGAAGAGGATCTCATCCGCGAAGACGTCCAAAGGTACGTTAGCGGGCCGACGGATTTTACCACCCGACTGATAGTAATATAGGATCCCATCAAAGCTCGGACGATTACGGTCAAAGAAATACTCGTTTCTCATTGGGTCAAAAAAGCCCATTCGTTTCATAGGGTCCCCCAGCAGGGTATCTGGGAACTGGTCCAGAGTCTTGAGGCGTGTTTCGAAACGAAGCCCAGCGATGTTAATGATGACCTTCTGATCTCCATCATCAAAACCTCGCTTATCCACAAATAAGTCTTCGTAGCATTCTTTGGCCAACCGACTGAAGATGGTCTCGCTTTGTGTCGCTTCACTGTTCATAAGTAATTTCCAATTGGAGATAATACTAGCGCAGCTAGCCCGCCCCCTTCTGTTGTGAGGGGGCATGACTGGCGATTGTGGTGATACCTCCAGATTCTGGGGGATTTTCTCTTTACTTTGGGACATTTTTGAAGTATAAGTGCAGCCAGGGCTAAAGTCTGGCATATCGAGCATCAATGCTGTCATTTCGTTGGGATAGTCTGGATCGTTGAAGTTGTCCACGCTGTTGTCAATATTCTCCACATTCTCAAAGTCCACTAGTGCCACCTCCATCCTTCCAGCCTGGACGGTCATGTGGCTCCGGATGCCACACCAGAGTCAAGCTTTCACCGGAACAAAAGCACTGGTTATTTATTGCATAGAGTCTTCACAGTGTTTTAGAAGAAACCAACAAGCTGGGCCTGTAAAACAAATAAAAAAGCGTTAGAGCGTATATGTTTAAGGGAAGGGTTAACTAGTGAATGATGTCTGGGAGACTCATTGTTTCTTGGTTTGCTGGTCTGGGTGGAAGGCTGTCGAGAGCAACTGGTGATTGTGATAATACATATTTTGGGAGTCAGCATCCCAACACTTCTTGCTGTAAGTCACTTTTGCACTGCAAATGTAGGAGTGACGGGGAATTTTTACACATCTATAAAGTCCTTAAAGAAGTATTAAAGTATTAGTATGTTCTGCGAAAAACATTTCATAACAATTATGCAATTAATCCAATAAATTTGACATTTACATTTATACATTTGGCAGACACTACTATCCTAAGCGACAGTAAGACCTAATCGAAGGCTGTTGGGGAAACTAAAAATATCTAGACACATTCCGTGCTTAAACTGGCATTTAATTGTATAATGAACAATATAAACCTTCACTTCATTGCCTTATGATAACTTCAGCATTTGAAAGACAAACTTGTATTGCTGTATATTGTATTGACAAATGTAAATTATAAAGCTTATTTGTATTTTTTGTATCAGAAACACGAGGTGTGGTACATTTCATCGGAAGAGGTGACAGCCCTTGGACAAATTCTGCACAGTTCTTAAGGTGACACAGACAAACAGTATCTATGGTGACACACCTCTGACACAACAGTCGGCCGGACATCACCCCAGCTAAAGTGCAACCCTGTCAAACACTTGACACCAGAGTCCAGGCCTGTGAGCCAACGTGGGCGGATAAGACAGCAACTGAAAGAGAAGGAGAGAGATAGTAGCAGATACTGCAGGAAACAGAGAGAGAAAGAGAAACTCTTGCCTGCGGCTGTAATGAAAACAATCACCCCCTCCTCTTATTCACTTACTATTCCAATGACCTCTATTGGGTCTGTAGACAATGTTGCGATGTCATTAGACAAGATCTGCTAACAGTAAATATCATACAAGTCATGAAGAACAGTTTTTTTGGCTTTAAAACAGATGTAATCATTTTCATCACGTTTTAATTAAATACAAAGATGCAACATGTGACTATTGTATTGTTTAAACGGTAATAAATCAGTATCTAATTTGACATGTTTATGCAGTCAAACTGACATTTACTGCAACATTGTACCCAATCGCGCAAATTATTATTCATTATTATAAGCTTACTATTCAACACGGTGCTTGCTCATGATTTTTGTTTATTTTTCCCCAAATGTTACAGGCTGCAGCTTTAATGCAAATTTGATGTATGTGTAAGTGATCAAATCAGTGTTTTCATTTTGAACCAAAAACAAATTACCATAGACAGTTTCAGCGACAACAACACAAACAAAGGTTATTTAGCCCAAACTTAACCTCCGGTAGACAGAGAATCAATAAGTGTTTAGTGGTCTAAATGTAATTCAATCCAATAAATATACAATAACATATTTATATCAATTAAATATTATTACCAAACAAAGGCCGGAAGTTAACTTCGTGCAAGGCACATGCGTCTGATGAAACCGTCTTTAATCTCATGTCATGGTCACACTACCAGATTATTATTAATTTACATGCAAATGCCGTAGACCAGAGAAGCAATATTTTGCTAAAAAATGTTCCAAAGGTCAACTATGACCTGTGAATTCATATCACATAACTGCGTTTTACCAATAGAAGATCAAAATGCCACAGTGTGATCTTTTCAGTTAGATGAAACCCTAATTATAATAAAATCACAATCAAAAGTCTAGTGTGAATGCGACATTACAAAGAAAAAGGGTATTTTGACTGGTAAGAAACCGCTACAAGAATGACTTACAGTATAAACACAATAGCACATTTTCACTAGAAAAGCAACACTAAAATGAAAATAGATGAACAAATACGATTACAGAATAACAATACATAGGTGGAATATTGTTATAAAAGTATCGCGGGGAGATTTTTACTTAAAAATGATCACACTGAAAAGGATAAATCTCACGTAGCGGCGTGGAGTAGAGGCATGGACAGATGTTTAATTAAAGATGCCAAAAAGGAGTCATCCTGCTCAACTGCCCAGACAAGAAAACAGAGAACATGTGCGTCACGGAGAGAGAGAGAGAGAGAGAGAGAGAGAGAGAGAGATACTCTCATTAGACAAAGGAAACAAATCCACAGAAGATGACAGACAAGCCATTTGAATAAAGAAAGAGAGTACTATACAAAATATAAAGTGTTGTATTAGCTAAATAGCATGCATGTTTGAAGTTCATTATATTTCTGTGTCTTTTTACTTTCTTGAACATAAAGTGTTGTACACTCTAATGCATAGCCCAACAAAATGCTAATAAAAACTGTCATAAAAACATAAAAAGCATAATTTAAAGACTGGAACTGACTCAAATCTCACTTCCCAATCAAATGACCACACAGGGAAAACAGATTTTTGTCACGGTTGCAAAAAGTATTGTGTGTGCGCTGTTTTGTTTATTTTATGTAAATTATTAATATTACGAAACTCTTGCGTGGTTTATACCGTGAAAAGGCTGTTTCACATAGCTTGAACCAAACACTAACATATATCAACATTTCACAATTTCTAGGCGGCAGTCACGTAGAAACCTAACAATAGTTTTAAAATTTTAACGTATTCTATTCAGGCCATGTAACCAAACTATTTCCATTCTGTTTAAATGTATTTACAGAAATCTCAACTTTAATTACAGTATCATATTACACTCTGCTGTATTTTTGCTATTTAATGTATACATTCCATCTAAAAAAGATGTAGGCAGATCTACACACTGAAAAAAGAACTTGTATAATTTAATTAATAAAATCCTCAAAACAATTTGCTAAATTTATTTTAACTAAAATTTGCTGTTATAATTCAAGTAACCCTAACTTATTAACCAAAATAAATAAAATTCTACTTATTAACTTACATTTAGTTGTTGTCAAAATATCAAGTTAATGTTACCTAAAGTAAACCAAAAAACTTATGCTGAACTAAATCATGTGTCTAACTCAAACTTCACGGATCACTTTACTTTTCATATTTACAACATAGATGGTCAAGTGAGAACATACTTGTTGTCTTTGTTCTTGCATAAGCACAGTTCAACAACACACTTCATGTTTACGCTCGTGCCTCCCTCAGACGAGGCACAAGCGCCGCTCTTCTGAACAACGGTAACCACTTAAAAAACCCAAACATAAAAATAATACCAAAACTCTCATAAATCTCAAAGAAAAATCAACACAAAACAAGTCTTTCATTGTACTGACAAACACTTAATATAACAGTTAATCTTGAAAATGAATCTCCTAATCGAGTCAGATACAGAGCATACTCAGGGATCAACTGCAAAGGTAGTTATATCTACAAAAAATATTTATGTAGTATCAACACAAAATAAACAAATAAACTTAATTTGACAAACTTAAATGGGTTTCACGTGATAAAATTGAGTTGAATTTACCTAATTATTTGTTCAGATAAATTACTTCAACAAAATAAGAAAATCTCAACAACCCAAATTAGTAAGATTTTTGTTATTTTAACATAATTTTTTGGTTAAAAACAGGAACATAATTATGTTAAGTATATTTTAATCATTTCTTTTCATCAAATTTATTTAAGCACAAAATATTTTTTTTCAGTAATTCATGTATTTATCTAATAATTTGATATGATCCTGAACCCACAAAGATGTTAAAGCCCGAACGACACTCAACTCTAATGAACAGATTTACACTTCAGTATTCACAATTTCGGGCTAGGTAATAATGAAACCCTTCTACATTTACACACACACTGAAATTACCGGGCATTATTTCAGAAGAGCACTCAATTCCACAAACACACAAGCATTTAAAGATAACAGGACGTTTGAACAGATGTCCCCTAATACTCATTTATTAAACACACACACAGGCCTACCTCTCGTGAGAGAGGAGTCTCCTGTCGAGCTGTCCTTTCTGTCTCCAGCTTGTTCTACATTTGGGTTCAGAGTGGCCTAATCTATTAAAGACAGCATTAGGTAACCTTATGCTGGGAGGAAACAAGAGCTTGGGATACACACGCACACAAACGCAAACTCTCTCTCACACTCAAACAAACATTTATTTGAGTTCACACCCAGACACACATGCAGGCACACGCACACACACACACACTCAAAGGTCTGTTCACAAACACTGGGTGCACAGAAAATACATCACACAGCAGTCAACCAAAGTTATTTTGTTTTAACTATTTTATTTTGTGAGGTGTAACTTCAGGATTTAGCGCTTCAAATGTATGGAATTTCAGTGCACTAGAGGCGTACTTTCGTATCCAATCCAAGACACACCTCGCCTTCTCACGTTAACTAGAGACATCCTTGTTAAATATCCGTCACATGTCACACAGACAAACTTTATGTTTATGGCGGCATGTCAGACACGCTTGACCTGCGGCAGTCTAGACACATTTGATGAGCGTTGATTAACGTGTCCGGGCTGAATATATTTGTCTCATTCAGCCTTGACACCCACCAGACCGCTCGCTCGCATATCACATCAATCCTCTGCTTATTTCCAGATCACTCCAGCTCGCAAGTTCATCCCCCAATTTACACATCACCTCCATCATGAAAAGACGTGTGGGTGTCATCGGACCGCAAGAAGCCTATACTGTGTCAATTTATCTGTCGATTCAGGGATCTGATTTTTGCTTGCATTGCATTGAACTGAAAATGTTCTGTTATGAAAAGCATAAAGCAGAAGTCAGTGTGCTTTTATGCTGGCTTGACAAATCCAAAGATCGATGTATCGCCTATGCCAAGTGATCAGCGAATATTGGTATTCATTGATAACCGGCTGATTTACAGCAGGGGTTGCCTTGACAATAAATATTTTAGTTTTTTAAAGTCTGAGTTAACCGGAAGTCTCGATCAACTTTAGTTCAGTTTTGTGGTGTTCATGAGCGAAACGGAATATTGAATATTGAATATGCGTGGGTTATTTTTCCCACTGTTTATATTACCTCCATTGATTGGAAGTAGAAAGTATGCGTCACTGGGCATTTCAGAAGTTCATCTTGAAAAATATTTTTTTGTGTGTGGAAAAAACTTTTACCAAAATACACATTGAAAAACAAATCCCATAAAAATAATAATATTCTATAATTATGTAATATTCTGGCAGCTGGGGCATCAGAAAAATGCCTTAAAATGACATTTTTGTTAAGTAAACTTATATGTTATTTTACACCAGACTTTTGCAGTCTATTTTTTATATATCTATATTTTGTATTTCAAAAATGAATAACATTTTTGTAATATCACAGCGTAGTAATGTGTGCTAACAACGTTACTATGTTAAATGGTGAGTTCATGGAGACTTTAAGAGAATCTAACAGCAATATGTAGATGTATGGATGCAACCCGAAACAAATGACTGAATATTGTCTTCATTTTTTTATAATAAATAAAGTTCACACATTTTTCCCACATTCTCATTGGTCACATCTTTTTATCTCTCTCAATTTGTCTTTTAAAACTTACCAATAACTCTAATTACATAAACAACCTTTTTTACTTTTAGACAAGGTGATTTTTCCATTAGACTGACACTAGGGTCAAAGATTTTATCATATAATAGCATTTTCCTCCACAAACAAGAAATTCAATGCATATTTCAAGAGTATAGATAATAGATTTAAAGATAAAAGCAGCATGTCAGGATCTTGTAATAGAGAGATTAATTATATACTGACCTGAGCTTTCGTAATGTGACATGATAAATGACTACTGGCTAGAATCCAAACACCCTCATCAATTTCTCTGTCTACCCATTAAACTTGGTCATTAAACCAAACCTGGACTTCTGTTACACCTTTCAAAGAAGCTTCTTTAAAATTCTGTGTCAAACAACACATCCCGAAGTGTTAGACCATTCGTTGTTAAACAGCTGTTCTCTCTCCTGTCCACTGAATTCACACATAACAAAGGAAAGGTGTCCTAAAACAAGCAAGTTTAGAATGTTTTAAAGGGATTGTTCTCCCTAAAATGTCATTTCTGTCATTATTAATACTCCATCAAACCTATTTCACGAGTTCACCTTAGCAAATAATTAAAGGGGGGGCAGCGTGGTGACGCTGAGAATTTGGTATGCGTATTTGGCGTGCTGTCCGGGGAGAGGGCTCCGGGGTCGGCATTCTCTCCCGACCCCGGAGCGCTCCCCCTTGTTCGGGGCGAGGGCTCTGGTCTCTGTGTTTGCCCGTGCCCCGAGCGCTTTCCCCCCCTTTTGGGTAGAAAATAGTTTTTTATGGTGAGGAGTCGGGGTGGAGGTGGGATAGTGCGAAAATCTATGAGTGGAGGAGGTAAGGCGGTTTCACAATTTATAGAGCTCGTTCTGGTTTGGAAGGATAGGTGATGTGATTGCTGATGCCGGGCAGCTGCGTGATTTCTGATGCCGTGCAGCTGCTTAATTATTTGCACGTGCTCCTCCCGAACTTTGTTAATAAAACATCATATATGACTGGATATTTTAGAATATGTATCGGGTGCTTGTGTCAGGTTTGGGCCGATAGACCATCGATGGCGTCCATCACTATAGCTGACATCACGATGGTGAGCCGGCATCGTGATTTCAACAAATGTTTCACTTTCGTCACGTGACTGCTTTGTAAACAAATATGTGACCCCGGACATCATAACCAGTCTTATGGGTCAATTCTTTTTATTTGAGATATTTACATAAATGAAACATTACATAAATTATTAAATAAGATTTATATTGATGTATGATTTGTTAGAATAGAACAATATTTGGCTCAGGTACAACCATTTAAAACTCTGCAAAAAAATCGAAATAGTTAGAAAATCGCCTTGTTGTTAATCAAGTTGTTGATCATAGGAACTGTTGCAGGCCATCCACTCACCTAAATAAAGTTTTTATATATTTAAGGTAGGATATTTACAAAATATCTTCATTGAACATGATCTTTACTAAATATCCTTATGATTTTGGGCATTAAAGAAAAATCGATAATTTTGACCCATTTTTGTCCTTAAAATGGAACTTAATAAAACTTAAGACTGGTTTTGTGATCCAGGGTCACATAGGAACAAGGCTAAGGGGCCTATAAGCTCGTGCTGTACAGTCTGGCCTGACTTTAAAACTGTGGAGCTCGCGCTGTGTAGAGGACGCACAGTTTGCGTCCTCTACGTGGGCTGCGCAGAATTGCCTGACTTTACAACGTGGGCTGTGCAGACACAAGTTACGCCAGTTTCACACATACTCCGTGTACAGCATGCGGATGTGGTGCGGTCCGTCCGTTGCAGATGCAGTGCATCATTTCAGCGATCATTTAAGAATCGATGTCTACTTTTGCTGTAAAGCACGGACTGATTTAAAGTGATAGCACTCGTGTCATGCTCAAAATGAACACGAATTAACACAAAAATGCAGTAATTTTACCATAAATGCATGTAAATGAAGTTTACTATCATTGTTTAATTTATGTTATTTGTTTAATTAAGCAATACAAGCAAAACACTTGTCAGGAGTTCTAAAAATAAATAATAAGGCAAGAAAAGGTTTCTAATTGTATATCTGTGATGTTGTATTTTCGTAGACACGCGTACGTTGTCTTTATACAATGCGGGCCGCGCAGCTCACATTGCATAAAGATGCACGTTACTTTTTCAGGCCGCAGGGGATGTCAGCTAGCATCCATCAAAATGTTTCAGTGTAGATATAGTGATTGCCCAACCCTATTTTGTGTCCATACAATAAAACTAAAAGTTAAGGCCAATGTTGTTTGGTTACCAACATTCTTCAAAATATCTTCTTTTGTGTTCTGCAAGGATAGTCATACAGGTTATTTGAAATGACAAGAGGGGTAATAAGTTATCAAAGAATTTTCATTAATCCCTGTAACCCTTCACTGTCACTCAAGAAATTGGTATGAAAGTTGAGAGCCATTTTAAAGGTTAAGCATGCAAGGAAAAGCCTAAAGACTGTAATTTGTGCTTTGACTAGATTTAGCTGCGCTTTAATAGATGAAGGACTTAAGTGGGGAAATCCTCAATCTGACCGGTACATTCGTCGACATAAGCTGTGGTTTATCTACATATTAATCAAGGACAGTGAAAAATATCAGGAAAACAATATATCTCGTACATATCGGCACAAATTTGCAATACACAACTTGTCGGCAGAGCCCATGAATTCAAATGTAGAGTTGTGTAGCTTTATATCCATGTGTGTTAGCTTTGAATTGTCCTATAGGTTGACAAAATTTACTTTATGAGATATACAGTGAATATTTTAAAGGTAGGTTTTAGTATCTGTTATTACGTTTGAGACTTTGAAAAATTGACCAAAAGTATTGATGAGTCACCCTGCACCACACAGGCTCTTGCACGTTCAAATGACATCCCATCTAGAATGTTACACAAAGCTGTACCAAAATATTATTGAATTCTAAAACAACATTGACCTACTGAATATGAGACCATCTCACGATGGTCTTCCGTGTCTCATCTTGAGGGGGATCACACTGTGCGACTCCTAACCCAGAGCAGGTGACTTTGGGCTGGGTCAGGATGCTTCTAAGAGGATTAATCTGGCTGAGGGAGCTCAATGCTATAAGCTGAGGGATCACCTCTCTCTGCTGAACCTTACCCGCCACATGTCTGAAAGCTCAATTATAGGATAGATGGCATGACTTCAACACATCAATTAGGATCAGGAAACATTCTCCGAGATGACCAGTCCATCGCTGACCAGTATAGAAGTGTTTGGAGAAATAAAAGCACAGGGTTTCAGCATCAGAACTATTGGAACAGGACATTCCTATATCCCGCCTATATCCCGTTAACACGCCTTCAGTGATGTCATCACATGACATAGACTCATGGCACACACTGAAATAAAGTGAAATCTCATGCATGGGGAAATATAACTTGAGAAAACTTGAAAAACAATCTGACTTATCCTTGTCCAAAAGTCAGACAGACTGAGGAGAAAAACAGACAGAATGCAAAATACAAAAGATAAACTGAATTTGGTTTTGTGCCAATATAATGGAAGTCAAAGGAGTCCAGAGTTGTTTGGTTACAAATGTTCTTCAAAATATATTGTTTTGTGTTTTGCAGAAGAAAGAAAGTCATACAGGTATGAATTCACATGAGGGTGAGTAAATGATGACATCATTTTTATTTTTAAGTGAACTCTACAAACAGAACCAATTGTATACATTCATGTTTTGTTTTACGACATAGTCTGACATGTGTATCAGTGCAACTATCTAATACGTAGCTAAGCATCCGTATTTATGTATTCTATTCTCTCTGTGTTTTCCAAACATGTCCCCTATTTGACACATTGAAATTCAGCTTCCACACTGCTTAAAGGAAATGGCAATCATTAATTCTATTTTTACCTCCAGAGGCAAGTTAAAGCTGTCCCTTACAGGCCAGTGTGTGTACATAGGATAAATAGCTTTGAATTTCCTATTTTGCTTGGACCAGGAAGCCCCAGAGGGAATTCCAAAGAGGCCGAAGGCACTACTCAGAGCATTGGTGTTCTTCATAATTTTCCTTTCTGTTTTCTTGTAACAAAATGTTGCATTATGCATAAATATATAAATATTTATGGTAAAAGAAGTGGATGCTGCACAGCCTCTCTCTCTCACTGTGTGTGTGTGTGTTTGGTCTTGGTAAACTTACAGTGTGGGGACCAAATATCCTTTTACTGTTTTTTTTAAATAAAGAACTGTAGGACCGCCCTTTTCACAGCTGCTCCTCATTTAACTCTGAAATAAAATTGGATTCCAAATAATGTAGTGCGGGATGATATTGTACATCCATTGCATGTGAACTGACATTGACACAGCAGATCTCTGTCTGGTGGCTGTGTGCCCTCTGAGGGATGGTGGACTCGCTCAATCCTTGCGTGGCAGCTGTTCTGACCTGATTTGTTTGCCAAATCACATCTGCAAACAAGTCCCAACAAACTATGGGATAAGAGTTGAGTCTAGCCACACAGATGTTCCAATTCCTCTACCACTTACAGCTGACAAAAACAAAACACAAAAATTGTGTTTTCAAATTATGTGTACAGTGTCGAGTGAATTATTCTGCTTATCTGTCATAAATCGCAATTAATTTTTTCTATTCGCGATACCTATGTTTACCTTTTTAAAGCTTGTACACACCGGGACGATAATCGTCGGCAATTAACGCCGTTGGCGTTCCTATCTAAACAATTTTCACTGCCGATGAGCCGAGTGAACGTGCAAATTCTCTCCCTGACATAGATGGCGCTCAATGAAGAACAAAAAAAACCCTGGCAACTTTATGCTTCTGACACTCCCTTGTCACACAGAAAAATTATTCAACTTGCTTCCTCTTCTTCAATGTGTGCTCGGCAAGATTGTTTTGTGCATGAGCGCCACAAAGTCGTGTTTAACTTCAGCAGCTTCACGTGAAATAAAGCAGCAATCTCATTGATCGGCCAGTTTTTAACGCAGTGCGTCAAACAAAAAAAACGAACCGGAGGGGTTCTTAAGAATGACGCTTTTACGCCTGCTGTTTTGAGCATCCTTGTGCACACTCACATTGGCGCCATTTGTTTAGTCAGGAGGCGTTAAACATCGGCGATAATTTCCCACGATTATCGCACCGGTGTGGACAAGCATTTAGTCTGGTTTCTCTGTATATCAGCATAAGGGACTTACTGTACTGCATGGAGGAAAAACGTATTGGCATTGCCAACTGGCACAGCTTAACCGCAAAGAAACACATAAACATGTACTGTATGCATGCCGACATGAGCTAAACCAATCACACACATGACATATACAAGCGTACAATCCCAATCACACTTATTTTCATACAATCTGCTAACAGCCCCCTGGCGGTTAAGATGCCTATACAATTTTTACGTAAAATCATACAAATAATATGGCGGTCAGTTGTGGTCTAGTGGTTAGAGAATTCGACTCGTAGCCAGAAGGTCGCTGGTTCAATTCTCAGTGCCACCAGGAAATGACTGCAAGGTACCTCACCCCCGTTTGCTCTGCAGTGATAGCTGGCCACTGCGCCCTACTTATAAGTCGCTTTGGATAAAAGCATCTGCCAAATGAATAAATGTAATATAAATACAATTGTTTTAACTTAATGCTTGGGTTGAACTTTACCCGTACACAAAGCCCTGTCTGTCTCTACTGAATAGTGTCTCATGACATGGAACAAGTGAACAACATGTTTAAGAGCTGAGGTTGCTTGCCCACTCTTATCTTAGAAGAGTTCCACTTTGTTGCCAGAATCTGCGGCGTGATGGTTTCCACTGTAAATAAACAGCCATCAGCAGAGCCTTTTTTCATGTTCTTATTTAAGAAAACCTCTTTGACTTCATGAAAATACCCTGCAAAGGTCACCAAAGTCATTAGCTTGCGAGATTGCAGGGAAACCCTTCCAAAATTTCAACTAAAAATATCATGCCCCTACTGTGCTCCCATCTGTGCACTTCTCAACAAGGACGGGCATTAGTGTCTACACACACAGCATGTGACGATCGCAACGGCCCGTCATCGCCTACGCCTGATGCAAAAGGTCCTTCACAGTAAAGCAGAAGGGCAGAGATTTCTTCTTAACAATTTTCTCATTTTATCCAAGCAGTGCTGACCTTCAGCTGCCAGCTCCAATCATACATCCCATCATCAACCAGACGAATAGAATAGTCTTGTCTACTGTAAAAAAACTTTTTTAACAAAAACTGGTTCTACTTAGACAGGGGTCAATTAATAATATGTAATATACAAGCTAAACAGATGGGTTTGTAGTGACGCGTGGATTGCGGTTATATCTGCGGGCGCTGCGGATAATCCGCAGGTTGGGCGGGTAAGGTAATAAAAAAGTACATTCTGTTTAATTGCGGATGGGTTGCGGTCATTAATTATGCAAATATTTAATAAATTCTCTAAAATATGAACGTGTTTTAAATGTATTTTAATCAGGCAGACAGTCACTAATTTGCAGACTCATAGTTAAAAAAAATGTACGTCGCAAGGATGGGACGGGGGTCCATTCGTAAAGTGTAGGTAACATGCTAAGTCGGGCATTCTGACTTCTTTACACCGTTGAACGTGCTGGCTTCTCATGCTTAACATAGTCAACTTGTTAAAAAACGACTTAAACTTATGACGTAGTATTTCTGTGTTTGATAAACTCCCCCAGCACTCCAACTTGTTTCCGATTTTTTATATAACAGGGACATTATTCCTTTTATTGGGCAATTCTCCCGGAAAAGCATGTCATGGCGAAAGAAAGAGCCCGCCCACGCATCAACCGACGAGCAACGGAGCGAGACCCGCTTGCCAAGAAGTTTGCCTGATCGTTACTCTTCCAATAGTGAAGTTTACTAGATAATTGTGTGCTTGTGCTGTTGTGTGCTCGTGCTGTAGATCCGTCCCACTGCCAGCCTCCAGCAGCTGTGTTTTACCAGAAATAATGTTTCAGCTGTATCTTTCTTTTATAAATGTGATCAAACTAAACACTTATCGAAGATACGACGTAGGCTATGCAATTCTTATGTAGATCCTCAAGATTAATATGAGATTGGTAGAAAATGAGTGTGATACCTGATCAGTTCAGAGAAATGAAGAAACAGATCTGAAAGAACATTTAAAAATGAGAATTAAATCAAATCAGCGTCAACTGCACCGTACTTGGTTTTCAATGTTTAATAGTTTATCAGTCATTGCTTGGGCTGAAAATTATATTTTGTGTATCTGTGATGAAATGACAGATATTCTCAAGTCTTAAGGGAGAAATAAAGTCTGTCTTTATTTGATTGAAAAATGTAGACAAATTTGCGCAAAGCCAAACTTTTGCTTTATAAATAAAAGGTTTTATTTTAAAGCAGCCTACACTGTAAAAAACAACCTATAAAATCTACTCAATAAAATTGAGGTAACAATTTGCACTCACTTTAAAGGAGTATATTCTACCCCATATTTTTGAGTAAAGAGTACCTAAATTTATAAGATATAACAAACTAAACTAAATTAAATTGGATAAATTTTACCTAATATATTATATAAGTAATTACTTAATAAAATTGGGTAATGTTTACCCTTTGACAGCAGGTATTGCTCATCTACCTAATTATTATTAGTAATATATAGCCAATATAAATAATTAAATGTTACTCATTAAGAGATGGTTGAATTTACTTAAAAAGGGTGAAAGGTCATTGCAATAAAAACATTTCAATGAACACTTTATTTTGTAAACACTGAAATCCTCTTACCCTCAATTTCTAATAACATACCACTTCACTTTTACAAATTACTCCTTACATTTCAAAATAAACATGGACTGCTGACACAAACATTTCATATTTTAAACATTTAATTCAAGTACATTCAAGTTGAATTACAACTATTGTTCACATTACAAATTCATGAAAATGTTCTATTTAAAAACTAATGTCTTTACTGGATGTCAGAATATACATTAGAAGCAACATTTCCTATACATACAACTGTAACATTTTGTCCTTTTAAACAATAAGCAACTATTATCCAATGCATTGTGGTGCTGCAGTGGTTGCAACACAAGATCTGTAATGAAAGGCAGATCACATTTACCTCTGTGGATTGACATGCTATAAGGACACAAAGATGCATTTCGTTTTTTTAATATTAAACGCTAACTAATCCAAGTACAAAAGTGCCCTTCTACATTCAAATTCAAGTGACACAGAACTATTGCAAACTCATTTAAATAAAATATAAATAGTTTTCGCTGAATGTCAAAATATACATTCATAGCAATATTCTTAACATCAATTTCAATTGAGATACAAGTCATCGTTGTAATTCTTGAACATTTTCCACCAAAAAATGTCTTGGTTGGCTAAAGCAAATGTACAGGAAAAAAAAGCGTATTCCCTAATCTTACGTTTAAGGGTTTGAACCTTCTTGAGAGGGTTTGCTCCATCAAGTTCCAAAAAAAGCTTTTGGAACACGTCAAAACTGTACTTCAGGTTTCTTGGATACTCTATGTTCAGAGCATATATCATTCCCATCAACAGTATGCATGCTGTGGTTCTGTTTCCACACCCGCTCAAAACTTTGCTGCCTTCCATAACTATAGACACATCTGCTGGGTCCTGCTCAGCTGTGGGATATGCATCACCAGCACTTTCATTTCTTGGTTTGTTTGCTTCTGAAGTTCTCCTACCTGTTAAAAATAAAAACAAAATGCATGTCAATTTTCAAATTAGTTAAATAAACATTATTCACATATCCTCTTATGTTGTGAGTGCTGTCTCCATTACAAATCCACGATAGTCACCACCTGTTTCATCTAAAGCTAGACAATCAGAAAAAAAGCAGTTTCAACAAGCTAAGTGCACAGCTTTAAACATTATAATGATGTACAGCAGTTTAATGCAAGAAACCTTTTCAAGAAATTGAACGTACTTGGGTGCAAAATAAAGTAAGAAGATTCACATGAACAGCATTGAACTACAGCTGATACGACTCCTAATAGGTCTTGTTCTGCGACTCGTCAGCGCCTCACTGGTGCTGATAACAAATCAGCGCCACCATTGTGGCGTTATGCCGCAACTGCATTTATAAATGACAGTCTGTTGAATGCACCCGACATAATTTTGGCGAGAGTCTGAGGCGGCACGAAATTTTTTCAATGTACGAATCGCCTAAGGTTACAGGCAGAGGCGATTCTAGGTTTTCAATATTAGGGGGGCTCAGCCTCCAATGAGGTTACATAGCCACTCTCCTTAAGCACCACACATAACGTTACATTACTTAAATTAGGCCCTGTCAGCCTGTGGCGCCGAGAAAATAGGGGTATTACACAGAGTCGTAACTTTTTTTAAACCCAAAGAAGAAAATAATGGTAGAGCAAACATTTAAGTTAGTACACATTTGCTTAATTGATGATATAAAGAAGTTGAACAAAAACTTACCGAAGGCTCCACAAATCCTGTCATCGAATCTGAAGAGGATGCTTCACGTGATTCCTGATTTCCCGCCGGGGCGTTTATGCATGAGCACTCCGTCGTGTCATAGCTAATATTTTCGGGTAAATTTTACCTTGTTTTTTTAAGTTCCCATTATTACTCATAAAAAGTAGGTAGTGTAGGTAGAATGTACCTATTAATATATATTTTATTTTCTAACCAATATTTTAAGCTACATTTTAACTGATTTTAATGGGTTGTATTTAACACCGTCCAGAATCGTTTTTTACAGTGTAGATCAGTTTAATATTTATCAGAGATGCCCAAATTAGCTCTATCCTTGCGGAAGCTGCCGTTAAAACGAATGATCCCCTGATAGCACTCTTAAAACCAAAGAAAAAGAATGAATACTGTAATGATCGGGTACAGATATCTAACACAGAAAAATATAGTAGGGTTGGATGATGTGTTTGAAGTAGCAGATTTGGATGACATTTGATATGATCCGCATTTCTAGTTGCTTGTAAAAAGGACAGCAGCAGTTGTTTTTAAGATTTTCAAAATTTTAATAAGGCACAATAATTGATGATTTTAATGATATCATACTCTGAAATCACAATACTGCATCTGTATCATATTGTTATTATGTCATATATATTTGATGTTTATAATATAAAAAAATCATTTAAGGTTTGTAAATAATCTCAATAAAGATGCTTATCCCCAAAGGATAACTATAATTCTTCTAGAGTGAGCTTTTGTCTGTCAAAGTAACAAATAAAACACAGATAAGATCAACTTCAATTGCAACTGCATTTTTAAAGATTGACCAAGCTTTTTAACCAAAAATGTTTTACAATAAGAAATGTATTTGGTGTTAAATGATGAAGCAATATGATATTTAACATTGGGTCATAAAGTCTCTGGGCACTTTCTGGTTGTCAGCCGCTTGATAGATCATGTCCATATTTAATGTGATAAACTACACCTGTGGTTACTTTGCTAGGACACCTGTGTGAACTTAACGGGAAACTGAGTTCACACAATCACCCGAGACCAGTTAGCTATTGTGTAAGTAACAGAAGAAATAAGAGTTTTAAAATAAACAGCATTTCATCAAGAGCAGAAAGGCACTTTCTGCACTATCATCATACATGGACAAAGGGCCTATGACGTATAAATTAAATCCCAAATACTTTTTGAAAAGGTAAATCATAAGTACACATTCACATCAATCATGTTCTTTTGACATTTATAACGTTGTGGTTTACTTAATTTAAAGATGAAACAGTATGAAGTGATAGAGGTGAAAATGTAAACATTACCTGTAGATCAGGTGCAGTGATGCGTCGCTGACGGCTGCGTGACGCACAGAGGAGACGTCTGGGCGTAAACACTGAAAAATGCGTAAAATATGTCGCGAAAATCGCCGCAAAACGCGCACTATAGTATCGGATAGCTCACATTTGTCATGGTGAATAATGTTTACACGAAGTTTCCGGCATTGTTGGTGAAGTTGTGTTCATCCCTGATGTGGGCAGAACATGTGTTTCAGTCCGCACTGACTTTCCTCTGTAAGCTCACGAGGGGCCGGACAAAACAACTACAGACAGTGTGTCGTAATAAAAGCAGTTTTTCAGTCAGAAGTTAAATTAAATGTGTTTTTACTCATTGTTTTTGTGTGCTGATTTAAAACAGCTGATTCAAACACCTATGGATTTCTGATTCAACACAAATATTTTTTATACAAGTCGCTAAGCATGTGTACATAAAGTGAAATCTTCTTATTAGAGGATGCATATTTTACGTTACTTAACACTTTTAGTATAGTTAAACCATGGTTTCTCAATGCAGACTTGTCCATTAACCATGGTTTAACTGTGGTCCTTAAATTGACATTTATTACAGGAAAAAGACAGATTTAAAAATAGGTTGTCTTTTCTTTTAACATAATGTGAGCCATAAGAATAAAATGAAATTCTGAATAGTTGAGAAAATATACAGTTATATAACCATTTTGTGACTTGCATTCTTTACCTTTGGGAGCTTGTCACACGAATTGTTTCTGGAAGAATCTCACGCCCCCTGCAGGACACTTTACAATAACGCCTGACTGTGAAATTCACAATAAGCTGTAAACTTTTTTCTGAAATCTGATTGGTTGATTTGAACGTTGTCCCAGGGTCAACATGATGTTGTCCTAAGGACATCAACCACTTGGCAAAATCAGGAGAGCCGGTTCTCACTACATCATAAAGACAAAGATATGTATTAAATTAGTCTTAATGTCAAAAAGCCTCTAGATTTTTAACTGACGGATGAGTGTGATAAATCAAAGTGAATAAACACATGTTAAAGGAGTAGTTCACTTTCAAAATGAAAATTCTATAATTATTCTCCCCCATTATTTTGGGGTCAAACCCAAAGCTCGTAAAAAAAAAAAAAAAGAAGTGTACCCGTAAACCATCTTTACGTTGTCACATGCATTAAATTAAACACATGTATGCAAGTACACACATTTGTTTTTATGCACTTTGGGAAATTTTCATACATATTGACACATTTAGGTCAGGTTATTAATAAAAATAAATAATACAATTTCAAAATTGGGCACGAATCAATGAATCAATTATACTAAATAAAGGGTCAAACTTAAAGGGTTTAATTGTACATTTGTGACCCTAGACAACAAAACCAGTCTTATGGGTAAATTTTTCAAAATTGAGATGTTTATATAATCTTAAAGCTGAATAAATAAGCTTTCTATTGATGTATGAGTTGTTAGAATATGACAATATCTGGGTGAGATAAAACCTTTTAAAACTCTGGAATCTGAGAGTGCAAAAAAATCTAAATATTGGGAAAATTGCCTTTGTTGTAAAGTTGTAAATCAGGGGCATTGAAGCAGGCCATCCACTCACAAAAATAAAGTTTTTAGATATTTAAGGCAGGAAATTTACAAAATATCTTCATGGAACATGATCCCCTGCTTAATATCCTAATGATTTTTGGCATAAAAGAGAAATGAATAATTTTCACCCCTCACAATGTATTTTTGTCTTTTACTAAAAATGTTCCCCTGCTACTTAAGACTGGTTTTGTGGTCCAGAGTCTCATTTGAGGTTTGGGGCAAGTTGTCAGATGTTTTACATGTTATGTTACGAAAGAGCAGCGTTTTTACTGCAGCAGCTGTCAGTCATCAATAAGGGTTTAAAGACTATCAAAGAGAGAAAGCCTTACATACTTACAGTGTATGACAGTGAATATGATGAAACTAAGTCATGTTTCATGTATTCTTATCTCATCCCAGCAGACAGAAGGGGTCTTAAAATATCCCACCCCTATTAATATTTCACCACACCATACTTTCTCTTCATCACGACTTGCAATCTCTTTGTCTCCTGTTTTTCTTCACCAGATTTCAGTATATGATGATAAAAAAGAAAAAGTGCAGTATATGTTTCAGAAATGACAGCGATCCTTCACTATGCCCGTTTCAGTCCAGTTGTGTGTTTGTAGGGATATACAGTATGTACGTATGTTCTCAATGCAGACTTGTCCATTTTTAACAATAATGGAACACAATCCATCATGTCAAGTTCATTCCATTAGGAGGTGTGTTCTGCATTTCTTTCAGGCTCAAAGCTTCTGACAAAGCTCTCAAAGGCGATTTACAGCTGAAGTGGATGATGTTGTGCTGAGTGACCATTAGCAGTCAAAGTACAATTTACTCTGGAAATTTCCTCTCTAACTCAAGCACTTTCTACTTTGGTAGCACTAAGGCTGTCTGCCGTTTTCTGTGCAAACCGGTAAGCAAAGGTTTATCTGTTGGAATGCTTGAAAAGATCATTGTCCGTCAGTCAAAACAGACTTTTTCCATTCAAACCAATTACTGGAAAACATATTGTGCATAAAAAATTGGTAACACTTTGTGATAAGCTTGTATTGGTTAACAGTATTATTTGTTAACATTGATTGACACAATTTAAATGCTTTCTCATGTATAAGTCACTTTGGATAAAAGCGTCTGTGAAATTAATAAATGTAACATTAGTAAACAGCTAACTAACATTAGTAATTAACTAACAATATGCAATATGGAGATCTTTGGATGATGTAAAGAATGCGTGTTCAACACTGGTCCAGAAGAAATTCCTGTATCAGTTTTTTACACAACACAAACGTTTTCACAACATTCAACCAACAGAACATTTAAAAAAAATGTCAAACAAACATTTTTAAGATTTAATTATGTATGTAAGATATAAAAAAACAGAAGTGCTTCTGAACCAGAGTTTACATCTTGCAAAGTGATGTATAGTTTACAGCATTTATTGATCTTTATTAAAATGAGTTAATGTCAAAACATGTATGTGTGGTGCATTAACTAATTGACCGTACAGTTGACCTTTTACTTAAATAAAATGTATCAATACGTGCTGAAATGAACAAACAAACATATGACAAACAACAAACATCAGCTTACCTCAGCTTATCCAATCAGGCAAAAATACAAAGGTGTGTAAGATGCTATTTTTTGCTGGATGTTATGGATGCTATGTATACGTCATAGAGAAAGCGTCATCGTTTGGTTTAGAAATGAAAATGTATCAATGCGTAGAAAGCAGATCAGGGTTAACAGACCTATAAATGCATCCTTGTGCCTTTGGCATGAAAAGATATCCATCTTCATTCAGTTCAAATATTCATGAATCATGCTTTTGTATATTAATAGTCTAAGCCCGGAATAGTTTCTTGAGATATGCCTTGCCTTGCCTTTCTCTGGGGGTAATCTTTTTGTATCTGGAATTAGTTAAACTTATTAATGTTCAATAAATGTATTTTTCAAATATTTAATACGATATCCTAAAGGAATAGTTCACCCAAAAATGAAAATTCTGTCATGAATTACTCTCTAGTTGTTCCAAACCTGTATATATTTCTTTGTTTGGTTGAACACAGAGAAAAATGTCTGAACAAATGATTCTAACCAAACAGTTCCTGGATCACATTGACTACCATAGTAGGAAAAATGACAGTGGTAGTCAAAAGTGCCCCAGAACATTGCTTTCCTACATTCTTCAAACTAGCTTCTTTTGTTTTCAACAGAACACAGAAAAGTGTAAATTTTCTTATGGAAGTCAATTGTTTGTTTATAAGCATTCTTCCAAATATCTTTCTTTGTGTTCATCAAAACAAAGAAATTCATATAGATTTGGAATTAATACAGATCTCGAAGGTGAGTAAATGATGACAGAACGTTTTTTGGGGTGAACCATCCCTTTAAATGTGTCAATACATGCATACATTTTGGATTTTATATCAAATCATTTTTTATAGGAAAACTATGTGTACACTTGACCATTTTTTTATTTGCTTAATCTTTTTTTTGCTGTACTTTCTGAAAAATAAAATTATTAGGAAGGTAATAACTTGACCTATGCAAGAGGTAAAGGAAGTATTTAGGGCAGAACCTTTATCAATTAACATCGACCAAAGCACTATCGATCCATTTTGGCCTCTGCCCTTCATCATGAGTCCCAGACATGAAATGATTCTGAGTAGCTGCATTATGGCTCACGACAACAGATCTCTCAAGGTTATTTTCAGATTCTGTATGCGTTTTTCGTATGCGTAGCAAGCATTTTGAGTGGCATTTTTTTAACAATTCAGAGACACTGTACAAACGAAAGCCAAATACGGAAAAAACGCATGCGAAAATTTCTGACTGTATGTGCAAAGACCTTAACTTTTAAGAAAATGGAACACATATAGTTTATTTAGATATTAGCTATTTTTGCTCAATACAAGTGAACTGATCACACATAAATCTTAGGTGATATTTAAAGCAAAATCAAAGCCAAGTCTTCTCATTGACGCTTGTGTTAAGAGCCAAGTTGAAGCTCATATGCATTGAGAAAGGGCCTTTAACTGTCATGTACATATTAAAAGCACTAAGTCTCATTAATTATGACCAACACATCTCCACATACTTTATAAATCACTTGTCAGACCGTCATCCCATAGCAGGTTTCTCCATTTAACTAATAAGAAACGTAAGGCGATGATATATTGCTTATTAAAGTGTTAGGAAAGCACCAGCTCCACGCTGGCACTATTTCACTCCACCACGCTGTATATTAATCCAGCGCTGTACATCCCAGCGGACATTCCCAGCAGTTCCCTGTCCTACTTTCCTAGACCAAGCAGAAGTAGTTACAGAACAGGGGTGGGACAGCGGCGAAATCATTTAGTGAATGTGTCTCTTTGGGATACTATGGTACAGCTGAACTTTAAAGTGTACGGGCATCAAGCTAAGTCACAGGAAGTTGACTTCAAAACTTTCTGGTGAATCAGTTAGTATGGTATTAGGATAAATAGCCTGGAAATGCAGTAAACGAAAAATTAGTTAAAGTTAAATATTAATGCAAAACCTGTGCATTTACATTTAGCAAAAGCTTTTATCCAAAGATTTTAGGGAGCATTAAGCAATAAGTCACACAGGAGCAATAATACAATAGGTGCCAAAACAAAGTTACTGGTTTTAACAAAAGGTAGACCTGTTGAGAGTGTATGTGACTCTTTTTTCTGTGGAACACAAAAGAAGATATTTTGAGAAATGTCTCAGCGTTTTTGTGTTCATAAAATGGAAGATAATGGGTGGCAATATTGTTTAGCTATCAACATCTTTCAAAATATATTCTTCTGCAAGAGAAATACACTACAGTCATAAAGCATTACAATTATTTAGATTAATAACTGTACTGCATGTATTCTAGTGGCAGCTTGCTGAATTTTTACTCTCAGAAAGACAAAGATATATGAGCTTCACCCCGTTGAGTTCTCAGATGGCGTGTTCTGGATCAATGGCCATCAGATGCATCGTTTTTCTATCTGCTGGATTTATTTCATGTCAGGCATTCTGTCAACACACTGTCCCTATTATAAACAATATAACAAGATCCACAGGCAACTGAAGCAGATACTATTGTGACAGTGGGGTGGTAATAGTGTTGAGCAGGTTTGGACCAGCCGAGCTGAACGCTAACAGAAGGAGGTGCAGAAAGCTCCTGGACAGATGAGAATTCTGCCTGTTACCCAGTTGAAAATTGTTTGCTCTCCCACCGGTTATCCATCGCCCCATAAGGAGTGGCTTATAAATAGGTGACTTTGCTTTCTTGCTGCAACACAACATGCATTTAGCTTCACTTAGCAGTTGAACACAATGCATTTGGACCTCTCTCTCTCTCTCTCTGCCATTCGATAACAACAACAAGATGTATAATGGTTTTGTGTACGGCAAATGGTGCATTGCCTTTTTTTAAATGCCTCGGGCAGCATCTTCAAACTCTTTAAAAATGCATGAAGTGAAATCCCCACTTTAGATGTGAAAACGGAGTAAAAAACTGAAAATAAAGTAAAAATATATAAAAAATATATTATATACTGTATATTGAACCACATGTACTTCTGAAATTTTGTGCTTTAGGACAGGGGCTCCCAATATGCCGTGAGGGTGGGGTCACAAGATGATTTCCAGATTTTTTTTATTATTAACAATAGCTTATTTTATCAATACGTGTAACAAAATATATAAAAATATTAGTTATGTTAAAAATAATAGCATGCAAATAAAAAGCCATCCGCCTTGGGAATTTCCTTCCCCTCAATAGTGACCCCTGAGGTGATTACATCACATTAGCAGCCACATTAGGTTAGGTTTAGCAATTCAATTTATAGCACCACGTTAAAACATTCCCATATGTGCACACGGATTATTTTTCAGGCTTTAAGTTAAGGATATTTTTATTTGTAAAAATTAAATGTTGGTTAATATCGACCAACGCAGAGAGGACTGCAAAGGAGGGCGTTGAAGCGCTGCAGTAAGGCGTTCGTCTTCAGGTAGTCTACGAAAAGATGCTGTTGTTTGCATAAAGAGGACATCCATCATCAGAACTCGAATCAGTTTGATGAAATGTGACCATTTGTAATAATAGTTCATGGTTTATGTATAACAACAAGTAAAATTATGAGTAATGACTGTAAAGTCATATTATGTTAGCCTGTGTTCTTTTGTGTTGTCACCCGCTTGTTTGGATAGACCAAATATGAGCATGTGCACAGTTGCGCACAATGTTTGCATACTACACCCACCTCCGAGGATAGTGGGGGTCTCGAGTCCCTGGCACTGTTATTTTGGAGGTTGAGGGGTGAAACGTTTTGGAACCCCTACTTAAGTATTTAGAAAAAAACAGACACAACCCCCCCTCAAAAAAGAAAAACAAATAATACGCTAAATGGGATAACAATTCATAATAAGAAGAAGAAGAATATTATGTTGTTATGATTATTAAAGTTAATATTAAATGGCATTTTGCTAATGGTTTGATATATATAGGCTATATATACTGTATATATTGAAACACTGAATAATATTATATTATATAATATAATTAATACAATATAACATGACATGATAATGAATCCATATCAACCAACATAATTAATATCCAGTGAAAGAACAAGCAAGAGGCGTTGTAAGCTTATCGTAGTTTATAATATACTCATCCCCATAATCATTATTATTCAAAGATCTCTTTACAGTTATAATCTTTTGGAAGGAAAAGATGCATCTCTTGTTCTCTTTCCAAGATTGTCTTTAAAGTTTGCATCCAGAAGTCCTTGTAAAGTGCACATTTCTTATATCCCATTGTGACAATGTATTGAGTCCTCCATCTGCTCATCAGTTCCTCACGTTGTATTACTCTTGTCAGTTTTTCTTTAGAAAACAAAGGCTTTGTACAAGGAATGAATGTTCAGGCCTCCTGAATGACAATGTGCGGGATAATGTCACATACACGTATAGATGCAGAACAACACTGAACACCTCAGCTCATCTGATTGAGCATTTTTAAAGCATGTGACATCAAACATATTTCCGATCAGATGAGCCCGACCGGACAGTCATAAGTTTTCCATTTGTAGTTTTATAAGGCCTTGTTCAGACAGACAGCACAAATTAGATTGTCTTTAACACAGAGTAATAGTAACACAAAAAAGTGATGTAAGATACAGTCATATCTGTAGCTGTTTAAATAAACTCTTCCCCACTAGTCAACAACGTGGCATTTGTTTTTAAGCAAATAGTGAATAAGTGAGAAGTCAAAGAACATTTGAATGCGTAGAATATGCTGCTATATTTTGGAAAAGTTTTTGTGCTGATGCTTAAGTCATTGTTATGGCAATCATTGTATAGTTGGGTTCAAACACTTCTAAAGCATTTGGCGTTTAAATCATTTAATACATTTTCAAAATAACGGCACAATATTTTGCTTGAAAAATACCTTCTATGAGTAAAGGAGTGTTCAGACTAAAAACAATAACTATAACTGTATAAGCATCCACAACAACAGACAAAATGATGTTTGAACTATGCTCATATGCTGAAATAACGTTGTTACAACGTTGTAATAAAGTTTATTCTACTGCTGCGTGCATCAATGTCACATTTTAATTTTTTTTCCGATTGTTCATGTTTTATCGTTCATCAACTGCAAATAAATTGCTTTATAGTTATCGCCTTTGGTGTGGACAGGTCTTAACTGTGTCTTATCAGTCAGTCAAAGAGATTAGATTTTAAAAACGAATCAGATTTGTGCGCAGTGTGAACAAGGCCTAACTTTCAACATGAAATAGCTGCTCGTTTGCTAGCTGTTCACTCTCTCTCAATTCACTAACCCAACAAGTAGTGAAATCATTTTTCTGAATCACACATTCTCTTTTGCTCTTAAATGTGGTCTGTTCTTCTATCTGTTTTTTTCATTCGTCCACCGTTCCATGTCATTACATACACTGTATATCCATATTGCATGTACATGTTTATACCAAATGAGGGCTCGTCCTTTTTTATCCAAAAACATGCCTGAGTGTGAACAGCAAAGTCTGCAAGGACATTCAGTTAAATATTGATTATATATAAAGGCTTGGTTTGATTGCTGATACATGTATACATACCGCAGTAATCAATAGGCAAAGCTTCTATGATAATTACAGTTTGTTTTTTCCCTGTGTTTGTGCTTAACGTATATGAAGTATACAAGTACTACAATACATTTAGATTTGGATATGGACAAAGGACATCATTGCAGCTGTAAATTTCCTGCTATTAAGAAACTGCGTAACATGGAGGCGTTTTATAAAGCTATAGCTAGTGTTAAGACAACAATGAAAGCATCGAAATTCTTCAAAAGTACCGTCACAAAGCTGTGTTTGTATATAGACATTAAAGTACAGAAAATCTCGAAAGTATTACAAATGTACATACCGACTGTCATAGTGAACATATTAAAAACAATATATTCACAGTTTCAGACAGAACGAGGCAGCTATGGAGATGCTATTATATATCATATTTTGAGAGCATCAGTTAGACGTATTTCTCTGTTAAACCCGTGCTCAATTTTCGACATCTTATTAAGAATCTCTTTGTCCTCTAGGACAAGACAATTGTATACCCTGGCAGTAAAAAGGGCTTGTCCAATTACTTGCATACCATCCTTTGCATGAACATCCTTTAACAAAAGGGCTTCGGTGCATGTATTCAACAACACGCACAAAGACATTAATAAAGTCTGTGTTCCTGAGGTGGTTGACAAGCATCCTCAGAGTCCTGTATGTTATATGGGTATAGAGTCCTAAAAGGCAGGATCCAGCAGTATTAGTGGAAAAGGGATGAACATAAAAAAACATCATTCCGAACTTATAAAAGTTGATAACATTTTAGCCGCACCAACTGTTTTGTAATGATTTGATGCCTTAAAATGACAAATAAGTGTCAACATGAAATTTCTCAATGCTGATTATTAATAAAAACTTGTAATCATATTTTATCAGAATATAATAAATGTGTAATTCCAGCGTTATGGATGTGACATTTTAAGTCAAAACTCGAAATATAAACTCGCAGAGAATACACTGAACCACTTTTTGTCTTTAACCCCTATTGATAGAGTCTACAGTAGACATAAAAAAATGATCAGTCTAAGTACAAGTTTTCTGTTTTAAAAAGGGAAATGAACATGCATTATGGATGTTACAAAAAAATGACACAATTGTTTTAGAGACAACATGCTTTGTACAATTTAAATGCACAAACCAGGAGCAATAATGGAGATTCAAATATGGCTATTTCAAATTTTTTATATCAAATCCCACCTTACGTTTTTCTCATTTAGTATTCTGGTTTACAATGGTTTAAGGATGATGATTCATGTTGACTTTAACAACTCATTTAAAAAAAACATTTACAAGAACGTAAAATGTGTAATGTGTCATGTGCAGAAACAGTTAGGTAAAGCGGCACTTCCATTAAGGCCAAACATAAAGGGTTGAGATGCAAAATGTCCCTCTATTTTCCTGGTCTATGAGACACACCTACAATAAGCGGGTGAAAGCAGTCAGCAGGGCATGGGTCTTCACCTCAACCCTGAATGCATTTATGGAAAGGGTGAGCATCTTGTAACTCGGATGGGCTATATTTGGAAAAGGTAGAGTGAACAGAGCACCACATTCTTGGGTAGGGCGGAGCTGCATTTATTGTACTCTAGTATGACACGCTGTCAGGAATGTTAGACCTCTCCATAATATGAGGCCAATATAACAGCACAGAAAGTGATGAGATCTACCATTCATTTTGCTTACATTCGCCATTCTACTTACAGTGTGGATCAAGTATTGACTGCACAGTTCCTGAACCACAAATTTCCTGCTATTATATACAACTTTACACACCCCGTGAAATAATTTCACTAAAGAAATGTTCTATTCTGTGCTGACATCCTGTTTGAAGAAATAGTAAGTTGGGGCAAGACATGCTAATGACATATTTTATTTTTAGACACAAGGCCTAATCACTATTTGCTACTTGCTGTTGCTGGTCGGTAGCAAGGGACATCATGGAGGTCCATGATTACAATTACTGGCAGTTTCACCGTGCATACAGTATAATAAAAAGTAACATTTTGAGTTTAGTTTATTAGTTTAGTTCACACTTTTTAGAAAAATGATTGGGCAAAGATCGACTATAAAAAATGATAAATATAAATTTTTAAATTTTACTTGAATTATTTTCTCAAAATGCCTGAATAACCAATAATGAGGAAACGTGCTTTTTGATTGAATAATAATAGGCTATCTTGGCATGAGGGGGAGGGGATTTATAGAAAACATTTGTTGGCCTAAACTGGTAGGTTCCTGTGCAGGATGGGATGGACTTAAAATTTTGGTCCATTTTAAATATGTATATATTTTAAACAAAAAGGGGTACGCCACCATATGTATGGCTTGAAAGTTGACACGATGCTAGGGCTGTCAGGATATCAACGTTTCCCAACACAGTTAAAAAAATCTTTGCAGCTGCAATTGTATCATGGTATCATAATATCATTTTGTAAATAAATGATGTTACCAGTCAAATCCATTTTTAATTTTGTGCTTGTCTTTTATTTGGGCAAAGAATCACAAAAATGTACGGAGGCAGAGATAGAGTTCGCAACCATTGTGACTCTTAAGGCAGTTTACGATATGTGTGGAATCAACATGGTATCAAGTACCGTGGTGGTGGGGGGCTGGGGTATATCGCGGTTATTGGCAATACCGGCATATTGTGACTCCCTAGTATATACTTTTAGTGTCATTACACGTACATCAACATTGTAACGATGTTATCCAGAAGGCAACCCGTTCATTAGAATCCCATATTATTAGACTAAACAAATGAAACTGAGTTCAGTTGAAACTAAATTAGTTAGAAATTAGATCTCTCCCTTATCTAAATGTGGTGCTTTGAACAACTCGTCATAATTGGTACAACTTGCTCTCTGTCAACAGATCAATGAACCAATAGAATTGACCAATCGTCATGGTGTTTGACCCCGAAAGTGGGCACTAACTAATGTATAAGGCAACTAACATCAAAAAACATTTGTAAAATTGTGCAACCTTAGAAAAAAGAGGGATTTATAATATTGCACGTACTGTTAATCTCACAGAGAAAAAAAATATTTAGTTTGATAAATATATGAATACTTATTACTAGTTTCGTGTGTAAGCATTATTCTTACTACATGCATGCTACGAGGAGTATGTACCAGACATGCATCATAGAATTAGTAGTATTTCCTATCAGTTACAAAAGCTATTTGAGGAAGCGCTAGTTTCACACAACTTTCATTTCAATTCTCCAGCATTATATTATGAGCAGGATGCACCATGGAATGGCACTTAAATGAAAATACGAACATAAAAATGCATCACACAGCGGCAGTGAATTGTATCTTTGGTGACCTGACTTAGTGAGCTAGTGTTTTGCTGTTGTTGGCTGCTATGTCTCAGTAAAAATAACTACACGCCTGCAACCATCATCAGTGCTTGTAGGGTTAGATCCTTTCTCATACACATGGAATGCTATGAAGTCTTACTTTGCTGGGAACAATAAGTGACGGGAAAAATTACACAATGGCAGAAAGCTGGTCATGCGGCACAATGGAATGAAGAAGTTGGAAACCACGTGTAGGTCGGTTTACTCTGACATGGTACACATAGAGAAATCTTAGCACGCTGGCAGAGAAAGAGACTTTATACAGAAAACAGGCCTTGTAAAGGCCATTCCAGGCCTCCGAGGTTGGTTGTGTATCTATTTCACCGTCACAAGATGGAATGTAAAATGTCTATAGGTAACGCACACGGTATGTTTTTGTTGCTGGCAGGACAGGCAAAGTGTGTGCTTTCGCAGAGAAATACATCCTCCTTTGTTATTCCTCTCTGGTACATGTTCTCATTTTATATGCCACTGATCAATTGGAGTGACAAAATTGCTGTTTTGACCAGGTACAAACTCAGGTTGCACTACACTTAGGTTGGCAGTAAATGGGGGAATGGGCGTCAGGATTTGGTCCCTCTATGCTACACTTGTATCTATTGGTTAGGCTACTGTTTGGCTACTGTTGCAAGCAGAACGACCACTGGAACAGTCACACAGATAAGACAGACTCCATGCAGACACTGAACACAGGGATGCGGAACAACCCCCCGCACCAGTCAATTTATCCACAACTAGGGGAGCAGCGAGATGGAGATGGGATGGAATGATGAACCGGTCTTCATCATTGATCCTTCACTCAAACTGACTTCTTTCAGTTCTCCTGTCACGAAACACTCGAGTTGGGCCTATGAAGTCTTCAAAACTAGGCCTTGTAATTCCCTACTCAGAGCTCTTCTTTCTACCTACTATGGAAAGGCAGTTCAAAGTTACACATCTGTAAGCATTTTGGTGATGTTAACATAGTTGGTGTTGGTAAGGGTGCAGTTGCCGGTCTTGATGTTCTCCTCTCGGAAATCCTCAGTGCTGTTGTTTACGACCTCTTGGATTTCCATGTAGTCGGATTTGCTCATGGTTGACCCGCTGCGGCTCTTTTTCAGGTCCTCTGAGGAATCTATCTTAGGGACGCTGGTCACATTGAGGTACTGCGCCTGCTCTTCACCCTCGGTCTCTCTGTGGTAGAAGTAGTTGAAGTTTGAGACTATGACGGGCACGGGCAAGGCGATGGTCAGCACACCGGCGATAGCGCACAGGGATCCTACGATTTTGCCCCCGATGGTAGTTGGAACCATGTCACCGTACCCCACTGTCGTCATGGACACAACTGCCCACCAGAAGGCGTCAGGGATGCTTACAAACTGCGAGTCTGGCTCGTCTGCTTCTGCAAAGTAGACAGCGCTAGAAAACAGGATGACTCCAATGAAGAGAAAGAAGATGAGTAGCCCAAGCTCCCTCATGCTGGCCTTGAGCGTTTGGCCGAGGATTTGCAGGCCTTTCGAGTGCCGAGAAAGTTTGAAGATCCTGAAGACTCTTACTAATCTGATCACCCTCAATATGGCAAGTGACATGGCTTGCTGTCCTTGTTGACCGTCCTCTGGCTTCTCCGCTAGCTCCGTGCCCAAGGTGATAAAGTAAGGTATTATAGCCACAATATCAATGATATTCATTATATTGACAAAGAAGCCTGCTTTACTGGGACACGCAAAGAACCGCACCAAGAACTCAAAGGAGAACCAAATGATGCAAAGGGTTTCCAGGATGAAGAAAGGGTCAGTAAAGTAGTTGGAGGTGTAGTAAATTGTTGAGTTGGAATTGCTTGTGTAAGCTTTTTGCATCTCCATTTCCTCACTGCGAAAAATGGGAAGTGTCTCCAGGCAAAAGCTGACTATAGATATTAGAATGACCATGACTGAAATGATGGCGATAATCCTGGCGGGCCCTGAACTTTCAGGGTACTCGAACAGCAGCCAGACCTGCCTCTGAAACTCATTTTCCGGCAGTAGCTTTTCCTCCTCCTTAATAAATCCTTCGTCCTCTCTAAATATCTCAATAGCTTCCTCCCCGAGCTCGTAAAAACGTATCTCCTCTGAAAAAATATCCAACGTCACATTCACAGGCCTTCGCAGCCTGCCACCCGATTGGTAGTAGTAAAGAATGGCATCGAAACTTGGGCGGTTTCTGTCAAAAAAGTACTCGTTCCTCAGAGGGTCAAAATAGCGCATTCGCTTTTTGGGGTCTCCGAGCAGCGTCTCTGGGAACTGAGAAAGTGTTTTGAGCTGCGTCTCAAAGCGCAGCCCGGAGATGTTAATGACCACCCTTTCGCAACCCTCATGGTCCGGTTCCGGGTCATACGTGTCCTGTGGCTGACCCGGAAGAGCTGCGGCTTCATCGACTGGGTCGCCCGTGGCAACAGTCATGCTGTGAACGAATGCAACCTGCAATTTGTGGTCAGGATGCTACGATGGGGCCTCTGGAAAACTTTGTGGGGAAATGTAAGGAAATTGTGGGTTTCTTCACACTCGATGACACCTTTCATATGCGCTTGAACCCAGGAAACACTGAAATAAAACAGAAGAAAGTACTTAAAATAAATAGTTTGATTACAATACTGTTATCCAGTGTGCTTGCATAATATGCTTTCATTCTATCCTGCAGGCAGGAGATTATTCAGATTTTTTTGTTTAAAACAATGCAAAATGTACCAATATTAATATATTATGCTACTCAGACACCATCAATTCCTGTTGAAATAACAGCCAGCTGATTTCTAAGGACTGCAGAGACCCCAAGTTCTACATCTATGAAGAAAACAACAGAATTCTGAAACCAGGGCTTCTAAAACATCTATCAATCAAGTCAGCCTGACCACTTTACACATTGTATTTGCTTTTATCCGCCAAGTAGATCTATACTTGCTATGGCAAGACTATATCATGCCTCTTAGGATCCAATTATGCACTGTAAATCTAATAAAGCCTGAGTGCACTTAAATCATAATTGAGTATTCCAGAACCTACCCAAATGCATTATCACCAAGACAGCATGACTTCTCTGTGCCTGAGAAAAGTTGAAGCGATACAACAATGTCTGCCTGTTTTCCACCCATAAACAGATAAATATATATTAGATTTGCAAATGTATTTAAACATAGACCTACTGTACAAAGACATCAATATTATGCCCGAACTAGGAACTAAATTATAAATATCTTACAAAAATCAATTATTGCACTAAAATAATCATAGTAACCATTTTTAAAGTAAATATTATAGCAATTACAAATTTATGGTACCAAAATACCTATAGTAAAAGTATGGTATCGGTGGTAAAACTTTGGTAATTCCAAGGGTAGCGATCTGTCATAAAAGGCAGTTCATTTCTGCATTGCTTGCATATTAAAAAAAAACACACAAATGCATCTGAGTATGTAGTACAATTTAAAAACAACTTCATTACAAGATCCTTTCAAGAAGTCAGCAACTTAATGAAACGATCTTAATAGTTAACGCAAGCTTACCTGCAAGAAGGACTCCTCAAAGTGCCAGGAGGAAAATTATTTGTCAGATCGTTTTGTTGAAGTGACATCAGCAGAAGTAAAAAAAGTCTCGCTTCCAGGGTCACTTGAGTCTTTTAGCTGGCGTTTATAACAGGTACCGCAATGATCCAGGTCCTCCACCCGCCCGCTACCCCAGAGCTGCTGCGCTGGACTTGGATATATCCAACCGCGTCGCAGCCTTCAGGACGACCGGATAACATACAGCTGCATGTCTCAAAGAAATGGGGACACCCCTAGGGCGTTATTTTGAAAGAGCATCCCATTACAACGGTCCAAAGATGCTATGGTCAGCAAAAATGACTCCCCCCTGGGTCCTCATAAGATGTGACGTTTTCTGCAACAGCAGGAGTGTTGTCTCGATTTAATTCAGAGATCTGTAAAGAAACAGGGCAGCTGGTTGCGCTGGGCGTCGCCACAAACATGCTCACATCAGACCAGATAGTAACATTTAACACATGAGACTGAGAGAAATTGCCTGAATACGCATTAGGCGGCCAAATTGATGCTCTGATGAGTGGCAACATCTTGTTGTTGAGAAAACGTGCCCATCTCATCTTATGGGTACAAATCCATAGAGCATCATGTTTTAAATGTCCTCATTCATGCCTTTTATATTTTTTCCGTAGCGCAAAGACAGCGTCCCTTAACGTGTTATTCAATCGCCCCGAAACGCGGTTTTGTGATTTTTTTTGACACATTTTCACATCCCAGGCTCATGCACCCATGAAAAACACATCACACCGGCTGTGCTCAGTGATCTAAAGCCCATCAAGCAAGCGCAAGGTGTCTGCAGTGACATGCTTCAGCAATCGGTTCCAGGTGGATCAAAACATGCCATGCAATTCGCAGCTTTAAAAGGCATTCAAACGGCATTTACGCATGCATTTAAAATAAAGAAGTCAACCTTCCCAAGTTGTTTTCAAGATGCACGCATCCGGAAAATGTCCATCAAAATATTCACAGGGGTTCCTCGTGCGCTTATTTGCGCTGGCTCCGTTCATTTTAGGGAGTGGCGCGAGCGAGTGAGCAATTTCTCATCAATGTCCAACTTTTCGTGTTTTACTCATAATGATGCAGTGAGAGAGCGGTTTCGGCTGCAGTTGTGCACTGCCGCGCATACAAAGAGCTGATGCTCACCACTCCTTACTGTTATACAGCGAGCGTGGGCAAATTAAAGGGGACGCACCTCCACTGAGCCTCTATAAAGCTGCCTCGACAAGATAGTCCGGATCACAGCAACACGTCTTTTAAATATATATATAAATGAGTAGGTATGCATATCATTTTGAAATAATATTGAATTGTTAATTATTAGTAAATATTTATAATTTATTTGCATTAAAGCTCCCAACTCTTTTTTAAATAAAAATGAACAGAAAGGTTATTAAGTTACACATAGAATCAGTGTTCAAAACTGTTTCCTTACCTTACCCTAATTCTCAATGCTAAGCTTATAACAATGACTTTGAATTTGAGCTGTCTGGTACGATTTTGCAAGAAATGTAAATTTATGTCTGAACAGCGATGGCTATAGTGATGCAAAAAACGTGGATGTGACATAGTATTTGAACAGTAATGAATCTGCCTCAATTGTCTTCCAATGATCTAGTGGATTTATAAAAGAAGTCACATAGACGTAACCTCGCAATTACTCAAGTTTAGTCATTATACCTTCTATCCAGGTTATGACATGACTGATGGAGCGAGTATAATTAACAGCTCTTTTTCTTATAGTGGCCTTACTTGCAATCTAATGACTCCATCCATCTTTGCTTCTCCAGCCGCTCACTTTCTGTAAACTGTAAAAATTGGATTTCAAGCATTGATGTAATGCAATAAGAGCAAAGTCTTATAGAAAGCTTTCTGGTGGCAGTAATAACATTTTCAGTCTGGGTCTGGCGATCACACCCATTTCATTACAAAAGCTTACACATACACCGCCGAGCCATTTACAGGTCTCCAATACTTTCAATACCTGGGATAAAACTTGTTTGGCATGGCTGCTATAGGACCAATATACGTATGTTGATTCATAAGGCGGAATGAGGAATTGGCAGAGTGAAGTTACTGTGGGTATTGGGGAGGTGCCATGGTCTCTCCGGGGACTGTCGTTCTGTTTGTACAAGAGAGGGAGAGAGATAGAGAGAGACGGAGGGAGAGAGTACAAACCGTGCCTGCTTGTGCAAGCATAGAGAACAATCGCCAGTGAATGTTTACAAAAAGAGTACAATAAACATCATGTGACAAATGAAACCGTATCATCTTCACTTATTGATGCCATTGGATGGATGTGATGGAGATCTGATGAAAGTTGGTATTATGAATGGATGTTTGGATAAAGAAAGGTGATGAGGAGATTAGGGTTACGATGACTGACTGATTATTACTAAAGGTTGAAAGGGGAAATAAAGCCTCTATATATAGTTTTGAAGAGACAGTTCATCCAAAAAAGATGTTAGAGCCATGGAAACTCGGAGTCAGTGATATTGTTATTTATGCTTGCATGCTCAAAATATCCCCCTTCAGAGATTCCTCTCTATTGGTCCCTTTAAAACTATATTTTTGTGTTTACATGCATGATGAAAACATGATAACCAAAGATGGGGTTTGACCCAACCCTTCTTGGCTTCCATTTGTACACAACTACATACATATTAACACACTCTGTATATGGTTGCCTGCATGGGCCCTGGTGGCCTGCTAATAATTGATGAGGACAATAACCCATTAAAATGAAAGCATTTGAAATGAATCTTCTTCCCCCCCCAAAAAATAAGTGGAAATGTTTTACATTAGCTAGACAGCATTGTGCTCCATTGGTTTTATTCATAACACTGTGTCTGTGATATGTTATTTGTTGCCAAGTTCAACCTTTATTGCTCAGGAAAAACATGTGTTAACCTTTTGAGACAACATTCCCAAATAATGGGAAGTTGAACCTGAAACTGCCATCGTATATCATATATGTGACCCTGGACCACAAAAAGTAGCAAGGGAATATTTGTGGAAATGGCCAAAACATTGTACGGGTCAAAATTATCGATATTTCTTTGATATTTAATAAAGATTATGTTCCATCGAAGATATTTTGTAAAATTCCTCACGTGAATATATAAATATATAATAATATAATAATTATTTTTGTGATCAATATGCTCTATGCTTAGGACTTAATGTGGACCACTAAAAAGGCGATTTTGTCAGTATCTTGATTCTTTGCACCCACAGATTCCAAAGTTTTAAATAGTTGGATCTCTGCCAAATATTGTCAGATCCTTACAAATCATACTTCAATATAAATCATATTTATTCAGAAATCATATTATGTATGAATCCTAATTTTGAAAAAATAACCCATAAATGATCGACCTTCATCATATGTATCTTATTTTAGTTTATTGTGTTCACCTTTCTCAACATTACAAAATACATCAAATTTTTGAGCAAACTTGATGAAAAAAGGATTAGTGTTTAAGACATTCTGGAGTTAGGTGTTCAACATTGGCGACCAGCAATAGTCACCCATGTGGCTTCTTCTCTGTGAGAGCTACACTGTGGCCCGGTCTCCGATACACGACCTTGTTGTGTTCAATAAAAAAAATCTTAATAGTCTTAATGATCTATCAATCTAATTATTTGGACATGTGTCAGTGCAACCTTTCCAAAGTTGCTGAACTTTAATCTATTTGTAATACCTCACGGAGATTGGATACGTGTACAGAATGTTTGTGCATATATAATAGTGTGCATGTGAGATGGCAGTATGTTGGTGATCGTGCCATTTCGAGCTGGGACCGATTTGCTCATAAGACCTTGACGTTTTACCGTAGCAACAAGCGCAGAAGACTGCAGTACACAATGACTCAATCCTCCTTTAATCCTCTAAACACACACATATGCTGCATCATCAAAAGAGTTTTAACTAAGATTGACGTCTTTATTTCTATGCACTAAGTGCATGAAGTATATTATATGCACATATATATAAATGAAAAACGACTTTATATATAAATTCATTTTTAAAATATAAAAATAAACAGCACTTCAATGCAGTTTGAAAATTTCACAATATACCCTTTACACCCCGTTTACAAACAGTAAACAACCACATAAGCTCCTATTTTCAACAATTATTTTTTGACATACACCATTGATATGGTAGTCAAATTTAGAGGGAGTAATGGAAACAGAAACTAAAATGACAACGGGAAGCTTGTTAGTGGACAATCTCCAAGAGATAATAACGGTGCAACATAATTGGTTAACTCATAATGACATCATTTCCTCCTTTGCTTTATTACAGCAACTCTTCTGAAGGTGCCCGTCTGATATTTTTAGTAAATACATGCCCCACTAACGTTGCTGGTTTGGAGGAAACTCCGCCCATCCCCCAAAGTACATTTCTGTAAGGGGTTCCAATAGTGCTCAGCCGATGCGGTGTCATATTTTGCATGCTTCCTCCGAATGGATTTGTCTATTGATTTTAAGAGCGACTTCACTTCCCTTCCCATTCCGGCTTGTGGAAAAATCCATACAAGGGCTCCTCGCCATTACCTGTAGAGCTTTGGCCTAGAATGGAATGAATAGGTTAAGTGAAACAAACAGCCAGATTGGGTCAGATCAATCTGGCTTTCATGAGCTCTGCGATTAGATGCATTTACCATACACAGCAAACAGCAACGGCACACACTTAGAGATGCATATAAATAATGACCTGAATGCATGGGAGTGTTCACATCAATTCAGCTGACACATCAAGGTCATCGTGCTCAATTTGTTTTTCTTGTCGTCCCAAGATGTTTCTGCACTGTTTTTGAACAGGCCTTCTCTTTCTCTCCAAGTTAATGGGGCTGGAGAAATGATTGTCCTTTTGTATAGGCATAAAACTGAGACTTATCGACATACAGAGCAATCTTGAATAGTACACAAGCTTCAGTAAAATTACCTAATACAAATAAACAAAGTAACTTAAAATGAGACAAAAAAACTGTGTAAAGAATAAACATTTAATGTAAAACAGAGAAAAATGAAACAAGATACCTATTCATAATTACTAATAGCTACTACTATACAACTTCTGTTAATAAGAAAGAAGACTCTCTCTCTCTCTCTCTCTCTCTCTCTCTCCTGGGTTGTACTTACGCCCTGAGGAGACTGTAAAGGAAAGAGCACACCTGCCATAACGACAGAGAGCACTTACTTTTCACCTCTGGCACGCTGTTTTGATGTTCCTTTCCCCCTCGCCACGCTCTGGGTCAAATAAAAAGTAGTATAGAGAGCTCACAGCAAGCAAGCTACAACAAACTGGGCCAAAAACATGTGCCAGCATAAATTCAAATAAAAGCAGGCCAAAAACTGTATGTGTGATGCTTTGTAAAATCCTGTAAATATTTAATTTGAAGCCTAAAATGATTAGAAATATCAAATTTGTAAGGATTTAGTAAACATGTTTAACTGCATTTGCATTGCAACTAAAATGTGAATGGGTCTTGCCCATATAAAACATGCCATGGTTATGTCATTCTATTTCTGTTGTAACCTTGCCCCAAGATGAAGTTAAGTAATTATATTCAAAAGAAGATATTTGAAAGAATGTTGATAATCAAACAACGTTGGCACCTATTGATTTCTTTTGACCACAAAACCACTGAGACGTCTCTCAAAAAGTCTTCATTTGTGTTCCACAGGAGAAAGTGTTGCATTCAAGATTTAAAAGACATAACGGTGAATAATCGACCAAACAAAGTTCAACTTCAACTCTAATTGCCGCTAAACAGAGAGCAATATTAGTGCTGGTTAGAAATGCCATTCCAGTGAACTCTGGGAAATGGGCCAGCAGGAATATCCCGTTGGAAAGGCCGCTGGTTATCTCTGCGTGATGGACCATATAATGGAAAAGGTAGAGCCAGGCCTGGAGGAAAAAGGAAAAACCCTTCGAGCTCCCGCTCTCTATTTCATAGGCATCTACAGTATGGATGATCCTGGAACATTCTCTCCAGTATGGCATCCTGGCATGGACGGGGCTGGTAGTGTAGGGTGAACACGGAGAAGACCATCTGGTTTGAGTCTGTATGGACTCTTTAAAGAGATTAACAGAAGCTTTTGTGATGCTTGGAGTGGTTTATGGCAGCAGGTGCATTGTGATGACAATAGCCAATGATATTTAGTAAATGTATATGAGTTGGTCTATTGGATGTCATATAAATCTAAGTGGGAAAGCACAGACTTACCCCAGATTGGTGGTGGACAATACATTTACTTTTGGATTCTTATATTCAGAGCTCAATTCTGTTATTAGAAGCTAATGGTAAACACCAAAAGTAAACACATAGAGAAAACTCCATCTGGTCACAGTGTGACAACATTTCCTCTCTAAAATGGTGACAATCCAACCCATCTGTGGCCATAACATGACAACCATAGAAACTAAACACTTGAGCGTCATCAAAATCTGCTATTCCATTTCCTGGACTACATAACAACAGATTTTAATTTTAATAAATTAAGTAAAAGTATCGTCATACAATACATACTTTTTTTTATTAAATTATTTATTATAATGATATTATAATTTATTATAATATCTTATACATATATTTTATTCATAGTTTTTCAAGTGTCTGGTTAGCTAGGAAATAACCTACTGGAACACTGCATATAAAAGAACTGCTATGATGAAAACGTATGTTTGTAATTTTAGAATAACACCTGACTTTCAAAAATTGAGGAATAAGTCCTGATTCAGTCTTTTCGGAGCATCTATGATTTAAAACTGAAACTGCATCATGGCGATAACACTTAGGAAGGTCAGCAGTTATATTCTGCTATATCATGAAAATGCAAATTTAAGGAAAAAAAACAAAGAAAATCCGATTTCATATGTTGGGTTGTGCCCAAGCGTTATGTCAATGAAAGAATCCTAAAAGAAATCGTTATTTTCAAAGCCTTTAAAAATAACTTCACATGAATGTAGAGCCGTGTTCATCCGTGTTTAGTATGGGTGATTCATGTCTTGCAGTGACATTCATACTGGTGGCATGGCTCTTTTCGCATGACACTATTAATAGCATATCACTACAGAATGATGAGGTTTGCATTATTCACAGACAGATCCTCACGAAAAGTGAGAAAGAACTCAGTCATGATGCTAAACAGGATGATGCTTTGGAGCATTTAAGGTGAGAACTTGATGTGTGTACTCAAATTGTCCTCCTCCTCCTCGACTCTGAAAACATTCTCTGCAGTATTTGAAGGTCATGCAACTTGGCCACAACAGATCTAAGTCTAGCTTTTTGAAAGACACATTGATTTATGAAACAAAAAAATATTGACGGTACTGTAAGGTACTATTGGTTTTATGCTTCATTCTTTTGTGAAAAAAACTTTTAATTATTGGTATCAATTATGGGTATCAGTGATCTCACACTGCTCAAATAATTTGGCACCCAAACAGAAATACATTTATGGATTTACCCATTTTGATATCTCTGGGAATCAAACCCGCTATGTAGGTTATGTTTAAAAATTGTGAGATCACTCCAGTTTTGCTTGAATCTCTGCATGTATTATGACAATTTGCACCGAATGGGAGCCTTTCTGTCCACACTATATGTGTAAAAATACATTTATATTAACTTTAATATACATTTTATGGTAAAGCAAACTTCCCTGAACATTAAGCTAGCTGCAAATTTAAAATATAAAACATGAAAATTACTGCCTGAAAAATTTGCATTAGTTATTATACTTTCCAATGCAATATAAAGGTTAAATCCTTAAAATGTCTTTGCATTTTTGTGTAATTCCGTATTTTTAATCTACGCTTAAATTTTCTTCACAAAAATTTGATAAATTATACGATATTATTTAAGATATGTTGCACATTTGCAGTTGTGTCCCCAGGATTTTGCTATCCAAACGCATCCTCATCTCTATAAACTTTAAAATATTCCACAAGACATAATTAAAGAAGAACGTTTCATCATGCTGGGCTTCTAAAGCCCATGTGAATAAAAAAAGTGTATTTTCTCATTTTCTTTTTTGTATATTTTCATGATATTTTAGCAATGACTGGAGTAGGTGAATCTCAACATAAAGTGCTATTACCTATTATTTCTTGGAAGTTACTTATTTAATATTTTTATTAAAACGCTAAAATTTCATTAATGTGGCTATATTTTATGTCATTTTATGCAAAAAAATGTTATTTTCAGTCCTGACACATCTTCTGTTTAAAAACGTAGTAAAACATAAAAAGCTTTTAGAAATTGACCAAAGCACATTTGAATGGTAAAACGTGTGTTATGAGATTCAGTGTTGAAAATAAGAATAAAGTTTGATTTTGGCATGTTTCATTCAGCAAATGGCACGTACCTGACCCAAACACAAAATTCAGGAATGACATAAAGTCACTTACCAGCCATATAAAAGACGGAGTTGTGCGGAGATGCATGAATAAAAAATGCGGAGATGCATGAAAGTTGTGTGAAAAAATCATAATATATTATTTTTTAACTAATCCTAAAATACACGTAAAACATTAGTATTGTGATGTTTTAACATAAAAATAAACTTGTTTATGTAATATTCAAGATCTGCAGTCATTGCATATTTTGGGTATTTTTACCCCTTTAATTATTTGTCAAACAAATGCAAATACAAACAACATATCCGTTTTGGGACAAATGTTGTTTGTTCACAGAACGAAATAAAATGATAATCTTACCTAAACAATGCCTTTAAATAGTAAATTCTGAAAAATCAAAAATTTATAATTTGTGGTGTTCTCAACATTTTTTTGTATCTACATCTACTAGAAGAAGGATAGACTAGCGCTTTAAATGTTCACTAAGAAAATAAAGTTTTAATAGAAATCTGTGTCCTGCGACCATTTCGTATAAACTGTAGCAAGAGGGGGTATATTTTGAAAACAGTAAACTACATTGTTAAGGTCTAACAACGCATTTTATCTGTGCTCACAATACATCACTGCCTCCTGTCCCATATTGTTAAAATGCACTTTTCATCCTGATGCAACAAGGATTGCACACTAACAACAACCTCTGTGTCACGGCTATGATTTGGTGATAAAGGGTTCCAGGCATAAACAGATAGACACACATACAAATGGGACCAGGGAAAGAAACCAACGCCACTCAAAAATGACAAGGAGACAATCACATTTATGACTATCGGTTTATACAGCAACGTCAATGATGACATCAAAGCCTGACCACACAACTGATGGATGTAGCATAACTATAGCACACACCCCCTCCCCACACACCGCTCGGCCGACAGGGGGCATGTCAAGCACATACGTGGGGTTAAGAGTCTTACATGTAGCAGCAAAAACAGCACATGAACATAGACGTCCATCTTCTTTTGGAAAATAGATACTGAAGGCAGAAAAGGCAAGTGGTGTGCTGGGGCTGTCTAGCCATGGGGGAATCCGGGCCCGGATGAACGAGGGGGCGGGGATTTCAAGGCACCTCCTCCTGTAAGTTTGGAGGAGAAGGGAACAGTCCACAAGCCCCTACGTTTGGCAAGCTGGGGTCCACACAGGGAAACCGGCCCCCAGGAATTTAACTCCTTTAAAGCTTCTGTCTCCTTTTCTCATTTCTGTGGGTGAAAAAAACACATGAAAAACTATGGTGGTTGCCAAGGAGTTCATAACTGACAAAGTTTTATGATTAAACTGTGTTGAGGTGTTTCAGTCAATCCTGAAGAACACTGGACTTCCCGTGCAAATTTCCTCAAGGTTGTTAAAATGTTCTCAAATCTGAAAATAGATCTCGCTTGCCCTGAATGAGGTCCAAGAGACGAAGACTTTCATTTAGGTCTATTATGCAACATGCTTTAAAAACCGAAATGCCTCATAGGACACATGCAGTGATGCAGGGAAAAGGGGTTTCAATTACTAGCAGCTACTCTAGCAGAAGACAGGAGGTGTTTGTGGATGCAGCCGTGCAGAACAGCTCTCTAATGCTCCCTAAGAAACCCAGCCTGTCCTAGATTCCCACAGTGACGTGTGCAATGTGGCAGAAGATCAGATGGATAGCTGTTAGCAAGTCTCTCTGCATTTAAATGTATCATTGTTTTACCGTCACATCTGGGGCTTTTTTATATGCGTGACAATCTGAGCGTCACAAATTTTCATATTTAAAGTGAATGTGTATCTGATATTACTGTATACACTTTTATATACATTTAGTACGTCACGATTTACAACTTAGTTGACAAATAAACCGTAAATGTGCCCTACATGGTGGGGTAGCAAAAGATTAGTTAAACAAACTAACAAGGAAGATGAATCTCTTTTATTTACATTTTATATAAATGTTTATAATATAAAACGTTGTATATCATAAAAGTTTTTTATTCTATATAGGACACATGTACTATATTATTGTCAACATAAATGACTAAAAGATTTCAGTATGATGTGCCAGTTCCTTAATAGCTTCGTGATAACTCTTTTAACAGCTTTAGCAGATTGCTTAATATAAAACTAATAAACAAGCGCAGGAAACTGTACCTGTTTTGCACATTGTCGTAAACAAACTTTGAGCATCTTTATTTCTTATCCATATGGCGTCATTCCAGATACTTATGCTATGCTATCTGGCACCACCTAATACTACAGTTATTTATGTATGTGAGGGACAATATATAAATAAATGACTTGCCATAAATGGCATTTTTTTTGGTTGCACCGACACTTAAAGGCCACTGTAATTTCTGAGCCACAAGATGGCAGCACTGCCCCACAGTCACTCTTTAAATCAATGTCACCTCAAGGTGAGTATAGGTGTGGCAGTGTATCTCAGCCTATTTATTGAAACCCATAAGAATAAAAGCAAGAAATATTCAAAACTGCATTGAGCTTTCACAATACTTGAACAAACAAACCGTTACAAACGTTTTTTGTATCCACAAAGACACTTTGCATCCACAGAAACTTACTATAGTGCAAAATGTGTTCCTTGCTCTGAACATTTGTTCTACAGACTATTAAAATGTTAAAAGAAAGAAATTAATAAAGAAATGTTGACTGTTTTAAAACTCATATTCTGTTGTTATTCCAAAGAACCCTTTTAACGCTTTTTTTCAAGAGCTTAATTGATTTTTACAATCAATAATGCAGATTTATTTAAACAATGAAAAAATATTTAGGTGTGGTTTGTGTTTTACCTGTTTATAACAAGTTGAGATGTCCATCCTATATGTGACTAGAGATGGCAGGCTACTCAAAGCATTTGGCGTAGGCAGAGCAGTTTCTTGCGAATGAACAGTGTATCGGCCGGCGGTTGTGATTCAACACTCATTAATGTTTTACTTTGTGCCAGTAAGACAGTGTTTTTGTTTGACAGTTCAGTGATTATTCATGTATTGCACTTTATCCCAGAGTGTGACTTAATAGTTGGGAACTTCCAGCAGCCAACAGTTTCTTAATATGGATAGTTGTGGTCCTGTGGTTTCAGTTTAGATTCCATCATGGTGGCAGGCCATATTAGCTAATTTGGGTATGATCTTCCAGACTTGACACTATTCTGGAGGTTTACTGTGGAAACCAAAAAGGATGCCATAGCAACAATAGCGGGATCGCACCGTCACTATGGATACTGCATCACTCCGACGTGATTAGAAGTATCCAGTCGAAAGCGCCTTCAGTCTCGGATCGTACCCCACCCTGTGTCCGTTATAGGCGCACAAAAAAAGAATTGAGATGTGTGCTCGAATTATATTTCAGGTCGAATTTCTTATATTTCCAAGTCTGCGCGAATAGCAGAACAAACGCGAATAGCATCTTATGCGTCTTTTTCCCCTTATGATATGGAACATAATCTTGATGTGAGAAAAACACACAAAAGAAACGCACGAAGTCTTTGTAGGTTAACATACCTATTCCAACAAGTGCAATGTTATCCGAACGACGTTTGTCCATAACGTAAGAAAATATACAATATCTTTAAATAACCTACCTCTTTCATTTTAGCTCACAGCCATGTCAAAATAGGCTATGCAATAAATAAGCAATGAGCACATTTTAATATCAATTAAGTCGATGTATTATTTAACGAACTGCCTATATGAATGACTGTACCCTTAATAGTTTGCAAGCCAAAAATGTCTTTATTCTCACATGGAAAGGTTGTATGGAACCGTGCGTAAAACACTTGTAATAATTCCCTCTCGATCGTATGAAACGACACACTCCGCAATTAACCGTCAAGACTTTAACATACAGCGGTGCCTTTACGCACTTCACGATTAGTGGGCTTGGAAAGCTGTCGTGGTTCTAAACCATAAAAAAGTCTACACGTCTGTGAACATCTTTTTAATGTTTACGCAGTTCTGGTTGGTCGGAGCAGGGAAGTTTGGCTGCTTGAAGGTGCTGTTGATGCCCTCCTCAATGACCATGTACTCCGACTTGCTGAGAGACGACGTGCTACGCGTCTTCTTGAGCTCCTCGGTGGAGGACAAAGGCTGACAGCTGCCAATGTGCAGATACTGAGCCTGCTCCTCTCCCTCAGTTTCTCGGTGGTAAAAATAGTTAAAATTGGACACTATAACAGGCACTGGTAAAGCGATGGTTAACACGCCCGCAATCGCACACAGGGAGCCAACGATTTTGCCCCCTATGGTGACTGGATGCATGTCGCCGTATCCCACGGTCGTCATGGTTACCACCGCCCACCAGAACGCATCGGGGATGCTGCTGAAGCCCGAGTCAGGATCGTCTGCCTCGGCGAAGTAGACGGCGCTTGAGAACAATATAACCCCGATGAAGAGAAAGAATATGAGCAATCCCAGCTCTCTCATGCTGGCTTTAAGCGTTTGCCCCAAAATCTGGAGACCTTTAGAGTGCCGCGATAGTTTAAAAATCCTAAACACACGGACTAATCTGATGACCCGGAGAATGGCCAAGGACATCGCCTGCTGGCCGTTACCTTGCCTTTCCGCCAGTTCTGTTCCCAGTGTGATGAAATAGGGTATGATGGCAACGATGTCAATGATGTTCATTATGTTTTTGGAGAACGTGGCTTTGCTCGGGCACGCGGCGAATCTGACGAGCAGTTCGAACGAAAACCAAATGATACAAAGCGTCTCGATCACGAAAAAGGGGTCCGAGAAGGGACTCGTGAGGTATGGGAGAGTTCCGTTTAAAAGTGGAGCGACAGTCGTGGGGTCTTTGTCGTCCCTAAACTCGGGCAACGTTTCCAAACAAAAGATCACGATAGATATCAAAATGACCAAGACTGAGACGATTGCGATACCCCTGGCTGGACCAGAGGTCTCTGGATACTCGAAGAGCAACCAAACCTGTCGCTGGAATTCGTTTGTGGGTAACGGGCGCTCTTCCTCTTTTATAAAGCCCTCATCCTCTCTGAATTTCTCCATGGCTTCCTCGCCAAGTTCATAGAAGCGTATCTCTTCGGAGAAGATGTCAATGGGAACGTTAACAGGTCTCCGTATCCGCCCCCCTGACTGGTAGTAATATAAGATTGCATCGAAGCTGGGGCGATTTCTGTCAAAGAAATACTCGTTTCGTAAGGGGTCGAAGTAGCGCATTCTCTTCTTGGGGTCTCCAAGTAAAGTCTCGGGGAACTGAGAGAGGGTTTTGAGCTGTGTCTCGAAACGCAAGCCTGATATGTTGATGACAACTCTCTCGCAACACTCGTGGTTCAGCTCGTAGCGCTCGAGAGAGTGATGCCCGGGCAGCGCCGCCGACTCCTCCTGCATGTTGTCACACGCAACAATTGTCATGATGCCCTGCTCGTTCTCGGTGTAGCCGTGGTTCACGAGGTTGTTGCCCCGGTGCTTGGTTGAGGATGGAGGAGGAGAGTGGAGGAGGCTGAGGTGGTCGTCCATACATCTGTTGCTTAGGTTGGAGGGGCAGTAGAAGCCGCGCCTCCTCCGCGAGCTCCAGTCAGCCACAGCCCCCCGTCGCTGCCGCGCGTCCTCTCGCTTTCTCCTCTTTCTCTTGAATCGCTACTTTCTCGCTCCAGTCTTCCCGCTCACGGCGCGCGCACTCTGGTTTATAAACATGCCAATTCCCACCCACAGCGCGCAGACGCTCGTCGCACATCTGCGCTTCGCCCAATCGCAAACCCGACAGACGTAAACATGAACCTCAGACGCGCGCGCGTCACTGAAGCCCACCAATGTTTGTGCCAACATTCATCCCTTGCAAAAAATAAACCACGGTTTTACTTGACCAACCATACAAATAGTCATACAACCAAAGTGACCACAAATGTACCAATAATAATCATTAACCATGATATTTGGTGTGTTGTAAAAATATGTGCCAATAAAGGACAGAAACGTAATAGTCATCATGTTAAGTGTCTAATCAAACCAGCAACTAATGGATAAACACTGTCAAAAAATGCTGTGATGCTTCAGCTGTCTCTGACATGTCTTGAATACAGTCTGAGAAAAGAAATGTGCTTGAATCCAGAATGTCAATGAGAGGTGGCATGTGCATCTGCCCACACTTTGAAGATTAAAGGACATGCACTGATTGACATTTAGGGGGATACAAGGTCTTCATCTTTATTCAAACTCCATGTTGGATGATCACAATTTTGTATTAGTTCATTTGGGAAATACATGATCATGGTTATTTGTTTAGGCAGGTGTGTCGGGTGTTCATGTTTACATTTTTTTTTAAGAGCTTTCCTGTAGATCAGCGGTAAGAGCATTGTGGGTTCGATCCCAGGGGATTGCAAATACCTATGTATAAATGTATAGGATAATGCAATGCACGTCTGCCAAATGCATAAATGTAAATGTAAATGCTGCTATTGATTTTAATTGCCACTTGGCATGAAAACATCCTTCATTTTGAGAGAAACCGAGAAATAAGAAACAGACATCATCTATCTGTCTGTCTGTCTGTCTGTCTATCTATCTATCTTTCTATCTGCCAAATGCATAAATGTAAAATGTAAATGTAAATGCTGCTATTGATTTTATTGCCACTTGGCAAGAAAACATCCTTCATTTTGAGAGAAACCGAGAAATAAGAAACAGAAATCTATCTGTCTGTCTGTCATTCAAAAAATTTCTATCTACACAAAATTACATTGACAATTATATTTAATTCTGGGGAGGAAACACAAACTAGTTTTAAATAGTTTAAATAATTGTTGACACAACGGTTGAGATCATGGAAAATGACATGTTTATGATATAACTGTGAATGTAGAGCACAAGGAAGGTGAATACTTTAAAAATAGAAATATTAATTGGGTCAGTAAAATTTATTTTATTTAATTAACAGATTACATAAGTATATTTATTAAAATTGTTATGGCTGATTTTCTCTGCTTGCAAAAACAACGAAATGGTAATCTGAACAGATTTAACTTTTTTCTTCATTTTATTATAATCTGCATTCACATACCTCTGTTGTTCATATATAGGCAGGACTATAATTACTTCCATTATTGATTTATCTCTATTCTTTTGTGGAATTCACACCATTTCTGACCCAAACCTCATTCCAATCATTCTGTTCTTACACACCCAAGCACTTTCATCTGAGGTGAGGCAGGGAGGTCCAGAGTCTTTGTAATTGTCCAGGGAGTCTCTGCAGATCTGATGTGACTTCATTAGTTCTCTTGTAATGGTTAGGTAATTGAGTTCTGCTTTTCAAATTGTTCTCCAGTTACATTCATGACATGCTCTCTCCTCCTGCTCCTTCAGAGAGACTTTTATGTGAGCTCAGTGTGTCCTTGAGGCTGTTTTCAAACTCCATATTCACACGTCATCCTTGACGCACTGCTCTGGCAATGTAACACATGCTCGGAGATGGACTTACACACGAGCACACACACAAGAAGTTGTATGAATGCAGTTGTGAAAACATTTGCACATTTGTCTGTGCAATACTCTACAATTGTAGGTTTTTGTGAATGTTTGTCCGAGCATTGTTTTATGATTTCAAGTTTTTTTTAGCACTTTAGGGTCCTCTAGATGGTTGGATACTTAAGTGCCTTGTTTATTGTAAATTAATTTGATTTTTATGCTGTTATGTGGTCCACGATACGTGTGTAAGATTGGATAAAAAAGTAACAGCACACATGCCCTCAACACATCTTCTACATTTTTTTTACTTTTGAACAAAGTGTTATCTACATAGGGATGGGGATTCTATCTTAATGGGATAGTTCACCCAAAAATAAAAATTCTGCCATGTTGTTAAAAAACTTTTGATGAACACAGAGAAAGATATTCGTTAAAACAGTTCTTGGAACCCATTCTTGGAACCATATAGGAAAACGTACTATATATTTATATTTTTACTTAAAATTATAAGATTTCTTTTGTCATAATTTTTAAGATATTTTTAAGAATGTAGGAAAACAAAACATTCATGAGCCACTGTAAAACCTTTCGAGCTGGTTAGACTTAGAAACAAAAGTTCCCCTGCTGCCTTAAAAACATGACTTAACTTAACTTAAATATGTGTTTTGTTTAAACTCAAGTAAAAATGCTTTCACTGTAAAAATATTACCCGTTTCAACTTAAAACTTGAGTTCAAAAGCTGCCTTAAAATTTTACAAGTCATTTGAACTTATTGTTTTACATTTTGTAAAGTGGGAATTGCTCTATGTTAATTGACATGACAGCACCAACAAAGTTTTGCACCAAATGTATCAAATATAATATAACACTGACAAAGTACGCTATACATACCACTTTAATTCTTTCTTCAACACGCACACAAGACAACACATTGCATGTTCATAATGCTGCCCTGCGACAACACGTGAATATGCATTAACATATAATAGCCGAGCCGTGCTGCAGTGTTCGTTTTCTAAATTCATCTCCTTATTCAGGCCACGTTGCTATAAAAAAATGCCAATTGTGCTCTGTCGAGATAGGAGCGATGGGACGCCACAGGGGTTTTTAGCATGGTTTCCACTGGCTTGACTAAATATAGTTGAAACTGAGGCCTTATTAACCCACTAAATGAAGCTGTCTTGCATGCCACATGCTTTTAACGAAGGAAGATCTGCTAGGTGCATGACTGCTAGGTGCTTAAAAGGAACAGTGGAATGATGCTTCTGGCCACAGCAAATTCAAACACTTGCATTTCTTTTAAGATATAAATGTGTTTCATGTTGAATTAGACTTAGAACATTGAACTCTAATAATATTTTAGGCATATATACAAACTACAGTATGCTTCTATGAGATTAGCAATGTTAAATATTTTATGATTATAAGAACACTGAAGAGATTATTGTAAAAACAGACAACTGAGTTATTTTTTATCATGCTTTTTATGGTGCATTCCAAGTAATATTAATCAAACTGAAGTGTTTTTTTTATTAAGTATATAATAACAAATAATGGATTATTGGCAAATAATGGATCAGAATTGCAAAACATTACAAAGTGGCTTCATTGTATTTTTGAGCTCCGATATTTTCGATGTCGTCTGCAAAAAAGCTATTCAACTTTTGTGACAATATGCACCATTCACAATTGGTGTCTTCATCCGTTTTAGTTAAACTATTATCATGATTCATTTCGGTTTCAACATGTTTAGTCATGAATCCCAAATGATGATTTATTTGCTGATGATTAATAATGATTTCAAAATATTAATAGCAAGTGCAGGTGCTGTAGTCTCAAGGCTTTACTCCCTTGAGCATGAATCTGGCATGGTTTGTCCGCCACTGGGCATCATCAAAATGAATGTTTGATAGCAGGGAGAAATTTCTTCCAGAGAAAACCACGAAAAACCAAAGGGAAGAGAGGAGGAAGACTGAAACGATTAGACAAATAAAGAATAATTTGGGCTGCATGGTGCTGCCCTCCATTCATGTGATGTAGTCTCTCAGGTAATTATGTCATGTTTAGTGAAACTGTAAAGTAATATTGAGTTCAACCTGGGTTTCAATAACTTATAATATTGTTTGTATTTTCGAAGCACCATTTTATGCAAATGAAATGTGACTTAATGTGTGTCAAATTGAAATGTCTACTTCTGACCAATAGCTCATAGAAACTCGATCTTTGAGCAGTCAGCTGAAAGTCCCGTACTTCTAGTTAACTGAGCCATATCTAGAGATAATACAGTTTTTCTCAGTCGCTTTTGCAAAAGAATAAATACACCCTATTTACAACAAACATAAACTCCCTTTGGGTAGAGCGGAGCACAACTGTCAACAATATTGCAGTACATATTGGAACTGAACATACAACATACATAGTACTGTAAATCATTCATGCACATCCAGACGTTCCTCTCTGTCTGGCCAAATAGTTTCATCTACATCACAGCGAATATCATCACTTGCAATGCAGTGAGGAAAGTATCTCCTAGAGTGGCGAATCCACCCTCTGCAGGACTCTGCTGTGATGTCATCACATGCTGCATCCATGGCCACTAGCAGGGACATTTGGGTATGTGGATGCCGGTCATATACCTTCCACCTCCAGGAAAAGAAAAACTCCTCTATTGGATTTAGGAATGGTGAGTAGGGAGGGAGATATTTCACCAGCATCCTATCATGTGCTGCAAACCACTGTCTGACAACATCTGAGTGGTGAAAACGCACATTATCACAAACAACAAGATGCTTATTCAGATGGTCTCCAGTTAGACCCCTCTCATTCTCAGGGATTATGTCCCTGTAAAGAGTGTCTAAAAAAGTCAGCAGATGTTGTGTGTTGTATGGACCAAGGGGTATATGGGTGAGGACGCCGTTTTCGGAGATGGCTGCACACATAGGAATATTCCCTCCTCGTTGGCCTGGATATCAATGGCTGCTCTCTGTCCAATGCGATTCCTTCCACGTCTTCTACCTTTTGCCAGATTGAAACACGCCTTTTTTTATAGAATTTACTTGACAGATTTTGACAACTAGTTCAACATTTTTGTATGTAATGACTCAAGCAATGAAATAAGGACTATTAGTTTTATATGGAATGAGTATTCAGGATTCACAAGTTTAGTTAATATTGACTGACATGACATAAGCAAATGATAATGTTATAAAACAGCAGAGAGTTGTATGAAAGCAATTGATGCATGTCCAAAAGCATTTGCAATTTGCTGTATGGAATGAGAAACTGCTACTATGATGTGCACAAATGACTAAATGTTGTGGAGGTTGAACTAAATGTTGTGCAAATGTTAATAGTGATGTGAGAAATGGACCAAAGCGATTGAGAAAAACTGTAGAATTCCAAAGAGCATATGCAGTAAAAATGTGAAACATACATATTCAGTGTCTTGTACTCAGATACCTCACTAAATACAGTAATGTCTAACTTTACTGTAGTTTTCAAATGGCTGTGCAAATAGTATATAGTGATGTCTTGAGCATATTCAGGAAGTATCACCAAAATCTGACTTTTTTTGCATTGGAAAACCTTTACAGAGTAAACTGTCATCATGAAAACATGACAAAGCCATTTGATTATCCTGTTCATAAACAGTGGTGTAAGGACTTTTCATCTTGATGACACTGACACTATCATTCACATGAATACTTGCTTTTGAGGAATGAGCTATCCATTTTGAGCAAGTGACACGCTTTTGCAGGTTATCAACTAGGTTTTGCAGTTTGTTCTAATTGTTTTGAGAAATGCATTAACTGTTGTGCAAATGTAAATAGTGATGTGAGAAATGCACCAAAGCGACTGAGAAAACTGTAATAAGACGATTGCATAGAGACAAAGTGTCTCTTTCTTTCCTTCTTTCATTAAATATCTTGTCAATTATGCCCTCTCTCAACCCTAGTCTGTTATGTCCTGCCACGCAGACAACAGATGATATTAATCCATCTTTTTACAGTGTTTCCCATGGCTGAATAGGATGCCAGTAGTGATTTGTGTTTTAAAAATACTCATCTGTTTCTCAAAGCGTTCACTAGAAGAGAACGCACACATGCTCCAACTAGTGAACACGGCAGACAATAAACCTTATAACCAGCTGCTAACAACACAGTCATCTGTGACCATTAAAGAGTTCTGCTATTGAACCAAGAAAATCTGTCTTTTACTAAAGATGAAAGCTAGACAGTGGGAAAGATTTCCCTTTTCAGGCCCGAATTAGTGAGGGTTTAAAATAAATATTACTTGTATTGTTTCACGTATGTACGGATAAGGATATGGATATGGAGTATTACATTTTAAAAGTTTCACTTTAAAAACCTCATTAGCAATTCCCTGGCAACCACCATAAACAGTGACGTACTGTATGTTTTATGTAAGCAAGTACTATAACATAACTAAATATAAATAATTATAACTTTAATATTCTAAAAAATATTCAGGTCTGACTGAATTAATTATCGATAGACAGATAACCTCCCAAAAAACATCTTTATTTGGTATATCAGCAGTTTGTTCAAGCGAAGATGCACTTGACTAGGGGTGTGGCCATTGCACATGCATTGAATACATTGACCTGAGAGCAAAATACGATGTGAAGCCTTCAGATGCAAAAAAGTGCCTTTTGAAATTTTATTCTAATATTTCTGTTTTTATCAGGATCCTGTGTTTAGATTCAGTGATTTCACTTAAATGGCAATGAATAAATCCTACCTGCAATTATTGCAATCATAATTTAGAAAAACACTTCTCATAAAACAGTTTTGCTTTACACACAAAAGTGGGTTTGACTGTTGACTGGAGGGTTTCAGTATGACATCGGCAGGTGATGAATGACTAAATAAGTAAATAATATATGAGATAAAGTAAATGTCACAAATTCTCTTTGGTCTGTGGAAATGTAGCTGAAAAGTCCACTCGCTATTCTATTTAATTGATGGACTACAAATAATACAGTTTGGGAGATTTTGCTTTATTAAAGAAACCCAAAAAATTTCATAGGAATGGCTGTGGAAAGTAGAGTATTAAGCATAACCTTTTTAAACAACTAATCAAACTGGTCTTATAGCCTCTGGGTGTGTCACAGTTCTTCAATTCTTAGGTCTTCTTACACAACTGTTATCCTCATAAATAATTGACCTTCCTTACCACATTTATTTAGATTTTACACCCAAGCAGTTCACATACTTATTATTGCAGTGGACAAATGAGATGAGGTAAACAACATCGCTAAGGATAATTGACTACTAATAAACCGTACCATACTGAATTCAAAGGTCCAGTGTCAATTTTTTGGATCTATTGACAGAAATGCAATAATACATATTTATGTCTTCATAGGCATATAAAGCCCTTAAATAAAGAAGCATAATGTTTTTATTACCTTAGCATGAGCTACTTCTATCTTCATACACTCCGGGTCCCCTTACCATGTTGTTTCTACAGAAGCCCTTAATGGACAAACTTTTCTAAAGAGCACATTTCGTAAAAGCGTTATCTCCTTTGGCAAAGAATTAAAAACGTGACGATGTCTTAGTCCTGTTTCAGCCACCGTAGTGCTTCTAAAGGGAAGGAATCGGTGGAGTGAGCAGTTGGTTGCAATTCCCAACCTCACCGCTAGATGCCACTAAATTCCGTACACTGTAGCTATAGATAAAATAAAGATAATCAGTAAAATAAATACATTTCAGTCACACAAAGCGATTGAATGGCTTCAGAAATTGTTTGGACTAAAGTTTTTTTGCAGCTTGCCGCTCATTTGTTCCATCAAGTAGCCAAATACACGAAACACAATCCTGCTTTTGTAGTCACTATATTTAGATACTACACAGTCAGATTAAACAGGTCAACCCAACAACCCCAAAACATGAGCTTATCGCACCCTTATTCCAAACAGACACACCCCAAAACAAGACTGTTGGATGAATCAGCTTTGCTTTGGGACATCTACTGTATCTGTTTTGCTCTTTGACAAACAAACTGTTCCCTCTGGCTCATGGTGTTATTTGATCGACAGAGACAAACAACGCAGTCTGTTCAGCTCTCTGTCGTATATCTCTGCTTCACCAAGGCTGTATTCAAAACAGCATGCTATCATGTAACTATGACTACAGTCTGCATACTGTGTACTTGTGTATTTTCTGTGTGCCTGAAATTCTCACATACCTGATCACAATGCGTTGCTTGGAAATCTACAGTACATCCCACAATGCAATGCATTTGACTTTACCTTCCAGTTTCAGTGTGTTAAACTGGCTATCAGCTGCAATCAGGGGCATAGCTAATGGGGGGGAGTTAGGACGAGGGCCCACACACTTTTGGGGCCCCAGAGATCTGTTTTATTAGTAGTAACAGTACTAGTAGTAATGCAATAGAAAATACAAATGTATTATTTAATTGCAGCAAAGATTTTGGATAGTTGGCTTGAATGTTTGGTGTGGTAGGGGGCCCAACCTCATATTCTTTCATAGGGCCAAAAATTGGTAAGGGTGCCCCTGGTCACAATGATGTAATTCATTTTAAAGCCGGTTTCTCTTTTCCATCCCTATTTGTTAAGAGAACTAAAAGTTAACACTTGACACAAAATAGAATAAAAAGTTATGGATAAAAATGCAAAGTGACTGGATATGTGTTTATTTCCAAGATGAATGCCATTTCAACACAAACCTTAGGGTCATGTGACATCTACAATACGGTTGATTGAAAAATTTTGAACTTTCAATCATGTATTTTAATAGCACTTATGGCATGTATTCATAATGTTTTCTCTGGGGTTTGCAGTAAGCATTGTGTTTCAGACAAAACATATCCAAATATTTTGGTACAGCTGAATTTCCCACGTGACTCTAATTTTGGCAAGCAGAACGTGTTCCTGGGTAAACATCATTTGTTGGCCCTGTAAAGCAAACATATTCCTATCCTAACCCCAACAAAAACACTAACTACCCATATAGAGAGGCAATAATATGTTCATAAGACCAGACTCAAGCCTTTGGCCTATCTTTGAACATTACCATGAATTTTGATTGATTGAATAATAGGAATGTTGCTCCAGAATCGACAAGGATGTTGATCCAGGGACATGTCTTGCTTGGTCACCGCCCAGCAAACATGAGCAGAGCGTCAGCCAAAGTCCTCAATTCCAAAGCAAAGAGTTTATAAATGCCCTTGCACCATTTTTTAGCTTTCTTGTTTTTACTCCTCACTCGGACAATGTGACAAAGAGACAAAGAGTAAAGTTAATATAAAGTGTTATTCCCTCAACAGAGCTTCAAGATATTTCTCTCTGTCTCCCTGGCTGGTGCAGCACTGATAAGTCATTTATATCGGCTAACATGCATTTCTACTCTTGGGTGGCCTGCCTGCCCTTCACTTGTGCAGTCTTGGACTGGCTGTGTTTAGTAACTGGGTCATTCTGTCTTTGCCAAGAGCAACCTTAAGAGACCCAATTTCCTTTACTTTACCTTCAAATACTCCCTTAATGTTGTAAAGGACTGTATGTATCCTCTGTTTGATTTTTATTCTTTGTGCTTTGGAGAACACTCAAATTAATTTTGAAGAGCACGGAAGGACACAATTATAGGTCTGCGTGGGTCTTATGTCATGTTGCATTTGAGTTGTGAAAGTTCCAGAAATATAATTTCCCACAAACATGGTGGCACTTAGGGGAACAAACAAAGTTAAAGATAAATTTAGAAAATACAACAAAAAAACCCTCAATGAGTTAAATACCTTAATATTAAATGAAACTAAATCGGACAAATGTCTAGCAAATGTTGGGAAAAATGAAATAGTACCTGTTATATTTGTTTAACCTATCGTGTATATCTTTCCTCGATTGTTCTGTGCTATATTTTGCTTAGCCTCTTCTCAAATCTAAACTTTAATTTATACCTCAAGTACAATGATCCATAACAAAAACGGATAAATATTTAGATATGTTTAAATATTAGAGTTTGAAAAAAACAAAGACTTCAAATGTCCAAAGCTGTATTTTTTGGTTGGGACTGTACGGTACAGCATGAAAGTTAATTCCTGAGGTGTTCGCATGCTATAATGTAAATCTTTTTAGCTAATACAACATCTTGTAAACAGGCCTTTTTGGCTGTAGCCTACTATGACTAACATCTTGTCAGCACAAGCAATGACAAACATTAACTAGGGGAAATATGAACAATCTGAAAAAAAACCTCTTTATGGTATGCTCAGAACTGGATGATCAAACATTATGTCTTGTCAAAAACTCTTTGAGGGCTTGAGATGTCTCAGCGTTTGCTTTGACCCACCCTGACCAAAACCAGATGCTCTGCTGTCCAAGACATGACAGCAAACCAGGGACAGGAACTTAATGTTTCCAAATTCCAAATTATTCACCTTCACGCATCGTATGTGCATGCCAAAGTCTATATACCAGCTGTTATTTAACTGGGAGGTACAGTACAGCTACAGTACATTCCCCCCAATCTGTGAAAGTGCACGGCTGTGTGTTTCTGATGTTGAAAGATTCCAGTACAGGAGGAGGCCGACCACAAAAACATGTGGAGAAAATCTAGTGAATTCATGAGTTAAAGTTTGATGAATGGGCAATTCTTTCACAGCAGAAACTATGAGACATTTCTGAGTAAATACAGCAGCAACACCTTAATGCACACACTGTTAAATCTTACTGTTTTTCAAATAGGGCAAAAAATGTCAAATTACAGAAAGAGACCGCAAATTCTGGGAAAACATGAGAGACATGTAATTTTACTTGAAAGAAAGTTACAGGTATTTTTCTAGATTTTTTTCAGTGTAATCCAATTGTATGTATGACAAATTCAGTCAACATATGAAAAGTTCATACCGGCACATCATAAGCCCACTGCAACAAAAACACCTAGTCAGTGAGAGGAAAGACTTGAACAATGTTTTTTAGACACACAAGAGAACAACAGGAAAGTAATTGGCACGAGAAATAGACTTAGAGTATAGGCTACTGTTATGGATACTGTCCCTGTATCTTAAGAGATATCCGGAGAGATGCAGGTGATGTGCATGGATTGGGAGATCTTGGAAGGCTTGGAAGACAGTGAAAGGCTTGGAATATCACTCAGAGATTCAATTTGCTGTATATAGTATAATACACGACTGTATGTGTCAATTGTTTAAAGCATTGTATTATACTAATAAAAAAATATTATGAAAACAAACTTAAAAGAAAAGCAATGCCAATACTTGCTTTTACACACAGCAATACACACAACAATATACACACAGCAATTCTCAGAGAAATGGAAATGGCAGCCCAGTTCATCCGAATCCATCTGTCCAGTTAGACCAAACATGCCTTCTGACAAAGCACAGACTTCTGGGAAAATGTGAATGGAATCTAATTGTGGTATTTATTAAATTAAAATTATCTTAAAAATTGCCATGTTCAGCGGTAGCCCAGTGGTTAGTGCTCCAAACACATATACATGAACTGTTGGCTCATGGGCACCGCAGGTTCAAGTCCTACCCCGGTCATGCCCCAATTCCACACCCTGTCTCTTACCCTCATGATCCTGTCTGCCTCCACTGTCCAAAAAAGTAGAAGACGTTAATAAATCTGCTGTCTTCCTTTCCCAGTAAATTTGAAAAAAAAACACGTTGACGACTCATCTTGCACTCGTGTTCTCTAGAATGCCCCTTCTACTAACCAAAGGCAAATGTCTGTTTACAAATGAAGAGCATTTAAACCCTTTAACTTTAACATATAATTAACTAAGGCAAGAGTTTCGGTCATGTGGTTTAATTTAACACAATGTTTGTTACGAGCAGGGCAATGGAAAACAGGGAGAGGATCCAAATGCAGTTTTTGGTCTGTTAATAAATCCAGAGGGCAACAATAAAGGTCCAAGGGTAACGTAAAACCAAAATACACGAGACGCCTAATGAAGTAACATATACAACGATCGACAACTGAGAACTGAGCACAATGACAATATTTACACAAGTAAAGGGACAAACAGGAAAGGGACACAGGTAAAACCGGTTGACAATCACAAGACACAATGCATGCTGGGATATGGTCCTTGACACACACAGGCAAAAACACAGAGGAAAATGGCACCCTCAGGTGGAGACTGAAGCAAAGGGTGTAACAGTGTTAATGCACGTCTTGTCCTTCATTTTTAAGAAACAAATCTTATTCTGTAGCTAAGATCCTAAGTAATTGCTAATGATTTAAATCTTATTCAAACACATGTTGTATATGTACGCATAATAACCACCAGGTACAAACAATGAACAAATAAATTTCAGTGCCTTTCAGGGAAGCTCAGTTTATGACATTTATTACCATTATTATAAGAAATTTGCCCTCTCATTGGATACCAGCCTTAATGATCTTGTTTGTAGGTTGTACTGAAAGTAATTACATCTTCCCTGAGCTTTAATGAATTATTTCCCTCATCAGGGTTAGGCAAGTTACTTCCAAAATGTAATAAATGATATATTACTAGCTACTTTCATTTAAAAGTAATTAGTTATACTACAATATTACTGTCTCTGAATTGTAATTATTGGCACAAAGGACAGGGGGACATAACCCTCAGATTCATAGTGACTGCTGACAGCTTGGTCCCCCAAGATTAAAAAATCCATCTGCGACCCTAAAATTAAAACAGAACCAACAAATTGAACAAGACGCAATGTATATTAGAAAGACTGTGATAAATGGTTATCTTGTTAATTTTGTTTTACATATTCTTGATAAGAAAAACAAGCATTTTTTCATCATAAAAGCCTGTATTTTCCTCCAAACAATTTAAAAAAGTTGTCACCTTCAAGTTACCGGCTTGTTTTGTTTTAAACCAACTGTGATTCACTTGTAATTGTTTTTTTGAGTTCTCATTGCATTACAGAACGATCTGACCAAGGATGGATGCAGCAGAACTGGCAGAACTTAAACACATTCTTACCAGCAGCAAAACTCGTATGGAACAGCAGGAGGAACAGATAATTGCTACTGGGCAACTTAAAGACAGAATCTGCCCAACAGCCCACTGCGCTCAATCCTCTTACTGTTCCATCCGTGGATTACACCAGCCGGCGCCGGACCCCATCTACCGCCTTCAACTGCCTACTCTGGTGAGTCCCTTTAATGTCGTTCATTTCTGGCTACATGTTCTCTGCACATTGCTCTGCAGCCTACGTCGTTTCCGACAGAGGTACCTAAAGTGGTCTTCGTGATCACGCTGCTATTGGGATGAGCAGCCTTCTGGGTAACAGCGGTATGGAAGCAAGAACACCAATGTTGTTCATCATTTTAGTCCTTTGCGAAGGAACTCAAGAAGGTGTTTGATCGGGCTGCATCTGGAAGGTAGGCGGCGCGGGAGTTGGCTGAGTTACTTCAAGGATATCGATCGGTGACTGATATCGCAAATTGCCGCCAGGATGCAAATTAATCAAACATTGAAGCGCAGTGGAACATGTTTAAGCATGGGTAGGCCGATTGTATCCTCAATTAAATCTACACTCTAGAATTACCCACCTCTCTCGATGGCTTGATTGATCTGGCGATCAGAGTGGACGCTAGATTGCAACGTCATGATCAACGAGTTCTACATATTCCTCTGGTCAGTGCTGAAGACCAAGTCTTTGGCAGGGTTAAGAATACGGCCAACCACTTTTTTTATACTGAGCCCACGCAGAGTTGCTTTGTTTCAGCTCCTATTCTTGTTGCCCTTGATCCATTTCGTCAGTTTGTGGTCAAGGTCGATACATCAGAGGTGGGGGGCGGTTCTTTCACAGCGCTCTCCCGCGGACGGTAAAGTGCACACTTGCATGTAATTTTCCCATCGTTCATCACCTGCCGAGCGTAATTACGACATCGGTAATAGAGAGTTGCCGGCAGTCAAGCTCGCCTTGGAAGAATGATGTCATTAGTTGGAGAGTGCCGGGGAACCTTTTATAGTCTGAACCGATGATAAAAACTTTGAGTACATCACTTCTGCCAAAAGGTCAACCTCTAGGCAGGTTCAGTGAGCATTATTTTTCTGTCGTTTCAATTTTTCCATGTACTATCGTCCAGGTTCCAAGAATGTTAAACATGATGCCTTGTCCCGTATTTTGACCAATCTGAACCCCTGTTGTCTCCCGAGTCCATCGTGCCACAGAAAATCGTGGTCTCTACGATGACTTGAGAAATCGTATAGGAGGTTCTTGCAGCCTTACAAGGGGTAACGCCGCCATCCTGGATGCCCACCAAGTTGATTGTGTTTGTCAGAGGTCCGACATCATCTGTTGGGGTCATTGTTCCAAGATAGCTTGTCATCCAAGGGTTAGTCGAACCGTCTTTCTCACTTAACAACAGTTCTGGTGGGAGTCTATAGCCTTTGACATATGACGTTTTATTTTAGCCTGCTCGATATGTGCCGTTTCTAAGACTTCCAAATGACCCCCTGGACTCCTTCAAACATAAAGATATTTTTTAACTTTTCCTATATGCTTCTATTATGTACAAATACGTCTATGCAATAAATATGAACATGTTTTCTTTGCAGTATTTGAGGTCTGAAAATAACACAGAGCCTCTCTTCTGTTAATTTATTTCTTCAGTTTTCATTTTCTGCAAATACATGCAAATAAAAACACTAATTTCTTTTAATTTAGAAATATTGCATGTAGTTCAAAGAATGAAACAAAAATATTTTTTTTCACAAACACATAAATAGTGTCAAATCATAGAACATAAGTTTCAGCTAATCCAAACCTCAGGAGAGAAATAAAGTCATCCAACAGCAGCGTGATAGACTACCAGCATGACAAGACATATGTTGGTGCAATACATGTACAAACATTTTGTCTTGTGTTGTTTGAAAATACATTTTTGATTTTTAATATGTTCTTTATTTAGCCAAATTTTTTGCACTATTACAGTCAAAAACATTGAATCAATTTCACTTGTCCAGTTTTATAAAATGAAACAACGATAAACACATGCCTAGTACATCAAGAAAAACGTATTTTTATTTTCCCACAAATTCCATATGTTTTTCTGTTTTAGTTGTGTTAAAAGATTTTGATCATTTCACTGTTGAATGTTTTTTTTAAACTTTAACAATTGTAATAGACCAAATTAACCAAAGTGCTCTACTGTATGTGTGATTTAAAGTCAATGTAAGTCAGCATCTTTAAAAAGATGCAACTTGTTAACAACCTCCATACATTTTATGTGTATCATTATTATTTTCAAGTCAACTTCAGATACATTTGCATAATCTGTTCATATTGTTCCATGGGAATTGAAAACTTTTTGTCTCCTGCTCAGCGGTGAGGGCCAAGCGTCCTTATCCGCAAGACTATTCTGCACATTCATTTCGTCTTGCATTGTGCTTCTTTTCTCCACCTCAATAACAGCAGCAGATGAGTCCAGGGTAAAAAACGGGTAATTAATCAATTATTTTTGCAATCTGCTGTGAAAAACAGGTTGAAGGGGTTGCTGAGCTGAGGGTGCTTTCTAATGTTTTGAGAAGGAATAATTAGAAATAATAAAAAATTATTTCAGTAGAAATAGTTTGATTTTAATTTAATCATTATCTGTTGCTTAACAATGATGTCCTTTGAATATAAGCCTGTGCTTGTAGAGAACAGTACAATATTCTTTTCAAATTTCAAAATAAGCACATCTTAAAACACTTGTCAATCAATAAATGCGTTCATAGGATTCAAGGGTGCTTAAGGTCAACTTTAGGTGTAAAGGAGGATGAAAGAAAGATTATGAAAACAACAACAAACCTCTTCCCTCTGCGCAAACACTTCAGCGTGAGTAAAAACTTTCCTAAACTGATTTAATTACAGCCATAAAACATTGACATACCACATGTTGAAACTCTTTCCAGTAAGTCACTTATATTAACAGGTGGGCAAATAGAATGCTGTGCGCGCTTGAAGGGAGAGAGTGAGTCATCTTCATTAATTTCTGCCCGTCTCCTAAGGCTTCTCAGGGACATTCCATTTCAGTGTACTTTATACAGCACATATACAAAAACAAAAAGACGATGTAGGATTGGGGCTTGTTTTAGAAGATTTCAGGAGATCTTAACCTTGAAATCTATTCAACAAAAAAAACATGAGAACAAATATGTAATCGTATTTTTTACATATATTAAAGGAAAAGTTCATCTCAAAATCCCTAAATCTTATATTTTACTCACCCACATTACGCTCTTGTGAACGCGCACCATAGACTGACAAGCAGAGGAGAATATATACATTAAAGTCGTTATTTTTATTTGTTTTTCGCACATAAAGTATTGTCGTTGCTTCTAAAAAATTAAATTCAGCCACTATGAGCAGATGGACCCATTTAATGATGTCCTTAGTACTTTTCTGGACCTTGACAACAACTTTAACCGTGATGTCAATGATAAGGCCTGGAAATTTCTCAGATGTCCCTAAATATGTTTATTTGTGTTGGGAAGATGCCGGGAGCTCATAAAACACGTCATGTGGGTAAGTAAAAAATAGCACCATTTTGATTTTGAGGTGAACTTTTTCTTCACTGATTCATTGAAGTCAAGTGTTTAATTTATGCCGTCTAATTTTAGATTTTCTCCACGATACTGTTGTATGTTAACTCTGTTCAAAGACCAAAATAATAATAAAACTGTGACACCAAAGAAATTGACTTCTTCTGGCCTTTTATCACTGTATGAAAGATTTTTTTGCTACATTTACCTGAAGGGGTGTTCATAAGACAGACACGACACCTTCATAATCATGTCATGAATATGATGAAGATTTTATGCACGTTTATGACAACTGTCATTAAGTGTCATTCGCTGATTTATGTGATTCAAAATGCAAGGTTGACATTGTTTGAATTGTCTTTGTTATGACAACTTGACATAAAGCAATACATAATGTCCTGTCAGTGTCTTATGACAACTTGACATTACCAATGTCAAATATTCAAAGATCTTTAAGTGCACCTAACCCCTATCACACCCCTTACCCTAAACCTGACCACTTGTCAACCATTAAACACAACACAAAAGTAAAATCACATGTCAAATCAAATCCCTTTATTGTCACTCAACCACAGTTGTGCTCAAAAGTTTACACACCCCTTGCAGAATCTGGAAAAAGCTGAAAACAATTGGAAAAATAAGAGGATTTTTGAAAATTAAGGTTTATTTTTAATTTAGACCTGCCCTGAGCAAGTTTTTTCACTAAAGAAATGTTTTCATAAAGTTCACACTAAAGAATAATAACAGAATTACTAAAAATAGCCCAGGGCAAATGTTTACATGCCGCTGATTCTTAATACTGTATGATTTTTACATTTACATTACTTTAATCCAAAGCGACTCTTTGTATGTTATGTACACTCTGTTGATGATGTATTGTTCTGTTTGATGGTCTAAAAATTTACTCAGATTGTCTAAAGATGTGATTTCCGTGTTGTAAAAGAATATCTTGATTAACAGGAAGAAAATGGATTTAATATTAAAAGATATGTTTATAAATGTTTATTCTAAGGAAAAAATTGTCTGAAAAGGGGAGATGTCAGAGTATTATACATGGGACATGTCACCTGCCCTCTAGGGGGCTTCAGAGTCAGGACGGCTTAAAGCCGCATACATGCATAAGAGAAGATAGAACAAGTCAGTCGTAGTTCATGTTGTATATCTGTAACGGTGTTCCAGGAGTCTAATAAAACTATAGTACCTATCAAACGCCTCTTCATGATTTGATCACAAGACAGTGGTGACACTCAAAAGAATACCTCAATTGCAAATAGCCTTTTTACATATCATAAAGGGCTAATAAAATACAGCCAAGTTACTCCATAGTACGGCCAACCATGTAAACAATCTACGTGTTACGAGATAGAGACTCTGACAATTCATAGTATGTGAATAATCTTTTTTTAAGCCAAATCACGTTACAAACACCAGGTTAAGTAAATTATTATTTCTCTTTTGATGCAATGTTAGGGTTACACACTGACTTTCTATCATGGTCTATGGACCCCCTGAAGTTGCCTTGGCCACCCCCAGGACACCCCACGTGAAAACTCTAGCTCCGCCACTGTTGGCAATGTCAAGTTGTCATGACAAAGACAGTGACAGGTTATGATGTATTGCTTTGTGTCAAGTTGTCATACCAAAGACAACTCAAACAATGTCAACTTTGCATTAAAAATCACATAAATCAGCGAATGACACTTCATGACAGTTATCATAAACGTGCATAAAATCTCCTTCATATTCATGACATGTTTCATGTTATGATTATGAAGGTGTCATGTCAGTCTTATGAACACCTATTCAAGTAAAGTGTTACCATTTTTTTCTATCAAAAGGAATATTTTTAGCTCATTTAATACAAATAAATATGATTAAACCGACATTTAGTGCCAAATGAGACATTTATTTAGTGTGTAACATTTACTTATGTAAAATTGCATTTCCTCCATTTGTGTTATTGTTATATTCATAGCTTCGAAAAGGCCGATGAAATTTGCATGGCGGACTCCGCCCCGGGATATCCGGGTATAAAACGGAGACGGCGTGCGGCATTCATTTATTTTTTGTTCTTCGGAGCCTTCGCTTCTTGACTGAGCAAACATCACTACTCTTCTAGCAAACTGCCGGATTCTTACGACAGTGTGCAGCGGACTGTCCCTGGGCGTCTCGGCCGTTCTAGAGGTGTTCGAGCAAATTCTAAAAGAGCTAATTTCCTCCAGCGTAGCATGTCCCGCTGTTCTCGTGGGTGCGGTTCTCTCATCGAGGAGGGGGACGGACACGATGTCTGCCTCAAGTGTTTGGGTCTCCATCAAGCTGAGGCAGCATTAGTGGACACATCTAGCCCGCACTGCGGATGCTGATTCAGACGTTGCAGTCACGGGTGGCTGTCTTCTTCCGAGAACCAGCCACCATCTTGCCTGCATGAGGAACTGAGTAAGACCTGGAACGCCCTCTTTTCGGCTCGTTCACGTCAAACCAGTTCCAGCGCCCTTACTTCCCTCGATGGTGGGGTAGCTAGAGGCTATGTCGACGTGCCCCAGGTGGAGCGTGCGGTCGCGGTGCAGTTGTGCCCGCAGACGGTGGCCATCTGGGGAGGTCGACCTAGACTCCCGTCCAAAGCGTGTAGGACTTCGGCATCTCTGGTGTCAAGCTTCGGCATATGGCCAAGCTTACCCATCGCGCAAGGTGGGTTGTTTGGTAACACTGTCGAGGACTTCTCACTGCAGTTCTCGACAGTGAAGAAGCAGATGGAGGCGATTAGACCACATCCTTCCCAGTGTCTAGAGAGAACGGCTAGGATCGGACTACAGCCCTCTACTTCCAAGGTACATGATGTGTTATTCGATAGTGTATTCGCACAATTTCAATAGAGAACATTTTAGTCCCCTGGCTATCATGTCAGAAGAGAAAATTCTACACAAGTTTAGCCTGCCATGGGAGCAAATTCTGCAGCTCTTGCATCTTGGCCTGACTTTGTCGAGAAAAGCTAGACGAAGCTACCCCCTCCGCCCCGAAAATCAGCTGCTGCATGGCGGCTCTCCATTTTTATGCCGTCGGGCATTTCTGGAGGTGTTTGGGGATGAATATGAGTTGAGAAAGACCTCTGTGTGGTGGTGCATTCACTCAGTGACAAACATCCTGCTCTGTCATGCCACCGATTGTATGCCTTTCGCCAGGCATGGCGTGATGGAGGCAAATCAAGGCTTCAATGGCACTGCGGGTGTCCCACGAGTGATTGGCCTTCTGGATGGTACACTTATCCCTATAAACAAATGAGGGATTTACACCAATAATGTGAATCAACACAGATCGTGGAGAACATTAACACACAATTGCAAACTATGAGAAGATAAATGTCCCTTTCAAAATCAAGCAAAGCCAAAAAGCCAGTTAATGTAGCTGGTTAACGCAGAAAACGTATGGCCGTGAAGGTGCGGGATCGGACCCTTGTAAAATTATAAAAACATACATATTCACACACAGACACATATTTCAATCTTTATTTATATTATTTCAGTGACCCCTGTTTAATGCAATTTCTACTATTTCTAAAGCATGTCTTTATAATAAACATTGTTTTCTCAATACTTTACCCATTCTACAACGCAAGGTAGAGTGAACAATCAATTATTGAGGCATCGATATCAACCTATTCAGGACCACCGCCATGGACATCACCTCCTTACATCGCACTTAAGAAGGTTAACCTTAAGTAACCTCAAAAGGTATAGTCCGGGGAACACGCCTAGAAAAGGAAGAACTTGAGTTAAGGTGTAGCTTTAGAGTCTTGGTAGTGCGCTAAGAGACAACGTTATCGGGAAATGCAGCCCAGAGCCTTTTGAAAGGAGGGACTTTATATCGACCGGAAGAAATCCAGTTGTTTTGTTAGAAGAGGGACAGCAGTCAACAATAGACTTGAAATATGTGAAAAATAAAGCGTTTTTTTTTTAATTAGAAACATGAACATCAATTGATAAACACCCCAAAAACATAACCAAAGCTCCTTTTAAAATTTGTCCTTTGTATAGTTTTTGTACAGTGTCTTCACAGCTACCTCCTAACATGCATCTGTGATTTGTATTCCTGTGAGAGACTGTTCTCTTCAGTATTCTGTTCTTGTTGCAGATCTCTTCAGGGCTGTTGACAGTGTGATCTGTGATATTATTCATCTTAGGTAAACTCCAAACACATCTGGAAGTGCCTGTGTGGATGAGCATACTGTACATAAACCAATGCTAACGTTTATCTGCATTAACAACAACACTTGATGCTTTATAGGCCAAATCATGACACGGATGCCCTCAGTTTAACCTGTTACCATGATTCCAGCTTTATGCTCACTATCTCTCTTAAATAGCCTGTGGTAAGATTTAATACAACAGAAAGGGTCCATTTTTGATATTAATAAAGGGCAAATCCTCTTTATGAGATCAAGAAAGCAGCACAAACAATTGGGTCATTCTTTGAGAGCATGTTCTAAAAAAGGGGCCCATGATAAAAATGCATCTTGTATGGAAATCAGACAGGATTTACCAATGGACAATAAACAAGACAAATAAACATGGTATACATCAGGGTTGCCAAGTCTGTGTTTTTCACGTGGCATTGGGCTACTTTTGAACTGTTTCAAGAAAAAATGCGGTGAATGTGAACCAAGTAACAATAAAATATATGTTTAGCTATATGAGCAGCGTATTTTGAGTTTTGGATATTTGAGCTAAACCCGTTAAGGTAGTTTTAAATTGGGCTGGTTTTATTGCAGATCTGGCAACCCCGGTACACATATATGGAGATCTTTAGCTGTCTATCACCAGGTCAGTAATTGAATGCCTTTTACAAATCACCTTCTCACTAATCGAACATGGTTCCCTCACTAGCTTGCCTTAAAATGAAACAAAGCCATGATCTGAGAAAAAGTGACACTCTAAAGGTACACATGAGGGGCTCAAATGCTTTAGGGGGAGTTAACTGTATGACTAGATGATGGTAAAGCACATCAGGACTATTTGAAACGTCCACTATGGAGTAGAAAACATTGTTGTTATTCCTTTGCGCTTTATAAAAGTTTCACATGATCACACACTGTTGTCAAAACGTTCTGCGTTTACATCTGCAAAAACGGTGTAGTATGCATGCCATGTCATTTTGTTAAGAAACTTTTGTCAAAAAAACACTGTCATGTAAACAAACAGCCAAAATGCAAAAAGTTCTCCATTTGTATTTAAAACGGTCTCGTGTAAACGGACATATTAACTAAAAAATATAGTTGTATTTTTATCAATAAAATAGCAAATGTGTAATTTCTATTTTTTTATATTTATACATCTCTAAATGTAAAAAATCCATGAATAAATATTTAAAAAAATGCTATATTATATGTGATTTATAATAAAAAATATATGTAAATATTATAGCATGTAATAAAATAATAATTTTATTTATAAAATGAACAAAAATCTGTTTAAAAAAGTACTTAAACGATAAGTGTTTACAAGTTTACCTTACCCTTAACAACAACAATACATTTACACTTTATATTTTTCTTATTTGTTCGTTTCTTTTTACAGAAAATTGTATGTTTTAAATGATAAATATTTTTTGTGAAAAAGAAAAATGATGTATAGGACACAAACAAAGTCACATTCCGTTCTTTCCCTGTGTTTGCTTAAATTTAATATTTCTACAGTCCCTGACGCTCAACACGTCTGCTCCTCTCAGCCCGGAGATTGTTTGGAACGTGATATAAATGAAGCACTTCCTGTCTGCAAACTGAAAATGTCTGCGCACACCATGGTTCGCAGCCTCTCGGGGGTGACCTTGGGCGATCAGCCACACATGAATAGAATGTGAAAGACCAGGATAGAGAGAAGGTGGTGGTGGGAAGGGAGGGGGTTGTTAAGTGGGTGAGGGCACGTACCTTTGTAATACTCCATCATGACCGCAGACACTTCAATAATGCATCAGGCCAGACAATAAAGTTGACAATCAAAGGTCTTTATTCAACAAGCTTTCCTGAATAATTTACACCCCGCTCTGATTAGACTCCGGCCAACACATTGACAGAGAGAGAGAGTAAAAATACTAAAAGCAAAAAGAGCAAAGGCGATTGTCAATGCAGAGATTTATGGCCTTATTTTACACATTGTACACCCCGTAGACAAAACCGAGCGAAATGAGGAAAATAAAGAATGAAGCGGAGAGGGAAATAACCTTTTTATGTCACACCAGCTCTGAAAGTAGAGGCTATTGTCAGTGGGCTTATTAGGCCATTAGCTGATGTATTGATTAATGGATACAATAGCAGCATATTGAGGTGTATATGAAAGAGGAGATGAGGAGGGGGACTTTTAACAAGGACAAAGACGTACAGTGATTTGTGTCTCGTTTGAATGTGAGAGTCATGTCAGGATTGGGTGTGTGATTCACTTCTGGTTACAGGACTCAGATGAAGACGGATCATGATGGTTTTCCTTAGTATACTTGAATCTAGACACCCCCAAGATATCTTCTCTTGCAATTAAGCAAGTGACAAGAATAGCACATGCAAATATAGCCAAAATGGAAAGAATATGAAGTATTCAATGGCATATGTTGGGGAGCATTTGAACAGAAAACCAAAGACTCTCTAATCCACAGATAGGCTATAACCGTTCTGTATGGCAAAAATTACGTTTTTGTAGGAATTTATAACACGGCTCTTGAAGGAATACTTGATTCTGATTGGTCAATATGATTGGTTTACCCATTGACAACCACAAAACTGACACGTCCAGATGCATGCTGGTATTGAGAGTCATTTTGACCAATGTTACTGTTTAATGTCAATTTATTGTTTTTACTGTTTAACCCTCGATTTCTAATACCAAACTAAATTACCGCTACTATATTTCTCATTTATTGAGCTCCGGAAGGGACATAGTGCTGGAAAATGTATGAGAAGGAAAAGGGATATATATTTCAAAACTTTTTCGTTATCCCAAAAATATTCGGTTCTCCCACAGACATTTGAGTTCTCCTGAGAGAACTGTCAATGGCGGAGAATTTTAGGTTAAAGGGAAAGTTCAGCCAAAAACTCAAATTTACCGTTTATTGACTCAACCTCAGGCCATCCGAGATGTAGGTGACATTTTTTCTTGAGTAGAACAATAAAGAAGATTGTTTGGTAAATCCGCAGCCCTCTCGCCTTCATATAATGGGAGTCTATGGGGTCCACCTGTCTAAGAGCTCCTAAAGCACATAATTCCAAAAAGCGGCACCTGGTGACAAGTTGACATTTCATAAAGCGAATCGTTTTATATTTTCATAAAACTGAACATAATTTTTTATAATATTAGCTATAATGTGCAGCATTTGCGCACAACCGCAATCTTCTTCTTGTAGTATTTGGTGGCGGATGGCATCCAGCGTCTGGTACGTTTAGCGCCACCTGCAGAGAGGGAGTATTGTGGCGGTACAGTATGGCTAATATTATTAAAATTACGTTCATATTTATGAAAATATCGAGCGAGTCACTTCACAAAACGTCGTCATGTAGCCAGGAGTCACTTTTTGGAATTTTGTGCTTTTGGAGCTCTTAGACAGGTGGACCCCATAGACTCCCATTATATGAAGGCGAGAGGGCTGCGGATTTACCAAACAATCTTCTTTGCGATTCTACTTAAGAAAAATATGTCATCTACCTCGTGGATGGCTTGAGGGTGAGTAAATAAACGGCAAATTGGAGTTTTGGGCTGAACTATCCCTTTAACTAAATAAATCACTTGGTTACTGAAAACTACAAATGCACAAAATAAATTGTTATTATGCAAATGCAGTTTGGTTAGAGCTCCTTTGTAAACGCCGCTAATGTTTTATTTCAGGAACGTTTCCTATGTAAACAGCCCTAAAATCTAACCCTAAAGTCTGGTTAATAGAAATTCTGTTTCAGGATGTTGACACATGAACACCATTACAGCAAGCTAATAGATGTATCTCTAACAACACTTCAGCTCTTCCTCTATACAATTTCCGCTTTCCTCGCTTCTTTTAAAACTCGTTCAGGTTCCACTCTCCCGTTCTCCTCTTCTGTTTGCTTATCTTCTTTAAGTCAATGAAACTCATTTCCCAGCTGAATTTCCTGTCAAATCTGAAATAAGCAAGAGGTAATCATTGGCTTTTATATCACATGTGTCTTATAAAAAAGATTTTCACATCACCTCAAAGTAATTACAGGTGGAGACAAGCGGTGTGGAGGTGAAAGATCAATACATTTGTTCAAGAAACACATTATTACAGGTTAATACCTCACATTAAATGTGTGTTGTAAATGAGCCTCGAGCCTCTTATATATTGGAAAATGGCAGCTTGGTTTTCTGAATAATAGGGTACGGTTTCCTCGTGTACCTTTATACTTTCATTTATTGTTATTTTTTTTATTGCACCCCGTGTGGACATTGAAAGGCACACAATGTGTCAACAACAAATACTTAGATGCCATTATAATTGTGTATCTTTTATTAACAGCGTAGTCATGTACATTGATTTTATAAAGGTTGTGCATGTCAGATGTTTAGCAGGCATCCTTTTGGCTCTGCTGTGGGAAACAGAATGAAAACATCATGATCTTTAAACACAGGAAAAACACGTGGCACTAACATCCTTTTATGTGTGTAAATCAAATTCCAGCTTCGGTTGCATTTCGATCAAGTTTACTACAGTTTCATTACTTTTAAAGTGAATAGTAAATTATTTCTTCTCTAATCCCAGATTAATGTGCATAGACAGCAACAGTATATTTCAGTATATTTGGACCCTGAAATATGTAAACACTGTGGCTCTGTGGTGCTGTCAAAACATTGCTCTGTTTGTTCATGCACACTGACCAGACCCACACGTGGCTCAACCAATGGCATTCGTTTAGGGCGGGACTTTCTGTTCAATGGCTATATAGACAGGCAGTTTACAGACAGACTGTTTGAAAAGTGCTTCCTTGGATACTTTTGACATGACTTATTTATAAATGACTTATTTATAAATTACATACATTTATAAATTACTTGTAAAATAATACCATAGTTCACTTTATGGTCTGGCCAATAAAAAAAGGCAAAGCGCAAATACGACCTACAAATTGGGAGGTGTTTTGACATTTATAAAGAGTAAAGTTTTGATAGAAATTGTAAACGTATTCTGTTTTCTAAATAATTCAATAAATAAAATTGATACTTGCATGAAATAATGGTATTATGATGTGTTAACAAACTATTGCAATAGTGCTTGCCGCATCACTAGAGACCATCCAAAGATCCAAATTTATAAACACCGTGTCTGGACGCCAGAAAAGACATTAGAAACGCATTAGAACCCATAATATTTTTATATTTTGCCCACACTGGATGCGGCGCGGTGCGCCTGTTTCGTCCGTTGTAGAAAAGGTGTTAGACAATAGCAAACTAACAATATATAATTGAAATGTAATGCAATGCAATGTAACAACAACATTTAAGTTAAGAAGAGTGAATAATTGCCTCACTGACAGCAGGCCTTTTATCTGCCTGGTTAAAATAAAGACTAGGGTTGTAACAATATAACATCCCACAATAATGTGATACAAAAAAATATGTAATATGTACTAGAGTTATGGCAATATGACATCTACATGACTTAAATCAACATATAATGTTTTAAAACTTTCTTTTACTGCTTTACGTATATCTTAGGTTTAGCTTTCTAAATGTGAAGTAAAAATTGTATTAAATTATTTATTCGATTTTTAAACATTTACATACAGAAGGTTTAATTAAACCGATGCTGTCAATTCTATGATAAGTTGTATGTACAACAAGCATGTTATTAAATTTTTTTGGGGGAAAAGTGTGTTATCATAGTTTTTTTTTGACATTTTCAGAATATCATGTCAGTATTATTGAATCTAAGTGTCTCATTACACCCTTTAGTTTGTCCTTTGTCTAAAAAAAGATTTTTTATTTTGTAATTCTGCATAGATGAATTTCAGGGAATAATTTATTGCCATTCAAGATGAATAATGTATCGTTTTTTGTGTGCTTTTATACGGTTTGTTGCATTCTCTTACTCTTCTCATTATTACTTATACTCATTGAAACATCACTTTACATGTGCTGTGGCGTAAACACTGTTGAAACCGGAGCGCTTCTACTGCCCTCTAGTGTACAGTAACACAATAACGCAAGAATTATTTGGGTGCGAATGCGCTCCAGCCCATCTGAAGCACTTACCATCTCCTGGCATGTAAAAAACAGCCCAGACTTTCAAACTGACATGTCTTGATGTCTGTGACATATTTCTGGCTCAAAGAAAGGCTTTCATTCATCTTCGATTTGGGGAGGGGGAGGGAAAGATATTCATTGTCTAAAGACACAAAAGGCACAACAAAGCGGCACGGATATTCAATCCACCTGCCTCAGAGATACACAGGCGGAGCGGAACACAGGCGCTTTTGTTGCTGTATTAATGACAGCTCCAGTTTCCTCAACCTGCACCCTCTGCCCTGACTCTAAGACCCCACCGCACCCGTGCAAAAATACATGTTTGACTTCAACAACACTATGAAAGTTCATATAATATTAATGTGGAAAAGTCATGCTGAGGAGATGTTTGGGTTTATGTTTTTAGAGCTCATAAACTCAACAAGACTTTATGATTGTTATGCGGCATTATTACCAGATGGGGGCAGTAGATGAAAACATTGAAGTGGAGAGAAATTTTGTTTCATATTTCCATGACAAAATATACACTTTATGTAAAGTCGATTCATAAAAAGAAATGGGTACTTTCAAAAAATATAACACAAATATAATTCCGTTTTTAACCTTTAAAAGTTCAACGCTCTCTTTCTTCGAGGTATCAAGCAGGTGCTTAAAATTAAAGCTGGATATGGTTAGATGTCTATTGCTAAAATATTACATATCTCAACTTTTTTTCTAGTTTGTTTCTAAAAAGGATAATACAATTTATAAATAGTTTAAATTACATTTTAAATTCTAATACTAATTTATACTTTAAATTACATTTTAAATTCTAATACTGATTTATACTTTAAATAACATTTTAAATTCTAATACTAATTTATAGTTTAAATTTCAATACTTATTATTTTCTAGCAAAGAAATGAATGAACCAATTATGAAAAATGATTCTACTTAAAAAAACAGTCTCTGAAATTGGTGTAAAATATAAAAGAATGGGAATAATTCATTTTTTTGTTGCATCATCTGTTCAAATTAGGTATGAGTAAACAAAAAACAATATTGCACGGAAAATATAGTAAACCGATGAATATTTTGCCTTTGTTTGAAATAAAACTTTAAATGAAACAATTCAAAATGAAACATAAAATGTCATGGATACAATAGTAGTTGTAAAAAGTCATCAAATTTACAGTTGAATTGAAGTTTAATGGCAGTTGCTGATTCCAACAAGGTCTGGCTCGCTTTCAATACAAAATGTGACAACAACAAAAAATGGATTTTGCCATTTGGCCTCCAGATTGTGTCTGTGTTGTATCCTGTGACCATCTGCCTGCACGGGCTGCCCTAACAAATAAAATGTGATGACTTATGAATGCCCGGAGGGTAGTGACACGTGCTTACTGAACATCCTCTGACTACAAGATATGCTCAGCTGCCTAACCATACAACCAGAGAGCCAAATTCAATATGAAACATATCTTACCAGCATTCACTTATTCACTTCAGCGTCATTTACAGTAACTCGCATTTCTCCAGCTCGGTAAACGGAAAGTAAGACTTGTTAGTTTCCACCCAGGGAAACAGCAAACAGCTCGACGTTTAATCGCATGAGTCACGTTTATGTTTGGCGAACACATCTAAAGGGACGTTGAGGGATATGAGAGGATGTTGAAAGGGCGCACACATCTTGCTGTCAGTGTGTTATGAGACATATATGATAAATGTGGGCGTGCGTTGTGGGTTTGGCTATAGGCTGCCGACAATGGAAAGGAAAAAATTACAAACACAAAAACAAATCCAAACATGATTATGGTAGTTGCCAAGGGAGTTCTGTGTGGTTGTTATGCTGTTACTGGACCCGTCAAAGGAGCCCACAGGTCTCTAAACATCAAACTCTTAGTCAGTGGAATTTGTAACCCATATTAATAATATGATATTACACATTGAAAATCTGAGATATGTGGCCGAATTGTATAGCATCGGAAGTTTGAAAAACACCCCAACCATTAATATGAGCAATAGTAATGCAGCAAACAAAACTAATTATCAAAGTGTGGAGAAACATCATGAAATCCTCGCTTTGTTGGATCACAGTGACAGTTTGCATTACAGATGGATTAGCAAACAGGAGCTTGCATGGCGTGACAAGGTTGCTACTAACAAATTCTGCAACCATGGAGATCAGTTTAAACAAACTCCATTTTCAACAGGTGAAAAACAAGCGAGCGTGAACTGAGACAGAGGGTCTGTTTGATTGTGGATTTGGTGAACTGCCAAAAAGCGCTGGAAAACATTACTAGTACCAAACTGGACCTATAAAAAAATGGGGTATAACATCTAAAACCATTCCCCTTTCCAGATCATTTAAATGCTTTCTTAATACAAAACTTTTTTACACAACATTTTCACAAGTTTGCAAAGAGAACAATTAGTTTTTAACAGACCACATTATTTAAATAATTATTTTTATTAATATATATCAATTTGTTATAAGTACTTGAATGTTATGTGATTTAGGTCAAAGGTCATCCATAATATATTTAGGACTATGCATGAGAAAATGGAAGCATATTTTATGAACACGGTTTATGTTGTTTTATAAAGCGGTTTTGTATTGAGTTTCACTTTTATACACTTTTAAAAAGCTTTTCTTTTTCTTTTCTGTAATGTGACAGAGAGCAAATCTTGCTTTATATATTCAGTCCAAATTTTGTACTTTGGAATGTATGTGTGGTTATCAAATGTCATTCAGATGATAAGTTTAGTGTTTTTTATTTCATCTTGACAAATTAAAGACATGACAGGATATGCTATCATGCTACATAAATTCAGATTTTTTTATTTATTTACAATAGGCCTTATATAACAAGAATTCAGTATTTTGTATTGGAAATTGTTTGACAATATACAGCCACTGAAATAATTAAGAAACCATTTTTAAAGGTGTGTGTTTATGTATAATTATTTTTGTTTCATTTAACATACTAACAATATTTCTCCCAAATTTCAATTAAAAATATTGTTTCTATTTGAAGAAATTAAAATTGATGAAACAGGTGAAAATAACAAAAAAGATGCTCTGTATTTTTTCATACCTCGAATAATGCAAACGTTTACATTCACTTTTATCCAATACTACAGTAATATTTCTATTTAGAAAAAGTTCACATAAAAAAAACATTATTTGACAACTTGGATTGTCATCACAGTTTTCAAGCGTCTTGTACTGTTTTCACTGTTGTCATGCTGTCAGTCCTAAATTACAATTTGGAATGGTCTCCTAATTTTTACGCAGCTACATGTGCTTGAAACATATAGTATGTCACAATCCAAAGATAACTGAAAGGGATAGTTCATCCAAAAATAAAAATTCTGTCATCATTTCCTCGACCTCAGGTTGTTTCAAATGTATATAAATTTCTTTTTCTGATAAACACAAAAGAAAGATATTTGCAAGAATGTTAACAATTCTCAGTTCTATGGCATCATCAACTAACATAGTAGGAAAAATATATATTTGAATGTTTGTGAGATATTTTAAAGAATTTAGGAACACAAACAGTTCTGGGGTACCTTTGACTGCTATTTTTTTTCCAAGGCAGTCAGTAATGTGAGGATGAGTAAATGATGACAGAACTGTCATTTTTTTGGTGAACTATAACTTAAAGGCCTATAAAATGTTTCCAACATTTCAATTGTTTAAATTGAATTAACTTTTAAAGATGCTGATAGATAATTGTACAATTACAGAGATGTCCAACTGCTAGTTTGCCATTACTATTTATAAACAATATTTGTTATAGTGTTAAAACTAAAGAAGGATTAAACACTTGAAAAGAGCGGTTAGCATCACAGTAACACGGCACGCCAGATGTGTCAAGAATCAAAGATACAATAGTACGATTATTAACAATATGTCCTGGGTCTGTTTGAACAAAGTCCTGACACAAGAAGAGAAGAGATAAACGTCCCGTAATCTTTCTTCCCCTGAGAGTATATTTCTTATATTTCACATTCTCTATATTATATTTCATTATTCTCAATCCTCCACAAAAAACAAAGACTTTACACACAATGCCATCGTGACAGATCAAGCCAGTTCGTACACAATGGTCGGGCTCTTGGTTCACTGTCTGGTCTCTGGCCCAGTCAAACGAGCCCTTTTTAGCAGACACTGTGCTAGTTGGGCTGTCCTTATAAGTGAATGTGGGTTGTTTGATCTCATCCACGATTTCAAAGAGGCGGAAAACCGATACGTACCGATGAGATGGATAGACGGAGAGGTAGCTCGGTTCATGCTTTCGGAAGCTCTCTTGCCCAGGTGGACCAATAGGGAGAAAGGGGTGGTCTGCGGAAAGACCAGACTCTCCAACCCCCCCCCCCCCCCCCCGGTCTGCTTGAGCTCAGCATGTAATACCTGTATCTGATTTCACGGTTTCTGTGAAAGAGATAGATGGTGTTTGAAAGAGGGAAAAGCCCCTTTTTTAAAGTGATCTTTTTTCCCTGTGGCCATTCATTTCGTCTGGTTTGCTTTCATCTTCTGCTTAATTAATTGCCAGGTTTAGCCCCTTTTAAAACCATCTCATAAGCAAAGCAAAAAAAGAAAGGATGTTAAGAGAAACAACAAATGAGGCACACTCTAAAAAATGCGAGATCCGGAGAGTTTTTAAACACAATGCGTTATAAATAAAGGACAGGATACATGTTGGGCTAATGCAAACCAGCATGTTGGGTTGTTTGGTGTATTTAGCCGACTGGGTTGCACATTTCATCCAAATGATACTGATTAACATACAGATTTTCTCCATTTGTGTTCTGCAGAAGAAAGAAAGTCATTCAGGTTTAGAACGACAGGGTGGTGAGTAAATTTTTGTTATTGTTTGAATTTTCCCATTGATGTTTGTCTTTTTGATATAATAATCATTTCATTTAGTGAACTATTATTTAAGTCTTGTTTTATGAAAGGAAAAAATATAAGCAACAAATCTGTCAATGGGGTGAGAAAAATAAACTTGACCCACATGCTACAAATTATTTCAAACTATCATTAGGTAAGATGTGAACTTTTTCTACGCTGGGTCAATTTGAACCAATGGCTGTGTTTGTCCTTATTTTACCAACCATGAGCTGTAATAACCCAGCTTTCTATAGAGTGTTTAACATTATTGAAACCAAAACTCAGTTCTTTCACTCATTTCTCAACTTTCTTATGATATCCTAAAGAGATGTGATAGCAGAATAATGATGTGATGCTCTTCAGTCATTTTCAGGGCAAAACAGTTCCCAGCCATGCAGAATACAGAACTCACATGATAGGCTCAGCCAACTGTTTGGTAAAAAGTTAAAAAAACATTTCTTATTTTTCTTTTATTAAAAATGTAACACAGATAAGTGTTTAAGTTAATTATTTTGTTTTATTTTGTGAACTACTAACCAAATTTTTAACACATTTCAAATGAAAAGAAAGTGAAAAGAAAACCGGAGAAACAGGTGAAAATAACTGAAAATGTTGATTTAATTTACATTTGAAATGGTCTCCTATTTTTAGTATGTATGTAATCCAAAAATTATGAAATATAAAATAAGGCCTATAAAATGGTCCCAACACTTCAATTGTTTGAATTGAAAGTAAAGTAACTAGAGTCCAATCACATTCACATTTTATTTCTCTTTGTAAACTGTCACCGGTTCGTAATTTCTTGTTTTTCACCACTGATGAATCCCCAGATGTCAACGCTGCTTGCTGTTTAAACTTAAAAGTACTAAACGCCGCCATAAATAATACTAAAAGTTGTATAAAATCCTACCCAACAGTTGTGAGTACAACCTACAAATCGCATGTCATTCGCAGCATCCATGCGCTGGCTAACAGCTGGATCCTACCAAATAAGGATCTCCGGGAAAGACGACCCGACAGGGCAAATTACAAATCATTATAACAAGCTTTCTGTGGTGAATCCAGAGAGGGTAGTGACACAGTTTTAAACACCGTTCTTTCATATACTTGATCAATAATGGTTTAAGCTAATTTTTACTCAAAATAACTTACCACTTTAAGAAGAAAAATCTAATGCGATAAATTGTAACTTAAGAAAAATGTTAGGCATGTTACGTTTTCCCGAAAAAAAACTTCTACAGACTTTTCAAGATTGATTTGAGGAAAAATTCAGAAAAATCCAAATTCTCAAAACAATATCATCTTAAAATGACAACAGCCACACTGTTGACTTTAATCTAAAAGGTAAGATTTTAATACATGTATTTGGTTGTTTCACATGTGATGCGTATTGTATTATGCCAGAATCATAATTTTGAGGTTAACTTGCCATTGAAGACTATTTATTTGGATATTATAAGGTCAAGCTCCCTTACTTTAGCTTTCATTATTAAACACGGAGTGCTTTTTACATTATTCTGGGACAAAGTGACTCGAAACACAAAAGTATTATGCCGTAGTAACACACAAAAAGTTTTTTTTAACGCTTGCTAACATATAAGCTAACGATCGTAGATGGCGTTTAACTGATCACATGTTAATATAAGAATGTGATGTGCTTGTTAAACACATAAAGTTTATTAGATGAACATATGCAATTACCACATGAGCAAGCGAGTGTAATCGTATTAATCCTATAAATTAAGATGTTCTTAAGAAAATACAGTATTTGAGAAGGTTTTAAAGATGTTTGTGAATCGCACTTATGAACATTCTTACGAACTTCCTATAATTTATCTTAAGAACAATATTATATTTTTTCTTAAGAAAAGTTTCTTGAATGGGTTAGGTGTATACTGTATGTGTACAGGGGTGGACTGTTGATAAGCCAATGCAGTTAACTCTTGCTCTTAAATGAACAGTTCACCCTACACTTTAAAACTTGCCAGTTATTTACTGTAGATTTGATAACTTCTTAACAATTTCGTATTAGTACTGTTTTCATTTTAGTTAAACTTTATTTTAATCAAAATGAAAACACTTTGACTTTTGAGATTCGAAATGGGAAAGAAGAGACTGGTCTCTTTACTGCAGCAACACCGCATTAAAAATGACATTCTTAAGCATTTTTGTCTTGTTTTCTAAATAATATTTATCACTTCTCAAATTATGATACAACTGGGTAAGTTTATGACAACAACAAAACTAAAGCAAGGTTTGACAGTGTGAGATTTTGCAACAAAATGACATTTTTGCAATGACAAAAAGCACATATCCATCATTATCCAGCACATTATCCATAAAAGTAATACACACAAATCTATGGTTTTGTGTCATGACACATGTTTTTACCCAGGGCATGTAACCCTGGACACTATCCATTGCCATTACCAAGCTATGAAGTGCCAGGATATTATTCAAAAATATAGTAACAGGTACAATCAGTTTGTGCCATTGTTGATCTCATGTAAAGTTCTACAGGAGACACCTTGAAAAATGGTAGACCTTCCCTAGACTAATTTTCTTTCAATATTGTATGAGATACTTTATTCTCAAATTAGTCATCAAGTCCTGATTTATTTAATGGTCAATTTCAGCTCTCTTGCTCAACTGTTGAACAACTGCCCCTAAAACTCTCAGAGTGGGGCATTGACGTATGTGTAACGTGACAGAGATGAGCCGCTGTTTTCACAAATAACACCCAAAAACCTTTAAAATATCAAAAGTGAACCCCCTGCAAAGATCCGCAGCTTTAAAGTAATCCGATTCCGGGAATAACTGCAATTCACAGCACATAAAAGCCAAATAAACAACATCTGCATTTAGGGAAGCCATCTATAATTGGTCCAGGGCCAAACATCTTCAATTCCTGAGCTATGTGTCTGTCTTTTAAAATACGACTAAGCTTGTCAGCTCTCACATGGCCGGCTGCAAACCTTTCGGGTCATAGAGACCGTGTCATCGATAAGCTTCTGAAGATGGCATGTGTTGACAGGACACAGGGACTTAGCAGTTGGCGCCAACTTTAGCTTCACGCTAGAAAGAGCGGCGTTCCATAAAGGCAGGGGCCGCTAAAATGAATTGTTTTTGCATGCTTTTTCACAGATGAATTCACAAGTGTCAAAGCTGTAAGCCATGCAAGACGCTGGCATGATTGTGAGATGCTCATCACTGAAGGCTAATGATTAATGAGGGCAGATTTACTCTGAAATGACATAGATAGACACATTCTTGAGAAGTAAATATGCTGAACAATTTACTTCATGAATGATGAAGTGATATGTCATAGAAAACATTTTTGTTGCTTTGGTTCTAAGCTGGTTTAACTGGTCAGTGAACCAAAATTGTTCAAGTAAACAAAGACATGCTTGAAATCAAATGTTGAAATAGATTAATTGTGGGTTAAATGTTTTTGAGGGTTCATTGCTCTAGATTCACAATGCAAAACGAAAACATATCAAGTGAAATAACATTTGTATTCGTAATACAACCATTTAAATGTCAATAAAAATAAATTAATTCAGCTTCTATTTGCAAATGATACTGAATTTCAATTCAAATCAAATGAATTCCTATGAAGCTTTTCACAATTTTGCATTGTTTTAAACAGGCTGCAGTATTAGTACAGGCAGAGATCAGGAAAAACAGAACATTACAAAATTTACAGATGTAACTATGCTCCTAGTAAGCTAGAAGGAGGTGGGAACCGTCAAACATTTAACAACTTTTAATAAAATAAACAAACCACTAAACGAAAGTAAAATGCCGGCAGCTCCCTCACGGTCGACTGCCTGCCACAGAAACATAATAAAACATAACATCCAGGACTGGTCCTCTCTCATCATCACTCCTGTCACTCATCCTTTTATGCTTCCAATCTCCTCCGTGAGAGATGCGAGACCGGTACAACACTCATTATCACTCTCTTCACCGGGCTCGCATCGTTCCCTCACATTTCTCGTCCCGCTTTACTCATTACAACAGAATATTCTGTTGTAAATCCAGAAAATCCATGCTATGCACGCTGTACTCTGGTGATGTATCTGTGAAAGTAATAAACTGAAAATAATTTGAACTAATTATTCATAAATATTTGTATTCATTCATAATATCTTATTATTTTGAACTTAGACAGGAGATTTTGAAAACCAACTTTGAGGTGTTTAATAATTTGTGGTAAACATGAAAATAGTGTACTAAATATGGACACTCACACTCAACCATAGAACATTTCGCAAGATGTAAACAGTGGTCCAGAAGCACATCCGACTGTCTTATTTTTTTCTTACGCACTTAATTCAATTTTAAAGATATTAGTATAACATTTTCATTCTGTTATGTATGTTCTGTTGGTCGTGAAAACTGAAACAGTTTTTAAGACCAGCATTTTTACGTCTTCCAAAGTGGTCTATAGCCTAAACAAGTAATATTCATGTGCAAAACGTCACTGTTTTCACAATTTCACACTTTTACACTGTGACAATAACATTCTCAAAAACGTGCACTTTTTTAGGCCCAAAAACACGGTGTTTAATTACAAGGACCCCTTTGACATTCTAATAAATACTGCACAACATCCAGTGAAAAATCCCCTCGATTCAACAGCTTTCATTTACATTTATGCATTTGACATACGCTTTTATCCAATGCGACATACATTGCATTATCCTATATATCTTTTTTTGTTGTATGTGCAATCCCTTGGGATCGAACCCACGACCTTGGCATTGTTACTACTGAGCTACAGGAAAGCTTTTTAATCTTATTTCCCGGCTTCAATCTAGCCCTGAAGCTCCCTATGTGATGCCATCCATTTATTGTATCTGGCGGAGCATTATTCCACACCGAGTTATAAAATTATGCATGTATTTAATGGAGAAGCTGTGGAGGCTGGTACAATTACAATATTACGCTGCATGAGAAGCATCTCAGTGAGCTTTTTAAAGTCTATCAAATCCTTCTTGTTAAGATGTTTTGGCAAATCCTCTCTGACAAATGATGGAACCTTTTTTCATGAACACACTAGACTAATTTTCAGTCAGCTGGTTTGAAATAAGGCGATAAAATACAACTAGTTTCTCTAGACTTATGTTACTTATGTTATAGTAATTGAGAGGAACAGGATGTGACCGGCTAATGCAGGGTTCTTGTAAACAGTTTACACTTCTAGGCACATGTTTTGCTAGTTACAGCTAGCAATTTGTCATAGCAGCAAGTTTATTTACCAAGCAGCCCTGTATTTATTATTAATGGTGCGTGTGTGTTTTGAAATAAAATGTTTTATGTTTTTGCTGGAAAAAAAGTATGAATGCGGAAAAAATAAAAATGAATTGTAGACATTTTAGAGTAAAAACTATTTGGATTTATTTACATTTTAGAAATGGAAGTTTCGTAATCTTTTGTCATGAAATCTGAAGAACTGTGCAATATTGTATCATTCTAAAAATTAAGTATTCATATTTTATAAAAGTTACAAGAAAAACAAGCCTATATTTTGAGTATAACGGCAACATTACAAGAAAGATTATGTTGGAATAAACAAAGCAGCACAAATATGACTTTGAAGTGTAATGTTACAATAATAAATAAATAATTCGATTCAATTTATATAGTGCTTTTCAAAATGTTGCTTTGTTAAAAAGTAGCATTACATAAAGTACAAACAGCAAACATTTGAGAGATAAGACAAAACTGTAAAGAATGAAATAAAACAGAATTCACAGAATATACATCCTTAATGATATTAAATGTAAATTAGTCATAATAGGAGATATTAATATAATATCATGTGACTAAACTACAAATTACAAACCTTTATTTGGTTTCAAAATGAATGGTTTATCCACAAAGACCTTATTCTGGCACATGCAGAAAACCCTTTTTAAGTTCCCTCTTCGGTTCGAACATCTAAAGGACCTTTTTCCTTTTTAGCAAAAGAATAATCAAAGGATATTTTTCCTAACACAGTGCTGAATCTAATTAGACACATGTTGGCAATTTAGGCATGTTTATGACTCTATGCCACAGTCACCTTTAAATCCTTAACCTTTAAGGCTGATACGCGACAGCTGATAATGATCTCGAGTTTTACTTTTATTATGAGAAAATTGATGTGATCATCCATGTAGGCTCTACCTACAAATCTATAGAACGAATCCAAGGAGACCGCGAGACTGTCTGTCTTTATTTCAACTGAAATATATTTAATGAATGCTGTAAAAACACTTACATTTGTACAACTGTTCGTGGACCAGTAAACAGAGATTTAATAGGTTGGCAAGGAATTAAATGCTATGTTGTCTGACGGGGAAAAAGTCCCATGTTCGCTGCACAGAAGTTCAAGGCCCTTGGTTTGGCACTAAACTAAGGTTTCCCACAGCTGTATATTATTACGGTCAAAAAGTGGTTCACATGAGAAAACTCAAAACCATCTTCAGCTAACAACCACCAACAACATATTTTTGAACCTTAAACGGGAGATTTCAAAATTCGGTCAACATTTAGTGACTCAAAACCATCTGACTTTCATTCTTCTGCGTGCGTAACAAAAGAAAATGTTAGAGTATATGTCACCGAATGCCTCAGTCACCATTCACACGTATAGAGAAAATACAAGAAAACAACCAATGTCAACATTTAAATTATTTAAATTATTTGAAAAAAGTAATTTGGAATTTAGAACAAACATGAGAGTAAATAAAAGCAGGCTTTTCTTGAACAATCCCTCTTAATGTCGTGTTTAATAAGGTGCTCATGTAAAGACCATAGGCTGTGTCCAACTGTGCTAACAACCAACTGTAAGTGTGCACTTACACAATATCTGCCTCATTTGATCTGAAATAATGAAGTCATTATAACAACCAAACCTCCTCACTGGAGAATCAAAGTCATTTGCAGTTGTGATATTACGGTCTGTGCAAATGTTGTATATGTAAGTCAGCGTTTTACAGCTTTAATTCCTTTTATGGAGTGAAGGAGAATGTGTATTTTTCAAATTTTCTTGAGCATTGGGTAACAAAATATTTAGGACTTATTAAACATTGTGGAGTGGTTGGGGAATAAACGTTTCGAAAACCTCCATCATAACACAGTTGACACTATTATAGAAGGTGAACTTGTGCTTATACTTAAATAAATCAAAACTTTCCAACAAACAAATGTTAGAAATTTGTAACTTGGTAAAATAGAATTCGAAATAAATACACACTAAAGACGTTAAGTTTATTTTACATTCACTCAAACAATTTATACATTTTAACGCTCTGAAATCAATGAAATATACCGTTTAAATTGTGTAAATGTATTTTAAAAAATTAAGCAAATCTGAGAAACTGAAATATTTCTATTAGAATTCACCCAAAATATGTGTTTGTGTATATTAAAAACATTGTAAATGAATACTTTTTTTCATTAAATACCTTAAATAATATATGTACATATTTTTCATTTTTGTATGTCTCACTTATAAGAATCTATTAAATGATTTTATAGGTTACGTTAAGATAAGTTAACACAACTGTTTATTTTTGTGATATTTAGCCTTAGACACATGAATTACTTTGTAGGGTTCAGACAAACTAGCCTCCCTACCTTTCATATGTAACTCATACAGAACTAAACCCATCTTCCCCATATGTTTCTTCCTCCTTAAAAGAACAGTTCACCAAAAGATGACAATTGCCGCAATCTGTCATTTTATTTTGGTTTAAAAGTGGTACTTCAGTTTACAAAGCAAAGATTTGAATAATGATTCAGAATTTGAACTGTTATTCAACACATGTAACACACAATAGTGTAACTAAATATTATATTTCAAACAAAGATGGCAATAGAGAGACAAAATATATGGACCTCCGTTTCAAAATACGCTGTTGTAATTTTTAAGGCATAGCTACATTGCCCACCGACAAAACGTACAAGTAATTTATAATGTGGATCTCAGCAATTTAATACTGGTATGCCAAACATATGAAATAGCTTCAGATGTGACGGAGACACAAAAATAATGGTGCTTCACAATGCCATATAAGAACCATTTTTAGTTCCGTTGATGTTCCGTTAAGAACCTTTAACATATGAAGAACCTTTTAGTTTCACAATAGGTTCTTTGTGGCAAAAAAATGTTATGAAAAGGTAAGAAAGAGAAGTTTCTTTAAAGAACCCTTGACTAAATACTTCTTTGTGGAACCAAAAGGGTTCTTCTTTGGCATCATCGTGAAGAACCTTTTAAGCACTTTTTTTTAAGAGTGTACCTGTCATACTGTATACTCTCTTGGGTGGTCTTTGGCCATCGCTGGGGGGCATGATTTCCAGACCTTCCGTCTGGCTTTGTGCGACTTTTGTAACAAGTCATCCTGGGATTCCATGCATGCTTCAACTTTGCATACAATGCACACGCAGTATTCAAACTACAGTGTATAGTCCAGAAATAGTAAGAGCAGTATGGTAGCACTGTATGGTTTTATGCTAGTGTGAAGTTTGAGTTTCTGTGTGGGATACTTCAGTGTTTCAGGGGAAACCTGACCTTTGTCAGAAAACAAGATCAATATTGTGTGGTCAGTCTGTAATTGCTTAAACAGTTGCATTACACAAAAGTGAAAAGTGGAGATGTAAATGCCTGTCAGTATTTGTTGTTGAACCGTCACTAAATTCCTACTAGTCACAACAATTCTGAAAAAACCTCTTGAATGAAGACACAATTTGTAACATGACATCATTGAGAGTGTTTTTCTATCAATAAGAATTGTCATCATGCATTACTCCTGAACACCATTGGGCTATTCAGGCCACGGATGGAGACCATATGGAGGCACTCTGTGAAGGGTTAGGGGTTAAAATCACTGTCTCGATCTTTCACAGATAAAGTCACGGGGAAGTGCTTGTGTGAAGGGGTCCAGCTTGACTTTCTAGACTAGCCCCCTATACAGGAAGAAACAAACTGACGTAATGTCTGGTTTCAGGATAAACAAAGCAAGCAGCTTTGGAAATCTGCGTATGTGTACATTAATGTGGGATTGTATTGAAATTCATGCAATCTGAATTAAACTACATGATCACATTTAGCAATGGATTGTGGGATATGAAGCTGATAGATAGCCTTTGCAGATAGATGTCTTTTGCTGTCTATGATATCCCAGAATCATGTATGTCTTGTTCAAAAACAGTCATTTGCAAATGTAAAAGTAATTTACAAATGTAAAATGATTTCATTTTTTTAAAAAGCATGTGTAATGTTGTGGTAGAATCTGAAAGCATTTTCCTAAAAAGGCGCCTTCACATTAAAATGCTGTCTGTAAAGTCCCTGACAGAATGTGCATCGAGACAGCAAGGCAGCTGCTTTTGGTTATACACACAACTGTTGTGCCATTGAGTTCCAAGGTAATGTATCACAGGTGTCCACAAACAACCAATAACAACTAGAAACCAAACTCAAACTCAAAGTCAAGCTTATCGCGTTAGTTCTGGCAGGTCATGTTAGTCAAGCTTGCATCAGCTGATCCTCCTCTACCTATAGAAAAAAGTTGCAAATCACAACTTCCGTTTTAAAACTCAGTCAGCTAATAGAAGGAGATGAATTTAAAAATGAATTCGATATTTCCTATCGAAGATGACACCTAAGGTTTTGACCTGAGTAGAAACTGACACTGATAGGGCATCAAAGAGCATAGATGTCGACCTAGCCATATTGGTTTTTGGGCCAACAAGCAAAATTTCCGTTTTACCCCTATTCAATTTGAGAAAATTGGATGTGAGCCACTCTTTAATCTAGGGCTGTGTATTGGCAAGTGCCTCCCGATACAATACACATCACGATAGATGGGTCACGATACAATATATTACTATGTATTTCAATACGATTCACATTTGCGATATATTGCAATACTTTAAATAGAAAATGTAAAAATTTGAGTTAGAAATACAACATGCTCTGCATCACCTGGAGTGTAAAAACATCCCTTACCTCTGCAGAGTGGCCATGATGTGCGTTGCAAGGACCTTTAGATCAGAGGTTTGGGTTCCCAAACTGTGGATTGCTACCCTCAAGTGGGTAGCACAGGGGAATAAGGTGGGTCATTTGGCGGTGTGGTGCATTACAGTTAAAACAATGAACATGGGCAGGATAAAACGTCTTGGTTACGTATGTAACCTCAGTTCCCTGATGGAGGGAACGAGACGTTGTGTCGAGAACGACAGATGGGGTTCGCCCTTGAGAACCAATCAACTCTGACTACTATAGAAAAGGCCAATGAAATTTGGCGAATGAAATTTGCATGCCGGGCTCCGCCCCCGGATATCCGGTATAAAAGGAAGCCGGCGTGCAGCATTCATTTACCTCTTGTTCTGAAGAGCCTGAGAGCCTCTCACGACTGCAGCAGAATACGATACGTGTTTGTGGCATAAGGGACACAACGTCTCGTTCCCTCCATCAGGGAACTGAGGTTACATACGTAACCAAGACGTTCCCTTTCTGTCGGTCTCTCGACGTTGTGTCGAGAACGACAGATGGGGTTGCCTATGGAAAACGCCACAACGCTGTATCGCGTCACAATCTCTAGCGAAGCGACGGTAACAAGCCTGGGCGTGTCAGCTCGATGCTTTCGCGAAACTGTAACCTTCCAGTGTGGTGGTCGGGGGGTTCCAGAGCTTTCTAAGAGAAAGATGGGTACAGCCCTGACCGGTAACCTTTCACGGACGGGGCCTTAGCTCTCTACAGGCGAGAGGCCGTCCGGCTCGGGTTTACACCGGGTAAGCGCCACTTCCTTAATCAGGAATGCGCTGCAGAGGCCACCTCCTGCCCGTGGGGAGGAAAATGGTGGATATAGGTATGGTCTCGTCCTTGGAGGAGAACGCATGGAACGTGCGGACTGAGTAGTTAACCGCGAGGTGGAGGTCCACCTAGGGAAGCTCATGGGTTACCAGGAGTGGGAACCATACTCATGAGGATACATCAGACGGAACAGCCCACGGAGGGGGTGTTACATACGTCCGGTAGCACTAGGTCCGGTTAGAGCTATCTGTGATAGCTCACATGGTATCCCGGCCTAAGGGGGAAGGCTGCTCTGCCCAGCCAGCCCCCAGGTGGTGCTTGTTTGGTGATGGATGGAATGCCTATTCTTAACCAGTGTCTGGGTAAGAAGGGAGGTAGGTGAAGTACAAGTTTCTTAGCCATGTGTTTGGGTAAGAAAAAAAGGTAGATAGCACACTGACCCAACCTGTTAGAGGGTGGAAAGGTGCTTTGCAGGCATACGCCCCCCCGGATGCCAGTCCTACATGTCGCCACGCAGGACGTGGGCTGACACCGGGTTTACACAAAAGTTGTTAACCCTTGTGAAGGTGTTTGGGCGTAGCCCAACCCGCAGCTCTACAGATGTCTGCTAGAGAGGCGCTTCTGCCAGTGCCCAGGAGGTGGCTAAACTCCGTGTGGAGTGAGCCCTCACTACCAATGCGCATGGGAGACTCTGAGATCGGGATGCCGTCGTAACGGTGTCCACGACCCAGTGCGCCAGCCTCTGTTTGGAGACAGCCTTCCCCTTCTGCTGTCCTCCAACAGACACGGAGCTGGGCAGAGCTTCAGAGCTCAGCGTGCGGTCCAGCACGTACTGGACACAACACTGATCGGGTTGGGTCTTCCTCCCCTATGGGGAGCGCCTGCAAGTTCACCACCTGGCCCCGGAGGGAGTAGTGGGAACTTCTTGGGCACGCATCCGGTCCTGGGTCTCAAGCTAACGTGAGAGTTTCCAGGGCCGAATTTAAGGCAATCCTGGGACACGGAGGATGCTCGGTGGTCCCCTACCCTCTTGAAGGAAGTGAGCGCCGTCAGGAGGGCCGTCTTACTCAGTGAGGAAGATCGGAACCTCCGAGGGGCTCTTGGGGGGCCCTGAGGCTCCCCAGGACCACTTAGGGTCCCAAGAGGGTATGGAGCGGAGGTGAGGCGGATTACGCCCTCTCGCGCCCCTTAGGAACCTGGTGACCAGGTCGTGTTGCCCTAGAAACTTTCCACCGACTGAGTCGTGATGAGTGGCAGGAGCGACTACATACACATTCAGCGTGGAGGGGAGATGTTAGTCTCCAGTCTCGTAAGAAGGAAAACACAATCCTGATCGAGCACCTCAGTGGGTCTTTCTCCTTGAGAGAGACACCAGGACGAGAAGAGGCGCCGTCTAGAGGCGTGTAACCGCCTAGTAGATGGGGCCCTAGCCTGGGTGATGGTCTCCGCCGAGAGGGGGAGTAGCCATCTCAGGATCTTCTCGTCCCGTCTAGAGACCAGACATGGGTGTTCCAGAGGTCAGATCTGGGATGCCAGAACGTGTCCGTCCCCTGATAGAACAGGTCCTCTGTCAGGGGAATGGTTCAGGGGGAGTCGCTGTCCAGAGCATTAGCTCTGAAGCCAAGTGCGGTTAGACCGGTGTGGTGTAACCAATAACACCTGGTGCTCCTGCTCCCTGACCTTGCACAGCGTCTGTGCAAGGAGGCTCCTGGGGGGGGAAGGTGTGCTTCCACCCATCCCGCGGTCAGCTGTGCGCAAGGATATCCGTGCCGAGGGCAGGAATATCAAGCGGGCAAATGGTGGTGTTGCGGGAGGCGAACAGGTTTACCTGGGCCTACCCGAACAGCCTCCAAATGAGCTGGTGCGCGGGGGTGAAGTCGCCACTCTCCACGAGGCATAAACTGGCGAGAGAGCACGTCGGCTGTCTAGTTCAGTTTGCCTGGGGTGTGTGTGGCCCGCAGGGAACGGGTCACATGTTGACTTCACCGGAGGAGGCGTCGAGCAAGTTGTGTTAGCTGCTGTGAGCGAACGCCACCCTGACGATCTGTGCTCGCTACAGCTATAGTGCTGTCCTCGGACCAGCACGTGCATGTCTTACACGAGAGGCCGTAGCCTGCTCAGTGCAAGTAGCACAGCCCACAACTCTTGGCAATTGATATGCCAGCGCAGGCGGGGGTTCGTCCAAAACCCCACCTGCGTGCTCGTTGCACACTGCACCGCACCCCTACAGGGAGACGTCAGCCGTCACCACGACCTGCCTCATAACCTGCCCAGAGGGACCTGAGTCCGTCAAAAAAGTCATAAAGACTAGGGGTTATGGTGCGTTGGCAGCAGGGCGGCATCACCATGCTCCTGCTGCCAGTGTGCCACGCTCTCCTCGGAACTCGACTCTGAAACCAGTGTTGGAGCGGAAATGTTGGAGCTAAAATGTTCATTTCAGACAGTTCAACACTGGTTGGGCGCAACTGCGGACAGTAGCGCCGCCGTGGTGACAGAGTTGAGTTCCATACCAAGAGAGAGGATGCCCTGCACTGAGGAGAGCTTGCCCCTCTCTTGGTTGACCTGGAGTCCCAATCGATCTAGGTGCCGGAGCACCAGGTCCCTTCCTGTACACAACATATCTCGCGAGTGTGCCAGGGTAGGCCAGTCGCTGAGGTAGTTTAGTACCCGCTCGCCTTCTTCCCCTAAGGGAGAAAGGGCGGTCAGGGACAGACCGAAAGGGAGGACTCTGTACTGATATGCCCGCCTCTCGCACGAGAACCGTGGGAACGGCTGGTGTCGAGGAGGACCGAGACATGAAAGTAAGCGTCCTTCAGGTCGATTGCCGCGAACCAATCCTGACACCTGATAGATGTCTGGACGCGCCTCTGTGTGAGCACCCTGAACGGCAGCTTGTGAAGGTGCTCTGTTCCGGGTACGCAGACCTTTGGGCGCAACCCACCGTCTTTTTGGGAACGATGAAGTGCGGGTCGTGACCCACTGAACATCTTGGTTTTGAGGGACGAGCTCGATGCCTGTTTGCCAGAAGGGTGGTGACCTCTACCCGAAGTACGGAGGCGTCCCTGCCTCGACCGAGGGAGGGATGATGCCTCAAACTTTGGGAGAGTCTCTGGCGAACTGGATCGAGTAACCAAGACGGACCGCCCTCATTAGTCAGCGAGACAGTGTGGGCAGCTCTCGAGCTCCCAGGGACTGTACAGGGTGACCAAGGGGACGGTCTGCTTCATCATTCCCACGGGGGGTGGTTCGTCGGCTGGCGGAGCTAACCATCTGTCACGGGGGGTCCCCGGAGAAAAGGTTGGCTCCGCCTACTTACCTGCCTAGCGGGACAGCTGCACACACTGTCGGTTTGAGAGTGGTAGCAGCTGTCGTGTGTATACGACCCTACGCCTCGCCAGGGCGTGAGGTCGGGTTTGCCGGGCACAGTCCAGTGGAGTGTGCGATCGGCTGCAAGTACACCCGGGAAGAACCGAAAAACTCTGTGAGTAAGTGGGCGCCAGGCCCTGAAAAGGGTCCGGCTTTGGTGACGAGGCAGGAGCCGTCCCGTACCGACCAATCAGAGCCGTGGCTGTGAAGGTTCGGGCCCGATGTTGTTCTCCCTGGGGTCTTCCCGTCAGTGTCCCTTCTCGCGAGAAGGTTGCTGACGGGGTGGAGGTTTCCCCCTCGATTTCCGCTTCCGGGGTGCCGCCTGTGGGGGCACAGGAACCGGAGCCGATGTCGAAGGGGTCCTGGGTTGCAGGGAAGCAGACGTCACGTGAGATCTCGGAGGCCTGTAGGCGGCCGAGTCGCGGCGTGAAAAAATGTGGCTAATTGCCACTGTCTGCTTCACCGTCAAAAACTGCTGAGCGCAGTCCTCGACGGTGATACCAACAACCCACCCTGCGAGATGGGTGCATCAAGAAAGCGTACTTCCCTGGTGTCACTCTTCTGCACAAGGTATAGCCGGGGGTGTCTCTCCTGGACCACTACCGTGGACATCGTCCGACCCAGGGCCCGTGCCGCTGCCTTGGTCGCCCGTAGAGCGCTGTCAGCGGCGGCACGGAAATCCTGCATTATACCCGGGTCGGCCTTACCCTCGTGGGGCTCTCTCAACGCCTTCGCCCGCAGGATGGCCATGGCATAGAGAGAGGAGGCAGCCTGGCCCGCAGCATCGCAAGCCTTCGACACCAGTGATGCCGAAGTCTTACGCGCTTTGGACGGTAGACGTGGCCGATTCCCCCCAGGTGGTAGCCGTCCGCGGCACATGTGCACCGCGGGCGGACGTTCCACCCGGGGGATCTCGACGTAGTCCTTGGCTGCCCCACCATCGAGGGAAGTAAGGGAGCCGGAGCTGGTTTCACTGAAACGGTCCGTGAGTGGAGCGTTCCAAGTTTTACACAGCTCCTCGTGCACCTCCGGGAAAAACATAGCACCCGGGCTGGGCGCGGTTTGCACCGCGCTCCGACCTCAGGAACCACGTATCCCCGGGTTAGCACGGATGACCGCTGGGGGTGGAGCTCGGATTCGTCAGAGTCGGATGCCAGTCTCCCTCCGATGCTGCGAGCGACATCTCATCTATGTCACACATCGTTTCCGAATGCGTGGCTGAGGATCCGGACGGTATGCCACCGCCGGTTGGGGAACGTTCAGAAGAGCGAATCGGGGTGCGATCGGCCCGTGAGCACTTGGCTGGCGGGTTTACGTTCGCAGAGTTCCCCATATCACTTAACGCTGCTAATACAGGCAGACCTCGAGGCCGTAGCCCCGATGTCGTGGACTTTGGGGCCGTAGCCACCAATGTCACAGCCCGTGTAGCAAACGAAATGGTGGCTGGTTCCCGTAGGAAGACAGTCACCCGTGACCGCAACTTTCTGAATGACAATCTGCCCGCAGTGCGGGCAGATGTGTCAACGAACGCTGCTTCAGTGTGCTGGACGCCCAGACACCTAATGCAGCGATCGTGTCCATCCCCCTCCTCGATGAGGGTGCCGCACCCAAGAGAACAGCGGGACATGCCGCGCTGGAGAATGCTCAGTCAGTCCTGAAAAGGACTTTTTAGAAAAATCTCTAACACCTCCGGAACCGCCGAGACGCCCAGGGGAAGGTCGCTGCAGGAAGGGACGATCCGCTGTAACACGTCGTAGCACCAGCAGTGTAGTTGTAGAGGATTGAATCCTGAGTTGTACTCATGAGCGATGGCTCTGAAGAACAAAAGGTAAATGAATGCTGCACGCCGGCTTCCTTTTATACCGGATATCCGGGGGCGGAGCCCGGCATGCAAATTTCATTCGCCAAATTTCATTGGCCTTTTCTATAGTAGTCAGAGTTGATTGGTTCTCAAGGGCGAACCCCATCTGTCGTTCTCGACACAACGTCGAGAGACCGACAGAAAGGGAACTCTTGGTTCATTCATGCTGTAAATGCGCTGTTGTCACATCCGTGAAAGCACAATAAATATCGTTGTCTTTTTGGTATAACATTTTTCCTTAACAAGTAATTACCGTAATTTCTTTAACGAATATATTGACGAAAAATATTTGTCAGCGACCATTTTTCCCAGGACAAAGACGAGACGAAAAGTAAGGCCATTAAACGACAACTAAAACTTTATCAGCACGCAATATCGTTGAGGAAAAATGATGAGACTAAAATGTAGCTATAAAAATACAAACTGTAGGCTAGGAGGTTGGATGTGTGACGGGTCTCTTGGTTCTTCCCGCTATGGCCGGCTGGTGGGTGTGGCTAGGAGACTCATCAAGTCAACAATGTCCACCTGGTCTACCCTAAAACCGTTTGGTCCTTGTTGGTGTTGGGGTTGGCTGGCTCCTGTTTGATTTACATTTGGTTCTGTCTGACGCTTTGACGTTAGGCATAATGGTCTTGGATTCTGTTGTTTTATTTATTTTATTGTTTTATTTATTAATCTATTTATGTTAATAAACACCTTTCGTTGCTACTATACCAACCCAAGTATTTTCTCCATTCATTTGTCACGGTTTTGAGCCGGTCGTGACAGATGTCTATGAATAGGCTTTTGCACTTGTCAGACTTCAGTGGAAATACTTGAAGCTATGAAGTCGAATAAACCATGCACATGATTTGACATTCTATTGATTTGTGCTTATTGGTAAAATAGATTATTATAATGAAATATAAAAAACAATATCTCAAATCATAACAATCACTGTGATTATAATTTTTGGCAAAATACCCATTTTAACTATTATACAGCATGAGGAAAATGTGACCAAGTTTGACTAAAATGAAACGAAAATGGATTTAGTCGACTAAACTGGATTAAACAAAAACAGGACAAGGATGACCAAATATGAGAAAAACTAAAAAAAACTCGTGAATCAATATTTTTGCACAGCCCTACTTTAATCTCAGCATAATAGTCTAAAATACAGTTTAAACTCAAGCAAGAATGGGTGGAGGAAACTGTATATGCTAATTGTCAGTCATTTTTATTGGTAGTGAAACTGACTGAACTATACAGACAGCTATAACAGGAACTATATCAGCTTTGATACTGTTATTCTAAGGACTGTCCCTTTAAATATGAATGGATTGTGATTTGCTGTCAATGCTTTATTGTTATCAGCTGGAAGAAAAAATGCTCTTTGTATTTATATTAAATAGATCAATAAATAAGAAGTATTTAATTCTTTTAAATTTTTAATTATTTTATCATCATCTGGATTTTTAGGAGAGGCCCATGAGGAATTTGGGGGGATTCCCCCCTTGCTCCCGCTCAGGACCCGACCCTGGTTCACTATAACAATATTATCCCAACAATTATTGATTTTTGATTAAATATTGTCGCCAGTGTAATTCATCTTTAATTTAGTTTATTTTGTGTTTTCGCCAATGAATCTCTAAAATACAAGTGTATGCAAGCAGAGAGAGAGAGTGTAACCATTATTACTCTTAAGGCAAATTTTTAAACAAGTGCTAAATGACGGATATTATTATTATGTCTGTTCAATATCATGGTTAATGGTATATTGTCCGTAATCCAGACTCTTTAAACAAGATTTTGTTCACCAGCAGAAAAAACAGTTTGCCTTCAAATAGGTCACGGTGCAGTCGGAAGATCAAGATCTGAGTATGTTTTTTGGCTAATTTCTGTCTCAGATATGCATCTGAAGGTCAGTGTACAGACTTTGGGTGGTCTGTGAGGGTGAGCTTGCGGCCAACTTATGGGCAGATGCCATCGCTTCGTGTTTTTTTAGCTCTAGAGAAGAGTACAACAAAGTACATTTAATGAAGCATAAACATTTAGCTTGCTCTCTGGACAACAATGATCAGGACGGTAAATAACAGCCAATCACACAAAAAGACTGTAAATTAATGTTGTCGGTTTATTTACTGCATGTTAAATACAACCAGTACCACATACTGATCATGTTAGACACATATGAAGAGTTCTGTAGAGCAGCTGTGCAAGAGAGGAATATACCGGCTCTTTGATGTCTCTTTATTTTACCACAGCAACCATCTCCATTGTTCCTGATTTAACACAGAAGAGTGTAAAACCTCAATAGTGGTTTACCTCAAGCTTGCAGTATATGTTAGATTTCAAGAAAAGTGTTTTTGGGTTTGAAGCAGGTCTTTTTTCAAATGTGTGATGAAACTTTTATTTTGCGTTGCAACATTATCTGACAAAGACAAAGAATCTATTTTCAGAAGATTTTGACCAGGCTTTTATAGTCAGAAATTTGCAGCAGATGCACAAATTCTGAGAAAGTCTTCCATAAAACTGTAACTATATGTGGGGAAAAGGAGTGCACTTATATTTATTTTAAAGGAACAATTCACCTAAACTGAAAATCCCGTCGTCATTTACTCACCTTCGAGTTGTTCCAAAAAACAACTCGAAAAGGAAAAATTACTTTATTGTTTTTTTGTTTTGTTGAACCCAAAAGAAGACATTTTGAATAATGTAGGACTGGGGCACTTTGACTACCTTTGTATTTTTCCTACTATGGTAGTCACTGTCTGGTTATAAGCATTCTTCCAATTATATTTCTCTGTGTTCATCAGAATAAAGACATTTATACGGATTTGCAACAACTCGTCCAGACACTTTCATACCGGCTTTGAAACTCCACTGTCAACCTTGACTGCTGTATGTATGGACTACATATGGTTGATATGCGAGACAGACTGCTCACACGTATATGAGGAGTTAAACACATCGCATCCATACTGACGCATCGTAGTTTTCTTCCATCTGATCATCGAATACTTTGCTGCATGGTTTGTTTTTATTATTTTTTACATGTGATTTCATAGCAAGGCAAAAAGTTCTGTATCATAAGCCACAGAGAGCCGTAACTTTCAATAAAAGCATGACGCTCACTCTTCTAAACTCCTTGTGCTCTGGGTAGCTTGAGCTTCATCTGGGCTGAGGGCCCGAGAGGTTATGATAGAAACGTTGTTTGCCGTTGATGATGGTTGTGACGCTTACGCAGAGCACAGGATGCATGTATTGGCCTGGACAACCTGAAATTTTCAAATGTATTATGATCTTTTTTAACAATTAAATGTAGATAAAGGCTAAGACACCAGGCGAGCCACATGATTTTTGAATAGAGCCACGTGTGGCTAGCGAGCCATAGGTTCCCGACCACTGGGAGAGTTCAGCCAGAAAAAAAAAATATGTCATCTTTTATCTCCCTCGAGTAGCTCCAAATCTGTACCATTTTTTTGTTCTGATGAACACAAAAGAAGATATTTTGAAGAATCTAGGACAGCAAACAGTTCTGGGGCACTTTTGACTACCATTGTAATTTTTCCTACTCTGGTCATCAATGGGGTCCAAGAACTGTTTGGTCACAAGCATTCTTCCAAATATGTTTCTCTGCGTTCAACCAAACAAGGCCAAATTAACTAAACAGGGGAAGATAGCTCGAGAGTAAAATTTAAAAAAGCGTCAATGGGATTGAAATCTTCATCAAGTGATCCCTTCCTCCCATAAAGTTTGGGTCTGAAGAGGAAACTCCTACAAATGCAAGTGCAAAAAGGTGTCCACACATTTTCAGTGCTACTTTTCACTGCGTGTCTTAAGTAAATAAAAATTGCCGACAGTAGTTTTTTTAAGCGTCTCCGTTTCCACAAGCTGTAAGTAAATCTGGCCTGAAGATATTCTTAAAGGTGTGGAACAACTAGAGTAAGGGATTCATGACAGAATTTACATTTTTGGCCGAACTATCACTTTAAATAATGTTTGACTATCGATATACTAATCAAAATTTTGTTTGTTTAAACAAAATGTTTAACTTTGTACACGGTCCCTTCTCCACCATTTTTCAAGTGTTTAATCTACATATACATTTATGCGCTTGCCAGATGCTTATAGTGATTCAAGGTTCATTTTATCCGTGTATGCGTTTCCTAGGATCACACCCAATGAAAACTTTAGATTAGCGTGCAGATTATACCCCACAAAGCATTATGGTGAATATTTCTGAGGCATTGCCTAATTTAGTAAAAGCTCCTTTATGAATTTGAGGAAGAGTCAAACAACACATACAGAGATAAACGTTGAAGGATGAAGCATTTGGCAATATGGACCCAATATAATATAATCTGTCCCTCTCTCTCTAATGTTAAAATGCCTTTTAAATTACCCACAGAATCAATGACTCATCGCAACTCTGAAAGATCGAGAAAGTCATTGTGATCACTTTGAAACGTTCAGCCAATAACAATGCATCAAAAGAAGTTCTGCTGTTGACTGATGCCATTTCAGGACTGGTGACTGATTATCCGTCACAGTGTTCGTACGGGCTTTTGTTTAGATTCACACTGCTGTAAAACCCATGGCGGCTGAACATCTGGGACAACCGACTGTCAATGGCTTTTAAAATCTCCTAACAAGCTAATAAAATAGGGGAATAATACCATTTTTGGTGCGCTGGACAACTCGCCAAGAATAAGGATAAAAAAGACATGTGGTCACTACATCCTTTCAGGAATGCAGCAAGTGGATTTTCCAAACAGAATATTTTAAGAAACACAAGGAACTTCCCTTTTGACAGGCTTCACCGAGCAAAAAATTGAACTAATCGGAGCAAATTACTGTGACAAAACGTAATTACCTTTAACACACATAATTTGAAAGAGTCGTTTATCATGTCACCATTAATAGTTGAGGCAGGTGTGTGCAGTCATAATAAAATTTTGGGGTTTGAAGCTTTTGTAAGCATGCAGAGGACGTGTAGGTTACACAACTCCCTTTCTCTCCCACATGATACTGACTGTAATTTGTTTAATATTCAAAGAGACGAGCCAAACATTTATACATGTCATCGATTTTATTGGCATCATTGTAAAACTCTCTTTGCTGGGACCACATTGAGTTACCCTTGTTAAGATTAGTATAAGTAGTATATACTTTGATAATTTAAAGGAATACTGTTGGTCACCTAACATATTAGCATTAGTACAATTCCATGCACACTAGGAGTGGGAAATTAAATCGATATGCCGATTTATCTCGATATTTCAGCCCGCGAGATTTTCAATTACAAAAGATCTAAATTCATACCTACACTGTGCTTACCAGAACGGCAGTACCCACAAATTTCTTCTGGTGACGCTCCCAGATCACAGATGGTCAGATGAACGGATATTGTGATTCACAACGGAGAAGAAATACCAGCATAATGGCGGACCAACAACAAATTAGAGATGCGCCAGTGTATATTATATCAAAAGTTTGGGCGCACTTTTGATTTCGTAGTGAATGTAAATAAGTAGGCGTGGTTAACGATGATGCTCGTAGCGTTATTCTGAAAAGAGGATGGCATCTGTACATACTACAGGTTTTGTTATCATATGAAAGCTGGTTTCAACTTTCAAGCCCTTTCCAAATCAGTTTTACTTCGTTCATTCCTTAGTTACAGCGTAACCATGAATTAAACATGCGACCATACAATACGTTTGATTAAAAATTTTATGAAGTGTATCATCAATCATAAATCAAAAAAGAATGTTCTTAGGTATACGGTATACATTTTACCTGGCTGACATCGAGGATCACTAAGTATGTGTACAAATGTGCATTTTGTCAGTCATCATTAAAACGGCAAAATAACCGTTTTAATCAACAGGTTACAACGTTGTTGTTGTAGCTATTCGAGTCCTATCTTTGCACGTGCCTGGTCTCAGTTGACCTGGGTACATTATCTGCTTCTTTTGCATTGAGACACACTACACTTATATAACAGGTGCAGTATTGACATTTATCAGATATTTATTCTTAATTATATGGTGCATTTGCAGTCTCAGCAATATCGTGTGTAATGTTGGCCTGCAGACATTAAATGGATTTGTTGACTCACGTCAATTATTTTAATATCCTATTCTAATTTGTATAATAGGCTAATTGGACTTAGAACATCATGGGGATATCCCTTTGTTTACTCACCACTTAAGGTAGCTTACTGGCGTATCATATTTCTCTCAGGAACATTATGTCCAAGCTGGTCTGGGAACATCACAGTTGTATTGACCCACTACAACAGTTTTACAGTCAACTATATTGAAGCTTCACTGGAGATTTTTTTGTATTATGTTACATTTGTTTTCCCATGCAAGTCATTTTATTATTTCATGATTAAAGTCTGATACAGCAGGCACAAAGAATCTGGAAATTATGCTGCAGGGTTGACATATAAGCACGTTTTTTGAATGGATTTTTTGTTAAATGTCTGAAGTAAGGTCTGTGGTCAACACAAGCTCTAAATATTCTCACATTTAAGTGTATGACATAAAACACCGCAGTTATAACATGCTTGTGGGTTCTTAAAACTTGAACGTTTCCTAAAAAAGGCGGCTGCTGACAAGTTCAATTGGGACTGCAAACGTTGGGGCAAAACGAAATCAAATATGAAAATGTCAAAATAATCCAACAAGGGCGCAAAACTCAATAGAGTTTGATTACGTTTAAATGAGTTAAAAAGAGTTAGAGCCGATAGCCTCGTCGACAAATACTCTTAAACGAGTGTGGTTGGGATCGGGCGACCCAAGTTAGAATCCCGACTTGTGGTCCCTTTTGCCGATCCCACCCCCTTTCTCATCCCACTTCGCTTCCTGTTCTCTCTTCCACTGTACTTTCAGAATAAAACGCCAAAAATAAATCTTAAAAAAGGACTTGTCGAAGGCTTGGTAGTGGTGATGTTGATGTCAAGTGATAATGATGTAGTCTGATTTTAGCCTCATGTTAACTTTTTATTTCTTGTGGTTGGCTTCATAGTGTATAAATGTGGTGTTCATTAGTAAAGATGATCTTGATAGATAACACGTGTAAGTGTCATAAACCTTTGTTAATCACGGAGCTTTTTTTTGATTTTCCAAAAGGCTATGGGAAAATCAATACGGTTTTGTCGAGGGAACAACAGTGATGATGCTGTAACTTCGGGGTCAGCCAACAGAAATACCTCTGTATCTCTATAACAGAAATGATTGGAAAGAAAGTTTTGGAATCCCTGTGTGAAACATAAAATTGCAGGTTACTTATGTACTCATCTTAACATTACTTTACTTACAGTTCCCCTCGAAATCGCAACCGACAGCTCAAATTACTGCATAAGTGATCACTAAAAGCTTATTCCATGGTCTGTTTGATTTAGGGGTGGGAAAAAAGTCGATATGGCGATTTATGGCGACATTTCAGCCCGCAAGACGTTATCGAAACTCTGGCACAAAGTATCGATTTTTTTAATCAAATACAAAAGATCTAAATTCATACCTAGACTGTGCTTAGCAGAACGGCAGCATCAACATATTTCTTGTGGTGATGCTCCCAGATTAGGGATGGTCAGAGTGAATTGTGATTCACAGCGGAGAAGAAATACGAGCATAATTGGGGACCAACAACAAATTGGAGATGCGCCAGCATCTTCTAAATCAAAAGTTTGGGCGCACTTTGGATTTCGCAGTGAATGTAAATAAGTCGGTGTGGTTAACTCGGCGTTCTACAAGTTGGGAATACTCTTTTGACCTTCTTTCCGTCTGTAGTTTCGTGATTCGTTCCAGTCCGGCGCTTTCTCTCTCACCCGCAGTGCCCGGGTGAAGGTTACCAGAGACTCACAGTCCAAAGATAAGCGCAAGAATAAACAAACCTAAAGACAAAAATGCTCATCTAATCGATCCTTTTTTCCCTTAATTTACAGATGTCATGATGTATTGTTATAGAATTGCAAAGCGATATATCGATTTTCGCTTAATCGACGCATTGTGATATTCTCATTATCGGTATCGTGAGCCCAGTATCGTGTATCGAATCATATTCGGGAGGTATCCTGCGATACCCAACCCTAGTTTGAATACTCGATTCCGATTGGCTGGAAAGTGTGCATTAAAACGGTTTAATGCACAGGGAGTATACTATTGATTTTTCTTCCTTTGTAACAAAAAAGTTATTTATTTACTTTAATACATTCATAAAAAAAGCTTATGTCAGCAGAAGAACAGACCCTTAAAGAAAATGTTTCATGGAAAATATACCTACTGTATAAAAGCTTCCAATGAGCGGAAAAACTGAACGGTACAAATCCCCTCAGCAAGTAATCGTCCATGTACAGTGTCTTAATAATACCTTTCCCGTAGATGCTGATTATAACTCATGAAACTGTGAAAGTAAAGTTCAGCCAGTCAGTAGAACAGAGACTCAAAGTGTGGAACCAATCAAAGCAATTACAGTTAAAGTTCACATGTTCCATAAAGTCTGCCTGAAAATGCTGACTTAAGTTACACAGTTAGCATTTTCCCTACTTCACAGAGAAAAGAATACTAATATTAAGTAGAAACAGACAGATTTGGTTTTTGCTTAGGCATGATTTAGGATAATTTCAGGATAGAGTGTCTCAGGATAGGAGCGGATCTCACACGCCGGCCAAGACAATTAGGGAAAGACTGCTAATGGAAACAGAAGAAATTGCTTGTGGCAAAGGTCTGTGCATGCATTATGCTTTGCACCACAAGAACCTAGTTGGTTACGATTACTGAAACAATGACGTGACAACTGTATCGTTTTTTCTTTTGGTAAGGAGTTTCAGTGGATTTGGTCTAAACGTGTGTGGCGTGCATCTTGTTACGTTTTCGAGCTCAGCTTTACATTTCTTGCCAAGCAGAACATTATCAAATCCAGAAGGATAACGTAATTTGTCCACTGCTTTCCTTCCGAGACTAACCATGGTACTTTGGCTGAAGAAATGTTTATTTTAAACCAGCCATTGCTCTCTCAGTTTGGCCAGAATGACTGCTTTGGGATTTTTTTATCTGATCGAAGGAATAAATGGATGTGAAAATTTGATGTGCTCCAACACTGTGAAACAAGACGTTTATTTTTTTAAAAGTGATTTAAGGTAACAAAAGCATTTTATTTCCCATCAAAGTTTTTTAGTTACGCACATCCAATTGTATTGAATGTTCCAATGTATGACATCGTGTCCTGTAAATGTGAATCAGACAGTTAGCTCATTCTGGAAATTCTGAAATTGTGACCGGAATTGAATAAACTCAAGAGTATGTGACAGGCTAGATGAAGAGCTTTGAAAGACAATTTAATCAAATTTTGGCCCTCTATTTATTTGGCAGTTAATTCTTGCATGAAAAGTGACATTCTATCTCAGACGTGACTAAAACGGAGGCCAAGGTGACTTAAACTGAAACAAAGTGAAATTAAACAGAAAATTAGCAGAACTGGAATTTTTGAGAAGCACACTGATGGCAAAGTAAAGCCAAGTTGGTGAAACACAGGACAAGTCATAATTTCCAAGTAATGTAGAAGATGTGAATGAAATTAAAACTGTGTCAATGTAACCACAAAGCCAAAGTCCAACGTTAAATTGTTTATTGTTGAAATTCATTTAAGCAGTAAATGACGGATGATTTAAGATTTAGAAAGTTTTGGTTCAAGTTAAAATTGTTAGAATATGGTTTCAAGCTTTTGGACCACGCTGTTGCCTTACTCATAACCCATTAAAATCATTAAACACATTTTAATGAAGGATTGTGATGTGAGATTATGCATGTCAGATGGGTTGTGCTGTAGGCTAGCTTTTATTAAAATGCCAAAACATCTGTTGTGAAATCAAAGATACCAATGTTGACGGTTCACAAGATTTATGAAATCCTAAAGCTGTATTTTGTAACTTTTGCCCCTTCATCGACATCTTTGTTTAAAACTAAATGTGAACCTGAAATACATTTTGGGTGACATGGCTATGTTTAGAAATATTCAGTTATTGATAGTTTGTTATCAACCTGGTCTCAAAGGATATATGAACATCTGTACACTTTTTTGCAGCGCTACAAAATACGTTCCACCGGTTACATATTGCTACAGTTTTGAGACACAAAACTCCATTGGCAGCGCTAAAGAGAAGAACTGTGTTGGTCTGCTAGAGAACGCGTGTAATTGCATGACTTGCCACTGACCATAAGCAGTCTAAAAGCATTACAAACAGGTTGCGTTGCGTTTCGAGTCTAAACCCATACGATATCATGTTAACACGGCAGGTTTAAATCGTTGACGATCACGCTCCAGGAATGCACCCAGTTCTGTTTTATTAAACTGTATGCTCAAGGTTAGCGCGTCACGCAATCGGAGCAGGACAGCCATTGGCGTTGCATAACATAGCTAACTAATGATGCAACTAGTCACACAACACACAAGAGCAATGAATTATGTCACTGGGCGTAGCCGAACTGGATCACAGCTTTATGATTGACGGAGAAGGGGATCGCTTTTGGGTCTGTTCTTTGGCCTTCAGAACGCTTGGAACAATTCTTGGAGCAAATCTATAGCTGTAACTATCTCTACGTCTTGTGTTTTCTATTGTATAATACACAAACTGTTAGGTTTAGGGGCGGGGTCGGGTTATGTGCTCAAACAGATCTAAATTGTGCGTACGAAATAAGTAACAAAAGGTGACGTCTGATTAAATTCAAAATCATTAAACCCAAATTTAATATAAAATGGGGTTGTTAAAGTTAATGTTGTTGGAAATTGTGATACTGGGATGGAATATGTACCTGACGGAACGTATTTTGTGGCGCTGCAAAAAGTTTACAAGGGTACGTATTTCCTATGAGACCAGGAGCCTCATGTTTCAACGCTGCGAACAGACAAAAACTTTGCATATGCAAGCTTCCACACTCACGCTTTCACGATTAATGGGAGAATGTGAGTTCCTCCACGCCAAATTCATGTCTGTCGTACGTTCATTTCTCCTGGTATTTGTCCGTTGGCGACTCTTAGAGGCAATGAAGTGAATTGCAAACATTATTCTATCAAATCATTAGACACGTCAATCGAACCACCACCGGTGAGACACATTACTATTCATTTGTAATTGATAAAATTACTGACACATTATTGTCACAAGCCTTATGGGAGTATTTTATCAATTATGCAATTAAGTAAGAACATACAAAAGCACGATCTAAAATAATACAACCCTTAGTCTATGACAATGGCAGCATTGGCCTAATTAGAAGACATTGCCGATGGCCGAATTTCATAGAGAACGAGTTTTTAGAGCCTACAGTGATTTTCTGGACCAAGAAGATGACTTGCTTATCAGCTGTTTCAGATTTCCAAGGGCTATCCCTTGGAGCTCTGTGCTGAGTTGGGTCCGAATTTGGAGAGAGAGACAGCAGAGACACGCATTACCCGTTCCCTTACAGGTGCTGACAACACTTGGTTTCCTGTCAACTAGCTCTTTCCAAAGGGAACTGGCGGACCGCTCAGGAATAAACCAGTCGTCTTTGAGCAGCACAATGCCAGCTGTATAGGATTAGATCATCCGCATGTCTCCCAGGTATATAAGGTTCCCATTTGATGCAGGAGACCAGCCAAATATTAAAGCACAATCTGCATCGATAGCTGGTGTTCCTTATATAATCGGAGCGATCGACTGCACACACATTGCTATTAAGGCGCAATCTGAGGAAGAATTAGTATATGTGAATTGCAAACATTTCAATTCAATAAATGTGCATATAATATGTGATGCACAAATATTGTTGCAAGGTGGTCTGGATCAACCCATGATTCATAAATCCTTACAAACAGCATTGTTTGGATGAGGTTCCAAAAGAGTAAAGTGTCGCCCACAATGGAGGCAACTCTCTGCTCAAAAGCTGTAAATTCATCGACCCCTGTACTACCGCCTGTCCTGCTCACACTTTGTCAGTTCCTTAGAAGTTCTCCGCTTTACTTCCACTTTTATATCAGACCACTTCTTTTTAGGTTAATTTACAGTGCGATTTTCTGATCCCACCGTGTTGACGCCATCAGCCAAACTCTCCCACCAATTATTTTTTCTTTTGTTAATAGTTCCGGAGGACAAAATATTTTTTCTCCTTTCTATCTCCGAAAGCTGCACTTCCAACTCACATTCCGTGAACTTTCGTTTCTTGCTGCTTGCTTTTGCATAAGTGGACTCATTACCATAATCAAATTTATTTAATTGAGGGAGGAGACTGGGTTGGGTGTTGTGCTCGTGCCTGTGCGCTTAATTTCAACATTAATTGTTATGAACAAAGAGAATATGAGTGGGATCGTGCGTATGCAGAGATTCTTACATCCTATGTTTTTTATGCGTATCCACATTAACAGCTTTGTCTGTATGCGATGTTTTAGTATAGAATCAACCCAAGTCTTTGTACATGAGGTCCCAGGTTGGTTATTATTTTACACAGTCATACAGGTAATTGTGACATATTCAAAATTTCTCCTTTTTCATGTAACTCGGCATAACTTTTTTTGTGTCACTCAGCACGACTTTCCAATGTATTTTAATACGAGATGTCTTTGATACATTTATATCAGCGCAATATTATTGGAATTAAGTATATTTTACGAGGTGGCTCATTCGTGTAAATTTGTATGATCTCATTTGTACATTTTATTATGATTTGACTTTGCCCCTATGACATTAGGTTCTAGGGGCGTGGTTAACGTGAGCCTTTATCGTTGCTGGTCAGGGCATGAGTGACCCGAAAAAAGGTTGTGCTGACTGACACAAAAAAAGTTGGGAATTCGTGTCCATGAAACTAAAAACAATAGATTCTAAATTTCATGTTATGACCCTTCCATGAGACTGGTTTGTGTGATTTAAATCCAGCGTTTACTGTGACTTACAATAAATGTAGAAGTCATTACAGATTTAACAAAGAAGTTTGTCATTCGAGGTTGAACATGACCTCAATGACTTCAAATAGGTTCATAGTGGACCCGCATTCTGCTGAGAAGAACTGGATCAATCTGGGCTGGTGTGAAGAACTGCTATGATCTAAGAAGTCAAGCAAGGCTTTTCCATGACGCCACAAAGACTCAAACAAAAGCCATCTGCCCTTCCCCGGCTCTGGCAGAGATCTTTGAAGTCTAGATGGACAGCTTACTGTGTGTGCAGTAAGGTACAGAGAAACAGAATGAGATGTTTCACTTAGACTGGTGTCCTAAAAGGGGAAAGAGGAAACTTCCCTTCCAAAAAACCTCTCCTCACCTTGTCCTGAAGTCTGTCCTGTTTTTCCTCTTCAAGTCTTCCCCAAGAGCCCGAAACAGATAAAACAGATTTTCCGCTAAACATCTAAGCCCAATAACTTTAAGCAATTCTTTGGTTGTACTTCATATGGCATTGTTCTGCTGTCAGCATTGTTGAGCTCTGATACACGTTTTGGTGCTCGACCAGGAATTAGAGCTCAATCTTGTGCTCTTTTGCTTCTTCTATTCCTCGTTTTAGGTAAATTGTGCTCATGTTTTGTTCATTTGCTGCCTCATTTTATTAATCTTGCTGTCTCTTTGAGAACAGGTTCACCATCACAGTCCGGTTTAATCTGTTTTATGCTGATTATTTGTAAGTTATAAAACATCATCATAGTTTCTATGTCAGTTACAGCTGCTACATTTTTATTATCAAGCAGTGATGGTTTTGTTCAATTGCAGGCAGTAATTGAGTTGGCGCTTTCAAACTGGATAAGTTCAGGGAACTGTTCCGGAACAAGTAAAGAGGGCTGTTGTTCGTGAACTATGTTTTCCCCAGGCCATTTCCCCGCTCACATTCACACCAGCAAATGGAACTTTTTTGTGATGTAAGCAGGTCTACAACAATGTCATTTAAGCGCGTTTGTCGAAAAACAACAAACAGCCGAACAACAGAAGTTCAGCCAATCAGCATTTGCTTACGTCACAGGTCGTTCCTATCCTGCTGGTTAAGACTGCGTCTTGGAGTTTCATGCGGTTTGAATACGACAAAAAGCGGGTACTTCCGGCAAATGGAATACGTTTAACTTATTTTAACTATGATGAGTAAACAAATTAGCAAAACTTCCTCAAATACTAATAAATTGTGGGAACAATTTTATTTAAAGTCCCAGTGAACCGGAAGTTACAATCGTTTTTACCTCCGTATTTTGGCGCATTTGCGAGTGAAATGGAATTTGGAATGAGAAAAATAGGTGGCGTGGCTTTTGTCTTTCTCTGCGATTTGATTGGATGTATAAAAGCAGACCGACAGTTGAAGGGGAGGAGAAAACTGATGCTCCGCCCAAGTCGTCTAACATACGTCCTCTAAAGCCATTTAAAGTCTTTTTTTTGCTTTTGACGCATAAACCCGGGTATTGATGCATGCGTATTGCGACATATTGTAATACTTCTCCGGGCCTACAGGGGTCAGGTTTTCTTCTACTAGCTTGAATCAATGCTCTGAGGACACCGTTGCCACCTGGTGGTTAAACTAATTACTGCAAGAAATGGAATGCACATGTGTGACCTCAACAAAATTCCTCCAGTGCGCCTGCAGTACGTGCATTCTGTTCTGATAACGAAATTCGCATCACGTGCACTGTACGGTGTGCTACGTGTGCACATAAAGAGGAACTATACCACAGCCTTCAGATGGATAGTTAGTGCAGGACGGAAGTGCATTTACAGATTTTAACTGAAGATTATGAGGGCACACAATTTTTTAATTAGAGAATGACCCACATTGATAAACTATTTACAATAAACAATGCAGTATTTCATGAAAAAAATGGGCAAATTTCACTTTTAAAAGAAACGCATGTCATGGGTGGGGTTCTGTACTACGTAAAAAGTAATGTTTTTGTTGTTCAGTACTAGTTAATGTTTTTTACATTTTTACATGTTAAATTCATAACATTATCTTGATGTCTTCTACAGCAATTCTTGAACAACTTCAAACAAGTTCTGTCTGCCTTTGATTGCTTACAAGCTGCAACAATTTTAATTTTTCAACTGACAAAGATGTTCGGACTTTTGTGTTGAATGAAACACATGTGAATATGCGTGTGCCACTAAACAGTCCAGTATTTTTGCCGGCATTCAGTTTCGTTGTGTTTATGTTACGAATTAATAGAATCATTACACTCTTTATTTCAGCCTAAACCCTCAAGTGCAATGTTACAGCTGAACAGGTGTTGTGCGTCCATTTACAAAACCCTGTCAATTCATCCCAATAAACACATTCTCTGGGTGGTTTAAGCAGGGATAGAAAAAAAATCCTTTAGATAGGAATTCCGCTGCCCTGCACATTACACAACAGTACATTCTTAAACTTCAGGCTGAGGATGGTTCACTTGCTTCTTTGAGTGTTTCATACCTTAAGAGGGTGTTTAGAGGTTTCTGAAGGATTACCCAGGGCTGGACTCCTCCCCGCGGGGATCATCTTAAACACTGAAAGGAGGTAAAGCTCCTGCATGTTAGAGTCGATCACCCCCTTCCCCAACGGGCAGGTGGCACACAATGTCACTTAATCCTTGAGCTTTTCTTCTTATACCTAACTGCTCAAACTGTGAAATCAGCAGCACTGAACCACAATCAGGACAATTGTTAATAGAACCTTAGATTGTCTTCCATCGTGTTTTAAACAAATGGTTCTCCCCAAAATTGTAATCCTTTCATCTTATTCAAAACCTGTATTTGACTTTGAGAAATGTCTCAGTGGTTTGTATTCAAACAGTGGAATTCAATGGGGTCTAATGTTGTTTTGTTACCATCATTGTTGTGCATGCAGAAGAAAGATAGTTTTCAAGTATTTAAGATACTTTATTTGAGCTATAAATGTTAAACAGGGACTAACACAATTGCAACTATACCATTAGCACACATGCATCATCCTTCAATTCTTTATTGCTTATCCTTTATGCATGCATATTCAATGTATAAAATTGTTACCTATTAAAAAGAGACGACATTAATTGCTATAAGAACAGAAAACACATTAATGATGTCACCTAGTTGTATTTTGTAGATCATTATTTCCTCAGACAGATGTTTAGATCAGGCCTGGAGTGAGGGTGTGTGCAAAATTGGCCATTTATACAATTTCAAATGACCCAGTTCAGTCATGACACTTGTGAAGGGCAGGCTAATAGATTCTATTCTTGCACATCAGTGTGACATGGCATTCTTGTACTTTGAAGCCGATGGTAATGCAGGTTTCTTCTTCCATTACATTTAAATCGGCACGGCACAGCTTGAAAGAATCATCCATCTCCACCCCCAGTTCCACATGTCTAGATATGCTTAAGGCAGAACATTCTCCTATTATTTACTCTGACTCATGCCTCCCAGGTATAAATGAATCTCATTATCAGCCTTACGCAAAATTATCAAGAAAGTTATTTAAATAACTGTAATGGCAATATTTGACGTTCCTACAAACACATCATTGAAGTATTCAATGCAATTTTAGCGGGTTCATAAATGTGTTCTGAGGAAAAACATTAAGTGTCTAGTTGTATGAGTCATAATGTTAGAACTTATTAAAATTGTGGTTAAACTTCTAGTTGGTTTCAAGGCAAGTCACATGACACAGTTTTAGAACCAGATCAACTGAACAATTTAGGAGTTTAAAATGGCATGATACTGACATCACAACATAATCTCTGAATCTGCTTTTGCTGTGATGCTGTTTTTGGTTTGTTGACAAAATCAATAACAGTTTTTAGACATTCGCGGACTATAAAACACGACGACTTTGCAGTGGTGTCTGAACCGGACAGATATTTGGGCAAACACCGTATTGTCTAACACGCATTTGTTCCTCTTTTACTATTTGCTCTTTTTTGGGAGAAGTATTTCTTCTGATCTCACTCAAAAAAATGAGCACCTTAAATGTGACTGAAAGCTGTGTGTCTACGTGTGTTTAACCTCACACCTCCTTGGATAAGCATTTCCAGGTCTAAAGTTTTTTCCAGCTGTGAACCTTCACATGCTCGAGTTCAGTTCTAGAGTACAGAAACAGTCCAGCCCTCAAACTAAGCTTTCCAAATAACCTCATCATCACAAACATTCACCTACAGCACACGCTGTCCCAAACAACTGCTTGTGTCTTTTTCTTTAGTTCAGAATGGGGTTTGAACTTGAAAACCTATCATCTCTGAATGTACTTTTAAAAGGCCAATGTACTTAGCAAATGGCATGGCATGCCAGTCTCCACCCATACATACGGGTATAAAAGGAAGATGAAGTGCCCATTCATTTACTTTTTGTTATTTGGAACCTGCAAAGCTAAATGCTGAGCGAATTATTTACTACTGGATTTCTACGATGCGGAGCAGCGGATTCGTCCTGGTGTGTGCGTCTTCTCCTGGGTGTTTTGGTAGCAAATCGAAGGTTTCTACCTTCGAAGAGCAAATATCTAAAAGAGCTGATAAAACCGTGCAGGCCCCGTTATGCTCACCTAACCTGTCTCCGATGGGAAGCAGACAGGCGTCGAGCCCGCTCCCCAGCAGCCCACCCCTCCGCACCTCCTGTCCCCCCTTCTCAGGCTGCCCCTTGTGGACAGAAGTCATCGCGGAGGAGAGCATCGACTCCCAGTTAGCAACCGAGCAAGAAGAAGCGGCCCTGACAACCATCCCACCGCTGTCAAGCCGCACTGGGACGGCCCTGCCACGTTCAATGGCCCACCTCAAGCCTTTTCAGGACCACTTGAGACAGCATAGACACGGGTTTTACCTAAAAAGCCTACATATCCAACAGCCAATCAGACAAAGAAGTATATCTTTTGTGTTTGCGAGACATTATATTTGTGTTTTGAAAATTTTCCATTTTCAAAACCGCAATGGAAGGATTTAAGCACATGCAGATTTTAAGACTTCCTATTTCCTTTTGTGGCAATGATCCAACTAACAAATTCTCGTGAATCACTCATTCTTCAGGGCATTTGTTGTTGTTACTTGTTGCGTTCATTGTTGATAAAAAATGTTGTTTGTCTATGCTTGCTGTTGCTTTCTAAAAAGAAGAAAACAAACATTGAGAACCTAGAAACATTTCACATTAAACCAGAGTCGCAGATAAAACCGTTTCTAGTGTTTATTGAACAGAAAAAATTATCCTAAACCTTTGCCAACATGTTCTAGTATTATTCAGATTTGTTATAGGCTCAACACAAACAGTCTGGCCATCATAAGTGCACTCTAAACCAGAGAGCACCAGTCTTATGTTTGGGATGGCCAGCTAGTCCAATGTAAGATGTGTTTCTTGGCGAAAGTATCTTCTGAGATACCATCACAGATGTTATCAGCTCCGACGTGGACAGATGTTCTTTCCGATTTCTAAAAACAGGGTGAGTCATAAATGAGAGATTCTTTCAAAACCCTGAGCCCTCACTAGACAAGATAGATTAATATAACATAGCACGGATGATCTGGACCTTGGATGTATCCATCACAAAATATTATTTCACGCCTAAATAAAATTAAGTAATAAATGAAAGTGTTTCGTTTACACCGATATCAACGTTTCCTGTGGCACACTGTTTGAAATGGGTTATTTCATAAATATTCAATATTCAGTTTTTTCACCAAAACTATAATTTGTCACACATTGAATTAGTTCCAAAATTAAAAAAACTTTGCAGTAAACCTTAGAATTTAACTATATATTAGGTCTTACCGCATAAACATTAATGTATATCTCATTATTTGCTGTATTTGCATAACAGTTTTACTCTGTGTATTTTAGAAAAGTTGGTTAATTTTGTAGATCTTAATCATGAATTACCACAACATTGCACAGTGTCCTGATTCTGCTTGGTATCAAGATACTTCAGCTAAGATGTTTTCTGGTAATTTCAATGCTGCTTTCAAACAGCTCCCTTCTTCTTCTTTAAAGTATGCTTGCTAGGCCCCTTTAAAAGTACATGATTCCCGTCATGAGTAGACATTAGGTAGCGGTTATAAGGGTTAGTACCACAAACACTACAGTATGTGAATGAGAACTCCTAAATGCCCTGCAGGACTTGTGGGTTGACTAGGCATTTGAGGAATGTGTCTAATTGCTGTCACTTTGACTCGGCTTGTCTATTCTGATGCCGTTAAATGTGCCGATAAATGAATTCTGTGTGTGACGCAGAATTTATCATTCAATAACTTGCAGTACGAACTGTGATTCACACTCCGTTGAATACATTCAATTATGAAGAATGAGGATTTATAAATGGGACTGACAGTAAAGGGTTACTTGAATAAACTAACATCATTGTTATACTGAATTGTCTCCCTAGCAACAATATAAACACAAGCTAATGCTTCAAAGCAATTATTTCTGATTAAAACAATGAGGAAGAGCACAGCAAAATTGTTCACATTAGTATAGGAACTAAAAATATTAAAGGAATGATAAATATTAAAGCTACTGACTGCAACCCAATATTTCATTCCAAAATAACAGTTTATATTGTTTAAATATTATGTGTAAATACAATATAACTCAGTATATAGTTTAAACCCTATAGGTAGCATGATAATATTGTTTACATTCATTCTTTTGGCCACTATAATTGTGCAGTGAAAATCAGATGTTACGACAGCTTTAAACCACATTTAAAAAAATGGCATCACATTGCACACTCAAAAAACTGAACTGTCGCTGCTGTTAGTTTTACTTAACCCATCCTTGTTCACAGTACAAAAAGAATGCAAGTAACTGAAGTAACGTAAGTTAACTATGTTATTTATCCTAAAAATGTTGATCTGTCAGCTTTACTTCACAAGTGTTTGACTGGTCAACTTAACATTGCTGAGTAGAACGCAAAACCCTGTAATATTGGATCTATTGTTGAGTTTACTTAATATAAACAAGTTAATTTAACATGACTGGTTGAGGGGGATTTTCAGTTCCCAGCATGCTTTGCATTAGACTGCATTTAGCCAGAACATTTGAAATTTAGTGTTATTTTAAGTGTTTTTCAGCAAAGAAACAATATTTGTTTATGCTTTATGTTCATTTATATTTGAGGTTTAAAAGAGTTTGTTGTATTTTTTAGTTTAAGGGTGGCCATTGTTTCGAAGATTGGTACATATGCTTAGGCTGTGAGAGGTTTAAGCGCGCCCATGATGTCTATTGCATCATTCAATGAGCTTTAACTGTGCTAATACTAGTACTGAGATGCCTCTCTTCTGATTTGCTCATTGTGATTTGACTTACAGTAAGACTGTATAAAATGTTTGTATGACAACAAATATGTCCATTGAGAAGGACAAATATTGAGTTTAATTAAATAAAATTACTGGCAACATCGCAATGGTTTACTCAAAAAAGTTTTGTCAACATTTCTAAAATGTATTTTGTTCATACAACTAAAGCGTTGTTTGTTCAAATTACTAAATATTGTTGTGTGGAACCACTTGTCGCAGCTTTTTTTAAGTAAATTCAACAAATCAATTATTTGAGTGCTAAAAATCGCTTGAATTACGTTTGTTTATATGTCGTCTGTTAAAAGCCTAAAGTTTTATTGATATAAACTTTCATTGACCCTGGTTCTTTTTCTCATTTTTACAATTTTATTCGAATACAACATTTAAGAAATTAGCCGACACATTTATCCGAAGCGACTCACAAACATTTGGAAAATAATGTTGCAATATCTTACAGTATTGATTTCCCAGCATTGTATACTGTAGCTAAATATGTTTTAGGTTTAATAAAAATGATATGTTTAAGAATATATGTTTTCATTTAAGGGGCCGCAAAGCGATGCACAAAAGGGGCTTACAAGGAAAACATTTGAGAACCACTGCTATATACCATACAGCAATTCATAACTATTTTACGAGATGGCTAATTTGTATGAATTTGTACAATGAGAATCGTACAATTGTTAGAAAAAAGCAATACTGACAATTTTATATAATTTTCAATAATAGTCAGTTCATGACAGCAAAGTATAATGCAGTATCAGTTCAGCAGATGTCTCTTCGTATTTGTTTATTTGACTTTATTCCTCTATCCGGCTGTGTCTGGAGAGCAGTCGAGTGAGGAGCTGGTCGGGGGTGTGGAGGAGGGGTTTTGTTCACTGAAATCGGCCTTGGGAGGACAATAGCAGGCTTCTGAAGCGCAGAGTGGTGGGATGAAGAAGATGAGGAGTCAATGAGTGAAGAGGTGGCGGTGATATGTCAGCTCTTGACCCAGCAATGAGCGTGGGAGGCCTGACTCAATTACACAAGAGCTGCAACATGGGACGAATGCCATGGTGAACGATTTTAGAAGGTAGTTGTTTCACTTCAAACTTGTATTGAGTATTACTCATTCATATTATTCAAACTATTTCCTGTTTGGCGGTATTTGACCTACTTCTTATGTAATGTTATGTTTGCACAGTAGTACTGTCACAATATCATATTTTTACTACACGATAGTTGTTGGCAAAATAATTCTCAATGATGATATTTCCGCAATATTTATTTAGAATAATAATGCTATCAGTTCTATTCATCGTAAGTTATGTTTTTTTATGACAACAACACTCAAAAAACATTTATTAAAACATTCCTGGGTTTGTGTGAGCATCAATTCTTGGGACTTAATACTTTTTTATTCTGTTCAGGTTATTCTGTGTTTCTGGTCATTTGAAATGTAAAATATTTACACTGTGAAAAACTGCATATTCAAGTACTGAATACACATTGCGTGTATAACCTTAAACTATCCAAAAAAAAAGAAACAAATCTAATTAAATGTAACAATTGAAACATTTATTTTTATAACAATTTTCTGGTCTTACAAACTGAATTATTTCATTCTTTACTTGTCTTGTCGTGCTTACAGAATGTTCAACATTTTCAGAAACCATATTAACATCGGTCCCTGGAAAATCTCGGAAGAGTAAACACGGCAAGGTAACAATAAGGCGTGACATACTATTACAACTAGCTGCAGAACGTCTTTCTATTTTTGTCTTTCAGACTCAATCACACTTCAAGAGCTTGATATCAGGGCATAGAAATACAATTTGGAGACCTGAAGAAGCATGAAAGATCTTCATCAAGGACTCGTCTTTTCTAAGAATCTTCCCTACATTGCCTCCAGCTCTCTGGGCATGGAGCCAGCACATGGAAGCCATAAACATGAAAACACCTTGGGCCTCTCCCACTCCGCCCCATTGACGTTACAAACCGCTCCAACTCCACCTTATGGCCCCACAGGAGTTACTGTATTTGACAACAATCAGTGACTTAGTAAAGTAAACCCTCAGAAAGCGCTCCGGGGTTGAGAGTAAAGATGAGTGGCAGGCTGTCAAATTAGCACGCTTGAATACATATCCAGAGAAGGGCGCATTTAGGTCTACATACCCTGAAGACTGTAATGTGCATCGCCCACACTGTTTGGGGCAACCCGTCAAACCACTTTTACTCAACACATGTGAAACTGACACATTTAGTCCATGTCAACTTTGATGTCATGTATGTTGAATAAATTAACCTTTAGCACATTTGAAATTATGAAACTGTACAAAGCAAATATGACTCATCTTGTACCAAGGGGTGTCTTCAAATTATGGTCTTATCAGATGCTTTCTAAAACGACAATGTATTTTCCTGAACTACCACATGTACTGTAAACGGTCCCACCCTGGCTTTCTGAATCAAAAAGTCATAAACGCTAAGAATGAGAAGATAACTCCTCCTGTGAAGTCGTAATCGTTGGGTTGTAAATGTAACGGTATGGCAATTTCCTATCTACGATGTTATTATGTAAAAATGATTTCCACAGAAATGTAAGTCAGTCACGAAAGGAATGAAAAACCTGTTCGAGAATGTTTGATAAGATAAACATTGGATGTGTTTTGCCATCTTGGGCGCATTACTACGGAGACAAACCTCATTCCAGGAATGTGAATAATACTCACAGGACTAAAGAATTTGGCTATCAAAGTTCAGTACTATATCACTGCACATGATGAGAAAACACACTCCTGCTTCTAAAGGACAAGAAGTCTTCAACCCCAGCTGGTGTATTACACACAGCACTGACTTTGGCAAAACTAAGAGCGATACTTGACCTATTGTGACCTCACCCTATCCCGACCCGCCCCGCCCTCCCCACCCAACCGTGAACCAGTGAGATAGGTCAAGGGGTCCGGGATGTTATGGGGTCACATTCCGTTTTAACACCACTAAAACGCTGGACTTGTAAGGACGGAATCTTGACAAGACAATTGAGACATTTAATTGCTTTGGTCTGTCGCCTCAGAACACGAACGATTCTCTTACATTACCATGGACACCAGTCAGCAGTAAATTGCAGCAAAAAACATATGAACAGACTATAAAACAGACCATATAACTCAATTACAATTACCTTGTTCTAAGAAAGACTGTTCATGTACATTTGTTGCGATTCGATAGGGTTGGATTGCTGGTATTGAAAGCATCAAACAAAGTAATTTGCCAGATGATAAAGCAACATCAACTAGACGAATCTGGTTCTGTCTATTTAAGATGTTTTAGCTTGTCTCCAAGGATGACTATTTAGAGAGTGCACAATACACCCTTTAAATATATCAAACCATCCAGTCTGACCAGTGCAAGCAAACTAACAGATCCCGGTTTAAGATATATTTAAATGCAGTGCATTTTATACTAAGTCGTTTTTTTCTGTATTTAGCTGCAATTCGTAACTTTTGTCTCTATATCGCCATCTTAGTTCGAAACATAACATGTAGGTTGCTTTACATTTTCTAACTCTGTGGTCCCATCGAAGGGTCCATAATCCTATCAAAAGTGTCCAGAGTGTAAGGATTTTTTGTACTTGTTTATGAACAGATTTTGTTTATTTTTAAGTGGGAGTTACACAACATACCAATTATAATAACTGTGATATTAAACCCATTATTAATATTGTGTAATAGTATCGTCCATTATTCACCAGAAGTTTAAAATGTTGCCTAAGGAGAATACATCTGTATTTTGAGTGACCAAAAAATAGAAAACACAAAACGATTCAATTTAAAGGTGGATTTTACTAATTATTTATGCATTTGTAGTAAACCATTTAAGAGATATTGTGATTATATTGTTAGCATGAATTTTATAGATCCGATAATCATGTAAAGAAAATCTGATATCGTGACTAGATTTTAACCCAAAATGTTACAAATTGCAGATTTAAAAGTTACAAATAAACTGTAATGTATTCAGATAGTTGTGGCTGTATTAAATTTGATCAAATGTAAGCAGTTGAACAAGCCCAGTTTCGATGTCCGTGCATGTACGTTACAACTAGTGGTGGGTATAGATTTTTTTTTTTTAATCTAGATTAATCTAGATTAATCTTGGAATTAATCTAGATTAATCTAGATTAAAATGGCTCATTTGAATTCTGCCGAAGGCATTCAGAATATGTGTGCTACCCAAATAATGACTAAAAGTAAGTCTTTGAGAACGGGTTTCTCAAGCCAGGTGGCGCATTAGATCAGGGGCTCATCTCCTGTTTCCAAAATGCATCACAAACTGCTTGAGAAAGCTGTTCTACTATGATAATTTATGATGAAAATTAAATTATGTTCAATAAGATATTCTTGTGTTTACTTCCGCATTAGCTAAGGGATGCTTTGTGTTTAGGTGGTACTTGAGACTGGAAGAGCTCCTACAGTACATTTACATTTAGTCATTTAGCAGACGCTTTTATCAAAAAGCGATTTACAAAGAGTTAGGGAGCAACAAGCGATATGTCATACAGGAGCCATAATACATTAGGTGCCAATACAAAGTTACTGGTTTCAACTAAAGCTAGACCACTACCTGTTGAGAGAAAGTTTTTTTTTTTTTTTAAACCAAATGTATGTAAACCAATTCCGTACAGTAGACCAATTCCACATTGAACAAGGTGTAAACAACCTTAGTCTTGTCGAGGTTTCCATTGGGAAGCTTCTTAAAAATAAATTTTCCAGGAAGCAAGCCCGGCGGCTTCATACCTGCATCCATGTTAGCACGCCACATTTGATGCGGTAATTTCAGAGTAACGTTATGTTGTGTTCAGACCAAACGCGAATGGCGCGTCAAGCGCGAGTGATTTACATGTTAAGTCAATGCAAAGACGCGACAGACCTACTTGCGGCGCGAATCACGCGAATGAAGCCCTGGTTATGAGATGATGAGGCGGCGCGAATGACGCGAACGAAGCGCGAATGACGCGAATGAAGCCCTGGTTATTAGATGATGAGGCGGCGCGAATGACGCGGATCACGCGTGTTGAAAACTCCCGTTCTCGCCCCCTACAGTGCAATTAATCTAGGTATACATCCGCGCTAAAATATCAAGGTGTAAATCATCATGTCTTGCGTAGTATAGACCCAGCTCCCAACCCAACTTTGAGAATAGATTAACTGCGACATTTTTTTTATCGCGTGATAAGAGTCTCACTGCGTTAACGCCGTTAATGGCCCACCACTAGTTACAACCTGATTTTGCTAAATTCATAGAGCTTGTATAACCAAGACAAGACCACTCTCTGTTATGATATATGATCTTAATGTCCCAGTTCAAAGCTGGGTGTGTGCTAGGTATTAAATTTCATTTTATATGCTTTTAAGTTCAACACCCAACGGAGACATGAATAAAACTATGCATGCAGGGAATGGAGTTTAATTCAAAGAAATGTGCATGTCCATGGGAACTTCCCATCCCACATTATTAAAGCCAGGTTTTCATTCGCTCTGAGAGACCTATTCATGTCATACTCACTTATTTCAGTCGGTAAACTAGACTTACTTTTTTTGTTTTAAATACAATTTAACTTGGGGGCCCCTGAACTTAAGTTGTGACGGGCCTCTATTAAGGCATGGGTTCATTTGTTGGGTGTGTGCGGATTTGTTCGTAGGAGTCGAGCTATAAAAAGAGGGTCATAAAAAGAAACATCATTTCTGTCATTCCTTTATTCTGAATCTTATTTTCTGCATCTGCGACACAACTGCCTCATTTCTTTATATGCAAATAACCGAAGAGCAGAATGAATCGTGAATGAATGAGTCAAAAAAGGAGCTTGAAGCCACTGAAGTAAGTAATTCCAACGATGACTAACGGACAGAGAAATGTCAAAAACTGAATGGGTGATATGGGCCAAGCGAATCTCGCATGTGAATCATCAGCAGGGCCTAAACAAAGCTCCACTTTCCTCTGTAAGTCTCGACGCAACGGATTTCACAGCCTATAGAAGTGAAGAGCAGAAGGAGGGGCAGAGAAGGGGAGGGAAAGAGGAGGGACCTGTTGGCTCCTGCAGTGGAGGTCAGGGGAGTAGCTGTGGGACTCCAACTTTTAGAACAATCAATTTCTCCTAAGAGACAGTGGGAGCCGGACTGGAGTGGATGGCACGGGACGTGGATACACAAGTTTTGTAACGTTGTACGGGACTGGGCTTTGGAGATAAACCTGTGAAGTTTGAAAGCTGGAATACAACCAACTTTTAGCCTGGGAAACTTGACAAACTAGAGAGGAGACCATCTCTGAGGTAAGAAGCATGGGGTGCTGATGTTTGGAATTATTGGTGGATTGCTCTTAAATCGCTTTGCTAGAAAAAGGGAAGCTTTTCATTTGAAATGAGCCCGTATCTTATGATAGGCAAACTCAAGGTGCTGATGACAAGAAGAGAAATGCATGTATTGAAACTAAACAACTTGACTGACATAGTAGATGGAAGGGAACAAACGAAAGCTGCACTTCAAAATGTTTTTCAAAAGAAATACTCCGAATAAAAAGTCATGACATTTCGAGAATAACTTGTTGTATCATGAAAACACTTTAGTCTTTCTCTTGCCATCTATCCAACAAGCTGCTCATGTTACACAACCAGAGGGTCCGCTCGTGGAACAAGTTACAGATTTTTATAATTTTCATCTGGGGAGAAGCAACGCTTAGAATATAAGCCGACTTCAGAAGTGCCGTTCAAGCCACAATACGCAAATAGCAGGGAGAATTCAACACCACCTAAACATTTTTGGAATTTATGAATATTCGAAAGGCTGATGTCATAGATCAGTATTTTTTTTCTTGTTTCTTGGAATATACAAATGTGGCATGTCTCTTAAACAATTCCTAAGGGATGAGAAACCATACTGCGCAGAACGAGCCAGTCGATTTTCAGTCGACATCTGTAAAAGATAAGCACTGGAAAATAAAAATATGTGTGATTATGTGCTACACCACGCATCTCTAAAATTCCCACAGAACCACGTACGTCCAGCCTCGGTGTTCCGCAGATGCAAGTTCAGGCCCCTCCAGGTTTGGATAAGACCCAAAATGTATTTGACACTGAGTGAGTGAAGCCTTTCAAATTCCCAGATGCTTGTCCCGAGGCAGATGGACAGTGCAATTCACCTTCCATACAATGATGTTGGCTATTACTATTCATGAGTGGATTCAGGTTTCCCATTGAGCCTGAATTAAAGGTTTAGGATCTGTGCTCATGTAGTGTAGCGTGCCGCTGTGGTAATGAGCGGTAATGAGGGCTTCTAATGAGGCAGGTGGGCCACTGCCAACAACTCCCCTGGGTGTTTAAGTTACCCCGAGCGAGGATTCGATCCTATACCTTTTTATGGCTGAATATTAAATGCCTCTTTGAATATATGCGCTGATAACGGTCAGACAACACCGGCCATCTGGCCAGACGAAGTAATCCAGAGAGGTGAGGCGGATCTAATTTTACTCACCCGGCATTCTTTGTTCACACACAAAATACTTTTGCAGACCGATAGCCGCTCGCTGTTTGGCAACCTGGAAACCTGACACAGGCATGCGCTCCCAAGTCCAGTTTGACTCTCCCTGGCACCCGGCTGAACGATCTGGAAGACACAGTAAATGGTGACGGATTTCAGAGTTTGGACCGACCCGGGGCTCTCGTGTTCACTGCCAAGACAGTTTTAGGAGCATTTCAGCTGGCTTTGGAGAGCTTTCATTTAGGAAAAGCTGTGTTTGTTTGTGTAGAGAAGGCCGACCTTTGACATGGAGAATAATTTAATGCCCCCCGTGGCCACACTGGAGCTTAAATATTGTTCCCACGGTGATTCACGCAACATCGAAAGAGGCAAGTGAATAGAATTCATTCATAGATCGACTGTAAAATTAGGGAGGCCTCTGGAATCGATCAACATCGGTGTAGATCACGTTCCTACGTACGATAACCAACAGGTACAACAGGTGACTTTTCTATCATGTCGTAGTTTGCAGTTTAACCCCAGTCTACTAAAGGGAGGATAAATATGTTCATGAAATAAAACAGTGCAAAAAATATACTACGTGTATATCTACGCATGGAAAAAAAACTTTGTAATGTAACTAATTTATTACTTATTTGCATTACTTAAAAGTATTTTTTATAGTGATAGTTCACCTAAAAAAAACTGTCATCATTTACTCACCCTTATGTAAATTCATACCTGTGTTAATGCCTTTGATCTGATGAACACGTATATTTGTAATATTGTTAGCAATTTTCAGTTTTGGGACATCATTGACTACCAGAGGAAAATAAATATTGTAGTCAAAAGTACCTCGGAACTGTTTGTTTTCCCAAATGCTTCAAAAGGTCAAATTTTGTGTTCAACAGAACAAAAAATTATAAAATATTTATTCTACTATGGTTATGGATGATGTCCCAGAACTGAAAATTGAAAACATTCTTCCAATTTATACAGGTTTGAGACAACCTGAGGGTGTGTAAAATATAACGAAATTTTCGTTTTTGGGCGAACTATCCCTTTAAGTGATAAAAAACTGCCAATTCGAAAACAAAATAAACTTAAAATTCACAGAAAACAAGCCTCAGCATCTTATGTAGTCTTGTTTACAATGGATATTTGTTGTTTTACCGGAAAACAAGACAATCTCATTAATGTGTTTTTTTGGCTGTTTATTTAACGGCTAAATGAAAAAGAGAACAGTTTACATCCACAAACAGATGTTTAAATCTATTTATTAGTCTTACAGCCATTCGCAACATCTAGTTTATAACATTTGGCCAAGAAACTCCTTCCAAAAATGTGCGACTCATTTAAAACCTAAATGCAACTCTGTCAAAATGTTTATAGGAAATGATTCCACTTTCCCAAACGAACAACGTAAAATTATGCTGTGAAGGATTTTTACTGCAGCTCGAGCATCTCAAAATATGTCTTTCTAATTTGCCTATTATTATGCTCTAATTTTTTAATTTTGAAAATTAAAAAGGCATCTCCTTTTCAATGGGCACAAGCCTGTTATATAAAATCCGGGAACAATTCAATAACTAAGTCCTCTGTACACAACCGAGGAGCCCTCCAAAATGACTTCTTTTTTGGGTCGGCAATCGCCACTGAAACAACAACAGCGAGACGTTTGTTTAGCAGATGTAATACGTCCTAACTAATTCCAGGTAGACCACAGAGCGTGATGCCTTCACCTGTTTCCACACCCACTGTATCGCTGTTTTCATTACACAGCCACATGACATGTTTTCGCAATGCTTGTCTCTACACGATGTTGACTCCAAAACATACACATAGAACAGACAGAACGCACACAATCGCACGACTTTGAACGCGCCGCCACCAGTTTTTCCTTTCGAGTCTTTACCTAAAATTACCACCTCATCTTTTGCAACTGCAGGTGGGTGAGTAGACATGTAATTTCATGTTTGAGCTTAACAGATGATTCAGACTGCTGTGAGAATGTTTTAATGTTATTGTACAGCTCAACGTATGGCCTAACCCAGTGTGCAGAGGGAGTTGACATTTGAAAGTTTAGATTTAAAGGGGACGTGTAGTGAGTGTCGGAGGTGCTGGATCTGGTCACTACATTTAGTCACCTTTTTCATGCGGTTGTATGCATGTTTTTGAGAAGTTAAAATGCAGTTTATAATAGTGTTAGGTGACATTATTCATGTTTGTCAAGTATTTAATGTCAACTAGCCACATGCAAATCTTTCCTGTGGTTAAGAACAGATTTAGAGCAGTTTAAGAAGCAAATTTTCCGTATCTGCTACTGCACACATTAAAATTGTGATGAGTACTTCCTGTTCACAAGCTTTCATTGTGTTTTCATGAAAGACCATTGTGTTTTGTTTATTTTAAAACAGACTGGGTCTCATTCAGAAAAATGGTTAAAGTTTTTTATCACATAGTTTATGTATGAATTGACTGTTTCCAGCACTTTACCCTTCAACATAAATAGCAAATTGAATTATAGAAAACCTTTGATGTCGATAAAATGTTAAATATTAAAGTACACAGTATAAAAAAAGTGAACGACTTTCTTTCGTCTGTAGAACACAAAAGAAGATATTTTGAAGAATGTTCTTAACTGGCACCCATTTACGCATTGGTTTTGTGCTCATACAATAGAAGTGAATGGCTGCCAGTGCTGTTCGGTTACCAACTTTCTTTAAAATATCTTCTTTTGTGTTCTGCAAAAGAATGAAAGTCATACAGGTTTGACATGACGAGTAAATGATGACAATTTAGTTTTGGAGGGGTGATCTATCCCTTTGATTTTATAAAATGTACCATTATCACTTTAGTAAAGTCTTTTAGTCATTGTAGTCTTCCAAACATTGAAAGTCTTTTGTAATTAGTTTCTCTTATTACTTCATAGAATTTTAACGTGAATCAAATTATTTTCTGTTGTATTTATTTAATTTAAAGATGTTTTAGACGAAGTATCATTTTTGTGAAGGATTATGTCAGTCTTCTTAGTCATCTGCGGCAGAAATCTTATAAACGTACATTTTTGTGTCTACCCATAAAAATATGCATGTACACGCTACATACGAACACCTACGAATACTAATGAGAACACCCGGGGCCATATGTATGACTCCTCAGTAACTTCCCACAGAAAAAATTCCAGGTTGGTATTTACAGCATTGTGATCTATGGGATCTCCTCCAACCCCTCACATTTCCAGCGTGTGTGGCCTCAGTAGAATTATCACGCACCTTTAAAGAGCATGTCTGCGGTGTCTGCCTAAACCTTCAAGCCTGAGTCATGCTAATGGCACTCACATCTGCTCACAATAAATGGTTGTATGGCTATAGCGGCCATATCCTGCGATCATAAACGCTCAACGGCAGCGTCCTGTAGACAAATGCGACACATTCTTGCATGTAGTCATCGTTCAGCGCTCGGTGAAGATTTTGATAATAGATGTCACAATAATGTAATGTAATTGCTAACTTTCACTAGCTTGGAACACCTCTCTATTCCAGTAAACAGCATTGTGTGTTTACAACGCTGTGGTTTTTCTATGATATGTAATTGTTTTACGACACTGTGGTTAGAATTTCATTTAAAGCACAACCGCCTTTAACTGAGCATATGCAGAAAGATAGTTTAGATGTCCCATTATTCTCTACCTCAAAATCATATAGACTGGTCATTTAACATGGCTTTCTGAAATACCGGATTAAGATACACATTTAATAAAATGGTCGCTAAAGTGTTAAACTGACTTAAAAAACTAATCTCATTACATATCTGTGGTGGTGGTCAGAGAATTGGAGGTGATAATTAAAATGGTTGCTACATTTTTGTAATTTTCTGTTCTTTGATGCTCAACACAAGGGTTGTTGTCAAACCAACATAGCTTTGTAAAGTCAAGCCTGTTCAGGTGCAGGATTATTTAACATAAACAGGATTAGATTGAAGCTTTAGAAATGGAGGAGCTATAGAAGTGCACTCCACCCATAACCACTTTCCTTGAATGATGTAGAAATAAGACTGTTGAAATGTAGGATAGTGATAATTTTGTATTAAAATTGTTAACTTCAATTATAGGATTAGTTCACCCAAAAATGAAAATATCATTACAGGGCTCTAGACTGGGACCAAATGGTCGCATTTTGCGACTTTTTTAACTGCCAGTGCGACAAGTTTTGCTTAACTGCCAAACTGATCAGTGATCAATTTATAATTTTTGCGTATTATAAATTTAATATGCGGCACATTCAGTCACTCATTTTCATATCCCCTCCTTAACCATTCACTTATCTATCAGTGCCCCCAAAGATGTAGCCTAATGCGCAGGTGTAGGCGCATTTAATGCTCTGATGAAGTGGAAGGTCCGACAGAGTCCTTAGTTTGACTTACGCGTGTCCCGCATCTTTTAGCATTGGGAACGCGCCATCTATCAGTCTCAAACGATCTCCTCCATTATTTACTCACCATCATGTGGTATCAGATTTCAGATGGCCTTGTTTCTTCTTTGGAACTAAAAATTGTTATTTTGGGTGGATTGTGACTGCCTCTTCAAACTTTACAGTAAATGGACGCATAAATGTTTTAGTGTTGCGAATTGCAACCAACGGCTGACTCAACCCCTCGATTTTGAAGCACAACGGTGGCTGAGACAGCACTGAGATGTCGTCAGATTTTCACTTCTTTCCCGATGGAGATAACGTATTTACGACATGTTAGAGAAACAACATGGCGACTTCCATGTGAGGAGACCCGCTGTGTAAGTAGATAGAAATAGTTCATTCTAAGATAATAAAAACATAACACTTCCTCATGTAAGATCTTTATACACCTCTGATCACATATATGTATATTATATTGCATTTCTGTCAATAGATCTTTCAAAAAATTACACATTGGACCTTAAAGCATGTGAATGATTTTGATGTGCAATATTGATAGTGATAAGTCATGTGACAAAACCTAAATCAAATATTATACATTTTGACCCGTGCCTTTACATTATATGTCAGGCAACCAGAAGAAAGGGGTTCAAGGGGTCATGCAAAAGCATTTTTGTGTAAATTTGTGGAGAATCATCTGTATTCGCCTGGTTATTCCACAGAGCATGAAAGTGTCTCTGAAGAATTGTGTCTAACCACAACTTAATTTGTCGGCGTGTGAAGTATGTATACGTTTGTACATTACATTAAAGTAGTGTGATACCATTCATGTCCAAGTAACATACAAGACTGTTTCCCATACCCAGACATTTTTGTGTCAGACGTCTGGCAACGGGCCGTGAAAGAAGTCTTCTGTATGTCTTAGCTGTCAGCTATTGTAATTTATGTTAAGATGAGCACAGACCGCCGAAGGTCAAGTTTAAAGCAACTGTTTTGAACAGGAACAGCCACAACGAAAGATGTTTAACCCATTTAGAATGAAGAGAAACATGCGTTGCTACAAGCATCCCCGCTTGGCAAGACTGTTTCTAATTCCAGAGTGAACGATCAAATTCTCACCAACTGAGGGGAAATATAGCATTACTTTAACTGAAAAAATAGGCCTGCGTCATGCAAGATTGTTAAACGTCAAGGTTGTAAAATGTCAGCATTATGGAAAAGACGTTAGTCTCGAGGTCTTCCTACCGACAGTCACTCTCGAATCGAAAAACAGTGTGTGATTGAAAAGCAGGAAGTTCTCAGTAGTTTTTGGACAACTTGACCACTTCAGAGGCCAGACTGGCTGGCCCGTGCAATGACAGTTTGGGAGAGTTTATTAAAAGTACATTAAACACCGTCACGCTTTTGAAAATCACGGACCATTGAGCTGTTATGGGCCTTTTGTGACATGAGAGACAAACAAATGTGTTCCCAAAGAACATGTGCCAGAAGCTTACTGACTGAGCACAAAAGTTCAGAAATCTCAAGCAATGGCTGATAGTTCAATAGCGCAATAATTACATAAAATTGAAAAAACAATCAGTATGTTGTATCCCATTAGTAGAATAAACATTTTTCTACAGTGTAGAAATCATGTTAAATTTACTATTAGAATAGGTTACAGACCCCTTCTGCTTTAGGTGACATTGGAAAGTGGGATTCTATTACTATGTTTGTTTCCCACTGCGTCAAATCACTGGTTTTAAGGGCCGTTCGCATTATAACAAAAACTATAAGAAAGACCGTTTTAAAAATCATTCTTCATTTAGGATAATAGCGGGGTTCACATCAAAACAAAACAATGAAGATACAGATATCGTTTGGATCACTTTCAGAGCGATTTTTCCAACTGATGGATAATACCAGGTCATGTAAAGTACATTCATCAAGTTTTCTGGACAATAGAATAAAAGTGGCTTGGACCTTTCACCACTGATACCTCCATTAAAAGGCTTTAAAAGAGTTAAGTACGATGTTTCTGGGGATTTGTGACGACTATTCAACCATGGAGCGTTGACCCTTTGCTAACACTGTGACGAGGATTTGCAAGTGATAACATTTCATTAGATTGGGTACCTTCCTGTTGATCTTAAATTCATTTTAAACTGGGTGCACACCAGTTTAAAGAGTATGTTTCATGCTATTTCATGCATTCCGACTTTCTACACTGTTAAACGGGCTGGCTTCTCAAGTTTAACATAGTTAGCTTGTCAAAAAACAAGTAGAAAGTATGTTGTAATATTTCTGCGATCGGTTCACTCTGCCAGTGTTAAGTTTTTTTAAACCTGGATTTCCGTTGCGTAAGAAGGGTTCTAAGTCCCTTATTGGACAATTCTCTCTGAAAAGCATGCCCACGCGTCATCCAGTGAGCGAAAGCGATGATGTTTTGTGTGCTGTAGTTCAGATGACGTACAGATGTCTCTAACTTTTATAAATTTTATCAAACTGAATACTTTTTGAATATATAAAGTACCTCATCTTTAAGTGCGGTGATATTGTCCTTAGTTTACCACACTCAAACATTAGGATGAAGAATGATTGGCTGCAATTGGTTGCTTTACTTGTCAGTCAGAGAGCCTCTTTGTGTGTACAGGGATGCTGACGGTTCATTTTCTGTTTTGAATACCGTACAAATTTAAATCTTCTAATTGGGCAGCAATAATTACAGAAAAATGTATATTTATTGAGTTGTCAGTGAATGACAACTTCTTCCTCATAACACCTTATAATCTCAACATCACCTAGACTTCAATTTGCAACATAATAGCGTTTTAACATGACATGAGAAATTTCCTGAAAGAAACCAATACAATATTTGCCTGGGGCATAAAATGTCTATCATTTTAAGTCACCCTGCTACTGTTTATTGATGGTATTTGTTTCTGATAGCTATATTAAAGGGTAATCGTAAGCTCTGAGAGAACTACTTTCTACATTCTTTTCTTACTTATGAAATTATTCACTGTACTTCTACAAGCTACAAAATCAGAACCCGTTAGTTCTCGTGACAAACACTCATAGGATAACTAGTCACAAGATGTTCTTATTCGAACATCGTGTGCTAATCTGTGTAACCATGGATACGCAATGTTGATCACTAAACAGGGTCAAATTACTACTCGTTTCTCATAAATGTATCATTTCGCTTCAGAAGACGTTTGTCTTCCTGGATCACAAAGCCAGTCTTAAGTAGCATGCGAAAATAATAGTAATAGCCAAAAATACATTGTATGGGTCGAAATTATCGATTTTCTATTATGCCTAAAATCTGTAAATATAACAAAACTTTTTTTATGAGTAATATGCTGAGCTAAGGACTTCATTTGTACAATTTTAAAGGCGATTATCTCAATATTTAGATTTTTTGCACCCTCAGATTTTCAAATAGTTATATCTCAGCCACATAACGTCCTATCCTAATAAGCCTTATATAAATAGTTTCTTTATTCGGCTTTCAGAATATGTAAAAATCTCAATTTCTAAAAAATTCAACAAGACTGGTTTTGTTGTCCATGGTCACATTAATGAACGGTCATTTGGATTACTTTACTGGTAGATGATGCGCTTTTTAGAGCTTGTTGATGTTTATCCCACATAGACAGAAAGGAAATAACAGGATTTAAATATAAAATGGGTGCAAAATATGTTTGGGTTCAACTGAAGGCATAAGGATAAGTAAATGACAGTCATACATTATTTGGGTGACCTATCCCATCAAAAGTGGGATACAAGGGACAGAAGTGAGGTGGTTGAAAGAATTATTTTCTTAGCAGCACATTTAGGTAGAATTATATGTTAAGTCATTTCTTTATGAATCGCTTTCAATTCATAAGTTAGATTTTAATTTGACAGCACTTAAACCTTCAGTACAGGCAGGTTTATTTAAATATTTAACACCTATATGTTGCTTTTTGGTATCAACAGCCCCATTTGCTTAAAAAAGAATTGAGACTTCTGTCATCATTTCCTCACCCTTAAGTCATATGAAACCTGACTTTCTTCAACAGAACACAAAAGATGATATTTTGAAGAATGTTGGTAACCAAACAACATTGAACCCCATTGACTTCCATTGAAGGTCAAATTTCTCAAAAAATCTTCTTTTGTATTCCACAGAAGGAAGAGTTATATACAGGTTTGAATGACAAGAGGGCGAATAAATCATGACAGATTTTTTATGTTTGGCTGAACTACAATCCCTTTAATTCAGTGCTATACTAAAATACATTTGTTAAGTGATCTTAAAATCTCCTTTTACCCCATAAAAGTACTTTTTCCTTAGCAACCAGAAATATCGGTAACATACACAGTGAAATTAAAAACACTAAAAGCAACGAGTGGATTTGACTGCAGCACTAATGTGAAAACAAATGAACTAATGTTCCCATAATTAAGTGCTGGCACCCTACACGGGCTTCAAAGCCATATCTGTTCAGAGTGGGAGTGGTTCTCTTCAACAATGATGTTTTAGATTTAATCAAGTAAAGGTTATGAAATCCTTACAGCATTGCCGTGAATTGTGAACGAGACTTCTGAGACTTCTTAGACAAGAGCGTTGTCCTTTTCTTTCTCCATCTGTTGGAATTGTTTGGAGGAAAGCCACTAAATGATCTTAGCTGTCAGCTCAACCAGGAAGCCATCAGGTTTGTTTGGGAAACATTTGGCTGTCCTGTGAGCTATTGGAGAACTCACCTCAAGTGATTTCTCATCCCTGTGTGCTTTGATGAAGACAACAGCCTGTACAACCATTATCATGCGGCTGCTCCCAAGAATGTGCTGGGTGCAAAATCAAACGAACATCATCTGCAAGATACATCTAAAATACTTCTGAGGTTTACAAACAGGCACTAAAGTGTCATTATGAAAGTGTATGGATTTTAAACTAGAATGCTTGATTCTGTATGTTCACATTCAATGTTAAAGGGAGAATTCACCCTAAAATGAAAATGTTGGCATCGCTTATTCACCTTCATGCTAAAACCTGTATATGACTCTTTCTTTTGTGGAACACAAAAGAAGATGTTTTGAGAAATGTCTCCGTGGTTTTGTGTCTATACAAGTCAATGGGGGCCAAGGTTGACATTCTTCAAAATATCTTCCTTTGTGTTCTGCTGAAAAAAGAAAGTCATACAGGTTTGAAATGAGTGTGAAAAAATATTTTTTATGTAGGATATTTAGGGTTCAAAATATTGTGTTGGTTCTTAGAGGTCAAGTTTCAGTTTTTGATAGATGATTTATTTAATGCCCTAAAAGAGGTGTGGTCAGAGAAGCAACCTCAAATTAAAAACAGAAAGGGACCGTAGCGAAATAAGGTGCAAGAAGAAAGCAAAAACAGATGGCATGCCTTTTTTGGGACAGGAAGAGTTTGCTACCAAGGCAAAGAATGTCTGGACAGGTCAAGTTAAGGTGATGTTTAGTTTGATCAGTCAAGAGAAAGATGAACTAATGTTAGCATTTCGACTTGCCAAAGCAAAATCATTTTGCCATCGCTGATGATCCCTGAAAGAAACCAAATGTAGATCTGCTGGAATGTACGAATGTAAACTTTGGGCATGTGAGTTAATGCATCTGGACTACTGAGTTCACGAAATGACTTGAATTACTCAGAGATGAGAATTTTGAAAATGCTTGAAAAGTCCCAAAATATTTAACATCCTGAGCGAATGCTTTGTCCTGTTCGCTTTACTTTCTGCACAACAGCAGCTGTGTTTAAAATAAGATTTCACAGTTCTCCCAATGCGGCGGCCTTTGTGTTCCACATAAATTACAATGTACGGACAAGCATATGTGTGCGTATTTACTCTGTGCGCGTGTGTCCATGTGTGCAACTCATCATTAACGTTAACATAACGTTGCTATCTCATCTAGAAGGTTTCTATTATCCTTACTTTCAAACAGAATCAAACACCATTCCTCAAAATGTGTGATGGTTTTGGACACATCCTGTCCTCAGTTCTGAGCGCGGAAGTCACATTTTCATGCATATTTTCCATTGATAACCTGTGAAAGATTTACTTCACCTTATGTTTGAATAACACGCAGATGTTTCCGATTACGGCGGACACAGATGTCAGGAAAACTGTTTCTCTCTGATTTATTTACATTTATTCACAACTGTTTCTGCTTTAACATTTCTTACTACAAATTCTGTTTGCTTTTGGCAGTTAAAGCAGATCAGGTGATTTTAAACTGTCCTGAAGTTGAAATAAAATTTGAATTGTCGGATAAGCTCTGGTACAGTTTTCTAGGGCATAAGCTTGATATTTACAGTTTTATCTAGGAAAGTTATGGTGAAACTGTTGCCGTCTATCATAGATTTTATCATCAATGTCCAAGATGCCACATAGCAGACAAATACAATAAATCAGCAACGATATAACTTGCATGCATTTGATTACAGAATATATTAGGTACATGCATGCACCTCTGTATGCATGTCATCCTGTAAAAAGCTATGAAAGCAGAACATGCTTACATTATTTGTTTGTCGATCCAAACATGTTATGCTGTCATGATATTTGCCATGAAACAAAAAAGTATATTTAAGTAATATTCAGCCTGTTGTTTCCACACAACAAAGATGAACAGTGACAAAAAAATGACTGTAAAGCTATCAAAAGCACAAATAGTATGTATAATTATATAAAGTCTTCTGATATTATGTAATAATAATAATAATTTTTCAAGATCGAACATAGTTTACTCAGTGCGACAACAGATCTCAGGTGTATCTGAAAGCTGGTGGCAGTTCAAAAATGCAGAATGAAAAGGTTTGAGACGATCAGCTTTCAGAAGACGTATAGAGTAGGATTCCAACGATATTTCCTATTCCTACGCTCTAAATAATGCTGGGTGGTTTTTGACCCATGCTTGGTAAATATTGGTCATAAGTGATTAGAAATGACTATTGAATAGTAGGGTTGAAATAACACAGCATATGATGATTTTTAACCCAGCTACGTGTTTTGTCAAATATTTACCCAGCATGGGTCAAAAAACTTCCCAGCAATTTTTAGAGTGTACAAACTTTAACGGTCTTTTGGTGGTTACTATTAAAAATGAACCTTTTGTCATTATGTACTGGCTTTTTGCTCATCCTAATGTCATTCCAAACCAATAAGACTTCACGTTTTTCTTTAAAACACAAAATTATTAAGAAAAATAGATGTGACTAAAACAAGATTATTTTTAAATAAAACACTCATACACTATACTACACACTTGTAATGTAATGACCTCATGTGCTCTTCATTACACAAAGCTTGACTAAGCATATTCATTTTCATATGTATTGAACCTGATGTGGCACGTAACGGCACTGTTTCTGAAATTATGAGGCAAAAGAAGATGTTTAAGTCTGTATTTCAAACAAACCAATCATGCGGTTTAGAAGATACAGAAGAACATACGGCATGTGTCAAATGGAATGCTTTTACTGTATACTTCACCCAAAAATGAAAATTATGTCATAATTTACTCACCTTCAGACAAACCTGTATAAATGTCTTGGTTCTCCTAAACACAAAGGAAGATATTTGGTAGAATGTCAGTAACAGAGCAGATTATTTTCCCTACTATGGCAGTGAATGGAGTACGAGATCTGCTTGGTTACTAACATTCCTACAAATATCTTCCCTTGTGTTTTGCAGAACAAAGACATCTATACATGTTTGGAACAATCTAAAGGTGAGTAAATGATGACAGAATTCTCATTTTAAAACAGCTTTAAAACACAACGATTACATATTTGAGAGAGGAAAATGTAAAACGCCTATTCAGATAAGTTTACAGTCATAGGTTAGCTGTGTGTACCATTTTATTGCAATGTGTTTACAGTACGCATTATGCATTTTTTTATAGTATGAGTAATGAGTAAATGTAAAAATATGTGATTTTGTAATACTATTGGTGAATTAGAAGATATAGCCTAGAGCTACAGCTGTTATTTAAGCACACACTTAACAAATCTACACAAAACAATTGGAAGTTACAGAATATTTTTTTTATATCTAAACCTGTGATTTTGGAATTTGTGAATAATTTAATGCCAAAGAGCTTGAAAATGTAGCAGGTAGACAATTCTGGGTATCTATCAAACATATACTCCTCCTTTCTCTCTCATTCTCTCCGTCATGATGTCTCGCACTCTCTCTTTGTCATGTTGATAAAAAAGAGGCTTCATCTGTCTTTAGCACTGCTTCATTATATGTGCTTTGCTGTCAGCACCTCAGAGAAACTGTGTGTTTTTGACAAGTGTTGACACTCACATCTCTTAACAGGCCACTAAACCTATTGACCTGTGTATGATTCAGTCAAGAAATACAATTGGACACGCCCATTTTAAAAATCATTTGTTACAATAATTTGTTTTATCGAGTTATACAGTACTTTACTTTAGTTTGCTAAACCTACAAAATAACAACTGTATGTTATTTATTGTATGTAAAGTATTTTTTCGTGTTGAACATGCCATGGCTTTTGATTTCAATAGCAGCCAAAGACTAGTTAAGTTTAAAATGGAACATCTGCATACTCTTAAAGGGGAGATCAGATGACAATTTTCCACGAGGTGGTGTGATTCTGTTGGTGTGTCTGTAACATATTTTGGTTAAAGTTCCTCAATTAGTGTGTAAAACAACGCCTTTATCAACAACAGCTCTGTTCACAGCAACCTGTTTCGGTGCATGTCTCTTAAGATGAAGTTAAAGGCATAGTTCATCACGAAATTAAAATTCTGTCATGATTTACTCACTCTCTAGTTGTTCAAAAGCTGTATAAAGTTCTTTTTTTGGTTGAACACAGAGAAAGATATTTGGAAGAATGATTGCAACCAAACAGTTCTTGGACCACATTGGCTACCATAGTAGAAATTTACTTGTAACTAGACATTTTTAAGAATGTTGGAAAGCAAACAATTCTGGGGCACGTTATACTACACCATTGTCATTTTTCCTGCTATGGAAGTCAAGGGGGTCCAAAAACTGTTTAGTTACAATCATTCTTCCAAATATCTTTCTTTCAGTAGCTATCTTTTTTTCAGTGTTCACACAAGAAATTAATACAGATTTGGAACTCAGAGCCGAGTAAATGATGACAGAATTTTCATTTTTGCGATCCTGCGTAACACGTCAAATTGTAACTTTTGCTGCTTTATATTGCTGGATACTTTACATGGCCTACATTATTAGGGCTGAAGTACAATTATGTCATTTTTGTACTATGGTGTTGTGTGTTATGGCTTATCTTGCCTGCTCTTTAACACTAATTTTATAAAATAAATTGATCTGGCCTTTCATAATTATTCTTAAAAATACTTATTTGCTGGTGTTAGCTGGTTAAAACAGCCTTCAACCTGGTAACCAGACTGGGGTTTTCAGTAGTGGACACCGTGTACATCACTCCTTTCCATCATCCCTTATTACCATGAAAAAAATACTTTTAAGGCATACAGTAGTCTGAAAATGGTAGGAAACCACAATTTCAGCAGGTTTCCCACCTTACTGTCTTTAACAACATCTCTTAAACAACTCTGCTGCACACTAACTGTTTTTATAGTAGTCATTAACATTAAATAGCTGTTTAGTTACATGTCACACGTTAGGTTAATATAAAATACCAAATAATCCCAGATCTCAGTTTTAAATGGACGAATTCAGATATTTGTTTGCATATATTTTGCATTATAAAAGAATACTTTGTCAAAACACACTAAAGTTAATTAACGTATAAAGTGTTTACGCTTGTAAAACAGTGTGCCAGGGCATTGGGATCAGTATGCAGACAGTAATGAATAAAATGCTTTTATATGGATTTCAGAGCTTTTATGAGGTTTATTCGCAGCGTTCCTACAAATGTAAGTGATCTTATATTAGGAATCCCTAAGTAAATGTATTTTAAATAGTCCTGGAGTGTGAAATATATATTAAATGCACCCGCTAAGTCAATATGTGGCTCTAAAGTGAATTGGAAACTAAAAACTAAAAACTGCGAATGCTGCGACTTTTTACGTGTATCTGCATTAAAGGTGTTGTGTGTTGTTTTTTAGAAGATCTATTTACAGAAATGCAATATAATATACATAACTATGTGTTCAGAGGTGTATAAAGATCTAACATAATGAAGCGTTATGTTTTTTATAACCGAAGGTCCTCTTAGATGGTATGTTTCTACAGTAGCCCTAAAGGGACAAACTGCTCTACAAAGCGCATGTCGTAAATACTTTATCTCCCTCGGCAAAGAAGCGGAAACGCGACAACGTCTTAGTCCTGCGTCAGCGACCGTAGCGCTTTGTAAGGGAGGGCTGGAGTGAGCCGTTAGTTGCAATTCACAGTCTCGCCCCTAAATTTCATACACTGGACCTTTAAATAAGTATCTTCTTGCATTCATAAATGTAAATATACTGTTTTTACAGACAGGAGTGCAGACAAGTGTAAATGTCTCTAGAGGTGCACAGCAGTTACTTTGTCTCCTCCTCTACTAGAAAGGTGGCCAACATTTCTTGTGTTTATTTTCTCCTTTAAATAAACAGAAAGAATTACCACGAAACCTCCAACCTCAGGAAGCTCTCCAACGAATCATAATAAACCTCCTGCCATCACCAATTTCAGGAATAGGTTGTGTCAAGTACCACCCTGTATCCATTGCTGTGCAATGGTCATTTGATGAATGTAAAAAGTTTAAAAAGTTTGAAAGGGAATAAAATGGGTCCTGAGCACCACAGGTTAAAGGTGTTGGGTAAACCATTTCGAGTCTTGGTGGCTGTACCATGTGCAGTGTTTATAAAGGTTTCACAAAAGGGAATTCAGGGCAAATTATTTTGTTTGAAAGCAAAGTGTGTTGAGGAATAGAGAGCTAGTCGCTCTGTATCTGTGTGATGAGTGTGTGTTTATACATTCTGCACATGTGCTGTTGGGGTGTGCTTTCGCTCTCGGGGCAATTTCTGTAACGGTGCGAGAGAGCAGTAGCTCACTTTTGAAAAGTGTTTCAACATGACCATCAAATTGTTCTTGTTTTCTCCGAGAAACACTGCACTGATAAGTGTGATGGACAGACAAAACATTAAAATTAAGCTTGGAGTCAACATCTTTGTATAGTCTGCATTTAGTTTGCTTCTTCAAACGGAACATATAGGTTATGAGAGAAGTCAGAAATGTATTCTTTAGCTCATTTTAAGGAACATATAAATGAAGCTATATAGTCCGCATATGTGGCATGCTATTTTCATCTTTAAAACAAGCAAAACAAAATATACAGCTGATATTAGAAGCACTTCAATTATTATTAACAAAACGTGTCTTATTTAAACTGTTGAGTTTATAAGTATATTGTTCAGGTCTTGTTTTATTGTTTATCAATACGCCCAGCCTATCTTGTTGTTTTTCAAACTTTAAGAGACTTCAAATTATTTGATGTGAGATTCAACAGCATGTTCTTTAGTATGTTTTCCTTGGTAGAGCAAGGTGAAGAGTTTTACTTTTTATATACAATATATCTACATTTTTTCACAACTGTATCATATTTTCATTACGTTAGCAGGCTCCAGATAACATAAAAGCAGATAAAAACAGGATTTCCCTTGTTATAAGCAAAGCACAATATAGTCCGTGCCACGCAGGACATTATATAAGGTATTCACGTCTCTATGTGTGAAAGCTCTAACTAAAGCAAAACGTTAGGTGACATCTGGGCAATGTCATATGTGTGAGAGCTGCCCTAAATGCAAACTTGGGGCGTGGTCTCCTGATTGTACATTGGATGCCTCAGCTGCAAAACATACAATGCAATATATACAGAGCCGGAGAGGGGCTGTATGCAGATGTATCAAATCATTGTTTTTGAGTTCCATCTTGCTTGTTTGCATGAGAGGTAAGTCTATACTTTGCTTCCATGTGTGTAGAACTGCAAGCATGGTGGAAACCCCAGATGTAGACAATGCTAGAACACGGTTGCCCTCTAGTGGTAGCTCTGAATCAACCTCTCTCTCTCGGTTTCATCTTTCACACGCTGCTATTTTTTATTTACTGTAATTTGTTTAATGTATTGGCTCTACAAACAAATTTACAGACTAATACACAGTCCTGAGAAATGAGAAATTCTGCAAAAAAGTGATTATTTTCGGAAAATGAATTAAAATCATTATAAATAGTTTGAGGATAACATTAAAATTAAAATACATTAAATTAAAGGGCTTCACACTGCAATTAACTATAGTTTTTATTTCAAAACATGGTTTGAAATCCAGTGCAAGGAAACGTGTGCCACTTACAAATATATGAAAGTTTAGGAAAGGGGGCTTTCTGAGATGTTGAGTGTTGCAATTTTTGCGGTTTCCTGTGGAATTATGGTACTTTTAAACTGTTGCTGTGAACATTTTTTATTCCCACCAAGGAGAAGAATTATATCCGACTGAATAGCTTGAATTAACATAATGTATTTTACTTCAAAAATACCCAATTTATACTCTACCAATGATGAAACTGTGCCATGATGAGAGAGAGAGAGAGAGAGAGAGAGAGAGAGCACATTTTTGTGAAGGAGAGGCATCGGCCTTGTGGTAACAGACTGGTGGTCTCTAATAATTAAATAGGTAAAAAGGTATAGGTGGCATATTTTAAGTAGTTTTTAGGCTGGTTTTGCTTGGCCATTGGGCTGTTACACAAATGGCAACCCTGATGTTAGTGGCAAAGTTATAGACAATTTCAGCGGCAACAGATAAACAAATGTTGTATGGCCCGAACTTGACTTCCGGTAGACCTCCACGAAAATCTTTACAATCTTTTTAATACAACTGTTGAGGAGTTTAAATTAATTTAATACAATTAATGTACAATACAATATTTATATAAATTAATATAAATAAGTACATTAAAATATAGAATAAATTGTTATTTTACTAGCCACTAGCCAGACCAATAAACAAACACAAACTGTCATTTTATTTTGGGCCAGGCATGTGCGTCTGATAAAACTGTCTATACCAAAGAAGCTGTGTCAGGATGTTGTCAAACGACAACCAAGTCTAAAGTAAATAGACAATGTGCGTTAAATAGAGTGTCTGGAGACATTGTTTTGGACAGTTGAAGGGATACTTCACCCAAAAATGAAATTTCGGTTATCATTAAGTCACGTTCGAGTTTTCTAAATCTGTACAAAAGCCTTTGTTCGGATGAACAGAGAGAAAGATATTTGGAAAAAATGCTTTTAACCAGACAGATTTTGCCCCCATTGACAACTCAAAATGTCTTCTTTTGTGTTCAACAAAAGAAAATCCTGCTATAGGAGTGAATGGGGTACAAAAACTGTTTGATCATAAGCATTCTTCCGAATATCTTTCTCTGTGTTCATCAGAACAAAGACATGTATAAAGATTTGGACCAACTTGAAGGTGACTAAATGATGACAGAATTTTCATTTTTGGGTGAAGTATCCCTTTAAGGTCACTTGAATAAGGAAGCGTCGACTAACCCTTGGTGGCATGTCAATAGGTGCTGTCGATATACCTCTTTCAGTCTGGAAAGAGTTTCAGAAGAGAGCAGTCAAGTCGGATTCTTCTGCTTCTTCTAGCTTCATCATCACAGCCCCTGCTGAATAAAATAACCTGTTAAATATATTTAAAACGTTTTAAAAACTCTGATGTGATATTTAGATGTCAGACCATCGTCACTTTGGCAAAATCATGCATTGCAACAGTATAAAATTTGAAAGGTTTGTTTGACTGCATGCGACTGCGCAGACACAAGAGAAGACTGCTCTGTATGCTTTCGAATCGCTTTTGTGATACTTCGTTTTACACCGATCCGTCTGTGCAGCACTGCATGAAGTAAAACACACCTGCATCCAAATTCAGAGACTATTTTCTGGAAAGGCAGTACCATTTCAGAGGCTCATTTGAATGCAGACCCAAAATGCATGCCTGAAGTCACAACAGGGTGAAATAGTTTAGACATGTACAGTATATATATGATTCAAGACTTGTCTCATGGATTGGAATTGTGTCTGTGCATTGGCTTTAGCAATGTGTTTGGAAACAGGGTTGTTTTTCAGTATTTAGATGTAAAAGGCCGGGTATACTTGACTGTCCGTGTCCGTCTCGCACACAAACGCGTCCATACAGCTTCTTGAGCATACTTAATTGCGGATAAGCGAGTTTGACACATGCGCAGTACGACACCGAGTAAAATTTTTCCCGCATGGCTGTTGTCCGCGTTCTGTCCACGCGGCCTCGAAAAATGGTCTGCATGCAATTGACCGCGGATACCTCCTGATGACGAAAATTATGTCATGCGGGCGGCGCGCAGACGCACCGACTATACTTTAGCCTTTAAGATGGAGCAATAGACATATTCTTGCACGGTAAATGAGGTCATATATGTGCCGGGTGGCCAATGAATTGTCAATATATTTTTTCCCTGAAAATAAAAGCCAGGCCTGAAGATGTTTTGTGAAAAGAAATGTTGACTTTAAAGATTCCGGTTCATCTTTGCAGCATAACCACTAGCAGAACTACAGTTTGAAAGGACATTAAGAAATTAGTGCATTACACAAACAAACCAACCAAATATTTACTCGGTTCATTTTGCCGTAATGAATTTCCTACAGATGTGGTGTAAAAAAGAAAAAGGATGGTGTTTGTGGAGACTGTCTGCTAAATTGCTTTGGAATTGGTTTGATGCTTATGAGCTGTGCAGGTCATTTAAATCAGATCCTAAATTAAATTGTGTACACTTGCTTTGCATTGAAGTTGACACTTTAAATTAGTTTTGTCAGTTATGGATTTTTTATGAATCCCGTGTTTGTTTATTTCAGAATTCTTTTTGAGACGTTAAAGCTTCCATATGTGGCAGTTCTACATCAAATTACAAAGCTCTGCCTCCTTTGATGGATTCTAAGTAATGAAACACTTTCTGTGGTTTAGACGGGGCAGATGTCGTAATATATGGAGTGGGAAATATCACATTTTAATATATTTATATAATATTACAACCAGGTGAAGTGTTTTGTATACAGTATCTTAAATGCATCTTAAATGCAGATACATCCAATGAAGATACATCTTTATTCGTACTTTTTTAGTTTGCTAACATATACACATATGGCCGCAAAAATACGTTTTTCTGAATTTAACATTTATAGTTATGTGTTTGGTTAAAATTAACATTTTTGTTTCATTCTGTGAACCACTAACAACAGTTCTCCCAAATTTCAAATAAAAATATTGTTTCTATTTGCATTTATTTGCAGAAAATGAAAACTGAAGAAACATGTTTTCATGTGTCTTGTCATGCTGTCAGTCTTTCACATTTTTCTTAGATGACTTTACCACTCCTGAGGTTTGATTTTGTTGAAATTCAACAAACACCGGACTGGAAAAGCTCATTTAATTAACATTTGGATTGTCTCTTTTTTTTTGCAGCTGTCTATATGTGATGAAATTTGGATGTTGTATACTTAAAGACGTGCATGTTTTTTCCAGGAAAAGCAGACACACAGGCCAGTCCGGATGGCAGGCGCTTGGGGGTCAGCCTGCACTGGACTCCGGCTCTAGCAGCCCACTGGGCCCTCACTTCAACTAGGAACATTTCACAGGTCAGTGAGAACAGATATCCACACCTTCTCCAAAACATGCACGTGCATACAGCTCTGGAAACTATCTGATGTTTAAAAAAACTATTTGTGAGTTCTTGATCTTTTTAATAGACAATTTTTTGATATTTGTACTGGAAAACACAATGAAAAACGTCAGAAAATCATTTTTTCCAACATTTAGACACTAGGGTGTTGACTGATTCATAATCCTGCTCGTATCATCTCTCTGTTAGCAGGACGTGTGCCCATGAGGTCGTTGACACTGGTCCTGCTCTTCCTGATCAGCGTCCAGGCTGCATTCAACATGGGAGGCCACACGCAAGCGCAGGGGCCAGCAAATCAGCGTGCAGCAACAGAACGTTCACCCAGGTCTCACGGCCATCCCCAACAACAGGACACACACTACGATGACGAGATTCCCACCGTGGACCCCAAAATCTTCAACAAGCGCCGATACCGATCACCTCGAGTGCTCTTCAGCGAGGTGATCCCTCCGGAGGGTGAAACGGGAGCCTCCAGACGCCCGCGTTTTCGCCGAAGGGCTAACGAGTTTTTGCATCGTGGCGAGTACTCCGTGTGTGAAAGCGAGGAACACTGGGTCGGCAACCTGACCCGTGCCACAGACTTGGCGGGCAACGAAGTCACGGTGCTGCCACACGTTCGCATCAACAACGTGGTTAAGAAGCAACTGTTCTACGAGACCACGTGCCGTGTGTTGAAACCCAGCGGGTCCACCAAGCCGGGTCAGGGAGCCAGTGGCGTTAAAGCTGGCACCTCGAGCTGTCGTGGTATCGACCACCGGCACTGGAACTCTTACTGCACCAACACGCACGCCTACGTGCGGGCGCTGACGTCCTACAAAAATCAGATCGCCTGGAGGTTCATCCGAATCAACGCTGCATGCGTGTGCGTGCTCAGCCGCAACTCGTGGAGGCTCTGACTGATAAACTGACTGGTGTCTCGGGCCAACCCGCTGCAGCCTCCTGTTCTACATCCCTCCCATCTGTCGATCATAACAACCTTACTGCCAACAACGGTGTCCGAGAGCCCGCCCCTCTTCTTTTCTCTTTATGACATCGCAACCCAGTCCCCTCCTACCCTACCTCACTCTGTAAATTATTGGTTAAGTTATGAGGACTGCATGACATATTTATATAGTTTGTACGGTCAGAATATAAATATATATATAAATCTATATAAATGTGTATATACAGTATACATAAGCAAGCTTTGTTTGTGTTGTTGATGCTTTTATTTATTAAAACCTCACTTGTGTATGTCAATGCAAGACTGATTTCTATTCTATTCTCGTTTGGTATTCAGAAATAACTATTACGGTGTGCTGTCTATTATTTATATGTTCAATAAGATTCGACGGAGAGTTTAACTTAAGCAATATGTGGATCAGTTCAAAATTAAACAAGACTTTACTGCACAAATGTACTCCTGGACCTGCCTGTCTAGAATTCTTATTGATCAAAAGTTTTTATTAACATAAGAATATGTTGTTATTATGCTTTATAACCCGACAGTGCACTAAAAATACACTTTATTTAATTACACCTATTTTACTTCCATAAGTTTATTTTTAACACATTAAGTTTGTAACTAATACTGTAATAAAAGTATAGCGTTTTGAACTTCTATTTTACTGTTGAGTGCACTTAGATCTTAAGGTATTCCTGCTACAGACTATTTTTTTTAATATAAAATATATATATTTTAGTTTATTATTTCTGGGTAAACAAAACAGACAGAAAAGTAAGCATAAGATGCACAACTGTCCCATAGGATTTGCTGGCCTATTCCTTATGATTTATTTGCTTAAATTGATGTAACTTCAATTTATTGAATAATTCAATGGCCATAGTCTGTTCTATATAGCTACACATCTCATGAGTATTCCTAACTATTTTTTAAGGCATCTTACTCATATGTCCTTTATGCCAATCTTATCTTTATGTATGATCTTCTTTCACACAGTGATGTTAACCCTGGACCACAAAACTAGTCATAAGTAGCAAGGGGAATATTTGTGGCAAAACATTATATGGGTCAAAATGATCTTTTTTTATTCTATGCCAAAAATCATTAGGATATTTAGTAAAGATCATGTTCCATGAAGATATTTTCTGCATTTCCTAACGTAAATATGTAAAAACTTTAATTTGGAGCAGCAAAACTTGCTAACAAAATGGCCAGAAACACGGATCAAAACATCTATCACTCTTTGGGATTTACCCACTCAAATTTGGTATCTATGTAAATTCCTGCTTTGAGGTTCATCTATTCTCCACAACATCATTACAGCAGTAAAACAAACCTGTTTCTTCTTGCAACGCCCTGGTAGAGAATCCCTGATAAACAACTTCAAAACTTCAAATTTTTTTGCGGCCTCAGATTCCAGAGTTTTAAATAGACGTATCTCAGGCAAATATTGTACTGTCCTAACAAACCGCACATCGATGGAAAACCTATTTATTCAGCTTTCAGATTATGAATAGATCTCTATTTAGAAAAATAGACCGGTAACACCCATAAGTTTTAGAATACCTATATAGCTAACACCGACCCCGACCCCCCTTTCAATGCACTATGGTGGCTGACACAGAACTATGATGTCATCACGTTTTCGCTTCTTTGCTGAAGGAAATAATTTATTTACGAAACAAGCTTTGTAGAGCGGTTTGTCATGGCTACTCTAGAAACATGGATTTGTATCTAAAAATAGATTTGTATCCGCAATAAAAAAGCTAAATTAGAGATAAAAGTGTGGATAACTAAAGCAATAAATTAAAAGTTGCTAAACCCTGCTGGAAAAAAAGCTGAAATGTTGGCCAGCCTGTTAAAGTTGGTCTAAACATCGGTCAAAATCCCAGTAAAACAAAAATAGTAATATAAAAATGCAGGTTTCTCTCAGGAATGGTAAGGAATGGTGGATAGACTATTCAGTTTGTACAGACTTAAAATTCATTGGGAAGTCCCCACAGAAGAGAAACAAAACTGTGGGCGTGTGCCTGCCTGCTTGTGCGCATAGAAAAGGTCTTATTAGGGCACAATCACTAAACTTCTTCAACTGCAAATAACCTTCAACAACTTCTCATGTAGTAATTACAGTATCAATGAAATAAAAGGTGGTAGGCCTATATTATACAGACAACAAAATGAAGTACACTTGAGTTATCGATAACCTGCAAGTTTACCTGCACTGAATGATATCGGGTGAACTGGAAAGACCCGAGGAAAGATTCTAGGGCAGACTGAACAATAACATGTATTATTAGACAACATAAATCCTGTCAAAGAACAAAGTGTATGTACTCTACATTTAAATTAAGTCATTTAGCAGACGCTTTCATGCAAAACGACTTACAAATGAGGGACACAATGGTACTAAGCAATTGGAACAACATAAGGACAACTAAAGCATAAGCGCAGTATCTGGTCTCATATATCCTACCACATACAAAGCTAAGGTTTTTTATGGATAGAAAGAGTAGAAAGAGATAGAAGTCAGAAGTAATCGGTCAGGTGCTGACGGAAGAGATGGGATTTTAGCCGTTTCTCTCGTTTTAGCTATGTAGATATTGTGAGCCATAATACATCATGGCAAGAACAGTATAGTTAGAAGACATCCCATTCCCTGAAATCCCTCAAGTACTGAAGTGTGTCTTAAGTGGATTTTAAGAATAAATTACTCTGCTACATACAAATAGCTTTGAATATGGTTACATAACTATAGGGCACAAACAATACAGCTTATAGTTAATAATGTAAATAACATATGATAGGCCTACATGGCTGTGAAAGCACTTTAGTGTTGTTGTTGTTAGTAATAAAACGTGGTTAGACATCGGATTTTGATCAGTGGTCGATCTGTCTATTATTAGAAATGCAAGTGCGACATCTGGCGGTGGAAGACATGTGGTCTCTAACGTCAATCTATATTCTATACCTATCTACTAAACTTAAAAAATAAGGAAATAAAAAGAACTGGCAGATCAGTTGTAGGTTCTGTTGTTTCTATATTTACAAAGCATTTTTATATAAAAAAATGTATTTGTTTTACTATTTAGAATCAGATCCCAGGTCCAACATGGCGGACTCAGTTGACAATTTTTAAAAGTCACTTATATTATTATAACTGAACACAAGCTTTATTAAATACTAACATTCCATAGGTAACCCCATCTGTCGTTCTCGACACAACGTCGAGAGACCGACAGAAAGGGAACGTCTTGGTTACGTATGTAACCTCAGTTCCCTGATGGAGGGAACGAGAGGTTGTGTCCCTTGCGCCACAAACATGTATCGTTTCTGCAGCAGTTGTGAGAGGCTCTCATGCTCTTCAGAACATGAGGTAAATGATTGCTGCACACCGGATTTTATACCGGATATCCGGGGGCGGAGCCCGGCATGCAAATTTCGTTTCACCAAATTTCATTGGCCTTTTCTATAGTAGTCAGAGTTGATTGGTTCTCAAGGGCGTACCCCATCTGTCGTTCTCGACACAACGTCTCGTTCCCTCCATCAGGGAACTGAGGTTACATACGTAACCAAGACGTTTTCAAAGCCAAAAGGCAGAAAAAGTGAAAAGCACTCTGGATACAAATACAAACACAATTGTTGGTCTTTAGTGCTTTTATTTTGTGCAATGAAAATGCACTGAAAAGTTATAGATTGTTGATTATTTGTCTAGGAGAGTATCATTTTTTCATAGATTAAAAATAGGTTTAAAATACGCAAACTGGTAATAGTACGAAAACTGGTTCAAAACATCTCTCTTTTAAAACGATATTATTTTCGACTATTTATTTAAGTGTCGGTTAAAGGAGTATGACTTGGCCCGAAAAAAAATCTGTCAAAAGCATTTTTTTCACTTTAATCCATGTAAACAGCACACAAATTCTAAATGATCACGTTATCATTGCTTTAAAATAGGGCTGTCAAACGATTAATCACGATTAATTGGATCCAGAGCAGCCCTACTATGAAGTAGTGTTCGTTAAAACAGTACATCACGGTAGTTAAATTGCGGGCACTTATAATTACAGTGAAGAAGAATGTACCTTTTTCCATCCTTTGACCAGCTTCACTGTCCACTGCGCACTTTGATGTAAACAGTCTCATCTGGAGAAGAATTGCGGACGGTGTAATACAAGTTATGACAAGGCACTTGTCGTATTTACGTGTTTCCGAATACCATATAGAAAAAAATAGCAGAACAAAATTAAAGCTTAAATGCCGAAATATCATGGATTATTGCCATTTGCAGTCCACTAGTTGAAGAGTTAACCAGCGGTCTGCTATATACACTAAACTTTGGGTTTTATAATTTACCAAATAAAATACACAAATCCACAATGTTTAACATTATAATCCTATGGAAAAATAAAAAATGCCGGCGGAAACGCCCGGTAGAGCGTAGTTTTGTATAAATGTAAGTTTAATTTTCACTTTCATTAACTTCTGATAGCATTTCTAGCTAGAAATCTGTATTGTAGGTTTAAAATTTGTGATTAGTTATTGCTGTTATAGCGACTTTTTAACCATTAGGCCATGACTGCCCCATAACGATTATGACGGTGTTTTTTTTGTAGAAAACAACACTGGCAGCGTTTGGTTACAAACAGCAGACGAACGCCATGACTTTGTCATCAGGGTCTGTGCACGAGAAGGCAGCACAGAGAAACAGATATGCAGCCTAACAGAACTCTATTTGAATTACAAACAGAGAGCGTTTTGCACTAACTAATTACATATTTAAAACCAATAATACTTATTTCGCCCTAGAAATGCAATCAGAAGTTGTAGAAGTAAAAATTAAGCTTGCATTTATACAAAACAATGCTACAACTGACGTTTCGGCCGCCATTTTATTTTTTCGAGCTGGAGCCTTCTCGACCAATCAAGTTCCTTCCATTTTATTATGGAAGCGATAGGTCTCAATCATTGGTTGGCTGGGGAAAAAAGGAGCTTGATGTGGAAGTTTTTTTTCCCCGAAAAGTTGAACATTTTTCAACCTCAAATCCTGAGCTTGTTGACAACGTGCTTTGGTTCAGCCTACCCCGCACACACCGTATGTTTTCGGCAAAAATTGTACAGCTGTATCTATCTTTTATAACTGTGATCAAACGAAATACTCTTCGAAAGATTCAAAGTATGCAATAGTATTCTATAGGTACTCAAGATTAATATGAGGTTGGCAGGAACCACGTGTGTTACGGCTAATTTTAAAAAGTACAAGTAAATAAAAAGCATACTCAATACAGTAACGCAAGTAAATGTAATTTGTTTTTTTTTTCACCTCTGCTCGCCCTCAAGGCATCCTTAATGAAAATGACATTCTCCTTGCAGAACAATGAATGGAAGGCAATTTTTTGAATCTCCAAAAAGTGCATCCATCGATCAAAGAGTGCCTCGACACGGCTCAGTGGTCTAAACAAATTGATTCGCTTCAGAAGATCTTTGTTGTTTAAGAGAAATATCCTTATTGACAAGACTATTAACGATAATGTCTAATATCCGTTGTCCATCGGCTGCAGGCGAACAAGAGGCTTTTTTTTCGATAAATGATCGTGATGGCTGAGGAAACAGTAATGAAAATGTTGTGTTCTTTGATATTCATGATATAACATATGGGTCGGGAAGGCAGGGTCGGATCCAAATGCAGCTTTATTTACAGACGGAGTGGTCGACAAGCAAGAGTCAATAGCCAGCAAACAAGGCAAGGATAAACTCTTCAAATAAAGCACTAGACAAGTAATTCTGAGCAGTGTGTAAATGGAGTGAGCGTGACTTATTTGGTGTCTGATTGATTGGCAACAGCTCTCACTAAATCCTTGGTGTTTCGAGTCAGATCCTAGGGCGTGGCTTGTTGGTTTTGACTAAATCATTGGTGTTTCAAGTCGAAACCTTTACCCTAACCTAACTCTAACCATCTTAACTACCTATGATTGTTAAACTTGCCAAAAAACACGGTTGCGTGATGACGTCAGACTCGTAACACCAAGGGTTCAGTGATAGCCCATTGGAAGGGGTGTAATCAGAGGGGATCTTGGGAAATAGAGTCCATGAGGAAACGGTCCGTGTGGTGTGTGGCGACCTCTGGTGGCAGAGAGCAGATATGTGACGCATGAGTTTTTTTATATTGTTTATTCCGAGGTTGTTCTCCATGATACATTTGGCGTTAAAATAATTTTGTTGAAAGCATTATAGCAGATTGTTGTTGGGCCCTTGAGAGCAGCCCGTGCAAGATTTTCAGATTGCTGTTCAAAATACACACACAGACTGCCATTATATGATTATCTTATTTCAAGACTCTTGGGGTTTAACGGCACATCTGCTCAGATCCCTCTATTGTTCCAGAATGGATAAGTTCTCCTTACCAATTTTTTTTTGTCCAGAGCATAAAGACCGAAGACAGAAAATACTGGACACTGTAGTCTTATTCTTGAGCTAAATTAGACTCGTTTAGCCAAATGCCAAATATGACATATTGAAATATAATTTACCTTTTATTCTCATGAAACAAAGCATGCAAGTGACACCCCACAATCCCCCAGCTCCCAGGAGAGTATATGTCTAGTGTGTACTTTTTATGAGAATCTATTGACAGAAATTCAGTATAATATACGAAACGTAATAATGTCTTCAGAGGTGTATACAAACCTAACAGAATGAAGTGTTATGTTTTTATTACCTTAGAATGAACTATTTCTATCTACTTATGCCGCGGGTCCCCTTGAATGGAATTTGATATGTTGTTTCTACAGTAGCCCAAACGGACAAATACAGACCGCGTTTCGTAAAAACATTATCTCCTGCTCAAAGAGCGAAAACGTGAGGGTGCTTGACCTTAAAGGTAGATTGGTAGGACATTCAGTACAGACTAGTGGCTCCCATTTTGTTGGGAACCTGGTGGGTCACAGGAATCCTGTGACCCACCAGATACCAGATCATGTAACTGGGACGGGACAAGAAAAAATGTCAGCGGGAGTGGGCTGGACCAGGAATTGTAACAACAATAGGATACCCATCTTTGTACACTAATATACCATTTATAGAAATAAACTATATGTTTTAATTTGGTTAAACTCAGTTTTTGTTGCCCTATCTGTGTATGCTCTCCTATTTGCTTTTGTGTGGCTGGTTAAGTGAATGACGCGCTCCGCATCCTTAACAGTTAGTGGCGGTAATGGACCAAATCCGGATCTGGACCTCGGCTTTGTTCTATTCAGACAGCGAGCAATTTCAAATTTATTAAATTGAGCAGCGCACCTATACAGTAGCATAGCTTTACACATCAAATGCACTCAGAGACATTTATGTTGATGCTCTTGCTACCATATCTTTATTAGGCCCCAAACGCGCTTCATTTTAACTCTTTACACTCCACGAGCACTGCTTCTCCCACCAAAGTCGTGTCGCATGAAGACCTGCAGACACCGAGCAGGTAAATAACATTAAATACACACAACACGGGAGTGGGACGGGAAGAGGAGATATTCATCCGAGATTGGAACGGGATTTTCCCCCAGTTTTTTCTTGGGATTGGGATGGGAAAGGTTTAAAAATGCACTCCCGTCTTACCCTCAGACCCAACTGCAAGAACAGAAGATATCTATGTACCAAAAATCACAAAAAAATCTATTTTAGTGACATCCTTTATTCCTATATTTCTATTTTTAAAGGCGTCCCAGTGTGTAGTAGCACTTATGGACAAATAAAAGCCATTGCCTCAAAAGGGAGGGAGATTTGACTTTCACTTTAAAAATAAAATAATACAAAATATTTATTTTTATTTATGTTTTCCATATTTAGTATATTAAATCCAATTTTGTTTTATAAAGTAAATGCAATGGGAGCTAGACATTGTCTCCAGTATTTTAAATAGAGGGAATGACTGAGACATCTGTACTTTAGATGACAAATTACAGTTGCCCTGTGATTAGATTAGAAGACTGTCTGGCTCTTTTTGTAATGAAAGTAAATTAACCACATCACTGTGCAGCCCCCTGCTGCTTTGATCAAAAATAGCACGCACATGTGTCTCAGAGGGGTCACATAGGCTAGGTAATCAAATAAAAGATATAATCTAATGAAGTATGAAGTATCTTCCCTCAGACTATAAAGGGAAACAGTAAACACAATTTCCCCCACCTTCTTGTTCAAAGCAGAAAAATACCTTTAACAAGAACTACAGATATTATTTTAATTCTGGATTATCATCAGATCAAGTTAAATAATAATTGAAATGCATTAATGAAAAGACGGTTCTAAATGATACTGTAATTACCCATCAAGAAGCTTAAAAGAATGATATTTTAAAGTGTGTTTTGTGAACACCGTGTAAATCACACGTACAGTATACGTTACTGAAGGTCTGTCAACGCAGATGGCCCAAGTTCTGCTTTTTTCATCTGCGAGAGATAATTTCAAAACATTTCCTTTTTAAAGTTAATAGTAGGCTAACTGGAAGGAAGGAGTTCGTGATAACCAGGGTAGAAAGTAAATAGCCACTAGTCCCTTTATCAGGGATAGTGTGGTATTAACAGGAATTATGTTATGTTAACACGAGTTGGTGTTTAAGCAAAAGCGTTTTTTTTACATTACTCGAAAAACAAAACTTAAAACCATATGTCTATTTGCTCGAGCACACCCTATTGTAAAAAACCACCATATAATGTGTTAGGTCTATTTTGATGCTGGTCATGTGCTGGTTTAAGATGGTCCTGAACTGGTTTAAGCTGGTGATGAACCGGAACATAACAATCTAAAACCAGCTAAGGACCATCAAAACGTACCGTACCCACCCTTACAAAAATTAAAAGTGTGTTTTTTGTGGTACAAGTGTAGTAACCATGTTTTTTTTGTGCATTGATTACTGAGGGCAAAACCACCACAGTTACTATCGTTTAGAATGTTTTATTTGGTTTTAATTGTAGTAAGACCCTCTTTTTTCAATTTCAACTGTAACAAACCCCTGGTAAATTTTCTTAACCAGCATATGCTATTTTTCAACAGGCTCAGTTGTTATTCATCCAACAAATCACCTTGCAAGTTTTGGCTGGGTTAGCACAGTCAATGAAAGCAGCCATTGTGCGTTGATGGGTCATTGCTTATCTCAAGCCCCCCTCGAGTTACCCCGACACATTATTCAACTGGGCGGGACATAGAAGCTGTAGAAATCACCCGGTGCTACTAGTGCAGATGTTGACAGGACACACGGAGTGAAACACAGCATCTTCACACCTTTACGACTGGACTGTTTCTGAAAAACTACGCATTTCACGTTCAATATGGGGAAAGTTGAAGGCGGAATGAAATGCGTGAAATATCTACTCTTTATTTTCAACTTTATGTTCTGGGTAAGTAATGAAATACATTCATCTGTATGCATAAAGTTAGACGACCAAAGCTGTTCACAATGCATTTAATCTTTACGTTTTTATCAGAATATGTGTGTTCCGGGAGGCTCGAGCTGGTCATTTTTAAAGCTGCCAGCGCACTGCTTTGTTAATTCAGTCATAGGAACAAATGTGTGGCATTTAAGTGAATAGTTCAAAGTTTCACGTGCACCCTCAAATGCGTAAGTTATGCGCAATTAAATATAGATATATATTGCCCGCCATGTAAGCGATTATAACGCACAGCGAAGTGTATGCTGGGACTCGGGGTAAGACCGACAGAGAACTGCTTGTTCAACTTAAAGCAGATTTTCCACTAGGAAAAATCCGCCCCTTTTTCCTTCTTCCAGCGTGTGTTTGTTTGGAGAGGATCGGCCGGTCACTGTGGTGTACTGCTGCTTATATGGGCATTTGCACGAGGCACGGGCTTCCCCCAGGGAAACCCAAAATGTCTGGTGAAGCTTTACATTAAACGTATATATGTCTTCCTCGAGTTGCAAGTATTGTAAATGTAAAGCGCAAAGGCGCATGTTGCGTGCACAAGCAACTTAAAACCTCTTTGCTGCCAGTGGTCAGTATAGGTAGTTATTCTTTTATATTCGTGATAAACCGGTATATAAAACGTCACAGAAAGTATTTTCGATTTTTCTATACATCGAATATAGTCAATATTATGACTATAAATATGGCTATAAATGTGTCTAGTTATGCTAAAATATGGATGGCCACTGAGAAATCAATATATTGATTTATTGCAAATGACTGATTTCTTATTTTATCCAATAGTTTCAAATAAAAGGGAAGTGTTTAAGAATTTGCTGCATGGCTCAAAAATTAAACGCTTAAAATATGTTGTTGTGTTTTAGGAACATTTAACAATTTCATTTCCCTTTTGTAAGGGATAGTTCACCCAAAAATGAAAATCTCTCATCATTTAATGTTTCAAATCTGAGTATCTATCTTTGTCCTGCTGAACACAAAGGATGATATTTGGAATAATGTCAGTGACCAAGCAGATCTCATCCCCATTTACTGCCATAGTAGGGAAAATAAATACTATGGGAGTCTATGGGGGATGAGATCTGTTTGGTTACTGACATTCTTCCAAATATCTTCCTTTGTACTCATCAGAACAAAGACATTTATTCAGTCTTGGAACAACCTGATTTTGAGTAAATTAATTTGCATTTTTGGGGACTGTCCCTTAAAGGAAGTTTTTTTTTGTTTTATAGTAGGTGTAACTACATACACTGACACAGAATTGTTTTTGTTCTACGGTAATGATGGGTATTTTCCCATGACGTGTTTTTATTCTCGGCAAAAAATGTCTATTCCCTAACCCCAGATTTCCAGTAACCCTCAGACTAATCTCTTTTTGTTGCACTTGCATTTAATCAGGTGTAAGTGAGAGGCGAGTAATAAGATCCTAGTTTCACATGATTATAGTAACTTTAAGAGCATTTTGTGTTAATTCTTGTCTAATATGATGCACAGTTTCAGTGAAATTCTCAGAATGCAAAAATATCTGGTGGTGTATATTCCTGGTATGCTTCGCCAAACACAGCCCGTCTTTGATAATTGTAGAGATATAAGCAAACAGCTCACGGCATGTGTATATACTTCTATTGTGATATGTATGTAAAGAATATATACACAGATCACCCAAAGCATTTATGTGCGCAACCTTCTATTCCCAGTTTAATAAATGTAATTACAGAAGTAAAATAAATAATTAACCAACCAATGGGTGTCACTCACTTGGATTTATGATAAGGAATTAAATTTGGAAATGTTTACCGATGCATAGTACATTTGATTCAACATGCTATTTAAGTAGTAAATAATACAATATGCAGTACACTTATGTGCTACTTCAAAAACCTCCTGGATGCACTGTGAACGCTCTTCTAACTAACAAATAAAAGGAAGTTCTCTTCTAAAACGGGTATATTTTAGTTAAAGGAAGCTTCTCTTTACTCATTATAACTTTTTCCACCACAACACTTGCATTGTGCTTCAGCGTTGAGGGTGTTTTATAAAAAGCCGTAGCGCAACCTCCAAGTCCTGATGCTTTTCCAAGACTTGGAGAAGTCACACACCTAAACCATTCAGATTAACAGCTCTGGGTTTGAGTTTTATCTCCATTCATACTTAATCTTGTATTCTCTAATATCACAAGTGTGCATTCATGTGAAAGGTCGAGGTCCAAAAACACTGTATTGATATTAGAGAGTATTGTAGTCTGAATAGTAGTGTACACAATGTAAGTATGGGAGTATCAGGCCCGCCCGTTTTAACTTTGGAGACTGTAGAGGAATATAGAACACAGACCCAGAGTCTTTGTTTTTGCGAACTAAGGGGGACATTGTTTTCTTTAGCATAGTGCATATTAATGGATTACACTCGACATAAAGATCATTTAAATTTGATATGTTAACTGTGAAACAATAAACCCATTTCCTGAAAATTATGGTTTAAAAAAAAAATCAAACCAGCCAGTTTCTAGTTATATGTGAATCACTCTGGACTGACACCTTCCATGTCTATATAAACAAAACCAAGAAATCAAACATTATTTTGATTTATTAAATATTTATTAATACACAATATTTCCGGTCTTTAAATGCACGTCGAAAGTGATCCGTGTTCTCAAAACACACGTTGAATGGAAAAGCCTCATTATTTATTAATATCAAATCACCAGGGGCACAGAAAGACAAATGTATATGAGGTCAGATACAAACACAAGATGTGAACGTGCTCCAAAGACAATTACGGTGACATCACATATACTGTACGTTTTTTATGTTTTATTCTTTCCTATATCCATCATTTGCCTGATCGTTTTTTTTTTTTTTGGAATTTTGTCACTTTCGGTTAATTTATGAATTTTGGTTTATTCGTTAATTTTGAGTTTTGTACCATTATTTATCGAATGAATTTTTTACAAAGGAAACACAGACACTGATAGTATGTTGTGCTGTGGATGCAGCAAAATCCCTAACAAAAATGGCCGGAAACACGGCTACAAACTTCACTCGCTTATTTTGGTATAACCCATACTAGTTTGGTATCTATGTAAAGTTTAGAATTTCAGCTTTTAGGTTAATCTATTCTCCACCACGTCATTACAGCGGTAAGCCAATAGAGAGCATTGAAAACTAACAATTTCTTCTTACCAATGGCCTACAGCACCTCTGATTAACTTTCCTGTAGCTCAGTGGTAAGAGCATGGCGCTTACAACGCCAAGGTCGTGGGTTCGAACTCAAGGGCCGCACATACATGTAAACAAATGTATAGGATAATGAAATGCAAGTCGCTTCAAAGGTGATTTTCTCAATATTTTGATTCCTTTACCCCCTTATATTCGAGAGTTTTTAATATTTGTATCTCGGCCAAATATTGGCCTATCCTAACAAACCATATACTGTATCCATGGAAAGCTTATTTATTCAGCTTTCAGATGATGTACAAACCTCAATTTCGAAAAATTGTCCAGAGTCACATATTTTAAAACATAACGATGTCCCCGCTTATAATTCTCTCCATGGACTCCTTCATGGGCAATAATATACACAATAACCACTACACAGAACGTATACGTTACATCTGAAAGTTAGATTCAGACTTTGTGTAGCACCTGATGCTCACATCCTTCAGAAAAATCTCCCGTTCATTAAGAATAAGAATTTAAAGAGTTTGACTTAGATCACATCAGTCATTTGTTCTGACTGTACTATTACAGATTTCATCTAAATGGCACTTTAGAAGAGGGCACATTATGTACAGTCTGATAATGTAATTGATGCTTACAGGCGTGGCTCTGCGGCAAACTCCATTAATACCATGAATTACTAGTTTATATTCTAAGTTTATATTCTAATCAGCCTTTAGATATCAGCCTGTTGTAATATTAGGCTGTGTAATCAGTTACACAAAGCAGAAACTGCAGGTGGTAGGAAATAGTGCAGTGTGTATGAATGTCCCATGATACTCTCTGACCACACCCCTGAGCGTTAGACAGTCGCGATTTCTTTAAGACTGCAAGGGAAGCTCAGCTTCCCCTATAATTGTCAAAAAATGAATGGTCAAATATATGTACTATTATGTTAACATTTTATTGACTAAAAATGCGTTAAACACATTCATCTCGAACGAAAACAATTTCGTTCAGAATCAGCTACTTAGGTTGGCTGTCTCGATTTCCTTCTCATTCATTCCCGTAGCGTACAGTGCATTACTCTGATGAAGCCCAGCGTCCATTGACTTCAATGGGGCTGCTTTAAACAGTTTTTTTCAGTGCTTAGAAACAAGACTGTCATTGGATAATGCTGCGATTATGTCCCGCCCACGGACGCTCAGCGTCTCTGGGATGAATGGAGGAGTGGGCTGGCCCGGACTCCGAGCGTCTGCGTGATGATTGGAGGGTCTGTCGAAAGACTGCATCTCGTTTTGATTGACAGCGATTTTGTTCTATAAAAAGTCGCTGACGCTAAAGCTATTCAATCTCAGTCCCATTGCGGATTTTTCAAGTGTAGTTGAAAGACAAACTGCTGCAACCTATTTCTTGGTATTTGCTTGCCGAAATTGCTTGCCAATTTTCATCATACATTTCACACAATTAAACACCACATTCCTTGTTTCAGTTTAATGTTTACCCACATTTCCTCCGTCGTGTTTATATATTTTTTTAGGGAGTTTGTTCATTCATTCATTGTGAAATGAGCTTCCCCTCTTTGAAAGACCAGCAGCCGCCACTGGCGTTGGACAATAGACATCTCTCAGTATTCCCTTTCTCTTACTATAAATCATACACTCTAATCCCCTGACATAAAATCATATGTCCTAATAACGTGTGAAGACATTTATATTTATAATATATTCATGTTTAACCTTTTATATTTAAGATTTCCTTAAAAATGTAATGTTTTATAGCTACTTTTGTCTTAAACACTATACAATACTATGGTGTTTTCTGGCTAGGAGGTGAGATCTTACAATCTTAATTCATATCATACAGTTTAATGCAAAGTCACCACCTTGTAAAATAGTTACATGGTTATTGTTTGATCTGCAATATTTTCTTTACTAGTGAGAATGTTTTCCTTAAAACACCTGATTCGGCTCGACAGCCCACACTCCTAAAGTTCATTAGTCTTCCCAATTACACACTAACAATGAATTAAATCAGGCGTATAAGGAAAGCGCAAAGACAGGACTTGGAAAACGCTTTTCCAAAGTGTCCTTTTTGATGCCCAAAATGACCTTTCCACAAACAAACTATACATCTAACTTTTTGTAAAAATGTACTATTAGCCAGATGACAGCAGAACCTCAGTAATTCAAAAAACATGGTAAAGTACAGGTGGATTTTCACTTTCGTGCTTGGGGGGTTGTCCTGCCTTGTCAGACTTTCCTACCGCAGTGCAAAAATGTAACTATTTAATCTAAACCACATCAGCAAAATAGGACGTAGGATGATTTTACAGTGCAAAATACCCTGTCAGATTGTCCTGTCAGTTTAAAATAAACACATAGAATTAGTTTACAGCACAAAAATATGATGTCATATTGATGACGGGTAGGATGAATTTTCAGGGCAGGGGCACCTTTTTTTCTCTCCTCATTGCGGAAACAGGAACCTACAAATAATAACAGTAAATAAAAAAAAGGAATAGCTCACATTCTGTTCGAATAAGTATATTACAAAGTACCAGGTGGATTGAAGAGTATCATAATAGTTTTATTGAAGAAAAGCTTGGGGGGGCACCTACGTTACACGTGTATTAACATATTTGTGACTCCATCGCTTAGTTTTGAGGTTGCAATTTTCGCTTTTACTTTCTGAATATTATGTATTTTAATACATCTTATTATCAAAGCCATTCTCATTTACATATTTTACTATCTGTGTCTTGTGTTTTGAATATATGTTCCCCTGCATTTCAGACATTTTGCCTAAACCAATTTATTTTGCACATTGCGACTTGAATCTGGCTTATTTTTTTATTTATTATAAAGGTATATTCTGTTCTAAACAAAGTCTGTAAATTAATGTTTGAAAATTCTTTGGTGCATCAATTTTTGGTGCCGCACTCTGCGCTTTAGGCTACCCTTGTAAACCACCTGGTGTCGTGCCCACATGCACACACACACGCGTTCGTGCATGCATTTCGACTCTAGGCAAGACGTGACAATTCTGATTCGACTATGTAAATCCTTAGTCGAGGACATCCCTACTTTTAACATTTAATGCTATACAAAATCATTGACGAGAAATATAAAAAAATCCTAAATTTATAATTATAAAATTAAAATTTGCTCAAGTTTGGGGGAGCATTTCCCCCTTCAAACTCTGCCCATGCTTTTGAGCTTGAAAACTTTCCTAAGCTAGAGGTTTTCCAGAAGGAAATCTAATCAGCTTTTCCTGAGTTTGAATAGACTTTCTATTTTTCTGAAAATGTCTCTTTATAAAATGTTAAGTGCTTTTCCATCATTTGTTTTCAACATATAATTGGTGTTTTAGTATTTACGAGAAGTTCTTTAGAAAATAAACATATAACATGGGAGAAGAGTTTTTATAGAGTGCTGTCAGCTGGCCACTTGGAGCCTTCAGACATCAAAGTGTCTGGTGCTTTAATCATTGTCTGTTTATTTCTTACCACAAATGAAACTCTTTGTTTCAGATATAGAACCTACATAAAAATGTGCTTTGATTTGGTTTGTTACAACATAAAACTTCGAATAACCTTCTTTCCATACATGTAAAATTACTAAAGAAAGTCAAAACTGACCCGTCAGAAAATTTTAAGACTGGAAACTGGACTCAAATCTGCCTCTCATTAGTTATCTGGCATACAAGAGAGTTGCTTCATTTTTCCAGTATTTAGTTTATCCTTTTGTTTATTAGTCTTGCATTATTATGGTATTTCAATTTAAATCCAACTCAATTTGTATTTTTTATATATCTAGTGACATAATATTATTTATATAACATATATATTCTGCAAATTATAACAGTTTTTACAAAATAAAACTATTTAATGACACATGGTTGGCAATTCCAGCATTATGGATGTTACATTTTTAGTCAAAACTTGAAGTATAAATTCTCAGAGAATGTATTAATTATAAAAAAATCGACATGTTTTATATTTTAAAATAGGGAAAATTAACGTGTTATTATAGATGTGACAGAAAGGACGCATGGTTTTGATTTGATTTTTGGTTTTAACCTACTGTAGTGGAGTAGGACGGTCTCGCCCTGCCTACTCCACTACACATGCTTTGTAGTATTTCTGTCAATTAAATCGTACAAAATAGATGCAATAATACCCAACAAATAGAGGAGGGATGACTGTATATAGTTACTATATTTTAATTTTCATGTGATTCATATTCTGGATTAGACAATAGCAATGAAGCAGTGTAATTCTACATGTGAAGAAATACTTTAAATTGGTAGACATTCAGAGTCGAGTGCTCAAACACACTTGCTTATTGTGTTCTTCAGCAGGCAGTTAATCTTTTCTCCTGGCGGGCAGATAAACCCTGATGCCCAGAGGACGCTGATGATGGGGGGGGAGGGGAGTCAGGGTGGGGCAGAGCACTGATGTCAGTCGGGATGATGTTACACTGCAGTGGGGTTACTGAGTGGTTAAGGGGTTGTATCTCTTGCTGGGGGGGGTGTTGTGACAGCTGTTAGAGACAGCAGGCGGTGAGGAAACTCTCAACGCCCTTGCATCATCCAGGACGTGTAATAGGATTTTTGTGGCCTTTTAGATGTTTTATGCCCTTCTGACCTGAAACAAATCAGTGATGTTGTTTTAACACTTAAGTTAATTGAACAATGACTCCAAGCTAATGGATATTGCCGCCAGTGGTGGCAGGAGTCGGGAAGTGTGGGTTTAATTTCACCATCAGAAAAGCATTTCGAATTCAATCACACTTTACTGAAGCAAAGTCACATAGATACCTACCTTTTTATTCATCTTCAAATTCAAATCCATTGCACGTCCTCAGAAACAAATGTATAGTATCATGTAATGTAAGTCGGTTTGGATAAACCAGATGAATTTGTGTTCATGTACTTCCATATTTCATGTACATTGTGTATTTCAGGCGTTGGGTGCATAGGTCACCGCTCTAGCATAGTCATTTTATAAAGGGAAAAAAAATACATTTATTTTACAAACATAATAGTAACATACTTCTTCAGTAACATACTTGAACATGTTTTCTCTGTCTATACCCCGATCCAAGCAGTAGCGCACATTTTGTTATGCCAAACAGTGCAGCTTCTGAAACAAGATATGTTTTGAATAAGTTTTGACAGATGAGGGTCTGCAGGAGTTAAAGTTCATTTATAAGTGATGGAGGCGGTTTCTTACAAGCTTAAAGGTCTTAGCACATACAGTCCGAAATTTTTATATGCCTTCGTATTTGGTACTCGTTTGTACAGTGTGTCTGAATTGTCAAAATGCTTCCTACGGATGCGAAAACACAGAAAATCTAACCCAGTCCTAATTTTTTAATGACGGATGAAAATATCAGAGGCAGTTTGTAAATGTGATTGAGGTTGTCTGAGGTCGTATTTATTTTTTAACGTACGGAAATTTCGGACGTGGATTTCGGACTCAATGTGCAATGGTCTTGAGTCTGAATTCTACAACCTGCTTTCCTTTTACAGTTTGGCTTTCATCCATCATTTCTCACTCTGACAAGTCTTTAGATATAAGAGCTGTAGGATCATGCCAGAGTGGAAAAATATTTGTTCCATCTCACAATCAAATAGAAAACACAGAAGACAGTGAGAGCGAAAAAGACAATTTTATTTCAAACCCTACCAGTCCCGATCGTTGGTAAATTATTTCAAATTTAGAATATATACAACAAATAGTCGCAACTAATCGTATGCAAAGTAAAAGTTTTAAATATTGATATGTAATGTAAATTATATATAATTATACCATGGTGTGTTGGTCTACTTGATTCCGATTGGCTGGAAGGTGTGCATTATTGTTTAATGCACAGGCACTTCTTGTCAGTTTGAAATTAGCTGGTGAGGATAGCTGTCATTTTCACCTGTCTGATCAAAAATTGCACTGCAAACATCAGTAACAGCTTTAACTTGGCAAATGACCATGGTATAAGCGGAATAATCCACGGCTAGCCATTCATTAAAGGATTTTAATGCGCTTCACGTTGGGTGGTTCTTGGCCTCCACCGCTAGCCATGGATTATCACCTACATATAAAAGTATTCTACGTGTTAATATTTCTAAAATGTATTCAAACACGTCTGTGATGCACAGAGAAGTGGTGTCAAAAGGACTCCGTTCACCTTTATATTCTGCTGTTAATGAACATTTTCTCTCTCTTTCTGTGACAGCTGATGGGCTCACTGGTGTTGGCCGTAGGACTCTGGCTGAGACTTGATCCAAATACTGTGTCTCTGTTGGGAGAGGGTGGACCAGAGACCTTCTTCATTGGTGAGAATTTCATGTTGACTTATTCTTCATGAAGTTAACCACATCTATTTATTTTTGACGGTACCTGGTTAGAGTACACAGAACCATGCCCAACTCCAAACATGTGCGCTTGAAAATATTGATTTAGTCCCGCCCCATGCCATTTAAATATGGCATTAACACACACAGTAAAAAAGTGAAGACAGACAGACTCTGTGTATATGGTGCGGGGTCGAAATGTCTAAGCTACTCAGGATGGCAAAGTTTCCACATGCTTCTACCCAGCCAATGTGGGTAAGAGGAGCAGAAAGTTCATGAACATTTGCGTGCTCGGGTGTTTCTGAAAACAGGAAGTGACATTTGGAGGTGTGCATTCATAGAGGAAATCTTTGCGTACCACCAATTTAACACGAACTGGAAAATGTGACAGAAATAGTGTTACCCCATATGATGTTTTTAAATGCACATTTACAGAAGTTACAATCTAACCAAATGCCAAGCGTATTAAGGTTCGCCAAATAAATAAAATGAAATGACCACAGTTTTATAGCATATAACCCTGCTATAATAAGTTTCAAACGTGTATAAATTATATAGTTCCACTGAACTTAAAAGACTTAAAAGAATTTTAAAAACTTAAAATTTATACCAATTTGAAACAATGCGTGGGTGAGTAAATAATGAAAATGAAAAAATTCTAACTCAAGTCGCCCGGTTATCACCGGCACAATATGTCAGAGCACAAACCTCTCGACCATCGGCTCCGAAAACTATTCCTTTTTAATGAACAATATTTTTTAGAAATATTACAGGCTAGTAGTTTGAACAATTTCTACAATAATTGTTATTTTATATCTCTACATAAAGAAATGTCCAATTTAAATATATAAAATGAACCCATGATCCTGTTTATTTACTGATTCATTCACTTCAAAGTGACCTCCTAATATCTCATAGGAAGATTACACTATTTATCTTCTGTAAAACTGTGTGAATCAATGTGACGAAAATAGTCATGTTTTCGAACTCTCCTCGGCTACACGTAACAGAAATAGCTTATTATCGGAAAAGCTACTTTTAAAACAGCTGAACAAGTCACACGGTCACACTCCTGAAAATAAAGTTGCTGTGGTTAAGTTACTGTGTTGAAGTGATGCGTGTAGAGGGCACAACCTTCTCTGACATCAGAAAATATTCCTAACCTCGAATGACCTCTTCAAGCTTGTTTTAGTCGATGACATCACCCTCCTTTGTGGGTTTTTAGTGCTAAGAGCTGTAAAGAGATGCCAGTGTGAGTGCACGACTTCAACACAGAGCAAGGAAAGAACCATTTAGGGCATCACACATTCTCTTTGTCAAAGTCACACTGAACCTATTTGCCATATTTAGATACAACCCCAACCTACAAAAGTACGTACAGTTTTAAAAGAACAACTAAAACGTTTATCATATCCCTTACAGAAATAAGTATGCTTTAAGTTAATTTTATTACAATGTTTTACCAAGTGTTCTATGTATTATATTAATTTATTTATTGTCCACTTTTCTGTATAAATGAACTTTGAATTACATATTTCTAAGAACTGAGTGTACTTGAGTAGAGTTGAAGTATAATTAAAAGTACACTTCATGTAGTAAGTATATTAATGTCAATGCAGTAATGGCGTATCTGTAAGTGTGCTATTTATTGTTATTATAATAACTCGGAACCAAAAGAATACTTTTGAGTATTCTTTAAATGTAACAGTAGTAAAGTTTAAGCACACAACTACTTTCTTACAATGCATTCCAAATGGGATATATCGGCTATATAAGGGCCCATCCAAATGAAAACAATCATGGCCTTCATATTGAAGGGTCGTTCCAAATCGAAGTGCTCATAACTGGCCACCTTAAAGGGCCCTTCGGAATGAAGGTTCAAGGGTATAACTGATCGACACTTCGCGCCCCCATGATTCTTTGCGCAGATGACGTGATGACGGCGCCTCCTTATGGGCACGGAATGATGACGCAGAAGGGCACTCCAAGAAACAGTTTTTTTGTCCCCTACACCCTTCAACCCTTTGAAGCTCTCACAATGAAGTGAGTGGCCACGCAAAGAACACCCTTTGAAGGGCTTAGGGCATAGGGATGAGCCCTTGGAAATGGAATGCATGGTCTGTCTGTACTTCGACTGTACTACAAGTGAACCTATAATTTAAAACAGCTCAGTTTATTAGTTTATTAAAGTACACTGTGAAGTTTACTGTAGTCTTAGTATACTACTAGTTTTTAGTAGTAGGTTGCAAGTATATGTACATTTTATCATACTTATAATATACTATTAATATGAAAAAGTATTTAATAGGTTACTCAATGAACTACAGTGTAATAAGATTCATTAAAAGGAAGGAAGGAGGCGAGAACCGGAAGACAATAAAAAACATTTAATAAATAATATAACAGCCGACGGCCCCTCACGGACGACCGCCGGCTAACAAACAAACAAACCAAAACATAATATAACAGCCAGCGGCCCCTCACGGACGACCACCGGCGAACAACAACATTAAAACAATACAAACACAAGCTCGGGCCCGGTCCTCTCTCCTCGACGGTCCGGTCGCTTGTTCCTTTTATATGCTCCCAATCTCCTACGTGATGCGAGGCCGGTGCGCGCACCACTGGCGCTAATTAACAATTACTTGCCGGCCTCGGACCACGGTCTCGCCTCGCCTACTCCACTACATACAGGTCAAGTATACTACATTTTATTTTAGAAGTATACATATTATAATGTTGGTACCATTAAAAGATCTAGTACAAGTATAGGCCAAATATACATTTCTGTCAATATAAGTCAAGTATAAAAGTATAATTTATGTATATTTCTGTACATACGTAAGTATATAAAAAGTAGACTGAATGTTTACATTCTTACTTTTAGTTTGAAAGAAGTAAACTAATAAACTAAATTGATGCTGAAGGAAAAACAAATGTTGAGTGCTATCAATGTTCTTTTCACATAGTAATAGAACTGCAAAATAAATCTTGTTCATATCTATTATCTTTGTTTTCGCCCTCAGGGACTCTCTGGCCATTGCTTACAGTACATTAGCATCATCCACGCAATCATTTTCTTGGCATGTTGATCTCTTTTTCTTGACAGGAAGTCAGTTACAAATTCAGTTTATTCAGCGGAATTAATTTCTAATAAGTCACAAGCTCAGACTAGTTAGCCAACCCCTCCACATCACGTAGCATCCAAAAGCTACGACATCATGTTGGCTCTGTGTATCCTTTCATATAAAGCCAAGCAATGCTGACAGCGAACACATCAGACAGCCTTAGTTAAAGAACATCCTGAGACAACAATCTGAGCTTGTTTCTGAAGTTCACAAATTTCACATCATAGCAATGACAAAGAAAGGCCTCATCCAAAGCTACTGTGGCAACGGTGTAAATATTGTCAGCATGGAAACTTTGTTTTAAGTCAGGGGATGTGGTCACTGTCTCCCTCACACTGGTTTGGTCTCATCTCTGTTTTTACAGGTTTTGAAAAGAACTTGGAGTAGTTGGTGATAGTTTTTAAGCAAGTGCAAATAATCCTATCACCAGAGGAAGTATCAGTTCTGGCCTTGGAATATGAAAGTGTTTCAAACTTGTGTACTGTTCTTATATATATAGTGCTGTTTGATAATGCTTGTAGCTTTGCTTATACTTACACTTTTATCACATTAGTCCAGGATTAAACATACGTTAATGCATGTGATGCATACATTAATGATTTATCAGATTGTGTAAATTGGGACGAGCCATAAAGAATATGAATATCTCCCAATAAAATTGTCTTGTCATCGGAAATGTATGCTGTTGTAGTAAAAACATAAAATGAAACATGTACCAATTAATTTATGATAAAAGAAACTGCAAAAGAACTAAAATAGAGAAACCTGTAGGATTTTAAAGCTAAAATAAGCAACTTTTTCCTATGTAGACGGTTTCATCGGACGCACTTGCCGGCTGCAGTTTTCTTCCGGTCTGTGTTTGGCTAGAGTCTAATTATATAACTATTCATATTTTATCTAATTTATGTCTATATTCATTTATATTATTATTTTATTGTATAATGGTTGTATAAATAAAAAATATTGTTGAATGGGTCCTGTAGTTTTGACGCATTAAAACCAAACTTATAAAACGGTCAGTTATGGTCCTTGATTCTGATTGGCTGAGTCAAGTTCTAAGGCGTTATAAAATTCCCCGGTAGCCCACTGTTTCTTGGGGCTTTTTGCTTAAGTATGTTACATTGATATCTAGTGGTTGAGCTTGGTATCGCAGTCTACATTCAAAATATTGGAGAGACAAGTTTAGCAAACTAACGGTTCTTCTTGGTTTCTTTTGATTGTTATCAGAAATAATCTACAGGCACTCTTTTATTTGCGAATGTGTACCGGAAGATAAGTCATGCGCAGTAACTTTTGTTTGTGTTGTTGGTTTGAAACCGCATATATAGCCATCTGTTTGAAACATAACATTGCATGTTTCTTTATGCACTTACTTTGTGTTATTAAACTGGCATTTCTGCTAAATCAATCCTGAATATGTATATTAAAAATCATTATTATAAGAGCACGATTGTGAATGGATATTTTTATACTTTTAGAAGTATTTAGAAGTTTCATAATGATCTATATAATATAATAGAATGTTATATATTATTATTAAAAGTTGCAAAATTCTCTCTCTCTCTCTCTCTCTCTCTCTCTCCACCTCTCTCGAAATATAAGATCAGTTCTCACCTGTCTCAGCTCTCCTGTGGCATCATTATACTTGTTCATGCGGAGTTAATTCCTCCCGTCTAATCTCTACAGCGTTGCCTTCTCTATTACGGATCAGGACCTGACCGCCCAACCCCCCCCCCAATAGATTAGTTTAAACATCTCAATATTTAACACACTTACAAGCTGAAGAGTTAAATGAGGTTTTTTACAAAGCGAGACTTAAAAAATATTTTGAGCTAGAGGATGTGAGTGACAACTTCCTATAAAAGACATCTGCCTCTTAATGATGTGATGTTGCACCTGTGGAGCATTTGTGGTTTTTGCTGAGGCAGATGGGAGTTCACGCTACAGTATCACTCTTTCTCTCTCTCTCTCTCTCTAATGCTCTAATGAGTAGGATAATGAGCTGAGAGATGGGGCTGGGGAGAAAGTGCGTGACATCATCTTAAAGGGGTCATATGACACGGCTAAAACGAATATTATTGTTTTCTTTAGATGTAATTTATATACGATTAAGGTTCAAAACAGTGTATTTTCCACACCATGCTTTTTTCTATGTCCTCTTTGCCCCACCTCTCTGAAACAAAGCTCACCGCTCTGAAAAGCGAGGTGTGCTATGATTGGCCAGGTCACCAGTGCGTAGTGATTGGTCGATTACTCCAACCGTGTGACGGAAATGAAACGCCTCTTACCATATTTGGAACAGCAGGTTCCAAAGCAATTGTTCTGACAGGTATGCCCACCTGCGTATACAGTTTGGCGGTCTCAGTCAACTCAGACCACGAACTGACGTAGATTTGTGCAGGTGTGGTTACACGAGGCGTTTCAGGCAGGTCTGGGTGAGCATTCGCTTTTAGATAGAAAGCAACTTTTTTTTCCGTCACTTTAATTTTTGCAATTATACGTGTCTAATACATGCATGGGCAACTTATAACACACCAAAGACACAGAAAAACACGTATACGCACAATATGACCCCTTTAAAGTGCTTTTGTGCTGTTTTCAGACACATGCTGTCATCTCCAGAGAGACTCACAAAGCATTTGTGCTTCCCTCTGCTGGTCGTGATGTTAAATTACAGCTTTCCAGTAATAGTACTAAATATAGTACATTAGTCTAATGGACTTATTTGGTGTTTTGCCATAGGTTGACTGCCATGTTTACTTTGTGGTGCGCACAGGTGTCTATATCCTCATTGCAGCTGGGGGTCTGGTGATGCTGGTGGGCTTCTTTGGATGCTGCGGTGCCGTGAAGGAGTCTCAGTGCCTTCTGGGATTGGTGAGCACTGATCTTTTTCGATTTCCATAAATCATGGGGTTCTTTGTAAGCTAATACGAGGTGGAGCAGGGTAGTTTTCAGTTTCAGATTGTCTAGAATGCCTTAAATCTGTTATGGTTAAAACGAGTATGTCTGTGTTCTTTCTAAGAAAGTGTTTCTGTAAATGACACCAGTCTTTCAGAAATATGCCCTGGTTCACCTCAGTCACTTCAACTTCATTCATTTTAACACTAAGATGGAATAAACTTGGTTCATTTAACCATAAAGGTCAACGTTTAGTTGAAATCGTAATTGTAATATTATTATATTGATATATATAACTTCATTAAATAGGCTTTATAGAAGTAATGACTCATTTCCTGTTGGTCTTCTGTCTTTCAGTTTTTTGCTTGTCTGCTGACCATCTTCGGAGCAGAAGTTGCAGCAGGCGTGTTCGGCTTCCTAAATAAAGATGAGGTATTTATTGTTTGTATCGAAATAATCTGAGTCATGTTGATTTAGACTTTAAGAAATCAAGATGTTATTTCTTTATCATTTCAGATAATTGAAGAAGTAAAGACTTACTACGACAATTCTGCGAAACACTACAACAACATAACCATCCAGTCCTACTACAGAACTGTGAGTTTTGCTTGTTTACGTCTGACTCTGTGGGTTCCATCAAACTGAATAAGAAAGAGTGGGAACACTTTACTTAAAGCATCAAATAAAATCATTTATAAAAGTAGTTTTAATGTATTAATTGTGACTTTTAATAAGGGATGTAACAATATTATCAATATCGTGTAATCGCTATAGCTAAAGCAAATTTGTCTCAATATTATCGTAGTCACATGACTGGATGAAACAATAGGTCTTCCGGCCGGTTTCCCAGACAAGGATTAATTTAAACCAGGACTTTGCCTAGTTTAAAAAAACATACTTTACAAAAAAATCTTTATACAAAATGGTCACACTGATATATTTTAAGATATGTCAGTGTAAGTTCTTTTCGATCAAGACACTTCTAACATTTAAGGAAGTCTAGGGCTTAAGCTGTGTCCGGGAAACCCCCCAAAACACTTATCAATTCATTGTTACACTTTGCATTTTTAATTGGGTTACAATTATTAAAAACAACAATTTAATGTATTAAAACACACATTATAAGCAGTTATAATGCATCATACCCTTTAATAACCCTTTATAATGCATTATACTGTACATAAAGGCTTTAAGTAAAGTGTTACCAAAAGAGTTAAAACAATGTGTGAAATGCAAATGAAATTGATCATAAAGTTGAAGCACAAGAGGCCTTTTCCTGTGTCTGATAAGCACTGTAGGCTCTTCAGTGCAGAATTCGGAAAATGCGTAAAAAAAAGGAAATAAGGTCGCACATAGTCTAGTTATCCCCCAACAGATCGCTGAAGAACTTCATGGTTTCAGCAATATTGAATGAACTGTGTCATATGGTTATATGCTTAACTAACCTTGTTATGAATAATTTCATTCTTTCTAATTTTGTGTTGTCTCTTTGGCAGTTAAACTGCTGCGGTTCGACCTCAGTAAGCCCCAGTTTGTGTCAAGACATCGCATCAAACCAGGTTAAATCTCTTTAATCAGCAATGTGTATTTGCCTCCTTTATAATCGATAAAGTGTTTCAAATTACTCCAGTGGTTTAGTAAATGTCTTCTGAGAAAATGATTATTATAAAAAATATATTACTAGGTCTCATTCACTCTCACTTTCTGTTATTTTTTATTAAAAAAATGCCTGGCTGATCAAAAAAAGTAATACAACAAATAACAATTTGATGAAAGTCCCAATTTATAAAATTTAGCGACATCTAGCGGTGATGTTGTGAACTGCAACCAACGGCTCACTCCACCTCTCCCTTTCAGAGCCCTACAGTTGCTGACACAGAACTATGATGTGGTCACATTTTCGCTTCGTGGCGAAATTTATGAAATGCGCTCTGTAAAGCAGTTTGTCTGTTTACGGCTACTGTAGAAACAACATGGTGAATTCTGTGTTAGGGGACCCGCGTGTATGTAGATAGAAATAGCTCATTCTATGGTAATACAAACATAATGCTTCATTATGTAAAGTCTTATACACCTCTGAAGACACAATATGCATATTATATTGCCTTTCTGTCAATAGATCGTCCAAAAAATACATAAACCTTTATTTCATTGTTGTGTTTTATTTTTAAACAATTGTAGGGTCAATATAACCCCACATATTAAATTACATTGCTAAAATTTGCACATAACGGGAGGTTAAACAACTTGAAAGGTTGTGAAAAGTCTTGGTGGTTTTCTCCTCATATGCTTATACACATGATACAGTGTCTATGTAATAAATCTTTTTCACTCTTTGTAGACAGTGAAGTGTGACGTGGCCATCGAGGAGTTTTTCAACAGTAAACTCTTCATCGTTGGATATGTAGGGATTGGAATTGCGGGAGTCATGGTAAAGGCTATTTTTCATACTAATCGGTTTGTGTGTCTGTTCTTCTAAACTTTTACCACAAGACCAGCGACATATTTATTTTCATGTCATGCTTGTTTTCATGTCACAGATTATTGGCATGATCTTCAGTATGGTGCTGTGCTGTGCGATCCGGAACAGCAGGGAAGTGATCTAGCTCCTCACCTGGACTTGACCTTTCATCTTTGACAATTAATCCGGACTTTCACATCTACATTCCGACGTTCAAGTGTTACCCCATAAACTCAGGAGCAAAAAACATATCCACTTTGATATTTCAGTTCACCACCCGATGGTTAGTCCAGCTTCTATTACATTTACTTAATCACATTGCTGGATTGTATTTATTTATGCCTGCTGGTTAGGTGCATATTCCAAACCCAACAAAAATAAAATGAGCCATTCTGTTTTTATGAGATATCTTTCACATAATCCAAATGTAGATGTGGATTTAAATGTAAGAGCCCTCCGATCAACTCTCCCTCCAAACTAAGAGCTTTGCATGGATCTGCTGCTATTCCTGGCAGTTGCTGCGTGCCCTCACATGTCAGATAAAAATATTATGTAATATGAAGCTAGGGGTACTGTGGCATGCCTATGGCCAGTGGGTTTGATGGTAAAAACACACCTCTTACCCAGATACATTTTTAATACCCAAGCATGGTCTTCAAACTCAAAAAACATGCACTCACGTATTTCTGATTTAGAAAATTTGATATAGAAAACATTTCATCCAGTTTTCTTCACCTCATATTCTGTTAATCTTACATTACTCAAAAGTTCCTCTGTTTAGCTTTAAGACTCACACTAACATCTTACAAACGTGATGACATGATCAGGTTTCTGTTGTAGAGTTATCTGCAACCCTCCACTGATAATGGTACATCCTGCTTTTCTTGGGCTTCGTTGAGGCAAATCTTCTTCTACACATGTGGATCTCACATGTGGTGTAGAGTTGCCTGGTTATTTTCAACTGTAACTAAGTAAAGACTCTAGACTAAAGCACAGCGGCACACTGTGAAAACGAAAGGACAGTAAACAAAGGAAACATGAATACATGAATTTATTAAACATGACAATAAAGCGTCTGATCGGTAAACGCTTGATTCATTATACAATTGATTCATACAATTTCAAGCAGTGTTTTGCAGTGTGACATGCTTTACATAATTAAAAAGTATTTATTTACAACTGAACTCAAAATAAGGCTGAGAGTGTGCATTATCTTATTAATTCAGGCATGGTTGATGTCTCTAAATACACAAATGTGCTGATAGCACCACAGTGTTCAATTTGTGTACAAATCAATCAGGTTATTTATTGTTGTCTCATTTATCTACGCTGCAATATATTATCTATTTTGCTTAAAAACATAGACTGTTAAAAAAAGTCGGACGACGCTTTCTTCCATTGTACTGAATAAAGCGTAAAACGTCCAATGACGGGCGCTGACATGTGACGTTAAAACGTCAGTTAGGAGCCTGCGTAGAAGGAATCATCAGTGGAGACCAGAACCAGAGCCGCGGTATCAAACCTCCGCCAAAACTCTCGCATGCCCAATCAACCACGCCCCCTGAACTTCTCATTTGACTGCCCTATACCGGAGACTTGCTGAAATAAGATAAATACAACAGCTAACGACTTTTTAGTTTGTAATACTACGAAAATAATAGTTATTAATATCTTCAATCTCCTCTCGAAGCTCTGAAAGTCCGAAGCTGTCAATCACAACTGTCATCCTTGCGACAGGCGTGTTTTTTATAGCATGAAATTACTAGCTAAAATCAAACTTTTCACAAAAGCGAACAATTGAACATATATCAGCGTGATAACAACTACCTTACATGACCAACCCTCTTTTCGAAACTTTTATTGGAAGTTAAATTTATTTTTTTGTTTGACTCAAGTCCTTTAAGTTTACATGCAGAAGGCGGTGTTTATGAGCTGTACTGAATCCAGACACTAGGGGGCGATCAAAGAGCATGATGCTTCACTTTTCAGGACGTGTGAGGCACACCCGGTAAAAAAATTAACAAAAATAAATTGAGAATAAAATGTCAGTGTTTAAAAGTGTCTCCTTTTTCCCATCACAATGATTAGCTTACAAGAATAATTTATTATTTGAGCTGTTGGGTACTATTTTTCGGGAAACGTCAGATGCCATTTGATTTCAATCCTAGTTACCTGCCATTTTCATTTTTTAACAAAGATGGCGATATAGCGGCAAAAGTTACAAATTGCAGCTTTAAATATACCTATTTTAACATAAAAATGCACACTTCAGCTTTAATTCAGAGACTACATGAATACAGATTTTGACATGTTTATCAATATCATGTATTTGTTACACTGCAGGGCTGTTCAAATAAAGAAAAAAACCTGAAAGATAATTTCAATTTAATCATGATCAAAACTTTATTGAATTGAAATTGACTTGGTTTAGTCCTAAATACTTCAACATCGTTTTATGGAACATATCGTGTAGATATCTGTTCTTGTTCTTCTAGTTATCATAAGGATTTGTTTTGTGCTGTTAATTTGTATAGAGGTAGCTTTGGCCAGTGTACGATGAATTTTGTTTCATTATAGTTTGAATTTTTTATATTAAGGTGATTTTTTTATTTATCCAAAAAGACATCTTAATATTTTTTGAAAGATGCGTCTCAAGGTGTGTTCTGGAAAGAGATTTGTTAAATTATTTTGTTCATTGCTAATTTATAATGCATGGGCAGCCGTTGGTTGGTCAGATATTTCTGCTGGTGCATCACTTCTGAAGGTAGAGTTTAAATGGCATTAGACTAGAAACGGTAGTTAAACAAACAGTAGCACACAACATACACACTGTTACTGTAAATCTGTATTGTTCTATCAACCCAGGTAAAGTAATACTTCACCCAAAAATGCAAATTCTGTCATCAGTTACTCTCCTTCGAGTTGGTCCAAATCTCTAAAATTTTCTTTGTTCTGATGAACACAGAGAAAGATATTTGGAAGAATGCTTATACTGCTTTTAGTTTAGCTATTATAAGCAGACAGATTTGTTGGGGTGAAGTATCCCTTTAAACTGCGATTGTTCAAAACATGTAAAAATGCATGAAACAAGAGGTGTAACTTTTCTTTAGGGGCTTTGTGTGTTATTCCTACAATTTGTTTAAACAATGTAGAGATGTTTTGTACTGTAAACATAAAAACAGTTTTGGGACGTTTTTTTATGGTGGTGTTCACATATTGTGTGTTTAATTTATTTTTTAAAGAAGTGAGTTGAGTCAAAACAGCATTCAGGTTTCTCAGGAACATTGCTGCACGAAAACAAATAAACTACTTTGAAGTTTCTGATTGTTGTGGATTGCCTTTTTTATACAGTAGCTTTTTCTTGTCTCCTATTGTAGAAGCCCAACCTGCTATGTTTTAACACTGATATATTGCATAAACAGAGACACAAGCTTTTATGTTTTAAGGTTATACTGCTATAAACATTTTTCACTTTTTTCTATTTGACTATGAAGTTTTATGATTTTTTATGACATTACAAGTGTTTCACATGAACATGGCACAATTATTACGAATGAAGGTCATCTAAACACCCTATTATTTGTCATTTGCTGTCTTTCTATAGTTACATTTGATTAGTAACACGTGGATTATCACCCACAAGAAAAAACTGTCATACACTTGAATCCAAAGATTGACTTTGTTGGAAAAAAGTACAAACTAAATATGTGACCCTGGACCACAAAACCAGTCATACTGTAAGTAGCACAGGTATAATTGTATAGCAAACAATACATTGTATGGGTTAAAATGATCTATTTCAGTCAAAACTCATGAGGATATCAAGTAAGGATCATCTGCCATGAAGATATTTTGTGAATTTCCTACAGTAAATATCCAAACTTAATTTTTTTCTGAGTAGATTCAGCCAAATCGCTAACAAAATGGCGAATGCTCCTATAAACTTCACTTGTGCAGCCCGCTCTTTGGGAATTATCCTCTTAAGCTTGGTATCTACTGAAAGTAAAGCTCAGAATTTTCTGCTTTCAGTTTTTAATCTGCTCTCCATAACATCATTATAGCCATAAGCAAATAGAGCATTAAAACAAACCTTTTTCTTCTTGGCAACAACCTGCTACATCTCCTCTGATGGATAATTTCAAAGGCCAATTTCTAAATATTTTGACCCTCAGATTCCAGACTTTCGAATAGTTGTTTCTTGGTCAAATATTATCTTATCCTAACAAACCATACATCAATGGAAAGCTTATTTATTCAGCAGTGGTTTACAGTCAATTTTATAACCACTTTTGGGGCATTGTTAGGCACAAAAGCTCATTGCCAACAAGAAACGATAAAAAAAAAGAATCACGGACCAGAACTGACCGTTTTATAAAACTTCGTTACCAACTTGATTTTAATGCTGCACACATAAGAAACTCCTCCTTCCTGGTGTGCATTTAGAAACACGACGGGACACCCTTAAGAGTTTGTTTGTAAACAGTCAATTTCTCTATTTTTGACTTCTGTCGCAGTAAAGCGTGCAGAGAGCATGCCTGAGTCTATTGTGGACATACAGCATAAATCAAGTTATAGAAATGGAAAGAGACTTGTTTAGTTTAACAGAAGATGAAACAAAATAACTTTGTTTTACTGTTTAGCTATGACTTGCAGTCATAGTGCGATAATGTTGGGTGATTCTTATGGAATGCACTGGAAGCAGCAGAATCGAAATCCATATTATTGTATCGTATGACATTGGCTGAGGTCTTATACGTATCAAGTGCACCTACGTTGTGAGCCTGACACTAGCTGGGCATCTACCCATTCGTTCTTATTATAGGTTAGGTTTCTCTGTCTTAACTATGCATGAAATGTATGTGTCAGCTGTAACTTTGTCAGTGCATGAAGAACCGTGACAGAACCAAAACTTCAACCATAGTTGGTAAAACATTCAGTAAGAGTAATCTTAAGTTTTTATTTACTGTGACATGTTATATGAAAATGCAAATCTCTAAATCTGTTGACTGTAATTGTAACATCTTAGTAGTGGGGACATTATAGAATTAATAACAACAAAACACACATTTTTTGTTTTGTAATGTTTCTTGTTTCAAAACCACTATTTACATTCTCAGTTTTGCTCCATATTCTTGGTTCAGGACATGTTTTAAGTGTAAATCCTTCTCAAACCAAAACATAGAAAATCGAATCATCTTGGAATGGTTCAAGATCCACACCTGCTTCAAGTTTGACTAGGAGAACTTTACAAGGTTTGGACGAACCCTGAACAAAATAAAATCAAAGCCACAATATTCAAGTACTAAACCTCAACTCTTGTATCATCCCATATAATGTATAACAATGTCCTTAGTGAAATGTCTCCCTGCAAATATGAATCAGCACGGTGCCTATAATACTGTACATAGAATTACAAAATGTCAAGATATATAGGACTGAACGGTGAACGGAAGAAATATGACTAAATCATCTTATCAAAGACAACGTCAAAAATAAAAAAAATTAAGACTCTCTTGACATCTACTTGTTAAGCTTGACGCATCACCACATACCGTATGGAAAGCCATATATCGTTTCCGGGTCCAAACGCGCTATTAGATGTCATCGGCAAACAGCAAAAATATGCTGATATACACTGATGGTTTGCTGTAAAACTATCAAAAAACACAATCCTAATCTTTATCTCCATAGCAAAATCCCATATGTCCAAACAGGGGTGCATTTTCACAAGTTATTAAAATACTGATGTCAGAGATTTTCGGAAACTGTAATGTACACATACGTTAATACAAGTATCACCTAAATATGTGAAATTAATAAAAACTGCTGTTTAAGTAGTCCCCTCATTGGAAAACAGTGGAGGCCTGGACCTGAAAACATTATTCCTAAAGCTGCATTCAGACCGCCAGCGACTGTGTCTCTGTGTGTCGCTAGTCTCTTGCTACAAGGACGTTAGAAGGCGTTCCTAGCTTAAGTTGTCCTGGAAACATTTAAAAACAAACCCTGTGGTAACAGACAATAGACAGCTCCCCTGCTGTTCTCCTATCGGTAGACGCCATCAAACGTCGCTCATCATTTGCATAAAGTTGAGAAAATCTCAACTTTGTCGAGTCGCTAGAAAAGCCCACTTCCTGTATCCAACGGTCTTGTCGCAGGATGTCGCTAGGCTACCATTGAAATGAATGACATCGCCTCGCTTTGTCGCTGGGGGTCTGAACCAGGCTTTACGTCACGACTTAACAAGCGGATTGACATTGATCAAAAACGACTGTACGAGTCCAACTCAACCCTCACTGAGGATAAATATGACTTGTCTCTGGTTCAAGTCACAATTCCAAAAGAAAATGAGACGTTACCGTGTGCAGTGTTGTGGTTTCCTTAATAAGCCCGATGAGCATGCTAAAGCTAGCATGTTAGCCATTGCCAGTCCTCTTCCAAATATATGTCCACAGATATTTAGTCACATCAGCTTCCTTGGTCTTTAAAGTATAATTCACGTTGTTTCAGAGCATGGATGTGTTTAAACAGAGAAAAGGTTGAAAGGGGTTTGTCCTAAGAGGAACTCTCCTACACCGATCGAGTAAACCACTTGAGCAATCCCGAAGAGTGGAGCGATGATAAGAGCCCTGCAACCGGCCCCCTTCAGGAACGCCGTTGGTCCCTCCCTCCGCATTATCTTCCTGCATAAACCGGAAACGTCAATGTTAATATTAAAGGAGAGGAAACTGATTCAATCCCCTCAGAACGCTGCACTTTACCTTATGCAGTCTGTAACACCATTGTAGGAGTCTTCATTTGCGCTTTTATTGAGTGACTGCAGTCTGGTTTTAACAACTGGGTAGAAACAGGATCAGATTTAGTCTTCGAACCAAACCTAACATCTGCTCAAACATATACAGTATATGTTTTTACGAATGCGGAATGCACACTCACCATCACAAGGGTTAACTGCTACAGCTGCCGTGCATCCGGCTACACAGCCTGAAATAAAAGACCAATAGAATGGAGCTTTCTCATCCTCCGATGTCTTGCCCAGCTGGTTGACATGGGCGAATAGGGGAAAGTAAATCACAGAGAATGGAATGTCCCTGAAAGATGAAGACCCATATGGTTTGGATTTACTACCAGCTAAGCGTGAATTTGGCAAGCAAGACAAGTTCCAGGAACATATCCTAATCCCCTATTGATATTCCAATCAACCAGTCAAATTTCAGGGAAAGGTTCAGGAATACAATTAGTTGGGGGATTAGAGTAGTCTTTGAAGGATTGGGAATTGAGATAGGGTTAGGGCTATGTTTCAAGTCATAATCTTTGCCTTTACATTCCCCCCTCTGTTTAAAACATGTATGTGTTTTTCATACTTTTGTGTTGAGGTCAAGTGATGTCAAACTGATATTTCCAATAAAACCGTGCCTGACACCAACGTAACTTAAATAAACCAGTATAGGCTAATAAACAGTTGTTATACTTGCTTATCAACTAACTAGGTACATCTTTGAACTGGAACGTAGTTCCAAGAGAAACAAAACAGTGGTGTGACAAAAGTTTTTCCCCCCTTCTGGATTTTTTGTTTTTTTTTGGATATTTGTCATGCTTAAATGATTTAGATCATCAAACTCATTTTCATTTTACTCAAAGAAAACCAGAGTTAATACAAAATGCATGCTTTAAACGAAACAATCCAAACATTTCTGACCCTATGTGAAAAAGAAATTGTTTGCTTCAGTTAAGGTCAGTGTTCACGATTCTAAGATAAGAAACAGACTGTGCAAAAATGGCATCCATGGGTGAGTTCCAAGGCGAAAACCACTCCTGACCCAAAAGAACACAAAGGCTCGTCTCACATTTGCTAAGCAAATCTTGATGATCCCTAAAATGTGTGGGCAAATATTCTGTGCATTGATGAGACAAAGGTTGAACTTTTTGGAAAAAAGTGCAAACCTATCACACAATACACTTGTGAGTAAAGCACCATTTCCAATATCGTAACTTTCTCCTAAATTGGTGCAAAATTCAAAAACGAAAAGGAGGATCCACTGTAAATAAAGTTATGCCGTCCCTCTTTATTTTAATAAATGTGTTTCAGGAGTTAATGCTGAATTTTCAAACCAGATAAACAATAATTCAAGTTAAACGCAAGTTCACTATGTACATTTCTAGAAAGAACATCCCCAAAAGTGCATAAAAAGAGGTGGATTACACTTTAAGGGAATGTCTTACCTTGTTCATTTTAAGTAAGTATGATTGCCAACAATTATTATATTCAAGTTATTACACTGCTATTCAAGACACTATGCCTGTAGTCATGTTTGCTAGAGTTTTGTTCAAATCAAGTGACAACTGCAGTATGGATTACCCTCAAGTGCCAAAGTGTTCATGTTTGCGTCACCTGATGAAATCTTACCTCATGAGGGTAGCTCCTAGACCTTTGTAAAGTCCCTGGATGCCCTTCGTGCGAAGCAGCTCTTGAGTAATCTGAATCGCCGACACTTTCCTGATGGAAGACATGGGACCCATTCTGTACGAGCAGTTTAAGACCGTACCGGCCGCTCCCAGCTTCACGGTGTGAAGCAGAGCCAGCTGTCTCTGCTGGGCCACTGAAAGGATAAGTCGGCACAACTTGTAAAATCTTCTCTCAAGAAAGAATACATATTATTTTACTTAATCTTAGAAGGATTGGTGAAGACACCAGCCTGATCTCGAGGTGGCTATTTTGTATGAGTTCATCTGAAGTGAAACCTCCAAACAAGAATAATTATTAGAAATGCACGGATACTAAATTTCTGAGCCGATTATTCAGAGTGATGTCCGCCGAGACCGATTCTGATGATTAAATTAATATTTCTTAACTTTGTGGATGTTATTAATTCATGTAATACATCAAACTGGTGATGTTTCTTAACATTTTCTATATACAGAGCACAAATTAATTGCATTTTCCTGTCCTCTTCCGATCCACAGGATATATCGGCCCTGATCATTGTCTGTTTTCTCAGACAATAGTGTGAAAAAATTATTTAATCAGTATCGGTCGATAAATTGTGTCATAATTATTAAAAAAAATAAAAATGAAGCCCCACCCCTAGACCTAACCGTAACTGTTGTGAAAGCAGATAAATTCAAAACGACTGAGATCGTAAGAATTCATGCAAATCAGCCACTTTGTAAAATAGTTATGAATTGCCATGAGATTGTCTTGAAGAAACATGGAGGAGTTCAGTCTACAATACAAAACTCTTTTATTCTCACCGAGTCGACCTGCATCCTGAAGCTGAATTTTGAGCATTTCCATAGGGGTTGTGATGATAACCTGACACGCCCCAGCCCCGCATCCCGCCAACATCTCCTGAAACACGTTCAGCTTGAGTCTGCAACACACACTTGTGTCATTCATCTGTGTCCTCGTCAGTGTTTTACACTTGCTTCATAACAGAAGCGGAGGGAACTTACTCTCCCCTGCTGAGTCTCTGGCGAAAGAAATCGTTGGCGGCGAGTTTGATGGCTTTTTCAGGGGTAACCAGTGTCAGGTTGACTGCAGCACCTTTAGGAAACAAAGGATCGATTAAATATCATGTTTACCACTACAAGGCATTTTTTTGCGAAACATTATATGCCGACAGTAACTTTTACACTTATAGAATATTTATTTTGAGCTGTTGGAAACAAACTCTGTGTGTTAATTTATGAAAGTACATAAGTGTAGGCATATTGTATAAGGACATCGTGCCCTTACAAGTCCCATTCATCCACTTTGGATAAATGCCTGATTTGTATAACTGGTTCTGTCAGGCAAGTTAGGTCGCTATATGTAAGCTGTTCTCAGAGACTTTGTAGTTGTACATCACTGATAAATAACGGGTAATTGTTTTTTAATTGAACTTAAACTGCTTACCTCTGTACATTCCAAAGTATCCCTCAGAACGAACCGTCTTTATCAAACAATCCATCCTAAACCAAATAACAAGATTATATTACTGTTCTAATCTTTGCTATGAATACATTCATGGACACTAAATCTAATATACCATCGGCTTGCAAAGTCAAAGTTTTCTGGCGTCAGTGCAAGACAAGTAATTATTTCCACAAATCTCACTTTCTAGGAAATGTGTTCTTTGTCTTGTCTTTTTGTTGACATGTTTGGGTTTATGCAGGAGAGGGAGAATTCGGAGAAGGATTTAAGGTTGCTAGAAAAAAAATCCCCAAAAGTGCATAAAAAGAGGTGGATTACACTTCAGGGGCATGTCTTACCTTGTTCATATTTAGTAAGTATGATTGCCAACAATTATTATATTCAAGTTATTACACTGCCATTCAAGACTCTATGCCTGTATTCATGTTTGCTAGAGTTTTGTTCGCACCAAGTGACAACTATGGATTACCCTCAAGTGTCAAAGTGTTCATCTTTAGTATGAATACATTCATGGACACTAAAACTAACAGACCATCGGCTTGCAAAGTCAAAGTTTTCTGGCGTCAATGCATGACAAGTAATTATTTCCACAAATCCCACTTTGTAGAAATTGTTTGCTTTGTCTTGTCTTTTTGTTGACGTGTTTGGGTTTATGCAGGAGAGGGAGAATTGGGAGAAGGATTTAACGTTTGTCATTTTGCTCAGATTAGAACCCATTATGGAAAAAAGACTTGAAGTTACCCAAACGCACATATTTTTGTAGACCTGTTGGTTTCCTCTTTGATTCTGGAGTCTTGTCTTGGCCAGATCAATGGGAAACACGCAGGTAACACCCACCAGTCCAGCAACTCCGCCATTGATGAGTTTAGCAGGGAGGCTAGTGAGGAACCCAAGACAGCAAGGACGACATACAGAGAAAGGTCTAATAATGTAACTCAAGCAAAGATTTGACAGAAGAAGAATAAGTGACATGTTCAAAAACCGAAATGTTATTTGATAACAGTTTTTTTTCAAAGTAATAGTGACTTACGCTGTTTATGTTCATGTTCCAAAAAAGCAATAAAGCACTTTTTATATATATATATATACGCCCCAATGCACAATTTACTATTTAATACTGAAAAATGTGCATAAAGCTCCATTTCACAATTCACTATTGAGAATACACTGCATGTTCAATACAATGAAATAAATATTCTCAAATTTGCCCATTATCTGTTTGAACTTTCATTTTGTATAAAATCAAACAGCCCATTAGAAAAGCATATCTACATCAGCATTATTCTATTTAAATCGATTTCATACCTGATTGGTTGTTGAGTCATGGTGAGAAGTTGGTTTGGTCTACAGGACTCAGGTAGACAGAGGTGCAGTCACTGAGCAAAGGAATGGAAAGGGTTTATATGCACTCACCCCTCCCTAAAGCCTCAGGCATCACCACCTGTCAACCTCGTCACTGTACTTGAGGACTGACAGCACAGCCAATCAGAAGTGAAGGATCTCCTTTCAGCAGGCATGCACAGATACGCACACACTCCTTCACACACATACTGGAAACACATAATATACCTGACCATGAATCCTTTCTATGTCGGATTTTCTTCAAAGCATGCAAATAATTCTCTATTGTTTACATTTATTTTTGTTCGGCAAACACAGTGACTTACAAATAAGGGATCGTTTAAGATTCCGTCGTAAAACAACATGGAAGAGATTTTATTTTTAATTTCTTACACAAACATTTTCTAATATATTTGAACTTATTAACAGCGTAAAACAATGGTTAATTTAAATAAGTTGAATACATATTAGTAATGAAATCATTTTTAATCTGTCTTCCTCAGAGGGATGTAAATCACTGATGCATTATTTTGGGATTTGTATTTAACAATTTAAAAAAGTAAATTGAAGAAAAACCTTTTTATTAAAAAGTTACAAATGCGTCCTGGATCTGTAAATTGTGAAATGAAATGGTTTGATGTATTGATTTTATTCCAATCAGTCTGTGTTTTCAAAATTTGATCTTTTACTAGAGTTTCTGTTACTGATGGACAACCTATGCTGTGTGTGAGAAACGTAATATTACGTTAAAGAACAAAAGTAAAGTTGTTCTTTATGTTCAGTATTATTTTTTTATATGTTATTAGGTTCTGAATTAATGTAAAGATGTTATTAGGTACTGAACGTGAGATTTTATGGGTGAAAAGTAAACTGTACTAAATTTAGAGATAAAAGATTTCTGAAATCTAAATCTGCTAATAGGAACATTTGTAAAAGATGAACTTGATAATTTTGATTATTGGCCCTCATACAATAAATCAGAATGTGAAAAACGTTTTTGGCAAATTGTAGTTTGTGACAACTTGCTACTTTAAAGTAGTTTTTACTTGTATATGGCAATAATTTGTTTTGTCTTTTAGACAAATGCATTTAAAAGAACTTTTAAATGTTGTGCCTATTGCACGTTATTGATTTTTTATTGTTGTTCCTGAATGCTTTTTACTAGAAGATTTTGTTTCGTTTTCTTTTTTATCTTAATTTTTTACTTAAAATAATGTATATTGCATATGTAAAAGACTTGCAGTTTCTCTTTCATAATAATGACCTGAAACAAAGGATGTCAATACAACCAATTATTTGAATGTCTACCAGCAAATGTTTCTGTCTTTTTGTTCATTTTAAGTTACAAACAAATGAAAGACAAATGGAAAACAGAAACAATGTCTTTTATGCATGTCCAGACATTTTGTTTAATATTTATCATTGATAGAAACAATGACCATTGTGCCCTTGATTCTTACATTATAGAGCTATTTCTACACAGTGAAAATAAATAAAAATGTGCTATATGGAAACATCTAAATCAATGGATTTTTGTCAAGTCAAATATTATTTAACATCTTTGAATCAATCTAAATAGATTCAGTAAACATTGAATGTGGTTCATTCAGTCATTTTAATTCTATTGACATTTCACCTTAGATAGCTCCAGAGTGATCTTCTGTACTTTAAACATGTAGAAGTATCTCAAAAAACTTGACAATGAGTGAACACAACAATTTGATTTTATTGAACAAGTTTCATTTTAATTGAATTAAGGTCAATTTACAACTAAAAAGGCTTATTCAGTTTCATATATTAAAAACAGTGATGGCAGTGAATAATACAGTATTGAGATAAACATTTATTTTAAAATTGTTTACAAAAAAATAAATAATCCATTCTGACAACACTAAGCTAACACTTGACTCTAAACAGCAATAATGTACCATACTTTAGATGCTCACTGCACAGTAAGCAGGACTGGTCAAGTTTAATGTGAATGTGTTCATAACTTAGATTGTTTGATTAGTTAATAGTTGTGAGAAACAGTCATTCTGAATTTGTTTCACTTGTAAACATTAAAATAATACATTTTCATTCTACAAAAAAATCAAGTAGCACATCATCTTTTCTTTATTTAAAGTAACAATTGGTAAAATATGTTCAGTGATTTTTTGAATGTTATTCAAAAACTGATAATATCATTTTAACGATAATAAGATACACAAAATTGTTCAAAAATAAGGATTCCATTTCTTGCCGAAGCATCTGCAGTTGGGCTGCGTACAAATAGTGCAAGAATGTATAATAACGAAAAGAAAGAAAAGTAATAAACTTAAATATTTTAATTAAAGAAATTAAATATGAACTATATCTGTATGTTTAATTCATTTAGGATTCTTATGTTGTCATTTACAAACACTTTCTTCCAAGAGTTAATATTGATAGATTAGGTTACAATGATCGTTCTGTGAAAACATCAATGCAGTCATACAATAATATTCTTGAAGTATATTTAAATATTCACAGATTTTATACACACCAACATAAAATGTTGGGTTACGAGACTATATTTCAACTGTATGTTTTCTTTTGCTATTTTTCCTCAGCATTCAGCTAACTATTCTTTACATTTATGTACTGTATACTGGGTAGTTGACAAATAAATCGTACATCTGTCCTATGACAGCAAAAAAATTGAAAAAAAACTGGGAGTATTATTTTGTGTTATTAACATTTATCATTTAAAATATCACAAGAGAGATTTATTTTCATCCTCTCACCATAGGACACAGTATATTTGTCAACTAACCTATGACTATGAACAGGAGAATGTGATTTAAAACAGAATGTTTTGCATAAAATAACAACTACTTCCACTAGCATGTAGATCTTGTTTCATCTGCCATAATGGAATCTGATAAATAAATACAAATTCTCAAAAGTATTTGTGATTAAATCACTCAGTTCATTAATGTTACATGCAAATTACATAAAACTGAACAATATTATTGATGTTTTTAATTTGTAAGGATTTTCTATAGTTGTATCATGCACTGTTGTATTGTTATTGATTCTTTGCCGATGTCTACACCGGAAGTTAAGTTTGGGCCACATTGTGTTTGTTTATGTTGTTGCCGCTGAAACCGTCTAGAAACAAAGATTAAAACACAGTGAAGTCTAAATGTAAAACAATCTACATCAAAATGTTTAATTCAAGTAGTTTATTGTATAGTCACAAACTGCAGAACTGATAAAAATTGGACATGTTTGCATACTGGGAAAGGCTTGACATCAATGTTTTTAAAACAGTTTACAATATATTATATGACAGTACATCTTTTTGAAATCTTTTTGGTAAATGAGAATTCTAATGAATGGAAATAAATTGTCGACTGTGAAACTAGTCATTAACAAAAATCACATTTCACATTGTGTAATAGAGCAGATATAAGAAATGATTTTGTTTTTCCGTTTAAAAAACGTACAAACAGAAACAGATAGAAGAACCAGACAACTTTCTCTCACCAGGAACATCAAGCCACGCATTTAGAAAAATACATTTGGGTCATTTTTATATAATTGTTATGATTTATAAACAATGTATATAGCATTTAATAAAACAATTAGCTTTTGATCATCTTTTCTATTTTCAAACTTCTTTGTTATACACAATGTGAAGAAAAACTCCTAATGAGAGAAGGAAAATACAGAATTGAATCATTTCAAACAGCAAGCAGGTGTTCGGAGCATTTGTTAGGCATGCGTTTGGGCTTGTGGACACACTCGTTTTTGGCCGTGTTGCATTTCATGCAGCGGCATCGCCGGGCTGTCGGATAAAAGAAGACCGGGTCAATGTGGAGAGGACAGCCGGGCATCCGGGCAGCACGATAGACCAGAGAGCGGTGCATACATCCCTTCTGAATCAGGAAACGCTTGCCCACAAATCCTGGCATGTTGGTATCCTGCCACATACAAAATGAACAGCAAAAAAACATCTGTCATGATTTCATAAGGATTAATTACACCATGCCACTATGGCAGATTGGTACAGGGTGTGTTGTTTCAGTAGAGACCAGAAGTGATGTCCGGGGGTATATTAGCATAATATCTGATGAGATGTATGGAACAAAATGGACAAAACACCAGACATTTTTGTATTTATCTGACAAAATTATCTGAGGAAATAAGCAATTGCAGAAAAGCGCATGGAATATTGGATTTATTCAAACATGCCAAAAAATGCATAAAAACAAAGAGCTCATAGGAAAAAGGCATTTAGTGATTGAAATTTATATTTTATTGATCTTTTTAATTTTCTCAAGTAGTAATATTTTGTAGTCATTCTCATGAGCTTCTTTATAACATTCTCTTCATAAACTTTGCACACTTATTGTAAGTTTTACCATATCTTGTTAAATTCGTCTCACAGCTGAGCTGAGTTTTTAATAACATAGTTAAATAAATAGTGAAGGTGTCAATTACAAAGTGACACATCACCAATGACCAGGACTGTACAATGAATTAAGTATTTTTTTATCTTAATCTGTTTGTGTTAAGACAAAAGAACAGAAGAGTATGTCAAAGTGACCAAAAATAACAAAGTACAGACGTCACAGTGTATTAGGAAAAAATGTATAGAAAGTACAAAGCGTAATGTAATAAAGTATAAAGTAATTAAGTCGGTAAAAAGAAAGTGATTAACAAACACAGTCATAATAATTTTCCCAATATTTAAAGAATCCCTTGTTTTGTGCATCCAAAACTCTTTTTCTTTTTGAAATGTATAAGTTAATGTTATTCTTTTAAAATTTCATTATTTTTATGTCTTGTATATTTGCTTTTTGCATCATTATAGAACTCCAAAACTTTACAAAGAAAATATTCTCTAGTGTCACTTTATCATGCTTTCTTTCTTTTTCACTTGCACGCAGACGAGCGCACACAATCACACACACTTAATTTATGCAGAATAACTTGCTGCTGATGTTTTTATTTTATGAATAAAATTATTTATAAAAATATAAAATCGATTTAATACTTTTTATGTAAATATATTTACCACTCGTTTGACATTAGGAGATTGTAAATCCTTTCCTATATTATCACATATATTTTATAAATCACTACAGGTTATTTTAAAGAGAAAATATCATTTTAAAAACATAATACCGGCTATATTAAAGCTGCATGTCTTTGCCATAACAAACAAGCCTGTTTTCTTTCTAAATATTTTATCAAGAGGATACATTTACACAAAATGACCTGTTAGAAAACAGCTTGCATACAGTATATGTTGAACTTTTAGTGACGGCAGAATTGGAAAATAAGAATAGGAAGATAAGAATTTTAATAGCTCCCTAGTACACCATCCAAATCCTTGACACAATAACAACATGAAACAAGTGTGCTCACTTACAACACAAATAACAAGGTGAAAAATAACGGTCATGCGAGAGGGAATCTTACCTGTGTGAAGCACATTCCGCTGCATATGGTTGTGTTGATAGCCATGCAATGACCGCACTCGTGTCTGTCCACGTACAGTGTGTAGTTTTCCAATGAACAGGCCATGATGACATCTCCACCCAACAGAATGAGCAGAACACAAAATAAAATCCCCATATTCAGCAGCAACCTATCCAAACTCCAAAAAAGAAACAAGGACCAAGATGTTAGTGTGATACTATTACTAACAAATATTTTACTATGAGTCTAAATGTGAACATCAAGTGTGTGAACAGAAGATGCATCTATAGTGGTGCAAATTTTACCAAATTTTGAGTGTGGTCAAAGGTCCCTGTTTGCTTTTGTACTAATACCAAATGATCCTCGTTCCTCTTATCTTGCCGAGAAGGGAGGGAGGGTCTTCGGGCTGATCCTCCACACTGGAAATCAACAGTGTCACTATCAACGTGACACCACGGCAAATGGCCACACGCAGCCTCCTTTCTACATCACTTTATGTAACACAAAGTGTACAGTGGAATTGCTAGTTATGCATCGCTCTGTATATTTTTAAGGAAACCTCCTGCTGTTATTTCTTTGTTTAGATGTTGTTTTTAACCATTCGATTACAGATATGACTTAGCATTTAAAAATATTTATATCCTACGATGCATTTGAATCAATTCCATATTATAAACATCATATATTATACGTTTAATGTAAATATTACGTCTGATGATAGGAGTAATTTCTAACATTCAGCCAAGCAACTGGTTATGCACCCAGACATGATTCTACAATTTAAAATGAATTTCTTTAAAATTGTGGGTTGTAGATAGGCTACATGTTACGAGATGCAAACAATATACGTATGTGTATCTCTATCTGTGAGATTTTAAGAAGTTTCTTATAACAGAAAGTGACCATCATGTAGCTCACCATGAAAAATGATAACATTAAAACCAACTAATCAAAAAATACATAGTAATACGGTTAAAATAATAAAATGACTACAATGAACAAAACATTTTAAACAACACAAAGAGTTTTATTTCTGTCTTTTTAATGTTTTGTCAAGTATAAAAACATATTTTATTTATTTACTAAGATTTTTTACTATTCACTAATCACACCAAAGTTCAAAGGGTCGTATACGGAAGAAAAAAATCATGTTTTTTAAATATGTTATCATGTATTTTTTATTCAACCCAACTCAAGTTTGATTAAAATTAGTTTGGTTAGTATGCACATTTAAAATATGATTTTTAAAACAGTTATCTGTTTTTGAAAATTAACTTTTCCTCTTTGAATCTCATCTGCACAGTTGCACTTTTACACTGTTTTACAAAGGATGTGATTTCTGAGATGTGTCCATTGTCTGTTTTTTTCATCTGATGAATTTTCTTCCGGTTATACTCAATAATCACAAATAATTGTTCTCCTTATCCTCTTGTATTTCTTACAAGACCAACAAAAAGAAGTAAACATGGCTGCACGAAGGCAGCCAACGTATTTCACGTGTATAGTTGTCCACCTGGACAATATTTTCTGAGTCTAATCCCCACTAATGCTTGCATGTTCGCCGCTGGGACATGTGCCTGCTACAGCATGCTTCCAGACTGCAGCTATGGCAACCATCAACCTGTATACAGTGCTTCATTAAAACTTCAATTAACATGCTCATTAAATCATTAACAAATAATGTTGGCATGTTGGTTAATGACCAATTATTTTTATAACATGTAAAAATGTATATGAACTTTTTGAATGTACAGTAACTTAAGCATGTGTATTGCACTACTCAGCTTGGTATAATATTTCTTAATAAATTAATACAATTTATTAAAAAATATATAAAAATTAAGTTAATATTATAAACTTAATTCAACCAAATACGAACTTGGATCTGTGTATGGCTTACATTTAAGTAAAACAGCACAACGAAGAACAGAATTTGCTATAATATTCATATTTTATATATACATTTGTATGTTTACATTTACATTTAGTCATTTAGCAGACGCTTTTATCCAAAGCGACTTACATAGAGTTAGGGAACAACAAGCGATATGTCATACTTTATCAGTATGTTCATATTGATGAAGAATGATTGGTCACACTTTGCTTTCCAGAGTTCATGCTAATGCATCTTTTTTATTAGAAAGTACTAAGAAAATAGAAAAATACCCACTCTACAGTTTGTAATTTATAACACAGTATTCATACTTCTACATTCATTGAAGGAATACTTAAAGGGGTTTAAATAGCTCAGACAAGGATACTATTTAACATATTAATGTATTAAGGTGATGCTTTGTTACTTTTAAGGTAAATAAACATTTTTTTAACACGTTTTACTTGTCCTCAATGGAAAATATTGTTGTGAAAAAATATAGTTTTAAATTTGAAACATCCTGAATATAAATTCTATATTATGAAGTGCTATTTTTTATGCTCAAAATATGCTAAAAATGACTATAGTATACTATGCTATAGAATAAATGTACAGTTGTACTGTATATGTGTAGATATTAAGAAAGTATTCTGACCCCAAAGAGACTCATGAGTGGAATGTAATGTAATCTGGTTTATTCAAATCGTATTTTATAAACTCTAAAACCAAAAAAGTGTTACCGACACATTTTCACAACGAACCTTAAAGGGATCTTTAACTATACTTTTTGATTGCTGTGTCAAAACACAGAAGCACCACCCAGATATATAACTAGCCCTTTAATAAATGGCCCTAGTTTTAAAAGGAATTAAGGTATAAATCAAAACCAGTCTCAGCTATATATACAACTCTCCAATTGCACAAACAACTACATAGCCACCAATTTAAAAATAACATAAAATGTACAAATCCCCTAAAATAAACTTTCAACAACATTTTTTGGGCAAATTCAGCAATGCATCATGATGGGAAAAATATTTTTTAAGAACGGGGTGAGCTGTGGGTCTTGCCCTTGACTCCATTTAATTGTAACTGAAGCTTGTCTGTATGTTTAATTCACTATCACAGGGTCAGGGTTAGGGGAGTATATATATAATTGGGATGTTACCTGAGCCCTTTCTAACAGAAACATTCTCTGTGGTGAGGTGCACAGCAGACATAATGTATGGTTGTGCAATCGGTTACATTCGCCTAAACTCACCAACAAGTGGGCCTGGTCACGTTGAGCTGGGGACATGAAAGTTCTGGCTGGAGGGCAACATGATACACTCGGGCTGCTTCAGAAAAACTAGGTCATAAGGATATATGACCCTTGCCTATTTTTTATTACAAGTCACCAAACCCAGTGCAGGCCAGCAGAGGGTGACCAGCCAAACAGTGCAGCAGTAACATGAACACAAAGACAAGACTTAAGGGTGTCAGGTGGGGCTGGAAAGTTATTACAGAGATCCTGCAGGTTGTGGGTGCACAGTTATTTTACTGTAAGCTATATAAGTGCAATGGCCAGGATTCCATAAAACAACTGAAGCGATCAAGTAAACATCACAGCTCAATATAACAAAAAAAAGAAATGGTATAAAAATGCCTAGTTACACATGTACATCTAAACAAAAAAAAGAAATGGTATAAAAATGCCTAGTTACACATGTACATCTAAACAAAAAAAGTTAACACTTTAGGGGCACTATGCAATGATTTAAAGTTATGTAATTTATAAATATATATACTGTATTAGTATTCTAAGTTGGCTTATATGCACATGATTCAAAATGATATTTAAATAAACCTCATGTCGCTTTGATAAATAATCATCTGCTATGAACAGTTTTCAACAGTGATTTCAAACATAAAACTTTAAAATAAATATACAGTGCACATCAAAACATATAAGTTCATTTCAAATACAATTAAACAAAAATGATACATTGTTCTTGTGTGCAAGTGCTGCATCGACAATTTTACAGAGAACTGAGCTTTTTAGCTATTTGCCCCTAGGGGGAGCCAAGTTCGTTTCAAATTGTCCCCCTTTCCGAGGACTTGAAATTAAAAATAAATGTTTCTGTTATTTTCCAAATTGTATTTCATTTTCAAGACTCTAATGTTTCCCTTATCCTGCTTTCCCTTTTTGCTAAATCTTTCACTGCTTTTTTTCGCTCTTACACATCCTGGCCTGTTACAAACCGGTCACGTTCTGACATTTGGTTGACAATAGGACAGTCAGTTTCAGGTTAATTTATATAAAAAGTGCATCGCAAATTTATAATTTCCCTCTCCCATAAATTCTTATTTAAAAACGTTATGTATTTGGTACTTAGTCAACCACATATTGGTATAACAGATAATCCTCCTTGTCAAAATATACACTTAATGTTTTTATCCATTGACAGCCATAATAGACACCTTTTAATTGTGTGTTCCAATGTGCTTATAAATCCCAGATAAGCTTTTTTTTATTCTCTGTTGGTCAAGGGTTTTGCATAGACCAGAGCCATGGAGAGAGAGAGTTCTGCCAACGGAAGTCAATGTCACGTGTTTCATGGAGACTTTAGATAATTCCAGGAAGTTATGTTTTCACTTTGAATGGCTTTCGTCTTTAAATTGGTTAGAAGTTTATGAACCAATGGCTCTGGTATAAACATCCTGTACACTACCATTCAAAAGTTAGGATAATTTACTTATTCTTTTTAATATTTTATCCACATTTTGGAATAAACTTCATAAAATAGATAACATTTATTTAAAAAAAATAAAAATAAAAAAATAAAAATATATATATATTTAAAAAGAAATACAGTTTAATTTTAATATATTTTTTTGTTTTGTAATGAAATAAACTGACGTTTTTTTCACATAACTCATTTTAAACATTCAGAGGTGTACCTTCGGAGCAAAATGTTTTTAAGATCTAAAAAAGGGCTCCTGTAACAGTAAAGAATATAGCTTACAACACCAATGACATGGGTTTAACCTGGTCTTGCTAAATGACATTGTTCGGCCAGCAGAAGGCTTACATTTACTACAATATTTGACAGTCCTGTCTAATTTTTTATTGTCTCTTCAGGTGAAGAATTAAAAAAAATTGAAAAAGAAGAATTTTAATGTCTGTTGTGGTGTCCCATGTCTGATCAAAAGCAAAGGGTGCCCGTATTGGATTATTGTGGTACTACAGCTAAAACACTCAGAAGAAACAACATTTCGTCTATCAAGCTCAAATTTCATTAAAAAAAGGAGGTAATTGGGACTTTGTCCTTTTGACATTTTTAGGCCGAGTCATATAGATTTACATTTTTATAGTTAGTTAAAGCAGTAAATATAAACTAAAATAAATTAAAAAAACTGTAAAAAATTGTATAAAATAAAATCTTCTTTCAAATGAGAATTTAGGTCTGTACTCCAAACCATTCATGAGTTACACCCATTTTAACATTGCATTTTCCTGTGTAGACTAAAAGTAAAAACACACAAAATGTATACCTTGTAGTCAAATGTCTGTCAAATGCATGAAAATATAAGTTATGAAAAGATAATTGATCAACAAGTAATTGTAAACAATGTTTGCCTGCTTTTGTTTGGTGTATATGTGGTGCATTCTGAATCCACAGATGAAGTAGTTGCAAGTGAACTCCTCACACAAATGTGTGTCTATTTAAACATTTATGTTACGATGTTCTCTGTAAGCCTTAACGGTCCAGATCTGAAAGTAATTTATAACAACCCAGTCCGACTGTTCGGCTGTGACTCGGATCTGAACGCACGAAGTGTTCGTGTTTACCAGTTTTTCAATATCTGACTTATCGAACTGTCCTTGTTGAAGTGAACCCAGCGTCTCTAACCCTGAGCATTCCATCTTGGACTCCGTCTTCACCAAAGTCCTCCCAATCTCCACTACAGCAGAGGCGAGAGAATCTTTCCCGTCCAGCCCCGTTTGGATTCGCACACGGGAGACCAGTGCTGGCTTGTGAAAGGCCACGAGAAAAAAGCTTTCGGGGCCGATAGGAGACTTGCCCCAGAAATAAGAAGAGTCTTGGTTATAAGCCTGGTCGGGCATGTAGGTGGTGAAAGCTGGAATGTTTGTGTTAATGTCTGCTGGCGGGTTATCGGCGAGTTCATCAATGAAGTCCTCGTCCTTCAGACGATTTAACGTGCCTTGAAAAGACGAGTACATGCCTATATGCTGAAACAGAGACGGACGAAACCGAATGACTTTGTCCTGCATCAACAAGGTGCGGAAATGTGTTAACAGGAAGTCGCAGGGCATCTCCTGATAGAAATTATACAGAAAGCGTGCCAAAGTGGGCAGGTCACGTGATTTGTAAAGTTTCCCGATGTATCCAAGCTTGGAGAATTCCAGTGTGGCCCACTTCGAAGCGTCCAACGAGCTAACGTGCTCACGTATGCTCGAGAGGAAGTTTCTGGAGCAGATCACGTCGTCCTCCAACATGATGTAGTATTGGGAGAGGTTGCTGCTAAAATGGAGCAAAAAGGAGTAGTCAACGTTCTGCTTTGAACGGAAGGTCACGCGTTTGGGAGCGTCGTTGAAGTTACTCTTCAGGCCTGTAAGCGGAGGGTAGTTCCCCTGGTGGGCATGGATGACCAACAATTGGCCTTTGGAGAGGTGTTGGGAGAACTCCTCCGTAATCGTCTGGACGGTCTGCTGGACCCAGTTGATGTCAAAGTCGGCTAGAAGGACGACTACCACCATTTCAGCCAGTTCTTCCTCAGAGGACTGAGTGAAGATTGACTTAAGGGTCCTCTGAAGGTAACTGCCTTTTTGCCTCTTCACAGACGCAAGTCCGACTGTTAGATACTCTGCGAAGTGACAAAGTCACTGGTTGCATTTAAGAAACTCAGATTGTACGATTTTACTAAATACAATGGTAAAGTGATTTGCTCCAGATGCCTTTTGCTCCAGATTTATTGTATTAAAAATGTGTGCATGCCAATTATATAAGAAATAGATAAACTTACTCTTGGGCTGCTGAGGTTCTCCTGCCAGTAGTTTAATGGAAACATTGAAACGGAGGTAATGGCTCTTAATCTCTTCAAGCCAAGTCTCTCTGTCCCAGATCCAGGCCAATGACTGCACATACAATAAATCAATCAATATTATTACAGCAGTGAACCACAAACAGATTTATTAGCAGAAATACTTTTCTATATGTACGAATGTCATTGCAGTAGAAATTACGGATGAAGAGGCAAAAATGACTAGCTTCTTTCTAGAACTTAAAGTCCCAGTAAAATAAAAAATGACAATTCTTATTTTTTCATGAATTATTGCAGCGTTTATTTATAACGTTATATATTTTCAATGTGGGGTAATTTTCTTTGTACAATTCATATGCTTCGTACTCATAATCTTTAGTTAAAATCTGAAAATGCACTTCTGCCCTGAAATGACTATCCATTAGGGTTGCCACAATACTCAATATATAATGAACCGTTCTGTACGATCTCCAAGGTTCAATACCTGTAAGTGAATTGCGGTTTTCCGGTTTTGCGTATAAATTATTTCCGGACCCTCAATCATACTCTGAACTGGCTCTGTCCGTGTTTTTCTGTATCTAATACCGAGTGGTGGTTGGAAGCGAGGTTGCCTTCAACAAGAGAAGCAATGTGCAGTTGACAGACGCAGGCTGCTATTATTGTTTGCCTGTTATTCTTAAGGGATGATCTTTGAATTTGGCACATCAAGAATGTATTTTTACACTGCAGACTCGGAAATGTGTCAGAATACAGAAGTTAAAACGATCGCAACGTCCGGTTCACGGGGACTTTAAAGTGTTCACCCACATATAAAAATTCTGTCATCATTTACTCCCCCCAATTTAGTGGACTATCACTTTAACTTGCCTGAGGTACTTTAGAATCAGCCGGTTTATTTGTCATTCTCTCTTGTCAAAGATGAAAACAAAGAAAGTGTTTTACCTTGTTTTCCGACGGTGGTCTCCGCATGATGTAGACACTGGTCAATATGAAAAGAACAGCCACTAACTGGACCAATGTTTTCAGATGGCATCTCATCCCCCAGCTTTATCTGTCTCTGAACACACATACAAGCAACAACTTAAAGGGATAGTCCACAAAAAATTGAAAGACTGTCATCATTTATTCACCATCGGGTTGTTCCTAAACTGTATAAATGTCTTTGTTCTGCAATGTCTCTGTTCTGATATTTGGAAGAATGTCAGTAGCCGAGCAGATCTCTTGCCCCATTGACTCCCATAGTATTTATTTTCCCTACTATAGCTGTAAATGGAGAACGAGATCTGCTTGGTTACTCACATTCTTACAAAGATCCTCCTTTGTGTTAAGCAGAACAAAGATATTTATACATGTTTTGAACAATCTGAGGGTAAATGAATTCTGACAGAATTTTCCTTTTTGGGGTGAACTATGCCTTTAGCTTTATATAGAGGAAACAGCTCTTTGTGCCTTATAATAACCATAAGCAAAAGTGGACTTTGTGTCTCCGTGCTTTGGCCATTGTGTACTTTATTAACACTGGATGAAAGCATGGGTCCACGGACACAGAGACTATTGCTAAAATTTAACCTTACAATCATGCAAATAGTGAGAAAGCAACCAGAGTAAACCAGGAAAACAGGTTCTGTACGAAATGAGTTAATCAGGGTGAGTCTGATTTTAGCTTTTGCTGCGATCCCTTAACCTCATTTACAACTCAAAGAGTCATGCCAGCTCTTCTTCAAATATATCAAAAGCAAATCCTCGAGCATATTTTGGAAGGCATAAATACATGATTTACTGTATTCCCTTAGCTAAGCCTAGACTGACATGCAGCTATGTCAAGAGAAAGGGTTTGACTTCCAGGAAATAGGTGCAATGTATAAACTATGCTGTATTACAACAAAACGTTTTGTTTAAAAGCCGTTATTGGGATTATGTATACCATTAACATTGTTTCTAGTAGACATCCATCAACTTTACATTGAATGTCTTTCAATATTAACGCTGCTTGACTTATAAGTCATTTCAATACGTTTAGTTTAGAAATGCATTCACAATAAACCAAAGCACATTCATACTTGATTTATCATTTTACACACTAATGGGTCACACCTTACATTAGTCATCATTTTACACACGAACTACAAAAGTGTGCTACATAATACAAATAAACAACGAGTAAACATGAATTACGTGTCTAGACATCTAGATCTATTTCATGGTAATATGCATTAAAAAAGCAGCACATTTATAAAGATATACAACAGGGTATGAAAACATTGCTTTTTTATCCAATGTTTTTTTTAAAGTCCAACAATCCGATGTCTACACAATTCTGACAGAATTTTCCTTTTTGGGGTGAACTATGCCTTTAGCTTTCACTCATTGAAAGCATGTAATGTGTATAACTTGTGACACCTTAAGTGTAAACGATATTTTTCCAAAATGTTTAATTATTTTTAATCAGTAACTGCGATGATTAATTATTCCCATGGCCATGTTTAAATAATTAATTGCTTGTTATAAATCATTTAACTCAACATGAGATGGTGGTCTAGTGGGTTAAACCACTGAACTGGTAATCAAAAGGTTGCTGGTTCGATCCCAGCAGCCACCACCAGTGTGTCCTTGAGCAAGACACTTTACTCCATGTTGCTCCAGGGGGATTGTCCCTGTAATAAGTGCACTGTAAGTCGCTTTGGATAAAAGCGTCTGCCAAATGACTAAATGTAAATGTAAATGTAACATTGACATTCTCAGCATGCCTCCTAACCTGGGGAGCATGTTTATAGATATTGTTACTACGTCTGTTAGCTATACGTTTTTTGTTATTTGTGACACGCTTCATCATTATGAGACAATTTGAAGCCAAAGCGCGGTATAAAAACGAGAAGGAAACACACATTAACAGTCACACATGTTAAAGTTTGGTGACAACATTGGTAACTGATAGTGAGACATGTCGTCAAACTGGTGTACACGGGCTCACAAAACGCATTATGCTAGGTTTGTTTGAGCTGCGCCAAAGTGTAAACATAATGTGTTATGCAAATTTATAACTTTAACCCCTTTGTAACTTTGTTTGAGTGTAAATTGGTGTGGTTGTATTACATTCACGTGTTGACCCAACAGCTCTTAAAACTTGAATGGATAGTTCAGCCAAATATTTTGATCCCGTCATTATTTACTCTCCCTCATGTCATTCAAAACATGCATGACTTGTTTTCTACTGCAGAACACAAAAGAAGATATAAAAACTTCCAATGGACTTCCAGTGTATGAACACTTTCTTAAAATATTTTGTGTTACAGATGAAAGAGTCATAGTGGTTTTCGCATGGTATAAGAGTAACACATTTTGACATTTATTAATTTATACCTTGATTGGGATTTTGAGGTATTTGATACCAAAACTAAATCATTCGTGGAAGTGCTGTAGTAATAAAACGCTTTTACCTACAAATAAAATCTACAGCCATCAAGGAACAAATAGCTGGCCGTGCTGTCGAAGGATTTGTTCAAATATTAACAGAGAGTTAAAAGGTTTGCCATTATATAGAGGAAACAGCTCTTTATGCCTTATAATAACCATAAGCAAAAGTGGACTTTGTGTCTCCGTGCTTTGGCCATTGTGTACTTTATTAACACTGGATGAAAGCATGGGTCCACGGACACAGAGACTATTGCTAAAATTTAACCTTACAATCATGCAAATAGTGAGAAAGCAACCAGAGTAAACCAGGAAAACAGGTTCTGTACGAAATGAGTTAATCAGGGTGAGTCTGATTTTAGCTTTTGCTGCGATCCCTTAACCTCATTTACAACTCAAAGAGTCATGCCAGCTCTTCTTCAAATATATCAAAAGCAAATCCTCGAGCATATTTTGGAAGGCATAAATACATGATTTACTGTATTCCCTTAGCTAAGCCTAGACTGACATGCAGCTATGTCAAGAGAAAGGGTTTGACTTCCAGGAAATAGGTGCAATGTATAAACTATGCTGTATTACAACAAAACGTTTTGTTTAAAAGCCGTTATTGGGATTATGTATACCATTAACATTGTTTCTAGTAGACATCCATCAACTTTACATTGAATGTCTTTCAATATTAACGCTGCTTGACTTATAAGTCATTTCAATACGTTTAGTTTAGAAATGCATTCACAATAAACCAAAGCACATTCATACTTTATTTATCATTTTACACACTAATGGGTCACACCTTACATTAGTCATCATTTTACACACGAACTACAAAAGTGTGCTACATAATACAAATAAACAACGAGTAAACATGAATTACGTGTCTAGACATCTAGATCTATTTCATGGTAATATGCATTAAAAAAGCAGCACATTTATAAAGATATACAACAGGGTATGAAAACATTGCTTTTTTATCCAATGTTTTTTTTAAAGTCCAACAATCCGATGTCTACACTCAAGCGTCGGCCACGCGCTCGTGATGCCATCGATTGATTTGCACGTTCGCGTTTGATCCCCTAAATACAATTTACAGCAGATAAGCAATTTACTGAGTTCAACACGCAGGTATACACGGAACTGAGAAAAAAGAGACGCTGAAGTTTCATTTTGAGGAGTAAAACAAACTTTTAAAGCCACTTACCTTTTTACAACCTGTACAATTATAATCCGTTCATGGACGATTTGATATACAGATTCTCGTCCTTCACTTGTCCTTCGCCTTTCACCTCAGAAGTTCAACTCGCTTATGTTGAGGGTAATAGAGTCTGTTGAGGAGCGATTAAAGCTTCGTTTTGCCTACAGTATCATATGTGCACAACCGGCCAAAGGTTGAGTGAAATACCTTGTTAAATAAGTAACGTTATGTTAAAGTCTTGCTGAAACTAGTTCCTCGTCACCATCACAACCAACGTCATCATGCACAGAGGTTGTTCCTCTGCATCCGACTGAAATACTGCCCACTAGACCCTTATAGAATTTATTAAGATTATTGTGACAAGTGTAACAACGATGGCTTTTTTGCGGATTTATAATTTATATTATCTTAGTTTTAGGCTACTATAACAAAACTTTGGGTTTATTTCTTCTAAGGGTACATTGTCCTGAATGTCTGTATTGTGGCTAAACGATAATGTGTAAAATATAATTACAATTATCAAATGAATAAAAATGGTTAATCAATTAATCGTTAGAAAAGTTAATGAAATGCTGTAAATTGCATGTGTCACATCAAAATTTAAATGTTAATTTTCAATGGAATATATACAGCTCCTGTACACAATTTCTTTAGCTAAACGTTTTATAACAAGTGTTTAAGATTTCAGTTGACTATTTTTGGGATAAACTACATCTGTTACTAAAAGTCAGAGAAAAGTCAGAGAATGTCACCGCAAGCACCACTTCCTATGAGTTTTACTTCCATATGCCATGAGTATTGAAGGGACAATTTGAGCTACTCTATGACATTTACTACATAATCTCATAAAGAAGAAGTAGTGTTACATTTATGTTATACAGTACATCATTTATAAAATGTTTTTACTCAGCAGGAAGTGACACATACATAGGTTAAGCTGAAAGAGAAAACTCTACGACGCTTAACAATGTCGCAATAATGCTGCAATAAACCATATAGTAATGTTTGCCTTATTTGCACAACAGCGATTAGACATTGTTCAGTTCTGCAGGTTGTGTGACGAGAGATTATGTTCTTCTAACTTCCTCATACCTCTAATGGAAAATACATTTTGATTTGATTATACATACAGTAGGTGCGGCAAGTTGTATTACAGTTGGTGAATGTGATGTCATGTCAAGCTAATAAAGAAAGTCTGATAGATTCTCAGTTTACAATTTAAAACAGTTTTATTATACAATAGTCCTGGATGGACTATCCTCAATCTGGTCAAAAACATGTAATGACTTTTGTTTTTTGAGTTGGAAATTTTTTTAGCTGTCAATATCAAGAGTCTGCAAAACACTGCTTAGTGTGGAAACAAAACCTCGAAGAGCATGTTGGTTTGGCGGCTGCTGTTTGACAGTGACCACCAGACTTCCTTCAATGTCAGGGTCCTCCCACAACAGTTCAGCGAGAATCAGGGTCCTATTGCCCCTTGTGTACAAATAAGCCTTCCACGGCAGAGTGTCCCCTGGTGTGAAGGCAAGAGTCTGGATCTTCGCCAGCTGTAATGCAGCCTGTAAAGCATCAGGAGTGATTCTGGGTCGAGTGTAACTCAGTGTTTCTCTGTGTTGAACCTCTAGGTCCAGCCATGTTCTCTCAAAAGCCTCATGGGATAGAGGAGGACCCAGATATAGATTTAGCTCCTCTTGGTCATCCGTTGGGATGAAGGGGGACACATCTTTACTTACTGAAAATCAGAGAAAATTATTTACTTATAATTTATATTGATTTAACTATACTATATAAATGTAATGTGTTCTCTAAACGATTCCTTCTCTTATACCTGGTAACAACTCCTCTTCTGCATTGTTCGATGGCTGTTCGGGCAAAGCTATGAGGGGGGTTTGAAAGCATAAATCTTGTGCAGACAATGGCCCAAGAGTGTTGAAGTTTGAGACCCACTGACTAACTGGTTCCTGTTGGTGACCGGTGAGAACACTCATGGACGGATCAGATTTGGGTCCCATCACAACTTTCCTTGTCTGTTCAACTCCCCGTTGAAGAAGTCTGTGGTACAGCAAAGCTCGGTCACGCACACACATGTCACTCTCTTCCTCTGGAGGTGAACCAAAAGACAAAAAGGTGAACATTTACCATTTGTAAATGTAATTTTTTTTATAATTTAAGAAATCTTAATATTACAAAATGAGATTATTACACAACACAGAAATGAGAATTGGGGGAATCTCCATGGTTGTCAAAAAGTTAATCTGTTTCTATACTGACTAAAATACACTATATGGCAGGGCTGTCAAACAATTAATCACGACATATTGCAAATACAGGTTTTTGTTTACATAAAATATGTGTGTGATCTCTGCATAATAATTTGGAATATATAAATACATACACATACATGTATATATTTAAGAAATATTTACAAGTGTATATGTCATGATTGCCAACTCATGTCATGCTTTTCTGAGTCTTGTGGCAGAGTCATGACAGACCCAAGGATTTAATGTGGAGAGAGTAATTTGTTGTTGTGGCTTACTCCCTCTGGTCTCCTTGTTGTTCCTGCCCTGTGGTCTCCTCATTATTGCTTGTTAATTGTTTCATGCCTGCACCTGCTCCCTCTTGATATGGTTCCCTACCTCAGTGTTTCCCTACCCAGTGCTACATGGCACCCCTGACAGAATGTCCTGATTAAACTCAAATTAAAACAGGTGTTTCATATTGGGAGAGATCTAAAACACTAGGTGTGTTCGAGTTGACCCATACTAGATCAGCCGGTTGCATGCGGGGGAGGGGTAAAAAACGGCCGTCAGGTAGGACACTTCGTGCTTCCCGTAGGGAGCTGAACCTACAGCAGACCACGGGATATTCATTTCTTTATCGTGAATTATTTATCGCCGATCAAAGTCGGACAAATGATCTAACTAGAATGCATTGCTGTTGTCAGGCGGTTGCAGATTCTTGTGGCTCCGTATGAGCTCACACACACCTATTATTTAAGGGGTTGCCACGGGTTAATCAGGTGTCTCATATTGGGAGAGATCTAAAACATTCTGTCAGTGGTGTCACGTAGGACTGGGTCGGAATCACTGCCCTACTTAATGCCCTTGTGTTGGCTTTCCTGTGCTGTTGTGTTTTGCTTTGTTCCATCAGTATTCTAGTTTGCCTTGTTGCCATGTGTGTTTTTTGTTTGTTGATACCCTCCCTTGTTGGATTACTACCTTGTCAAATTGGATTACTACCGTGTCTGGATGCCCTGTTTCCCTAGTCCTGTCATTATTGTGTGAATATTTAGTTTGAGCCAGTTCTTTTGTTTTTGCCCCCTCGCGTGAAGTCTTGTTTCAAGTTTTAATTTGTGTCGTTCTTGTTTTACCCCATCGTGGGCTATTTGTTTTGTATAAATAAAGTTAAGCTGATTCTTGTTAGCGCTGTCTGCACCTGGGTTACCTTCTCTGTACACTCGGGACAGTATATACCTTTTTCCCCTAAAATTATACATGGATGTGTGTGTATTTATATATACATAATTATTATGCACAGAAAAGATAGAAATTTTATGTAAGCAAAAACATAATTTGACTGCCCTAATATATGGATAAAAGTATTGGGACATTCACTACAACCCTTTTGCCTACTTTCTCTTTACTCATTATTATTACACGGCTCGTTGGAATGCTTGATTTTGATTGGCCAGTCGCGACAATAGCAGGTTTGTTATTCCCAGAAAACAACCACTTAAAAACCAATAACACACGGTAACCTGGATGCAGTAAATGATTTTGACAGGTTTTTTTGACTAATTAAATATAAATATGTATTTTATTAACATTAATACAATTATATTTACAAATGATTAAACCAAATTGCCTGTTCGTGACATTTGAATGTAGTTTCCTGCCTAAAAACTAAAGTAAACGGCTTATCCCCATGGAAGGTCTGCATTCGGTAAAAATGAGCTGATAAAATATTTCAAATTCGCATTTCATGTCAAGTTTTTTTCTCATGTGGCAAGTAGCCGTGTAATAAGCGGGATAATGTACAAGCAGCCTGCTGTTATCGTGAAATAAATTAAGTAAAGGTGTTCATCTGCTTGTACATTATGCCTCACATCAATCTAAACAAAACGATGTCTTCGTAACAGAAAAGGGTTTTTCTTTAATCAGACTGCATCAATGTTGAACATCTTTTACATACCAATACAGTGGTGTAAAAGTCGACCCAGCATGTCCTGAGTCTCAGCGGGACGGCAGAGGAACATCTTCACTGCAGCTGTCAGTAGCTCCATCTTCACTGATGAAGAGAGTTCTGTTTTCAGCCCGTCTATATACACCTCCAGCACATAGGGGGCGCTACTGATACGTTCACCATGTTCTCCCAGCAGCCATAGCAAAGCCTGTTTTGCCTAAGAAAAACCAAATTTCTGGTTTGAAGTTGGTCCAAAATTTGTGTGCAATTTTCAGTGATCTGGAAAAAGTCCAGAATCTTCTTATGGCACTGCTGTCTTATATGTTTGAATATGATCGGTCAACAGCAACTTCACAATCGAGCTAATAAAAGTACTGCAACTTCCAGGTCTGAAGTAGAGTTTGACTCCTTGATTCCAATGTCTTACTAGACACCTGGACGATATATTACTGACCTGCAAATGACCTGGGTGAAGCAGCATTACTGTAGATGGTCAAAACAAAACAGTGGGTATATCGTCTTACATATAGGGCTGTCAAACGATTAATCACGACTAAGTGTTTGCAAAATAAAAGTTTTTGTTAACATAAAATACATGTGTAGTGTGTACAACAGTTATGTTTATATAAATGCACATACATCCTTGTATAATTTAAGGAACAATAATTATATATTTAATATTTATATACAATATAAATTATATATATAACAATAAAAGTGTATAAACACTCGTAAATATATACATGTATGTGTATGTATTTATATATTCATAATAATTATACACATTAAACTTTTACAATCAAAACGATAAATCGCAATCTTACTTTTTTATAGCCCTACTCACCTCGCTATCTTGAGTACAGTCAACACAGGCCTCAACGGTTTGACATACAGCGGCTGTACTCTGAGGACAGAACCACACCAAATCTCTGAACGTCTGTATGACGGCTGAACAGAGAAAGTGTCACATTACAGATACTGCAGGAGGACTTACTAAACTGAAACACATTTATCATCCGAGCTGGAGAGGATGATTGCTTAAACAATTTGTGCAAACAGTGCGAGCCACAATCTCAACACTGTACTCAACAATAGTAGTAAGAGAAAGAAATGTACAAAGTAAACACTGTTTGTTTGAGTCGTTATCAAGAAGGCAGTTGAGGTGAGCTTTAGAACCGTTCTTTCTTACCTGATGTGATGTGTTCCTGTTTCAATGCCAGCAGTCCAGTTAGAATATTCAGACATTTCTCACTGTACGTCCGTGCAATACGCCCTGCCAGAAAACACAACTTAATGTAAATGATACGTTTTAAATTCCATTAAAATTCAAACTCTTAATAGTTTAGTTAATAATTAGTTAAAAAAACTGAATTTTGCACAACCCAGGTGAAAACTACAACATAATTGTTAACTATTATTTCACATCATGCAAGATGTAGTACCTATAGCAGCAATGGCAACCTGGGCCAGCTCAGGAGACACATCCGTGCAGTAACTTCTCAGCTCCTCTAAAACCAAAGTCACGTTTTCATCATTAACCAGCTCCACCAGGATCTCCATCTTGCGAAACTTAATGTAACTCGGTTCTGAATAAGCGCAAAAGAAGCGTTTGTAATGTGGCGCAAAAAGGCCCGGTTGACTTCGCATGACCTGCTGTACATGACAGAGGCCAGCAAACCGAAGTTCGCGTGATATAGAACCGCACATGGTCAGCAGGGGGCTGCTTGTGTGCTGGAGGGCGTCGGCCTGCACCGCCGGGTGGGTGGCAGCTAAATGAAGGAAGAGGCGGAGCGTTGCAACAGCGACGTGTGCGTGGGCGCTTTGGAGAAAAGCGTCCAGCAGGCTGAGGATGTCGAATAATTCGTCATCGCTGCGAGGACGGTAGCGTAGCAGGAATGTGAGGACTTCACTCTGCCCCCAGCTATCCAGGTCCTTCATTCTGAAAAAATAAATACAATAAAAACAAAAACTCAACCACAAGAAGGAATGGCATTGACTAAGTCATTACCAATAATAGTATATCAAAACCCCAGAGTAATGTAATGGCAGAAACAACACACCTGTTGAGAAGGTGATGAGCAATGGGTTTGTTAATAACCACACCACCCTCATCCTTTAGGATTTCCTCCAGGGCACGCAGACAGTTTACCACAACCACAGGGTCTGGGTCTCTCAGAAGAGCGTACAGCTCATTTACTATACTGGGATCTAGAAAATACAAATCCACAATCAGTATTCATAAAGCAGACGCTACAGACCCATAGTATGCTAAACCAACGAGACTGTCTACACCCTGCGCAGGAGACAGGAAAACAACTATGTAAACCACATAACATTGAATCTGTCACACGTGACCCAAAACCGCTAAGAAGGTATGAAAGAAAATAAATTTCCTACAAGTATCTGATGTTGCAACAATAGATTAACGCATCTGTGGAATGTGAAGTCTGGCCTGTTTTTTGGTTCCTGTAGAACCCTTTTGTATTGAAAATAAAGCTGATTACGAGCTGAACCAGCAGTTTGCCTAGATTTTATGGTTATTAAAAAAATATGAGAATGTTTGTAAGGTCTAAAAAAACAAAAGTGGATTATTTTAGATTCCACAATTGATTCTTTAACTAGAAACACTTACATATATCATTACATTTAAATTCAACTAAATGTAAGCAAAATATCTAATAATAAAGACAAATTTAAACATGCAAATGAGTACTTGGTAGTACCTATCTCTATGTTGGGCTGAAGACTTTGCATTTTGGCACAGCCCATCACAGCCACCCTTCTTACGTAACTGGCTTTATCACGCAGACCAGCAACAATGGGCTGCTCTATGTACTCTGATATTCCCGGCATTCTGAAAAATAAAACAAAACAATATGTACATGAACAACGTAATTATTAGGGCATCAAGTATTTATTCTGGGAATGTGTTATGCAATGCATTATAGTTTTTTCACAGTCTGCCAAAAAAGTACACAAATGTGTTTCAAAACAATTGAATATCTTAAAAAATGAACCAAAATTTGATTTTTACTGAAGTTTATTTAAAAGAAACTGTGAAATTGTGAATTGCCACCACACATTTCTGGGAATTTTTTTAGGAATTTAATGGGCACATATTATAAAAACCCACCCGTAAAATAAGAGGAATCTTTTCAATATGTCTTCTTACCATCTACAGTACTTTTAGATTTTTTCAATAAAATTATTATTACTGTGCGTGATGGAAAAAGTTATGGTCTTCCACAATAACTTTAGAATCTAGACAATCTACATTAATTTAGACAAAATGAATAAAGTACAATACAACCTACAATCCCCCCCCCCCCCGAAAACTATACAAACCTGAAGTTGCACATGTTCCTCAGGGCCAGCCCTCGCACCATTGGATTAGGATCAGCACAGTCCTTACGTAGAGTGTTGATGGCCAGCAATGCAAGGTCAGGCTTGTCACTTGCATAGGTGCACATATACAGATATACCAGCTTCTTCTGAACAATATCAACTGTGGCACTGGCTTTAACCATGTCCATAAATAAAGAGGAGACGTCCAAACCCTGTGTCATATACCTACAAAAAAACAATATCTGAAAAATTTCATCTTTTTTCTGCCTAGAAGAAGAAGTGGGTGTAGAATAGTTCAAAAAGAAAATTCTGTAAAAGGTGAAATGGAAGTTAAGCTTTTGCCCAAACATAAACATACAGCTCCAAAAAAACTAAAATTAAATGCATACGTATTTAATAAATATAAGTTATTCTGCAAAAGCATTATGTTTTTTTATTAAATACAGATGATCACTTTACAGACCTGATGACTCTAGTGATGTAGTTTTTGTAGCGGAGACGGTCTGCTTGGACATTGGGATTGGACAGAGCTCTTTTGAGCTCTTTCACCGTCTCCTCGGATCCAAAATACGGCATTTTTCTTTCCGCAAGTACCTGCCACAAAAGGGTCGCTTAGGAATTAAACTTGATCTCTTTAATTTGATAAACCCTTGCATGCAAGAGTTGTGAAACGTAATTTAACTGTACATTTATCAAATTTGGTGACGTCTTACGGTTTTATTCCAATAAGGATTATATCAACATAAGCAATCGTAATAATTGTCAGTTTGACAGCACAATGACAGATCAACCAACGTATCGTAAGATGACAACCTTTGATCTAAATTATCAGAAAGAATTAAAGTATCATACCTTATGTGTTAAACCCTAAACTGTAAAGTGTAAAATGACCAAAGTAATCATAATTATAGAGTATTGTATAACATCAGATGAGTATGTTTATATTATTTAGGAAGTTGGAAGCCAGAATTAATAACAGGGATCACTTCCGCTAAACACTTTTTAATTTCAGAATAAAAGGCGTCAACAAATGAGTGGTTTATTTGCAAAAAAGATGAAATTCAAAATAGCAACATTTTTCAACAATTTTATGCGTATTATACTTATTTTGTGATATTTATGTGAATTTGTATGTATTTTTACAGCAATTTGAAAAAAATATTTAATTCAAATATGTTACATACTCCACTCACAAATAACAATTCTGAAATATTGGGACTATAACATTTATTAAGCGAATTACTTTTTTTAAGCGACATGATTTTTGGGTGGACTATCCCTCACTTCTTTAACGTCAGTTAAAAAAACAAAAACATTCGTAGAAGTGCTCTTAGTTAGACAGTGTTTTACATTGGGAGTTTCTTACTGTCTGTCGCTAGGGGCGCTCAACTTGTGTCAGGGCGCAGCGTCAGTCGTGACCGGGTGTTTGCGTGTGTTTGTGTGTGTGTCAGCGAGAGATTTCTTAAGATGCAAGAGAGGTAACGTTAGCTTGTCTGACGGGATGGCAGGAATCATCAAAAAGCAGATCCTGAAGCATTTGTCCAGGTAAGATGATGTTTAAGAGTAATGTTTTGATTCATGGCTCTCAGTGATAGCGACAGATTACTGTTTACATTGTCACTCCATTATAAGGCTAATAAACACAGAACACAAAGCACACAGCCCACCTCATGTTGTGTGTCATGTAGTGCTGTAAATAATATTTGAGTGAAATTGAGATGTTGTTTTAGTCCTGTTGGATGACAGACTAATATAACAAACTGCAGCAGCAGCACTGCTGTTGTTTTGCTGAAATAACACAATTCACCTGATGTAGGTTACACACAGACTGGGCCTGTGAGAGCAAATGTGAGATGATTAAACTACGATATGCTTTTAAAACGAGACAATTGGCAACTATAGGTTATATTTTAGTTTGCTCTAACAGAAAATAATGGATATGTAAAATGTATGGCATGATATGGTGTAGTGGTTAAAAAGTTGAAGATTTGGAGCCAATGCATAGGTGATATTGACAGGTTGGCTGTGTTTCTTGGGTCAAAATTCCTGTCAATCTGTTCAGGATTAGGGGTTGGGAACATTAACAAGATATTATTTCCCTGTGGTTTAGGGGTTGTCCAGGGATGGGTTTTTCAGGGGAGGTTGGGATTGTTTTATTTGGATTGATATTAATCCAGGAACTTGTCAAACGTGTCCACTTTTTAATGGAGGAGCGTTTCAGATGCTAAAATAGATTAATTCTTTGTGAGTCCAGACCAATTCCCAAACAAAAATTTTGCCATACAGTCAACTATAGAGAAACAAGAGTAAGCATCATAAGGGTAGTTTCCCATACAAGGATTAGATTAAATCAGGATTTGGTCTTGGTTGAATTTAGACATTTATGTAGTATTTTACAAACATGTTTTACAAAACACATTAGTGGTGTGCATATAAAGTTAAAACACAGCTATGTTTTTGGTGAAAAAGCTCAAACATGCCTTTTTAGTCTTAGAAAATGGCTTAATGCTTGGTTCACACCAAACGCGAACAATTGCATTTCAGGATCTTTATTACTCGAGGGAAAATTCATTATTTGAGTGACACGAAATGACAAATATTTTCAACTTTCGCAGGAATATTTTCAACCTTCTGCAATCCCGTCGCCCAATTCGAATCATTCGTCGCGAGGTCGTGTCTGTGTGTGTCTTTGCATTGACTTATGTACTGCATTGATTTATGTAATTTACTCACGCAAAATGCTTAATTCGCGTTTGGTTTGAACCCAGTGTAAGGCTTAAGCCCTGTCCTGAGTACTGGCCCATAGAATATAAGAAGCCATCAGATGGGCATGTTTATGTTATTCTAAAAGCATGAAGCTAGAGTCATTGAGAAGTACCTATTTTCACTCAAAACATATTTAAATTGAAAAAAAGGGTTATGCACTCGTAGGGAATGTGTTTGGACAATGTGTTTTGTTGAAAAAAAGAAAGAAAGAGAGGCAACTATATATGGTGGAACTGTGTCATAAACATGTTTCAAGAGTAGAATTTACTAAATATCGTTGGTGACAAAAATTTATAACATCAGGAAATGTGTGGGTTGTAACCAAATAAGGATAAAGCCATGAACAGGGTTTTTCCTGGCTCAAAATGAGGCGGAGATGGTGCCATCCTGATCTTGTACACACACCTAGGCCTTCCGTACCTTTAAGTGGCTTAAACAACGTGACTTTGACATATCAAGGCCCAGTTTCACAGACATGGCTTAGCATAAGCCAGGACTCAGCAAACCCCAACCCCTCTGTTACTTACATCGGCAGTTTTGTCTTGTTCAGTCAGTCTCGATCCCTATTGAGGAACAACTTTGAAGCTAATCTTGCTTGTACTGTCCCAGGTTGAAAAAGCACTCCGGCTTGAAGTTATTGGTGCAAAAAAGCAGGTTTTTACTTATGATTTTTGATGGATTTCCACTAAGAATAAAATTCCTTCCTAGGTTTGGATTATTGCATGTTGTCCACGAACTTTAGCCATGGCATCAAGTACACCGCTGTCGCTCGTGAAAACAACAATGGCGAAGCGCCAGGGGTGGAACTGTGTAGGTTAAGGGGGAGGTAACATTAGAAGAAAATCCGCTTTGGACATCACAGTCGGAGCAAAATCTGAACGGCTTGATTCTCACAAACTTGCAGGGAAAGGCAAATCAAAACAAACTTACTGGGTTCTTATTTTTTTCGGTTTCTGGGTTGCTAGATGCACTGGAGACCTGATTATAGCACTTAAATGCAGAAAAGTGTGGTTTTCATCTGATGTCTCCTTTTAACTGTCTCGAAGAACGGCAGAGAAGATAAGAAACGTTCCCCTGCGCATCTGCGTGCTGTAGTCTCTGGAGACTCAGCTTGAGTTTCCAGAAATCAGTTTTTTTCATGGTCCTCTGGTCTGACAGTTCTCTGTCAGCTGACTTACTGCTACTTTTACTGAGGGGAAAGCAAAAGAGAATCCTCTCATCTAACGCTCTTTAACTCTTCTCCTCATTGATGGTGTCTCATTTGATGGTGTCTCAATTCAATGAGGATAATGAAAATTACATAATTCAATTCAAGACTTTAAAGATCACACTTTACTTGTGGTGTTAAATGGTTACTTATTTGTTAAGTGGATTTGTCCTAAAAATTGCCTAGCAAGTAGGGATGTGCGAGACTAGACGGCTATTCCGTAAGACTGTAAAGCTCCTACTCGTCAACACCGAAAGAAACATTTATGTAGTTTTAACTTTTTCCTCTGAAGGCTAATAGGGTTCAGTCAAAGGAGGACAGTATGAAACAGTTTTTTCTGTATGAAATGATCACCACCTCTGCTAACACCAGCACTATGCAAAAGCATACAGAAAAACAACTTCAGCTTTTTACTAAAAGGCGCACCTGTTAAGAAAACAAAGCATACAATTTGTACAATTACTGCCTGTCATTTGAGTCTGTGACAGAACATTTTGCAGTATTTACATATTGTTTATCACTGCATAATATAATTAATTAAAATAGAAGTTTACTCTGTTTCATGAAGTACAAGTACAATTCCTTAATTTTTTTGCATTTTGTGTTTAGGTGAATAAAATACTATTTTTAAAAATGTTACTTTTTACTCTAAAAAAGTAAAAAAATCTTGTCTCTTTCTCGTGAACCCAGTCTCGTGTCTCGTCTCGTCTTGTGAGATAAGGCTCTCATTACACCCCTAATGTTTAAACGGTCTAAAAAGAATTGATAATTGTTTTTAAAAGCGTTCGAGGAACGAAATTTTAGTTCTTTTTAGTGTTTTGTGCAAATTGTCATATCAAAGTTGCATAAAAATCATTTCACTGGAGCCATGTGTAACCATAATGTATTGGGTTTACAATATTATGTTGAATAAAAAATCAAAAGCAAAGTCTGATTTCTATTAAATATGGAATAAACAATGGTGCATGCCATTTGCTTTTGTCAGTTTCAAGTTATTTCAGGCAAAATTGTGCATTCTTCGTTTTTTGTGGAGGGGTTCCAACAAATTTGAGCACGTCTGTATTAACAAATTACTAGTAATGTAGTGAGTGTACAGCTTGTATAACAGTGTACATTTGCTGTCCCCTCAAAATAACTGAACACTTAACATTAATGTCTTTACCACTGGCAACAAAAGTGTGTTCACCCCTAAGTGAAAATGTCCAAATTGGCTCAATTAGCCATTTTCCCTCCCCGGTGTCAAGTGATTCGTTAGTGTTACAAGGTCTCAGGTGTAAATGTGGAGCATGTGTGCTGAATTTGTGTTATCACTCTTACTCTCTCATACTGGTCACTGGAAGCAGATGGCACCAGATGCCGAAGAACGGCTGCTCCAAATAAAGATGGTCTCTAGGCTATAAGAAGATTGCCAAGACCCTGAAACTGAGCTGAATCATGGTGGCCAAGACCATACAGTGGTTTAACAGGACAGGCTCCAATCACAACAGGCCCCGCCATGGTCGACCTAAGAAGTTGAGTGCATGTGCTCCGTGTCCTATCCAGAGGTTGTCTTTGGGAAATAGAAGTATGAGTGCTGCCAGCATTACTGCAGAGGTTGAAGGGATGGGGGGACAGCCTGTCACTGCTCAGACCATACGCCGCACACTGCATCAAATTGGTCTGCATGGCTGTCGTCCTAGAAGGAAGCCACTTCTAAAGATGATGCACTAGAAAGCCTGCAAACAGTTTGCTGAAGACAAGCAGACTAAGGACATGGATTACTGGAACCATGTCATGTGGTCTGATGAGACCAAGTTATTTGTTTCAGATGGTGACAAGCGTGTGTGGCGGCAACCAGGTGAGGAGTACAAAGACAAGTGTGTCTTAACTACAGTCAAGCATGGTGGTGGGAGTGTCATGGTCTGGGGATGCATGAGTGCTGCAAGCACTGGGGAGGTACAGTTCACTGAGGGAACCATGATTGCCAACATGTACTGTGACATACTGAAGTGGAGCATGATCCCCTCCCTTCGGAGACTGGCCCGCAGGGCAGTATTCCAACATGACAACGATCCCCAAATGGACTGATGGACTGGCCAAGCATGTCTCTAGACCTAAACCCTCAAATTGTAGGTAAAGGGTAAGCAAACTCTCAAACATTCACCAGTTGTGGAAGAAAACTCCAGTGGCAACCTGTGTAGCTCTGGTGAACTCCATGCCCAAGAGGGTTAAGGCATAGGGGAAAATAATGGAGGCCACACAAAATATTGACACTTTGGTCCAGATTTAAACATTTTGACTTAGGGTTGTACTCATGTTTGTTGCCAGCGGATTAGACATGAATGGCTGTCTGTTGAGTTATTTTGAAGGAATAGCAAATTTACACTGTTTTACAAGCTGTACACTCACTACTTTATATTGTAGCAAAGTTTCATTTCTTCAGTGTTGTCACATGAAAAGATATAATAAAATATTTACAAAAATGTGAGGGGAGTACTCACTTTTGTGAGATAGCGTACCTGTAAAAAGTACATTATAAAATAAAATAATCACTCTTTAAAATTATCTCTTAATTTGTCACAATCCTCTTTTACAGCACATATCCTGTAATATATTAACATATAGGGTGCCTTGGAAATACTGTAATTTTAGCTTATTGGTTCATAAACTGGTTTAATCTTTGACATTTCTACATAAAACACCATGCAGTGCATTTAGAGTGATTCTACGGTTTGTTTGTTTTTTGGGAGCAGAAATAGACTTCAGCGCTGATGTGTTAATATTAGATGTGCTCAGTGTGGCTATGTCTGTGATCACAGCAGGTTTTAAGGGTAGGGGTTAGAAATGATCCCGTGGGTTTACTGAAAGACTCTTGTAATCTTATTACCGCAGTTAGTCAATGACCGTATTTGTGTTGGGGGTTAAAAGCAGTTTGAACTCTCAGACCTCATTACCTTTAAAATATAGATGACCCAGAGGGGGGTGAAAGTTTAAAGTACACAAGAACAGTTGCAAAAAGCAAGTAATCAATTCAATTTGATCATCAAGTAAAAACTTGAAAGGATATTAAGTTAGTACCATTTAGAAAGCAAAAAATGTCCTTTAAAACAGTGTTAAAAGTTGTGCTATGTTGCAATGGCTAATATGACAATAACAATTTAATCACTTGAATGTAAAATATAAATGATAGGCTTTCCAGGAATTGAGGATTGCAAGAATGAATTGAAATGTAAATTGTATATTTACTACAATGCTTTATTGTCATATAGCTGCTTTTACTTTCCTTACAGTCCCATGTCTGTTTTATATGCTGATTCTAAATTATTCGAAAAACACGTTATGTTTACAAGGAAAATGTGTCCATAAGAAAACAAATCTCAATGTTAAACCTTATAGTTGCGAGATTTTGCACTGAATAAATAACCTGTGCGCTTCTCCACAAAGAATAATTGGTTTTAGTTATTAGAAAGAAAGTTCACCCAGGCCAAATTATGCCATTTAAAAGATAATAACAATGGTTGTTTTTCCACCCGTAGGTTCACAAAAAACCTCTCCCCAGATAAGATCAACCTGAGCACGCTGAAAGGAGAGGGCCAGCTGTCCAACCTGGAGCTGGACGAGGAGGTCCTGCAGAACATGCTGGATCTTCCCACCTGGCTGGCTGTCACCCGTGTCTACTGCAACAAGGCTGCTATACGGGTCTGTGAGAGAGCCAGTAGCCGTTTTCATTGTTATCGAGCAGTAGAGCATGACACAGAGTGTATTGTTAACATCATGCTTGCCGTTTGTCTTAGTCTCATTCTTCCCCCACCAGATACAATGGACGAAGTTGAAGACAAGCCCGATATGTTTGGTGAGAATTTCCTCATCAATGTCACATCATGAAACTCTCATTTTTTTTTTTTTCAGTCAAGTTATCATTCATTTATCATTTCATCTCCTGCTTGCTTTCACTTCTCTGAAACAACCTCTCATTTGACAATTATTTCTGTCATGATTCTGCTATCATGTCATGTTTATTCTTGTTCTTACAGCGGAGTCATGGCATAACCTAGGATTTTGTGTGAGAAGGACGTGGCATGGCTTAGATATTGGCTGTCACGCGCCTTCTCGTGTCTCGTCTATGGCCCCGCCCCTCGTATATGGCCCCGCCCCTCTGGTTCATCGTTAGCTTCCCTTCAGTGTTTTATTACCCACACCTGCCTATTGTTAATTATCCTTTGTTCGTCTCCCTATTTAATGCCCTTGTATTCTCTGTCCTGTGCTCGTTTGTTCTTGTACCTTCTTGTACCTTGTACATGCATTCTCGTTGGACATCTATTGAGGATTTGTCCCTACGCTGTGTCTCAGCGTTTCTGCTCCAGCGCTCTGTTCCTGATTTTTGATTTTTACATTTTTGTTACAGCTTGTTACCCTCCGTGAGTTTTTTTGTTCCTGTTTGGCTGTCTTTGTTTATCCCCTGTATTTTACCCCATTGTGGGTTTTTGCTTTGTTTCCTGTTTAATTATAAAAGTATTTTGTTTCACCTCACCACCGTCTGACTGCAATTGAGTTCTCTCACCACACGTTTCGTGACAATTTCTTATTGTGGTTTTCTAGACTATATTTTTATTCTGTTTATCAGCAGCCTACAGTAGTTTACAGAAGCGTGTTTCCACTTTCCAAACCAATCCATAATGATATCTAATTGACAAATAATGTACTTTTAAATACAATAAAAGCAGTGTTTTTTTATTTTATTTGATACACTAAAGAGCTACAACTTCCCATATTAAAGTTGTAGTTCAACTTCAAAATTAAAATTCTGTCATCGTTTACTAACCCTCTTGTCAACTTTCTTTCTGCAGAAAACGAAAGAAGAAATTTTGAAGAATGTTGTTAACAGCCCCCTACTCACTTGCATTGAATTACAATAGAAGTGAATAGGGGCTGTGCTGTACCGACATTTTTCAAAATATCTTCTTTTGTGTTCTTCAGAAGAAAGAAACTCATGCAGATTTGAAATGACAAGAGGGCATGTAAATGATGACGGAATTTTCTTTGTGAAGGTGAACTACTCCTTTAACACCCCTCTTTCGATGTTGATGTCATTCCTTTTTCATTTTCAACAGAAAATCTCCAGTTCTTCTGTGTTTTAACTTATTTAGTGATGACTAAACTTCCATCCTCTGTTTCTCCTCTCTTAAGTTCCTGGACAAGGTAGAAGTTGAAATGAGGACATGTGAGGAACCCCGACCCCCCAATGGCCCCTCCCCTATTGCCATTACGGCAGGTCAAAGGTCAGTGTGATCTTAGTATATCAAGCACATAGAACGCTTCTCATGTTCTAAATTGGGCATTTGTCGATTTTAATGGAAACACAGCACTTTATTCTGACATGCATTGTGCTCTCCTTCACATCTGTATTTTGTATCATTTTCAGTTTCTTCTGGTAATTTTTCTGTGTATTAAACTTAGAAGACCATGATTATTGTGTGTCAGAGCCTGTTTGATGCATGTCTGTGGTCTGTTTCTTGACTCTACAGTGAATATGGCTTTGCTGAGAAGGTCGTTGAGGGAATGTCTGTGATCATCAACTCCATCACGATTAAAGTGCAGGCCCGAGCGTTCCATGCCTCCTTTGAGCTCTGGCAGCTCCAGGGCTGCAGCCTCAATCCCAGTTGGCAGAAGACCGACCTGAGTAACACACGCGTCACACATCCCAAGAGAGGAGAGGTACAGAGATACATCTTTATCTCACACACTACCACCTGTTTTTAGTGAGCTAGGAACAGGTGTTTGTTTAAAGGTTACAATAGTTCATGTACGTTATATACCTATCACATTATCATGCAAGAAAAACTTAAAATGTGACAGAGAGCAATACTGATGTAATACACTCCCAGTTATCAGATCACAGCTGTCCTAGCACTCTCGTTCCTCTTTCACTTGCTTAAGAAAACTTCTCTTAAGGGCACAGTTCATCTAAAAATGCAAATTCTGTCATTTGTTACATGTTGTGACCTGATCTTAAAGCCATCTCGGATACTGATTCAGCCCTGTTAGTGAACAGGTGTTTGGTTCAAAAGATTGTGTGAACCCGATCAACCAATTTATTGAAAATAATAGACTAACAAGCACGACAGACCTATGGTGTTTTTTTTAAGCTCAGAAGCTCCAGTCACCATTCAGAGTAATGCCATGGTAAAGAGCAGCCAAAATGCTTTCATGATCAACCGAGGCAATCATTGCCGTTTATAAAGGCATGAGAATGAAGAAAAAATGACAGAATTCCATCTCTGGGTGAACTGCCCCTTTAATATTTTTCCAGACCAGCATTAGATAATGACATCAAAACAAATTGTTTTTATAGATGGACAGTCTTGAGGTTGCCAGGTCATATAAATGATAAATGTGAAGCTCTCAGGCTATAATGCAGTTATATGTAAAAATAGAAATGCATTACACTTCTAGGTTTACCTTATCATTTTTGGCTATAGGAGTTTCGCCCTCATTGAAGCAAAATGTTGGTAGTAGGGATGTTCCGTACTGGCCGATCAGTACTCTCTAAATTTGGACGATCTCACAAACGGACTCGCATTGAATTTACAGGTTGCAATTATGTTTAGTTTGACATTATTTGGTCCCAATATGGATAGTGTTTTGCATAATCCTTGGTTTTCAAAGCTTGTTGTAGAACAAACATTATTCTGCTTTTATTCTGCTGTTATGCTTTTTTTTCATTCTTTATTGTAATAATAGTATGCATAATAGCTGTAAATAATACAAACAAGGCAACATCTGTGGTAAGAAGTTGAACAGTGATAGTCATCAGAGAGCCTACATATCAGTTATGTAGAGCTTTAAGAATTGGGATCGGCCAGTTGCTTTATTTAAATGACATGTTTTTCCCCAAAAAGGGTATAACGTACTTCTTTACCCTTTAAAGTTTCATTTTTGTTCTATATAGAATTATATAGCAAAAAGACTTGCCATAGCATTGGTTCATCATATTGATTTTTCATGTTTTATACCCTCATCCTCGTATGTTGTGATTTCTGTGATTCATTTTTTTAATGGTTGCTCTGTTTCTTAAACTGTCTTTGGCTTCCTGCAGGTCCTAACATTCAAGGAGATCAACTGGCAGAGTCTGCGCATCGAGGCTGATGCTATAGAGAGTGAAGAGCAGGATCTGGGCAGCACGCCGCTCCGTCTCATTACCAATCAAGGACGAATACGCATCGCTCTCAAACGCAGGGTACATATTTACTCCGTCTGCAGAATTGCTTAAAGGGGTAGTTCACACAAAAATTAAAATTCTGTCATGAATTACTATGTAGTTGTTCCGATCATGTATACATTACTTTGTTCTGATGAACACAGAGAAAGGTATTTGGAAGAATGCTTTTAACCAAACAGTTCCTGGCCACCATTGACTACCACTATTGTCATTCCTTAACTTTTAATTTTTAATTCACTCTTCATGTCAGGTTAAGGACTGTCATGTGTTGGCCTCTAAGCTGCTGTTTATACTGGATGACCTGCTGTGGGTGCTGACAGACTCCCAGCTCAAAGCCATCATCCACTACGCCAAATCATTGAGTGAAGCCATGGAGAAATCTGCCCAGCAGAGAAAGAGCATGTCTGCTGAGACACTTCAGGTAGGCTGAATTCAACGCTTGGGACATTTATGTGTCAAATAAATGTCAAGAATTGGTAAATACAGAGTAGGTCTATGCACACTAAAACAAGTCTCTGGTTGTTACCACACTCGCTTCAACATTTGTGCTTTGCTGCTTATACAGTACACATCCTGTCCACAACCTGTCTCCACCTTTCAAATATTATTTTATACATTTTCAACTTAAGTCTTGTTGCAGATGTAGTTCTGAGTTTGGTAGAGTGGGTTATTTCGAATTTTTGTTTATCTGCTCTTACTGGATTTGCTCGACAACTTTGCTGTGTAGATTTTGTGTGCGTGTTTCTGACTCATGCCGCATGACTCAAATTTTGAGTAAACATCCTGAAGATCAGTGTTGCCTTTAGATCCAATTATCTTCACAAAACAGCTTATTGTAAAGAAGTTTTACATTTGACATGTTAATATGACGTTATAAATTGATCGCAGGGCTAACCTATTTCATTTCAATCATTGGCAGTTATTTGTTCATGAACAGCAAACGGAGTGTTTTTATGTCTCATTGTATGTGTGCATCAGACCGCCCCTCCCTCTCCTGGCGTTCATTCTCTGTGGACTGAAACCCCTCCTTCCCCTGCGGCCAGGACCCCCAGCACACTGGCCCAGTTCGACCTTCACGACGTCAAAGAATCGTCCTACCACACCTTCATCTCCCGTCTTGATCTTCATATCTGCAACGACCGCTCTTCAGATCCCGGTAGGAATATGATCCACCTTATTAGTGGTTTTCCATACTAAGACACTGTAAAAACGACGCACTCACTTGATCTGAACTCCACACATAGATGAAGCTCCCCCTCCAGGCACCCAGGGTGCAATGCAGCTGACCTTCCGGAAGTTGGGCTGCGATTACTACCCTTTCCATAGACCAGGTGAGGAACAATAAATGACATTTCTTAAAATGTCTAGGTAAAATCTACTCTTTAATATTGTTTTTGATGCTTTCACTTGCTACAGAAACTGTAGATGCACATCATGGGCTGATAAAGTGATGTCTGGTGTTAATGTGATGTCTGCTGTATAGGTGACGGCTGTCGGCACTGGGAGCATCACTGCGGGGCGATGGAGTCTCGCACTCAGTGGGCGGCTAAACTGCTGCAGGAGTTCCAGAGAAGAGTGGAGGATCTGGGCATCCCTCGACCATTTTCAGAAACGCCTAAAGATTCTCCAGCCAAAAAAGTCAAAGGTAAACTCGACTGCAGAATTTCTCCTTGTTGCATACATTATGGATTACAGTTTTAATCTTGGCCTTTGTTAATGTTATTTGATTTTGAATGGGTCTCACTGTGTGTTGTTTAAGGAGATGGGGATGCCTCGTCCAGTTTTAGCCCTGAACGAGGTCAGACATCACAACAGGGTTCAGGAGCCCTGTCCCTTCTGAAGAGACTCCGCTCCAGCTGTATGGTGATCCGTGTGGATGACTTGAACATCCATCAGGTCTAAATTACCACTTCATACCCACAATAAAGATTATTACAGTGCAGCTTGCTCACATATCAGTAAAATGTGTATAACAACTGTGTGCCTTTGTTTGAAGTGCTCAAGGCATCAAATGCATAGAGGGTTGTGCGGCCTCAATATTTTTTTTGCGTTAGTCCGGACCAACAACTAGGAAAATACATGTTCTATATGAAAGTTTAAATAACTTCTCTTGTGATCTGGGGCTATTTCGAAAATGAAATTAACTTTACCTTCAAGGGGGACCGGGGGGCGGGGCTGTTGGAGGAGCGGGCACCCCCCTAAGGTAATGGTAGGGGAAACACTGCAGATTTTTGGCTGTAGACTTCACATATGGACACAAAGGGCCCAGCTCAATGTTAGTAAGATTTGGGCCAAATATTATAATTTCAGTCTTCTCTCGTTAAATTGTAAAAAGTTACAGGGCATCCAATCTTTAATGCCTACTTTGATAACGTCTGAATGGAAAACACTTGGTATGTCCTTGTTAAATAGTTGTCAGTTTTTTCTTTGAATATTTTATTAGACATTGTTACTATGTGCTGTTTTATTGCAGACAAACTCCCTTTACAAACTTCATGTAATAATGTAACATTTTAAATTGAAAAGTTTTGCACCCTGGTAACTATATTTGGAAATGCTATGATAGAAAAAACACTTAAAAGAGATGCACCTTTAGTTCTATCATCATCAAAAAAGACTTATAGACTTACAGTATATCGGTATCGCTTATCAGCTAAAATTCATCATAATGGATATTGCCCAAATTTTTATATCGTGCCTCATTTATTGTAATCTTTCCTACTATGGTAGTCCATGGGGTCCAAGAACTGTTTGGTTGTAAACATTCATCCAAATATCTTTCTCTGTATTAAGCCAAATAAAGAAGTTTATTCAGGTTTGGAACATCTAGAGAGTGAGGTCCATGTACCTTCGGATAATTCATTTATTCGTTTTTGTTTTCAAAACAGAACAACAAATAAACTGTAAAAAAAATTATGTTCCACCGTATACAAGACAAATATTTGGTTCGTTTTCCTCAATATTTCTTTAAGTGCATCAAATTAATATAGAACAAATCCAAAACCAAACCACAAGTATTTTTCTTAACATAGCGCATTTTAGTCCACCGGAAGTTCAGCTGCTCTGCTGCCTCTGGCGACGACCATTCTCTTCAATTATACATATTAGTTCAGTGGTGTGTGCCACTACAAACCTGAACAACAATATCTAAATATGTAGGTATACACTTCTGTGGAATGAAGCAGTATGTAGAGGTACTGAAATAAAGAATGTGCGTGCGTGGGTGGAAAGCTGACAGCAAGAGTAGCTCAACCATATCCCCCATTTAAACTCATAGTGCGAGCAGCTCGTTTTGCACTTGCGATACAATTTTGCATCTTTGTTTGCACTAAAAATGTGAAAGTTGTTAAATGTTAAGTTCATGAAAATGATATACTACAAAAGACATTTCTACATGCATGATAGCTGTTTACAAAAATAAGTTATTCAAAATCTGTCCTTATCATTGCATATTACATTATGAGTTTGATTGTAGAGAAAATGGGAGATAATAACATATAAGAAACATTGTACAGGGTAGTATACAGTAGAATTTACAATATTTAATTGAAATATAATAAGGCACTATAGTGCACACTAAAGGAGTAGTGAAAGTCTAATATTGCTCTTAAGGAGCAGTTATCTGTTTAGGAGGGAGATTGCCTGGGAGAAGAAGCTGCTTCTGTGTCTGGAAGTCCTGGTGTTTGGTGCTCTGAAGCGCCAGCCAGAGGGCATTTTTATGGTATTACATTACAAATATATCTTTGTCTATTGTTTTGTATTAGAGGTGCTCTATGAATTTTGTTGTTTGCTTTGCCTGCAATGACAATGAAAGCTATTCATTCCTATTCATGTATGCGAATGTAAAGGTTAACCGGTCAAAGTGAACCATCAGAAAAGATGAAGTAGTGAAGAAATATAATAGTATATAGTTTCATAGTACTACACACCACTCACTACATTTTAATAAAAGATAAAAAAACAAAAGAACTCTACCCAGTATGCAATAGAAAATGTAATGGATTTATTAGTTATAATGGGAATTTACTTCCTCACTATATATTTTAATGGGAACGAAGGTAACATCCCCTGTCAGATACATTGCTGCCACGAGCACTGGCGCGTGCGCGTCCATATAGGTGCATTCTTTTTTTCATTAACTGTATACTTCTACATTGCACAGAAATGTCTACCTATGTGTCTATATGGTTGTGTACGGATTTAGTGGCATGCACCACTGAACACATATGTATCATTAAAGAGTGGTCGTGTGCTACCACCACTCGTCGCCAGAGGCTGCAGTGCAGCTGAACTTCCCGTGGACTAAAATGCGCTTTGTTAACTCTTTCCCGCCATTTAAAACAAAACATTCCCCGCCACAGACGAGTTATTACGGCAATCTGTGTTTGTACTGTTATACAGCAGGTGGCACTGTTACACACCGTGCAGAAGCTCGGAACCTTGAACGTATATGTTCTATCTGTTTTTAATGATTGTTCTGAGTGTAATCTGGGCAGAATCTTTGACCAAAAAAAGTGAATTATCTCTGTTTAATCAAAGTGATGCATTTTTGAAGAAACCTACCCACATCTAAGGGGTCATTACAAAAGAAGATTGAAGAATACAATTTCTTTTGTTTGGATGCTGAGACTCTGATCTTTCATTTGATTGTTTGTCCATAAATTAATTACAGAAAATGTACTGGGAGCCATCAAAATTGAGTCAAAATGTTAAAAACGCTTAATTTGATGCACTTATTGAGGAAAACAAACAAAATATGCTTTTTTTCTATTTTGAAAACAAAAACTAATAAATGAATTATCCGAACGTACACGGACCGACTGAGTTCATCATGACAGAATTTAATTATTTGGTGAACTATCCCTTTAATATGCCTTCTGTTCCCATAGGTGTCCACCGGGGGGCGTCACAGCAAGAGAACGCAGTCCCTGCTATCTTGTAACCGCAAATCTCTTAATCTGCCGGACAACACGCCGGCTATTCACCTACAATTCACAGAATATTACTTCCCTGATAACCCTGGACTTCCTGGTGTGTTAGCTACGCTTTTGATAACGCTAATTTATCGCAAGTCAATGAATATTATAGAAACATATTGCACATTTGTAGAAACTCTCAAGCACGGAATCTGTTTGCTTCTCTGTAGAAGTGTGAAATAATTGATTTTAATATTTCACTCTTTCGTTCTGCATTGAATTTTTCTCATTCTATTTAGTACCCTGCTCTAACCTTTATGCCCAGCTGAATGGTCTACAGGTGTGTCTGGATACTCCAAGTGTACTGTGGATGACTCTCTTCTCAAGGGGTCTACACAGGACACTGGATCAAGTCAAAGCCTTCTACCACCTCCAAGACAGCAGTAAATGTGACGAACATATCGATATTCGCGTGGATGCAACACAACTGAAGGTAAACTGAGAGATCTGAAATGCTTTGAATAGAAATTCGTAATAAAGGCTGTATGGTTCTAACTAAAGTAGAGTCGGGCGATGTCTACCAAATTGGCATCGGACGAGGCCTAGAGTGAAACATTGCGATGGACGTTGACATCGGGGGCAGGGCGAAGTGAGGTTGGGGTATTATCAGTTTGCTAGATGGCCATCTGCCAAAACATTTAAAACAATTATAGTTCAGGTCGTCATTGACAATATTACACACACACAACGTGAGTGCATTAATACGATTCACTGTTTACGCTCACTTTCTACGTCTGTCTCACTTACACACGCGTCACGAAACTTCCAAATCATACTTAACTACGGATAAGCACGATTGGATGAGCTCGATACATGCGCAGAATGTCATACTGTTGACTCGGCTGTAAACAGCTGTCTTGGGAATGTGCTTTACGCGTACACGGACGTGATCTGCGGACGACCGCAGACCCCCCTGATGCAGGGGAATCATGATGCTGGCCCAACATTATGATGGCTGTCAGCCTTCGGCGATGGACGATGTCATCGTCTATCGGCCCAAAACTAACCTAAATCTGTGTTCACCATGCCATTAACTTTATCGCTGTTGTCGCCTGTCTTTGTATGAGGTCGTTAGGAGGCGTGTCTAGTTCTGGTTGTTCTAGTAATAGTTATAAACAAATTAGTAACCGTCCACTGCAGAAACTGATAAAAGACGCATGATGTGAGGCCCATGGCTTCGCCCCCATTGATTGTCACTCCAAAAAGTCGCTCGAACTTTTCGCAACTGAATATGGCGACTTATTGACGCCAATGTTCGCTTAACTTCTATGTAATTAAATGAAATGTCCATTGAAATGTTGCTGATAGAGTGGAAGAAACAAGGCATGAAAGGCTTTAGATTTCGGAGCTTTGGTTAATTTACTTTGTTAAAGTTGGAACAACATTGAATTCTTAAAGCTGCAATTTGTAACTTTATATGCTTAAAAATAGAACAATTATTGAGTACATAAAAAATCTTTGGATGATTCACTCATTTAATTAAACGGAAATTACTTGTTCCACCACTGGTAAGGTTTTTCCTGTATCAGCTGTTTCTTGTTCGCATTTAACAGGCTACAAAGAAAAGAAGCAGACACATTTGTGCATTTTCCATAGATTTGGTGCGGTCGATGATACCTTTTTGTATTCCTGTAGCTGGTCATTCCTCTGGAATCCTCCATTTTGGATCATCCAGACCGGCCTAAGTCGCTAAGCGTCAGTCTTCCTCAGATCGTCCTCAGCAACACACGTCACTGTCCTCATGGTTCTCGCTCTGACCTCAGCAGCATCTACAACAGCTTCTCTAGCTCTCCTTTCTTCCAGTCCTCAGCATGCCAACCTTTCCCTCGTGATCAGAGTGTCCTACCACCACTTCCATCAGGGTTCCTTCAACACTCCCTGGAAGAGGAGTCCCTGGCCTTAGCAGACAGATGTCACTCTCGCTCTCAAGACATCTGGTCTGTAAGTCTGTCCCGAGTTGCTATGGGCTTTGAGGGGGCACGTCGAGGGCTCAGGGGCAAAGCTCTTCCCTTCGTGGAGCCTTTTGCCATGTCTTTGTGGATGTGCCGCCCTGCTGCCTTCAAGAAAAACTTCTGCATGCAGAGAGACTCATTCAGTTCTAGCAAAGACTCCGGCCCAGTCACACCGCAAGGTATGGATGAGGATGTCCCATCAGGTCAATTCGACCAGACCAATGAACAAGTCAACTCTCCCCTGGCCTCCATCCACATTTTGGCCCAGTCTATCACTCCTGTCAAAATGTTCCTCAACCACTACCAGTTTGTAGCCCTTTTGCGGATGAAAGACCATCTCGCCCGACTAGCTGGAGATTTGAGCAAGGATGTCCAGAGTTTGGAACATTCAGAAGAGTCACGTACAGACTCTCCTTCAGTGTGTCTCTCGGTCTTAATGGAGGCCATTGAACTCACTTTGCTGCTTCCTCCTGCAGCATGTGAGCCAGAAGCCCAATTCCCGGAGGATACGGACACTCCCAGTCTGACCGACTCTGATCTCTCGCCATCCCACCACGCCGGAGAGCCTGGCCTCCTGGAGGACAATGGGCTGGGTCGAAATGGGGAAGAAACGGATCACGAGGACGATGAAGAGCAGGAAGGTTCAGTGGAGGAGGCCTGCGAAGCCCTCGAGGAGGGAGTGGGTGGACAGAGGCAGCAGCAAGCTCAGGTTTCTGCTCAATCTTCACAACTTTCTCCAGGGAACTCAACGGTAATCTCTCGGCAAGGTTCTACCTTCAGCCTGGAAGGCGAACTGTCTAGCGCCCTAAATGCCACCAAAGGTGTAACCAAAGATGCGCTCAGCGCCTCCCTGGATCTCACCAAGGGGGCGCTGTCCATCACGAAAGATGCCTTTAGCATCCTTAGCAGAGGATCTGCAATGACTAAGCTCTTCACTCCTCAAAACAAGTAAGACTTCTTTTAGGAACTTTTTTGCTTTGGCGAGATCTTATAGTGTACGAAATATATCTATACAAATATTTCAAAGTAATTCCGGTTGATTTCAGATAAATGCAATAATTGATCCGCACTTTGACACCAATACTAGCACTTACTGATGTAAATGTAGGGATGTTACAATATTATCGATATTGTGTTATCGCAATAGGAAAAATTGCCTCAATATTATTGTAAGCACATGACTGTATGAAACAATTGGTCTCCGGGCCTAACGTTGAGGATGTTCTTAAAAATAATGGATGTTGCCTTTGGCAAGGTCCATCTGGTGCAATTATTTTATAAAACAGATGTTTAGGTCATTAAACCCATCTCATACTATAACTCACACCTCTAAGCAAAAGATTTGGTTAGAGGATAAAGAAAAGAGGAAGCTCATGGCATGCTTCCAAGTCAGCGTTCGCCATTCTAAAGATTGCAATAATATCGTAACGTGGACTTTAATCTGAGATATTATCGTACAGTGAGATTTAGATATTTTAGTTACTTCCCTTGTCAAATTACATTTCTCCATCATTTGCATTGCACCAGCTTTGTGTTTTTGTGTCCGATTGATCAAAATAATTCCAAACATTTGTGCATCTAGAGGCAAGCGACCCCATTCTTTTATATCATTTTTAGTTTGGGTGAATTATTATTTATATGTAAAAATTATAAAGGATTCAAATAAACACAATTCGTGACAATTATTTAACATATGAAGCGCATCAGTTTTAGAGATGAACCGATACGACATTTCTCGGTCAATATGATAATTATTCAGAGCGATATGTGCTGTTTTTAAACTGTCGACCAATAGTGTGAAATATCGTTACATATACAGGTGCATCTCTACACAATTTGTATTACAAATAATCGTAATAAAGACCTAAACTAATAATAAAGACTAATAATTCCTGTAATAACAATTATTTATTAGACAATTTATTGTTAGCCTATTTTTATACTCATGACAGCCCTTATTCTATCACTTGGCTACTATATTTTAGTCTGTGCCAGAAAAAATTATGCCTGAATTGATGCATTTACCCTCTGAACAACATTGAAACAATGTCTTCATTAAAAAAAATGTCCAGATAGAGCTCAAGTGCTATACACAACAGTACATTATTAAAAAAGACTACCCGTGGCTATTCTAGTAGCATATACTAATGGGTTACGTTCAGAGTTGGTAGCTAGTAAGTTAACAGTTACACATGTAGAACTATAATGTAAAAATTTGGGCTTCATTTGAAAATAAACGAAATTGAGACAAGAAATGTATAATTTTTCAGTGCATAACTTAAACATGTTTCACAATATGTTATGGATTTGATGATGAATAGGTGGTGTTATATATTTTTTTATAAATTCATGGCTGTAGGGAGCAAAGCGAAGAGTCTAGTTCCTCCTTCATGGGGAGCCTGCGGCTTCAGACCATGAAACAGTCGCCTTCCCAGAATTCCTGTGACAGTGCCATTGTCGAGGGGAGCCTGGCAGAAGATGGCTTATCCATTAACAGTGACATCAGTGATAACTTTGTCATACTCATGGACTCGGGTACTTGTAACTAGTTCTCTTGCCGTATTCATAATAAAACTTTCATGGCAAAAACGATCAATCCCATCCTGCACGATCATTGACAAAGGCTTATACTTCTCTTGCAGAGTCAGGTGTGGAGTCTTTGCGACCTAATGGTACAGCTGTCAACTCTGGCAGTTGTGTGAGTCCCGCACCGGCAACAGAAGGTGGATCATCGGCAGACCTCAGCAGCTCCCTGTCCCAGAGCACTGAAGACCTTGCCGAAGATACGGTAAGTGTTACCTAGCCCACTGAAGCATGGAAGTTCTCAAAAACAATGAATTTAAACAAACATTCCTGTCAGGGTTGAAGTAATACAAGGCCAGCAGATTGTCCTTACATTTTTGGTTGTAAGGCTCTTCTGTTGTTTTCAGGTTTCTGTGATAGTTCTGTGTCTGAGCCGCGTGGGTGCCCTAGCAGAGAAGCATGGAGAAGATACTGTAGTGGCACTGGAAGCCAAAGAACTTCAACCTAAACAGCTTGGCAATCATAAAGTCACAGAGCTGCTGACAGGACTGACGTTGATGCAGGGTTAGGACACCTAACATTTAAGTTTTATAAGCTGCAGTCACAGTAACGTTTTAAAGGGGTAGTTCCCTAAGGCTGTGTTTACATTTGACTTCGTTTCGGGGCAGCGTTTGTGCACCAAGGCAGCTCATAGAAACAGATTCAGACAGGCTTCATAGGCAGCATAACGGAAGTCTATTTATAACCAGAATTATAACCAGAGAGCGTCTTTGCAATAACCAATCACATATTTAAAAACAACAATACTCATGCCTCAGAGAAATACCATCAAAGGTTATTGAAAGTGCAAATTAAACTTACATTTATACAAAACTATGATAAAACCGGTGTTTTGGACTTTTTTAGAACACTGTTTACCCCTTTGGATTATAAAGTAAAACAGACGCAAGCAGCCTAAAAAAGAAGTCAAATCTGAACACAGCCTAACTCTTACCTAACCCTAATCTAAAAATTCTCTCATGTTGTTCAAAACCTAGGTCATTCTCACAAAACCCACTGAAACACCATGGCAGTAAAGATTTTAATTATAAATCATAATTTGGTAAAAAAAAGATCATAATAAACATAATAGTGTTCTCTACCTCGCACCAAGCGTAATTTCAACATAAGAATGAATTGTTTGTGTATTTTATTACATTTTCTGCTCAACTTATCATTACTGCAACGTGTCTGAGCGCATTATATGCTGTTTGAAACAGAGTAAAATGAAAATATTCTGAAAAACAACAATTGCGACAAAAAGTCACTGCCAGAAAAATGACAGAATATTTGTGTATAATAAAAATGAAGAACTAGTGGAAGAAAGAAGTGTACATGACTGATATTGTAACCCTCTGTAACAATTTTAAAAGATTGTTCAAACACACACAAACATATATTTACAGAAGTGGGTTTTTTGTGAAGAAAAGTAACTTACAAATGGCTAACAGATTAGTTTATATTTTTCTTGTCAAGAGCTTAATATTCTCTTGTCGCACTTTTTTCTTTCTCATTACAGATAACTCATTAAAGGCCGTTTTCCACACTAAACATTCTAAAAGTATAATGCTCTATTAAAACAAACTTCATATGATGAATAACCCACCTGTATGTGACTCTTTCTTCTGTGGAAAACAAAAGAAAATATTTTGAGAAATGTCTCTGCCGTTTTGTTTCCATACAATGGAAGTCAATGTTGTTTGGTTACCAACCCTTTTCAAAATATCTTCTTTTGCGTTCTTGAGAGGCCATACAGGAATGACATGAAGGTGAATGAACTAAGAGTTTTCAGTCGACACTGAGGTCAAACATTTGACTGGAAACACACACATAGATGCAAATAAGATTTAATTCAAATGAGATTCAATATAAATCCACCTGATCGAATTATTCACTACACAAGATACAATCTGCTCCTCTAACTACAGTTCCCTTTCTGTCGGTCTCTCGACGTTGTGTCGAGAACGACAGATGGGGTTCGTCCTTGAGAACCAATCAACTCTGACTACTATAGAAAAGGCCAATGAAATTTGGCGAATGAAATTTGCATGCCGGACTCCGCCCCCGGATATCCGGTATAAAAGGAAGCCGGCGTGCAGCATTCATTTACCTTTTGTTCTTCAGAGCCTTCACTCTTGAGTACAACTTAGGATTCAAAATCCTCTACAAACTACACTGCTGGTGCTACGACGTGTTGCAGCGGATCGTCCCTACCTGCAGCGACCTTCCCCTGGGCGTCTCGGCGGTTCCGGAGGTGTAAGAGATCTTCTAAAAAGTCCTTTTCAGGACTGACTGAGCATTCTCCAGCGCGGCATGTCCCGCTGTTCTCTTGGGTGCGGCACCCTCATCGAGGAGGGGGATGGACACGATCGCTGCATTAGGTGTCTGGGCGTCGAGCACACTGAAGCAGCGTTCGTTGACACATCTGCCCGCACTGCGGGCAGATTGTCTTTCAGAAGTTGCGGTCACGGGTGGCTGTCTTCCTACGGGAACCAGCCACCATTTCGTTCGCTACCTGGGCTGTGACATCTGTGGCTACGGCCCTGATGACCACCCACGTTAGCAGCGTTAGTGATATGGGGAACTCTGCGAACGTAAACCCGCCTGCCAAGTGCTCACAGGCCGATCGCACCCCGATTCGCTCTTCTAAACGTTCCCCAACCGGCGGTGGCATACCGTCCGGATCCTCACGCACACACTCGGAAACGATGTGTGACGTAGATGAGACGTCGCTCGCAGCATCGGAGGGAGACTGGCATCCGGCTCTGACGAATCTGAGCTCCACCCCCGGGTCGAGTTTTGGAGGAAGCAGAAGTGATGCCACCCGTGCTAACCCGGGGATGCATGGTTCCTGGGGTCGGAGCGCGGTGCAAACCGCGCCCACCCCGGGTTCCATGTTTTTCCCGGAAGTGCATGAGGAGCTGTGTAAAACTTGGAACGCTCCACGGACCGTTCCAGTGAAACCAACTCCGGCTCCCTTACTTCCCTCGATGGTGTGGCAGCCAAGGTCTACGTCGACATCCCCCGGGTGGAACGTCCGCCCGCGGTGCACCTGTGCCGCGGACGGCTACCACCTGGTGGGAATCGGCCACACCTACCGCCCAAAGCACGCAGACTTCGGCATCACGGTGTCGAAGGCTTGCGATGCCGCGGGCCAGGCTGCCTCCTCTCTCTACGCCATGGCCATCCTGCAGGTCCGCCAGGCCTAGGTGTTGAGAGAGCTCCACGAGGGTAAGGCCGACCCGGGTATAATGCAGGATCTCCGTACCACCGCTGGCAGCGCTCTACGGGCGACCAAGGCGGTGGCACGGGCCCTGGGTCGGACGATGTCCACGGTAGTGGTCCAGGAGAGACACCCCCGGTTATACCTTGTGCAGAGGAGTGACACCAAGGAAGTCCGCTTTCTTGATGCACCCATCTCGCAGGGTGGGTTGTTGGTAACACCGTCGAGGACTGTGCTCAGCAGTTTTTGACGGTGAAGCAGACAGTGGCAATAAGCCACATTTTTTTCACGCCGCGACTCGGCCGCCTAGAGGGCTCCGAGATCCCGCGTGACGTCTGCTGCCCTTCAACCCAGGACCCCTTCGACATCGGTTCCGGTTCCTGTGCCCCCACTGGCGGCACCCCGGTAGCAGAGGTCGAGGGGGAAACCTCCACCCCGTCAGCTACCTTCTCGCGAGAAGGGACACTGACGGGAAGACCCCAGGGAGGACAACTTCGGGCCCGAACCTTCACAGCCACGGCTCTGATCGGTCGGTACGGGACGACTCCTGCCTCGTCACCTAAGCCGGGCCCTTATCAGGGCCTGGCGCCCACTTACTCACAGAGTTTTTCCGTTGTCCCCGGGTGTACTTACAGCCGATCGCACACTCCACTGGACTGTGCTCGGCGAACCGACCTCACACCCTGGCGAGGTGTGAGGTCGTACACATACGACAGCTGTCACCACTCTCAACCGACAGTGCGTGCCGTTGTCCCGCCAGGCAGGTAAAAAGGCGGAGCCAACCTTCCCTCCGGGGACCCTCCGCCAGCCGACGAACCACCCCCTGTGGGAATGATGAACCAGACCGTCCCCTTGGTCACCCTGTCACAGTCCCTGGGAGCTCGAGAGCTGCCCACACTGTCTCGCTGGCCTTGCGGGCGGTCCGTCTTGGTTACTCGATCCAGTTCGCCAGAGACTCTCCCAAGTTTCAGGGCATCATCTCTCCCTCTCTCAGAGGCAGGGACGCCTCCGTACTTCGGGTAGAGGTCACCACCCTTCTGGCAAACAGGCATCGAGCTCGTCCCTCTAAACCAAGATGTTCAGTGGGTCACAACCCGCACTTCATCGTTCCCAAGAAAGACAGTGGGTTGCGCCCAAATGTCTGCGTACCCGGAACAGAGCACCTTCACAAGCTGCCGTTCAGGGTGCTCACACAGAGGCGCGTCCAGACATCTATCAGGTGTCAGGATTGGTTCGCGGCAATCGACCTGAAGGGCGCTTACTTTCATGTCTCGGTCCTCCTCGACACCAGCCGTTTCCACGGTTCTCGTGCGAGAGGCGGGCATATCAGTACAGAGTCCTCCCTTTTGGTCTGTCCCTGACCGCCCTTTCTCCCTTAGGGGAAGAAGGTGAGCGGGTACTAAACTACCTCAGCGACTGGCCTACCCTGGCACACTCGCGAGATCTGTTGTGTACAGTAAGGGACCTGGTGCTCTGGCACCTAGATCGATTGGGACTCCAGGTCAACCAAGAGAGGGGCAAGCTCTCCTCATTGCAGAGCATCCTCTCTCTTGGTATGGAACTCAACTCTGTCACCACGGCGGCGCTACTGTCCGCAGTTGCGCCCAACCAGTGTTGAACTGTTTGAAATGAACATTTTAGACAGACAGCGGTCCCCCTGAAACAATTCAGAGGCTCCTGGGACACATGGCGTCCTCGCGGGTTAATACCCCTCGGGTTGATGCACATGTGACCGCTCCAACACTGGTTTCAGAGTCGAGTTCCGAGGAGAGCGTGGCACACTGGCAGCAGGCGCATGGTGATGCCGCCCTGCTGCCAACGCACCATAACCCCTAGTCTTATGACTTTTTCGACGGACTCAGGTCCCTCTGGGCAGGTTATGAGGCAGGTCGTGGTGACGGCTGACGTCTCCCTGCAGGGGTGCGGTGCAGTGTGCAACGAGCACGCAGGTGGGGTGTTGGACGAACCCCCGCCTGCGCTGGCATATCAATTGCCAAGAGTTGTGGGCTGTGCTAATTGCACTGAGCAGGCTACGGCCTCTCATGCAAGACATGCACGTGCTGGTCCGAGGACAGCACTATAGCTGTAGCGAACACAGATCGTCAGGGTGGCGTTCGCTCACAGCAGCTAACACAACTTGCTCGACGCCTCCTCCGGTGGAGTCAACATGTGACCCGCTCCCTGCGGGCCACACACACCCCGAGCAAACTGAACTAGACAGCCTACGTGCTCTCTCGCCAGTTTATGCCTCGTGGAGAGTGGCGACTTCACCCCCGCGCACCAGCTCATTTGGAGGCTGTTCGGGTAGGCCCAGGTAAACCTGTTCGCCTCCCGTAACACCACCATTTGCCCGCTTGATATTCCTGCCCTCGGCACGGATATCCTTGCGCACAGCTGACCGCGGGATGGGCGGAAGCACACCTTCCCCCCCCCAGGAGCCTCCTTGCACAGACGCTGTGCAAGGTCAGGGAGCAGGAGCACCAGGTGTTATTGGTTACACCACACCGGTCTAACCGCACTTGGCTTCAGAGCTAATGCTCTGGTCAGCGACTCCCCCTGAACCATTCCCCTGACAGAGGACCTGCTCTCTCAGGGGAGGGACACGTTCTGGCATCCCGGATCAGACCTCTGGAAACACCCATGTCTAGTCTCTAGACGGGACGAGAAGATCCTGAGATGGCTACTCCCCCTCCATGGCAGAGACCATCACCCAGGCTAGGGCCCCATCTACTAGGCGGTTACACGCCTCTAGACGGCGCCTCTTCTCGTCCTGGTGTCTCTCTCAATGAGAAAGACCCACTGAGGTGCTCGATCAGGATTGTGTTTTCCTTCTTACGAGACTGGAGACTAACATCTCCCCTCCACACTGAATGTGTATGTAGTCGCTCTTGCCACTCATCACGACTCAGTCGGTGGAAAGAGTCTAGGGCAACACGACCTGGTCACCAGGTTCCTAACGGGCGCGAGAGGGCGGAATCCGTCTCACCTCCGCTCCATACCCTCTTGGGACCCTAAGTGGTCCTGGGGAGCCTCAGGGCCCCCCAAGAGCCCCTCGGAGGTTCCGATCTTCCTCACTGAGTAAGACGGCCCTCCTGACGGCGCTCACTTCCTTCAAGAGGGTAGGGGACCACCGAGCATCCTCCGTGTCGCCGGATTGCCTTAAATTCGGCCCTGGAAACTCTCACGTTAGCTTGAGACCCAGGCCCGGATGCGTGCCCAAGAAGTTCCCACTACTCCCTCCAGGGCCAAGTTGTGAACTTGCAGGTGCTCCCCATAGGGGAGGAAGAACCAACCCGATCAGTGTTGTGTCCAGTACATGCTGGACCGCACGCAGAGCTCTGAAGCTCTGACCAGCTCCGTGTCTGTTGGAGGACAGCAGAAGGGGAAGGCTGTCTCCAAACAGAGGCTGGCGCACTGGGTCGTGGACGCCGTTACGACGACATTCCGATCTCAGAATCTCCCATGCCCATTGGCAGTGAGGGCTCACTCCACACGGAGTTCAGCCACCTCCTGGGCACTGGCAGAAGCGCCTCTCTAGCAGACATCTGTAGAGCTGCGGGTTGGGCTATGCCCAAACACCTTCGCAAAGGTTTAACAACCTTTGCGTAAACCCGGTGTCAGCCCACGTCCTGCGTGGCGACATGTAGGACTGGCATCCGGGGGGGCGTATGCCTGCGAAAGCACCTTTCCACCCTCTAACAGGTTGGGTCAGTGTGCTATCTATCCTTTCCTTCTTACCCAACCTTGGCTAAGAGAATTGGTACCTCACCAGCCTCCCTTCTTACCCACACCCTGGTTAAGAACAGGCATTCCATCCATCACTAAGCAAGCACCTCCTGGGGGTTGGCTGAGCAGAGCAGCCTTCCCCCTTAGGCCGGGACATATCTTGACCTATCACACATAGTTCTAACCGGACCTGTGCTATCAGACGCAGTAACACCCGCTCCGCGGGCTGTTCCGTCTGGCATACCCTCATGACACTGGTTCCCACACTTGGTAACCCATGAGCATCCCCAGGTGGACCTCCACCTCGCGGTTAACTACCCAGTCTGCACGTTCCATGCGTTCTCCTCCTAGGACGAGACCATACTTTCTCCACCATATTCCTCCCCACGGGTAGGAGGTGGCCTCTGCAGCGCTTCTCTGCTTAAGAGTACGCTTTCCCGGTGTAAACCGATCCGGACGGCCTCTCGCCTGTAGAGAGCTAAGGCCCCGTCCGTGAAAGTTACCGGTCAGGGCTGTATCCATCTTTCCTGAAAGCTCTGGAACCCCCCGACCACCACACTGGAAGGTTACAGGTCTCACGAAAGCTTCGAGCTGACACGCCCAGGCTTGTCAACGTTGCTTCGCTGAGATTGTGACGCGATACAGCGTTTGTGGCGTTTTCCATAAATAACCCCATCTGTAGTTCTCGACACAACGTCGAGAGACCGACAGAAAGGGAACGTCTTGGTTACGTCTGTAACCTCAGTTCCCTGATGGAGCGAACGAGACGTTGTGTCCCTTATGCCACAAACCTGTATCGTTTCTGTTGCAGTTTGAGAGGCTCTCAGGCTCTTCAGAACAAGAGGTAAATGAATGCTGCACGCCGGCTTCCTTTTATACCGGATATCCGGGGGCGGAGTCCGGCATGCAAATTTCATTCGCCAAATTTCATTGGCCTTTTCTATAGTAGTCAGAGTTGATTGGTTCTCAAGGACGAACCCCAGCTGTCGTTCTCGACACAACGTCTCGTTCCCTCCATCAGGGAACTGAGGTTACAGACGTAACCAAGACGTTATCTCTCATGTAGTCTCTGTTCCTATGGAAACCTTTTCTACATACAGTTGAAATCTATGCATATAAACACAGAACACATTTTCCAAAAGATATTCTCATGATGTTTTTGTCTATGTTGTCTTCTTCACAGCTGGTTCTGCCTCTCCCATCGCTCAGCTGTCCCCAGGTTCTCGAGCTCCCTCCTGCCCCCCAGTGGCGGCTCTCAGATTAGAGATGGGACCCCGCGCGGGCAGGCATTCTTCTCTCTCTGAGAGCATGGGGTTCATGGAGATGTGTTTGACGGGCTGCAGAGCTGAGCTTTTGGCTTCTACGTTAAACGGTCTGGGACCCTTCCTGGAGGATGAGCTGAGCGCAGACACACAGCGAATGAGACTGTGGATGCGGGACAGTACTGTTACACTAAAGGTCAGAATGAGCTATAAGTGAAACAGTTTTATTCGAAGACGACTCTTATGAAAGACAATAAATAGACTAGAAAGCAAATATACAAAATGCTAAATGTAAGTTGTTGCAGGTGTCATTATATTTTCTCTCTTGTCAGGATGACAGTCCTCGTGTCTACCCAACCGCTCCTCAGCCTGTTCCTGTGATCTTCTCTCTGGACGGTGTTGTGCTGGAGCGTTTAGATGATGGGATACTCCGCTTGAGACGTGAGTCCTTTTTGATGCACGAGTGTGCTTATTTTATATATTGTGAAATAAAATATAAGTAAAGGATAATCAGCCAGTTTATATCGCAAAATTGAGTCTGACAGGATGATCTGATCTTCATTGATCATCCTGAAGGATTTTTTTTTTGCTGACTGTACATTTGTTTACAGAAGTGGCCAAAAGATGATGTCCAACACTGGACGATTCACATTTTTTCTCTTTATTTGAGTATTTTATAAAGATGCTTTTAAAATTTTGAATGCATGTTGAAACAATTTACAACACATCTGCAAAGTTTGTACTTTGTACCATATAGCTCAGGAAAATGACAACAAATACATTTCTACACAAGAGGATTTCGCAAATACCTCATTACCCGCCAGAATTTCTTCAGACTGATGATATAAACATACAAAGAGTAATTACTACTTTTGGATCTGTAAATGCTGTATTATTTCATAAGGAGGAGAACAGCACCACCTACTCCAAAACAGTGGAAACACGGATTGCCGTAAAATCACGTATTTGGCAGGGAAAGACCGTCTTTTAAATTTAAAGATAACTGGTAACAGATTAAACTGTACTCGATGTTTGCTCTATTTTCTGTAATATTTATTTTTTACATGCAATTTTTTTTGTTTGTATATTTGAATAAATCTCATATTTTCTGATATTCTGTAGTTTTCATTTATAAAAATGTTTTGTTCAATAAACATTTTGTCATTTGTCATAAGGTCTTTAAACACTTTACTACCTTTAAACCTTTTCTTTCTTTCTTTAACACAAGCAGCTGCTCAGAATCATCCAGCGACCGAGCCAGACGTGCATCTAGAAATGGCCGACCAATCCTGTTCTAGAGCTGAGGAGAAAAACAAAGTATGATACAGGAGAAATAATTATTTATTCATTGATAAAAAAATTGTGATTCCATACATGAACACAGATCTGATAATATCATGTTTTTTGTTTGATGAAGTCTCTCGAGTCCAGGCTCGCTGATGTCCAGTCTGCTCTCCACAAAGCTCTGTCTGACCGAGAGTGTCTGCTACAGGAAGTCAGGAAACACAACCCCTCCTTCACCTTATGATGTTAAAGGGAAAGTAACCAGACTTCAGTCGAAGCAAGACACCAGATGACTTCTACATGAACCACAAGAGGTTTCCCAACTCTTGCTGATACAAAATTATTTTCTGTACTCTGCAATCACCTGAATATCTCATCATAGATCTCTCTACGATCAGATATCGTCATGATATCTAGTTTCTCTCTGACTTTTCTCCACGAGTCTTCCTGTCCGTTTGTGACTGAACTACACCACTAAATGTAACAGACGGATTAAGTCTTTCACTGCCGGAGACCCTCTGCTTCCTGAACTATTTCCCCACATTTTCCTCCGCATGAATTTCAGCCCAGGATTGTGTAAAATTCATTTTACAGATGAATCCTAGCTGAGCCTTTGTACGGAACCTGGTAGCTATGTTCTCAAACCTAGTGAGCTGCCTACCTAGAAAGCATTTTAAAGGATGAGTAAAGTAATTTTCATTTTTGGGTAAACTGTCTCTTCTATCTTTATGTCGTTATAAAAGCTGAACTTATTAATAAGATACCTCATGTTGGAGATTACTTGCATTAGGATGTTGGACAATTCTCATGTATGAAAAACTTCAGTTTGAAACGGTACGAAAATGTTTGCTCTCTGCTGCCCTCTGCAGGTCAGGTGGAGAAGCACAGGTCAGACATTATAAAGTTATATAAGTTATGACTGTTCTAGGTAGTACAGTGAGGCAGTTCACTAGATTTTGGGACAGAACTGTTAAGATTTTTACATTTTGAGTTTTATATACGCTGCTATTAAGCTGCATTAATGCAATGTGTCGAAGTTTGCTGATGTTTGTGTGCATTAAGAGTGGAGTTAAAGACAAGAGCACTTTGATGTCATCTGAGGATCAACATGTACAACATACGGTACTTTTGTGTTGAGATCCCGTCCTCAGACTGCACTAAGCTGGTACGGAATGAAGCGCTTGTGCCAAGACTAAAGTTTCATACTGTGAGAATTTGTTCACATAGATCTTGGAGACTTGTTCCAACCGCTTTGATTTTGTTCCCACCATGAATAACTTTGAAGATGAATACAAAGATTTTGATCATTTTAAAATGAAGAAAATAATGTAGTTCACCCTGTAACTGTAGCATTACAGAGAATCTTGGGATCACTTTCAGAGTGATTTTTTTTCAGCTGATGAACAATTAAATATTGACAGCCAATCAAAATCCATTTGAATTTGAAAGGCTTTCGTATTAAAATTATGAAACTTTAGCATGCGAGCTGAGAATAAACATACGCTATCATCTGGTTTGGTGTGGACGCTAATATAGTGAGCGTTACGGTTATCCTTCTTCGTGTGAGCTGCCCTTCAACCTTCAGTATTATAATGATGTTACACAATTTCTTTTTCGTAAACGTGGATATTTAATGAAAAACATTTGTTGGGTCATTTTTATGTGTTTTATTGCACTAAATATCTTTGAGACACTTCGCTAATCTGTAGAGTTAAACAAGATATAAATTACAAATTTTACTTTTTGTTTTTCCAATTTCTAAATTGTATTATCAATTATAAAAAAAATGTGTTAAAAGAGGAACACAAAGGCTGACGCGTAATTGTCCTGTACAAACAATCTTGAATTACAGGTGCTACAGTGTACAGCTTTGTCCAACACAATGTTAAAATACTGACTGTTTTTTTACGGTAAAATCTGTATTATAGGCCTGGTAAAAAATAGTTACTGTAATGATTAGTGTGTTAAAAAACAAGAATATCTGACAGAATGTGGGTTCTCCAGGCCTGTGTCTCCTGTCAACATCCCTGTGGTTTAGCGTTCAGTGAAGTGTGGAACATTTTTGAAAACTTTACAAAGTATTTATGATATTTCTGTCTTCCAAACATGAACTAAAACTTAATTTGGTGCATGTAAAACATCTTGTTTAGGTATTTAATGCATGGCTTTACTTGAAACCTTTCATAAATGCAACATAAAGATCACATACCTCATGGAGTTTTTATTTTTTATTTTATTTGTGACACAGCATGTTAAGAAACACCTCTGGTCACTCATGCCTTCCATTGCTTTAGCTCAAATATGGTTGTTATTGTACTGCTTACTGTGAGTGGTCATATTTCACATGCAAAATATTGACTTTAAGCTTTATACTAACTGTATTTGTTGTTTTTAAAGATGTTTTTGGTACAAGGTCTACTTTTCTGTGTTTTTCATTTAAAGTAGTCTGCTTTAATGTTAGGGAAGACATCTGTGAGTTGATTCTAAACCGATACACAACCAATAACTATATAAAGTCTCCTGAGGTATACCTTTGTGAAAGAAGACTGTGAATATTTGATCAGAATCACGATTATTTTATTTAAACTATAGAATGTGTATGTGTTTATTCATTTGCTGGACTGTATACAGTTATTAGCTGTGTTGAGTGTCTTGTTGAATTGAGAGGTCTTTTATTGGTTAAATGAATGGCATGTGTGCATCACACTGTTCATGAGTTTACTGAGATTTTTATTTCACATTTGATGTAACCAACGTAATAGTAAAAAAATGTATTTTGTTGGTTCTGTGAACCATAATTAGACCATATATGATCAATAAAATGTTTAAATTACATTTAAACTGTGTCCTCTGTTCAAATTTGGCAATGCAAAACAAACACCATTCATATTAGAGCGTCATAACCTACTCCAGGTGGAATAAGCCTTCCATTGGGTCATAATCTTTCCGTGTGTTCAGTTTATAACAAGTTTATTCTTATTATCAGGGGATAAAGTGTGCCCAACAGAGTTATTATTGTTTTGATTTTAGTTTATTAAGTGTTTTTAATATATAAAATGAGCTTTTATTTTGTACAATTTAGCAATCATTTCAGAATCTCAGAATCATTTCAGCAATTTAAAGTTTCAGCAATTTTGCTAAAGCTCATGTCTTTTAATAATTTATTTTCTTTATTTTCATGTTGCTTTATAAGATTAATTATATTTTTATTTTAGTTTATTATTATAATTTTAGTGCTTTAAACTTGCAAAGTTTCAGTTTATCCAATGTTAAGATTAATCTTTTATTTGATTTCAATATCCAGAAACATTTTCAAAGTTTTCATTCTAGTAAACTATAATAGCTTTGATGCCCCAACATGACGCAGATTAGAGGGTTATTTGTACATAAAGAGGAGCCCGATTATATGATATGAAAACCTGAAGTGGGAAGAAAAACACGTGTTGCGCCCCTAGCATGTGGTTTATTTTGACCAGCAGATGGCGCTATATGCCATAACAGACTCTAGTCGCCCCAGATAAACAAGTTCATTTAGTTGTTCTCCGTCTGGGTGTTTTAGAAGCATAAATAACCAAAATAATCAACTGATTCCTTAATGGGTTTAATATTTAAAGTATTACAGATTTTGCTCCATCATCCTTAAAATTGCATTAGGTTTAGACAGGGTCACGTAAAACTGAAAGAAGCGGAGACGAAGTCGCAACACAGTCAAAAACAGCTCAAGGTTTGGTGAACTTATATGATTCTTATTGTTCAAGTTCATTAGTTTTAATTGTTAATGTGTTTATGATGTAACATGTTGATAGGCTGAAAGTTGATAGGCTGAATAGGCTAGGCATAGTCAAAACTTGAACAGATGCTTATGTGCACATTGATGAAATGGCAATGCCTGTAACTAATATAGGAAAATATTTTTACATGGTAATATTTGAATCAATTATTACTAAATTAATTTCATCCAAATAAATGCTGTTAAGTTTCAAACATTGAAACAACGATTCACCTTTTCACTTTTCATTAACACTGTAAAAGCAAATTCCCTTCTATTCATTACCATGTGTAGCTTTGAGGAAATTATTCGAGTCTTTGTGTTAAAAAAGTTACAGTATGTCTTAATTCATTCGTTTGCTAAGGGTAGGTCATTTTTTTATTATTTCAAGAAACTACATTGCCGTCAAATTGACATCTTGTTCATGTCTGAAAAGGCCTGGATAACCTTTTAGCGCGGGGTTTTACATCAGTCCAGCAGGGGGCAGCACTGACCAAACGGTCCCTATTCCTTTGTTTTCTTGTAAATAACAACGCTTATATCATTTATATCAATATCATAACAGCCAATACAGAAAAAAGTAAATGCAACGTAGGGAAAAGTCAAGTTTGAGGTTTATTAGGTTTCTATAAATACATCAATTCAAAAAAATATGTTTGCTAGTGCTACATGTACTCAGCATCTTCAACATTCACAACATCCCATGAACCAGTTCATATAACATGCATGTCACATCAATGAAAGTTACATTTTACAGTTCGGGTCACATTGCCCACCACATGGTGCTTGATTCTTTTGCAACTGCTTGTCCAAGAACCACACAAACCACATTCCCATCTCCTTTCTCCATAGGAGCTTCATGGAATTGTTTGGCCACATTAAGCACACTCTTGTATCTCTTCATATTCTGTCTTGGCTCAGAACAGACTTGTTTCTCTCGACTCCAGGATTTTGGGCAGTGGCACCTGTGGGTGTCAAACACAGTTGTAAGCTACTTTGAAACGATGTCACAATGGCATCACCTTTGTGAACACAATGTGGGTTCAACGATCATAACATTTCACGAGCAAACAATGCAAATTGAACAACATTAGCAACTGTTTGAAATCCTTTGACGATATAACTTCTTTTACACTTGCTGTCAACAAGTATTACTTCAAACTTTAAAGTTAACCTGTCAACAAATGTATGGCATATTCGCACATTTTATGAATATGTTTAATTTAATCATAAAAAATGGCCTAGTATATTTTATGGCACACCAAAAGGAAATTCTTGATAATTCATTGTCAGGCTGACAAAAGTGTGAATGTTTCATTTATAAATATGCACGATTAACAAAATTAAATGTTTACTAAAAACATTTTACACATTATAACTATACACATTGGCAAAATATATAATCCAGGTTATGTATTTGGGATTTGAGATATGTATCATTTTAAAGGGATACTTTGTCATCCTTAACTCACCTTCAAATTGTTAAAAAATCTGTATACATTTCTTTGTTGTGATGAACGCAGAGAAAGATATTTGGAAGAATGCTCATAACCAGACAGATTTTGCTGCCCATTGACTCCCATAGTAGGAAAAAATTAAAAGGAAATCAAAAGTGCTCCAGAACTGTTTGCTGTCCTACATTCTTCCAAATATCTTTCTCTGTGTTCATCAAAACAAATACATTTATACAGATTTGGAACAGCTCGAAGGTGAGTAAATGATGACAGACTTTTCATTTTTTGGGTGAAGTATTCCTTTAATGGGTCGTCCAAACAGACCCAGTTGTCCCTCACCCCCTAGACAATGCCTTTGGTTCAAACTTATATGTTGCAAAAAGTAGCTACAGAAATTCAATGCAAATTGAGAGACCCAAACTGTACATACCGATTTCAGATAAGCCACGCCGCTCTGCTTTATCTCTTTGAGAAGGTGATCCCGAGGGGTTAGGTCCACTTTCGCTGGCTCTCGTCTTCGAGGGACTGGCTTCAGAGTCTTTATCATATCTTTAAGATGGGCTTTCTCATCCCCAGGTCTTTCACTTGCTGTGCTTCTGTGTTTGGAAACACTCCTCAGCTGTACGTTAGCCCTGCCTTCTTTTCTCTCATCCTTATAATTCATATCCAGAAATGGATCCCTTCGTATTGGAGTTTTCTTCAGTTGCACTTCCTGTAAGATATTTCCCGTGTCTGAGCGCTGTTGTGGCGCTGGATGCTGTTTCATCCGGTGCTGCTGAGGAGGACTCGGTTGTTCACAAGGTTCCAGAGATCCTCCAGGAACCATCTGATCTTCTTGAGAATCTTGCAGTAGGGCCATTGGTAGGAAACCTCCTAACATTTCCAGCACACCAGGAGGTAAGTTCAAAGAGTTGGCGTACATCTCCATGACCTTTCTTTGTTCTTTCATCTGCTGGAACTTCTGCTCCTCCATTCTCTGCTGCCGCTGACGGTCCAAGTTTCTGGTGAGGAGGTTGGTGACCACCATCCGCGGTCCCGGGAGCTCAAAGTGGTATCCCATCTTTAGGAGAGTGTTGTTGGCTTTGAGGAGACGTGACGCTTCCATCTCGGCGTGGTGACCCAGCATATGTCTTTGGTTGTGGAAGCGAAGTTCGTTAAGAGTCTCGTTGAATTGAAGGCAACGTATTATTGCGACGATGCCTTTTCCTGTTATGAAGTTCGATTCGATGTTCAGCGTGGTGATGCTTTTGTTCTCTTTGAGCATGTTTGCCAGGGCGAAGGCCACGTTTTCGTCCGCCCCGGTGTTCGCGATGCTAAAACTTTTAACGTGCCTGTTCTTCTTGAGCGCGTTGACGTAATCGTGGAGCATTTCTTTGGGAATGTTTTCGATGTTGTTGAGGTTGACCTCGGTGACAGAAGGGTTGTTTTTGCGCATCTTGGTCAACGTGGACTCCAAATTCGTTTCATTCCCAGAAGGCCTTGCAGTTTTTTTAGCGAGGCTGTTTCCACCCAGGGCAAGTTTTGGGATCTTCAGCTTAGATATGACCCTCTCCTCTTTCTCAGGAACCCAGTTCTCATACGACGAAGGTGCAGAAGGGATGCAGTCTGCTTTCTTTTCCTCATTTGGTTTAGTTTCAGTCTCATTACATCCTGAACCGTCCGACTTTGATTCAACTTTATGACCTGCACACTGTTCAGGTGGCTCTACAACATCTTCTGACGTCACTGTTGGGCTGTTTGCCTTAAACTCCACCTTAACAGGCTCTTCGCTTCCTTTGTCATCTTTCTCGAATTCCAATATCATTTCTTCAATCACCTCTTCCCCAACATCTCCCTGTCCTCCATTAACCTCCTCCACAATCTCCTCATAGACATATTCCACCTCTTCAACTTTATCTTCTTCTTTGGCTGCAAGTTCCTCTTGTTCTTTCTTCTGGTAATGACAAACAGACCGAAAGTTGACGGGCATGTCCTGGACAACTTTTAAACACAGACGACAAATTATAAGGAACTTGCTCGAAGCCTAAATATAGCCTGTCCTGTTTGAAATCGCAGCATGACGGATCAGTTGCTGTTTGAAGGCATTTGTTGTTGTTGTATTATTGGCCTCCTACTTGCAGTAGTTATAAATAGTCGATTTTGTCTAGATTAGGTTGTCAGATAAATATCGTCTGGCTTTGAAGCACTACATTAAAATACTTCCAACGAACCTACAACTGCTGGCTAAAACTACGTCATGTTCAAGGTGAAATACTTATATTTGAGTTGTTCACCTGTCATTTTAGGTCATTTAAATGTGAAAGCATACCACGAATGGTTTCAACAGAGGTTCTACTGGGGCTGTCGCAATATCGAATTGTCACAACACAGTTGTCGTATCCAAAGGCATTTGCAATAACGATATTAAAGATAACACATCAAAAAAAATATTCTTATTTTATTATATTTAGATTGTATTCATTTTTTCTTTGGTTTCAAATTATGATCATAGATCGGATAAGACAGCGACTGTAAAGCAAAACGATAAACGGATGCAATACCAACACCTACTTTGAAGTGTCATGATTAAACACGATGTCGACATTCAACGTTGTTGTTATAACAGTTAATGTTAATGTAGGATATTGTACACACCTTTATTCTACATATCGCTGCTCTCAAAAATGTCAGGTCAAGACTGTGATGCCATATACCAAGTTTAATGACAATATTTGAAAGTTTGGTGACGATAGAGCATCAAATCAATTTTAGCCTGCTCATCGTTGAATTCGTTGACAGCTTTTGCAAGAACGGATTGGACAATCGAAAATATGATCAAAAGATCTTTTTGTCAGCACTGTTCCTAGATGCTAGATACCACATTTGATATGAAAATTGGACAAACGGTCTAGTTGGAGTTTGAAAAGTACATTTCCATTAAATTCAATATGGCAGTATATTGGTTTTTGGCAAATTTGAGAACCTTGTCTCTCAATGTTTTTTTTTTTTTTTGCCATAAATCATCATCATTAGTCATCCTTTCTGTTTTTCACTGGGTTTTGCACAAATCTAACCAATAAAAAGTATAAAACATGCTTGTCAACTTTAAGAACACAGTCTTAAGTCAGTTTAAAGTGATTTTGGACAAATTTTGTTTCGGAAGGACAGTGAAAGTGTTTAGGTAGCAAATGACACCATAATGCATAATGTATGACTTTATTCAAGTAACATATTGAAAAATACAGTAAACAAATACTTTTTGCAAAGATTCTTACCTGGCTGGGTAATATAGTTGCGGGAACTCTCTCCTCATCCATCATGCGTTTGGATTCTTTCTCCCAATACAGATATTCCACCAGTGATCTGTGATCGAATGATCCAGTGGGAGTTTTTTCTGTCTGGTCCTTCTGTCTCATTCCGACCGGCACTCTTGCATCAGGAGCGATCTCTTCCATCTCTTTTTGGAGCTCTTTGAGCTCCTCAGACGACAGGCCTGCCAGAATCTCATCCTCATCGATTTCTTCTTCTGACTCCGGCTCATTGGAATCTGCAGTGAAATGTGCCAATTTGCTGGAATACTTCATTCTGATTGGTCATTCTTGACATGTTGTGACTTTCTCTGCATTAATACGCTTATTACAGTTATTTTCCAAAAATGAATAAATGGACTGTTGATTCAATTTAATTCAGTGAGAAAAGAGTAATTAACAGTCGCATAGAAATGCTAAATACATTTCCATCACTTTGAACAACAAATGATAACAGACAGTGCCAAATGAAGCTCTAGTCTACTGGGAGCTATTAAAAATAGAGAGAGACGTCAAACTCCATTATTACAGCACTGATTCCGCTGGCCTAATGGAAACAAACACCAAACTAAACTATCAAGAAAAGCAAATAAGGAAAATACCTTTGACTTTATCTTTCTGTCTCAGTCCTACCGGCATCCTGTCATCAGGAGCAATCGTGTCCATCTCATCCTGAAGTTCTTTGAGCTCCTCGGCCGACAGGCCAGCCAGAATCTCATCTTCATCGAATTCTTCAGATTCTTCCTCAGACTTCCGATCGTCACGAACAGACATATCTGATCCGAAACGTCCCCGAGAACAGAACTTCAGGCGTTGTTTTTCACAGTAAAAGCTCCGGACGAGTCTGATGGCCTCACAACACATGTGCCATCTAAAATAATCTCCATTCAACAGAGCGGAAAGTATTTATGGAACATGCGTGGAGATACGGACGTGGTCTTTTTTCAGCAGCTTGAGTCAGCTGGACCTCCCCCTGCATTTCAATGACGGTTCACACTTTAAAGAGAGAGACGGGTGGAAAGACAGCAGCAGGTGGACGTGACAGTCAAATGGCTTCCATGTTTCAGAGTCCGGTTACTTCCCCTGTACTTGACTAGAATGACAGGTTGATTGTAAGTAAAGGAAGCTCATGGGAAGCTCCAGCCGGTTTGTCTAAAATAATGGTCATATTTAGTGTGGCTGGATGTCATCAGCAGTGGGAATAAAGTGTGATTTGGAACAGACCTCTAAAACAGATTTATGGAGACAGAAATAATATCTGACTGAAACAACAAGGGAAAGTGGGCGGTCAAGAAAAGCAGAGTGATGTAGTACGGAAAGACTCAACAAACATCAGTGCAGATTAGAGCTTCAGTTTGTTTTCATTTTGCACGCTGAGATTTATTTTTTAAACATCGTGTTTGTGTCTGAAACTGTCTTTGTATTTCTCTAAGCGATTATTTTGGCCAAAATAATTCATTGTAACGATATTATCACAATATCTGAAAAAAATATATTTTACCCATTGAAACTCAAAATACAAGTGTAAGGCCTCGTTCAGACCACCAGCGACACCCAGCGACAGTGACCGTTCCTGGTTACTGGTTTGTTTAGAAATGTTTGTCAGTCGACCAAACCTAGACCGCCTTCTAACAACCTCGTAGTGAGAGACTAGCGACACACAGCGACACTCTTAAGGCAAAACCTATATCGGGTGAGGAATATTCATAATATCGTGATGTGTGTAGAATTAACATGATATCGACAATGATGTTTTTTATATCAAGGTTATTGTAAATGCCAGTGCATTTTGACACTCATAGTTTACGATATATACACATACTATAACAGAAAAAATGACCTTCTGTATTATACAGTATATTGTATTGATAGATAATTAAAAATTAAACAACATAAACAGTAGCCAACAAAATCTTTAGATTTTCTGTATTTATGAAAACCCTCTGTAGTTGGATTAATGCCGATTTATCTTCGATACTCGATAGCTATCTGTATCATCCATACAGCACAGTTTCTCATAACGTATTGCTTAATTTCTGAGTTCAAGCCCACTGTTCTCTCATATATTAAAATAATAATTTTACAAAAGAATCCTTTTATGAATATAAATCATTAACTTTAATTATTAAGGTCATTCACTAAAGTTGAAATTATTTCATTAAATTGTTACGCTGAATCACATAATCAATCATCTTTCAGTTTAATGGCTAATTCTCAACAGTATCTATTAAATTTGTTAATCAATTCAAAGCTAATTACATATTAGGGATAAAACAATTTTAAATATTTTTTTTAATGTGTATAAAAGTATAGGCGTAGATCGTAAAGCTACATTGGGTAATTTTATCAGTGTGCCTGTTTGCACATTAATAATAAAGTGGCATAGTGGAATTATTAGTTATATTAAGTTGTAGCTTGTAGTGTGATTCAACAGACAAAGCAAACTGAACATTCAAATACAGCAAAAAAACAATCACTGTCTGAAATATTGTGCAGGCAAAATATTCACCTACACCCCAAACACTAAAATCCAAACACAGACTGGGAACATACAGTACACATGTTGATCAACTACATATAGACACATTTCTTTATGGGGCAATCTCACAAAACCATTGAAAAATCATGAATATTAAATACAAATATGTAACACAATCTCCTTACCATAACACTGTGAACTACACAGTACGCATCGCAATGCGGAAAAAAGAACGCATTAGAACCCATTATTATTGTCAATTTCTTCCACACTGGATGCGGCGCGGCACGATGCAACAATCCCTTTGTCTGCCATACCTTCCAAATCTTCCTTCTTTGTATTTTTATTGTTAAAATTGTAATATTCTCTTGTTGTACTGTGTACACAACAGTTTCTTAATCATTAAAAAAAGGTCACCTCGGTAATTTCTTCTTAACTTATACTTCATTAACGTCTAATTATGTATAACAAATAAAACTTGCTTCTCTTTTTTAGCAAAACATGCTATGGTATTGACATTTTTAGACTGTTGCAGCAATGAGATTTTTAAGGTCTTGAATAGATTGTTCAAAAACAGTATAAAGTTTTAAAATGAATGCTTTTAAACATGTCCAAATAGGAAATGTGTTGATGCAAGTATTTTTTCAAATATTGGATATCCTGGAAACCAAGATTGTGTGAGAATCACCCATATTAGCCAATATCCCGACTTTTAATAACTGAAAAGCATCATACACAGAGAAACACCAAATTATGGTATTACACAACCACCGCTACAAATTAAATCCACATGAGGATTCGTGATGGACTCCAGTGATGTAATCCATTTCCATTTTCAACAGATTTTATTTCAGTTAAAGGTAAAGAACACAATAAATTAAACAAACCGGAAATAAGCAAAATGTCCAATAGGTTGGAGGGATATGGATATAAATTGTGCCGGGCACTTAGCCCAATGACATTTGAGGTTCCTTAAGCTTGTACACATTCTACCTTCCAACCATATATTTCCCATAATTCCAAGCAAAGATTTTCCCATAATTCCAAACAACAATGGTTGGCCTTCTCAATGATCAAGAGTAATGGCATACAGTAGAGCACATCCATTAAAAGTCGAGCATGTTTCCAAGGGCAACAAAATTAAAGCTGCAATTCTACTCAAAAAATGTACTTTCAAGTGGCCCTTCATAGCATAACAATACCATAATCTGTGCTTTCTCAAAGCAGAGGGACAAAATAAAAAAAATCAACCAAGCAATACACTGTTTGATCAAAGCTTTGCACCTGTACACCAATCCAAACAAAAGCACTAAACGTACGTATACAACGTATACCAGGTAATATTTTTTTTGGTATATTATTCATTACTTAGTGTACGTTAGTAATATAGAAGCGTGTTTTGTATATATCTCGGAAGGTTCGTCCTTCGTAAATGAAACAAAATAAGAAAACAAACCAAAAAAAAGGTTTCATCACTCAGAAATGCATGAAACTGGCACAATAGAATTACTTCTGAAAGCCACATGGCTTGCTGTCCATAGAAAGGCAAGATTGGAAAGTTTAAAACACTTTGTTTTTCGAGAAAGAAAATGTCAAAATGATACAGATAATAAAGCTTAGCATCCAGCACTTAATAATAATAACATTAATAATAATAACAATAATGAGTACAACGATATCAACAGTAACCATAATAATCAAAATTTGTTAATCATAGTAAGTAAAGCATGATAAAGCGTTTTATTCCCATTGTCAAATATTCTGGCACAGATTGTTAAAACAATAAAGTGTAAAAAGACATTCATATTCCCCGTCCTCCAAACACACATTTTCTCTGTTGGTACATGATTCAGATAAAATGTTAAGAGACGATCTCTCTCTCTCTCGCACACACAGACACGCGCACAAAAACAAACTTAATAAATAATCATTTCAACTCAATAAGTGAACAACAATTTCACTTTACAGCACACATCAGTCCTGGTGGTCACGTCATAGAACATCTTTGTATCTAAAATGGACAAAACACCAAAAGAAGAAAGAAAGCTCCAAGCTGTGGTTCACTGATTAGGAAAACTGATGCATATATTTCGGAATAATCCAGAAGTCAGAGCATTAAATATTTGGAGGGAAGGCATGAATTCTCCCTGTCAAATCACGCATGTGATATAGAGGCAGACTCAATAAAACATGATGGCAAAGTTGCACAGAAAAACGCAGAGAGGGACCAGAGGAGAGAGTTACACCCCACCCACCCCCCCACACATCAAACCTACAAAATACACACAGTTGCATGAAGTTTTTTTTTAAGGAAACACGCCACACCGAAAAAGCCTGTGTATAAAACCGAACCCATCCCTGACAGTGTCCACTATGGAATGCAAATAAGGAGGAAATATTACAACGGGACAGAAGTAATATTTCCATAATTCTCTCTCTCGTCCCCATCCGTTGAAGACTTTGTTTTCTCTCCCATAAAACAGAGAATAAAGATTGTTGAGAACTAGAAAGGTTTGTTTTCTGCATAGTGTTTGCTTATCTTCCCCGTCTGTTTTAAAAACACAAAATCAACTTTTCACTTAGAATTATCTATATACATGATTAATCTCCATTGATAGAAATGTGAGAGGAAAAGAAAATCGCAACGAAACCATTACAAGGCATACATTATAATTAGCAAACCTAGCACAAATGTTCATACATAACAGTCATAAGGACATACTGTATATCCTTAAAGGTAGGTGCGGTCACCATATATATATATTTATATATATTTATATATGCAAACTGGATTAAAAATGTAAACCACAGAAACAGGGAATCGATAGGAATCTAGTCAACGTTCATGTTTTAAAGTGCAAGTCTGTCGCGGTTTCAACAATGTGCCAAAAAAGTCTTCCGACCGCTTCGCAAAAGATAAGCCAGCGCCCTCTGGTGGTGACTGGCCGTATGGCAAGAGCACATTTTCGTACACTTTCTCAGTCTGACCCATCTTCAAGATGACCGAAATCTCTTTTGTCTGAGGAAATAGCAAACACATAGACAGAAACCCGTTTGGTCCTCATGTAGGAAGAAAGGAGACGAACAACCAAAGCTTGGGTCAAACTCCGGCCGAGAAGACTCTCCACTCTCTCTCCTTTGGCAGCGTCGTGGGCATCTCAAGGATCTCCTGGTGTGTGGCTCCTTCCCTGTACTGAGATCCGTTTGCCCCATTCTCCTTGCGGGAACAGGTTGATGTTGCTCGAGACTCAACGCATCGGACTATGAGATCCAGCTGAAGTCTTTCTCGCTTCCTGCCCTGGCGTCTCCATCAGGAGCCGAGTCGCTCTCCTCTTTCCCGTCGTCTATTGCCCTATCTCGCTGAGACATCCCTGAGCCCGCCCGCCATTTCCCGTTCTCCTCCTCCCCTTCTCCCATCATCTCCGCCTCACCCATCATCTCCTCCTCACCGTCACCATCGGCGGCGTCGTCAGGGAAACGATGGTCACCGGGATACAAGAGCTCTTCTTCCGGCGAACCATCCTCGCCATTTTGGTCCAGCAGGGCAGCCATACCTCGTCCTGAGCAGTCTGCGCAGACACCGTGCCGGCGAGAGCCGTGCTTGATGCCCACGCTGGCGGCGGACATGAAGACACGACTGCAGACTTTACACACGTACTTCTTGTCCTTACTGTGCACCTGAGAAAGAAAGAGGGACTGGTATGAGAAAACACTTCATTAAGTACTGTAATTAAATCATTCAATCTGTGTAAGCCACCGTAGTGCTTTGAAAGAAAGGGGTGAGGGGTGGATTGAGCCGTTGGATGCAATTCGCAACTTGACCTCTGGATGCCGCTAAAATCTCTATTTCACTTCCTCTTGGGACTAAATTGGACTACTTTTTAGTTCATTAAAGTGTACTTTTAAATATACTTTAAGTGTTACAGTAGTTATCTTCTAGTACACAGCTACTTTACAAATTCATTTTTTATCTGTACTAAACTATAGTGCAAGTGAATCTATAGGATCTATAGGTATATTGGTAGTTTAATAGTTAAAAACTTTTTGTACGTTGTGAAAGTACAATTTGAAGTATGCTCACAATAAACTACAAGACAAGTTTATTAGTTTCATTCTGCAAGAACATACTTGTTAGGTTTCTTTAAGTGAACTTAAAATCATACTTGTATTTAAAAAAATAGCTTTTAAATTTGTATACTTGAAATTGATTTTTAAGTGTACTAAAAGTCAGCTTCAGTTCTATGCATGTTTCATTTACTCGATTTCACCCTTTAAGACTTAAAGTTTACTTGTTTATTTTTTGTTTTAAAACATTGTACTAAAAGCACACGTTTATAAACATTTTTGTAAGTGTGAACATGTTATTTGGAAATTTTTTGTGGCTTAAAAAATTTATGTATAATGCCATGGTACTGTATGATTCCCATAATCGCATACAATATGGTTTATTTGCATGGTACTTCAAAGGATATTATGGTAATGTCACAGTATCTGTTTTTGTAAGTGTCATGTGTATGAATATACTCAAATCGTGTCCCAAACCATGTCAAATATCCAGAATCTGGATGTGTTAAGAAGGGAAAAGGAAGCATTTCAGCCACATTACAGCCGTCTTTGAATTTTTCGCCACATTATAACCAGCGTCGGGAACAGCATATAGTTTGCGATCCATCATGATGCGGATCATGAATTATGCAACGTTAGGTGTTAAATGTTTCAGCGCTAAGCAGGAGCGCCGCTGTCTGTTATCATGTCACACTATTGCAGGCCCTTTGATATGCTCCAAACCAGAGCTAATTTCTGTGGCACATCTCTTAGCCACACAGCACCAGCAGCCCGTGCCAAAGCCTGTTTGTGTGTCTCTCCCATGAGAAGACGCAGTAAATACATGCTTTAAGAACAAGAAAATGAGAGGAGGTGTTAAAGAGCGCTGGCAATAATAAGGGGAGAGAAAAACTGAGATAAGGGGGTTTATGGGATATGACACAATCCTATATTTAATAGGGGGCCCACTCGGATGTCTCCCACACAGGAACATCACATATGCTGTCTAGCCTTTATTTAAAAATGAAAGAAATTTGGTTTGTACTAGATGCAAGAAACCTTTTTATACAATATTTGGTAGATTTAGTGCATTTTGCATCATGCGGCATGCTTGTTTTTGTGTGTGAGGTCACCGAAACAGCATGTTTCACAGTAACAGGCATATAGTATAAAAAATAAAAAATGTGCATTATTTTGTCATCACACTACATTATTATATTTACTGTATATGTAACCCAGAGGTCCGTTAATCGAAAATTCTCCGTAATTGACAGATGTTTTATACCTGTGCAATTTTTAAATCCCCTTGATGTCAAGTTGGTAGCATCCAATCATTTCCCTTCATCAGAACATGATCATAAGTGACCGGAGGAAAGGACGCATGTTTCCCATTCATTACTCATAAAGTCCATAAAACCCATCCTGGATCAGTGGAGACTCGCGGTGCGGAGCCAGGGGTGTGTATGACATGTCATTAGACTATGACGGCCCACCACTGTCTAATTTGTTTCGCCATAGTTTCAAAACGAACACTTCACAAAAACACAGCGATAAAGTTATTTGAAGAGTTGTTTCTTGATCTGATTCTACAATGCTTGCACCTGTCACTTAATCAGACCCCCATGTCGTGTGCACGATTTTTTAAGAGCCTGTCCGTCAAAATGGCGGATAATGAAAAAGTCTAGAGCAACCACTGATATAACCGTATATATTTCAGCAGATAAGCTTATTGGTCCCTGGACTCTCTGTAAGTCGCTTTGGATAAAAGCGTCTGCTAAATGACTCAATGTAAATGTACATAAATTTCAGTAGATTATGTCGCGCCCCCTGTTGGTTCCGTATGGTACTGCACTCACCAGTGTATGACGCTTCATGTGCTCTCTCCGGGTGAACTTCTTGCCGCAGATCTCACAGGGATATGGCCTCTCGCCCGTATGTGAGCGCATGTGCCTCTTCAGTATACACTGGTGCATGGCGGAAAAACTGCAGTACGGGCACTTGAACTTCTTCCTGATCACTGTGAAGTCATTCACTGCAAACAGACAGAGAAATAACTGATCAGATGAAGGAAAAAAAACACGTGCAGTTGAAACTGTTGGAAATATGGGAGTGTTAAAGCCCTGCTTGTGACATTAATGCCAATCCGAATTACCACAACTCTTTTTCGATTGGATAAAATCAGTTTAATGAATAGACGACATGGCGATGGGTTGATTCATGTTAACCAGAATCATTTTAATGGGTGGGTCTGAGCTATTTTTACTTTGAGGGTGAACCTTACACTCTCGTTTGAATACACATAAAGATATTGCGATTCGTATAAAGAAACAAAGCTTGATTTTAGATGTTAGGTGATGCAGTTTTATTTGAAATGAAAATGAAATGCTTATTAATGCAAAAAATGGTTGTGTTTGTTAACATTAGTAAATGGATAAGCTGACACGAACTAACAATGAATAATATAGTTTGTCAGCAATTATTAATCTTTGTTAACGTTAGTTATCGCCGACATTATTATTCGTTCACTGTGCATATTAACAGTTAACTTTAAATGATAAAATGTGTTAAATGTCTCAAACTTTGTGTAGAGTGCATCGCTTTGCGGCCCCCCAAATAAAGGCATATAATCTTAAACTTAGAATTTTATTTAAATCATAAAAATAATCAGTTTTGCAATGCTAGATCATCAATTCTTCTGGTTGGTGGTCTTATTTCTCTGTTTTGTGCCTAAAATTCCTGATACATTTCTAAATTTAAAATAAATTTAATAATCTGGATCCATCTTGTCCCCCCCCCAAGGGGCTGCAGCCCCCAGTTTGAGAACCACTGGGTTAAGAAATGCTGTAGACGTACTGCTCTTTGTTGTCAAAGTATTGTGTTTTTGTATTAACTCATGCTAACAAATACAACCTTATTGTAAGGTGTTACCAAATGTATACTATAATGTGTTAATATCATTTATATTATCCAGTTTATATTTTTGTTATGTACAAAGTTTAAGAGTTTGCACTGTGCTTAATTTGACAGTATTTTTTATTAAGAATCTAACTATTGAATCACTTTTGAGAATAAAAGGAGTCCCACAAAAACTCCAAATTAAAATGTCCAGAGACTTTGGGGGGAATAACCGTTATTGTCATGACAATAATGTCACAAAAGATAAGCTTTGTTGTCATTATGCAAAATATAATTGCCTTTTTATTCCTTTTTTGTTTTGTGAGAAGTGTAACCATGTGGGGATTCGCCGTAAATGGTCAAGTTCATCATACTGTCACATTCACATCAATTATATCTTTTTCATTTAATCCAGTCTTTTCACCGCGTCACCGCTGAAGATACAGTAAGAGCGCATTGACAAACACTGAAGAGGGATACTCTCCCTCGCTCACCTGCCCTTAGATACCAAAACCAACCCCAAAAGACAGTTTCCCTAGCAACCGCAGTGCCGAATGAGATTTTACTGCTCAGATTCAACAAAGAAGGATGAAAAAAATAACACAGACTCGCACAGCATACTATTGTTTGATGAACAATTACAGCACAAAATATTACAAACTCACAAACCGAACGTCAATTCCACATCGCTTGTTCTCTTTGGCATTTTTCCATTTTTCAGAGCGCATGATTCACACAAAGCAGCAATAAACCAGATTTGTGTTATTCATACTATAGGACTGGGATCTCATTAGTCTGGCTTAGTGGATGGGCACCATTTAGGTATTTAAGTACATAACCGAGAGCCAGGTTTTTCTCATCCTTACACATGATGGACCTGATAAGCATGTGCTGAAATAGCTCGTACTTTAACACCCACTTGTCTCATTTGAATGTAGAATCTGGTCACCTGTTTTCAACACTTACAATCTAGACTTTTTAAGCATGTTGTAGAGAGATGCACAAATCTGTTCTGATAAAAATACAAGTACTGGTTTTCTTATACAAAATGTCAAAAAAGTTGTGAGAGTGAATCAGTTATGCTTAAATGACATTTTGGGTGAACTATACACGTTCTTTGCGAAAAAAAAGTAACCACTCAGTATTCTAAATGTTTCAGAGCAAAATTTATTGGCTACAAATTTACACACAATAATATTATTCCAAAATACACAATGTACATGAATCTATGCGTTGAGTCTTGAAACAACTGTCAAGGGATTTTTCTTTTTATTAACAAAAATAGTGCAATTCAACCCAGCTTTGACTGAGAATTCTGACGCGTTTTTACGCCCACAGTTCAAACCTCTTCAAACAATATAAAAGCGCACTAGTCTTTTATTATTCCTGAGGAGAAAGTGCTAAGACCTTGAAAATCTCCACTTCAGTGCAAGTTACAAATTTCTCTTTCTTTATTCAGAGCCAAACGGTAATTTTGTTCACAATGCACCTAAAATTTAACATAGCACCAAGCTGAACAGTTTAATAAAACAAATGATTATTCCACGCTTTTCCTGTTTCTTGAAGTCTTGGCACAAACCTTGCTGATTTTTGCTTGATAAAACAATACAACAAAGCTTTGCATATGACGCACAGATCAGACGATCTATGCAAAGTGTATATGAGAGCGGACAGAGATCACAGACAAACACCGCTCTTATACTTTTTGGTGGAAAAAGAAAAGGTGGAATGAAAAGGCTCATTGTGAGACTTGGGTATAATATTCTTGGGTAATTGTAGGTGTTTCAAAGTAAAACATGCACATCTCTGTTGAAACAAACACAATATGCTGGTTAGCGAGGTTTGAAGAATGGTAGCTGGTTTGTGCTGGTTTAAGCTGGTCCTAAACTGGTCCTAAACTGGTCTGAGCTGGTTAAGGACCATATTAAACCAGCACATGACCAGTTTAAACCAGCACATGACCAGTTTAAACCCGCAAATGATCATTTTAAACTAGCATATGACCATCTCAAACCAGCAAATGACCAGCTTTCAACACCTTACCAGCATAAGTGTTGTTTTTTTCAACAAGTGTATCTGGAATCTCTAAACCCAAGATTGACAAAAATACATACATTCACAGGTATTGCCTGATTTAATTTATTCTATTAGGGAGATGACACAATGGATTTTATGCTGTGTCAGGGACGGATGATCCAAAAAACATATGATTGAAGCAAAATGCATAAGTTTGTGAAAGTGCCACTCAGTCGAGTTACATGAAGTTAAGGAAAATGTAACTTTGGCTTCGACAAACTTTGAAATGACTGTTTCAAATTTTAAAGAGGCTGGTTTAGTTTCAGGAACTCAGTTCTTTGCACGCCTTCATAGCATCTAATGAATTTCCACGTGTCAAGACGATCCTTCAGTGTTTTCACAAGTTTGTAGATGATCAATGATACACTAATCATCTTTTACATTGTCATTACTATATGACATACATTTTGTCAATCTCATATAACTGCCCAAAATGAAGAAAGTATTTAAATACTGTATATATTTGAGGAACGTTGGCAACCAAACAACATTGGCGCCCATTGACTTCCATTGTACGACGCAAAACCACTGAGACATTTCTCAAAATATCTTCTTTTGTGACTTTTGATTCAAGATCAGCAGATTCAGTAGCCATCTTTAAGAATCGGATGAAAACACATCCCTTCCGTCAGCACCTGACCTATTAGTTCTGACTTCTATCTCTTTTCTACTCTTTCTTTCCTTAAAAAAAAAACCTTAGCTTTGTATACTGTGGTAGGATATATGAGACCAGTTTTACTGCGCTTACGCCTTTTGTTGTAATGTTATGCCAGTTGCTTCCATTGTATACCTCATCTGTAAGTCGCTTTGGATAAAAGAGTCTGCTAAATGACTAAATGTAAATTTAAAATATACAGATTTGGACGACTCAAGAGCGAATAAATGGATTTTGGATGAACTGTCCCTTTAATATTCACAACATGTTGAAAGGACTGCTGAATGTATAGAGGGCTCACTCATTTCCCAAAACTCCTACTAAATGTTTGTGGTTTACTTTCAAGATGAGAAAAGGTCTGATTCAGATTACATTCTACGCTAGTTCGCAATAGACACTTCAGTCAGCGATCACTGAGAGTCAGGCCTCATTCTTCAACATCAAGTCAACACCATGTGACACGACTGTTAACATGGCTCCGCCCTCTCCAAGTAACCCCCCCCAACCTCCCTGTGCTTTATTGCTGGCTGTTATAAACTCCAATGTTGAGTTGCAGTATCATACAGGGGGCTAACACAACTTTACTTAACCAGCTCTGTGATTTTGGCTCAAAAAGGCTAAAATTACCGACAAATGTAGTGCACTCGCATACTTGCACACATACACGGTGAAAGAGAACATGGTTGAATAATTTAGGACATCCCACAATCCTTGTCGTCCACAATCAACTCCTTCCACTTAAACATCTGTCTTCATGTACTCGCCCTCGATTTGTTCCAAACCTGTATGAATTTCTTTGTTCTGCCGAACACACAGGACGATATCTGGAAGATTGTCAAATCTCACCCCCATTGACTCCCTTAGTATTTATATTCCCCACTATGGCAGTGGGTGAGATCTGACATTCTTCCAAATTTCTTCCTGTGTGTTCAGCAAAACAAAGACATGTATACGGGTTTGGAACAATCTAAGGGTGGGTAAATGAGGACAGAATTATCGCTTTTGGGTAAAGCATCCCGTTAACCTCAGAACACAGGAAAAGCTTTCTCCTGCAGGAGGCAGCGTTGTGCACAAATTAAAATGGTCAAGTTAGTGAGGAACCTCTGTGCTTGAGTCTAACCATAACTACTATTCATAAGCTGCTAAAAAAACAATAAAGAAAAAACAAAAAACGAAAAACGAAAAACGATGGTGTTCAATACAATGAGATCTCTGTGTTCTACAGGTTCAAGTGAGAACTGGAATAATCCTGCACGGTACGAAAAAGCTTTTTCATAAGAAACTTGACAAAACATCTGTTTTTGCATAGTAATTGTGCCGCCGACCATGAGCTGCTTTACAGTAATATAGAAAACCCTTCTCATATTCAAAAATACTATTCAAAATATAAAAAACGCCAACAGTGCTGTGCCCAAATGACACCTTTACCAGGATGGCCTAGCGTTTAAACATTCACCAGTGGATCAAATCGCTGGTTTTGGCAGACGGATTGCGTAACTGATAATCAATCAACATCAAGAGCGTGACCGTGCTCTCCATCGTCCCTCTTTATTGCGTGCAGATGCCACAGCCGCTCAGTATGGGAGACGGCGGACTGACAGCAGACCTTGGCATGGGTGGCCAGATTTTTTTGCGTGCTGAAGGTCCGGGCGCAAGCGTGGCACGTGTACACACGCTCGCTGGAGTGCACGGACGACAGGTGGCGGTTCAGGTCCGTGCGGTCGCGGAAGTGCTTGAGGCAGTAGACACACTGCATGAGCTTCCGTTTCAAGTGGATGGTCTTCTCGTGGCGGTCGGCGTTTGACTTGAGGGTGAAGCTGGCGGGGCACTGGGAGCAGCGGTAGCGTGCCGGCGGAGGGTCGAGTGGAGACATGGCCGCCAGGGGGCGGTCGAGGCAGTCCAGCGACAGGGCCATGAGCGAGAGAGTGTGGCTGTACTCGTGCTGTCTCAGCTGAAGCAGGCTGCTAAACAGTTGCTTACACAGAGAGCAGGCCAGCTCCCGCCGCCAGCCCGGCCCTCCGCCCCGTACCTCCGTCACACACGCTCCATGCTTGTCCTCCACCATCTGATCTTCCTCTACGGGATCCTGGACACACTCCAGCCCTGAGAGATGGAGGGAGAATGAGAGAGGTGAGAACTAACCGCGGGAGATCGGCTCATGTATGTGAAAAATAACAGCCAGTCTTTCGGCGGGGATGAGGGGACGGGGTCGCAACGTCACGCATACCTGCATGGTTAGCGGGACTGCTGACTTCATCCTGCATTTCCTCCTGTAGGAATACACACACATGCAAATCAACACTTGTGTACTTCTGTTCAAAGATCTGTATAGAGGCGTGAAGGCCTGAAGCATGCAGGCTCGTGTAGTATAATACACAAACACACTCAATGGTTAAACAAGAGAAAGACAGGACCCTTGAGAAGAAAGAAGAGCAAAGAAATGATTAACAGCGAAACGGAGAGACAAAACCTTAGACACAAGGGTCTTGCTGAACATTCAGAATTAGAAATTTCTACACAGAGCCCTACGTAAGGACAGCAACCCGAAAATACTTTGATAAAAATAAATATCATAGATGTGGATTTGCAGTGTTATTGTTGTTGTGATCATTCTTTTTTAAAGCTGTATTTGACAAAATTGGATTTTGATACTCGAAAGGTCATGCTGTGGTATATTAATACTCTATTGGTCACATTTAGTCAAGTGATACAAATTCACACCAAACTTTGGAACGCAGCAATTTGGACATCAACAGAAAAGAAAAGTCTGTGTCAGAAAATTTCTGACAATTTTTTTTCCACTAACAATGGCTGAATGGATTTATTTGAAAAGCTAAATTACAAGATAAGATGATATTTAAATTAGTTTTAATACACTTCTGTTTGAATGAAGTTTATTTTCCAAATGATGTTATTTACATGGTTTTATGTTTGTTTGAAACATATATTCTTTGTAAAAAAGAAATATTATTTAGAGTTTATCGGAAAAGAAGACAAAAGTAATGATTATTGTTTTTATTTATTATTTATTTATTTACATGTTTGTTATTCATTTACTTGTTTTCAAAGTTAGAACATCTCCTATAGGCAAATTGTTTTCTGTTTATTTTAAACACGTATTCTATGATAACAAATCCATCATTTATTTTTCAGGTAAATTGAAAGTTTATTTTAAAGCTGTGTATGTATTTTTATTGGACAACAAGACAAACATACTGATTATAAAATGTTTAGATTTTTGTTATTTTTTTTGGAATATTTTTTTCCCCTACTTAGCTGCTAATTTATTATGTTCAAACCCGATGTTCAAATATTCTATAAACCCGACTCCATCGTTTACACAGTTTATTCTTCATGTTGTTTATAAAAAAATGTATTGGACAAAAATACATATTACAAAAATTCTTTATGTTTATTAAAAAAGGTATTGTATTATTTGCATTGTAAAATTGTTTATATCTTGTATAGGTTTAGATAGTAGCAAAACGTAGTGACAAATATAAAGGGTGACTAATGGCAAAAATAATATTCACAAAATAAGGTTTCAGAAAGACTGCAGCGATATTCAACATGTGGACACAAGGAGAATGCTCTTTGTTTGTGTATGAAGGGGTTTGTTTGTTTGAGGAGGGGGGTTACAGATCTGTTTGCTGAGTATGCATGTAGCTTGTACGTGTATAGGTGTGGCCCATCCCCCTACATGTTTTCCCAATTTTCGTCAGTTTCCACCCTCCCCTCACCTCACGTAAGAGTGACACATTACGGTTTAAGCAAACAGATGGCTTGTCCGCAGAGATGGTACAACTTCTTAGGGGGGGGAGTCCTGCGAAACCAAATGCCACCTCAGCACACACGGGGAGAATGCAATTTCCTGCTCTCACTTAGGAAAACAAAAACCCGCCCGACCCCTATCCATTGTCCAGCATCACTATTGATTTCTACCACCACCTGGATCCTCCTCTCGTCGGGAGATTTTCAGCTGCGAGTCTTTCGCATGTTTTGGGCACGTGTATTAAATGTATCTAAATAGGGTATACTGTGTGTACCACAGTTTTATTGCCGACTAAAAACATAATGAAATTAGATAAATATGAAATAAAGACTCAAGGGACCGGGCATGTGTAGAACGGACATTACAAATTGTCTGTATGCAGATTTCATACATGCCTGCCGTCCTTAACAAAGAAAGGAAGTAAGAAAAGAAAAATGAAATAAAGAAAGATCATGCACGTAGAAACAAAGCAGATGCTGGAAAAAATCTAAATGAATTATTATCGACACATTTTAAGACGACACATAAAAAGACCCACAGACAGATCTGACAATACAAGTGTCTTGTTGGATGTTTGTTACACTTACCTCAGTGGGTGAGGCCTTCAGGGCCCGTTCCTCATAGAGCTTGTCTTCAGGGCCCCCGGGATGCGGCAGACCGAGGGCCCCCGGGAGCGGCAGTAGAAGAGGAACAAGAGGAAGAGTGGACGGAGGAGATGAAGACGCCCCGTGTTTGCTACCAAACACGGCCCCTGGATGGTGGGAACCGCTGGTGCCATGGGAGCCACGTGGCCCTGAGGAGCACAGGAAACTAGTCTCACCCACCTACTCTCAGACCAGCGGCCAACAGCAGAGAGAGAGAGGAGGGGGCACACAGAGCCACTTCATTTATAAAGAGAGGAAGAGGAGGGAAGCGATGAAGAGAGTGAGGAGACAGGGAGTGGGGTAAGGGCTTGCTTTCTCTCACTCTCTGTTCGAGCTCCTCGCCATCCGCCCACATGCACACGCAAGGGATGGCAGTTTGTGTGTGACGCTCAGAGATAAAGAAATCGAAAAAAGCTTTCATACGATGAAGGAATTTCTCTTCATTTCAAACCATGTCAGGCCACTTGCCAGAATCTGTATGAAGGATCCAATAAATTTACGTTCAAATCACTCAAAATTAAACACTCTCTTTTTAGTATTTTTGTAATGGTTTAATATTTGCAGGACCCACGGACACATCCACTGAAGTTCCCTGCAGCGTTTTTTACTAAAGTTGCCAGCCAGTGGCATTGTGTGTAAATGATGGTTAGTCGTATCAATGGTGGGAAAGAGTTAATGATTTGTAAATAAATGGAGATACATGGTTTCTTCCCATTATTAACATTTTATGTTGTTATTATATGTGTTGTTTTTATTTTCAGACCTGTACTACACTGTAAAAAGATATATTTTCTGGCAGCTGGGGCACCAGAAAACACCATAAAATAACCGTTTTTCACATAAAATTACATTTCTTTATGCGTTTCTTGTAAATTTGCAGTCTGTTACTGTAATTTTATGATTTTAACTGTATTTAAAAAAATACGTGAAAATCTGTAAAAAACAGTAAGATTCTGTAAACTTACAGACTACACACAAGGTTATACAGTGTGGAATATGTGAGACAGCTACTTTTAGGCTACTTCTTACGTTTTTGAGACTGTTCATTTAAATTTTTTCACAGGGAAGATGAATTTTTGTGGAATCCTGTTGTTGGGAAAACTCCTTAGTTGTTGGATAAGAGTTAAGTGGATGCTCACAGTGAAGTTCAACCACAAATAGGTTCCTGGAATTCTCCTCTTCAACATCATCCACTCCACATCCAACACACACAGACAGATCTTATCCAATTTTTTTTTCTAGTGCACATTTGCTGCATTCCGAACCGAAACTCAATAATGGTTCCCCTTCTGTTGCAAACTCTACATCAATGAACATTAATTAAAACTGAACGAATGGTTCACTTCAAACAGTCATTGAAAGTAAGTGAACATGATGTACATTAACCATCCTTTCATATGTTAATAAAAAAACATCACTGACCAAAACCAGTGATCCTTTTGTGATGTGAAATGTTTTCTAGGAAGATCTTAAAGAAATAAGTAAAAAATAACGTGCCGTGTAAAAAGTGTAGGGCAGTTGAAAGACTTATATGCAGATTTGATCTAAAGTGTGACGGCAAACATTTTTAACCCCAAAAAACTAATAATGAAGATAATTCTATCTTATGCTATTTTAATTGATTAATATTAATCATATAAAACAATGGTATGTTAACTGTTTTCTAAATCTTCTAATTTACCCAGACATCCTGTGATAATACTTGATATGGTTTCACTTGGGTCCCATCACCTGGGGTTTTAGCTACAATTCATCAAAAAGTTGAAAAAATAAGCTAATTTTGCAACAACAAAAAAAGATGCAAATACTTCAAACAGCACAACAGTTTGTTCTTCATTTGGGGAGCATTTACACTGACCTGGAAGGCATGCTCAGGTCCAATTTTATAAAATAACCTAAAAGCAGCCCACTTTTGCTGACTGATTGCCAACAGATGCACAATTATTAGTGCTATCATTCAATTTCATCCTTAGCAAAGCAATTTCTTGGTGCAAAAAACAATAACCATATTTAACCCTGTGTCTCACAGCAACACAGATTTGGCCTTAATGTGTTCACTTACTTCATTTCAAGTGAATTCGTTTGTTCTGCCACATATATAGGGTCGTTGGAATTTCCATGATTTACATCGTAAGACATTATTTATATGATTTATGCTGCCTTCATTATTTACAGTTTTGTATTACGCTAAGTTACCAAGCAATATTTCCAGAAAAATGACTGAATCTGAACAATAACAGATATAAGATATAACAGATTAAAGAACAAAACAATACATGCTGCAACAACAAAAAATGTAAATAAGCAAAGTTTTGACATACCTACAGTATTCTGTATAAATCATATTTTTCACATTTAAAACTTTATTAAAGGGATACTTCACCAAAAATGAAAACTCTGTCATCATTTCCTCAGCTTCCAGTTGCTTCAAATCTGTATAAATGTCTTTGTTCTGATGTTCATTCAATCCCATAATAGGAAGATTACTATATCTTTTTTTTATTTTTTCGAACACAAAATGAGACATTTTGAAGAATGTAGGACAGCAAACAGTTCTGGGGCACTTTTGACTACCATTGTATTTTGTCCTACTATGGTAGTCAATGGAGTCAAAATCTGTCTGGTTTTAAGCATTCTTCCAAATATCTTTCTCTTTATTCATCAGAACAAATACATTTATGCAGATTTGGAACAACTCAAAGGTGAGAAAATGATGACAGAATTTTCATTTTTTGGTGAAGTATCATTTTAAAATATGAAACCAGCCCATGTCTTTAATTTGCTAAATACTGCATTGCATTGTCTAGTATATATTTTGGGGATTGTACATTGTGTTTGTCCACACAGTGTGTGTAGATTGTTCTTTGGAACAATTCACTGATTCCCTGTAAGTGCAAATGTGTGTATCAGTACCCATAAAACCTCACAGATACACAGTCCCGTGAGACTCTGACAGTGGCAGGAGAGAGGACAGGTTGTCAGCCTGCTGTCAAAGTGTATAGATCAGTCGAGAAGACAGACACACACCTAAAGCAAATCGCGCTGCCAAACCTGACCCGGGATCAGCCAGTAACAGGGAATCTGGGTTAATCAACCTGCAGGACGCACGGGGACCCGCCACGACCCGCTCGGCTCGATCAAATCAATTCCTTTTTCCTGACTTTAACAAATCTTCTTTGAAGTTTGAAAGAGAAGGGCGACTGGTGATCCATCAGACCGAGCACTGCACGGTTGAACAGGTTCTGTTTGTTTTACAAGGGTGCTGTTACCCAAATGGTCAGGGGTTGACAGGTTACGTAATAATAAAAGCCTGGATTCAGTAATCAAGTAGAACATTTCAGCATGTTTTGTGTGGTGGTTGTCGAATAATCCGATTTGATAAGCAGATCCAGAAAACAGGGATTTCGAAGTGAAAAAATCTGGATTTAACAGAACAGATCACTCAAAAATGAATAATCTTGCATTTTTAACTTCTTTAAATCTCATAATTTGAATAATTTTTGACTTTCTTCAGTAAAACACAAAAGTAAACTTTGTTAAACGGTCAACGGACAATCAACGCACAATTTAACACACCATCTTCGCAAAAAGTAAATATAAACATTCTTTTAAATGCTTTGAATATAATCTGAAAATAATAATTAATTTAATGAGGTTTACTTTCATTGTGTGGCAGGGAGTCGATCAACTACTCTGCTACCCTACTTTGGTATACAGTACGTCACCATTATAGTTAATAAACATTGACAAAATTTCCATTTTATGGTGTACTGCCCCTTTTTAATGAAAACAAAATGAACCAATCTACAGAATTGTCTGTCAACATCATTGTTCACTTAAATGTCCTAACTTGCTTGAAACTAATTTCATGTGACCTCATGAATCCCACTTATTCCTCACAACATGATCAATTACATCACAAATGGATAAAATCAAGTCCTGCCTTAAATATTTGGCATCAAATATCCAGTGTCACCCCGAAATACATCACATAACCCAAGTGAAATAGTCTTGTGTACCATCTCGTGATGAGCATCCTGGCTGTGCAAGTGGAAGTCAGGATTTCTACATTAGCGAGATGATCAGATTAATACTCCTCTATGTTGTCTTTTAGCTTGAGTTTGAAAGACAAAAGCTCCCGTGGCGTGAGTGACAGCCACTGTGTTTCATTCTCCAGAGTGGCCATTAAGGCTTAATGTACTTGAGCAAACACACACTCTTGAGTCTGCCCTAAGGGTGTTAAGAGCAGGAGCCGTTTAGAGTTGTCCTCCCTCTACTATTCAGAAGAACACTGAACTTAAGCAGACAAAAGAGACAATAACCAACCCAGGGCTGAAAGAGAGAGAGAGTGAGAGTGAAAGGAGACAATTTACAAAGAGTCTACAAGGGCACAACACAAACAAATACCAAAACACATCCAATACTTTGACAAAGTGATTGGTTGAGACACTAAAGGGGACACTGACAGTCAATCATTGACCCTTTTCAATTTAAAGCTGATACTTCTGTATCTGGTCCATTCCAAGACTAAACATTTGGAACGCACTCTTGGATTTTGATATTTCCAAAACATGTACAATTTCAAACGCATACTTAACCAAAGGTTGAGTTCATGAATCTTATTTTTTTTAACATTGCCATCACAAAGCGGCCATTCAAAGCCTAATATTTATATAGATCTCTTTTGAGCACAATGCGATACACACCAACTAACAGCACACACATCTACATTAATGCTTTAGGACACTCAAAAACTCAATCAGACAAGCAGCATTGCTTCATTTAAAAGCCTACAGACAACTACAAGGTCCGCTTAAGACTACGTGACAAGATTGTATGGCCCTCATAAAGACATCTACAAGCAACCCATAGGGATACAGAACTTTACGAAGACCTATAAACACTAATAGCAAAAACCCACATGAGTCCCAACTGGATTTTCTAAACATATCCTATAGGACCCTATAGAAATGTCATGGTTTATTGAGAACTATAGGACTTTCTAAGCACATACATTATAGTATATACCTCTATATCTAAATAACACATTAAAGCTCTAAGGACTTAAGGCCCTATAAAAGAGTCTTTGCAAAACCTAATTAGAAGAACTACCAATTAGAAGAGCACCTACAGCAGGAGTGCTGTATATACATATATGTCCCAATAGGATTCTGAGAATATATAGGATTCTACGGAGACTCTATGAGCAAGTATAGCAAAGCGCAATGTAACTTACGGGAGAGAGAGTGTCCTCCCTTGGGCAAGTAGTCGAACAGAAGCGGGTTGTCCTCTCCAAGCATCTCCGCCCCCAGAGATAACAAGCTGTTTTTGCTCATGAGAGCAGCACGCAGATTAGCGACCGAGCCCGCTCTCTCCTGGGTTACGGCCTCGTCCCTCTCCCCGGACAGAAACCCGCCGTCCCCCGCTGCGGCCTCCTCCTGCTTTACCAGGAAGTCCATGCGCTCGCTGCGGCTGTCAGGAATGTTGGGCTCCGTCACCTCTGCACCGGAGAGAAAAAGTGAGGAGTGTTAATGAATTAATTGTACACATGTTACAAGACTGGAATTTAAAGGGGACATGAATTAAAATCACAATTTCTATCATGTTAACATTATGTAATTGTCAGAACTGAAAACGCCCTTGTTACTGAGATAACATCGGTTACTGACACCAGGCCTAGCGAACGGCAGGTTCTGGAATGCACCTATCTATGACGACATTTATAGGTTGAACACCGCCTCCACAGAAAAATATCAACGACTAGTTCTCTAGCCCCGCGCACTGGTTCGTGCATGACAGAACTAAAGTACCACAAGTGGTGCGGAACCAGATAGAGCCAGCAATAAACAAACATGCCGTTAAAGATAGCTAAATATTGTGCCATGCCTGGTTGTGGAAGAATACAGTCGCTGCATAACCTTCCTTCGGATTCCGATATTAGGAATGCAAAGCTAAAGGTTTATTTTTTAAGAAGTTCCAGCTCATGTGGGGATAAACATGCTGTGTAACTTCTTTTATTATTTTTTGTATTAAGAAAACCATTAACGCAAAATAAGTCACAGTGTTTACTTCTCTATTTACTTTTGTCACACTAAGACAGGCAATACAAAGCAGGGTGCCAAAACACACACACAGACCCCTTTCTTGTCAAATGAACAAGGACAACTTGAATGTTAGGATTCCAAATCGTAAGAACAATGTTAAAAAAGTGGCAAAACAACAACAAAAAAGGAGAGAGACAGAGCAGCTTGTTTAGACTAAAGTGACAGCCTCAAGGAGAAGGACTTTTCAAAACAGCAGCTCAAAATTTGAGAATGACAGGCCAGTCTACAAACCGCTTCAGTTGCGGCACGGCAGGACCTGCCCACAACCTGCCGTACTTCACACCGCTAAATATTATTATAATATTATTATAAATATTATACCTTGATTTAGGATTGCACGCTTTCAGAAAATATGCATTTACACTCTCAACAGCACACAGCTGAATTACAAAACGTGTGTTGTGTTGTGAAAAGGTATGTGAAGGTATGAAATATAACAAGTGATCAAACCCATCTCCCACAGCACAAACAAACTCTCTCCAGAGTCTCATGAATACAAGCATGGCAAAGTCCTCCACTTTTAGGTTTAAATAAGTTTGAGCATTTTTAAAGCAAGGTGAGAATATATTAATAGGATAATTCGCCCCAAAATAGACATTTTGTCATCATTTATTCACAATTCACACAGTCAATGGGGGTCAATGTTGTTTGGGTTACCAAAGTTTATCAAAAAATCGTCAAATATATTTTGCAGAAGAAAGCCATACAAGTTTGGAACGACATCAATTATGAACGAATTGTCCGGTGTATGTGTTCTCACATGTGCTTATGAAGCCAAGAGCTCTTAAAGATCCCTTTACAGTAATCTTTTCTGGAGTCCATAACCTTGAGTTTACAAGACCAGTCGAGTCTCATCAGGCAAACATTTGCACCGCACACACAAACACACACACACAAAAAAACCTGGATATATTACACATTTCCGTTATTTACCTGAATAGAACTATAACACATGGTCCACTTTGCAACTCGTGGTAGTAGAATTAGACAGGAAGTGGCTGACTGACCAACATGCAAAGCAACCAACCCCACTTCCTTTTGTTTTTACTCTGTATTTAGTCAGGTAGTCATATTTATCTACATTAAAATAGTTCATAGCACAATAATGAATCAAGAGTGGAAAATACTTTTTAATTAATTGCAAAGCAGTCAGTAAACAACTGAAAATCTATGTATCAAATATCAAAATGTAATACCAAAAAGTGCTTCACTACAAACCAAACAAACTTTAAACCAAACAGGTTTAGCGATACGTTTTCCCAAAAAAACTCAAAACTAAAAAACAAAAGCTGGAGATCTGCTTGCATAGGAGAGAAAATCTGATTTGAACTGCCGATATGGCGGGGCATGTTTTGTTGAAGCTATAACTTTCTTTGACTAAAAAGAAAGGCGTTTCCGTGGGAATCAATGAAGAAGCATGACGTACACCAGCAGAAACGCCTTAGTGGACACAGCCCCTTAAACTTACCAATTTGCAATGAAAATGGAAATACTTATAAAATACAGAAAGAACACACAAATTTTACAGATATTTTAGAGTTTAAATTGTAAAAGTAAAATCTTTCGCTTTTTCAAGGGACCCAAATAAGACTGGCCCATTGGATTAATTTCATTTTATTATGTATTACCACAATGTGTTCTGGATAAACAAACATTTATAGGCATTTTGATTGCATTTTGTTATTAACAAGGGTGCAGTTAAACCTTACGTGAAGTACTTTTGCACGCATGTTTGTGTACGCGCCTGTTACATCAGAGCAAGAGAAGAGATGGTAGCCCTTATGAGACACAATAAAGGAAACTGAAACAAAATGTATTTTTTTGATTTGAACTTTTAAATATTTTTACATCGGATGCAATGCAAATAAGGAAATAAAGTATTCTCCTGGAGAATATTTATTTATTTCAAATATGAAACATTTTCTAACCTTGAAAGCATAACTGCGAGTTCAATTTTTGCTGTTTGAAAACTCTGCAGTACAAACCTTGATTTTGAATGTTTGGCGTGCTTAAAAAAGTCATTTTAAAACAGAATAAAAGAAAGTTGAAATGTGGAGGCGATAAAAAGAGAGGAGAAATCTTCACCTTTAAAAATGAATAAAATTGTTTAGCATTTCAGTTATGACATGTTTTTCATTCATAGATCATGTGTAGCAGAATCCTGCGCCGTTTCTTTGCTGAATGTGTGTTTATTACAATCTGACAAAGTGTTTGTGTGTGTGTGTAGAAGTGTTTAGCTCAGTTCCCTCTAGGGAACATTGCACTAAATCCAGCGGATTAAACACAATTTGGGGGAGTGTGAACAGAAACGCGTAAACTGTACACTACCGTACATAAGTCAGCTTCATATTAATGGACTTGTGGCCTACCAGTCAGCACATATGGTCCAAAATATGGAAGATTTAGGTATTAGGATGCAAATTGGCAAAAATGATTGAATTTTCTGACAAACAGCTTCTCAGACCCCAAACTTGTGCCATTGGTTTAGTTTTAAAGAGCACCGAGTTTATTAAAACTGACCATTTCAGTTTTTAGTGTCACAGAACCTAGAGGATATCAGAGATAGCTCAAAGTATTTTGCCAAATAATTACCTGAAAAGTTTTGTCCATTTTGTACATGTGTATCTAATATTTTGATAAATCCTGAGGGGGCAATAAAAGCAAATATTGTAGAAATGGCCACTACTTTCTGCAGATGGGATGGAAAAATTGTTGACAAGCAAGCAGAAGGCCTAGCTGGAGAAAGAAATGAGCAAAGAGTGGACAGGTCACACACACTTACTGGCAAACACAAACACACACAGCCAAAGTTAATTAAGTTGGGGGAGTGGGGAGATGGGATGCAGGAATTCATTAGATAAGTTCACCCTTCATCTGTGGGCTGGGGCCACAGGAGTCAATCAATAAAATGGATCTGCTGCTCCCAAATGGCCCGAGACCCGACGCCCACAAATGAAGAAAGAAGCGACTCGCCCCCCTGACCCCGATCTCTCCCCCTACACACCTGCCTCGACCCCTCACCCTACACAAACACATAACAACCAGCACTGTACCAATGCATGGCCATATTTCATGTTTCATTCTATCTCTGGCCATTGAGAGGCCAGAGATTCATTACGGCCCACTCAACTCCAACCGCATGGAGATACCAAAGGGATCGTTTACCTGGAAATATTATGAGCTCAATGTGATACACGTCTATGAGTAGACACTCTATAATACCTGAAGAAGGGGAACATAGATTAAAGGCACAATATGTCATTTTCCTGAGTTATTTTTTTACTTTTGTGCAGTGCCGCATGACTCCGCATGACTCCACACCTACTTTTTAACATCAGTAAACCTGAGATTAAAGCAGATGTGATGCTATTGACAAGCCATGCAATGAGTAGAGATGCCAAAGTGGTTTAAAACAGCAAGGTGTGCTATGATTGGAAAGTAAACCAGTGCGTAGTGATTGGTCGAATACTGCAAGCGTGTGGCGGAAATGTGACGCCTCTTACCATATTCGGAACATCAGGTTCACGAGCAATTGTACTGACAGGTGACAAAATGTCATCGGGACTTTCCTTATCAAATCGAGCCCGTATCTGATCTGGAAAATGAAGAAGATCTGCCGATCAAGCAACTTTGCCAGCGTGACTTGAGCAGGATGTAAAGGACTGGCAAGTTTTTTTAAATATTATGTTAAATAGCTAAACTATAGCTAAATACGCGCATGTCTGGATTTGCAGATCACACACAGAAACGACCTACGCTGCAAACGGACGACAAACTCAATTCGCGTAAGTCCGTAAAAAAGTATTTTACAATGAAAATATACTAACAGTCTGCAAATCTAAAGCGGCAGACTGTCCTTGCAAAGTTGTAATGGTTGGAATTGCCACACTTTTTAACCAACGCCTTTGTGCACAGCTGGCCTTGATCTCTCACAGGTTCATGAAGCAATCATCTGTGAAATGCGCTTCACACACTTGAATATTCGGTTTGTACTGTTTTGGAACAATTTTGTAAATAAATTGTAACCATTTGTTTTTAGCTGTCTCATCTTCTGGAAGAGCAAACAATAAGGATTTCCTTTCGCAACGAAACACACATTGTCCCCACGACATGGCTGCGGCGGCGACGATACAATAAGATTTACGAGTCTTAGTCAATTCAGACCACGAACTGACGTGGATTTGAGGGGGTGTGGTTACACGAGGCGTTTCAGGCAGGTTTGGATGCTTTCGCTTTTAAATAGAATGCATCCTTTGTTCCGACACTTACATTTTTGCAATTTTACGTGTCTAATACATGCATGGGCAATTTATAATCCACCAAAGACACAGAAAAACACTTATTTGCGCCACATGACCCCTTTAATTAAAATTGTCTTCTAAATGTGCGTACAGCATCTACTGTTCCAGCAGGGTCATTTATGAACCACAATGAGATTCTATAAGAGGCATATGGGACTGTATGGAAGTTTCAAGAACCACATACACCTATGGAAACCTACAGGGGCATCTTTACAGCTCTCAATAACAGCATGTATAGTATACCATATACTGCTCTACAATACCAGCTGGATTACATGAGAGAGCCGTTGAACATGCATTACCAATACATTAAAATATTTAAACACTGCAAATTCTATTTGATCTATAGCGGCTGAGACCAATTTTCTAATGTCTCGCCGCTCATTACTTCCCACTCAAGACTGCTTATTAAGATATAGGAGGGATTGTTACGCTTTTGTTTTCCGGTAGCAGCTTAGGTGATCGAGGAACGTATTTGAAATCTTTGTTTACGCGTGTAATCCCGAAGCTTTAATGGCCATTGATTGAAGTGTTGTGTCACAGCGAGCGAGATTACGGTGGGAATAATGGCTCGTATTGTCCCCGTTCGCCTCATAAGAGACCGACTGAATCAGTTTGATTCTTTCTTGCAAAGATCTCAGTTTAATGTGGTTGCCATGGCAGCCCGGCACTCTTGGCTTCAACATTTATGCTAAATAAAACACCCTTTTAAGAGTAGACACACACAGGCGGACCCATGGTGTTGGCTTTGTGTCTATGTGTGTATGCGATTGTGTGCCTGTCTGTGTGTGGGCGTCCGCTAGTTCGAACGTATCTGTGTTGCGAATGTATGTATTGAGGAAAGTAAATATGTGTGTGCGCATTAAAATCACGCATGGCGGGTAATGTAAGACCTTGTGGTGTTGAATGTTTGTCTGTAAAAGAGCTTTTTGTTGCAGTCCAGAGTGTGTGAGCTGCCAGCGTTAATGGTTATCCGAGGGGCGCGATTGGCCGCATGTCTATTTTAACGCAATAAATGAGAGAAACGCACAGAACAATACAGAGTCAGGGTCATCAGATGGGGTTGACCCCGTGACCCTCTGTTCCAGCTGCAGTGGCGATTTCAGCCCTCCCTGGCTGAAACTCAACACTGCCTTTTGTTTCCGGGTTCGAGGTGTCCCTGGATGCTCTCCATCTCGCACAGCCATCAGGTTAACATACACAGAGCGGAGTTTGTTTCAGTTCGGTGATAAGACCCAGAGCTGTTTAACCTGTCATGTTTAAGTCTTATCTACTACATCGCTACATCTGAAGTAGTAACACACACTCATTAGCCGAGATAAACGCCCCCTCAGGGCACCGAACGCACACACGCCACTCATGTGGGCTTATGGGTAGGGAGGCAGGGCAGGGAGGGGGGATTGGTTAGGGTGGAGGTCAGGTCTGGCTCTTAAGCGTGGCCGGAGTTTAAAAGGGTAAAAAGTAATTTCCAAGGAATGGAGGGAGTGAGACACTAAAAAAGCTGAAGAATTCGGAGGCAATTTAAAAGCGGTGTGGGAGAGGGGGATGAGAAGAGAAAAAAAGGAAAGCGAGGAGGCTTGATGGAAAGTAAAATAGAGGTTGTTATTCCGCTCGCTCTGTTGTTTTTTTGGGACTTGTAGGGCCGCAACCTTCGAGGAGGGAAAGAGAGAGAGATAGAGAAAGAGTAAATCAACCAAACCCTGAAGGCTAGAAAGGAGGGAGAAAGAAGAGAGGAGAAGTGTGGGTAATGATGGAGGGGGAGTTGAGTGGGCGAGGGAGAGGACAAGAGGGTGAGTGCAGGCAGGGGTGGAGGTGGTGCCGGGGGGGGGATATGTGCAGGATTGCAAGGCTCAAGGTAATCTGGGGAGTTAATGCAGCTTAGCCAAGCAGGCCTGCGAAGAGAGGGAGAGAAAGGGAGAGAGCGTAAAGTGGCAGACAGTGCAGGCGGCAGAAAGAGAGAGGGCGTAAGAGACAGAGAAAGACAGACGGAGTGAGAAAGGGAGGGCCGGAGCGAGTGGGAGAGAGGAGATCTTGGGGAAAATGGAATGCTGGGTGGAGAGGGGAAGCAAACACGCAGGGCTTTGTGCTAAAAGCACGACTCCGGGGAGGGTGCGACCGACACTAAATCCAGATCACGGACCAGAATTCAGGGTTTGAGGAGCAGGCAGTCGGACCGGCCCTTTTTTTAGACGTCCCCTTAGAGAGCCTAACACACATATCATCCATAGAAGATTTCCACATTTGACGGAACTGAGGAAACGTGACTTTAAGGTCTGAGATGTGGACCATGGGGTAAAAAAGCCACACATGCCCCCTGCCTACTCTGTGATGCACAGCACTCTACGAACACTCGCTATCCTGTAACGTTCAAGTAACATTTGAACAACGTTCGATTCATGTGTGATCTTAAAACTGCAATGGAAGTCCGAAAGGCACGGAGATGTGATCCCATTCCCTCATCTTCTCCCTGTCACCTCGAATCTGTCCTATCAATAAAAGTGGCACAAAGTCTTTAAATAAAATGGCGATGATAATGAGGTCATGAAAGTAATGAGGTCAAGCGAGGCGAAAGTTGTGTCCGTGCGTACGCATCCCGCACCGCGTTTCCAATATTTCATGACTCATCACATGCTTCATACAGTAACTTTCATGACTCATCACAGAGTGTGCGACCGTATCTTTGCTAACTTTTTATTGGGCGAGGAAAAATACACCATTTAAAAACTAAACAGAGAGAGAGAGAGAGAGAGAGAGAGAGAGAGAGAGAGATAGAGAGAGATACAGTAGTGAGAAGGAAAGTCTCCAGATACGAAGCCAAATGGAAGGCTTGAAGAGAAATGAGCAAGACGCCCGGTCTTCAAGGAGATAAGACGACCAGATAAAGTCTTTAATGTCAGAAATTATCTGCCACACGATACGATTCCAAACAAACCTCATTGTCAACGTTTGGGCTGGATCAACATTGACTCAACGTATTAACGAGTCCAAACGTACTTCAGCTGACCGAAATCGTTTACTGAACAAACCCCAGTAATTCCGCCGTTGTCAAAACAGGTCACAGAACCTCACGCCATGCAGTCTACAACTCAACGCGGTCAATGGAGCTCCATGGCAACAAGATCTCATGTAAAGCTTTCTACATTTCAACACAGATTTGAAGTGGACGGAAGACCCAGAGTTCATTAGAACAATGAGAGACGGCGGGAACAGGCTCGATCTGCAGTAATCTTAATATAACTCTGTTCGAGGTTACTGTGACTGACACGTTGATATAAAATGGAACAATGAGAAGGTTTGCAGGAGGGGGAAGAGTGGGGAATGTGAAAGAGAGGGGATGAAGAAGAAAGATAGAAAGAAAGATTGAGATGAGAGCCGGGTCATTGAAATTAATAGATCACCAGACTCACAACAGATAAAGGAGTTGCCCTGCGCTTAGGCGCGAAGATCCGATTTGGTTCTCAAATACAATTTTTTGGACTGACCAGCCACATAACCCTTTTGCCGGGGACGAAATCCGATCCGTTCAGATGTTGTACTCAATATCCAGAGTATCTAAATTGGTTGCTATAGCAATGATGTAAGCATTAGCACCATGCCAGTAGTCTGTCATCTACAACATCTGAGAGGAGCTGTCAGTGAGGGGAAGAGAAACTTAGACAATTTGCCTGTGGTCGCGTCCATCGTGACATCTCGCCGCAATGCTAAACTCATAAGATGCGACAGACGAATTGAACGCATTCACGCATATACTGCGTCAAAACTGCTGACTCATTCACTACATATTCAATGTCGTTTAAAAACAACACAGCTAAAGACAAATATTGTATGACGGTACATGTGTCTCATATAAAAATGACAAGGAAGCGATTCTGACTCAACATCAAGGGTGATAACTATAGTATAAATATCAAGTTTTAAACATTGTTCCAAATTTAAAAGTCCAAATATAAAGAATAGCAAGTCCATGACTATAATGATTAAGATAATGTAAAGATGTTGTTAGGATTAATGGGTCGCATTCACTAAGCATCCGTACACACATCCGTACACACGTGAAACCTTCGTAAGAACATTTCACCAAAAAATGATTCATTAAAACTTTCGCTCTAAAATTTATTGTAAATATACGAAAAATAAAGGAACAGCTGGAAGCACACGTACGCAAAAAAGTCTCTCTCTCTCTCTCTCTCTCTCTCTTCATCTTAGGATAACAGTTATATACATTAATTAATATATATATAATTACGCTTAGATGTATATCTAATAAAAATATATTTCATCACATACAGTGAAAGTATATATTGCGTTATACTGCAAGCTTTCTCTGAATAACAGCGCTTTTACAGCCGGCTAATGAGAACTCTGTAAACTGCCTGTCGGTGTAAAAGATGTTTTATTGTGTATGAACTAATTTTGAGGACCGTGCACTTGGAAACACTTGGGGTCACACAGGGTTTCCTGTAGTATCTTTAACTTAAGTGACCACAGGTGGTAAAGAAAAGGTGAGGCGGAAAGCCCTAATATGGAGATTGACTGGGTGTGTTTTATGCAAATGACTAAACTCAATGCACTCGGCCGCTCATTTAGAATACTCCAAATTCACTACCATTAGGACGAGGTGAAGAACAAATTAATGTGCGTATGCACGTGGTAAATTTCGTGAAAAGTTGAAATCTGCGCATAAATACGAAAGATACGCAATTATTAGTGAACAATACCCAATATCTTTAATCCGGCTGATGAAAATTATAACATAAACAGACAATTAAAATCTACAAAAGGCTAAATGTGTATGCATTTTAAAATGTGAAATTGCAGTGTTTGTGCTATCTTAAATTAAATTAGCATCATCGTCCATGGACGTTAAAGTCACCATAAAATCGACAATTTTGTGGTATTTTTATAAATTACCTATCTTTACACTTCATCATTTTATTTTGTTTAATTCATGTTCGCACATAATCTTAATCAAAAACATTAACACCCTCCCCCGTCGAAACGACCTCCTGTCACGAGTAGTGGGCCATCAGAGACTCGTTTCTACCAGTGAAAAAGATCGCAGCCATTAGCAAATAGCAATTAGCAATTGGTACTGATCCAATCAGTTCTAGATGGACGAAATCCCGCCCTACATTTTTTCTAATTTCAGACGCCGTTTCACTCGGATATACATGTACATCATGATACGGAAAAGAAGACAATGGTTGCTCTGTTTCATGTCATCTTCAGTATAGCTAACACTGTTATCTTTATAGCTATCGTTCTCGGTTTGAAGAGGCTTTAAGATGCATTATAAACCGTTTCATTGGACGCATATGCCTGACCCGAAGTTAACTTCTGGTCTGTTTGGTTATAATATAGGCCTATAACAATTTATGTTATACTTAATATCAATATTGATTTATATGAATATTTAGTTGTATTAATTGTTTTAATAACATTCAACTACTCAACAATTATTGATTCTTTGCGGAGGTCTAACGTTTGTTTAAGTTGTTGCCACTGAAACCGTCCATAAACAAATCAGATTTTAATCGTATTTCAAATCACTTACAGATTGTTTTGTAAACGCTTTATGCTAGGTTAAGAAATATTTTTTTGCTGCCTGTCTGAACAAACACTATGGGTCTTATATAATCAAGTTGACGTGTCACTTCCTCATGTGATGGGGGCCACAGATTTGTCCCGATTGACCTGTGGGTAATACACCACACAGTTCTACACAATCATTCAGTGTAGACTCATCAGAACTTATTAAAGCTATTGACAGAGCGAGGAAGAGAGGATGATAGTGGGTCAGCAATGAAGAGAACTATGCTAAGGGAGGAATAAGCAAAAATGTGCCAGAAGCTTGATTTCAAACCCTGTCGAGCTGACTTGCTTAGACAACCTTCTGACTGAAACGGAACTGAAAAGGGCCAGGTTTGAAATGCTCGAAAAGCGAATCAAAATGAAACTACACACGTGAAGCTCACAGACGAGAAGACTCCCGATTGATTTCAATGAAGTTTAATGTAAAACATTGCAAAAAAAATATAAATTCTGTCATTTTTTATTTACCCCTACAGTGTCCGAAACCTGTTTATGGCTCTCTTATGTGAATCAAAAAGAAGATGTTCTGAGAAATGTCTCAATGGTTTTGTGTTCATACAATGGAAGTCAATGGGGGCCGATGTTGTTTGGTTACCATCTTTCTTCAAAATATCTTCTCTTGTGTACTGCAAAAGGTTTGAAATGAAACGAGGGTGAATAAATGATAATTTTCTTTTTTGGGAAAATCTCTTTAATATTGCTAACCTCACTGAATGCTATTCTTATAAACATACAACACAAATAACAAATAACTAGGTTAAAATGTTCTTTTCATTACTATATTAATCTATCAATGCTCTCTTTAACATAATATACAGTTTAAAATACAGTTGGCATTTTCTCAAAAAGAAATACAAAATCAATTCCACTGACTTTTCTGAAACGCATTCTGGGATCGCTATTCTCTGGATGGGCCTGAGTGTGTTGGTTTGGAATGCTGACTATCAAGCTCACTAGATTTTGTAACAGATCTTCTGAATTCGAGAGAAGACAAAGACAACAAAAGGGGAGCAAGGGAGAGGAACTGACACAGAGAGAGCATAAAGGACAAGAGGTGAGAGAGAAACGAAAGATGAAGGAAAAAGTAAAGAGAGAAAAGATGAGGAAAATAGCAAATGAAGGAAGGCGGTGTAATTGACTTGAATAGTTGTAATTCTTTAAATAAGGAGGAATGGATTGGAATAACTGGAAATGGTGGAAAAAGAGAGGGATGTGCAAGGAAAAAGAGGTACAGTAATGAAGGACTGGGAGGACAGTAATGGTCACTTCCTCATTTGGTCTCAGGAATGCAGGACGGGTGGATCTGAGTGTGCTTTAAAAGTGACTGTGTGTGTGTGTTTGCCAGTCAGAGCAGACAGGAATACTTAACCCCCACAGACTCTGGAGCCAGTTATCAGAGAGAGAAAGAGGGGCCGGGGTGTCCCAAGTTTTATCTCTCTCTTTCTTCCCCCCCCTTTCTGCCTTCTTTTCCACTTCTCTCTATCCACCCCCTCCTCCTGCCCCTCTTTCTCCATAACTGTGCCAGTAAAAAAAGACAACAAGGAGGATGTTGGGTAAAAGAGCGAGAGAATGTGAACTAGATGAGAGAGGAGGACAAACCTTGAAGCGAGACAACTTCAAGGTTGAGGCGAATTCTTTTGAAAAGCCAAACATTGAAGAGAGACACATCAGTCTGATAAATCTCAAATGTTTATACTGTTTCTGTGTTCTATTATTTACGCAGTGCTCTGGAATACTTAGTTTTGATTGGTCAATCCTGACATGCTGCTGTCAAATAGTTTTCTTTTAGGAGGCGTCTGAGTGCTTGATTTTGATTGGTTGTCAAATGATCTAAAGTGGTAAGAGATGGTCGTTTTGTACTGCCCTTAGCAATTTTAACGGGTTTTATTACAGTACAAGTGAAGTTACAGTTTTCCACAGTATAATAGTAGTTATACTACGTAATTTTCATACACTGTAGATTTTTATAGACCGTTTCATTGGACGCATGCACGCTTGACCACAAGTTGACTTTCGGTTGTGTTTGGCTAGTGTCTAATAATATAACTATTTATATTTTATTTAATTTATGTTCATATTAATTTATGTATTTATTTTATTGTATAATAATTGTTTTCAATAAAAGATTGCTTGAATTTTGTTGTATGTTCATATTATAAAAAAAATGTTGAATGGGTCCTGTAGGGTCGTTTTTAAAGAAACAGTACGTTATCTAGTGGTTGAGCTTGGTTTCGCAGTCTAAATTAAAAATATTAGAGAGAGGAGTTCAGCCAAGTAACGCTTGATCTCGGATTCTTTTGGTTGTAATCATAAATAATCTACAGGCACTCTATTGTTTGTGAATGTGTAACGGAAGTTCACTTGGGGGTTAAAAAAAGTGCAGATGCGTAGTAACGTTTATTTATTTATGTTAATATGAAACCGTCAAAAGACCACTTCGCAAAAATAAGCACATCCGGTTTTAGCTTTTATTTAAATATATAATCATACATATATATATATATATATTTTATGTATGATATATAGATCGTGCATAACTAAAGATGAACTTAAAGATGTTCATTAAACATTTGGATTGATATAAATGTTCTGTTGGTTGTTTTTGATCTAATGTTTGTGCACTGTTAAAAAGTTGAATCGGTCTAGACCTGTGGTGTTTACGTCTTCCGAAGTGGTCTATATACATTTTTGAAATTTTCTATTATATAGTTTTATAACATTCAATTTGACAGTATTAACATTAATAATTTTCTATTGACGAAATTGAAAGACAAAAAATAAGAAAACATATTTAAACCAACTGGGAATCACTTTCAAAAATAGTTACAGAGGCTTGGATGATGCTTCTGAATTTGCCGTGAACTGTTTCTTAACAGTGCCAAAATTAGTGCCACACACAAGAGCGTTTCAGGAATAAAAATCTAAAATATGTTGGATAAAGCATATAAATGGTGACCATAGCATTGAATAAATGGCTCTGATGTTGAGTTATTGAAAATAAATATATACTCTGAGGTGGTTGGGCAACCACAATTCGATGCGGAGCTATTTTCATTCAATTTACAATAACTGTCCAAAATCAATTATCATGTCTCAGGCAACCGATTTCCTGAGCTGGGCTAATATGTCTTTTCTCGTATCACTCCACACAGTCTTTCTTCTCACATAACAAAATAATTTCAACTCTAATCTATATTTGATGTCCATATATTGATTTATTTATTTGGTAAGTTGCCATGTAATAAGAGGGATAATGTACAGTCTGCCTGCCTTTGCCCCCCCTCTCTATCTCTCTCTTTTTCTCTCCTTCCATCTGATGGACAATTTTCGCAGGTGAGACATGTGTGCCAGTTCTTCCTCATGCTAGAATTACGAGTTCTATGTGCGTGTGGCTCCTGCCGTGAGGTCCTGATTGTTTGAAGCTAAGCTGGTGATGAGCCCGGACCATCCATACTGACCGCCTCAGGGGAAGGACAGTGACACCTCTCTCTCTCTCTCTCTCTCTCTCTTTCTCTCTCTCTCACCCCACACAATGTCTCTGAGAGAAAGCGAGCGGGGGAAATCTGCTAGCTTCCTGCCATTTTCTCCAAAAAGGCGCCTTTAACTTCACATCGCTGTCAGTGTGAGCGTATACACAAAGAAAACCAAAATCCTTCTCTTACTGTGAGTTTTCAGAGGCTGAAAAAAGTGTGTGTGGGCCTGAAACAGAAGCCAGGGAATGTTTCTGATGGTGTGAAGCTCACACCCAAAGATCCTGCATCTCTTCAAGGGCATTCCATCACACACACATACACAATCGCTGCAGTCCATTATTTGAGAGAAAACAGAAGTGACACAGTGAATTGGTAGGGCAATAGTGGGGACATTTTAGACTAAAGGACAGATTTGTACCCGCAACATATTACTAACACACACACGTTTGTTTTTATACATTGTGGGGACTCTTCGTAGACATCACCTAAAAAAACCTTAAAACTTTACACATTTTCGAAAAAGTATAATTAATAATAGTATGCTTAATAATCCATAATTATTTTTTATTGTGGATCCCCTGCACACACACAAGCTCAAAAAATGAGATTTTATTTTTTTCTGTGTCTTTTGTAAATATTTTTAGTTTAGTTTAGTTTTGTTCTTTTTTATGTTATTGTTATTATTATATGTTTTTTATTACATGCTATTTTTGTATATAAATCTATATTATTTGTATTATTTATTTTTATCGTAATTTATACAATTTATGGAACTGGGGACCAAAGCTTATCCATGTAAAACACATCATTCCATGTAATATATAGTCAGTAGGACATATGACAAACATCACACACAACACCTTCTGGAAACACATACAGCTGTGCTTCTGCGGCTACATTTCCCACATTAGCCACTGCTCTCACTCACACAGAGGAATTTCTCCTTACACCTCTGATGGCCTCTCCCCAAACCTCTCTGTATTTAGGAGGACAGGGCGCAGCCACTGGTAGGAGGTGACGGGAGGGGAGCACACAGGGTGGAGAATCAAGCTGGAGATGAGGAGAAGGGTGTGGGGTTGAAGAACGAAAATGTGTGCGCGAGGAAGGGATATTTTGCCCTCCCACGCTGGTTGTGTGAGTTTGTGTGTGTGTAGCGGGGCCAATCCGACACACCCAGAGGGCAGCGAACCTCCACATCCTGCCCTGGGCGTCCATTTGTCCAAACAACTCACTTCTTCCTCCTCTCTCCGTGCTCAAACCGGTCTGACTGGAGGGTGGAGAGCTGGAAAGTGAGAGAGAGGGGGTTTGTCTATAAAGAACAGAAACCCCCCGTAAAACCAGAAGAGGAAGAAAAAGCCGCGGAGTAAAATACAGCAGAAGAAAACAAACAGCAGGGCGTTGGTCTGCCCTGAATGGGGAAGTTTGACGGTTTGGTGGTGTAACCCCCTAACATGGTACATGCTGGTGCGTCTAGAACCAAGATGTGAATGACAAATAAAAATAACAGAGGCCCGAACTTATACGCAGTCAAATAAAACCTTTTAAACACGATCAGCTCTGGTCGAACTGAGATATATGTTGTCTGGACTATAATAATGTGCTAGAATGCTCTCCTTTGTTTCCTCCTTTCTGTGTCACTCTTAAAGTGTGTTATTTTTTGCGAATGATTTTTAAAACTATATTTAGTCAGTGTGGACAGCTTTGTGGTTAGTGTGCCAACACATAACGCCAATGCGATCACGGCGACCCGGGTTCGAGTATCGTTCCCAGTGGTCCTTTGCTGGCCCTGCTCCCCTGTCTCCTCCCGAAGCCTTTCTGAAAGCTTGTCCGTATTTCGGGATTTTTTTTTATTTATTATTATTAATACATTATTATTATTCACCCTTTACGTTTGTTACTTGGCTTTGCAAACCAATGAGTTTTAAAAGTGCTTGTTAACTTGGACAACTATTTAATCATTTATCAAGTACAGTATTTTTTTTATTCCAGAAAAATTGTGATTTTGGACATCTGAGGTTTCAGGCCAGCAGCGATATTTTAACTTAGTCCTTACCTTTTTAAAAATGCATCAATTATTTATGTTTTATCTAATATTAACAATTTATTATTCTTTACTTTTTCAAATATACATTAATATATTTTACATATTGGCAGCTAATATTTTGGAAAATTTACAATATAATATAATTAATACAATTAAATTAAAATAAAATTTTGAATACACCTTTAATAATTAGAATAAAGGGGACAGACCTTAATTTTCCACCTTAAGTTATACATCCCTTTTGGCCTTTATTATATCTTGTACGGCCTACATTCATGTCCCAGAATGCTCTCCCTCTGTCTCTCCTTGTTAACCAATTTTAAGTTTTTAGTCTCTGTCAACACTGAAAGTCTATTTTTTGTGATGTGATTTGCATTTAGATACTGCAGTGCATCACCGCGTCATGTGATAAAACATTTACAACTTATGCTGCAATGCATTCTGACACGGCCTCTTTTGACCATTGTGAATTTCAGAGTTTGTTCCAGTTGTGCCTATGGAAATCTAATTTGCTGAATTCCTGTCCATATACAAACTGATGTAGCTTTTTCCACACTCTCAAAACAGACCTTATTCACCCAAAAGCTGGTCTAGTGTGTGAGCACCCGTAGCCGTTCACTGCATGTTCAAAAGACGTGTTTCAGAAATCCTGACATGCCCTGTCCATTGAAGGTAAAAAAAAAATATTTAACTTTCCAGCAAAAGCGGATACCCTTCAGCCCCGTTGGAGTTCAACTGATGGTGAGTGACGAGAACAAAGTATTCCCCCCCAACAGCATTTGTTGTGATTAATGGGATTATCCTCCATTAAACAGCCCACCACAGTGCTAACAGGCTTGTCTCATCCTGTTCCCCTGAAAATGTATATAAGCCTTTAAGCCGGTCGAGCACTGGCTTCTTTCCTGAACAGGTTAAGTTCCGACAATACTGAAAACTCCCCTTGTGTTGAGGAAGTTGTTATTTGTGTGGGTCTGGATTGGTAAAGACAGATTCTCGATGGTTCTTTCCACCCAAAAAGGAAATGATGGATCCATGACGTAGTGGTGAGCTCGTGTTCTGTTTGAGCACCAAGGCTCAATATGGCATATGAGTCCAACTAGAGGTTCATGTTGAGTGTTGACATGTCACAGGTCCTGGTAGGGGTGCATATCTGAAAGATCAACTTCTTTCTTCTATCATCATAGCTCCATTCTGCTCCAAGGGCAGGGGGTGCTTACGTTTTGGAAAATTACATCGTTATCACCGCCATCTTCTTTGGCCAAAGCCGAGACACTGTGGTGCCTTCTGGCTTGAAGCACCTTACAAGTTTGGAGGCCAAAGTGTCTATATATAGAGCACGTGCAAAGGATTCTGGGAGGCTGGAGCACTGATGCAGGGAACTCCAACGTGGAACTCCATTTTATCATTGGTAGAAGAATCCAGTATCTCTGGATTTTGCCTTCCCTGATGAAGTCCAATTTATTTCTCAAAGACACACACGAAAGAGGTGTGGGAGTGACTGACATGCTTTTATGCTTTTCCAAGCAGAGAAAGATAGAAAGAGGGTAGTTTGAAAACACCTAAAGACAGTTAGTGAGAAGAACAAACAGACTAAGGTCAGATAATTATTAAGCGAGTGTTTATGCAGAATAAATAACATAACGGCATCTATACATGCCGAACATAGAAACTAGGGGTGCTTCTCTATATGCTTCCCGTTCCCTCGCTTCTATGTCCTCCAATCTGTAATGCATAAATGTGATAATTCAGCAATATGTAATAGTATTTTATATATGTATTGTACCTACCATGTGTAATTGTTATTATTATTTATTTTAAGTGCAGTGTGTACAGTCATCATTTGAAGTGACGCTAAAGAGAGTGAGGATATCCCATTTCACTTGCTTCAATTCCTCTGTCCCCGCTTCATTTCCTTGCGTTCCCCCTTTGCATTCTTGAGGGTTGGAGCAAAGAGGAAAGGAAACGAGAAAAGGGTACACAAATTAGACAGGGTGCACAAATTAGAATTGATCATGGCCGCCACATTGAAGGGTCGTTCCAAATCGAAGTGCTCATAAATGGCCACTTCAAGGGGCCCTTCGGAATGAAGGATTTCGAAGGGTACAACTGATGGACACTGTGGGACCCTATGATTCTTTGGGTAGATTTTTTGCGTGGCGACGGCGTCTCCTTATGGGCGTGGGATGACGACGCAGAAGGGCACTTCAAGAAACAGTTATTTAGTCCCCTACACCCTCAAACCCCTAAACCTTTCGAAGTGCTTAGGGCAGAGGGATGAGCCCTTCGAAATGGAAGGCACTGAAAGCCACCCCAGCAAGACGGCCATCTTGGTTGACAGTCGCTGCCAAACAGCTCGTATAACTATACAATACATGAGGAAAAAACCGTCAATTGAGCATTTTGGAGGGTTTTACGTCGCATTACATTTATCTATTTAGCAAATGCGTTTATCTGAAACAGCTAATAAACACAGACTACAAAGCCTAGAAATAACTTCAAATGTTTACTCCAAGTAAATTGTATTGAAATTTACACAGCGGAAAGTTAGGACAGGTGTGTTTTCAGGTGTTCCTTGAGTGTTGTGGTGTGGACTTGGAGATCAAACTGTTAAAAAAGTTTTTTCATTTGTATTTCTGGCGCCCCATCATCAGAAAAGTTTTTCTTGTGATTTTTTAAGGATTTTATAAGAGTCTACTTTTTATGTAGTCAAAACTGCAAAAAAATACACACAAAGGCTGCAAATTTACCAAAAACAGGACAAAACTGTTATTCTACCAATAAATTCTGCCGCTCCAGCTGCCGGAAAATTTTAGTTTTTCTACAGGATATTTTTACCCTGCACATGAAGGCCGACAGCTCATTACACCAGAAAGGAACAGAATGGGTAAATGTTTTTGAAAGAAATTTTTACTAGGGATCGCTCAATAAACAATTGTAGATGGAAAGTGGTACGGCACAAACTGAAAATAAAACAAACAAAAAAATAATAGTCGAAAGTAATCAGCACATGTCGTTTTGTTTTCGACTGTCATTTGTAGTCCTTTAATAGCTATTACTTTTTGAAGCAAATTCAGAAAAAACATTGACCTGACCAATTGGCACCTAACTGTTTTGTAGCCTTTGTGGGTGAAAAGATGTTCTGGGGGGTTACCAGAAGGTAGAGAGACGGACCAAAACAGAGAGAGACTGAGAGAGAATGACATAAATTGATGTGGAACACACAAACTCTGTCTGACAGTGCGCCACGACGCCTCACCCCAGAACAAACAAGCATTCAGCCACACTGAGGGGCAACCCAGAATGGCATGGGGGTGAGTAGAGAGAAAGAAACAGAGAGACAAAAGAGAGTAAGAGAAAGAACAGAGCTGTGAAGGTCATCTGGTGGGATCTGGTCACTCACTCAAAAGAAAATAAAGAGTTGCTTCGGATGGTGAAAGGGGGATAGCGAGGGAGAAGGAGAGAGAGACAGAATCAGATAAAAGAAAGAAAGAAAGAAAGAAAGAAAGAAAGAAAGAAGAGTTGGGGTTAAACTTTTCTGTAAAAGTGCATTTTATGAAATATGAAATCTATTTTAGTTTTAATGGAGAGGGAGGAAATGTGAAGGTAGATTATTAAACTGGGAGAAAGCGACGAGGGCGGGGGAAATCCAGAGGTGCTCAGGGTGGGAGGGTTGAGATCTGTTCACGGTGTTTTAAATATTAAAGCTATTTCAGGTTTAATGAGGTGTAAATACTATGGGGAACATGGTAAGAGGATGGGGTTAAAGGGGCCTCTCTCTCATTATTTCAAGCACACACCTTTAGACTATAGACAACCCCAGAGAGAGATAGATAGAGAGAGGGAGAGAGAGAGAGAGAGAGAGAGAGAGACAGGGAGGGTTTAAAAGCAGAGAGAAAGAGCTGATGAGTTGAGCTAATGACAGATGCAGTACAGGGTAGGGATGATAGGGATGCCGACACAAGTATGACGTGTTTAATGGTTCAGAGAGATTCAGATTAAGGGTGTGTTTGTTTAGTGGATTCATACACACACATACAATCAGCCTACACACACTCATGTTAAATTAAATTATTCTGTTGTTTGACCAGCACACAGGCAACAAACAAGTAAAAAAGTAAAGGAGGGAATGGAAAAATTGCTAAAAGTGAATTAATAGTTAAAATAAGTAGTGAGTGAATTAATGAATGAATCGTTAACTCAAATGAGTCGTTTGATAAATGAATAGATTAAAGAGTCAACGAATCATTAAATGAACGACTTACTGAGTGATTGCGTAAGTTAATAAATCATTTAATGAATGAGTTAATGAATAAGTGAATGAATCGATAATTCAATGAATTACTCAGTGTATGAGCGAGTAAATGATTGGTTTAATCAGTAAATTAATGAATGAGTTAATGAAACCTTAAATCAATGAAATAATTAATTGTTGAGGGAGCGAGTCATTAAATCAGTTAGTGAATGAATGAGTGAATTTATCATTAAATCAACATGCAAAACAATAAGTGAGCGAATGAGTAGATTAATATATGAATTAATTAATGAGTGCGTGAGTGAATTAATCATGAAGTCAATAGTAAAAAATAAGTGAATGAATGATTTGTAAGTAAATGAGATTAATAATGTATATGTCTTTTAAACGAGGTAATGAATGAGTGAATGAATCTTTAAATAAATGAATGAATTAATGAGTGAGTGAGTGAGTGAGTGAGTAAGTGAGTGAGGGAAGAGGCTTAGCTTCCAGAGAAGAGTAAACACATATGATGTGGTAGGGCTAAGCTGAAGTTCATGTGTGTGTTTGCTTTGATGAACACCATTACATTAGATATGAACAAGTCATTCTTTGACAAGACAAATGCAAAGCTATGCCATATCGGATGCCATAGCGGACATCTCTTTAAAAACAAATGTGCGTGCAGAACAATTATGCAAATCCTTTACTATGACATTACGTGTGTGTAGCTGTTTGAGTTTTTGAATCATACGCATACCAAATCTGCATATGCATCTAAAGTTGTAGGCATTAGAGAAACCACAGCCTAAGACATAATGACAGACACAACCTGTAAAACCCTTTGAGGCTGCATGCATATGTGCAAAAGACCTAAAATGAGGGATTTTATTCTTAGTGTGCTGTGAACAAGGAAGAGGAAGGGGAAGGCCGAGATGATGATGTCCTTGTGTCCCTTGACTCTTTTTGATCAAGAGATGTGTCATGATCAACCGAACATCTAAAATAGAGTGTCAGTGGTCATTTCCTGACCAGCTTCACAAAAATCCCCTGATGATAGTGTAAAGTTTACAGCGTGGGCTCCCTCCCAACCACAGAAACCCCCACTTTAGCTGGGAGTCAACCAGATGCATTACCAACACTCTAACAAGTTCCTTTCGCACAGATACATTGAGCTAGCATCACAGGAGGCTTGGGTAAATTTCCTCCTTAAATGTCACTCTGTGGCTGTAATTTTGTGACCTGAAATGTAAGCGCTAATGCTAACCCTAATGCCTTCTGTAGAAGCCCATATCACACACAGGTGTTAGGGGTCTAATAAGGCTGGGAGCTCTGACTCGGGTCTTTGTAACAGACATTACGGGTTTGTTTTTAAAGAAAGAGTGTAGTTGGTTGCTCAAAGGAGTGGTGTGGCTTTCTAAAGAGCCTTGAGATAAGCTTCCGTCTTTCCCTCACACACACACGGGCGAGTGAGTTTGCGTCTCAAGATGATACAGATGCAATCATAGCACATGCAAATGGGTGGAGAACTGATAGAGCTGCTATTAATACATCAAATAAATGAAGGAGAATATAATTTTTTCGCATCATAACACGACAAAGGAACACGTATGTGATGGATGCACTTTGCATTCTCTTTTCATCAATAAAAATCTGATTGCTTGAGGCCCTTATGTACTTAAATGAAGAACATCAATGTCAAAACTGCAAATATAACTCATCATTCCTTTGTTATATGCAAAATATGTATCACCTACATTTTCTGCATCATGTCTGAACACCTGCTAATCTCTCATACAATACATCCGATGAGTCTTCAAATCAGATTTAAAGAATTTTGATGGCTTGATGTTTGGCGTTGGTCTTACGAATGCACTTTCAGACAGTACTTCTTTTAAAATACTTCCCCGGTTCTGTCTGGTACATGGAATCATGCATTTTCTGTAAAGCTGCTTTGATACAATACGCATTGTGAAAAGTGCTAAACAAATTAATGCAATCGAATGTCCAATCATGTTCAATTCATTTTTCCAGGGCCCTGTGAAACGTAACCTAAAGTCATATGCAAATAGGCCCACATAAATGATCTGACTCTATTTTATTAGATCCTTTAATGTCTGATTTCGTATGTCACAGGTCATTCAAACACACGGCAAACAGTATCGGTAAGGAATGAGAAAATTAGCTTTCAGTTGGAAAGAAAAATGGTGTTTAGACAGTAGTCTGATTATACTGACTTTTTGCTCATGGCTCTCTTATCATGTTCAAACCCATATTCTCACACAACACATGAAAAGAAATATCCCTCCGAACTTCAGACTGAAAGGACTTTAGATATATAGTTGTCTTAACATGCCAACCACCAATTACAAGGTTCTTCCAACCATTAGTCTCCACACAATAGAGAACAAACATCAACATCCTGAGATCCCCTGTAAAGGGTCGGCACCCTTAACCGTGCACACCATTACCCCTGCAACTAGACACTTCCTTTGCCCTTTAACCAAATCTTGGAAAACTCTTCAGAGAAAAAAACCTAGAGACGGGAGCTCCTCACAGGGGCAGGCTTTTTTGCATTTTGAGGACAGAATAGTTTGTATCACCACCTTAAAATGTTCTTATTTAGTATACAGCAAAATCGACAGTGTTAATAAGGGTCAAATTAACAATCAGAGTGTAAAAAAATGTGATACAACTCACAAAAAGTTGTTCTTGGCTCGTAATCATAGGGGAACTCCTATAAGTGCTATATAGAACCATATCTTGGTTCTTCCGTGGTTCTTCAGAGGTTCTTTAGCCAGAACCATACAGGGTATACAGCACCCCGGTCATCCCAAAGTACCGCAGAAGAACCTCTGAAGCATCAAAATATGGTTCTATATAGAAATGAAAGCTCTCGCGCAAGTTCTATCAGGAAGACTCCTCGCATCATAATTAATTACCGGTTAGCCTATCATCTACCGCGATATTTGGCAGCCGGAAGAATCCAGTGTGTACACTCATGAGTGATTTCTTTCATTGTGCAACGTGACTTTCACCTGATGAAACATTGGTTATAACATAATTCGGATGTACTGTGTGTTATACCACCGCTAATTTTTCCTCTTTGGTTGAGGTGAGCTCCCGCGTCCCTCCATGTACTGTAGCCTGCCTGTCAGACTCGTTCCCCACACTTTTAAGACCGGGCCGGTCCTTGAGTTGGCAGGTATTCATTCGGAGTGTGAATATACATTAAGAAACTCATCAATTAACATTTATCCTTAGAATATAAGTAAACATTTATGCTCCATAATTTTTCCCGCAATTGCATTCTAAAATAGCCCAATTGTGCGGGAAAACCGCGTACCTGGCAACACTGAATGGCGGACTGTGGTGACGTGGCGGTTTTCGTCAGGACTTCAGATTCGAGGCTACAACCCAATCTATCATTTTCTGAGTTTGTAAACGCTTTTGGAGTTTACAGAGACATACTCTGCTACAACTTCCCTGGGCGCCGTGAAGAATTGGACACCTATCTTGCGGCGATGGCCTTTATCAGAGATACGTATGCTCCATTTTCTATGAATATCAGCAGTGCCGGCCCTACCTTATAAGCGATATAGCCAGTTGCACGGGGCCTCCTTGGCCACTAGAGAGCCTCTGCCGTGCGTGAAAATTGAATTTACATGCTATTTATGTCAGTGTCATTCGTCATGTGCGTTAACTTTAAACTATGCTAAGATTAAAAAATGGAAATTCGGCACTATGAGTCTGGTGCAGAGAAGAGAAAGAAGAGGAAAGAAGATGAGAAAAGAAGGATCAAGAATAGGGTAAGTGTGAATTCCCTGGATTCGAACCCACGATGTTGGCGTTGCTGGAGCAACGCTCTGAACACTGAGCTACAGGAAATGTGACGGTTTGTTAAAATTCAATTCAAGTTATTTATATAGCGCTTTTCACAATGTGTATTGTTTCAAAGCAGCTTTACAGGGGAAAACGTTTATTCGGGTTATTCGGCTTCTCCTAGAAGCCGTGTTTAACTGCCTTCTAGGGCTTAATGCGTCAGGTGAATTTACTAAATGACTCCCGAAGTTTGAACCATTTGAGACTTAACCTTTTCAGATGTTACCTTCTCACCGGATCACCTTACTATTTTCCTTAAACATTCGAAGACCGAAACACTACGCACAGGCATTAACAATACTATTTCACGTTCTAATGGAGATATTTGCCCCTTCACTTCCATGGTAAGATACCTCCAAACCCGCCCTGGCCATACAAAATATCCCCCCTATTCATGTTATCAAATGGCTTCCCCAATAACAAAAGAAGTGGTTCAGGACTCATCTTGCAGCAGCTCGGGAGAGTTGTGGCAAGTCTTCCCAACTTTCGACCAGGCAATCATTTCGGATCGGCGCTGCTACTTCAGCAGCCGCCCGTGGGATTCCGACTTCTTCTATCAAGGTCCTGGGTAGACGGTCATCTATGGCATTCGAATCCTATATACGACTAGATTCTAAAACCATCCTGGTTGCTCAGCAGGCGAACTTAAGGTACTGCTTTGCAATTACTGGTGGTGGTGGTATAAGTATAGGTTACTTATTGCACGGCTTGGGCAAGCCTCATATCAGCCTCTGTAAGATTTGAGTTAATTCTCCGGCTCATGCAAGCCATTCAGCCCATGCAGGCTCTGTTGTTTTATGGTTGTCGTTTATTTTATGATTTCCTTTTGTGCTTTTGCAGCCCATCCAGCCTGTGCAGGCTCCTGGAAATTAAGTTGGGGGAAACCATTGGCTCATGCAAATCCTTCAGCCGTGCAGGCATCGGAAATACGTTGGGGAAAATTTTGGCTGGTGCAAGCACATTCAGCCCGAGCAGGCATCGGAAATACGTTGGGGAAAACTTTGGCTGGTGCAAGCACATTCAGCCCGAGCAGGCATCGGAAATAAGTTGGGGAAAATTTTGGCTGGTGCAAGCACATTCAGCCCGAGCAGGCATCGGAAATAAGTTGGGGAAAATTTTGGCTGGTGCAAGCACATTCAGCCCGAGCAGGCATCGGAAATAAGTTGGGGAAAATTTTGGCTGGTGCAAGCACATTCAGCCCGAGCAGGCATCGGAAATAAGTTGGGGAAAATTTTGGCTGGTGCAAGCACATTCAGCCCGAGCAGGCATCGGAAATAAGTTGGGGAAAATTTTGGCTGGTGCAAGCACATTCAGCCCGAGCAGGCATCGGAAATAAGTTGGGGAAAATTTTGGCTGGTGCAAGCACATTCAGCCCGAGCAGGCATTGGAAACACGTTGGGGAAAATTCAATACGTTGGGGAAAATGTTGGCTCGTTGGCCATTCAGCCTGTGCAGGCTCTGGAAATATGTTGGGGAAAATTCTATACGTTGGGGAAAATGTTGGCTCGTTCAAGCCATTCAGCCTGGCAGGCTCTGGAAATATGTTGGGGAAAATTCTATACGTTGGGGAAAATGTTGGCTCGTTCAAGCCATTCAGCCTGTGAAGGCTCTGGAAATACGTTGGGGAAAATGTTGGCTCGTTCAAGCCATTCAGCCTGTGCAGGCTCTGGAAATACGTTGGGGAAAATGTTTGGCTTGTGCAAGCCCATTCAGCCGAGCAGGCATCGGAAATACGTTGGGGAAATTTTTGGCTCATGCAAGCCATTCAGCCCGATCAGGCATCTGGAGAATTTGAAGGCTCTAGAAGCCCTATTAGCCGGTGCCCACCATCAATAGAAGGCAGGTATAATGTTACTTCATGTTTTAACCATGGCTAACCGACTCTTACTTTCTCCTTTAGGAACTGCAAGGAGACACATCATCCGGTGGGTTGATTTTGTTTACTTTCACTTTTGGGGTAGGCTCCGCCCCTGCCTTATCTTCAGGCAGGAACATCGGAACCATATTCCATGATTCATTCATTGGACGGGGCCTATGCCCAAAGAACTATTATATTATGTTTAATAAATATCATCTATCGTTCTATGTTTCCTGAGTCTTTCTGATTGAAATGAAAGCTCTCGCGCAAGTTCTATCAGGAAGACTCCTCGCATCATAATTAATTACCGGTTAGCCTATCATCCCTCAGCACGTAGTATATAAGGATGGTACTTACCCTCTCTTTCGTTCGCAGAAACTATGGAGGTTTGTAAATTACAAACCTCCATCCTCCCCACCACCACCACCAGGTCAGGGTCCCGTCCTCAGTCCGGGGGTAGGCTCCGCCCCTGCCTTATCTTCAGGCAGGAACATCGGAACCATATTCCATGATTCATTCATTGGACGGGGCCTATGCCCAAAGAACTATTATATTATGTTTAATAAATATCATCTATCGTTCTATGTTTCCTGAGTCTTTCTGATAGAACTGAAAGTGGTTCCCCTATGATTATGAGCCAAGAACCACTTTAAGTGCTATAAGCAGCACTTTTTTAGAGGACACTCTCAACGTGTGGATTATATACACTGTCAGAGTTAATTTTACCATTTTTAACACTGTCGATTTTACTGCGTAGGTAAATTACAGATGAAACCACGGCATAAAGGCTTTCCTTACACATACTCTCCTCTTAGCCTGATCCAACTCTTTCAAACCTCTGCCTGTTCTGTGTACCAAACAATCTTTCATCGCAGAGATATGGCCCATATAATAAAATGACACGCAAAGCAGTTTGCTATTTTCTAATACATTCTCAGTTCCCCAGTGGACTGAGATTTATGATTTTAGATGTAAAAATGTATCAATTCCAATGCAATCTAAATTAAGTCTGGTACTGATCAGCATATTAGTTTGGCTTATGAAAACATGCATGAGGAATACAAATGCATATTTGTGTACCATACAAAGCATTTGTGACTTTTGCTATTAGCTCATAGGGAAAAACACAAAAAGGATCTCTCAAATATCTCAGAAATTGATCATATATAAAAAGCAGTGCTGTGCCGTTAAGATTGGATCCGATAGGAATGGCACAGCAATCTTATGTGAGTAAAACATGTTTGTACTATGCATCACTTTTGCTTAGTTAGAGATTGCTTGATATGCCCTGAGAATGCGTAACCTAACATCACGTGTCTAACCAAATTCACAGAAGGCAAGAACTTAGTTTATGCAAACTGCTATCCAATCATAGCAGTGGGCACTTACTTCCAAGTCTTCAATGCGGATCGCCCATTAAAACCGAGCATTTGTCTAGCCGGCCTCAAAACCCGAGTAGAAAATATCCAATTACTTATTGATTTTGATGTTTTTAAATGTAAAAACCATGCGAATGTCATAGGTAGACCTCAATTAATAGTATTTAACAATAAAAATGGAGAGTTCATGTCAAGTTTTTATTTGGGGGTACAAAGCGATACACTATATACGGGAAGTGTGTCTCACTGTCCTCAGACACAAGTATGCAAGTAAAACTGATAGATTTCGATAAAAACTCAAACATTTCTCCTCAGATTATTCAAAGATCAAATTATCCAAGCCACTCTTACTGTACATCAACAATGGTCTTATCTGTTTCTGAGGCAAAGCTGATACTTCAGCAAGTCTATAAAGAGAAACCTCTGAACAATGAAACATCCTTCATGTATGAGTCTGTAGTACATTGAACTAGTGTGTTCTTAGATTTGTGGAGCCGTACACTTGATATTTGATTAGTTGGCTTAGGTCAGCGGGTGCAGTCATATGTATTGGAGCCTCAGGTAGCGGAGCTTGCAAACAGTGGAAATGAGAGATTGCCTCCAGTGTTAAGTACTCGTGCTAAGCTGATGCAAATCTTCTCGTCCTCCCCTCCCTCTCCGCTTAACTTCATCTCTTCTGCTCCACACTTCAGAGGACCTCGGGGCACACCCCATCCCATCACGCACACACGAATACACGCATGCAATTTAATCCTCGCTCCGCCAGCAAGGTCAATTCAATTATCCTGTTTTCTTAAAGTGTGTGTGTGCCTATTTCACAGTCCGCCTGCGCAAATACACCAGAGATTAGAGCTGCCACACTTTTAATGATCTACATACCTATAAGCAACAGTCTCTGAGACAGGTAGGGCCTCTTCCCCGCTCACCAGCGCGATCTGTTCCTCAGCACGGATTTTGTTTTTAGGTTGATGAGGCCGCTTCGCGTCCCATGAGTCTCGAGGATATTAATGAGGAAATTAGTTTTTTCAACCCCAAATTCCCCACCTCAATCTGGAGTTTGTCATACGGCTGTAGCTTTCTTGGTACAACAATAATCATCGGCTTCATTAGAGATCTATTTATGTCATCTTATCTGGGTTTGAATTATACAATCAAACATACTTTGATATAGTTTTGACCCTCACAGGATTCATGCACAATGCTTGCTTGCTACAAACCTCCACTAAGGAAAGTTCAACAAGAATCTTATTGATGTTGTAAAATGTTTTCTCAATTTTCAAGCCAGCAGTAATATTCTATAATGCCGTGACACATATCCTTACACAGTATAGGAAGCAATAAAGTAACACTTTCCGGTCTCAACGCTAGCCCAACAGCTAGGTTCCGGAAATAAAACTCATTAATTTTCTCAAAAGCGGTATTGATTTTTCAATAATAATGTATTAACTTTTCAATACAGACCTATCATGAGATCAAAAAGTGACAAACCAAACTTTTGGGTTCCGTTTACGAAAGTTGTGCCACTTGGGGGCCATGTTTGTAATACCTCCGGCAGCTACTTCAGTCATTGCAAACCACAGACCTATGGGTAGCACTTTATTTTACAGTCCTGTTTCCCATGTACATACTGTGTACTTATTACAGTAAATATAATAACTAGGTATTAACCCTGAACCTACCCCTAAACCTAACCTTATCCCATGTAGTTACCTTAAACTACCCACAAATTTCTTAGGGGAAGACAGAAATGTCTAAAATTCAAGTCCTTAATGTCTATTTAGTCTTCTTAATTAAAGATCTTTTTTTTCGAGAAAACGAATAGGAAAAACACATTACTAAAAAAGTTGATCATCACAGTCATACACTCTACAAATCTCCAACAGCAAGCCTACCTGGATGTTCCTGGTTGCTGTAGCTCCAGCCAGGTATGGACAGCATGGACTGTAGCGGCGATGCTACCCGACTGTCTCCTTCATTCTGTTGGGTTATGTGCCTGACTGTGTCCTTGTTCTTACGATTCTTCCTTCGACCTGAGCCAGGGGGTTGCCAGCCCCCATCCCCTCTACTACCTTGCTCTCCAGGTGTTCCCTGTGAGCCTCGCCCCGCCCCGTCTTGCAGATTAGAGGGGGAGACCTGCTCCTCTTTGACCTGGACAGAACGGTAATCAGCAGGCCACAGGGGCTGCAAACAAACATCGTCCTGGCTTTCATGGCTTTTGGGTTCATGATCCTCTTTGCCGTAACTGCTGCCGCCTTCGTGGCAGCTAGCAATGGCTGAGTCCCCAGATGAGTTTGCTGGGCTGGTGCGCCTGGCCAACCACGGCGAGGAGCTGCGGGCCGAGATCATGGATGCCAATGCCTCAGAAGCCCCGCCCACACCCGGTCCAGCCCCGCCTCCAATGGAATTCACCACGCTGCCCATCTCAATATCCGCCAGTTCGTCGGCAAGCTCAGACCGAATACTAATGTCCAGCGCTGCCTTGATGAAGCCGTGACATGCCTGCACGATGTCAGTCATCTGCAGGTAGCTGGCGGCTGACATCACCTCGATGACGTTCTTGCTCGTGAGCGCCAGGTGGGCAGAATACATGAAGTCAAGGATGGTCTTGAAGCCCTGGGCCGTGACGATGTCCAGGTGCGTGATGGTGGCCTGGTGCTCAGAGCTCTTCTTCACCTGGCAGTAAAGTGTCTTGAAGTAACGGCTGCTGCCCAGCAACACGTTCTTGTGCGCTTTGAAGATCTTACCCTCCACGATCAGACACACGTCGCACAAGATGCCGTGCTGCCGCTGTTCGTTCAGCTCCCGCAGGAGCTGCCGGTAGTGCGACGTGATTTCCATGTCTTCCTTCCGGTTATTCATTGGGCTAATGGGTGGCTGCTTCTCCTGAACAAAGTCTGGAAGAAAATAGATAATCTCTGGTTAGATCAAGAAATTGGACACACTCCTACAGAAACATAACGCATATGTTATACTCTATACACCAGTGTTTCTCAGCTCCAATCCTCAGGCCGCGACTTACCAGAATGTTCAGAAGTTGCTCTTTATGCCTCAACTTTTATGACTTAACTCATAAGCTGGTTAGTGTGTTAATTAGGAGAACTAATTAAGACACCAACAAACATTCAGAGTGGGGGCTGATGATTTCAATCATGTGTTTTATATAGCCATACATCTAAAACCTTTTGGGAGGGGGGGCCGAGGACTGGAGATGAGAAACACTGGTATAGACTATATTTGTTTCTGAATACTTATGAAAAAGGTAAGTTAAACAGCAGCCATTTTTTTATAATTATACAAAATCACAGTTTAATAAATAATACATTACAAATAATTATTTACATAACAATAAAATGACTCCTGATATTTTTTGTTGGAAATTGGAAGACTATAATTAGTATGTTAATACACCTGCCAGTACAAAAAACGAATTCAACCTGTGGATTATTTCTACATCGTTATAACATTAATATTTCATAGAAAGCATAAGATTGATACTAAATCAAGTGCAGAATTGCATTTTCATGAAGCACTGCTTCGATATCTCGATCAATTTTCACTCATAGCCAAAATCCTGCCTACATAAAACGCCTACCAATGCAAAACCTTACCGAAGAAATTGAGTATAGCTTTGAGTTGTTATTACTGTCATTCTCTATCGCCGTAACAAGCCATTTAAGCCCTGAAATGTCAGTAAAATGCCACTCTGAACCAGGTGACATGTTTTGGCCATCTCTGGTTGCTTGAGGCAGATGTTCTGCTGGGCTACGGCCATCACCTTTCCTCACTAAAAATGAATTATCTGTTTGGTAGCTCCATTTTCCACTTTATTATTCAACTAACTCACAAAATGGTAATTAAATGAAACCATTTACCAACGAAAAAGAGAAAAGTGAGAGGAGAAGAGGCGATGATTGTGTTAAAGTGCTTTACACTCGCACTGGGTGATTTTACTTGGCAGCTAATAAAGCGAACAGAGGAAAACATCATGATTAAAGGGTTGAGCACCTGAGTATCTCTGCTATAATCATTAAGATGGAGAGATGGGGGAGGAGAGCAACAGGAGACAATGCATTGTTCTTCAATGTGAAAAGAGGAAAGAGAGAGACTACAAATCCAACACTCACACACTGGTAAGAGCGGTACAGCATAGGGGCGAGTCTCACGAAAACTTCCAAGAAATGTTTAATCCACATTTCAGCCCAAAATCAAAATGGAAAAACATATTTTTTTAAATAACTTCTAACGCGATCATATAACTTATATGACAATATGTAACTTTTGACTCTATATCGCCATTTCTGTTTGAAATATGAAACTGCTGGTTTTATTGCATATCTTTACGTGAGTTGAAGTCAAAACAAAGTCAATTCAACGGCCCAGATAATTCACTTATAGTTGTGAATTGGGTGTGCATTTTTTGTATACTTTTTGTATATTTTTTATGAATCTTCCTACAAAATGATTATAATCTTACAGTCAACAATTTTACTACGAGTACAACTTAAATATATGCTATGAAAACATGTGAAATACACAGTACTTACTAGCACTTACTAAACCTAAAAAAACTTCCTAGTTACTAGAAACTTGCTAAATTACAAAAGTTTGGTTGTTGTAAATTGTATTGAGAAATTGTATATATTCCATATATTAAAATTAGTGGTGGGCATAGATTAATTTTTTTAATCTAGATTAATCTAGATTAATCTTGGAATTAATGTAGATTAATCTAGATTAAAATGGCTCATTTGAATTCTGCCGAAGGCATTCAGAATATGTGTGTTACCCAAATAATGACTAAAAGTAAGTCTTTGAGAACGGGTTTCTCAAGCCAGGTGGCGCATTAGAGAAGGGGCTCATCTCCTGTTTCCAAAATGCATCACAAACTACTTGAGAAAGCTGTTATACTATGATAATTTGTGATGAAAATTAAATTATGTTCAATAAGATGTACTTGTGTTTACTTCCGCATTAGCTAAGGGATGCTTTGTGTTTAGGTGGTACTTGAGACTGGAAGAGCTCCTACAGTACATTTACATTTAAATTCAGTCATTTAGCAGACGCTTTTATCCAAAGCGACTTACAAAGAGTTAGGGAGCAACAATCGATATGTCATACAGGAGCCATAATACATTAGGTGCCAATACAAAGTTATTGGTTTCAACTAAAGCTAGACCACTACCTGTTGAGAGAAAGTTTTTTTTTTTAAACTAACTGTATATAAACCAATTTCGTAAAGTAAACCAATTCCACATTGCACAAGGTGCAAACAAGCTTAGTCTTGTCGAGGTTTCCATTGGGAAGCGTCTTAAAAATAAATGTTCCCTGAAGCAAACCCGGCGGCTTCATAGCTGCATCCATGTTAGCACGTCACGTTTGATCTGGTCATTTCACAGTAACGTTATGTTGTGTTCAGACCAAACACGAGTGATTTACATGTTAAGTCAATGCAAAGAGGCGATAGACCTACTTGCTGCGCGAATCGCGCGAATGAAGCCCTGGTTATGAGATGATGAGGCGGCGAGAATGACGCGAATGACGCGAATCACGCGAGTTGAAAAATCTCGTTCTCTTCCCCTACAGTGACATTAATCTATGTATACATCCGCGCTAAAATATCAAAGTGAAAGTCATCATAGCTTGTGTAGTATAGACCCAGCTCCCAACCCAACTTTGAGAATAGATTAACGGCGACATTTTTTTTATCGCGCGATAAGAGTCTCACTGCGTTAACGCCGTTAACGGCCCACCACTAATTAAAATGTAAGTCGATAAGTGCCTCAGAACTATCTGCCAGCAACGTCTTTCAAAATATTTTCTTTTGTGTTCAACAGAACAAAGAAATGTATACAGATTTGGGACAACTTGAGGGTGAGTATTTTTATTTTGGGGTAAACTGTTCCTTTAAGCTGCTTGGCAACAATGCAAAATTGTGAAAAGTGCTATAGAAATATATGTGAATTTTTTTATTTCTTATTTTCCTCCTTGATTTCCTTTGAATTGAGTGTGAATCTCGAAAATTTTGTGTGATACATGAAAGTGGATCCTTGCTAAGGATGCTTGGTGAAGTCAAACTAAGATGTCCACTAAAATGTGACGTCTAGCTCAGCATGCATCCATATAAACACATACAGACAAATATCCCCAATCCACTTCACCACAACCCTCCACTATGAGCAGCACAGAAGCCGCCCTGGCCGGGGCTAAATCACAGGGAAGTGGAGTGTTAGCGAATGGGGCTACGATTTGTTTTGTGAGCGTTGGGGCTGTCAGCTCGCATCGGCCCAACCGTAGCCTGACAGCTGGAGTGCTCAATAGTGACAGCAGCGTTTGCTGCGGGGCCGGCACACTTCAGGTCATGTTTAGGAAAGTTTCTCTCAACCTGATGGCTTGTAAGATCAAATCAATCGTCTGCCTCTCCCATGTCCACTTGTACAAATACACCTTCCTCGAAAGACTGAAAGAACAAGGGAATGATGTTGACAAGCGACTTTTTTCTTTTAAATAGTTTTATGTAAGCCTCGCTTGGGGCTTTTTAGATTTAATTGTCTATAAAATTTCAACTATAAAATTGAAAATGATGCATTTTGGAGAAAAGGAATTGAAGGTTGTGATTTAAAAAATACAGTTCACCCAAAAATGCTATCATGTAGAGGTCTGCATTACCTGAGACGGATTCAGTTTTGGGATAAAAGACGGCAGCGGGTCTTTGGACAGGAGCCCACTCCCGACATCCTTCAAACTGAGCACATGTAGACCCTGATCTGAGGACTTTGTTACGCATGTGCTGCCAGTCCTTACTCTGTCATAAATTTAATTTGCATGCATCAGCCCCCAGATAGAGCGGGCAGGTTGCTGAGTGCACCTTCCGAGAAGAGTGCATGTATGTTAAATAGTTTGGTTAAAAAAACTAATTTCATTTTAGCTATAGGCCTTAGGTTTCGTTTATTCATATTTTACTTATAGTTTGAGTGAAAGTCACCATATTTAATGTATTTCATTTATATTTTCTTTGATATTTTATCTACTTGATTGATATAACTTAGGCGTAAGTTATAGTCGTGCGTAGGACCTACCCAGTAGCCACAGGCAATGACCACTAGGCGTCAGAGCCCACGCGCGTGTTGCTTGTGTAACCATGAAAAGAGCCGAAGAAGAATGAGCTTCTGTGAGAAGCATTAGCAGTGATAGCGGCAAGAAAACTTTCACTTTCGTTGCAGCTTGAGATGTTAAATACAGATGAACAAATAATTTACTTTCACAAATACTTTTGAGTAAAAATGATGCTATCGCAGAGATTTTTTTGACCTGAGGGAGGGGTTCAAACAGACCAATCACAGCGCTTGCGGGTTGCGCCTGTTGGGTTGACGCGTTGTTACATTTTGGTGTGCGTCAGCCTACGTAGGTCCTACGCACGATTATAACTTATGCTTAAGCGGCCACGGGACGAAAAAGCAGTCCCACGTAGACCTCTACTATTATGTACTGACCACCTTGTTGAAAAAACAACATATTTTATTTATTTCATATTTAATTTTGTTTAATTGACTATTTCATTTTATTTAAAAGATGCCATGATATAATGTTTTATGGTATGAAGGTCCCCTATGTGTTAGTGTAATCCTCAACATTAAAAAACTATCAGCAGACATACGCCTTTAAAATTCACAATCCTTCGTCTTTTAAAAACATTACAAATGTTGCGCTACAAAATTCTGTCCAATCAAATCCTGAGAATGCCCCTCCCACCACTATGCCTCTATCGAGCAATTGCAACAAAACATGGCTCATGGCTATGATTATTCAAAACTACTTCAACTGAGCAAACAACAATGAATATTAATATATTTTCGTTGGCCGACTGAGTTACATGACAATCTGGGAAATCAACTGCAAAACAATAAACATAAACAACGCAATTGACAGCCGGGTAACACAGCTAAACGCCGAATGAGACAGAATGCGGTCGCTCTAATCAGATTTTCTGCTTCGCTGAAAATCTGAGGGATCTCAGGATTACGGAGAAGAAAGAAGAGTGTGAAAAAAGAGGTAATACAGTAGATAGCAGGGTCACACAACCAGAGTGAACCCCACAGAGCTCTGAGGTGGAGACGGAGGAAAGGTGCAGGTGCCAGACCATATTTTACATTTCGTACTGCGAAGTCAAAGGTTGTTTGCAGGGAGAGAATGTGAGACTTGCGCACTTTGAGATGGGAATGAATGAAACCATCCAAAATCATCAGAGTTAATAAAGCAGGATTGAAAATAAGAAAATGAAAGAGGGATTTCATTTTCTATATGTTTTTTTAAAGAAATGTACACATATGTATTGTTGGCATTAAAAACAGAAAAATATAAAGACACTACATAAGCGTCATTTTTGTTTCATGTTAAAGTTTCCACATTCGCCTATTGAACGCATGCAATTCAACAATATGATTATACATGATTGGAAGCAATTGCTTCAAAAAGGGTTGAAAATCGCTCGGTGTTTCAATACATTGTGATATTACGTACCTGTGCTTCATTGAACTCAACATTGCAGTTACCAAACAAAAACTGTCAGCCGAGTAACTAGAGCACAGCTTTTGTAAGCACCGAAATAGAAGGTGTAAGAAGTGGTAGTAGTTGGGTTAAGGTCAGGGTTAGGCCTTTAATGAGATTGAGAGAAGAAATGTGCAAAGAATGAAGAGCAGTGTTACCCAGAGATGTCTTAGAGGATAAAGCGTTAAAGGCTGCCACCATTCCTTACAGTCCATGTCACACGCATACGCTCAGATCTGGAGTGACTTGCTTCCTACGGCCAAGAAAACACACACACATCTACAGTTTACGCGCTCTCCGCTTTCTTTGTTGAGGTGGTTCTGATTCTCTCGAAAAAGACCAAGGCCATCTTTCTTTCTGTAGTCTTGACATGCTCGATAGGTTTCAGAACAGTAGGGGAGAAAGAAGGCGGCGAGTTCTAGGAGGGTGTAAGTCACGTACGCGTCACTGTGTTTCTCAGGCAGACTGTCAGTTTAAACCAGTCAACTGGACATCAGAGACATTATCCAAGGGGTTAATCCTCAATTTCACAGAGCTAGCGAGAAGCAAAGTGAAACAAAAAAGTCCACAAGTATAAATGCAGCAAATCCCGGGACGTTGTTAAAATGATTAAAATTAGTCCAAGGCAACATTTTGGAGGTAGAGCCCCAACACTAGAGGACTCAAACATAAGCCCAGGGACAACATTTAGTTGACTTTCCTAAAAATAGCCTTATAGAATATTAGGTTTATGGAACGATCAGGAACAATGCAATATAAATTTAACTAGAAAGGCCAAAATTGAAACGTTTCTGAAAGTTTTATGGTGGCTTCATAAAGTCCGGCAGCAATAAAAACTGCTAGATTTTAATAAAGAAAATGTTACAGTCTACAGTACTCTTAAACATCTTTTCCAGCTGGTATTTGGATCAGTAATTGACTACACTGTAACAGCATTTCAATATTTCACTGAATAAAGAAACAAGAAAATGAAACAAATGACTTGTTAAATGAGAAGTTTTGATATTAAATGATTATCTAAATAAATCATAATTCATTATGCATAACTTTAGTTAAACACGGTTAGGAGTGATATGTTAGGTTACTTTAAAAAGTATTTGAGAATTAGTTTAAAAATGATGTTGTGTTACAATAAATACATTAATAAATGATCCGTGGATAAACGTGGATGCACTTTTTTTATATTTGTATAATTTTATAGGGTACAGTAATAACATAAAAATCATTTGCAAATGAATGTAAAAAAGTGTTTTATTTGTTGTTTTAAATATTAAAATGTACATTAAAAACTACAACGCACATTTGAACATGTTTAACATGTATTATAAAAAGCATAATCCATAATAATCCAACATTATCCAGACCTGTATCATACCAAAGATATTAATATTACCAAGATGCGCCACTGCCTTTACAATGAATGGTAAAAAAAGTAACGCTCAATATGGCCGCTCTTGCGAAGCAAGTCAATCAGTATATAGACTGATGATTCTTTGTGGCGGGGCTCTCGTGAGGGACTTGCTAGCGTATGTGCAGGCGCAGTAGATAAGGGGGGCCTCGAAAAAGGTGATTTTAGCTCAATTTAAGTTAAGCAAACCAAAGTCATGATACAGTTCATCTCATTTAGTTATCAACCGGGAATATGCTGTTTAATTGTAATATTGCCATCAGCCTTCCACCATTCAAGTGGATAGGACCTTGGACTTGCTCTGACGTAAATAGCTGCCCAGAGGCGTTGCAAACATGGCCGTCCAGTGGCACAAATTTTGTAAACGACTTTGATTATACAGATACTATTTGTATATTCACAATATATTTATATATATATATTCATGAAAATACACTGCATATGAATTTATTTTTTTACTGCAATTTGATTATTGTTTTATAATTAATGTTGCTTTTATGAACTTTAAGAACCTGCATTAAATATTTGTACTTTTCAAAACTCATTTGTCGCAGAGAAAGACTTGTTAAAATGTGATGGAGATGGTGCACACTTACTGCAGACGTATGTTCGGTTTTTTGAAGCCTAAATGGCCTCAGTCTCCCTTCAATTGTCTTATATTTTTCATATTTTCTCCATTATGTCTCCAGACTCAAAGGCGATCACCCTGTGTTAAGCCCATATCTTACTATGAATTGACCGCGTGTCACTTCATAGACTGGGAAGCCCAGTCTCACTTCTCCAGCTGGCCCAGGTGACAAGAGCCTGTCACACCACCGAGAATGTGACGAGAGCGGATCTAAACGGCTTTGAGAGTCTTAACCCCTCCGCTCAGCTCCACCCGGCTCAGCACCTCTTTTCTCCACCCCCCTTATGTCCTCCTTTACCTTCTCTGGGGCACTAAGCCGGAGCAGTGAAGGTGAGTCCGTGTTGTACCGCTGAGAGGTCAGTGTTGGGAAGGCAGTGTGAATCAGGGACAGAGACTCTAATGTTTACCGGTTCACATGCAGGCCTCGTCCCCTGTGATCTCTGCTAAACTGAGGTCCTGCCAGGTTCTATCTCACACTTTCACATTCTCAATGAGACTTTGCCCTGGGCTGCCTCACTAAAACGTAGCAGGAGGCTTTCTGCTCTTTCTGCACTAATGGCAGATTTTGTCCTTGAGTCTTCTCCTCATTCACACGGGACTCTGCATTAGCTGCTTAAGCAGTTTTCTTTTGAAAAAAAAGGGATTTTAGGACCACAGTAATAATTTAAATGTCATTGAAACTGAATTGAAACAGATTGATACTATTGAACTGATTTTTATATAAATCATATTTTTTATAGAATTTGAATAGAATTTTCATCATAGAATATTGCAATTTAGTGTAGAAATCGGGTCTTATCTTTCTTCATTAAAGTGATAAGATATTCACTCAATGTTACAATGAAAAAACAGAACAGATACAAAAAACAGAAAGGAAAAATTAAAACTCAGCAAAGCTCCATAATAGAATTTGTAATTTTTCAATTCAGTCGGTGCTATCAATTCAGCAAAAAAATGCCAGTATTACATTATTTCTTTTCAATTTAGACAAAATGTATTTTAGAATCTCAAGACGTAATCTTTGTCACTGTAGGTATCTGTAGATTTTGACAAATGTGTGGAATATGAGTTAAATAGTGCTGTCAATCGATAAAAAAAGATTCTGATTAATCACACATTTTTCTGTGAATAACCACGATTAATCGCACATAATATTAAACTTTTTAAATATACTTTTACATTCTAATAATTTCCCATTTGTGATGGGAGCAGGGAAAACCCATCAGATGTCGCACTAGGACGTTTTCAGGAATATCAAAAAATAGATATCATCTGAGCATATCATGGCAAAATGTACTTGTTAATTGCTGAAAATAGCGATTTATAGTGGCTAGCTGAAGTTTAAGGACAAATCACTCTTAACTTTCCATCTCTTAACAAAGACAGTTGACCAATCGAAGTAAACCACATAACAGGACGAATGAAGGAGTATCAATGCACATTTCCCACCAGTCCTGTGTAAACTACAGCATGCAAAGTGTTTTTATACAATGTCATCGTGAGATGGCGGAGCTCAGTTAATCTGATATAAAATATTGCATGGGCTAACGTGTTAACGTTGACAGCCCTAGTTAAAAGATTTATTATGGAATTCACTTTGTCTGCACACATATGCCTACCAAAAACGCATTAAAGTCAGAATACAAGTGTATTTAGAATTGTAGAACATGTACAGTAAATACTGCGCCTCCCCTGTTAGTAGTGCTGCAATTATTCTACACTTTGCTGGAAAAACAAATTATGTTGAGTAGCACAAACACACAGTCCTGGAGTTGGCTGTTGTTGTTCTCTTATACTGAACAAGTAATATTTGCATACACTAGGGCTGGGCGATATATACTGCGATTCACACTGATTATATATTTCTAAATCGATTACATGGCTTTCGGATGTTGCGGCATTTAACCGTTATTCATTAAAGCGGGCGTAACACACAGTGTTTCTGCCAATCTCATATTAATCTTGAGTACCTATAGAGTAGTATTGCATACTTCGTATAATCGAAGAGTATTTAGTTTGATCACATCTACAAAAGATAGATACAGCTTTACGATTGTTTCTGAAAACATTTGGAGCGTATGGGGGGGAGGGGTAGGCTGAACCAAAGCATGTGCGCACCCATTGTAAACAAAACACAGACATCAGTTTCACTCACTGAATTATGTCCAGCATCATATAACGCTGGGACGGCTCAATATATCAGTTTCAAATGATCTGCAAATCCAGTGTTATATCCACCGTTTATATAACATTTATCACCCAAATGCAGTGAACAAACAAACACCTGAACTTCGCGAACATATGCTCTCACTATATCCTGAACACAAGTGAAAGTGACGTCTGCGCATGCTCCTTCTCATGCACACCTGTGGCCGTGACGCGTGCTATTCCGGGAGAATTGTCCAACAAGGGACTAAGAGAAGTTGTTTCAAAGCAGTTTTATTTGTTCAAAAAAAACCTTCCAAAACCTGTACGATTGCTGGGGGTTTGTATCAAGCACAGAAATACTATGTGATACGTCCAACTCTATTTTTGACAAGTTGACCATGTAAAGCATGAGAAGACAGCACGTTTAACATTGTAAAGAAGTGAGAATGCATGACACATAGTTGTAGGGCTGCTTTATGGGAACTGAGCATGAGAATTGCAGATATATCGCCCAGGCCAGCATGCACATGAGGTCACCCTTTTGACAAATTAGCATAAAGGGGTAACAAGAAATTAAAAGTGATATCTGTCCTAAATTCCGTATTCATTCGTACGAGTAACGTTTTCGATGTTCTGTATAAATAAACGGCCAACAAATAAAAAGTTTTGGGTTTTCAGTTGGGAACATTGTGTAAACATACCCTAAATTACTTCAATGACAAAGTGTAAGTATAAATGTCTCTTTACATCCATCTGTCCAGGGTGTACCCCATCTGTGGCCCGCTGGGTGCCAGAACAGCCCTCCATCAACCCTGCAAAGTTTAAGCTTGTTGGGAGAATGGCTGGATTTTCATAATTTCAAGAGGACAACAGCTACTGCCGAAAAACTGGTCATCCTGTCATGTTGACATCTGTTTTCCCATCCAAAGCCCCAGTTTACACTTTATATGAGCTCGATTCACCTCGCTCTATTAGCGTGGGCGTGGGTGTGGCCGCGAACTCTCTCTTCAGAAAGCAAAGGTTGCTGGCACTTCCGTAGAGGTGGTGCACATGCCTTTAAGAAAGGCTCCACTTCTCGCCTCATTTCCCTCCTCTGTATGATCACAGAAAGTCCATAATATATCACCTTTATTTATGCCTTTCTCTCTCTCCTCTCTTATGAAATAACAATCTCTAGTTTCCTCTTGCAGACGGAAAGAGCGGAAAAGAGTGGAAAATGTTAATGCCAGGCAAAACGCAGTTTAGCCGTAAAGGCAGCAGGGCACTTCTCCCAGTGTGACGCTACCTGGCCTTTGTCCTTCCCCCCTCCTCTCTTTCTCTCCCTCCTTCCCTCTTTTTCTCTGTCCTAGAGTATTTTTGGGCTATTCTTTGCCTCAGAGGCCCTGAAGCCAGCCGTGTCTCCAGTGGAGGCTCCCTCTCCAACAACCCGGGGCTTAGCCTAAATTCTCTCGCTATTAAAAGCTGTGAAATGCAAATAATGAAACATCTCATTACCACTGTAGGAATATGAAAAGAGAAAATGGTAGGGTGAGAGACAGAGAGAGAGAGCGAGAGAGGGAGTTCAGCAAGAGATACCCTGACAGAGTGTCCATTGTTTCGTGAGAGTCTGCGTTACGGAGGGAGTTAGAATCGGATTTGCCAGTAAAATAAACAGGGGTGGATCCCGGAGAAACGTTCTAGGGTGATTTGCAGTTGTGGGGCGGGTGGCATGAGCAAAGTTGACACAAGAGATCTGGGATCTGTTCCAACTGTCAATGGACAGTCATGTGGGTTTGTACTTGAATAATGAATACTGTATATACTATGTATATACAGTAAGTGTTGAACAGTTGGGTGGGAGAGTATATAGGGGGTCTTAAATCGTCGGTGTGGGGTATGGACATCAGATACCTCGTCACTTTACCAGCGATAGTGACATCACAGACAACCTGTCAAGTACATGTACGGGTAACGTTTCATCCACAAAAGAAGAAATCACATCTTGCGTATTTAATGAAGATCTGTTGTTATACTTCTGAATGAGTACATTTCATTACATATGAGTTTTTGTTATTGTTGTAATTATTCTCAATGCTGATTCTGATTAGACTTTCATTATCTCATTACAAAAATGACTTTACAATGTTTCGTTCTTTTCTAATTAGATACGATATCGCCGTATTGTGTCACAGGAATGAGATAGTTTTGCATTACGGTAATTGGGGGAAAGTGCTTAATTGTCATGAAAACTGGACAATTTTTGTTCTAAAAATAAGCCTAATTTTATTTAAAGCCTAAATGTCTTTGTCTTAACGTGTAACTACTTCCTTCAATCCCCGCTTAATATACGAAATTAAGCATTTTGTAGGATAATGGGAGTGAATCGAGAAACAAGTTTGAAAATGTTACATTTCTGTTATTCCATGTTTAAGTTCTTTTTGTCATAAAATATATTTCAGGCCAATTTAGAAATTTTTTTTGTCAGATTCACATCAATCATGAATGTATATGGGGAATTCCAGTCATGGATGTGACATTACGCGTCATGTATGTCACATATAAACTCACATAAAATGTATTTGTTACTAATATATTGAAACAACTGCTATTATTTAGTAAATCCCTGTTGATAGAGTCTAAACATCAGAAAATATCGGTCTACACACAAGTTTTCTATTTTAAAAAAGGAAAATAAAAATGCCTTACGGATGTGACGCAAAGAGAGATGTTTTTGAGAGATGACATACTTGAATTTCTGTAAATTAAAATGCACAATCCAGAAGCAGCAAATGCCCAACAAATAAAAAAGGAACGGCCCTTCAGAGAAGATAACATATTCATCATATTTTCATTTTCATGTACCTATTTATAAGCAATATGTACAGTTATGGATGTGACAGTTCTGAAAGTGGCACTTGCATCCTGCTTTAAAAACTTAAAGAGGTTTTTAAACCTTAACATGGGTTTCTAAACCACCAAATGTTGAGATCTGTGCTGTCAGTATGGGGGAAACTTTTAGTTAAAAAAATATTTTTGTATGCTAAGTTTGACACTAGCATGGAATTGTAGATGGAAGATGGAACCTAAACAGTCATTTGGAGGTCATTTATATGATAGCATCGCTCCCGAAGCAGTTGTTTAGGCCTGTGCAACTATCACATGTCATTGTGGTCGAACGATTATGAAATGAACAATAGTTTAAAGTGAATTGAGCAAATGAATCGTGTATCTTCATCTGGCCATCACGGCATGAAGTTCTCCAAAGCGCTAGGTTGAGAGGTTGATGACAAGCTTCGCTACTGAGTGGGAGTCAAATTCCAGCACGATCTCCACCTCTTCCTTCTCTTCTCTGGCTGCCTTGCTTTCTCCCACTTCTTTCTTTTTTCTCTGAGTGTACGTTTGCATTAACACACACACACACACACACAGTCATCGTTTCAAATGCACCAAATGGCGCAGAGATGACTCCCAAAAGCTCGGCTGCCTCTATTCACGAATTGACGACTCATCTTTAACACGTTCCTGGAGCTTGCGCCGTGAGAGGTGTCACAACAAACCGGCGTTGTCAAGCCGCGCTGAGGCACGGCGTTCCTGTAAGCACACTCTCCTGCACGCACACACACAAGCGCACCACCTCACGCATCATGCTGTGACAAGCCATTATCACAACAGGAAGGCTTATCAGCACCAGATAAGGTCCACACATGCAAACTTCTTAGAATGATTAGCAGAACTTAGCTTTTCATATTTTTGTGATTAAAATAAACCTTTTTATAGTGTTTTTTCCCCCATGATGATGTCAGTCAACTTCTCTTGCACCACAAACTGTAATTTGGATTTAATGTCCTCTCTCTGACCCTTCAATTTTTGTTTTTTTAATACTTTCAAAAGTGCCTACACTTTTTGACCATTTGGAGGACATAAATGTGTCCACTCTGTTTTGAGGACAAAGTGAATCAAAAAGTAGTCCCGCCTCTCTAAAACCGCCTTTCCGGTCGACGGATACCTACACTCACCTACACCTAAAAATACTGTTTCCAAGCCATGATCCAAAAACTTTGTCAAAATCTCTGTGTCTACTTAAGGACAACACATTTTGTGTTACTTTCAACGTCACCTTGTGTTGCCCCTTTTATTTATTTAACACAAAATCAACACAAACAGACTCATACGGTGTTATAAACCCTTAGAAAATTGTGTTATTATTTCACACATCATTTTGAAGAGTGCTGTGCAAAATGTGGACAAACAGTCGGGTTAAATGAACCTAGAATTTTCAAGTTTGTTGATATTTGAAAAACAGCAACAAGACAGTACAAACAGCAGAACTTACACTAAAATCTTCTTCATTTTTGGTCTCAAGTGTAACTTTTTGGTGTTGTTCTGTCTCTCCCACACATGCCATGGATTCACAGTGTTCTCTGATGCGGTGTTGACTCCAGTGTGAAGACGTCTTTAAAAATGCAAGTCCTCTAACACAAATGACATTGTCATTTCTTAAGGAATGAATAGTAGCTTCTGGGTGATAATGTGATAATTGTGGAGTATATAATGTGCATATAGTTGTGACCTCATAACCACGTGAATTCTGTGTTATCTGTTATACTGGGAGGACTAACGAGGAAGCTTTGCTTTGAGAGTTTGGCTCAGATGTTTGCTCAGATTAACAAAGATAATTTGTTTGAAAAGATTTTAGTGTGACATGCTGTTGAGATACCTTTTGAAACAATAGGATTTTTCTCAGAAGAAAAATCTAAAACAGCAATTAACGTATTTGTCTTTATTCGGTCTCTGTTAAAATCAAAGCAGTCTAGGAGAAACAATTCATTAGAGTTGATTCTAGCAGAGCAGAAAATCTATTAACTATTTTACGATATGGGTAATGTTGGCTTATTCGTATGAATTCGTACAATCTGATTTGTTCATTTTGCTTTCAGCCCACTGACGTTAGGGGCGGGGCTTCAGTCCTGCTTTAATCTAGTGATCGTACATTTTTGTAGGAATCACAACTTACACATTTTTACAAATAAACCACCTTGTAAAATTGTTACGAATTCACAGGTTGGAAAATCATGTCTCCCATCATCTGTCCTCAACATTTTCTTTGGCTGTGAGTGTTAATTTTGTCATATTTATCACCGAAGAAGCTTTAAATACTGACGGCATTCAAACAGTGACATGCAGCGACAAAAATATTGTCAATGTCATACTGAAACCATGTATTTTCAGTTTTGCTGGTTTTCGTTACTACTGTTCCTGACCCTTCATTTTTGTCTGTGGTTTTGCAAATATTTTTCCATTGAAAAGAGCTTGTCGACATTAAGAAAAAAGTTTTAATTATAAAAATGGATTGTTTTCTTTTCTTTTTATTTCCTGCATAGTCTCGCTTTTGAAAAAATGAGCTTTCAATCCGACAGAGACGATATGTGATATAATGGTATTCTAAGTGACTTCTAAATGTGGAAACTAGTTTTCTTTCCATTTCTCTAAGGATCTATTTAAAAGAGAGATTTAACAAGCATTTAATATTCCAGATATAACTAACGCATACACACAAACATGTCCTGGCATGAGGTGTCTGTAAGGAAGCTAATTGTCATAATCAGGAACACTGACTCCTGTCAATGAGTCACAGAGCGAGAGAAAACGAGAAAAGAGAGAGAGAGAAAGAGAGACAGAGAGTGCAGGTGGACAGAAAGGAGGGGGAGACTGTAGCGTGACTGCTGGTCTGTCAACAAAACATTGGCATCCTTCATAAAACCCTCCGCACTGGATAACCCCTAACTAACAGCTCGTCAAATACTAAACATGATGGGAAGTGAACAGGAGGGGTTAGCGAGAGAATGACACAGCGGGTGAAAGAAAGAAGTGAGACTGATGATGAAATGGTCTCACAGTTTACAAATTACTTCCAAATTAATTTCTCTTCTGCAAAATAATAATCATGCTTTGAAATGAAACTTTGTACGTGATAACTTTGGAATGCTCTTCATAGGCAACATTTTGATACGGCGCACAAATAGTGCTGTTCACAGGAAAGCGCACGGGAAGCTCAGCTTACAATTCACCTAATGTTGTCAAGTTTGATGTTAGCGTTATGCTAAGCTAACAAATCGGTACTGTCATTTATTAACTCTCATGTTATCCCAAACAAAAAATTATCTATTCTGAAAAACAGCCAACAGTGGCTCACATTGACTTCCATTGCATGAACACAAAATGTTTGGACATTTCTCAAAATATCTTCTTTTGTGTTCCACTGAAGAAAGAGTCATATACAGCTGTCTGACATAAACGATGACATACATTTTACCTTCGGAATTCAGCAGACTGTTTTTAATCCGAAACAGAGCTGAGAATACTAAACTTTTATCCATAACTGAAAGTATTCCTCAGATTTGTCAAACCAAGCATAAAACTACACATCAAAACTATGGCTTTCTGTTAGATTTTTGTTAAGGAAAAAGTGGGACAAATAAGTATCTCTTGTATTTATATAATAATATATACGACCAAAGATGAACATAAACCTAATTTGGTCCATCAGGAAAGTCACGCAATTCTTATCTATGACCATTATTTTTAATTTTAGGAGTATTTCACAAACAGGGGCATTTTCACACCTTTGTCTTGTGTCTTCTGAGAACACGGGGGGTGGGGGGAAACAAAGAAAGGCGAAGAGAACAGAATTGTGCCTATACTTAGCCGGTGGGCAATTTATAGTCAAAACACTTGACAAGAAAGAGAGCGATAGAGCAAGACAGAGAGAGAAAAAGAGAGATGATAAGAGTTCCAGAGATTAGTGGTCGTGTGAGTTTTATAACACACTGTAATGCGATTTATACCAACTCATAAAACATTGTGTATCAACTTCCTCCACGCTGATATGATCAAACTAAATAATTCAACACATCTAAGAGCTTCTTTTGTTTCATATTTGATAATCAAGCATAGCTTAACAATCGCCAGTGTTTTTACCCAGGCTTGTGTTGCCATGGTAACCGCGAGTATGGTCAAGAGTCAACCCTGTCACCAGACGCTCCGCTCTTGTCCCACACTGTCTTTTTCGTCTCTTTTTGAACGTTTCGCTTTGATCGGATGGCTCAGGTGTCACCTGCTGAACTAGCACAAGCTGAAGTCGCTTCATTAAAAATAAACAAAACAGCCAATTGATATATATATACATATATAAAGTGCAGCATACAGCATTTAGGAATAACAGGGCTAGCGCGTTGCTCTGGTGATCACGATCGTTCTGCGACACCGCCCACCTCGCAAACCTAATTTTAAAGAAAGTCACACATTCCCACGTTCTGGGGTGGCGGTATCGAGTGTCCAACCATCACTTTCTCTGATCAACCCGTTTGGGTGGGTTGGGGGGGAAGGACCTGCTTTTTCTCCCACTCTTGTTTCTTTAAAGGAATACTTCACCAAAAAACGTAAATTCTGTTATCATTTACTCACCTTCGAGTTGTTCCAAATGTGTAAAAATGTATTTGTTCTGATGAATAAAGAGAAAGATATTTGGAAGAATGCTTACAACCAGGCAGATCTTGCCCCCCATTGACTACCATAGTAGGAAAAGTACAATGGTAGTCAAAAGTGCTCAAAACTATTTGCTGTCCTAAATTATTCAAGATGTCTTCTTTTGTGTTCAACAGAACAAAAAAAGTATAATAATGATAAAAGTAATTTTTCCTACTATGGGAGTCAATGGGGGTTGAGATCTGTTTGGTTATAAGCATTCTTCCAAATATCTTTCTCAGTGTTCATCAGAAAAAATACATTTTTACACATTTCGAAGGTGCGTAAATGAAAACAGAAATAACACACATTTTTTAAGAGAAAGCACAGAAAAAGGAAAATTCTGACAAGTGGGGGGGGGTTATTATTATTTTAAAGGAGTAGCTCACCATAAAAATTTTTATTCTGTCATCATTTATTCAACCTCTTGTCATTTCAAACCTGTATGACTTTCTTTCTTCTGCAGAATACAAAAGAAGATATTTTGAAAAATGTTGGAAACAGAACAGCACAGCCCTTCATTCACTTCTATTGTAAACGATGTGAGTGAATGGGGGGCTGCTATCAACATTCTTCTTATCTTCTTTTGTGTTCTGCGGAAGAAAGAAAGAAAGAAAGCCATACAGGTTTGAAATGACAGGATAGTGAGTAAATGATGACAGAATTTTCATTATGAAGGGGAGCTTCTCCCGTAAGAATTTAATTTGTTGTCCTAATGGGATAGATCACCCATAAATGAAATATATTTGCTTCATTTATACACCCGCATGTCGTTAAAAACCCTTATATGACTCTTTCTTCAGTGGAACACAGAATAATTTGAGAAATGTCTCTATGGTTTTGTGTCACACAATGAAAGCCAATGGGGACCAGAATTGTTTATATGTCACCATTCTTCAAATGTCTTATTTTGTGTTCTACGGAAGAAAGAAAATCATACAGGTTTGAAATGACAAGAGTATAAGTGAATGATCAAATTATTCTAATTTAAGAGTGAACTATCCCCGTTGAATGGGGTTGACTTAGGGTCACGTCAACTAGACACAGAAGCTTTGCAATAATTTACTTTAATCAAAAAAATTATAACAACACTATATTGTACAAAATCACCAGAACAGAACACAACACACAGCAGGCGACTTTAAGTCAGGCATAAATTCTGTAGAAATGAGTTGTGAATCAGCAGAGATATAATGGCAAGACTTTGTCGTGTGCGGGTAGTGTACAGCTGCTTTTGACTGTCAGCACGCTCAAACCCACGCTAATAGCTTCTGAAGTTACCCCTTTAAAGCACCGCTGAAGAATAATGAAAAATAATAAATCATTAACTGGGTAAATAACTAACAGACTAGTTAGTTGTTAGATGACTGGTTAACCATTTCCGTACCAAGTGCAGTTTGTAGTGCTGTTTGCCGCTGTATCACGCTCATCCGGCTGTACTATATGCCAGAGAAAAGGCATCTACCATCATATTAAATGTTGGTCCAATAGACAAACGGGGCACACCTGTCCCCTTCCCTTCAACATCCATCTTCCAAAATTGACAATCAAGCACACATGGGACTGGCAGGGGCGGAAACTGGATCTAATGATCCGAAAGTCAAGGACACACACGGAGATGGTCCAACACACTGACAACATGATTTTTCCTGTACATTGTTCAGAGCAACTGGAATTTTTGCATATTGTCACAGCTTGCTAATTCAAGCCCTTAGACGGCTGCCAGGATGGAGGAAAATGACAGCAAGGCCAACACAACTGCACAACGCGAGAACGAGGAGCCAGGTTTCAGCCCGCGCAATCGTTCCAAACAGGTTTGAGAGTTTCCCGTACGAGACACTTATGCGTCCAGCACAAATGTACCTCTTCAACGTGATGAATATTTCATGTTGCGATAACGCTTTTAAGACAGAACTAATTAACGCAAACTAGTTGATCTGGCATACGTTAAATCAGTTCAATTAAAAGCACGCAGGCAAACTCTACATGCTAATAGCGAGAGTAGAATAATTGTATGTTTGAGGGGGAAGTGCTGAATGTTAAACAGGTCTTGTTAACAGCACTTTAGCACTCGGCAATGAACTCCTCTCAGGATTACAGACCCACGATAATGGACTAATGCAGATCAGGACATCATACAACATTTTTGGAAAGAAGATTCAACATATACAGCCGGTAAAATAAATATTGAACACGTCACCATTTTCCTCAGTAAATAATATATTTCTCAAGGTGTCGTTAACATCCCAAATAATCCATACATACAAAGCAAACAAAACAAATAAGTTCACAAATAAAGGTTTATGTAATAAAATAGAATGACAAAGGGGAAAAGTATTGAACATGCTTACTGGAATTTATTTAATACTTTATACAAATGTCTTTGTTGGTAATGACAGCTTCAAGACGCCTCCTGTATTGAGAAATTAGGCTAATGCACTGCTCCGGTGTGATTTTGGCCCATTCTTCCACACAAACAGTCTTCAAATCTTGAAGGTTCTGTGGACCTCTTCTATGGACGCTGATCTTTAGTTATTTCCATAGGTTTTCTATGGGATTCAAGTCAGGTGATTGGATGGGATATTCTAGCGGCTTTATTCTCTTTCACTGAAACCAATTGAGAGTTACCTTGGCTGTTTGTTTGGGATCATTGTCTGCTGAAATGTCCACCCTTGTTCATTTGTCCATTCATCCTTCCTTCAATTATATAAAGTTTGCCAGTGCCGTGTGCTGAAAACAGGCCTATACGATGATGTTCCCACCTCCAAACTTCACTGTTGGTGTGGGGTTTTTGGGGTGACGTGCTGTGCCATTGGACCTCCAAACATGGTGTGTATTATGGCATCCGAGTTCAATTTCGGTCTCATCTGACAAGACTATATTCTCCCAGTATTTCACAGGCATGTCTAAATGTTGTGCAGCGAACTCCACACAAGCTTTAACATGTTTTTCTTCAGCAATGGAGTCTTGCGTGGTGAGCGAGCATACAGGCCACTGGGGTTGAATGAGTTACTTATTGTTTTCTGTGAAACAATTGTAGATGTTAATTCCAGGTCTTTCTGAAGTTCTCCACATGTGGTCCTTGGCACTTGGTGATTATTCTTTTTACTCCTATGTCAGAAATCTTGCGAGGAGCACCTGGTCGTGGTTGGTTTATGATGAAATGATGTTCTTTCCACTTCCGGTTTATGGCCCCAACAGTGCTCACTGGAACATTCAGAAGTTTAGAAACCCTTCTATAACCAATGCCATCAGTTTGTTTCGCAACAATAAGGTTGCAAAGGTCATGATAGAGCTCTTTTCTTTCACCCATTTCACGATGACACCTTGGAAAATGAGACACCCTTTTATATGCCATCAATTGGTGCTGAGCCAGTTTATATGAATTTCCATTGACAAGGGGCAGGATTGCTCTCTAATTACTGATAGATTTCAGCTGGTGTCGTAGCTTCCATGCCTTTTTGCACCTCCTGTTCTTCATGTGTTCAGTACTTTTTCCCTGTCTCATTCCATTATATTATACATAACTTAATTTGTGAACTTATTTGTTTTTTTATCTTTGTATGTATTGATTATTTGGATTGTTTCCAAAATCTGTTGAAAATTTCATTGCAACAGCACCTTTAGAATTATATTTACTGAGAAACATGGTGACGTGTTCAATACTTATTTTACCCACTGTATGACAACAAAATCTCTGCCCTTATGAGAAACAAATACATGGGAAACTGAAATGCAACATATAAAATTTTCATTTTCATCAATGCATTTTCATATATTACAATGAAGGGCTTATATCTTTTTAGATTAAAAAAAAGCACTGACTTCAACTTAAAATTGGTTTTTGACCAAAAAACATCAGAAACATAAATGTAAAGTCCACAAATCAGAGCTCCAAAAATAAACTATATTAAAAATAGACTTTCACGTAGCTTGTGATGTCTCGAGAACCTGGATAAGTCTGATGAATATGGGGTCAGTATTGTTGCATTATTCTGAATAAATTCAGAGTTTCACAAACATTTTTTTTAATCTATATCTCCACAAAAAGCTAAATATATGTTCGACGTTCCACAAAATAGAATGGAATTCACAAATAAATACAATGAGATTTGCAAATATTTAAAAGAATTATTTCTTATGGTTTGAAATGTGGATCGCTTTCTGCAAATTTGTGTATCGCTTTCTGTGCATGTGTGAATGTGCATTGATTTGCGGATCATAGTTTATTTATTCAGAATAATGCATCAATTGTGACCCCATAGATAAAGAGCATGCATGCTTGAAACATCATGGGCTATGAGAAAGTCTATTATTAAAATATTTTAGAAGCTTTGGAGTGGTGACTTTACATAAAAAAATATATTTGAAAAGTAGCAATGTACAAAAAAACAATGTATTATTCCATATATTTTAAAATATGTCTTCAATGTTTTAATATACTGACAGTTATATAAAATTATATTTTCATTGCCTTATAATATATTTTATATGGGGAGCTTTGGTAATGTAATAATCCTCGTCGATTTCATTCCAAAAGGATCTCAGGTATTGTTCCAAACTTTTTACAAACTGCCTGTACACCAGTAAAGATTACAACGAATTTCAGCGAAACTTCTCCAAATGTCAACAGTTCTTTGTATTCTAAAATATACTTGTCTCAAACCTATGGTGCATAATTTATCAGCATCTTAATACTTTGATAAATTATGTCTGATTGCATAAAAGCATTGTACAAGCCCATCTATACAGAAAATAAACAATACAAACATTAACAAAATTACATTATTATTTTACGGACACATGTCCTAAAAACATATTTTGTATGAATAGGATCTAGTACTTCCTACTAAACACACAGACAGAGCAGATCCGGTAAATGTTCCCCCTGCACTCCGAACTACAACCAGTTGCACATTTGCTTGAATAGTCAATGGGGGTTTTGGGAACATGAGCCATGCCCAAAATGACCTCGAACCATCTTTGACTTGATTGGGAAATTTGCTAAGCCAGCATTTCGACACAGATCTAAAAATCCTGCTGCCTGACAATGCCGAAGGCTGCGATGGCTTTGAAACTCTCAGAGAAGAAGTGTTCTGTGGTATTGTGGGGTAAATGTGCTGGCGCTGGGAGTGTCTCCACTCTCCCTTAATGGTTAGTTCTTGGCAGTCAGGATGGGATGAAAAGTAGAGAGACAGACTAAACCATCTTCTGAAAAATAAACAGGGCTTTTAGGAGACAGACGCAAGTGCTGTGGACAGTCCTCTGCTTCACCTGAGAATGTTTGATATGGTAATGGCCTTCCTGTCCAACACTGAATGCTATAAATCTGCTCCCTTCTGAAGAAGAGATAGAGAGAACAATCAAATCACATGTGGACATATTATGTTGCAGGAAGTAAATTGTGGTGAAAATGACCCTCGGTATCTCCATTTATTTCCGAGGCCAGCAATGAGATTGAACTAAGATCAAATAGACTCTTGCTTCTTCTCATATATTTCTATTGTTTCTTTTTTACCAAATTCAGATGACAAAAAATCGGAGCTAGGCCATCATTTTAAAGTTCTCTAGTGTAATTGTATGTCACTATTGACCCTGCTTGCTTCTGTTATCATGATCATTACTAAACTTATACCACACATGAAAGGAGAAGCATATGAAACAGACGTTATAAGCAAATATAAAAATGTGACAAGCAGAGAGGGACGGGAGGGAACGGCGCAAGGTTGCACCATTCTCGATCTCTCTCGGACGAGCTCCGGAAGCATAAAAGGAGGAGCGACAGAGAGGACCAGGCCTGGATTTTATTTTATGTTTTATTATGTTTGTGTGGCCAGCAGTCGACCATGAGGTAGCTGTCGCCACATTACATTCATTTTATTGTTTGTTTATATTATTAAAAGTTGGGTCAATGTTTGCCGGTTCCCCTCTCTCTCTTCCTATTCCTTGAACGTGTTACGACTGAAAATTCTGAGTGTGTGTCTAAAGCTAAAAAGGCAATTTTTGAGCAAGAATGGTTGCAAACATCTTCTCAGTAGTTGCTTTTGTCAAAGTAATAATAGTCCTCAAATCTTTTTTTGAGACACAAAGTGTCTCTAACCCTACATATGAGCAATATATAAAGTGATGCCTGCATATATAGACCATATAGACCAGGGATGTACAGTGCAACATGTATGTCGCACCACCATTCTATCGTTTTGGCCATGAGTGTTTTGTGAACACCAATGATCTGTAAAAATGAACTAAAAGGGCTGTGTGAAAGAATAATCTTACCCACATTTGATGTTAAATATTGATGTGAAACAAACAGGAAGTGACATACGATATACGGGCCACCTAGTGATGTCACACCGTGGAGATTTTTTATTTACAGCAGAGTACGAAATTGTTCGTTAGAGCTGATAAATCGAACAAATACATGTAGTATGTGCAACATATATGTCGCACATGCTACGAAAAAAACGGTCTGTGCTGAGAGTAAATTTAATAGTGTATCACGCGTGCGATACAGATTGGCAGGTGCATTAGACAGAGATGCTTGTTTGTGTGAAGTGTGCGTGTTCATGTGTGAGGTTAACTAATGGCGCACCACTATTTTCCTTCATTTGTATTTCGTTTCTCCATCGATCTAGAGCCTTATGATCTTCCCGATGTGGGAAAGCATGCAAGGAATCATGAAAGCGGAATTCTACTATTTAAATATGTAATTTGCTCGTTCTGCATGTCTATGAGTAAATGAGTTGTACACTTTTACATGTTACAAGCGTGACACTTGTGGATTTGTAAGAATCTCACTATACAAGGACGTGAACACATGAACTTCACCCAGAGTTGTTCTTAGTTTGTTTTACAAGTGTTTCACTGTTTGAGTGAAGCTACCATTAAACATTGAAACTCGTCTCCACGATGACCCGCCAAAATAAGTCTGCTTAATTTGAACAAGATGTAGTACATTTTAAACTGTAGTAAACACTATTGTATACTTTAACATTTACTGTAGTACGGTGTATATAAATATACTTTAGTACACGACAATTGTATTGCAGTTCAATGTAGTAAATACTATAATATACGTTATAGTATAACTTATAATATAAGTAAATATTTTTACTACTGTATAGTAAAGCACTGAAAATACAGTGATTTTGGGATAAACAAAAAATGTTATGGCCCTAATTTATCCATTTGTATAACCTTAATGTCCTTTTTCAGTTACCGGTCTGTTTATGTGATGACAGATGACCTGCACTTGTTTTTTTATGATGATAACAGAAGTATACTTGTGCTACAACTTTTTGGCTTGTCCTACAAAAATTTAAACCTCTGTAACACTGGTGCTATGCGCAAAAAAGTTATCATACAGCCCTGTAGATCACACCATTTTAGCACTTGCATAATCCCAAAAAAATCAATACACACCAATACAATGCTAAACAACTAACAGATCTAAAAATGTGGTGTAGCATCGACATTTACAATTCTTGAAACATCAGTTACATTTAAAGTTGAGCAGTTACATATAAAAAGAGTTTGCCCAACCCCAAAAAGATGAAAACAAGTATGGGTTTAGCTGGTGAGGGTTAGCATACCTCCCCATCTGTAAACATCCTGCATTTACGACCACGTGTGGTCAGAAAGTAAGCCAGCGATGACAAAGTGAGACAAGGGTGGGAGTGCGAACATGTTCATGTGTGTCTGTGTACTTGTTTGTGTGTTTACTTGGCGTGGCACAGGAGTACAGTGTTAAATCACTTAAGCCAGTCCTAATCTCACTAGGCCAATGAAAGATAGAGAGAATTGAGATGTTAGAAAGCAAGGTGGACAGAGTGTAAAAAAAACAAGAAGAGAAAAAAAACGGGGGGACCTCAAGACCACATCCTATTTTCAGCCCTGGAGTGTAAGCCCACTGCTAGGCACTCGGCCCATGTACGCTATCTCATTTCCAGGGGATTTTTTTCACTAGTGTTTCTCCCCCAGGGCTTTCCACACAGCCTGTGAGCCCCCACTGAAATATTCACAAGCCACCTGAGGACACAGGTCTTTGTTGGGCAGTTCCAGGGAGTTCGGCTCCAGTTTAACCCACACACGGAGTGCCTAATCTAAAGGGATGAACACGTCTAAGTGGTTGATGAGCACAGCTGTCACTCCACACACACATATTCAAAGTCACCAGCCCCCAAACACCTCTAGGGAGAAAAGCTCACCTGTATGCATCCCTGCTTAAACAAAAGAACCACCATTCTATCGTTTTGGTCATGTGTTTGTATGATAACACCTGTGATCTGTAAAAATGGAATAAAAGGGCTGCGTGAAAGAATAATCGTCCCCACATTTGACGTTAAATATTGATGTGAAACAAACAGGAAGTGACATACGATATATGGGCCACCTTGTGATGTCACACCGTGCAGATGTTTTATGTACAGCAAAGTACGCAATTGTTCGTTAGAGCTGATAAATCGAACAAATACGGATGGATCGACATGTGTGGACGCACACACACGCTTTGAGTGGTCTCAACAGTGAGGGGGAGAAGCCGGTCCCCAGTGTTGTAGCAGGTTCATGCTTTCTAACCTGTTACCCACACAACACAGCCCACAGCCCGGGGAGAGCAGCCATCTTCCACACACAGTCCACCCACACACACACGCACACACACTCAGCTGTGTGTCGTGTCTGCTTGCACCCCCATATCATGCCACCCCCCACATCAGCACCCCCCTCTCTCTATTTTCACCACACACACACATACACACAAGGCCAGTTGAACTACCCCCTCTATCTCAATCTCTCTCTCAGTATCTCTCTATCCCTTTACACCACCAGCCACCTCCTCCCCCATATCTTCCCGTTCTGTGCAAATGTTCAGATTAACAACCGCAACCACCCTGAATAAACAGCGTACTGCACTTTCTTGTTCAACTAACCATATGAGCCTCCCTCTAGATACACTCGCACATCCTAACAGAGACTAAACACGTACACTTAGGCATCCAAGCAATGAAAACAAACACAATGAATGATGTGGTGAGTGTTCTTCTAGATATTCAATTGTCAATTTTGAATATACAATTTATGATAACATAAAAGTAATTGTAGACCCTGATTTAATTAAATTAAACAAATAATCAAAAGTCTAGCTCTATTGAAACCATCAATTGCCAGTAAAATACAGTTAAATCTCAAGGAAATTAGGTAATGCTTTAAAATAATGTTGTATTTGTTAACATGAATATAATACAGGCGAATATATCAGGTGACATGAACTAACATGAGCAATAATCTTTGGTAAAGGGGGATTTTTGAAGAGGAATTAGTTTGATCCCTTTTACAAAAGATAGATAAACCTGTACCACTATTTCCAAAAATAGACGACATCCTGGGGGTGTGCGGGGGGAGGAACTAAATCATGAGCACACAATACATTATATAAGTTTGTGTTGTTTTCATTATGCACGTGCGCGCCAATTGACAAAACACAGACATGTGACTTAGTTTCACTTACCGCGTGCGGTTCATGTCTGGAATCTTTAAGCACTGGGACCGTTCCCTCTATCCGTTTCAAACGAATTGCAAATCCAGCGTTATATCCACCGTTTATATAATGTCCATCATTGAAATGCCGTGAACAAACAAACACACCTCAACTTCTCTCACAAAGTGTTTCTCTATCGCAAGAGTAACAAGCTGCAGCTGCAAGCCCACAGCACAGCCAATTTCGATGGTAAGCGGGTATTCCTATTGCCCGTCTGTTGACGTGTGGGTGGGCTTTTGCTTTCGTCTTGCCGTGGACGTGCTTTTCCGGAAGAATTGCCAAAAGCGGAACTAAGAAAAGTTGTTACGTAACGTTTTAACATGTTGGAACAAAACTTTCCGAAACCTTTTCCAAACATTGGGGGAGTGTATTGAGCACAGAAATACTACGTAATATGAACTCTTTTTTTAACAAGTTGAGCATTTTAAGCATAAGAAGCCAGAACGTTTAACAGAGTAAAGAAGTCAGAATGCATGTGTGGTGGAGTAGGCGGGGCGAGACCGTGGTTCGAGACCGGTGAGTAATTGGTAATGAGTGCCAGCGCGTCTCTCGTATCACGTAGGAGATCAGGCGTAAGAGAACGAGCGACCGGACCGTCGAGGAGAGAGGACCGAGCCCGAACATATTTTATGCTTGTATGTATGTTCTTGTGTTTTACTTTAGTATTCTCTGTTGTGGTTTGTTTTGTTAGCCGGCGGTCTGCAGTGAGGGGCTGCCGGCTGTTATTATTCTTATTAAACCTTTTTTTAAATGTCTTCCGGTTCCCGTCTCCTTCCTTCCTTGCCTTGAGCTTTTCTACAGCATGAAACAGCATTAAATAACCCCTTTCATTTTAGTTAATGCCAATACTATTGTTCATGTTAGCTTATGGTGCATTAACTCACAGTTTTGATTTTAAACATGCATTAGTAAATACTAAAATTAACATTAACTATGAATAATAAATGTTTTTAAAGTATTGTTTATTGTTAGTACATGTTTGCCAATGCATTAACTGCTGTTAACAAATATAACTGTGTTGTAGTTTTACCAAAAAGGATAACTAGTTCAGCAAAACACTTCGACAAAGTGTCTCAACGTCTACAGTCACCTATTCTATAGAATTCTATACTGAAGTATGTTTTGAAATCTACGGCATAGACTGTCCATACAGCATACCCCAGAATATTCCTTGAGGAGTTTGTGAAGTGCCAGAAGAGAGCAGGTATGATAATCCGGCTCCATTAAAACAGTTCCGAGAACACAGCGCTGCTCTTTACTCCTATTTCATTACTCTTACCCCACGCAGTAAGAACCAATTCCTCTCCCCTGCTTTCTGTTGACACAATACAGCCACACCTGTGAGGAACTCAATAGACATAGTGGACCAGAGCCCCCTCCTGCCTAAAATCTTCTTCCATTTATACACAAACAGACACAGACTTTCCATTAAACAAAAACACCTGGCTGCACAACATGAAAGCGGTCCTCTAGAATCTAGAGAGGAAAACTGTGTGCGCTAAATCTTGTAATGTCAATACTTTGTCAATGTGAGGGCTGAAGTTTACTACAGTAAATATAATTTAATAATTAATACGATAATCATTGCATCACTATTATAGCTCTGTGTGTCAGAGAACAATTGCTATACTTTAAAGTACGAAAAGAGGAAACCGGTACAGTTTAGCATGTTAAAACAGAACGAAACTGACAATGTAATGTGAGAACACACGAAAATCTTTGTCTTTTGTGATAAATTGTGGTACCGACCCCACGAGGTGTCTAAACAGAATTGTGTTATGCCAAAATGTGTTTTCCATCACAAAAGAGAGGAAGAGAGAGGTTGGACATGATCCCTGCTACAACAGACACCTGCCAGCACCCTCAGGCTTACATACAAACCATCAAAAACACGACTGGCTTTAACATCAAGACACATTACAATATCCAGGTCCACAGCTTTCCGTGGAACTAATGAAAGAACGGTAATATTGCTGAGAACAAAAGTGATGGTAAAGGAATATTACCACGTTAGCTTGGCACATTTGCTTCATTCCCTGTAGACGGGCATGAAGACAGTTCCTTACATAATCAGTTCTTCTGCTCAACTGACTCATTTCTTCACTTGTTAAAATTTCATAGCGTGAAAAATTAAATATTAGGCATGAACTTGAACTAAAACACTGTGGCACTGTAAATAATTATTATTTATATGCCATTTAAGATATTGTTGCTATAATTTAGCATCACCGGATAATCTGCTGCTCGTATTCTGAACATGCAGTTCAATTATTGGACAATTTTGCTATATTTGTCGAAAAACCATAGCAACCTCAAATTAAAAATGGTTTTACTATAGTTTATGTTATTTTTGTCATAATATAGCAACAAAAATAGTAGTCAATCGGCTCAAAAACACGGTTGCCACACTTTTACTGTAATAAAACCATGGTTCATTTCCAAAAGGTTCAACAACACGGATTCAGCATTTCAAGATATACGATAACACGTTTCTAACTAACCAATCATTCATCAGATTCGGATGCACCTGTAGCAACCAACCCGGCACAGAGAGAAAGCGTCATAATAATACAGAGCTGCGCATTCTTCTGACAGACGCTTGAATGAAACATTTGAGCGCGTAACTACACATTCTAACGCATCGCGTGCAGATTCATCGTGCAGTTGTTGTCGCCAAAAGCACCGACGAGTCAAACAAGTGGGGTCGCTCCCCTTAAAAGCAACTCGTCAGCGAGGAGAAAATGGAGGAAGACGGAACTGACCAGCTTTAAGGGGGCAGACGGGGAAAAAGACAATAACCCGAAGCAGAGCGCTGTAACATATCGACACCCAGCGCTTTCACTCACAGCGAAGATGACTTTACTCTGATAAACTGCACTCTCTTCAAGTTGAGAGAAGTATTAGGCTGCGCGAGCGAGGATTTAAATGTGCGGGAAATAAAATAATAGAAAAGTGAGTCCAAAAAAATCCCCTTCCTTTTTCTGATAGTACGCTGGGTTTAGGGTGTTGACGCAGCAGAAATTTCCAGCTGGAGAAATTCCCCGTCAGGAGGTTAAATGAGGGGAAGAGAGAGGGAGGTTAAGCCCTGCCAAAGCTGCGCTACATTTAAATACCTCGAACACGAGCACTGACCCCCAAATGACGTGCATTTTAAAAATAATAACTTAAAGGAATTACTGTAATATCAATAGAATTGGATTTTATATAAGGCACTTTGTGTTATAAAACGTGCCCTGGGCTTGGTGAAATCTATAAAAAGTCTTAATAATCGATCCTAAAGTCTCTCATCACTCCAATAAAATTCGACCATGAATGAATGACTACACGTCTGACAGCTGTTCGCACAAGCCCGGCGCGTGTATCATCTGTCGCGAGCGTGTTCTCACCTGGAGACGTCAAACAGGTTGCTGTCACGCAGTTTACTTCAATGTCGTGGAAATCAAACAAACGAGCCGGCGAGCTGTCACAACTCAACGAGAATTGCGGCCTCTCGTGAACTCACAACTTCAACTTACCTTGCCAGCTGTATACCTGTGTGCAAGCGCGAGCTCATCTCTCCTCCAAATCGTACGAGTGAAATACAAGTCAACAATGAACGCAAACACACCCAGAGTGAATTCCGAATCGCGTAATGGTCAGATCGGAAGGAAGTGCTCTTAGTGGGGAAAGGTGAGAGAGGCATACCTGTTAACCCATGAGTTCTGGGTTAGCGCGATGTCGATGCTTTGGAGCTCCGGTATTTTGGTCTGGACGGGTGAGGGAGAGTGAGCACGTCCAAAATGCCAGTAGTCAGTTTGACTCCCGCGAAGCGTTTGTGTCCGTCAGTGTAATTCCCCCTGGTCGCTCTCCCTCTCTCTCCTCGCTCTTCTTTTTCTGTAATTCTCCCTCCCCTGCTTTTCCGTGTCTCGGTATCAGGAACCAGCCTCCCCCTCTGTCTCTCTCTCTCTCTGTCTCTCTCTCTCTCTCTCTCTCTCGACTGAGAGTCAAATACAGGAAATGAGGCAACATATACGCTTACATTCACTATCAAACCCTGGACAGCTCCAGATGAACTCATAAAGCCATGAAGTCTCCGGGGTCATATATGAATATACAGAGGGCAACAATCTTAACCTGAGTTGTGTAAGGTCTCAGATGCTTAGTTTACTGATATGACAGGTGAAATATGAGTGCTTTTGATTTCTATTTGGAAATCATTCCAAAAAAAACCCATAAATTACATTCCCGAAAACCCATAAATTACAAAAATAAACGATAACAAAGATGACATTGTAGGCTATGACATTTTATATAATATCTATCAATGAATTATAACACACATGATTGTAATAGCTATATTTAATATTATTAACGCTTCCAAATATTTTATTAATAGGCCTGTCACATGAACCGTCATTTGTATTATAGTTAAAGTGTAGTAAGCATGTCTTTTGAGGATTACCATTGGTATTACCAAACGTAAACTGGGGTTACTGTAATAGGTTACTGTAATAAAACAACCATAGTAAACATACAATCAAAATGGTTATTATTATTTATTATTATTAATAAATGTTTTTACCTACTGTGTAACTGGTATTGTCTTTTTTATTTTCTGCATTGTATTTTTTATAACAATAAAAACATCTTTATTTGAGCTGAGTTCCAGCTTGGTCAGTTTAGGGGTATGATAGTTTTAGATTTTTGTGATTAATCCTAAATTTGCAGGAGATGGATGAATAGAGACAGAGAGAGAACACACATAAACTGACACTATGACAGGATCCTGTCACAATCACTGAGAACTTTATATTTATATATAACTTTTATTTTATTTTATCTAATTTGAATATTTGCAGAGTGTTTATATTTAATTTTCCTGTGCTTTGGCAATGTAAAACTTGTTTTATCAAGCCTATAAAGCTTCTTTGAATCTTGTGATAGAGGGGTTGGAGAAAGTGTGCGCGCCTGCGTGTGTGTAGGCGTGAGCGCCTGCTGCATGCTTTTGTCCATCGTGTGTGTTCAGTTCTAGCATCCGTGGACGGTGAGACACGCCCCCCAGTGGGCAGAATAAAACGTCGAAAGCCCCAGCGGGGACAAATCATCACGCTTTTTAATTTTCTCAGTCTGCTTAGAAACTGTCACCTACCTATGTAAATTGGGCAGGGGGCATGGTTATTTGAACTTATTAAGCATAAGAGACGAATGCAGTGCTTCTACAACATAGTAATCTTCATGTCTTAACTTTAAATCAGTTTTGATATATGAATCATGCTGCGCTGCGTCTCAACTCCAAATCTCAAACACAACGGTCAGGCCATTTTGTACTGCACATGTGATTGAGAGCTTTGGCCGGATCAGAGCGTGTTTTAGGCACTGTGTGTGTGTGGATTGTGGGGATTAAACCCATTGACCTATGGCAAGGCTCCTGGCTTAGGCTCCCGTGTAACGCTGATGGTCTTTAGGCACTCTGTGCGTCCACAATCCGTGTCAAAATCAAGCTGCTTTTCTCTCTTCCTATCCGTCTGCCCTTCCGTGTACGCCAACGTTATCCGTCAATCTGCCTGCCTCTTTAACACCACCCCCTCCAACCAAACTTCATTAGCCCTCTTATATATTCATTCATATCATGAACCCTCATCAAAGGTAAACCAGAGGGACAATAGCCGGGACAAGAAGGACCTCACATAGGCACACTCGAGAACCGACCACAGATGGAGTTTAGGAGATTCATCCCCCATTTCAAACCTCCAGCAGGCAGAACAGAAATAATTTTATCCTTGTTTGATCAAAAAACAGGATGATTATTTTGGGTCGAATGATGTAGCTATGACCCAAATCAAATCTGATCACAATATTTTTGGATTATATAGTTTGTATTATTTACTTTATTATTTTTTTGCTTTAATATTACTTTGCAGTGGTTTAGCCTTATTTTTGCATTGCTTTTTTATTTACAAAATATCAAATCTGCATGAAACTTTACAGTTGTCATGACAATCTTGTTTTCTGTCTGTTGAGCATGACAATCAACAACCAAATTTTGTGATACATTGTGATTCCTTTGTAGGAACAGTTACCTACTTAAAGATATAGTAAGCCCCAAAATGAAAATCTGTCATGATTTACTCACCCTCTTGTAATTTCAAAGTGGTATGGCGTTCTTACCTCTGTAATACAGAAAAGAAGATGTATTGAAGAATGTTGGTAACCGTGGCGGAATTCACTTCTATCTTATAGAAGCCAATGGGGCTTGTCATTGTCCATTTTTCTGAGAACTATCCCTTTAAATCTGACCAGATGTGTGTCAAAAAGCACAAAAGTGAAACATTAACAACATAGCAGTCTTGTTATTTTTCAGAGGTCTAAACAAATACATACGTTACACGAATGTATAGTCGTACCAACTAAATTTATTGTCAACCCAAATGCTACTCGCATAAGCAGGTAAAAAAAAATTGTTATATGTTTGGAATGTGCAGATTGCTTGATAGGTTCAATTGTTTGTTTACCGAGCAGGAGAGTGGCTGGGCTGGTTGGAGGCAATTTTCCATTTGGACCATGAAAATATTTTTTAAAAAAGTTAAAGGGATAATTCACCCAAAAATGAAAATTCTGCCATGAATTGCTCACTCTCTAGTTTTTCCAAACCTGTATAAAGTCTGTTTGATATTTAAACGATATTTGGACGAATGCTTGTAACCAAACAGTTCTTGGGCCCCATTGACTACCATAGTAGGTAAAAATGACAATGGTCGTCGAAATTGCAGAAGTTGCTGTCCAACATTCTTCAACATATCTTCTTTTGTGTTTGACAGAACAAAAAAAGATAAAGTAATTTTTCCTACTATGAAGGTCAATGGGGTCCAGGAACTATTTACAAGCATTCTTCAAAACCCATATTAACTCATCAACACACTAAAACACGCACGTAAAATGCAGATCGTGGATGCGTAATGAAAAGAAAACACTCCTGTTAAAGACAACCCAGGAAACAAGTGCTGACATGTGTTTGAACCTCGACAACAGGAGGAGAAACATAAATAGCATCCTTAAAACTTTCTGAGGACTGAAATTAATTGCGTCTGTACTTCAGCCCCCCTGCCGTGAAGCACCGCGGAATAATCGCTCGCGTCAAACAAGCGGGCGCAAAATATATATAAACACAAACTGTCACAAAAATAGCACGGATGGATTTCAAAGCACCGTCCCCCCCACCTTTCACTATCAATTTGCCAGCGAGCTGAATAGCGTTCCGTTTCTGCCAGTCTGTCAGTGGATTTTGAAGGGAGACCAGGTGTGCGTCTGTTTTATTCAGCGACGGTGCAGTTTACTATGGGGAGCTCGGGGACAAGGTGTCCGTCTAGGGGTGCAATGTGACGATAATGGCAGCTGACAAAAACCCAACACATACTTCTTTCTAAGCACACCTCTCAGAAGAAAACAAGCAAAACAAGAAGGTAATGATAACCAAACAACGTAGAAGACAGTGGGTGTAGAGAAGCTATACTGTACTATATAAATGTCATAAAATATAAAGCAAAAGAATAGATCTTATAGGTCCATCCTTAGCAAGACTAGTCAAGTCTTGTCTTGTGCTCCCGAAGAACTGAAATAACACTTGCAGACTCTTGTTTGTCTGCTTAGCATAAGAGTTGCATTTCTCAACGTGGTCATGAAATTTTTAACTCTGTCAAACGATTCAAATCCAGTTCACATTCGGTATGAATATGAACTTAATCTTGTTTAAAGCAGATGTAAAATGCTATTGTTGGAGTTTAGTGTACAAATTAGGCCTAACACATGCAATGCACATGCTTCTAGCTACGCAAGCTCAAGTTCATGCATTGTTTTGTCCGAGCATTTCTCAGCATTTTTATTTAATACAGTTATTATACAATAAAGTATTAATATAACTTGATTAAAATATAAATAGTTATAATATTAGCCTCTAGGCACACCGATAAACAAACACCAATTAACCAATTAACTTCGGTCCAGCCGCGCGCGTCCGATGAAGCGGTCTGTAGGTCCTAAACCCCATCTTCTCAATGTAAACGAACAGAATGTTAACCAATCAAACAATTCCAATTACACTTCAAAAACCTTTTAGCTAAATATGATTTATGTAATTTTATTTACTTTTAAAACACTAATGAATGTTTTTTTATATATATGATGTTAGAAGATGTTGTGGCAACAAAACAAAAAGTGGGTGTGGCAACATGATTTTTTCATTTCATTTGCAGGTTTTGGTCATTGGCATATATAGGCGTAAACTTGATACCTCAGCTCCACCTCGCGCCTACTAATGCACTCAATAACATGTCAGCGGTCATATCTGGAACATTGTGTCTTAATTTTTCAACAATGAAAGTAAAAGGGGGACACATCTTCCATCTTTGTTTACGGTCTATGATTTGAGTACAGAGGTTTGTTACTGCCACAATAAAACAAGGATGCGTGTTTAGTTTTTCTCAAATTGCCCGTCCTTGTAATAAATGCTAACTTTTGCATTTGCATACACTGACAGACAGTACTTTGGATTTGTAGTATAATGTATTTCTCATTACTGTTTATGCTCATTACACTTTGCAGAAATGGGTTTAGCGAGCAGCTCACATTCTTAACATTTCTTGCACTACGTCTGCTTTGACAGATGCACTGATACAGTATGTTTTTGCAAAAAAATACACAGAAGGGACAAAAACAGTAATCTGGCACTTTTTCAACCTCTGGCTACAGTAGTAACCATAGCTAGCGGTTACCTAGCAACAGTTATAAACTGTTACCGCTAGTATACAAAGTGCTGCTCACAATGTTACAAACATGAATTTCGGAGCAAACTGCTACAATGTAAGACCTGTGAGGTCAGAATGAGGGGGCGGAGTCAAACCAGACGAGCAAAGCAAGTGTGAAAACAAGTCTCCCTGATTTCAAACTACTACAGTTAGAGCCCCTTAATGTGAAAGACCGGCTAAATCCGGGCGTCTCTCCTTTCTCTTCCCACTCCGCCCACTCTGTTTCCTCTACTTTCTCGTTTCTTTTGTAGCACTGAATGGCCTTGGCTGACCATCTCTAACCCCCCTCACTGCTGCCCACTGCCTCAGCCCCCTCAGAAATCACTCAAGGCCTCCCTCTCTCTCTCCGTCTCACTCTCTATCTTTCTCTACATCTTGCTCGCTCTCTTGCTTCTTTTCTGTTCTTTGCAGTCAGAGGTGACCTTCCCCAGCTTACAACCGCACAGAGCGAAGGATCGCCTCCTGTTTAGCTTTAACAAGCTCCTATCTTTTTCTCTCTCTTCTTAGTGTCTGTGTTTTTTAAATAGAAAAAACAAAATCTACCCAGATATCACTGTTACTGAGTCCTGTAGCTGTTTCTCTCCCCACCTCATATTTCATTTACTTTCTCCGTACTTGTAAGGGGGAGGATTAGAGCACAACATGACCTTCTCTTGCCCCGAAGCAAAGACATCATCTTCTCGCAGAGGTCACCCTCCTGGCACAACACTGTGGGTCGGAACACTATACCGCTTTTTTTCATGATGTCACGAACACACAAAGCTTCTGGGACATTTTTTTCTCTTTTCTGAAATATGAAAACCCATCTTATCAGTTTGGGAGAGACAGAGGGTCCTCACGATTTTTTAGAGTTGGGATTTCTTTTCTAAAGACAAGAGGGTGACAATCCAGTACAATTGAAAACACAGATGTGTCATATCTGTGGTGGGAACATACTTGTTTGTTTCATTTTGTCTTTGTGTAATTTATGACTGTGAATCATCATTTATTTACCCTCACAAAAAACTTTTTAAGAGGAGATTTTTTCATTTATTATTTTATTGGTGTTGTGTCCATACAATGGACATCAATGGGGTTTAGTGTTGTTTGGTTGGCAACATTCTTCAAAATATTGTCTTTTGTGTTCTGCAGATTTGACACGAGGGTCAGAAAATGATTACACATTTTTGTCATTTTTGTATATGTACATTCATTAATTCATTCCATTAAATTAGCAAGATTTACAACAATTTAAATATAGTTAAGAACAATATCATTTCGGTCAAAAATACAAAACATGCTTTCGATCTCAAGCTTTCAGCCCCCACAAGCTGTCTGAAGGTCCAGTGAGAGCGGTGCGTTTTGAGTGAGGGGGAGGAAATGGTTAATCCTCAACGTTGCCTCATACTTTAATGACCTCCTGCAGAGCAGCAAGCAGTTTAATTTGACCTTACGTGACCTTTAGGGGCCATGACACACTCCCACAACAGAACAAATTACCCCTGACCTCACAGGAAAGGGGCAGCGCTCGGCCATGAGGGTGCTTGGGTCATCAGCTCTGGGCTGCATGGAAACTATACTACATTATACATGTAGAAATGTTTGTGAGAAGAAGGAAATAAATGCATTTTTTCATTAGTCAAAACAAATGCATTCAAGGATCTACACAGCTTAATGTGCTTCTCTTTGTTAGCCTTGGGGGATTTCTACCTAAATATTTTCCAGGAGTTTTGAAATATTTACAGTGTGGTTTCATGTAAAATAAACATTTTTAGAGGTGAGTCTCAAGAGGAACTGACTTCAATAAAAGCCCAGAAAAATTTTCAGACATGACCCTTTAGTTGCCTCATACAATGTGTGAATTTCAGAGAAACACCCTTGTGACATGATGTTTAGAAGTTCCTCTATATAAATGTCAACAGCTATTACTACCCCTGTTGTGTCTAATTACCATTATATATTATATTAGCAATGGGACACTGGGATTTTTGCAGTGAGCCATTATTTCTCCCTCCCAGTCATTTCCATCATGCTCAAGCATGATTAGATTCTACAGTAACAGTCATAAGAAAATTACTCTTTTACAATTAGAGAAGACATTGTATGTAAATATAAAGTCATTGGTGGAAGTCGTTGTCACAAAAATAAAGTAAAAAAATAATTGGTCAAATAAAAGAGTCTCCTTATCACCATGATTTCTCATAAAATCAATGAGATTAAATGCACAGCATTTCAAACAGAAACTTTTGCTTATGTTTCCTGCATCCTGAGAAAAAGATACTAAATCTCACTAACGTCACAAACTGAGCTCAGATTTGCAATTTCAAATTTTTTACCTATACAATCTATATTCATATACCGCTGCTAATTCTCAATGTATTTTAAAGACGATTTAACACCAAAAGCGAATTTAACTGTTTGGCCGTGAAAATTACATACAAATATTAAATGCAAAAATAGATGAGAATTCGTGCAGGGTGATGCGAATGTCGTGTGATATTTACCACGATCGCATCTTTGGCGAAAGTTGAAAAATTTGCTTTAAATCCTGCAAGTAAAATCCAGCGAGAAACACAATGCCATAACAATTGTCTTATTTTTTTAAATTGTATTTATTTTAGGGGAAACTGAATTGATACTTAAATAAAACACAGCTGAGGACTCCATCAAATCTCCTTCGAGAGAGAAATACTGTACAAAAATTGTAATTATTCGTAATATTACTGTTTTAATATGACAGAATTTTCACATATTTTTGAAATTCTACAAAAAACTTTAAACTGCAGAAATAGACAGCAAATTATTTGTCAGGTGTAAAATATACTAATTTCCTATTTTAGATTTCTTTCAGGTGCCCCAGCTGCTTTATAACTTCTCTTTTACAGTGAACCTCCAAGCAAGTATAGTTTTCTTTGGGGGTCTTGAATATATTCTTAAAAATAATCTATTCTATCTTCCTCCACTTTCACTCCCTCACAGACTTCTCCTCGAGCTGTTCTCCTGGGGCACATTCGTGCTTTTTTGTCATAATCTCTGAGGCTTCCGCATCAGCGAGGTGGTGGAGGCCCGCGTGTGTCTGATCAGCGGTTAATGCGAGAGGACAGACCCTCAGCCTCTGCCTTTGGACCAGAAGTAAAAACAGCGCAGAAAGAACCGATAACCACTCGCTCTCACTCTCTCTGCCGTTCTTCCACCACCCCTCACCGAGCGATTTTTATTGCAAAGTATCTGGCACCATAGCCCGTGATGTCACTGCTGGTAGGTGTTTAAGCAGCTTAGTTACATGAGAGAAAGAAAGAAAGAAGTAAAGGCAGAAAGAGAGAGAACACGGCGTGGGTTGAAAGGGTAGGGGCATGCGAAGATGCTGTATGTGGGTATGTGCCGGGGTGGAGAATGGCTGTGTGTCAGGAGGGCAGATGCTTGGAGCTGGGAGTGACCGTTCTTGGGTCGTGTATATGAATGAGAGTCTCTGACATGCTGAGTTTGAAAATTGGTGTTTGCTCAGCCGAGCATTAGTGTTGCTCATACTTGGGGTTAGGGATTTGAACAAACCCCAACACTTCGTAAACCAGTCCTACGCTGTCTGTGCTGTAGACGGCTGCTATACGATGCCTCAAATTGTGTGGCTTGTTGAGCAGAGGCGTGCTATTACTTTTCTATGTGATTGAACAGTTTTCACCGGCATTGGACAAAACGAGAGAAAAACCTAACCCTAAATCTTACATTGAGGAGGGACCTGAGCTTCATACCATTTAAAAATGCCACTAAATAACCTAAAAACAACATCTCCGCAACATCGTCCGAAAACATCAAATCTAAGTTTGTGTTTGTTTGGGAGTGTTTGCTGCATTTGTGGGTATTAAAGGGAGAGTAGATCATTTGCAAAATGCTAACGTATGCCCGCTAGCAGTGCAATTATACGATCCCTCGCGAATCACCATCCAAAGCCACGTCTCTTCCAAAACTGAGCATCCGCACAGACCAGAAGCTGTTGGATCGATTCCAGTGAAGTCTCGTCTCATTAACCGGTGAGAAAACATTACAGTATAAAGTGAATGACATTACTTAACAAAACAATAACAAACATCTCCAGGTACTTGCTCTCTGTCCGCCATTGTCCCGCTGCCTGCACATTGCACATGAGCACGCAGGTGACATATGATATCCACGCTGACGGAAAATGTAAACATGTTATTTTTCCCTCGGACCGAGGGCAGTAATTGGTCCAACGTTTTGACCCTACGCCTTTCACAGAAGATATAAAATTGTAGAAATACCAATGTTTCGCTTTACTTATTGATTGCTTTCATTACAGAGATTTCCAACCAGAATGACAAAAAAACATCTCTGGACAGGATTACCTACTCAGCCTTTAAAGAGCAAGAAATGCAGACAAAATGTTTGTGCACGACGAGAGATTTCAACCCCAGAAGACCCACCCTAATAATTTCTACACTCCCACATGATGGAAAGGACGCGCTGGGAGAGGCATCACGGGAAGACGTGGGATGCTTCATCCGTCCGTCCTGCTTTTGTGGGTTAAAAGAAAATTTGAGGTCAGAAAAGGAGGAGTTCGGAGAAAGGATGATAGAGAGGAAGAGGAAGAACATAATTGAGGGCTAGAGCCACTGATCGGCGCACACAGACACGTTTCATCTTCATCTGAATAACAGAAAAACAAACACCCATAATTCTAAATTGCTAAAGTTTTCGTGATGTTTACTGTCCATCGCGTTGCTAGGTTGTTAGCATGTTCCTGTGCGGTCACTGGGGTGTTTGGTAGGTGGTTGTGTATTCATAGCTCAAAAATGTATTCTATGACATGACATTTTTTAAGCTTTCAAATGTCTTGATAAAGGCGGTTGCTAACAAGTTGCTAAACTGGACTACTAGTTGTTGTGAGGCATAAAAATCCGAAAAAAATAATGCGATGTGGACACAAATCTGAAAAAGACACTGACGGAGAGTCACCCACAGAGTATAATAAATAGTGTTTCAATAGGTTCTTCGATGCCAAGAAGAACATTTTGGTTCTGTAAAGAACGTTTAACATCCAATTAAGCTTTCTGTTTCAAAGAGGTTCTTTGCAGCGAATAAAGATTTTTCACATTATTAAATGTAAGAAAGAGATTGTTCTTTAAAGAACCTTTGTCTGAATGGTTCTTTGTGGAACCGAAAATGATCTATGACATCAGTGTGAAGAACTATTTAAAAACCTTAAAGAGTAGTTCACTATCCCAGAGCATGTTTTTATTCAAATTTGAAAAAGTTGTTCGAAGTTTGGTGGTGGTGAGATTGATGTCGAGCAACTGTGGAGTAGTTTGTTCACAGCCTTATCTTTTTATTGGCTTTTTTTCCCTGGCCATTGTACTCAAGTTTTAAAATTCATAGAAGTTAATACATCATACATTTGTGAAGATTATCGTGATGGAAAAATGTTTATGTATCTTAAACGTTTATCACATATATTGTCATATAACATGTATACATTCAGTTATTATCTACATTCAGCTATTAGGTTTATATGTTTGTTTAAAGTCCAAGCCACCGTATGAGCTGAAGCAAACATTACTAATAAACTAATGATCTAAATTATATTCATACACTCTTATCCAAACATGTATAGACACACACACACACACGCAAACACACACCCACACACACAAGGCCCTGACTTGTCTTCTCAGCAGTCATGCTGATAAACACACAAACAGTCCCTCATTAAGTCACTCCCCTCTCAGTTCCTCTCTCATCCCTCCCTTCCTCGCCTGACCAGCTCCTCTAATTTACTTTTTCATCTCCTCTCCCCCCCTCACTCTCAAGAACTCATAAAAACACTCAAGTCGCCAAGACTAGTTTAAAGGCAACATCATTTATAACTAAAAGAAAAACCCACATACACTGTATGTGATATTTATGAAGTAGCAATATGGATAAGAATCTCCCTTATAAACCATAGATCAACAAACATAGTGAAAAACAAAACAGTTTACGCATAGATTATTCATGTCCATACTGTGAATTAAGAGATCTTAATGGGAAATAAGGTTGAAAAGAACGTGTTTCCTCCACCTTCTATATTTTAGTTTTTTAATACAGTAGATTTGTTCGTTAATTTGTATCTGAAAGTGTAGTAATGCCATTCCTAATTGGAATTTTGTATTAAAAGTTGCATCAAGTATAATATAGTCGATATAGTATATAATATACAATATAGTTTATGATAGTATTGCTGTCATTTTCCGTAAATAACAGCTAGCATTTTTCATGGATTCAGAAAAATCAACCAACACAGAAATAAAAAATAACTTCATTACAACAGAAAGGCTAAAAGAGCTTAAAGAGCAACCCGATAATTTAAGACGGATAATTGGTTTTTCATTTCCCCACATTCTTCTTAATTTAGGTTTAGAGCAATTTTTATGACAAAAAAAGTTGAATGGGAAAAAATAATCCATCGCTAGACCTTAATTTGTACCATAGAGGAATATAAAAACCTTGAAATGGGAATTGCATCTCACAAGGGAATAAAAGGAAGAAACCATGAAGGTAAAATGCTGAGAGGGAGAGACCCCAATCAATACACAACTCTATATGAGCAATCTGCTCGCACACAAGGAAAGTGGGTCAAACAATTGCAGAAGAACCAGAGAGAGCGAAGGGGGGGGGGGTGGGTTGTGGAAGAAAGAGGGTTGTGACCTCTTTTGACTGCCTATCCAAGCCCCACAACCCCCGGTGGCTTTTCTGAGACTTCTGGGAGATTTTAAGCAATGCATTCTGGGATGCATCCTTCCTCTAGTCTCTTAGACCCAGTGTGTTTAGGCTTAGCAGAGCACAACTGTTCTCCTAAGAGCCTGCAAAACTGAATCAAAATGAATTTGATTACAGCAGAAGATGTTTAGTGTAATTTAGGTATATAAACACACATTTACTTCACGCTCAGATTAGGTGAGATGTATTCTGTTGTGATTTGTGTATACCTGTGGACATTCTAACATTCAAGACTTATTCCATTGGCATAGTAGGAACGACAATAATAATAATTTTAATAAATAAATAATAATAAATGCCAGTTGCCAAGGGGCTGCAGTCCAGTTGCTAAAGTGAAGTGAAGCCAATTCTGAAAGCCATAAAATTGTGAAAATAGGTAATTTGTGTTTATTGATGTACAAGATAGACTATAATAGATTTCAAGAAACAATACTCACATTTGAAATTAAAATATGCAATCGGTAATCTAGATAGTTGATTTTATTTTATTTCATATTTGAACAATGGTCAAAGGAAGAACGATGAGTTTTCTATATCAATTTGAATATATTAAGAACATCTATCAGCTCATCATTGATATAGTTTTGTGTGTATGCATTTATAGAAAACAGATGAAATATATGATATATTTCGAGATTCAGTTGTTAAATTCTGAGTTATAATATGATAAATCATAAAATGGTTTGTAATGTTGGACTATATAGAGACATATTATGCATTCTATGACATTATGAATGAATGCTTCACGTTGCTTGTGTATGAGCATCAAACTATATTCTATATAATCTCTATATGTGAATCCATGCATAAAGTTATGGGGGTAGAATTCTGGTAGATGGGCAAAATAGATCCTGCCCCAATTTTACCCCCCCTTAAAATATGATCCTGTCTTGTGTCACATGTATGTGGTCTTGAAATATAAGCATGTCTATGCAAAAACGAAAAAATTCTATATGAGACAAACTGTGTGTGTGGATTTAATTAATTCATTTTGTCTATATGTGTACCCATGCATACGTCTGAGGGGGTAGAATCCTGGCAGGTGGGCAAAACAGATCCTGCACCAATATTACCCCCTTAAAATATTATCCTATCATGTGAAACATGTTACGTGTGTGGGATTGTAATTGTATCATGTCTATACAGTTATACTGTTTATAAATATCAAGAAATTTTAAATGAGACATACAGTGTAGCTTGTGTGCGTGCATCAAACTACTGTTTTGTATATGTGTGCATTCAGGCCTAAATTAGGGGGTAGAATTCCAGCAGGTGGGCAAACCAGATCCTGCCCCAATATTCCTCCCCTTGAAATATTAGCATGTCTATGTAAATATGAAGAAATTCTACATGAAACGTACAGTGTGTTTTACTTATTTAACTAAACTTATTGTTTTTTTACTCTACAGTGTAGATGGTAGAATGTTCTTTAAATATTTTAGGATGATTTTACGTGGAAATCAGTAAAGTACAAATGACTTGAGATGGAAATTTGAGTTTTGAAAATTTTGAATCCAAATCTGAACACAGCTATATGACAGACTTTCTTTTACTGTATTTCACAGAATTTTCACACATTTTTGAAATGCTCTAAACATTTAAGAAATAGACGGCAAATAGTGTCAAATAATATGAAAAACACTTTAGTTTTTAAACAGGTATTTTTATCATATGAACAACAAAAACTGCTTTTACTACCTATGGAGCTGCATTAAATTTTGTTAAAATTTAACTTCATGTCCAGTTGTAATTATAGATTTTACACAAGTTTCCAAAGCACAATCACTACACTTTTCATGAATTATCAGCTCAATTTGACTAGTCGGGATCTCATAGTGCCCACACATTTTGTGTCCAGGTATAGTGGGGCTTAGTTCATGGACCACAAGTCACAAGATCCCACCCACATGTCCACAAGTCACAAGATCCCACCCACATGTCTGTATGATATGCAGTGTACGTCAACAGGAATTATTCACTCAGTGTTGTTCATCATCTGCTGAAAACAGAAGTCTGATTACCTAGGAAATGTGACCCCCCCATAACAAACCACTTGATATATTATGTTAGGAGATATTAAATAGAATTCAGTTTTCAAGGTTTTGCTACAGTTAATTCATTGCCATTTATAATTTCAAATCAGTTGCCTTGCGCGTATCTCATGCAGCAACAAATGAAAGACATTATAACTTCTGCCCTCTACACACAAAACTGTCATTCTTTCATCAAGACGGATGTGAAATCAGACGTGGCGGATCCCAAAGAGCCACTGATGACCTAACAAAGCTTTTGAGATGCCGGCCACTTTCTGACTTCACACGTGAAAGCAGGCAGAGAGGTGAGGCGAAACAAGTTTTGGAAAAAACGGAGAACAAAAGACTCATTTGGCTGTTTTCTGTCTCTTCCCCTCAGCTCGGGCTTGTGGGGGCAGTTTTGTCATCAGGGGTGTGTAGCTCAGAGAAGTGAATAAAGAGAAGTAGAGATATCGGTCAAAACTGTTACCACACACAGCCTATGAACACACACACGCAAACATGCATGAGATCTCAAATTTATCTATCCAGATGGCGTTTAACCTTCCGCCCACACAGACACACACGGGCTTCGATTTCTGTCTTAAGCCAAAGTATACACTTTAGGAACAGACCTCTTTGCAAAATATCCCTAAACATACTTCGGCCTCTTATGAGCTGTGCAGACCCAACATGTCATTTACATACACATTGAAAAAATACAGCATTTCCCCCTGGTGATATACTGTATACTGAAGCCTACTGTTATTCTCAAGCATCTCTGTTAATGGTGATAGACTTAAAAAGGTTTTATTACACTTTTACAGTATAGTCTATATTCATGACTTTGCAAGGGAACATTATGTCTAACCTAACAAATTTAGTCATCTATATTTCAATGGTTAAACATTTTGGTCAAACTTCTTTCTAAACCTACAAATCTTCCCATGCTAGAAACCTTACATTATTCTACGCCCGTCACGTGATGGAGGAAAATGTACATCTTAGTAATATTTTCACCAGAACCTTGTTTCTTTTTTCTGTCAACCAGAATTTTGTAATACGATATTTCAAAAGAATATATTTGCAGAATTTACATTGCCTAGAATGGACTACGTACACACTATAAATACACAAACACAATAGCTCAATTGTGCCGCAGAAACACACAGCGGCATTTTTTCCACTTCCTGTGTCAATGAGCAGGGGTGTAGAAATCACTTTAACCGAGGAGACTGTTATGAAAATAAACATTTAAATCACAAATAAGCAAACATCTACACGATGAAACTAATAATTTGGAAAGAAAATTGGCCTGCAAAAGAAAAAGCATGGTCATTCTCAAGGAGAAAAATGGTTTATAGAGAAAATAATTGCCTTCATTTGCTTCTCAAAAGATCAAAAACCAATTGTAATTGATAGTTAGTTGTGCGTTTTGATGATAAGGATTATAAAAATGACCTATTCAGACAAGTAAACATATAAAAACCTGTACATACTCTTTCTTCTGTGAAAAGAAGATATTTTGAGAAATGTGAGTGGTTTTGTGTTCGTACAATGGAAGTCAATGTGGTCCAGTGGTGTTTGGTTACCAACATTCTTCAAAATATCCTCTTTTGTGTTCGGCGGAAGAAACAACGTCATGCAGCTTTGGAATGACATGGAGGTGGGGAAATTATGAAAAAACGTTCATTTTTGTGTGAACTATCCCTATAATTCGCTCACAAAGCATCAAATGACAGATCCATACAGTTATGGATGCAGGAATAACAGATACACACTAACTGCACTGACATAAAATGATATTATCTCTCTTCATCACACACTCGCTATCTGTGACTGACACTATAAATCAGTTAAAACATATAATGACTCTCTTTTCTTTTGCTGTACAATTTTCAGAAATATTTTGTTCAATCTAAATACTGTATATCGACTGTGTTTGTGAGATTCGTTTCTTCTCAAACATTGAACCCAACAATCAACATGATTGACATTCTGTATCATACCAACCAAAATATATTTTATAAAACGGTCAGTTCTGGTTCTTGATTCTGATTGGTTGAGTGAAGTTCTAAGGCGTTATAAAATACCCTGTAACCTACTGCTTCTTGCTTTAATTTTCCATTTTCCCTGAATTTTAAATGTCCTTGTTTATTATTTACAGTTGTTTTCTGTTATTTACAAGTCTCTTAAGAGCTTCTAAAAAGCATCTGAGTGTGCATTGCTCCCACACAGTTTCTACTGTTTCATCAGGTTGTCGTGGGCAATGATCCCCCTAGTGGTGCATTGTGGGTAAACAGCAACTGAGTTCTCTAAGCAGACACACACTCAGATGCAGCACATGAGATCAGGAGCAACATGTTCTGCTTTATGTAAACTGTTGTTTCCTGTAGCTCAGTGTAAAGAGCATGACACTAACAACGCAAGGTCGTGGGTTCAATCCCATGAGATTGCACATACTTAGAAACAAACGTATAGAATAATGCAATGTAAGTCACCTTGGATGAAAGCGTCTGCAAAATGCATAAATGTAAATGTATATCATCTGCCCTTCTAAGCAAATAACTCAGGTATTACACACATGATCAGAGAGCTGCCTTATATCGGCTTCCCGAGGGTTGCCCTAAGAAACGTGTAACGTCTTAAGTACGACAACCTGATAATTTTCTCACATACAGTTTTTCTGTTATTGTTCAGTTCAGATTTATATTTCATCCACCTGCTTGAAATATATTTTTTATGATGCTATTGTGTTTGCAGATTCTGAATTGACAATTGATAGGGTGGGTTTACCCTTCCACTGTTTAATAAAGTGACATTGACAAAACACAAATTCTGTCTTCATGTATTGTCAATCTGTATATGACTCTTTCTGCTGTGGATCACAAAATAAGATATTTTGAAAAATGTCTCAGGGGTCCATACCACGGAAGTCAAAAGTGGCCAACGTTGTTTGATTAGTCTTCAAAATATCTTCTTTTGTGTTCTGCGAAAGAACGTCATACAGGTTTGGGTGAGTACATTTTTTTTTTAATATTTGTATTATATTTATGTTTTTATACCTCTAACAAACCCCTTCCGTTTCAACAAATTTGTCATTACACTATCCCATAATCCACCTTGCGTAACACACCCTTTTCTACACCCCATGTGTGCGGCCAACAGCTTTTTTCAGTGATTTTGAATGACACATTAATGCTGAAGGGTTATATAATTCACCATTAAGTGTTTCTAAAACCCTTGAATGCTTCTCTAATAGATCTTATTTAGAAAAAAGTGTTTCATCGCTCTGTCCCTTTCTTAAAGACTTTTACCCGGTTATCTAGCGCAGCGCTCTAAGTGAGCTTTTCTTGATCCATTCATGCAGATACTACAACTACTGTCTGAACATAGTTCATCAGTGACCTATCAATGATGTAAAGTGTTTGATAGGATTATTTCACTTTAAAGACAAAACATAAATTGGATTTTGTGGGGTGTCACCTGGTTTTGCTATAATGGCATTTTTGTCCAAATCTCAAACAAAAAGGCTTTTTTTATGCGAACTTTGACTAAACATTCAATTTATAAAAGAATACAGTGAAACAGCAATAAAATGCTAGGAAATCGAGAAAATAAAGCAGTTTATTCATTGCTCAATGTTCTTTAAACCAAAAATACATATCTACCATGTAATGTATATGAAAAAGAAGAAATTTGGGAATCAATTTAATTACTTCCATATAAAAAGATTTTGACAAATTTAGACTAACAAAAAACATATTTAACAGAATTCAACATTCTACCCAACTTTAAAAAAATCTCACAAAACACGAAGGATTTTTTAAATTTACATCTCATCATCAATTTTCCAAGATCTTCCCAGAAATGAAAAGTTCTGCTGTATTTGTGTCAGTAAGTCTATTCCAGTAATACACAAATACAGTGTCACTGATTTTACTCAGCCATAAGGTGAAATGCCATTCTGGTGGTTAGAAGAACCATTGTTCATCCGCGCGGGTTCAAGTGAGACAGTTTTTCATGGGCTGACGAACCTGAGATTGACCAAAAATTCAAGCATTCTCAGGTTGGACAGTCCTTAAAATCACTGCTCATAGATGATGATGAGACCAGCCTGACCACAGATTACTTCCATGGTCCAGTCGGTCTCTTAAATAATGGAGGAAAAGACACATAATAGAAATTAAGACCTGCTCAAGAAACAAAATGTCCAAAATCTCTCAGAGAGAAAAATGTATTCACAGCCGATAATGTACAAATATATTTCTGGAGATTCAAGATAACTCGAAAAATAAAAAAAGACAAATAATGTTTTAACTGAATGCATTAGATATTCACATTATATAGTTTTATGCAAGTGAAGTTAAATCAATCTTTTCATTTTATGATTCAAAAGATAAAAATCATATTTGTTACCAAATGTCTTCTGCGTTTTCATGAGGCAGATGTGTAAAAATTGATGTATAATCAATCTTCCCAGATGTGTCTCATTTGACTTGAGGTATTTTAAATATTTTAGATATTCAAACTTTAAACACTCAATACTATATAATATAGGCTATGCATTTGCATGTTAACCAGATGAACAAAAGGCAATGTCTATGAAAAGCCTTTGAACATGCTGAAGAGACAAATAGAAACTCCACATAATAACAAATAATTTATCATTTTCATTACATTTACATTAATACATTTGACAGATATCTTGTTTGCATTGATTCTATGAAAGTACCTTGTAGCATATATGTGCATATCGTTCACACCCTACCATAGGTATGCTGTATATTAAATATCATGTTTTTGCCTTTCTAGGTCAAAAGTTGCAGTTTTTGAAAACCTTTGACCTGTTTATTTTCTAGATCCGTTTCATTTCATTATAAAAAAAGAGGACAATGGCCTCTTTTGCATCACAACCGCTGAGAGGCAATTGACGCACCGTCTGTCTAACTTTAATGGCCTCGTGGCTTCACAGAATGATGAACCACAGCTTTAACTCTTCATCTTTCTCTCTGTCTTGATAACAGTGCTCAAACTATCACCGTTGTGCAAAAATACCAAAACAATATTTACAAAAATGAAACCTTATCCATTTTTAGCCATCACTGAGGCATAGCGCTCAAAAGCTGAAATGCACAACCAAAACACATGAACTAAACTAAATTATAAAATAAGTGATAAATAATTCAGCTTATGTATTATTTTGGAGAAATATTAACCAAATAGTTGCAGTAATGGATGATTCATTCATCCATGTGCAGACTGAGCTTAATATGCATTTAACACAAATAGCACAAAAAAGCCCTCACCTCTGCCCTACCCACTGACACGTTCACATGTTGCTTGTTGAGCCGCACTGGGAGGAAGGTTTTTCAGCCTTTAGGAACGTGGTGGAGAGCTCTGTTTCTGGAGAAGCTGGACCATCAGACCCCGCAGCTCTGTGACCTAAAGGTCCTGTCTGAGCTGCTGAAGATGCTGTAGAGCTGCCACACGCAAGAGAAGCGCCTCCTTCCTGTTTGTCACTACGAACAGCCTTGTGGTAAACTTTCCATGACATCTCAATATTGAGGGCCACTAAAGCACATTTCATTCATCTCAAACGCATCTTTTTAAAACTTACGACTTGGTTTTGTTCTTTCGACAGGAGATGAGCGAGAATAGATTCTTTTTTAAATTTGAACAGAAGTTTGAAACTTCAATATTTTTTGCAAGAAACAGACATAGTAAGACAATGAGTGTTTTTTTATATGCTTACATATTCTCATATGATGCGACTTACATGCGTTGTACATACGCTGCGTACATAATGCATGCAAGGCACACTATGATCAAATAAATACAAAGAAGAAATTCTGTCATTTATACACCCGCATGTTGTTCAAAACCTGCATGACTCTTTCTTTTGGGGAATAACAAAGAAGATATTTTGAGAAATGTCTCTGTGGTTTTAATAGGGAGCAAGGCTGTTTGGTTACAGTCTTCAAAATATCTTCTTATGTGCTCTGCCGAGAAAAGAAAGTAAAACAGGTTTGGAATGACATGAAGATGAATAAATGATGAAAGGTTTGTTATTTTGGGGTGATGCTTTATGTCTGAGTAATATAAACTAATAGCTGCATAACCAACTTAAACAGGTCAGGTCAGGTCTCACCCAAAAGCTCCATAAAATGCAGAATTGATCAGATACGTGACGTACTCGACATGGTTTTCTTTGAATGTACGAGCTGATAAACAGGTCAGCTGACCTCTTCATGCTGATATGAGAGAGAAACGTGTTTAGTTTGTTATAGTGACAATAGTGTGTATAGAGTGAAGTTAATTATGGAAACTGATGAAAGATAGCTGGGTTAGTTTCCATACCGAGAGGACAACCACAGCATCCTTCCTGTGTGTTTGAAACATGAATGACTTCCAATCCCCTTCTATTGGTTATAATAGTGATTTAAAATGCAGATTCAAAGAGAAGTTTCTTAGAAGGAAATAATTGAAATGGTTAAATTTAGCAACAAATTTTCTATAAGGACGTGTCGTACACATACTGTTCAAGCAAGTGCGGAAAGTTCCAATTCCTTGAAGGGGCGATTTTTTTAGCCACCCAGCAGAAAAACTGTTTGGTGGGTTATGTTTAAAAAGGTAATAAGGGTCAAATGGAAATACAGGAAATACAAGTATTATGGCGACAAAAAGAAGCACTTTCATACAAAGGAAATAGATACAATGTCATGTCCTATATAAAATATAGCAAATGCTATCAGTTTAACACTGTTCATATCATTATTTGCAATATCAAATAATATTTGCAATTACACAGCTGTTTGGCAATAGAATGTATGATCAGAAAATATTCATGTTACATGGGACTGGAAAATGACCATTTATACAAAAATTCCCATAAAACTGTTATTATGAAAAGGCTGGGGCACCACAAAAAAAGTGAATGAAAATTTTTAATAAAATGAAATCGTATTTCTGTTATATCTGTAATTTTATTTTATACCGTTTTTCAAAAATATGTGAAATCTGTCAAATTTAACTGAAAAATTCCGTAAAATTACAGATTTTTTGCAATGTTAAAAAATATGTGGCTGAGGATGTTGAATATCAGAAAGTCACAAAAAATCAAACAAAACGCTGCAGAATGTTTGAAATAAAAACAAACAGCTAAAAACAGACATCACATATCATCAACTTTTATTCCTGGTGCGAAAAAACAGACAAGAAACATTCATTAAGGTTTGACTTCAGACTTCAGTGCAGATGCTTAAATACAATATTTCGCTTGTTCATATTTGCAACCACTATTTTGGCCAAAAACTAAAATTAGGACTTTTGTATCTCGTGTCCATGGAAAGTTACAGAGCATCATTTTGGTTAATGGCAATAAATTATACGATTGCGTTATAAAACAAAGAATTACACACAATCGGACCAATTTTATAATGATGTAATTCTTCAGGCTAAATACAGCTTCTCAAAGTGCTTAGTGGAGTAAAATGATAAAAACCTGATATCAATAAAGCAATTTTACAAAAATGCTTCATTTGGCGTGAATTCCAAGCAAGACATGAACATTTCCTGTGATCTAGTTTTGTTCTTACGCTGTTACGTTTGCTCCCAACAAGAACGTACACTCAAGCATATCTGAGCCATATATGGTAAAGACAGCTATAGACGCTGGACAGACTCGAAATGTTCCACTTTAGTGGGTTACAAAAAACATGTAGGTCATTATCTCAACATGAGGTTTTTCATAGAGATTAAAAATATACACAACATTAATTACCTAAAATTGTGCAGCGACAGTTGGCGATGAGCTACGGTTATGATAGTTGAAGTAGCTTCTCATTCGTGCTCTTGTTAGTTTGACCGAGAAGTGCTACGTATGTAAACTTAAACCCTTACTTCTACATGATTTAGCACAACGGACAAACAAAATAAAACCTTCATAACAATCACATGGCGGTAAAATGAAAAGTAAAAAATGTCAAGAACTTAATGAAACTTTATATCCAAAGTTGTTGTGCATGATTTCGCAGTCTTTGTTGTGAAAGTGTAATTGTTAACAGTCTGTGGTTTGGTCAGCAGCCATCTGCAGGTTAAGCAAGCGAAAAAAAGACAAAGATTAAAAGTGAGCAACGCCCACACGTTTTTTCCGATGAAGTGGTCCTTCAAAGAAATTCACTGCCTTTATGCAGCAAGGCAACGCTCTCAGACTTTGCTCTCAACAAAGGAACAGAGTAAAACAAGACCAGAAATCTTCTGTCTGAAGAGGAGCGTGAACACATTTAGAAACAAACTTAATCCTTCAAAATAAACTTGAAATAACATTAAATAAATCTCTTAAATACCAACAACGAAGCAAAATAAAATCTTTATAAATATGCCACATAAAACTTTCTCATAAAACACTTTGGGGAGAGCAAAACGTATAAAAATATTTTAAAAGTTTATAAATGTACAAATATCAGACACCATCCTCACTGTCCTAACAGGTATTTTTTGGACTGTTACAGACGAGCGCAGGAGATCTCAGCAGCTCGGCTCATCCATCTCTTCATCACTCCAGTCCGGCGGTGCATCTGTTCCAAAATAACGATCGCCAAAATTTCCTACCGAAAAAAGTGTTAATCTGTTTGTATAAAACGTGCTAAATAGAAGCTGCAATGCGACTATGTTTTGGTAAAAAAATGATTAGTTTAGTCAAAGTTGTGTTGCAAAACTCTCTCAAGTTTACGACAGTAAACCTCACGTTTGTAATGAGTTATAATCTGGCAAATTAAGTCCGTTTGACGTCATTGGATTTCAACCCACATGAAGATCAGTATGTAAAGTAACCTGACATTTTTCTTACTCAAAAAGAGGAAACATTATGGATCGCAGCTTAAACATTTACTGTCAACTTCAAATCACTAGAAGCCAATAAATGACGCTGGGGTTTAGTATCTCACCTATGCCAGGGATGATGTGAAAGAGGTCGTTGACCTTCTTGTCGACTGCCGTGGTCATAATCTTGACCTGAGGGAAGGCGTAGGCCACCGAATGAACACCCATCTCTGCCATGAGCAGAGACACAAGCAGGATCTTCTCCTCCTGAACGTCATGATCCTACACACACACACACACATTATAAAGTGTGTACATATAAAGGACGATCCCAGTCAATGAATCTAGGGGTTCATTTCGATATTTATTTTTACAAATTATAATAAAAAAAGGAATGAACTATGACCGTCTATCTCTGTCTAATTTTGTCTAAAAAATTTTTTAAAGTGTATTTGGTTACCATGGAGACAACCAGATTTTTTGTACAATAGGTAATCAAGCATTGTTTTAATATTTCAATGTTTCTATTCTATTCTGTTCTGTTAAAAGTAAGAAAACCCCACATAAAGAGAATATTTGTATCACTTCCTACAAAGCAGTGCTGCGTTTAAATTGTACTTCACATACAATGTAAATAAAAGGTATGTTTCTATTTTAAAATATTTTAAATGGGTAACATGCTAGATCTGCCTTAGAAAGACAAAAAAATTGACCGATTACAAAAAAACGTTCCAACTTTACACCACAGAATGTGGAAGTTAAATTTTTTGGTTTTTGGTTGAAGACAGAATTTACACATGTGACGCATATAATGCATATAAATGTCATTCTCCAGACTCGCTAGTAAACGATGTCAATAGTAAACAAATGCTTAACTAGATGTTTATACATTTAAATATCTTTTATTTTATGAAGCGAAGCACTCGTAATAAGTAAACAACGCCATAAACACACCTCGTCCTCAAAACCTGTGTGAATGTGTTATGTCATGCCGTACTGCTGCTGTCAGATATTGAGGTTTCACTGTTACGCCTCCACTCAAAGAAAAACAAACTGGGCCGCTCTGTATGTGGTGTTTGAGTAGGCGTGTGTGCCTGTGCCACTGCACACAATGAATTCCATAAGACGACAAAGAGATGTGGTGAGAAAAACTCTTACTAGTAAAACTCTTATGGCCATCATGGCGGCAGCTCCAGTGGACACGGTGCAGTCCATCAGAATCACGTGATCCTCGCCGATGTCTTTGGGTAGACGCAGGTAATGCAGCTGGACGACAATGAAGACGCATGGTGATGCAATGAAATAATGTGACTTTAAAGGCATTGTGTGCAGTAATAATACAATGACATTAATGAATAAATGATAATTGTCATTTATTTATATCAATAACTACCCCAAAAAGCAACATTGTTAAATAAAATCCTAATCGTGATTTTAAAGCTTAGTTACACAAAAAGTAATGCAAATAGTAAAAAGAAAGTGTATAACTGTAAAAATTATTTTGTACTTGTATCTAGTACTTAAAAATACTACATCAAAATATTGTAAAATATATTTACAAAATAATAGTTATAGTGCAGCTAAATAGATTAATCCCGAACAATACATTTCCAAAATGTATTTGTATTAATATTATATACTGTTTGTGTATGGTTGTATAATAGGGCGGCAGCACCTATTATTTTAGTAATCGAGTATTCTACTGATTTTTCCATCGATTAATCGGGTATTTGCATACTGAATACTTTTGCTTTAAAAAAGACCAATACTAAATATACAAGAGAAATAAGACAGGTCTCTTAAAATGACAAAACTATTTTTTTCCTTTTTATAGAAAAAATTAAAATGTATTGCTGAAATTTCATACATTAATATCTTTGAAAAGTTAACCCATTTAATATATTACATTGCCATATAACATTCAACACGCAATATAACATTAATACAAGAAACTAGAAAGTCTAATGTCAAAGGTTAACCACTAACTTCAGCTGAAGCTTTGTTTTTACTATTAGAAGTAATATATTTGTCGACAGTAAATACATAATTAACAAGACTTTTATTTTGGCAGTTTGTCGAAGGACGCTTATTTTTTTGTATCTCTGTTTCTTTACTCAAACAATAAAATATCTGTGAAATAAACTCTCAGAGCAACTCTGGACATGAAGTTAATGTGTTCATGTCCTCATAAAGCGCAGACGCAGACAAATTCATGAGCATCACACATGTAGCACTTAAACTGTGCAGTTCATTCACTGATACGCGCAGAACAGCCAGATGGCATGTGTAAATAACAGGATTCGTCATCCACTACTCCACATCTAGTTTTATCGACTCAATGCTGCCGGAAAACAAGTTTCACTCGCAAAATAGTCTAAAACTAAGTTAAATAGCAGTTCACCATTTTGATAAGTTATCACTTATTTTAAGTTATTCATTAGCATGAAAAAAACATGTGAGCGTGTAAATAGATTAAAAAGCATCTCTGTGAGACTTGAGAGCCCTGTTACATGTATAGAGTTTAGCGGGCTGTGGGTTATTAATAATGGTCCGTAGGGAAACGCAGTGCTCCGTGTCTACTGTTGTTTAATGGATTCAACAAAGCTTCGATGACTTTCTGTATTTCGAATTACTCGAGGAATCGTATCAGCCCTAATATATAAATACACAAAAGTGCATGTATATATTTAAGGATTATGAGTAATATTATTAACATTATGTAAAAATATCAATATAGTATACATTTAAATATAACTATATACATATATTAATGCCTAAATATTTGTTGTATAAACACACATGTACAGTATGTGTGTGCTTTTATCTACATATAAATACACACACTAAACACATATTCTCTTTAAATACAGACATTTATTGTGTAATAGATTCGTTGATTATGAAAGTACCCAAAAAAATCCTGTCTGTGATTTTGCGGTATAATGGAAAGTATGGAAATATAGTATGTAACATCTACAGTATATGTAAAAGTAATTCAAATATCCCCTAAAATACCAAAATATAAACTATGAATTACACAAATTTAAATAATTTAAACAAATAAATATAAAAATACTAAACCAAGTAAATGTCTTTAAAGTGATCCATACACTAAGGTTTAAAAAATCTTTAGCTGAGATTTAAATCTCCCAAAATCTAGAATGAAATTTCAAAATCTACCTTGCGTTCCAATTTGTCCATTTTAAAACGTAGAAACGTTAAAAGGGGGCGGTACCTCTGGCTCTCCAGTGTCCTGATTGGTCTGAATGAGGATTTTGCCGATGCGAACATCCTTGCACACAGCTCTAAGCGCGGGCTCCATGGTTTCTCCCGCCCTGAGAATGGACACGCCTGTAATCTGTTTGAAACACACAGAATGGCATTGGCCGGCAAAAGAGAATCTTTTTTAAGAAATGCGACTTCCCTTTAGTACTAAACTGTCCTTATTCACTTTGGTTCATGCATTTAAATGATCGTATTCCGAGATTTGAGATAAGATTGATCCAACAAGTAGCGACATCCCACATCATGGCAAAAAATGCACAAACAACAGATCTTAAGACTTCTTACCCTCTTCCCATGAAAGGTTCTGCCCTCGTAATCCTCACCCTGTGGGGTCTGAACAAAATGGACCTGATAGACAAAATAAAACACATATCTGTTATGTCAAAGCCAAACTGTTTGTGAGCGAGCAAATCAGATGTAGTTAAACTGATCTTCCTCTCTGATTATAACCCACGCTAAACGATCACCTTTCAGCTCTGTTTTAAGTGTAAAGGTCATTGTGCCGTCGCTCGTGATGAGACTAAATCTCTCATTGTGTTTGTTAGTCTGAATTTCCATTGCGGCGGACACGTGAGCCAAGTTTCCATGTCAAAGACGAGGCCTTCATTCATACAAGCAAGTCACAGGCTGGATCTAAAGATTTCCCAGCAATCTTTGTTACTTCTGTCTAACACTGTATCTCTGTTATCAATTTCTCACCTGAGATGGAAGGAACGAAAGCGCTCTCTCTATCAGCAGCCGCATTAACCTCTTAGAGTAAAAGATGAACTCATCTCGACTGGTCTCTTTATTCCTGTAACACATTCATATTGCAAAGTCCATTACAGACGAGGAAATGTTGTGTCATTTATTTCCGGTCTATTAGCTTTTTTGGTGACTACTCTATGCCAGTGTACTTACAAATTAGACAAAACTAACTTTAGCATATACACACATGTAATATTTACAGCCTTTCCCTTCCAGAAATACAAACCACAAATCTCACCAAATCTTGGTTTCAGGATGTCGAGCACTTAACATTATCTAAAACCAATAATATCAACAAATTTTATTCATTTTAAAAAATGTACAACATATTTAAGAAAAAAAATTCAAAGCCTCCTGAAAGTAACAACATTTTCTAAATGAAGGACTTAAAAATTCTCATTACCGTAACCATTTAAAACTGTCAATCCCATATAGCATGTTAAAAAAACAGAAGCCATGATGCCTTTGCAAGTTTTGTATAATAATAAGACATGAATGAAGTATATTTTAATAGAAAATTATACATCCAACTTTTTTTAATTCAGAAAATGATCCGTATCTGTAATGAGAATAAAAAGTTGTGTACACAGCGTGACAAGAGAATATTAGGCTTTTAACCGGAGAAAAGTAACGTTATCTGTTAACCGTTTGGAAGGTGTGTTTCTTCACATAAAAATCAAGCTATATGTAAATATCTTTGTGTGTAAACAGTCCTTTAAAAATGTTAGGGAGGGTGACAATGTCATTCATGTACACTTCTATCTTCCACTGATTATTTTTTATTATACTTGAATGTTCGTTCAATGATACATAATCCCTGCTGCAGTCTATAGAGACTTGAACTAACTCTATGTTAGAGTAAATGGCGTACGTACTCTACTTAGTGGCCATTTTCCAGTATTGAAGTCTGCGCATTGTTCAGATTTAGATCACATTCATCGTACAGTTGTAGCCTAGTTTCGGTTCACAACGCAAACAATCTTTGTTTGGAGAATGCTTGTAAATTTATTTACTCTCTTTAAGCGTTCATATTATGTGTTTAGGAAGTTTAACTGTGATCGATATAATGGTAATCAAAAAAGTCCTATCGCATCACATGTACACCTATTTGCAGATCACAGTGCACACGTTTATATGTAGGCTATACCAACCAAATTAATTTTTAGTTTGTAATTTCATATCTTGTTTATAGTATGCCAGTTTTTCATGCAAGTAAACATTCTGGAAAGGATAAACTGCTTCGTGTGTTTGTTTGCTAGCAATCTGACTTCTTCAGAGTAACACAGTTGCGAGGACAGTATAGTCAGAGTTATTTTAGTTGCGGAGTGATACAAACACTCAGTGAAACGGTTCAACGGTCAGTTCCCGTGATGATCCTGGTAGAATATCTCACAGCCAATCAGATTCGAGAACCAGAGAGAACTGATGTATAAAACATTATAACTGGTAATCCACAGTGTCAGGATCCTGTCCTAAGTTTTCGAGCCTTGTGGACACGGTCGTGATAGTATCATGTCTTGTGTGTGTTTTGTCTTGTGTGGAGACACGTGTCGGTCTGTTTTGACATTTCGAGCGTGTCGTCCAGTTTTTTGTGTAGCTCCGCCCCCTTGTTTCTAGGTTAGTGTACCATTCAGTGTTTCATCTCCCTCACCTGTCCCATTATCTTCCCGCTAATTTAAAGTCTTGTCACCCGCCCGTCTCTGTTCCTGTGCAATTGTCCTCGTTAGTGCTTATTTCATTTTTCCCTCATTCTCACGTTTCTTGTCGATTTATTGTTACTCGTTGCTTTGTTCTTTGTACGTGCGTTTCGCCTTTGTCCGATTCCTGTGGAATACGTTTTCTTGTGGACTTTCCCTTTTTCGTGTTGGATGCATTATTTTGATTTATTCATCGCGTTTGTTTTATCCCCCTTGTGGGAAATAATTAGTTTGAAGTTTATATTATTTATTGTGTTTTTACTCCATCTAGGATGTTTGTTTGTTTTATTAATAAAAGTATTATTGTTAACCCCTAAGCTGCCTGCGTTTTGGTTCTGTCTCACCCCGTTCTGTGACAGTATGCGAAACTGCTTCGTATGTGTTCCAGTTGCATATGTTCCCTACTCACTTATAAGGGCAGAGCATTTGTTGTAGAGACTTTGAAGAGATGGACAATTTTATCTCATGATATAGCCGTTTGGGTGAAACTTGGCGAATGGAGTGATACAGGAACACAATATTTAACAATATCTTTTACGAGCCTTTGTATAGTGTCCCTTTCCCGCAGTGACTTTCAACTGCGCAATACCACCGTTTGAAACGCGCCCTTCCTGCCGCACACGTTCACCCCCTCCATGATTAAACTAAATCAGCGGTAGATGTCTTGAAATCTTTGTGACGCAAGTTTTCTATGCGCGATTTGAGTTGACGCCGTAATGTGACTGATTATTCTCCTTAGCCAATAACATGAACATCAAACATATGAAGTAGTGACAACAATGTGATGAAAAATAGCGCACTAAAAGTACCGATACAGCACTGAAAATGTACTCAAGTAAAAGTACACAGTTTTTAAACTACTCAAACTCCTGAAAAAAATACTAAATTACAGTAATTTGAGTATTTGTAATTTGTTACTTTACTCGACTGATATTTACACGTCAAAGCTTTGGTTTCCTTTTGACCTGATTGGTTTTGATGTAACATATCAGCAGATTTAGATCAAGACTCTACTGAGCAGTCTACCTTACGGTCTTTCTCGTAAAATCAACAAGGGAGTGACTTAAACTGCAATTCATTGATTGGCCGCTAGAGACCGGCTCTAAAACAGAGCAGAATCTCATTGAGCCCAGGGGCTGGACAATATGGCCAAAATTTGCATTGAAATACATTTCTTCTTTTCGGCCTATACGCTATAACTCTGATAACGACATGAAAAAGCAAAATGTAAGATATAAGTTGAGAGAGCCCTCTGATATGAACACAAAAAGCTGATCAAAATCATTCATTTGGGCTTAAAAGTTGCTCTTCAAAAACCTATGGATGACGTCACAGACACTACGTCCATGTTTTATCCCTTTTCACAGACTCTTTGTTGTTTATTGAACACAATGCAACATGCTGAAAAAATGTAGTGTGTGTGTCTGACCTGATGATAGTGTGCATGCCGCGGACCTGCGGTGTGCTCTCCAGAACACTGAGGGTCTGAGGGAGGGGCTGAGCCTGATGGGCAGAAGCTAGAGCCGCCCTGTTACCATCGCCACCAGTGAAAGAGACAGACAGATGGGTTTTCAGCACCCCAGTATGTATTGAGAACATAACACGTGTATAAACAACACAGACACATGCTTACACATGGTTAACTATAGTCATGAAAACATTGTGTAAATGGAATGTTCAGGGAAAGCGTGAAGCAGAGACTCTTTATCTGAAAAGATCTCTAGATGAAAGACTGTCCATCTAAGAGCTTGTTTAGTCAACAGTTAAAACTGGTCTACAGTGGCTCCGAAAAGAACACACTTTACACACTAAAGTCATACTTACATGTCTGAATAAATACCTGCAAACTAATATAATGATATTCTTACATTAAGTGCGTCTCCTTTTTAGAGCCACTTAAGGTAATAAATTAAACATAGACACAGTGGCAAAAAAAAATATAATAATACAAATAAAATTTTGTGTTAAAAAATTCTACAAGCTCTGTGATGGTCAGACTTTAGGAGATCCCATGATTCAATTACGGGCTGTTAAATGATTAATCGCATCCAGAATAAAAGTTTGTGCTAACAGAATATATGTCTGTGCATATATATTTTGTATTTATAAACATATCTATATATATATTTGGAAAATATTGGCATGTATTGTAGTTTAATAATTTATTAGAATAATAAATTAAAATAATAATATTATAATCATTTGTAATAATAATAATATTACAATAAATAAATATTCATTAATTAAAAATATTTTATTTAAATAAACATTTATTGATTTTGTATTTTCTATGTACATGTATGTATTTTAAAAATACAAAATTAATATGCGCAGTACACAGACATATATTATGCAAACACTTTTATCCTGACTGCGATTTATCACAATTCATCGTTTAATTGTGAATCCTTAAGCAGTGAAGTCAAAACCCCCGTCAATACAAATTGCTCTCAGTGTAAACAAACACATGCAGGACATTAATGTCCATGTGTTATATATTTAACAGACAGTTCTTTAAATTCCTTCAAGCATATTTGTAAAGCCCACCAAAATCTACTTTGGATTGTAAGGCAACAGCAAACAAACAAAAAGAAAAACTTAAGCAAATCTCCTCACATATCCCAGCGGAGTTTTCTCTGTGGGGGACGTGACAGACAAACAAACAAACACATACAGAGAAACATACATTGACAACAGGAAGAGAGGGAGAAAAGAAGAGCATCAGGTGGAGGAGGATGAGGTGGTCACATGATTCTAAGAGTGGAACAAGAGCACTTAACATACATACATCAGTGCTGATGACATTCAGTCTGATTCTTAAACGTCCTTAAGGACCAGTATACGGCTGGTTTCATATGTGAAGCACAAAAGAAGATATTTTGAGAAATGTCTCTGTGGTTTTGAGTCCATACAGTGGAAGTCAGTGAGGTTCAATGTTGTTTGGTAACTAACGTTCTTCAAAATATTTTCTATTGTGTTTCGGACACTATTCATTTTCATTGTATAGCAAAGAGCAGTTCAGCAACTTAACTTTTGTGTTTCATGGCTGAAAGCCACATGGATTCCTGTCAGTGTTATGGTAAATCCATGCCTTTGGTCTGATTTATTTAACTGTGTTAGTTTGGTGTCAGTCCTGATGTAGCTGTCATCCTCTCATTAACTGACGCAAAGGTCGACTACATCCTGTCAAAGGTCTGTACTTCCTCATCTCTCTCACTCTCTCTCTCATCCGCTGCTGTCTGCAGCCCAACGGAAAAATGAAACTCTTTGTAGTAGACAGAGAAACGTCAGTGCGTGCGAGACGCCGTGTTTAACAATAGCTACAGAGACAACTGTGAGTGAGAGAGGGGGGAAAGTAAGAAATACAGAAAGCGAAAGAGAGAGAGGTCAGGAAAAGGAAGGCAGTGGAGTATTATTAGACACAGAATGCAAGGGGAGTATCTGATGAATGGAAACCTCCTGTGGCACACAGCATTCATCTTCCTCTATTAACCCTCATTATATTATGACACATCAATCCCATGATGCTTTACAGATTAATGGATTAAACACTGATAGGTGCTTTCAAACACTACAGCGGTGAAACATTTGTGTTTGTGTGGGTCTGATAATAAACATAAAGTGCGTTTTTGGAAAAGATGAACATTTTAGAAATACTTGCATGACAATCGAAGCAGAAACTAAATCTAAAATATACTTAAAGTAAGCTTATTTTTTTGTTAAATATATTGACATCTATGCATAATATAAATATACAATGCAAATAAAGAAATAACGTTATATATGTCAACTTAATGTTTCAATAAAAAAATTTAAATTGCAAATTCCCCCCCCCTGACAGGACAGACGTCAGTGAAGACAGAAATGTCGCTCTCTTTTGGTCACTACAGGAAGTACAGCGGGCCTCAGGAGGAAGATGCTTACATGGCATAAAGTGGACAGTTTAATGACACAGTAGTTGCCCCATGCACTGATCTAAGGCCAGATTTCTTGAATTGAATCATCAGCTCAGATTACTGGAGCTGACTCCAGATCAGCACTGAGGGGAAACTTCTGCCCAGTGAAGACAGTGACAGGAAGTCAGAGAGTGATGAGCCGGGCTACTCTACCTGACGCTGAGTTCACGCTGTGTCACCGGTGGGAGGAGCAGGACAGAGAAATGGATGGCAGGGGGAGAGAATAATCCAGTGCAGTGAGGAGGCAAAGCCAAACCAAACGTGTCACACCAGCATTACAGAAAATGAAAAGGCCCAGATGGAATCTGCTGAATTTCTATCTTTTTTTCCTATTTCTAATATAGTCAAATTAGATTATACAAGTTTTCTCGAATTTAAAAACAGATAGAATGGAATTGAACAGAACTCTCTCCTGCTATTAATATATTTACATACGTTATCGATTGACACCCCTAACGGCCGAAAGCGTTAGTAAATGAACCCAAATTTCCATGCAAAGAAGTTCTACAGAAATATCTGTATTTCTACACGTGCAAATTCCCTGTGGGCCTAAAAATGAACAACATCATCTGCTGTTCGATACTGTAGTAGGTGCTACAGAACCACATGACACTCAAATATTAGTCCACTACGCAGCATTCCCAAATGCACTCGAGCATAAATAATAAACTTCTTCTGAGTCATGATAATCTCGAATAAATCACCGAACATGCATTTAAGAGGAAATGCAATAACATAGCAAACAGTATGACTCTACAACAATATTCCTTCTTTTTACATTTCAATATATATGACATTTATATAATCTTTTAATTTCAAAGCTCAGTATTGTTCTGAAATCTGTAGTAATAATGAAAACATCTTCAAGATACTAAAGTGACTTCATAATTCAGTCTATGTGTCAATTATTCAAGCCAAAAGGGGGCGATATTGATCCTCTGAAAAACATCACAGAGGCCCAAACATTAAAGTTTATTGGGCCTCTCTTCCATATTCAATTTTTTTACTTATAATTTAACATCATCTGCTAAATATTAAAATCCTCATTCATATTCACTTGATTATTATTTTTGTCTTTACCTCCTCCAGCTGACTGTGTACATGCTGTACTATTAGATCAATGGCCACCATGTTGCCGCCACCTAAAATGTGAGGGATATAAAAACAAAAGAAAACACTTTAGTGTGCAGTATGTGAATTGTATCAATATCGTATACTGAAATAATGCTGTGTGTAACAACAACTAGACAAATAATCCAGATTAAGTATCAGATATATATTTTTATCACAAATTATCCTTAAGTATTATATTCAAGTACACCTCTTGATAGATATACAAAAAAATACTATTTATTGCTTGGATCACAGCAGACCATTAAACACAAGAGCGCTACATCATGTACTATGCAGTAAATTAATAATACAAGTCTACACAATGTGCATTATGGAAACCTCCCTCACCTCGAGGCACCACGATGTCTGCCAGTCTCATGGTGGGTTCGATGTATTGTTCAAAAGCTGGCTTCACAAACTTGTTGTATTGTTTGATGACCCCTTCGATGTCCCGCCCTCGTTCTGTGATGTCTCTCCTCAGCCTCCGTACCAGCCGGATGTCAGAATCCGTGTCCACAAAGATTTTCATGTCCAACAGCTAAAAACACAGATAGATGACGACCCAAACCAGACTTGAGTAGTAGGGCTGTTTAGAGTCGATTAACTGCATACTATACGTCTGTGTAGTGTGCATGTTACTTTTGCATTTGTAAACACATACATCCATTTATTTAAGAAAAATATAAAACTTTATAAACGAGTCTAAATAATTTAAATGAGTAAAAATAAATAAATACATTGAAATATTTCCTAAATATATATAGAAACATGTACGTGTTTATAAACACTAGATGAATATGCACAGTACACAGATGTATGATGTAAACACAAACGTTGATTCTGGATGGAATAAATGGTTTGACAGTCCTAATGAGAAGATGAAAAAAATGAATCCAAATATATATACACAGAAATTATTTAGCATGAGATAGATTGTGATTTTTACCTTAAGCAGCTCTTTATCAGCAAAAGCCATGATTCCCTCAAATATTATGACACTCGCCCCATAAACTGTTTTCTACACAGAGATAAAACCACAAATATTATTCAAATCAGGGAGCAACAATACATTTCTTTATGACATCATTCATACCATCAATCATGCCCTCACCCATTCTTTATGTCTTCCGTGTTTGGTAAAGTCATACACCGGGATCTTCACGCTCTTCCCCTGCTTGAGTTTGCGGAGCGTGTGGGCCAGCAGACAGAAATCAAAGGCGTCTGGATGGTCAAAGTTGTAATCGTTTTTGGCGGCCAGCAGCTGCTGTTCTGCCGTCAGGACCTGGAGGACAGACATGGGAACAGAGAGGGTCCCGGGTTACACCTCTGACTTCAGCACAGCTCAAATATCTGCCAGTACCACACCCTGGTGTTTAAAGATCAAGGCTGCAGGTTTGAAACCGCCCAGCAATCCTTGAGTTATAACCATTGTGTCAAGAGTAACTTTAGGTTCTGTGTCGATCTCAAGGACTGTCAATAATATTGCAGTATATCGCAAGCTTCAAATAGGTGAGATAACTAGATTTCTTGGTTAAGTTACCATTTCCATACATGCCTTTAGTTAACTTTAGCTATAGAGACAGAGCGCATTTAGGCCACGCCCACAACGGGGGAAAACAATCCAACCCTCTCCACTGACTTTATGTTGGAGGAAGCTGCCTCCTTGTCAATTCTGACTTATAACATAAAACAGAACGATGTCTAAAAGCGAGAAGGGGGAGTCTGCCGACCTGGAGCATGCAGTTTTGCGCCCCAGGCAGTTTTACGCCCAATGCAGTTTTAGGACCATGTTGTTCCTTATTTCTCCAGTAGGGGTTCGCTGTTCATTATGAATCACCAGAACAGACCTAACAGACAACTTCGTCGTCAATCGCGAATTAGAGGTATGGTAAATGATCGTTTTCCTTACTAAGAAATGGTCCATCATTCATCGTTTTTTGACGAGTAATTGATATTGTTATGAATTAATTTAAACATCTTAACATATATATATAATATAGATATTGGTGAGTGTAATTTAAACTCAAAGAAAATACAATTAATACTTATTGGCGACCAGGTCAGTGTTGTGTCTGGATCAACCTTAGCTAACCACGTGTATGCCAACTCGATATCTCTCACTCATTTTCATATTTTTTTTTTTATAATTTATTCTCATTTTGTCTCCGTAGTCAATGCGAGATGGCCTGTCCTGGTAAGATATTCTTCTGGCCCTGTTAACTTGAATTCTTTATTATATATAAACTAATTCAGTTTAGCTGCACACATACTCAAGTTTTTTATAAAAAAAATCAATAATTGAGCACCAACAACCCAGACATGTTCAATCGCAAATTGAAAACATAAGTCCCATATGGATCTTGATTTGAGTTGTTAAAGAGATGATCCAATTATCTATTGTACATACAATATACCTCTTTGATATTTTCCATTAAATATTTTAACTTAATTATCTGAATTCAAATGTATGAGCACCTTATGTGGGTTTTATCACGTTTGTGATTGTTAGTGCTCAATTATTCGTGTATCTTGTTTTCTTAATAGTAGTTCTTGGCTGGCTAATTAGGCTTTTGTTGTGATATCATTGATCTCGTTTGTAATAATACTTGGAAATAATTAAAAAAATATTAAACGATAATGCAGTTGTACTGTCTTGTTATTTCAAAAAGTTTTAGAAATATAAATCTCTATGAACTTGTATGATTATACATCGGGCGTAATACTGCATACTCCCCCTATTGGAGAAATAAGGAACAGCAGGGGCGTAAAACTGCCGGGCGTAAAACTGCCTGCGGGCACAAAACTGCATGCTCCAGATCTGCAGACTCCCCATATACCTAAAAGCTGCTGTGTGACAAGGCTTACACTAAACAAGCTAAAAAGCATAGTTTTTCCACCAATGGCTGGGTTTTCATAGACTTGGCCACAAATGTTAAATGAATATTATCCAAGATGAATAGACACTGTATATACTGTATAACTACTATATTGTTAGTTCATGACTGCTAACAAACATAGTTAACTAATTGTTAGGTGTAACTAAATTATCTTATGTGAAACCATAGATTTATTCTTACTGTATGGGCTAGCCTGATCAAACTCAAAACCCATTAGAAAATAAACAATTTGTGCCAGTGTTCCAGTGGACTATGCTGACATATTGTGCAGTGGCCGATCAGGTGAAAAGATTTCAAGTCCCGGCTCGTGGTACTTCCTGCTTTCTGTACCCTTCCCTCTTGTCCCATAATTTCCTGTCTCCCTCTCCACTACATTATCAATATATAAGTTATTAAATCGGTCCTAACACACACAGTTTCTGCCAACCTCATATTAATCTTGAGTAGGAATGGGTACTGAGAACCGGTACTTTTTTGGACCGGTACATAATTGGGTCTATACCAGAGTATCGATAAGCTTCATGACAAACGATACTGACAAATTGATACTTGCGCTGCCTTGAAGAACTCTGTGTATTCGGGTGTTAAAATGGAGATTTAGACATCGCTCGACGTATGTGATATATCTATGGCCATATGATTTCCGTGATGTATTTGTTATATGCTTGTTTTGCGTGTTTATGAGTGAAAGCGTGGTCGCGCTACTGGAGCTTTCAGAACCAGCGTTTCACAACGAGGTAGCTTCCGTCAAACATCTCATTGCGGCAACCTGTCAGAATAAAGTCCTTTATTTTAGTACAAGTTATAACATCGTTTTGAATGATACGGCGATAGAGTATATTTAATTACTTTCGTAAATTGAAGTAAATGTGCTAGTAAATTATAAAAAACAGTACATATAATTACATAAGTAAATGTGCCAGCAAATGTTATGTGGCATTTTTTTGTTGTTAGTCAGAAGCATTTGTAAACTGCAGTTCCAAAGCTCCGCTGTAATTTCCGCTGTCTTTCACATCATGTGTTCATCAAATGATAGAGCATAGTATCGATAACTGTATTGATAAGTACTGGTATCGGTAAGTCGTTTCAATATCGATAAAATCTTAACGATACCCATCCCTAATCTTGAGTACCTATAGATTAGTATTGCATACTTCATATGTTCGAAGAGTATTTAGTTTGATCACATTTATAAAAGATAAGATTCAGCTGTACTATTATTTCTGAAATCAAACGACGCGTGCGAGGGGGGAGGGGTAAACTGAACTAAAGCACATTGCCAACAAAACACAGACATCAGTTTCACTCACTGCATGCGGTTCATGTCCGGCATCTTTTAGCGCTGGGACGGCTCCATATATCAGTTTCAAACGATCTCCAAATCCAGAGTTATATCCACCGTTTATATAACTTTCATCACCCAAATACAGTGAACAAACTAACACCTGAACTTCGCAAACATATGCTCTCTCTCTCCTGCACACAAGTGAAACTGACGTCTGTGCATGCTCCTTCTCCTGCTCTCCTTGCTGCCGCGTGGACATGCCGGGTGCATTTCCGGGAGAATAGTCCAATAAGGGATTTCGAAAAATTGTTATGAAACAGTTTTATATGTTCGAAAAAAAAAACATTCCGAAACCTGTATGATCGCTGGGGGGGTGTATCGAGCACAAAAATACTACTTGATATTCCCAACTCGTTTTTTGACAAGTTGACCATGTTAAGCATGAGGAGACAGTACGTTCAACATTGTAAAGAAGCCAGAATGCATGACACATCGTTGCAGGTCCGCTTTAAGGCCAAAAAACCCCACATGGACAGAATCATCAGTCGCCTGCAGTCTACATATAGGCCGTGGATATACTGTATACTGTTTAGCTTGTTAAAAGTTTTACATGATTCTTGTCAACCTGAATGTAGAAACATAGTCAGACTAATGAAACGAATGGAGTGAGTGATATTACGGCAACCCCCCAGACCGGGACGTGGCTAAGGTCAGCTGAACTAAATTTAGGAGGAACATTCACACGCAGGTACATTTACACAAACACAAACACTGCTCACTTCTCCTCGCTCTCATTTTCCATTGCGTGCCAATTTGCTTAGCCGCCCAAAGTTCATCTTCAGACAAAAGAACAGGAGATCAGATGTTTAAACAAATATTTAACTTGTCTGGAATAACCGCTCTGTGTTTAGACAATGCTGTCAGGTGTCTCTGCATGTCAGGGGTCATTTACATTCCTGTTCTGACATGAAGAACTCACTGTAACACAGTTGACCAAACATCATAAAGATATAATCATGCAGCAATGTATCGGCCGCTGATAGTAATCGGCAAGTATTGGATTAAAAAGTTAAATTTTTTGGCTATTTTATCCCTTTATCAGTACAAGGATTTGTGATTTGTGGAGAGGACTCGAAGCGAAGTGGATGAGAGAGAGGGGTTAGGGTCGGGAAAGGACTACGAGCTGGGATTCGAACTCGGGTCCGCCGGGACGTGACGGAGCATGAACCACTCGACCATCGGCTCCGACAGTATTTGAAAACACACCAGAAAGTTGCACTGAACAGCTTATAAAAATCAAATAATTGCTAATAGTTATTCAGTTGCGGTTTAAATATGTAATCTGCTTGTTCTGCGTGTGAATGAGTGGTGTGGTTTGTGTACTTTTTAGCATCTGGTGGACACGAACACATAAACTGAATCAGCGATGCTCTAACAGAGTTTACCGCATTTTACCGTTTCATTTGAGAGAAGCTGTTGTCAAACTTTACGACAAAATAAAAGTCCAGTTAACCATATGACAAAACTGCTGCTACTAAATATGTTCAACTAGTGATTAAATCTAAATAGACTTAAAATACCAAAAATGTAAGATATTAATACAAAAAACGGAATCCAGAAAAATAAAAATGGAATTAGGGAAAAAAATTAAACTGAATTTAAGAAAAAATTTAAATGGATTTCAAAGATGGATCCTTAGTTTATTAATTAACTGCATGGAGGCAATGAGTTAGATGTCTGAATATCCAATGTTTTTCTTGGAGCAAAATAATTATTGTAAATATCAACAGGACAGACTTTATTAAAACTTTTTAAAGATATTTTCAATTTTAAGTCAAATAATGTTAATGTTTTTAATAAAAGAAATATTTGATATCAAACTCACCTTTGAAGATTGTCATGTTGTCTTATTTTTTTTATTTTAACTTTAATTTAGGCACATTTACACTTGTGCCTCTCTTAACTCGTTCTCCGCCATTGACAAGTAATGTCGTCATTAAAAATAAAAAACGTTCCCCGCCAAAGACAAGTTATCACGGCAATCAGTGTTTTTACTGTTGTAGAGCTGGTGGCGCTGTTACACACCTTTGGAAAAAGCACAGAAGCTCTGAACCTAGAACATGTATGTTTTATCTGTTTCTAATGTTTGTTCTGAGTGTAATCTGGGTGGATTTAAAAAAGGTTAATTATCTCAGCTGTTTAATCAAAGTGATGCATTTTTGAAGAACCCTACCCACATCTAAGGGGTGATAAAAAAAGAACAAATCAAGATAGAAGAATACAGTTTATTTTGTTTGAAAACAAAGACTGGTTTGACCATAAATTCATTACAGAACATTTACTGTGAGCCCTCAAAATTTTGTGAAAATGTTAAAAAACGCTGGCGCTTGCAGGCAAGTTTTTTTTTAAAAGGCAGACGGGGAAAGAGTTAAAATATTAAATGGATCCAATTCATGTTCAGAAAAAATACTTGAAAGCAGAAAAACTATCTAATATTGTGTAGTACTGTATGCAATCGACCAATATCAGTATTGGTCGATAGTTGTTTGTCAAAATCAGTATCATAAAAAAATCCTACTGATGCATCCGTAGTGTTCACGCTGAGTTTCTCAACAGAGCTGATGTGTAGGTGGAACTGTTCATGCTTCGGTTCCTGCGTACGGTTAGCTCAATAACAGCCTAAAGGTCTTCAAACATTACTCCAACACGTGCTAATGACTCATGCACTTTCTCTTTTGTTTCATTGGATTGAAGCATGAATACTTTACATGTTTGGGTGGAGTCGTATTACTTGGCTTAGTCTGCAGAGTCATATTTTCGTTTCTGTTCTTTGCTTCAAATCAGTTGCGTTTTTAAATAAACTAGGCGTTGAACTGTCTAATACCAAAACATACACGATACATTGGGTCACATGTTTCTACGAACAGTATCTGACTGAATGTACAATTCCAATCAACATGTCAACATGTCCAATCAACATGTCTTATTAAAACGTTAATGATATGAGTCAATTTCATTGGTCCATTTTTAGTTTGTATGTAAGATTGTTTGAGCAGAAATATATTCTCTTTTACAGAAATCACTTTTTAAAGGGATACTCAGGAATTCTGTCATGAATTACTTCTCCCTCAAGCTGTTCCAAAGCTGTAAAAATTTCTTTGCTGTGTTGAACAGAAAGAAAGATATCCGTAAGAATGACAGCAAATTAAATTTCTGGGACATCATTGAATACAACTGTATATTGGTGTTGTATGAACGTGGCCTTAACGCTTTTTTTTGGTTCTGCATCAGACCTAAAACTCTATGCTATAGGCAATGTGCCAGTTCTTGTTTATATTTGTTGTATTGTTGTCCATGTTGACAGTCAATGGCAGAAAAAATATTTATATAGAAAAACACGTCATGTAATTAGAGAATCATTCAGAAATGCGTATGAGTAAACCCGTAGCTATCATGGAGTTTTTTGACTTGAAGGGAGGGTGTTCAAGCAGACCAATCATAGCGCATGTGTTCCGTGTCGCATTGACGCACTGTTACATTTTTGGACACACAACGCAAGACTATAAACTGCACTTTTTTTCTCCTGATTTTTCCATGAAGTTAAAATGAAAGTTTAAGTCAGTCTCAAACTTTCTCTAGAGAGACTGCGGTCACAACGCTAACCTGCTAACACCTTGTTTTGTTCAAACATAGTCTATCTAATGCACACTCTCCATCTTATAGATGAACTTGGCAAAAAATAAAAAAAGAGCCACTGTAGCTTCTTTATGTAAAACATGGAATTGCATGAGTTCTTCCCAGTGCACAATATGACAAATCTCACCTTGTAAAAGGAATCCATGGACAATAGAACCACCCAAGGAACATCCAAAGCCTCGATAATCTTGCGGGCGACTGTTGTTTTTCCCGAGGCACTGCCTCCACAAAGCCCTGTGGGTTAAAAACACCATTGGCACTCAAAGCAAACTGACCCAGTTATAAGCGCACAAAGGAGAAACATAAAGATCGTAAATGTGTGATCGACTGCGTTAGCATTGATTTTTCATCACGGATTGGTTTAATACACTCACCAATAACGAAAGCGTCTTTGGACTGAGTACCATGTTCATTGTACCATGGAGGACGTCCGGCGGTGTAGATGGTCCTCTTACTGGTCCGCAGCAGCGGGGGCTCGGATTTGCACTGGCTGGTCGTTCGTTTCCGTGGTGCCAGGCCGGTGTTGACAGAGGGGAGGAGCCTGTCCAGAGAGCCTTCGCCACTCCCACTATTAAAATGAGGAAACAAGACAACATTTGAACCGTTACTTCCTGTGCTAATTCTGACTTCCTGATCACAAACTGTTATTCACGATTAGCATCCCAACATATTGTACAGTTACAGTTGCAAATAATTTGATTATAATAAATTGAATGCAGGACATCCAAGTCAAATGAAAGTCAGTCAGACGCTTTTAAATTGCATTCAAGCTATACATTTTGTTGGTATATGTGTTCCCGGAGTATGGAACCCACACATAATACTCAGAACACAAAGTCTTGTCACAAACTGTCTCATTGAGGTTAAAAACTGTGGTATTATTAAAGTTTTGCATAAAAGGCCAACCCACAAACTAAACTTAATGAGTATTTCAACTCTATAAGCAAATGTGTGCTCTCTTGATAAAAACAAAAGTAGCTATGATTTAAATAATTACTTATGTTTTAGTTTCTTATGATAATGCTGTACATAATGTTCAGTTTCTTGCACCAACCTAACGTTTTGCTTCATCAGACATCAATATATGGGCCATTTCATGCAAATGTCAATCTTAGGATGAGAAAGTTCAAAGTACCAAAGATTTCACAAAACTGACAGATCAGATGTTGATATTTGTTGCTTTAACTACCCATGTGAAGTCTCTCTTAAAGTTTTTAAAGCTTAGCTCTCTATAGTCAGGTAAGTTAATGGTCACATCCATAACGGTCGCTATTATTCATAAATAGGCAAAAGAAAATTAAAATATAGTAACAATTTTATGTTATGTAAAGACTCATGCTCATTGTGTAAGTATCATTTTCCTCATCTTATAAAGGCCCACAAGACTTGTAAAACCAAGAATTTCAGTGAAATACAAATTGTTATAAAGCATAAGTCACCTGCTGTTTATCTTTTGAGTTTGACGGCTCCAGTCCTCATTCACTTTCATTGTTTAAAAGACAACAGCGGAAACCTTTTTATAAACCACTCAATTTGTGTTTCACTAAGAAAAAAACTTCAACAAGTTTTGACTTTGCAGAACTCTCCCTATAAAAATGCACACACTCCAGTCTCAACGTCAATTCATCAGCAACTTTAGTGTGGCATCCCTAGTTCAGCACGAGCTGTGCCGTGCCAAATAGCTTACAAGAGAATAACCCTATTCCCCATAAATCTTTATGAGCTCTATGACCCGAGCTCAAAGTACAAAATGATGCGGGTAAACCAACTTAAGATACTAACAGCAAACGGTAAACAAAACTAAACTTGACAACTTATGCCAATAGTAAGCTGAGGTTTCAGCAAACACAGCAAAGTGCAATGCGGGGGGTCCTGTCAGCAACGGCTGAAATTATCGCCCAAACGTACGCAAGCATTCAGCACACCTGAGAATACAAACCCTACATCGAAATAACCAACAAGAAAATAAGCAAACCGGACTCACCTGCCATCAGCCCTGAGAGACCAACAGCCTGATATCCTGGCTCCTGAATACGCCGGAAGAGTGTTCATGATGTGCAAACAGTGAGAAAGAAAGAGTTCGGCGCTAATACAACCACTGGGACCCACACATATACAAGCACTTAGAGCGCCTGCCCTTTGGCAAGTCGCGGAGAGAAAGAAAGAGAGAGAGAGAGAAAACGAAAGAGAAGTAGAGTGCAGGAAAACAAAACTGTGCTTTCTACATCGGTTTGTTTTTCCTGTCAGTAGCGCTGTTGGGCTGGGACGCTTTCGCAATGGACGCTTCTATGAGCCCTGCCAACAAATGTAAGAGGATAAGCTATCCAGCAGATTATGTTTGGGGGTGGTATTAATAGCAGCAGGCTGGAAACGCACGCGTTGCACACGCCCTCCCTCCGCTGGCCTCTAATGGGGCAGCTCATCTGTCTATGACACGCAGTGTTCCATAGAGTGCTGGTGGAGACTGTTGACGGACTACTACCACTTTTATAGAGAGAGAGAGAGAGAGAGACACAATGAAGAGACGCTTGGACAACAGTACAGCAAGAGGGAACGATAGGTTTTGCATTGTGTTCGTTGACTCGGAATATAAACAAATCAGATTGCTCGGTCAAACAGGGCGCGGTGGAGGTGACAGCAGGTGTGAAGAGAGAGACAGGCACAGAACAGGTCTGTGTTCCAAACATTACCCCCAAGGATCACCTTATCAACAGGCCCCGGGGACTCCCCACAACAAACATCATGATGAAACTCTCTTCACACATACTGTACAATATCTCTGACAGTACCAGTCTTCATGTTGCATGCACATCCACACATACACTGTAAAAAATCCAACTTGCAAAATGTTCTCCCTACAAAGATAGATGAGTACCTTGAACATATCATTTTAAGTAAAAGGAGTCAAATTATTGTTTAGGGTATACTAAACAAAATTAGTCTGAACACGTTTCTAAGAAGATTATTGTGCTGATTTGAATTAGATTCGAAAGTTTGCCAAACTTACAAAACGGAGTATTCTGAAGGTTCAAAATCGCTGTTTTTTTCCACATACAATGCTTGTTTGTATCTATTGTAGTGGTCTGCTATGATTGGCCAGTTAACCAGTGCGTAGTGATTGGTCGAATACTGCAAGCCTGTGACGGAAATGTAACAGCTCTTACCATATTTGGAACATCCGGTTCCAAAGCAATTGTACTAACAGTACTTTCTTGCGTATGCATTTGGAAGGTCTTAAGCCTGTGTTATACTTCATTCTTTATGTATGGGCGAGCGTATGCATACAGCCAAACCCACAGCATTGCAAAGTATACTGCTTTTGACCCATAGGTGTACACACTGTTTTTTATGCATGTGCAGTACGACATATTGCTATATCTCTCCAGGCCTACAGGGGTCAGGTTTTCTTCAACCACATTGAATCGATGCTGCCAGGACACGGTTGCCACCTGGTGGTTACTGCAGGAAATGGAATTTGCATGCGCAACCTGAGCATACTTTGTGACTAAAGCCCGGCGTATAGTTCCCTTTTTACGTGTACTCGAGGGACAGTGTGCGTGACGAAAATTACGTCAAAAATTACGTCATCAGAATAGTACGCTTTCCCTCAAGTACACGTGAAAAGGGAACTATACGCCGGGCTTTAGTCAACTCATACCACAAACTGACGTGGATTTGTGGGGGTGTGGTTACACCAGGCGTTTCAGGCAGGTCTGGGTGAGCATTCGCGATTAGATAGAATGCATCTTTTTTATACATGCATAATACATTTTAATACATGCATGGGCAACTTATAACACACCAAAGACAATGAAAAACACGTGTTCGTGCCATAAAACCCCTTTAAATAACAAATCTATATTCTCTATATATGTTTAGCCAATAAAAAATATTTTGTTCTGTTGTTCTATAGGTAAACTTGACTATGCTGTGACAACTTATGACTTAAACACCATTTTTTAAGTTGGGTGGACTTCAGTGTAAGAACCTGCTTGTAATAGCGTGCCTTATTATTTTAAGTTAACTCAAAAAAAATTTTACAGTATGCAGCAGCTTTCCTCAAAAAACGGGCCTTACTGGTGGGGAATAGAGACATGAAATTGGGTAATTGTTATTAATTCCTTTATTAATTCACCATACACTCAAAACAAAACGACACATTTAAATGTAAGCCTTCACACATCAGACTGCAAAGAAAATGTCACATGAAACCATAGTAGCATTCGAGAATGATTTCAGTTAGCAATGGAATAGGGTTGGGCGATGGCTGAAACATCGCGATGGACGATAGCATCACCCTGCGGCGTTTTAAAGTGAGGCACGTCTGCCTAAAGTGAGGCGAGCTGTGCAGTGACACATCTTAATAGAGCGTAAGCTGGGCAGTTATAAATTCAGGCATCTGTACAGCAAGAGCTTCACAGTTATAAAGAGTAGCTCGTTGTTTGTATTCTTATTCTGATGTTATATTCATTAAATGAGTTATAACGTGAGGTGCTTCTTCTGTACACAACGTGGGCTGCGCATTATCCTTATACAGGACAAGCTACACAGTTATAGACTCAGGTTAGTCTGATCTGTACAGTTGTTTTATGGCTATTTCAGCCTTGTTCATATTTGTTTACAACATGTAGCCTGCAGCACAGTGCGGCGGGAGTCATGTGACGAAAGTGAAACATTTCTTGTTAACATGTTGTTCGGGCGATTGGGGACAGGGTGGGCTCGGAACCCTTCCCTAACTCCAAAGTGGGGAATGGCAGAAAAAGTTTGAGAAACACTGGTGTACAGTATGCATTCGGTATAACTTTAATGTGCGTTGATTTATATTTATGTTTATGTTGTTGTTCTGAAACGTTCTCGTTGAAAGGCCACATTTGTGTAGAGTGCTTTACGCCCCCCCAAATTACATTTACATTTAGGCATTTGGCATACGCTTTTATCCAAAGCGACTTACATTGCTTAATCCTATACATTTACATAGGTATTTGCAATCCCCTGGGATCGAACCCACAACCTTGCATTGTTAAGGCAATGCTCGTACCACTGAGCTACAGGAAATAAAGACTTATAATCTTGAACATATTTAAATAGTAAAAAATTCTGTTATACAATGCTGGAGCATCCATTCTTTTGGATGGCAGTTTTATTTTCCTGATATTTGATTGCTATAGATTTCTATATTTCATAAAATGCAACAAAATATAGATACATAAAACGCAATGATATGTCAGCCAATACCGATATTGTAAATAAAGCGAAGGGCTAGTCACCATGACGCGTCTCACTGAGGTCGGGGTTTATCGATCTGCCCCGAGCTCAGACGTCGGATAACCGACTTTGTTTGCCGTTCCAGACGTATACTTCCGAAATTGAAGTTGGCAACGGTTAGTTTAAAAGATGTTCAAAATACATCTTAAAACAAATGTCTTTTCATTACGTACTTGACAGGTAAATGTTAACACATGCACATACACGTCTGTTTATAATCTCCGTGGGGACAGTCACTAGCATAATGATTATATCCTGTAAAAACTGTATATTTTTCATTGTGTACAAATTGTATATCTTACCCATTAACCTAAAGATCATAGAAAACTTTGTGCATTTTTAGATTTACCAAAAATATCATTCTGGACAATTTGTAAGCTTTTTGCCCATGGGGACGTCAATTTCGGTCTCTACGTTGACACGAGTCCCCATGAGTAGATGTGCATCAGGTTTAAGTCCCCACCAGGATATTAAAACAAGTTCATACACTCACACACACATGGACTTCCTCAGCTACGCACCTTCACTGAACTATGAAGTGCACTTTAGGGGGTTGTAGCTTAGTAAATTTGTTTGCTGTACAATAAGCTGTGTGTATGATCCTGTTTCTATTTAGACCCGAGATCATCACTGAGAATCAGCCCCTGTAATGTGTACTGGGATCTGCTAAATGATAACCATTTAAACATGTCACATTAGTTTATCCTTCAGATCTTGAGACCTGTATTTCTTTCCTATACATGTATTGTCGACTGACAAATGCACAAAACAATCCTGGCAGCTGACGGTTAAGTATATTGTACTGGCCCTTTAAAAAGTGACACGCGCCCGGGTTCCGTGTACTGAATACAGTCATGTGAGCGCGCCCCCTTGCGGAAGTCTCCGGAGCTTCAGATATGTGGAAGTGCCCTTTTTGTCACACCAAACACGGTGTTATAAATGATTACAAATGTACCGGCACCTGTCGTTAAAAATAATTTACATTTTGTGACAACTCACAACACCAATTTGAAAGCGACCATTATTTGTAGTAACCAGGTTTCTTGGCCTACTGGTTTATTTATTGATATCGTATAGTGAAGTGAAGGCTTAATGATCGCTATTTAATGTATAACGTTACTTCTTAAAAATAGAGGCGGAAAAACGGTTTGTGATGCTTAATAATGTGCAAATCTCACAACATACAGAGACAGAGTCTCGTGCCATGTGCTTCCACTGTCGTACAGTACAGTACAGTACAGTACAGTAACACAGAGCATAGGCTACACATCCATAAACACTGTTGTTTAAAGCGGAAAAGTGTTGCACGTGACAAAAACACGAAACAAAATTCATAAAGACTATGGATTGAAACTCATTCATATCTTCGGTTCACATCTTCAAATTTCATATCTTCAGATGAATCATAATCATGGTTAAAGTATCCACGGTCACGTTGCTATTTTTTTAACATGTGCTTATAAATGTTAATGCATATGAAAATATGCGTATTATCAACATGTGTTTAATAGAAAATAAGAGACACACGCGTCAGGTTATTAACATGCCACATGTCAAAGGCTGTTTGTAACGCCGAAGCTGCACTTTACACACTGAATGAATATCAGACTTTAAAGTCTTTTAATTTGGTAGTTATTGCTTCAAAACTGTACCTTGTGCACCGCATAGCTGATTTTTCTCCGCACTCCATCGCTGAGACCCTTCCGTCTCGACACACGGCAGACATTTTTACTTTCCCATTTGACAATCAGCTGTTGCGTTGAACTTACTGAATGCTCATTTGGGATGTGTAGTTTTATCGTTCAAGGTTACTTGTCATCTTTAGCGTAGAACAACTACAAATCCCAGAATGCATTTTTCGTTTATTTTTAAGCTTAAAAATACCGTTTATGGCCCTGTCTCGCGAAAAATTAACCTTGGGTTATATACAGTAAGCAGAGTTGTAAACCATAGAAACAAAATAGGTAATAACATAGTAATAAAATAGTGATTAAATACATAAACTGACAGTTAAGTTACTTATCCGCATATGTAATGTCTTAAAATGAATAAAATTAGCCTATTAACTATTAATTAAGGTCTGATAATATTTCAGTAAAAATATACATACTTAAAATATACAGTGATAACAGTATATACAGTATTTTTGGCCCTAACACTAATAATATTTCAGGTAAAATTTATTATAACTATAAACATGCCTTGCAGTATGTTGTTTTGAAAAAACATTGATCATTTCTTTTTATTTTAGTGAGATACACAATGAAAAAATAACAGAGTCAAATCTTTTGAACATTTTATTAATTATTTGAAGGGTATTAATGCACAGTTAATACACCAGGGGAAAAAAGAGAAAGAATAACAGTTAAAATTCATAACTCTCATCAACCTATGTAAAAACTTTAAAGGACAAGATCATTTTGTTCAATACAGTCATTATTTGATAAGTATTAATAGCTTTAACAGTTTTTAGAGCATCTGAATAAAATGTCCTCTTTTTTCTACAGACTACACTTTTGCACCCTGGACCAGCAACGTCGCTTAAATTTACTGGGTCTGGGACAAAATCTAAATGGGTGGACATAGAGGACGTTAGCAAGACCCCCTTTTCTTAGGTCCCGGGACACAACGGGCAAGCTAGCACTAAGTTCAAATCAAACACAATTACTTTTGTTTCGTAAACTTCTCTAAGGACGTTCACCGTCAGAATACAGCTGGATTCAAATTTTTAACTTGTGAAATCCTCATTTCACGCAACAGTTAAAAGAATGAAAAGAACGATTTTTTAAAAACTGGAAGGAGGCTCCACTTTCTACAGACCCCCTTAGTACAAAAATCCACAGCACACAATCAAATTCACCAAAATCTCTACTGACACTCCATATTCAAGCCTATTTCATGGGATTACAAGTGCACTAAATACAGAGATACACACCTACACACACACTCGCGCCCGCACACACACAAACCTTGTATATTGTTTGACGAAATGACATTTACTTTGACCTGTATAGAAAAGCGCAGGATCATATGCAAACTGTTTAAAGCAACTATGTCACAAACAAGGAAGCAAACAAGCAAAAGAAAGTAAATACAGTTCGCACCAAGCTTTGGAAATCATATTTAACCTTGCAGTAGTGCTTTTGACTGCAAGCTATTGCTAGATTTGAAAATAAATCTGTTGCAGTGTCGTGATCGTAAAACGGCTGCATATGTGTATGCCACATAATCTAGGAAGACGGGTAATCGAAGCCACACACTAAACTCCTAGCAGAAACAACACACCACCATTAGTGTCATTGAGATGGCAAATGTTATATGACAACTAAAATACACTCTACTGAGCGAAACTCACAACGTACAAATGCTCGTCTACACTAAAGAGAGCAATGTTACAGCTCGGTGAGAGCCCAAAAAAGAAACTCTACGAAAATACATGCAAGATGATTTTAAAACATGTCAGACTGCAATTCAAAACTTGACACTAGGGGCGCTGTTTTCAACTTTCAAATCAGTTTTGTTGGGCATGTTAGCTACTGTCATGGCGGAGCAGCAACACCAGAACACACGTTTAGAGTTTGATGGGATGGTCCATTTAATTCGTTCTTGCCTACAGTACGCTTGTTGTCAAATCTGTAATTTGTTATCAAACAACAAACTCAACAAAATGTTATACTACAGGACCACCTCACACGGTTTTAACATGGCAACACCCATCATATGTTGCCTATTCTTCAGCCACAATGTTCTCAAAAGGCATGAATGCTTTTAACAGACCAAGTAAATGCAAGTCAACCTTTTTAGTGCAGGGTAGTTAAAGCTGCAATCTGTAATTTTGGGGGGTTAAATAAACAATCACTTATCATTATTCACAACCGTAAGCTTATAATATGATTCATAAATTGAGCTGTCGGATTTCACAATTTCACATGAAATGTCATTTACCTGCAATTTTTTATGTTTTAAAAACAGATGTCGATAGAGAGGCAAATGTTACAGATTGCAGCTTTAAAAGGGGAGTTGCTCCAGTATTCCATGTCACTAACTGGTAACTGGTTCACAATTTCCTGCGCAACATTCCTCAAGGTAGATTGGCTACTAGCACCTTTTGCCTTAAACCACAACAGACCCACCCTAGTTTTCTTAAACATCTATGAGATTAAGATTATATTTACAAATATTAGAATAAAATATGTATGTATGCAACCTTGAGCTTATTCTTTTCTTCTTATTAGATAAATATATTTTAATAATTTATGCGTTTTTTCCATTTGTGACATTTAATCTAGTAATTTAATGGCATTTTTTCATGATTTCAAGTACCTTTTAGAATAGATAATTAATTTATGTTGCAAATTATATATTTTTCTTCATTCTATAGTATTTTATGCAAACTGAAGAAGAATAAAAATGATGCTTCCATTAGCGTTTATGGGAACCGATATGGCTTAAAACATCTTCTTTAAATAGATTTGTTTTCTAAACTGGGACAAACTTCCCTTAAACATTCACTGGGTTTGGATCACAACGCCTTTCCAAACCGCATTGTGATCAGATTTAAGAGCTCACATGTGTTGAACATCGGTAAAAACTGATCTGAGATATTTACGAAAGGGTGCTGATACAACACAGAGCCACTTGTAAGGTTGGGAGAATGGAAGCCTAATAGTGCCTGCAAAGTGCAAGATAAGGAAGGACGGGGGAAGAGGGGTTAAAGTGCAAGATACGCATTTTTCTCGATCAGGCTTTTATCAGAAGGTTGGGAATCAGTATGTGCACATTCGGTCCTTTCTAAACAGACGCTCTCTGATTCTCAACCCAAAGTCTGCGGTTAGAGTCTGCAGCGACCAATCTGATTGTGCTCTTCCAATGCTTAGTGCGTACACATTATGTACAAGACCTCCAACCCTGCAAAACTCTCTCACTATTGCATACAGTCACTGAGGTCTTTAAGTGCATTCGACACACATTGCTTGTACTCCACGGAGCAGCTTGGCCCGTAAAACATTTGCAAGCAAAACTAAAAATGAATGAAAATGAAGACCTTCTTCTGTGAATCACGAAAAGAAGATATTTTTAAGAATCGTAGACTACAGTTTATGCTGCTCTTTAACATTCAATGAAAGTGAATGGGGGAAAGGGCTCTTCAGCTCCAAAAATGAAAAAAATAACAGTTTCATGATAGTATTTCATAAAAGTAATTTTTTGTGATTTACAGTTTTCTACACTGTAATCAAAAACTCGTAAAAAAAAATAGGGTGCAAGAAAATTTTGACATTTACGTATAATGAAATAATGTTTGTCATGCTACTCTATGTAAATCTGTGAACATGTAAATTTGCAGTATATTTCTTCTATTCAACATTGTTTACGGCATTTAAAATATTAAATATGTGAAAATTCTATAAAATAAAACTGTAAAATTCTGTAAAATCTGTAAAGTCTTTTACAGTCTTCATAAAATGATCCTACTATAATGTAAAGCTTCTTTAAAACAAAAAAATGATATTAAGACTGACTTAACTACTTTTGCTGTGCTCTTTCGTCATTTTAAGAGCTTTAGAGCCTCATCACCATTTACTTTGATTGTATAAAACATCATTTTTTTATTTTGGGGTAAACTATCTTGAACATTTAGAGGATTCAGTGTACGGAAGTTTTAGTGCTAGCTGGAGTCGTCCTGTTGAGCAGGACTAAATGTAGCTGATTCGAGCACTGGTGACATCACAGATGTCAAAGGGCATTCCTGTGCTTTCTTCGAGTTCAACTTCCAGCCAACATATTTGAATTAATTTACAAGCCAGCATGTGCCACCACAAACCTTCTTTCTTCAAACATACTCACTATTCCTCCTTAGTCAAGCACCCCGTATGACAAGACCATTTCTGATCTTTCCATTAGGGACCAAAACCCTACTTTATAACAAAAAACAGACAAAATGAACGACTACCAAATTTCCAAGCAGTTAGAACTTTTCAAAATCATCTCCGACCAACCGTGGCAGACTACAACTACTGCAAACAGCCCAAAGGGATGCGGGTTACACAAAGCTACATGCTCAGACCTCTCACGACTCCGAGCAAGAGACAGGACGAAACCACGAAAGCATCACTACTGCACAGCAGTGCACTGTTACAACAGCCGTCGACTCAAATCCAACACTTCATTCATGTGCCAACCACCCAAATGCATCCCAAGTAAAGCGAACAAAATGATTACCACTGAAACTTTGTTTTGACCCACCTTGTTTGAAAGTGATGGACGAAAATGAATTGCTTTGAATATATTCATATATAGTTATAGATATTATATATACACAGCAGAGTATATCTGTAGCAGTAAATTATCTCACCATGCTAACTGAATGAGTTTGATACTAAATCATGAAACCACCGGACATGTTTTTATGCAGCTACCCCACAAATTCAGTAGAAATGTTCGTAACTTCGCATCTAAAAAGCTTCCGTGAATGCCTACGTATATATCGTGTGTTGTATATCAACCGGAAACTCTTATCGAGCGGACAGCTTTTTAAAATGAACTCTAAAAATGGAATGGAAAAGCAACAGGAGTAATATATACCAGCATACGTAAACACACACGCAATGTATACGGCTTAAAAAACACAAAGATCAGTGAGAAATCAATACGAGATCAAAACGTTTTCTGCTGTCTGTCATCCTCTCGATCTGCTCGTTCTGTCGTCTGTGTTCTCCTTCATTTCCGAATTCAATCGAGTTTTATTCGTTTACCGGTGGAGTTCCGTCTGTTGCTGACGTAGCATATGCTGTGTTACTCAGTGGTCGGTGCTTTCTTAGGTTTGCCCCTTTTCTTTACAGGCGGCAGTGTGTCTCTGGGCTGGGCAGGACTCACGCTGTACACTGGGCTAGGGGGTGTGATCGGGGTTTTGGGCGTGGGAGTTTCAGAGGCATGAGGTGGAATCTGAACTGAAGAAGGAGTGAAGCTGTGAGTCTCTGCTGGGATGAAGGTCATCTCCGGGGGGCGCTCTTTGGGTTTTCGTCCCCTCTTCTTCCCAGGCACGCCGTTTTTCACCACTTTCAGTAAGCCGTTGCTCTCTGGCTCGATTTTTTTGTTGTTAGTTACCTCATGGGTTGACGCCCGAAACCAGTTCTGTGCATAAAACAAGACCAAATCAAGTTACGTTTACATATCTGACAGGAGCTTTTATCCAAAGAGCCTTAGAGTACATTGAAGCCCTATTTTTTTAGTGAGTGTGTTCAAATTCTGGGATTCAAACGTATGACGTTGCGAGCACCACAAAGGGAAAATCAGTTGCTACCAGTTAAGCAGGAACAGATTAAAGTCAGATCAATACAGGCTTGTTTTTACATGTAGAAATGTTGATCATGATGAGATTAAATATTTGTAATGGAATGATCAGACTTGTTTATGGGACCAATCTTTTTGTTTTGGGCAGGAAAGATACTCATGGCTTCATCGGCACAAGAAAGACATCAATGGCTGATACAGTATTGTCAGATAGGTTAAATTGTGCATTAAAGCACTAACAGGCTAAAAAGTTGACTAATCTATAAATTTGGATATTATGAAGGGATTGTCCTGAGCTTACTTTGCTGAACATGAAGTGGTATTGTGGGAGAGTTTGCTTTACCTGAGAATGTGTCTTGCTGATGTGGTATTTTACGCCGCTCTCTGAGCTAAACTCTTTTTGACAGAGCAAGCATGTGTACTTTCCTATGTCGCCCCCTCCCTGTCCGGAGCAGAATTATAGCATTGAGGCTGATGAAGAATTATAAGCAATGTGGTACATCTCTCAAAACCTAGTAAGCTGACTGATGCAATCACAGGGCTTCTCTTAAGAAAGGACTATGTATTGTGTTAAATTAGGAGATTTAGATCGCTTTTATAAAAATGCCTTTGAAAAAAGCATTACTGGTGTGCATCTTGAGACAAAACAATGCCACTGATATATGTGACCCTAGACCACAAAACCAGTCATAAGCGTCAATCTTAAGAAAGTATAGGACAATATTTAGGTCAATATTTGGCCGAGATATAACTATTTGTTATATGCATGTATTTAGAAAATCGGCAATAAAGTTGTCCATCAGAGGTGCTGTAGCAGGCTGCTGCTAAGAAGGAACAGGTTTGTTTTAAAACTCTCTATGGGTTTAACGTTGTGATGATTAGATGAACCTGAAAGCTGAATTCTGAGCTTTACATAGATACCAAGTTTGAGTGGGTTATTCCCAAAGAGCGCTCAGCAGCGGGCGTAGTTTGTAGGCGTGTTTCCGGCCATTTTTGTTTGTGATTTTGCGGCATCCACTCACAAAAAAGGTTTTGATCTATTTACAAAATATCTTCATGAACTTTACGTAATATTCTAATGATTTTTTGGCCTAAAAGAAAATCAACAATTGTGACCCATACAATGTTTCGTTAAATACAATTTTTTAGGATATTTCAAAGCAAGTTATATTCAGATCAAACCATCATTTTAGCCTTGTCTGTGAAACCTGGCCATTTTCTGTCAGTTTCGATTCTATAGGCAGGTCACTAGGTTTTGTAAGACAGCATATAACAGACATAGACCAGCTGTAAAGTATTCATAAGATTGTACCTTGTTGCAGTTTGCCAAGTGCGCTTTAAGACCAGATACACTTGAGTAGATAGCCTCACAGTTCTGTTATGGTATCAAAGACACATATTATAGTAGCACTACTAGCTGTTGACAAACAGTCAGAAAAACAATAGAATCTCTTACAACATTGGGGCAGCAGATAAATCCTTTATCCTTTACTTCGTTCTTCCAGCTCTCCACAGTTTGGGGGCTAAAGCTGGGAAGGCCTGGTCGTGTGTAGTTGAGCTAAAAGTACAAACATGAAATTAAAACTGATGTAAACATCTTGGTTACGTATGTAACCTTCTGTTTCCCTGATGTAGGGAACGAGACGTTGTGTCGAACCGACAGAAAGGGTTTGCTCTTGAGAACCTGTCATCTCTGATTGTACTTTTTAAAGGCCAATGAAGTTGGCAAAGGGCATGGCATGCCAGTCTCCGCCTCGTACATAGGGGTATAAAAGGAAGATGGCGTGCCCATTCATTCACCTTTTGGGCTGAGGAACCTGAGAGGCATTCCCGGTCACTGCAGCGGACGGCGAAGCGTTGTCGCAAGAAGGACACAACATCTCGTTCCCTCCATCAGGGAACTGAGGTAACATAGAAAACCAAGATGTTCCCTTTCTGTTAGTCTCTCGATGTTGTGTCAAAACCGACAGAATGGGGTTCCTATACGAAATGCCATGGCACTATGCGGCGTCACGAGTCACAAGTGAGCGCGACCGCAAGTCGTCACCTTCCAGTGGTGTAGTAAGACATCAATGCATGGATCAGGACGAGAGGTTCCTAATAAAGGCCGTATAGGGGGTGGCCCCCTCTAGGGGCCAGAGAGCCGCCCGAAACCGTAAGGAACACCAGGAAGCTCTACACTCGCTCTACACAAAGGTTGTAGAACCTCGTTAAAGAACTGGGCGTAGATGTCTGCCAGAGAGGCGCTCTGAGCCAGTGCCCACAAGGAGGCTACAGCCCGGGTGGAGTGAGCCCTCACTGCCAGTGGGCACGGAGGATCTCGGCTGTTGCCGGGAGGTCCAGAGAATCCTCAGCGTCTGATGCCAGGAAGTCCCCATCCGATGCAGTGGCTGACACCTCGTCCTCTGTACGCTGTTGTGTAGATCTGCTATGGGACGGTCGACTTCCGCCCATCACAGACAAGGTAGGCGAGTGTGATGGGGCATGGACAGTCCGCGGCACTTTCTGCTGCTGTAGACAGCTTGGCAGCCGGCGCGAAGCGTGAAGCAGACAATGTTGTGGCTGGGTCCAAAAATAACATAGCCAACCATGACCGCAATGCCTTGATCGGCATATGCTCGCAGTGGCATGCCGTATTCACGAAAGCTCCTTGTGCATGTTGGAGACCCAGACATGTGATGCATGTGCTTGTCAGGCTCGAGGACGAGCCAGCCACATCCAAGATTACAGCGGCGAGACATGCCTGGCGACAAGTGCACACTGTGAAAGATTTGCTTTTTTAAGGAGATTTGCTGTAGTAGACACCCACGGCTCGCTACCGAAACGCCTAGGGGGAAATCGCGTTATAGAATCCAGTAGTTTCACTTCTATCTGAGTAGATCCACTTAGCATCAGGTTCTGAAGAACAAAAATGTGAATGAATGGCCACGCCATCTTCCTTTTATACCAGTATGTACGGGGCGGTGACCGGCATGCCACGCTAATCCCCAACTTCATTGGGCTTTTAAAATTGTACAATCGGAGATGAAAGGGTCTAAAGATCAAACCCATTCTGTCGGTTGGACACAATCGAGAGGATGACAGAAAGGGAACAGCAGATATTAAAAGGGTGGACTCTAGATTTTATATTTTTAAACCACGGATGCAGAAAATGTGAATATATTTGTGATAGAAATGTTTAGCGTTTGGAGGCCATTTCATGGATAAAAGATGGGAATCCTTCTCATTTACCCTTTTGATGTCTGGCACGAGGTCGTCTTTGATGCGCCGTTTCGTGCCCCAGTCTTTGGCCAGCTCGTCCTCTGCGATCTCTTGCAGGTGAAACACGGCCACCTGAGCCGAGCGTCGTCGCACCCTGCCGCTGGGCGTCCTCTCCAAATCCAGCAGGTCCTGTGCTTCGGTCTTCTCTTTCTTCTTCTCCTGCTCCTCTTCTCGATCCTTCACCTTCTCGTTGCCCTTCTTCAGCACAGGTTCTTCATCTTCCTGCAGCTCCTCCTCATCTTTGCTCTCGTCCTCTTTCCACTCATTAGTAGTGAGCTACAAGAAGGAAAACAGAGAAACAGCTAATAAACCTGTCGTGTTGACAAATACAACAACTCTCACAATGCTTGTGTGACTTATTTTACCAGCATTGGGATTCTTTTCTCAATAAATCAAAGTAAGCCAGTTCAAAAGGTCACATACACCTGATTCTTAATAATGCATGAAGTTACCTGGATATATAGTGACCGTTATTATTTTTTGTGATAGTTGTGATATATCAAATAGTGACATAGATGCTGAAAATGCCAAGAATGCAGACTTTTCTGGATACTAATGGACAGTTTATTGGCTCAGGACAAACAAGAAACTCTTTAACAACTATCACAAAACAAAAGCTGAAATTAATGGTTCAGTTTACATCGTACAGTAGATAGAATCAGGTGTATGTATATTTTTAATTTGGCTTATTTTTATAAATGTAGTTGTTATTCTTTGTTATGAACTGCATGTAAACAGCTGTTATGTAACTTGTTCAGGGCAGTACTTACATAAGAAACGTACTTTTAAAAATTCCTCTTTTTCCGAATTATGCAAGGTGTATGTAAACGTTTGACCACAACTGTATCACAATATGCACGATAACTGAATGATTTTAAAACTTTAAAAAGTTATGTATAGTCAAAAGGCAAGGCATTCAGAGAGACATGTTGCTCTCATAAAAAAAGATACATTTAGTTTTTATATGCTACAACAGTACAACATGGCAGTTTTTTTAAGTTGCAGAAGTCGTGATGCTTTCTATTTCCAATAGAGAATGTGGAACATGTGTGTTGGTCATATATTTTTTTATTTTTCTAAAAATATTTCAACATACTATATTTAAATGCATTTTAACCCTTGTGTGGTGTTCAGGCCTATGTTTTCATTGTTTACTAAACCGAAATGATATGATTATTTTTCAACCTCATGAATCTTTTTTATTTATTCAAACTAAACATGTTTGCTTTTACCCATATCATAGATTTTTTGTAATCTACTTTGTAGCACTGTTTTCATCAACAAACTTACCCATACATACTGTCTATGTTATGCTATGTTCACACCAAATGCGAAGCATCGCGTTCCTCGCTGTTAATTACTAGCGGAAATTGTTCTTTATTTTCAAGCGAGTGATGGAATAAACATTGCAGGTCACATCCAGATGTGTCAAACCATAGGTGCCAATGAGCTCTTTGCGCGAATTTCTAGCTCAAGTCTGAGTGAGTTTGTGCCTATGCACGTCTTTGTATTGACTTTATATGTAATTTGCACGAATTTCTAGCTCGAGTCAGCGTGAGTTTGCGTCTTCTCACATCTTTGCATTGACTTTGTATGTAATGTGCGTGAATTTCTAGCTCAAGGCGCGAGTTTGGGTCTATTTGCGTCTTTGCATTGACTGTGTACGTAATTTGTGTGAATTTCTAGCTTGAGTCAGCATGAGTTTGCGCGTATTCGCGTCTTTGAATCAACTTTGTATATAATTTTCGTATATTTCTAGCTTGACTCGCCGTGAGTTTGTGTCTATTCGAGTCTTTGCATTGACTTTGTATGTAATTCACTTAATTCACATTTGGTGAAGACGCAGCATAACTTGTACTCTGTATGAATACATCTGAAAAGTATTTTACATCCATTTTTATAGCTGTAATATTACTGTGGGTCCACAACAAAAAACATGGACACCATACAAAAGTTATACATCATCGCATCGCATTTATACTGTAGCAAGTATCGTATTTGTCTTTAATACCGTGCAGATCTACAAATGATAAATGTATAATTTGATAAATCTTCAATATTTTGTAGACGCAACATGATATATTGAACATCCCTCAACACTTCATTTCTATTCAAATCACATTAAAAGTTGAATCTACTCAAATAAAACCTATTATGTGCTGCTCTGGATTAATGATCGATCACTAAAACCAGTCCAGTAAAGATATCAGAGGTGGTGCGGAGTGATCTGGCCGTATGATCTCACCGTCTGCACGGGCGGGGCAGTGGCGGGGTGCTCGGAACGCAGGTGGTAGTCACGACCAGCTTTGGAGCGATAGGCCTTACCACAATGCTGGCAGAGGAAAACAGGCCTCTCTGATTCAGGAACATCTGAGCCGCAGCGTTTCTGATGATACTGATATCCCATCAGACTGGAGAAATGAGCCGAACAGCCCTGTTTCACACAAACACACTTCATTCGGTCACAGTCACTTAATTATACGAGCTTACACTCTACACACATACTTTAAATGTAATGTAACACTTCAGGAGCTTAAGCTAAAGATTACCAGCTTGAAATGAATTTCCATAATGGTTAAGGGTGGGTTATACTGGTCTAACTGGTGGACAAACAAATAAATTTTCATACAAGCATGGATAAAGGGCTCGGCATAGTCCAGGCGAATTGCTCTTTTGTTCTGCGTTTTGGGGTAAAGCACGAAAACCTTGAGAGACGGTATAGTGTTTTCGAATAATCCAACACCCCTTTGTTAACATGACTAACGCAAATAGCCTCTGCGCACGTGGCCACACAAACAACAAAGATGTCTGCAATGATGAACGAGCATTATCCCAAGCGCACAGCTGTGTGTTTGTTTTTTATAAAGGAAATAGACAAGTAAAAGCATTCATGCTGCTCAAATGTAATCGTTTTTTTTATGTAGACCTTATCTGACCTCACCTCAACTCTCCCGGAGAGTTCTGTTTGGTTTGGTGCGGCAAACTAGTGAAAGAAATTGTCGTTTGGAACAGATTTTGTTTGAAATCAGGTCACAGACGGTCGTTTTTCGATTTCGAAAGTAGTATGCTGAGCCCTTTAGGGGTGTGACAAGACACTTATCTCACGAGACAAGACACGAGACTGGGTTCACGATAACCAGACAAGATTTTTTGACTTTTTTAAAGAAATCCTCATTGATGAAATATAGGGGAAAATGGTCACCTTAGAAACACAAAATGAAAAAAAAATGGCATTATATCTTTTTTAATGAATTATATTATGCAGTAATAAACAATATATAAACAGTTCAAAATGTTTAGTTGCAAACTCAAATGTTGACACACTGTCAATCCTCCTTCCTCCACTGACTGAACCCTTGTACCCTTCAGTGAAACAGTTAAAACTACTTAAACGTATCATGTTTTATGCTAAAACGTAATGTGACCTTGCAATTGCTATACTGTACTTGTGGTACACACTGGCTCCTCCGAACCGGTGTAAACACTAGTGTTTATGCGCGAGGCGCTGAAGACGCGAGAGACGTGCTTGAACATTGAAACCCGTCTGTCTAAACAAATTGGTGGGGAAGTGGCACCGCGTGACAGAAAATCACGTTGTGGAATGGCCGGGCCGGTCACTGTAGCTCACAGCACGCACATACTTTGTGCATTTGTTAGCGTTTTCTGTACAGTAATGAAAACAGGTCGCACAACAACAAAATGTGCACTTGCAAATGCTCCTTAATTCACCTACTGTTTAGTAAATCTGGTCATATGAGTAGGAGCAGACAAGAGAACAGATGAAGTTTGCACAGGAAGACAAATATCAAAACAGAATCTAGCGAAACACAAAGTGGAGAAATTAAGATGAATTGGGGACAGACAGAATTATTGGTGATAAATTGCTACCTCGTTGGGGCACTTGATTCGGCCCATCTGTTTGAGGACGCGCCGTAATCTCTCTCTCTCCTCCTGCTCCTCCCCAGCCACATTTTCACTCGCCGAGGGCTTCGAAATAGGAAACAAACAAAATTAGCCGCATTAATGTCACTCAAGGTTTCTTGACAAGAGATGGGATGCAATCACTGAAAGTCAAAGGCTCGGCACTCCTCAAAATCTGTACATAGGGGCCACTGCATAACGTCTTTGTAGGGTGATATCAGCAAAAGTGGACCAGCAGATAAAATGTTTGTTAGTTAGTTTTGAACCAAATGGATGATTATTAAACATTATTTAAAGGGTTAGGGTCACTTATTTTTTTTTTTTAAATTGGCCTATTTCAGCTGACCTCTACTTATGTTAATGGCATGTAAAATAGTGCTTGCCCTTAAAGTGTGCCGGGGCGACCAAAACCCTTGAGTTTTATTGTGCAGCCAGAACTCCGCTATTAACTACATAGTCTGCTCTCGTTTTCATCTCATAGAACAAAGAGTAACACCTGCTCTCAAAACAAAAAAATCAAAGCAGGCAAAATCAAATCAGACCAACTCTCACACTCACTTTGGTTTTTATGTGAAAAAAATACAGCACCTGGCAGCATTTACAAACCATCAACACACACTCAAATAACAAAACGGAGTATTGAATGCACTTCCTCATTAATGTTTCATACCGTTTCTGAGACATTTGGTTGTGCATAATTTAACATATTTCTTTGGAATTATTGTTTTCAGCTAATGCTTGAGGATGGCAGATGGTAGATCTAATGTCCCCACGCCCCTCTTAAACCACTAGCTCTCATGTTTTTGTACAGAACTTCACAGTGGTCACATGGGACACACTCGCATTTTCGGATGTGGTGTTTGATTTCAGATTTCGGCTGGAATTTGACAGAAAAAATCCACATGGCAGATTAGAATCATTTCCACATTGCTGTGAAGACAGATTACTGGCAGAAGAGCTGTTAATATCTCAGGCGTGTTGGAGAGATTGCTACAGTCGAAATAGAGTCAACATTTATACGTTTGAAACGCTTTGCTTAATGGTTAGATCTTCTTCCATATGAGCAGTTAATGGTTCAAGGTTAATGGATGCTTTATGTCTTGAAGTAATGCTGAGGATGTAAATGGTGTCATAATTGTGAGATGTAACTGAGGTCAGAGACTTCTTTGTAGTGGCCGCTGAATATAATATGAAACACTGGACACACTCACCTTAGCGTGGTCAGCCATGCTGTGGTAATTGAGTCCAGCTTTGGATCGGAACTGTTTTTGGCACTTCTGACATTTGAGAGCGTCACGCAGCTGCAAGAGAAAGAGAATAATAACGGTGTCAATCTCCATATCTTCGAACCATTGGTGTTATTCTATATACTATTTGACGTCTACCAGTACTCAAAAAATACGGTATATTGTGATAATTTATTCATATTAGTATATTTTTTACATTTCTTTGAAATCACACTAGCTTTCTTTTTTCTTATATCTTTTTTTAGTGTGCTGATATCGCTCTTCAGAGTCATCAATAAATGAAAATCTATATGCCACAAGTTCGCATATTCCTCTATAAATCATTTTTTAATTCAATTGAAATCATTAAATATTTGTAAATAAATATAATTTATTCGTAAAATAAATTACATTTTTATTTAGTTTCTTAAATATTATGATCATTTTAATGTTTTATAAGAACAAGTGTTTCAAAAATACCTAAAACATCATTAATAACAACAAAAGGTCCTTCAACTTCAAATGCAATCCAATACAACAATAAAACTCTCTCATGAAAAAACGGATACTGTCACATGCCTATTTAACATACATTTTATACCAATACTTACTTTACTCTACAAATAATTCTGTAAAAATGAAATGGTGTAAATAATAGTGGTATTTCTCAAATATTTAAAAATATTAAAGCTGCAATCCGTAATTTTTGCCTGTCTATCACCTGTTTACATAAAAATTTCAGGTTATCCTGCAGGCCAATCGAATAAATTGTACCCGACAGCTCAAAACTTATTTATAAATTTACCATTTTGAATCTGGGTAAGATAAGGACAAGATAAGGATGTCAACACTGATTTTTTACATAGTAAGTTGACATATGTAATGTGCAAATGTGTCCTATAGTGTGACAGCAAAAGTGTAGAATAAAATAACATATAAGATATTTATTTTCATTATTATTTTATATTGCATGTATAAATATCAATAATCTAAAATAAAACATAATATTTGTCAACTATCCACATATATCTTTTCACCAGAAAATGATAAATTGCCGTTTCTAAGAATAATAAAGATACTGTAGCAGTGTTTATATGTAACAGTATTTTCTAATATTAATAGAAATCAGTATGTAAACTTCATGTAAGTGCATTGACCCAGTTACCAATACTTGATTAAAACCAACATTAAACCATAAAAAACTCAGTCCCATAACACCGATCACAGCTGCCATTGATTTCACACAGGTCTGAGGTAGAGGCCAGGAAAACTACAATTACTTGTGACCTCGCAATAACACACACCATCAATTCCCCTATAATAGACATGTCGTCATTTTAATAGACCTGTGCACTATGAGACTTTTCTCTAGATATACAGTACCCTGGGTAGGGCAGCTCTCTAATCAATAAAGTGCTCCTAATGGTTCCCTCCGGCACTGTGCGCGGGGTCCTGAGAGAGAGGTGTCTAATTGCATGCCTGAAACACTTTCCTCTTTCTTTCCTCTGTGGTTTGGTTGTATAAACAACAGAGGAAAGTCATAGATTAAACATTTGATACTCTCTCTTCATTCACGACGACTGTGTGTTGTACTTTGTGTTCAATGGGGTTTTTTGTGCTGTTAAAGCTGTCAAGCAAGCGGGAAGTTGAGTGTGTTAATGGGGTTTGAGCCGTCCATCATCTGGTTTAAAGAAATCCGAGAAGGAGTGTTGGGAACTAACTAAGAAACAGTTTTCATTCTTACAGCGCCAATGTGAAAGTTGAACACTTTATTTATGAATGTTTCCATCAATGCTTAATCTGTAACATGTTATCCAGGTAGCTGGACTGATATGCGTTGTGACCTCTGACCTTCTGACAGATCTCCATGTGCTTCTTAAGGCCCGACACGGTCTTGCGGGTGACGACAGAGCAGGTTGGGCAAACCACCTCTCCCCTCTCAGAGATGGTGTTCTGCCATTGGGCTTCAGCAGGGGGCACTAGAAAATTAAGAAACATCTATATTTAACAACTGCCTAATCTCATTTTTATTTAAACTGCTATTATATTTCACTTTATTGGTTGTTTACCCACTTTACCTTATTCATATTTTGCTTTTTGAACTTATATGCATAAATGTACAAACATTATTAAATTATTATTATTAAAAAATGATCATTAATATTAGCTTTCATGGGACATCTGAAACACATGACCAGCATCTCAGAGCATCCCAGGAGAAAAAGACTGTGATGTGATGTAAAGCTGATTTCATCATAGAACCATACAGAGAGAGAGAGAGAGAGAGGGAGAGAGAGAGAGAGACCTGAACTGATAGAAGTAGATTCTTTTCTGGTGGCCGCTGGAGGTGACTGCTTCCTTTGGGACTCGTCTGTGAACAAAGCCCCCTCCGCCCTTTTCATCCGGCCTGCTTTCAACTTCTCCTCCACTTTATTCATCCCTGTTTAACACAACACATTACAACGATAGCAAGCAAAGACCTTGCAACAGAAAGAACACAGAAATGGCTAATGCACCATGGTTTAAAAAGAACCCCTTAAAGAAGCACATACTAATTCTCTCGTAGTGTTGTGGTGCTGTGTCTCAAAGACTTTTATGGCTCAACAGGAAATGAAACACTTTTTTAATATACCTATTAGCGCCAACGGAGATAATTACTAACAAATGGCATACGTTCTTAATGACAAACATGAAGAATGAAAATACCACAGAAGTCTTAAAAGGTGTTTATCTAACAGAGAACTGGATTGAATTCTTACAGTCTGACAGACCACCTTCTGGTGTTGTTAAAAGGCTAACAAAGGTCATTGGGTCTCATTCAATAATAATTGCGTAGATTTTTCGTATTTATATGCACATTTGAACCTCCCAAGAAATATTCCACCTATTTCACAACACGTGCGTACGCACATAAATTTTTTTCTTAACCTCGTCCTTATGTTAGTGAATTTGGAGATTTCTAAATGAGCGGCAGCGTGCACGAGTTAAGTCACACCCAGGCGTTCTCCATATTAGGGCTTTCCGCCTAAACTTTCCTTTACCACCTGTCCTTGTTACTCCAGGCAACCCTGTGTGACGCTGTCTTCAGAAGCGCTCTCGCAAGTAATTCCAAGTGCACGATTCATTCACAATAACAAATATACAGAAACGCAGTTTGCAGGGTTATCATTAGCCCGCTGTAAAAGTGCTGTTTTTTAGAGAAACCTCGCAGCTCGAGCTATATCTAACACAGCTTTTCTTATTCTTTCACTGTATATGATAAAATAATAAAAAAATTAAATACACATCTAAGCGTGATTTTATATAAATATATATAATTTAAAATATAAACTATTATCCTAAGATGGCACATGCATTTGGTCATTTTGTCTTCAGTGTTGGTTAAGTTACTCTGAAAATGTAATTATTTACTAGTGACTAATTACATTTTCAATAGTAGTATTTGGATTACTGTACAAATTACTCTCTCCAAAAAGTATAACTTATTACAAATTACTTATATATCATATCAACCTTGATTCGAATTGATTCAAGGATGGACTTGAAATATCATTCAAATAAATAATAAATAACACCATAAATTATTCTTATTAACCAACAAAAGTATTTAAATGTGAGAAGGAGAGATTACAGCATACATTATAAAGTTAGATTTCAAATATTGATTTAATTTACACTATTGAATATATTTACATTATTTAGTTTAATTACATCAGAAGTAAAAACAAGAGTCATCACTTACTTCACTATTTCAGGGGGAAAGTTATTAAATTACACATCTTTGAAAAGTCCAAACGCTGCTACATTCATTACGAAAGTATGTTCACTGGCTAATAATGATTGACGTCTTATGAAGCGATTTGATCGGTCTGTCCAACAAACATAATTATTTACAACGTTATAACCAGCAATCCACAACCACAGTCAGTCGGTTTGAGCACGCAATAGTTTGCGTCTTTTGCCCTCAAAAGTAACTGCAGGAAGGATACACCATGTAAACTGTTGTCTCAGATAAGGGAATAACTATGTTTTTTTTATTACTGCATTCTTTTTGTATGATTTAAACAGCCAAATTTACAGAAAAACAGCTGTTCATTTCCCTCCAGAACTCGCACTACAAAGGATCTGCCCTTCAAATTGGGTTGATTACATGAATGCAATTGGAATTCACCCGAAGATGTCAAAATAGCGTCCAGTTTTTTTCACAGATCAATTGATTCGCTTTTTAATACGCCAGTGTAACATCAAGGGGCAGGGATTACTTTTGTGCTGATTGTAAGTTACTCTGAAAAAGTAATCAATTACTAGTTACTAATCACATTTTCAATAGTGTGTTACTCTCTCCAAAAAGTATTTAATTACTTATAACTTATTATTTAAATATCATATTTCAACATTATTAAAATTGATTCAAGGATAGACTTGAAATGGCTTATTTAATTCATTCAAAAAAAAAAAATAAAGACAGAAATTATTCTTATTATAATAATAATTTGTTAGCAATGCCAAATATGTAAAATAAGGGAAAGTTAAGGGTCTATAAGTCTATAATTCTTTTTCAAATAAGTTCTTCAAAACCTATAGTAGCTATTAAAACATGAGTGTGTTCTGTGTTATGGTACCTTTCAATCCGAACGTTCCTGAAATAGACGGCTGCTCCCCGGTGAACTTCTTTGGAGTTTTCTGCTTCCTCCCTGGCTCAAATGGAGAATAACAACAACAAGAGGTCAAACATCTTAATAGAAGGACAAGAAATTCTTAGTTGTTAAGCCTTTTTACTTCAACGCCAAAGATATGTAAGGTAATCTACTTCCGTAAACAGACATGGAAATTCACGTTGTCTTTATGAATGGCCGGGCCGGTCACTGTAGCTCACACCACGCACATACTTAGTTCTGTACAGTAATGAAACAAGTCACACCACAACAAAATGTCCACTCCCAGATATTTTTCGAGTTCGCACAGGATTAAACACTGGGAGCATGTAGGCAGCATTAAATAAAGGGTTTTACTCTATGAATGTTGCATTAATACAAACTGTTGGCTTTAATATTTGCAATGTACACATATTTTACACCACTTGACCATGTGATCATTGTGATCCTGAAAAAAATGCCTACATTGCCCTTAAACTTGTTGTGAGCTAACAGTTGTGATTTGGGGTAAAGAAATGGGACCGTTTTGAACACTGATTTCATGGAATTGCTAATATTTGAATTACTTTTAAATAGTCTCAATAAAGTCAGATGCTTTTTGTACCGCTTAGCATAGCTAGCTACTTCCTTCAAAGGAAAAACTTGCAGCTTGGTAAGCTAAAGTTTTAAAGCAGTTTGACAAACACCGCTCATTATTTAGACTCAAACTTCAGTGCACCCAAGGCAAGTGAACACCTGCTGTTTCACATGTTCCCTAATCTCCTGTATTTGTCACTGTTGTGGAGAACCTGACACAGCTTTCATGTAGCAGTCATGTGAGGTGAGAGCGGATATGTGACGCGTCTCCCTCCGTGAGTGTGTGTTAGTGTAGCAGACATTGATTGTCAACTTGTGTCACACAAACACAGATGCTCCCGTGCTTTTTTGGATATTTCATATGCAACGCCACCCCACACACAAACATGGCTCTCGCCTCTGGCTCCGACGTGGAACATCAAACGTAGGGGCCGTGTACACAAACAAAGGCCATAAATAGGCGTCTCACAGCGAGTGCCGCGCAAATATCTCGACAGGCAGAGACAGAGACCGCAGCCGCCACCAGAGAGACCTAATGACCAGTCCTGAGAAGCATCTGAGACAGAGCTCGTACACACTGCTGCTTAAAGAGCCGATACACCCTTTCTGACAAATGTCAATGACTCAGTGTTGAGGGCATTCTGGGAGATGTTAATAAGGAAGGGAATGGAAAACATCATTGCTTTCAAAGAATTAAGTGGACGAAAAAAGATTTTGAACTCATATATTCATCCTGGGCTCAAGGCCTGGAAAGTATTAGAAGGTTAGTGGGCCTACTTTTCTTGATGGAGGAATTGTTGGTTATGTGTTACCAATGAAGTTTCTGAAGATGGGATGGATAAAAAATTGAATGTTCGAAAGCTAATGCACACCCCAAGGTGGTAATGCGGCCACAACGTGAGGCGAGAGACCCTCACACACCTGCGTGTTTGCGGTAATGTGACATAAAAGCCTGTGATAATAAATTATTTATTCCTTGTATTGTTTCTATCTTGTTGATAAAAAAATAACGCAAACTTTTGAAGGATTAGGACCATCAAAATATATTTGTTATCAGTTATAATCAGCATGAAGAGGAAAACGTACCAGTAGGCTATCAGTATTTATAATTGCATTTTGTTTTCTTTCTAGTTATTTTAATAATTTTATTTAAGTGCATGTATTGTTTGTTTTTTAAATGCTTTGTTTATTGAAACGAAACTGCACACGTTTCCATTTAAAGTAAAGTCTGACATTATAAACGTCAGATCAAGGGCAGTGTGCTGTGTATGATGATGGCCAATAGGCTACACAATAACATTGTTGTTTAAACTTGGCGAAGTGATATGGAACCGTAATGTGGTCAGCAGACCTGAAACACCTTCATAGGTGTGAATTTAACTGGAAGTTAATTCATACCCATAGAACGTTTGTCAACCAAGCAGATTGAAGCATTCAACAGCCCGTGGTATAAATATATATACAGTACATATATATATATATATATATATAGCGAAAAAAAATTAAGAGACCATTTCAAAGAGCGTTTTTCTGATTTTAAAGTTTACCGTTTACATGTATGTGTTTAGGTAAAATCATAATTTTTTTTCATTCTGTGAACTGATAACAATAGTTCTCCCAAATTTCAAATAAAAATATAGTTTCTTTTTGCATTTATTTGCAGAAAATGAAAACCAGAGAAACTGAGTAACTGAGAAAAGTTCAAAACTATTTTTGATGTGATAACCTCGACTCGATTTTCTTGTGTCTTGTCATGCTGTCAGTCTTTCACACTGCTGTTGGATGACTTTATGTCACTCCTGAGGTTTGATTCTGTAGAAATACAACAAACTTATTTAAAATGAACATTTGGAAATGGTCTCTTAATTTTTTTAGCGCCTGTATATATATATACATACAGTATATATACCACAGTATACAGTATTTACATGGTATTTCAGAGTACTTTGAATATTTACTATTGTAATACCATGGTATTTTTTCTGAGAATCACAGAACACCCAGGATTTTAAAATCTTAGTGTGTAGCAATCTTACTGTGCTTCATTCTTTCAGGATCCTCCTCTGGGAATGGTGGGGGTAGACTGTCCTCCTCGCTCTCACTGTCCCCAGTGTCTTCAGATGTCCCCTGATGTTGAGAACTGTGCTGCTGTCTTCTCTCCGGTCTTTGGGGGGCGCACTCTCCGTTCTGTGAGGGCTGAGATACCTCCTGGGTCTTCTTCACCTTGAAAAATGCGGGCGACGGAGGGCTGTTCTCTGTGGGCCTTAGAGGAGCGAAGGGAACACAGGCTATTAAAGGCAATGCACGGAGGACTGGTACCTTAGTAATACAGGAGAACAACATCTGGAACTTAATGATCGCCGTGTGGAAAACAAACCACGTCCTGAAGTAAATGACTGTTGTTTTAGTTTCTGAGTGTAATGCCAAACACTTTGAAAATGGCTATTTAAATTTAGTGCAGAAATGTATCATGAATGCTAAAGAAACACAAGGAAACCAATAAGGAGTAAAATGGTCAACACTTTATGAGGTACCTATAATGATACTTTTTCTGCATGTGAAACAAAAAAGAAGATATTTTGAGATTGGTTTTGTGTTCAATTGTGGTCAACGTTGTTTGGGTTACCGATGTTCTTCAAAATATCTTTTGCCATGTTCAGCATAAGGCTCGAAATGACGTGATAGTGAAAAAGTGATCTTATAATTTTTTTTATTGTGGTGCACTATCCCTTTAAGACTGTTTCAGGAACAGGGCATTGCCACTTCTTACCTTTTTTTGGCATTGCCCTTCACAAGGCTCTTCTGCTGTTTGGGTTCGGACTTGAGATCGGGTTTGGTATCCAGGGTGACCCCGGACTTGGTCTCCATGGTGACCCTTTCTGGGTGGTTCCACAGTTTGTGCTTTTGAAGACGCACCTTCGTGGCAAACACAGCCTCACAGTATGGGCATCTGTGACTCAGCTTCTCTGCCATGGTCGCCTGAATGACATATTTTGAGTGATGAAAGCAACAGAAAAAGAAAGATGGAACATATTGTGAAAAACTGATCATTTAAAACTGAGGCATATAATAACATGTGGACGACATAATTAAATTGTTTACAAATTTTGTTCTGGTGATTATGCTGTTGTAAAACCACTACAATAATAATTTTTCATAAACGGGTCATTAACTGGTACATTACATTTAAATGTATTTTATTCAGAAAGGGAACTTTTGGGTACATAATATTAATTTGAAATATTTTATTAATAAATTTGTTACAAATACAAACTTTTCCTTTTCGATTTCATACGGACAGTTTACCCAAAAATGAAAATTCTGTTATCATTTCCTCACCTTCAAGTTGTTCCAAACCTGTATACATTTCTTTGTTTGGTTGAACACAAAGAAAGATATTTGGAAGAATGTTAGCAAATGAGATTTCTAGGAAACCATTGACTATCATTAAAATAATTGTCAAAGGTGCCCCAGAACGGTTTCTTTTCCGAAATTCTTCCAAATAATTTCTCTTGTGTTCAACATAACAAAGAAATTAATACATGTTTGGAACAACTTGAGGGTGAATAAATGATGACAGGGTGAACTTATCCTTTAAGTCAAGAACAAGATGAACAAGAATTTGTAAGCAAATTATTTTTATGACCCCTTGTTGCTGTTTTAAGGCTGGTGTTATCAAGGAATAACATACCTTTGAATGACTGACCAATCAGAATCAAGCATTCCAGAGTGCTGTGCAATACAATTTTATGTGCTTATGTCAACAAAACATTTAGCTGAGCTTTCACTTCGTACTATTATATTTATAAGGCAAATTTTATGTAATACACAAAAACAATAGTTCAAAGTGATTAAACAAAGAAAGACTTTGTGAAAGACCCCAGCTTGAAGATGAATACATTTTTAATGAGTTCTCACAACTTCACTGAGAAGATTTTTGCGAGCTGTCAATGAGGTGTGCTTTAGCGTGCTAACAGTCTAAAAACAACTGTTAGCAGTATGCCGATACTCTTTCAGTGTCTTTTACAGCACTGCGACTACAGCCTTTAAAATATTACTAAAATTATTTAACAAATAATGTAATCATTCAATGAATCTTTAAGACATACAGTACGTGTCTGAATTATGAGCAATGCGGATTTGTAGAAGTGTTTTGTTACAACCACTGTTACAGCAGTTTTGTCCAAAACGTTTTGTCCGCCGTGGAGGTCAAGAACCACCCATCCAGCCAATCAGAATCGAGTATTCAAACACTCCATGGTATAAACTCCTATTATAATATTGCCTATTACGGTTGTTTGCCTATTTAGAGTAAATGCAAAATTATGCTGGTTGTACATGTGTTTCGAGTGTTTTCTTTGGATAGTTGATTTTACCCCTTGGCATCTCTGATAATGATATTTAAGTCCATAAATACTGGGGAATTCCAGCCAGCAGCCCGAGCACGGGCATTTCACCCTGGAACGACTTTTAAACTCCTCTTTCCACTGTACAATCATATGAGCCTGCAGCCAAAGAAACACAACACAAAGATACAGTAATTAGAAACTATTAGCGATCAACTCACAAACATTGCACTTCTTTATGAGATGTTTTTCCTTTAAGCACAACAGTTGGAAATAATTTGGAAAGTCCCAAATTCCCCGAAATCCTACCCTGGCACACCGCCAGCATTAGCCAGAAAGAATAGTTTGTGGGTTTACTCACAGGAATATTGCGCAGTTCCTGCACCTCCACACGGGGGCGCCCTTTCTTCTTGCCCTCTGACTTCTCATTACAGGAGGAACCTGAGAAAGAGCCTGTAAAGGCATGAAACAGAAAACAAAGCTGATTTTACAATTGTGATGTGTTGCATTTTATTGCCAGAAACCTTTATTATATCAAGAATAAATAGTATTCATTGTGACAGGTCTTATTCATTGACCCTTATTTTATATTGTAATTTTACCCTTATTTTATATTTTAATTTAATTCAATTCAATTCAATTTCATTTCATTTCATTTTTCCTTTCTTTACTTTTTTTTGCCAGAAACCTTCATTATATCAAAATTAAATAGTATTAATTGTGACAGGCCTTATTAACTGACCCTTATTCCCAGAAACCTTCAATATTAAATATCAATATTAAATAATATTCTGGTGGAAATTCACCCACACATTCTGTCACCAATGCCTTATTTTTTCTCAAACCAATTTAGCTTTCTTTCTTTGTTGAAACAATGAAACACAAGATTCAAAGGGGAATTTGACTTGAGCTTCTGTGGAATTCCGATCTTTCCTCCCCTCCCTAAAACGCCTTGATTTTATCAAAGACCCATTAACCTTTTCCAGATTAATGATGATCTAAGAAACTCCCCCAACACCTAACAACGCTGCAGCGCTCCGTGTGTTTCAGACGTGCCCTCTGGGACTTTAGCGAAGCTGAACGTACATTTAGAGACTCAGTCAACTGCAGATTCATTCTGCGTATAAATTAGCAGCTTTGCTTATTTCCTGAAAGTCCCGGGAGAATCGGAGGCGATATCATGTGTTGGTTTTCTGTTCAGAGGAGTTCACGGAAGGTTGCCGCACATGCAAACGAACGTTGGCAATGTCAAACTTTGAGCAAACTGCAGCTAATTACACGCTAATACTCCATAGAGGACTGCTGGCTTACGGCTGCTAAGCAACTAAATAATAAGGACACTTACAAATTGGCTTCAGACTTTGTCTGCAGTGAGCCTGTGTGTCAATGAGAGTGACTGTGGATAAAGAACATTCACAGACTTGAGTAAATCAACCATTAATCACTTGTGTCTTTGACACGGCACTATAAGGACACGCTGCCTTTAAAGAGATTTTGAATTTGGAGAATCCAAATCCTTGTGTTCTGTGCAACCCTTATGACTTTCCTTCTTCTATGATTCTTTGAAGCATAGTTTTCCATAGTCAGGTTAGTGAATTGTAACATCCGTAACACTCCAAATTTCTTCCGAAACTTCCCCATAAAAATGTAAATAAAAATACGAAGAGTCATCAGTACTCCATTTTTTGGTTATTGTTGCTTCTGGTTTGTACATTTGAATTCACGGAAATCCTACAAAGTATGTCGTCTCTCAAAAGCCGGCATCCTTTTTTGTCACATCCATACGCATGTTGATTTCTGTTGTTTAAAAAAACTCATGCCTAGACTCTTCTGAGTTTGGTCACATATAACCAGATGCTTTTAATATATTTTTAATAAATACATTCTCTGTGAATTTATACTTCATGTTTTGACTAAAAATGTCCCATTCATAATGCTGGAATTGCTCAAATAGAGACGTTCTGTAGAATCTTCATGCAGCTCTGCAACGATAGCTCAATGTGAGCACAAAGCATAGGGTTATAGTATTAAAAGTTATAGCTGCTCGATTATAATCATGATTATTTTGGCCAAAATTGAGATAACGATTCTTAAACATCATAACTCAGTTGTAACCGTTTTAAGATAATATCACAAATGTTGTTAATCCACTGTTATTAAGGATAAAAGGATTTTAAAGGATACACTAACGGATATTAATGCACGACGTAGATGCCAAGAACCACCAGACGCGAAGCGGAGGATTACTCTGTTTACACCGTGGTCATTTTCCAAGTTAAAGCTGTTATTGATGTTTACGATTTAATTTTTGTGGTGAAAATGACAGTTATCAAGCAGACTGGAACTACCTGTGCATTAAATGGTTTTAATTCACACCTTCCAGCCAATCAGAATAGAGAATTCAAACAGACTATAGTATAAAATGTAATATGGCACATCAAGTTTTTGGCACTTGAAAATGTCATTCAATACCTGTATATGACATCTAAGTGGAGTACAAAAGAAGATATTTTGAGATATGTCTCAGTGGTTTTGTGTTCATATAATGAGCGGCAATGGGGCCAATGTTGTCTGGTTACCAACATTCGTCAAAACAAGCAAGGTGAATAAATGATGGAAACAAATATTTTGGGGGTAAACATTCCCTTTCACAAATATGTAAACTTGATACCTCCTGATGAATAGACACTAGTTGACGTGCCTGTATGACTAGAGGAAAGTAAATGATATAATTTGAATTTCTTGGGTGATCTTTCCCTTAAAGGATCACACACACTCTAATTTTTTCCTCTCTCTCATTCTGTGAGTATGGGGGCAGGCTCTTTCACTGGCACTCGCCTCTCTCTCGCAATTAGCCGTGTCCTCCATCACAGCAGCCCTGCGACTCTCCACAGAAGCACGTGGGAGGGCTGAGCACTGAGAGAGTGAAGAGGAGGGGGAGGAAGGGCAGGTCTGAGACCAGACAACGTGCTAATTACATGTCACTGATTCCCCGCTATCAGCCCTTTATTCACATCTGAGCTGTAACAGTGGCTTGGCTTGCTCTTCTTCTTTCCTCCTCCCACTGATGACCCCGTTCACCGGAGTTGGTGGAGTGGGCTGTGGTTGCCGACCGAAACCAGCAAGTCAGCAAGACATGAGATCAAAATTGACCCTGCTAACATTCTTAATAAAAACTGAGCGTGATTCATCAGCATGTTAAACACGTGGGGGAAAAGGAACAAGTAATACTATCTTGTCCTACTTGTGACATCAAATCGCAAATGATAAAATCAGGCCCCGCCCCCTGTAATAGAACTAACTCCCTGCTGACAAAAACAATAGAAACCATCACAGAAATTCTAATGGATCTAATGGTTATAATGGGAATTGTATTTAAATGGTTTAAATGGAAAGTGTCTGTGTTGGGGTCTTGGGGTGGTGTGTTTTCTGATGGATGGGAACCATTAAATCCTAACAGAAAAAGGCCCAGAACACTACACAACCGAATTTTGTAATGGTTTCAATAGTAAACACTTGATGGTTGTAATGGTATTTGTAAAGGAATTCACTTACCATTACATTTTTTCCCCTATGTTTGATTCACAACGAACAGATATCTGGTTGTTTAAAGTCCCAGTTAAATTAAAGATAACAAATTCCTATTTTTATATTGCAGCGTTTATTGTAAATAGCTTACCAATATGGACCCTTCTCTTTTTAAAATTTGTGTGCCCTCATAATCTTTATTCAAAATCTGAAAAAAGGACTTGTAGTGAACATCCATCTTAATTGATGTAAATTAGACGACCTTCAACTGTCAGTCTGCTCCACTGATCTATAAAAATGACTGGATTGCTTATGACATCATTACACTGAAGCTACCGCACCGCCATGTTGGTATGTCCAAATAATCTATTAAAATAATATTGAGTTATCAAATATTGATGATAAAACATGGCCTTACCAGTTCCCGATTTTATATCTGAAGTCTCACAGCACATTCTTACAACGAAAATGTCTTAAGCATGCAAATAGTTTATTATGTAAAGTCTAGAATTTTCCCGTCTTCTTGGATATAGAGTGAGTTACGTTCATTTTCAATTTCATTTTCTCGTATCACGTAGGAGATCGGGAGCATATAAGTGAACGAGCGACAGGACCGTCGATAAGAGAGGACCAGGCCCGAACATGTTTATGTTTGTATTTCTGTTTTATTCGCCGCCGTTTTGACTAAAACTTTTGAATTTATTTGATTAAATGTTTAAATGTTTGCCGGTTCCCGCCTCCTTCCTTTTATTGAACTTTTCTACAATGTGCGATTACAACAGTGTGCACACTCACACACTCACCTTCTATACATTGATTTCTATATGTCGCAATTCGGCCCAAAATAAACATAAAGTTTGTAAAAAAACATCAGAAGTAACAATTAATTTAAACACACATGTGAAATAAAAAAAGGAATCGCGTGACTAATAAACTGAAAACGGGTTATGTTAAATCGTCATTTTGACTGCAAGTCAATGGTGCTCTCTGTCATTTGGGGATAGCAAGATGGCGGCGCGATCCCCTCTGGTGGCTTAACCTCCTAAAAGTTGGTTAACTGTTTTAAGCCCAATTATTTAGATCAGTGGTCTGCTCCCAGTTCCATTTTAAAAGGCAACGGCTGTTTTTATACATCCAATCAAATCGCAGGGAAAAACAAGCCACTCCCACATTTCTTCTCATTGGAGGTAAACACGATCGCAACTTCCGGTTCACAGGGACGTTAAAGATCTTTACAATATACTGCCCAAATTCACAAGGTCACATTTGAATGCACTGGACAATGTACACATAATCTTGCGTGCCTGCTGTCCCCTGTAACTGTACACAATGTAACATCATCCAGCATGTGTAGCTATGCGCTGGAAACTCAAAAGCTTTAAAGGGTTTTAAAAGAGGCGAGGCAAATTGGATTCTTTAAATGATTATTATTGGAGCATGTTTGTGTAGGGATTCATTTCTTCATCATTACAAATGTTCCTCTGAGGAGGCATCCCTGTTAGTCTTGTGGTTTTAGTCCTATTGGATAATGGATTAAACGTAATCTTTGATTTTACCCTGAGGATGGCTGCCGAACTCGATAGTGAAATGATATGCTGTTTAAAAGATTGTTTGGAAAGATTAAGGAAAGATCCATGCTTGTTGCTAGAGGCTGTTGTGGGTGGATTTGTAATCAGACTGTTAATGATCAAGAGAATTAGAGAAATCCGTTCTGGCTGAATTAGGACGATATGCAAGACCAGTGCATGTGGGGGGATGGATGTGGTCACGGGCCCTGTGATGAGACGCTAAAGACCCTTGTGCACATTAAATAAGGAATCTTCCATCAGTGCGTATGTGAAAACTATACAGTACTTAACAACATAAACACAGATGTGTTCGCACGACACGCAGAGAAGATTTTGCCTGTCATTATGGTTCTTCTGCTCAAGAAGAAATGAGGTATGAATTTTTATTTCTGCCTGCACTAATAAAGGTCGTTTAGATAAAGAGGATGATTAAAAAACATTGCTCTCGGGAAAGACATGTTTGTGGTACTATGGGATTGAAAGTAACTTGTCTCCGTACATGTCAGTTTACGTTTAGTGTGGATGTACACAAGCAAACTTAGTAGTGCTTACTTAGGCAAGGCAAGTTTATTTATATAGCACATTTCATACACAAGGGCGATTCAAAGTGCTTTACATAAAATGATTGACAGAAAGAAATAAGACTTATCTTTAAAATGCAAATGATTTAAGATCACAAATACTTTAGATTTTAAGAAACAATAAAACAGCAATAAAATTGATAAAAAATGTGAGTGTATTTATAAAAAGAATAAGAGCAAAATAAAAGACAATGCAAAAGACTAAACCAAATTATACAGCTGGATTATGGATTAAAACTCCCCTAACCTACATATTAACCTTCAGTACTATAGATTATTTGCAAGCAGGGTAGGAATGTGACGAGACACGAGACTGGGATGAGATTTTTAGACTTTTTTTAAAGCAATCCTCAATGATGAAATATATAGGGAATTTTTATTCACTTTAACTCAAAATGCAAAAAATGTAGGCATTATAAAATCAACTTTATAACACATTAAACTTCAATTTAAATGAATTATATTATGCAGTAATTAACAATATGTGAAAAAAACAAAAAGTTTTGTCACAAACTCAACAGAAAATTCAAGACAAATTATAAATTTATATATAAATGTCAGTGTTTTTACATCTCGCGTTGTAAATCATAGGAAGAAAAAAATCCCAAAGTTCAGTTTAGTTTAGGCAACACAATCTCTCATAGGAATTCGTAAATATTTTACGAGGAGGCTAATTTGTATAAAATCATCATATTTGTATGCAGAGGTGACGCTAGGGGTGAACTATGGGGGTTGGTTTAGCCTCAAAAAAATGTGCCATGCCCTGTAAGAATTACGTAGGGGCAATTCACATTTCACGTTTGTAGCATGTGTAAGTTGGTTATTATAAATAGAGATGCTTGGCGAAAGTGCTCAAATAGCGAGCGTTGCAGTCGTGGTGCACACGCTTTTTCTCCCCAGGGATTTCAACTTTCTAGAATCCTGCAAGCCAACAAACGAGAACGCCAACGGCCCATCCAAGTGATTTCTAACACATGTCTCTGGGCTAAGCCCCAGATATCTATTTACCCTAGAACTGCCTCTCTCTGTACGTTTAAGTATGTCTCTCCTTCGATGGAGGGCTTCAAGGATTGCTTTTTTCGTACTTTGAAAAATCAAACTTTTGTTGTATGATTCGCATCGTAAAAATTGGTGCAGATATACCGTATATTTGCGTACAAATTATCTTTAGCACCATAGCAACCACCTGGTAATGCCCTTAGCAACCACTCTGAACATTCAAGCAACTGCATAACAACCTGCTGAAAACATTCAGAACACTTTGGCAACTGCCTAACAACCAGCCATAACACTCTAGCATCACTAGCTGTGAGTTTTTACTCATAAAATGTTCAAAACCTACTTGTTATAACAATTGTCAATGAACCCCTTTAGTTCTCACAATATCCTGACTGTACAAACTCTTTAAACAGACACACACACACACACACACACACAAACACTCATTGTTTTGCTCAAATAAACAAGTTTCTGTTTTCTACCAACACCCCCCAAGACACATAGGCCCCCCCACCACCACAAGACACACATATTCCCTAAGACAAGAACAACTATTGTAGAAAGAAATGGTACATCATTATAAATTGGTAAAATCGGCTCATGACCTCGCACACCCACACCCACGGGTACGCTGTAATTTTTGAGAAAGCGAGACCCTCCCAGCTGTCTTTGACTGCAGCTGTGCGCTGCTCGTTGTCATCCTCACTGAAGCAGCAGTCAGAGAGAGAGAGAGAGATAGAGGGGGGGGGGGGGGGTTGGAGCAAGAGGGGGTGCTGCCAACTGCATAATGCTCTCAAATGACCCAGCCACTCTCCTTTCTCCCTGCAACACCACTCACAAACACACACACTCTGTGACCCTCGTATTTTCCTTCTTCTGTCTGTCTGAAGACAGCTCTCAATGGTCTTTATTCTTAATGAACTTTTTGTTAAATGAATGGACTTCTTTTAAGATGTTCAGTAGGTGTGTGGTTGGTTTCACTCTGTATGGGTATCAACAACACAGCATAGGTTCATTTTGTTACCCAACTCTTGGTTTTGTCTATATTGTACCTATCCATGAGTTGAAAGCAGCCCAGCATTTTTAAAAGTGCATTTAACACTCCATATTTCATAATTCACAAGCATCTGTTTTACTTTAAACCTTGTCAGAAGTTCAGTATTCTTCAAGTGCCAGTAACTTTGCTGTGTGTTGTCCATCTATTTTTAATGATTTGATTAGTAGGCGTGTCTACTTCTGGTTAGTAACAGTAATAGACATGAGTAACCATCCACTACAGTAATTAATGAGAAATGGATGACGTGAGCTTTGCTGGATTCATTGCCATTGGCAGTTGCTCCCAAAAGTCGCTTGTAATTTGCATAAAGAACTTTTGTCGCTTGCTGGAAGTCGCTTAGCTGCCTGTTAGCCATTGACGGTGTGGACATGGCTTCAGTATTTTATGCTTAAAGCTGCTCTATGTCGCCATCTCTGTTTGAAAAATTGAAAGCTACTTTACATTCTTAGCTTTCCGTGAGTTAAAGTCAAATTGACTGCTAAATCTTACCAGATAGTCTAAATTATAAATTATTATTATAAGCTTACAGTTATAATTTTGTAGATAGCATTAGCGATGCATTAGCAGTGGCGTTTACAGAGCTATTACACTCTTTTGGAGTAACACAACACATCAATATACCCACTTATCGATTTAATCATACACTAGACTTGATTATATCTCACGGAGCTGATCTAACCAACATCGATCTTATACCTCAAAACGACGATATCATCGATCACCATCTTAAAACTGCCGGCCACAAGAACATAAATAAAAACTTAAACATGTCCGGGCCCGGTCCTCTCTCGTCGTATACTGCCACTCCTCCTTTTATGCTTCCGATCTCCCCCGTGAGAGATGCGGAGCCGGTGCAACGCACAGCTGACACTCATTCTCACTCGTGTCACCGGCCCCACGTCATTCCCTCACGGCTCTCGTCCCGCCTTGCTCGTCACAAATGACATGCATGAAAAATTTCAGCCAGGCTTTAAACCACATCATTGCACTGAAACTGCGCTTGTTAAAATTACAAACAACCTGCTTATAGCATCTGATAAAGGGAACATCTCACTCCTAGTCAAGCTTGACCTTAGTGATGCGTTCGATAACGCAAGTAAATTATGGATGACCTCAAGGTTCAGTTTAAGGACCCTTGTTATTCTCCATTTGCATGCTGCCCCTTGTCAAAATTATTAGAAAACATGGAATTAGCTTCCACTGTTATGCAGATGACACCCAGCTATATACCTCAGCAAGACCAGATGATTCTTTCCAGCTATCCAAATTGGCAGAGTGCATCGAGGATATAAAACATTGGATGACTACTATTTCCTTCTTTTAAACTCTAACAAAACAGAAAAATATCTTATCGCACCAAAAACATATAAACAGAATATCTTGGATTATAACCTGCAATATGAAGGCTGGACTGTTACTCCAACAAATACAGTAAAAGACCTAGGCGTTCGATTAGACAGCAACCTGTCATTTAAGAATCACATCTCAAATGTCACAAAAACAGCCACCTTCCACCTTGGAAATGTCGCCAAATTACGAAATATTTTATGTGTAATAAGAAAAGCTTATTCATGCATTTGTGACCTCAAGACTTGGCTACTGTAATACTCTACTTAGTGGTCGTCTTGCATCTTCAATAAAAAAACTACAGTTAGTTCAGAATGCAGCTTCCAGAGTTCTAATCAGGTCAAGAAAAATAAGATCACATAACCCCAATGTTTTCATCCCTTCACCGGTAAACATTAAGTATCGTATTGACTTTAAAGTTCTTTTAATTATTTATAAAGCCTTAAACGGTTTAGCCCCTACATACTTAACAGAGCTTCTATCGCATTACAACCCGTCACCCTCTGTAAGATCTCATAACTCCAGACTTTTGATTACACCTAGAATAACTAAATCCACCAAAGGGGGTTGAGCTTTCTCCTACGTAGCACCTTAACTATGGAATAGCCTTCCCGATACTATTCGAGGGTCAGACACACTCTCCAAATTTAAATCTAGATTTAAGAGATTCACTTAATGCATAATATCCTAAATAAACCACCGGGAGACTGCATTTATTAGATTGTATTTCCTAGAATGATCATGCTTGTTCTATAGCACCTTGCACTGTGCTGTATTTTACCTTTTTTGTGTTTTTCTATTTTTCTCCGGTAAAACTGCTTCGGTACATTGCACATTGTGAAAAGCGCTATACAAAAAAAAAAATTAGAATTCAAGAAATGGTACATTTACATCTAGCGGTTGACCTTGGCATCGCAGTCTAAATTCAAAATATTGGAGAGACAAGTTTAGCCAATTAACGGTTCTTCTCCGTTTATTTTGATTGTTATCAGAAATTATCTACAGGTACTCTATTGTTTGTGAGTGTGTACCAGAATTTAAGATGGGGTCACAAAAGTGCGCATGCGCAGTAACGTTTGTTTATGTTGTTAAGATGAAACCGTCTATACATCACTTATTAAAAAATTATATTGTATTTGCTCTTTTTTATGGATTTCATTTTCCTCTATTGTTCTCCGGTTACTTGTGGTTTTTGAGTGTCAGCTCTCTGCTTGTGGTAACTGCCAATACTCTTTCCTGTTTTATCCCTGAACACAGTGTGTGTTCCAACACAGGCCCATTGACTTAGTCCTTTGCCTTTAGCTGTTTGAACACAACAATATAAAACACATACAATAATTTAAAAGTCTGACAACTAAAGAAGCTCCAGGGGCTCTATAGCTATAGAGGGTTTGATCAAGCCAGAATTTTAATCGTAAAAATGTTTTCCTGCCCTAAAATCAAAAGTATTTCAACTTCCTATTTTACATGTTAAAATGTTTTTACATTTATCAATTTCAACTGGTCAACACTTTAAACAGCAAGATGAAATAACTTGTAAAGCTCATTAAATTGTATATAAAAACATTCTCCTATTGTTTTACGGTCACATCATAGCGGTAAAAATACTTCCTCTCTGGCTTTTTCCCAGAAGAGAGCAATGGCATAGGTCAGAGCAGTTTATGAACACAACCCTGTTTTACTCTCAGGAGGGATTACGCACAAGTCAATGTACAAAACAAACATCTCAGACCAGAGAAGAACAAGATCTCTTTGTATGAAATAAAGGAGTAAAGTAGGTTTAATCCCACTTGAATCATCCATGCCTGTCACTTTTCTTGACTTTTTTCAACTGCATGCTGTAGTGTTTGGTGATATGCTGCAAAGGCAGATCGTTCTATGTGAGCAAACGGAAACAACTCAAACCCTCACGCACATTTCAACCTCTTTTCGGTAGGGAAAAGCTTGAGCCGCGCACAATACAAACTTTCTTGCGTGCGGAAAACTTAGACCCTTGACCAGGGATGGTCAACTGGCGGCACGCAGGTCAAGTACGGCCCATCAATCATCTTTACCTGGCCCACATTAACATTTCATAAGTGGACAGACTTTAAGAACAGTTTGCTTCAAGAAATGCACGACCTGAGACACATCTTTAAATGTCCAAAACGCTGCTACATTCACAACAAAAGTAATTCCCGCGTTTCAGAACGATATATTGACGTCTTATAAAGCGATTTGATCAGTCTATCCAAGAAACTCAATGTTATTTACAACGTTATTATTTTCAATACACAGGTACAGGCAGTCAGTTTGCGCACGTGAAAGGTTGTGTTCCATAACGCATCTTGTGCCGTTGAAAGTAACTGCAGGACGGGTACGGTTGTCTCAGATAAGGGAAAAACTTTGTTGTTTTTATTATTGCATTCATTATGTATAATTTAAACAACTATAAACAGGGCTCCGGACTTACACTTTTTACTAGGAGCACTGTAGCCCCAAACTGAATTTTTAAGGAGCGCAAAAAAAAAATTAAGGTCACACCTTAAATCAACCTGCAATGCAATTATTTAAAATTTTCCACAAAATAAATGTATTGCTTACAAACACTGTGATAATAAATAGACTTAACTCACAGAAATTACAATATGCAGTATTATTTTCATTTCAGAGGGATATGGCATTTCTCAATACCAGGGTCATATGGAATCTGCAGACTTTTCTTTAATTCTGTGCTACAATTGAGGAAAAATCGGCAGAATTCTGAGTAACAGTTTTAAATGCGTTTACATCCGTACAAAAATGTAAATACGCGTAGATGTGTTAGAATAGTTTTAAAATACTACCTGTCTATGCATTTAACTGCAGATGACAGTGGTTTGGTTCTGCTCATCATTTAAAAAAGAGGCAGAGCTTACAGAGAAGCTTCAAGCACTAAGTAAAGAGAGTTTAAACTCTGAATACACCAGACCAAATAAGTAGTGAATTCTTTTTAAACCAACAGAAAATGTGCATGTCATTTTGTATGAAAAAGTATATATTTTATTGTTTTTAGTGTTAAAGCAAAACGAAAGGGCTTGCCTTAATACATTCTTTTGATGATTTTATTGTGTATTAAGGACACTTTTCATCATGTTCACAATACGATGTAAAAATAACTTCACATAAGCTTAACAAGAGCCTTTGCCTGTCTTTCATTCTTGTTGTGAATGGATTGAAAATGATTCAGCGTGGTTTCAAGTAATCACCAGAAAATGGCGTATTCTGAACTCCTAGCAGTTAGTTTTGTTTTAAACGTCTCAAATATCAAATCATTTGTCCTCGGGCTCAAAAATCCATCAAAGCAAACAGTTGTTTAAATGGTTCAACACTGAATACAACACTTGCGCCGGAAACTTGTGGATACAGATCAGGAACAACTAGACAGTGAGTAATTCATGGCAGAATTTCCCTTAAATATATCCGTCACAATTTGTTATTTATGTTTTTAAAGTAATCCTTATTTTTAAAATGTAACATAAAGATATTCAAAATTGTAATAATTCCATCTATAACACACTTAACTGCATAGCACAATTATATTGATAGTTTGCCAAATAGGAAAATTTACAATCTCACAGATATCCAAGACATTTTGTTTCCTGTAGAAACAGTACAAAAGTTTGCGATAGCAAATGTCCGCCGCCATGTAAACTAATCCCTTTCAAACAGGGTTTAATAGAACTTAAATCCCAAATCCTTAAGTGAGATTTTCTGTCAGTAGCCGATTCCTCTCTCTCGCTTTCTCACTCTTCCTCTCCCAGAATCCATCACGGCTCACAGCTAATTTTAGACAAATCCAAAATAGAGAAATCTGGAAGCTTTGATCACAGACAGGGCAACACAAAGTGAATCTTACTCACAAATCTTATAAAAACGAATGTCAAAATGAATGAGAAGAAAATATATCTAAAAATAATCTGACTCTCGATGATGTCAGCAAAATCAAAATGAGATTTAAAAGGTTTAAAAACCGTTCAATGACTGCCTGAAAGCAATTATTTATATTTTATAGTCACAGCTCTACATGGAGTTATCTGATAAAGTGAAATCTCAATGGGATTTGATATTTTTATGACAGTTGTAGTTTCACAGTGAGATATGAAGCAGGCTAATATATGAGGCTCTGACTGACACAATGACCTGTGCTGGCATCAGCTAAATGTTTCCACTGTCATAAAGAGAAAATATGTATGACATTAAATAGTGTAAAATGCGCTTTCACAGGCAATAAGAAATATTTATGGTATGTAAATTATCTGGATTCACCAGCCAACTGTTCTTCTTCAGACTAAGGCCTCTGTACAAATCTAACACTTAAATGTAGTGTGCACACTCTTCCATAGATAAATGTGTTCCAAAATGTAAATGTTCTGACCATCTAACACTAAATTTACATTCTCTGACATTCTCTTTTTTCATTTTTCTATTTTGTATTTATTTAAAAGGAACCGTAAATGAATGTATAATGTCGGAGTGTTTGTTGGATCAGTGTGGATTAGACTTTACAGTATCTGCGTTAATCTCTTCATTACCCATTCATAAAAGTACTTGAGTGTTTAGCTTAAAGGGATAGTTCACCCAAATATGACTACCATGCTATTTATTTTTCCTATATGGTATTCAATGGGGGATGAGATATGTTTGATTACTGAGTTTTTTTTAATTTTTTCTTTTGTTTTCAGCATAACCTTTACTTTCACGTTCCTTCATTTTTTCTCAAAGCTGAGCTTCAGTATCCACTCTAAGTGGAAATATGCAAAATGAACACATCATCGTTTATGTGTCTTTAATAAAATATTTGAAAAAACCTTACTATAACTATAAAAAGATTTTATCACAAAAATATTCATGAAAACACTGAAATAAATGTTAAGACAAAATTGTAAAGAATCATGTTCTATTGAATTATCTAAAATAAACAAATCAGACATGTTGGAAGTCACTCAAATGATTCAACGTGATGTAAAAGAGCAAAGAAAACTACATTTTGCAGAGCAGAGTAAAGTATATGTGTGTGTTTTCACAAAACAGAAAAACGGTAGGATCCATTTCCCTTGACTCAAGGTACCTTCACTGATTCTTAAGGCTCAATTGATTTTTAAACTACTCTCCATGAAGCTATGGACACATCATTGGCCTTGCAGTGCTTGTTCTAGGCTTAATCTCCAGCTATCATCTGCTGACACCAGGCCAAAAGTCTGCGGCAGTCCTGGCATCCCATAATTCACTTCTGCTGATAGAGCTCCAAGAAAATCTTCCCCTTGTACGCTAATCCAGGACCAGCCGAAATCATTAGGGACGCAGCGAATGTTCGGCAACTGCAAAGTATAAAAAATGGCATGACTTGTGATACGATCAAGCAGAAACCAGCGCAGAGAGAGAGAGATTGTGCGCTTTATTAACGTTGCAAACATTTTGGCAGTGTTTGTGTGTAAGGACGGAGCATTTTAAATTGTCTGAGAAAGACAGCACTGGACTTGCCGCGTAGGAGTACATTTCTGAATGAAAGCATCTCTACCGATCGGTCATTTTACTTAGATGTTTACTTCCCGCCGCTCACGACATCCTTTGACATCACACAGTGGTCGCATGCACTCAGTTCACTGTTCTAAACAACTCGTCAAAGTATGTTCTGTGCATCCCAGCCACGAGTGATGCTTCTGGGAGAACAGTCAAGTCAGTCAGCATCAAGCAGAATTGCTTGCATTGGATGTTTTTGCTTTCTTTAAATCATTTTGCAATGGGGAATCTTTTCGATTATTCGTATTTTTTGTTTATAGGCCCAACGTTGGATGACACTTTTTAATGAAGTGTTTTGTTGTAGAGGAACAGAGTAACTTGCAATATGTATTTTTTTAGCAATCAGTTATAGGCCTAATATAGGCTATTCATGCTCCATTTATTTTTATTCACTTTGTTTTGTCGAATTTTAATTTTAAGTTATATTGTATTTTAATGAAAAGCAAGATAAATGATAAAAAGCGCATTTTGAACATTCAGTTTATGCAGTAGTGAAAAAAAAGAAGAAATAAAAAGAAGAAATGCAAAAAACAATGTTCGATATTTGGCCTTCGGCCAAGTGATTCATTTTCAGCGTTTCCCATACAATGCATACAATACTAAGGCACAGGTATATTAAAGGCCAACCAAGTATATTTGTTATCACATTTTGTAATTTTTTATCCATCGTGATAATGACTGTATCTGTGATCGATTTACTAGTGGACAAACAGCGCTTCCATGTATTCTGTCTTTCCCGACTTGTTTGTCCTCTATTTCAACGTCCGCATGCACTCTCTTCCAATGAGCTCCATGTGTGTGCGAGTCCTCTGCCACTCTTCCTCGCGTGTAGTTAGTTCCATGTAGTGTATTTAACGGTCACTTGCATTTAAAATCGAAGAAGCGTTCATAATACAGCAACACATTGTGGAGAAAGGGCAAACAGCATATAGCCGCTCGATAATGTAGATATACTGTATTGTGATTTTGTCCGATGATGTTGCGTTTATAAATCAGGATTTTAGCAGCAGTAAAAGTGACTGCTGGGGTCATTCAGTTGTAAAATACAGTATAATGTAAAAGATCAGAGAGTAAGAGATAAACTGATATCTAGTGCTAATACTAACAAGACTCAAACGTGACGATGTCACAAATATGCTAATTACCTTGTGACGTCACCAGCGCCACAAGTCTGTCAAAATCCTGTGGGAAACACAGATTTATATGCAGCTTCGGCTCAGAAATGTATTCCGTTGCATCCCTAGAAATCATAAGTGTGATCAGAACCAAACAGCTAAAACCATTTTAAAATTGGATCTTTCTAAGCTCATAGGATGGAATAAAATGATACGAAATCTAAATAGCATGATTATTTCTGCAAAACATTTCTGTCTTATCAGTACCGTCTTGTTTAGAGATAATGGATTATTGGATAAAAGAAGAAAATCATAATGGGAATTTGACTTCACATATGTCATCAAGTTTAAACATCAACAATATGGAAGAGCAAACAGGTATAAATAATGTACATATTCAATATATTCACAAGCATTGTTACCGAGAGCAATGTTAACCCCTTATGTATCATAAATAATATATACAAAAACAGTTTGAAAACTATTTGTAACATTTCAGGTCACACAGCAGGCCAAAACAGACCCACACAAACAGTCTGTGTTTACACCCAGCAGCTCTCGATTTTCAGTGATGGTGTAGAATGGGCGGGGCTCGGGCAAGGAACAGATGGACGCTACACAGTGGGTCAGAACTGAGTCGCCTTGTCCCCGGTGACCTGGCACCTGACAGCATCATCGCCACAGCAACACTCCCGACCAATAAAAAAGAATGCTCGCTGAAATTCTTAAGTAGGTGACTAACACCTAGGCTAGAAAGATAGACTTTCAATATTTTGGAAAACAATATTTTGTATTTGTGCACAATCATCTCATATGCAAGAGGAAGCAGTAAACAGGAGCAACAATAAGAAAATGGATGTTGTTGCACTGGATGATGAAACATCACATTTTTTAGATGTTTAGAAAGCCAATGGTTATAAAAATAATTAGAACAAAAAGATGTCAAATGTTTGCATTCCTTGCAGAAATTATTTAAAGCAAAAACTTAATGTCATTCCAAACCTGTATGACTTTCTTTCTGCTGCAGAACAGAAATGAAGATATTTTGACGAATGTTAATAACCAAACAACACTGACCCCCATTGACTTGGATTGTATGAACACAAAACCACAGAGACATTACTCAAAATATCTTCTTTCGTATTCAGGTGAATAAATTATGACTTTTTCTGTGCATTTTTTATTTTTGGTGAACTATCCCTTTAAGAATTATTCGAACCTATGGAAAATGGTCTTATTTTTAAACTGCTTTACATTTTGACAAATGTGTCACTTTTTGTCGGTAAACACGTTGAGAATGAAAAGGCTTGTATAAAAAGAAAAGTCAGCAATGGAGTCAGTAGGCAGCGACCCTAATGTGTGACTTTGGCATGCTGGCCGATTCAAATAGTAAATATTTTCCTGCCAAAGTTGTTGCTACGATACATCACAGTGTGAGCTGCAGTTGTAAGCAGTTTTAACTCATATTTAGTGGAAATATCAGCCTTTTTTAATTGCTTTAAACAAGTGTTGCACTTCTGCTATGGTGGGTCTCTGGGGTTAATGAATATTATTATAAAATGTTTCCAAAGCAATTTTTACTAGCTTAAAAGCCAAACATTTACACTGATATGTTTTTAATCTGCAAAAGGATAACCATGTGTTCCTGAACCTCAACTGGTAAATCACCATAGCTTCGATTTTCTGTATATCTATCATCCACAAAAGCGTCAAATGCCGATACGTCATGCAAATATTTTTTCCGCTGCAAAATGAATGTGCTGAATGTAAAACTACCAGTTAATCTCAAACATAAAAAAATGAAGTGTTTCTCCAGAACGTGTAATAGTTTTTCCAGTTACTCCGACAGGAAAGCGGCCAATTATACAGAGGCATATGTTACTCTCGCACAAAAAGGGTCTTAGACGCAGACAAAATGCGTGTCTGCCCCGCACTTCACTACAATTACAGCAGTCAGAAAGAATGACCTTATTTGTTCCTACTGCCTATTGCAGCTGCACTGGCCAACTGCACACAGCTGTTGCCAAAGGCTTTCCAATGCCTCAGCAAGCACTGCCATCATTCAGCCTGCCACGGGAGGCTCTCTTAATGCCAACAGAGACAGACAGAGATGAATAGATAGAGAGATAGAGGAGAACATGAGGGAAACTTTGATAGAGGTTTTATTAGCGGCCAGCACTCATGAGAAGGTGATGCCTTAAAAGAGCTCCTTCTACTACACCCAGATCAATGAAAAAATAAACACATCACAACCAAAAGCGGTCAAAAAAAGTAAATTCGGTTTTCATTTACTCACCCTCAAGTTGTTCTAAATCTGGAAAGATATTTGGAAGAATGCTTTTTCAGTTCTTGGCCACCATTGACTACCTTAGCAAGCAAAAATGGCTTAATAAATGTCTTTGTTCTGCTGAACACAAAATAAGTAGTTTTGAAGAATGTAGGAAAGCTAACAGTTCTGGAGCACTTATGACAACCATTGTCACTGTTCCTACTATGGTAGTCAATGGTGGCCATGAACTGACAACCATTCTTCCAAACATGTTTCTCTGTGTTCATCAGAAAAATATATATTTTGGCAGATTTGGAACTACTTGAGGATGAGGTAGTGATGACTGAATTAAAATTTGGGGGTAGTCTATCACTTTAAAGTTAGAGTTTGTTTGAATTTTGTGCGGAAGTAGTTTGTACCGTCGGTCCGTCTAGCATTATTGCAAATGATGAGGGTAACTTAAATTCAAAATAACTTTTAATATGATTGATTTTTCTACACTTAAAACTGCGCATTGTTATCACACCACCGAATTGGACAATTACTGTAACATCTATTGACTAACAATTTAGTTTTAAACCTTACATTACTCGGGTCTAATTCATGATAATGACATAAAATGATTTGATCAAACGCAACATTTATAAAACGTTATAACTGGAGTTGATTTCTACAAACTGTACCTTTAACCCCCTTTCAAAAAACTGGTGTGAACTGTTGCTTTACCTGGTGATAAAAACAGGGTGTTAACAAAATGAAAAAACCCAAGCTTAAGAGCATTTGTCAGAGAAATGGAAATGTACATATAATATCACAGGGTATTTTACACTATAAAAGTGTAGAATATACCCACATAAAGTATAATATACTACAGTATACACTTTCTGGAAATAGGAAACAAAACAGCTGCAAGCATATGAGCTGTATAATTCACCTGCCAACATCTAGTTAACCCAGACAACTGTCTCACACCCTTGGCAGAAGAGGCTGTGCGCTGTCTCGCAACCACACAGACAACTCGCTCATTTGGGTTTACGTCCACATTCCATAGTGACATTGTGACATCGTAACCGCTGCTAGGAAACACTTTTGTTCGTGTCTGTAGTTCTCACAGACAAATTGTTTGCAATAGCCACAACCACAGCCCACAAACATGAAGTCAATAAGTATATGTAAATAAATGGAAAATCTACACCTTGTCAGTAAACGCCATTCAAATGAGAAGTTAATGTCAATAAGGAGACAAAACAGGCAACTAATGTGCTTGTTGACTATGCACGGCCATCGATAACTTTTAGTGTAATAATGATTATAAATGAATCAATGAAACCATGCTTAAATCAATTCTCAGGGTCTCTGCATTGCATTTAGTGAAAATACTGTTGGTCCACCAAACCTGACATCATTTTCAACGGGCGTTAAATGAATGCATTAGAAGCCTGTGTTTGAACATGCGGTGTGTGTAGAGGAGAGGCGCAGCATAGAGAGGCTGCAAACTCAGCGATAAATATTCTCCTGGAGGAGACAGTCTGGCCAAACACTGTGAAAGCAATAAAACGCTCTTCACTATCCACAGTTAAATTCAAACAGCATGGCCGCGGTACAAATATCATTCTCTGTTCTCATTTGTGACCCGCCGCTAAGTTTGTTTTTTCCACCTTGCATCTGCTAGTGAGGGTTACTTTCACTTCTCTGTCAGCAAAGAATTATGGGATCTTTGTAATGTGGTCGCTACAAAACGTTCCAGTCTTGCTAACAAACACTGTGCGCTACAGCTAGCACATTTCAATAAACACTAAACAAATTAAATAAATTTAGAACAATTAGCTTCTGCATTTAGCGAAAAAATCCATTACCTTTATAACCTTATAACATTATCACACAAATTCTGGTTAAAAGAGAACCCCAATTTGTAAATAATATTGCCAACGCCGGGCTAACACTGAAACAAAAACGATGAATAACTTGCTTTGAATGCACTTCACTGCATTAAAACTAGTGGTGGGCATAGATTAATTTTTTTAATCTAGATTAATCTAGATTAATCTTGGAATTAATCTAGATTAATCTAGATTAAAATGGCTCATTTGAATTCTGCCGAAGGCATTCATAATATGTGTGTTACCCAAATAATGACTAAAAGTAAGTCTTTGAGAACGGGTTTCTCAAGCCAGGTGGCGCATTAGACCAGGGGCTCATCTCCTGTTTCCAAAATGCATCACAAACTGCTTGAGAAAGCTGTTCTACTATGATAATTTGTGATGAAAATTAAATTATGTTCAATAAGATGTACTTGGGTTTACTTCCGCATTAGCGAGGGATGCTTTGCGTTTAGGTGGTACTTGAGACTGGAAGAGCTCCTACAGTACATTTACATTTAGCAGACGCTTTTATCCAAAGCGACTTACAGAGAGTTAGGGAGCAACAAGCGATATGTCATACAGGAGCCATAATACATTAGGTGCCAATACAAAGTTACTGGTTTCAACTAAAGCTAGACCACTACCTGTTGAGAGAAAGTTTTTTTTTTAAACTAACTGTATGTAAACCAATTCCGTACAGTAAACCAATTCCACATTGCACAAGGTGCAAACAAGCTTAGTCTTGTCGAGGTTTCCAGTTGGAAGCGTCTTAAAAATAAATTTTCCCTGAAGCAAACCCGGCGGCTTCATAGCTTCATCCATGTTAGTACGTCACGTTTGATGTGGTCATTTCACAGTAACGTTATGTTGTTTTCGGACCAAACGCGAATGGCGCGTCAAGCGCGAGTGATTTACATGTTAAGTGAATGCAAAGCGGCAATGGACCTACTTGCTTCGCGAATCGCGCGAATGAAGCCCTGGTTATGAGATGATGAGGCGGCGCAAATCACGCGAATGACGCGAATCACGCGAGTTGAAAAATCTCGTTCTCTTCCCCTACAGTGTAATTAATCTATGTATACATCCGCGCTAAAATATCAAAGCGAAAGTCATCATAGCTTGCGTAGTATAGACCCAGCTCCCAACCTGACTTTGAGAATAGATTAACGGCGACATTTTTTTTATCGCGCGATAAGAGTCTCACTGCGTTAACGGCGTTAACGCCGTTAACGGCCCACCACTAATTAAAACATAAACGAATGGTGTTAGTTGAGAGAATGGAACAGATTTCTCACAAGAGCACTTTGAAAGCAATAGATATATAGTACATACTCCATTATGATGTTATAAATTCTGCGATTGGTAGTCTTTTAGTTGATAATCTTGCTCTATACTGAAGTTTAACACTCCGATTTAACACACAACACTACATACTTAACACCATATAGGCATATCAGAAAGTCTGACTTTGAACATGATGGTTTTACAGCAACTTTATTATGAGACTTTCAAACACAGATTACAGATTACAAATACTGAAAACAATTTTTAAAAGAGAAGTAACAATATAACGGCCAATAATCGTTTCGGTCGATAAAGCAATTTTTCACAATACGGGCTAGTATAGTTTAAAAGCAACAGCTAATCAGGGCCGATTTGTTTTGTCTATCAAAAGAGGACAGGAAAATGCAATAAATTTGTGCAATGAATTCACAAATTTAAGAAATATTATTAAACTTTCAGAATCTGCATTGGCAGAAAACAGTCTATATAATCCTCTATCGGTTTTGGTGGAGAAATTATATAAATAGTATTGTGCATCTCTAGTTTTTGAGTTCAAAGATAATTACTTGCTTTATCTCCAGTTGTTTACTGTCACACTCCATTTGAACAAGTTTATGATCACATTAAAGTCTAGGATGTAATAAATATTGGATAAAATTAGGATCAACAAAGTTTTACTATTTTTTCAACAATTCTTTCTTTCAAAATGCTGAAGTGACGAGTACAGTATATACACAAAGTAAATCGCCAGTGTTAAAAAAAGGTCAAATCAACACTCACACTGTTTATTATCAAAACTCTCAAAGTCTGGATTATATATAGTGAGAGTTCATTTGATCTTTGTTACCACTGGCGATTTTGTAGTGCACCATGTCTATTTCACTTTTAAACAATTTGTAAACTCACTTGCAATCGTAGAGAAAGTTAAACTGTATGTGATATTTAGTTCTACTCTGACACAGAACATTTGTTCTAATGTTGTTGTAAATGAAAGCATGCATGGTGACGGTGTGTGTTTCACCGTCATTAAAAAAAACCTTATTTCCAAGTAAAGGACTTCATCTGTCAAAACCCCTTTCACCATAATAAAGAAGCAGCCGTCGTTTCCTTTCTTACCCACACAACCGTGAAATCGCTTGTCAAAACCTCTTAGATTCCTAACAGGTTGAAGCAAGAAGCGTCAATGCCACGAATATCATGTGTGGCAGTAAGAAGGCAGCTGTTCAAGCATATAAACCCCCTCCATGGTATTTTGAATATGTACATAAACACTGATGGTGAATGTGTCTTGTATCAACGAATGATTTGTGAATAATTTGAGTGTGTTCATTTTAGATCTGTATGGGACTTATAGACACAAGCAGCATGCTTTCCCACCGTGATTGTCGTTTTCCGTGCTTCCCATCCGGGCCATCTCAGGGGGATGGGCTTGTTTGGCAGTGCGTCCCTTGGACATGCCCGAAGAAAGTTTCACCACCCGGGGACCACTGGAGGCGTCCATGCCTGTTTCGAGCACAAACAGATCAGGTTAATCAAAATCCTAACAGCATGCAAACAGAATAAACACATGATGCTTTCTCTGTTTTAAAGTATGATTATTGAGACCTGCTGTGAAAGTAATCACAAAGTGAATACATCACACACACGATCATCAAGAACACATATGTGACCCTGGACAACAAACCCAATCTTAAGTAGCACGGATACAATTTTTAGTAATTGCCAAAAATACAGGGTATAGGTAAAAATGACAGATTTTTCTTTTATGCAAAAAATCATTAGGACATTAAGTGAAGATCATGTTCCATGAAGATATTTTATAACCTACCGTAAATGTATAAATTACTTTATTTTTGTGAGTGGATGGCCTGCTGTATTGCCTCTGTTTAATTACTTCAAAGGCGATTTTCTCAATATTTTGCTTTTTTTGCACCCTCAGATTCCAGCTTTGTGAACAGTTTTTGTTCCGCCAGATAGTGTCCTATCATTACAAACAATATATCAATAGAAAGCTTATTTCTTTAGCATTCAGATCTATTAAAATCTCAATTTCGAAAAATTGACCATTAAGCCTGGTTTTGTTGTCCAGGGTAACATATTTGTAATAAGATTTGGCCTGATTGGGGGAAAATTACAAATATAGTCGTTCAGTTTGACTGTCTGCTATTTTAGGATTCTAATAACTTTATCAATGAAAGCACAAAATAAAAAAAAGTGAATTCTCAGATTTTCATCCATCAATCTATTCATCCATCGAGCATCCAATCCATCTATTTATATCTTTCTACATGCCTGTGTATGTGACGAGCAAGCCGGGACGAGAGCAGTGAGGGAATGACGCGGGGCTGGTGACGCGAGTGATAATGAGTATCATCTTCAAGTTTCACTGGCTCTGCATCTCTCATGGAGGAGATCGAAAGCATAAAAGGACGAGCGGCAGAGTGTACGACGAGAGAGGACTGGTCCCGGACATATGTTAAGTTTGTATTAATGTTCCTTTCTTGTTCTTCTTAATTACTTCCGTGTTATTGTTAGTTTATTTTAATTAAACTTTGTTTGAATGTTCGCCGGTTCCCGCCTCCTTTCTACCTTCCTTTGAACTTTGCTACAGTATTTATCTTGTGTAGATGTGTTTGATGGTATTTATCTTTTGGATTAATTATGATGGTAACGGCTCGATTACAACCATAACCTTTGTTCCCTGATGGTGGGAAGGAGACATTGTGTTGAAAGACAGACTGGGGTTTGATCTTGAGAATCTTTCATCTCTGAGAGGAATTTAAAACCGTAAATGAACTTGGCGAATGGCACACGCATGCCATTCTCCGCCCTGTGCATACGTGTCTAAAAAGAGATGGCGGCGCCCATTCATTCCTCTTTCTGTGCTGAGGAACTTAAGAGATATCTCCCGGTCGCTGCACTGGGCAAGCAAAGCATTGTCACTTGAAGAAGAGATGCCCCCTAAAGGTGTACAAATGACTAGTGGCGGGGGCACAAGCCTGCAGGACTGTCTCAACGACCGCTGTTGGCAAGCCGCTCAGACTCTCCTCATCCCATCCAGGGGTCAGACATGGAGGTTCCAGAGGTCTGGCCTGGGGTGCTTCACCGTGCTCTTACCCTCCTACAGAAGGACTTTCATCAGGGGAATCGGCCAGGGGGATTGTCATCGGAGCCAACAGGTCTGAGAACCCAGTCTGGTTGGCCCAGTAAGGCGCAACTAACAGCAGGTGATGTTGGTCCTGACCTTCCACTGGACCAGTTGTAGGCTAAGGCATCCATGTTGAGGGACCCCTTCTACAAAGAGTACCTGAGCAGGCATTGGGTAGAGTCCGGGGAGGCAAACAGGTCCACCTGGCCAAACCGCCCTCATTTGAGCTGTACTGCGCGGAGCGTCCCCTGACAAAACAGCGAACCAGATGTCTGGTTCAGGTTGCCCGGGATGAAGGAGCCTGGCAGGGACTTCATCACCTACTGACTCCAGGGGAGGGGTCGTCGGGCGAGTTTTAACCTCTGCCATGAACGTATGCCACTTTATGATTGATGACAGAACCCCCGCTCGGGGGAAGGTCAAGTCTGACCAAGGGGTGAGGGTGCGAAGGCTCTGAGAGGTGATGATTATACGCCTTGTGCCGGTGTGCCACGCCCTCCAAGGAACGCGACTCTAAATTCAGTGCTTAAGCAGTCGCATGTGCATCAACTTGAGCTGGATACCCCTGCCGAGGACGCCATATGGCCCAGGAGCCTCTAAAAAGTTTCAGGGGGACCACAGGTGTCTATTGGAACGTTTCAGACATTTCAGTACGGACTGTGCGCGATCGTTGGTGAGAGGCGCTGCCAGGGGGACAGAGTCGAGTTCCATTACGAGATAAGAGGTGGTCTGCGCTTGGGAGAGCCTGCTCTTTTCCCGGCTGGTCCGAGGGCCTAGACAGTCTAAGTGCCGAAGCACGAGGTCCCTGTGCGTGCACAGCAGATCTCGCGAGTGAGCCAAGATAAGTCAGTCGTCTACATAGTTGAGTATCCACGCGCCCTGTCCCCTGAAGGGAGCAAGGGCAGCCTCCACGAGTTTGGTAAAAAATCGGGGAGGCAGGGCCAGACCAAAGGGCAGTACCTTTGTACTGGTACACCAGTCCCTCGAACGCAAACCGTAGGAACGGCAGATGTTTAGGGAGAATGGAGACGTAGAAGTACGAGTCCTTCAGGTTGATTGGAACGAACCAATCCTGGTCATAAACCGTAGCCAGGATGTGCTTCAGCATCAGCATCCTGAGCGGCAACCTGTGGAGGTGCTTGTGCAGAGAGCGCATGTCCACCATGGGGCGCAGCCGCCCACCTTTCATGTGAACGATTCAGTACAGACTGTAAAACCCAGAAGACATCTTGGCTAGAGGGGCGGGAGACCTCGGACCTTAGTTCAGAAGCATTCTCCCCTCAGACTGAGGTCTGGAGAATGCCCCAAACCTGGGCGGGCGTCTGGCAAACTGGATCACATATCCGAGACGGATCATTCTCTCTAGCCATCGTGACGGGCTGGTGCGCTCACAAGCTCCCAAGTATCGTGACAGAGGAACATGTGGGACGATCTGCTTCACTATCCCGTGGGGAGGGGGGTTCGGTGGCTGGTAGAGTCACCTCTCGCGGGGAGGAACTCAGGGGGTTCTGTGACTTACCTGCTTTTTCTCTCTGTCCGACGCAACGTCCAGTGGAGGTTGAGGAAGACAGCGAAGTATGGACTTGCCTGAGACACTGTCGTGTTGAGAGTCCTAGAGGGAGAGAAGAAAGCCCAGAGAGAGAGGAAACTCTTCTGTGAGAGCGTGGGTGCCAGGCCCTCGCCGTGGCTTTCGTTGCTCGAGGCGTGAGGTCAGTGGCGGTGCGCAGCTCGAATGCATGCGGTGTCAGCCTTCTCATCATCCAGTTTTTTCAAAGCCTATACCTGAAAAACCAGAAGGACCGCCATAGCGTGGACGGCGGAAGCAACTTGACCCTGAAGCACTGTAAAGCATTCGACACGAGTGCCCGTGTAAGCATGGCCGACATCTCAGTGTCGATCTTGTCTTGCGGTCTACTGCCCGGGGGCGGGAGCTTCAAGGGGTCTTCTGCATGCGATGCCAGGAGGTAAATGAACGATGCAATGACAGAAAGTTCATCCTTATCCTTCTGTCGTGTCTACCCACTATAGGAAGGCTCAACGCCAATCATCGGGGACGTCTGGTGAGTGTACTATGGCATGGATAGTCCATGAAGCCGAAGCTGATGGAGCGACATCCGTGGGAACCCCCAAATCAGCCCCGCTGCTTGCAGAAGCGGCGATCTCGCTCGGGAAGCAGACGGGGTTGTGGCAGCATTCAAAAAGAACATAGCCAGCCCTGACAACAACAGCCCTGGCATCCGTGCCATTCGTCAAGTCCATTGGCATCTTTCAATTAATCTCAGAGATGATATGTTCTCAAGATCAAACCCCAGTCTGCCTCTCAACACAACGTCGAGAGACCGACTGAAAGGGAACACTTTACAGCAAGATTGAATACATCAACACAATTGGGATAGTTCACTCAAAAATTCAAATTCTGTCATGGATTACAAACTCTCTAGTTGTTCCAAACATGTATAATAATTTTTGTTTGGCAGAACAAAGAGAAAGATATTTGGAAAAATGTTAGCCACTAAGATTTCTGTGGGACCATTGACAACCATAGTAGGATAAAATAAAATGCTGGTCAGAAGTCCCCCAGAACTTTTTGCTTTCCTAAATTTCTCAAAAGATCTTCCCATTGTGTTCAACACAACAAATAATACAATAATTCTTTCTACTATGGAAGTCAATGATGCCCCTAAAATGTCGGTTGCTAACATTCTTTCAAATATCTTTCTCTGTGTTCAACAGAACAAGGACATTTTAACAGGTTTGGAACAGCTTGAGGGTCAGTAAATTTTTACAGAGTAAACATTTTTGGGTGAACTATCCCATTAAAATGAACTAAAAATGACAGCATTTCGGTTCAGCTTGAATTAATCTTTGTTAATGTTAGTGTCAAATATGCTAACACACTATTAATATAAAGTAATACTATAGTATATAGTATATAACATTATTATAACTTTAGTTACTGAACCAACATTAACAAATAATACATCTGGAAATCTCATGTTAACAAAAATGGACAAAAATATGACAAATTTTCGTTCACCGTTAGGTCATGATATAAACAATTAACCAATGTTAATAATATATTAATAATATTGTAGTCAATAATATTACAATAACATGATAATAATAATACTGTTATTATCATGACATTAAAACTATGTAATAATATTAAGTTCCTTATTTAAAACAAAATAAGATGTTGTCCTTATTTTACTAATAATTTTATGTACAAAAGCGTAATTAAAAAATTGTCACATTTTACTTTATTAAAAAAGTTAATTTACATAATTAAAAACAGATAATTAAATCACATAATTAAAAACAGATAATTAAATCACATAATTAAAAACAGATAATTAAATCACATAATTAAAAACAGTCAGTTTCGGAAACTGAACTATTTTTTCCATACAGTTCTACAGGCAGTAATGAATGAAGCCTGACAATGAGTGATTAAAATAAAAAGCACAGATTAGCGTCTGATCATACTATCTTATTAACTTCTATAAATGTAATTTCAGGTCTTCATTAAACTTGGCCTAATGGGTCACTAATTTGTGTCTATTAAAATTGCAATTCATTTTGTGTTGCATTATTTGCAGAACAGCAACCGGGCATATGGCAGTATGATTTATCATGTATGCCGGCAACACGTTTCTGATGAATGTTCATTGAGAATGTTTACTTTAGACAGTAAGGCCAGATCAAACTTTTTTTATGACAAAAAGTACAAATGTTCCTACATGTGAGAGTTCTTGAGAACTATAGGGAGGAGAAAGTGGGTTTTATCCCCTCACATTACAGTACAACTTCATCTGGGATTCCAGACTTTGGTGAATTTACCATATTTCTTCAGAATATGGAAAAAAACAACTGATAAATGTTGGGAAACCCTTGTTTTGAAGACATCCAGTGAAACACGTTAAATAAATGTTAGAAACTTGTAAAGAAATTTTAATGTGCAAAAAAAAAAACAGGCTCATAAATCAGCTAAATAAAGGTTTGTGTCAGAGTTAGATTTAGGAGCTAGTGGATAAAAATATCATCAACCAAGTATGAAAACTATGGAATTCTAACCTGCGTGTGTCTGTGTGTAAAGTGCCACATGTAGAAAGGGGAAACAGTATTATCACAGCATTATTAACCACAAAAAAACATATTATCACTGAAAAGAGTTTCCTCTCCCTGTGGCACAGTCAAGCAAAGCCATCGCAGAAACTGGCCCTGCCATCACCTAACCCACATCCAGAAGAAAGATAGATCTTCAAGTGCTGAATACCATTAGACCAAATAATTTATGGCCCGGAGACTAAAGCTCATTTATGAGCCAGAAGTCTGTTCCAAAAAGGAAAAGAGCAATAAGGTAATAGGAAAAGCAGTTGGTAAGACTAAGTGCTGTGGTATTTCGGGAATTTATCATGAACACATCAAAACACACTTTAGAGAGAAACAGACATGGGTAAATTATATAGTGCTGTACTTCTATAAATTTCCAATACCTGTTACATTGATGATTATGTCATTTCCTTTGAGGTTTTGGTTGAAGTGACATTATCAACCAAAAAAAGCATCTGCTAAGTGACTAAATTAGGATAGAAATTAAATAGCTATGTGTATAGTATATATTTTCATTTAAGAAGTCTCTTGCCTCTTGGTGAACTAGACAACATCCCCCAAACAAAAGCACAGAAATGACTGCAAATATACCACATTCCCTCAACTATGATTTCCAGAAAAGTGAGTTTTCCAACACATCCCACAACTGTAATGTGATGGTGGACATGATGAAAATGCACCGAATGACCCACATAAGAAGAGTGCTTAAATAGTGTGTGTGTCATGTCTGATAGTTCATACATACACACCACACCATACTTCCCATGTTGCATTTACAAATAAGCTTCACCGCACCTTTCACACGTTTAACCACAATGCTTATCAAGGCAAACTAGGTGACCTCACTGACACGACTGACAGATAATCGACAGCCGACGACTTCTCAAAGGCCACACCTACCTGGAAAGCCCGATCCACCCAACACTGTGAGCGGGTGAGAGGGGTCACCCACGTGGGGTCAGGCTGTAGCCTTTACTCTCGCCTCGCGCCGCTTCACTTTACATGGCAAACGCACCTGACGCGCAGGGGGTCGGTCGCGTTCGCCGCGGACAGACGGGCGTCACGGATGGTGGCCACACTCGCGGCCCCCGCTGCGCGTATCCGCGGAGGAAGATGATGATGAAGGAGGACGAAGAGCAGTCGATGAGGGGGAAAAAAGCCGAGGAAGAGAAAGCTGAACACTTTCACCTTGTTTGCAGACTCCGCTCGGTGCCCCTCTTCATTAATATGTAATCCACCAGATCTCTCTGTAACCTCGCGGTGAAATCCAACTCAAAAGCACACGCGCAAAAACACAGCAACGCCGCCAAAAAATATGAAAATACAAGAAGCTTTCATAGGCAGTCAAGCAAAATGGCGACTTTAATACGAAGGAGGAGTAAAAAAATCCTCGCGCTGTTGCTAAAGGAGCCACGGGGATCTGTTTAGTGCAGTAATCTTCCACATCCACGAGGGCGAGAGAAGTGAACGCGGAGGGGAACGCGCAGCTCTGCGCAGCCCTTCGATTCCCCGTCCTTACCTCGGGATTATGCCGTGTATTTCTTTCATACGAATATTATCTCCGCGGCCGTGTACAGTAACAGTATTGGCGCTGGGTCACGCGCGTATCCGCCGCTGACAGTTGTGACCACAGTCGGCAGGCAACTTGCAAACTCTCGCGTTATTATTTATGATCGTTCGTTTTGATATCAGTCCAGTCGTTTAGGTATTCGTGCTTAATAAAGGCTCCATCCTGAATGTATGCGTTTGATGCGGCTCGACGTCACGCCGCTCGATTATGACGAAAAGGGTCATTCTGTGCCACATTATGACGTCGTGTGATTCTCTGAGCTATGAAAACATATTTTGTTTCATTTTTAATAATACAATATTTTAGTTGTATTGACTCCCTACAGTTATAAAGCAATTTAGTGGATATTGTTTCTGTATATAACTGCAGTATTTAACTTACCTTTGCTGACCAAACAAGTTTGTTAAGAAATTAATGAGAAAAAAGGCTAGTAAAATGTAAAAATATGTGAAATATAAAGCATTAACAGAAGAGTTTAGCTTTATTTTTTTCTGAAAGAAGAAATATTATTTGCAATGCAAATATGTTTAGTATTCCAGTTTATATTCCTATAATGTTAATATTCCCAAGTAAGATGCTAAATGGTCTATTTTTAACCCTAACCTTGAGTAATACTGTTTGGGAAAAGTTCAAAACGGATTTCAAAACGTCATGAGGTTATTATAAGTGACTGTAGAATATTTGACCTATAAATTCTTTTCGCTTCAAACTATGACGTAATGTAACTAACCATTATTAATGTGTCAACCAATAGGGGGCGGCAAATGACTGCTATTCAGAGGCTTTCACTGCGACTTAAAAACTGTCTCTAAGAAACCTCAAAAGAAATCCTCATTTCATGTCTGTAAATGGCAAAATTAGACAACTTTCAGTTCTGAAATGCATATATCGCCCCAATTATGTCAACTGCTTTTTATCCTTTCGCAAGATAATTTTCATCCTCCTTCTAATTCACACATCACTTTATTTACAGAAAGACCTGTTTGTCTTTGCCGTTCCTCTTGCCTTTTGTATCTGTCTCATATACGTTTCATTCTCATAAAAACATCCACTAGAGACCATTAAAGTTCAGTATTATTAGACAGCGGGATGGCTTTATGACAGATGATAACAGGTGATGACCACTTTAAATGTCCGTGTGCTGCGCATAGCTGTCTCTCAAACCATCACTCACGGATCTTTAATAATGCAAAAGTAACATAAATCTAAACCCTATAGGCTTTGAGATTTTTTACGGTGTTAATAGGCTACGTGTCAGGGTCAGACACTAACACAATCCACTACACCAGAGATGCAGCAGTCCAGTTTAGCATCAATTGTAGAAAAAAATATTTAAAAAAGACCAAGCGGTGCACAACCTCACTGTCATTGACTGGTGAGGTCCAGCCTACTGTGAAATGGGTTACGAAGCACTCTGACATAATGGGCAGTTCATCTCATTTGGACACAAACCCTGACCTCTGGGAAATGTTAGCAGTCCAGCTGCACCATTTCACACCATGAAATGACACATAGCAAGTGAAGCGTTGTGAAAAAATGCCTCGGCTCAGACTAACTTCTCACTGATGAAATCCAAGAATAAGACATGGAATTTTTTGCCGTTGAGACTTGAAGAGCATTCGTCTTTTTCTTTGATCAGTTTAAGCAGGTTCCATTACAAGTTGAGAATCAGTTTGCAGAGAGAACCCTTAATTCTTCTTCTTGTAAACCTCATTATTAATCATAATAAATTCAGTTGTTTTTGTAAAGTTGTCACTTTAAAAAGAATTACATTTATTTTCATATAACACAATAAAATTGTTCCGTAATAATAGTCGTACTAGTAGAAGTAGATATTACATTTAATGATGAATTACTAAGATAACAATAATAAAAATTACATAGTAGGCTACCTCTATGTTCTCTTTTCTATATGTATCTCCTTGTTCCCTTATTTTAATGTTTTTAGCTGAAAAAATAATGATAATGGTTGAACACCGATCAACAGACCATAAATCTATTTCCAGTGGTTCTGATTTATGGAATACACATGTGTTTCTCATGAAGCAAAATGGTGTAATAGATGTTGAACACCATTAAGATTTCTCATCGCTTACTACTCAACTGCACTTGTGAGTCCTCATGACAGAGAACAGAGGTAAATGTTAAGAAACTGGACCTGGTGTGGGATAAAGAGATCAGTCAGACATATCTTTCATCTCAAACAGTTGGAGTGGGTAAGATGAGTTTTGTGGAGCACAACATGAACAAAGTCCACGAGGAAAGCTCAGTCATATATCACAATAACAGAGCAGTTCAGACATGTCATATAAAACATTTCAGTCACAGATCTACGTGTAGGAAAAGATAAAGTTCCCTCTGGATACATGCCTCTAACTGCCCTCCATACTGTCAACGTTTGATTGGTTAAGCCATGTGGCAGCCAATGAGGCGTAAGCCCTTAGCTCCAGCTCTGTCACGCAAGGTCACCGGCTGCTCTAATGTGCGCGTCTGTGTTTTAAACACGCAGATTATTATGCAGCTGCAACACTCAACGTCGTGCGGTAATTGGCTCTTAAGGTAGTGGCGGGGATCGAACGCGCGAATTAATTGTGTGTTTGTGTGACAGCTGATTGCACGAGTGACACTCAGAGGCTCACGACCGCGACAGAATTATCTGATCAGCGTCGACACCGTGTATACACCGGACGCGACGCGACAAGAGACGCATTATACCCATTACGCGCTGCGTCCGATGTAGGCACGGTGTTATAACGCACGGCGTGTACACTGTTCACACACAACTCAGGGCTACGGGTTGAAATCAATCCCTACAGCCATTTTAAAGATGGAACAAAGAAACAGGTGGGACGAGGGTTACGAGTTAAAAATGCTGTTTCTAGCGTGTGTGTTCATTTGCGCAAGGAGAGCGTTTGGTTGGGGAGCGTTTATAGTAGACATGAGAACAAGAGAAGCTTCATTCACCCTCATGGCATTTCAAACCTGTGTAAAGTTCTTTCTTCTGAAGAACACAAAAGAAGATATTTTGTAGAATGTTGGTAAGTAACCTAACAAAACTGGACCACACTGACTTCAACAAAATGGTCTAAAGTTTACTACTGTTTGCATGGATATTAGAATAAGAATGTTGTTTTATTATTTATACCAGTGTCATGATAACAAGTATGAGGTTTAAGGTTTTGTCCAATAGACTTCCATTATTGAAAGTGCCTCAAACTTGATTGTTCTAACAAGGCAAGGCACACGCTAAAACAAGGCTTTTTTCTTTTAGTGTTAATAAAGACTTGCGAGTGAGCTGTACCAACAACATTCCTTTAAAGCCTGCTACAAATGGTCATAATTTAAGAAAGAAATGCACATAATATTGAGTCTATCTAATAAGAAACGTGTCTTAACATCTAGAGCTGTCTGTCTGTCTCAGACTGTGGAGACACAGAGAGACTGTGTGCTCAGCAGGGACGTGACACAACATCTGTCTGCTTGAGAAAAAGAAAACGTGCATGCATTTCGTAGGACATTATAGCTCAGTTTGACTGACAGGTCATTTTAACCCAGCGTTGGGGCAAAAAGGGGCAAAGCCATGCACTGGGTTAAATTATTCCAGAAATTGTTTCTATTAACCAGTGGGTTTAAAGAACTCAGTATTAAGTTAAATTACAACCCAACAGCTTATAGTTCCCTTTTGACCCTATGCTGGGCTAAAAACACACACACACACGTATGTGTATATGTTGATACATGCATATACATCTTTATACAGTATCTCACAGAAGTGAGAACACCCCTTACATTTTTGTAAATATTTTATTAATTTTTTCATGTGAAAACTAAGAAGAAATGTGAAGTAGTTAGTGTACAGCTTGTATAACAGTGTACATTTGCTGTATAGGGGGTCAGCCTGTCAGTGCTCAGACCATACGCCGCACACTGCATCAAATTGGTCTTCATGGCTGTTGTCACAGAAGGAAGCCTCTACTAAAGATGATGCACCTGAACCCTATTGAGCATCTGTGGGGCATCCTCAAACAGAAGATGGAGAAGGGCAAGGTCTCTAACATCCAACAGCTCCTTGATGTCGTCATGGAGGATTGGAAGAAGATTTCAGTGGCAACCTGTGAAGCTCTGGTGAACTCTCCATGCCCAAGAGGGTTAAGGCAGTGCTGGAAAATAATGGTGGCCACAAACAAAATATTGACACTTTGGGCCCAATGTGGAGGGTAAACTCACATTTATTGCCAGCGCTTTAGACATTAATGGTTGTGTGTTGAGTTATTTTGAATGGACAGCAAATTTACACTGTTTTACAAGATGAACAGTCACTACTTTATATTGTAGCAAAGTGTCATTTCTTCACAAAAATTTACTGAAATGTGAGGGGTGTACTCACTTCTGTGACATACTGTATATAAATATATAATATATACACACACTCTTATGAAGATTTTTAAAAATGAGTGATAAATTAGAAATTATGTTGGTATATTGGAGCCATTTTTAAAATGAAGCCATTTTATATCGTAGTTTTATTTTATTGACAACTTGTTTCATTCACACAACAACAGAGAAACTAAAAATTATGTTTGAGAATTCTTTATTTTGAAAACTATTCCAAAACACACACATACAGGTCCTTCTGTCACACGTGTCTTTATATTTATGTTGCTAACGCAGAAAGTAATTACACAACAAAAACTCCCCCACACATTTGGTTCTTTGCTTGTCAAGAAAAATGAAATGATGTGTGGTGATGTACCTTTTCCAGCAATCAGCAAAATGCACCAGAAAACCATTTTTCAGAATATCACATACATTTTTGAAATTGCGTCAGTCCCAAACATAAAACACAGTTAGACACTCTCAGTCTCTGAGTGCTTTTATTTTTTTTAATTTTACAGTAAATCAGGCTCCGATACCTGAAAAAGGTGGTAATATATTTTTTGTATTAAAGTCTTCTATATCAACATCCTCAACTGTTGAGCGCTTAAGTGTTCTGGAATACAGGACCAAGAAAGAGGCAATCTCAAAATAAACGAAATAACTACAGGTACCATCCTTCCACTGGATAAGGGCGGTTGGATCTAGAAATTCAGTGAAAGCTTAAGGATTATTATGCATGTCCTTTAAAGTATCATCCACAAAGCAAAGCTAACATATTCTGTAATATAAACTTGTAATGTTTGTGCAATCTTAATTTATTATTCGGATAGCTTTAGATAAAACAGTTTAGATAACCATTTTACAACATTTGACAACTTCAGCGGAAGTTGAGCTGAAGGAAAAAACTGCCAACAGAATGAGTAGCAATGTTATTAATGTGCACTTGGATTGCGTTTTGAACACATTTGCTACTTAATAGAAATATTTGCGAAGGATGTTTCAGGCCTAAAGATGCTTTGGAGTTTGGAATGATAAATTAGCAACTGTGTAAATGTTTCATCTCTAACAGGCCAAACCATGCAGACCATCAATTTACATTATTGCTTCATAAACAGAGATAACTGAGACGTTTACAAATGGAGACAATCTACTCACGTTGCCCCTACAGTATATGCACCATCATTTGCAGTACAGATAATATTCACATTCTTTGAATATTAGGAGAGAACCTAACAATCTACAATTGTGTACAGAATAAGAAAATATTTTCATAATTACACCGAAATCATAAAATATGACTTCAACAGGAACGATAATGGAAGCAAACGCACATCTCCTGAGAAGAAAATAAAATATTGGTCATGGTTTTTAGGTTTAAAGGTATCCACATTCAATGTTCAGAAAGTTCATTTATTAACAAGTGACAGAAATGAAATCGCTGCTGCAGTAGTAAGTGTTACTACTAAACTGTAAGCGCCCCATTAAAACGGATCAGAATTAGAGTTCTTTGACCTTTTGTGTGGAAGTCAAGGACTATTATATGTTTAATTCTTTTTATCCTACAGTATATCTGCAAATGAAACGATACAATCGATCACGAGAGGTAGGAGAAACAACTGTGTTCCCAGACTTACTGTACAGTTTATTCAGCATCACAAGTTCAGCTAGTGATCCCGGGTAAGAGAACAAAGTGGTAGGACGTCCAAATGCTAAAACCTCAGATGTCACGTCGACTTCAAGATCCACATTCAACGAAGGCTTTGGCCACCAGGAATTCCATGACTCAATCCAAACTGAGTTGTCCCATCAATACTGTCATCGGACAAATCTCTGGTGGGAGCTCCCGAATCACTATAATACAGAGTCAAAGTCTGGTATTGACTCCATTTCCAGGTGTCCTTGAACCTCCTCCATTTATGCATAAAAAGACAGTCTTGTCCGGTAAATAGGTATAGTTAACAGTCTTCTCAACATCTCCAACCAGTCAGACTCTCTCTCTTTCTCTCTCTCTGTCCGTGTCAGTTTGGAACAAGGCCTCCTGTCTCCGTTGGGAAGAGGAGAGAGCTGCCAGATGGATAGATGAGCTAAGAAAGGTTGCCGAAGGAAGCTGGAGAAAAAAGAAAAGAGACAGGAGAATTAAAGGGAGCATAAATTATTCATGTCAATGCAGGAAATACATTTACAGAAGAGATACGCATCAGAGACAAAGGTTTTGTTAGACCTTCATTCACTGACCCTGGAATTACCTTGTCATTTATTTAAGATCTCGCTATACACCCTGTTTCTCTCTCTCATGCTCGTCCAATGTAGGAGAACAAAGAGTTTTGGGAAAGCTCAACAGACTTGAATCAATACTGTGTTCAAACCTAGTAGGCCGCCTACCTAGACAGCTCTCATACAGTGGACAGTTTTGATCCCGAATGCTGATTGGTCAATTGATGTGGTTTATTAATGACAAAGGATTTTTTATTCAGTATTTTTGTCTTGTTTTCCTGTAAACAAATTCTTAAATCAACATACATTTGCTAAACTGAATGACTGATAAAATGGACTAAAACAAGAAAAAATATCTGCCAATAGGTACAAAAATGAACTCAATTTAAGTTTTACCCTTTACTTAGCGCTTAATTGCAGATATTCTTCCTTGCTTATGGCAAAAATTAATCTAATTAAGATTTGTTTAGAAAACAAGACTCGGAATGCAGCTTTGGTGAGTATATACAAGATCAGCAGATGAGTCAAACTGTCATGATTCCGCCATCATGTCATGTCTATTCTTGGTCTTGGGGCGGAGTCATGGCATAGCCTTAAGGGCTGGTTATGCTTGACGTATTCGCTAGTTTGCTTGGGTGCGCGCGCCAAATATGACGTCATCACAGTGTTTGCGAAGTTCGCTTTGGGTGAGAGTGAGCTCATTTCGCGTGGCGGCGTGCACAACATTTTTTGTGACTCGAGCGAACATTTCGCGCGGCGCCGCAGTCAGCATTAAAGCTTTGAAGAGATTTTGGCTGAACAGGTACCCCTGTACAGACATCTTTTATGATCAATGTGTCTGATTTATATTGTATTCAGAATAAAACAATATTTATCAACATTGCTCTTTTAAACTGTTCTTATATCTTCTCATTTTATATAACATAAAGACTTTAAGGTTAATCTATCGCAATGTACATTTAGCAGTCCCTAACCAACAATATGTAGAAATGTGTCTGCATTATGCACAGAAATGAAAGAGTGTACACAAAAAGTTCGATGTGAAAATCTACATCTCCACGTTTTGTGGCATGCAGTGGGCGAACATTCCATCTCCTTTTTTGCCCTTTTTTGATAGTAGAAACAACACAAAATCTTCTACGTTTCCTTGTCGAGCAGCTGCTCGCAAGTCGCCATTCTAAATGATCTGACGTAATTCCGGTAAAATTCCTACATCTCTTCTATTTCCTGCGGATTAAGGATGATTTCGCTTGTGCGCCCCCTGTCGTTTCAAAGAATATCTCAAAGGCGAACGCTTCAAGTATTAACGTCTCGTCTGTTTGGGGAGTTTCGCACGCGGTCAGCAGAGGCTCGCAAAGCGGAGCCAGGCTCGTATATAAACAGCCCTTTAGGTAGTGAGTGGAGGGAGAGATAGTGATCCTATCGGCTTGCTATATTGTCTCTCCGGTCTGCGTCTTTGTTCCCACCATCTCGTTTCCTTTTTACCATCCCATTAGTGTTTTATCCCCGTCACCTGGTCCCTGTTAATTATCCTTTATCTGTCTCCCCCATAATACATCCTCACGTTCATTGTCCTGGGCTCGTGCATTGTATTCTGTGATCCCTGTAGACTGTGTACCGCTGTTCCTGTTGAGGTTTATCATTTGTAGGGTCTAGTAAGTGTTCGGTCTAGTTTATGTCAAGTGTTGTTTATTTCAGTATAGTGATAGTTAGTCCACGTCCTGTCTTTACTCCGGTTGTCTTTTTATGTTATACACCTTCGCAGGTTTTTTTTGTTTTCTGTTTATTGTATAAATTTGTTTCACCTAAACGCTGCCTGCAATTGGGTTCTTTGGAGCGATTAATGACATCAAACAATTCAATATAGATCTTTATAGAATGATTCTTTAGGAATTGCACATCATTTAAAACACAACACATCCACGCCATTGACGGAAATTTCCAGCAATTTTAACTGTTATACAGCAGGGGGCGCTCTTACCTATCTTCTGAAAGAGTACATCATACACAGATCCAAAAATATGATTATCGCTCTGAATCCTTTCTGAGCAAAGTCTTTTCTCAGATTTTTGTTGGTTGTAAACAAAGAACAAATGAAGATAGAATAAAACTGATTGTTTTTTAAAGCAGAGGCTTTGATTTTTCATCTGATATTGTGAGTTTGTATATTCATAGAAAAAATATTATGATGTGCTATTGTGATGTGCATTAAACGTAAAAAAAAGTAAATTGCTGTCGCTGGCGGGCAAGTTTTGAAGCAAAAAAAGGCTGGCATTTAAAATTATTTTTGTCTAATAAAGACAAACTATTTGATCTCATATTGGAATATTCTGTGTGCTATATGTTTACTATTTAGAGTCATGAATAAATGAGTCGAGTCTCACATTTATTTCACGCGTGGTTTTTGATTGGCGTCCCAAATAGAGCTGCTGTCTATCTACAGTAGCATGTCAAAAAAGGCCTTTACCCTATGAAGTTGCAACACCTGCTCATATAGGAACGGTGGGAGATGACAGAAAGGCATCTAATGAGGATGTGAGGATGAACATGTTCATGTCTAGTTTGAATTGTTACTCATGTGTGATTCTTAAAATGCCTGGAAATTCATAAAATTCAGATGCACAGCTATCCGCTGTTCGTTCTTGAAGTACTGCACAGACAGATTGCGCAGATGTTGTTTCAGAATGTAAGTGAAGTTGTCTCGAGACTGCAATTAACATAAGTCGTAAACACATCACGATGGGCTGTTATTCCTATCCGCTGTCAACAGAGAGTGTTATTGGAAAAAAAAGCAGGAAGGATCTTTTTATCAAGGGCAGAGGCAAAATGAGATGATATATGAATATATTATAACTCGCTAGCCTGCTTTTTTTGTTTTACAATCAGTTGGTAGGGATTCTAGAAAAGGGCTGATTGCAAGTTGGGGACGTGTTCCTTTCAGGCCGAGCAATCAATGATAGACTTGTTCAATGTGATGAGAAAGGACTTTTGAAAATGAAAGTAAAAAAAGATAAGAATACGAAGATAATGAACAATGCAAGTCAATGAACAATAGACAATCACAGATGAACCCTTTGAGAAGGAACAGGTGGCATTGTTTGTAATTCTGTGATGTCGTGTCCAGCTTGGTGAAAAGGTTATCTGCAGCACAGCTTCGGATGAAAATACCAGAATGTTGATAAAGGTAAACGTGTCTATTAGTGAATTGCATTTACTGGAAGATAAAAGATCATTTTATGCAAGGGATTGTGGGATTGATCGTGAAGTAAACATTTGGGAACCGCTGTATGACTGAAGACTTAAGATGGATAACACTAGAGCTATGGGGTCTCTGACATTTTTAACTCTTCTGTAATTTACCACTGATTTTACCCCTAACACATATTTTGTAGAAATTTTACCTCTGTTATCTCTTCTGTCACTTCACACTCACTGAGTGTCTGAGATAGTTCTCTCAGAATTCATGTCATGAATAGGAACAATTGGCAGAAAATAAATGTGAAACTTAGATGAAAAAAGTAGTACGGTGTAAACTTAAATAATTGTAAAATACTGAATTGAATGGATAGTCCACTCAAAAATGAAAGTTCTGTCATGAATTACTCCCAGCTATGTTGTTTCAAACCTGTAAACATTTATTTGGTCTGATGAACATAAAGAAAGATTTTTGGAAAAATGTTAGCAACCGAGATTTCTGGGACATCATTGACTACCATAGCAGGAAAAATTAAAATGGTAGTAAAGTGTGTTTGCTTCTCTAAATCCCTCAAAATATCTCATTTTGTGTTCAACATAACAAATGGTGCTCAATGATGTCCCAGAAATCTCAGTTGCTCACATTCATCCCAAAATCTTCCTTTGTGTTCAACAAAAGAAATAAATGTATACAGGTTTAAAACAACTTGTGGGTGAGGATATGATGACAGAATTTTCATTTTTGGGTGAACTATCTCTTTAACGAATGTGGATATGTAGCCCACATTCGTTTTATTAAAAATGGATTTCATATAGGCTATTTTAGTTTACTTAAACTAAAAGTATCAAGAAGTCTTGTTTATTAGTCTCGCATAAATATTGACGTAAATAGTATTTTTTTAAATTTAGGTAAATGAAAATGAGAAAATGAACAAAAACTGCTCAAAAAGTAATCTTACACAGCAACATAGAAATAATAATAAAAACAAATAATAAAAGTACACATGAAATCATATAACAATGAAAAAATCTAATTAAACAAAAACTAAAAATTATAAAAATATCTAATTTAAAACTACAATAAAACTAAAACAAAAAAATGATATGTTCAATCTTTTCCATTTCTGTCTGGCTATTCAACAATGCTAATAATGTAACCAAACTTAACAAAAACTATAAAAAAAGAATAATGGTTAATTGAAAATATTAATAAAACTACAATAAAAGTGAAAAAAATTAGATGTTAAATCTTTTCCATTTCTGTTGGCTATTTAAGATTTTTACTTTTGAAAGAACTGTCTAAATAAATCAAATAAAAAGTGGATTGAGAAAGCTGTTGTAGCAGATGTCTGAAAGGGCCTTCAGGATGCTCAAGATGATGGAAACAGGCTTATGGAGGAGACAAGCCTAATATGTCAGTAAATGACTCGGGTAAATGAATTGTGTAGGATTGTTTTCATCGAATGAGGCTTGCAGTTCACAACTGACATGATATCAAACTGACTGTTGTCATCTCTTTTGTTTATCGATAATTGAACATTTGATTGTCTGGCGTGCCTTCAAATGAATAGAACTGCAGTTATCTATAAATCCTTTATGGGAATTAAGTCTACATAAAAGTTATTATATTCCATATACAGGGAGCCCAGACAAATGAGCAGAAGCTTAAACTAAACAGCGGGCCCTGCAGACAAATAACAGCTTAAAAAACAAACGTCTCTCCATGCAACTCATTTTACAGTGGAACAAAGACTCGAGTTGTTTGCTAAACTAAAGAAACGGATCAAAGTCTTTTTTCTTTTTGTGTGAAATGTTGAAGGGCTATTACAGTTGGGCGATTGAGTGGTAATTTGCAGAAGAGGTAATAAGGTTTGGTGCTCAATAGAAATAGCAATTATAGTGTTGGGAGAATCTGCTATGCTCACGGTTAAATTGCTTTTCAATGTGAATTCAGCGGAGTAAGAGAGGAGCGTTTGGGGAGGGATGAAGAGGGCAGAATTACTTTGCCGTACTTCATACCAAAAGAACAAAGCAATTTAGAAGAGTACAGAGGCAACATTTCAGTTGATGAATATGAGATTGCGATCCGACCAAAAGGTCAGTTTACGCCTCCGAATCACTCTTGTGAAAGAGGTTTAACAGAGACAGATTAAAAAGGCCACGAGAAGTCATGCGCTGTTTCTGCTGATGGTTAATAAAAAATTCTAAATTACTGGGCATGAGATAGAAAGGTGACTGGCACATTCTAACCAGGAAGATCACACAACATCTATTTGTGACAAAACCTTCCGGTACTATTCATTGCGCACTTCATACAGTTCATAAAACTATCAAGGGCAGTGAAAGACAAGGAGGGGATGAATTTCAACCTATATCAATGGCACATACGCAACAAAAACGTGGTCATAGAGTATTAATTAGCGAAATATTATGTAATGTATTAAATATAATATATTGTAGTTGGGGAAAGTGATGCTCAATTTTGCACAGTTTACATTTTTGCTCTTTATTTAAATATCTTATTATTGTATTCATGTTGCATGTGTATTTTTGGAGTATAAACTAAAGCTAGCCTTTTGAAGAATTTAAGGAGGCGTAGCAAATAATTACACAAATGTTGCAAAGCTCAAAATAACAGAAGAATGATTTCAACATTTCCACATGAGAGGATGAAAAAATTGCAGTCAATGATTGCTTTACTTCCCATGAGCTTTTTGGTTTTCTACGCATTTTATTGTCTATTTGAACATAACCCATATTCTCTGATACACTGTGTTTTGCCTTTTTGCTAAATTATTTAGCAAATACTGTAAATACCTTTTACTGCTGAGTTTACTGTTTTGAAGAAAAAGGGACCTTTACATGACTTTATAAATACCTCCCCATTGGCAACTACTGTATATTTTATTGTATTCATTTTTTTTAAACAATTGGCTGATTTACTATTTGTAAATTAACTTATAGCAGTTAAACATATTATAAATCAAAGGGAACAAAAATATTACTTTTACCACAGATATTGACCAATCAAAAGCTCTTGAGAATAAGGATGCCCCTCCCACTAATGCCACCTACTAGGATGTGGCAAATTCTAACACCAAAGATAATATATTAACAAGATGTGCCACTGCCATTATAATGAGTGGACAGGAATGAAACGCTCAATAGGGCCTCTCTAGCAAAGAAGTCCCGCCTGCCAGTAAAAAGATCCAATCGTCCATCTAGGGCTGAGCTTATGTGAGGCGCTTGCCAGCCTATCTGCATTAGCTGAAGCGGCATTGAAAAAGCTGTTTTTTTTACGCTATTTAAGCTTAGCAAACCAAAGTTATGGTACAGTCCATATCAGGTTTATTCATTGATCAGAAAAAATGCTATTTAATTGTGTTTTTTTCCAGAGATGTTTGAAATATCTGCCTTCCACCATTTAAGGAGAAATGACTATTGTCTTGTTATGACATAAATCACTGCCCAGAGGTGTTGCAAACATGGCTGCCGAGTGGCACGACTTCCGTAAACGGACTTTCCTAACACCCATGTCTTCAATGTCTTAAAAAAGAACTACTATCAAAAGCATAAACTAAAAACACTTGAAAACCTCTGAAATAATGACACATTCTTTACAGTGCATGTCAAAAATTGTGTAGGCATAAATTATTGTACAATATTCTACCATGAGGTAGCAGCAGTTCCAATGTACCATCTGGGCTATCAGGTAATGGGTCTTTAACAAAATAATGATATCTAGTGTCAGATTCACTCGCACTGACATAAACCTCTTTCAGAGATTCAGGTTTTATAAAAATTCTGAATAAACCCAAAAATGATTATTCTTTAATTATTTATTCACCTTTATGTCATTCCAAACCTGTGTGACTTTTTCTTCTTTAGAGCAAAAAGAAGATGTTTTGATGAAGGCTGTGAACCGAATATACATTGACCTCCATTGACTTCTATTGCATGAACACAAAACCACAGAGACATTTTTTTTTATATTTTCTTTTGTGATTCACAGATGAAATCAATAATATACAGGTTTTAACAGAATTTCGACAAAACTGTTTGGATAAACTGTCCCTCTGAATGATAAATATAATTGAAAAATGGCTTTTTTCCCTTGTATCATATGGCCTGGAATGTTAGGGCTGTAGTCAAGTCCACCTTTTTCGAGTTCAACACCAGGACTAGTCGAGACCGAGTCTAAAGACTTTCAAGTCCAAGTCAAGCCTGAGTCCTAAGAGGTTCGAGTCCAAGTCAAGACCAAGTCCAAATGAGATCGTCAAGACAGATTCATAATTTATTTGTAATGATCAAAAAGCGGATCAAATTAGGTCATTTTATTTACTTTAGGTAAAGAAAACTCACCAAAGTCACATAAAGCAGAAGTGCAACTTCAGATTTTGAGTCTTTTTATTGTAGTGTAACAATCACATTCTGGGGTGCCAATGGAAAATGATCCACTTCTCAGCTTGTTGACCTGTCAGTCATAACTGTATTGAATCAACATCACTTTTGAAACCGCAATTAATGTTGAAAAAATTTAGAAGTTTCAACAAACCATCATTGTTGTGATCAGCAGCTGCTTTGTTTGGGTTCTTGATTCTTGTGATTTAACATTTAATGTTTTTTATTGTCTGTTATTACGCTAAAATAGTTTAGGCAATGAAAACTAAGATCCATTGGGATCAGGTTATTTGTGCAGTTTTCTAGATAATTGCTCATGAAACCATTGTGGTATTGATTTATGAGTATTGTGTGATACTGCGGTGTGAGATTAAAGCAGTGGTATGGCGTATTATACTTAATATAGAAAATACACACACAAAAAAAACTAAAAAATCGGTGACTCAATCAGACATCAAGAATCAGTATATGCAACTCAACAATAGTGACAATCAACCAAAGAAAGTTTCATGCTGCAAGTCATCCTAGGTAACCACATAGTACAAAACCATTTGCACTGCATTGCAGTTCATCGTTTATCTGAATTAGATTGATGATTGTCACCATTGAGTGTTAATGTCAGGAAAACTGTCGATTTAATTTGGCACAGTATCTTAGCGTTGTGAACCAGAACACTCAAATCAGTCATCAACTTCAATTAGTATTATTTATCATCTTTTTTACAGCTTTAGATCACAAAAAGTAACCTTCTCCAAGAGGAAAGAGAATCAACTTAATGGAAGTCAAGAGTCCAACTAAAGCAAACATATATGCTTCATCAATGGTTTTGTTTGGGAGGAGAAAAAATCATCGGACTCGGTCGAGACAAACTAGAACATTCGGCGAGTCCAATGCCCACGTCCGAGTGCAGATACCAACGAGCCCAAGAGACTACAGAAATTGGTCTTAAGTACGGACTCAAGTATTACAGCACTATAGAATGTATTCCGTGAAAGAAAAAAGGTTATACATGTTTGGAAAAACATTTTCATTTTTGGATGAACTATTTCTTAAACAAACCCTTTCTTAATCTACTTGTCAATCACCAAATACACCAAACAATCCAAAAATCCAAACCTTACTGAAGCCAGTTTCGCTTTTTTGCCTGATCAATATTTCATACTTTCTTTCATAGCTGCTACATCAAATATGACAGACTGCTATAGACGGGTTCCCTTTAGAAATCCACTGGAAACCCTGCCGGCTAACACACACACCCCTGCACATCTAAGAATAAACTCCAGATAAGATGTGTCCTAACAGCCAAACAGTGCAGATTGAGCCAGATGAAAGTCCTTCTGACAGGTGATGCCGACAATCAGAAACAAACTAACCAGCATTGGCAGCTCTTTAACTGGACGCCTTCTCTCCTTAAACAACCTTCACCTGTCTGAGTCCCTCGGCTCTCTGAACCTCAGGTGTGGATTTCTCAACTGGGTGGCTCAATTAGTTTCCCTTATCATAGCGTGAAGGCCCGGGCTTGGTGAACTGTTAAATTGAATTTGCCCCCTAAGCTATTGGTAGAAGTCCCTGACACAGCGTTCTAATGGTCCCTTATTCCCTTTCCTTGTTAATGTGCGGGTACACTGGGCTTTGACACTTGCTGAGTTGGGACTTCTGCGGCACACGTCCGCCCTAGGGACTCGAATACTTTGTGTTCTTTGAAAGTTTGAAGTTGTGTTTAAGCTTTCAACAAAAAGACACATGCAGGTTTCGTATCCAAAAAGACGTCAACACAATTTAATAAAATAAAGATAATGAAGCTTAATGAAGGAGACCCGGGGTGTTGACCTCTCACCTCTGCTGAGCAGCTGTAGGTTGCGCACTTCCTCTCTGACCTGCAGCTGTAACACCTGCTGTAACACTTCCTGTCTCAGAGACTCCTGCACGATCCCCATCCTCTCCAACTTCTCTCCATTCAACCGCAACAGGGCACGACCTGGAAGATTAAGGGAAGGTGAGAGAGAATTAAAGGTCCTATGTTTATTTTTATGGAGGATCTATTGACTGAAATGCATTTTAATATACATAACTATGTGTTCAGATGTGTATAAAGATCTAGCATAATGAAGCGTTATGTTTTTATTACCTAAGAATGAGCTATTTCTCTGTTATACAGTTCCAAGTAAGGAAGGAGGCGGGAACCGGCGAACATTAAACAACTTTTAATAAAATACATAAGAAACGCAAACGAAAATAAAATGCCACACTAACATAATAAATCATGACATAAAATCCAGGCCTGGTCCTCTCCCGTCGTACACTCTTGTCGCTCTTCCTTTTATGCTTCCGATCTCCTACATAAGAGATGCGAGACCCGTGCAACGCACAGCTGACATTCATTATTTCTAGTGTCACCGGCCTCGTGTCATTCCCTCACGGCTCTCCTCCCGCCTTGCTCATTACATATACATACACTGTGGATCCCCTTACATTGAATTCACCATGTCTACAGTAGCCCTAAATGGACAAACTGCTCGTTTCGTAAATACATTATGTCCTTCGATAGAGAAGTGAAACCGTGACAACATCTTTGTCCTGTGAAAACCGCCAAAGATTTTTGAAAGGGAGGGGGAGTGAGGCGTTGGTTACAATTTTCAACCTCACCAATAGATGGCACTATATTTCATACAATGGATCTTTAAATGACAATCAAAAATGTAAGTTTTAAAACGGCAAGAGGGAATGAAAGAGGATCTGGAGGAAATGTGATCAATAGTCTGGAATCAGTTCAGGTTTGTTTAAATCTTCCCACAGGCAATCAAATTACTGACACATGCCAGCGGAGAGCTTGACAACAGAACAGGACTACCAAAAAAAGCTTTCAGAACATGACACGAGTATCCACGCATATTTAATTAGACTATACCTTTGTGATGTGACAGTTTCACCTTGTCTTCAGGCCATATCCCAAATGTAGACATCAACATTTTACATTTACATTTAGGCATTTGGCAGACGCTTTTATCCAAAGCGACTTACATTGCTTTATCCTATACATTTTACATAGGTATTTGCAATCCCCTGGGATCGAACCCACAACCTTGCGTTGTTAACGCTATGCTCTTACCACTGAGCTACAGGAAATAGAAAACTTTTGAGTTTTTTCCATTGATTCACAACGGGATTTTTTATTGTTTTATTATCGCCTCAGTGTAAACTACAAAAACTGTGTATGTCATGCACCTGTGTATTACATTTCTGTAGAAAGGGACATCGCTGACTACTGGCCTGACATGCATATTACAGCATGAAGGATTTTTATTCATTTTCGTCGACTCATATGAAGACAGATCGTTTTGACAAATTTGCTGTCTGTACGCAAAACAATGTACTTTTCCATTTTTTATAGATTACTATGGTTTTAACATGGCTTTGATTGGAATAAATCTTTATTATAATAATAATAATCTAAAAACTTTTCCCCCAGAAAAGAGCATTTTTTCTCTAGAGTTTTCATCAGACGCACATGACCCGATTTTAACTTCCGGTTTGTGTTTGGTTATATATAACAATTTATTTCATATTTAATTTATAGTAATATTAATTGGAAGGTTCCTTATATTTTACAGTACATTTATTGTTATATAATTAAATAAAAATAAAACTGCTAAACATTTATTGACTCTTTGAGGAGGTCTACCGGAAGATAAGTTTGGGCTACATAACGTTTGTTTATGTTTTTTCCAATACTTTTCTATATTGTTTAATTTTGTTGGGAAGCTGCATTTTCACATGTACGTCTCTTACTCATCACCATCACAGCCATCCCTCAAAAAACATCCCAAAGCCAGAGAAATCTGTCACCATTTGTCCTGTTTACGTTTGCTCTGGTTTGATAGATAGGATTGCTGTTTAACACACCTGTCAGTGATCCCTCAGAACTTCACAAACTGTCCCTTGAGAAATTCCTTTATGGAGCATTTAATTGCTTTTTCATAAGTAAAATAAGGTACGTGCTAGCCATGTGTTAAAGTTTGTGGTTTTATAGTGCGTTAAGTGCACATAACAGTTTATATCTGCTCCCTATAATCTCCAAAATTATTTTCAGTTTTTCAGAGAGTTTAGGTAAAATGCTAATTTTTTTTCACTCTGCAGACTAGTGAAAACATTTCTCCCAAATGAAAAAATAAAATAATGTTTTTATTTATGTTTATTTGTTTACATTCATGTTTAAACAACATAATACAAATCATGAAATACATTTTTAAGGTTGTCAAACGATTAATCGCAATTAATCGCATCCAGAATAAATGTTTGTGTTTACATAATATATGTCTCTGCACTGTGCACATTGATTGTGTATTCATAACACATATACATACATCCATATCTTTGAGAAAACTTTAATAAACATCTATACATAATTTAAATATTTATAAATAAATTAGGGCTGTCAAAATTAACGCGTTAACGCGAGATGATTAATTTCTGGAATTAACGGCGATAATTTTATTAACGCATTAACTCATTCCCGCCAATTCTACCCCCGCCGCGTTCATTCCTCGTCGCGTAAATAGCATGGGTGACACGAGCGAGCTGGAGGTGTCGGAAGAACCCGTTGGCCCTCTGGATGGACAAGAACTGTAAACTGATTAATATTGTCGAGGACACGGCCCTCGCAGAATTTTAGAAAGCGGCAACTTTAGACGCATTCTACAAGCTACCGCCGAGAAGCACAGTGATGACTAAAATCAACTGACGCAGAAAAGAAAACGAAGGCTTCAGCGGAATATGTTGCTTTGACAGGAGACCACTGGAGCTCTGTTAGTAACAACAATTATCTGGTGTGACGGCGCATCACATCACTAAAACCTGGAAAGTAATGTCGTTTGCTTTAACCTTAATGAAATCAGAAGAGCGTCACTCTGTAGAGGTATTTGCTCAACAGTTTCAAATCGTGGCACACAAGTGGAAAATTGAAGAAAAAAATAGATTTTCTCGAAAAGAAAAACGTTCCATTCACTTTTTTTGCTAAGAGCAATGGCTAAATTGCCAAAATTGTTTAGAATTAAAATAGTTATTTGGATTTGTCAATAATAAAAAAGAAGAGACGAATGTAATATCCGCTTCTTGTCATTTATCTTTCTGTTCTGAGAACAGTAGGCTACACAAAAAACGTTAAATTTTCAATCATATTTAGTATTGTGATTAATCGAAATTAATTCAAGAAACCTTGTGATTAATTAGATTAAAAATTTTAATCGTTTGACAGCCCTAAAATAAATACATGTAAACATTTCCTATCCATGTATGTGTAAGTGTGTATTTATAAAAAAAATAATACACAGTACAGAGACATAGACTCACCTAAAGGATTTTTAAGAACACCATAATAATAATGTGTTTGACCCCCTTTCGCCTGCAGAACTGCCTTAATTCTGCATGGTATTGATTCAACACGGTGCTGAAAGCATTCTTTATAAATGTTGGCCCATATTGATAGGATAGCATCTTGCAGTTGATGGAGATTCTTTGGATGCACGAAGCTCCCGTTCCACCACATCCCAAAGATGCTCTATTGGGTTGAGATCTGGTGACTATGGGGGCCATTTTAGTACAGTGAACTCATTGTCATGTTCAAGAAACCAATTTGAAATGATTCGAGCTTTGTGACATTGTGCATTATCCTGCTGGAAGTAGCCATCAGAGGATGGGTACATGGTGGTCATAAAGGGATAGACATGGTCAGAAACAATGCTCAGGTAGGCCGTGGCATTTAAACGATGCCCAATTGGCACTAAGGGGCCTAAAGTGTGCCAAGAAAACATCCCCCACACCATTACACCACCACCATAATTGCATTAATGAGAAATTGAACAGGTGTTCCTAATAATCCTTTAGCTGAGTGTATATGTGACCCTAGACAACAAAACCATTTTTTTCTAAATTGAGGCGTTTACATCACCTGAAAGATGAACCATTTCTATTGATTTATGGTTTGTTAGGACCTAATAATATTTGGTTGAGACCCAACTATTTAAACTCTGGTATCTGAGGGTTTGGGAGTATTGCTAATAGTGGTGGGCCGTTAACGGCGTTAACCCACTGCGTTAACGTGAGACTCTTATCGCGCGATAAAAAAAATGTCGCCGTTAATCTATTCTCAAAGTTGGGTTGGGAGCTGGGTCTATACTACGCAAGCTATGATGAATTTCACCTTGATATTTTAGCGCGGATGTATACCTAGATTAATTGCACTGTAGGGGGCGAGAACGATAGTTTTCAACTCGCGTGATCCGCGTCATTCGCGCAGCCTCATCATCTAATAACCAGGGCTTCATTCGCGTCATTCGCGCTTCATTCGCTTCATTCGCGCCGCCTCCTCATCTCATAACCAGGGCTTCATTCGCGCCGCCTCATCATGTCATAACCAGGGCTTCATTCGCGCGATTCCCGCCGCAAGTAGGTCTATCGCGTCTTTGCATTGACTTAACATGTAAATCACTCGCGCTTGACGCGCCATTCGCGTTTGGTCTGAACAAAATATAACGGTACTGTGAAATTACCACATCAAACGTGACGTGCTAACATGGATGCAGGTATGAAGCCACCGGGCTTGCTTCAGGGAAAATTTATTTTTAAGAAGCTTCCCAATGGAAACCTCGACAAGACTAAGGTTGTTTGCACCTTGTTCAATGTGGAATAGGTTTACTGTACGGAATTGGTTTACATACAGTTGGTTTAAAAAAAAAACTTTCTCTCAACAGGTAGTGGTCTAGCTTTAGTTGAAACCAGTAACTTTGTATTGGCACCTAATGTATTATGGCTCCTGTATGACATATCGCTTGTTGCTCCCTAACTCTTTGTAAGTAGATTGGATAAAAGCGTCTGCTAAATGACTAAATGTAAATGTACTGTAGGAGCTCTTCCAGTCTCAAGTACCACCTAAACACAAAGCATCCCTTAGCTAATGCGGAAGTAAACACAAGAACATCTTATTGAAAATAATTTAAATTTCATCACAAATTATCATAGTAGAACAGCTTTCTCAAGCAGTTTGTGATGCATTTTGGAAACAGGAGATGAGCCCCTGGTCTAATGCGCCACCTGGCTTGAGAAACCCGTTCTCAAAGACTTACTTTTAGTCATTATTTGGGTAGCACACATATTCTGAATGCCTTCGGCAGAATTCAAATGAGCCATTTTAATCTAGATTAATCTACATTAATTCCAAGATTAATCTAGATTAATCTAGATTAAAAAAAATTAATCTATGCCCACCACTAATTGCTAATAATGTTTCCGTGCTACTTAAGACTAGTTTTGTGGTTTTTGCAGCAAATGGGAAAGTATCTTGTACCCCTCCCTCATCATATTATGAAAACTGGATTTATAAAGAAGAATTGCAAAGATGTAGATGTCATGTTAATACACATGTTCACTTCACTCTGTGCCGCAGTGGACACAAGAACACAAAAAACACAACGCGAAAAAACAGTTTTAAAAAGAATTAAAGTGATCTTGATTTCCTGTACAAATTACATAATTAAAGACTGTCGTAGGGATGCTAAACATAAAATTAAGGATGGATAAAGCCCACCTAAAAAGGGCCTTGCAACGCCACTGTTATTTTATGACTCGATCACTAAACTTGGCCGATCTCACAAAACGATTTCATGACATCAAACACACATGATAAAGAGTAAATTATTTGGTGCCAATGATGTCATCGCCAGTGTGGAATTTCTTTGATGTTTCACAAACAATAAAAAATTCGCTATTTGTCATGTTTGTTCTTAGCTCTCCAAAAATTACATCAAACCATCTACAGCCACAGTCTACTACACAGTAATGTGACCGCGGCTAGTTTAACAACTAACATTTGGAACTCCGGCCTATGGTTATGTTCATGTTAAGTTTAATGTTCTATACATTGCATTCACTCCAGCAAACAAGATGATGTCATCAATATTTTGGTTCTCAGTATAGAAAGATTATGCTGAAGTTGACTTTAAAAACCAATAGACAGGAACTAAAATTTACTAAATATTAAATGTGGTTTTGTCTGCTCAGCTGGAAAATTGTTCAGCTATTTTACAAAATGAAGTTGCCAGTGTGAAGATATACCTGTTTGCGTGTGAACAACAAAAGGCAAAACTGAAAGTAAGGAAAATAGTAGCAGGTTTGATACTGAAACAGTCCATTCGCAACACATAACAGTAAATCACCACAATTGGCAAGACACCACTTTGTTAACCTCTGTCTGTTGAATTTATATCAGTGGATCTTAATCCTCCTAACTCCCGGAAGTAATTTCAGCTCAACTTGAATGAAGGTGAGCAGTTCAGTTACAGTTACCTGAACAATTTCAAGCAATCTCTTCTGCCGTAGACTCCATAGGCTACATCTCTCTTCACGCTAAAAACCATCAATCACTGAAACATATCCCCTTTAAGCCTGATGTATAGGCTGTTAAATCACTTGGCGGTACATTTAACTACCAAGGGCTTATGGGGGATTATCAGACAGAGATGCCCCACTGACCCACAGTTCAGCAACGGAGGGGCCTTCAGCTGTCCCGGGGGCTCTATGGGGCAGTCGTGGACCAACACTGACCCAGTGACCCAGTCACAGAAAATGTACACCACGTCAGTGGGGTGTAAATTAGTTTCTCAGTCACTTACAATAGGGCAAATAGCAAATACAATAGGAGAGATCCTAACAAGTACAGTACGAAAGACTAAGTATAATGGATACGATATGCGATTACAGTGCATTTTAAATCCCCCTGTGGCCAATAATTTATCGAAATTAAAACTCATAATTGATCATCAAATGAGATATTTAAACAATTTTTTAATGTGAAAATATTTTTTTGATGCTCTAAAATAGCTTTGATGTAGCTCTACAATGTTTCTTAATTTAGAGTATGCTGATTCATGAATATGCAAATGAGTTCACACAATGATTGTAATAATTCACAGCATTTTAAAAACATCACAAGTAGATATAAAGAACATTAACAGGGGTGCACATAAGTTTTTCGATCTGGTTCTCAAGAGAGCACCTGGAGATTCGGCTTGGTGCTCGCATTGCATATAGTGTGACAAATTATATTCACCTATTAAAAATAAAAGTAAAAAAGTAGTTACTTTTTAATGAACAATAAATAAAATAATAAAGTGGGACAATATATTTAAACAACAATTTGTACACTTAAAATAGAATGATAATGTATTTCTCCTTGTTTTTCGTTTTACATTAGTTGTTGTTTTCAACAACAATTTTGAAACCTAAAGCGAAAACCTTTATGGTTTTTGCCAGGTTGCTGGGAAGTGCACTTGTATCATACAGCATAGAGAAACACAAGCTGGGTGCAAGTGTCAAGTTTAAACAGCTTGTCCTTTTGTAAGTTTAAGAGAAGCGGTGTTTTGGTAGACTGGCAGCGCAGTGCAGATCCAGACATTCACAGAGGCTGCGAAACGAATGCAGAACCAACCAAGGCGGAGCTACCAATAGTCTATTTTTCATGATTATGCCCAGGTCCCGTTTAACACCGGGAACAAAAGAGGTTTCAGTAGTTTTAGCAGCATTCAGTACAGAAATCTTATCCAGTATAACATTTATTCAGTCTTAAAGACTGATTGTGCATCAAAAGGTTTCAACCATGTCAGTAGGCAAATGAGAGCATTTTTAATTTTGATCGCGCATGCGCACCTGCGCACCACTTATGTGCATCCCTGAACATTAGCATTTTCACCACAGCGGGACTTTATAGTTAGCCTTTTATCAATATGTGTGTTCCCTGGTAATAAAACCCATAACTTCCGTGCTCCTAACACAAATGCTCGACCAACTGAGCTACAGGAACAGTCGGAAGCGCATATCTGGAAAATATCTTTCCGAAATACATTTTTCATGTTGAAATGTTGCCTCAGGAGTGAACATTGCCTGTTTTATGAGCCTCTCTATTATATTACACACAGCCCAATCATTTTTGGTTTTGGATTCAGCCCTCCAGAAACACTCTGTGCTGGATTCACCTGATGCTTTTGTGAAGCAGCAGACGGCTCAGGTGAACAGCAGAAATTCATTCCCTGCAGACGGGTTTAACACGCTCCCAAATAACACCTCGAAGAAAGTGATAGAGGTGCTGTCAAAAACAAGATAAAGTGGAAAAATGAGGAAAAAGAAAGGGGATGCGAAATGGTTGGGCTTAACAACTGCACTTCATCCTTCTAATATGTCTTCAATTTATTGCTTGAAGAAAATAGAAGAGTAAAAATGAAGACAAGCAGGCGGAATGATAAAAACTGGTTGTATAAACAGAAAATATATATTTCTAAGAGAAATATAATAATGAATGAAAACGAAGATGTATCTGAGCTTGATCTTAGATCTAGCGTACAGACGGCCTCAAATATAACAGCCCTGAATTAAAAGCCACAACCGTCCAATTGTGACTTCATGCTCCCCTAAGACGCTATTTAAAAATGTGAAGTACATGCAAGCGACTCGCCTGGATGTGGTTCAAGTCATTTCACACTTGCAGCTATAAAATAGCTGACTCAAAAGAGCCATAACAGTGTCAGAGCGGAAATGGCCTGTGCCTGAAGCAAAGTGACGATCATGTCTGACACGGCGAGTGACTCAGTGTCATCTATTTCCAATGTGTAGCGCTGCTTCGAGCGCTGGCGTCAATGACCCGGAGAGAATCCCTCACACAAACACTCACTCATAAACAGACTCGCCATCTAGACAGAGGCCTGATAAATGAAACCATAAATTATAGCACAGATTTTAGATTAAAGCCTTTGGGACCATAATAACATTCAGAGCACATCGCAAACTGAGAGAGAGAGAGATGACATAACACACTTATAGAGACATTGTGACACATGTGTGGTTATAAAATCAAGTCAAATCCTAAAAACCACACCAAACCGCCTGTAAACACCTCTTGAGGCCTAAAACTCTCACTGATTGGTTACCCATATGTCACAAGACTTATTCAATAATTGGATTATAATATATTGTCATTTTTGTCATTTTATTACAAAAATCTTAAATTAATTTAAATAAATGTGTATATATAAATCAAATGAACACATTGATATGAATTATGATATTAAACATAATATTAATTACACTAATATTAATATTAATAGAATCAAATACACACAATCACGAAAATGCATGTAAATGGGAGGTATGAAAAGCACTTTGTAAACACTGTTTAAACTATATAACATTTACTTTCAATAAAGTCTCATTTTGTTCAATATTCCCAGCAACAAAGGCATGAAATGCAATGTACAAATAACTATTTCACAGAAACTCCACTCAGGTGACCCCTGAAAGGCAAGATCACGTGGAAATGGTCGAGATGTGACAAATGGCACAGGATTAAGGCGTATAATGGACCATTAGGGAGAGAAATCAGAGCACACAGTTCTGGGAGTCAGATAAGAGAGCATTAGATTAGTGTATGTGGCCTGCCAAACTATTCCTGAGAGAGAACAAAGGCACACTCACACCAAAAATGACAAAAATGATTATAAACATGTATTTTTTAAAATCGAATTGAAAAGCAGAAGCCACACCGCAACTATAACAACAGATACATAGGAGCTGATGAATGATAAAACATTGACAGCCAATCAAAATCCATTGGAATTTAAAGGGCCCGTGCATTTAAAATGTAAAACTGCAATGCCGAACTTAGAATATGTATATGACTCTTTGAAAATCTATATGACTTTTTCTTCCATTGAACACATAAGAAGATATTTTGAGGAATGACTCTATGGTTTTGTGTGCATTCCAATGGAGGTCCAATGTTGTTTGGTTACCAAGAAAATAAAAAAAGAAGAAAGAAAGTCATACAGGTTTGGAATGATGTGTTATGCCACAAAAAGAGCACCCTTGATGACAATGTGCGCTGTGCTTCATAAAGAGAGTTGTGTTGTACCAGTGATGTCACAAAATGTGTCACATCATAAAAAGAGCTGTATTACATCTGTGATGACCTCATGTGCTATGCTACATAGAGCTGTGTTGTACCTGTGACGTCATAACGTTGGCTGTGTCATAAAGAAAACTGTGTTGTATACAAAACCTTAAATGCAAGTTTAATGCATTGAATTAAATATATCTTTCCTCGACACTTGGACTATATGTGACCCTGGACAACAAAACCAGTCATAGGGGTCAATTCTTTTAATTGACGGTTTATGCATCATCGGGAAGCTAGATAAATACGCATTCCATTGATGTAAGGATTGTTAGGATAGGACAATATTTCGCCGAAATACAACTATTTGGAATCTGAGGGTGCCAAACATCAAAAGATTGAGAAAATCGCCTTTAAAGTTGTCCATCATGGACGCTGTAGTAGGCTGTTGATGAGAAGAAACAGGTTTGTTTTGACATTCTCTATTGGCTTACCGCTGTAATGATGTTGTGGAGAGTAGATGAACCCAAAAGCTGAAATTCTAAGCTTACCAAACTTGAGTAATTCCCAAAAGGCGTTCAGCAGCGAGTTAAGTTTGTAGGCATGCCATTTTTGTTTGCGATTTTGCTGCGTCCCCTCACAATTAAAATATATATATGGTAGGAAATTTACAAATTATCTTCATGGAACACGATCTTCACTTAATATCCTAATAATTATTGCCATTAAAGCAAAATGGATCATTTTGACCTATACAATTGCTACAAATATACCGGTTTGTACCTGTGATGGCGTGGTGAGAGAAGGCCTCCACGTAGGTCAGGTAATTGTGGGGACAGTGTTTCTTCAGCCACTTACACACGTCCTGCTGGGTCCACAGAACCACTGGTTTGCATAAACTGGAGAGCGTTGGGCTGGTGTGATACACAGTGAAGGCTTCACCTGGCTGGATCTATAAGCAGAGAAACATCTTCGTTATAAGTATAATCTTCATAATTTCAACTATAATGAGGTATATTGTACATACAGTATGTTTACCAAGGCCAATTTATTCCAATCCTACGCTTGGTTTTGAGAATAAGGATTAAAGAAATAAAATACGACACACAACATCACACAGAGTTTGAATAAATGCATGAGTGAATATGAAAGCCGAGTCAAGTCTCACTTTCGCTTGAATTAGTTTTCTTAGTAGTGGCATTGTTCACTTCTTTCTCGTCTGTGTTCCATTCATAAACAAAACTGTTTTCATTTCACACTCTCTCTTTTGCCTTATCTTATCAGCATGACTGAAACTGTTCTATCAAAGACTGTATCAAATCTTTGTAAATGGTGCAAGGTTGTCTATCTCCAAAATTAAAATAAACAGTAATAAAAATCAGCAGATGGATTATTAAACTGATGTGGATAGACAGAAATAAAGATTTGTCTTTATACCTTACCGGTGAAAGTGATAATTAAAACAGGCGTCTGAGTAAACAATGCTCTTTTAATTATACACACACATCATTGTGACTGCCACAATGACTTTAAAGATCATCATCACACTTTTATGACTCTCTGCAGAGGACACTGACGATGAGGAACTGCAATAAAAACTTTTACTTCAGAAAATGAAGCAATGCTTATGTAAAACCATAATGTTTTATCTTTCAGTCTCTCTCACTCTACAGCTTGTTGTTTACTTTACTTCATTCATTTGTATCTGCAAATTTGAAACCTACACTTTTGTGGGGACCTGTGTGTTATAATTTTTTGTGTGTCTTACTTCTGGGGCTTTTAAAGGTAACACGTTTTTATGAAAAACGTAGTAAATGGCTAATTTATTCCCAAATCCACTCCGGATGAAACATTTGGACATTTAATAATCATGAAGGGAAATTTTTTTAAGTATTACCAATGAAATGGTAATCATAAAGGGATCATAAAGGCGTGTTTTTCTGTTTCTTTAGAATGTTATAAGTTGCACATGCATGTATTAGACAGGTAAAATTGCAAACAATAAAGTGTTGGAAAAAAACATGCATTCTATCTAAAAGCGAATGCTCAGACAGACCTGCCTGAAACGCCTTGTGTAACCCCAACCCCAAAAATCTATGTCTGTTCATGGTATGATTTGACTAAGACCGCCCAAATGTATACGCAAGTAAGGTGGTCGTACCTGTCCGTACAATTGCTTTGGAACCTGATGTGTCTAATATGGTAAGAGGCGTTACATTTCCGTCACACGGTTGCAGTATTCGACCAATCACTATGCACTGGTTAACTTGCCAAACATAGCCCAACTCGCTTTTAGGAGCGATGAGCTTCGTAAAAAATCTGCGCGTTTTTGAGAGTAGGGGCAAAGAGGAGAAACAAACAAGTTCTTTGTGTGGTCGAAAACAGAGAATGATATTTGGAAGAATGCTTTAAACCAAACAGTTCTTGGCCGCCATTGAACACCATTGAAAAAATGACAATAGTAGTCAAAAGTGCCCCGAAACGGTTTGCTGTCCTTCATTCTAAAAAACATATTCTTTTGTGTTCAACAGAACAAAGACATTTATGACACATTTTTTCCTACTTTGTGAGTCAATGGTGTCCAAGAGCTGTTTGGTTGCAAGAATTCTTCCCAATATCGGAACGAAGACATTTATACAGATTTGGCACAACTAAATGACGAAAGCAAAGGATGAGAGAATTTAAATTTTTGGTAGAACTGGTCCTTTAATGCTACAGACATCATACGTGCACTATTATGAATCAAAAGTTTAAGATCACTTGAGGAACATTTTTCTCATGATCTTACATGTTTGTGAAAGTTTCAAGGTTTGAAATTACTTTTGTAGACAAAAATATTAAAGTTCAATTATTTAATTAAAAACTAAATTTTTGAAAATTATTATTGAATAATTGGACTAAATAAGGAATAAAAAGCAGCCAATAAGATACCAGTATGGATAAAATCCTCCAATGCAGTGACAACTTTGAAAATACTAAAATATCACACAGAGAAACTGTGTTTAAACTCAACACACTACATTTACATACAAGTCTTTTGATTGATCACACAAAACTGTCCTGTGGTCATAATGTAATACTCGTGTGTAATATTCCCTTAATCTCTTGGTCTTTCATTTTGAGTTGTCATTTCCCTCTCCTCCTGTAATATAGAAGCAACTGTAAATACTTTCCTGCTTTTGATGGGTCTTTATGTACTGTTTTAGGAAATAAAGGCCCATTAAAATAAAGTATGTACAAAACATTTTCGTAAGCAAAGAGACAGCTGCTGTTAGCAGGTAGTAAATGCTTCAGGTCATACGCTCACAGCATCTGACAGACATGAATCAGCTCCTGAAGTCAGAAACCCATTCACATTTAGTCTGAAAACAGACAGATTGAGAGCGAGCGAGGCAACGATTTTGCACGACACAAAGATCCCTTTGTTTCACGCACATTTTGTCTTATATTATTATAAAATGTGAGCGAGTTAGTTAGTGAAATTCTTAAAATGACTAAAGTTGATGACTCAACATACAATACTTTAGGGAGAAACTGAACAATATGATTTACATTGAAAACAGACACAGCAGTTAAATGAATTTCTCCCACAAGATTGTGTTAAACGCAACGTTCACTGAGCATTCATATGACAGAATATAAACTGAATAAGATAAAGAAATGATTATATCCGAGGCTCATGTTCTGTTAAGTAATATTATTATTTCTTCTGGGAAATAGGAATGAGACAAAGGAGAAGCGGCAGAGAGAAAACAGGATCCGCTGTTAGACGCTTGTCATCCCTTTTGTCACCATCCTCCTCTCCTCTCTCTCCTCCAACACTTGCTCTTTCTTTCCCAGCTATCCATCACTCTCTATCTCTACCACACCAGCCTCTGGGCAATAAACATCCACCCTTGAACCAGCGAGACCTGATTCTGTCTGGCCTGAAACGTAGTCATTAATAATACACAGAGGATGGCATCTATGGGGAGAGGGGCGGCCTGATCTGGTCTGGAAAGCCATTTTGAATATATCCGTGTGATTAGATGAACAGCTGTGTCTTCCTATGCTAAAGGGAGGAAGAGGTTATCCTTTAAGGTCTAGAAGGTTGAGCATCTCTTGAGAATACTAACACATACATACTGTTAACTGTACTTTTTGCGCTGGGGGTAGCGAAATACATGTAACTTGGTTACAATTCTTTTCATTAAAGTTACTTTTAAATGGGTGGTAATCAAATTACAGTTACATCCATAAAAGTTTTTTAGATTACCAAAGTGATTACTTGTAATTTAAATGTCATTTATTTCATTTAAAGATAATTATAAACTGTAACACAGGCAGTATATGTAAACAGCAATCTGTGTTTCTCAGACTCTGACTATCTGCAAAAAATCCTAAACCACATGTCCATAAGTTCCATACCCCTTGCCGTATATGCAAAATTTGAATAATTTTAACAAAATAAAAGGTGCCTGGGTTTATAGAAATGTTATTTAAATTTTAGTACTGTCCTGATTAAGCTATTTCAAACAACAGAGGTTTATATATACTGCACAAGACAAACTGCCTGAATTTATACTGATTGTCACATTAAATAAAATGTACATACCCTTGAATTTCTATTGTCTGTCTGACGTTACCTAAATGATCAATGACAGTTTTCATGTTTTGTTTGAGGCATTTTTAAGGTATTTGCGACTTTTTGTCACACTGACTCACAATTGTGAATTTTTAACTCACAATTTTGACTTCTTTTCTTAGAATTGTAAGACATAAACTCACAATTGTGGACTATAATGTCCAATAAGGGAAAACTGTCAATCTGCTGTTGATTAAAATAATTTGCAGAGGAAAGCCCTCTATGTCTTATTAGTATTTCAAAGTATTCTAAAGTATTTGGATTAAATTACAAAACTTGTTTAATCTAACAAAATACGTTACAGATTACTTGTGCATGTGCCCTATTATATAATGTGGTCATGTTATGTAAACATACGATTTGCAAATCTGCCGTGATGCAAATTTCTTGGTGATGCATCATGGGATTGAATGCATTAAAAATAAGCTATTTCGGACACAGCCGATATGTGTAAATGAAGTTTTTTGGCATAAGTCTTCTAATTTTTAATTCTAAATCTTATTTTAATATAAAAAACGATCTATTCATCTCATACAAAACGAAAGTGTTTCTGAAGTGAAGTGTGTAATGAAACGCAGCTGAGCTCTTTCTCAGTTTATTGAGTTCTGCTGGCAGGATTAGCTCATGTCGTTTCACTTCATATTTTCATAAGAGCCCTTCATCATGACGTTCTGAAGCTCTGCCATAAATTCTTAATCAGTGAGATTTATATGTGTAGATTATTCATCTATCATCAGAGTCTCGCAGGACTTTTTCCCTCAAAACGTCCCAGACGGCTCCAAGTTTCTTTTTCATCCTGATTTTCTGGAGCCCCACCTGCTCTGCTCACTTCTTCCAACTGTCCTCCAACTCCCCTTTATTCATTCAGTCAAATCCCTTGTTTCACTGATCCTACACTTTTGTTATTCTCTTCCTCATCTCATGTCCACTCATGTCTGTCTCTCTGTGTGATCCTCCTTTTCATTCTCGATCTGGAATAATTTCCTCTTGTCACTGAGGAGCATCTCTGGTTCCCTTCACTGGAGCTGAATCGGGGATTAAATTTTAAGGCCTAGACGGGTGACATCTCTTTAAAATTCAAGACACCCCACCCACCTGCACGCTCTGTTCTGTACTATGTTTTGCCCTCAATCAGAAAGAGAATGAGTCGATTCAATCTGTGTTAATAGATGATGTTACAGTGACATTGTTGTTTCGCACTCCGTGACTCAATGGAAACGTTTCCCCCGCCTGTCTCGGTTTAATTCTATAAAATGCAATTCATGTAAATTAAATTTTGTTTAATTTAGCTCCATTTAGTAAAATTCTGTGGGTGTTAAACGATTAATCACATGCAGAATAAAAGTTTGTGTTTACATAATATATGTCTGTGTACTATGCATATTAATTTTGTATTTGTAAAAGCATACAAGCACAGGTATACATATTTAGGAAATCTTTGTTTATTTATAAATTAATATTAATAATATTAAATATTGAATTCTTACATTTATCTATTTCTTAGATTAGATTAGATTAGATTCAACTTTATTGTCATTACACATATACAAGTACAGTGTAACGAAATGTAGTTTAGGTCTAACCAGAAGTGCAATTAGCAAGTGCAGGATATACAGTGTGAATAAATACAGAATACAATATTAGGGGAATAAAATACAAATGTTCTATGACAATATGACAGTCGGTATGTACTATGGACAATATATACAGAAGGATATATACTGTGAACATCAATGTACAGGTGGTTATGAAGAGATAACAATTTCGACTATACAATAGTGCAAGTGACTTAAGTGTGCATTAATTACAGACATTAGCTATTAAAGTTACAGTGCAGTAGATGAGTTAATGCGGTTATTGAAGTTATGGTGCAATAGATGAGTAGATGCCGTTAATAGAGTTACAGTGCAGTAGATGAGTTAGTGCAGTTATTGAAGTTACAGTGCAGTAGATGAGTAGATGCAGTTAATAGAGTTACTGAGTTACTAATACAGTTATTAAAGTTATCGTGCAATAGATGAGTAGATTCAGTTAATAGAGTTACAGTGCAGTAGATGAGTTAGTGCAGTTATTGAAGTTACAGTGCAGTAGATGAGTTAGTGCAGTTATTGAAGTTACAGTGCAGTAGATGAGGTAATGCAGTTATGAGAGTAGTCCATTAGTGCAAATGAGCATTCAGTATAATATTCCTTGTGTGCAAGTGAGCAGTATAGAGTGCAAATGATTCTGTGTGTGTGTAAACAGTCCGGTAGAGCAGATACATGAAGAACTGGTGTGTACAGTTCAGTCATGCATGGCAGCCCTGTAGTTCAATGTAAACAATGTAATAGCAGCATTAAAGATAAAGTTATGAGGGTAGTGAAATCAGTGGGGGGCAGAGTTCAGAAATGAAACAGCTCTGGGAAAAAAGCTGTTTCCTAGTCTGCTGGTTCTTGTCCGGAGGGACCTGAAGCGCCTACCGGAAGGCAGTAGAGTAAACAGTCTATGAGCGGGGTGAGAGGAGTCCTTCAGAATGCTGCGAGCACGACGCAGACAGCGTTTCTTCTGGATGTCCTCAATGGAAGGGAGTGTAGTTCCTGTGATGCGCTGGGCTGTTTTCACCACCCGCTGCAGTGCCTTGCGCTCAGCAACAGAACAGTTCCCGTACCAGACTGTGACACAGTTGGTCAGGATGCTCTCTATCGTGCAGCAATAGAAGTTCACCAGGATAGTTGAATACAGTTGGTTCTTCTTCAGTGTCCTCAGAAAGAAGAGACGCTGGTGAGCCTTCTTGACCAGGCATGAGGTGTTGGTGGTCCAGGACAGGTTCTCCGAAATATGGGTCCCCAGGAACTTAAAACTGGAAACACGTTCAACAGCCATCCCATTAATGTGGATGGGGTCGTGTGTGCCTCCTTTCGCCTTCCTGAAGTCCACGATGATCTCCTTTGTCTTGGAGGTGTTAAGGAGCAGGTTGTTGTTTGAGCACCATGTGGCCAGGTGCCGGACCTCCTCCCTGTAAGCAGTCTCATCGTTGTTGCTGATGAGACCAATCACTGTTGTATCGTCTGCGAACTTGATGAAGGAGTTAGATCCATTCACAGGCCTGCAGTCGAGTGTGAAAAGGGAGTAGAGAAATGGACTTAGTACGCAGCCCTGTGGTACACCAGTGTTGAGGGTGATTGTGGTGGAGCAGATGTTGCCTAACCTAACAAGCTGAGGCCTGTTCGTCAAGTAATCCAGTTGCAGGTTGAGTTGTTAATGCCTAGGTTTCCAAGTTTGATGATTAGCTTGGAAGGGATGATGGTATTGAAGAGCTGAAGTCTACAAACAGCATGCGTGCATAAGTGTCCTTATTGTCCAGATGTGTGAGCACGGAGTGCAGCGCCATAGACACCACATCATCTGTGCTCCTATTGCTACCGTAGGCAAATTGGTATGGGTCCAGTGTGGATGGTAGAGAGTCTTTTAGGTGTGACAGGACCAGCCGCTCGAAGCACTTCATAACAATGGGTGTGAGTGGGGTAGTCATTCAGGCATGTCGAGCTGGAATTTTTTGGGATGGGCACAATGGAGGTGGATTTAAAACATGCTGGAACCACTGCTTGGGCGAGGGACAGGTCGAAGATGTCCGTGAAGACCCCAGCGAGCTGCTCCGCCCATGCCCTGAGTACGCGACCAGGGATGCCATGGGGGCCAGCAGCTTTGCGCGCATTTATCCGTCCTAGTGCAGTGAAAACATCTGTGGAATTTAGTGTGATGATTGGGTGGTCAGTAGAAGGTGTGAGCCTGGTGGCGGGTTTCTTATTGTCTCTCTCAAAGCGTGCATAAAAGTCATTAAGCTCACTCAGGAAGGCGGCATCTGTGGTTATGGGGATGGAGTGGTTGGGTTTATAGTCACTTATGGCCTGGATGCCCTGCCACATGTGTCGAGGGTCAGAATTGGAAAAATGCTCCTCTAGCTTCAACTTGTAGCAGTGCTTGGCCTTTCTGATGCCCCTCTTCAGATTTGCCCTGGAAGTACTGTAGGCATGTTCATCACCTGATCTGAAGGCAGTGTTGCGTGCTTTCAACAGGAGGCGCACTTCCTTGTTCATCCATGGTTTCTGATTGGGGTATATGGTGATCTGCTTCTGAGTTGTGACACTATCAATGGTGGTATTGATGTAGTCCACTACAGAGGAGGTGTAGCTGTCTATGTCCGTGTGAGAGCCACTGGTTGCCTGAGAAGCAAACATACTCCAGTCTGTGTGTAGAAACCTTTCCTGGAGTGTGAAGTCTCCCCCCGCAGGCCACACCTTGATGGTCTTCACTGATGGCTTCACACGATTAATGAGAAGTGAGTACTTGGGGGTGAGGAACAAAGAAAGGTGATCAGATTGACCCAGGTGGGGGAGGGGGGTTGCGGCGTAAGCTTCAGCCATGTTTGTATAGACATGATCCAAAGTTTCATGTCTATGTTATAATGACAATAAATGTTTATTCATTTTTATATTTTTCTCAAATATATACTTGTGTATGTGTTTACAAATAAAAAAAATATATAAACACAGTACACAGACACATATTAGGTAAATGCAAACTTTTATTCTATATGTTATTAATAAAAAATGAATCGTTTGACAGCACTATTAAATCCTATTTCATTACACTCACTTCAGTTTAGAAAGATTCAATTCAAGATGGGTCTGTGTAGTTCAGTTCGGTTTAGTTCAATTTAGTTTGGTGCGGTCTGTGTTCCGTTCAATTTATTTCAATCCGTCAAGTTAACTTCTATCCTAATTCGATTTGGTTCAATTCAAGACATTTTGCAGATTGAATTTCCAGATAAATTGATTTATAATCTGAATCTTTAGTTACGATCTAATTTCTTCTCCATCCCATCAATCTTTCCTTTATCATCTCTACGTTAACCTGTAATCTTTCAAACTGTGACCGTGTTCCTGCAGACGGTCTCTTTTCCAACAATCCTTTGCTCGGGACAGCTTACATGCATAAGAACTCAACGATCCCTTTAGCTGTGGTGAGAACTAAATGTTATGAGACTTTAGACGCCGCTCTGCATTCGTTATGAATCCCTGAAACGTCACCACAACATCTGTTCAGACATACTCCGCCAAAAATCACCTCACATATCACAAGCTTTTTTTGGGGGACGGGGGAAATGTTATGTGGAATTTGTTCATCATCGTAGATTGAGGGAGAATTGCAAACTGATCCTGAAAAGATTGAGCTATTTCGCCTAATTGAGACGAGCTGGCAAAGTTTGCTGACTTTTGGTAATCTGTGTGCTTTTCGAAATTGTTTTGTGCCATTGATGGGGTCGGTAACCTTGACGATAATGAGGAAACTAAACAAATCTGGAGCCCAATCTCCTCTGGCTGTCAACCTCAGGTAGCCCCATCAGAGCTGGGTTTTAATGAACTAAACTCACTGCATGCTAAACAATGCTCTGCCTGCTACTGTTCCTTGTTTTTTTTCTGTCAATCTTGTATTTAATCTTTCTCAATTCTCTCTCACATTCGCTCTCACAAAAAAATATGAAAAATGTACTGGTCATTTTCTGCCAGTACATTCTTCGTTACTTTTCCAGATATTTCCATCAGCACTTAAACACATTGCAGTGCCGTGGAAAAATGAAAACACAAAAATGAAAACACAAAAATAATATTATTACTACATATTGTGCACTGTTTTTACAGTGTATCTTTTCTCAGTACACATACACAGGTCAAAAGTTTTAGAACATTTGAGTAAAATGTTTCTCATTATCTTAAAAGTCTTAAAATTAGTTTCACAATCAAAAATACAGCTGTGCAAATATAAACACTTTCTTTCAGTACAAGCTAAGGTGCACTGTCTGAGAAATGCAACTATTGGTTCAGAGGTGTATAAAGACCTTACATAATGAAGTGCTATGTTTTTATGACCTTAGAATGAGGTATTTCTATATGCATACACCGCGGGTCCCCTAACATGGAATTCACCATGTCGTTTCTACAGTCGCCCTAAACGGACAAACTGCTCTACAGAGCGCATTTCTTTGGCAAAGAAGCTAAAAGGTGCATCAAAACGGGGGGTAGGAGTGAGCTGTTGGTTGCAGTTCGCAACCACACCGCTAGATGTAGCTAGAATCTACACACAGATCCTTTAATAAAATGATCTTTGAAATGGATGATTTTAACTTAATAATGAAAAAAGCAGTCCGAAAGAGCACAGAATAGAAGAAATTGCATAAAGGTCCAGTGTATGACATTTAGCTAGGTGAAACCCCAATAAGCTGCTTGATAAAATGACAATAGAACACTTCTGTAAATTCTAGGAAAAATTATGTTTATAACAACTTTTTAGTTAAGCATTTTTAGCGCTAGATTAACTAACAGCTTGCAGCAAATGCTTCTTGTCGGTATTCAGTAAAGACTCGCAATGAAAGTTAGCACTGAAAAGGAATGTTTTTGCGACTGACCTTATTGCATATGCATGTGTAGGAGTTTCCTCTTCAGACTCAAACTTCATGGGAGGAGAGGATTTAAAGGAGTCATATGACACGATTTCGTGTTTTCCTGTATCTTTGGTGAAGTTGTTCATGCATATATTCTTATTCTACTTCTTAATCCTTTTCCCTCCTCTCGGAGCATAGGCCATCAACTACTTTTCTTCAGTTTCCACGGTCCTGGGAATTTTTTTTCAGCTCTTTCCAGCCGTGCCCCATCTCTTTGGCATGTGCCTCCAAGTCTCTTCTCCAGGTGTTTTTAGGTCTCCCCTTTTATCTTTCCTTGTGGATTCCACGTGAGCGCCTGTCTGGTGATGCTTGTACTTGGTTTACCCGAGGTGTGCCCTATTCATCTCCACTTTCTCTTCCTGATTTCTTGTTCAATAGGAAGCTGGTTTGTCCTTTGACATAAATCGCAATTTCTGATGGTGTCTGGCCAGCGGATCTGAAGACAGCTGTTGATAAAGGTCTGGATATTCCTGATGGTTGTTTAATTTTTCTCCAGGTTTCTGCTCCACAAAGAAGAACCGACTTGACATTGGAGTTGAAGATGCATTTTTCATCATGAGGAATGCTGCTCTTGCCTTCCCAGTTTTTGCCTTGACATCTGCGTCTGTACCTGCTTGTTTGTCGATGATGCTCCCTAGGTATGTGAATTACCCAAGTCACCGTTCTTGGGGAATTTAATAAGGTAGCCCTACTTCCAATCTGCTGGTTTGTCCTCCTCCTCCCATATCTTTTCAAATAGAGGGAACAGCATCTCCACAGTAGTTTTAGTGTCTGCCATCAGTGCTTCTGCCGGGATGGCATGAGGGCCTGCAGCTTTACCACTCTTCGTTAGGAATATGGCCTTCCTGATTTCATACCTGGGCGGTTTACTGCAGTCAATCCATAGGTCAACATCAGCTCCCTGGATATGGAGGGAACTTGCCGGTGCTTGTCTGTTCAGCAGCTCTTCAAAATGTTCTGTCCATCTCTTCAGTTGCTGCTCTATCCCTATGATGGCCTTACCCTCCTTATCCTTGACTGGTCTTTCTTGTCTATTGTATTCACCTGTTAGTTTCCTGGTAGTGTTGTATAGTTGTTTCATGTTCCCTGTTAATGCAGCTCGCTCTGCATCCTCTGCTAGGTGGTTGCTTCACCTCTTTGGGAGCTTCTGTGTATGTAGCTTGTGCTGCTACCTTTGTTTTGCTCTTGTGTAGCTAATGATGAGGGATTCTTTCTTCCGTTTTCTCACTTTTATCTTGTGCAAGGTGCCTGCTGTCATCCAGTCTTTCTGTTAAGCCTTCTTTGTTACTATTACTTTCTGGGAGGTTAAGTTTAGGACATTTTTCACTCCTTTCCACATGGTATGGAGGTCTGTTTCCTCATCATGCAGCTCTTGCAGCACTTGCAACTTATTTGTCAACGTGAGCATGTTGTCTTTCTGGATCTTTGGATCTTTGAGGAAACCAACATTGAATTTCTGTCTTTTGGCTAGTGTTTCTGTAAAGTTATTTTTTAGCTTCATTTTCAGTTTTACAAGAAACAGATGGTGATCGGTATCTGCATCCGCACCCCTCTTCACTCGGACATCTTGAAGTGATCTCTGAACTTTTTGGAGATACACAGGTGGTCAATTTGGTTTTCCGCGGTGTAGTCCGGTTGTGGATCCTTTTGTGTGCGAAGATGCTGCCCCCTATGACCATGTTGTTCAGTGCACAGATGTCCGCAAACTTCTCTCCATTCTCGTTCATTTCACCAAGCGCATGTGAGCCCATCACTTCCTCATAGCCTGTGTTGTCTGCTCCCATTTCGGCATTAAGTCCCCCATCAGGATGTTCACATCCTTGCTCTTCCTTTTGTCCAATAATTTGAAAAAAAATTGTATAAAAAAATCGAACATGCACAGTCCTCAATAGAAAAGTTGAAAGTTCGAACATGTATAATGAATAGTGATGTGATGTGGCTACTGGAATTTTTTGTCAAGATATCAAGATGGAGATAATCAAGCAACTAGTATCAACTAACGTCTTTTATTCTAGGAGAGTTGTCGAATTTACAATATTAGTCATCTCCTAAATGTTTTCAGATCACAAAGCTACGGCTAGCCAGCCAAGACATCCAACGCCCATTACAATCAACAGCACAGACACGCTACCTACAGTGATAAAATCACCCCGTAAAAACTTTATCATCATTTATAGCGTCATTCATTTCCACACGTTGTCTGGGTCGTTTTATCACCCACAAAATTAACACTGAACACAATTGACAAGGGGGTCCCTATTTTGCAATGCAGACTGATTGACTGTATATTATCCCCCATTTACATTTACATTTAGTCATTTGGCAGACGCTTTTATCCAAAGCGACTTACAGTGCACTTATTACAGGGACAATCCCCCTGGAGCAACATGGAGTAAAGTGTCTTGCTCAAGGACACACTGGTGGTGGCTGCTGGGATCGAACCATTAACCTTCTGATTACCAGTTCAGTGGTTTAACCCACTAGACCACCATCTCCATATGATCCCCCATAACACAGAGAAATTACAGATCTACTGTATAATATTTTAATTGATTCAACGAGGCAGAAATAAGATTAAACGGAGAAAATTGTTATTTAAAGTTTAGAACAAGAGATTTTATCTCATGTCAGAGACCAGGATCAGATTTTCCAAGTCTGCAATTAAATTATAAATGCAATTATTTGGAGTTATTTCAATATTTCTTATCCCAGATTTAGTTATACACTCACTGGCAATTGAGAATTCAGTGCTATGGTATAGTAAAGCCTCATTAACATGCAAGGCGATATGTTTATCAGGAAAGAATGACAATGACAGGGACATGCTGAAAGCCCTTCAATTACAGAGTAACTTCTAAAAATAATGTATCTTACACATAAACAAGATACAAAAAAAGAACAACAAGAACATCTTGTACGTAATTAAATAAACTGTTCGCGAGACGGTTTTCATACGGCGTTCATTAGTCATGGTCTCGGTTGCCCTAATTATTTCTATCCTTGACAATCTTGCCAACAGCAAACTGACACCATACTCACCTTGAACTAACCGAATGTTAACCCTAATCATTCCTTCACCAGTTCCAAGCCAAATGCAATAAATGAATGTTATCTTTACCACGAGTCCAATCGGCAAAACTCATTTTCATGCCAGTTCTGGCCCTGTGAGATAAGCCTTGCTCGAAAAAGGCACAATGCCCCATATTCCACGGGACATCATTTTGTCGCGGCAACTGGAGTCCATCCACATCCAAGATAGATCTCTAATATGATCTTGTTATATTGCTTCGATGGATTGAAGACTACCAAATATTTCCCATTATTGTTATAATTAAATTGGAGATAGGGCTATTGGGACTGCAAATTAGATAAAAGGCCTGGCTGATCCACGGAAGATATTTTTACAGGGTAGCTTCTGCAATACAATTACATCACATCCTATATACAATTATACAAGATTATGTATTGCATTGCAACAGTTTATGTTATACTGATTATATGCCAATATAAATATATTATATAAAGAATATATGCCAACCTAAAATGATATGTTGCCTGCTAACTGTCACCCGTTCCGTATACGGGACACCTAAGTTTGCATCAACATTGTGCATGTAATTTCTATTTGAATCATGACAAACTATATATCATTGGAAAGGTCTAAGACTCTAGAAAACAGATTTCTTTTGTGTTTTTTAATGTAATTTATGTAGGGAGAGTAATTGATTCTTTTTTTATAAAGAGCGTCCTTAGATTTTTTGTTATCCTTTTGTGACCCGTATTTTTTTAATGTATTTTTTTATCAAAGAAAAAGATAAACATTTTTTTAATTTTTTGCAATAAACATAACAACATACCATTTTTTTGTGTTTGTGTGTGTGCGTGTTGTTTTTTTTTTAGCAATAATCAGCTACTTTTCTTTTTTCAAACAAGACCAACCGTAAGTCTGTATTCCAAAGAATTTATGAGTTACCGCCATTTTAGTTCCCACATGTGTTTTCATGTGTAGGCTGAAAAAGGGCTCCGACAGTTAACAGGATTATACTTCACCAAAACTGACAGAAAAAATGTATCTGGCGTATTAGTGTTCTCGCACTTTTAAAAGGAACCTTGGGTATAGAGAGATGTGTGGCTTAATATATTAACAATGGCATTTACTTTATAAATGTGAAATAAAAAAACTGTGTAACTGTCACAGTATTCATAAAGGAAATGATTCATAATTTATCATCTTAATTATATCAACCAGATTTTAATATAAAAATCTCACTAAAAATCGGCATTTATGGGCCGATACCGATGTGACCGAGAATATAACTGTAACAAGATTCAAGTATGGAAGGAAGGAGACGGGAACCGGAAAGCATTCAAACAAACATTTAATAACATTGTTCCTTTATATGCTCCCAATCTCCTACGTGATGCGAGGCCGGTGCGCTCACCACTGGCGCTAATTAACAATTACTTACCGGCCTCGAACCACGGTCTCGCCCCGCCTACTCTATTACAATAACATATATCATAGATATAATTGATTTTTTCATGTTAATTCAGGATTCCATCTTAAACATTAAGACAAAACATTACTCCTATATTGTTCTCTTTTGCTTTACCATCCTAATCAGCCTGACACAGCAACACGTCAAAATGTGGCTGTTTTGTAAACCTGATTTAAACACCACCAATTCCAATTCAGTTTGGTGATGTCAGTGTCACATGAATTAAACGCTTCACCTTTAGCTGAAAATGCCTGAAGGAGGGCAGGATAAATCCGTGACAAAGTTAACATTTGTAGACCATTGGACAGAGGCCGGATCTGAAAGGCTCACACTGTTTGTAATTCAAGTGGAAATAACCCTTTTAAGGTTTGGCCTTTATTCTAGTTGTCATAACCTTGAATGTTGCCAGTTAGCACTGTGTGTGCGCCTGTTTGTCTTTATGAATACATGCCAATGACCTTCTCTTTTTTACACACACACACACACACACACACACGCACGCACACACACACACACACACACACACACACACATTTTGAGCCCATCTGAGCCAATCCTGAGACCAGGATACGGGCATAAAAATCCTATTTAAAGACTTTCTCCCAACACCAGACAGCGCCATTCACACACACACACATCTCCACGCTGTTCTCTGTCAACCAGAACAAAGATATTTAACATTATTAAAATAAATAAACCACGCACCCCTGTCAGCCATTCCGCTAAGCCTTTGTTTTAAAATGACACATTACAAAATTATATTTCCTAAGCCACTCCATTCAGATCAATTATTCACGACATGACAGTCCGAGCATAAAGAACACACTAATCAAATTTACTCATTAAAATCATAGCGTCCTGAAGAGGTGACAGTGTTTTATTAAGAAACTCATTACGGCTCTCAAGGTTGGCGTAAAAAACGGGAATTACTTTCTGTGTATGCCTCTCATTTGTGTGGGATAATACAAAGCCATGTGCATTATGAGACTTTAGACCAAGCTTAGCTTAATTCTTGAGTAATGGCACAGATAATGAGGAGCTTTAATATCTCATCATCACATTTCCTATCGCTGCAGGTGAAATACGAGTCTGATATGACAGTTCAAGTGCGCAGGGAGGAAGAAAGCAAGCATTGACGGATAGTCCAGATGAGAAGGGAACCGCTCATGACCGGACACAGACTGTAATAGAGCCAATGCTGTAAACCAGGGTTATTCAATTAAACTTCCAAGAGGTCCGGTCTTTGAATTTTTTTCCAATCAAAGGTTCGGACAATATGTTTTTTGAAAATAAACAAATATTTAATAAATCTACCCCAGTTGGATGTAATGTATTAAAGAGTTAGTAACATTAGATAATAAAACATTACATTTCATGCAGTCTATTATGTTGCCGTGTTTGAAAGTAAGCAGTCTGCCAAGTTTTAAGTCCGAAGGTGAATGAATAATAAAGTTATTGGTTTGTAAAAAGGGAGTCGACTCTGAATCAATCAGACGAGACGTGAACTAGTCCGAGTCTCTAACGACCGCGTATCTATGTCACTAGAAATAGTAATCTCACCAAAGATTGCTTTAATAATCTTGACGTGTTAGCTCCACCAAATCACAACCGGTAAGTGAGACTAATTATTTTTGTCCTAACATAAAAAAATATTTGTGTACCTTATGTCTGTGTTTAGCTATAATGCATATAACGCTGACGTTAACATGTAGCATTATTTCTGGAGTATTACAGTTTGTTTATCTAGCTATGAACTCGGCTTATTTAAGTGTGTAACCGGCGAACATTTAACCAACTTTTTAATAAAATAACAAACCACGAAACGAAAGTAAAATGCCAGCAGCTTCCTCACGGTCGTCTGCCGGCCTCATAAACATAATCAACCTTAACGTAAAGTCCAGGCCTGGTCCTCTCTCGTCGTACACTCCTGTCACTCGTCCTTTTATGCTTCAGATCTCCTCCGGTTTAGATGCGAGACCGGTACAAGGCACAGCTGTCGTTCCCTCACGGCTCTCATTCGGCCTTGCTCGTTACAAAGTGTTCAATGTATTATTGTCTATCTATTATCTTTTATCGTCTTTGGATGTTTCTTCATCAGACTCTGGGCTCAAACTGGTAAGGTAAAATCCCTGCCATCTCTATCCATACACTATCCAACCACATGTAAACCATAATCCAGTTATGATGGTAGGTGTTCCATTGGCAACCCATGATGATTGCATTTGACCAATCACAGCAGACTCCCGTAATCATGATAGGCGACATGACACTAGGCTAACGGATAGGAGGGGATTAGATGGATGCCAAAATCTCTCCATTGTGTAAATGTGCGGCTCAATTTAAACAACCAAAATAGTCAAACGTTTTAACTGATTTATTAGGCTGTGTCTTGTGGTACGGATGAAACACAGAAAAGAGCCGCCAATTGAGGTTGACTGCTGTAAACAAACAAACCTTGACATCAATTTCTAAAATGCAAAGAATGGAATAATTTAGCTAGTTTAACAACGGTAAAACAGTCGGCGTGCATGGTCAAAATGGGCTGTCCCGCTTTCGTAATGAGTCATTGGTGTTTTTTGGGAGTAACGTGCAGTAAACCAATCAGGGTCTCATCTCTCATTCCCTTTAAGAGCCAGTGGCGCTTGCGCCATGGCGGATAAGCTATTTACAAGAGCAAAGACTGGACGTTTCTCCAGAGAGGAAACGCATCTGCTCATGCGTGAGGTTAAAACGTGCGAGCAGACCATCTACAGGACAAGCCAGATTTTTCATCTTACATTGTAATCCATTTATTTTTTATATTAGGCATGTTTGTGTGCTAGTGCGTTTCCCTCTGTGTGATAAGTAAAGTGAAAGCACATTTTGGACCCACCAAGAGGCCCATTTTCCTAACTCGCTTTAAATAACAAAAAAATATTGTTTCAGGTTCTCAAAATAGCAACGCACAAACAATGTGCCTGAAAACACCTCTTTTTTAGACCAACACTCCCATGGGCGCACAAATGAGCACAAATGCATTTGCAACGCAGCGCAGGACAGGAAAATGGAACTGCGTCGGGGTGAAACTAGCAAAAACACTTGCGGTGTGCCTTCCGATGCATTGGCTATGTAGTATAAGTCATTGGCCTATGACTTATACTAACGTTAAACTGTAAAATTACTTGCAAAGGCCAAAGAGATTTAGCACCATCTAGCGGTCGGGTTTGTGAATTGCAAAGCAAACGCTTAATCCACTCCTCATGCAATAAGATGTCATGTTTTCACTTCTTTGCCGAAGGCGATAACGTATTTACGAAACGCACTCTGTAGAGCAGTTTGTCCATTAGGGGCTACTGTAGAAACAACATGGAGAATTCTATGTAAGGGGACCTGCAGTGTATGTAGATAGAAATAGCCAATTCTAAGGTAATAAAAAAATAATGCTTCATTATGTAAGGTCTTTTATACACCCCTAAACACATAGTTGTGTATATTATATTGCATTTCTGTCGATTCATACTCCAAAAAATTACACACTGGACCTTTAACTCGTCTCTGATTATGTACCTGTATTTCTTCAGTGCCGGGTTGCTGTAAAAGTTTAACAGCTCTTCTCGTCACTCTCTGCCCGTGCCTGTCGTGCCAGGTAAGGTTGCCCCCGGCCCTCCGGGGCAGCTGGTAGTTAAGCTCCTCCGCTGAGACCGTGTGCTCCAGCGCAGCCCTACAGAAACTGAAGCTGGACGCAGCTGTGAGCAATGGAGAGAGAAAGAGATGGAAAGAGAGACAGAATATCTATATTAAATTTTCATGTGCTTTGGGAATGTATAAAATCATGCCAAATAAAGCTTGTTTGAATCTTGAAACTTGAAACTTGAGGTAGAGAGAGAGAGAGAGAGAGAGAGAGAGAGAGAGAGAGAGAGAGAGAGAGAGAGAGAGAGAGAAAGAAAGAAAGAAAGAAAGAAAGAAAGAAAGAAAGAATTCTAAATCATATAGTATCTTTAGGGCTTCTAAAGGCATACATTGCAACATAAATTCATTGGGTTTGTCAAAGGGTAAGTCAATGTGTCATAACATATTCAACCATAAATGTTTACAGAATGACAGTGTCACTGTGACACATCTATTTCCCCATTAACATGCACAGGGTGGTTTTCTAATACTCTTCTATATGGAAACTGGGGGAAAACACACAAATGACAAATAAACCTTATAGAATACTTCAGACACATTTTTTAAGTAAAAGAGTCATATTTTGCGGTCACAAGCCTGATGAACTTTTTACTTGCGTCTCGAATCTCAAAGACAGAAGCACATGCATAATGTCTTCTTCAGAGATGCCCTTGAGAGTCCAGGCTGACCTTTAACCCACAGACAGTGACAGGTTGTGTTAGGTTGAGGAGAAGACCAGGAAGCTGGTCATGAAAATGTATGCACTTCATTATGTCAGCATCTGTGTGATGATGCAACAGCACAATTATCATATCCTTCATGCATACTAGATGTCTTCTTTGACCCAAATAGCCCATAACGTTTAGATAAAGTTTGTGTTTCATATGCTTACTATTAAATATGCTTAGTATTTGTAAATCTTGTATGAGAAACAATATGCCTACAATATGCAACAATACATGGTCACATGACCTTGTGTTTAAAAAAACAAGTAATGTCTTTATTGGCTTGGAACCCGATAAACAAAACGTAATTCCGCATTTATAATGCAAAATCTGTGTAAAAGTTTAGAACCACTTCACAATAAGATTCAATAATTTACAATCTGTTAAAGCATTTGGTGTCATGAACTAACAATGAGAAACATTAGTCAAGAGCATCGCGTGGCGCGCCTAGAAATTCTGTCCATAAAAATTATGAACAGAACCGGCGACAAAGGGCAGCCCTGCCGGAGTCCAACATGCACCGGGAACAAGTCTGACTTACTGCCAGCAATGCGAACCAAGCTCCTGCTCCGGTCGTACAGGGACCGGATAGCCCTTAGCAAAGGTTCCCGAATCCCATACTCCCGGAGCACCCTCCACAAGATGTTGCGAGGGACACAGTCGAATGCCTTCTCCAAATCCACAAAACACATGTGGATTGGTTGGGCAAACTCCCATGAATCCTCCAGCACCCTGGAGAGGGTATAGAGCTGGTCCACTGTTCCACGACCGGGACGGAAACCACACTGTTCCTCCTGAATCCGAGGTTCTACCATCGGCCGGATTCTCCTCTCCAGTACCCTGGCATAGACTTTCCCGGGGAGGCTGAGAAGTGTGATCCCCCATAGTTGGAGCACACCCTCCGGTCCCCCTTCTTAAAAAGAGGGACCACCACCCCGGTCTGCCAGTCCAAGGGCACTGTCCCCGACCGCCACGCGATGCTGCAGAGTCGTGTCAGCCAAGACAGCCCCACAACATCCAGAGACTTGAGGTACTCAGGGCGGATCTCATAGACCCCCGGTGCCCTGCCACCGAGGAGCTTCTTGACTACCTCGGTGACTTCAGCCCGGGAGATGGGCGAATCCGCCTCCGAGCCCTTGGGCTCTGCTTCCTCAATGGAAGACGTGACGGCGGGATTGAGGAGATCCTCCAAGTATTCCTTCCACCGCCCGATGATATCCCCGGTCGAGGTCAACAGCTGCCCCCCTCCACTGTAAACACCATTGGTAGGGCACTGCTTCCCCCTCCTGAGGCGCCGGACGGTTTGCCAGAATCTCTTCGAGGCCGACCGATAGTCTTTCTCCATGGTCTCACCAAACTCCTCCCAGGCCCGAGTTTTTGCCTCCCCAATCACCCGGGCTGCAGTCCGCTTGGCCTGTCGGTACCTGTCAGCTGCCTCGGCAGTCCCACAAGCCAGCCAGGGCCGATAGGACTCCTTCTTCAGCTTGACGGCATCCCTTACTTCCGGTGTCCACAACCGGGTTCGGGGATTGCCGCCTCGACAGGCACCAGAGACCTTACGGCCACAGCTCCGAGTGGCTGCGTTGACAATGGAGGTGGAGAACATGGTCCACTCGGACTCAATATCTCCAGACTCCCTCGGGATCTGGTCGAAGCTCTGCCGGAGGTGGAAGTTGAAGATCTCTCTGACAGGCGATTCGGCCAAACGTTCCCAACAGACCCTCACAGTACGTTTGGGTCTGCCGAGTCTGTCCAGCTTCCTCCCCCGCCATCGGATCCAACTCACCACCAGGTGGTGATCGGTTGGCATCTCCGCCCCTCTCTTCACCCGAGTGTCCAAGCCATACGGCCGTCGGTCAGATGAAACAACCACAAAGTCGATCATCGACCTCCAGCCAAGGGTGTCCTGGTGCAATGTGCACTGATGGACACCCTTATGCTTGAACATGGTGTTCGTTATGGCCAAGCTGTAACTAGCACAGAAGTCCAATAACAGAACACCACTCGGGTTCAGAGCAGGGGGGCCGTTCCTCCCAATCACACCCCTCCAGGTGTCACTGTCGTTGCCCACGTGGGCATTGAAGTCACCCAGCAGAACGACGGAGTCCCCAGTCGGGGCGCTTTCCAGCACCCCTCCCAGAGTCTCCAAGAAGGCCGGGTACTCTACACTGCCATTTGGCCCATAGGCGCAAACGACAGTGAGAGACCTATCCCCGACCCGAAGGCGCAGGGAAGTGACCCTCTCGTTCACCGAAGTAAACTCCAACACATGGCGGCTGAGCTGGGGGGCTATAAGCAAACCCACACCAGCCCGCCGCCTCTCACCCTGGGCAACTCCAGAGTGGTGAAGAGTCCATCCTCCCTCGAGGAGTGTGGTTCCAGAGCCCAAGCTGTGCGTAGAGGTGATCCGAACTATCTCTAGTCGGAATCTCTGAACCTCCCGCACAATCTCAGGCTCCTTCCCCGTCAGAGAGGTGACGTTCCATGTCCCTAGAGCTAGGTTCCGCGTCCAGGGATCGGGTTGTCGAGGCCCCCGCCTTCGACTACCGCCCGATCCACTTTGCACCGGCCCCTTACGGTCCCTCCTGTAGGTGGTGGGTCCACGGGAGGGTGGCCCCACGTCGCTCCTTCGGGCTGAGCCAGGAAACATTGGCTACCTAGAAATAAGTTAAACAAAAGCATACCTCAAAGCCTAACTATATTTGCCCTATACACTTGTGCTCAATGTTTTGAGTGAGATAAACTAAGTATACTTCGGTTGTAGGCGTGTTTACATTTTTGATTGAGCTGCCTTTTTACATATATTATAAACTTATTACATAAAATATACCTAATAAATACATCACAGAAAGTGTATAAGAGCATTTTTAAACCATTATAATGCAGGAATAAATGCCTTTTACACAGTTATAACAAATCTTATATTCAGCAATACAGAAAATAAAAAGTTAGTAAGGCAGCCTAATATTCATTTAAACTAAGAAACCAGAAATCAAAAATTTTTCAACAAATGTAGATAAACAAATAAAAAATCTGACCCATCCCTCACACAAAAACCATTTTACAGTCTTGATCTGCTTTATTTAATCTTCCAGCATTAAAAAAGAACGAGATCATTAGAGTTCAAGATCATTAAGGTCATTAGTCTTTATTTCCTCTTTCCCTTATTCCCTGAATTTGAAACACTTCTCTACCCCCACCTAATGTATCTCTATTCTCTCTCTCTCTCTCTCTCTCTCTCTCTGTGTAACACCCTCTACCAGTTGACATTATTACGTAAGCCCTTTGCCAGCATAGCTAATGTGATTAGTTCTACAAAGAGCACTTGGCAAGTACAAAATATTTAATGAAGGGTAAAAGATGATACCAGCACATATCAGCACATAAGAGATTATAAAACGAGAGCAAAAGTATTTGAGAGAGAGCAAAGCACTGGGGGGGGGGGTAAAGTAAAACGGCAAATAATACATTAAACACCAATCCTGCTTGCTCGCTGTTCCTCTCTTGGTCAGAACAAAAAAAGTCACAGGAGTAGGTTCTTTAAAGAATCTTTGGCTGAATGGTTCTTTGTTGAACCAAAACTGTTTTTTCGATGGCATTGCTGTGAAGAAACTTTTAAGAACATATATTTTTATGAGTTTATGAGTTGGTTGAGGTTTACAGAAAGAACTGTGCAACGGAGCTGAAAAAGAGCAAAGTTCCATCACTGCAAAAAGGGGTGTGGTTAAAAATGCTATGACCTATAATATTATGCCTGTCAGTCAAATACAGTCATCATGTTTTCTTCTGCCTATATAGGCCTGCTGCTAAGCTACCAATGCAATGTAGTGCCTCAGAGATGACGTATTTTTGTATGCAAACCCCAGAAGCAAGTTAGCCTTTTCGGATCGCCCCAAAGTCTACAAGTTTTTTTATGGGTTTTTGGTAAATTGACCGAAATAAGATCTGTGATACACAAAAGCTCTGATTATTTTCATGTTTTAATCTACGACATAAAACACACCAGTTATAAGCCGCTTGTGATTTTTTAAGGCTTTATTGTGTCTTTAAATGGCGGTCGGTGAGTGCAACGAGGAACGTGGGACGAGAGCCGTGAGGCGGGGCCGGTGGCGTGAGTGATACTGGGAATCAGCCGTGCGCACACCGGTCCCCCATTTCTCACGGAGGAGATCTGAGCATAAGAGGACGAGCGACAGAACTACGGTCGAGAGAAGACCGGGCCCGGACAAGTCTGTGTTAATGTTCTTGGAGCCAGTGGTCGACTGTGAGGTGGCTGCCGGCCTTTTACTTCCGTGTTATTGTTTGTTTATTTTGATTAAAGTTTGTTAAATGTTCGCCGGTTCCCGCCTCCTTCCTTCCCTACTTTGAACTTTGCTACATTGGTGCCGAAACCCGGGAGGAAGGAGGGACATGCTGTTGAAGAGCTCTCGCCGCTGAGCGGCATCACGGTGGTGAGGAGTTTAGGCAGCGCGGACAAGGTATGACTGCAGCGGCTGCACGAGGCGGTGGTGCTGGAAGACTATGCATCGGTTGGGACGGAGAGCTCGCTGCCGTGCTCCTGGGCCGAGGTGGGGTGGCTGCCGTCCGAGAGGGAGCGGAGTAGTTGTCGCCGTTGCCCGTGGGCCGGAGCCTGCTGCCGTCCACCGTGAAGGGGAAGATCAGGAAACGGGAGACTCGCTGCTGGATGGCCTCAGCTGGAGGAACCATCGCCGCCCGCCAGGGGGCCGAGGAGGATCGAGACGTCTACAGAGCGCCCAGTTTTACCGCATGGCACGGCGAGGAATTGCCTAGCGGCTGGCTCTCCCCTCTCTCGTCGCTGTTGCTCATTGTGCTTCCGTCTCCTTTTCTCTCATCTCATCAGCCCATACCGCCGAGACTGACCCCCGGGGGGGAGTAGAGCGCAGTCTCGGGAGTACCCCCCAGCCTGTTTGGGGCGATGGGGGTATGTGATCAGCAAGGCAGGACAGGAGCCTTGAGAGAATGACAAATGGCCGGTGACGCGATTGACAATGAGTGTCAGCTGCGCGTTGCACCGGCTCCGTATCTCTCACGATGGAGATCGGAAGCATAAAACGATGAGCGGCAGAGTGTACGACGGGAGAGGACCAGTCACGGACATGTTTAAGTTTGTTCTTGTCAATCTTGTAAAGATTATCTTCATAGGCAAGACATGAAAACAACATGAACATTTGTTATTCACAGATCTTATTTTCTGCGAACTTCCAAAAGTCTATGGGAAAAATGCATAGGCTTTCGGTCGAGGGAACCATCGAAACTTCCGGGTTGACCTACAAAAATATGTCATCTCTGAGGTACTGGATAATGCATGTAATATAATAATGTTATAGTATAGATGTACTCTTCACAAAGGATAGTTCTAGATTTCTGGTAGTAAATAGTTGCTTAAAATGTCTTAAAGTGGTTTTGTGTTCATACAATGGAAGTCAACGACTTGTTTGGTTGCCATCATTCTTCTAAATATCTAGTTTTCTGCTAAGGAAAGAAAGTCATACAGATTTGGAACGTTTGTGTAACATGATGGTGAATAAATAATGGCGTGTACATTAGGGCGTATAAAGTAAATAATAGTATTGATTCAGAATGATTCCCGACCTTCTCAGACCTAAGATCTCTAATTGGGTTGAGACCTTAGCCAAAAATGATATGCCCAATTCCTGCAGTATGTAGACAAAGGGCATTTTTAACACCACTGTCAAGAATGGGGGTGAATGGGCTGCTGAGAGACACGAGAGGTCAAATAAAAGATGTTCTTTTCTTGAATATTTTCATTTAATATTCTGGTGGGGAGATTTATAAAGCTCTTTGAGTGCTGATGCAAGGCACTAAACCGCTTAGATACATGTAACAGAAGACAGAGAGAGAGTGAGAGAGAGAGAGAGAGAGAGAGAGAGAGAGAGAAAGAGATAGAGAGAGAGAGAGAGAGAGAGAGAGAGAGAGAAACAGAATCTTAAGGTGAATGTCTTCAACCCTGAAAGAGTCACTCTCCTGCCCCATGTGATTGATGGAAAATCTTAGATGTTCTTGTGCCTCATCAGACAAAAAAAATTAATCATGAAAGTTTCCAAACTTCCTTTGACATTTTGCTGCTTTTTTTAGAGCGCCATTAGTAAGCAATTATCCTGCGGTTTGGTGCGGTTTTATGGGAAGGTCATTCCAAGTCAAAGCCTGCGGTAGATTACCAAGCACTTTTGGACAAAACCTTAATCCCTCCTTAAGAAATGATTGTTCTCTTATGCACCCTCCAAAAGTCCTTCACCTGTCAAACATCATCTTTATGTCGAAAAACACAACATCCTTTAATGTACTGAAACACTAGACTTTAATAACCTAATCTTACCACCAAAATTGAACTTTTTTATTTAAAACAAAATCCATCAAATTTATAAATAGTTATATGGGAATTATGTAATAGGTAAATTAAATAACTAAGTAACAAGTAAAAACACATCTTTCATAATAAACTGTTTTAAAAGAGTATTGAGAAACAGTAAAGTAAATAAAGGTTATTTATTGGCTGATTTTTCTTCATTGTCTGGTTCAAACCATCCATTAAAAAACATGCAATATAAAATAAAATGTATATTAACCTACAAACCTATTTTCAAAGCGAGTCCATGAGCAACAAATTGAGTCAAATGTGTTGATATATTTAAATGGTAATATTTAAATGTGAATGATATTAAAATGTACCATAACATTATGTACACTTTTATGTAGCATTGGACATTTTTATAGACATATTTTTACACTAAATTCTATACAACAGCACACAAATAGTAACAAGTAAAAAAGTTTATATTATTCACCCTTGTCTTAAACATTTGCTTCCGTCTTCCGTATTTAAGCTTAACTTATTAAATATAGCACACTGTTTTCAATGTCGAAGACATGTACCATATCTCAAAACATGTCTGCCAGCAAGCGGGTGTCAAATCCGTGGCTACGTAGTTTTCACCAGTGGAAAGTCATCTGATCAGTATTTTCAAGCAGAAATGAAGCATGAAATTATTCCATCTTTACCAAGGGTCTAGTGGGAAGTTCAATCATGTCGAGAAAAATACCGTGAAAATATAAAGTTGTTCGCAAAGAATATGTTGTCTGGCTCCATCCATACAAACTGGCTTTGGTACTAGCTGGTGGGGTGAATAGTACAATTTCTTGTTCATTTATTGTATTTAGTTTTGGCTTGAAGACCTCACAAAAAAAAAAACAGTGAAAGCAGGGTCCTCTACGGAAAGAGCCGCCAGACACACTATCCGCCATCTGTCCCATGTGTCCATCGTGTAGCCAGCTGCGAACGTTCCGTCAAGGCAGTAAGGTTCCCCCGAACCAAAGCTTCTTGTCGAGAAAATGGTGTCAATTGCGTTGAGAGACTAGTTGATCAGAATCCATAATTTTCCAAGTTTGGAGAGCAGTGCAGAGAGAGTCTCTCAATAGATGAGACAAGACGAGACAGGAGACAAAGCAGGGAAAATAAGGGCGAGGACGGGAGTGAAAAATGCGACAGCCTCCGTTGAGAGCCAAACGAGAAAGACTTCTTATTAAAATCCTTACTTTTGAATACATGATGGAAGTTAAATTACTTTGTAGTAAAGTGTTATTGATCTATTGCTGGTCAACTTCTGCAATTACGTATTGCGTCAGTGTTAATATTTTTGTCATTTTTGACTTGCTTTAGGTAAAAGCATTTGCTTAAATGAATGAATATTATGTAAATGAATGGTTTTATCATCACTCAACCACCATAGAGGTCGACATGATAAACTCTGACTTGAGTAAGACCAGCAAATCAGATCTGTAGTGCTCTGATGTGACGTACTGTATGAATAATTCATGCAGATTACTGCATGTCTGAAAGCTATACATTATCATGTTTTACATAGGAGAAACCTACCAATTTTTCAAAATCTTTAATGGTTCCACAAAATTGAATTTATGTCGGATTTTTTTAATAATATTATACATATTATTTTTTACTCAAAATACGCATTTTAGCTTATTTACCCGTAAAGTGCATAAATAAACCATGTGTTATTCATGTTTATCTTCCATTTAACATTTCAGTTAAAATTGTAAAATTTACTTGTTATCTTCAATGACGTCTTATTGTTAACTTCAATGCATTGTACAACAGGATCCATATGTTAATAACTAATAATTTTACTCCCAAAATATGTGTTCAAGTTACCATTCTCAGATACTTGCATAGCTGGTCATTTTATTTTCATTAACTGTGCTTATGTTCCAGAATGAAGAAGATTTGTCTTAGTTTGAATAAACACTAATGATGATGATGACGGGTAAATTATACTTCATAAAAGATAAATTAATAGAGCATTAGAGATAGCAGAACGGTGAACACAACTAAACATTTTACTAAGCAACAACTAGTCTTCAGTTGCAAGACCCTATGGCCATGCCTCTTAAACAATGTACAAACCGCCCATGTAACACATTAATATTATTCAAATGACAAACTTGAACGTAAATATTTGTTCAATTTGATGTAAAATTGATTTGGGCCAAATATATTTAATTTAAAAAGGTCATTGAACAAAACAAATGTCTCTTGAAGGACAGAAACTACTGAACCAAGACCTTTTTGAATACTGGATGAAAAGCTGTCAGATTCCGATTTGGAGCACAAAATGCATAAATCAAACAATATAACAAACAAAAGCTAAGTAACTGCCAAAGCATAAACAGAACAAGCATCTGCCAAGTTAGGATGACCTTGCAGTGAAACTTTTCTCGCAGTCCCTCTATAGCTTTATTTATTCAGCGTTTTCTGCATAATCAGCATATTGAAATACAAATCCTTTATATATTCACTTTTAAGATCAAGCTGTCCTTTCATTTACCCATTATACTTACATATTACATAATGTCCTGACCTCTGTTTCACACGGTGAAAACGTCTACATGAGCCAACAGAACTTTACATAATAAAATATGATCGACGTATCTTCTCCTAGGCCACAATGAGATTAAATAGAGAACAATTTGAGCTCTTGATGAAAAAAAGCTTACCAGATTTTACATATAGCAACTATTGTTTGTGTTTGTCATTGTTTTCAGCCTGTTATTTTCAACCCTATCCCATCACACACATGTGCATCTGAGAAGCACTGTTCTGTTTCATCACATATCCCAACAACATAACACACTGGGCTTGAATTTTTCCAACAAGCCAAACTAAACAATCAAAGTCTCATCAAAATTGTCCAAGACCAAAACCAACCTTTTCCTTGAGGACAAACATCAGAGTAGCTATATTTAGTTCAGCACAATAAACCTCCCTGAAAACGTGAACAAAATCAGAAAGCTAAAAACCCAGAAAAAGACTAAACAAAAGCCAACAAACACATAAAAAAAAAGATAGATACCTTTAATGAAACTCTGTATGGCAGCCCTAAATGCTGGAGCATGGCTGGATTGAACTATCATTATTACTCTTTGTCTCTTCATGGGCTTAACACTGCCTCCTCTCACCCCAAATCATCCGCTGGAGTCAACCAGCCCTGCCCGGGCACCAGTGAGGCCAGAAGATGCGCGGAGAGACAATGTCCAGAGCACAGAGAACACTGAACACGAGTTTATAGTGAAATGATGTTCTCCAACAAAATAAACAGAAACATAAAAGCCACTACCAGATCAATAAACTAAACCTCTCGTGTCAAATGTACTCAACTCACCCTATTCAATACAGTATTGACTGTATTTGGGAAACACGTGTGTGTATGTTTGTGTGTGCGAATGTGTCCTCATAAGAATCCATAAATACCCACAATCATACATTACAAAAAATAATGAAATATCAATCAAATATAAGATCAAACAGTGTTTAAAGCACTTATTTCTCTAAAGAAAGAACCAACAAACAAATAAAGAAAGAAAGAACCAGTGGTGAAGTCGGGGCCATATGCTTACTTTGTCCACAACGCTGTTTGCGAATAACGATTTCTAAAGATTTATATTAGCGTATACCCACTTGTTCTCCTGCTTAACGTCTCCAGGCTGCCCTTTAACTGTATCAAGTTCACAATTCGTTCATACAAATTGTCCATTTCTTAAGAAAATACACAATATTTCATGCGGCCTCGACAACCACTTCTAGCGAAAGAGTCCCGCTGAAGCCGTTTAGTCACTTTTAGTCAAAGCTGGTTTAAAGGGGTCATATGAAGCGAATCCGTGTTTTTCTGTGTCTTTGGTGTGTCTTTATGGTGCGTGTTTTAGACACGAAAAATTGCAAAAATGAAAGTGTCTCAACAAAGATGCATTCTATCTAAAAGCGAATGCTCAGACAGACCTGCCTGAAACGCCTCGTGTAACCACACCCCCACAAATCTACGTCAGTCCATGGTAGGATTTGACTAAGACCCCCCAAATGTATACCCAAGTAAGGTGGCCGAACCTGTCAGTACAATCGCTTTGGAATATGATGTTCCAAATATGGTAAGAGGCGTTACATTTCTGTCACACGCTTGCAATATTCGACCAATCACTACGCACTGGTTAACCGGCCAATCATAGCACACCTCGCTTTTCAGAGAGATGAGCTTTGTAAAATATCTGCGTGTTTCAGAGAGGCGGGGCAAAGAGGAGAAACAAACATGCACGGTATATGGAAAATACAGCGTTTTTGAACCGTAAGTCGTGTACATACTTCTAAAACAAACGATAATATTTGTTTTAGCCGTGTCATATCACCCCTTTAAAGGGTTGTCACCGTCAGTATACTCTCATCTGCTACTGGCTCAAGAGAGATTGACTCCAAATTCACGTGTTCTCTTGCGCTGCTTTTTCTCTTTATGATATTGCAGTGCATCGCGAATCTTTAATATCTCACAAGTTTTATTACTAGCTTTCTTTACATAAAACAAAGCACTTCCATAGACCTAAAATGTTTAAAAGCACACAAGTCAGTATCCTTACATTTTCTCTGTATCCTCATTCGCTTTACAGTCCTTCTAAACCCCCTCGTTATGTTTATTCTACACTTTAAATAATGTAGTCTTGTATTTACCACAACATTTAATTCAAGCATTTATATCTCCCCCTTCAATTTTTAACAAGTATTGACAAAGAGTAGGCAGTGATGACAAAGCTACATCTGGGCTCTGTAAAATCTTGCACATGTTTTAACGTAATCTTGGATATGTGATTGGGGTAGGAATCTTTTGGTACCTCACGATTCAATTCTTTCTACCACCCCTAATATGTGATGTGTTAAAGAGATGCGATGCTTTGTAAAAATTCCAACCTTTTTCCACCAACTTATTTTTTTCCGATTCTATAACTTTATATTCAAAGCATAAGTGAAGAATTATGCATAAATATTTAACTGGAATAATTGTCATATGTTACTAGAAAAACAAAAAAGCAAACACACTGACCCCTGTCTTTTGGTCATTTGAGGTCGGGGTTATGGTTGTAACGTACATCACTTTTTTGGTTAGGACTACCACTGGAAAGAACCAACGAACAAAGAAGGATAGAACCAACGAACAAAGAAAGACAGAAAAAATGTCAGAAAGACAGCCAAAGACAGAAAAAAAGAATGAAAGAACAAACAAATAAAAAGCAATCGAAAGAAAGCACGAAAGAACAAACGAAAACAGAAATACAGTTAGAAAGAGCAAACAAAACAAAGAAAGAAAGAAAGAAAGTAAACCAGTAGAAAATGCAGTCAGAACAAACAAACCAACATAAAAACAAACTAAAAAGAAAAACCAACGAACGAACAAACAAACAAAAGAAAAGAAGAAAGAAAAAAGGAATAAAGAAAGGACAGACACAACTCAAGTCCGCCACCGGTGAGAGCGTCAGTTTGGCCAGTAATCATTCAGTTTCAATGTGAGCTGGCGGCGAGCAGCGGCGTATCACGTCTTAGACATCGAGGAGATGTCCAGTCATCTTTTTGGTTATGAGGTTTAACGTGGTTCCGACCACATTAGTTCCCAAGCAAAATGGAAGGGAGGTTAACCATTGCTGTGACGGCTTTCCTAATCATTTATGTTCAGTTACCATGAACACAAAAGCCACACAAAATAAATGACTTTTATTAGTTTATATCAAACATGTAACTATAATTGTTAAGTAATTTCAATCAGTTAATTTCTTACTTTCATATCTAAAATACTTCATGAGGATAATCGTACCCCACTTGTGGTCAGACTGCACAAGATCAACACGTCTGTTTGCTTTGTGGCCCTTTAAAAAAAGAGTTTACAAAACCACGCATTCGATCGTCAGAGCATCCACAAATTTTTCTACTACAACATTGTTGGTAGGGCGGACAAAGCGAATTTTGACGCTCTCACCGGCGGCGGTCTGAATGCACAGAAATGAACAGCACAGCTCAGGCAAACACACACGCATCGACAGAAACACCAGGACGTCCCAGCGTGTCCCCAGCTGAAGTCACAGCTGTGTATGTAAGTGTTTACACAACAGCAATCTGCTTACTGATCAAACTTCTAGGTGCAAACACATCACCTCACTGGACCTCCAGCAACACAAATCACTGTCAGATTAACTTTGACATGAAAACACACACTTACGAAAGAGGGAAAATGTGTGTACCATAACTGTACTTCTTCAGCGTGTGAGAATATAGTCATTCTCCATAACATTTTTGATGTAACATGAGGTCCGTCCCGGGTGCAGCTGCAGTTTCTCTACTATGTTAAGATTTGATTAGTTCCCACGACCCAAATTAACCTAGTTAATCTCACCCGAATCCATTACATTACAAGCCTGGAAGACATCACATCCAAACCATTCTCTCATTCATTTCTTCCCCTCATTTTTCTTTCATTATCTATCTCAAAGGAAGGAAGATTTAACAGATTTTTAGCATGTTACTATGCAGTTGTTGGGGCATTCTAAGTGGGTGTTTATAGTCCAATTATTCCAAATAGTTTTTTTTATAAAAAGTATTTTACAGCTATTTTAATCAGTTTTATCAGTATTTCACGTAGTGCTTTAAAAATATAGTTCTGCCAAAAATGAAAATTCTTTAGTCATTTACTCATCTTCATGTCATTTCATACCTGTATGACTTTCTTTTTTTTTTTGCAGAGCACAAAAGAAGATATTTCGAAGAATTTTAGTAACCAAACAACACTGACCCTATTGACTTGCATATGGGCACAAAACTACCCACAGAGACATTTCTCAATATATCGTCTTTGTGTTCAACAGAAGAAAGAGACACATTCAGGTTTGGAACAACATGAGGGTCAATAAATGATGAAAAACAGAATTTGTATTTTGGGGTTTAAGCCCTGGTACTAAGCACGATACCTTCAAAGATAACTACAACGATAACTATGTTATTGTCCACATCAACAGAAAATAATAATATGTTTACATTAAGGGAATAGTTTATCTAAAAAAATTAATTCTGTCACAATATACTCCCTTAGAGTTGTTCCAAATCTGTAAACATTTCTTTGTTCTGATAAACACAGAGCAAGATATTTGGAAGAATGCTTGTAACCAAACAGTTCTTGGCCACCATTGACTACCATAGTAGGGAAAATTACTTTATATTTTTATATTTGTTCTGTTAAACACAAAAGAAGATATTTTGAAGAATCTAGGACCGCAAACAGTTCTGGGGTACTATTGACTACCATTGTGATTTTTCTTACTATTGTAGCTAATGGTGTCCAAGAACTGTTTTGTTACAAGCATTCTTCGAAATATCTTTCTCTGTGTTCAACCAAACAACGACATTTATGCAGATTTGGAACAACTAGAGAGTGAGTTATCCATGACAGAATTTTCTTTTTTGGTTGAATTATCTCTTTATAGAATAGGGGATAGTTCATCCAAAAATGAAAAATCTGTCATCATTTACTCAACCTCAGGTTGTTTCAAACCTGCATATTTTTTTTCCCAATGAACACAGAGAAAGATATTTGGAAGAATATTAGCAATGTTCAGTTCTGGGACATCATCCACTGACATAGTATGACATTTATTTATTTATTTTTTGGTCTGTTGAACACATAATGATATATTTTGAAGAAATTAGGAAAACAAAGAGTTCTCAATTCACCTTTGACAACCATTTAATTCTTTTGGTAGTCAATGATGTCCTGGAACTGAACATTTTTCTTCCAAATATCTTTCTTTTTGTTGATCGGAACGAAGTAATTTATACAAGTATGAAATTACATAAGGACGAGTAAATGATGAAAAAAAATCATTTTGGGATGAACTCTCCCTTTAACAGTATAAACAACAGTAAACAAAGCAAGTGCCTTAGCAAACAGGCCATTTGAAATCCTTTAACTCCTCACTACATGTTTTCAAAACTCATTCAAAGTCTCAATCACACACGGTCTCTCAGAGGTGAGTAGAAAAGGTTATGTGTTCATAAAATATCAACTCGCTCTATTCCTCACAGGACCCGAATGTAATCTCTTGCTCTCTCCTCTCATAATTGTTGTTTTGTGTTCTCCAATCGCTCTATTCTCTAACTTTAATAGGCTTGTTATCAAACTCTCCCTGACTGCTATGCCTATTACCTCTCTGTATTGTTGGCTGTCTGGAAAGAGAGGCTTCAGGTAGCGGACAGACCCAATGTTTAGAAACAGCACAGACAACAGAATGAAAGAGCTGGCTCGATAACAAAACACTGGTTTTGGTGTGATACCAGCTCTGGTGCCTTGTTTGCTTTGTATGTAAAAACGTGCTTCAAAAATCTACAGTCCCGGTTTTCAGTGAGTTGAGCGGAGCCAAGTGTGCTGGCTAGCTTCCAAATGAGAAAGTTAGCTCCAAACATATCAGCATTCATGCTTTCAGTCTTACTACCTGCCAAACTGTGCTGGGCTAGTTTGTTGTCTGAAATTTGCATGTGATAGTTTCATACTGTCCAAAATTTGTTTTTTAGTAGTGCCGATACAGATATTATAAATGCACTGTGGCAGCTAAGAGGCCGATATACATGTTTTAACTACATATGAAAAACGTGACCTCTGGAGGTTTAGGTGCTCTAAAATATCTATTAAAGTACAAATAATAAGAATTAAAATTATTCAGAGTCAAATAATGACACTGACACGTTTTCTCTGTAGTGGACCAATACAGTTCTTCTCTTTAGCGCCCCCAGTGGACGTTTGTGTCTCAACGTATTTTGTGGCGCTGCAAATAGTGGTACGTATTACCTATGAAACCAGGTTGGAAAATGCTGTACGGTACAACGCAAAGCGGAAGGGTGGTCACCCTACCAGTCACTGACAATTTCCATGATCCTCCATCCAGGAAGACACAACTATACATCCATATTAAAGGAATAGAACATCTGAAATGACATGTGGGTGAGTAAAGGGTGAGAGAATTTTCATTTTTGGCTCAACTATTCCTTCAATGTGTCATGACTGAACCTTTTCCACTGTATTCCGAACGGACTCCACGCTCACATCACCTCAGTGTCACCATGACCCAATTAATGTCTGCTATGTGATGGGCAATGGCAAAATTGTCTGTCTGTTTGTGTACGTGTGCTGGTTTTGTTTTGAGCTTTTTGCATCTTATTAAACCTTATCCCCAGGAAATATGCCCAAGTCTAAAAAAAATATTTTCTCTTTTGAGTGTATGGCAGAGGACTGTAGCAACATGCACCCTGAGATCATGGCTGCCACAGTCCCTCACATGGGCTGTGATGATCTGAGCCTACACCAGCTGAGACAGAAGCCCTGAGACAATCTCTGGGGAGGTCTCGCGGAGGGAGAGGCTGATGAAACCTCAACGCTAGAAGCCAAGAGACTCAGTGAAGAAAACTAAAAGTGAAATAAACTACTAGGAGGAGATCAAAGTTTCTGGATAAAAGTATTTTGTTCATTAAATGTGGCTTGAAGCTCAGAGAAACAATCATTTTCACGACTACTCATGGTGTTATTATAGTTTTGATTTAAATTTTATCTTGTTTTATTAATATTTTCAATTAGCTTTTATTTTTAGAATTTTATGTTAATTTTAGTTAAAGTTTTAGCAATTTTGCATATGCTTTTGTCATTTATATGTTTATTTTTATGTTGCAATATAAGTATTATTATTTTAGTTTTTTTTATTATACAATGTTAGTGCTTTAAACTAATTTCAGCTTATTTTTGAGGCAACATTTAAATTTTTCAAGCTTTTCCCAAAAATCTAGGTCAATATTAAAATATTTAAAAGTTTTCATTTTAGAGTAAAATAACTAAATAACCTTGCTCATCATTCCCGATTTAAATTTGGAATGACTGCATAAATTCTAATTAAAGTTCACCCAGTAAAACAAATTCTGTCATTGTTTATTCACACAGGACCTGGCTTCTGGACCACAGTGTTTTGTCTTGCGAAATGGTCTATTAAACAAAATGTCTAGTTTTTTTTTGGCCTAAATAGTTTTGTCTCTTATCTATTCCGCTAATTGCCAAACAGCTATGCTATTGTCATGACAAACAATGCATGTCTTTCAGATGTGTGCTAGAGTAAAAAAAATAATTGAGGATGTCATCCAAACTCTAACAAGGCAATACATTTGCAATGCATCTCAAAATTGCACAAATCTACAAAGACAAAGATTTACCTGCATTCACAATGCATTCATACAGAACATACACAACATCTGGCCAAATCTGGGTGGTGGAAAGCTGGATACCCTATTCCCAATTTTTCTAGAATATTTTCTGCATAAAATGTCAAAACATACTTATTTTTTAATCCATTAGATGTTAGATATTAGATTGTGGACAGAAACTGTTAAAGATCGGTTAAAATGCTTTGTCACTCATGCATTCTGACTTCATTATAATGTTGAACATACTGGCTTCAAATTCTTAACATGGTCAACTTGTTAAAAACGAGTTGGACGTATAACGTAGTATTTCTGTGTTTGATACACTCCTCCATAACTCCAACTTGTTTTGGAAAGTTTATTCTAAGTCTGGTAACAGGGATCATATTCCTTTTATTGGGAAATTCTCCTGGAAAAGGACTGTATCGTGCTGTAATTCAACATGCCTCCAGCAGGAAATAATCGTACAGCTGTATCTCTCGTTTATAAATTTGATACAAATAAGTACTCTTCGAAGAAATGACGTATGCAATACTACTGTATAGGTACTCAGTATGAGATTGTTATCCCATCTTTAAATAATATATAGGAAAAGCTAACAGCAAAGGATCTCCCAGAAAGTCCAGCTGTACATGCAATCCGCTTCCAATTTTAATACGTCCCACAGACGCTCTAAGAAGTTCTCCACAGTTTCACATTTCACCAGAGCGAAGTAGAGATGGAGATGAAAGATGAGTGTGATGTATGACTGGCAGTTTCTGACTGACGCACATAAATTCAGGATGTAAAGGTTCACCGGGTTCAATCATTAAGAGGGAACATTGGCCGATCTGTCTTTCATGTCATTAAATATTAACGGTCTTTATTTTTGGCCTGCCGTTATGTAATTCAATGTAGAGTCAACCCAGCCAGAGGAAAGTATAAGAGTGACTTCGAAGATTCACAGAGAATAACCAAGAGGACTGTTTGCTGTCTAAACACAAACACATATCGGTACACACATCAAATCCTTTCTGATCTGAGATAAGGTGATCTAGACTCTTTAAGTCACTGATATTTCGCGCACACAAGCGAAAGAGAGAACTTCACAGCACACGGATTAGAGTCAGAGAAATAATGCATGGCTGATGGTTATCAGAGTTAAAGCATAGAAAGACAAATGAAATCGGAGGGCCAGTGGTCCTTTTTTAATATCGAACCTACTAAAAATTATCAGTCCACGTTAACAGGGAATCAAACTTCTGACCTTGAAATTGACAGCACCATCCTTTGTAAGATCACAGAATATCAAATTATGATTTTTATCTAAATCTATATATAGTAAATTCAGATTTAAAGAAATAAAGTAAGACGTGAAAAAATAAGTGGTCAAGTAATTTGTTCAGTGATGTACTGTCTGCTATACATTATTTCACTTACTACTAACGGTCTCCAAAGAAATTAACATGAACATCATGTAAGTGACACGTTTCTTCCTGAAAGCATTTGCTCAAAGCATTTTGAAGATGTTTTATCATCTGGTTGAGACCTGTTCAACCTTGAATAGCAGACAGCCAGACTTAAGAATCCTTGAAGCGATTCTTGGGGCCCTAGCCTGGGTGATGGTCTACGCCATTGAGGGGGAGAAGCCAACAGGATCGTCTCGTCCCGTCTAGAGACCAGACATGGGTGTTCCAGAGGTCTGATCTGGGATGCCAGAACGTGCCCTTCCCCTGAGAGAGCAGGTCCTCTGTCAGGGGAATGGGCCAGGGGGGTTGTTGTCCAGAGCCTCAGCTCTGAAAGCCAAGTGCAGTTGGGCCAGGTTTATTAACAGAAAAGTATGTGAAAAATCATTAGAAAGTGGTGCCATACTTTACTGTGATAGGGGGACCAAGGGGACGGTCTCCTTTCATAGGTTCATAGATTTCATAGGTTAAACTACAAGCTAAAACACAAACAGATTAAACATCAAACATGAATTCACTTTAAGTCACCTTGAATAAAAGGATCTGCCACATGCCTAAATGTCAAACGTATTACTGTTATCATGTACTGCAGTAGTATTTGTTAGGATAGAGGTGAATCAGGGCCGTGTCCTGACCTTCCAGCTAGTCTCATCCGTGTGGTAGACCAGACAGAGTCAGAGCGAGTCATAAACAGAAAGTTGACGTGAGAGAAAGAGACAGAGATGTGGCTCATTGGTGATATTTTAAGGGATAAAATGTGAGTGTGGTGGGTTGTTCATCACACTCAGAAATAGGGATGAGAATGAAAGCATGACTTGGACCACAGAGATATAATGCATCCATTAGTTTGGGAAGAGCAGAGCGAGAGTGATAATACAGCTGTGAAAAATCAAAGCATAATTGCTTTTTGCCACCAGAACATATGCAACCTTCCTGCCCAGTACCGTTAGCATGATGAGAAGCCACTGGCCAATCAGAAACCTCAATCTCACATTATAAAGTGAAAAACAGACGTACATGAATTGGCACTAGATGTTGAAATTATTTTTATCATGCATATTATGAACCAGCTTTTTGAGGTATTAATCGTGACGGTCTATGGGCTTTTATTAGCTAATTTTCATCATAATTCAGCAGTCCATTTTAAAAAGGTCCTTTTTTTATGAAATAAAAACAGCAGCGTTCACAGCAGTGCTGCGATTGACAGGATTATTCTCCAATAAATGCATCATATAAAAAAAACGTCTCACAAATAAAGCCCATTTAAAATTTGTTTATCATATAAATGTATTAACTAACATTGACGAACAATGAATTAGCAATATGTTTGTTAGTATTTATAAATCTTTTTTTAGTTGTTAGTTAAAAAATAAAACTATTTTAGCTCTGGTCCATTAATATTAACAAATACTTCTATAAATTTAACAAATGTTATTTGCAAAAGTCAATTTTAAAAAGATTTAAATACGTTTATTTTATTTTTTTAAATAGATATCTTATGTTAACATTTTTTTACTTTTACAAAGCCTTACCCTCCCAGACAACCAATTTATGTGACATAGATAGATAGAAATATAGATAGATAGATAGATAGATAGATAGATAGATAGATAGATAGATAGATAGATAGATAGATAGATAGATAGATAGATAGAATGAAAAGGAAATGATTTAAGATTTCTCGTCAATTTTCCCTAACCAACCAACCAACCCCCCCCAAAGCTGTAGACCTAAGGGAAACACTGATGTTTTAAACGAAATATCTGCCAACAGGGTGAGAAAAATAAACTTGAATAAGTTTATTGAATGAAGTTAAAACTTGAATAAAATGTTGACTTGGCAGATATTGTTTGACCTTAAACTCACTTCATTTAATGATACTTTTAACAAGATGTAATATCTTAGTCAGTTTGCTAAATATTAAGAAGGATGTTGGTAACCAAACAACATTGGACCCCCATTGTATTAACACAAAACCCAAAAAAATTTACATTGAAATACATTGAAATATCTTCTTTTGTGTTTCAGAAGAAAGAGTCATGAACAGTTTTTTAAAGATGAAGTCACACACGCTGTTTCTGCCAATCTCATATTAATCTTGAGTACCTATATGCATACTTCGTATCTTCGAAGAGTATTTGGTTTGAACAAATTTATAAAAGATGGATACAGCTGTATGATTATTTCCGAAAAAAGGAACTACAGCACAAGCACACAATACATAATCACATTATCCCAGCATAACTGTAATTTTGTGTTGGTTATATTACGTACATGGCAATTGTCAATAAAACACACACATATGACTTAGTTTGACTTACCGCGTGGGGTACATCTTTTAGCGCTGAGACCGCGCCATTTATCAGTTTCAAATGATCTGCAAATCCAGCTATATATGCACCTTATATATAACTTTCATCACCAAAATGCAGTGAGCAGACAAACACAGCTCGTCAGCCGAGTGAAGTGGGATTGATGGGCATGCTCTTTCTCACACTGGCTGGTTGATGCGTGGGCTGTGCTTTTCCAGGAGATTTGTCCAATAAGGGACTAAGAACCCATATTACGAAACAGGAATCCGCGTTTGAAAAAAACTTTCAGAAAACTGTGTGCACCCCGGCGGAGTGAATCAAGCACAGAAATACTATGTCATATTATGTTCAACTCGTTTCTTGACAAGTTAACCCTGAGAAGCAACCATGTTTAACAGTGTAAAGAAGTCAGAATGCATGAAATAGCATGTTACCTCTGCTTTAATGACAAATGGGTGAATAAATGATGACAGATTTCTTAGTATTGTGAGAACTGTTCTTTTCAATTCCAAATAACTATATCAAATTATATCTAATAAACACGGTCCTCTCGACAATTTCCTCTGACTTTCATTTCACTTCCTTTCCTTTCTTTCCATGTCGCTCTTCCACAACAATCCCTCTTTTATCTTTCCTGATCTTGCATTTCTCTTCCTCCCTGATCCTTAATTAACAGAGAGATATTGGACACGGGCCCATGCGCTTGCTAATACAACAAAATGAGAAGTGCTGACAGACCCCCGTTCCAAAAAAATCAAGAGTGACCAGCGCGCTGGAGTAAAACTAGGTAATATTCAGGGGGGGTGGATGTAGTTCATATCAGTTGAGATGTTGGGGGTATGAAGCTTCCCACTCAGTAAAAGCAATTATCTCCCGCTCAAGAGAACCCACACGGGTCGACACGGGCCAAAAAGAGAAGCGGACCTCTCATCCTCACATCCCTCTTCTCTTCCACTTTACTTTCGTTCCTTTCTTCTGTCCAGTTTCACAGAGATACAAGTTGATTTAAGGCAAATTGATCCTTCCCGGCTTGCAACGCTTGATCAATCTTTCTAAAGTCCACAGGGACGGACGGGTGAATATTTGCTGGACGATTCTCCTCACCATCCTCCTCAATCCCACAATTATTCATACAGACTCTAAGAAGGGTGCTGCCCCTCTACGAAGAAAAGGCGTATGGAAGAAGCGTGACACAGGATCAATACAATCATATTGATCAGACCGTAAAAAGCAAAGCAAATTGGAGATCAGCAGTCAGCACTCATATCAATTTCTGATCGGATAGGCTGTGGTTTCAGGACAATTTATTAGTCTTCATTAGTGGTGTTTGCTACGGTTTGTGTGTAGAGAAATCTAAACAAACACTATTAAAATATTATGGGCCTAATGAAGTATTAATCCTGAAGATGTAACTCCTCTCGCTATGTTTGAGATGCAACTGATATCTCAAAGAGTGACTTCTACCTCTACCAACAATCAGCATACCAACTATCCAGAACTCCTTGGCAACCACATAGTAATGCCCTAGCAACCATCCACAACGCAACATCCATCACATATTCTTAAAAATAATCTTCGGTAGCTCCAAAAGATAAATGTTTCTTTTCAGTATTGCTATTAAGCATAAGTGGTATTGATTCTGAACAGATTCTTAAAGGATTCTTTTTTGATTTCATTAGGATTCTTCAGGATTAGTTCTACAGTTTGCCATATCCATTCTGGCACAGATTTCATTAGTGATTCTGTACACCAACTGTTATTATTAGATCCAACTCAATGTCATCGAAACAATAACACATGTGTAAATTTGGAATACAAACATGAAACAATATTTTAGCATGTTAGTAATGCTTTAGATTAGAAATGGGCTCATGAACAAGAGTCAAACTATTTAATCATACGAATGAATCGCTGGGAGAAAACTGAAACAAACATAGTTCATTTCATGTTCATCACTATCGCTCTCCATCTCTCTCTTATGTCAGCACAGATGCTGTGTGAACTGTCATGACATTATAAGAGGATACCAGGACCAACAATAGGCCAACAGACTGAGAATTCAATGGGAACAAAAAACAAAACACACACATAGCACCTCACGCATACAAATGGGCATTTTCACAAAAATACACACAAAATCCATTTAAGATCACAAGTAAAATCCGTTTGGGGGTTTTTTAAAGATACAATACAACAGGACAAAGGGATATATTATGGGCTGATGGTTTAAGGTGGGTGCACAAACACACACACACCATTTGAGCAAGGATCACATTTCAAAAGCTTTCTGAAGACAAGTTTTTGAACAGGACACTAAAGAGCCCATCTTTAACAAACATGTGAGAGAAAGCCAATAAAGAGCATGTTTGTGTGACTAAAGAAAACAATAGTGTGCTTTCTTCTTGCTTTCTCTCCTGCATGTTAAAATCAGTTCCCGGGGATTTCACTCTGAGGATGTCGTAGGTTTGCATTTACAATACATTAACAAACAACAAACTGGAGTTTGTTTGTCTTTGTTTTGGTTGACCAGAAAGAGTCAGGTTTCAGATTTATGAAGAGCTATTGTTATTTCGTGAGCTAGCCGTTTACCAAAATTCTATTTACAACGAGTAAAATTATTTTTTAATACAAGTAAATTCTCTAAAATATTTATTGAGACTTTTTAACAATTCATTTTACAAATGAAAACATGACATATGCACAAACAAAACTTCTATTATATGTAATCCGTCAATATAAGCAACAAACGCAAATACAATTTTTTGACACTGAAATCTCACATTTTGCAAAAACAAGCAAAAACTTAGTACTTTAAAGATTTCAAAGTACACTTATAGACTTATATGATATATGTTTGCGAGACAAGCATGATAAAATTGCTTTCCATCTTTGTCTGTGCAAAGTTATGTCCAGTATTTTAAATTCCTATCATGAGCACCTAAAGTTGCACTCCATGTAATATGGAGAAAAAGTTAATTATGCATAATCAGATGTTCATCCACCTCAAATAGCAGCTGCAAAAACAACAACACATTTTCGTATTGAATAATCAATCGATGCATTTTTTTTTGATGGATGAGTCAAAGTTATCTTGTCAACATCAATGCTTGGTCTACATTTTTTTTGACGCAATATTTATTTAGTTAAAGCTAGAGGGATGCACCGATATTAAAATTTAAGCCGATGACTGATAATTCTTTAATATTGGAAGCCGATGAACGATAAATTGGCCGATATACAGTATCTAAATACTAATACAATATCCCCTAAGACTAAAACAAAAGGCAAAAAGTGGACAACTGCTTTTATTTGAAAACATTGACTGCAGATAACAAGGTAACCATATGATCAATATGGCCAATAATTTATCGTGCATCCCTAATCAAAACATATATGTCTTCTCAAACGACAGAGTCAAGGAACATGTCTACCAGTCAAGGAAAACAGCCGATGGCATTGACAGACTGGTCAAGCGCGGAATCACTTCTGCTGAACACACAAGCAAACGCTGTGCCAAAAAAACTACACGCTCCCTTCAACATTCGCGTGTCTGTTTTTTTGGCAGAAAGCATCTCTTCTTGTGATTCTGGCGGTTATACTACTCTGTTAACCATTTGTATGCATGAATGAATGTGTGACACATGTGTCCATGTACTTAATGCATTGGTGTTCTCTTTGGTTGCAGGAAGACAGCCCACTCTCGCTGCTGCATGCTGGGATTGGCTCAGTGCTGGAGGGAGTGTAAAACAGGGTGTGTGGGGGGTTAACCCAACATCTGTGTCTTCCTATTATGAGAAATACTACAAACGTGCTTTAACGCAAACCTGCTTCATCAAATGCGATTTGGAAATGGCTGCTATTTTGGAAATTTAATCTTAACCTTTGTTTAGATTTGTGTTATATTATAACGTCCGTTTTAAACAAAACCTCAAAGGGGAATAATTGTGTTATAATGGAATAATGTGGCGATATCTAAGATATAGAGCAAACCAGCAACATCAAAATGCTAATCCAATGCCACAAAGGTAAATATGAGTTTGTCTAAATAAACCACTTCACACAAATTGATTACGTTGCAAAACTGAATTACTGTGTACTCGCACGTCAGGTTTTCTCTGTGGACGGCTTAGAAAAATGTGCTTAAATGTAGATAACACAGCGCTAGAATAAAGAAATAATTAAAACAAGCCATCCTAATTGAATGAAACAATTTGTTTGTTTAAACCATCATCTCACTTTCCTAAGGGGTCAAATTATGCAACGTCTGCAATGCACATCAACATTAGGATGAAGGTGTAGATGTACAAGTCTGTCTCGCTGTCCGTTTCAGCACCACAGTAAGCGATGTGGTTTGTAAAGATTGCATAAGAGGCCCAGTATAGAAACACGTATATCTTTTGATTTGGTGAAAGCCCCTAAGACCCCTCTGAGGATGTCTGTAAATGTCTACGTTCATCTAGGTCATGCTGGATGTCAGGTAGAGTTTATATCTAGCCGTGAACCCGAGAACTCTAGACGACTATAACTGTGTGTAAGGTTCATAGAGCGTGTCATTGTTGACATGATGGGCAAAAATAGGCTACACCTTTAAAAATCCACAATGACAGTCGTGCAAACCCAATCACCAACAAAGCAAGTTTCGGTTGGGTCAAAGCTAAACCACATCACATAATAGAGTTAAATCTCTGTGATGGTGTATCAGCCTTCCATGCCGAAAAAACAAAACAACCCTGCCCAAAACACAATTGAAAATGTAATGGGTTTAATGGTTATACTGGGAATTGTTTAATGGTGTCTACTGGTACGTTATGTGATGGGTTTTATTGGTGGAATGTTATCTGGTAGATGGGAACGCAAAATAACACCATTAAATCCTTTTGGAACAATGACCAAAACACACTACAAAAAGGATTTTGTAATGGTTTTATTGGAATAAGCAAATGGTTCATAGTGGTATTTTAATGGACACCTAAGAATTTCTGTTGGGATTGGTTTCTATTTTATTCTCAGCAAGTTCAGGTTCAGTCCGATTTAGGGCAATACAATGGCAAATATGGAACGGAAAAATACAAATATAAAAAAAAAACAATTTAAGTTTTAAAGATCGTTTATTTGATTGAATATATTCTCCGGTTGACTCTGATAGAAACTGACTTGAATTCTTCTTATTTGCAGGATACAATTCACACATTTTTTTTAGTTTGAGACAAATGTGAACTATCAGTGTTTGAAAACCAACATACAAAACTACAGCCAGTATTGAATTTGGACACATCATTCACAACATAATAGTAACTAATACACAGCCCTTGTGACAACTTCTCCATGTGTTGTAGCGCGTGCTATAAAAAAAATGCGTCTTTTTATAATACAACTCCAGTTATACTTAAATATGTTCAAAACGGTCCCAAACATAAAACAGACAACACAGTGACCCTACCGTCTACAGCCATAGTCGGTATGAAGGCGTATCTCTCCGTGATTGCTTCAGTAAGTGTCTTCCATGCTTACGGGTGTCCGGTCCGGTAGAGAGAGAGCGCCGGTTGTCCTGAATGACACACCCGAGGTAAAGCTCGGATCTGCTGTGGACAGGAGTCTGGTGCGAGCACATATAAACCTGAGCGAGCACTGGCATTCATTGAGGGAGATCTGTGGAAGCCGCTGGAAGTTTAAACTCCTCCCTTGGCTTTCTCACCTTGCGCTGAACGCACATAGCGCGCTCTGCCGCTGCCTAAACGTGAGACGGTGAGGGTAAATAACAGCGCGTGCAATAAAACGTTAACCTAGGTGTGCACGAGCGAATTTGGAGCAAATGGCGCGCGCACATGAGAACGCAAATGGTTGTTGATGTAAAACTGTTTTATGAGCCTTTCCGCTTTTGTTTTCCAGTGTGACATATGTAGATTTAGCAGGGCTCACAGTTACAGACCCAGCAGCCCCAATATACAAACCTAGACTGTCAATCATTATAACTCTTTTAACTCATTTTACAAATGTTTTATGTTATACTTTAAGTTCTTGTTTGGTACCTGTCTGAGCCTGACAGCCTGATGCAAATAACTATACGATGTTCATGTGCCCATAACATCATTTGCAGTTTAACCTACATTACTGACTCATTTAAAGCCAGATGTATATTTTCTATTTTATACTCTGACTCTGCTCAAAACCAGAAATACACATTTGGTGGTAAAGAACAGGACTATTTTAATACATTAACTGTCTTTTTATAATATCTTCGCACATCTTCTGGGTCATAACACATTCTTGCAATGGTAGTTGGGTAAGTACCATATCTGGTCTTTAGAAAAAGAAGAAAACTAAGAGCCACCGTCACGCCTCAGGGCAACACTCACTCACCAGGAAGTCATGGAGATGGGAGTATCTGAGGCAAGCGTAAAACATCATAGCATTTGATAAGCCCTCAGTGGCCTAATCTACATGGATATCTCCCCCGTGTCCCTCCGGTTTTGATGATCAATGGAGCAAAGCTTTTTGTGTTATATTTATTTTCTTCTTTGGGCTGTTTGCATATGTTTGTTGAAGTATTAAGTATTTGAAAACACTTGTTTTCTTATTACTTTAAGTGCTTAGTGTGAACCACCTTGGTTAGTGTTTATGCTGTGTTAAGGTTCTGCTTAAATAAACATGACTTCGACCTTAAAGGTCCAAGGTGTGTTTTGTTGCAGGATCTATTGACAGGAATGCAATATAAAATAAATAACTATGTCTTCAGAGGTGTTTTAAAGGTGTTCTTTTCCTGTGGCTCAGTGGTAAGAGCATGGCACTAGCAATGCCAAGGTCATGGGTTTGATCCCAGGGGATCGGACATAGTCAGAATAAAAGGGATAATCCAATGCAATGTAAGCCGCTTTGGATGAAAGCATCTGCCAATTGCATAAATGTAAGTGTATAAAGACCTTACATGTTTTTATTACCTTTTTATTACCTTAGAATGAGCTATTAACAGAATAAGCTACATACATCACGGGTCTGCTTGCTGGAATCGTTGTTTACAGTAGCCCTAAATGGACAAACCGCTCTACAGAGTGAGTGTCGTAGACATGTTATCTAATTCGGCAAAGAAACGAAAACGCAACAACATCTTAGTTCTTAGCAGTCACCGTAGTGCTTCGAAAGGGAGTAACCCGTTGGTTCCAATTCCAAACCTTACAACTAGATGCCACGAAAATCTTCTCATTGCTCCTTTAAATATTATATAAATGGAAAAAGAAAACTAAACTATATTCAGAATGTCATTGAAATTTATTGGGTTGGCCACAGGGCCGGTCCACGCCTTTACGGGGCCCTAAGCCGAATCTCATTTGGGGGTCCACCTGTGCCACACAAGGGTTGTCCAATCAATTGTATTTGGAAAGATTTTTTTAATCATTTTTATTCTATTTTAATCAAAACTTTATAACACCCTTTTAAAGCAACACAACCATTGAGGATTTTTTATTTAGTGTATTTACTTGATAACCATTACATTAATTTACAATATTCACACAGTTATTCTAAACCTTATCCCAAATAAAACGCAAAATTTACAGATAATTACGAAACCACGAATCATGTAAATTACATATTTTTCATCTAAATCAGCATTTTGTCGTTTGCATCAGTAAATACTGTCGGATGTTCATCATTTCTACAGGTAATATACTAAACAGTCGTCAAATAATTAATGTTTAAGTCACTTACAGTATGTCGTGTGTCGCACTGCACTCATTTAACTTTATGACCGAAGCGTCTTGCTGAAAAACTGAAGACGTGACAGTAGCTCCGACTTCTTTGATTTGATTTGTCACTGCTCGGCTCTGTAACCAGTAACTCCCTCCTCCGTTCATTTGATTGGCCACCTCACTTATTTTGATATTGCAATGTTGCGTTTAGTCAGTAATTTCATTCGTTTTTACACACAACACAGAAAAATAGTGGGTAAGTCTCTTTGTGAAAAAATGGATGTGTGTCGTGAATATATCACAAATATAATATAAAATTATAATTTAATGTGCTCGTGGGGGCCCCCTAGTGGCGGTGGGGCCCTCAGCAGCCGCTTAGTTTGCTTACAGGGAGGGCAACATAGAAGTCACTCAGGACACCATAGTAACCTCATGGCAACCCGGCAGCAACCAGAAGTGTGGCAGTCAGCAAAACAGCGCATTTCTTTTGAAAATCTTTCTACAGTTGTGTGTGACAATATTACAATATCAAACTGTCAACAGCCTTATCCCAAGACTGTTACTCTTAAGTGATGTTTGCGTTTGTCTTCGTTTTTCTTGAACATCAACATTGATCTTCTCGTTTGACCCAAATGGCAATCGCAGTGTTCACTGTCCCTTGGCAGAGAGGCTGTGATTCCAGCGGGCCATTAGTACTTTCATTACAGTGTTTTCGACTGACTACAAGCTGAGAAAGAAAGAGAGGTTTCCAATCCCCGCTGATTGGATGGCAGGCCTTCCTTAAGACGTGTACAGCAAAGGCCCACAGTCTGAGGTTTTGTGCCTAAACAGTGATGGACACTGCTGGTGTAATCAAACGTCCGAGGACCGGAGCCCCCATTGTACATCTCCAGCTTTATCCGAACTGAGCTGTCAGCAGGCACAGTTCTTGACAATGGCCAGCCTTAGGAAGCAAAACAGGATCGGTCATGGTTCTGGTGGTCAGACAGATGCACCACAGAGTTGCTTGTCTATTTAACGGAAGATCAGAGTGTGTTCAGTCTAGCTGCCAATCCAGACTCCAGTAACTGCCTGTGAACCGTATCCCATATCAGATGGCTAATTAAAGATGTATTCTGTCATGTACGCACATATGGCCCTGGCCGGGGTCAGTCGTCGCCTGGGCAACAATGTACCACAAAAGAGTAATGGCTGGCATGGTAAAGCAATGGTGCTCCACAGGGTTGCTGCAAATCTCTAGGCTGTGGTCCTACTCCAAAAGTGCATCAATGGCTGTAAAACAAACTCTCATCAGTTCTCTACAATGAGATTCACTCGTCTTCCAAGACCAGAATTGAGCAACGAGCTATGAGAATGTGTAAAGGCTCATTCAAATTAAGACTAAAAAACTAAAGATTTAGTTTTAGAAATTGTTTTAAAAAGTGGAGTCAACACCAAGGATAAATACAAATATATTATAAAAAAACTAAAACTAAAATTGAAAAACAAATAAATGACACTCATTGGTTTATATAAAAATATTAATACAATGACAAAAGCATAAAAAATTCAATTAAATTGAACATAAAACTAAAAATATAAAAATCATATTACTAAATTAACTGAAAAAAAAACTATTAAAACTTTTGTCAACACCACAGCTATAATAATACAGTCGAACATTATGTTGGGTCCAATTTTAGGATGTCTTGGGATCAACATAATCCTATTGATGTGGACGCAAGTTATTTTCACTGGTTAAGGGATTCTTTAGCATTAAGCTATAAGTTTACATAACTAAGCAAACAGCAGTAATATAATTAAAGGCAAGATACTGTTCAATGAATAATTGCTATGATTATTCATACATCACACAATACTTTTTTTCAATTATGGCTGAAGGTCACCATGTCACTTTATTATTGGCAGCTAATGGGCATTTCTGCCAGTGCAGACAAACGTGACTGGATATGGCGAACGAATATTATTACAATAAACAGTAAGATGATAAAGTCAAAGAGGTTCAATGTTGTTTGGTTACCGACATTCTTCAAAATATTTTCTGTTGTGTTCTGCAGAGAAAAGAAAGTCATACAGGTTTGGAATGTCATGAGGATAAGACAATTTTTCATAGCAGTGCACAATAAGTCATCACAAGCAAGATAAATGATTATAAGTGTGTAACATTTCTGCAACAATATTTACAGTTTTTAATGTCTGACACATTTCCTGCATCACTCAGTATATCTCACACAAGACTGATCATGTGAACTCTATTGTTTTATTTGTTTCTAATAGTCACAGTCACTCGTATCAGTGCCATTCTCTTATTGAAATTCAGTCACTGCAAATTTCCCAAGCTTCTTGCGTAATGTGTCTGGCCCAAGAGTCTTCTCGAATGAGGATACAGGTTTAACGAAAGTGTGTGTGTGTGTGTGTGTATTTTTGGGGGCCATCATTAGGGAAGTCAATTTTTGAAAGTTTGTGCCTCATGAGATTGGACTTCAATGGTCTTTGCCATTCCATTCACACCAAGAACCGCGCTCTATCTCATGCAAATCAGATTCACACGGTGGACACAGTGTGTTCAAACAAGAATCTTCTGTGTTTATCTGACACAACCATTTTTAAGATCACAGCATGGGCCAGTGTGCGAGTTCCTGGGAAAAGAATCTGAAGTCTCTCTTTCTCCCCTGTTAAAAAAACAGCATATGGTGGTTAGGTAGGTTTTGATGTATGTTAGCTGATTTGTGCTGGTTTAAGATGGTCACGTGCTGGTTTAAGATGGTCTTTAGCTGGTCATGTGCTAGTTTGAGATGGTTCTAAACAAGCTCTGGACCAGCTTAAACCAGCACAAACCTTGCTTCAAAACCTACCTAACAAGCAAATGCTGTTTTTTTAAACAGGCTCCCCTCAGTACAAATCCACCTCGAGCCCCATCCACTTGCTCTCTGGTAACATCTACACAGAATCTCATTATCAAGATGAGAAAATATTCATTGACATTTTTCCTATTTATGTCATCTGCTTTCTGTACCCCCCAGTCAAGATGAAAATACACCCAATGCACTGTCATGATGAATGCAGCTCTAAAAAAACAGACAATCTGTTGATGGATATCCCCTCACTCATACCCAGCCTGAGAGATTGTTGACTCACTTAAAATAATCCCACATCACAGACTGGATCCTTAAATTCACACCCCTGAGGTTCTAATCTGGAATGCAAATAGAGAGAATGCTTTTTACACATTCACATTTTGAGGTCTCCAGAACTTTTGTCTATAAAGTTAGACAAAATATCCCATCGTTTCATCTTCACGCAATCTTTCTCTTTATAGTTTCATCTTTTTTTACTTTACAGTGATCCATTCTCTCTAATCTGCGTCTTCCAAGAGCAGAGTTAAGCAACGAACCATGAGAGTGTCTAATGTTAGACAAAATATCCCATCGTGTTATCTTCACGCAGTCTTTCTCTTTATAGTTACATCCCTTTTTTACTTTATAGTGATCCATTCTCTCTAATCTGCGTCTTCACAAAGACCTGGTTTAAAACAGCATTTGCCAAAAGCATAGAGTCTTCCCATATTATAAGAATAGAAAATAAGAACATGCATGGGTCCCATTATTGAAAGTATCTATCACCTCTGAAATTCTTTTTAAAAACTCCTCGATGCATGACACCCTTAAAATGCATTAGTCGATAATCTCATCTCATAGATTCTTTTATATTTTTGGTTCTCCATCCAACATTAAATGAGAACTTGATTTAAAAAAACAAGACAGTGATCGGAATGAAAATCAGTTTCAAACTTTCAATCGATTTTATTCAGAAATGTGTTCGGTTGGAAAGAAATAAGCAAGTCGTCTTTGATTTGTTGTGTTATGTAACCCAGCATTCATTCATTGAATGCTCAGTGGACACAAAGCTCAGCGTGCCAGCTACATTCAAACAATGAGCTATCTCTCTTTCTCTCTCTCTCTCTCTCTCTCTATCTCACACACACACACACACACACACACACACACAAACCTGCAAGCAAGGGACTTTTATACCTGTTTAACCTCATGTCACTTCACATATTGAACTGCTCTCTCCTCATTACTGTTGTGAGATCCGTTTTCAGTTTCTCTTTTTAGAGTATTTCTGTGTACACATGCTGTTTCAGGATCACCGCTTGCTATTACCCTCCTATGAAGACTATTTTCCGAGAAGTTGGTACAATGATAAAGACAGTTTGTCAATCAGTTGGCATGGTTGTTGGCGACCCAAGGTCTTGCAATTATTAGAACAATGTCACCTGTGTTTACAGTTGCCTTTGTAGCTCTTGGCTTAGCCAGATTGACCTCAAGGTCGTGTTCCTGAAATAACATTTTATTTATCAGCCTTCGGAGATTTCATGACATTTCTTTTACACGATAATAAACGACTGTTTGGCAGAGATGATTGGCTCATGAGCCAACACATAAAATAAAACAAAACAAAGCAAAGCAAAGCAAAGCAAAGCAATCAAAACAAGACAAGACAAAATAAAATAAAATAAAATAAAATAAATTAAAAAAATGAAATAATAAAAGCCTGAATGTCGAAAAGGCTTATAAAACAAAACGCATACATGTTAAAAAGGCTAATAAGAATGGTCATTTATAATGTTATTGGTCATTTATAATGTTATTAGTTCAGTTTGGTGCCTTAAATTTAGGGTGATAATTGGAGAGGTGTACAGTGTAAATCTTTATATTAAAAATGCATCTAATAAAAATCTTCTCTATGACACAAATATATTGATCACTCACTGTTGCAGAACAGGAATGTCTGTAAGCGTGACATGCATAAGAAGTCAATAAATACAGAGAGCTGAAAACATGACTGTTCCAGATGGAGAAGCATCCTCCAGCTACAGATGAAGAGTGGAGAGAAGCTCATTAGCCAGACGGAGGACAGAAAGCCTCGCCTCGAGGATGGAGTATCATGCCACTGGCTGCAAGAAACAACAACACACAGAATCAGGAACTGGCACAGCCGGCTGTGTCATTTCAGTTTGATTATTCATGGGTCACATCATTTCTTAAGAGTGCCAATAAGAAATTCAGGACTCGGTGTGATTATTTAACCTCACCTCACCTTACATTTGAATGGATTTCATGCGCATCTTAGGGTTGTAGTTCACCAAGATAAAGAAGTTGCAAATATGCTGTATTTTAGAGAATTTGTATATAAAATTCGGTGAAAATAAAATAAATTTTCCTAAACATCAAATCCTTTCACTGCAGAGTAATTAGAAACAAACGCTCAAGTCTTGTGCATTTCTCCTGATAAATGAAACCCAGAAATTCCCCAGAAATTTCACGAAAGACAGCACGTTTATCATTGTAAAGAAGTCAGAATGCATAACACATGGTTGCAACTCTATAAACATACCTGTTAATTTAAATCAGACAAAATTTATTCCTAAACAGTATTCAGTAACAGTAAAACTTAAATTAAATACAAATTAGAAATATTGCCTAAGCAGTAAAGTGAAATTTAGGTTAGAGCACTACACATTTAACTGAAAATAAATTAAAATCACAACTAAAATACAATAATTCAAACTTATATAGCAAGATAAAAAATAAATAAAATGACGAAAGCACATAACAAGATGACTAAAAAATAAAATGTAAAATATAATTAAAATTACAATAAGACTGATAAAGTACAATAACTGCAATACAATCTACCTACCTTCAACAGTGTCATAGTCTTAATGTATTTAAACAATTGGCTTGTTTGTGTCTACTATTATTTCTTCTAAGCTATTTTAAATGGAAGATTGAATGAAACACAACTGAAACATTTTTTTTGAATTTGGTAATAATGATGCATTTAATAAATATATATATATAAATATATTAAATCAGCACTGTATTTTTTTGCTCCCTGAAGGACATTTTACACCTTAGCTCTGGTAACACAATCCTACCAAGTGCAACACAGCAAATGATATCATCCTATATTCGGAAACAGAAACCTGCACATTCCAGCAAAACAGGAAACATTCCCTGTTTACTAACTGATGATTTTATCGATCGGGTCTTTTCCTTTTTAATCAGCTTGTCTTTCTTCATTGTTCTTTTGAGAACACAAAAGATCTTCTATTGATCGGCCTCTCTTCACCTCTCCGATTCTTCTCTCAGGGTCATCTGGGTCAACTAATTGCTGGTTTGTCCTCATTTGAACCTCTGGATATCTGCCAGTGTTTTGTAAATCAATGGAACTCAATTGGCTGTATGTTACCCGAAAAAGATCTCGCTGTTTTAATGGTGTGGCTGCATGTGATGGTATTGCTGCCGTCCTCTACAAGGACAAAACACATTATCTGGGAGTAGCCTACAAATGCAAATTGTATAACTTGAAAAGCACTTCTGTTTTGTAATTTTCTTCCCTTAATCGGCATTCAATTTCAATGTCAAGAAAAAGTACAAACGCAATGTGCTCTCTCTCTCTCTTTCTCTCCCTTGGTGTTAGTACATCAGTTTTTGCTTTCTATTGAAGAGCTGAAATGACCAAAGCTTTTTGTTTCTTCTCCTTGTTAAAAAAAGGATGGTTAACATGTACTAAAAAAGAGTTTTATTTCTGAATACTACTATTTTTAATGCAGCAGCATCCAAACTTGAGTTTCCACTTTTTATTTCCCTATCAAAATCGAGACGTCATTCGTCAAAGAATGGCACTCAAATACCCACTCCGCAGAAGACCACTCGCCGTGGGAGGCCTGGTGGCAAAAGGAGACACTCAACAACCAGTTCGGAAAAGAGGGGAACCCACCAAAAGACAATATGATCTTCAATCTCACTGGTCAAGAATTACATCCACAAGAAGCATCTCTTTTGAAAAAAGCCTAAGCTGAGTTCCAACTAAAACTACAGATCCTTTTGTCACCAAAACTGAACTGTTTAAGTTTTTTCGGACACAAAGATTGAAATGTTTGTACAAAAACGATAAGGTTGATCAACAAATGTAAATAATTACAATGGTCGAGTGAAATTTAAGCCTAAAAGTACCTTTTGTCCACCTGTGTCCAATCCATATATTGAGACATATTGTAGGCTAGTAGAAAGGGATGTGATCAATTAACTTGAACAGTCATCATTTCAGAACCATAAGTCAAATTTGACATTAAAGAAGCTCTTGATAAATTGTGCAGGGATAAAGACATTGTCATCAAACCTTGACACAAAGGAGGTGGTTTGGTGATTATGCCTCGAACTCTTTATAACCATGAGGTTCTTCGTCAATTACAGAATACTTGTTACTATCAAGCTCTGCCGTCAGATCCAACGATTCTGTTTCAAAGGGAAATCGAGAAATTTGTTCAGGAAGCACATGCCAACAAATAACTTCTGATAAAAAGATGCAATATTTGTTCTATCGTTCTCCAACTAGACTTGTCTTTTATATCTTACCTAAGGTACATAGGTGCTTGGTCAATCCACCGGGGATGACCTTTAGAAGGAGGAAATAACAGTCCAACTTTACCTCTTTCAAATTTTGTTGATTTTGTTCAAAGACCTTTGGTTACTTCCCTTCAAAGTTACTCGAGAGATACAGCTGATTTTTTTAAATGTTAATCAATTCTACAAATATTCATCAGGATGTTATGTTGGCAATTACGGATGCGACCTCATTGTACACTAATATTCCACATCATGAAGGCTTATTGGCTTTGGAACGTTTCCTTGATTCCTATGATGATGATAGTCTCACGAGCAAATTTATAATTGAAATGACTGAAATTGTACTCACTAAAAACTATTTCTTATTTTTGAAAATCAATATGATGTACAGGTTGAGTGCACCTCCATGGGGGCCACTATGGCTCCTGATTATGCCAATTTATAGGCTACTACAGATATGTTTTTAATAATAATCCTTTCTTTGACAACATCATTTTGTTTAAAAGATTGCTTTGTAATCTATAAAGGTTCTGAAATTGACTCTGAAGCATTTGTTCTGATCATGAACTGTCTTAGGCCTTCCATCAAATTAACACACCAGGTGGGGATCACTGAGGTTAATTTTTTGGACACTTCCATATCAATCAATCAAATAGTCTCCTCACTTTATATAAAAATAAACTGCCGAGAACAGTCTCCGTCATGCGAAGAGTTTACACCAAATGCCCTTAAAACGTGGTTTACCCTATAGACAGTTTTTGAGACTTTGTTCTAAAAAAGAGGGTCTTGAGGCTAAAGCCCAAAACCTATACATGGACTTAAAATCACAGGGTTATACTAATAATTTGCTTGATGCTGCACTTGTAAAGGTTGCTAGTTTACAACAACAGGAAGAAAATAATTTGACTTTGAAGAAAAAGAAACAGTTTTTCTGGAACTTTCAAATCAGCATTCAGTCCATTGAGTACTGACATTAAAATAATTATCAAGAGTCATTGGCACATTATTCAAAGTGATCCCCAGTTATTGAATGTTTTTGATGATCGACCATTCTTTGTCTCTTCCAGGAGCTCTAATTTGAGGGATAAGCTTGTTCATGCTGACGCCCATATCTCCTCTCCGACCACTCTTGTCGATGCCCGCGGCAACTTTCCATGTCACAATTGTACTCCCTGTACCATGTATGTCAAATGTAAATCTTTTACACACCCTCGCACATCAAGAACTCATAAGATTAGACAATTGATCACCTGTAAGAGTACACATGTAATTTACATTATCATCTGTTCCTGTTCAAAATTATATGTTGGCCAAACTACACGTGCATTACGCAAAAAAATTGAACACACAAGTGCCATCAGAAGACATGACGATACATCACCAATTTCTTGTCACTTTAAGTCTGCAAACTATTCTTTGAATGAGATGAAGTTCCTGGGCATCGAGAGGATTTTACCTCATAGAAGAGGTGGAAATAGAGATAAGAAGTTGTTACAAAGGGAGGCTTTCTGGAGTTTTGAACTTAAGTCTTTGCTCCCTGAGGGCATGAATGAAGAACTAGAACACTTGTTTTTTGTAGTTGTTTTTTAAAGTTATTTTGATCATTGCCATTGCATATAATACTTTCTTTGTCTGTTGTATTTGCTCGACCATTCTTTGAATTTTTATGTTTGTTATACTTTGCACTGATTAGACTTTCTTGAAATTCAACTTGTGACAAATGAAGGTTCACCTGCGATAATTGAATCCAGCTGATCTGCTTAAAAAGGCTGAATGTTGTTTTCTATGTGAGCACTTAAGATATCCATGTGCTGAAATGTTTGTTTGTGTGTCTGTTTTTATTCAATTGCACGATGCAATTTATAAAAGAAAAAATATAAACATTATGTCTTCGTAGACTTTTTGAGTCTCGAGTGGTTCAGTGTGCGGTTAGCCTTCCTTCTGTTTATCTTCAAGTATTTTACCTGCTCCACACACCTGCAGTACAATGATTTAACTTTTCCTATTTGGAGCGCTACAATATTCTCTCCGGTTTCCCTACCAAGGAAATTTTGATTTCGCACACTGAATCTCCAACAGGTATCATTTTCTTCGGACCCTCCGTGTCCCGCCTTTTTCTCTCTGGTGTTTTCTCTCTCTCTCTTCCTGTCTCATTGTTCAAGGTTATGTGTGGAGGAACACCATAGCCTAACCCTCCATGGGAACACATCAAAGAGAATAATTCCTTCCTGTTACTCTCTCCTACCTCCTGAAGAGGCTCAGCTCCTGGGCTCCACACACGTGTTTCGCTCTCAATCCCAGCCTATGCATAAAAACACAAAGGACATGATAACAGGATTACACTTTAGTCCTGAATATCCCACGGTGACATACAAACTACATGTGTCTGAAAGAATCTGTAAGAAGGCTGAAATCGCATCTCAATCAAGGGATTTAGACCTCTAAAACCTGCCGATTTAACATTGATTCATTCTTGACCTGTTAGGCTTTCACTATTGATGTTAAATTCGGATTGGGGCATGGTTCACTAATGTGACAGCTGTCAAGCGAACTCTAGTCTGCACCGAGGTACCCAACCCAAGGCCGGATTAACCATATGGGCAACTGGGCAATAGCCCAGGGGCCCATGACTTCTAAAGGGCCCAAAGCGGTAACGCCGATCAACGTGCACTGAGCCGGTCGCGTGACGGCAAGCGCCGCTACAAAACACAACTCAAAAAATGCAAACATGGAGAAGCTAAGTGGGAGCGCTAAAGGGAAATTAATAAAGCAGAAGGATATCAGGAACGCAAAAAATGTAAAATATATACACAAAATAGGGAATATTTCTTCACACTAGTAAACGTAAGCGACTGTTCTGTTAAGGCAGCATCCGTCAACGAGGACAGCTCTGCTAGCCAGGACATTTCTTCACTGCCGGTGCTAGCTAATGTTCACAGCCCCGAGAGCGAAGAGCCCCGGCAGCAGTTTCAATCGACGGCCCGGATTCTGCTGCGAGTGCGACCGTTGAGCGAAGCGGTGATGGGTCTCACCGCCATCTGAACCGCTCGTCGAGTCTGCGAGCAGCCCCTGTACCACAAACACAGCTCTCAGGACTTTCTCTCTTTCACCAGTTTGCACATTCAAAGTCCAGAAAAATGCCAGTGTGAGACGTGTTTGACAAATGAAATCAAGCATTTCAAATTTAAACATGCTCTTCCCCATTATTTAGGATTCAAATTGTGTATTTTGCCAGATTATTTAGCCTTTCTTTTTATCTTGTCTCATTGAGAGAAATTTACAGATTTCCAAATGTTTATCTTGCGCTGAAATGTTTAAGCCTTGCCTGTCTTGTTGAACTGTGATGTGACAAGGTTGATTTCTGTTTAAAAATAAAGTGAGGACCAAAATGCTATTTGAGATTATGGATTTTTGTTTGTGTTTTGTCTGCTGACATTCTCTGTGATGGCAGTGTAGTTGTATGTGTTGTTAAATAAATACTGGATTCTTTGAAAGTGGTTGCTTATTTATTTATTTATCTGTGAGAATGGAGGACACTTCCTTCACTCTCTATGTAGTGGGTCAATTTTGCCAGATATACTGATGCCTGATGCGTTTTGTTTTCAAAACATCATAAATGAGTGGCCCTGACAAGAGAACATAGTGGTGCATTTGTAGTTCTATGATCATTTGCACATCTGTACATCAAAATGCACTTGATGACAGTTAGTTATTGAAATATTGAGTATATTTACTGTATAACTGTAATTTATTCTGTTTTTTGCCAGATTATGGTGATCCCGGGGTCGTTATGATGGGGTACTTAATATTGTTGCCCAGGGTACAGCGAAGTGTTAATCTGGCCCTGACTCAACCCAAGAATACCTTGGAATTGGCGCATGGAACAATCGCACTTGAGTTTGGACCGCAGCAAACGTGCCCAATTTGAAAATGCAGTAAAAGAGATGTTAGGCCAAATTCACACTGTTCTCCACACAACAAAGTAATATGACCGGTCTTCCAAACTCCAAAATGATAAAACAATACAAAGAAAATGTTATGTATAAGATCTGACTGGACTACTCAAATGTTTCTCTTTGCGCACTTCAAATACACTTGAAAACAAGTTAGGAACAACAAGGGGACTTATTTTTGTAAATATTTCTTTAAAAGTATCTGGTATCACTGTAAAATGTATCAACTCTTTTAATTGAAAGAAATTTCACATATTTAAAAAAAAAAAAAAGAAATAAACTGCACTTTATTTGACTTTGTACAAAACATGCAATTTTACTTTACCAACATTTTTGTTCTGTTTTACATTTATTTTTACTTACAGTGTGTGTGAATGAATAACACGATGTGCTTTTTACCGTTCTATTTCATCTGTGTGATGGAAAATGTCGCATTGCAAATCCATCATTTCACTTTTAAAATATATATCTTTTCTTCTTCCACAGAACACAGAAGAAGACATTTTGAAGAATGTTGTTAACTGGCCCACAATCACTTGCATTGGTTTTGTGTCAATAGTGCTGCCCAGTGGTGTTCGATTACCAACTTTCTTCAAAATATATATTTTTTGGTGGAAGAAAGTAAGACATAAAGGTTTGAAATGATAAGACAGGAAATAAATGATGACAAAAATGATGATTTATTGGGTGTAATATGATTTAAACTTGTGATGCAATTTACAATTATGCTGTGTCTACACCCGTGTGTGGCGTGATGCGACACAACAAGAGACAATAGACACATTAAAACCCATTATAATTAAAAATGTTGTCCACACCGGACTTGGCGTGTCACATCGCATCCTTTAACGCACGGCTAGATGTGGATTATCCCGCTTTAACCATGGTCATTTGCCAAGTTAAAGCCTTTATTGATGTTTACCATTTTCATCTTAGATCAGAAAGGTGAAAATGACTGTTATTTTGTCAGTTAATTTCAAATGTAATTAAACTGACTTTAGCTGCCCCGTGTGTTAAAGGGTTTTAATGCACACCTTCTAGCCAATAAGAATCGAGTTTAGAAAACAGACCATGGTATAATAAGGTTAATTGGCAGTTCAAAACTCTTCTTTGATGGTTTTCAGAAAGTTGTGAAATAAAATAGTTGCAGCATTATTAAAAATCTCCTGACTTCTACAGTTCTGTGTAAATTAAACCTGGTCGCTGAGCATTGAGTCTGTCAATATACTCTACTTCCAACCTCACACTCACATCAATTTGTGGGATATTATCCAACCACAGAGGTAATAGGGAGGAATGGAAGGAACTTAAATTCTAATTCCAAATGACTGGCAATATCATTTAGTCAGGTCACAGAGAGCTGGGCATTTCATATTGCGTTTAACTAGGCTGTGCGTTAAATACAGTCTGGTGTCTCTTTGAATGCACACAATTTAAAGAACTGTCTTTTCAGCCTGGCTGAATTTTCTGATGTTGTAGGCACATTTATTAAATTGACCTGCCGAAAGGCCTCGACTCTGATGTGACAGTGTCTGCTTTCATTATTGTCTTTAGAGAAAAATCCATAGTGAGCAGAGAGAGCAATGAGACGCTGCACGATAAGATGCTGGGAAGATGGTTGATGGATCTCACTTGATGAAATATGAATGATCTTAAAATGAGCTATTTTCTATGTAATGGTCCAGGGCTTGTTCCTGCAAGTATGCATTTAAACTTCTTTAAAAATTGGATACACAAGATGAATGCCCATGTAAACTGCAGTTGTTTTTTATTGGACAGATTAAGCTTCTCCACGTCTTCAAATGAGATTGGAGCTTTTAGCGTATTCTGTGAAATTCACTTTGGCACTAAACAAAAATTAAATAAAAAATTAAAAGATTTATATTTTTTGTAAACGTCATTATATTGATATGAAACTTAACATTAAATTTAGTTTTAGTTTATGCTTTCCCAAATCAAGCCTTTGCTGCCCCCTGTAGGTGACATTTTTATAGACGCTCTTTCATGTGCGCGTGTTTCATCACCATCTAACCTTAAACTTTTCTTATTTAAAATGACCCAAAGTATTATTACCACACAGTGGACCTAAAAATAATGTGACATTAGACGCAAAACAACTAATTTGTCTCGCTTTATATTGCTTGAAGATATTGTTTTGTCACTATTATGTATCCAAAGTACTTATCTTATTTATAATATCTTATTTCTTTTAATGTTTTGTTATTTCTTTAAATAAAAATAAAAAAAATTAATGTTTATTTTAAAAAATCAAATATTTTATATAACGACCGAAATAAAGATGTAGTTTTAAAGTATAAATTCAATTTAGGTCAATGTCATTTATGCCTCTAGCCTTTTGAGGTCGCTATAGTCATTTTAAAAGCCGTCGCCTACACGTCACAGGAAGTACAGCTGTTGTTGTTCCGGAAGCGAAGCGTGTTGTCGGTAGCGCAACGATGGCGAGCACCGCTGCGAAACAACCCGCGAAAACCGCGAGCAAAGCTCCGGCCGGAGGTGCAGCAGGCGGTGCACAGGCTCCGCCGCTCACATCTCCGCTCATGGGGAGTTTAAATAAAAAGAAGAAGCCGTTTCTGGGCATGGCCGCGCCGCTCGGATACGTGCCCGGTCTGGGCAGAGGGTGAGACGCCAATAACCATAGTAAACATAAGAGTCTAAAATTAATAAAATAACAGAACATATTGAACACATGCTGCGTGATTCATGTTTTAAATAAATGATGTTATAGGTTTAGTGTTTGGATTTAAGTGTATTACATATACATTTAACGGAATGAATCACCGGAGAGTTTTCAGGATAAACGTTACTTGCAGATTAACGTTAATTTAGTTCATCTCTGTAGCTGTACAAGTTTTAGACCCGATTTGTTTTAACGTGCCCAGCATTGCGTGTTCTCCAGCGCTACGGGTTTCACCACACGATCTGATATCGGTCCTGCTCGTGACGCTAATGACCCGGTGGACGACCGTCACGCGCCCCCTGGAAAGAGGACGGTGGGTGACCAGATGAAAAAGAGTCAGGAAGAGGACGAGGAAGATCTGAACGACACCAACTATGATGAGGTACGACTGCATAACATAAGGAAGCTCCGCTTGTGTGATGCATTTAAACTTAACATGCATTAATGTATGACTTGCAGAGTATAGAATGTGTTTAATAATATAAATTCATATTTGATCATTGTGCCCCCACCATCCATTCTTATTCAAATATGTAAACATTGACCTGCCAACCACAAGCTTTTGAAACAAACATAGTGAGTGATAAGATGCATTTTTCATTGATAGTGGGTCAAATCTGTTCTTCCTTATCTCCCAGTTTAACGGCTATGCAGGCAGTCTGTTCTCCAGTGGGCCGTATGAGAAAGACGATGAAGAGGCGGACGCCATCTACGCCGCCCTGGATAAACGAATGGATGAGAGGCGCAAGGAAAGAAGGTGGCTGTGGACTTTTATCCTCTTTGCCGGTCTTTGATCTCGTTGTACGCTTGAACTCATTTTATATGTGTTTTAACAGAGAGCTGCTAGAGAAAGAAGAGATAGAGAAGTATCGTATGGAGCGGCCCAAAATTCAGCAGCAGTTTTCAGATCTCAAGGTTGGTTCATTCGTGCGTTTATTTAAACCTGCAAGAACAGTTAGATATCACGTGATATTGAGGTGTTTTCATAGTCTAAATGAAAAATGAAATAAAAATGTAAACATCCATCGTAATGAAAGTCCTTTAAAATGATCATAAACGTTAAAGGACACATCAGGAACGGTACTGTTTTCTCTCCGTTTCAGAGAAAGCTGGCTGAGGTCACGGAGGACGAATGGTTGAGTATTCCCGAAGTGGGGGATGCCAGGAACAAACGTCAGAGGAACCCACGTTTTGAGAAGCTCACACCAGTTCCAGACAGTTTCTTTGCCAAGCATCTTCAGACTGGAGAAAAAAACACAAGTGTTGACCCTCTGCAGGGGGTGAGTCACAAACATACAGATATACAGATCTTTAAAGTCAAATCTGTTGACTATGGCAGAAACGAAAGATAAGTCACCTAAAAGGAAAATCCTGTCATTCCCTCATCAAGTTGTTGACACCCTGTATATGTCTCTTATTCAGTGGAATGCAAAATAAGATATTTTGATGCAGTGGTTTTGTTTATACAATGAATGTCAATGGGGGTCAGTGTTGTTTGGTTACCAGCAGTCGCAAAATATCTTCTTTTGTGATCGGCAGAAGAAACTCACAAATATTTGAAATGACTGTGTATCATCCCATATGCAGGTCAGTTAGATGTGTGTAATTTTTTCAGCAATTTGGTGGTCTCAACACACCTTTCCCCGGTGGCCTGAACACACCCTACCCAGGGGGCATGACACCTGGCGCAGGAGAGCTGGACATGAGGAAGATCGGTCAGGCCAGGAACACTTTGATGGACATGAGGCTTAGTCAGGTGACACAGCACTGAACGTTACGCGTAGATCCAATGTAGATTAGCATAACCTAAATCACATGAACTTGAACATTCAACATGTTTTAAAGGGGTTATATGACATGTTTAAAACTAGTATTATTGTTTGTTTTAGATGTAATGCGATGTCTATACACGATTTAAGGTTCAAAAATGCTGTAATTTCCACATTCTGTGCATCTCCTCTTTGCCCCGCCTCTATGAAACGTGCAGATTTTTTACAAAGCTCATCGCTCTGATAAGCGAGGTGTGCTATGATTGGTCGGTCAACCGGTGCGAAGTGATTGGTCGAATACTGCAAGCGTGTGACCGAAATGTAACGCCTCTTACCATGTTTGGAACATCAGGTTCCAAAGCAATTGTACTGACAGGTCGCCCACATCATTTGGGTATACATTTGGGGGGTATTGGTCAAATCAAACCACGAACTGACGGAGATCTGTGGGGATGCTGGTAACACAAGGCGTTTCAGGCAGGTCTGGGTGAGCATTTGCTTTTGGATAGATAGCATCTTTTTCCCCCAACACTTTCATTTTTTAAATTTACATGTCTAATACATGCATGGGGAACTTATAACACACCAAAGACACAGAAGAACACATATTCGTGCCACATGACCCCTTTCAGACCTCCTGGAGTCTCCGTCACACAAATAAAGATATTTTAGAGACATCTGAGAGATTTCCAGGCCTCCTCATAGACATCATGGTTATAGTTGTTGTCAGGCTCCAGGAAAGTACTTAATACATTGTTAAATTGGTGCATTCGCTCATAGTGGCTCAATAGATTTTTTTTAAGCGACGATGAGAATACTTTGTGTGCGAAAAACGAACCAAAATAAAGACTTTAATCGATTATTCTCCTCAGTATTCGGTACATTTGGTGGGGGCAGACGCCCGCATTCTGATTGACAACCCCGGAGCACAACTCTGTGTTTACAAGCAGACGCATGCTGTATATAAGTTGATCTTTGCAGAAAGTCTGATTATTTAAAAATTGAGGAAGACCCGTGAAGAGCACTTTTTCTGCCCCCATCGAATGCGCGTGCGTCGAAGTGCATTCCTGAACATGCACCATAGACTGACAAAACAGTGGAGAATATATCGATTAAAGAAGTTAATTTGGTTAGTTTTTCGCACAAAGTATTCTCGTCGCTTCAGAAAACTTAAATGGAGAAACTATGAGCGAATGCACTTATTTAACAATGTCTTTAGTACTTTTTTGGACCTTGACAACAACTATAACTATGATGTCTGTAAGAAGGCCTGGAAATCTCTCTTATGTCACCTAAAATATCTTTATTTGTGTTCCGAAGATGAATGTCATATGGGTGAGTAAATTTTTTTTAACATTTTGATTTTATGATTAACTTTTCCTTTAAAATGAAAAATGATGACTTGGAAACGCGCAGCAAGCGTCCTCTTTTCTTTATCCCCTTATCATAACTGTTGGTAAGAGGTTTGAGTTCTAGTATGAGATGGGTCAAATGACCTAAAAATCCCTTTTATAAAATAAAATAATTGCGCCAGATGGACTTGAAAGTAACCAAAAGTAACATCTATTCTTGATTCTAACATTCTCTCAAAGACCTTTCGTTTCATACGGTCATGTGACCTCGATAGTACTAAGACAATTTTTCTATTGGGAAAACACTATATCGATAATATACTTGCATCCGTAGTTCGTAATGCTGATTGGTGTGTTGTCTCCAGGTCTCGGACTCAGTGAGTGGACAAACAGTCGTTGATCCCAAAGGTTACCTCACCGATCTTAATTCAATGATCCCTACCCATGGAGGAGACATCAGGTAGCTAGCATGCTCTTATTCTCACATAGATGTGTTTATGTGTAACGTTTGTGTTGCTGTTTGTGATGGAATTCTGTGATTGTGCATTGTGCAGTGACATCAAGAAGGCCCGTCTTCTGTTGAAGTCCGTGAGAGAAACAAACCCCCACCACCCGCCCGCCTGGATAGCCTCTGCACGTTTGGAGGAAGTGACGGGAAAACTGCAGGTGGCCAGAAACCTCATCATGAAAGGCACCGAAATGTGTCCCAAGGTGAGATATGCGCACAGACGCTAAACATTCATCTGGATTAAACTGTAATCGTTTAAAAGGATTAGAATGTGTGCGTATCCAGTAGGGGGCAGCATGTGAAAGGCTTTAAGCGTTATAATATTGTTGACCTGTTACCATATTGATAGCTTGCAGCCAGAAACATCCCTCTTCTTCCCAAAATACTAAATATGGTGCGATAACAGCATAAAAATGTCATGAATAGATTAAGTCTTGTTTATGTAAACCGTGGGATTCAGTTTGTCTTGTAATGCTGACTTTGGACTCGGAGTCACAGATCAGGAAATACAAACACATTTACACTGAATGAAAACAGAAGTCAGGTCTTTAGTGTGTGTGTATGTGCGTGTGTATGCGCAGCTTCATTTTTCCTTGGGAAATTCTTGGTGGCTCATTAATCTCAGTTTAAATTTAGCAGAGCTTCACATAGCAGATAAACAATAAAATGCGATAGCTGTGTCTCAAACCAATTGAGCATTTTTGGGCAGTGCTGTCTATGTGGTAGCTTATAAAAATTTTGAGACATCACAATGGAAAACATAATAGTAGAACAACCTAGTTGTCCATTCTTACATTAGCATATTTGTTGTGATTATTGAGTGATAATGCATGTGAACTGTCTTTGAAGAGTGAGGATGTCTGGCTAGAAGCTGCCCGTCTGCAGCCAGGAGACACGGCTAAGGCAGTTGTCGCCCAAGCAGTACGTCACCTGCCTCAGTCTGTGCGGATCTACATCAGAGCTGCTGAACTAGAGACAGACATCAGAGCCAAGAAAAGAGTGCTCAGGAAAGGTCAGCCAGTGCTCTCTGTTATGCTCACTTGCCCTCTCTCTCTTTCCTCTGTTTCTTCTGCCTGCATACCTTTATGACAGAGATGGATGAATTGTTTTATGCATGCGGAAGCTCTATCAGTCTCGGCTTGTTAAAACGTCTTGGATCTTCCCCTTGTAAGAAAGCACATCTCAAAGATTATTGCTTCTACTTTATCAACGTCCGTACTTCCAATAAACTGGTAACTCCATAATGTAAATTTGATTCAACCTGTGTAATTACAGATCATTCCTACTTTTCGGTCCCTTTTGAGTCCCTGAGACGTAATGTGGATTATTTTATTTTAATTAACCCATCTCTACCATTGAACACAATGAAATGTTAATTCAATTAAATGTAAAATATTTACTGATTATAGTGCAAGTAGGTTTTCACATCCACAGTCTTGTTTGCTAAACTTCATTTAGAAATGTATCCAAGAAAATCAAATAAATAAAAAATGATAATTGGTTTTATATAGCCATGTATATGACATTTCTAATTGTTCATTGCTTTAATTGTTTAAATCCTTAAATAAATTTGTTCCTGAGATGAATGTCGCCTCTGTTACACTGATTATAATCCCTCTGACCACGCCCACATAATTCTCAGGAAGTAGCATACAATAGAATGTAAACCATCTACTAAAAGTAAGAGGAAGAATCCCAAAATAGTTCACGAATGGGGTGAAGCAAAACTTGTCCTCTCTGTTTTGCTTATTTATGGAGAAAACAACTTGTTAATAATGTTAAAATAAAACCCTTCCTCTGAGGTCACCATATGAGTAGAAATGGCTGAGGTTAGCATAAAATGTTACTACGGTTACTGTCCAACCTGTTACATTGTGTCCACCCTATTTCTCCTCTGTCCACCCTGTTCACATTGTTTTTTAAATGAATTAAATAGAATCAACATATTATACATGTTTTCTCGTTACTTGCAAGGAATCAATGGTCAAAATGAGTCACTTAAAACTGTCACTATATAGCATTTATATACTAAATGAAATGCATTGCAATGTGTCATAAGCGTAACTTGGCTATTTTTTAGATGGTACTTGTTATATATTGTAATACTTAATTGACCAGCATATCTGAAATGTCAGAATTCTTAAAGAAAAATAAATATTTGCCCATCTTTACAGCTCTGGAGAACGTCTCCAAGTCAGTGCGTTTATGGAAGACAGCTGTGGAACTGGAGGAGCAAGAAGATGCTAGAATCATGCTAAGCAGAGCGGTCGAGTGCTGCCCCACCAGTGTAGAGGTACACACACAGTCCTTATGATCCAAGACCCATAAACCTTTTTATGGTCCATAACACGACTCTGTTTAACCATGCTGTCTCTCATAGCTCTGGTTGGCCCTGGCCCGATTAGAAACATATGAGAACGCTCGTCGGGTTCTGAACAAAGCTCGTGAAAACATCCCCACTGACCGGCATATCTGGATCACAGCCGCCAAGCTGGAAGAGGCCAACGGCAACACACAGATGGTGGAGAAGATCATTGACAGAGCCATCACCTCACTGGGGGCCAACGGCGTGGAGATAAACCGTGAACAGTGGATTCAGGTCTGTCTGTACCCGTATACAACATTGACTTCCATTGTATGAACACAAAAACACGGAGACATTTCTCAAAATACCTTTTTTGTGTGTAAAATACAGGTTTCGTAACAAATTATTTTTGGGTGAACTACGCTTTAATGCATTTTCTTGGTTCGGATTGTGAACGGGGTTGTGAAAGGAAATGTCATTTACGCAGTATAAAAATATGTTAAATGAAGACTGCTCACGGCCCGTTTGATTTCTGTCTCAGGATGCAGAGGAGTGTGATAAGGCCGGCAGCGTGGCAACGTGTCAGGCTGTGATCAGAGCTGTGATTGGGATTGGCATTGAAGAAGAGGACTGTAAACATACGTGGATGGAGGACGCTGACAGCGTAAACATTTCACCTTTTCACACCCACATACTGATAACATTTAACAACACTTCATAACCAATGCACTGCTTTAATATCGAATGTTGATTGGCTGTTGTGTTGTAGTGCGTGTCTCATGGGGCTCTGGAGTGTGCCCGTGCCATCTATGCCCACGCGCTGCAGGTCTTTCCCAGCAAGAAGAGCGTCTGGCTGAGGGCCGCTTACTTCGAGAAGAATCATGGTACACGGTGAGAGCCCATCACACCTCTGACCTTCCCTCTTCATTTATTCTATTTAATACCGAAATGTCATTCATCGAATGGATTTTCATTCTTCATCTCTCAGAGAGTCTCTGGAGGCTCTGTTACAGAGGGCTGTAGCTCACTGTCCCAAAGCGGAGGTCCTGTGGCTGATGGGGGCTAAATCAAAATGGCTGGCTGGAGATGTTCCCGCAGCCAGAAGCATTTTGGCTTTGGCGTTTCAGGTGAGCACTACCGCCATTAATTTCCTTCAACCCCTCACCTGCACCATTTGTGCTATTGAACAAAAGTGAGAATTAACTAAAACCGTAATATGTTATCACATGCGGATTAATGCGGACAAACGCTGTATGAATGATGTAGATGCACCATCTAGGGGCTGCTTATGGAAGTTTGTTAATTAATTATTGCTGATTACAATTAAATTAAAAGTAGGCCTAATATAAACTACTCAAGGGGTGGAATTTGTTAATGCCATCATATTTTACAGTAGCATAAGATATTTGCACAAAGCATCGACCTGTTTTATTAAATATTGATTAGTTGACTCTTAAACTAATACAAATTTGAACTGATATTTCCATAATTGCCAGTTAGAATTGGGTAAATATAAAAGTTTGTTCTTGTGTTGCAAAGTGAAAAATATCTATTTTTGGCCCACAATTTTTGAGGGCAGGTTGGGTTGGGCAATGGCTGCGTGCAGTGCAGTCTTCCTTTTTTGTCCTTGGCTGATCACATGCCTGCCAGACCCAACCCATGGATAGATGTAAAATATCACAAACCACCCTGAAAGGATGAGCTTATACTTTATATAAATTCCTAAAAGATAACGTCTATAATAAGCAGCTAACAAATAGTTGTTACAGATGTTTATAATAAACCTCTGTAGAATTCCTTTGTATTTTAATACAACAAAGGAAAGATTTCAAGTGTTTCTGTTCATAACACAACAGCTGTAAGAACACTCAGCTTGCCAGAATTGTAAGCAAAGTGTCAAATTAAAGTGACGGAACGTACAAAAAATAGATGCAGGAGATTAAATTGCAAATCAACGCCCTGCATTTCCCGAAAATAATCATTCCACTTTCAGTATCAAAACATTGAATTGGCAAGTATCTGAAACTGAATCAAGCTTTATGTGTGTGTCTCTTGTTGTTTTAGGCTAACCCCAACAGTGAGGAGATCTGGCTGGCTGCTGTGAAGCTGGAATCAGAGAATAATGAATACGAGAGAGCGCGTAGGCTGTTGGCCAAGGCCCGCAGCAGCGCCCCCACTGCCAGGGTGAGTGACCTGCGGTTCAGACCATCCACTTCCTATAAGCAACACGGGGGTAGGCTCTGCTGGGGACAAACTGTTTTGTTTTTTTGCAACTTGTGATTCGTTTCTTAAATCGATCTTGAGAGATGACCGGTGATGATGGCTTGTGCAACATGATTAATATGACACTAGCTACAAGACTTTATGGGCAGTTGACTAATATTCCATACATGTGTCTTAAGGTGTGCTATTGCACAAATTTAGAAAAAAAACTGTTAATAAAACATTATTAAATATTCATTTTTATAATAAAATGTGTTCAAAGCTTCATCTTTTACAAAATAATATACTTTCTTAATCTTCAACAATAAACTTACTTTATTTACAATAATAAACGTATATATACACATTTCTTATTAATTATTGATATAATTTGATTTGCTACTGAAAAACTTGTTCGTGTTAGAAGTCCCCACAGAATGGATCATGTACACTACCGGTCAAAAGTTTTGGGACATTTGAGTGTGATGTTTCCCGTGATTAAAAGAAAGTGTATGCTTAAATTTTCGAAATTAGTTTAGTAGATTCATGACAGAACTAGTTGGACTGAACAATGAAGGAAGAGCAGCCAATCAGAGCACAGAATAGATGCAAACTCCTTTAATTTTGTTTAAAAAGCATCTCAGGATGAGACCTCAAGAAGCTGCTGGAAATGTAAAAACAACAGATTTCTTTAACAGCATCATTTTATGAATGAAAGCCAACATTCTGATATCAGTACAGTTAATGCATTTGCTAATTAAATACTAAGAATTCTCATTAAAGCTACAAAACACATTGAATTTCTCTTTTCTTTTGATCTTTTATTAACATTAGTGACAGGAGTCACAGCAGCAGGTTTAATAATGCGGTCCCTTTAAGAGCTGCCGCTCTACGCAGACTCGACGCCACTCCCATCTTCACAACTCTTTGCATTCATTTAAGATTTTATTTAACACGTTGATGTCTGATCTTGAAAATGCTAGACAAAACGGGCTTTCTGGCATAGTCTTGCTTGGTTTTATTCATTCGAAAGAGAGCTTGATACTGATACGCTGCCTGACAGAGATTCACTGACGCAGCCTTTAGCCCGTGACTGTATACACCAGACTGGACCTTGCGTTGCGTTTTGCTGCGTTCCACAGCTAGAAGTTGCCCATATTCACTTCACATTTTGTTTCAAAACGCGCATAAGTGGTTTAAAAGCCTGTACTCAAATAAGGGTGTGACCAATAATGTAACCTAGACAAAGGATGACACAACAAACGGATGCTGCATTAATTGTGTTAACTATTTTAAAGGCTTTAACCTGAAAAATGGAATCGCATGCGTTAACGTTGACAGCTGTAGTTTTAACACTCTCATTGGTGCACCGCTGTAATGACTTTGTGGAGATAGAAGAACCTGAAAGCAGAAATTCTAAACTTTACAGAGATACCAAACTTGAGTGGGTTATACACAAAGAGCGGGCAACAGTGAGTGACGTTTGTGGGATGTTTGTGGCCATTTTTGTTTGTGATTTTGCTCCATCGACTCATCTTGACAAAAATAAAGTTTCGATATATCTACTGTACAAAATTTACAAAATATCATCATAGAACATAATCTTTGCTTAATATCCTAATGATTTTTGCCATCCAAGAAAAATCGATAATTTTGACCCACACAATGTTTATTTTGGTGTGGCTTTTACTGCAAATGTTCCCGTGCTACTTAATGATTTTGCATTTCTGTCAATAGATCCTCCAAAAAGTTACACACTTGAAATTGAGAATCTCAAAAGTATAACCATACAGTAGATATAACTATGGTCACATGAAAAATGCAATGAAAAGGCAACAGAGTTTACCCCTGCAGTGACACATCATACTAGTTTTTAGATCTCTTAAGTGAATGGTAACCACCTGATACCAGATATGCCTTTTTACCTGCTTAAGGAGTGTGAGATTTTTAGGAGGAAATGGTGCAGAGGATTAAAGGTGTCAGAATTGCCTCCTGTTTGGGCTTGTTTAACTTTTTGCTCCAGGAACAAGTGTCAGCATCTAGACAAATATAACAAGATCAGATGAACCTTAAGATACTTGGCAAGATTTCTCTTGAGGGATAATGTTTAATATCACTAGTATGTTTTTTATGGATGCAGGCCATGTGAGGCTCTAACGGGAAAACCCTCGTTAAAAACTTCCTGGCCTGCATCTCCTTGACATGTACTTCAGGGCACCTTACTTGTTTTTGTGGATTTTACCCATCCTGTTGGTTGCTTTGATACTTTTGTTTAATGTCAACATGTCAGGCAATTACAGGCAATTATAAGGTAATTGCTTCAGTATTAATCAATCATGAGTGTTTTCCATGTGAAATCTGTGCAGGTGTTCATGAAGTCAGTAAAGCTGGAGTGGGTGCTGGGAAATATCCAAGCCGCACATGAGTTGTGTACCGAAGCCCTGAAGCATTATGAAGATTTCCCCAAACTTTGGATGATGAGAGGTCAGATCGAGGAACAGTCGGAGAACGTCGACAAAGCGCGAGAGGCCTACAACCAGGGTGTACGTTTGTTGTCTCCAGAGACGCCTTTTGGGTATAGATTGGAGGTTTTCACGTCAAACTAAAATTGTATTTAAAAGAGTCTGTTTTGTCCGCTTTGCCTCTTTAGCTGAAGAAGTGCCCACATTCCATGTCCTTATGGCTCCTTTTGGCCCGTTTGGAGGAGAAAGTTGGGCAGCTCACGCGTGCTCGAGCCATCCTCGAAAAAGCCCGACTAAAGAATCCACAAGCTCCCGAACTGTGGTAAGAATCTAATAAAATAGACTAAAATACCGATATTTGGTAGAAAATGTTTTAATCTCTATTGCGATTCTTCCTTCAATCGTTTCTAGGCTCGAGTCTGTCCGTCTCGAATTCAGAGGAGGCTTGAAGAACATAGCCAACACGCTCATGGCCAAAGCCCTGCAGGAGTGTCCAAACTCTGGTAAGACATGGTTTTCATCGACATCCACAAAAGATGCAAAAAGACACATTTTCACACTCCTTCATCTCTTGTTTCCATCAACAGGCATCCTATGGGCCGAAGCCGTGTTCCTGGAGGCTAGACCTCAGCGCAGGACCAAAAGCGTTGACGCTCTGAAGAAGTGCGAACACGATCCTCACGTACTGCTGGCAGTGGCCAAGTAAGACTCTACACCAGATTCACACCTGTCAAAATTCTCAAATCTGAATTTCGGTTTTCGGTGCAACCCTCCCACGCCCTCACGCCAAGAATAGTCTGATCTTGCCTGCAGCTTTTTTCTTGGTTGCATTTATACCATGCTCGTGTTTGTGTAACTTGCAGATTGTTCTGGAGCGAGAGAAAGATAACGAAAGCCAGAGAATGGTTCCTGCGCACAGTCAAGATCGAGCCAGACTTGGGTGACGCCTGGGGATTCTTCTACAAGTTCGAGCTTCAGCATGGAACAGAAGTAAGCTTCAACAATTGTATTCTCTTGACGTTTATTGCATTTTGTTTATTTTCAAATCTTGCAGTTACAAAAACAATTGCTGCGTTTTGTTACATAACACAAACCTTTGGACCCTTAATGGTAAAAGTATTTTTTGCCAAAACTTGACTTGATCAGTGTAGATTTCTGGTGAAATCCAAAACGTAGCAGTACCAGTAGTCCATGTCAGCTGAGAGAAAATTCTCACCACATTTAATTTGGCAATGCTGAGGTAGACGCAAGTTAGGGCTCAAAGTCTCTGGATCAAGAACTGACTATTCCAGAAAAGATTGTTGAATTGTTTACGGTCAGAAAGCCGTTGAAGGCTTTACTGGTTCATGCATTGTAATGTGGTCATCACCAGACAGCATAACCATTTCTTTTTTCTAAAAACAAACTTTCTGAAGATGTTGAAAAGCTCATCTCTTTTTTTGTTTCTGTCCTTAAGGAGCAGCAGCAGGAGGTGAAGAAGCGGTGCGAGAACGCTGAACCCCGGCACGGTGAACTGTGGTGTGCCGAATCCAAGCACGTTCTAAACTGGCAAAAGAACATCGGAGAAATTCTGGTTCTCGTGGCTTCAAAGATCAAAAACACCTTCTGAAGTCCTGGACTGACAGCAGATTTTCAAATCTTAGAATGTAGTTTTAAGAGAATCTGTGGATGAACGCTGTTGGGTTTTAGTTTTTAAAGACTATTTTTTTCACCGTTAACATTTTGTGTCCTCTGGACCAGTGATGGCTTCTTTATTTCTGATGCGTTTTCTGTATTATTCTTAGACATAAGAATACCAAGAGATGTGCAACCATTTCAAGGATTGTTTCCAGCACCCTCGGACATCATCACTTTTTTCTGCTTGTCACGCTTGTGTAAATGTGCTGATCATTGGCAAATAAATGAAGTCTGTAATATGCTTCAGATGTCAGTGCTCATGTCATATTATTGCTGTTTGTAAGATGTGTATTGACAGTCCTCAAACATTCACCATGATTAGCTGCTGCTAATTCAGATTCCTGGTGTGCTCTTTGCTTTTGGATCGTTACATTTTTTTAAGTAAGATTAAAGTCACCATGAAATTAAAACTGAAATTCAAAATTTTTAAGTGTTTATTGTAAATGATGGGCATTATTTAAAAAAGCAATATGCCCTTATAATCGATTAACAAAAACATTATACTGCCCTTCTAAATGACATGTCATCGGCTTGGAATTTGAAGGTTCTGACATTCTTGTCAAAATTTTGTCACGACTTACTAAATGCTAAAACTTTGAAGCTTGCTATCTCAAAACTGTTCAGAATGTGGAACCTTTATAATTCCATAATGACGGTATGTCTCAGTTTGAGGATAAAATGATCCAATCAATCCCCGAAGACAAATTAAAGACCCATCCTACATTTCTTTCCTCATTCAAGAAACCTTTATGCCTTGGTTACACGTTTTAAATGTCTCCGTCCATGTGCATGTGCAGTGTTGGTTGGTGTGAGTCTGTCAGGGCCCCTTTAAAAAAATCTGCCTAAAACCTAGAAGCAAATAAATAATGATGGCATCAAAAACCACTGAACAATAGGCGGTTCAAACTAATCTGGTTTATTCTAGTCCAGGTCGTTATCGTTCAGGTGTTAGCTAGCACTTAATATGTGTATCTTAAAGTCCATGATTAATAAAGATGCCTCCGAATGGCTGATTTATTCATATCAATGTTTCTCAATCTGGGGGATATTCGTTTGTACTTGGTTATTTTTATAACAAAAATAAACATCCCACTAGTTACGCCTAGATTTAACGAATATTTTATTGAAAAGAAATAGTGGGGGGCCAACATAAAAAAGGTTGAGATGCACCACGTCAAAATTATTATAACTAAAATTTCTCAGATTTGAATAAATATTCAACATCGACCCGACATCCATGTGTGTTGATTTCATCGCTCCATCAGGGACACATTTCCTAACCACAGCTGTGTAACGTTACCGTTAATAACATAAAAGTTCGTGCTGGGAGTGACTGGACTCAATGCAAGAGTTGAATATAGTAATCCGCTGAAACCGAAAGAAAGCTCACAGTTGATTGATCGCGGAAGTTTTCTCGACTTGATCAGACTGGAGATCTGGTGAAATCCAAAGCGCGATGCCAGCAGCCCGTGACGGCTAAGAGAAATCAGAGTCTCTCGCCACACGTTGATTTCGGCAATGCAGGAATGGACGCGGTTCGGGCTCGTGAACGCGCCTTTTGCCAGGACACCAACTAAAACGCCATCCAAAACCGCGTACCTAAAGTGGAAAGTTTTTTCGCAGTCTGCCCATGAGGTTTTGTGGGGGAAACATGTAAAGCTGCGTCGGACGCCGCTGGACGACGTCCACTGTTACTAGCTCTGAGTGGTGCGCGCAGCAGTGTCTCGGTATCCTATGGTCAATGGTAAGATCTGTATCCCACCTCGTGAGATTTCAGTAAGAGTGCTTTGTTAAATTTTTGCATGATGTTTTGCGTGATAAAAATGTATTTACCAATGTGGTCTCGGTTACTACTACGTATAAAGTGTCTATATTTAAGCTGCAAACTTTTTTAAGAGGAAGTCCTCTGGGTTGCATTTAGACATCTTAATATGCATTTGCCAGATTTTTAATTTATTTATATAAAGAGACCTAGTGTGCGTTCATCTTGTCATCGCTATATGCGTGTGCCTTGCGTTTCGAACACATGACCTCTGTCCCGCAAAATATAACTGATTTGCGGTGCTTTTTCAAAATATATATTGTTTTAAAACAAATATAAGTGTGTAGGAAATGTTACATTTTTGTGTGGAAAGAGGAATGCTAATGCTTGTATTTTATTTGTGCGCAGTTTGTGAACAGGCCTGCGGTCTGTGTGACCGTAATGCTGCTGCTCGCAGTGGCGCACAGTAAGCGCGCGTGTGACTATTCCATGATCATCAGCACCTACAGAGCGCTCATCTTGGTCGAGCTCCAGAACCTGGTATGAACCTATTTTACATTTTTTACGCAGTGAACTTTCACCAAATCTGTTTTGATGTCTTGGATGATCATATAATCGAGCATTATGTAAGCAACTGTGGACCTTGGAAACGGTTATGTTGTAAGGGCGTTGAAACATTAAGGAAAGTATCTTATATCTTACTCGCATTTGGTCTGCTGCTGCCTTCTGCTGGTGAATTGGTTTAATGTCATCTGAAATTAATTGCTCTCGTGTCTTCTCTCGACGAAGAATCTGACTGGTCCATTTGACATATCTAAAGAAACGGACCACTGTCCCTCTGAGAAGGTACAGCCACTTGTACATGACTACATGTATGTTTTTGATGCACATTCTGTCTGTTGATTACTTTAGCACTTTTGTGACCCAGATTTTTTTGGGGGATGTCTTGATCAATACAAACAATAGTTTATTTTTTCACGGTAGGTTCATCGTATTCTGCGATATATTTATGGCATGACGCAGATCTTCAGCTGTCTGAATGAAGGCCATGCAGACAGCATGACAAAGGTGGTCTGCCAAATGGCTGAACTCATCAGACAGAACTGCCGCAAACCAGAAAGTTTGGTACGATTGATTTATAGCCAGAAAAATACAGTGACAATCTTGTAAGCTAAAGTTCATTTTTTTGTTTTACAGGGAAAAGGCCATAAAAAGACATCTAGTAAACCAGTGAATAGACGGAAAGGAAGACCGCGGCGGAAAATGAAAATGATGGGGATGCTTATAAACTGCTGGCAGAAATTGCTCAGTTTGTCCGCTTATTAAATTACAGCATATTTAGGTCTCAGATCGGCTTAGCGCTTTTTTTAAAAACCCTATGCACACGATTTCCCCACTTAACCTAATTTATACACATTCACACGTTTTATTAAAAGGAACAATTTTTTTCCAGAACACTCCATCTGTGAAATAAGCTGAGGTTTCGTCAAATGCATTATACATTTGAAAAACACATGCCTTGTATAACTTTATCGTCACAGTACATGTTTCTCTTTTCTGTTGTAGACTATAAGCTCTCTTTTATATAGATAGGATACATGATTTGAGCATAGCCGGTCTGATACTTATTCATGTAAAACAGTTGCACAAATAATCCTTACAATATTATTTTTCATTTGTATATTGTATTTTCTTTGTGTAACCATGGTTTATCTGTAAATACATTGTTAAAAAACTGTAACCATGGCATGGTTAGTTTATGGTTACTATGGTTTAACTATGCTATTCACCATGGTCGTTATGATTAGATAAATATAAAAATTTGTAGTAAAAACATGGTTGATTTTGATTAGGGATATACACGCACTCACATATATAGACATTTACTGATGCTGCATATTGAGCCAAATGTACAACTGTAATATGCTGAAGTATTTCAACTTGGGTTCATGTTCTCACAGGTATAACACAAGACTACTCGTAACACACACAATAAGCTGTTTTGATTACTTTGTTCTCTTTTTAACAAGCGTATTGAAATTGCTTCATGATTTTAAGGCTGTTTGGTGAAAGAAGGTTCTCATTTGTTAGCAGTTACTACTTTACCTTGCTTCATTGTGGAAACCACCATTCATCTGATCTTTTTCATATTACTTGTTCACATTCATTTAAAGTGGTTATCAGAAACTCATTAAGCAGTTTCCCTCTCTTTGACAAGGATAAAGCCCCTTTCAGTGCTGCTCGTTTATGTCTATCAAACAATCAACATTTTCTGTAAGACTTCTTATAAAATGAAAAAATAAATAAAATCACTTCATAAGACTCTTAAATCCCAATTTATTTCGGAATAGAATTGTATTCCTCCTTCACCCATGCATCGTAAACCTTATGTAATTTGCTCTCTGCCACAATCATTCCAACTGAGAATGTGAAGCTGCCGCCATCTTGGGAGGTTCATACTCCGCCGCTATTATTGTTTTGATATGTACCGCTACTTGTTTTGTTTAATATATGGATAAATCGAAAGTTAAAGAACCAGGGGCTTTTCCTGAACGACTCTGCGTAATGCTATTGCATTTTTTAACACAATAAAACCGACCTACCATAGTTAAAGGGTCATAATCAAACAATAATTACAAAATACTGCGTTGAAAACAGTAGCAGCCGTCCTCCCAAGATGGCGCAACATTCAACGCGGCGTTACGTCGATTAACAAGCTCTCATGCAATGTCTACGACTTTTACTTTGTTGACAAGCTTGGGACTTTTATTATGAACTTATCGAGTTCTACCGGCTCGTCAGCATTGGCTCATACGCATGCGCACTGCGTGCACTTCCTATTGTCATCTGCAGAATTTCAGAATTTCCATATGTAGCTTTGATATTATTGTATTGTTTGAGTTCGCTCGCACCTCTTTGCTTCATGCTCACTTTTCTTTTCACCACCGTGTTTTGCGTCACGTACCTGTCACCGATCATCAGTCATGTCAGCGGTAAAGACTTCACCGAGCAGGAAATGTCTCATTACAGGCAAGATTTATACATATTCTACTTAATTAGCGGTAAACATTGACATGCAGTGTGTGACTCAGACGACCACGGTACAGTTGTTTGAACATTTGTCTGAAGTCACAGCTGTTATAGCACCTGTAGCAAGCTAGGCTAGTTTAACGTTACCTGTACAATGCCAATAACAAATGTTCTTCTTTAAAGAATGTTGTCGAACAGTAGTTGTGAAAGCTGTTTAACTCATTGTTTCCTTAATAGAGACAGAATAAAGTCCATGTTTTATCATGCCTACAACAACTATCTGGAAAACGCTTACCCTTATGATGAGTTGAGACCTCTGACGTGTGATGGACAGGATACATGGGGCAGGTACAACCATTCTTACATATGGTTTTGGTATTATTTTAACAAGAATTTTACTGGATTAACATGGCTCAAATATTTACAGTCCAAGGAGGAATCGTCACTCTTGTTCTGGTTTGGCCACAAACAAACTTCCCAGTGCATCTATTATGTTCCAGATCTTGCATCCTATGGAATCGAACGTCTTCTTAGCCTTTACAATAGTTTATGGTGTCTTATTTAAAAGCCATGACCTTGACAGGAAGTTTATAATTTGTATATTATTGTAATACAATATATTTCTGTCTCTTTCTTTAAGTTTCTCTCTCACACTCATTGATGCACTGGACACATTGCTGGTATGTCATTTAATCTTAATTGATGTGACTACACCTTTAGTTGAGATGCTAAAAATGTGCTTATATTTAAATCTCATTCCAGATTTTGGGGAACCACACAGAGTTCCAGCGTGTGGCCACATTACTTCAGGACACGATTGACTTTGACACTGATGTGAATGCATCCGTTTTCGAGACAAACATTCGGGGTAAGGCAGCTGGTGTTAGGTCGTCTTATCTTGTAATACCGGTTTCAAGCCTCATTCAAAAGAAAAGTCCCAGACATTGAGATTCAACGACCACAATGGTTACTTTGACTAGTCACTTGTGTATGTGGTTAATTACGTCCTGGTCACCTAAACAAGTGTGCTTCCCTACAGTGGTCGGTGGACTTCTGTCGGCCCATCTGCTTTCCAAGCGTGCGGGGATGGAGGTTGAGGAGGGCTGGCCTTGCTCTGGACCTCTCCTGCGGTTGGCAGAGGATGCTGCCCGTAAACTACTGCCTGGTGTGTGAGCAAATGCACATGTCAAGTCTGCAGACCTTCATTTATAAAAACGTATATGACTTAACGACTGTATCGCTAGAAACCCAGACAGATTTTTAGGCGTTTGTCATTGCAATGGCAGTGCATGGTGCTTGTCACACCTTACACAAATCAACACCTTACAATGCAACCTGCCCATTTCAGCATTCCAGACCCCCACAGGCATGCCGTATGGCACAGTTAACCTTCTGAACGGTGTTGACCCCACTGAGACCCCTGTCACCTGTACTGCTGGAGTGGGCACCTTCATCCTGGAGTTCTCCACCCTTAGTCGACTCACGGGAGACCCTGTGTTTGAGAATGTGGCACGCAAAGCTCTCAAGGCCTTATGGAGAACACGCTCCGATATTGGCTTGGTAAGATCTATTTATCTGCCGGTCATGGAGTTTGTAGCACATTCGTTAACCTCTTATTATGCTCTTTAGTATCGGTATCTGACATGAAAAAACCCAAATCGATAGACCACTACAAGGGAATCACAATTTATTTTTAGAAAAATAAATTCAGAAGAACTAATCAACTTTTTATAGAATAATTTAAATAACACATACATCTGGCTGTCTATTTGATGTCTTTATATACATCTGCAAGACATATGTTTAAATGTTTGCTCGTCTCCAATACGTCTCTGAGACAGAGGACACATAGACATCTAGAAGATGTTTGTAAGATGTTTATGATTAAGAATCAATGTTAAACTGCTTTGTCTAAGATGTTTATCGGATGTTTTTAAACAGTAGATGTTTACCAGATCTTTAGCAGCCACTTGAAGACAAACCTGTGCTATCTTGGCCTGTTTGTTCACTCTGAGAACTATTTTATAATGCATTCTGAACTTAATAAGCAAAAACAAACTTCTGTTTTTGATTTGACAAATTGAAACGTTCTGTACTCATAACAAAATATAAACAGCTGCACAGGTATATTGCCAAGATGGCTTTGGCTTACTCCACCTTACTGACCTATATGTACTGTCTTTTCAGGTGGGCAACCATATAGATGTTGTAACCTCTAAGTGGGTGGCTCAGGACGCAGGGATTGGTGCAGGAGTGGATTCATACTTTGAGTATCTTGTAAAGGGAGCCATCATGTTGCAAGACGAGGAGCTGCTGACAATGTTTTATGGTAAAAACACAAATATATTATTACAGACTTCTTGTAACTGTTGATGGTGTTACGATAAGCAAATGTCTTGGTGTTTTGCTTATCGTAACACCAATGGCCAATACGTTTGATGGTGACTGTTTTTCTTTCTCGTATAAAAGCATGAACAAGCCCTCAATGTGTGTTGCAGAATATGATAAGTCCATAAAGAACTACACAAAATTTGATGATTGGTATCTGTGGGTACAGATGCATAAGGGAACAGTATCAATGCCTGTGTTTCAATCTCTGGAGGCTTTCTGGCCCGGATTACAGGTGAGAGACGATCCCTTACCTTACATAAGTCCAATTCACTACAGGGTTTATTTATTTTGAGTTAATTTGGTTTATAAATCATCTATCATCCATGTGGACATCTTAAATTTTTCTGGTACCAATTCATGTACATGTTGTTCTGTATTGTTTATTTTAAAATCAGAGTTTAATAGGTGATATTTCTAGTGCAACAAAGACCTTCCATAATTACTACAGCGTATGGCGTCAGTTTGGAGGCCTTCCGGAGTTCTACAGCATTCCCCAAGGATATACAGTGGATAAACGGGAGGGATACCCTCTTCGGCCAGGTATCTTCAATATAAAAGATTATTGGGTATCTCCGAACGATTCATGTAAATCATTATTTGGTTGTCTTTAAAAAGTAACGATGATGTTCTTTTTCATACTGCTGTAAGTCCTCTCAAAACTTAAATTCATGCTGAGAAGTTTGTCTTAATGAATGACACCTTAAATTAAATTAAATGACCTGTACTGTGCTTTAATCAAGCTTTTGGTTTATTACTGCTGAATGATAAAACAGGCACATTATCCCATAGGCTGATAGATTCAAGTCAAAGGCTCTTCTCACCAGAACACCTTATGTAGCACCAGAGCATCCACGTTGCGATGCTCTAGCAACTAACAACTACCTTTAACACCCTAGTGATGCTCCAGCAAATATCCAGTACATGTTAGCAACCACCTAGAACTCCCTAGCGATACTTTACAAACTACTCATGACCACTTAGCAACCACCTAGCAATGCTCTGACAACTACCTAGAATACTATAGCAACCACTGACTAATGCTCTAGCAACTAACCAAAACACCTTAGCAGCCTCCTAGTAATCCTCTAGTAACTACTCAGAACACGTTAGCAACCACAGAGTAATGCTCTAACAACTACCAAAAAACACCACAGCAGCCACCTAGCGATACTTTAGCAACTTCCCAGAGCACCTAAGCAACCATTTGGAACTCCCTAATGACGGTTTAGCAACTTACCAGATCACCTTAGCAATCACTGAGTAGTCCTCTTGCAACTACCCAGTGTACCTTAACAACCATCTAGAACTCCCTAGCGACACTTTAAAAACTACTCATGACCACTTAGCAACCACCTAGTAATGCTCTTGACAACTACATAGAATACCATAGCAACCACTGACTAATGCTCTAGCAACTACTAAGAAACTCCGATGATCCATAGAAGAAGTACCACAAGTATAACCAGGAAATCCTGTCTTCCTATCTGGCTTCTTTCTATCACTGTTTTTCAAGCCTCAGACTGTGTGTTTGTGTTTTAGAGTTGATCGAGAGTGCCATGTATCTGTATAAGGCCACAGGTGACCCGACCTTCATGCAGCTCGGCCGGGATGCAGTAGAATCTATTGATAAAATCAGCCGGGTGAACTGTGGCTTTGCAACTGTGAGTTCTACTTCAGTTTATTTGTCATTAGTCTCAAATCTTGTGCATTACATATATACTGTATCTATAAACATGAAATCTTCACATATTTGCTTCTGTTGAAGGTTAAGGACGTGAGGGACCACAAGCTGGATAACCGCATGGAGTCCTTCTTTCTGGCGGAAACCATTAAATACCTCTACCTCCTTTTTGATCCTGAAAACTTCCTGCACAACAGCGGTACTGAGTTTGAGCTCGGCGGCCCGCATGGGGACTGCATACTCAACGCGGGGGGTTACATTTTCAACACCGAAGCTCATCCGCTCGATCCCGCCGCCCTTCACTGCTGTAGCCGGGACCAGGAGGAACACAAAGAGCTACAGGATATACTCCTTGGCTTCTCTGAACCACTTAGGCCCTCCATGGACCAATCAGAGGAGACTTCAGGGGCCTGGGACCCGCCTGAGAGCATAGCACTTAAGCCGGGCGAGAGACGGAAAGCTCCTGTGCTCTCTTGCCCCACTCAACCTTTTAGTGCCAAACTGGCTGTTATGGGTCAAGTCTTCTCTGACAACTCGTGAACAGACTTCAATCTTCTTGTAAACAGTGTACAAAGATGGAGAGAATGTTTGTAATTTAATTTTGGAAATATTAAATGTTTTCTAAATGTGTGGATTTTTTCCACTCCCTTTTATTAAAAAAGTTTTAGATGAAGATTCAAGTGCAGTTATTTGCTGTTATTTTAGTCTTGCACAGGTCTCAAAAACAAGAGGTGGCTTGGTATGCCCGTCTTGTTTTCCAGTACAAATATATATATTGTTTTTGTTTTAAATAGTTTAATGTGTTTAGTAACATGTATAATAAAGAAGTAAAACCTAATTTAAATATTTTTTTCTTTCGCCAATTTTTTTTTGTAAATTAAGCCGCTAAATATATTTTTGAAAACATGACTTCGTAACTTAGGTCCATTAGCTTCTCAAGTATATCCGAGAAGCAAATATATTTTTCAAGTATAGAAATATATTTATGATAATAATACAGCCACAGAAAAAATAAGAGACCATTTCCAAATTATTTCAGTTTTTCTGAATTTATTATTTATAGGAATCTGTAAAGGTAAAATTATCATTTAATATTATTGTTTTCATTTTTATGTAATACAACAGTAACATTTGTACATGTATTTAGGAAATTATTTTTAAATGTTTTTATCACGTTTTCATGGGTCTTGTCATGCTGTCAGTTGTTCACATTCCTATTGGATGACTTTGTCACTCCTGAGATTTGATTTTGTTGAAATTCTAGACACAACATCTAGAACTGCTGATTTAATGAAAATTTCATATGGTCTCTTAAATATATTTTTTAATTTTATATTTATTGAAGATATTTTATATATTTGTACTGGAAAAACAGAGCTCTTCTAACCAGAACTGCAGTGCTTGGCCACTAAAAGTGTAAATTATGCCTTACTGAAAGTTTCCATGAGTTGAGTGTTCTGCAGATCCTCTTACCCGTTCATTCACACAAAACAGAAGAAAATCTTCTCACACAAGACCAAATGCTGCTTTTTAGCGGAGTTTTTACATCTAAAGTCACGGTCACACTTGACTTTTCCCTCCATTAACTTCCATTCATACGCATTAATGGGTTAAGCTGCAGTCATACTTGACTTTGTGTATGCAAAGATCGTTCGGACGGTGGTACGAAAATGGGCGGCCGCGATTCCTCCATTTTTTACATTTCTGTAAACGCTTTGATGTTTTGATCTTCTATTTGTCTCACACACTCATGTGACACCAATTTTCATGTCAGAGTTCACCAAACTTGAACTTTGCTACGCATCGAAAGGCGAAATATCGTTGGATTGGTTTGCGTTACCTGTCTGTCGCATTCGCATGCGTATGAATGGAAGTCAGTGGAGGGAAAAGTCAAGTGTGATCGTGGCTTACATCCTACCGTTTCATGCCAACAAATTCTCTTGAGCCTCAGGAGTAATTTTCACGTGAGAAAGCAAATGAGAGCAAGAGTCCAAAAGTTAATGCCCTCAAGCAGTGTGCGCCTGTTTCAGTTTTTCTTTTATGCTGGGATAAGTGAGTTCGTTGCTGCTTTCATTTGCATTACAAAGAATGCATTTGATCTAATGGATTGAATGCAAAAAGAGCTATGCCTGCTAAAAAAAAAATTGTATGTGTAAATACTCATACTTTAGATTTCCGATCTGATCTCTTTATCTGAATCCCAATCACATATTCTCAATTTTATTTAGTTCAGTGTAAAATTTTTATTTTCATCATCAAACTATACTGTGGAGACACTAGGCTCAAATCATCATCATGTGTTTTCCACAAATCTCGTTGCTTGTCTTCATCACATTCTTGGTGGTTATGTGATGTTGTTCCGCTAGTTTTGCGGATAAAACTGTGTGCATCCATAAGCCGGAACGCTGGAGAACTTGCCATTACATTTAAGAATGCTTTTCTTCTCTTTGACCCCTGAGCTGAGACAGATTTCATGATCCGATAGGTTGGAAACAGACGTTCTGTCACTTATGGTCGATGGATTATTTAAGTTTAACCACCAATGGTTAGCTGCCTCTTCCACAGTGTCCTCGACTTTCACAGTAAGCATCCATCAACGCCTCTGAAACAGGAAGGGAAAGAATTATGTTACATCATCATTCAGAACGTCAAGGCTAGTCAGGGGTGTGAAGACACTGTGCGATACTATTGTATCGGTGACCTACAGCACACCGAGAGACCAGCAGTCCACCTGAGACAGACACAGCATCCTTTATGAATCCCACACAAACTCAAATGTATATTAAAAGACTTTGTTTAAAAGTTTAATGTCAAGTAAAAATATAGGGATACTTTTGCTATGTATTGATTTGATTTGTTCACCTAAAATGCATTTTTGTTAAAAATGGATGAATGAGCCTTTTATATTGTGTACACTGATGCAAAAACTGTTTCCATACGTTTCCAGCCTTTCGACAGTGGCACAATGATACTTTGTCTGGCTATGTAACGTCAGCAGTAACAAATTAGGTATTTTATAATGGCTTAGAATGCCGCCCCACCAATCAGAATCAAGGACCCAAACTTACTGTTTTATAAATGAAACTAAACCCATGAGATATAATGGCAAACCCTATTAACTCAAGCAGTTTGGATGAAATAGAGCTCGTACCTTCACATTTACATCTTTGTCCAGAAGAATGTTCTCCAGCTTGAACCACACCCTTCTGAGGAAAGAAGATACATTTTCTCAGTAAACACATGGCAGGACATTTTATCTCATGCAATTTTTATAAAGTGCTTCAAACTTTTTCTCATATGCTCTAGTGATTGTCTGATGTTCACAAGCTGAAGTTTTGTCTTTATTTACTTCATGGCAGTAATGTACAGCACAGGTGATATGTCTGAAGAAATGTCTGGCCTCTTGCTCAGATAACCTCCTGCCTCTCCTGAATGTACTCATACAGCTCTCCTCCGCTCACATATTCATCACCATCACAATCCTCTCTGTTCTCAAACACTGAAAACCCCACACAATCTTCAATCTTCACAAAAACATATTGTGAGAATAGTGCAAATCCTTGACTTTCAGTCTCATGCATAACACAAAAGAAGATTTCGGAACAGCATGAGGGCGAGTAAGTGATGACAGAACTTTTATTTTCAACTATACATCTATTCAAAACTGTCTGTTTTCACCTTTGCAGTAACATTACATTTACATTTAAAATGTATTAATTTAGAAGACACTTTTATCCAAGTCGACTTAGAAATTAGAGAGCATTACCTTCATAAAGATGAATGATGTTTGGGAGTTTTTCTATTAGATTTTACTAGAAATATAAATTTTATCTATTTGATATTTTTCACATTGTAGATTTAGCAGAACCTGAGAAAGGCTATGATTACTCAATATATTTTGAGATAAATGTTTTGTTAATGATTTTCGGTTTTGTTAAAGCTCATTAGAGCAAAAATGTTTCAACAACCAAATAATATGTAAAAGTATGGTATTTGGGGCACCCCTGTTGGATTGTGTCTTGTGCATTTCAGGAGACTTTTCAGACTGAAAGATGTCAACAGCATGTGGTTATGTATCTCTGACCTCACAATCCTGAGTTAAAAGGGGGAGTATAATTTTGGCAGGTGCCGATTAAGTAATGCAGAGGTGGACATTACATAATGCTTTAGAAGCTCCAGCTATAAATATCACCACAGTTAAGTTGAATATCCATACATATCGCTCCTTTCATGAACCGTAACTTTTCTGCAGACATAGTTATTGAGATGACCTCCGATCAGTAAAAACAGTAAATCCACATAAGAGAGCAGAAGGCACTGTCATGAGTGTTCATACGAGTGTGTGGAGAGCATAAGAGCAGGTGATTTTGAGTTAGATCAGTCTGGAGAGGTTGATAATAGGACTCAAGGTAAATCTGCTTCAGGAGCGACCAATGCTTCAGGAACACAAATGACATGACATTCATAACAGTGTAGTGCATGATCATTATATGCAATGATATTTACATTTTAATAGGCCTTCAACAATACGTCTCCTGCCCTTCATTTCCAAGGCCCTCGAGAGGTTAGTATTTAACCATCACTCGGCCTATCTCTCACAGCTCGACCTTCTGGACTGTCAACAATCCAGCTTCAAGAAAGGACATTCTAAGCAGACCGCTCTCCTGTCTGTCATCGAAAACCTATGGCAGGCAAGGGCTAAAACCTTGTCATCTGTCCTTTTTCAGCTTGATCTCTCTGCTGTTTTTGACATAGTGAACCACCAGATCCTGCTGTCCACTCTCTCCAAACTGGGCATCTCTGGAACTGCACTCAACTGGTTTGACTCTTATCTCACCTTTAAGGCATCCTGGAGAGGCGAGATATTCAGATCTCACCAGCTGACAACTGGAGTTCCTCAGGGATCAGTTCTTGCTCCTCTCCTCTTTTCTATATATACCACCTCCCTGGGTACAATTATCAAGGCACATGGGTTCTCAAGCCATTCTTATGCAGATGACACGCAGCTTTATTTCTCTTTTCAGCCAGATGAGCACACCATCTCTACCCGCGTCTCTGCCTGCTTTCTGGAGATCTCTCCTTGGATGAAAGAGCATCACCTACAACTCAACCTCTCCAAGACAGAACTCCTGGTTATACAGCCTCACCCATCAAGTCGGGGAGGAACCTGGGGGTGATGTTCAATGACCAGCTGAAATTAAACTCTCACATCCCAGCGACCACTCAAACTTGCAGGTATTGGATCTACAATATCAGGAAAATCAGGCCGTTCCTGTCGGAGCAGGCCTCTCAGTTGCTATTCCAAGCTCTGTGGATGTCAAGATTGGACTACTGCAATTCTCTGCTGTTGGCTGGGCTTCCAACCAATGCAGTCAAGCCCTTGCAAATGATCCAGAATGCAGCTGCGCATCTAAATTTCAATCAGCCTCAAAGAACCCATGTAACAAGCCCCCTGATTTCACTTCAGAAATTTATAACAGATAACAGTAATTTATATTAATTGTGACAATATACTCACTCACGATTGGCATACAAATATACACCTCACCTTTCCTTTATCGAATTTCATAGTCATCATTTTGAAGGCTAATAGAAAGGTAAATAATTAACGTAATTAACAAAGCAGACAAATAAATAATATTACGTACAGTATGACAGAAGCACTAACTCATCTACTGTCCAAACCTCCTGTAAGATCTCTTTCTGAGGTATTGCACAAAATCACTGTTGATCAGTCCTTCAGCAACACCTGCAGACACCTCTCTCAAAAATTCCAGCTTAATCCATCAGTTGGTTTTAAATAATTGAAGTAAAACATCACAGACCTGGTGACATGTGCATAACCATTGATCATTTCAATGTCTTTTATCTCTATTCCTGCACAACTGACTTTTCTATGGGAAGTTCTTAATGTATGGGTTTTACTGGGACTCTTATCAGGCCAATAAGATGAAAGTGCAGTTTCCCATTATGCATTTGGCTTCAGCAAGCCATCTGTTAGTGGAAGACGATCCATTCAGCTACTCTTTACAAAACCTGTCACTGCAGTTTAACCTCTGCAAGTTTTAATTTATCAGAATAAGATGAGGACTAGGTGGATTTGCTGCCCAACAATAACTTGAATATAGGAATCTTTATAAATAATAATTAAAAAAAGCACAAAGATCTTTTTCAGGATGACAGTTGTGTGTTTTACTGCAAATATATTTTGTTCTACATTTATTTATTTGGCAGACGCTTTTATCCAAAGCGACTTACAAGTAGCGTGCAGTGGGCAGCTATCACTGCAGAGCAAACATGTGTAAGGTGCCTTGCTCAAGGGCACTTCAGTCATTTCCTTGTGTGTTAGAGTCCAACTTTCTAACCACTAGACCACAACTGACCACCAAGTTCTGCTATTGGTAGTGATTCATTTCTTGAGCTACCACAAAAAAAAGTCTTTTCAACTCTTTTTTTTACAGTGAGGGGTTAGATTATTTATGATACATAAATTAAAAACCCACTCAGCATTTAAACAATAATTATGGGCTAAACACCTTTTAAAATCCAAGCAATGTTGTTTCTTTTTAGCAAGCCTGCATACCAGAACGATATGTAAAGACGTGGGTTAGGAACTGTGTTATATATATCTGGTCGGATTCATACAAATTTGTTGATTGTTGAAGAAATTTGTTGTTTAAAGCTAAACTCTATAGCTGTGTCCCAATTCGGGAGCTGAGTCCTTAAGGCTACATTTTAAGACCGATTGCGTCACAGCGATGCGACTTAAGGCTGGTAAGGCTGTCCCGATTCTAAGGTTGCTTCAAAAGCGACTTTAACTCCGCAGGGTTTTAAGGATATCGAACACATTTAGTTAAATAATAGTATGTAATTCACAAAAACGGTCCATTTCAGTGTTTAATTTTACATATAAGGTTGTTCTTTAACATTATTGATGCATTGTGGGGTTTTAAAATTCTAAGGTTGGTTTATTTAATACACTCAAATTACTTAAATTGTGCTGTTTAAATGTACACAAACATGTCATAAAGTATTATTTTTCTGGCCCCGTATTTGTTTAAAATGTCAGAAACGTCTCTGCTGTGTCCTGCTTCTTTCACCGCAATATGAGCATCAGGTGACGCAATTAGGTAATCCTCTGTAACTAGCTTTAAGGCTAGACCGTCTCATTTAAGTTCGGTTCTTGGACTTTGGAGCCTAGGCTGTGTGCTTTGAAGAACTTGTCTTCGATTTTAAGTCCTCGACCTTAGAAGGTTGAAGCACCCGAATTGGGACACAGTTTACTTAATTGTCGAAAATCGTTGACAGCGCTCGTTAGTGTCACTCGGATTCTGGTGACCAATCAAATGAGAGAAGGCGGGATTTCCTAATAACAGAAGCCGAGGGGAAGGCCCGTTTAACTGTGAAAGAGCGCGATGTATGTAAGTAGCTAAATGTTTATTGTTTGACAACAGTAAATCGTATAAAAGTAATTGCCGTTCGACTCTAAAACACGGGTAAATCCTGCCGCGTCGCTTTCTCCCTTTTTCTGGGGCTCACTTTCGGTCTGCCGTTATTTTTGAACGCTTCACGTGCGTCGACATTAACAAACCGATTCTGATGTCCAGTAAAGGCGGGAATAGGCCTACACTGTGCGATTTTAAGTTCTCAACTCACACTGTACGAGTAAACCGTATACAAGTAAATATCATGCTCCCGATATATGTGCTGTCACTGTGCGGTCCGATTTTTGCTCTGCGATTTGCTGCTCTCTCACTTTGCGTGTAAGATACACACGTGGGAACTCCGAATACATGATGTGGCTGTTTACTATATGCTTTCCCCAAAGAAACACGCGGCCTTCACCATCTTCGCAGTTCTGTGTGTCGAAACGCTTAAAAAAGAGACGTCGGCCTATATGTGCAGGTGGCTTGTAAGACGCTGTCAATGTGGTTTAAGGTTATATATTGTACAACGCGTACTTGAGATAAACAACAGACCTCACTCTTTGCCTTTAATGTCATGAAAGGATAAATTCGGTTATTTCCGACTCAGAAATCCCATCAAATTCGGACCGAACTCGCACAGTTTATGCCCGTCTTAAAGGGATAGTTCAGCCAAAAACTCCAATTTGCCGTTTACTCACCCTTATGCCATCCAAGATGTAGGTGGCATTTTTTTCTTGAGTAGAACCATAAAGAAGATTGTTTGGTAAATCCGCTGCCCTCTCTGCTTCATATAACGGGAGTATATGGGGTCCACAGTTTATAAGAGTTCCTAAAGCACATCATTCCAAAAAGCTGCTCCTGGCGACATGTCAACGTTTTGTGAAGTGACTCGCACGATATTTTCATAAATTTGAACGTCATCTTTAATAATATAAGCCATACTGTACAGCCTCAACACTCCCTTTCTTCAGGTGGCGCTAAACGTACCAGACGCTGGTATGCCATCTGACACCTAATACTACAAGATTGCGATTGTGTGCAGAGGCTGCACATTATGGCTAATATTATTAAAAATGACGTTCAGTTTTATGAAAATATCAAACGATTCGCATCACGAAACATCAACATGTCGCCAGGAGCCGCTTTTTGGAATTATGTGCTTTAGGAACCCCTTAGAAAAGCGGATCCCACAGACTCCCATTATATGAAGCAGAGAGGGCTGTGGATTTACCAAACAATCTTCTTTGTCACTTACATCTCGAATGGCCTGAGGGTGAGTAAATCACGGCAAATTGGAGTTTTTGGCTGTTGTCTCCCTTTAAGTGATAAGAGCGCCATCTTGTGGTTAAAGACATGCAGTCCTCTAAAAGCCACAGGCGAAGTCTAAAGTCTACATACCCCTTTGCGAAATCTGGTAATTGTTGAAAATGTGGGAAAAATAAGAGTTTTGAATTAAGTCCATTTAGTTTATTTTACGCAAGGAATGTTAACATAAAGTTCACACCACAGAATAAAAAATTAATTTCTAAAAATAGCATGGGTCAAAAGTTTACATCCCCCTGATTATTTATACTGTATGATGTTACATGCACAATAGCTGATGGTTTTTATGTTTTGTCATAGTTGTTTAAGGGTTTCTCGTTTGTCCTGGAGTCATTTGACTGTCCATTGATCTTCTGAAAAATTATCCAGGTTCTCCAGAATCTTTGCTTTTTCAGCATTTCTGTGTATTTCATGTCCAGCAGTAACTGTATGATGTTGAGATTAATCTGTTTACATTGAGGACAATCAAGAAACTCGCACAACTATTACAATAGATAGAAACATTCAGTGATGCTCATGAAGGGAACGCGATTCATTTAAATTCCGGTGGGTGTAAAGTGCTGAAAAAACGCATGTGTATATTTATTTTTTCATTTCGTATTATATTTCGGAAGCTTTAAAAATAAGCAAAACATAACAATTTTGCATATAGAAATCAAAATAAATGGCTGAACAAAAGTTTTTATCGTATTTCGACCTTTACAAACAGATCCCAGGTCCAATATTGCTGACGACTTCTATGTAATAAAAACTGACATGATCCTATAGCGCTCGTAAACAACATCAAATCCTTAAATACATTTGAATAAATGCATTTAATAGTTAATACACAACAATAAATGAAATAAAACTACTAAATGTGTATTGACATTTATAGACGCAGCATAACTATAACAAATACATGCAAAATGTCTTACCTGTAAACATTACAGATGAATAACAAAACATTTAGTGAACGAATCCAAATTAAAGAGAAACAAAATAAAGTTCGGGACTTGCCATACTCCTCAAAAACACCCAGTCAGAGAAACTGACCATTGAGCGCATTGTGCTGCTGTGCCACAGACCTACTGACCTGCCTTTCAAATGATCTAAAAATGACGTCAACGTTATCTTCGCGTCAGATCTGAGCGTAGCCTATAAAAACAAGATGAAACCAGTTAGCTCTCATTCTGTCTCTCGCTCGCTTACAGTTGAGATTGTAAGTTATGGTAACAGTGAGATGGGTCAGATGTTTGCCAAACCGGTGAACTCGATTGGGTTTTCTGTTGGAGAGGTGTGCACAAACAATGTAAACCTGCACCATCGAGCGCATATACGGATAATTCACCTCCTTGGAGACGGAGAACAGGTCAGGATGACAGTAAATAATATTATGTTCCAATCAAATGTTTAGGGTCAACTCACTTATAAATATTTTCCGTCATGCAGTTTTTTGAGGTTTCAGACTGTGAGATGCTTTTAAACGTTATACTAAGTCTTGTCTGTGTTTGCTGTTTCGTCTAACACAAGGTTTGAGAGAAATATGTAACTCAAGTGACCCTAAAGGGTTGAACACTAAAGTGTAATGAAGGATTATGACAATAAATGAGTAGTTTATTAATGTTTACATATTATAGACGTGTTATATGAATATGTGTGAAACACTTCAAATATATTTGAACCACACCTTTTCAAAGAATTATAACTAGTGATCTGTTAAATAATGTAAAAATCATGTTATTGTTATGTTAACAGGACACCTGTCGAATGCGTTTAATTTACTGGATAATACAACCTAATTTTTGTATGCTGGATGTTGTCATTCACTGTTAAGTTTAAGGTTTTAATGTATATATACAGTATTTAGGATACTTGCCAGGTATTCCTATACTGTAACTAATAGGTTAAAAGTTTGATGTTAAACATGTGCTAATGAAAGAAACTGTTCGTTTGTTGAGAAAAAGAGTAAAAGTTGTACTGTAGAACTCTGCTGTCACTTTTCACTATCCTGCTGGTAATAGAATGGAAGTGTTCATTATTTTATGAATGTTATTAGATTTAATTGATCTTGTGTATGATCTCGTTCCTCTCAACAGATGAAATTTCAGTTCAGAATGTCACTCTAGAGTTCCAGGAAAATCAGGAAACTCTTACCAGTGACAAGATCCACATACTTTTTGGGTTGGATTCAAACAACGATTTTGTTCAAAATCAAGTCTGTAGAGAGACTGGGATGAAGAAATTCAAACATCTCAAGTTCACATGGACTGTGATGAGCTCCAGCAGAAGGAGAAGGCCAGTATGTACATTCAGGGTAAGTTTTACCAGCAGAACACCACACACACCTACACACATTTCGGTCATGTATATTCATTTCATACATATAACTATATATAAGGACAAATATTGTTAAAATAGCTTTTGTATTGCTTATTCTTTGCCTTATGTCAACTTCATCTCCTTTTTAATAGAGATCAACTCCGGCTTGTATGAGATTGGTGAAATGCTGGATCAGAGCACTTTTGGAGTCATGTCTACAGGGACCTGTGTGCCGGATGTCTAGGAGGTTAGATTTTCTACTTGCAGTAACTACCCAGCAAATATTTATTTCAAGGGATATTTCAATAACAAATCAAATTTCCCCATGTTTTACTCGCCCACCACAGATGAATGATTTGGTAGTGAAATATCCCTTTAATATCTCACTCTCTCCTTTACAAACCTTCTGAATGTATCCCATGTCCAGTTGTCTGCTCAGGATGAATGCTTTGAATGAAATGATTTCTGAAGGATTTCTTAACTGGAAATCATTTTCTTTTTGTTGATCAGGTGGCATTGAAATATGTCAGTACGACCCAGCATCTGGATTATATCAGCATCGTAAGTAGTACCTACTATTCTTCATCACTTTTTACATAAAAAATTCCACTTTGTTTTTCCAAAACTGAGATAGATCTGTGTTTGAGAAGCCGACGTGTGGCCCTTCACATACTTGGCTGCGAGGGAGAAATCACTCCTGAGATCGTCCAGCTCTTGGACTGGCAGGACTATCAGGACCATTACGTTATGGTCCTGGAGCACCCGTATCCTTGTGAAGATTTAAATGAGTTTGCTTTGAGCAAAGGGAGAGAACTCGAAGAGGAGTTAGCCAGATTAATCATGTGGCAGGTAACCACGGCTGCAGAAATGTGCAATGAACAAGGGTTTTTTCCATCGTGACATCACACTGGAGAACCTCCTCATAATAACAGACACACTGAACGTCAAACTCATCGACTTTGGATGCAGCAATCTGCTCAAAAAGTCAACCTACATGACATTTACAGGTATGTGGGACACACATCATTTACATTTGTACAAACTCTTTGTATAAGTAAGATGACAGCATTCAGATTCAGTGACAGGCTCAGTTTTAGTGGCTGTAAAATACATTGGCAATGTAAACTTTTAAATGAAATGGAATCGGTTTTCCTTTGGCACTAGACACTGCGTCTGCCCAGAATTTTACTCCCTCGGAATGCTGCTGTTCTCCATGTTGTGCGGGAAATTCCCAAATCAAATTACCGGTTCTCCATCAGCGAGAAGATCTGGAGCAAAGACGGCTTGACACAAGGTGAGATCTTCATCAGACCAACTTTAGTTCTGAATGATAGAAAGCAGAACAAGCGCTTTGATAAAATAATTGAATAAGATGATGAATGAGAACAGGTGTGAGGTTTAAAGTGACATTCAGATAAACTCACACTGTATGATAATTGCAACAGTCCAAAGATGATGGTGACAACGAATGGATGGTGAGTAAAAAAGGTTTAATAATAAAAAGTGTGAACAGGAACAAAACAGGGTAGTCCCATAAACAAAAACATCCACGTAAAAAGAAAAAACCAAGAGCAACAACATCCACGGAACAAGGGGATAATCCAAATGAGCAGAACATGAACCAAGTAAGATAACATTTGTAACTGACATTGAACTGAACTTAGGGGAGAACTTAAATAGTACAGATACCAAGGGCTAAACAGGGGATGGGGATGAACTAGATGATGTGGTGCAGGTCAATGAGGGACTCATAAGGGAGCGTGGGATAAGGACATACTTTGGGCAAAAGGGGAAAAGACAAGGGACAAACGGGAGTGTTACAGTACTCCCCCCCCCCACCGCAGAATAACCAGGGAGAGGGGGTGTGGGTCCTGGAGACTTGTGGAGGACACTGGGGACAAGACAGGAGTTTCCAGGATGCCTGTAGCTCGGGAGGCCTGGAGAAAGTTGGGTAAAGGAGGTGTTGGCGCCGTCTATGAAGGTATCCGTCTGCAGAATGGCTAAGAGGTTTGATTTTTTTATCTGTTTTGTGCTCATCTTTTTGATTCATCATTCAATCCTTTTCGAACCTTAAAGGGGTGATATGACATGGCTAAAACAAATATTATCGTCTGTTTTATATGTAATGAGTTGTGTATACACTATTTAAGGTTAAAAAACGCTTTATTTTTCACATACTGTGCATCCCCTTTTTGCCCCATCTCTCTGAAACGCGCAGATTTTTTACAAAGCTCATCGCTCTGTAAAGCTATGTGTGCTATGATTGGTCTGTTAACCAGTGTGTAGAATTTGATCGAATACTGCAAGCGTGTGATGGAAATGTGACGCCTCTTACCATATCGGAACATCAGATTCCCAAGCAATTGTACTGACAGGTGATAAAATGTCATCGGGACTTTCCTTATCAATTCGAGCCCGAATCTGATCTGGAAAATGAAGATGATCAAGCCAATACATCATCTTCGCAAATACTTGAGGAGGATGTAAAGGATTGGTCATGCTTTTCGAATAATATTATGTTTAATAATAAAAAATTATAGCTTACTGTTTTAACTTTTATATACGCCGTCATTAGTAAGTATCAAGGTCTTTTATATTGAAAATATACTTCTAGGATGCGAATCTGAAGCACCAGGCTTTCATGCAAAGTTGTAATGGTTGGAATTGCCCTAAAAAAACTTTTGTGCACAGCCGGCCTTGATCTCTACCAGGTTCATGAAGCAATCATATGTGAAATGCGCTGCACACCCTTGAATATTCAGATCGTAACGTTCTGGAACCTTATTTTAAATAAAATGTAACCATTCGTTTTTAGCTGTCTCATCTTTAGGTCAGGCAAACAAAGAGGCTTTGAATGAAACACACAGCGTCTCCACGACATGGCTGCGGTGGCGACAATACAATGAGATTTACAAGTACGCCCACCTAACTTGCGTGTAGATTTGGGTGGTCGTAGTCAAGTCATACCACGAAATGATGTAGATTCGTGGAGGTGTGGTTACACAAGGCATTACAGGCAGGTCTGGGAGAGCATTCACTTTAAGATAGAATGCATCTTTCGTTCCGACACTTACATTTTTGCAATTGTACGTGTCTAATGCATGCATGGGCAACTTATAACACACCAAAGACACAGAAAACATGTAATTGCGCCATATGACCCCTTTAATGTATCTATTGTCCTATTGTGCTTGATTGCTTGAAACCTGACCAAACTTGCTCTTTACTGATGAAAATGTATTATGATACAGTTCTGTTCAGGATGAATGCTTACACAAATCCTTTTTTTTGTTTCAATGAACTGGTGGCAGTGAAATAAGTCGTAAAGACCGATGAAGTGGTCGAGGATTATATCAACATTGTAAGAAGCTTTTGTTATTATTCAATTGAAAACATTTGCATAGGTAAGTAGACAAACCTTAGGTTGTTTAAGACCGAGCTAAATCCTTGTTTGTTACTCATCTAATCATGATAAAAATTGTCTTTCATCTAGCCGGTTTTCATGAGCCCCTTCCTCGAGAGGTCGGCCTTCAGTTGCCTGCTTGTAAAGGAGGAAACGTTCCCGTGATCGTCCAGTTTCTGGACTGGCAGGACTATCCGGACCACTACATCATGGTCCTGGAGCGTCCCTCTCAATGTGAGGACGTGCATCAGCTTCTTGAAACGCTATGGAGCATTTCGAGGGAGGACGAAGCGCAGTATATCATGGGGCAAGTGACTGAAGCGGCTGAAATCTGCTTCAAAGGGGGGTCATCCAAAGAGACATAAAACTGGAAAAGCTCCTGATAAACCCGAAAAGTCTGGAGAACAAAATGATTGACTTGGGGTGCGGCAATCTTCTAAAGGGTGGTCTGAAGGCTTGGGATGCTCTGATGGCTTGGGAAGCTCTGAAGACCTGGGAGCTATGAAGGCTTGTGGAGCTCTGAAGGCTGAGAGGGCTCTGAAGGCTCAACAGGCTCGGAAGACACGTCGCTGATTGACAGGCCCTGAAGACTTGGTAGGCTCTTGTTAAGGCTCAGAAGACTTTGAAGGCTTGGATGACAGTGCAAACAGGGCCGTGACAGTACTCTGCTAGATTTCTTTCAAAATGTTTATGTAATAAACTAAGCAGCAGCAGCTATCAGGTCAGCGTTGGAATGGCTCCACACAAGTCTTTTCTGTAGTTGGTCTCTGCAGCATGTTAACTGGCCCCCTAGCTGAATTAGAAGTTTTGATGGCCCAGACTGTCTGTTACTAGGTGCGTTAGGGGTTTTATTTATTTCAGCTCAGCAAAGTGAGTAAGTAAAAATAACATCAAAGAAAAAGGAGAAAATATTTAGAATGATTTGAAGTCTGACATTTAAATCCTTAGTTTTTTACCATGAAAAATCTGTTTGAAAGTCTGTTGAAACACTTCAATACCCACCATTAAGGTCCCTGAAGTCCAGTCCTCTGTAGTTTTGTCGTGAAAAAAAAGCCAATTAAGTAGAAAACGCCTAGATAACTTATCTCAGATCTGATTTACCTCAGCTGTTTAACAGCACTCTTAAGTGTCAATCTGATTGAGTTGGCCAATCAAATGAAGGCGAGGGTTACTGTCCAATCAAATGAAATAAGGCGTGAGTTGCTATTGACCGAAGTCAAGCTTGAGTTCAGTTTCTAATGTGAAGGAGCGTTATGTAAGTATCTAACTGTTAAATGTTATATAGAAATGTTAGCGGCCATTCACATGTAGCGTCTACAAAATGCGTGCAAAATGCTGACTGCTTAGCTTTCTCACTCTTTTCAGATACTTTTATACTCTCGTTTTTAGCGTGTTTGATGCCTGTCAATATTTAAACAACAAACCTGAGTAAACAACCGATTGGAATATCCAGTTATCCAAACTACAAAACGCCGAAAACCTATATTTTTCAGTGTTTAATGTCAGTATGATGCGACAATTACCAGACCTCCACTAGTTCATGCTGAACTGCGTGGCTTTGCCTCAGGTGTGTTTATGGGTTGTGGTTAGCCTATTAAAACAACCATATGATTTGCAAATAATTCAAATGCATCACTTTTAAAGAAATTCTCGTTCTTTAATTCTGTTTCTAATATATTATTTTAAGTTTACCTATTTTTTATAAAAAAAGTGTCTGCAACTTCTGTAGCTACACAAAAAAGTTAAAGATACAGTTCACACAAAAATGGAAACCTCTTACCTTTGTCATTTCAAACCCAAATAGATTATGATCCATTATGAAAGACGGGTTGTATTTCAATCTGTTAGTATTTGTATAAAAATATCAATTGACCATGTGTTTATTTTCATTACTGATGAACATGAAAAAGGAGAGATGGTTTTAGTATTTGTCATGTAGTTTCCACTCCACAAAGTTTTAAAATGCACAAACTGTATGTAGTCAATTTATGTTTTTGTGAGGAAATCAGTTTTTGGACCTTTGTATTTCCAAAATCCTGCGTACTGATAGCCACAGTAGATTTATTTGTAATTCTTATTTCTCCCCACACCCTAGAATCCATATTCTTTTACCATCACGTGTGTATGTTGTAGAAAAACACTTATTGCAATTCATTCAAATTATATCTATAACCCAACACGAATAATTCACAAATGGATGGAGTTTGATTGATTTATTCTCATAGCTATACTGTACATGAATTATTCTCATACGTATACAGAATTGATCAAGTTGTCCAGTGATGAGTTGCTGTAAATTACACTGCAGACTCAAAATGGTTGAGTACAAACAACAGTTAACCAAATTTCAGCTGTCAACAAAAATGACAAGTTCATCTTAACAGCTATGGCTCTTGTGTACCTAACTGAACTTTTAACACACTCCATTCCATCTCACTCATTAAGTCCTTAGTCACATCCATTAAAGGCGGTACAGTACAGAATTGTACAGTAGAGCGTTTTCATTTCTGACACCCGTCTGAGACACTCTGTTCCAGTTCAACTCTAATGCAAAGACATCTCTTAAGTCAAGCTTTCACATAATGTGTCTCCAGTTATATATCGGATTATTCTCTTTGACTGAAGTGTTATGAACAGCAGCTTTGTGATTAATTTCCACCTGTTTTTCTGTTTCCATGTCGGGTGCCCATCCTGATGAACTAGACATTACACCAGATCCAGTTTATATCTAGACTCTTATTAAGACTTCAGATGACCTCCAGATGAAGTAAGCTCACTGTCATCATACAAAACTGACAGATTCTAAAAATACCTTTATAATGCACATTATTTTTCTAATTGTAAAAAGTAGAATGTATTTGGGCTTTCTATGGAGCCATGGAAGGGACATTGGTGAAAATATAAAATCAGAAGACTACACTTTTTGCGTGCTCACAAGTTACTGTGAATGTGCCTTTTGTGCATTAAAATGCCTTTAGATGGGACCAGTTAAAATGAATGTAAATATTGTGCAAGAGATGTAGAATTACAAATGAATGGGCACATGTCTATGTGCAGTTGGGAGCCGATATTTTAAAAAGTTCGACATAAAACATGCACAACGTGTATTAATGCAAGAAGACACAAACTTTTAAATTGCAAAATTCAAAACTTAGCTTATAAATACTACTTAATAGACTATTATGTAAGGGAAGAATCCGGGTGGCCTTGTTCATTGTCTGTACAATATAAATTAAAGTGATCATGGCTTACTCTAAAAATCGCTGTAGTGCGAATTATATAAAGTTTAAAAACAAAATAAATAGTTTTTAATTTAAATTTTTTTTTGTTAAATGCGGGGCAGGTGCAAGGTATGGCGTCTTTTCTCTTTCATAAGAACGATTAACCCGAACCAGCTTGCGAAGCATGTTTATTTGATTTATTCTTAAACTCCTTCTTATATGGAACAACTGTATCACAGAAATCCCATTTTCATCAGAAAACAAGTACAAATAATTGTATCCTATATTGGATATGTGTGAGGGGAAAACCGTTGTGATCTCAGTCTTGTCCTGTCTTTGTGTCTTGTGTGAGTGAATGTTTTGTTTTGTCGAACTCGTGGGGAGCCGTTTTGACAGCTCTACACGTGTTCTGTGTCTACGTCACTCGCCCTGTCCCCGTGTCTCCCTGCCAGGCTTTCCCCTCGCTGGGTTTCCATCACCTGCACTCCTGTAGCTCGTCTCGATCAGCAGCCTCCCCTGGCTCCTCATTATTAATAACCTGTAGTTCATTCTGTTTAGGTCCCCTCTATTTAATCCCTCTCGACTTGTGTCAGACCGTTACGTGTTTTGCCAGTTCTGACTGTCACAGTCTAGCGCATCTAGTTCTGTTAAGTTTTTGTCTTAGCCTCAAGTTTACCTAGCCTCAATCTAGTTCTGCCAAGTCTCCAGTGCCTAGCCCCGTCTCTGTTCTGTGCCTTAGTTCCTGTGTGCGTCTCGGACCTCCGTCTCTTCACACCCCGGCATCTCTCCACCAGCGATCACCGATATTGTTGGGAATCGGCAAGCTGGTCGAGGCTTCTCCCCGATGAGCGTGCACCCTGTGGGGGTCAGCATATCCCGTTCGGACCCTCCTACTGTTTCTACCCGTGAGTGCCGTTGGGTCCAGTCCTCTCCCCACGGACTCACGTGGTTCTAGTGCTCGAGGCCGGTGTCGCCTGGTGGTCTTTAGGACTGTTACTTCAATAAAATTCAGTGATCACCCGTTATTGAGTCTCTGAATTCTCTGTTTCCTCCAGCCTCATGACGGAAAACGTTGGAGTAAATCTTTTCTGCACTGACGGAACCCCAGTCATATTTCATTAAAACAACATATAAGCGCAATGTCTTTTGTTCCTGTAATTCACACTACTCTGAGAGCCCGAGAACAATGCGGATAAAACATTTAAAAGTTACACAATCTACATATATCACTTTGGTACATGGGGCAGATAAAGAACTAGGTGATTTTTATGTAGAGTTGTCAGATTCTTTAATGTATAACCTGAAGCCATAGTGTTTTCCCAATGTTTTGTATATATTTACCATTTGAATAAATTGTTTTTTGTTTTTTAGAGAATCAAAACCTCAATAAACAATTCATAAACGCTTCTCAGCCTGGTTTGTAGCTTTTAAAACATCAAAATATCTGAAACTAGGCAAATAATCATGATTACAACATTAATAATAATCAATAATCCGCATTAATTATTTTGTTTTAATCTTGCAGTACCATGGACGTTGTATTTGTTTTATATAATAACATCTGCTCTGATCCACATCAGTTTAATGATCCACACCAGTTTCTGCTTTGTTTCTGTACAAATTAAACAAGTTATCAAGGTTAAACTATGTTTTCAACATTTTCATTATTTAGATATATATTTTTTTAATCTACATACATTTAGAATTACATTAATCTCATTACGTCGTACAATTGTTTTGAATACAATTGTCACATTTGTGACAAACTTTGGGAAGCAAGTTATCACTTGTACCTCTTATCAGCAATCTTCGGATTATCTATTTATAATTCGATGCCAGGTCCGGGTTACACACCAATTTTCTGTCATGGTCTGTGGTCCCCCTAAAGTAGACTTGGCCACCCCATAAATAAAACTCTTGCTCCACCACTTGTCAAATCCTACCAAAATCAGTCTGAACCTGCTATAAACCGGCGTCCCCACAAAAATATTAAGTCTTGAAACTCATTATTAAACAAATGAAAATGTAAAAATGCAGAAAGGTTTGTGTGATGGTTAGGGGATACAATATAACAATGAAAGTTCATTTCTTATAAACGGTTCTCAAAGTGACAACATAAATAAACATTACTGTGCATGCGCGTGTTCGTGGGCTGCACTAACTTCCGGTACACATTCACAAACGATAAAGTGCCTGTAGATAATTTCTGATTACAAACAAAAGAAACAGAGAAGGACCGTAACTTGGCTAAACTTGTCTCTCCAATATTTTATATTTAGACTACGATACCAAGCTCAACCGCTAGATCTCAGTGTACAATACAGTTTGTTTAAATGCGACCAAACTAAAGGACCCATTCAACAAATTGTTAATGTAACAAAATGAAAATACAACAAAATGAACAAAACGTTTAAGGGATAGAACAGCCAAAAACTCCAATTTGCCGTTTATTTACTCAACCTCATGCCATCCGAGATGTAGGTGACGTTTTTTCTTGAGTAGAAACAAAGAAGATTGTTTGGTAAATCCGCTGCCCTCTCTGCGTCATATAATGGGAGTCTATGGGGTCCACCTGTCTAAGAGTTCCTAAAGCACATCATTCCAAAAAGCGGCTCCTATTTTCATAAAACTGAACGTCATATTTAATAATATTAGCCATAATATGCAGCATCTGCACACAATCGCAATCTTCTTGTACTATTTGGTGGTAGATGGCATACCAGCGTCTGGTACTTTAGTGCCGCCTTCAGAAAGGGAGTGTCGAGTCTGTACAATATGGCTAATACTATTAAAAATGATGTCCAAATTTATGAAAATATCGAGCGGGTCACTTCACGAAATGTCGCCAGGAGCTGCTTTTTGGAATTATGTGCTTTAGGAACTCTTAGACAGGTGGACCCCATAGACTCCCATTAAATGAAGCAGGGAGGGCTCCAGATTTACCAAACAATATTTTTTATGGTTCTACTCAAGAAGAAATGTCACCTACATCTCGGATGGCGTGAGGGTGAGTAAATAAACATTTGGCTGAACCATCCCTTTAATTTAATACAATAATAATATTAACATAATAATATAAAATAACTATTCATATTTTATTTCATTTAAGGCGCCGCCAAACACAAACCAGAAGTTAACTGCGTGTTAACTTCTGCATGTCCCGGCGCGCGCGTCCGATGAAACGGTCTCTACTGGTGCAGAAATATCTGTCCAATTCACACGCTCCACAGTTTCACACCAATTCTACAATTGGCAGGCTTTGTCTTATCTTTCTCACTTGAGAAAACATGATTTACATTTGTGTGTTCTACTGAACTCCAGATAAAAAGGGTTTGGTTTTGTTTGTCTTGAGAGGTTTACTGCCTTGGGATCTTTGCAGGGAAAACAGTGTGTCGTGGGATAACTTTATGGATCTCAAGTAGTGTGTGCAATAACCAACATTCCTTTTTCTAAATCACTTTTTGGATAGACGATGATGTGTTATAGTTTACTGTACACTCTCGCAGATTAAAGAAACAATCCTGTAGTCTGTTTCAAACTAGATTTTCTTATCTCAGATAATCAACTTTTATGACAGGTCCCAGCCATCACACGTACAATAAAGTCGTGTTTGTATTTTATATGTTTTAAATCAGCAGAAGTGTCATTATACTGCAGTTCTAAAATGGGATTTGAAGGAAAAGATTTTCCCAGAACTATTGTGCACATTTGTTAAATTGTTTTTCAGATTGTGGTTCTTTCAGTTATTACTGTAAAGGCATTAATTTGACAATATAGCTCCTCACATATTTTACTACTGTTTTGTAGCATCATTTCATTTATTCATTTTATCATTCACTGAACTGACAGTGACTTACTTATTTTTCTCAAAACGAAAAAAAATATGCGCACAAAAAACATGGCTTTTTATTTGAAATCATGTGCTGTATGTCAGTATAATACATACACCTTGAATATTTCACAATTTCAGTATTTTGAGTTTTAACTACTGCTTTTCACAACTTCTTATATACACTAATGTGGTTGATTGATTTGTTCAGTTTTATATTTTGTTGAAGTCATAAAATTATTATGTTTATGTTTAAAAATCTGCCAAAAATAATACAATTTGTATTTCCTGTTTGTTTTTGGAGCCTAGGAATCTTTCGAAATATAATAACTCAGCATGATACATTTGGGAGGAGCTCAGCTTTGTTTGTTCAGTGATCTAAACTGTTTAGAACATCATGCCTGTGGGCCTTTGGGGGAAATTCCCAGCAAAACCAGTTAGAAATCTTTGAGCTGATTTGCTTAGAGCTTGCTACACAGTTGGATATTCTTTATAAACCATAAAATACACCTGGACAACACTGACAAAGACACAACTATCCAGTATTCCACACAGCAAGACCTGTAAACCACACCCCATACCAAAACCACTCCAATATTCAGCAGCCTATAACTGGATGAAGGGCTGTTAGTATATCAGAAAGATAAAGAACTTATTTGCATGCCGAAGTACATGACTCCAGCCTAACAGACGTCTTTACTGAAAAACCAAACGAAGAGAGATGTTATCTCGCTCAGAAAAAAATCAGACAACTGCAAAAAGTAAAAGTCAGAATAACAATACAGAGAAGTGAACATTTAAACATTTCACTTTACGATGCATAAAACAACAAATGATACTTAAAATAATGAATCATTTAATAAACCAAAATAGTCCCAGTGAGTAGTTATATAGATACAGTATTCTATTAAGTGTACATTTTTACAAATAACTGAATTTTCAATGATCCACGTTTTCCTAAAATGTCATCCTTATGTCACAGCAATATTTCCCGACCATCTGTAAATGAATATCATTCAAACAAATGATCATGTATTGCATGTATTGACCTCTGGGTTATTTTTAACTCGCATTACCTGATTCCACGAGTCTGTCATCACTGTCAAGTAGTACTTTCTATTAATAGAAGCAAAATGTTATTTTTAGAAAAAAAATCTTATACAGTAATATACTTAACCAATTCTTCAGAGATTTATAAAGATATTACATAATGATGAGTTGTGTTTGTATTATCTAAGAATGAGCTATTTCCATCTTTACACACCGCGGGTCCCCTAACATGGAATTCTCCATGTTGTTTCTACAGGAGCCCTAAACGGACAAACTGCTCTCCAGCGCTCTTTACGTTATCACCTTCGGCAAAGAAAGTGAAAATGTGATAACTTTAAACCAACTCAGTATTTTGGGTTAAAACAACCCAATATGGGCTAATTTATAACACATTTTTGAGTTTTAATAGTTAAAATTGAATAGCTCAAGCCGGTCACATTTGTCACATTATTATCTATGTAGTAGTAGAATGAAATTATAACATATGATAAGGACCTGCTATCTCAAGCTTACACCTGTCTCTCTCCCTACTTCTCTCCCTCGCTCTTGCTCTCTCTCTCTCTCTCTCTCTCCCTCTCACCATCAGTAATCAGCAACAGGTGCATTATTCCTGTCACAGCACAACCGTCAGATATGCCTTAACCCTGGGGTTTTTCCAAAACAAGCTTGTCTGGTTTACAGCGTCTTGGATACGTTCTTTGCTGTTGTTATTATTGTATTGAATACAAAGAGAGATATTCTTTAAAAATTCTTGACGGTAGGAAGAGTGCATTGTGGTGTACAAGAGTATTGGAAGCACCTTCACCATTCAACTCCAAAATATTCAATTCTCAAATCAACATTTCAAAAATCCCATTTCACACCTACCGAAGGTTGCCAGTAGTCAAAACGTAAACATAACAAAGCCCCCCCAAAAAATGATGCGTAAAATGACGCAGTCTAAAATTCACTTACACCCCGAGGCCAGATTTTATCTGACTGTTCCAAAACCTCCAAGTATGTGCTGCATACACCTAAGACATCAGAAGTGAAGCAAACGTGGTGTTTGGGAAATTCACACAGAAAATTCCTTTGTATGAGAATTTGGCCTTCAGTCTGCTATTGTTCTGTTATACAGTGTCCCAAGATGATATCAAACTTATAAAATGTGTGAAAGCAAACGGACTAAACTGCGGTGAGATTCTCACAGCTCAAATGTTGCAAAAGGATTTCTGAGGTCTGTTTACAGAGTAAACACTCATTCAGAATCGTCTGATAATGCAGCGGAGGATGAAGTGGTATTAAGCGGTATGCTTAATCCATAAAAAAGTGCCATATTCCAGATGGCGGACTTTATCTGAATGGGCCAGATGTATTTTCCCAGCTGTCACGGGATTATTCTCACTACTACATTCGTCAAGACTAACAGTGCTCTGTCTGTGATGTCATAAAATCTCAACAGCACTAGAATTCCCCCTTCATCTACCATAACAGATGCCCCTTGGAATTATGTTAGGACATTGACCTCTTATCTTACAGCCAGACTTCGAAGCATGGGAAATTGTGGTCAATTTGTTAGGTAATTTATCGATTTATTTTATTTAGATTTTTCTTATCCAAGGCTGATAGCTGGTCTCTCTAGGTTTATTTGAACCTTTGTGTATGTAAATAAAAAAATAGGTCTGTCATTGAAAAATAATGCATATGTAAAATGAGAAGCAAATTTGTTTTCTATGGGCAATTATGCTTGTTGTTTGGTCTTAGATAATAAAGCTTGGTACTTGTGTCACAAAGGGTAATTTACAAACATTTTTCAAGGTTTATTTTTACAGCATTTATCGCATCAAATCTCCATTGGCTTATTTAAGCGACAGACTAAAACGTTTTATTTAGCATATTAAAAAAGTAATGGCAATGTAAATCGTTAATGTTAATCTATTGGTACTGATGTTACATGCCTGGGACGTGCCAGGTAAAGTCTTAAAGCCCCACCCCAAGGCCTAATGTCACTGGCATGAAAGCAAATCATACAAAAATGTACAAATGAGATTTCTTCCGGACAAGAAGATACTCTGAGTGAAACCCAATGGGGGTCTACCGGCTCTATCGCATCCTTCCTCAACAGACTTTGATTCTTCTCTGAAAGGGCCAGGGCCTGATGAAAGTCCTGGACCACCGTGGGACATACCAGAGCGACGGGGGGGTCAACTCTGCCACCTGATGGGATAGAGATGTAGCAGGAATACGTCTCTTCCTCGGGGGTCCTATAGTCTTGCTAGCTGGATGCTTGCTACCTGCCTGAACCTTGTGTCTGGCCGGTGCAGAAAAGTTTTGAGCTTCAGGATCAAACTTTATTAATCTCTGTTGCCTAGCATTCAAGGACAACAGATAACAATCAGGGCAATGATCAGTAAAGGATTTTCTCAGATGTTCAATGCCTTAGCAGGCGGTACATTCCATATGTGCATCGCAGAGGTCCATAGAGCCTGATCATGTGGGGCTTGAAGCAGCCATGATGTTCAGAACTACAGAAATAAACCCTGTTCAACCAATGGGTCAAATGAACTGAAACCCAGCAAGGGAGTGCTGTAACATAGTTAGCACTTATACTGCACACAATAAGCAATGCCCTGTTACCAATGGGCACGAAAGAAAACATCCAATGTAGGTAAAGAACCCTGGTTAACCAATGAGTTCCAATGAAATACTCACCAATTCAAATAGTCAAATTTTACCAATATGAATTGCAAATGAAACTTGATGCCCCTCGAATGAGATCCTCTGCGAGAATGAAAAAGAGACCGACAGTGACGTAGTCGGGCATTGATAGCTTCCGGCGCGTCATCAGTCAGGGTCACGTGTGTAATACGGGATTCTCGATGTATGCTTAGAACTAAAAAACTAAGTGACAACAAATTGTATCTGCAGTGTGTACGTGGCCTTAAAAAAACATATTAAACCATTTTATAAAATAAAACAATATAATATAATAATCAATAATAATACAAATTCAATATCATTGAAAACTTTAGGTTTATTATCTGCTACAGTTTATTTATTTGGTTCTGTAACTTTACACATCACATATTATTGCCTTGGAAGTGTATCACCATTTCTAAAACCGATGCGTCCGGCAGGACGTGACACAACATATGGATTGTTCTAATATGATTTTCGGGTCGCTCCCAGTGTGGACAAAATAAAAAATTTATAATGGGTTCTAATGCTTTCCATCGCCTTTTGTCACATCGCATAGTGTCCAGTTTAGACAGGGTGTAAGGTTCTATTTGACATATTTTTTGTCAAAATTTTGTTGTTCACATGTTTTTGTCTATTTACATTATGTTCTTTACTGTGGCGTGCTGGAAAGCCAGAAATTACTCAAAAGTAGTTCCACCAATATATTACATACCTGGTACGTCGTGTGTTAGCTGGGTTGTCTTTGTTTGCTGTCATTTTCTGTGAAGAGCTGGAAACACTGTCACTTTAGCGAAGGGCTCATTAGAGTTTTCATGCACCTCACATACAGGCGTAAACATATCTGACGTACATTTATGTATGTCATTAACTGATAGCTGTTGAGTTCATACACATCAAATGTTGATAATGTGGTTGTCACTTGTATTTTTGGGACTTAAAATGAGTGAACTGTGTGTGTACAGAACAGGATTAAGCCACCTGATCTCAAGGTAACTTCTTTTGGAGGTGGCTTATTTGTATGAAATTGTACAATACTGAAGCCACACCCCTGACCCTATCGTCACTGATGCGAAAGCAAATCGTACAGAAATGTACGAATAGCCACATCGTAAAATAGTTACGTTTTGCCGAAAGATTGTGTTGGATTAAGCACTAAAAGGTGAAGTGAAAAGTGAACGTATCTAAAGTACATAGGTTGCCCGAGACAACTTTTTAAACCAGTAAAATAAAATATGGGTGAGGGTTAGAGACCAGAAATCGAATCATTCATGTTCATTATTCATGTTTATTATCTGCAACAGTTTATTTGTTTACACGCTGTAACATGACTCAACACATATCAACATCAAAACTGAGTTATACACATGTTCTAATTCAACTTAATTACATTATGCGATGTATTTTTTCTTTACATTTTGTTCATGTTAGAAAACAAAACATTTTATCTACAAAGACAGATGTAACGCAAAAATTTTGAAGCACTTCATCTCAAAACTGTACTGAATGCAGATAGAACCATATAACTGAGGCGGCGATACGCATGCACAACAGTATTTGTTGAGCCTTCATCACTGCATTTAAGGTTCAACCAAGAATTTCTTGTCAAATTATACAGACTCTCTTAATTTATTTTCTAAGGAGACATGCTTTTAAATCATACTACTGATAGGACTGTGTACCGAAGGTTCAGTTCCCAGGAGTCATTTTATGGCTTTTTGGAATCATCAAACCTACAGTCATTTATAATAGACAATTAAGCTTAAAACTCTTCTGTTCAGTTTTCAGTGTTAAATACTGTTATGTTGAGATATGGATATGCTGGGTTTAATAACTATTAAATTCAATGCCGCAAAAGCATCAATCTTGTTCCTCGTTTCACTTTCCAACCCTTTTCTCTGTTCCTCTGAGGTGTAGATTCCTCTGTAGTTTACTAACTTCTGTACAGGGACTTCCCCAGCTGTAAACTTGTAACAAAGCTTTAATTCACAAGATCCATGACACCAGCTACACTTCTACTGTTGTGCTTATAGGCTGTATGTTTCTCATGTGACTTGTATGTAATATGCAAAGTTTTTGTGTAAAAAACATTACCTCGTGACTGTCATCATGAGAGACGATTAACAATACCTAATCTGTTTAGAGAGCAAGAACTGGGATACAGTTAAATTTTTCTTATAAGGGAAAGTTACCCCCAAATCTTTTGTTGTTCAACACCTGTTTATGACTTTTTATTTTTTACTATGGAACACCAAAGAAGATATTTTGAGAAAGGTCAAGGCTGTAAAATAAGCAATTTTAATAAACCAATAAGCAGTAAGAAGCCATGGTTTACAGTGATTTCATAACAGCTAAGAGGTGTTGTTAGGCATAACGCAAAGCGGACGCAAGGCTTCACGGGGCTTCTTGCTTTTATATAAAAAAATCATGATATTACTAAAAATATTATAGCTCCGCCAAGCTCCTCGGAAACACATACATAACAGCATACTGTACAGTGGTGCAGTAATACTATATTTTTTTGAGAAATTTAAAATGTCCTAGAACACGTCAATCTCAATCAAGGACCGGAAATAAACATTTCGTAAATCAAATGAAACCCACAGAAATGTCACATCAAGCTGGTTGTCAATGACATCAAACATCACTGATTCACAACCGAACATCTGTGTGATTTGTCGCTTTACTCTTATTGTTCAAATGATCAACCCCTTGCAGGTCATACATCCATCTGCATATGTTCAATAAGATCTTTATTCAAAATATTTTTTATTCATCAGGCTTTTCTGACGTGCACCCATCGAAAGCACACTGCTGAATGTGACTTAATGACATTCACTGACCACAGAGCAGGAAATAAAATCACCTCACATGCATCATCAAACCCATTCCTGTCATGCAGCTTTACGCAAAATAGCTCAATTATATCAACCCCCAGTAGTTCTCATCTAACTCAGAATGAATTGTTATGGCTATACCCAACCGTAATGCTTTTGTTGGACTTTTCAGACCAACTATATACAGTAATTGCTGTGGCAGTTACACATCAAATCCCTCTTGTTTAAGACGCAGAAGAAAAACATGAGCAAATGCCCGGAAGCCTTTGAGAGAGACAGAACACAAGGGACTGGCCATACCGTTAAACCCAGCTGGATGTTTGATTAATAAAGATTTGCATTTGGATGATGGACGGGTGGCACAACGGCGTGAGTAATCCAGGAGGAGGGAGGAGGAGAGTGGGCGGTAAAGAGAGAGAGAGACAGAGAGGATATAAGGGGAAGAGATTAGCGAAACAGGTGTATTACAGGTGATGCAGTGCCCCACCCTTCGTTCCAAGCTCTTATTCAGCAGTTATATTCCTTTCTCATTTTCTATTGTGATACATTCATATCTGTCTCAGCAGCTGGAACTACATCAAGGTAATAAACATTCATATTCATTTAAGTTAATATGTATTATGCGTTATTTGTGGTGATGCTTTAAAATGTTTTAATTTTAGTCCATGTTGGGGATTTTTTGTCTAATTTGGTTTGTGTTGTTCACGGTTTGTCTTGCTTGGGTTGTATTTTGTGAAATGCACAGGTTCACAAGAGATTGTAATCAAACTGCATTCTCACAGCATTCCATTCATTCAGTTTGTACACGTCCGCCTTATCTGACTTTGTGTTTATTTTTTCAGATGTTGACAACCCTTGAAAACGTGAGTATGGTTTATACTTCTGTTTTCTTTGACTGAAGAAAACATGCAAAACTCTTATGACAGACAGAAGTCTGCACTGAAGAATCTGTAGTTTTTGGGGAATGAAAACCTGTGAAATTATAACTCACAAAACAAGCGAAATATATGACTAACTTAAAATAACTGGAAATAAACTAAAAACTCTGCAATTGACAACACCCTTGCAAAAAAATGTGTAAATATATATATTGTCATATGTACTGCTTGCTGGATTGTTTTAGGGGCATTGTACGTGTTTGCATTTGTACATGCTACTTTGTCTGTCAAAACTGATGCATAATGTAACTTAGTGTGTTTACACAAACTCGCAATGCAAATGTTTCCGTTGCAAACAAAATTTCACCTCAGCTGTACTGAGCCAGAGGGGGTTTTTACATTCACTAAGTTACTTTCTTTTTTTATAAACTTTTTTTCATAAACTGTGTAGATATACTTGTTAAACAATATTTTTACACTGTAATACATTTTTTATTTAAATCTCAGTAAAAGTTTCACAATATAAGATTTAACAGAAATAAACAATTAACATTACATATAGTTTCTGAAAATTCTCACCATGAAGGTATTCCAAATGTTCTCAAAATTTCTTTGTTCTCTTGAACACAAAGGAGATATTTTAAAGAATGTGGGAAACCAATCAGTTTTGGGACACCATTTACTTCCAACTTAGTTTTTCTTCCTACTATGGAAGTCAGTATTCCCCCAAATTGTGCGGTTACAAACATTCTTCCAAATTCTAATTCAGAAAATTTATATAGATTTGGAACTTCTGTATGAGTAAATGATGACAGAATTTTTAGTCAACTGTGTGAAAGTAACTCAATGATTATTAAGAATTTTTTTATTAAGTCTCCTATTGATGGTACAATGTGTAGTATTTTTACTGTATATGATTATATCTTGAATTCTGCTTCCATGTACCCACAGATTCAGTACTATCAAGATCTAGGCCCCAGAGAGGCGTCTTCAGGGAATGTTGATCTTGATGTGATTGAGGAGTATCTACAGGAGCATTCAGTGGAGGTGATGTCAGGATCATGTGTTCAGAGAACTGGAGACCAGCACAGAATAGCAGGTACTGTATGTGTTAAAGGGAAGCTGAGGTAAAACTCACTTCTGCACTTTTAGTTTTGTAAGATTTGTTATTTCCTTTTAAGCGGCTTTTTTGGATCAGAAGATGTGACAAAGGCCTACTGTGTATTACAAAAGACCTTCAAACAATTATTCATACAGATAGTGTTGTTCATGTACTTTTGAAAGAATGACAAAAATATAATGTGTTCTGTATTCTTTAATACTATATTTTTATTTAATATAATTAATTATATATTTATTATTCATTAATATTACAGTAATAATTTATTTATTAATTTGTAAATTAATAATAATACCTACTATAGACAGACGGACAGATATCTATTTTTTCCTTTTACCCATTTCTTTATGATTATTATTCCTTCTTTTTTAACATTTTCTGTACAGTGTCTCTGGAATAATGTGAAATTATGTAAAATGCTATTGAAAGTAAACAACTATTTTCAAACAAGTCATCGTAGCTACTGTACATTGAAAAATACAACAACTAGGACTTACTTATTTTTTGTGTAATAATTGTTTGTGGCATGTTTTTGCGAAGTTTTTCATGTAAATTTACTTTGTGCGAAAAACTGTGTGCAAAAAATGAATGCACTGTTAACACAAAAAATAAGTAAATCTTATTAGTTGTTTTTCTGTATATTTAAACATTCATTTGTTCGAGTAATTCCTGCTAGTTTTTACAGTGTACCTCCCACATCTACAATTGGTCAAGACAGATAGCCCTCCCCAAACTGAATTTTTTTTTAGATGCACTTGTTTTTTGCTCAAACATACCATCTTAGCCTATAAAGTACATTAAATTAACACATAAAGCGTCAAACATAAAAATGTCACGCCTTTTTGATAATATACAGCCATATGTAGCCATCCTGTTAGTTTGTTTAAGTTTTGATTATGTGATTACATGAGTGATTTGTTTCTACAGAGAACAGCTGGTCCGGTTGTTACGCATATGAATGGCATTATGGTGGAGGACCTGTGACAGAGAACACACATGAACTACAGTCTCAGCAGCAGCAGATGTGGCTCTGTCAGTCCAGTCTCACTGAGCGGGTATGTCGCATCCAACTAAAAGACGTTCAAGATTATAACTACAGTGGTAGTTGTAATTAATGATAATGTGTGTTTTAGGGACACTGCCAGTATGACAGAAACCAGTGCAGCGATTCAGACTCTCTGTCCACCAGTTCTGGATGCCAAGAATTTCCTTCATCTCCATCCGGAGACGGGAAGGGACACACTGGGTGCGATTCTTCTGCTCTCACACCTCTCTCGGGTAAGGCGCAGCGATGTTTGTCCCTTAATCGTCCTTCTATCATTTTGGCTCAATTTTACAAGCAGGCTTTGTTTGAAGAATTCGCTTGAACATGGTTTACCCAAAATGACAGCACTGGCTATTATTTAATAATGAATCAAACAATCTAATTTCTCAGGTAAAAGAAAAGAACGGCTGTTTCAGTTCTTATTCGAGATGCTACAGACACCAGAAATGCGAAGCTGCATTTGGTGGGTCCAGTCGAACAACGGAACATTTCAGTTCTCTTCCCAGAACAAGGAAAAGCTGGCGGAGATGTGGGGCAGACGCAAGGGCAACCGAAAGATGATGACATACCAGAAAATGGCGAGAGCCCTTCGAAACTACTCCAGAACAGGAGAGATCTGCAAAGTCAAGCGTAAACTCACCTATCAGTTCACTGAGAAAACACTGAGAGGCCTTCAGAACAACTCACAAAGGATTATGGGTAGTTAGTGTGGCATCCATCCGTTGAGTCAGGTTCCTCGAAGTGGGAAAAAAGAAACAAATACTGAGTATTGTTCATTGTGTAATCTATCTGGGCATATGATCATCCAATATTATTTGGTAGTTGAGGCTTAATTCAGACTCGACAAGGTTTGATTGTGAAGGACAGGGATTCATGTTTTAAATGACAGGTGAAGGAATTTATCTTTGAAATATGTAAATCTAAGGATTGTTGATCTTTACTACGTTATATGTAGTTATGAAACCGTTTTGTCTTGATGTTTTGATATTTTTTCTGTTTCTCTTGACTTTTCAGTCAGGTTCAAATACAGCTGATAATAAAATTATTTCAACAGCAAAGTTGGGCAAAGTTATCGCATTATTACTTAAGCAATCACATTCAACCTACGTCGTGTTTTGTCATAGAGAACAAGTCTTGTAAAAACTACAGTTAATAATTACTATTGTCATTTATCATACATTAACATTAATATGCATTTGTTGTAATGTGTAAAGTCTAAGCTACTGTAAGGAATGTCATGATATTCCAAGTGTAAATGTCTAAAAAACATCATTATTATTATGTATTATTTTTACACACCAAAAAAAACAATGCCTGATACAATGGGCTAAATCCATGAAAGCCACAAACACCAACACAATTTTGTGCAAAATGTTTTTGACATTCTTAAGATGTCAAACAAATCACCTGCTGGGGCGCACTGACAAGTAGGACATTCTGTCAAAGTCCAGAATGGTCGTTCCACCAAATGCCTACGGCCGACTCTACAATTAGAACTTTTCCAGACGAAATTAATTAATGCAAATGCATGCAACGTGAAGGCATTAGCGAGATGGACAATGATGATTTAAAACCCCGGTCGACAGAAATGATGGAGGGTCGATGCAATCAAACACATGATGAGGGCCGATTTGTGCCGAAAATTCCAGGGCCGTTCTTGCTTCTCAGTCCACCCCTGCCTGTATCTGATCTTATAATGTAATGTTATGTAATAATGTAAATGGTACGTAAATGTATGTTTTACGTACACAACGTGAAATCCTAATTATTATATTTAAAGAAAAATGCATTTGAATTTTAGCAAGATTTTATAATGCTAATGCCTTTTGCCAATAGGATAGTATACTGTATCTAATGTTGCAAAACAATCTGCATTACCATGTTATCATATTCAAAAATAGCAATAAGGTATTATAGTAATATAAAGGAAATAAAACTGAATTGAAAATAAATATGCATCACATACATTGAAAAAAGTAAACATTTCAATCACATGCAATGTGAACTCTAAAGTTCATAACTGAGGCCTAGTGAAGTTCACTTTGTTTACAGTTTACTGTATGTTCATATTTATCTCTTCATATGTTAAGACAGAGGTCAGACGCTGCAAACCCTCGACAGAGTCTGAAACATTATCTGATTTTCAGCCCTTTTACTACACCTGTCTTAAATTTCTCATCTGTATTTGATTCCAGTCTGTTGAAATCTTGCATGGCTCATTACTTTCGCCCTGTTAAACCACATTGTGATAAACATATAGAGATCATAACGTGTGCTCCTTATGGCAGTTTACCACAAGCCCGCCCGTCTGACTCCAATGTGCGCTTATTAAGCCTAATATGCAAAGCATGTGTACGCTGGAAAACCGACACTGCAACAGAACTGTTAATGATCTCCAAGATGAAAAAGATGTTGTTTGTGTATATCTACATCAGCGAACACTGAAACTGAAAGAACTGCAGTCAAATGAATAGCCAATGCTACCACTTTAACTTTGAAATACACTATGCAATTGTTCAATAAATAATCAATCTATTAATCTAATCTAATACATCACTGACAGCCGCGCACCGAAATGTAAGAGTAAATTTAGGTAGAAATATTACATACTTTAAAATTGTATGCAGTACAGGAAAACTGGGCTTGCTGTATCCTCTCATGCTTACAACCGAACATCTGCATAACTACCGTGCAGCCCTCACCTCAGCACGTACTTCATATTTTTCTTCCACTATTTAAAATTCTAGATCTAGACCCAAGACCCTTCATACTCTTGTGCATATGTTCACCAATTCTTTTCAGATAAATGAAAATCAGTCACTGCTTCTATTTCTCTAGATACTCCTCAAACCTGCACCGCTTACACTGATTTAGGGTTTTGTCACCAAGAGCACAGTTTTGCTGATTTCGATCTTGTTGTTCCTGCAATTGTAAGTGATCTGATTGTGAAATCTAACAGACAATTTGTCAGCTTGACCCTGCACTGACTGCTCTACTTAAGACACATTCGTCAATTACAAGACCCAAGGGCCTGTTCACCTGCTCTCCTGAACGTCATAACAATGTTGATCCAAAAGAGAACGTTAAAACTAACCTTATCCTTCTTAGCAATGTAGTGCTACAGCACCTCTGATGGACAACTTAAAGGCGATTTTCTGAATATTACTTTTCAAACAAACCATAAATCAATGGAAATATTTATTCAGCTTTCTGACGATGTACAGATCTGATGCTTGACCCTTATGGCTGGTTTTGTGGTCCGGGGTCACATTTTATTTTAGTATACAAAAAGCAACAAATCATAAATTCACTAAAATGTTATCAGTTATTAATATTTTTCTGATTCCTGTATAGGAATTTTCTGGGCCTTGACTCTGTAAACTTTCCACAAGTGTTTTGTGTCATTTTTTTTTGACAAGCCCTTCGATTCTTCTCAAAGTTGAGCTTCAGTTTACGTTGCAGTTGTATTTTTAGTCACGTTTTTAATAGTGTGCTCGAATTAAGGACAAAGACACATATTTTCCAAAGTCGGACATCACTTTAGTCCTCTTCTATACAGCAGGCGCAAAAATTCCCTGCACACTAAAATGAGCAAAAATGTGGAGATTACAAAGGCCACGACAGTTCAAAACAATTAAAACATCCCAGATGCAAATATGTTTCTCATAATTTGCTTTGCGTGCAGGAGTTTAACATCATTATTTCCGTTCGCCTGCAGATGGAATTATCTGATGATGTACAGATGTGCCTCTGAATAAAATTGTCTGTTCAGAAGCAACGCTGATGAGTGGAAATTAGACCCCCAGAGATGCATACTGAACATCAGGGTGTGTGTTCGTGTGTATGGAGGAGACCAGCAGCTGGACACTCGCATCTTCAGATGTTGCTCCTCAGTTGTGATATTTTCCAAAAGCCCTGTACAGTTTGTTCATCATGGTGTGGCAGGTCTACATGTCGCTGGAGCTCCTCATCGCCGTGGCGTGCTCTCTGGGCAATGTGCTGGTGGTGTGGGCCGTGTGTTTGAGACGGACCTTCCGTCAGCCCACCTTCTGCTTTGTGGTGTCTCTGGCCGTGGCAGATTTTCTGGTGGGTGTGGTGGCAGTGCCTCTGGCTGTGCTGGTGGACGGTTGGGTTGAGATACCGTTTCATGCCTGTCTGGCAGTCAGCTGTGTGGTGCTGGTACTGACTCAAGCTTCTGTGCTCTCACTCCTGGCTATAGCTGTGGACCGATACCTGCGTGTCTCCATACCTCTGAGGTAAGAGTCTTATTTTTTTATCACAATGTTTTCGGGAGAAAAAATGGGAGGACTTTACTCAAATCCTTTAGACATAATGCATTATTAAGGGTTGTTAAATGGTATGATGCCATATAAAAGTTCATAATGTGTGTTGTTAAATGTTCTTGTAATGAATAATAACTAAAAAAAAATCCAAAGTGTAACATCGAATTGTTATCATGTATAAACTGTAGTTACTATTATTCATGAGACATTATAAGGTGCATTACAAAGCATAATTAATACATTGAAACTACTTTTATTATGCATTATACCTACTTTAAGTAAAGTGTTACCGAATAAAATACTGTTCCTGAATCAGCATGTTCTTTTTTGGGCTTGAAACAACATTCTCATCAATGCACCTGTCTCAATACTTATCTGCCCTTAACCCTTGTATGCATAACTTTATGACAACCCACTTGAAGATGCTGTGTGTCATTTTTTCGAGGTTACATTGACAGAAATGCAATATAATATATAAACCTATGTCTTCAGAGGTGTATAAAGACGTTAAACAACAAAGCGCAGTGTGGGGGAAGCCACTTTAAAATTGTAGTTAGATAAGCTACAAACTACTCATGAATAAAGGAATATAAACGTAACAGTTAAGCAACTGAAAAAGTAGCTCGCTACACTATAAGTTACTATAAAAAGTAGCTTTTTTAAAATCCCACATGAAAAAATACCGGAGTATAGTATTTATTATGACAAACTGTATAGTAAATGTCCTAGATATAGTACCATTTTTTACTTTACCACAGTAAATATAAAAGTATAGCCTAAAAGAGGATTTATAAGGTGTATACATTTACCATAGCTAGATAATCCCACAGAATACTGTAGTATATGTATCAGACCCGCCTCCAGATATGAGATGAAAGGTGGGCCATTTGATTTTCCTGGTGGGCAGATGGGGGGAGGGTAACTATTTATAAATATACAGTACATTGCAAAACTATTTACTTTAAACAAACTTTTTACAAAATAACCATTTAGCTTTTTGAATTATTCGTATTTCTAGTATTCATATTGTATTAAAACATTTTATGTATATATTTGCATTTTTTATATAAAAAAACTTACCCCAAAACAGATACATTTAGTAACTTTGGGTGTGATGAAAACATAAAAACGAGCTTTTCATATCACTATAATATTCACAGCATTAACGTTCTTCTCATTTCTAGATAATTCTGTTCCACACTTATCCATGTCCAGTCCATGTGTTATTGCCTTTTTATGAGCTAAAAGTACACGTTTTTTTTTCCACTTTTCCTATGGTCTCAAAATTCTTGCCAGAGTAGAGAAAGAGCGCTCACGTTTCAAGTTCACATTCAAGTTTGCAAACAGCAGTACATTCAGCATCAGTGGGATGCTTTTTAGACAGCATTGGTCTGGCAACAAGAATTTCATTCTTGATTTCGTTTAGACTACTAAGGTATTCTAATAAAGTTCACAAATGGTTCTAATAAAGTTAATGTTTTAACTGCCGTCATGTTGCTTCGTAATTCTGGAAGTCCGTTAACCTCAGAGGTGATGAAGTGAATGAGCTAAGACTGTCTCACAAAAAAAAGTTAAAGCAGAAAATAAAAATATCTGGAGCTGAATTGAATATCACATACATTTTGTGATTGGCTGTTATGTGTTGTGGGGTCAGGGTGGTGGGAGTCGCTGAGAGTAAGAGTCGTGTCAACTCTGTAACTGCAATGGAACAGTTTTTTCACAGCAATGGCAGTTCACGGATCATCTCTCTCAATGGCTCTGGGTGGAGGCTGGGTGGGCAAAGCCTCTAAAAAGGTGGGCAAAGCCCCCCTTGGTCCCCCTGTGGAGCCAGGCCTGACATGTAGTATATGAATAGGTAGTATAGAGTGTGATAATTACCATAATATTCTACGGCTGTAATATACTACCATTTACTATAGTAAATACTTAAGTATACAACAGTATTTATATATGATACACCTGAATATGTGTCATTGACTGATGTTTTAAATAAATAGAGAAGTTTAAAAAAATGTTGTCATGGTTCGACTATCATGTCATGTTTTATTCCTGTCTCAAGCGGTGCCATGGCATAGCCTGATGGTTTTGTGTGAGAAAGAATGATTCTTTCTCGTGTCTCGTCATTGTTCCCTACATCTCGTTCCTCGTCAGCCTCTCCTTAGTGCTAATCCCCAGCACCTGTTTCTCGTTAATGATCCTGTGTTTGTTCCCTTTAAAACACCCTTGTGTTCATTGTCCTGTGCTCGTTCATTGTACCTGTACCTGTTGATGTTGCAGTGTGCTGTAGCTGTTGTCTCTTGTCGGTCTCTTGAATGTCTTAGTAAGTCAGTTAGTCAGTGTATCTTGTAGCCTCGTCTTCTTGTTGTTTTCTTAGTCAGTCTAGTCAGTGTTATTGTTATTGTTCCTTGTCAAAGTTTTAGTTAATTGGATTTTGTTTTCCCCCTCGTGGGTTTTGTTTTGTCATTTTTATAGTGTTCACTGTAATAATAGATATCCATTTAACCCCTTCATCATCTGTCTCTGCCTGCAATTGGGTTCTTGCCTAGTGTTTCATGACAGATCATGACAAATGTAATACAATACCATTATAATTGTATTGCTTATTTATTATTTTCATTACATAAGATTCATATTTAATAGGATGGGTGTGATATTTACCCACTAATGAACGTCCTTTATGATCTCTTCTCAGTGTCAGCATTGAATGTAAAATCCTATTGGGTCTTGTTACCGAATATGTCATGCTAATGTTCCTGTTTGTTAATAGATGTGTTGATGTCCTTTCCCGGAGCTCCTCGTATAAAGTGTCAAGAAGTGCATGAAACAGAACCCAGAAGCAGACAGCTCTTCAACAAAACTCATTTATTAAAACAGAATGAAAAAAACATGACACAACTCAAAATCCCTCGAGGGGGAAAACTGAACTTAAACATTACTAACTCACTTTGATAAACAAAACGTTGAGGAGCAGACAAAACACGACGTGGGTGACAATACGGTCCAGCACAGGACAGCAAACACAAGGGCATTAAAAAGGAGAGGAACAAAAGAGGCATGAAGGGCATGAACTGATCATAGGATAGGATCATAGGGATAACGAATACGGAAACAAGGGGGCGGGGTTAAGACGAAAGACAGGAGAGCACTTGGCACAAAGAATCAAACAATGGACATGTGCTTCCAAACACAAAACATGGGACTGTCATGATCCTGTCACTCCAAACTAGAAAAACTACCATGAGAAGGGCAGGATCATGACATAAAGTTATCGCATGGCTTCAATTCAGAAGGTTTGCAACGCGGCTTGTTTGTAATACATTTACAGTGTTTTGTTTATTTTATGGAATATATACATGTGAGTGTATTTTTACACGTGTGTTGTGTTGAATGGTTGACAGGTGGTTAGGTTTAAGGCAATACCTATGTAAAAAATGTATAGGTTAAAGCAATGTAAGTCGCTTTGGATAAAAGCGTCTGCCAAATGGCTAAATGTAAATGTAAATGTAAGGTAAGGGGTGGGATTTGGCTTATGTCCACTTAAAATATCTTTGAATCCATAAACATTTATTAAACCATTAATACACTTACAAATGCAAAAATAAATGCGTCTTTATCTGACTGCACAAAATGGCATATGGGGTCTTTTTTATAACAATCTCTAGAGGGCACTTAAATTTAAAACATGAACTTTGTCCTAATATTTCACGTGCAACCTTTGGAGTCATTTTTACTTGGTGGACAGGCTCTTCGAAGGGAGGGGTGAAGTGACCAATTCCCAACCTCACCCATAGATACCGCTAAAATTCCATACATTGGACGTTTAATATTTTAAGCGCTATAAACATATATTCAACATGTAGGTTTGAAATGACATGAGAATGAATAAATGTTGAAAGTTTTTTTTTTGCGTGACCTATCTCTTTAACTTCAACTGTGCCCTGTGCTTACAGATATAAAGAAATAGCCACTCAACAGCGTTCATGGATCGCAGTGGGTCTGTGTTGGCTGATTTCCTGTCTGTTGGGATTTACTCCACTTTTTGGTTGGCATAATGATTCTCTCGAATCCCCTCTTCTGAACTCTTCCTACATCACCTGCACCTTCCTAGCTGTCATATCACTGCCCTACATGGTGTACTTCAACTACCTGTGCTGCATTCTTCTCCCTCTGGCAGTCATGACACTTCTATACGCTCGGGTTTTCTATAGTCTTCGCAAACGCCTTCGCAGGGAGGATGAGACCCCCGTGCCTGGTGAATCTAAGTTAAGGGTCTTTCTGATTAAGGAGAAAAGGCTGGCATGTTCTCTTGCCCTTGTTCTCCTTCTATTTGCTGCATGTTGGATGCCTTTGCATCTCATGAATTGTATACTGCTTTCATCAGGTCCCAAAGGTGTCCCACAAATTGCTTTCTATGCAGGAATTCTCCTCTCTCATGCCAATTCGGCAATTAACCCCGTGATCTACGCGCTTCGGATCAGAAAGATCCGAGAAGCTTACCTGGAGATTTGGAGAGAGTATGTGTTATGCTGGAGAGGCCAAAGTTATTTTGGGAGATCCCAACCAGGAGAACAGAAAGCTGGGCATCAGATCACATTAAACTTGAATAATACTTCATAAATCCCTCCATCAGGCATCATCAATCAGTTTGTTATTGTTTTTGTTAAAAACAGTTTTGAGGCAATTTTTTAAATAGGATTTTAGAGTGTTTATGCTTTATGACCACTAGAGGACACTACAAGCATTTGAAATAATGTTTTCATGTTATATAAAAAACAGTTTATTAGGCCATATTATGGATCCAAAAACTATGTTATAAGACAATAGATGACATACTGTAAAAGAATAGTTTTTATGTAAAAAGTAGTTTTCACATTATAATTTGCATATAGTGAATTATCAGAAATGTTTCCACTACAGCTATAGTGGGGGGTAATTTCCCCCAGATTATTTTCTTGGGCCCCTTATTTATATTTTTATATTTGCATTATCTATTAAATAATGATCTGTCAATATAATCATAAAAAAGTTACATTTATGAATGCAATGAACTATGATTTCGACTATATAGCTGCCTAGCCTACTTACTATAACCATTCACGATTAAAACGTTTCACATATTTGACTATTGCAGTTTGGCAAAGATTGTGTTTTAGATTTAATAACATTTCAAATAATTAAATCATTGAAAATTGTCCTCACAACACAAACATTGTTTACTCAAACTGTGTAGCTCTTGAGACCAAAGTCTAACTTTTGTTTACACAGTAATGTTTGTGAAGATATTTGCCTTCCAAACAAGTTTTCAAGAAACCAGGCATCCCTTGAGCTGTGTATTTTCCTACTGTTAAGAGTTGTTGAACGTCAGATATCCTCTCACAAATATTCTTTGTCAATGTCAAATAAATGCTTCACTTATTAAACCTTATTTGGTTAATTTGTCACTAGATGTTTTACTTTACATTTACAGTACATTAGCAAGTGCATGTGATTAACAAATAACGAAGCATTAATACTGCATTTAAATCTCCTCAAACTACATGTAAATCTGTATTTTTTAAAGAAAAAGGAAGGATTTGAATTTTTTTCATCAGTTAACAACAAACACATAAAATGGTACACTTTGCAACAAGGTGCTTTTTGTTAACAGTAGTAAATGAATGAATGAAATTGAATTAACAATGAATAATATAATTTTTCAGCATTTATCCTTGTTAATGTAAGTTCATGTCAATACAGTTATTCATTTTAGTGCATGGGGCATTTACTTATGTTAACACTGACAAAGTTTGATTTTAGTAAAGTTTTAGTAAATGATGAAATGAACATTAATATAGATTAATAAATGCTGTAGACGTATATTTCTCTGTTCAATAATGTATTAATTAACTGTTAATAAACAGCAACTTATTGTTAAGTGTTACCCATAATATTTTTCATTTCAAATGCTGTCATATTATTTTTTTATGCAGTATTTGGAATGGTTAAGGTCGAAAATCACATATATCCATCATTAAAGTAATCCAAATTACACCAGTGGGATAATAGATGTTTTCAAAATCAAAATGATGCAATTGTATGAGAAAACAGTTCACATTTTCAACTTATTCAGCAACATTTACATTTTAAAATACACAATTTTGCATCTAAGCACTTATTTCAATATGGCAACTTTCTCTCATTGGTTCTTGCATGTCATGAGACTACTTATAAACGGTTTCATCGGATCACACACCTGTTTGTTCTTTGTTTGTCTATTGGTCTGGCTAGTGATATAACTATTTATGTTTTAATCAATTTATAATACAATTAATTGTATTCATATTTTATTATATAACAATTGTATAAAAAAGAAATTGTTGAAATTTAATTTGTATGAACTTTATAAAATAAACAGTTTGTTGTGTAACTTTGTCACATTACTTTAGTTTTGCCAAAGGCTCTTCTACTGGTAATCCAAAATAATGTCTAGATGTACCTGTAATTTGCTAGCTAATGTACTTCCTATTTCTCTTGGTTGTTAGCAGAAATATTCTGCAGGGACTCTATTCTTTGCAATGTGTACTGGAAGTTACGTTTGGGCCTCAAATGTGTGCATGCGCAGTAACGTTTTGTTTATGTTGTTGCTTTGAAACCCTCTTCACGCTTCTCATGTGACATGCAAAATATTTTGTATTTAAATCTAGCTCCGTGTTTGTGTCTAATTTTGAGGAAGTCATAAACTGTACATCCGAGATTACATTTTTACGAGATAATTTTCTTTTTTGTTGTAGCAAATATTCCTTTAAACTCTAACACAACTGATATAATAACTAACTTACACATGTCAACCCAAACACAAAAAGGAGAAAAGTGATTTTAAAAAGTTTAATTTTCTATACATATTTACAAGCCATTTTCTTGTACGTCTTTAAAATCTGTCTGATCTCTCTACAGAAATACATTCCAATTGCCAAATTGAAATATTGATTTAGCTATAAATCCCAGCTCAGTAAATCTGTAATCTGATTTATTCTCCTCATGAAATACTATAGCAGCATCTTAAGCCTGCATTAGAGAGACTAACACCGTGTACGTCTGCTTCAGATGTGATTGGTATTAGTGTGGAAAAAATACTTTAAGCCACAGAGATGCTTTTTTGCTAGCCGGCAGATAGTTGGTACCACAAAGGAAGGCAATAGACTGTATAGTTATCACCTGAACAGGGTTTGATCCCTCCCACCAAACTATACAACCTACTACCTCACCCTGACAGGGCACCAAAATGTAAATATTGGCGTGATTTGAGGAAGGATTATCTGTTTGCTTGACAATTGAAAGATGGGTGAATGTTTGGGAGTATGTTTATTTTAAAATGCTTAAGAAACGACACACTATACTTTACTTCATATCCTTGCCAATAACTAACGTTCACCATAAATGCTTATGCATTTTATGGTCAACATGAAAGGCATTGACTCTTATTTTACTTTCATAATCTGATGGGTTTTTAAGCAAAACAGGAGATTAAACTAGAAAGGCTAGTTTAAGGACTGCAATTCATCAAGAAAGAATTGGGTTGTGAAAACACAATGGACAGGCCCAACTTCCTGGCCGTCGTTTCTACTTTATAAGCACTGGAGGGGTTGAAAAACAACAGTTTGGTGATGTCAAAAGGAAATTATAACTGTACATGTTGACGATTACAATTGCATTTTGTTCTAAAACGTGCATTTAGGATTATGCAAAGTATACTTAGAAAGTTAAGAAAGCAATGTTCAATAGAGCATTCTGTTATAAGTGCAAAGATCACTGAGGAAACACAGATAAGTCTACTACGGTTCTGCTAAGTTGCTTTGGATAAAAATGCAAAATTCATTCACGTAAAACTTAATTGTAAAGTAACCGGGGTTCATTTGCATTTCATGCTGACTTTAAAATCATACCAAAGAACAGAGATGGGGAAATTTATTGTTGCTGAAAGTTCATTGGCAGGAAGTGTGTACGGTGACTGTTTCAGATAACGCTGTGTTGTTTTTGGACGATTTGGCTGTCGCCTTAGGAAAGACAGTAGATTGTATAGTTTTCTCAGTGACAGAGCACGAGGCTCCACAACTATTCAATCTACTACCTCAGCCCCAAGAACAGCAGACAGACAACCAGCAGATGTTAACCAACCGGACCGAAGACAGCTAGAATACCTGCGGAGATAGAAGAGTTAGTTAGCACAACAACAGAGAGCGACTTTGTCGAAGCGGGACTCAGAATAATAGTTCACGTATTGCATTTTATGCCATATACAGTATAAATACAAAGATCTGGTAACAAAAAGGTGTTATGCGTTAAGTTACTGTATTTAAGTTGTAAGACAAATTTTCTAAAATAATGCAAAAGAGCACAACCCTAAATTAAAGCTTTGTAGTTGCTGCACTTCAACTAACAATTCAGCATGATGATGTACAATATACAGCAATTTAGACTTTCACTTGGGTTTTGGGAACAAAAACGTCTCTAAAGGTTTTACAGTAGCTGCGTAAGCAATCATTTGCCCGACATCAGAATCACACAACCAGAATATTTCACCCACAGATCAAAATGCCAGCTTTTTCTGTGTTTGCTGTAGAAAGAAAACAGTCGTCTGAGATCTCAGCCAGTGTTCTTCAGAGTCACCGATGCTTATTTGAATGGGAACACCTATCGAACATAAAAAAAGACTGTGGAGAACAGTATGAGGGGTTGAGTGTGTTGAGCCAGGATACAGGCGAAAGCAGGAGCGGTAATTTTGAGAGCCAAAGAAATTACTCACTCATTTTAGCGAGGCTGGCATTGGATCACGAAAAAAAAGAGTCTTGATCCTTCGCCAGGAATTCTTGCCCATTTTGCCAAAAACGGCTAATTCCGACAGGACAACCTTGCGTAAGCTACGCTTTTGAAGTAAACAGACGATGTAAAACATGGCTTCCCCTGTTGCCTCCTGTAGCTTTAACAAAGCCGCGATTCTGATATTCCACTCAGAAAAATGAGGGAAAACAAAATGGCGTCGCTTCGGCCATTTTACGGTACGGGTGCTGTGCATTCCTTGCAACCTCTGCGAGGTGTGCCTGAAAAACCATTCACGCGCTCAGTGCTCTGAAAGGCTGTTTGAAGGAGCAAAATCTCTCTCCCGACACACTGTGGGACACAATCTGGCATCAGTACAACAACCAGATTCACCCTCCAGTCAATAGCGCTCTTTGACACACGACAAAACTGTGTAAATGTAAGACAGTCTGTTTGTGGACGGTTCTTTCTATTAGCATGTTAGCACACAACTGTTAATAGTCAGGGCAGCACTTTGTCAACATTCAAATATTTTAGCATTGGTTTGTAATAGGGACTGAATGTTTTTTCTTGAACAAGATGGATTGTCCATGAAAGCTGTACATGTTGCATTTCACACTTTTCGAATATAAAACAAAGAAAAAATCCTCATTTACATTGATTTAAAAGCTAAGTGGGACAGAGATCAAACTCTGGATCACTTGCAAAAATGAAAGCAGTTATTGTGCAGCGTTAAGAGGTGGAACATGTCTGGTTTGCATAATTGAACATGCAAATCTCTTTCAGGGAACTGATTTTCAGTAATTTGTTAACATACAAAAGTCCTCTTAGCTCATTAGCATACACATGCTCTTTCTGGCCCATTTGGGGCAACGGTCATTCAAAGGTTTTGGCACAAGCCCCGTCTGTTGGAACATAGACAGGCGAGAAATGGTTATCTTATCACGGGTTTCCTAACTTAAGTTCAAATCAATCATAAATTCAATGTTGAAACGACCTTAGTTGCTATATTTGCTGTTGCTAGGCCTTCAGTGCCATGTTCATCAGTTATTTAGCATGCTGTTTAATTTTACAACATCATACAATTTAATATTTTCTATATCTTTTTATCAGCTATTCTGTTGGACAGTCATTATCTTATTTAGTGGGACAACATTTAACACATCGCGCGTGAAAGGGGAAAATATGTTGATGTAGTCTGACAGATGTGGCATTTGAATCATTTTTAGATTATGCAGGAACTAGTCTGTCCTTCTGTTCCCTAATATGTGCTAATCGGCTTGATGAAGATTAACCAGTATTTTTGGTGTTTTGCCAGATCCATTTCAGCACCGCTTAGATTTTTTAATATGTAAATGACCTTTTTGGTACGTTTCCAATGCATGTAACGTTAAGCCATATGGAGGCTAGTTGCAAATTAGACACAACTGCTCTGGTTTTTTGGTGACAAAAGAATCTAAGAAATGATCTGGTGCGTTTAATGTTCACGGTGGGTCGGGCTAAATTGGAAGCTAAGAAAACAGATTCCAAAGCACCAAAGAAGCCAACACTGGATTTACAGAACTCTTCAATATGGTACAGGGGAGACAGGAAAAAACTCTCAAAAGCTAAATGGTGACAGCATGAATCATAATACAGTGGTCATTTCCACTGAGCGACTGAAATGTGACTTGAACTGTTAAACTGGCACTTAAGTGTAAGACAACAACGAGTGACTTTACCAGCAATGCAAGAGTTATATTAATAAATGAATTATATTAAGATGGAACCTCTTCTTAAACAAATAAACACAGATTTATAATAGTAACATGTGCATTAAAATCTAACATAAAAGACATTTACACTTTTATGCTCATTTGCATACAAATGTAAGAGACGTTTGTATTTTAAAAATGCTAATTTAATAACCGATAATAGTTTTATATAAAAATCACCCCTACATTTCAATTAAAACGCTGTTCTTTACATGGATTCAGTATTTTTACTTCAGTCATCTAAAATAATACCGTGTCTACACCGGACCTGACGCGACACATCAAAGGACATTGGAGACGCATTAGTACCAATTATAGTTTTACATTTCGTTTTGGATGCGGCCCATTAGAACAAACTGTATGTTTTGTTGGTCGAGTCCAGTGTAGACACAGTGTAAAAGAAATGTATCCATCACAGTTATTAACTGAAGGAAGTTTGTAATTATTTTCAGAGTGGCAAAGTAAACTGTAGCATTAGCAATAGCATTATATTACAAATATGTATTGGCTATTACAGTCTACCCAATTTCAGTGCACCGATATATCGGCCAAAAATCGGTATCAGGCCATAAATGCACATTTTCACACTAATGGCTACTGGCTGATAGTTTAAAAAAAGCCAGGGTCGACATATCCTGTGCAATCAAAAGAGGACAACAAAATGTAAATCATTTGTGCTCTGTATACAGAAAATGTTAAGAAACATCACCAGTTTGATGCTCAATATTAATAGTTACACATTGATCACAAAAAATTTAAGAGACTTGCTATTTACAGACTACCAACTTTCCAAATTTTATTAAGATGTCTATTGCCTGCATGTGCATGTGATTATGTAACTAACATCAACCAAATGGCTTAGTGCATCGTCAGGAGACTAGCGGGTGTAGTTTAGCACATTGCTATGCTAACGTTACTCAGTTATATATACCATAAACTGTATAAAATATGGACGTTAAAATGGAGCCTCAAGTAGGTGGAGGCGCTCGTCGCCATCTTGGCATCGCGTCATCACCCGTCACTCCCGGATAATCGAAAATTGGCAAAAAGGCGGGACCTGGTTAGAGCTGAGGCGCCTGGTTTGCTGAAACAACTTGTCACTCTATTGGCCACTTACCTAATTTGCAGAATTTTAAGGCTTAAAATAAGTTACGGGTGAGTAATACAAAATGTCACCCTCCTCACAGTTGTCACGAAGGGCAAAATTAGATATCTAGACCAAATTAATGTTTTGTACCAGGCTGTAAACATGTTTTTTTTTCTGCTGCAAAGTTGCCCATTTAACATGGAGCTCAACGAGATTGTGCTCTCTTGGAGTAATTATTAATAATCAACATTTATCCCAGTTCCTTAGATTGTGTCACAATATTAGGATTGGTTTCGCTGTGCAATGCTTTCTTAATATTTATCCAACAGAAAATATTTTAGAAGGCAGCATGATTGTGCTGTTTAGCAACAGCCTTTGCATCGGGGTGTCCAATATAATTCCTTAAAATGATGCGTACGTACGGTAGACAGCTTGACTCATTTTCGAACACAGGATGTGTCTTTGTCTCTGTATTTAAAATTCATATTAAATCAAAATCATTTTCTGGGATTATGGTAATGTGTGACAAAATCCGTCTCAAAGTAGCAGCTGAAGTAAAACATAAAGCAAACATTTACCTTAATGAGTTTGCCACATAAGCTACTGGAAGAGGCTTTTATATGCCAATTCTGGGTGCTCCCTCTTCGTCTTTCAATAATCGTCTGCCATTTTTAATTGCTTGCTTGTTTACATTTCACCGTGCTTTACACTGTTGATATAAAAGAGAAAAACAAACCAAATCGGATCAACAAAAGGCCTTCGATCTTACCCAGCAATCAAAGCACACGGTCGTTAGCCTGTGATCGTCCAATCAGAGGAGGAAAACAGGCAAATCAATTAGCCCGCTGAATGCCTCCCACTGTTTTGGTTGCCAGGATCGTATACGATTACGCTAGTCGTTTCGATTAAACAACGAAAATACCTACAGAAAAGCTGGCATTACACATCTGGCGCGACCTTAGCGAGTGAAAATTCAGACCAACGGTACATGTCCTATTTTTCATTTTAATTTTCTCCCTTCCTTTCTGTCTCTCAATCTCCGAGTTTTGTGCCAAGAAAGGGGCAGCGACGGTTTGCCAGGCTGAATTTCAATGAAAGCAGAAGAGGGTGATGGTAGAGCACTGAATGATGGGGGGGATGTTGGTGCGATTAAAAAAGGGCACGACTAAAAAAGAAGAACTTGAGACAATGCCTTTGTGTGTGTTCATTTACCGTAGGAGGGATGCTTCCCTATTGAAAATCCCCTTAACGTCCATACAACTAAGTATGTCCCTCATCACAAAGCAAAGAAATTAGATTGAACGATCAAGACCAGCACCATGCGGTTTATTTGGTTTCTCCTTTTTTACTCTTAATACCGACGTTGTTATCTGTCTTGCTATCTTCTCATCTAATCCTTTGTTTGTACAGCTGTACATCCGCATTCTTGGCATAAGTGATTTCACTACTAGCCAACATTGTAGAGTCTAGTATGGGATGAATTGTTACACATTGGTAAATTCGTTACGGGAAAGCCCGGCAAGACATCACAAACACCGCCTTTCAAAATGTGCTTATTTCATTATTATTATATTCAACGTATTATAATCAACTATTCACAAGTTACAAAAATAAATCAAAACTATCTCCTCTCTGTAAAGTAGAGTCCTTGCACACTCTCAACCACCTTCATGTGGTGAAGTTTTAAAATAGCGTTAAAGAAGTTCCCATATAGTGTGGGTTATTTGGTTAGCTGCTTTTTCTTTACTATTCAGATCAACTCATCTAGCTCAACTACCTTAAGCTCTTTTCTTTTCTTGGAGAACTTCATAAGTAGATCAAAAGGTTTGTAGGGTAATGAGAAACATAAATTCAGTCAAGGGAGACCTGTTGACTTTTGCCAAGCCATGCGTTTATATGAATCATGGTACCCTGTACAGAGCACAAAGCCTGCCTATAAACGCTGAACTACATTAGGCAGCAAAACTGTACTGTTCATCATACATACATTAAGCGCGGCTCAAAAGAGTTAAGCTATTGAAAGCCGTAAGCTTTCAACAATATCATTAATCATTCTGCTTGTGATCCCCTGTCATCAGTCTACACTAGGGAAAACGCCCTTATTGCAAAAATAGCCCTCCCCAAAAAACAGGAAGTGGGGCTTGGCCTGACCTCGGCTGACTCTGTCACGCGGTCTCCAGAGAGCCTGCTGTTCTTCATCGAAACTCAACGATAAGAGTTCTGCTGCCTTGCCTTGTTTATACAAAGACCTTGCAGATTAGACTTAGATCTCTGCCCCCATCTGGGCTCATAATGTAACTAATAGGCACCGAGCATATGTCACACGTCTGCGTTTTTGCGGGTAAACAGCAGAGTTTCCTCACCTGCCGTCGGTTGGCACATCACAAAAGTTACACATTTGTCCTAAACCTCGTATCTGAGGTTTATAGAATGGACTCTGGGAGTTGGTGGATTGAAATATATGGGCTGTAAAGTCAAGCATTTTTAGGGTTAAACTCGTGTTTGTTTAAAAACAGACTTCCTGCTTGCTAATGTGGGGTCGGAGCCCAAAGTGCATCTAATTGTCAACGCTACAGTAAATGTTGCCAAGCTGTATGAGACAGGAAGAAAAAAGGACGAAAATATGAGGCTGCATGATAAGTTCATCTGAGGAGAACAGGGGGTGGAGGAAATGCTCGCCTTTCCTCCCGCCCACGCTCAATTTTTTTTCCTTTCTGTCTCACATCAAAATGAATATGTACATACAAACTTGTGTGCCGTCAGGTTCTACCACATAAAAACCACAAATTACCTTCGGCCGACTTCTGTGGACGATCAGTGACTTACAAAAAGAAAAATTACACAGGAAAACTCTCTTCTCTCTACTTAAAACAACATGTATCCGCACGTCATGTGTTATTTCAATCTAACAACATAGTTTTTGCTAAACTGCAGTCTCACAGAAATGTATTCAGAACATTTGCTCTTATTTGACAAAGTCTGCAATAAAAATCACTTTCAGTAGTACACAAACACGTGGCATGCCGACGCCATCTTGAGAACATTTCTTGGTAACATTATTCACAGACGTGCGTCGAATTCAAATAAGATTCGTCAGTGTATTTTGATCATTCGCTTTGAATATTGTCACTTGTCTGGGTGATCGAGTAAAATCTGATTATTTATCTCTAAAGAAATCAGATCTCATCAATCTTTCGGCCCGTTTCTGAAAGAATAGTGTGAAATTTACCAAATAACGAATACACAAGAAATACCATGTTGTTTCAATCAAATATTTAATGCTGATATATTTTTTATGCTATTTATACAAAGATCACCCCAAATTTTGTCTATAATTAAAATACATTAAAATGTGTTCTTATCATCTGGTCAAAAATTGTATCTGTCATATTTAATTTGGCATATTTGCTTTTATTTTTTATTTTGTTTTATAATATTTAACAATGTTTTATGTTCCTAGCTACCCAACCTGACACAGCAGTATTTATTAGCTCATAAACTATTGCATTTTATTTCCTCTTTACCTCTGGCATTCAGCTTAAATTTAAACTCATTTTAAGTATAATATCTGCTAAATATGAAAGAAGTGTTTTGGTTATACTGAATGATCGTATTTAGCTGCGCGAAAAAAGTAGCAAATGTTCTTGTGTACATATATTGCCTATATGGGTCCATTCTTCATATGTAGATATACAACAGAAGAGCCAATAATGAAACAGTTATTATCTAAAAACAAAATTTACAGAAAACCGTTCAGGTTAAACAATACATTTACACTACAGGCCGTCCTCGAACATTACTGTCATATCCATAAACATCACCGCATTAAGGCATCAAGGCATTAGCCAAACATCATTTAAATGTTGAATCGTTTTCAAATCCAAATTCAAATCCGTTTAAATCAGCAACATAAAAAGGCAGAAGTAAAGGACCATGCCCATTATTCCTAATGCACACGTACTGATGATAACTTAAGTGTCGAATAACTTGACTTGATGTTAAATATACCAATAAAAGGCCAATTTGGAAAACAACACTGAATCATACATAAGAACATTTTATAATGTGCGTCAACGGTTGTTGACAATTAAGTCGTTTAGTGTACTAAAAATGGCGGAATCCAAGGCATGGGCTCAGGGGTGAGGTGGACACGTTTACAAGTGCAAAACAACGCTGTACAAGAGAGCCAAAACAGCAAGTTAAAAACGTATCAAAGATGCTTAAAGAGAATGGCTTTCAAAGGGAAAACAAATAATCTGTGCAGCGTTAAAAAATAAATACAAGCTAAAAAAATTGAATACCTGCAGGCCAGTGACTCGAACGCCGAATGCTACGGGAAGGCAAGCAGGGGTCATGGCGACACGAAGAGCAGATTCGCATTCGTGCATAGAGTGCGGTTAACTGACGGAGAGAAACCCAGAAACGTGCTGCCACCAAATATTCTCTTCCACGGGGTTGTGGCTGAAGAAAGAGCACGTAGAGCGGCCTCCACTTCACCCGCCTCACCACGAGCACTTTCTCCCTGCCCACTTTGGCACATGCTGCTGAGAGAAAGACAGAAACTGAGAAAGAGAACAAGAAGTTGAGCATCAGAAAAAAATCACCCGAGAGGAGCTTTGCCACTTAAAGTGCCTACAAAAGGACGGTTATGAAGAATCAAGAACACGTTGACTTCAAATCTGGTTTTCTACAAGGATGTGACTCGCACCTCTTTTTCACAGCCACAAATTTTCCAAGCAAGAAGTAAGAAGGAAAATATGGGCAACTGATGATTATTTAAGGGAAAAACTTTCTTCGACCGAGTGGTTAGGGCGAGAAACCAGATAACAGTCCAGTCTTAGAACAGATCAATACTTACGTGATTTTGAACCAGTGTGAAAAAGCTCTTCTGTTATAAGTCAATGCCTTTCGTGGTTTCTCCAAAACGATAAGTAACCCCCAACCGAAAGAAGTGCGAAAGGACGAAAACTTAATTCCGCTCAGTCCTGAGAATGCAATGATTGCCTTTGTCACAATTTGGCATCCGTCCCAGGTAGTTCAAGACGTTACAGTCCCCGCTAATAATTAGACACATCCACAGGCTGTTCTGACACTGCCTGTGTTTTGTCATCTGTAGCACTTCCTCAAAGAGTCATAGTAGATCCCAATTGACATCAAGTTTGACATCATTACCTAAGTTGAACTTTGTGTGCAGTAATTCATTTGAGCGTAGCGGAGAAAGTAACATTCAGATAAGCACTGGGGGAAGTGACTGCCATGTGCAACGTGGTGTCAACGTGACAGTTGCAAATTCTCAAAGTTTGCAAGGCTCCCGCATGTCGTCAAGTTCCTTACCATGAAAGAGGAAGTAACTCAAATGCATCAGTCGTTACACATGGTCCTCTTCTTGGTGAAAGAATGCCCTGATGTAAATCAATCAAGAACACGCTCCCGTACCCATGGCATAGTTGCAAATAAATCCAAGATTCCCTCTGCTTGTCCTGTCTGCTATCAGGCAGCGTCCCGGGCAGCACAGCTCGTGACGTCATCTCTCCTTTGTTGTTGATGCATTTACATATTTCTCATTAACTGAACTCGCTGAACTCTTCCCAGCGTATCCGTTCCATGTTCAAAACATCTTTTTTAAACATCTTTCGGAATGGCGCCGTGCCAAAGCAGGGGGTGCGTGCGAGCACCGAAGGAAATCCTCGATGCAAGCCGGGCTTCAGTTGCAGACAAAGATTTATTCCAAGTTTTCCCTCCCTCTCCTACAAATCTGCTCCCAGTGTCTCTTCCTGCCGAAGTGAGGGGAGGCTGTAAACGTTTCAGCTGCGCCGGCAGAGGCTGTGTCATTTGGCAGCGGTTCAAAACAGCATTGCTTGATTCCAAAAGCCAGCCTGCTTGCCAGCCGGGCGAGTTTGAAAAGGCCACGGTACACTCCGCCCATGTTTGGGAGAGAGAGAGAGAGGGAGTGGGACGGGGCACAGCTACGCGCCACGGCTCAGCCCTTCCCGCCCTGCCTTACTTGGCAAAGCAGCTTTTTTTCATGTTTTGGACGGGGGGAATGTAGGTCACACCCTGTGTGCCTGCCCCGGGACTGATCACAGAACCTTTTCATGTGTGCAAGGTGCACACCTCTCCCTTAGCACTAGCTGTTTCCTGTACATACCATCTAGAAGATTGAAAGCAGGACCCTAACAGGGTCCGGTTACTCCGCCACAGTAAAAGAGAACCTTTCAAAAAAAGCTTGAACCACCTGCGTCTATGTGCATTGAAAGAAGCATCTGTGCTCTTGATATGTGTAGCGCAGGGGCCCGGAAACATACGTATGGTACAGGGGGGCGTCACCTGAATGAAGATTGTTTTACTGCGTTTTTGTTTTGGGTCTGTGGCTTGGGAGTCATCTTACTTTCCAACCTGAATTGTTTGCTTTGGTTCAGCACACTTCACAGGTGTCAGCGCTGCGCTTAAAACACAGCTCAAAATGACTGACAGCAACTGAAGGACACAAATTAACACATCGTATTTTATACCCACCTGCAAGTCTGTTTAGAAGAAGAAACCCATCACACCGACACCTCTCGAGACTGAGCTGTCAGGAAGTGAAAGGAAGTCTGTGAACTGATTTCTTGCAGGTGCTTAATTTTTTAAGAACAACATAATATTAGTGAAGTGGTATGTAGGTATAAACTATGTGTAGGTATAAACTGACGTTTTTAAATAAGGGTGTTTGTCGTAGTTTCATGTGCTCTAGCTCAGTTTTTAACAGCCAATAACTAAAACTATAAACATTAATATAATTTGCCATTGAAAAGTCTTCTTTATAAAATCAACCTACCTAATGAAAAGAACATTCTGTGAACATATATAACCGTGATATGTTTAAAACTGCCAGAGTAAGGCCTTGTCGAACGTTGAAATCAATGTTTAGGAACGTCAGTTTTGCGCATAACAATGTGTCAATAAAATCGCGAATTTCAATTTTTATTATATTGTGAATGAAAATGTGCCCTGAACCAAATCTATGACTACTTGATATGTGAATACTTTGGTGCTCATCATATTTAAAACGATTGTGATTTTAAAGTGCCATTTTTTATTCAACACCTTGTCGGATGTGTGTTGATTAGACTGTACCATCAAGTCAATTTCACAAAAGTTTATTTTACCTGTTAGCGTTTCTGCTATCTGGATGTTAAAATAACTCTTAGTGATCTCCAAATGCTCATCATATCAACTTTCTAATAAGTCAATAAGCAAAGGAAGCAGTAAGTATACACGTGTCACCATTCCCTGTCTGCCAGATTACATTACCCATCATCCTTTGCACCCTGTCAGACATGTTGATTACACCAGCACCTGATCCACTTCACGCCACATGTCTTGGTCAGGTCTTAATGTTGTTAAGTTGTTTGCTGTCGTTCTCACTCTATTTTTGACCAACCTGTGTGATACCAACCTGTTGTTTTTACCTGTGGATTTTAGTTATTGTGACTGTCTCTGTCATCACAATAACCTTCAGTTCTCCCTGGTTTAGGGGTGGGCAGACTGAAACTAATATCGTTACTATTGATACCAACGTTGGTATTGATATCGGATCGATATTTTATTTTGAAGTCCCAAAATCTGTGCAAAAGTATTGCTCCTGTGTCAAAGAACAGACATGGGTCTGCATACGCTGCTTCTTTCACATCTCTAATGCACACTTTGCTTCTCCTCTGCTCTGCTGTTGGAGTGGGAAATGCTACAAAATTTGATCTGAAACCGAAGTAAACACAGGGCCAGTATCGATACAGATTTTGATACATTTGAACCACCGTGTCGTTTCCTGTAGATGCGGAGTCTCTGGGGCAGTTTGCGGCCTACTGGCTAGAGAGTCAGACTGAAATATCGGTTTAGTCAGACTGCCATACAGTACCAATACCAACGTTTGTATCAATAGTATCAATTTAAGTTTTGACATTAGTAATCCGCCCACCTCTACCCTGGTTCCTATCGTAACAACATGAAGCTGCTCACAATGATTCAAGCCAGTACCAGTACCACCGATCTTTAAACATCATAAACTCATCTGACAGTCTGTGCATGAATCAGAAACTATCAGGTAACCTGTAACTGCATGTTTTGTCAGTTCTGAATTTTGCTTTATTTTTAAATTCAAGAATGAGACTCTCCAGGCCTGTGGGTCTAATACTGTGTGAAATACGCTCACCGTGTATTATTTCCTTGCTCACCTGATCTAGGCAACAGCCTCATCCTTTCTCCTGTTCAGGGCCAGCTGACATGTTTTTGAAATATGAAGCTGCTAAGTAACCGTGAGTGGCACGCTGAAAGCTCTGCTGGAGTGCTTAAGAGAGAGAAGTGGTCCTTCGATCTTCTAAGTGAGTGTTGTGAATGCGTGTATTATCATCAGTGAAGCCTACAAGCTGATGAACGGCAACTAGGGATGTAACAATATTAGCGATATTGTGTTATCGCAATAGCAAAATTGTCTCAATATTATCGTGGTCACATAACTAAATGAAATGATAGGTCATCCAGGCACAACATAGAGAATGTTAGAAAAATGTACAGATGTTACCTTTGTCAAGGTATATCCGGTGCAATTATTTATTTTATAATGGGATGTTTAGGTTATTCGACCCATCTCATACCATACCTCATACCTCTAAGCAACAGTTATGAGGCTCTTCTGTTTTTGCCAAGTGGTTGATATATTTAGGACAACATCATGTTGATCCAGGAACAACATTTAAATCAACCAATCAGATTTCAGAAATAATTTACAGGTCATTTTAATCTAAGTTTACAGTTTGTTATAAATGTAATCTTCCAATCAGGATTGGGTGCTTCTAGACCATTGTTTACTGTTTGCGTTGAAAAGTGCATGAAGTCAAGGTTCCTTTATCGTTGCTGGTAACGTAAGCATGCGAGCAGGTGATCGTGGCACGAGCCTAGCGGGTTCATCTCAGGACATCGTTTTTTATTAGCCCGTCTGGTCAAAGTAAGGGATCATAAAGCGACTGAGTGGGTCTGAGTCAGGCTCAATAGTGTCTCTGTACAAACAACAGAACGGCCGATTGTCCTGGTTGTTGCCAGTTACTCATCAACAACGGCCCCGCCTGTAGCACGTCGGTCAAGTCAGGACACATGTCTCTCTAACCTAGATTCTCAAATTGAGAGATAGGGCACGGAGAGAGAGCCAAAGTTTTAAAACTTCGGGTTGTTTTTGAAGCTACCAAGTAAATGCTGAGGATTTCGAGGATTTCTACAAGTAACAAGAACACAGATAAGATGATGGCGAGAGTTTGAGTAAATGGATGGTTTAATAGGACATTTTAGACGCCTATATCTCTGAGGCCAGTAGAGATGGTGTGAGTGTACTGGAATGAGTCACTGCGGTTTATCTGAGTGCAACTCAGGACACGAAATTAACAGTCAACAGTTGCAATGACTGGGTCGTGCTCTTATTATATTCAGAGTAAAACGTTTCAAACTTGCAGATTCCTGAAACAATGATTCAGATCGTTGGGATATTTTTCTGCGAAAACAGTACTTATCAGCTAGTGCCCATATAAAGCAAAGTGCACAAATTTTACATTTAAATTATAAATTCTAGCATGCACTTGTATACTTATTGCCATGAACTCAAAATGTACACGTTTACTTAAACTTACATTGCTAGTTTTGTGGTGAAGTAAAAATAATGATTGTAACTAAACAGTTCTTGGCCAGCATCGCCAACCACAGTAGGGAAAATAGCTTTGTTCTGCAGAACAAAAACAAAGATATTTTGAAAAATGCAAAACAGTTCAGGGGGCACTTTTGACTACCATTGTCATCTTTTTTACTAGTCAATGCTGGCCAAGAACTGTTTGGTGACGAGCATTCGTCCAAATATCTTTCTTTGTGTTCAACCAAACAAATAAATGTAACAGATTTGGAACAACTCGAGGATGAATAAAACGATGATAGAATTTTTAGGTTTGCGTGAACTGTCCCTTTAAGACAAATTGAATGACAAATATGTTGCCATGCCGATTGTGAATCACAGTTCTCTACAGATGTCTAGCAGGGTAACCACATGTGTAATACCTCACTTTAAACATACAGTATACCAGGTTTGACAAACAAAACACAAAATATTTTTAAACAGTACACCTATTTAAGGCTGAAATGCGTTTACAAACATTTTATAGTTTTTGTGGCAGCTGCACCGTCTTCATGTATTGCTTCCCGGCATGGCCCCTGTTTCTACCTAGAGTGTGAAAGCTCAGTTTACTTTGTGGTGTTAACTAAATAACATGATATACTCACTATAAAAACCTATGTGTCCCTATGTGAACCAAGCAAACTGTACAGAAGCTTTTACATGCAGTTAATTTTTGCATAGACATTTGCATTATAGAAACAGGTGTGTTGACTCAGTTCAGTGTCGAGTGCACAGGAGCTAAAAATATCTCCTGCTTTTTTTAATGTTTAACTGCTTCTTATCTGCACTGCTATGTGATTCACAATGAGTTGAAAAAATAATTTATCCTGGGTGACTCACCTTTAAGAGGCCTTTACATGTCAAAGTCACATGATTTCAAAGGCATAGACAGATTAGCTCATTTTCACTTCATTAATGCATTTGGCAGAAAGTGACTCAAAGCTCATCAATTAATCGGTATGTGTGCTCCCTGGGATCTTTGCGTTACTCGTTTTATGCAAAACTGTAACATTTGGTATACAAGAACACAAACCATTTGTAAAAAAAACATTCCGTAGTACTTGAAGTTCAATTGAATAAAACCTGAAAACCAGTGAGACCAAGGAGGTGCCAAACATATCCTGTAATTATTAGGCATGAGAAACAGCCTGTTACACAAAGCAGAAGTATTGAGGATAAAGTTTCTAGCTTCAGATGTTACACTGAAACAATAGCGCCACAAAACGACTGCGTCCACAATATACGCAACACATGCGGCTGCATACAAAGGGAGGGCGGGAGCGCTTGAAACGCCCCGGGGAGAACTGTGCATTCTCGCTGCCCTCCATCTGCTCTCTGCGGGGACATCGGAGCGACAGAATATGCCATCTTTTAGGCGCGAGGAACCTCTTGTACTGTAATTCATGACAAATCATCTGACAGCCTTTTATTAGGAAGGAGAAGACCTACTGTGTGCCTTTTGTCCCTTTTCATTATATGCCCTGATCTTTTCTTAGCCTGCCCCCTGCTTTGCTGCATTGCCCTCTGTGTGTGTGTGTGTGTGTGTGTGTGTGTGTGTGTGTGTGTGTGTGTGTGAAAGCACATACTGCTCTGTGCTTCAGGCCCCTAAGGGCCGTATCATATTATCTATAGTTTCCTGTTTACTTTTGTTTCATTTACTGCAGAGTGTCCTGTAAACCTGTGCTGAAGTTCTGTCAGTGTTTACATTACATTTAGCATGACAGATATATCAGCATCAGCTTTTCACAATGCACACACTTGAGAAACCATCAGTGTGTGCAGGAATAAAATTGACCCAAAAAGTAATTTCTATGCTTTTTTATTTACATTCGTACTATTATGACTTTCTTTTCTCCTTACAACTGTGCAAGTTTAAGTGGTTGAAGAGATTTCACAGTATTTCAAAATGTGTTCAGGTTTTCCAACGTATTGTCACGCCCTGTTGCCTCATTTCGCTACTCTGTGTACTCCCTGTGTTTTTGTAAGGACTCCAGTTCCCATCATATTTTGTCTCCGTACCTGTTTGTCCCTTCATCTGTGTATATATAGCGCTTGTGTTAAGTTGTCTGGTGTGAATTGTTTTTGTATGTGCTCCCTCATGTTTCTCGGACCATTGAGCTACGCTTACTGTGACAAAACGATTCGCAAAATTATGGATCAAGCTGTACATCTCGTCAACATGCGCCAAGGTTATTGTACCCTCGAAGGACCATATTACAGATTTACCAGACTTTGATTTAATCCATAGAAAAAAAATATATAAATGCAAACTCTTCAGGCAAATCTCAATCGTAATGGTCATTGAGGGTCGCTAACCGAATTTGTTGATTATGCTCTGCTGTGGTCTGGTTCCACACTCACCTTAGGCGAGGTGAAGGAAGAGGTTGGCCCTAAATATTTTTTGGGAGACACATAGTCCGTCAGTCCTGAGCCCGCTCACAAGATAGCTGTCAGTCCAGGGCCCGCTCGCAAGATGGCTGCCAGTCCTGAGCCCGCTCTTAAGATGGCTGCCAATCCTGAGCCCTCGCAATATGGCAGCCAGTCCTGGGCCCGCTCGCAATATGGCTGACAGTCCTGAGCCTGCTCTTAAGATGGCCGCCAGTTCTGAGCCCGCTCTCTCGATGGCCACCAGTACGGAGCCCGCTCGCGAGATGGCCGCCAGTCCGAAACCCCCTTCCGAGATGGCCGCCAGTCCATAGCCCGCTCGCGAGATGGCCGCCAGTCCGAAACCCGCTTCCGAGATGGCCACCAGTCCATAGCCCGCTCGCGAGATGGCCGCCAGTTCGAAACCCGCTTCCCAGATGGCAATCAGTCCAGAGCCCACTCGCGAAATGGCCGCCAGTCCAGAGCCCTCGCAATATGGCAGCCAGTCCTGGGCCCGCTCGCAATATGGCAGCCAGTCCTGAGCCTGCTCTTAAAATTGCCGTCAGTCCTGAGCCTGCTCTTAAAATGGCTGCCAGTACGGAGCCCGCTCTCTCGATGGCCGCCAGTATGGAGCCCGCTCACGAGATGGCTGCCAGTCCGGAACCCGCTTCCGAGATGGCTGCCAGTCCATAGCCCGCTCGCGAGATGGCGGCCAGTCCAGAGCCCGCTCGCGAGGTGGAAGCCAGTCCAGAGCCCGCTAGCGAGATGGCCGCCAGTCCAGAGCCCGCTAGCGAGATGGCCGCCAGTCCAGAGCGCGCTCTGGCAGCCAGTCCTGGGCCCGCTCGCAAGATGGCTGACAGTCCTGAGGCCGCTCTTAAGATGGCTGCCAGTCCTGAGCCCGGTCGCGATTTGGCCGCCAGTCCAGAGCCCGCTCGCGAGGTGGAAGCCAGTCCAGAGCCCGCTAGCGAGATGGCCGCCAGTCCAGAGCGTGCTCTTAAGATGGCCGCCAGTCCTGAGCCTGGTTGCAATATGGCAGCCAGTCCTGGGCCCGCTCGCAAGATGGCTGACAGTCCTGAGGCCGCTCTTAAGATGGCCACCAGTCCTGAGCCCGGTCGCGATATGGCAGCCAGTCCTGGGCCCGCTCTCTTGATGGACCGCCAGTAAGGAGCCTGCACGCGAGATGGGGGCCATACCGGAACCCGCTTCCGAGATGGCCGCCAGTCCATAGCCTGGTCGCGAGCTACCACAGTGGAGGTCCGCCTCTGCACCACTGTTTGGTCTTGTTCCCCTACACGGGCCTGTCTCCCTGGCCACCTCTCGTTATCGTGTATTGGGCTCACATGTGTCTCATTACCTGTTTGTCCTTTCATCTGTGTGTATATATAGCCCTTGTGTTCAGTGTCTGGTGTGAATTGTTGTTGTTGTATTGTACAGCTTTCCTGTAGCTCAGTGGTAAGAGCATTGCGTTAACAACGCAAGGTTGTGGGTTTGATCCAAGGGGATTGCAAATACCTATGTAAAATGAATAGCATAAAGCAATGTAAGTCGCTTTGGATAAAAGTGTCTGCTAAATGCCTAAATGTAAATGTATGGGATCTTTCTGTGTTCATCAGAACAAAGACATTTATACAGATTGGAAGCAACTCAAGGGTGAAAAAATGATGACATAATTACATTTTTGGGTGAAGTATCCCTTTAAGTACAGATCCACAGTTTCTTTTAAGCTACAATCCATAATTAGTTTTTTGGTTACAAATAAAGAAAAATCAGGAATTGAGCAAGAACAATAAAAGATCAACTGATTCATAACAGTGCAATGTCAAATTTCACAGAATTTTGGTCTAGACAGGGTGTTATTTTAATTGTATTCTGTTTTTATGAGAATTTTTGTAGTGTAAGCTCGTAATAATGAATTGAAGTTAATTTAGCCTGTCATGTACAATTTCATGGGACATGTAAGTTTAATGTAATTTGCCATCATAAGATAAGTATGTAAAGTAACCAGCAATTTTAAGTTTCAAGCGACATAGAGGCAAACATTACATATTGTAGCATTTAATCAGACAATTTTTTTTTATTTCAGAGCTGTGAAAGAGCAACCAATATTCAACCTTTTTTCCTCTGGGCAATTAAATCATGCATGTTTAGATCTGCAATGACACTTTCAAATAATTACTACACTTCTAAATAATCTTTATACACGTACATTCTACATTATCAAGAGCTTAAAACACTTTACTTTCTTCTGAACACGTTTACGCGGGACGCTGTCCTTTTAAGGCCCGAGGAGCCTCACCACAGTGGGTCAATTCACTAGCCGTTCTCGGGCGTGATGCCAGTTGTGGGAAAGGCTGTCAGAGGGTGCAGGCCAGCCAGCAGATCCATTAGTCTAGACTGTGATAATCACACAGGGGAGACGGGTATGAGGATGGAGTCAGAGCCCTCGGGTGAGGAGGGCATGTATGCAAGGCCGCTGTACTCCGACTCTTTGCCTCAGGCTCAACATTAAAGCTATAGCTCAGTCAGGCCACATTCTTTAATGAATTTAAGGACGGGAAATGGAGCTCAATGTTGCAGGCTTCAGATGGAACTAGTGATAAAAGCACTTTAGAAGCACAAATCCGGTCGAACATACGTTCTAATTTTATAACAAGCACATTTTTTTCCAATCAGTGTCATGGTGTGTTCAAGAGTTTGATGTAAGTTCATTTCATCATTTGAAGAATTGAAACGAGAAGCACTACAAATGTTGCTTATCCTGACCTCTTGTGGCACAAATGTGTAATTACAAGGAACTTGCAATGTGGGTTTATTATTTTATGTAGGACACTGATCATTTGTACAATTGAGTTCTTTATTAAAAGAAAAGAACTGCATGAATCATTTTAATCATAATGTTTTTTATCTAAAGAATAGATACTATGAGAAATACTTGGTGGCCAATGTGACCACTAGCCCCTGTCTCCAAAGAAAGTGTTTACATGAATTTGACAGGTAACATATGAGCTGATTTGTTATTTTTCTAGACAAGAAATCTAATGGATTTATTATTTCATTTTGACAAGGATTTAGCTACCAATTTTAAGAATTGTACAGATATTTTAGTGATAATAAGTTTAAGAGCAAAGGACAAACCTTCAATTTATTGTTTACATTTTGTATAGTTTCCAAAGATTACAGAAACAAAGTCGTAATGTTAACCACGATAAATATGTGAAATGGTTAAAAGTGATTACAGTGATAGTTAACTTCGCACCCAATAATACAGGATGTCATACACAAGACACCAGAGGTGTTGTGAGTGTATGTCAGATGACCCCTATCTCCGTCTAAATCTGGGGAAACCAGCTAGGGAAGGAAGCATATCACCTGGTTTATCTGAAGGACTTTTTTAAATTCCGCAAATTGGTAGAGCCCTTTACTGTATTATCAACACAAGGAAGACACAGATGTTATATCATTGATTAACAAAAGATATACAAGAAAACTAACAACTTATGGTTATAAAATGCTTAAAAGATGGTAAGTTTGTAAGGTAAAGTGGTGGTGTCGGCCTCAATGTCGCGTTGCCAGGTGTTTCTTGGGCGGCCACTCTTCCGCCTTCCCTGGGGGTTCCATTTCAGCGCCTCCCGGGTAACGGTAGGTGCTGGCTTGCGTAGGGTGTGCCCATCCATCCACATCCTCTCTTCTTGATTTCTTCTTTGGCAGGAAGCTGGCGGGTCCTTTCCCAAAGGTCGGCGTTACTGATGGTGTCGGGCCAGCGTATCTGGAGAATCATGCTGAGGCAACTGTTTGTGAAGGTCTGGACTTTCCTGATTGTGGTCTTGGTTGTCCTCCATGTCTCTGCTCTATACAGCAAGACCGACTTCACAATGGAGTTGAACAATCGGATCTTGGTGGTCAAGGATGTTCTTGAGCTGGATGAAGGAAGCTCTTGCTTTGCCGATCCTTCCCTTGACGGCCGCGTCTGTGCTGCCCTGCTGGTCTATGATGCTACCCAGGTAGGTGAAGGACTGCACTTCTTCTAGGGGACTTCCGTTCAGGATGACTGGTTTGGTGCTGGTGGAGTTTATCTTCAGTATCTTTGTCTTGTCCTTGTGGATGTTGAGGCCAACTTACGATGATGTGGCTGCCACTATGCTTGTCTTCTCTTGCATCTGCTGTGGCAATGGGAAAGAAGACCAAGGTCATCAGCGAAGTCCAGATCATCGAGCTGGCTGAACAAAGTCCACTGGATTCCGTTCCTACGATCGCTGGTGGATAACTTCATAATCCAGTCGATGGCGAGGAGGAAGAGGAAAGGCGATAACAAGCACCCTTGTCGAACACCAGTTCGCACCTGGAAGTTGTCTGTGAACTGCCCTCCGTGGATAACTCTACAGGAGATGCCATCGTAGGAGTTCTTGATCAGGTTGACCATCTTGGCTGCGATGCTGTAGTGCCGAAGGAGCTTCCAGATAGTCAACTGATCCACGCTGTCGAATGCCTTCTCAAAGTCGATGAAATTGATATACAACGGCGAATTCCATTCCAGGGACTGCGTGACTATGATGCGGAGCGTGGCAATCTGGTCAGTGCAGGATCTGTTCTGCTGAAAGCCAGCCTGCTCGTCTCGTAACTGTGGATCGACAGTATCCCTCATTCTCTCCAAGAGGACCTAGTTGAAGACCTTCCCAGGCACGGATAGGAGTGTGATGCCCCTGTGATTATTACAGTTGCAGAGGTCACCTTTCTTAGGAACTTGATCTGTTAAAGGGATAGTTCACCCAATAATGAAAATTCTACGTTGTCAACGTTAACGTATTAACACATGTGATTTTTATTTTTACAGATTTTTGCCTCAAAAATATTTAACTGAATAAACCTTTGGCTAGAGTTGCATTGTATAATCACACTCTTATTCATGTGAAGGCTTTCAAAGTTGAGAACTTCATAATTTTTGTATATATATTTCCTACCTGTTAGACACGGTAGCTCTTAATTGTACAATTAAAAGGCTATAATTAATGTTAAAATAAATAAACATATAATCAATTGAATAGAGAAATCAGCTGCAGTACTTATATCAGAATGTTTGCTCTCATTCATAAAATGATGTCGTTAAAGAAATCGGGCAGCACTTTATTTGACCATTCTGTTTCCTATGAACATACTGTTTACTTATTACAGTATATAATAACTGGGTAAAAACTAGGTACTAACCCTGAAACCAACCCCCAAACCTAAACCTTTTACCCAGTTCTTTCTTAGGGGAGTACACTGTAAGTACACTATAGGAACACATACTGTAAAATAAAGTGCTACCAAGAAGTATATTGTTTCTACATTAATTTGTCGATTTAATGTGAAATTATAAGAATGTAAAAGTACATAATATTTTTATTGATTGACAGCACTATTACTGACATTCTTCTAAATATCATTATCTGTGTTCAGCAGAGCAAAGAAATGTATACAGGTTTGCAACAATCTGAGGGTGAGTAAATGATGAACTATCCCTTTGTATGGGTGATTAATAGGGATAACATCACACTACAGGCAGGGAGTGCTTATGTGTTCCAGAGAACTGTGATTTCAGATATTTCCACCTTAAACCCAGAAATAAATGTTTGGAATGGAACTCAAAGTCGGACAAAGTGAGTCGTGCCATTTTAAAGTTAAGCCCAAGATGTTTCCACTCAGAGAAATTATCGTGCAGAGCTATACCCAATGTCAAAAAGGTTGACCAATCAAACAGGGTGTACGGAATTCCAGTCAATCAAATTACTGAGGTCCAGAAGAATTTCGTCCACTCCAACTGAAGACAGAAGGTCAGCCAATCAAATTCGCTTCTCATGCTTAAAAAGCGACGTTGGACTTATGACGTATATTTCTGTAGTCGATACACTCCGCAAGGGTTCGTTTAGTTTTCAGAACGTTTTTTCAAACATTAACTTTCATTACGTAACAGCTTTTCTTAGTCCCTTATTGGACAACTCTTCTGGAAAAGCACACCCTAGTCAGTGCTTCATTCGGGTTACGGAAGATCAGCTGTGAAAGTGTTTTTGTTTGTCACGGCATTGGTGATGAATGTTATATAAATGGAGGGTATAATTAGATTAACGTGGAATTGGCGGCGTGTTACCCCCCTAGGTGCTGTTGCAATATCCACAAGTTTCCCACGTCCCATGTCATTCGTTTATAGCAGAATGTGAACTTACACACTGACAGCACTTATAAACAACAATACATCGGCATTCTGTCCACTTCTATATAGAGGAAAAGATGATCATCTAAATGACGGCGGATATTTAGCAATTTCACAGTTTCAGTTGTTGTGACAGTAAACAAAATTAGCAATTTGAAAATTAAGGAGGGTTTTCAATATCTTTACATGATGTAGATTGTGTGCTATTTAAAGACGATGTATTTAAAAGCAAACCGCAAAGCGTTACAAAGCGTGCACATATCACAAAGCTGCTGTATAATCAGCTGGCAATTAATCTGATAAACAATATACTAAAGATCAAGTGCAAAAGCTGCCTTTTTACATTTTAAAACATTCTACGTTTTGTTTACAGTTCCCGGTAGGCCATGTTTTGTTTAGTTCTATTACTGTATACAACATCGCTTGGCTTTTTAAAGCTAAATTAAATATTGTTTAAATACTGAATGGGTTTTTAATTTCCCTCACTGTAAAAATGAGTTGAGGCAACCAGCTACCACTATTTTGAGGTGACGTTAACTTAACAAATGAATAACAACTAATAACAGGACAAAATATATAAACTAAAAACTGAACATAAATATTGATATACATACAAAACACAGCACAGTCATGTTAAAAGAAGAACTTTGTGCAAAAAGCATTATTAATAAAGATTACTATGCGCTTATTGTTGAGCAGCAAATCCCCCTATAAGTAGCATGTGGTCCTCATCTAATTCTGTTGACAATCCTATTATAACTTGCACGGGTTAAACTGCAGTGACGGGTTTTGTAAGGAGTAGTTGAATGATTCGTCTCCCACAAACAGATGGGCTACTATAGCCAAATGCATTATGGGAAACTGCACTCACATCTTATTTGTCTGAGAAGAGTCCCAGTAACACCCATACATCAAGAACTTCCCAGTAGAAAAGCCAGTGGTAGACATTTAAATGATCAATGGCTATGCACTTGTCTCTGTCACCAGGTCTCTACTACCAACTGATAGATTAACTTTTGGCATTTTTGAGAGAAGTTTGCAGGTTTTGCTGATGGACTGATCATCACGGATTTTGTGCAATGCCTCTGCAGAAAAAGATCTTGCAGGAGGTTTGGACAGTAGATGAGTGAGTGCTTCTTTCCTTACTGTACATTATATTATTCATTTTTTTACTCATATTAATTACGTTGATGATTTAACTTTCTATTAGCCTTCAAAATGATGACTATGAAAAAACAATAAAGGTGAGTTGTATATTTCTATACCGGTTGTGTGTGAGTATATTGTTGTATTTAGTTATACATAACATTGCATATAATGATCATGCACTGTCATAAATGTCATGTCATTTGTGTTCATCTTGTAGTGTTTGTTGTGTATGTAGATGGTACGTTCCTGTGAGTGTTTTTTGGTCGCTCCTGAAGCAGATTTACCTTGAATCCTATTATCAACCTCTCCAGACTGATCTAAATCAAAATCACCTGCTCTTATGCTCTCCACACTCTCGTATGAAAACTCCTGACAGTTCCTTCTCCTCTCTTATGTGGATTTTTACTGTTTTGACTGATCTTAGCTCATCTCAATAACTATGTCTGCAGATAAGGTACGGTACATGAAAGGAGCGGTATAGATTTTCAGATATTCAGCTTAACTGTGGTGACGTTTATAGCCGAAGCTTCTAAAGCATTAATGTCTACAATTTCTGTGAGACTTCTGTTGTTTCAGAAAATGATGAATGATTGTTAGCAGTTCTATAAACTACTTTTATGACGTAGTTCAATTTACCTTGTGTACTGTAGCTCAATGAAGTAGATTCTGAGAAAGTTATACTCATATAAAGTGAATGGTAGCCACTTTGATAGAGATGGTTTGCTTTGATAATATTCTTTGCAGTAGTCTTCTTAATGACAGCATGTTGTGTTTCATAGTCAGAAAGCAGCCTTATAACCTGTTAATCTTGGCTGTGGCAGGACTCAAATCTGTTTTCCTGTTTGCAGGCCATGGATATCTTTTAGCCTAGATTTTTGTCTGTTTTCTAACAGTCCTTAATCTGAAAACTATGGTAAACAGTAAGACATTTGGATCAGTTTTATTATTATTAAGAAAGCCAAATATATTTCTGTAGTTTGACTGCATGCCATACTGCATAAATATAGGTTTTCTCTAGATTGTGAAAGGGCTGTTTGAGACCTTTTTATCTGTGCATTTCTTTTGTAATAGAATCTGTGTTTAAATATTTGCTAAGCAATTCAATTGGGCTATGCTCAGGCTGTGTGTAAATTTATGGTATGCTAGCCTGGCTCTAGATTAATCCTAGTTCAGGTCTGGTTATTGTGTAATATTCAACCCAATATCACAGCACTTTGCGAGGTTTATAATCTATTGATTTGTGTTCACAGACACAAATTTCCCCTTCGTTTTTGGGTAGGGATTGAAGCATTATTAAACATTAGACTCAAATTTTTGGGCGGTTTGGCTTAAACCAGGACTAGGCCCTTAGTTCAACAGGAGATTGAAGTCCTTTTCAAAAAAATACTTTACAAAAAAAGTTACAGTGTGCATCCTAATACAAATCAAATTCACTGATATATTTTAAGATCAAGACACCTGTAATGCTGTGTTCACAGCAAATGCGCACAAGTGCGTTCCACGCTCTTTTCTACTCACAGGAAAAGTTTGTTATTTTTGCGCGAGTGGCGCGAAAAACATCAAACGGAGTGTTTTCACTCGTCCGGATCCGTCCAACAGAAGTCGTCAATAAGCTCTTCACGCAAATTTTTCACTCGAGTTTAACTTTTTCAACGTGCACGGAAGATGTGATTCGCATCGCCTTCCGTGAGTTTACGTCTATTCGCCTCTTTGCATTGACTTTGTATGTAATTTACTTTAACAAATCGCTTAATTCGCGTTTGGTGTGAACCCATCATTACATTTAAATTGGTCTGGGACTAGGCTTTAAAAGATACAGACAATTCTGTCCGGAATTACTCACACTGAAGTCGTTAGATAACCTAGGACCTCCGCTCATCTTTGAAACACATATTAAGATTTCGCTTTAAATGTCAGTAACGTTGTTGTCTATGGGATGGAGCTCATGGACCTCTTCAAAACATGCTTAATTTGTGTTTGGAAGATAAATGGATTAAGACGTTGAATATAAGCTTTAATTAGTGATGTAGAATCTATTGTTGCAGCCTGTCAAGGGGGATTCCCTAAATGTTAAAGTGAAATCCCCACCCATGCAGAAATCAAGGATACTGTCTTTGCTCTTTGTTAAAGTGAGGTCTATAAATACTCATATGAGATTGGAACTAATCCTGATTATATGCTCCAGAGTACATGTAATACAGAGAGAGGATGGGCTGGGGCCTAAAATTTGTCAAATGTAGAATTTTTCATTCTCCTTCACCCAGGACGGCCTCTTTTGGGATTCATTAGAAGTCACTTTTTTAAACAGCGAGTTAAATAGTGTTAAACAAATTTTGTTTGAGAGAACTGCAAATCTTAAAAATCACAACAAATGTACGTTCTGTCATCATTTACTCTCAAGTCAAATTCAACTGGTTTAGTTTACTCGTGAAACTGTCTAATAAATTGTAAACTTTTTGTTTGCTTTCATTGATGTGTTGCAACTGGTAAGTCCAAACTTCCCTTGAATATAACACAACCATACAGACATGCTAAAACACACCAATTTATTTTTTTTGTCAACAGCTTTTATAGAAACCGAAGCCGAAAAAGCCAGAGGCAGATTGTGGAAAGGCCAACAGATGTGAGGCGAAACCAAAGAAAAGCAAAACTAAAATGAGTGACGAGTTGTCAGGCGAGGAGATTACACGCTCCAAAAGTTAGTCAGACACAATTTTTACACGTAATGACTGTCATGATTTGACCGTGCTCTTCTCAGAAAAAATAAATATTACGATTTTTAAATAAATATGCTTCAGGTTAAAAGGTTAGGGTTACTTATGCATTTTTCATTTAGTTACTTCCCACATTTAAGAACAATAGTAAATTTATCCAAACTGTGTTTTAACATCTTGAGTGTAGCCATTCTTTGCATACAATGCGCAAAAAATTTCTCAACCTGAGGTGCCCTTTTAATACTGAAGAAGTTCCATCTATTTTGGACTCTTATTGGCTGTTTTTCAAAAAAGAAATTGAACTTTTGTTTGGTAATAAAATAAATAAATATGTTGGCACAAATAGGTTTATCTCCACGTAATTCGATATGACTTTCAAGAACTTTTAAGATAGAAAAACGTTTCAGTCAAGTGATCTTAAAATTATTCTTTTTTTAAAGACATCCCTATATTCTGTTCAAAATGTTTTAATAGACAACATTTTGCAGTGTTTTGAAATGATACATGACTGCTGAAAGTAATTTTTACCTCTCAGAAGACAGCACAACTGTGAAAAAAAAGAAATCGGAGAAAGACGACGTTGGAGAGAAGAACAAAAAAAAGAAGCCCAAATACAGCACTAAGAAGAAGAACGGTATGGAATACGGGTGTCATGACTAAATCACTGTGATAACAATACTCGTGGATAAACATTTTAATTAAATAATGCTCAATTTTAATAATATCAAAAAAATTGACAATGGTTGACACTTCAACATAGTAGATTGACTAAACTTGACATAATTGAGTAAAGAACCAAAATGCTTAAACACTTTTGTGCCTCCTTACAGAAAGAAGAGGAATTTGACAGATGAATGTGATGCTAAATTTCTTCATAACAAACATTTCTAGATTCCACAATATAATCACTATTGTAATATCCCCAGGCCACAACAATCGTGTAGAAAAATATCTGACACTAGATATGTTTCTATCACTGTTTTTATGCACATTTTGAAGTATCGCATCAGAAACAAGTGATGGAAGCGTCAAACTTAAAATTTATATTGAAAAAATTTGTTTTTATGCACCCTTATGATGGTTATCGACTTGTGCGAAAAGAGTTAATGAGAATGTGGAAGATGAAAACAGATTTGCTGAACATAGTCTGACAAAGCGAACATTAACTTGTCGAGACTTATCATCTGTTTCCACGAATGGTGTCTTTCCGTTTTCCGGGAAATTGTTTACTGTTGGTTACTGCTGTTGGTCATCTGCCCCCACAACTTTTATGATCTTACATTTTCATGTAAAATTACAAATCTTTAAATTATGAGGAAAAAAATTTAAAAGTAAATTTTTATTTCATATTGACTGTGGATTACATTGCAGTCATTTAAATAATTATATAATTATACTTTATTCAGATTCTGTTGATGAAGATGATGAGGATGACGATGAGGCGACCCCACAGAAGACAAAGAAGAAATCCACCAAAGAGAGCTCCCCCGCTGGCACCAAAGAAAAGAAATCAAAGAGCAAAGGTCAGTGTAGCGTATCCACCCGTGAACACTAACAAGCAGGGACAAGGTTCATTTTGAGCTTTCTTCAATTAGTTTCAACAGTCAAGTAGCATTTATGTTATTAGACGAGTCATTTTGAACTCACAAAGAAGCTTGGTGGGGTATTTTCCATACATAGACTCATTTTAGTTCCAGAAACGCTTGTTCTTTTTCTTCGAAGCAAAACAGTTTAGGCCACGTATCAGAGGACACGGTCAGACAATGACTTCAGTGTGTGACTCTTAATATGGTTACATACACATGCATAGGGGGGTTTACTGCTCAGAAAGAGGATTAGCAGTAGATCTCGTGAGCTAAGAAGATTAGCCAGAACAATACGGCAGAGACTTCTTAAAGATGGTCACTAAAGATTTATTTACGAGTTGAAGTGGGGGACTTTGAATTTAACTTCTGTTGTTTTAGTTACCCTTTAAGGGACTCCTGTGCTCCTCTTTTAAAGGCTTGGCCTCATTTTTCCACTTGTTAAAGACAGATGAGCCCCTTAGGGGGCGTCCGATGAAACCACTTGGATAAGTGAAGAAACTACTTCATCAAGTGGAAAACAAAGTCTAGCTGTTTACAAATGAAGAATTTATTTCCAAAAAGAGATAACTGTTTAAAAAACTCAGTTTTTTTGTGTTCATGTTGGTTTGTTTTGATTTAAGCCATAATGATTTGAGCCATAATAACAAAGCAATAGATCTAACTAATGCAGTACAATTTTTTTAAATTATTTAAAATATTACATAAAATATTATATAAAAAAATTATTTGAAAATTTTATAAAAAATTTGTTATCTCTTTTTGGAAATAGACTCTTCAAATATACATACGAGATTCCTTAAAAAATGACCCACTATAGGGTTTGAAAATTGACCAAGGTTTATTAAATATTTAAGCATTTGAACAAATTTGATGATTATTCAGAACGCTTAAAGATTCAAATATTTTACCTACAAAAAGGCAAACCATGACAGTAGTGGAGAACACGTGGCTGTCTGATACGGATCTCTACCTGTTTCGACATTCACTCTGGAAAGCCAGCGGTGGTTGTCATTGTGCTTCAATCCATTGATGCATGATTTGCAAACGGAAAGATATTGCGCTTCAACCAGAAGTTGTGTTGGTTGTCTGACGCTCAGTGGCACACCTGAATTACCGCAGGGAAGTTCTCGAAACTGGTCCTGACTTGACTTAGACAAGGATTTTGAGCTAAATATCTCATGAACTCTACAGTACACTGGTTTCATAAGAGGTGACTTCACAACAATGGAGCAAACTTTTGCTGGTGTGTTTTAGCACAAATCATGCATTTTATTTGTTAACAACAATCCAGTTTTAACAGATGATAAGTGCATCAAAATCGCATATTTTCAGTACTTACACTGTCAGGTTGTGCCTTGCAAATTGTTTTCAGCGTAATTTTAATTATTTTAGTAAATTGAGGGTCCAAAACAAAGCAGACACACGATGGAAAAGCAGCATATATCACCTACTGCAATCCTTAGTGTCTTTTATTTCCAAATTATTATCTCTACAGAGACCAAAAGTGAAACAGAGAGCAAAAAAAAGACAACTAAGCCTAAAAAGGAGCCAGTTTCTATGTTTCAGATAAGCGGAGATAAACCAGACTTCATCGCAAAAAAGAAAGGTAATTTCAATATTCTTATTATAGAAAAGTATTTTTTGTGAAATAAGTGAGTAACACAAAATAATAGTTTTCTCAAAATGTAAATTCCTAGTAGTGTAATAGGATGCAAGCTTGGAATTTTATGTCAACAACGTTAATTTACAAAAAGTGAAATTGACAGGAACTTGTAAATGTTGCTTTAGCCGCCAAGTCTGACAGCGAAGAGAGTGAACCAGAGACTAAATCCAGCAAGAGCAAAAAGAAATCGACAGCAAACTCTGCCTCCATGTTTCAGACTGAAGGAGAGAAAGACAAGAAAAACGACAGGAACAGCAAGAACAAGGAGCAAGAGAAGAATAACAAGAAAAAGAGTGAGTGAATGTTGGAATCCTGTTTAGTTCCTGACCATTGATTTCCCTTTGTCAGGAAATTGTCTTGCTCTGTTACTTAAAAATAGTCAGCTCTGTTGTGAGTTATTGTAACACAACCATAAGGCAAATCCAGGTGTTTTCTGCAATGTAAAATAGTCATTGGTATCGCCAGAACGTCTCTGTAAAGTTTCAGCTCAAAATACACCACATATCTTTCTTTACAATATGTTGAACATGACCATTTGTGGCTGCAATGGAAAACACAGCGTTTTAGTGTGTGTCTCTTTAAATGCAAATGAGGTTATGCTCCCCTCCCCCTCCCCGTATGCAAAAATGACGTAGAACCCTTACATACTGTTCTGTATGTGCTATGGATGACATCATGCCAAGCAATATGGCGGAAAGCGCAATTACGTCTGTAATGGTACATTACAAGTAAACAATAGCCGCTAACGTGCTAAACACATTATTTAAGAAAGGCTATTTAAAAACCGAAAAAAGTAAATTCAACAGCACACATTTGTTGTTTCTTAGATATTTTTTGTCGCTGACTAGTGGGTACATCTGCTCTTGCCTGAAAATGGCTGACAGCATGTCTCTGGCTGAAGGCGGACCTAAGCGCTCATGAGACGGAGTCTGTGAGCGGTCATGGGCAGGCGTAAACAATGTGACATCAGATTGTTAGGGGATCCCCAACAACATGTTTTGTGTCACTGTTGTGGTTTAAAGGAAATTAAAAAAAGAAGAATATATAAAAGTGTCTGGCAAACGCATAAATGTTGTGTTATGTACTGAAAATAAAATACAAGAACAGCAGTGTCACGGTTTCCCTCTGACTCTCCCCACATTTCCCCATGGACTTCAGATCCTCCACGTTCCCGCACCACTCATCTGCAATCCCCGCACCTGTCAGTGATACCCTCATCATCGGACTATATACTCACCCTATGCCTTTGTTCTTTGTCCCGTCTCGTCAATATTATACTTTTGTCTCGTTTTGTGTCAATGGTGTTTAAAAAGAACATTAAAGCTGTTTGTTTGTACCTCCTTTTCTGTGGTCTTTGGCAGTTATGTGACAAGCAGGCAACAGACAAAGTAATGAAAGAATTAAATAAAAAAGGTTATTTGAATACTCTTGCCTTTTGACAGTTTGTTTTACTTCAATTATATTCACAGGCGTTATTATACCTTATAAACCAAGCACAGACAGGTTCCATCCTTACATCCTTCAAGAGCGTTGCACATGATGCTCAATTAAGGATTTACTTCAATTTTATAATATTGCACATTTTTTCACAAATAGATTCAGCTAAATCTGATGACAGTGAAGAAGTGACCAAAAAGAAGAAAAGCAAGGGAAAGAAAAGTAAAAAGGTACGAAATCCGGAGAAATCCCTAAAAATGCTTTATAATTGTTTTATATTCTCTCTCTCTTTCTTTCTGTACACTAGGAGGAAAGGCCTCCATCACCAGACATTGAGTTTGATGACCTTGAGGAGTTTGTCCTACAACCTGCACCTCAAGGCACCACCATCAAATGTAAAGTGACACGAGACAAACGCGGCATGGACAGAGGCTTCTACCCCACCTACTACCTCCATTTAGACAATGACAAGAAGGTGAGCGCCTTAGATATTTCCCTACTAGAGATTACTGACAAACAGAGATGCTGTGTTTAAAAACAAAACTTGATACAATTCACATTGAACTGCAAAATTCTGCTATGGTTTAAATCAACTGTAAAGCTGTTTTCATAGGAACATATAGTACTATGATATTTTAGGCAAGGCAAGTTTATTTATATAGCACATTTCATACACAAGTGCAATTCAAAGTGCTTTACATAAAATGATTGACAGAAAGAATAAAACGTATCTTTAAAATGCAAATTATTTAAGATCACAAAAATTTTAGATTTTAAGAAACAATAAAACAGCAATAAAATTGATTAAAAATATGAATAAGAGCAAAATAAAAATAAATTAGAAATAGAGGTGCAGTTGATGTAAAGCAGCACAGAGCTCAGGTTGTGAATGCACAGCTAAACAAGTGTGTTTTTAATCTGGATTTAAAAGTATCTACTGTTGGTGAATGTCTGATGTCTTCTGGAAGCAGATTCCAGCTATTTTAGTGCTATTGTGTCATGGTGCAAAATGATAAAACCCGTTTTCCCTTTCGTTCTCATCCTACAGGTCTTTCTATTGGCTGGCCGAAAAAGAAAGAAGTGCGCAACCTCAAATTATTTAATCTCTATAGATGCCATCGACCTATCACGTGGCGGTGATCATTTTATCGGAAAGCTTAGGTAATGTTTGTTTGTTTTGTTCATTTTGACAATGTCGTGTCTGTTCGCCATGATACTGTACTTTTGTTATTTAGGTCGAATCTCATGGGTACCAAATTCACAGTGTTTGACAACGGTCTCAATCCTGAACGTGCCCTCAGGGATATGTCTAATGCTCGGCAAGAGCTGGCTGCTATCATTTATGTGAGTGCTCACTTCAGTCAATTCCACACTACTGTTTTTCAGAAGTCTCAAAGATGATTTTCTTTTTCAGGAGACAAACGTCTTGGGGTTTAAAGGGCCCAGAAAAATGACTGTGATCATCCCAGGTATGGATGAGGATGACGAGCGTGTGCCGATACGTCCACAAACAGTGAGTCCAGTCATTAACTTCAAACTATGATATAATATGTAAGGCCATATGATTTACCGGGATGCAGAAAACGCGGACGGAATTGCAGAATCCAGGCATTAAACTGGAATTTGATGAATAATGCGAATGGCGCAGAATCTTGCAAATGTTGAACTTCTTAATCAGAAAATAGCACTAAACTGCCAATTAAATTAAATTTGTGCTTTAAATAACATCAGTTGTGATTCATATGCGGTTTAAATACTGTAGCTCAGTGGTAAGAGCATTGCGTTAACAACGTTTGTGGGTTCAAGCCCAGGGGATTGCAAATACCTATGTTAAATGTATAGGATAAAGCAATGTAAGTCGCTTTGGATAAAAGTGTCTGCCAAATGCCTAAATGTAAATGTATGTAATCTCAGGTTAACTTGACACATGACACACCCACATGAATAAACTATAGTATATTATATTTGTAATACATTTCAAATTAGGGAAGGAAGGAGGCGGGAACCGGTGAACTTTTAAACAAACTTTAATTAGAATAAACAAACAATAACATGGAAGTAAAATGCCGGCAGCCATCCCACGGTCTACTGCCGGCTCCAAGAACATAAACACAAACTTAAACATATCCGGGCCCGGTCCGCTCCCCTCTGCAGTCCCTTTGCTCGTCCTCTTATGCTCCCGATTTCCTCAGTGAGATATGAGGGACCAGTGTGTGCACAGCTGATTCCAACTATCACTCACGCCACCGGTCCAGCCTCACGGCTCTTGTACCGCCTTCCTCACCACAATATTATTTCCCTTATTAAAGTAAACGCACTGGTAAATAAAAAAAATTGTACATGTAAATAGGTGTAAAAAAACTAAAATACACTGAAATACGATGATTTATAGTTGTGCATTATGACAAATTTTTTTGGACTTTTTCCTTAAGGTTCAAAAACAGTGGTATCCAGCTGTCTTCCTATGGTTAATGAGTTAATGCTTTGGTATACTGAAGTGTTTATCATGTGGACAAAAATATTTCTATTATAACGTTAAAAAACTGAAAACAAAGAATCCAGAAACATTTAATTTGTCTGTGAATTTGGGAAAAATAACAACAAAGCACGTAAACACACACGTAAACACACAAGTAAACACATCTAACAACAAAGCAATTAAACACAAAATGGTGACTATGACTTTAGGAGGCATTTATTTAATAGAGCACCAGCCTAACTTCAGTTTATTACTGGTTAAAAGCAAAATGTTCAAAGCTGGACGCAAAAATCCATGGATATTTTTTGATGGAAAAAACATACATAAAAAATCCTTAAAAAATTACCTCTTTCAGAAACACATAACAATATGTAAAGCTGTTGCCTGTACATTAAAAGCAAAAAGTAAAAAGCAAATTTTATTTTAGGAAAGTGGCAGTCTGCTTGTGCGCTATCAAAACAGACAGATGGACAACATGATTGAACTCCACAACAAAACACCTGTTTGGAATGATGACACAGCCTCATATGTCCTCAACTTCTCCGGTCGGGTCACACAGGCCTCCGTCAAGAACTTTCAGATTGTCCACACTAAAGACAGTAAGTAATACGGGTTAAATTGACTATTCGGGCGATTTCAATTTTCTTTTAAAGGAAAAGTTAACCTCAAAATGGTGTTATTTTTTACCCACCCACATGACGTTCAACATGTTTTAAGACCTCCCGACATATTCGGACCACAAAAAATATATTTTAGGTGACATTAAATTGGTTCATCCTCTCATAGTGGCTCAAATTATTTTTTTGTGATGAGAATACTTTTTATGCGATAAACAAACCAAAATAACGACTTTTATCGATTATTCTCGAACCGATTCCCCATGCATCGAAGTGCTCTTGTAAAAGCGCGCCACAGACTGAAAAGACAGAGTAGAATATAGTGATAAAAGTCGTTATTTTGATTTATATTCTGCACGAAAGTATTCTCGTCTCTTAAAAAAAACTTCATTTGAGCCACTATGTGCAGATGGACAAATTTTAGGATGTCTTTAGTACTTTTCTGGATGTTGACAACAACTATAACCATGATGTCTATAAGGAGACCTGGAAAAATCTCGGATGTCACCTGAAATATCTTTATTTGTCCGAAGACGCCAGCAGGTCTCGAAACATGTTGACCGTCATGTGGGTGAGTAAAAATAACACTTTTTTGATTTTGAGGTGAACTTGCCCTTTAATAAAGGTTAAAAAAATGAATATATTAAAATTATATTTTATAATTATGGAACAGACAAGCTCATTGGTGATGAAACTTCTATAGTGTTTTGAATGTAGTCTTGCAGAGACCTTTTATAGGATGAAGCATAAATACAATATGATTTTTGAAATGTTCTGGTTTGCAGACAGCTACATTGTGATGCAGTTTGGGAGGGTGGCAGATGACATGTTTACTCTGGACTATAATTACCCCATGTGTGCTGTGCAGGCCTTTGCTATCGCTCTGTCAAGCTTTGATGGTAAACTGGCCTGTGAGTGAAGGCATGAAATTTCATGACCAACGGCAACTGAATCAACGCACAACGTTCATGCAAATTATTAATAAGAAAAAGCCATGAAGATTATTTGTCAACGTTTTAATGATTTTCAATGTGCCTGAATGAGTCTGGGAGATTACTGAGGGAAACACAAATGCATGTTTTTGATGTGAGTGTGTGTCTTTTTTTAGGAGTTAATACATTAAATGAGTGAATGATTATTTGTTAATGAAGGATTACTTTCTGTTTGAATGTGTGTGAGTGGATTTGTATTGATGCCTAAGCAAATAAGTGTTTAATTCGTAATTAAAACACCTAAAATGTGGAATATACAGTAAAAACTATTTGAAGCTCAAATGGTATAATTTCTTAAAAATCATAATGTTTTCTGCACTTGCATTGTTATGTAATAGCTTAGTGCTTTGAAATCATTGTTTACTGTCTATAATGTTTTCTCATGATGTGCATCCCTTTACATACACATCTGGTCATGTTGTTTGGTAATCTATCATGATTTTTTGAGATAAGGGACAAACCAGTTTGTTTCTAAAATTGACATTTATATTATAACTTAATTTGTTTCAGCCCACACACCTAAAATCAAGCTATGTTTAACAATAGCATCATCAATTATCTAACTATGGTATTCAGAAAAGGAGTAAAGTGATAAAATATATTGTTTACATATTGTGACATGAAATCACCCAGCATCAATGTGAAAGACTGACACCCAAAACACATACATTTTTTAACACATTTTGGGTTATTGCATCATTTTATTTGACTTTTTAAAACTATTGTGTAATTATTATACCATTTATATTTTCTGCAATTTAATGGAAACAAATAGGCCTACATTACTTCTATTTGCAAGCAATGTTGTCAGTAGTTAGCAAAAAATGATACAAAAGGATCCTTTTTACTGTCAACATTTGACCAAAAACAAATACCTATAAATACAATTCAGAAAAACTGACAATAATTTTTGAGCGGTCTCTTTTTTATTACTAATGTGTAACATACGTTGTATTACTCATTTATCATTTTATTTGATGTTTTAATATCAAGTTTAGAAACTTTCCGAATATGGAACATGCACTAAATTGTTGAAAACGATTGGCCGAAAGAATACACATTTTATGAGATCCAGAAAAGCTGAAACTGTCCTTAAGGTGGTGCTGTTTTAACATGGCTTACCACATATGGACGAGCAGGCTGTTCACCTGTATGAATGAGCTAGTTCAAACAAGAAAAGTCATTTTACATTTTACAAATCTTCCCAAAATAAGTATTTAAAACTCTGTAATAGGCTTTTAATACCATGTAAAAAATGTCACTTACCTGACAGATATGATAAAAAATTGGCATCTTCAAACACACAGTTGGTCTCATTTAAGCAAGTATACCATTATAAATACACCCTTCTTCAAACATGTTTACCACATGTGATAACATAATGTTTTTGATACGCATGACAGTGTATCACGTGAACAAACACCATGGCCCTTAAAGTTAACGTCGCACAACTTCACCCTCAAGATTTGGGGGTTATACGTGAGTTATATTTGACAATAGATGATAGTTGTTACTTAGAAATGTTTGTGTGCGAAATCCCCCCTATAACCTATTCACAATTCCCAACATTAGATCACTAATATAGACAAACGTTACCTGAAGGAGTGAATGTAAACTTTCCTTCAGCGCGAGCTTCACACATGTAACGTAAGTATACAAACGTCATTCTTTTGGACGTACACTTGTGTGTATTATGGCATTTAATACGTGCACTCGATAATATATACTCCTATAATGTCTGTCTCCTCAAATAGTGCACTATAGGTATAAGTGGCTATTTTTACACTTTAATGTATACTTCAGTATTTTGTTATTCTTTTTTTCTATGTTTTGTTGTATAAGTCATGTCTGCTTTGCGAGGTTTCAGACACGCAACCAATGAGCGCAGCGTATCTGAACTGAGATTTGCTCGTGAAGTTTGAGTGGGGGTGGAGATCTGACCTCCTTCTCCTCATGACTCCTCCTCGAGCGCTCCGCTCGCCTTCGCCGTGTTTCATACCGAAGTCATACTTCACATTCCAGCTTTACTGTCATATCCAAGAGAAATATTTCTTCAAAAACACCGGCGTTGTTTGCGTTTGTAAATGCGCTCGTGAGATTGTGCCTTAAATCCTCTGTCTTGCACACGGCAGTGCAGAAGTTTGATTTTAAGGTAAGTGGCAAACTCTTATTCCGCTCCTTTGTTTCACGCAGTCATCTCGCGCTCGCGCTGCAGTTTTCAGATCATTCTCATTTTTGGCATTTTTTAGGAGCAGCATGAGTGATGACTGCATCACGCACACACACGCATACACGTGGGATCTCAGATGTAAACGTATTGCTCATATAAAAATATACACTTATTTGACCGTGAAACAGAATTGTTAATTAAAGACATTTATAGTTTCATGATCTCCAGATCATTTCTAATGGAGAATATAAAACTACTACACTGAACTAACCAATTTCAACATAATTAGTCTTCAAGACTTTATTTAAAAACTTTGGTCGAAGTTGATTAAAGTTATAAAAAAGTAAAAAGTCACGAATGTTAAAAGTAAAACATTGTTAATCTATTAAACACGTGTCCTTAATTTTGTTTCAAATAATTGTGTACTAGTAATTGTTTTGTCAACAATGGGAAAGTGTTTCACCCAGTTTATACATATATTCTGTTTTGTGTTCTTCATGCCTTCTCTGTTATTTGTATTTCAAATATTTGTGGCAAGAAATCATGAAAAACTGGCAAAATGTTGGCAAAAAAATGTGTATTTCATGTAGACTAATGAGCTTTAATTCTAATTAATAAAACTCATCCTTTTCTATAACGGCACAGACATTTGCCCCATAATGCCTGGCACTGTGCATAACAAATGTTTTAGTATCATTCTTTTAGAGGTAAAGGAAGGTCAATAATCTTATTCATCTGAAATATTTGAACTCTTGTAAGGTCCTTGGGATCTTCAGTTCAGTCGGCACATGTGTGAGTTCATCTCGCCTCCTGAGTTTCGCTGTGCAGAGATTGAACAGGTCTTTCTGGTTGTGTATGGTTACAGTGAGCAATCAGAGGAGAATTTCTTGAGACACATGTGAAGTGTGACGCCAAAAATAAAATCCAGAAGTTTCCGTTCAGAAAACTATCTTAAATATGAGCTCTTCATTAACATTCATCTCTAAACTAAATGAACTATTATATTGACCGTACAAGTAATATTTAACCAAGCATTGGGTTGAATTATCTCATGATTAAATTATATTTTACCCAAAGGATAGGTTAAAACAACCCAGAATGGGTCAGTTTACGACTCATTTGTTGGGTTTGACCCTTTTTTCTAACCCACCGCTGAGTTGAAAACAACCCAACATTTTTAGATCATTGCTGTTGGTGGCTTTATTGGTAAATGATGCAGGTGTATAAATCTGTTAAAAAGTATTTTGTTCTGTTGTGAGGTATTGTATTATTTTCAAAAAGTTTTTAAATTATTGTAGTTTTTTATAATAATTTACAATTACACTGGATGGCATTTGATAATCTGTTAAACAAGGCCACTAAACCAGTTTCCATGACCCTTTACATCTGCTTGTTTACACATTTCGTAAACATCCCATTATTTGCATAAACCATCGATGTGTTTCTCTTAATTTTTATAATACAGAATATCATTCAGAAATACCATTAATTTGTATTGGCACTCATAACTTGTTGCTTCTCCCTTTCGTGAGGAGCTACTTTGCATATCACACGTTTTGTAAACATTTTGTAAATGTAATTTTACTTACAGTTAAACACAATTAAGTCGTGATGCAAAGGTCCATAGGGTTATGCATACTGTGTAATGGAATGTGGTTTGGGATCCCTGCACCAAATTTTGCTTGAATTTTGCTCTACTTTATGGATACATTTAAAAGGCAATAACTACTAAATGTTTAGAAATGTTTTCTGATTTATTTACACTTAATTTGTCTTGCTCTCGATGAATGTAACCTAATGAGTGGGTGGGGGGCATTTTCTCAAGACCGGCTGTGAGGCTTTAGGAGAGTCTGCAAAACATGACAAGTGTCTTCGCTGACCTCATGGCTTTAAATAGCATGTCAGCGTGTGATTCGCGACCGCTCCACTGATTTACACAAGTTGTTTGTAGAAACCTACATGCACGGGTTGGTTTGTATGTTTTCAAGTTGGTCTTCATGTTTAAGTTACACTCAGCCATAGGTCCGGGTCAGGTTTGGTGTGTCTGTAAATCCAGACTTCAGAATTGTATAATTTCCTGTTGCTCTTTCTGTATCTTAAACATGTGCGACGGATTCTTTCGGCATGCTGGGCACAACTGTTATGTTTTTTTATCCATTAGGTAGAATTAATGTTCAATTTTCTGCCTGTTCAAGGGGCATGTTTTAGAGGTGCCCATAGGCAGACATAAAAACCAAATGTATATGTTGCATGACTTTTGTATGTTTTTTTGTTCTTGTCGTTGTCCTCTTATAGTAAAGGGGAAGTGGAGAAGCTAGAGAATCTTTTGACTGAGGGAATCTGGGACTCAAAGATAAAGCCTGTAGGACATCTACACTGTATTATTTTTTACCAATTTCAACTGACTGAAAATTTTAAGTTAAATAAAATTAGCTTTAGGAGTCATTTGAACTTAAGTTATGTTGAACTAACTTTTATATAAACTTTATATAAAATTTTGCTTAACTTTATACGGTGAAGTTATTTGAAATATAACTCGATTTTGACCAAGTGTTTTTCAATTGACTCCGAAAAAACTAGCTTAAGAGCTGCCTGAAATTTTTTAGTTGAGTTTTTACAGTGTAATGCTTAAATCATACACACAGTATAAAAGTATATATTCTATAAAGATTGAAAATTGAGGATTGGCCTTCCATTCACACTGAGATGCTAATTGAAGCTTAAACGATAAAAAAAAGGGGTCTTTTAAATCAATGACCTATTTTTCTCTTGTGATGCAGTTGTTTTGGCTGCATAATTATGTAACAAAAAATGTATTTATTGGCACTTACATTTCAAACAGTCTTCACCAGAAGCAACCGACGGGAAACGACAAAACACATCAGAAACGCATTAGAACTCATTATAATTTTATATTTTGTCCACACTGGATGCTGCGCGACGCGACAAACCCGGTCGCATCCGGTGATAACACGGTGTTAAATTTTTCCCCTATCTTTATTTGATTTACTTTGTAATTTGACCGTTGCTCAGCTACTGTGGCAGTGTAATACACACTCACAAATCTCAGTGGAAGCATTTCTCACATACTGTTTTTTGCATAGTGAGATTTCAGACATACTATTTGTGACTCATACTTATTATCGCCAATAATATGGAACTAGGAGATTTTGGATGCAGGGGTTGTCTTATCCATTCTTATCCATCAATCACTATCAAAGCTTTCTCTAGTATAAGTATCCCTGCATTTAGTTCAGATTTTTCTATTATTATTGAGCTTCTGTCCTCATGCTGGCTGTGCAAATTCAAATCCAGCTTGCGACATTCAATTTCTGCTTTATCTAATTAATTCCTGTCCTTGTCCATATCAACAAAAGTGACCAAAAATGGCAAAATAACAACCTAAAGCAAATCTACTCAGTATATGAATGCATACAGTCCTATTCCTTTGCTCTGCATACAGACAAAAAAAGACGTATATAGTATCCGCTTGTTAAGTCTGACATCACGCGCCACAGTTTCTGGATCAGATGTTCAAGGTAAACAAGAAAAATGCTTATATACACTCATTGAATGTTGTAAAACAATCTTTATTTCCACAACAAAATCCCAGATGGACAAAAAATGTTCATTTTAAAAAACAATTCATGTTGAAGATAAAGTGAGCCTAGAGACTAGTGTTCACCACGTGTTTAATAAAGTTGATGTGCAATGTGTGATTTGAATAAACAGTGCTCATAAACTAGTAGTCTCTCTTGAAATGAGTGCAGCCCGGAAACCACATATCTTAGTCACAACTCAACAAGCCGATGCTATGTCAAAAAGTCAGTTAATTCTAATGATGCTACTTGATGAACAGGAGTTGGGGTTTTCTTAAGAAACTCTAGGGTAAAGAAAACTGCAGTGGCAGGTTGATCAGGTTAAACATGGGTTGGGTCCGTGGAAGAAGACAGAGGCGGTTCATTACTCCCTCCTTTTAACATGTCTTTGTGTCTTTTGTGTGTCCAGTGAAGTGTTTTTTTTCACCTATGAAAAACGCTTTTATAGTGCATGACATCTGTACACGGCTGCTGGCTGTCTGGACTTGTCAGTGTAGTGGCTGTCGTCTTCACCTTGCTTTTCTGAAAGGTTTAATCGAATTAGATATGAATGCATTGTTCATGGTTTTGTGGAGGATGGGTTTACTGTATTTCTTTAGAGGTCCTGTGTAATTTTTTTGTGGGATCTATTGACAGAAATGCAATATCTTATGCATAACTATGTCTTCAGAGAGGCATAAAGACCTTACAATGAATCTATTACTTTAGAACGAGATATTTCTATCTACACACACCCCGGGTCCCCTTACATGAAATTCGCCATGTTGTTTCTACAGGAGCCCTAAACGGACAAACTACTCTACAGAGCGTGTTTCGTGACAACGTGATCTCCTTAGCCAAAGAAGAGAAAACATGATGACATCTTTGTCCTGTGTCAGCCACTGTAGTGCTTTGAATGGGAAAGGGGAAGGGGTGGAGTGAACAATTGGTTGCAATTCACAACCTCACCACTAGATGCCGCTTAATACTCCAGTCCACATTGCTCCTTTAACTCTTGCTTATTTTAATCTTGCTTTTTTATGCTTGAAGATCTTACAATTTTTTTTTCTAAGAGATGGTCCATGTGGAGCAGTGCTGGTCTAACCTCTGTAAATAAAACAACAAAGTTAAGCTCATGTAGAAATAGCATTTAGATTCAGATTGTCTTTCATTAAACCATCAGATTGTCAGGCACTACTTGCCGAAGTCTTAAAATGCTTTCCTCATCTGTAATGTGATCTCGGGCAGCAGCTGCTGGTCTGCTTGTTGAGCTGTTGTTCTTTGAAAAAGGGTGTGTGTGTGTGCTTGTGAGGAGTGTGTAAGGTGATGGGCAGCTGTTATTCCAAGTCTCAGACGAGACTGTTGGCACTGCTGTTGCCCTAACACATGAACTGAGACTGAATTTATCAGTCTCTCATTATTGATCATCTCAGCAATTTGTGGTAAGATACAATTAAAGCTCAGAACAAAAGTTTGTTCATAAAGCGAGTCCTGGTTCTAGCTTGGTGGATCTCACATAATTTTTCCACGGAAGATTAACAGAAGATTAAGATTTATTTTGTAACACTACTGTTAAGACAAATTTCATCAAGAAATTTACTTTTTAGACATGACATGTTTAAAAGGATTCATTTCGAAACTTAAGTACATTTCTGAAAAAAAATTTCAAAACAAAGCTCATAACCGCAACCATGACTGTAACAGTTTTAGAATGAGAATACCATAGCGTGTTTCATGAAAAAATAGAAGCCATGATGCCAAAGCAAGTCATTTTTTCATCATAAATAATTAGACATTAATGAGATATAAAGTTTTATAGAAAATTCTAAATGTAAATGTGCAAAACTATCTGTTATGGTTATGATAGTAGTCTTGTGTATGACAAGAGAATATTAAACTAAAAGTTTTTGGAGGTACTCACAGATGTTTTACTTGAAACAAAATCAAGTGTAATGTAAAAATCTGTGTGTGTATAAACAATCCTTAAATGTTGCGGAGGATCAGAACATCAGTCATTCTTCATTTTGTTCATCTTAACACTACATTATATTCCGTCAGTGTTTTCTTTTAGAACATACAGTTATTTTTGTCAGAATATTTTTACTCTAATATTGTTTTATTCTTAAAATGACCACATATCACGTAGCTGGACGTATTACGGTTAGGAGATTTTCATTAGAAAATTCGATAAAATACTATAAAGGTAGAGGCTTTACAAGGTAGAGATCACAATTGTTTATTATGATCAATATTGTGTTACTGAATTATGTTTTTTATTTAAAATCCATGCCATGATATTTCAGTGGTTTTGTGAGAATGATCCGTCCAAACATATTGCTTTTTTGTCATTATTAGAGAAAATTTGAGATATTGGGCTTGTAAAGGTATGTGATAAAACGAGGCAATTTGATAAATCAATGAAAACAATCAACAGTAGGTTTTTGCTGGACATTAAGTCCATTAAATCTATTCTTGCACACTTCAAACTTTATCTTCTGCATTGTCAATGCGTTGTGATGGCTAAAGATGTTTCTTTAATGAACATTGGTTACCCGTCAAGGGTGTGGGATGCTTTTGGTTTGTCACTTGATTCTGTAACCCGATGTCTCTTCAGACGCCATGCGCTGCTGGTGCCGACAGGTGACCTTTTAATGACGGGTGCTCACAGATATGGCGACATGTTTAAACTCAAGGTCAATATTTACTCATCAGTGCTACCCAAACACATGACACAATTTAACATGACAATGATTCGGAAATTAACTGTAAAATCACATTCAAAACCCATAATTCTCATTCCACTATTTTAACTTTCATCATCACTTCTGTAGTCTGTCTTACATGATTTCCGTTTGTATGCACAGTATATTAAACTGTTCTTTATAGTTATTCATAGATTGCGCATGCTTACAAGAGTCATGTGTTATGAAACCAGTACACCAAAACAGCAGGATTGTTCTTGAGAAGAGCGCTGTGTGTTTCCCGAGCCTTAGTGGAAACCTAAATTGGTCAGGCAACCCATACACCCCCACCCACCCCCCACTATTTCCCTGTTCTTCAGGCCTTTTTTGGACTGGGGTGGTTGTAAATGAGATGGAAGGAGAAGAGAGGAGGGGAGGGGAAGGACAGAGAGGAGGTGTGGGTGACACAACAGAGAGTGAGTGTGTGTTTGTGTGCGTGTGTGTGTGAGTGCATGCGTGTGTGTGAGTTAGCGACACTGTAGCTTTCTTAATAAGGGCATGTCTGGAATTTCAGCCCCTTCTCTCTCTGAAGGTCCATACCAGTGGTCCTTCACGATAACCACTCTGGCTCCAATAATGTTGATTCTGAAGTCTGGTTTTGTTGTTTGTGGCTTTTCTTGCGTGTTTTTCAAATCGTGGTGGAAAAGCACTAGGTGTTATGGATCTTGACATTCCTCGGTTCTTCAGATATGCATTTTACAGTAGCAGTGTTAGACTCAAGTGAATAACTCGACATGGGTCTTAAAGGGACAGTTCATCAAAAAAACTAAACTTTTTATTCCAAATCCTTATGTGAATCTTCTTTTTTCTTCTTGTTCCACAAGATAATGGTTATATGGGTTTGGAACAACTTTTAAACTTCTCTTTTTTTCTAAATAATAATAATAATCATATTGATTAGAAGGATATTTAGTTGGCACTAACACTCTCCAGATCCCTTTTTGCATAAATCAAAACACATTTCTTGTTTTTGAGAATTGAAGTAGGATTAAATGCAAATGGTTGTGCAAAACGCTTACCGCACAGAAAGCCATAGCCACAAAAATGTTTTGTGGTGAGTGGTTATTAGTTTCTCAGTACACACTGTTTCCTGAACTTTCAGATTCACTTTGCATATGGACTCGATGACGTTGGAAACTGTGTAAGGAATGTGGTTCTGAATGTCAGCCTGTTTTAAAATAATAATAAATTCTAGCGAATGGCAACAATTATGCACAACTATTTTCTTGTGCTGCTTATAAATGTTAAAAAACAGAGGTGGTTTTATTTGTCTCTTCAGTGATTGGGGATATAAAAAATATATATTTTTTATATATATTTTTTTTTATACATTTTTTTATGCATTTTAACAGCCTTTTACTGACCCGTAGATATGAAAGAGCTAAGATGGAGTTTTTTTATTTAAACTTCGTTTAGCAGTTCATTTTTGTCATCCTTTAAAAACGTTCATCATGTTTTTACCGCATTTACCATGTTAAACAAGTTCTGGTCCCTCTGCAAAACAGCTTTTAAGACATTTCAGAGCAAATACATTTTGAGATTTAGGGTAAATTTACAAGACAAAAATGTAAAAAAATAAAACACAACGTCACTACAAATTAATGTACTTTTTGGCTTAAACAAACACCCATAACACAAAAACTGTTTAGGCATTAGTTGACATACCCTTTGTTGAATATTTTAAAATTGCAAAAAATATTCAAATGTGACTTTTTACTATGTTTCTAAGCTCTATAGTCTATCTTGGCGGAAAGGACTTAAGCTCATGTAACTGTAAACATCCACTTAAAGCTTTTTCCATCACATTGCTCAGTCTTGCTCAACCTCCCTTGTTGACACCAGGGAAATTTGTCAGTGTCTTCAGTAGGTTGATCTTGATTTTCAATACCAGCCAGCGCTATTAATACCCTCCAGCTCACGAAAGCTGTAAAGCACGGCCTTGAAAACCTGATATTCCATCACCTGAACTCCACTTGACATCGGGAGTCTGAAAAAACTGGCACCTTGATGATCAGCAGTTCAGAGTGTGCTGGCTCTCGATCTCTCCGACATTTTGTCTTTCTTTGTAATTCTCAGAAATGGGATGGAATGATTGACGGGGATTGTGTTAATGATGACATGATCCATCAAGATTTTGATTCTTTATGAACAGCATTGGGAAAAACTCCAACTCAGTAGGAGAGTTCAGGGTCACACCATCTGGAATGATAGTTTCTGTCAACCCATCTGTTTGTCTTAAGCCATCTCAATTAACCAGTTATGAAATAATGCAATGGCTCTTTACAGATGAATTTGCATAAAGGTGTTCCATTTATTGTTATCAGCTGAGAAGATCACAAAAGACAGATTTTTCTGCTTAGCTGGGAAGCAACTCTTGCATGTTCTTGTCATATTTCCTAGCATGAGGTTCTAAGTGTTTCTGTTTTTTTTCTCTTTCTATTTACTCGTCTCTCCTAGTAGTCCCGGGTGTGAGGGCTCACGTAGGGGCCCAGGTGGAGCCGTCACGATTGCAGCCAACGAGTGGAGCAACAATACAAGCCCGGAGGAGGGGCAAGAGGATGAAGTGGACGGGATGGACAAGGCCGGACTGGACGGAGATGCTGAGGGCGTCTGGAGCCCCGACATCGAGCAGAGCTTCCACGAGGCTCTGGCCATTTATCCACCTTGTGGCCGCAGAAAAATCATCCTGTCAGACGAGGGGAAGATGTACGGTGAGTCATGGAGACATGAAATGCCTTGATGGAGAGACTCTTGAGCGATTTTCTTGGTGTTCAGATACCTCCAAACTATTCCTTAAATGTACTTAAAAGACTTCATCTGAAGTAATAGAGAATGTGAAGCTACGTCACGCCGCGTTGAATGATTCGCCATCTTGGGAGGATCGCTGATCGTGCGTTCAATGCAGTGTTATGTTTTCCTTGTTTGATTATGAAATATAACTATGGAAAGTCTCTCTTGCTGTGTTAAAAACTGCTATAGCACTATGCAGAGTCGTTCAGGAAAAGCACATGGTTCTTGCACATTCGATTTCTCCATATATAAAAAAAGTGACAGTGACCATAAGTAAATGTATCTTCTTTTAAGAATGTTTCAGTATTTTTACTTAAAAACAAGACAAACAGTTCTAGTAGCAGTGCTATTGTTGGAACAGCATGGATAAATCAAAACAATGTGAAGTTAAACAGGGCCAACTCATTGCATTGGAGTTTTAGCCCGATGAATCACAGTTGAACTTATGACACTCCACACCTCCAGATTTTCCCGTTCCCACATGGGATCCTCTGACTGGAATGCTGTGTCTCCCATTTGAGTCAGCATTCTCAATACAGCATGACTCACTCCAGCCTTTTATCAAGTGACAGTTTTTCCTTTTATATATTCATTATTGAGTGTGTGATTCAGAATTGACAATAAACAGAGATGCATTCTTCCTTAATTCATTAATTCAAGTCTTCATACACTTTTAAAAACATGTTGAAAGTGACATAGTCAAGTTCCCGTATTCATGTAATGAGAAATGGAGCCTTTAAAGGAGTAGTTCACTTTCAAATTAAAATTACATGATAATTCACTCCCCCACATGTCACACAAGCTGCCCGTGTGTTTATTTCTTCTGTCAAAACGAATCGAGGCTTATGAGGAAAGCTTTCCAGGGTTCTTATCCATATGATTGGACTTAACAGGGGGGCTGTTGGTTAAGGTCCAAATTTAAGTTTAAACGCAGATTCAAAAGGCTCTACATGACACCAGCCGGTGATGAAGGGTGTTGTCTTGCGAAACGTAATTTTCCAAGAAAATGTAAAAATTATATACTTTAAACATAAATATATGGCTTGCAACATACTACGTAATTGTGACGTAAACAGAAGTTCTGAGCCAGTGTTCATGAGTATGGAGAAATAAGATCCTTTAAAAGTTCTTCGATGTTGAATGACACATTTTATGTCTTTTTGAAGAGTATTGTTAAAATGGTCAGTTCGTGTGCATATCAGCCTCAGCTATTTGAAATCTACGTGATGTGATTGCGTAATACGGAACTTGTGGACGTGGATCGGGAAGCAGTGCCAGCCGTGTATTTATGTTTAAAAAGTATAACTTTTTTGAGTTGTTTCGCAAGACAACACACTTATTCATCGGCTGGTGTCGTGTAGATCCTTTTGAAGCTGCGATGAAACTTAAATAAGGACCTAATCCCACTTTCCTGTCCATCATATGGAGTAGAAACCCGAAAAGGCCTTAATTTGTTTTCGACAGAAGAAAGAAACACACAGACATGTGAGTGAATTATCCTGAAATTTTTATTTTAAGTGATTCTTTGTGGGGATAGTTCACTCAAAAATGAAAACAATGTCATTATCATTAATCATCTTCATGTCATTTCAAACCTTATGACCTTTCTTCCTTCTGCAGAACACAAAAGAAGACATTTTGAAATATGTTGATAACCAAACCAAACTGACTCTCATAGACTTCCATTCAATGAACAATGGACATTTCTCAAAATATCTTCTTTTGTGGAAGAAAAGAAACACAAAAGAAAGAGTAATATACAGGTTTTTAACATCTTAATAGTATATAAATGATGACATAATTGTTTATAAGGGTCTTTACACTTTTTAGCACCTATAGGCCAATTCACATCTCTTTATTATCAGTAGTGTCAGACAAAAACCTTAGGCGATTTTTCTTTGCATTTCACCTTGCTGTGTTATTCCGCTCTTGATGCAAGTGCATTTATTGTCTTTTCGAAGGTAATTCTTTGGCACACTTGTGATATTTCAGGACATTCTCTAAGCATGAATAGAAATTGCTGGGATAAGGCCAGCATATGTCTTAACAACTGATCAACTCACTTTTAGACCATAATCCTTTTGTTAAACTATTACTGCATCAAGCTTTATCATGTGGTGGTTAGCACAGATGAGCTCATTTGGCTTTGGGGTGTTTTGACCTTTGACCCTCTCTGTAGAAAAGGCTTATGGAGACCAGCCCACATTCTTTTTCCTTGGGTTAAAGGGGACAAACATTCCACAGCTCCGTGGCCTTGTCCTGCACCGTAACACTCCACCCACGCCTGTCACACGAGCCTTAATCCCCCACTCAACACACGAGGAAGGTTTCTTTCAACGGCATGCCATTTTGTCCTTTTGTGGTAGCATGAGTTGTCAGGGTCTTACTAGTGTTCAGTCCTGTGGGTTTGCTCTCGGAGGCTCCATACAACAAGATCAGCCTCTCGCTCTCTCTTTACAAACAGTCTCGTCGCAGACATGTCACGACAATCCTGCCAGAACCCTGATGTCAATCTCAGAAAGCGAACAGAGTCTCCTGATATGCCCTTCCTCCTCCTCCCCCAGTTCACCGGCGGCAATGTATACTTTGACTAGACAGCACTAAAATAGTCCGGCCATCTGGGGGAGGCATTAGAGAGACAGTGTATGCCCTAGTGACATTGTGCTTTTGGTATCTCAGTGTTTGCCATCAGCTGTATGTATTTCACTAAGTTTCCCAGAAGTCGAGCAGTCTCCATGTGTCTTAAAAACTGTATATTACAACAGAGAAGTTTTAACGTCCAAGTCCATTTTTCTAATGTAACGGTCTGGAACAGAATGCCTTAAAGCAACCCTTTTGCTCACAGGTTCCCCCATGTGGTTAATAAGCGCAATTGTCTGTTAACAGTGTCGTAAATTATATCGCTGTATAAGCCTCCCTGGGCAGCGCAATACACGTACATTTATTTACTAAGGTGAAGGTACCGGCGAATGTAGAAACGTTGTTTAGAAACCATGTCGCACTCTTTCGCAGACAGGGGATGGGGGGGCTGTGTGTACCGACGTGAACACAGAATTTACAGAGTGTGTTTGTGGCTAGGGATTAACAGATTAACGACGTCAATATCAAGCATTTTTATGATTATCAACATTGGTCATTTTCAAAGGCGTTCTGCCGATAAATTCATTTATTTGAGAAACGCGTTATTTGGCCCTAATGCTGCCTCCTCAGTTGTGACACGTCACTCTCTGGCCTAGTGCACATTTTAAAGACTCCAGTTACTCCAGTAAGAAAGATAGTTTGAGTGTCAGTGGTCCATACAGTGGGAGCCAACGGGGTCCAAAGTTGTTTGGTTACCAACGGTGGCGACACCGCGTGCAATGGAAACTGAAATGGATGTGAAGTTTTTTCGTTCTTAATCATCAATGGCAACATTTAGCGCCTGTTAATGCTCTTCAGAGCTTCATTACTCACCGCTGATCCCCTGCCGTCTCCTAACACAAAGCAGCTCTCCCAATAAAGTTCACTCTTGTTGCACCGTGGGAAGACAAGTTAAACAATCCAATGTTCTCATCCAGTGTCTGGCTGCTTTAATGAGCTTGATTTGTCATCTAACACCTGTGATGTGTTGCCAGGTTTCTCTTTTTTAAGTCTACACCTGCAATAATTTTGGTTTATTGCCCTCGTGTCGGAGCTGTTGGGTTCGGGAAACATATCAACGCTAACACAAATGATCTCAAGGTCTTTCGCAGGATTGGGCTAATTTGGGAATCTGTTTGTCATCATGAGGCCTTTCATGTTATAGTAGCAGCTTTTTATTGAAGTTGTCGATATTAAGGGTTGTCTGTTCTCACAGCCTCGTGAATTAGCAGAAAAATTCAAGAGCCCACACATGACGTCATGTCAGCTCCACAAGACGACCAGATGTGATGCTTCCACAATTACTGTTGTCACTCCTCCATTTGTGCGATAAATGATAAGCTGCAAAGCTAATGTGCAACAAATGTTTGCAGATGTAAGAAATCGAGAGAAAGCCGTAGGTGTGGCAAGTCGGTCAGCATATATGCAACTTATATGGCGAGTTGTGGTGTGGGCCATGCAGGTTTGAGACCGGATTACATGGTCTGGTTTACATGTTAAGAAAACTAAAACCACCACACTAACTAATATTGAAATAGTCTGTCCCATTGCTAGACGTTGTTGAGATCTAAAAAGGTTAACAGGAGGAGGGATTCCCTCCAGGGGTTGTCAGAGGTCAGGGCGTGTCCCCCTTGCCTTAAAAGTCTTTAAACATTTTCCACTTTGGATAAGTGCTGGCCCTTAAGTGACCAAAAGTTTCTGATCTTTTGACCTCTCATGGTGGGGATCGTCCACACATCTACTCAACTCATATGTTCTGACATCTTAGGTGTGTGTTCATATCTGTTTTAGAACAAGTAAGAACACGTTCTACAGGATTGGCAGAACTTCAGACAGGATCTTCCAGAAATGTTTCAACTCATACATTTAGACGTAGTGTGTCATGTAAAATGTTTAAATATAGTCATCATAGGTTGCTTGTGTTTTTTATGCCGTTTCAAACCTGCATGACTTTCTTTATCCGGCAGAACAGGAAATAAGATATTTTGAAAAACGTTGGTAACCAAACAACTCTGAGCCCCTACTGACTTCCAGTGTATGAAAGCAAAAAATGAGACATTTCTTCTTAGACATTCTTTTATAGATGCACCTTTAATTTTCTAAATATGACAATCGCCTAGAAACAGCTTTTTAAAATTTCACATGGCAATCCATGGCACAACCTTGATTAAATATCGCAGATGTTTTCCAGTCTATGTGTCCTCATTGCACACATTAAGAAAATGCTAAATATGTAATTGCTATCTTTTCCCTTGAGATATCTTTGACCACCGTCTCGATGGATCGTCTCAGAATCATAAGTTGAAAAATGAGAATTATGAGATGCCAGCTTTTAAAGAATCTAGTTTTAGCCGGCTCGGAAAGGCATGGCACCTGTTTTTGATTGGCCGTGGCTTTGGTCTTTTCCCTGATTGGCAGTCTCTAATCCATGACTTTTACTGCAGGCCAACAGGTGGGTGTTGTAGAGTTGTTAAAGTGCAGGTGGTTTTAGTCAATAACACACGCACATCTGGTCGGATACAGGGTTAACCAGGGTGAACCTTCGAGGAAACTGTCTAAACGATTCATGAATCGAAAGAAAAACTAGAGGAAACATATTAGACAACATACTTGTTGACATATTGACTGAAGGTATTTGCAAAGTAACATTCAGGACAACTGAAAAAAGGTCTTGAAGTGAAACAGCTCCAACAAGACTGACAATTGAAAGACAAGCACAAGCAACAGACAATGCTGTGTTCATCATACTCTGGCAGTCAACACAGCCAAACACATTGACCATGGCGATCTGTTTATCCCAGCTGAAGCATAAGGTGGTCTTTTTGATTTAAGGAAAGGTCAGGTTCATTAAGGAAAGCTATTTATTTTGTGGATAAATGCATGCGAAACGTTTCATTTCTCCCCTGGTTTTGCTGGACACACTTTAGAGGAATCTTTGAGCGAATCGGCACTTTCCTTTGGCACATCTTCAGTCAGATCTGTTGGAATATTCATGTGTAAGCATTGATACGAAAAGGCACTCAGCACTTTGTCAATGGAATTTTTTGAACCAACGAGTTCTTGATGTGACTTGAGTTGCAACCTTTTCAAGGAAGTTCTTGTAGAGGGACCATGTTGAATGGTTTGTGTCAGCTGTCTTAAGCCAAATGATAGAATTGTATTACATGTTCTCTGGTGATTTAGGGGCAGAACGGGCATCATGTGTGGTAGGGTCATGATGGCAAAAGAATTATGAAAGGTTGTAGATTCAACTGCTGGAAGAAGTGACCCAATAGGTCTCCCCACCATGTCCTTGAACAAAGCACACTCTTAAAATAAAGGTGCCTAAAAGGTTCTTCACAGTGATCCCATATAAGAACCATTTGTGAATCAACAAAGAACAATTCACCCAAAGGTTCTTTAAACAACCACCTTTTTCACACTATTAATAACCTAAAGAACCTTTTTTTGCTACAAAGAACTTTTTGTGAACCAGAACGTGCACATTATGACATGCAGGAAGGAACCCAAAGTGCAATTGTGGCCAAAAGTAATGTCCAACTTCATAAAATAATTGATCTTTATTTGAATATATTATTACAGATCCATGTTGAATAGTTGTGCTTTGAGTCTTTTTGTCTTCCTGCTACTTTTTCCCAATATTATCTGTCCTTCTTCCTCACCGTGCCTCCCAGGAAGTGCAGCGTTTGGCTTGGGGTCGTAAACACACTATATGTGGGGAGGTAGCCTGCAGACGGGCTCTCTGAAAGCTTTTGGCAGGGACTCAGGGGTTCAAGGTTGCTGGGAATGGGCCAGAGTCTCTCTACATCTATCACAGTCTCTGTGTGTCTGGAACTGAATCTGTTTGCCTTCTCCTTTCCACGTGTATAGCCGTTTATGTCTGCCTTCCTCTCTTTCTCTCTCTCTCTCTCATTTCATCAGTATCACTTAATGAAATCAAACAGAAAAGGCTCTAATTTGTTGGTGTTGGTCTGAGAAAACACTAGACAGGGTGTCATCTTTTGGTGCCAAGCATTTATGAAGGCCCTAAATTGAACTTCAGTATTTGTTTTTAAAGAGCCAAAGGAGATATCTAAAAATCACACGTAATATAAAACAATGCCATATATACATCAAACAACTTGAAATTAAAATTATTTTTAATGAGAAATTTTCATCTGTTTTTGAACCCTGACATTATTTTTTTATTTTTTTAACCAATGGCGTAAGATTGGGATAGATTTTTTTTGAGCAGATAACGGAAAATGCAAGATTAATATATCAATTAATTTTTTCAATTCTTCCCAATAAACAACATTACACCATTCCAATAAATGTAAAAATTATTGTAACTATTAAAAACATTATTTATTAGACTGTGGGACATGTTTTCAGTGTTGAACAAATTAATGAAATTGCTTTTTCAACCATTTTCATTTATTTAAGATAAACATATTTTCTTTTACCCATATCAGAGATATTTATTTTTTCCTACATCTTTTACGACATTTTTACATAAATGTGAGGTTAATTAAAAAATAAATAAATAATGCTGTAAAGTTAACATCTGTATTTTTAAATACATGTTTATGGCAGACTGTATTGATTTCAAAACAGAATCAAACCATAACCATAAATAAAAACATCAACACCATACAGATGTTAGAAACAGATTTATTAACACAAAACAGTCAAATATATTGAAGAGTTGATCACAGATTTGTCCCAAACTGTCAAAATTAAACAGCCTGAGCAAGTTTTTAGATATAATGAAAAAAAGTATGATGAAAGAAGCAAAGTTCCCAAGAGTAAGATCATGTTTGGGCATTGTATCCTATCACACATTTCTTTGTGTATTTTACATAAACCGATCTGTTTCCTGGTGACCGTTGTTTAATACAAGAGCCGGGGATCATGTGTAGGGTGCAGAAGGTCTGGCTGTAAGTGAGTCGGATGTGTTGGGGGAGAGATGGGACGTCCAGAAAGATTCATGGTTGAAACTTTGCACAGCTGTTCACAAGGTCGAACCCTTTATAAACCGTGATGAAATCCTCTTTATCTCTCCTCCCCCGTCTTCCTTTGTTTCTGATCCATTCTTCCATTACACAAACAGATTTATTGTTTTAAACTTCTTATAAATCGCCCTTTATATGAAAACACAAAACGACCTGATTGGTCAATCCTACGACATGTGGGAGTCCTGTTTTTAATATTTTGCCAAGTCACCACCCACATCACTTGACTCATCTATCACAAGCCTTGTCTTTCAATGATCTATTAATAAACGAATGGTCACATACGAGGCTTTACACCCCGCTGTGATATTGCTAGTGGAGGCATTACTGCATTCGTTTCCACGAGCTTTATCTGAGTGTTCAATTACACGCAAGACATTTCACACACATTAGAGTGCATTCAACATATAGCATGGCAGATTATTTTGTTCTGCAGTTTAAGATAGAAAGAAAATGAAATTTGTGTTTTTGTATTGGATTATGTGCTTTGTTTTGAGTTATTAAGGTTTAAGTGTTTCATTAAAGGAATGGTTTACCAAAACATCATGTCATTCCTAACCTGTATGCAACTCTTTGTTTTGTGGAACACAAAAGAAGATATTTTGAGAAATGTCTCAGTGGTATTGTGTCCATACAGTGGAAGTCAATGGGGACCAATGTTGCTTGGTTACCAACATTCTTCAAAATATTTTTCTGTGTTCTGCAGAAGAAAGTACGTCATACAGGTGTAGAATGACATGAGAGGAAATAAATGATGACAGAATGCACTGCCTGATGTCATGTTTCTTATATTCTAATCGGCATGTGACTGCATCTGTTTAAACCTTTCAGCCGCATGTGTTAAGGCAGCTCGTCTGTCAGCACTAATGGGTATTTTTGTATCATGTGTTTCTCTTTCATGTCAATCCAGGTCGCAATGAGCTGATAGCGAGATACATAAAGCTACGGACCGGAAAAAACCGAACACGAAAGCAGGTAACATCATTATTGCAATATGGTGTCATTTTGCTAAACCCTCAGTGTAAAAATAAGCATAAAGGGATAGTTGACCCTCATACCATCCCAAATGACTTCCTTCAGCTTCAAAAATCAATAAGTAACAATAATCAAATTTTCTTTTATGGCTCTCAAAAAAGTAAACTTTCATAATCATTAAAGTAATCCAGATGACCACAATTGGTTAAAGGGATATTAACCCCAAAATGAAAATTCTGTCATCATTTACTCAACCTCAAGTTGTTCCAAACCTGTATACATTTCTTTGTTTGGTTGAACAAAAAGAAAGATATTTGGAAGAACATTAGCAACTGACATTCCTGGGGCACTGTTGACTACCATTACAATGATTATCAAAGGCACCCCAGAACTGTTTGTTTTCCTAAATTCTTCATTATATTTTCTTTTGTATTCAACAGAACAAAAATTATACAAAATGTATTTCTACTATGGTAGTCAATGGCGCCCCAGAATTCTCAGTGGCTCACATTCTTCCAAATATCTTTTGTTGTGTTCAACCAAACATAGACATTTATAAAGGTCTGAAACAACTTCAGGTTGAGTAAACCATGACAGAATTTTCATTTTTGGGTGAACGATCCCTTGTCATCTACAGCAAAACGATAAGTTTGCGAGAGAAATTAAAAGGAAAAGAAGCAAATCTGAGCGCTATATTTAAAAATGGCAGCATGTCAATAAGATCTTGTTATTTTTCGCATGCAACAAGAAACAATGACATTTGACGTTATCATAGACATGTGAGTTGTGAACTTGCAGAATGACTTAGAATATTAATAGTTTAATATTTGATCATGTTATCAACACAAGGTAAGAGCAGTCTTATATTATGCCTAAGTTAAGCAGATGAATCACTGTTATAATGCATAAATGCTTTAAAATAAATAAAAAATGAAGAGCTTATTTGCAAATACAGACCTAGTTTTTAAACAATTCCAAAAATCATGTTTTTTGTTGTGCATTGCAAGTAATATTAGTCAAACTGCACTTGGGTTGTTTGATTAAGTAATAAAAACTACAAGTTAAAAATAAATACAACTAATTTAAAAAATACAAACATGAAAATTGAGTCTGTTTTAATAATAAACTTTTCAAATATTTTAATAATATCTTTAGGAATGAGTAATTGCCTATGAGTTTTATATTATAGTTGATATATCATTTTTCTTATACATTTTTTTTATTCATTTATGAAACATTTAATACACCTGTTTTCCTGTGGACACTTATACTATTTGCAACGCAATTTTAACAATATTCTGATGATAATGTTTTGGATTCATTAGTCATTTTAAAAGATGATTTACTAATGTCCATGTGTTTGTATAAGTATTATATCAAATGTCTGTGGCCCTGTCTTACCTCAGGTGTCTAGTCACATTCAGGTGTTAGCCAGAAAGAAAGTGAGGGAATACCAAACAGGCATTAAGGTACGGCTGGGCTGCCACCTAGTGGCTCCTCTTTGACTCCCTCTCTGTTCTCTCGCTCTCCTCTTTTCTTCTTCTTTTTCCTTTCTTTCCTTTCCCTTCTGGCCTCTTTCCTGCAGGTATCTAGCCATCTGCAGGTTCTTGCGCGGCGAAAGTCTCGTGAGATTCAGTCTAAACTGAAGGTATGCGCCTTACTGCAGATGATGTCCCATCTGCTTTGACCTGTGCACTTAACTTCCCTTTAAGAGCTTAAGTTAATACATAAAACTATATTGTTTTATACATGATTTTAAAGTGCTGTACGTACAAAAGTTCATTAAAACAAATGCATGCTAATTAAATTCGCTGCATGAGTGCAATGTAACGGCGCCATCTAGTGGTTAACCAGGTATATTGCTTTGCATGCTTCGTTCAGGCTAGTGTTAAAAGAACATTGTCTGATACTACCTAACCCTAGTTTCTACTCATCCTTACATCCTTTTAGCATTTCATAGTGTGTTTCTGTGTTTTTGGTGACTTTTGTTTTGTTTAATACTAAGTTTATTTTGAACATCAATGTATTTACATAACATGCTGAATGTTGATATGCATACTTAGGCTATCCAATAAACACATAATTCAGACATTGTTCTGTCCTTGGATGGTTATAAATGGTGACAAATCTGCAGTGAGGAGGTAAAGTCATGAAGTCCTCCGAGTGTAAAAAGTAGACCTAAAAATGTTGCATAATGGGTTCACTTTTCCTACAGCTGATGAAAACTTGCTGAATTGTCAGTCCACTATTAGAGTTATTGTTCAGCAGAACAACATATTCTGTGGCGTCTAAAAATACCACGAGAGAAATCAGAAGACCTTATGATTGACTTGATTGGTGTTGCATCTCATCTGTTTGTCCCAGCGTTTTAACAGTTTCTCTTCCCTTCAATTTTAGGCCATGAATTTGGTAAGTGAAATGTTTCCTTTAGCCTGCTTTACCCATAGACACACACAGATATCTGCAGGTGCTTGGCTTTGGCTGGTTTTGTCACTTAGGTTTGTGCTGTCATGTGCTTTGGCAGGCAGCGTGTTGCCTATTCCGTTCAGATGAAAGAGACAATTGCTGTTTGTGCTGTTTTTTTAAATATATTTCAGATTTGAATGTTTGTTGATTTAACGAGCTGTTTGTTGAAGGTGTTTTGCTGTTTCATTGACTAACTTTTATTTGGAAATTATCTAAATCTGTGCATATTGCAATAGTTTGCAATAACTAAATAATAAAAAAAATGTAAAAGTTATGTATAGACCACTTTGGATGACATGAACAACGCCGCTCTAACGCTGGCCAAGAAGAACTTTCTGTATTTTAATATTTCACAACAAAATACAAATAACAGAACATTTTTTACGGAATAAAAATGTCAAACGAAAATCTTTAAGTTTTTATTATGTATGTGAGATTTCAAAAAATAAATAAACTCTGAAACTGGAAGTGCTTCTGGACCAGTGTTTACATCTTGCAAAGTGGTCTATATAGTCATAGTTTTAGGTTGATATAGATTGAGAGCTTGATGTGTCGAGAAATAATGTGATGTAATGTATGTTGGTTATATAATTTTCAGTTTTAAAATATATTTGACAAACTTTAAACATTATAGTATGGCATATTGTATATCACATTCTTTAGCATGCTATCACATTTTTGGTAGATTTCGCACAGCCCTAGTTATTATTTTGATTATTATGTCAATGCTACTCTTTGATGTTACTTATCTCAAAAAACATAATATACTTCAACACTCGAAACAAAATGTGCATTGTGTTTTGTGGATTGCATTTGTCACCTAAACAAGACTTTGCAAACTACAGTTTTCTGGTTGGGCCAGATGTCTGTCATCTTCTTTCTGTCCGTTTCCTGTTCTTTTTTCCTCTTAGCTGAATGTTACGGCCTTTACTTGCAGTAAATGTTCGTGCTGTGTTTAAATGTTATTACAGATGTGCTAATGTGTGCTCGCGGGTGGCTGCAAACATATCACTAGCTATCAGAAACATAATATTCGCATGACACTCTTATCACATATGCTACATGGGCATGCTGTGCAGATTTTCACCATTACTGAAAAATAAACAAAATATATTTTTTATTTAACTTTTACTCACCAACAGTTATGGGGGTTAATGTATTTATTATTATTATATTCTAAAATATTATGCAATTAAATCTAAGATTCTTGAAGTTTGTGAGTCATTGTTCGGTATTGACTTTGAATGGTATTTGTAATGAACCCTTGTTGCTGTTTCTCAGGATCAGGCCTCCAAAGACAAAGCCCTGCAGAACATGGCCGCTCTGTCATCTGCTCAGATTGTTTCGGCCAGCGTGATGAAGAGTCAGTTGCCTCCTCTTCCTCAGCACCCCTATCCTCCTCCATCCAGGGTTTGTTAACCCTCTAGTGACTACTGTAAAGCTGTGATCTGTAACTTTTACCTCTATATTGCCGTCTCTGTTTGAATCACAAAATTGTAGGTTTCTTTATGTACTTATTAGACCAATATCTGATTACACAGTGTAACAAATTTTTGTTTCGCCTGACCTTTTCTACAATTCTGTGGTGCTTATTATTGTGGAAACCATTATTTTCATGTAGCATTAATGTAGAAGACAAAAACGATCAAATGTACACTTCTGAAGCTTTGGACGACTCATTTTTAGTAACTGTTATGTTAAACTTTTGTTTTAAGCTCAGTGTAATGCGAGTAAAGTGTCATTTTTGCGCATGGGTAATAATACCTTGTGTTTTTTTAATAGTATCGACGATGGCCAAAAAATTATGTGATTTTCTTATTCAGCATCTTATACTCAATAGTGAGACACAACTTAAAAAAAAATGAATTTTGTTATTCAAAGTGATATCTGCCAATATGGATTCTGAAGATTAAATGAATATTTCTGAACTTTCTGAATGTTATTAATTCAAATAATGACTGTTAATATTAAACATCAAACTGTTGATGTTCCTTAACATTTTTTATATACAGAGCACAAATTCATTGCATTTTCCTGTCTTCTTTGATTGACAGGATATATCGGCGTTGTTAAACTATGGGCCGATTGTGTGAAAATTTGCTTTTATCCACCGATCCGATTATTATATATCGTGTATCTCTAGCACTTATCTCTTTACTAGACTAACATTTCCTGTGAAATCGTAGCTGTTAGCTCTATTTATAAATCATTGTAAGCTTACAGTTGTGTTGCGATTGCAGCATCATACAGATTTTTATGTGCATTCTCAATAGCGGCTTTGTGGATTAACATTGTTACAGCTTTATGCATATAAACCTTAAATCAGTGTTTCCATGCTCCTTATCTTTTTCAATAGTTTTGGCCCGGCCCCATCCCAGGACAGCCTGGACCTTCTCAGGAGTGAGTATTATAACAGTGACATCTGATCTGATCACAGTGTGCTTTGGAAAACCTGCTGATTGTTTTATTTGTGTCGCATAGCATCAAACCCTTTGCACAGAACCCGTACTCCTCTCTACAACCCCCACTACCTACACCCATAACAAGTAAGAGCAATATATATTTTATACAGCTGTTCAGCCATCACATGTTTCTGGTGTATAAATGATCACCCGTTCTAAACCAGCAATGCTTCCTCGACAGGTTATGAGCCCATATCCAACCCTCTCCCCCCCACAGGGATGCCTGTATGGCAGGACCGGACCATTGCTTCATCTAAACTCCGCATGCTGGAGTACTCTGCCTTCATGGAGGTCCAGAGAGACCCTGACACTGTGAGTGTTCAATAGAAAACCGAATACTCCATATATTTTAAATCTTTTATATCAATCAAAAATAATAAAAATACACCTTTTTGAACAACTTAAAAAAGCATTTAATATTGCAAATAAAAAGTCCTTAGATTATAACTTACATCAGGAAACAAAAAAAGACACGGGTAATGAAATTAGCACAGTTTTGGAATTGATGATGTTCTTTGCGTTTGTTGTCCACAGTACAGCAAGCACCTGTTCGTCCATATCGCTCAGACAAATCCCTCATACACCGACCCTCTCCTAGAGGCAGTGGACATCCGTCAGATCTACGACAAGTTTCCTGAGAAAAAGGGAGGGCTGAAGGAGTTGTATGAGAAAGGCCCTCAGAACGCCTTCTTTCTGGTTAAATTCTGGGTCAGTTCCTCTACTGACTTTATTCCAATCTGTGTGACTTTCTTTCTTTGGTAACCAAACGATGCTGCCCCCTATTGACTTTCATTGTATGCACACAAAACCACTGAGACATTTCTCAAAATATCTTCTTTTGCGTTCTTTAACCAAGAGTCATATACAGGGTTGAATGACACAATGAGGGTGAATAAACGATGACGGAATTTGTCTTTTTCAGGCTGACCTGAACAGTAACAATATCCAGGATGGAGCCGGCTCATTTTATGGTGTCAGCAGTCAGTACAGCAGTGCTGAAAACATGACCATCACTGTGTCCACTAAAGTCTGCTCGTTCGGGAAGCAAGTGGTAGAGAAAGTTGAGGTGAGTTCACTTTTAAAATATAAACGGCTCACATGGCACTACGGTACGGATTAAAAAGTACGTGTAAAACCATGTTGTAGTCAACAGGTTTGGCGAGACCCTTTATTCCAGAGAAGAAACATAATTGTATGTCATAACATTATATTCTAGAGAATGTGTATCCAGCAACCGTTGGGGAGGTTCCTTTATCTGTTTGAACATGATTGGGTCCCCTGGGCACAATACAATGTCAATAAAGATGATCTACAGAGTCTGGTGCAGATGAACTTAATTGACCTGCTAAAAACCCCAGATGTGAACCGCATTAGACAATTCAAGATGAATTGCAACACTTAATGTGTGTCAGGTCCGTCGACAACATCAGTGCCTGAGCTCAGTGATGCGTAAATAGGAGCGGCTATGTTTGAAAGTCTAGTGAAAGCCTTTTTCAGAAGAGTTGATCCAAATGATTTCAAGGTCACACTACTATTTAAAAGTTTAGGATCGCTTGCTAACTTGTTCTTTATTTATATTAGTTACATTTACACAAAATGAGAACTGTATACCTGAATTAAACCTTGTACTTTAGAGATTTAAAGAGAAGAATCTTGCAAAATGCAATGTGAATGTTAATGTAGAATTTAGATTTTATTCTAGAATAATTGTTGAAAATGAATTGTAAGAATGTTAGATATTTCGAGTTCTGTGACATCATCCCCTACCATACTGGGAAAAAACATTGTATATTTTGTTGTCCTGTTGAACACAAAGATATTTTGAAGAATTTAGGAACATAAACAGCTTGGGGCACCTTTGACTAACATTAAACATTAATACGGCAGTCATTGATGTGTTCAATGATGTTCTGTGTTCATCAGAAAAAGTCATTTATACAGGTGTGAAATGACATGAGGGTGAGCAAATGATAACACTCTTGGGTGAACTATCACTTTAAGGGTAGAGTTTGTAAGAATTTTGCAGTAAAATATCCAAAAACCACTAGGCCAATGTTATATATTTTTTTCAGCTGAGTACTTACAATATCTCAAATGTTTCCAACTGCTTTTAAATCCTGAGAAAATCAGCATTCTAAACAGTGGACCGGGCTGTTTAGTCGCCTGTCAATGACGTCATATCCGCATTACACTTTGTTACCGCCTTTACTGACATAGCAACCGCGTGACACTGTCGTAGACAGGTGCAGAAGAAGTTTGTAACGTCGGTCCGTCTAGCATTATTGCAAATCCTGAAAATAACTTTTACTATGATTGATTTGAACTGTACAGTGTTATCACACCATCGAATTGGACAATAACTGTAACATCTATTGACTAAAAATTTAGTTTTAAACCTTACATCACTCGGGTCTAATTCATTATAATAAATTTAAGTGATTTTAAACAAACGCAACATTTATAAAACTTTATTACTTTACATAACTTAACCTCTTCCGCTAACATGATTTCTCGTTCCCGTATAATTGATGTATCAGCGGTACCATCAGCGGTCGAGTTGAAGACAACATATCCCATAATTCCACGCTTCTACTCAGCGTCATCAAGCTACGCGATTGTTGTTGTTTTGGTTGTGCGCCCTGTAGCGGCGATTTCTACAAACTGTACCTGTAAACGGATAGTTCACCCAAAAATAAAACGTATGTCATCATTTACTCACCTTTAAATTTCTTTGTTCTGATGAACACAGAGAAAGATATTCGAAGAATGTCTGTTACCAATCAATTATTGGACCCCATTGACTACCATAGTAGGAAAAGTTGCCTTATAATTTTTTTGTTCTGTTGAACACAAAAGAAGGTATTTTAAAGAATGTAGGAGAGCAAACAGTTCTCGGGCACGTTTGACTACCATTGTCATTTTTCCTACTATGGTGATCAATGGTGGCCAAGAACTGTTTGGTAACAAGCATTCATCCAAATATCTTCCTTTGTGTTCAACAGAACAAAGACATTTATACAGATTTGGAACAACTAGAGAGTGAGTAATTCATGAAGGAATTGAGTGAACTGTCCCTTTAAAAAGAAACAAATTAGTCTGTTCTACAGTCTTTTGGCCATATAAATGGTCAATACAGACATAGAAGTTTGGCTTAAGAAACCAACCACTGTGCTCAAAGTTTGTGATTGTAACCCGCAGACAGAATATGCTCGTGTGGAGGGTGGGAGGTACGTTTACCGGATCCATCGCTCCCCCATGTGCGAATACATGATCAACTTCATCCATAAACTCAAGCACCTACCAGAGAAATACATGATGAACAGCGTCCTCGAGAACTTCACTATACTGCAGGTAAGAGTATGAACAACATTGATAACATGCTACTACACGATACTAGATTTCCTGACACGTGTTATCCCCCTCACCAGGTTGTAACAAACAGAGACACACAAGAGACTTTGCTGTGCATTGCATTCGTGTTCGAGGTGTCCACAAGCGACCACGGAGCGCAGTATCATGTTTACAGACTTGTCAAGGATTGAATGACGCTGTCCCGAGAGACCTCCAGCCACTGTTCAAATGAAACAAACATACACAAAGAAGGACAAAACACAAACCAGGATACTGGGCACTATAGGTTGTATTGTATATTTAGTTACGTACTTTAAAAGGAAAGACAACGTACTTTCAGGGATTATTCTGTTTCTTCTTATATGTTCTGTGAGAGAAGTTATCAAATGTTATTTGGAAATAAAACGGCACAAAGGTCTTTTTAAAAGCGATTGCAAGCAAATAGCAGAGGAATGCTGGTCAATACAAGTCCATTTGTGATAGAATTGATTTGTTCGTATCACACCAGCACACACTACCTCTAACCTGAGACAGTTTGGAGGCTCGTGCGAATGATCTATTTGGTTGTTGGAAAGAAATGTTGAATATTTGTTCGGATGGTAAGCGTAAGTTACGTGAACATAGCATACCAGGGTCATGTTCTACGTTGCGCATGTTCGGAAGCGTTGCTTTATTTGGCTCGATAAAAAATACAAATGTGTGAGCAATTTTTACCTCGTGGTACGTCCTTTTGGGGCTTTTAAAAGCATCAATATGGTTTGAAACCTAAGGTGTCAAAAGAAATTGTCATTTAAAACAATGTGCCAATGCGATAACGCTTATTGTGAAAATGGTATGCATGGTGTTACTTTAAAGCCACAATTTGAGTGCCTTGCCAGATACGGTTCATAATTTCATCATATCTATTAAGATCAGGTAGCATTGGTTGAAGCAACTCTCAACGTGTCAATCTTGGTTATAAATTCTCACCAAAACAATTACACATCCCTTGACTTTTATTCATGTGAAACTGGGTGCTTGAGTTGTTCCTGATATTAAAAAGCAAGAAAAGATTTTGTACTTTAACAATTTCAGTTTTTAAGAAGTTTTTTTTGAGTGCTGTGAGGCAGGGAATTGATAAACAGATGCGCAAAGTGAATTTAACCTTAAATTCCACATCAAAAGTGCAATAAGATCTGGATAATTCCGATCCAAGGGTTCTCAGGTTCTTTAAGTAACGTAGAAACACTTGGAGTTTAGAATAATCCCACATAAACTGATAGCGTTTGGACCATAGACCACGCCACCCTTAGTGATAGGCACACATTAAAAACAAATGCCTTGGCAATGTGTCAGACATGACCAGTGCCATTTATTTACAATCATCTGTTTATTTCATTTATGTTGGTACATTTATATACAATTGTGTGTATATATATACATATTGCTCTTGCATAGAGGATGACGAAGTACTTCATGGGGAAATTTTGGACTGTAATAACCAAAGATGACATCCAAAAGAATGTGAAGAGCATCCACCAGAAAACTCTCTAGCATTTTTGTGTGGTTCAGGTCATCTTTGACGTGTAAACAAAGGTTTTGACTAGAAGGGATAAAGCTACCTACACTGGGCATGCGCACTTCAATACCGCATCATTTTTGTCACGTTGAAAACAGTTGATCATTTTTTTTTATTATTGTAAGGTTAGGTTTAGGGTTGGGGTTGGTGTAAGCATTAGCTAATGTAATTTATTGTAATTATATGGCGAAATTTTGCACCTCTTCCGGCCGTAGCTGTATCCCTTCTAGCAACAACCGTAAATAGCTTCATCCATTTGTTTGTGCGCGTGCATACTTGGGTGTGTACCTGTACGTGATAAAAATAGTTGTGTAAAATGTGTTGTGTATAGTTTAAGAACAGGAAAGGTTTTTATCTTGGTTTCTTCTTTTTTCAATGCTTTGTTCAAATATCAGTTGTTAATAAATATTGGTTGTATCATTAATACAGCGTTTCAAATTGTTGAGAACATTATGGAATACAATTGTTGATATTTGAATAGTTGTTGTGCTCACATTTTAATGATAGACATTTATTTGTGAAATAACTCATGATAAAACTGATGAGAACGCACCCCTTGACTCTCCTCGCGACATCGAATTAAAATCAAGCTCACTACATTACCCACAATTCCTGCTGGTGTCTACTTCCAATGTGTCATGCGCGTAAAATACTTTGTGCTGCGTAATGTTATACAGTGGATACAGTGGAGGTCATTTGACTGGACGATGATGATCATCGATCCGTCATTGAAAGAACACCGTCACGCGCTCAGAAATGGAGTTTGTATCGAGCGCGGGTGACGTGTGATGCGCGCGGACCATCGATTTGAGTGGCAGCCTCATGCAAGTATTTAGGTCGCGGACGTGTGTAATATATGATCCATCCCAAACAATTTCCATGTAATGGAATATTAGATGAACTATAATAAAATGACCTCTTCGCATGTTTGCGTGAATGAAAATAAAAGTTTGGTTTTGTGTAACTTACATTTGCTTTGTGGATTAGTTACAAATTCCGCCCCTTGACGCGGCACGCGAGTGCAGGTTACCAATCGCATTATAACATCAAATTACCGCGAGAGCGATTCGTAAACTGTGCTTTTTAGTTGCTCTCGCGCTACGTTGACGTCATACGCCGATCTGTCACCGCAGGTCAGAAGGAAGTCGAACTCATGTGCGTGCATATGTGTATGCGCGGGCATTATAGCAGTCTCAAATAAGAGCACTCAGATTACTTTGCTTTACAGGAGCTGACTGAAGCCCCAGCGGCACCATGGCAACGGAGCGTCCTGTACCGGATAAACTGCGCGTCTTCTCTCTCAACTGCTGGTGAGCTCCGATGATGCTTCCGCGGCACCGGTGCCGTTATCGCATGAAATATCAAACGGAATTTTAAATTATACGTATTGTCAAGGACTACGGAAGTGTATCTTGGTTTAGTTGTTTGCTTCATGTTTCAGTATGAATATTTTATGAGTTTTCCTTTCCTTTCCTTAGGAAACTTAACCATGGTTTTATTGTGCTTAGTATATAGGCAAGTTTTTTGTTATAGATTTATTCACAGTTTTATTTGTGTCTAAACATTACAAAAATCGAAACTTTGTATTAAATATTTGATAGATATGCAAAAACAGTCTGTGCTGTCAGAACTGGTTTAATGAATCTTTGTCCTGCATTAAACAAAACGTTTGTTTAATAGAAAATGAATCAGGTGAGAAACTTTTCTTTTATTTTATTTCACAACTTTTCATGACTTCATCACAGCTGTAAATGTAAGGGACAGTTATAAATATATTATTTAGCATTTTTTATGATTTATGAGCTTAAGCTTACGACATTTTTTGTTTGGCAGTGATGTGTGTAAGTACAATGTGAAGGTGAAAGCACATGAGCTGACGTGAGACTCCAGCAGTCACATGATGTGCAGTCTGGGCCTCCCGTGCTGCTGATGCCAGCACTGTCAGCATCATGTTCCAGAACAACAGCCCAAAATTCAGTGCGAATGTATAGCTGAAACTGAAATATGTGGTTTTCAAAATGTGCTCTTATTTTGATGACACTGCGTTTTATTAAAAGCACACATAGCCGTGTATCTAATGGTGTCAGAGGTCAGCTGTGTGAATTATGAGTGTGTGTGTAAATGTGGTATTGTGGTGTGACTGGAGTTTCAGGGTGGGTTAGGGGTCAAACGTAAGACAATAGTTACCGGTTTTGTGTTTCAGATCTTTTCCGGTGTTTTTCAGGGGAATTCGATTCTTCAGTCAACACTGTGCACAGCGGTATGAGATGATTGGAGATTTACTCGATAGAGAGCTGCATGACATCGCATTGTTACAGGAAGTTAGTTAAATTGTTGTCTTCAGTCCTTTTTGAGACTTTAGAGTTATAGCATACAAATAACTTGCACCAAATTCTAATCATAAACTACAGAACAAGTACTTTTATACATTATGATGCTAAAATGCTCCTCAGCTTCAAACATTCACAACCAATCAGAACAGTTTTAGGGTTTACTATGCAGAGGCATTTAGAGAGAGAGTTGCGTCAACTCCGTTGACTCCAATGGAACAGATTTTTCACAGCAATAGTGTGCTGAGCAGTTGACGTATTTTTGTATGCAAATGCCGGAAGCGAGTTAGCATTTTTGGACTGCTGGTTCCATCGCTTCAAGGTCTACGGGTTTTTAGAAGTCTGTGAAGCATCGCGTTAGCTTTTTACTTCTGCCGATTGTATTTCCGCTTCAAATGTAACAAATGTTGTGTTTATTTGTAAAGATCATCTTGAAAGACAAAACATCATAAACGTTTGTTGAACACACATCTTATTTTTCGCGATCTTCTTAAAGTCTATAGGAAAAATTGCATAGGCTTTCAGTCAGGGAACCAGTGTGGCGCTTACTTTCGGGTTAGCCTGCAAAAATACCTCATCTCTGAGGTACTAGATGGCGGTGCATGGAGCCTCTCAATAGTTCCCGGAAGTTACTAATAATGCATGGAGCTGCGGCTAAACAGACCGATTGAGGTAAACTTTTAACCCGTTTAAGGACCTAAGTCATTTAATGAATAAAGATGATTGAAATAAAGCATACATAAAAAAAGAAAACATAACTTCCTGGAACTATCTGAAGGCTCCATGAATCATGTGACAAATTTTGAACTTCCATTATCGCAACTTCCTCTCTCAAATGCTCTGTGTGGAACAAGATTTTGGACAAATCAGCCTTCACTATGTTATGTCAACAAATGTTGTAATTCTTATTACTTGTTGTGGCTGTTATGACAATTTTTTTTCCTAATGATGTCACTTATGACAAGTCACTGTATTCAAATATGAACAACCCCCGTCCCAAAACATTAAAGATAGCTGTTTTATGTTAGGAAAAACTTGCATAAATCCTGAGTTTGTTTGATGTTTCTTTTAGGTGTGGTGCGAGAGAGATTTCCTGTTCTTGAAGAGAAAGCTCTCCAGCTCTTATCCATACGCTCACTATTTTAAAAGGTCAGTTCAACTCGCCACGTCATGGGGGGCAATGAATCTTTCTTTGTAATTTAAAGAAATTTTAATTTTGAAATAAAGACTTTGAAACTCTCCCCGCGATTATATCTCACACATTCCAGATGAATAGACTTCAGGTCAAAATAAGTGTGATAGAAACCCATAAATGACACTTTCTCCATAAAAAGAATCTGTACATGTATACATTTCATTGGCTGTACATAAAGGCTTTTAAACTATACAAGTCGTTAAACTATAATGTCGACAGTCTTTGGTCACTGTGTGCATTTATTGTAAGGAAGAAAGCAGAAATAGGAGTGCAATAGGATAAAATTGTATTAATATTTTTAACATCTTTTAAGAAGTTTCTGGGATACCTTCATTTGAGACAGCACCTGGTTATTATGCCTTCTACAGAGAACGGTTGACCTTTAGCTGCTGTCTTATCATTATGAGACATGAAAAAATATCGATCGTAAGGCATGCAGGCAATAAGGCTCAGTTTGCATCTTTTACGGCTTAGCTTTAACACGGTTTAGCGGTTGTATTATCAACACTATCTACAGTTATTGCTGAAAGCTAGTGTTAGATGCTTTAAATGTGAATTTCATTACAGTTTTCATGTTGGGCAAGCATTTGACAACTGTATAAGTAGTAATAATTAATAAATAATAACAAAGTTAGGCGGTGTGTTTAAATTTAAGTTAAAAACTTAAAATGGCACTGTAACTTTCGCTCCTGAATCGCCATCTCTGGTCAAAACAGAAAATTGCCGGTTGCTTTACCTCCTTATCTCTATTTGGTCTGAAATCAAGTCAAAATGACGTCGAACTGACATTTCCCATATGAAATGTCAGTTCATTATGAATCATTATAAGCTTACTATTGGGATTTAGGGTAATATGAGGAGACTGTTTAACACAGATTTTGTATGTACTTGCTAAGTAACAAATTTATCAATTTTTTTTCAATTTATGTATTTCTAAATCAGAAGGATAATTCACACAGAAACTACAATTCTGTCATCATTTGAAGGGTTTGGCTTCTTTTGTATTTAGGAAAACAAAGAAATTTAGATAGATATGGAACAGAATTTTCCTTTTTGGGTGAACTGTCCCTTTAATGCAACATCAATGTAAATATTGCATTTTGGTGTGTAACTTGTTTCACGGTTTGAGCTGCATAATACCGTGAATTGTAGGAGATGAGCCCTAATGAAGGAGTGTAAAAAAAGAAGGAGGGACCAGCCATTTCTTGAGCCATATGCATCTTTCTCAAAAAGAATATAGTTTTCTTCTGTTACTCTAATTTCAAGTCTTTAGAAAGTCCACACGAGGCTCTTACCGTATATTAAAAGACGAGAACAGCTTTGTGATTGATGGCGTGTGTGTGTTCATAGAAGAGAGCGCAGCAAGAGATATCTATTTATCTTTTATTGCTTACATTCTCATATCTGATACTGTTTTTACAGTGGAGTTATTGGGAGTGGTCTTGCTGTGTTCTCCAGACACAGAATCCAAGATGCCCTGCTCTACCAGTACTCGCTTAATGGCCATCCATATATGGTGAGATTAAGGTTGAAATGCTTCATTTTGAATGGTCAGCTGCTGATTTCTATATATAATATAGCTACTTCTATTAATTTTGTTATATATTTATGTATTTCATAATTATCGTAGCATGTTTTTTTAAACAACACTTTCTTGGATACTCAATGATAACACAAAAGTGTAATTTGATATTAACATTATAACAATACACAAATAAACAAAAGAGGAAAATAAGTAAAAACCCAAATCAGTTTTTTATGTCCATGTTTGTCTGTTGTAGGTGTTTAATATGCGGAATAATTTACAGTCAGCCAGTCATAATCACAGGAAACAAAACCTGACAGGGTGTAACAAGACCTGCTCACAATGACTGGGTTTATTTCCTGATAATGACTGTACATTATCCTGTAATGATCACTGTATGTGTGGTTATGAACGGCCTTTGAGCTTCTAAGAAAAGTTACAGGAGTTATTGTGTATTTCTTACATACTTTATTGCGTGTGTCCTTAGCTTTGTAATATAGTGTGAATGACACTAAAGTGTAATGTATCTAAATTTAGTAGAGGTATTTGTTCAGAGATTCATATACAGACACAGTTTATTGGATGACATGTTCAACTATATGTATCATCTATATCTGTCTTCTACATGTGTGTTCTATTAGCTTCGCCATGGAGACTGGTTTGGGGGTAAAGCGGTCGGATTGGTCGTTGTAGATGTGTTTGGGTTGAAGGCACAAGTCTATGTTACACACGTAAGTTTGCAAACACCTAAAATAAATAAATGTAGCTCAAGAAGGGTATTTTTACTTTGTGGAGAGAAAATCAGAACAGGATGACATCACTGTTGCCCTTATAGACCACTTCAAAAGATGTAAACACTGGTCCAGAAGCACTTCCGGTTTAGTTGTTATTTATTTTAAATCTTACATATATATCTATATAGTATATATATAATTAAATCATAAAGATGTTTGTTTAACGTCTTGGTTACGTCTGTAACCTCAGTTCCCTGATGGAGGGAACGAGACGTTGTGTCGAGAACGACAGATGGGGTTCGCCCTTGAGAACCAATCAACTCTGACTACTATAGAAAAGGCCAATGAAATTTGGCGAATGAATGCAGGATTCATTTACCTCTTGTTCTGAAGAGCCTCTCACGACTGCAGCAGAATACGATTCGTGTTCTGGCATAAGGGACACAACGTCTCGTTCCCTCCATCAGGGAACTGAGGTTGCAGACGCAACCAAGACGTTCCCTTTCTGTCGGTCTCTCGACCTTGTGTCGAGAACGACAGATGGTGTTGCCCATGGATAACGCCACAACGCCGTGTCGCGTCACAATCTCTAGCGAAGCGAAGTTAACAGGCCTGGGCATGTCATAACATAGCAGTATTATGGTCGGGGGGTTCCAGAGCTTTCTTGGAGAAAGATGGGTACAGCCCTGACCGGTAACCTTTCACGGACGGAGGCCTTAGCTCTCTACTGGCGAGAGACCGTCCGGCTCGGGCTTACTCCGGGTAAGCGCAACTTCCTTAATTAGGGATGCGCTGCAGAGTACACCTCCTACCCGTAGGGAGGAAAACGATTGACATAGGTACGGTCTCGTCCTTGGAGGAGAATGCATGGAATGTGCGAGTAGTTAACCGCGAGGTGGAGGTCCACCTGGGGAAGATCATGGGTTACCAGGAGTGGGAACCATTCTCATGAGGATACATCAGACGGAACAGCCCACGGAGGGGGTGTTACAGACGTCCGGTAGCACTAGGTCCGGTTAGAGCTATCTGTGATACTTCATATGGTGTCCCGGCCTAAGCGGGAAGGCTGCTCTGCCCAGCCAACCCCCAGGGGGTGCTTGCTTAGTGATGGATGGAATGCCTGTTCTTAACCAGCAGGTCCTCTGTCAGGGTAATGGGCCAGGGAGGAGTCGTTGTCAAGAGCTTCAGCTCCAAAAAAAACATGTGCGGTTGGCCCAGTATGGCGCAACCAGTAACACTTGTGGCTCCTCTTCCCTAACCTTCTCAAGGCTCACTGGGGGGAAGGCGTACTTCCGCTTGTCCCGCAGCCAGCTATGCACCCCGGCATCCATGCCGAGGGGAGTCTCGGTCATGGAATACCAAAGCGGGCAATGGGTGGTGTCATGGGATGCGAACAGGTCTAGCTGTGCCTGCCCGAACAGCACCCAAATGCTGGACGCCCGGACACTCGACCCTGCTATCGTGTCCATCCCCCTCCTTGATGAGAGTACCGCACCCAAGAGAACAGCGGGACATGCCACGCTGGAGAATGCTCAGTCCTGAAAAGGACCTTTTTAGAAAAAATCTCTAACACCTACGGAACCGGCGAGATGCCCAGGGAAGGTCGCTGCAGGTAGGGACGATCCGCGTAGATCCGGCAATGTAGAAGAAGAATTCATGTATTCGTTTTGTTCGTAGTCATGAGCGAAGGCTCTGAAGAACAAAAGGTAAATGAATGCTGCAAATTTAATTCGGCAAATTTTATTGGCCTTTTCTATAGTAGTCAGAGTTGATTGGTTCTCAAGGGCGAACCCCATCTGTTGTTCTCGACACAATCTCGAGAGACTGACAGAAAGGGAACATCGGTTGTAAATGTTCTGTTGGTTGTATTTTCTTCAAACCTTCGTGTAATGTTTAAATACTGAAAAGAGGAAGTTATTTTGGACCAGCGTTGGATCAACATTGTTTACGTCTTCAGAAATGGTCTAATTTGTATTTACTGCTAATAACCCAAAGGCGTATTTGTGCTGGACTCACACCAAACCCGAATTTAGCGATTTGCCGGAGTAAATTACATACCATGTCAATGCAATGACGGAATAGACACAAACTCGTTTACGTAACTTTTTGGGGGAATTTATTCAGCAAATGCGTTTCCATCTACCATTATTTGCACTAACCCTTTTTCGCAAAGATGAGGAACCACATCAAGCGAGCGTAAAAATGTTTTTGCGAAGTTGCCGTTTCCATCAATCGTTTCTGATGGGAAACTTCAAAATGCAAAACAAAACAGGGTGACGGAAACCTGCTCAGTGACAACTTCTATTTGACAGGCCCCATGATGTTTTTTTTTATATATTTTTTTTAAATAATTTTTCTCGCGAGTAATAAAGAGCGTTGAAGGTGATCGTTCATGTTTGGTGTGAAAACAGCATTAATCACACCCTGTTTGGGTTTATTCCCATGTGTAACTAAAGATGATGCGCCTTTATACTACAGAAGAGTAACGATACTATTTTCTTCTCAGTTGCATGCAGAGTACTCCAGGGCGCAAGATGAATACCTGCCTCACAGAATAGTGCAGTCGTGGGAACTACTGCAGTTTGTGCGGTAAGAGAGAAGTGTTTCATATAGGTTGTCATGCAAAAAAGTTCAAAAAAGAGAATAGTGAGATGATATAACAATAGCGTCATATTCACTATTCTGAATGTCTGTTAGACACACATCGTCTGGAGCAGATGTGGTGATTCTGGGGGGGGATTTGAACATGCACCCTCAGGATCTTGGGAATCGTCTCATCAGAGCTCACACTGGACTCAGAGACTGCTATACTGAAACGGACACATTTGATGTGAGTTCACATCATTTTGCATCCACATTCGGTTTGATGCATATCCTGTTGTACAGTTTGCAATAAATAAGAATGATCTTACTGTGTTTGGCAGGGATGTGAAGACGGCCACACACTGATAGCAGTTAACCACTTTACAAAAAAGCAAGATCTTATTCCTTTTGAGAAAGGCATCAGGATTGACTACATTCTCATGAAGGTAAAACAATCAAAATTAAACTTTTATTTTATAAGCAAAAACAACAGATGGTCTAAATATTTATTTTAAAGGAACAGTACACCCAAAATGACTGCATCATTGACTACCATAGTAGGAACAATTGCTTCATAAATTTCTATGTTCTGTCAAACACAAAAGAAGATATTTTGAAGAATGTAGGAAAGCAAACAGTTCTGGCGCACTATGGACTACCGTAATAGTTCCTACTGTGGTAGTCAATGGTGGCCAAGAACTGTTTGGTTTCAAGCAGTCTTCCAAATATCTTTCTCCGTGTTTTACCAAATAAAGACATTTATACGGATTTGGAACAACTTGAGGGTGACTAAATGAAGACAGAATTTAGATTATTGGATGAACCGTCACTTTAATGTCCGTTTTAATGGTCTGTTTAACGAATAAAATAAATCAATGTATTGGATTGAAATCAGCTCATCATGAATGGAACAAACATATTTCAGATTCCCTGAAACAAATCTCATAAGGTTACTGTTTATTTTCTCGGGCAGGGCTCCAAGAAAGTAAGCATGAAATGTGAGTCCCTTTCTACAACCAAAGGTTCAGTGGCTGGTGAACCCTTTCCTTATTCTGACCACGAGGCTCTGACAGCTGAACTCACACTTCTGCAGTCTGAAGACAGCAGACAGCATGGACAGAGAAACATCAGCGACTCACATACTGGTATGTCTTCAGAAAACATCTTCATCCCAGTCAAGATGCATTGATGGAGGTTCTCTTTTTTTAACCTTGTTTTGGAGAATTCCTTAAGACTCTCAGATGTTGGCATGATGCCAACACATTTTTGAGCAACACAGTATAGAAGCAGACAAAAGGAATATATTCAAAGATGTTTATCACTGTAAACAGAGTCTAAAATATGAACACACAGACAGACACAACATTGCAAGAAATGGGCTTTGGTGGTGCACGGATACAGTAAATGTCAAAAGAGTGAATGTGTGGGAGTCGATCAGTATATGAAAGTGTGGGAGTTCCCTTTCGAGGGAACTCGCACTGCGTCACCATGGCAACGCTTTGGGGAACGGCTCAGCGTGACCAGCTCTGAGCACGTGTTTCAACATCGTCCAGTAGTGAAACGATACGTCATGGATGACGTATGGACCAGGAGGTATAAAACGACATCCGAAACAGTCAACTTCGGCTCTTTTCTTCTCAGGACGGTTCTGTGTGTAGTGTGTGTGTTTCTAGTTTAAAAGAAGTGTGTTTGTTTAGCCAGTTTGCTAACATGTCAGAGAAAAGTTTCAGACCTTGTGCTCCTCCTTGTTCGCGTTTTATCACGAGCAATGATACGCATGATCTCTGTGTAGTCTGTCTGGGAGCGGAGCATGCACAGTCAGCGCTCGAGGGAGCTGACTGTGAAGCCTGTGCACTTTTACCACAGCGTACGCTCCGTTCCCGCATGGCACTATTTGATAAGCACGGCCAGGTGCGAGCTCCGCGTGGTGATGGTCCCGCTTCTGCCGTGGCAGAGTGGAAACTTCGCTCGTGGGGCTCGCAGATGGACGTCAAGGAGGCTGGAGAGACATGCTCCGGCTTCTCTTTGCCCTCCGTGGCTTCCACCTCTCTCTCTGCTGAGACGGGAGCACGCACTCCGGTTTCTCCCGCTCAGAGAGCGAATCCGGTTCGGCAATGTTCTGCATCTGACGATGTAGACATAATTAGTATCGAAGCAGGAGAGTTAGATTATGTTCCCCCTCTTGCTGCTTCGGTACATGCCGATCTGGTGGAAGTCATGACAGCTGCGGTAGCCCAACTGACAATAGACTGGCCGCAAGATAAAACAAACGCTCGTCCTCAGAGTAAGATGGACGAGCGATGTCTTAAGCATAACACACAACCCTCACGACGCAAGCTCCCCTTCTTTACTGACCTACATCAAGAGGTGTGTAGGTCGTGGCAGCGTCCTTATACAGCGCGAGTTTTCACGCCACAGACCTGCATTTACTCTAATGTTCAGGGCTATAAAGAACAAGGTTACGGGGCGATGCCGAGAATAGAACAGACGCTTGCGAGCTATCTGTCTCCATCCGCGGCTTCGTCCCTAAAAGCCCCCACCTTGCCATCAAAGCCATGCAGGGTGACATCGACTTTGGTTGGGAAGGCATATGCGGCAGCGGGGCAGTCCGGGGCATGTTTACACTCTGTGTCACTCCTTCAGGCGTATCAGGCTGATGCGCTACGTGAACTGGTCGACACGGGGCTGGTGGCGGCGGATGTTTTACAACCCGTCCGTCATGCTATAGATGTTTCACTCCGTGCTACTCGTGAGGCCGCCCGTTCTTTGGGCCGCTCGATGGGCGGTATGGTAGCCACTGAGAGGCATTTATGGTTGAACCTGTCAGACATGAAACCATCTGACAAGTCATTTCTCCTAGACGCCCCATTATCCCCTACGGGCCTTTTCGGCAACGCTGTAGACACCGTTGTTGAGAGGTTCGAGGAGGCTAAGAAACAGGCTGCGGCATTTAAACTTTACCTCCCCCGCCGCGGAGAAACTCCCGGGGCGGCTGGGCGGGAACAGCCACAAGCGTCCACTAGTTATCGTGAGCGTCAGAGGCAGAGTGTTGCTTCTCGAGCCCCACCCCGGAAGGATGGGGCTCCGGGAAGACATTATCATTCGCATCCTTACAAACCTAGGACTGACCTGAGGGCAGTCATTCAGGCAAGGAAAGGGGAAAACAAGAAAAAGTCCTGACAGCAGGGTAGCATTTCCCCCCGGGGAGCGTGCGCTCGCACCTCATTATATGGTGCCCGTTCCTCCTCGGTGCCCCAGAAGGGTTCAGCCGGCTCTGCCAATAGAGGTTTGCCGAGCCGTAGCGGTTCCCGTTATGATGTCACCAGACAGGGTTTTGTACACCGAGGTGTGCCCCGAGCAGACTCTGGTGATGGAACAAGAAGTTCTAGCAAAATCGGAACATCTGTCGGTTCAACATCGAGATGTTGTTCTCGCACATATGGAGGAGCTAGGGCTGAGGCTGAATACCAAGAAAAGTGTGCTTTCTCCAGTACAGAGAACCACTTTTTTAAGAGTAATATGGGACCATATGGAATCCATCACGATGCAGGCGCGGCCTCGTATTTTTGCAATCCTGTCAGCCGTTTCCAGCCCAGTGTTGGGAAGCAGGTGTCGGCGCGTTGCACTGACAACCGATGCTTCTCTTGCAGGTTGCGGAGCGGTTATGGAAGGCCAATTGGGTCAAAACCGATGGGGAGCCACTTTCGATCTTGGCACATAAATTGCCTAGAGATGATGGCAGTGTTCCTGGCGTTGGAACACTTTCTCCCACAGCTCAGAGGCCAGCATGTGCTTGTCAGGGCAGACAACACAGCTGTGGTCTCATATATAAATCGCAGGGGGGTCTACGGTCACGGCAGATCCTCCTGTGGTCTCAGGGGGAGCTGCTCTCCTTGAGGGCAGTCTATATCGGGGCTGAGGCCGGGGGAATGGAGACTCCACCCAGAGGCGGTGGAGCAGATTTGGATGAGGTTTTGCTGGGCAGAGGTAGATCTGTTCACGACTCAGGTAAGTATGGCACAGGTGTGGCCGAGGCTTCACCTGTACGTTTTTCCCCCGATCGCTCTACTCCCGGGAGTTCTGGAAAAGGTGCGCACGGACGGAGTTCGCCTACTGTTGGTAGGCCCGTTCTGGCCGGTCCGAGTGTGTTTCTCGGACATCATAGACCTGTTGGAGAACCCTCCATGGGAGATTCCTTTGAGGAGGGACCTCCTTTCTCAAGCGGAGGGTCAGATACATCACCCACGCCCGGAGTTATGGAAACTATGGGTTTGGCCTCTGAGAGGGCTAACCTTCTAGACAATGGTCTCTCTGCTGAGGCTGTGGAGACCATACTTAATTCCAGAGCTCCTTCTACAAGGAAGCTTTATGCCTTGAAGTGGGGAGTCTTCACTACTTGGTGTTCAGCTCACCGCATGGACCCTGTAAACTGCCCGGTTTCAACAGTGCTTGAGTTCCTACAAGATCGCATTGCTGCTGACTTAGCCCCATCTACTTTAAAGGTGTATTTGGCAGCCATTTCTGCCTTTCATGTTCGGCTAGGGGGCATACCTGTTGGTAGAGACCCCTTGGTTCTACAGTTTCTTCGTGGTGCTCGCAGGTTGAGGCCTGTGAGTCACACTAGGGTACCTACCTGGGACTTGGCTACAGTTCTCGAGGGTCTGTCAGCTCCTCCCTTTGAACCGATTGATTCAGTCGCTCTTAAGTTTCTCACTCTTAAGACAGTCTTCCTGATGGCTATTACTTCTCTCAAGAGATTGGGAGATCTTCAGGCCTTGTCGGTTTCCCCTACGTGCCTTGAATTTGCTCCTGGTTTAGTTAAGGCGTTCCTTTTCCCCCGGGCAGGATACGTGCCTAAGGTTATGGATAATGTACCGAGACCCATTACCTTGCAAGCATTCTGTCCTCCACCTTTCAGGAGCCAGGACCAGGAAAGGTTAAATTTGTTGTGTCCAGTGCGAGCACTGGACTCGTATGTACACAGAACTGCGGCTTGGGGGAAAGCACAGCAGCTCTTCGTATGTTTTGGTTCACCGAAGAAAGGTCTTTCGGCAACCAAGCAATCCATTAGCAGATGAATAGTTGAGACTATCTCTCTGGCCTATGAGGCCTCTGGCAGACCATCGCCTTTGGATGTCAGAGCCCATTCTACTAGGGGTATGGCGGCCTCCGTAGCCTTAAGGTCGGGGGCGTCTATGCGGGACGTGTGTGATGCGGCAGGCTGGTCCTCTTCGCTCACATTCGTGAGATTCTATAGCTTGGACATGAATCTCACCCCGGGAGCCCAGGTGCTTGTGACTTCCACGTGACATTTTTGTACACACAGACAGGCATTTGGGCGTATGGCGGTTTGGGTATTTCGTTCCCCAAAGCGTTGCCATGGCGACGCAGTGCGAGTTCCCTCGAAAGGGAACGTCTCGGGTTACGTCTGTAACCCTTGTTCCCTGAGAAGGGAACGAGACACTGCGTCACCTTGCCATACTCCCTACATCCCTGTTAGCCTCTTGCTTCGAAGTTTTTCGAGCTGAAGTTGACTGTTTCGGATGTCGTTTTATACCTCCTGGTCCATACGTCATCCATGACGTATCGTTTAACTACTGGACGATGTTGACACACGTGCTCAGAGCTGGTCACGCTGAGGCGTTCCCCAAAGCGTTGCCATGGCGACGCAGTGCTTACAGACGTAACCCGAGACGTTATCTTACTTCAGCCCTAAAATAGGAATGCAGGAATACCGGATTACTATGCAACTCAAAGAATACCAAATATGTTTCAAGAGTCATGTACAGCTGTACAGAAATTGCAGGTTATGAGCAGCGTGATGGATTACAGAAAATGTGATCACACAACCACAAAATCAGCCATCAGTCTAGATATTTGTCCATTTATCGCCATAACAAAAACAAAAATTCTGTCATCATTTACTTGCCCTCTTGTCATTTCAAACATGTTTGACTTTCTTCAGCATGAATGCAAAACAAGACATTTTGAAGAATAGCATCGGCACCTATTCACTTCTATTGTATGGACAAAAAAACAATGGGTGCCGGTTAACAACATTCTTCAAAATTCTTCTTGTGTGTTCTGCTGAAGAAAGACAGTCATACAGGTCTGAAATGACAAGAGGTTTAGTAAATGAGGACAGAATTAAATTTTTTGGGTAAACTATCACTTTAAAACAATACATCTACTTGGTTTATACATTTAAACATTTACACAGACTCTAGACCGTTTCATCTGACTTGGGCGTGCCTGGGGATGTCAGGACTTTCAAATAATCGTCTCATCACGATTGTTTGAACTCATCATGATGGTTTCAGATCATCCAAAATATTGCACATGTCTGTGGAAGACAGAAGGGGGAACTGTTGTGCCTCTGCATATCTCATAATGTAGTCAGTGTATATATTGTAACTATAACATGTACCACCACAACACCATCACTTGAATATTTATATTTTTTATGGCAAATACCATAAAAATAACCTGCAATATAATTTAATATTATTAAATTAATCTCAGTGTGAAAACCAGCCTACCAAAATTTCATTTACTTTGTGTCATAAAAATTGTGTTGTTGTCTTGCAAGTGAGAGGAAAACAGAGTAGATGGCTCCAATTCACCCCTGCAAACAGACAATTAATCGTCATAATCGCAATGATTTATTAGACAATTATATTCAGCCCAATTTCATAATCGTGAAAGCCCTATGCACGCTTGACCCCAAGTTAACTTCCGGTTAGTGTTTGGTTACAGTCTAATAATATAACTATTTATATTTTATTTATGTTCATTATAATTTGTAATATTATTTTACTGTTCTTTATTAAATAAATGATAAGTTGAATTTTTTTGTATGTTCATTTTATGAAATAAACAATTTGTTAAATGGGTAGTTCGGTCGCATTTAAAGAATCCATAGAGTACACTGACATCTAGTGGTTTAGCTTGGTATCGCAGTCTAGATTCAAAATATTGTAAACAAGTTTGTTAAGTTAAGTTCTTTTCGGTTTCTTTTGCTTGTTATCAGAAATAATCTTCAGGCACTCTATTGTTTGTGAGTGTGTACCGGAAGTTCAGTTGAGGGTCACAAAAGTGCTCATGCTCTGTTAGGTTTGTTTATTTTGTTAAGATGAAACCGTCTTTACAAGAAAACATGACATGAAGACAGCATTTAACAACCTGTAATATTCTGACCGCACTTTAAAGTGTATGACTGTCATTGTTCTATATGCTGTAACATTAAATACACATTGCATTTGTACATCTAACCATATTGTGCATTGATTCATCATCCCGTTTTATTCACAGCGGTGTCAGAGCAGATGGACATCGTCGCAGAAGCGCGCGCGGTGGTTAAAGAAGGACTCTGTCACACAGAGACTCTGCAGGCCAGAGCTCTGCATCTGATGGGCGGAGCTCTTCTGCTACTCCTGCTCCCTCTGCTCTTGATCCTCCTGCCCTGCTTATGTTCATGCAGCCACTTCTCCTTCATCACCACAGGCCTTCTGGCAGCCGCGGGAGCCGTCGTCCTGCTGTCCGGATTGCTTTTCTACCTTCTATTCACAACACACATCAAAGTCCTGAAAGAGACAGAAGACCAGATGAAACTGACCTCAGATGACCTCCAGTCTAAATTGGCCGGAAGCAGAGCGTCAGATTTTTCATCCTCCGACGGTTCCATTTAAACAGGAGGAGTGAGTTGGAGATTGAAGTTGCTGTTCCTCAGTGTTAAAAAAACTTAGATTTTAACTTGAAACGCTGACCCGAGATCAGTGCTGTGAGGCTGTACCTACCTCAACACAGGAGGAGCTGTTCTGTTCGGTTGTGACGAACTGAAAATCTTGACGGATTCGGTGGCAAGTCTTTTTTGTTTTTGTGAAATTTGGTGGGACTTCTTTGTTCCATCGGTTTGTTGTTACGTAGGTAGATGAAGAATAAAGGCATTTCACATATTGGCATTTAAAACTATTTGACTGTCCAGTTCATTTGATCATTGTCTTGAATAAAGCACAGATACTCTGAAACATTTTCTTGAGTCTCTCTCTCTCTCTCTCTTTCGCTCCTTCCTCCACTAAGCGCTCCTGCACAATCCAGTGATTTCTGAAATAGCAGTTTCAATATACCAGGACTGATACAAACTTCAATAATTTATCAAGTGAATAATAGAAAAAAGGTTTTCAGACATTGTTTTACTGGAAAAAATATTTTTGAATAATGAAGTGAACCATCTGGTTTGTGATGCAGAACAGCAAACCACAAAACAACCTTTCAGCTATCAGATGTTTGCTTTGGTTACCAACTTCCAACATATTAAACCTGCCCACTTCCAATGAAATGGGAAGCAGACACTGAGCGGGATTTAACATAATCCACATTGGAGAGTATGGTCATTAGGAATAGATACAGTATTTATTTAGCATCTGCATAATGAATGCATGTAAATCTATTACAGTACTGTGACAATTCGAGGAAAGCATGTTGTTATTTAGGATCATTTTTTTCATATCGTATAATGGTAAACTCATCCAAACTGGAAAATCACGAATGTAAAAATACGGTCACTAAAGAATTTAACAAAAAATCAAGCAAATTACATTTTTGCATTCACAATGTTGTCACCACTTGCCTACAGAATTTGCAAAATTGTTGTGACATTTGCCAAACAGTTTTTACTTTGAGACGCACTGAGGATTCATTTAGCAGATGCTTTTTTTAGTCCTTTTTCAGTCCGCCATCCAAGTTATGCATTCTAAACAAATCAATAAAGTTATATTATTTATAATGTATATATCATTTTTCAATATTTCAGTCACGTGCAACCGATAAAACTTCTGGTACGTTAATACAGCATTTGTTGTTATTCAGTTTAAAAAGTTAAGATCTCGAGAAACAATTTCAGTTAATTTAACTAAACTTCTGAACGGTGGTATCGACCTCTCTGAACTCTTTTGACTTTTCTGTGTATGCTGTGCTTTCATTTACTTTCTTTTGCACTTCAAATTCAGCTTTTACACGCGGTTGCTATGAAACGCAGGTAACTGACAGGTTTGTTTATGAATGGGGACCTGTGGTTGGTTTTTCTCCAGTGGGCGTTTCCTAGGTGTGGTTTTCCACAGAAGTGCGAAAAAGATCCGCCTCCATAATGATTAGAGTCAGTGCTGAAGAAGGATAGACTTGTGAGTTTGGACGGTCGACAGCAGCTAGCATGGGTGAGCCGGTTCGCTCGACCATGGGCATCGGCCTCGCGGAGGACACGTCTCTAGTCATGCCGTCCGATAAGAACCAATGCACGGGTCAACAGCGCGTGCTGCAGCAGGTGAAAAGCATCAAGAGAACCAAGTCGAAAATAGTCAAGAACGACTCCCTTCCGTCTCCAACAAGTAAGAATAATGTTTGTATGAATGAACTGCAGTGTGTTCGTATAATAAAATAACTTTTAAAATTTTCTATTTAAATTAATTTTAATTGCGGCTTTCACAATTATAAATTGCTTCGGAACAGCTTTACAGAAAATACATTTTAGCAACAAGAGTAGAGAAAGAGAAACCGTACAATAAAAAAACATTATATTATTGATTTATTTTAATATGTAAATACTTTAAAAAGGTAAACCCCCCCCATGTGTGGTGGCTGCTATATGTGAACTAACTAGAGTTAAAAGCGGATCTATTATGCAAACTTCACTTTTTATAACACACGTTGGAAACCTGAGACGTATATTAGATTAGACTTGTGAAGAGGGTGATAACAGATCTATTTAAGTCAAAGAGAGATGAAGAGTTTCTGTGTCTGGAATCTGACAACATGTTTCCCGTCAGCAAGTTGAAGCAAATCTGTGAGGCAGTGCATTTATCTGCCATTAAAGGAAAAGTTAATCTCCAAATTGTGTTTTTTTTTATTCACCCACATGACGTTCAACGTGTTTTAAGACCTCCTGGTGTCATCGGAATCCAAATAAAGGTATTTCAGGTGATTTCCAGGCCTTCTTATAGACATCATGGTTATAGTTGGTGTCAAGGTCCAGAAAAGTACTAAAGACATTGTAAAATTGGTCCATGTGCTCATAGTGGCTCAATTGAATATTTTTGAAGCGACGAGAATACTTTATGTGCAAAAAACAATCCTAAATAACTACTTTATCGATGTATTCTCCTCCTTCTTTTCAGTCTATGGTGCGCGTTCACGAGGAACAAACTGCATATTTGTAATTGTTAACACATTTTTTTGCATGTATTGCAGGTCCGGAGTCAGCGACAGAATACAGTGAGCCTAAATTCCAGTTTTCCCCAACAACAGGGCCCGTCTCTATCTTGAGCAGGAGCTCCACCAGCACAAGCAGATGGCAAAGCATAATGGTACGCACTGCTCTCACTGTGTGTTTTTTGAGTGATTCTTATATGCTGATGACATTTAAGGGATAATGTACATCTAGCTGCTTGATGTTGTTGACATCTTGTCAGGGTTTATTTGTAATAATAACAAGCTGGATGTAAATTTTTCGACTTCAAACAAGAGGAAGATGCAGTTTGGAACAATATCTTTTTAATACCGTTTAATCTCTCATATGTTATTTGGGCTTATACAGCAAGCGACCACTGTGTTGCGTCCTAGTGAACATTATTACTGAATCAAGCAGTAATAATGTTCACCTCTGGTCACTTGTAATATATACAGAGATTTCTGTGATCTTAATCTCGGGCGAATCGGCCATTTCTGTAATTTGTAGAGAAAAAATTCCCCCACAAATTACCTACCATATTTTGACGAACAACGAGGTCCTGTGATGATGTTAGTCCCGTGCGAATCGGCATCTCTTTTATTTGACGGGCTCATAAATCACTTTTCAAGGTTTTATCCACTCAACTCAACTTTATTTACATAGCGCTTTTTACAATTTTCATTGTTACAAAGCAGCTGTATATGAGACACATTGAATACAAGTAAAACAACTAAAGGCATATACCTGTAAAAACAAGAAAAAGGTGAAGACAGACATACAAATGCCCCACACACACAATATGCATACATACTTACACACATTGACATAGACGCACACACACGAAAACACACTCGCACACACACACACAAACACACTCGCACACACGCACAGTGAAAGCACACATTGGCGATAAAGGAGAGACGTTTGTGAATAATAGACAGCAGTTTGTGAATAATGGAGGCTGTTTTGAAGTGTTTTAAAAGCCTTGCCATCGCATCCGGAAAATAAGTCAGTAAATTTGAGTACATTCACAGGCTTCACTTATCCCGTGCAAATGCACCACATCAAATATAGATCTGGGGAGGAAATTTATAAATCGCACGAGGTCTCCAGATAATACTGGGGTTTAAGACACATTTTCATATGTTGTGAGTTCTTTTGCACGCGTGAAGTTCAGACAGTTCGGTGCAAATTCAGAAATAACTGAGAATAGAGAATGTGAAGCTACGTCACGACTTGTTGAATGTTGCGCCATCTTGGGAGATTGCTGCTAGTGTGTGTAATGCAATGTTTTTTTTTATTTTTAATAAACAATAATAGCAGTGGGTATGACCCTTCCAAGATGGCGGCACCAATCCAACATGCAATATAGGATGTGACGTCAGCTTCACATTCTCTATACCCTGTTACACGGAGCTAAATACAAGCCTGCACTCACACATTACCACAGCACACAGCTTCTGTCGGTCGTGCCCAGGATGAGTCTGACACGGAGATGTCAACCATGCTTGCCTGGGCAGCCTCGGATTGCAGTGCACTGCACAGCCTTCCCCACAGCGCTCACGGCTTGACTCTTGGTACCTGGATACGTAGCGCTGTGGCAACCGCGTTCCGCCCCATTACCTTTTTTCCCAGAAGTGAATGATGACTTCACAAAGACCTGGAATGCCCCCTTTTCTTGGCGGTCACTGCAAACGAGCTTGGGCAAGTAATAGTTTATTCTAAGGTACTAAAAACATAAATGCTCATTACGTAAGGTCTTTATACACTAATGAAGACCTCGTTTTGTATATTAAATCAAATGCCTTTTATTCTCACATCACCACTTGTGATGAGTGAAAGTCTTCAAAACAATCCCACTACTGCTACTTTAACATTACCACACCACTTGTGTAATGCTTTTTAATGCATTATGTTTCCATTTTAAAACATTTTGTGTTGATTATGAATGAAATCAATAAAAGGGACAACACAAGTTGTGTTAAAAGTTACAGAAAAAATGTGTTGGCCCAGAGATAACACGGAGATGTGTTCAGTTAAGGACAACACATATCAAATTTGGAGTGAAATTATATTGTTTCTTTAAACATATCATAAATGACGATTTACTGCACACGTGCATGGAGTTATTATATCTTTATTGATCCCAGTCTAAAGAAGCTCGGCTCTAGGAGAAGGTTTTTCCCTTCAAGCAAAAATCTGCTGACTCTACACAAGTCTCTGCACATCGTTTCAGTTAATCCTCACTTTATGTTTGTAATGGAAGACCTCGTTGAGCTTCCGCTGTTCCAGCGACTTTGCCCTTAAGCCAGACACTTAACCCAAAGTATTATCAGCTGCTACACTATCCTTTCACTGTTACTTTAGCACCAGTTAAACATTCTCTGCTAATGAACAGTGTGAAGCCGATAGATAAATGATTTTTACAGTGAACCCTAAGTTGCATCCAAAACATACCAAAATTGCGTATCAAAACTGTCCATAAAATTGAATTGTGTCTAATGGCTGATGTGTTAATGCAGGTTTTATTTTACTATTTACTTAAGTTGGCTACTGTTTTGTTTGTTGTAGTGTTGGGTATCATATACAGTAAAGTTGAGTTTCTGGGTCACCTAGATTGAAATGCATCTCGAATCACTTAGTTGAAGTGCCAGGAAAAGTCTGGTGGCTGGCATGTGCACACACTTCTCTTTCTCACATCCACAGCTGACATTTGTTGTATTGTTATTTTTGTATTAGAACCGTTTTTGATATTGTTGTGTTTCATAATGTATTGAATTATTTAATCCCAAACTAAATAGCTATGTGGAATTTTCTTGGTGAGCTCAACAACAATTAATACACTAGGACAAGAAATGCAAAGCAAATACAAGAATCAACAAGCCGTTGTATTAGGACAGTTTTAGATAGTATTTCAAAATAGCATTTGGGTCAGATCTCGAATGATGATTTAACCATTCAGACTGGGCAAAGCGAAGTCGTTTTACTAAAACTATTAAAAACGTTTCTATCAATTGAAATCAAATGAAATCTGCATAAATATTAGAATATTGTTTGAACTAAATGATAATTAGTAATGTTTCACTTAATATAAAGTGAAGTACGTTTAAGTTGAGACACTAAATTATTAGCAGAATATTTTAATAATCAAAATTTTATAGATAACATATACCATCCCTTTTACCACTTTTTTCCTGATGATTATGATAGACCTGTACTCTGAAATCCACTGAAATAGACGAAATACACTTGTTTTTTCTCTCCAGAACAGCCACCATACCGTGAGAAGGCAGAACGGCAGCATCTACCAGTCCGTATCCAATGGCATGAAGCCCCATGAGCCCATCATGAATGGCCAGAAAGGGAACCTATCACGTGCTAGAACTGTGAAAACTGCCAGCCAATCACAGGAGCTGAACCTAGTCCGAAACAAATCAGATTCATCTGGGTAAGAGTTCAGAAAATGCCTCCGAGCAAAACACAGCCTGGCTACAACCCAGTTCCCACACACAGAACTTCAGTTTGTGCTTCACTAATGATGTGAAAGTGTTTTATATCTTAAAATGTATTATTTTTAACCTCTTACACTGTAAAAAATGTCAGTGAAATTAACAGTGAAATTCTGTAAGTTTCATTGAGAAAACTGTTGTCAGAAAACGTCTGTAAAAATACAGAAAACACTGTAAAGTTCTCTGGGAAATGAACAGTGAAAGTCCATAGTTTTTTCAAGGAGTTTTTTCAACAAACTCTATAACCACCTTCACTTACAGACACCACCATAACCCTTATTTCTGTTGTTTGTCTACAAAAGTTTGAATTGAGAATTAGCACAAGTTTACATGTTGATGGTTTTTGTAGAGTCACCATTATGGTGATGAGTGTTTGCTTTAGTTGGGATCTTGACCCTTTGCCCATTTTAAGACTTTCCCTATTTTTTATAACTAACAGAAACAGGTGGAGAAAAGCTAAGCAAAATGTCAATTTTTGTTGGGAGTGTCATTGCCTTTTTTATAGTTTTGGCACTGATCTAGAGTGATTTTGTCATCCATGAAATTAAATTATATTCTAAAGGTTTTCAGCAAAAAATAATTTAAATTAGAGATGGACAGACAACCAAAATACCTCTTAAGATAAACACAATGCATTCTGGGTACCATCAAAGTACAAAACCCATCAATAACTCCCAACATGCACTGCGGCATTAAGCGGTTCATTTGTTGGTCACCACTGTTGAGATCCTTACACTGATTCTTCATGTCTGAGTAAAAAAACATATGCAGACGTTTTAATCGTTCAAATATGGATATATAAATATACGTTTTTATATGGATTGTTGCAGGAAATGTGGATTTCCAATGTAGGATCATTTAGACCATTGTAACAAAAACTCAATAAGAAACTAAACATCAGAATAAAATTTCTGAAAAAGCTACTTGTCGCATTTTCTTTTGATATTATTTGCTACAAAGACTATGTTTTATACAAACACTAATCACAATAACTGTGACTTTAAACAACAATAAACCAAGTCATGGATGTTATGCTACAGTCCCTGTGAAGCAGAAGTGGTGTTAGTCTTCAGTGTTTTGACATATTTCCAAGACTCATAGTGGGTGTGGCTTATGTTTTCGACTTTGGACTGATTGGATGAATAAAAACAGGATGTTCCCGTATTTTTACGGTAGATTACTGGGAACCACAGCTGCCGGTATTTATCCGTAAAAACTACAGAATTCTTTTCTTTTCTGACATTTAATGTTTTACGGGTCACCACTATGCTGAAGAGTGGACTCTGTGTTTAATTCAAGGTCAGCAAGGGCTACTGATGTCATGCTGCATGTTGCTCTGTTTAAAAGTGATTTTGATGGTTTTTAATGATGAATTGCAAAGAAATAAAATAAGTAGATCTAATGTTTTCACTTTTATGCGTTAGGTACATGATTTCATTTTATATAATGAAATGCTTTTAATATATAAGCTCAAATGTATTCAGTTCATACACAGCTTTAAGTTTTTGCCCTGAGGTTTTAAACTCCAAAGCTGTTTACGTGCTTTTCCAGTTATTGGAAACCGCAGCTGCCGATATTTTTCCGTAAAAACTACGAAACATTTTTCACAGTGTATGTCAGTTTAAAAGCTATTGTGGCAACTATGTGGTTGCAAACAGGCTTTACATTTTGCATCTGTCACTTCTTATCATTTCCGTGTTGATGTGTGTATGTGTCATTAATTGCATGGGTTGCAAATGTCTTTATAACAATCGTGTTAAGAACGTTTTAACTCTAATAATGTTTTGTTCCTTCATCAGTGTGAATGGTTCCAATTGGGCAATGGATGCTATGACTCTGCAGGAAGCAGTGGAGCTCCTCACGCACCCAGACATCAACCAACAGCTGTGTGGAGCATCATTCATACAGCACTGCACATACGTTAAAGGAGAAGCCAGGCGAGAGGTCAGACATTAACATTTCTTAGGCTGTAATGCATTTTGTATATCTATCTATCTCTCTGTCTACCTACCTGTCTGTAAATCTGCATGTACTTTATGTCTGTTTGCCCATCATTCTGTATGTCTGTCTGTCAATTAACCCATCTGTCAATATATATGCCTGTACATCTATCCATCTATCTATAACTATATCTATCTATCTTCCTGTCTGTTTATCTATCTGTTTGTTTATATGTGCATGGATGTTTTACTTTATGTCTGTTTGTCTGTTTCCCTGTCTGTCTGTCTTCCTGCCTGTCCATTTACCTGTCTGTCGGTATATTTGCCTGTCTGTTTACTTGTTTCTATTTCTGCCTGTCTATTTTCCAGTCTGTCTTCCTGTTTGTCCCTGCCTGACATTTACTTGTCTTTCGGTATATCTGCCTGTCTGTCCATTTATTTGCCTGTCTGTTTTCCTGTCTCTATTTCTATCTATCTATTTGTTTGTTTATCTGTGCATGGATGTTATACTTTAAACCTACTATGTTTTGTCATACTATGGTGGATCATCGTGTTTGGTAATTTGTTACATTATTATTTTTTGGACCATATGCAAAGAGACACCATAGTACAACATAACAATAATATACTCTGTCTATAAGTGAGTGTTTGTTCAATAATTTGATATGTTTGGTCTTATTGGAAGGTTTGTCAGTTGGAAGGGATTCATACACTCATTCAGCTGCTGAAAAGCGAGAATTTGGATTTGCAACAGACCGTGGCCGCTGCACTGCGTAATGTCGTCTTTAAGGACCCTAAAAACAAGTCCAAGGTGAAGCTTTATGGAGGAATAAAAGTCATTGTAGATTTAGTCCAAAGCACGGAAGAAGCGGAAATCCAGAAACAGCTCACCGGTAAGACCATTTTAATTCACTCCAAAGATATTATTGTAAGCATATCACACTAATGTTCTACATCATTGTCTTAAGGCATGTCCACACCTGGACGATAATTGCGTGTGTTTTGCCATAGTTTAATGCCTCGTGATTTAAACAGAGTGCGTCAATGTGTGTGTGCACCGACGCGCAAAACACCAGGCGTAAAAGCATCATTTAAAAAAATCACAACTCGGGCTTGTTAAAAACTGGTTTTCCGAGCACAGATTGATACCAATGACAAAGAGGACGTAAGCTAGATGAATTCTTCTTCTGTGTCACAGACGAGTGGAAGAAGCAAAAAGTTGTGTAGCGCCACCTCGTGTACCGGGATATTTCTGTTTTTCTTTAAGAGCTATCTATGTCAGGGAGTTCATTTGCACGCTTGGGTATAAACGCCAAAAACGTCTGCAAGAGGGGTGCGATACAAACCTGTAATCTCACAAGTAATTGTCCATAACTGAATATGAAGTAGCTACTAATAAACAGTCATTTACACAATTGTCCATCACAATAATCAAGCATTGGACATTTCTTCTTATTAACTATTGCTAATACTACTATTATGGAAATGCACTAATATTGCCACTATTACTTCTAGAATTTAAGGAAATGTATGTTTATTTATTTGTTTTATTCAGTTATTTATTCATTTTTCCCTTTTAAAAAGAACGGAATTTTCATTTTATTTTATTCAAAAGGGTTTTTTATGTTTATGGTTATTTTGTTGGCAAGTTCATTCGGCATGTAACTGTTATAGTTTGTGTTTTTGTTAATACATTTTTTAATTGTCTCCTTGCTGTTTTTTCAACACATGATAATTATAATTTTTCCGGTGTTGCTGCGGCTCATTTGTGTGTCCGTTTAAGCTCTTATTTTATATTTTAAACGCTTTATTATTATGATTTAGCATTTCTCTGTATATGGAAGTGTTACGAATATATTTTCTCAGCTGGTAAACTTAGATGATTCTTTTTCTTGTGTATATATTTATGCAAGTAATTATGTTAATATCATAAATGGGAGATTATGATTACTAATTGCTGAACTGAAGGACTACTAGTCGACTAGGAAAATCTTTAATCTGGGGCAGCCCTTCTCATATCCGAATGAATAATCAAAATAAAATATTTGTTCTATATTTAACAAATTCAAGCTGCAACTAAAGGCATCCTCTATTTTCAGCTATTGCTGGTATATGCTTATCGGAGAGCGTATGCAACAAGCGGCCTCTTCTTTGGTACTTACCTTGATACTACCAGCAACATGCCCGTGGACACTGCCTACTAGCAGTCGGCATGTGTAATTGCAAATTGGCGCGACAACCACTCACAAGTAATAAGTATGAATAAAAACCCAGCCGTTAGATCTGACGCAGAACCATAAATCGCCCCATAAATTTGACAAGCCATATTTCATTTCAATTAATATTGACTTTTTACGATTCGGTTTACCTTTTTTTTTTAAATACAGTTCAACAACATAACAGAATATTAAGTACATAGTGTGAAATTTTGGTCCATGTCTGTGCCACAGGTCTTTTGTGGAATCTGTCCTCAGCCGATGATCTTAAGCCAGAGCTCATCAAAACTGGACTGGTCCTGCTTACAGAAAGCATTCTACAACCATACACCCAGCCTCATAGCTATACTGAAAAACTGATCGAACCTGAGATCTTCCTCAACACCACCGGCTGTATAAGGTTAGAATGCTGTTAGATCCAGAAGTACTCAAAACATCTGTGGGTGAGGAATGGGACAAAACAGCGTAACAAAGCAATTGAATGACTACCGGTTGAAATAGTAATTCGTAACTTTGACCCCTATATTGCGATCTCTCTTTGAAACATATAATCGCAGGTTGTTTATTTTGTGTAATCGTACCCCACAGCTCCACTTTTGAAATATTATTTTAAGATTATTATGTAACTTTAATATGCAAGCGCTCCTAAACAGTTTGCGTTTATTTTTTATAACGTTTTTGGAGCTTGAAATTGTCAAGATGTTTGTTTAGGTTCTCAAAGTTAAAATTCTCTTTATCGGATAGAGTAGTAAAGATAAGACAGGAGGTTGTTATACAATATGAGAGAAAGACGGGAAACAAGCTCTTGCTGCTATTTAATAACGTTCCTGTGATTTACATTAAATAATCTGAGCAAAGTAATATTGTTCAAAAATGACAAGAGGTGAACAAACTCTTGACAGGCTGTGCTTACACAAGGATAGCCTGGTTGGTCTATATTATTGTTTGTTCGGAGGCATTTGGCTGGAAATGGTATATCCTAAGTTGACGCAATAAACCCAGAGCATCCATTTAAATCTTTCATAATTTCAAGTTAAGGTCTATTAAATGCATTGCGGCATAATGACCACAAACATAATTTCAACGCATTTTTCAAAAAACATGGTTATTGTAATGTACTAACAATGATGGCAGAAGTATAAGTAAAGCAACTGAAACTAGATTCACTCTTGCCAAATCCTTGAATCTTAACTTGATCGAAGAGCACGGGTAGATTCTTTTGAAGCTTTTGATTTTGAAGACCGCTTCCTTTTACTTCTTCTGTTTATCATTAGAAACATTGCGAAGATTTGGGTGTAACCATGCATCGTGTCACAGATTGGCCTACAGCATCATCTTGTTTTATGAAAAGAAAAATCAGTGGTGGAATGTAATGTATTACAAATACTCAAATTACTGTAATTTAGTAGTTTTTTTCAGGAATTGTACTGTTTTAAGTAGTTTAAAAACAGTGTAGTTTTACTTGAGTATATTTTCAGTGCTGTATAGGTACTTTAACTGCGCTATTTTTCATCACATTGTTGTCGCTACTTTATATGCTTAATTGTGATGTGATTGGCAAGGATTAAAATCGCTCCCTTCACATGACCCCATCCACTCAAATCATGCATATTTCAAGACATCTTCTGCCAATTTAGTTTAATGAAGGAGGACGAACGTGTGCGGCAGGCAGGGCGCGTATCAAACGGTGGTTTTGCACACATGCAAGTCACTGCGGGAAAGTGACACAATACGAAGGCTTGTCAAAGATATGGAGAAATATTGAGTTCCTGTATCACTCCGTTTACTAAGTTTCATCCAAGCGGCTATATCATGAGATAAATTTGTCCATCTCTCACCAAAGTTTCTACAAGAAGTGCTCTTATAAGTGAGTAGGGAACATTGGATTGTAACGCATGCGAAGCAGTTTATCAAATTGCGAATTACCAGTTATCATGTTGTAAATAATTTCCGTTTCTTGCACAGTTAGATCGATTCGCTTAAATAAGACGTCATTACATCGAAAGAAGCTGCAGGGATGACTTTAATTTTGCATCTACTGTATTTTGAACTTTTAAAGACATGAACAATGAAAAACCATGCACCACAACTCCAGGTGAAAATCTATATTGTTCTACCTAAGAAATTTGCCACATACATCTGTGATGGCTTGAGGTCGAGTAATTGATCCGCCTGACTGTTAATGCGAATCCAATTAGTATGCATTGTGGGGCCTAGAACACATGATTGAACAGTGATGGAAGTGCATAAAGGGTTTTAACTTGAAAACTGAGCTCATGATAGACGGACAGAACAACACATTGAATGGTTATTTTGTTTGATCCAGTTATAAGCTTTATCAGTAAAGTAAAGTGGCTATTTTCTATATAAATCTCCAAATTTGATTATTAATAATTATTCTTAATTCATTAAATAACACCGCCTCAAAAGTAACGACTAACTAGTACTCAGAGTAGTTTTTGAGAAGAGTCATTTTTACTTTCACTCACTTTTTTAGCACTAGTACTTTTACGTGTAATTGAGTAGAATTTAAGAAATGTAACAGTACTTGCACTTAAGTACAGATGTTTCCAGTACTCTTTCCACCACTGATAAAAATATTATGTATGTATAAATGAATTGTATTAATGCTAATCTATTTTTCCACTTTTACAGAAACCTCAGCTGTTCCACTGATGATGATAGGATATGGATGAGGGACTGCCCATACCTGATCGACTCTCTCATGACATTCCTTCAGGGACGGCTGGAAATAGGCGAGCTAGATGACAAGGTAATTATAATGTCCTTTTTATGAACAGATGTGTTCATTAAATAAAGATGTTCATTTCCATCTTTATTAGTTTTTTGCTACTTAAACATACAGTAAAGGATTTCTGTAATGAGTGAAAAGGAAAATCTCCTTCACTATTACCAACGAAAACATTCATAAAGTTTGGCCAAAGTTAATGTACTAGTGTACAAAATATTGCCAAATATCTAGTGCAACAGACTGTATGTAAATTGTATTCATTGTCCTTCTATTCTTTGTTTTTGTGATGCGGTGTGCAGTCAGTGGAAAACTGTGTCTGTGTACTTCATAACCTGAGCTTCAAGCTTGATAAAGAGGCTCCTGAGCACTTTTCTATCATTGAGGATTCTCAAAAAGAAACTGGGGATAAAAGCAAAAACAGCCTCTTCAGCTCCAAGAGACCAAAGATTCAAAAGGTATGAAGTGTACTTGACTGAAAATTACTGATAACCAGCAAATGTTCTGGTCTCCAGTCCACTCAAGTTTTGCTTGCCCTCACAAAAAAGAAGTTGCTAGTGTACATCTTTGAAAGTAAAAATAAGAAAGTATACAAACAGGCTTCTTCTCCAAAATGTGCTTTATTTATGTATTATGGTTATGCACACCAAAAGTGTGGTGGTGAAAGAGAACTGGTTGGCGTGATTGCTACGCACTTGTGATATAGATGGTCGCTCACGTCTGGCCTGCCCCGAAGTTAACTTCCAGTCTGTGTTTGTTCATTGGTCTGGCTAGTGGCTAATAATATATCAATTTATATTTTATTGCATTTATATTAATATTCATTTATATTATTATTTAAGTAAAACAAATCGTTTTTTTAATACAATTAGTCGTTTTTGTTAATTTAATGAAATAAATTATTTGTTAAATGGGTCGTGTACCGTATTGTACATTGACATCTTGCGGTTGAGCTTGGTATCGCAGTCTAAAGTTTTAAATATTGGAGAGACAAGTTAAGCCGGTAAAGGTTCTACTCGGTTTCTTTTGCTTGTTATCAGAAATCATTTACAGGCACTCTTTTGTTTGCGGATGTGTTTTGGAAGTTAGGTTCGGGTCACTTTAAAAAGCATCATTTAAAAAGCAGTCCAGTTTAGCCCCAAGTAGTATAAAATTAGTCCACAAACAGTGTAGACGTATACTACTAGTACATTGATAAAAGCATACTTACTAGAATTCTTAAAAAAAAGGTTGAACTTTACTTAAGTATACTTATAAAATGAACTTGAAGTATACCTATTTTTGGCGAGCACTTTTTAGCAATGGCTGACTTATCTAGTTTTACGGTCAGCAGGTTCAAGTTTAAGTGGTTTTCACTTGTGGTGCTCTCAGTTTGAACTCTTTTGACTTTAAGCACCTACAAATGTATTGTAAATAAAATCACATGTTTTCTGTGGTAGGAACTTTCCTTCCCAGCGATGGATACTCTTGATCCTGAGGGTGTGAGTTGGCTATACAACAGAAAGTCACTGCAAATGTACCTGTCTCTGCTGAGGCTCTGTCAGAATGAATCCACTCTGGAGGCGTGCTGCGGAACGCTACAGAACCTCACTGCTTCAAAACACCTTGTACCTACTTTATACAAAACATCAACAACACTTTAGGCGTTTATTTCACGTAACTCACCGACAGTCGTTCCGTCAAGTCAATTCTGTATCTCTGTCCAGGTGTCCACTGTGATGAGTCAGGCTATTGAGAAACTGAACGGCTTGCCTACCATATCCCCCCTGCTGAATTCAAAGAACCAGAACCTGCAGAAGACGGCAATGTTCGTGGTGGGAAACATGTCCCGGGTGTCAAATTTGCGGGCCACTATGGGTAAGAGTATTTTTCAGAAGACAACAAAGCTGTAGGTGTAATATATTGTAGTATTTTAGTGTGTTGTGCTAATGGTTTAAACTTTGCTGCATGTTTTTGTTATCCACAGCCAAGGAAGCTCTTCCAGAAGTTTCAGCCTTTATCTCATCTGTGGATATTACGACTGTTAAGGCTGACGACACTATCGCCACAGCGTGCAGCGTGATGCAAACACTCGTGGTGGCAGAGCCCGAGCACAGCAAGAATGTGTTGAACAGGGATATGATCATGAATCTGACCTCTCTCAGTGAAAACATGTGAGTATATCAATTATCAATCAATCATTTTTATTTCTATAGCATATTTAAAAACAACATAAGTTAACCAAAGTGGTTTACACACCCATGAATTAACAAAAGTATAGACACAAACACTTTACAGAAGCCACAAAACACTAGACAAGCCCTTGACATATCAAAGAATCTTAAAAGCTGCATCTCTTAGACAATCCTAAGTATAGGGAATTACAATAATCCAGACTCGACAAAATAAAAGAAATTTCCATATCTTAAAAGACGTGTAGCCTTTCAATTTGGCAAAACCCCTCAATTGAAAAAAGCTACCCTTTACCACAATGTTTATTGAATTTAATTTCAGAGTTAAACATCACACCATGATTACTCACATGTGTACTGACATTGGAGGCTAAAGTGCACAGCTTTAAGTGACTGCTGCTTTGCTAACGTCAATGCGAAAAAGAAAATCATAATTCATATTTAGACTAGTTAAGATGAAGAAACCTTGATGGCAGTCTCTGCTTAACTTAGTCCAAGCACTCGAGCAAAATCGACCATTTCGAGTTTTTATTATAATTCTAAGGAAATACTTGGTGTCATCTGTATAGCAATGGTATGCCACACCATATTTTTGACAGATTAAACCTGGTGTGAGCATATACAGTACGACACGAGAGGAACCCACAGTGGGATAAGAGGAGGAAATACAGCTCCCTATTTTCACAGCAAAGGTTCTCCCTGTAAATATGATGCTAACCACTTAAGAGCAGTCCCCCTAATGCCCACTCACTGACTCAAACCACCAAGAAGAAGTCCCTTGATGCACTGTATTAAAAAATGATCAAGCAGCACTAAATCAGCACAGTTTCCCGAAATATTATTTCTATTTAAAAATGTAACAAGTTAGTTAAAAACCACCTTTTCCAGCAATATAGCAAAAACAGAACCTTTGAAATAGATCATTGCCTTTATAGAAGGGTCTAAACTTATATTAAAATATGATGGCACCAACTCCTCTGTGAGACATATATTCACTATAGATAGAATAGTGGGACCCACCACATCCCAAACTTGCGATAGCAAGAGAGAAATACACTGTTTTAAGCTGTTGGGCAATTTCTAACGTGTCAGAAGAGATAACCGTCTCATGACCCCTGAGAAATTGTAGCGTTAAGGGGAAAGTGCCTAAAAAACAAGAATGTTGTGTTTTATAGCTTTATAGTTTCTCTCTCGCTTGCAGGTCATTCTCAAAAGCTAGACAGCCTGCTGGAGCTCTTCTCTACAGTCTTTGGGGACAAAAATATATTAACAACAGGTTGAAAAAGGTGAGATCTCCCAATTTAAATCATTCTAAGTAGACGAAGCAACTTTTCAATTGTTTTTCTTAGCTCCAAGTCACATTACAGCCAGAAATCATATGAAGGCTATTTTAAGAAGGAAGAAACATATTATACACTCATTTGCATATGATTTTTACAATACGTAAGCAGATTATACCTCCTCAAAAACAAAAAAACAAGTGTGTATACATCCAAGGGCTATTAAACGTGGGGATGCACCGATATATACATTTTGGCTGATAACTATTACCGATTCTTTAACATTGCCGATAACCGATATATTGACCGATATGCAGTATCAAACTTTTAATATAAAATAAACAAATGGCAAAAAATTTGAAACTTGAAAAAATTGACTGCACAAGGTTACCATTAGATTAGATTAGATTAGATTAGATTAGATTCAACTTTATTGTCATTACACATATTAGATTAGATTAGATTAGATTCAACTTTATTGTCATTACACATATACAAGTACAGTGTAACGAAATGTAGTTTAGGTCTAACCAGAAGTGCAATTAGCAAGTGCAGATATACAGTGTGAATAAATACAGAATACAATTTTAGGGAAATACTATACAAATGTTGTATGAAAATATGACAGTCAGTATGTGCTATGAACAATATATACAGAAGGCTATATACTGTGAACATTAATGTACAGGTGGTTATGAACAGATAACAATATAGACAATACAATAGTGCAAGTGACTTGAGTGTGCATTAATTACAGACATTAGCTATTAAAGTTGCAGTGCAGTAGATGAGTTAATGCGGTTATTAATGGTACGGTGCAGTACATGAGTTAATGCAGTTATTGAAGTTATAGTGCAATACATGAGTAGATGCAGATAATACAGTTACAGTGTATTAGATGAGTTAGTGCGGTATTAAGGTTACAGTGCAGTAGATGAGTTAATGCAGTTATTGAAGTTACAGTGCAATAGATGAGTGGATGCAGTTAGTTATGCAATAGATGCAATAGATGAGTTACAGTGCAGTAGATGAGTTAAAGCAGTTATGAAAGTAGTTTATTAGTGCAAATGAGCATTCAGTGTAATATTCCTGGTGTGCAAGTGAGCAGTATAGAGTGCAAATGATGCTATGTGTGTGTAAACAGTCCGGTAGAGCAGATACATGAAGTACTGGTGTGTACAGTTCAGTCATGGATGCAGCCCTGTTATGCAATGTAAACAATGTAGTAGCAGCATTAAAGTTAAAGTTATGAGGGTTAGTGGAATCAGTGGGGAGCAGAGTTCAATGAAACAGCTCTGGGAAAAAAGCTGTTTCCTAGTCTGCTGGTTCTTATCCGGAGGCACCTGAAGCGCCTACCGGAAGGCAAGAGAGTAAACAGTCTATGAGCGGGGTGAGAGGAGTCCTTGAGAATGCTGCGAGCTCGACGCAGACAGCGTTTCCTCTGGATGTCCTCAATGGAAGGGAGTGTAGTCCCTGTGATGCGCTGGGCTGTTTTCACCACCCGCTGCAGTGCCTTGCGCTCAGCAACAGAACAGTTCCCGTACCAGACTGTGACACAGTTGGTCAGGATGCTCTCTATCGTGCAGCGATAGAAGTTCACCAGGATAGTTGAAGACAGTTGGTTCTTCTTCAGTGTCCTCAGAAAGAAGAGACGCTGGTGAGCCTTCTTGACCAGGCATGAGGTGTTGGTGGTCCAGGACAGGTCCTCCGAAATATGGGTCCCCAGGAACTTAAAACTGGAAACACGTTCAACAGCCATCCCATTAATGTGGATGGGGTCGTGTGTGCCTCCTTTCGCCTTCCTGAAGTCCACGATGATCTCCTTTGTCTTGGAGGTGTTAAGGAGCAGGTTGTTGTCTGAGCACCATGTGGCCAGGTGCCGTACCTCCTCCCTGTAAGCAGTCTCATCGTTGTTGCTGATGAGACCAATAACTGTTGTATCGTCTGCGAACTTGATGAAGGAGTTAGATCCATTCACAGGTCTGCAGTCGAGTGTGAAAAGGGAGTAGAGAAAGGGGCTCAGCACGCAGCCCTGTGGTACACCAGTGTTGAGGGTCATGGTGGTGGAGCAGATGTCGCCTAACCTAACAAGCTGAGGCCTGTTCGTCAGGAAATCCATAATCCAGTTGCAGGTTGAATTGTTAATGCCTAGGTTTCCAAGTTTGATGATTAGCTTGGAAGGGATGACGGTATTGAATGCAGAGCTGAAGTCTACAAACAGCATGCGTGCATAAGTGTCCTTATTGTCCAGATGTGTGAGCACAGCGTGCAGCGCCATAGACACCGCATCATCTGTGCTCCTATTGCTACGGTAGGCAAATTGGTATGGGTCCAGTGTGGATGGTAGAGAGTCTTTTAGGTGTGACAGGACCAGCCGCTCGAAGCACTTCATAACAATGGGTGTGAGTGCTACAGGGCGGTAGTCGTTCAGGCATGTCGGCTGGAATGTTTTGGAATGGGAACAATGGAGGTGGATTTGAAACATGCTGGAACAACTGCTTGGGCGAGGGACAGGTATATACAAGTACAGTGTAAAGAAATGTAGTTTAGGTCTAACCAGAATTGCAATTAGCAAGTGCAGGATATACAGTGTGAATAAATACAGAATACAATATTAGGGAAATACTATACGAATGTTCTATGACAATATGACAGTCGGTATGTACTATGGACAATATATACAGAAGGATATATACTGTGAACATTAATGTGCAGGTGGTTATGAACAGATAACACTTTAGACTATACAATATTGCAAGTGACTTAAGTGTGCATTAATTACAGACATTAGTTATTGAAGTTACAGTGCAGTAGATGAGTTAATGAAGTTAGTACCATAACCCCCTGAAATCATGTGCCAAGCCTTCTTTACACTAGTTAAAGATTCTTTAACCTTCAGGCTTTTTTATTTAATAAATAAGGTTGGATTCATTATTATAGCAGAAGATAAAAAAAACATTTCTGTGAAATGGTTCCAGGGAAAGTGTTTATGTATTTGTGTCAATCCTTCTTCGTTGAGGTGAGGAGATAAAATATGCAGCAGTTAGCTTTGATTTAAAGGGAAAGTAGGGTGTGAGCATTGGAGTTTTTTTTCTTCTTGGGTTGGGTTAAAAAGCCCCAGGCTACAGTCTATCTGCATGATAATTTATACATCAAACAAGACTCTCGCTTGCTTGCACACACACTTCCAGGCCCTGTATTGTACCCCACCCAGCTCTGGAAGTAGTTAAGCGAAATAATCAAGAAAGATAAGTTATTTTTCTCCGTCGGACGATGTTGAAGGGCAGGGAGCGGAGCAAAGATATTACACACACAGTACAGAAGCACCATATAATTCATGTGATTTGACTTTAAATTCCCAAGATGCCTGCATGTGATGCTCTCTTACTTGCTTGTGGCCAGATTTATTAAATAGTGCGAGAGCCCAGAAGGGAGTGGACATTTTTGCGGGTGATTCACTAATCTCATTCTCATAATGACCAAGACAATCTACCAAGAGTAGCTCAAATTAGCACAGGGTTAAAGACGTGCTTTTTTGGCACCGTTAAATAAAGCAATAAAAAATGGAATTACAATCACAGACGCACACCTTTATTTAAATCCTCTCCTCCCATAAAGTTTGCATCTGAAGAGGAAACTCCTACAAATGCCTAAGGTCAGTTACATAACATCTGTGTTCATGCCTCTTCAGCGCAAATTTTTACTGCTGGCCTTTAAAAAATACCTTAGTTTTACACCAAATGAGGCGTTTTGCAATGCCGCAAGCTGTTTGTAAATCGGGCCCCTAGTATTTAAAGCTGCAATCCATAAATCCTCAAGTTATAAATCAGTATTATTATCTTAGCTTTACAATAATTGTTTGGTTAGTTTGTTTAACCCAAAAGCTACAAATTTGTGGTTTTACTCATATTATTTTTAATCAAATATATTTTATTTCAGGAAGAAAAGCAGTACCGTATTGTTTACTGTGGTGGCCGGGACAACAGTGCTTAATAATAATTGACACCTCCTTTTTATGCAAATTATTCTCAAACTATTAAGTGTTTATTTAATTGTGATTTTTGCCAGATAGTCAGTCCTGTCTGTGAACTCAGGGGAAACGCAGACTGAATCCTGACAAGTACACAGTAGTTACTTTAATGTGCTGAGCATATCTGTGGATCAAAGAAATTATTGGGATGTGCTCATGATACAGACATTGAGAAGAAAATGTCCTCTATTACCAAATACATTTACACCGTTAAGTAATATGTATGTTTTTAATTTGTTTATTTACAGAAAGGAATGGTCAAGGACACATTTGTTAACCCAGTCACGGCTGCATCGTACAAATTAATATCCAGCAAACGTGAGTATTCATCAACTTTATCTTGCTCAAGCTTCGACGCACATTCACTAATGTGTTTTTTAATTTTGCAGATTTGGAGTCCTTGAAGCCAGAATGAGACCTGCATTTTGGATCTCTGTATTTTGTGCGGCACATTTGCTCAACGTGTTCTTACAGAGTTCTGTTTAGTGCCTCATGCAAAACATGTACGCTATGCCATGAGAAACAGTTCTTACACTATGGCTTGCCAGACTTGCACTTCTGGTTTTGCAGAGTAGTAATTTCACTCCTCTTTTTGTATTGCTTTTCTACTCCTGTGTAACATTAGCATTATAGCGAACCTGTTTAAATATAGTATATCATAATGCATGGAGATTCTGACGATTCGCTGTAAGACCTTTGGTTGTTGATGGGTAAATGTTTTCTTGTGATTACTTAAATGTTGCTTTCATGCTGTTTTTAGAGCTTTAAAGTTTTAAGCGTGTTAAAGTGATAATGAAAAATGAGAATTCAGTCCACATTTAATCACCCTTATGCCCATTCAAACCTGGACGGTTTTCTTTCTTCTGCAGAACACAAAAGAAGAGTTTTTTGAAGAATCTTGCCAAACAACATTGAACCCCATTGACTTCCATACTGAACACAAAACCACTGAGACATTTCTCAAAACATCTTCTTTTGTGTTCCACAAAAAGAAAAAGAGTCGGATACAAGATTACATTTTTTAATCTTGATTAATCTGACAAATGTAGCGAAGAATTGTTTCTTTTAAAGACCCATTTCAACACTGACAACACTAAAACTTGTGTTTATTGTACAGTATGCTGTGTTTTTCTGTTTGCTCAGGCTGTGTGATGTTGTCTTTAGTGAATATTTTGTGTTATGTGGCACAATGTGCAGTTTATTTTTAATTTTAGTTTTTGAATGACGTGATTGTGGTGATACTGTACTTGTTTTGTTTGCTCATATTCCAGTGTTGTCTTGGGAAAAAAATCTACTGTGCACATCATTTTAATTCCTTTTATCGGTTGCAAGTGTGTGACTAGAGTTTATTCTATAGAAAATGCCAAGGACAGAAAAAATAAATATACATTTTGTATTGAATATTAAATACAGCCGCAGAAAAAAATAAGAGACCATGTCAGAGACCGTTTTCATATTTTACAATTTACTATTTTAAGGTAAAAAAATCATTTTTGTTTTATTCTGTAAACTTTTAACAATATTTCTACCAAATTTCAAATACAAATATTGTTGCGACTTGCATTTATTTGCTTGAAATGCAAAGAAAACAATGTCATATGTACTTTTAAGCAATACAACAGTAATGTTTCTACATGTATTAAGGAAAAGTAGAAAATATATTTTTATGTGATTTTTCAAAGTTTTCTTGTTGCTTGTCTTGCTTTCAGTCTTTCACATTCCTGTTAGGAGACTTTGTCACTCATGAGGTTTGATTTTGTTCAAATTCAACAGACTGGAATGAGCACAATGCATAAAGAAATGCTGATTTGAAATGAAAATTTTGTTCTATGTCTGAATTAAAGTGTTCATATTCATAAAAATGTAGTTTTGCAACTGCTAAATCATTAAACAAAAGTTGATCAGAATTTGCCATTATTTATTTACTAGATTCGGGTATAATAGACCTTTATTGTGCAGACACATTACAGGTGACTCATTCACCCAACATGAACAAACAAGGCTTTAGAGTATAAAGTAATATCTTAATGATGCTTGTCTCATGTTTACCTTTCATCTCCACCTGCACACAAAAGAAAAAATGCCGGGCTGTGAGCCATCAAAATATGAGTCATACAAATTCCCCTGTGCATTCCTGCAGATAATTCCTGACCATGGGAAACAGACCACTGCGATGAATAAAAATGCATTTCAGGAGGTGTTTCCTCCCTCAGTCTTTCTCTCTGTTAATCTCATAGTAATTTGAAACGTTAACTAAAATATGCAAATCCTTTTCATCTTTTTAATCTTGACGTGGGATGCCTGAGGGAACACTAACTGAAAATAGATAGATGAGGGATGGAGCGTCTTTTGAAATGGTTTATTATGTCCTGTTACCTTACTTTTGCTTGTTACCTTACTGTTTTATTTCAAAACGACATGAACTGATCAACGTATGTTTGAAAATATCTAGTGTATGCTTTCCGGGCTATAGATGAACCCTTGTGATTCCATCTTGTTGGTATAGTAAAGGGAATTTTGGCAATGTGCTTCAAATAGATGCCTGTGTATATTTTATTACTGTGTGTATTTGCGCGCAAAAATCGATTTAACTTATTCTTTTAAAGCACCTCACATACTGTAAGTATATTACTGACACAAACAATCCCAGATTAAGATCTCGTAAATGAGCAATAATGTTCAAAGAGACAGAAAAAGTATAATTGATCATTACAAGTAAATGTTACAAGTAATCACATAAACAAGTAAATGTTACAAGTAATCACATAAAAATGCATGAGAAAGTACTGTTCATTTTTTTCATTTATTGTTTTGTGTTTTTCACAGACATTTCTAATAGGTGAAAATGATCCCTTTAAAATGTATTACTCTTTGTATGAAGTTTGTGCAGCTTTTCTGGATGTTTCTCTTCTTGAGCGCAGTGTAGGTTAGCGAAGAGCTTTCATATTCACTTCCTGAGGCCTCTCTTGGTTCTCTTTGACCTGCAGAAGCAATAAAAATGAGAAAAAGTCACACTTTTAATAGTTTTCATCCTACTGAACTGTGTATAGGGAGTATTGCCCTAAAGTGGGACATTTTTGGCATTTCAGATTTTGTGAAATATTGAGATGTGCAGCTAAAACATTACATACACAACCCATACCATTTTAAATACCCAGGATGTGTCCTAATCAAAAAAAATGCAGATGACATATTCACGAAAGACATTATAGACATATTACTGCTCTTAGTGCCAATGGTCTGAGAAAATGAGCAGTTTCCTAATGTTGGACAACTGTTTTTGTATGTGGGACACTGAAAAGTATATGATAAAATGCCAATCTCTCCTTGATTTAGCAGTAAAATGCTCTTTGTTATGGTTGGTTGAAACATGGAAAATTGAACATCATCAGACAAATAATACAATATGATCCATTTCTTATAAAGACATTAAGCAACTATTATGATATGCCTATGTTGTTATGATAGAAAGAAGTTGCACAGAAAATACACATTCTTCTTTCCATTCCTTCAACAGGTATACGTGATACGTTTGATGGGACTTTCTCTTTTCCGGGTGGACCTCATAGGTTACCGGCCCCATCTTCCTTACCACAGTATATGGACCCTGCCACTTTGCTAAGAGCTTGCTTGTCGATGTAGGCAATAATAGCAATAACTTATGCCCTGGCTGTAACTGCTGCAGTCTTGCCAGTTGATCATACCACGTTTTCTGAGCGGCTTGTGCTGCATATTTCCTCTTGCTTGTTCTCTGTAACTCTACAGCTGATCTCTCATCTCCAAGACAAACTTTACGATGCCTCTACCTCAGTCTCAGCACTAGGCCCCATCCAGTCTTCTTCAACAGGTCAAGAGCGGCCTGGACTGGCCACCCATTAAGGAGTTCATAGGGGGAAAATGTGTTTGTACGTAAATGTGTATGTGTGTGCCAGTACTGCCGTTCACAGCAGTGAAGATCATCTCTTCACAATAGTCCTACCACTATAAACCATACCCAGATAGCACAGGTACATCTGTAAGATGTCTGCTAAAGATCTGGAAAACATCTGTCGTCTAGAACTTCAGAAATGTCTGATAGACATCTTAGAAAATGCTAGTTTTACATACACTCTGAATCATAAACATCTCACAGACGTCATCTAGATGTTTATATGACAGCAGATGTCTCCGAGATGTGAGCAAACAATCAAACAAATACGTCTCGTAGCTGTAATTGCAGACATCAATAGACATCACGGACAGTATAACCATGTTATGTTTTTTTATATATAACCCTTGACGACAAAACCAGTCTTAAGGGTACATTATTAGAAATTGAGATTTTTACATCATCCAATAGCTGAAGAAATAAGCTTTAAATTGATATATGGTTTGTTCGGATAGGACACTATCTGGCGGAACAACAACTGTTTACAAAGCTGGAGTCTGAGGGTGCAAAAAAAGCTAAATATTGAGAAAATCGACTTTTGAAGTCGAAGTTGTTCATCTGAGGTACTGTAGTAGGCCATCCACTCACAAATAGAACGTTTTTTTTACATTTATGGTAGGAAATTTGTAAAGTATCTTCATGGAACAGGATCTTTCCCTAATATCCTAATGTTTTTTGGCAAAAAGAAAAATCTGTAATTTTTACACCTACAATGTATTTTTGGCAATTACTAAAAATGTTTCAGTGCTACTTTAGACTGGTTTTGTTTTCCAGGGTCACACATGTAAAACATAATTAGTAAATGTAAACAACGCTGGTCCAGAAAAACTTCCTGTTTTAACACTGGACAAATGTTTGACCAAAATACAACATGTCAACAAATCAAAATGTTGAACAAATATATTTAATAATTGCATATATCGCTGTTGTTCTTCTGAAATGTTGTCTCTTCATATTTTTTGATTTTTATTTTTTGCCATAAATCATTATCAACCTTTATGTTTGTCACTGGGTTTGCAAATATCTAAGCATTGAAAAGTATTCAAAAGTGTGTCAACTTCAACAGCACAGCATTTAATCATTAAAACGTGTTTTTTCCATTTCCTGAAAAATGTGGACATTCAAGGTTTTGGAAGGAATCACCGTGACGATATGTGGACCAGTGTTTACATCTTTTGAAGGGATGGTCTATAATAATCAAATTGCTTACACCTCTGTTTAGTCATTTTAAATGTGCGAGCGCTTGATGGATTTTGATTGCCTGTCGATGTTTTATTGTCTGCGGCTGAAAAAAATTCCTTTGAAAATTGTGCCTATAATATCTGTACCATTATGATTACAGTTGTAGTTTAGAGTTGCCCTTAAAGGCATCATTTGCCGGTGACCCTATAAAATTGTTAACAGACGTTGTGTCATGTGATGATTTAAATGTCGTTTAATTAGGCAGCTAATTTGGTTTTGGACCAGAGTATATTTTTCTGGTGGCTGGTTATCTACATGAAACATGGATGTGGTAAAGTGCTGACATTGTTGTTCAGCATGTCGCTCCCAAAAAACAACCACCTTGCCCCCAAGTCCTTTTGGCTGAGACATTCGTTTTCTGCCAAAGAGTTTATCTGCCACTTTAACGGCAGCCAGATGACTGGATTTGATAGGCGTTCACAAACATTCATGTATCTGTGTTCCACGCCGGAGGCAGAAACTTGTGACTCACAGTTTGAATGAGAATCCCCTCAGGCAAATAAAGGAGTTTAGAAAAATAAACAAAACAGGCCTGGGAGAGCCGTGCAATCATGCATTACAACCAATAACTTGAGAACAATAGCAACCACGCTTGTTTCTTACTTTTGCACAAAGGGAAGAAAGCTTGGAATTTCAAACTTATTATTCTTTATACAAAATCTGAAAAAATAGACACTAGATACTAAAGAGAGTTAACCATAGAGATTGACGAAACTAAGGGTGACACCAAACTTACGTTTTCTGGTGGTCACTGACTCTGTTCCTCAGGATGTTGATCTGTAAAGGACATTAAGAATCATTTTCTGACTTACACTTCTTTATCATTCAATAAACACGGGACAATGGCACCACGGTTGCTTATTCACGCCTGCTTTCATTTTGCTACTATAGAAATAGACCGTGAAGAAATTGCATGTACATGCGAGTTCACTCTTAAAAAATGTGCTTCAAAAGGTTCTATGATACCATTGACTGAAAAAAGAATGAACATTTAACATATGAAGAACCTTCCTGTTTCAAAAAGGTTATTTGTGGTGGAACAAAGGTTCTTCCGTTTATAAAAAAGGAAGAAAGAGAGGGAACTTAAGAATGTAAGACGAATTGCTTTTCTAATGAATATACTGTTTTTTTCATGAGTTTCCTACAAATGAAATAGGATAATAAACAAGAACAAACGTAGGATGAGACTTCTCGATTGTATCAGTTTTTAAATGTAGGTTTATTTTAAATCTACCCAGGGACGGTCTCTTCTTACCTCATATTTCTGTTTGCTAAATCGATACTGTAACTCAAACTTCTCTGCTTCTAGTTCTCGTATCCAAGTCCACAGTTCTGTGGCTTTTTCCCTGGTCATAGAGAGAGAGAGAGAGAGAGGGAGAGAGAGAGAGAAATAATATCATCTCATTTTTCATCCAGGTACTGGTAAAAAGCGTATGTTAGTGTCTTTATGAGCTCTCCCAAATGAAAATAAATACTGTGACAAACTATAGTATTTATTTAATTATATTCAACTTTAGCCACACCCCCTTACTTGTTTAATGAAAAAACTTTCAATTCTGTATCAATGCAATCTTTGGGCCTACTGTACACAATGTCACATTCATTGTATTATTTGACAAAAAAGATATTATGGTAATTAATTATTAAGAAACAGTCATTCATTAAACATTGCCCTTTAAAGAGTTTATTATTCAACATTTCTTTATTTCTGGTTCTCAAACCTGATTTGCTGAGAGCCATGCGATATTCCACTTGTATCATCGCACTGATAAATTAAGTCATTGTTCTGAAACTAAACAAACATGCACATTTAGCAGTGTCTGTTAGAGCAATTCACAGCTGTTACAATGGGTGGTTGTGAGTGTGTTTTTAAAGTCTTTCTCTTTCATTCACACGCACATGCTGTCTCATTATTTCTCAATAATAACTTAACATAAAAATATGTGATGGTTTGGAGTTAGTAACGTAGGTTTGTTCATCTGTTATGCTGGGCTGGAATTCACAAGAAAGTAGTTCCCCATTTCCTTTAAAAAACAGAATGTTTTATAGACACTCCAATGTTGTTTCTGATTTATCTACACACTTGTGCCATCAAACTGTTGTATAAATGCAACATCGCTCTCGTAGTCGTCTGATGGGGCTCTAAATCAGCGGCTTTGATTGTCTCCTGTACTTCATGCCTCTGGTCTAATCACAGCCATCCTCAAATAAGGGCACTCCTACCAGTGGCGGTTCTAGGCCACTGCAACTGGGGGGGGGCCAGGCAGGGACCACTTATGCTTTAGGGGGCACACTAACATTTGTTGTCATGATTATATTTCGGTCATTGTTCATTTGAAAAGAAGTTCAGCCAAAAATTGCCCTGTTTTGGTGAAATATCATTTCAGATTTAGGGGTGGCCAAGTGTGCTGACAGGGGGGCACTAGCCTCCTCTGGCCCCCCCTAGAACCGCCCCTGACTCCTATTCGAGCTATTGCATTGTTAAACACTGGTACCATATTGTTGCTGCTCTGTTGTAGCAAAAGTTTTAAAGATCTTGTTTATTTTGCAATACAAGCCATATTTTATTATGTGGCGGTGTTTAGTAGATCCCGTGCCCAGCTGAGACACTGACCTGAAAGCAGAATCATTGGCATTGTTAACGTCCAGAGATTTTCGGCGTTCACTAAGAATCTTCTTTTTCTTCTCTCTCTCAGTCTGTTTCTTTCCACACCTGCGTTCTATCTGCATAACAACATAACATAGGGACAATGTTGAAATGCGGTTGTATCCCCCACACTGTAAAGAAATTCTGTAAAATATGTAGTTTTGCAACAACCAGGGTGTCACGTTTTCACGTAAATTTAGCTGTTTTTATGATTTTATTGAAAATTTGCATTATTTTTCTGAAATTTCATGGTTTAAAAGATACCATTAATTTCTGAAACATTAAAATTGTTTCATTTTTGTTTTCATGTGTGAAAAATCTGTAAAAAAAAAAAAAGAACAGTACAATTACAGTGTTTTAATCATACGTGAAAAATCTGTAAAAAATAGCATTACATTTTTGTAAAAAGTTTTTTTCATTTTTTGTAAAAAATTACAGTTTGCATAGTCTAGATAAATTGAGGTAAACTATAAAAAAACATAATTTTAAGCAATTTATTCTATTTCTTTTTCTTTTTTTTGTTAACAATCTCCACGTATATGAAACTCTGACCTTCTGCATGTAGCCACCGAAGTGCAAACTGGTGAGCGTTTTCTTTTTCTTGGCATCATCATCCGCTCTCTTTTTGGCTTCTTCATCCTCTTTACGAGTTCGTTCCTCCTGGGAAAAAAAATAAACGTTTAGCTGACAGCTGCTGGAATTCCGGTTTACCTTCATCAGTCTCAGATCTCAGATCTTCACTCGCCTCCACACGCTTCTGACGTTCCTTCTCACGCTCGCTGCGGATCCTCTGCTGCTCTGCTCGCTCAGAACGTCTTTTCTCCTGCGGAATGTGTTGAAAGCATAATAGTTTGTTAAGAGATCACTCTGTCATGGCTCACTGTGGGCGATTCTTCTACAAAACATGACATTTGTGATTGACTGAACTCCAATCCAAGTCTTGACAGACTGTATTTTTTAAATGTTGTAATATATATTTTTTAATACAACGTCATTTGACAGTAATATTATTTTTCAAACAGAGATGACATTTTTGTATGGAGGCTCACTCACAATCCTGTCTTTAAGGCCGATAAGTTCTTCTTCTTCCTTCTTTCGGCTTTCAAAGTGAACTTCTATAAGTGTCTGGAGTTCATTAAGGTCTTTCTCCATTCGTTTACGATGGATGTCCTGAGGGGAGGAAACATTTCGACCTTTACGTATGCCACGTTTGCTAAACAACACGTGTGATCAGCATTTAGTGTGTCATCATTTAGCCACTAAAAATTCCAAATATGTATGCAGTTTTTTCTTTTGTAATGCATGTTATAAAATTAAGCATTAAGGTGTGAGAGGTTCTATCAGTTGTGAATAGTGACAAGAGGTTTTCAGAAGAAGGCATGAGCTCCAAGACCTCATTTCTTTTTTATAGTTTTTTACAATTGCTATGACCATGTTTTCAGTTCACCTGACAAGTTTTCTAAACTCTTTACACAGCAACACTCCTAGAACACATAATTGGCAAAGCTTTTAATTTTATGCTCAAAATGACACATTGTAAACTTAACTCCAACAGTCATTTTAAAACGCAAAAAAACAATATGTTGTGTTTATATTAATTTATATACTTATACTTTATACACTTTATACTATACTTTATACACTGTATACTTTATACTTTTTATTTATATACTTTATACTAATGTTTCATTGCACGTGATAGACAGATATATATTTTAGGAAAGGGTCTCTCACCAAAGGTTCATCTGTCCCGTCCCTCACTTCACATGTGTATGACAGAAGGCGTAAATATAGACTACGGTTGTGATTTATGTATTTGGATAGCTTCAATTTGCTTTTTATCATTAGCAAAAGAGTAAAATACAGATGATGTATTTGTGTTGTTATTGTAGGAGCAGCTGTTCACTTTGACGTTAGCATGTAAGTTATGTAAAGAACGTGATGTCATCTGTTCTGACATACCGTGTGAAAGCATTCGTAAATTTGGCAGCAAAAATACTTTGTTTTGGTCTTGGTTGAGTTTGTGTGTTAAAGAAGTTAGAGCATTTTTAATTTGTGTAAACAATATGTATTTGTGTCCAAGCAAAAATAAATGTTTTAATTGTATTGCCTACACAGACAGATGTTGTGATAACTGTGTTAAGAGTTTAGAAAAAAAAAAAGTATTGGAAAACTTGTCATAGCAATTGTATAAAACTGTAATAGATTACTACATTAAAATATGTTTTTTTTAATGAAACTGCTTATTATCATCTATGATGGACTCACATCAAAATCAACTTTTTCTCCATCTGGAATCTTTGGGGGCACCAGGTTTGGCATCATAAAAGGTCTGAAAAATAAAATGATGTACATTTATAGTTCTGAAACGTCTTGTTTTAATGATCTTTAGAAACAAGACGAACTGAACTTACTTTATGAATTTTGGCTTAGTCTCTAAAGAATTAAACAAAACAAACAAAAAGTTAAACAAAATGATACAAAATGAATAAAATTGCAATTTGCATTTTTATTCTTTTGTTGTCACTTTTACAGAACAAAAGTCTGTTACAGATGATGGACATATTGAACCAGACACCAATGCAAATGTCTGAAATACTGTATCATGTGACCTGGCTTACTTCAGTCATTTCATGCAATGAACTCATTATCCAAATGGGTTTTTAAATGTACTGAATAAAATAATTATTCAGAAAGAATGTGTGTGTGTAATGTGTGCGAAACACACTTTCTACAAGCCGAAATGTCTTACCTCCTCCATCTTCAGTCTCCTCTTCACCCTCTGTCAAAAAGAAAGAAAAAAGAAGAGAGTGGTGTTGAAAAGTGTATCAGAACTGATAAAACCTCAGAGAAGTGTGAGACTGAAATAAAATAATGATAACAAAATAATGATGGAGACCTTACCCAGCATTCATCTCTTTACACAAAATATGGAAGAATTTCAACTGTTTTGTGTAACATGTAAAGTAGCGTACAGGAATTATCATTATATCTATATAAAAATGTACATACTTTTTTTTATATTTGTACATATTGTATATTTATAACATTTTATCATTTTTATAGTTTCATTTTTGCTGTTCCATGATTTCTCTTAATTGTTTTTGTGCATAAAAATGTCAGTTATTCGTCTATAATACATTTGAAACAATAATATGATGAGGAAATGTTAGTTAACTTACAAAATGTATATATTAAAAATATATCTTTTGTATTGTGGTATTATACGCCGTTTATGTGTGAATGAGTGTATATGGCTCACTCTGACAAAAATTAGAAAAATGTGTGACAACTTTCCCCCAGTCTTTCCTATTTAAAATGTACTGGTGAATAAGTGGATGTCCGGTCTTGGTACAGTACTCACCCTGTTCCCGTGTGCTCTCTTCTTCCGCCTCCACTTCCTCTATTGGAGCCTCTGAATATGGAGAAAAATGCAGGATGGGTTACAACGTATTATCAAGTATAGATGTTTTGTTGCATTAGGTATAAAATTACATAAAGTTCCTTGGAGTTTAGCCATTCTGTCAAGTTTAAATTATACTGCGAGTATGAAAACCAAACTCAGATGATGTAAGATGAATTCCCAAAAGGAACAAAAGCTGTAGGCTGTATCAGCCTGGGCATGATGGGTACTGATGGCAGTCTTTCTAGATTAAAGCTTGCCTCACATCTTTCAAATGATTACACAACACAATTACACTTCTTTATGGTCTCACAACTGCTGGCAGTTAATTTGTGGGCATGTCTGAAGATGCCATGATACACCCCTTACAAAAAATGGTAACAGATGGAAATACCATGATATTTAGATGTATGTTAAAGGAGTATCAATATATTAATGTATTATGGTATTTAATAGTAAGTACACTACTAGTCAAAATTAGGTATACACTTATTTTTTGAATTCCTATTATTTATTTATTTTTTAATAAAGTTTTATTTTAGAAGTAATACAAGCTGTCAAGTTAAGAATCAAGATGGATAGTATGGAATACTATAGTGCTGTGTCGTATCATACAGTATACCATACCATACTACAGTAAAGTACATAACAGAAAAATAAAGTATAGCATATCACAGTATAGCATGGTATAGCGCAGTATGGTATGGTGTGGTGCAGTATAATATGGTAGAGTTATAAAAGTACAGCAAGTTATAAAATGTCAAGAATTAAGATGGATAGTACAGAATTGCAGAATACAGTACAGCATTGGGTAACATTGCATAGTATAGTGTAGTATGTTGTATGAAGTACAGTAGAGTACAGTACAATAGAATATGGCTAATGGTAGTACAGTATACTAAATTACAGTATATTATTCAACAGTAAAGTGTAGTATATTGTGGGATGCACAGTAAACTATAGTACTGTACAGTACAGTACAGTACAATAGAATATGGTACATTGTAGTACAGTGTAGTTAATTACAGTATATCATTTAACACTTTAGTATTGTGTTGCATAGATTATTGAAATATATTGTACATAGTATAAAGTATATTGTATATAGTACAGCACAATACAATGTGGCACATGGTAGTACAATATAGTAAAGTACAGTATATTATTCAACACTGTATTGTAGTGTTGCATAGAATAGTGTAGTATATTGTGTTATTTAGTGAAGTACAGTACGGTACAGAATAGTACAGTACAATAGAAAATGGAACATGGTAGTACATTGTAGTAAAGTACAGTATATTTTTCAACACTGTAGTGTAGTGTTGCATAGTATAGTGTTATGTGTGGTGTATAAAACAGTACAGTATAGTATACTCGAGTACAGTATGGACTATAATATATGAACATTGCTTGGTCTGTGTCATATATGTTCATACCGTATATTTACTATATACTATACTGTGCCAGGCTATAGTATGCTGTACTGTACTTTATAGAAAGATAAGCATCATTTAAGCTACCTTCATCATAATGCACCTCCTCTTGCTTCTCCTCCTGCTCCTCCTCTTGCACCTCTAAGCCAAACCATGCAGATTAGTAAACAACAAACAAACATACAAACAGCCTTGACAAACTTGACAAACAAACAAATGAAGAGAACACTAATCACAAAATAGCATGGAGCTATAAAAGTTACTAATGTATTCTTTACTGTAGCACTGGAGTTCTGGAAGTGCAACAGAAAACAGGTGAACAATGATGGATTACTGATGACAGCCTTCAGAACGTTCTGCTCTACTTAGTCCACGAAAGTCATTTTTAAGTGTGTTAAAAGATGAATAACAAAGTGGACAGACAAGTTAAAAAATCATCTGTTTGGTGGTTATCCCGTTTATTGCATCCACACTCAGAACTATGACAGTGTGTCATTACATTTTTAACTGATGATTTTTGAGGTTTAATGTATACAGCTGATTGGCTGGGATGTGGTAAAAGTTTTATTGCACTCTTTCAGCATTATGATTCATAGATCAATGTCGTGACACAAAATTTGACTGTCACAAACATGCTGCTTTTACATGCTGCTAAACACAGTAGTCAACAGCACATAGTCACATGTTACGTTACAAAGTCTTTTGATACATTATTGCTGTAAGTGCAATACTTTTATAATGTATGTTAAAAGCAATATGATAAAACAGCGTGCTCACCCTCCTGCTCCCTGCGAATTAATAACACAAAACATAAATGCTGTTATTCAGTTTTTGAATCACTTTCTCAACATTTCTTGACTTTTCATATTAAATGCAAGTATCACATGAGTAGGATATGTGGTACTTGGGATTGTTTTACTAAAAAAAAAAAAAAAAAACTAGAAAATTCAGTGTATACAAGATAGATAGTGAAGTATAATTTTATTTCTCACTGATGGATTGAAATTACTGCAATTTGTGTACTGAATGTTACACTTACTCGTACTCTTCAACGTCTTCGTTGTCTGACATTTTGACTCTGTACAAAAGAATAAAATCCAGTGTTATTATGCACTTGGATTGAAAAGTGATTCTGCAGTCTTTTGCAGTTTTCTGATTTTACATTGCAAATGATCAGAATAGCGATTTTAGGAAAACATTGAACATTATTCACACGACTTTCATCTTTTGAATGATAGCGACATTTAAGCTGGCACAGATTCTCTACAATTATGCAAATTGATCCAAGTTTCCCAGCAGGATTTGACCAGTTTCCAGAGAGCTCGCTGTGTGTACTTTAGTCAAAGGAAGAAAATCTGACTGCATTAACATTTAGACAAATGTGCTTTGTTGATAAGTGACACAAACACACTTTTAAAACAGTTGTGTTAAAAACTACACATCTTGTGTTCTGTTGAGGATAACACAGAATACAGTGACTGAAAACATTCTTTGGACAACAAAACTTGTGTGTTGAATGTAGGACACAATGTGTTAAATCAAATCAAACAAAGTGTCTAATAATAGTCAATATTTTTGTTCTAAATATAAAAAATAAAGCTATTTTAAATGTAAATATTGTATTAGTATTTATTATAATAAAAGTTGTTTTGTATTCCAGAACAACACACATCGCATGCATTCTTACCTGATGTATAGCAGGGATCTGCAGTTAAAGCAAAGCTGTCGAGATGTCCAGGAGTCAAACTCTGGACCACCTCTTGTTGCTTTGTTCTTTAAAGCTGGGGGTCTTCAGGGGCTCATGCAGCAAGTTCTTCTCACTCATTGGGTTTATTTTTACCCTGAGAGATAAGTGCTGAGCAGTCTTGCCATCGCTCCCTATAAGGTCGTTGCCATTGTTATGGAAGAGAGAATGAAGATAGCAAATGTGCATATCGACACAACTCTCAGACGTGCCCACTGATAACACATGGACCTGTTTAGTGTCTGAACTGTCTGACTCACTGTGTGGCGCCATGATAAACACTGCATATCTGCTCTCATGCCAATAGTCTGAGAAGATTTCTTTTAAATATCGAATAAAATCATGTTCCAGTGAAATTCATTTGAGCACTATAACATTTTCACAATCAAATAAAATTTTACAAATGTCCTATATTCTTCATTTTTACAAAAGAAAAAACATAACACATCGCAACCACTGGTATAAAAAGATTTATTCATCCGAGCGGTAAACCTTCCGGGCTATAAGCAATGATTACTTGACATGTCAAAAGTGCTTCTAAAGATATAAAAAGAAAAACAAAAGCTTGGGTTTGAGTCAGTAAGCAAAGGCCTGATGAGACACATCCATTCAGTTCTAGATTGTTTTTTATGATTCTCTGGTAAGATAAAACAACTGCAAACAGATTATTTGTGGTTTTATGCCCTGGTTTCCCAGCTTGGTTAAATATTAGGCATCACTGTCAAGCAGTTTTGTGAAAATAACAGCATTCGTACCTTCTACTGTGAGTTATGGCGGAGGTCAGAGGTGTCTCCCAATTACTTTATATGGTGATGTCAACCCTTGTATGGTCTTGATGATCAATACATTTATTTAGTTTACTTCACCCAATTATAAGCAAAATGCCAAGCGTGCCTAATGTTTCAAATTTACCATCTGTTAAATCTAAGTTAGATATGGGTGAAAAAAACAATTATTTTGAATAAATATAATTTAATAAATAAACGTCTAAGGCTGAAAAACATTTGAGTAAACATTGAAAACAATTCGCTAGACCTGAAGACCACACAGGGGTTAATAGGAAGAAGCTGGACTGGGAACCACACAACAAGGGCAGTATTCTTTCAATTTTATGTGAGGATAGAGAGCATTTTGGAAAGCAGTATTAATAGACCCTTGTATCAGTGTTTCGATCAGTACACATGTGATGCAATTACATACGCATTGAATGTAAATCAGTTTGTTTTAAAAAAGTGAAAAAATAGGCAATGAAAGGAAGAAAATGTAAATATTTTGGAGACGTTCCTTTGTCTGAATCTGCTGAGAGAAAGGATTGTTTGAGCTTTGAATTTCACTTCTGCTCCTGTTCTGCTCCTTTTTCAAACAAGCTCTTCTTGCTTGAGATGTTCACGTGCCTCAGATCCTAAAAATGAGCAAAATAATTCAACATCCATCAACAGGGAATTACCAGAGTAAACACGGCACAGTACAGGACAGTACAGTAATTTAAACTCATTTATATCTACCGTTTAATTTAATGGAGACATTTAGTATACAAACATGACGACATATACTAAAAATATAATAAAGTGTAAATTTGTATTAAATTGTAAGGTGTTTATTCATCTCAGCATTCTTTGTTTTAATAGTTTTTTCTTAATGCTGTACTATAAATAAACTAAAAAGTAATAAATGTAATTAAAGGTAGTAATTTGTATTTAGAAATATGCTTTTCATACAAAATGGTCCTTTATTGTCATTTGAATAATTTGTTGTTGGGGTGAAATGACCTACATGAGCTTTCTACGTGTGTTTCATTGACATGTGTACATTTCTTTTCCTCTGTGTGTTAACCTTTAATCTAACCAAACATCAAAGCAACAGAGCATGCAAGAATCATCACATGTTACTGTCCTGTACTACAACATTGTAACTTATAGTCCTTTATATGCATTGTCCTATGTGGAAATATTGAAGAGGGTCATTTCAGGACACGAGGAAACTATGGAAATATTGAACAGGTCGTTTCAGGACATGAGGACACTTTCTCTCATAAACTTTACTGATTGATTTCGGAGGAACCTCCATGGTGGAAAGGAATCCACACTCATGAAATGCATGACAAATATTTGTCTGATGACTCACAGAGATGGGCCCAGTGTAAAGTGAAATACTGCCACCTAGCCAAAACCTGCTGAAAAACAGCACCGAGAGATTCGGCTACTAAAATCCTGACATTTCTTAAAATATTAGAGTTATATTCAGGCTTTAAAGTGTGAAAAAATGATGCCAGGATTTTTATTTTTGGGGGAGTTAAAATTCTTTGTGGAACCATACAGCCTGACACAAAACCATATTCATTACTTCCACGTTGTGATGTTCCTCACCTGATTTTATATTTGAAATCTGCATACAAATGGCAGAACTTACCGAAGGACTATGTGACAAGGTAAATTTTTTACTCCGAACCCATTGATTAATTCTACCAGAAAGTCCAGAAGAAAAATTGGGTAAGTCCTGAAAATAAATTATGCATAAAAGTAAATAAATTACCAAAATTTGCATTCAGTCAGAACTCTGCCACTAATAATGGCAATCACCTGTGTGGACAAGATGTGGCTTTTCTCTTCTTCTTTTTCAAACAGCTCCCTTTTCCGTGACACCTCGTCTGCTAAACACCCAGTCTTGGGAAGCGTTGGAGATTTGCCCATCTCCCATTTCTGCAATATGGATTGATCTTATACCTACACTGTAAAACTTTGCTGTAGTTTTGCAGCAGGTTTGCCAGTAACTTACTATAGATTTAATTTACAATTTTGTTTTAAACATAAACGTACCTAGTTCTTATATTTTTGTTCATGAAACAAGACTAAATATCTTACGTTACTTATCTTGTTATGTAAATGTATCATCATTTATTACGCTTTAAATATTTTTACTATAAAACAATACAAATATGCTCAGGAAGAATGTCATTTTGTTTAATGCAATGCCAGTAATGAGACCAGTTTCTTCTTGCTCATTTTGAATATCAAAACCCAAAGTGTTAAAGTAAAGTTGAACTCAAATTTAAAACAGAACTAGGAAAATATTAAATAGCAATCAAATCTACAGTCATTTACTTACAAAATTGCTGCAAAATTACACAACATTTTTACAGTGTATCTCAGCTTCAACCACCGACTAGGAGAACTAGAAGAGAAGCAGACCTGTGACGCATGAGCAAGTCTTTCCATTTTCTCCTGAATGGAGCGGGATGATATTCTTTGTCGTGAGCTGATGGGACAGCAGAGGAAAAGTAGAATTGAATCCTCCTATTTAACGCTCATACTGAAATGCTGAACATGCAGTATAAAACTGTGTGACATACTTTCTCTGAAATGGGGACTTCTGTTCATCCTCTTGGTCGGGACTCTGTGGGTTTATCAAAAGATAACTTAAGCTGATAACTAACTTCCTGATGTGTTTATACAACAGTATAGACTTTACCTTATTAGAATCAAAGGTCTTCGTTGCAATCCGCACACTTGCACTGTTGATGAAATTGGAATTCAGATTTAAAAAGCATTCTTGTCACCCATGATGCAGACTTTTAGTCTTTATGATGTATTAATTATCTATTATAGAAATATTATATCATTTCTTTTGGTGTGTATTGAAGAGCTTGGTTCCAAAATGAGATATATCCGTCATAAAAAAATCATGTTTTTTACAGAGCTACCGTTGGTTTGTTTTGCTTTAAGCCACAATAACAAAAATTACAGCTAACGTACACAATTGAACACACATAAAAACATGATAACATAATAAAAAACATGATTTTTGAAAATGTTTAAAAACCGAGTTATAACATTTTGGAACCAAACTCTTCATATATTCTATTGTGTTTATTATTGACTATTTTAATATTGTGAAGAAAGAAAAATAATATTTATATCTAAGAATATATAAACTTTCACTAGTTTATTGAACTTAGATAAACAATGTCCCCCAGTAGATATACATTTTACTTAACACTTCGGAAAAAAACAGAAATAGTTTATATATGTTGGATTAAATCTATGATGAAGGATGGGGAAAAGTTATAAAGCAATTCCAATGTAACATGAAAGTGCCTTTAGTGAAGAAAAACTCAACAGATGTTTAACAAAATAAAAGACAAACAAAATAAAATAATGCAAATATCCGTCAATATGATATGATACGATACGATTTTCATTGGTCATTTCTTGCATGTACAACTACAAATACATAAAATGCAAAACAACAATATTTATTTCAGAAATACTGTAAAAACTTAAGGGAGCACACACAACCAAACAACAGTATTGTGCAATTCTGTGATCTACTGAATTTGAATAAAAGTTGTTCACTTAGAAAGAATGCTAAAAGTGAAATGAAAGGTTAATGCACTTGTATTGTGCATAAGTATTACCTTCTCTGTAGCGGCATCCTGTCTTCCTCCTTCTTCTTTATCATCTGAAACATATAATAAAGTACAGAGCAGTTGTATGAGCTGTGTATGTGTTGACTTATTCAAATATTTAACCAACTATTTGAGCACAGCACAGAAGATAAAAATGAAAAGTGTAATGTTGTTGGCGTAGGCAAATGTGACTGTAAAGGCTTGCTTTACTGTCCAAGAAATGCAAACTTTGCCACTGTTTATTGGAGTATGTTGATTCTTGACAGTATGTAACACGGAAAAATGTGCAGAATTATTTACATAGAGAAATGGGCACTTGCTTACCCTAAATGACATGGTTCTGGAGCTCTGCCGTGTAAACGCAGGTTTTGTGGCTGGTTCGAAATTGCTTGCTGTGGCATTTTCATCTCCCTGTGCATATATGAAACAAGAGAAATAGTGAGACGATGTTAATGTAATGCTAAATAAAAATACAACTTCGGTCATCATTTATTAACCCCCATGTAACAAAAACCAGTGTATTTGTCTGCACCTCAAAGGAACACAAAAGAAGATATTTTGAGAAATGTCTCAGTGGTTTCATACAATGGAAGTCGAGGGGTCCATGGTGTTTGGATACCAGCCACGTTTTTATTTTTGCTTTGGAAATTGTACAACTGTTCCCATTCGGGTCATGTCTCCACTGATCCCCTAGAGGGAGTCCTAGTATCAATGTTCTAAAGTACATAGATGTAAACATCTATGCAGACTGCAGCAGGTGCAAAAAGACCTCATGAATGCATCTTGTGCCAGATGAGGTCTAAAAATAAAAACACACACTTCTGTACTGTCACATTCAATTGCTTTAAGGGTCAAGTATGCTAATTAGAAAAAATATGTTATTGTCACTGCAAAGGCATCATGGAAACAACAGTCAATGAGCAGTAAGTCAGATACTAAAAACAGAGCTACACCTCTGCAAACTCATGCATGTCAATCTGTGTGCTTTGTCTGTGTTCGCATTAGCGGGAAAGCTCATCATGTGTACGAAAAGGTTCACAGTTCAACAGATCTCCTACCAAGAGGAAGCGACGGTGTTCTTGATGGTAAATCAATAACATGGTTCTAAGACTGTAAAATGATCTGCTTCACGTATCAAAATGCATAACAATAAGCAATAACAAAAAAGTTTTTTTTTAAATATTTAATCTATTTTTAATAATTTAATATTTGATCACAAAACCAGTCTTAAGTAGCACGGGAACATTTTTAGTAAAAGACAAAAATACATTGTATGGGTCAAAATTATCGATTTTTCTTTTATACCAAAAATCATCAGGATATTAAGTAAAGATCATGTTCCATGAAGATATTTTGTAAATTTCCTACCTTAAATATATAAAAACTTTATTTTTGTGAGTTGATGGCCTTCCACAGTGCCCCTGCTTAACAAACTTCACAGGCAATTTTCTCACTATTTAGATATTTTAAAACTCTCAGATTCCTGGGTTTTAAACGGTTGTATCTCAGCCAGCTATTGTCCCATTCTTACAACTCATACATCAATAAAATCTTATTTATTCAGCTTTCAGATTACGTAAAAATCTCAATTTCGAAAAATTGACCCATAAGACTGGTTTTATTGTCCAGGGTCACATATATCCAAGTACTGTACCATGGCACTACTGTTTTGTAATGAAACAACACTAAAATCAGAACCGCACCACTTCTGAAATCTTGTGGAAGAACTTGGATGTCTCACCTCTGTGTTTCCATTTAGTGTTGGGCTCATGGTGTCTGAGTGAGTGGGACTGTATGGGCTGAACGGTGACCCCTCTGGATGCTGAGAGGGCGGAGACTTGGGGCTGAGAGGAGAAACCACTCTGCTGGTCGCCGGGGGTGATGAGGGACTCTTATCAAAGGAGATGGAGAGAGAGCTAATCAAAGAAAAAAATATATGATTTATCTTAAACAGGGTTTAAGTATTATTACTGCACCCTAATACACATCAACGTTTTAAACTAAATCAAGCTTTTGTAATATTTGTTTTTATCACAGTAAATGTACACCTCAAAAACTTGCGGGATGATTTTGTGGGAGTCACTGATGTTGAATTTTGGTCGCTTGCATTTTCTGTCTGCAAAAACAGAAAAACAGTAAGACATTTATGAAAAACGAATACGCATTTGTGTCACATAGCGCGTATTTGCTCAAAGAAAAGATAACTGCAGAACAAGCATCACATGAACTACTTATGGTCACATTTTGACCATATGGCGTTTTCTCTAAAACTGCTTTGAAACAATGCTCATTGGAACTGAATTCAATATTTGTGGGTACATTTTTTACAATAAGACAAATAATTTAATGATTTTAGTTATTGTTATAATTATTTGGAGCTATATGCCTGATGAAATATCTAAATGACCTAAACAATCATAATTCCTGGTATTTTACCTTTAAGCATAAAATCTGATTTTGGGGGATTGGGATAGGACACCTAAAAATAAAAGGTCATCATTTACTGACCTCAAGGTTTCTAACAGCATTTTTGAGTTTTCGTGTTACTTAAGTCAAACCGAAAGTCAAAGTTAAAAAATAAATCGTATTAATTTCTTGTCTTCTATACTGCTGCAGCCCTTCTAGAGAATTCACATTTGTTTAAAACCTGTCGCAGAAATGACGACACACTTCAGAAGTGGGTCAAATGACTTCATGCCCTCTCGTGTTTTGGCCCTGTAGGTGTGTGTAAGATAAACTAGACCTCCTGCAGTTCTTTCTGTTAATCCTGTTGATGATTAAATACACACTCTGCAGGTGGTGTACTGACCTCTGACCCCTGGTCACATGACAAACCTGTCAGATTTATACTGTATGAATGTGTTGATTCACAGATGAGCAGATTAATAGAGTGAAGACCAATGTAGTTCACTGTTCTCTGTTGTCTATTACGAACGTAATAAGAAACGCCAACAAATGTACAACCATTAACTTTAAGGAAAATCGTATCTTATTTGAATATTACTGGCCGGTTCAAACTAACAGGTGATGTCATTAGCACCGCTTTGATGGACACTGCACATATTTGAGGAAAAATACACAAAAATGATTCTGCTAATGTGATCGCGCGGGAAAACATAACTGTTGTCCAAGGTTGTGATTAAGAGATGCACCCATTTATTGAGCAATAATCGGTATAGGTCGATATAAGTAATTTGTCGAGGATCAGTGCCAAGTATCCTGTCAATCAAAAGAGAACAGCAAAATGATATGAATTTGTGCTCTGTATATAGAAAATGTTAAGAAACATCAATAGTGTTAATGTTGAATATTAATGGTCATTATACTTTCTGAATTGTAAGGGATATTGTCCAGGCAGCCGGTTGTTATTGCAAAAATAAGCTCTCAAGGGATTTGTTTCGCGAGACCAGCCGGCTGTTTGTACAGGATATTATCCCGCTTATTACACGGCTACTTGGCAGATGTCAATTTAAAATATTGAATTACCTAATTTTTACCGAATGTAGACCTTCTGCGAGGAAAAGCCGTGTACTTTCGGCTATAAGTAGCAATGATACTAACAATGATATTGTTTTGATAAAACAGAAGTGTTATCCTAAAGAACCCGTGTTTTCCTACCTTCTCATTCTTCTCTGAGTTAACAGAGGGTTCTGGTGACATGAGAGCCTCTACGCAATGCTGAACCTTCTCTCTGTGTTCCTCGTCCCGTTTCTCTCCCTTCCCCTCCACGTGGGTCTCCCCATCTAAGCTGTCCTCCATTGTCCCACCTTCTCCCTCCTTGTTCTTCATTAGAGTCTCCACCTGCCTCTTCCTCCGCCGCTCGTCACGGACCCGCAACATCTCCACAAAGTTCATCTGCAGCTGGTCCAGACCTCCTCCTGATTCCTCACCGGTTTCAACAGCATCAGCTGATCCGCTAACACTGGAGACGTTAGATTACAAAATGTGTTTATGTGATGTAATGAAAATCATTGGTTGCAGATTTTACATTTGAGTGTCAACTGAAGTACCAACGTTCAAGCATGCAAAAGCAAAAGTACACTGTGTTAACCATTGATATGATAATATTCATATCTTTATAGTACCATAAACGCTTATCTGAAAGTCTCAGAAGCTCCGGTGTGTTGTAAAAGTTCAATTGTGTCATGCAAATATTTCAAATAATGTTTGATTTCAATTCAACATATCGCTGAGTCTTATCAAGACAACTCCTAAGTTGACAGAAAGCATGAATTTCTCTTTTTTTATCTTTCTCCAATTCATTTCATACCTACTGGTGTGTGGTTCTGCCTCTTTGTCAGGACTCTCATCCGAGTCGACAGTGATGCTGGAGTCCCTTTCCTTCCTCCGCTTCTCTCTTTCCACTTCTTCCTCATCCTCGACAGTCCACTGTCGGGTCAGCCTGTAGATCAAACACATACACACCTCAAATGTATATATACCACGTTGATAACAGCAGCTAGAACTACATAAAATACAGCATGTCGGCTTTAACCATTTCAGCACCCCATTACTCTATATTGACAATCATTTGATCTAATGGATGGATGACAGACGGATGAACTGAGTTTAACAACAACACAACTGAAATACAAAAGAACGAGAAGATGTATTAGTATCAAGGGTCTCGATGATATATCCCAGAGGTGGACTATTGTATTTCACCATATGAAAACAGTGTTTCATTGTGCAATAACTGGTTTTTCAAGCTGGTTTTGGTTGAAGGATACTCTGTGCCTTAAATTTGTAAGCGTGACATTTCATTCCATGTGAGTGGACTTGATATCACAACTTTAATCTCTGTATGTCCATTATCGCACTTACTTTCGGTTTTTATTTTAGTCAGGTAGCCCCTTTTATTTTAGAAGATTAAAATAATGCATTTTGTTATTGCACGTTATGCCTTGGGCTTCTGTTTTTCAAAGGAAAACAATTATTTACCTTAAAAGAGAACTCTTGAGTTGTTTGTTTATTCATTAAAAAACATATTCTGTGCTTTTTGCTTTAAATAATGAGAAAGAAAATAAAATGCAATTGCAATTGTAAGTTAGCACGCATCTCTCCATGTGATATAATGCCAAGAATGAAAATAACAGACTAGCGCTCAGTTCTTCAAACATTAACCAAAATCAATAAATAACGAATTAATACATATAAATGTACTTACGTTGATAAAGCAGACCAGTTTTTCCGGCTAATGGACATTATTCTTGTTTCTTTAATCACAATGACTATCGGAGAGAGAAGTGTGTGAATGTATTTGATCCGGTCTGTCGCTGTGTCTACCTTTACCCCGCACCTTGACAAGAATCACGTCACATGACCATCACAATCATCACCTCCTGTAGAGCGTAAAGCAGGTGTAATGGACTGCAAGTGGTGCTGCGCAGATTATACTGCAAATAACATCACAACATCGCGACAGCGTGTCAAACGCACTGCTGTGCAATTGTTCTCGCTATACTTGGATGTCACAAGCGGATCGATCTGCGCTGCGAGTCGAGCACATCATGAAATAAACTGAACACACATATTTCAGCGATTTCCTTTTACCACAACCATAATTAGAAGCATTTTGTAAAACAACAAGCTAGATTTATAAAACATATTGTTTGATAAAAATCCATCTTCAGTTTTCTTTTTTCTCTTTTGCTTTAGCTAGCTTTCCTGTAGCTCAGTGGTAAGAGCAAGGTTGTGGGTTCGAGCCCAGGGGATAGCAAATACCTATGTAAAAATGTACATGATAAAGCAATGTAAGTCTCTTTGGATAAAAGCGTCTGCTAAATGTAAATGTAGTTTTGTTCATTAGCTGAATAAAACCTTAGCCTTATAGACCGTTTCTGCGACAACAACTCTGCCAAGAATTAAAAATGTTGAGTAGTTTAAATGTATTAATTCAATACAATTTGTAAGCAATGAATTTTTTATTTAAATGAATAAATTAAATAAAAAATAAATATTAAATAAATTCAAAAATTAATTATAACCAAACACGGATGTTAACTTCGGGCCTGTGTTTGTGTACAATGAAAGCTTTTTTGTTTCTCGATATACAAATGCCACTCTATCTGGGACAAATAAAAGCTTTAGTGGTAAGGAGGTTTACAGTTCAGAATTGATTGTAATTCAGGAGCTGAAGTTGTTTGTTTTAGTTTTCGGTGCCACACCTACAGTATAACACAATGGCAGACCTGCTGCACTTTGACCAATGTTTTATGAAAAATGTAGAGGAAGTCGTAGTAGACTATCCAGTATAATACTGGTTTGGTCATGTTTTGAAAGCATTTGTCTTAATTACTGTTTTAGTTTTACTCATTGTTAAGCCTGTTCATTCATACCGGAGACCACATAAAGAGCATTATAATGAACTTTACAAAAGCAAGTGCCATAAGTGCCCTTCAAACCCCACCCAATGCCAAAACAGGGAAGAGTCCACTATGCAAATATAATACTGGAGTCCACAGTCTTCATGACAGCCTGCAGTTAACACTATCACTTAGTATTGAAAAAAACATTTGCATCAAATTAGACTAAACAAAGAAGCACACCACAATTGCATTTATTAGCATGCAAAAAGGCATTGGGCATCGTAACTGTATTCTACTTGTTCACAAAGTCATTTATTAGAGAATTGTTATTAGCTTTTGTACATCAGCTTTCCTGTTGCTCAGTGGTAAGAGCATTGTGTTAACAATGCAAGATTGTGGGTTCGATCCCAGGGGATGGTAAATACCTATGTAAAATGTATAGGAAAAAGCAATGTAAGTCGCTTTGGATAAAAGCGTCTGCCAAATGCCTAAATGTAAATGTCTTAGTTCAAATGTTTGATTTCAAAAACAGTCATTTGTGAATATTGACAAAATCTTAACTAAACCTTCGATAGCAAAAATATCACGGAAAAAACATGTCAAACAGATGTAAGTGTAAGACTAAATATATATATTAACCGCCTTAAAGGGGGCTAGGCCAGTTCATACTTTGTTTATTTTTACAGCTTACAAAAGCTCTCGTTAATAACAAAACATATTGACACAATAAAACCTGAACTAAGCTGGTAATTATTTACTTATCAGCCATTTTAAGTTACGCAATCATTTACTCCAATGCAGTGGAACTGTCGTGACATTACTGCACAGTGAAGTGGCACCTAAATTCAAGTGACACTATTTAATATCTGTTATTAGAATTGGTACATGTAGTGGAGTAATCGGGGCGAGACCGTGGCTCAAGACCGGTTAGTAATTGTTAATGAGTGAAAGTTGTGCACGCATCGGTCTCGTATCACATAGGAGATTTGGAGCATATAAGAGAACGAGTTACCGGACTGTCGAAGAGAGAGGACCGGGCCCGAACATGTTTATGGTTGTATGTACGCTTCACTTTTGGTTTTTGTTTTGTTCGCCGGCGGTCGGCCGTGAGGGGCCGCCTGCTGTTATTATGTATATTAAAACATTACATTTTACATTTACATTTAGGCATTTGGCAGAGGCTTTTATCCAAAGCGACTTACATTGCTTTATCCTATACATTTTACATAGGTATTTGCAACTCCCTCGGATCGAACCCACAACCTTAAGTTGTAGACGCAATGTTCTTACCACTGTGCTACAAGAAAGTAAAATCACGTTCCCTGACCGGGAATCGAACCCGGGCCGCGGCGGTGAGAGCGCCGAATCCTAACCACTAGACCACCAGGGACGGCGATAAATACTCCGATAATGTCTAACAATTCACGCCTCACTTATTCCTTTTATTGAGCTTTTCTACAGTATATTTAAAAAGGTGCATGTATTGAAATAAATGTGTCAAAGAAAATTGCATAACTTTTCCTCTAACCATCACTGGGTAAGGTTTTATTATTTTGGTCTCATCAATGTAAACAGTTATTATTCAGACCAATATTATTAAGGATATCAATCTGATTACATGCAAATGAAATGTTTCTTTGCACTTTTGCCTACTCTTTACACTATTATACTTGCATTGCATTACTGTTCTACAGGAGTCTGATTACTTTAATATACTAGTTTCAAACAAAGCATCAGGGTTTGGCCTTGTGTCTTATGTGTTTATCAAATAAACACCACAGAATAGAAGATTGTTTCAAGTCACACATCCAGACAAAAGCTTTTCTTACAGTATAACATGCAACTCTGCTGCAAACTCTTATACAATACTCAATGTGTTTTATATTCAATATAAGAAAGGATCAGCAATCTGTCATAGTTTATCTCATAAAATCGCTCATATCCCATGACCCTCTGCTTTTTCAAACACGTGTTGATGATGATGTCATCCTTCTGCATGAGCTCTGTAAAACTGAGGAGTCCGTGTGTATTGTTTCTTTTCATATCTAGACGGCTATCACTTTTAAACGGTTGTCCAAGGGCCAAAGCCGATTGTTTTGAGAGTAAGGTTAGAAGGTAATGTTTGGAGCTCTGTCAGTGGATACACTTTGAGGATTAGCAATTTACTCTTATTCTCTTACACGGATAGTCTCACCGGATGTACAGTATGTGGGCCATAAACTCACAGGAAAAGATTTTCATTTTTTAAGCACTTTAAAACCACCAGAGGCATTTGCTGTTGTTCATTTCTGTGTCAGTTTTATTCAACGTGACATAATGAACACACTGAAGATAGGATTGTGTTATTTCTGCTTCTGTAGGGTCTTTGATGTAGCTCAGATACAGTGGGTGGATCAACTTTCCCACGGGATCATCTTATCCCACTATCCATACTAATAAAAGATTGAATTCATACTTTATAATAAGTCACTGAGCATCTGCCAAAAGCAGTTAAAAGCATCTGCCAAAAGCAAACATGTTAATGTAGATAGCTATATTGGTTACACAGTGGTAACCATTAAGATTCAATGCACAGGAGGTCCTGTTTTATAAGAACCAAATATCACATGGCAAATTTCCCTACTTATCATATCAATCTAAATACATTTATATAACAATGACTTTAGTATTTACTTGGGGGGGCAGCCGTGTTTTCAACATTACATTTGAAGATATGAGGACAAAACTGTGTGTTAGGAGGCATAATACCAGAAGCTCAGCAAAAAACATGCCATGCCTATGTGTTTGAAGGGGCGAAGCTTTTTTCATCAGATACACTATTGTTTGCTTCCTTATCCAACAACTTATCCAGCTCCTCCTTTACCTTGGCCATACTCTCTCTACACCCACACACACATTCGGTCTCCATAACATCTAAGTGTCACGGTATCTTCAGGAGAGGATTGACGACGTACACACAAAGTTTCCATAACAAGTTTTAATCCTCTTTCTGGTACATAATCCACAGGTACAAATTATATTTCAGAAAGCATGAGAAATACATAACTTCTAGTTAAGAAGTCCGGCGAGGAACGTAGAGGCGGACAGTATTACACTAAATTAGGTCTCATGTGCGCCATCTAGTGGGGTGTTGATGTATCTACACTAAGACAGGCTATGACTGTCAACTTAAAAATATTAAAGATATTCGTCAGCTTGGTGTTTGTCTAGAGCTGAGATGTTAAAGTGTAATAAACAAAATAATGTTAACAAATTAACAAATTAATTTTTGTAAGATTCTTTGTGGTAAATGTAATCATGATTTCATAAAAAGATGTTGATATTCATGCATTTAATTCTATCGTGCCGTAATAGTCTTTTTTCTTTGAATCTGCAACCACATTATTGTAAGTCCAGCTACTGTATGATCATGCACTTGTGTATAAAATACAGGTGTCGTCATTACCCATAAAAACAGCATGACATAGACCCTCATGCCATGGTGGTTAGACAACACCCAAAAGCACCTGAAGTGATATACTTAATATACATAGTAATAAGTTTCCATTTTAAGATGTAGTTTTCGTTTTAAAATTGTGTTTTCCAACGTTTTACAACAGGAAGCATATTGCACAGAAAGCTCTCTTAAGGATGTGTGCAGTAATATATTCACGAAGTCAACTGTGTGAAGTGCAATGATATCTGTAATAGTTGTTTAAAATGATAAAATATAATTTAGTTTTGCCTGATGTAGTGATAGAAACAAATATTATTCAAATAAAGACACACTTTTCATATTTCATGGAGATGGTGGTCTAGTGGGTTAAACCACTGAACTGGTAAATCAAAAGGTTGCTGGTTCGATCCCAGCAGCCACCACCATTGTGTCCTTGAGCAAGACACTTGGATCCATGTTGCTCCAGGAGGATTGTCCCTGTAATAAGTGCACTGTAAGTCGCTTTGGATAAAAGCGTCTGCCAAATGACTAAATGTATTTCAAATAAGACAGTTATTAAGGCATATGGCGACACCTGCTGGTCGACCGGAGCCACAACTAAACATTGCATTTCTATTTCTTTCCCTCTGCTTTTCCCAAAAGCTTTAAATATAGGCTACATTTAAGATAAATTTACTATTTATTTTGTGCTTTTTTTACAAAATGTGTTTGTTTCTCAAAAGTAACCATAGGCCTACTGATGGTTACAATCCATTGTGACATTGTCAGAAACATAAGTTCAACACAGTTGAAGGTCACAATACCACAATCAGTGATCAATAATTAAGTAAGAAGCTCATTTGAACAATTAAAACTTTGTTTTGTGGACCCACATAAAGAAAGACAAGACACATATCATATCAAAGCACACAATAACAAGTAGGTTCAAATACATCTCAGCCCCCCAACCAGAGACAGAATAAATATCATCATCTTATAAAAACAGCTCAGATAAAAAAATTAGTTTATCCAATGGCACTTAAGTTCATAAAATGTATGTATTCCGTTAAATTCATAACTTCGAGAAGCCGAAGCTACAGCCTCACTGCAATACCGGCTTGATCCACCTGGGGTGCGTCTTTCAGTTTGGTAGACTAGTGTGGATGGTCACCTGCCATCAGAGTCTTGGTAGTGGAACTGTGCACAAGAGGCCATTCATAGAGGCGAGCAAAGGTGAGCATGAACCCTGTCACATATAGATGCGAATCAGAGAGAGAAAACTAGATGGCAGAACTCATGATCATCATATGAGTCAATATTTTACAGTATAATAAACGCAGTCCTTACAGAGGATGGCTAATTACTGTCAACTACATTTGGGTGTACAATTCTATGTTATTATTTAATTTCCAACACTTAGAAAAAATATATATTACAGTATAAATAAACAAGCTGTTTTTGTTCCCTTTTTGCTAAATAGTGTAAATTTGACTGAAGAAACAAATGTGTATGCTTTCTTTTTATATGGGGGCCATTTCATAGACTTCCACTTATTTTATATAAGGCTTATGATATATTCTATCCTCTAACCATACCCCAACACCTGAACCTAATAATCCCACAAACATATGCATGAGAGTTTTATAGAAGAACAATATTTAACTGAATTATGAGCCTTTTTTTAGTGAGGACCTGAAAAATGTCCTGATATGTCAGTTGTAATGATAATTCAATGTATTACTAAGGACATTTGGCCAACACAAATTTAGCTCAAATTGAACGCACACGCACGCAACCACGCACACATACACACACAAACACACTTGAGGCCTCACATGCTTGTGTCAGTGACGCACAGAACCTCCAGGAATGTGTGAAGAGAGACAGAGGTAACCCATCACAGACAAGCCAAAATGAACACCACATTACTGTTTAATTGAGCTATTTTTTTCAGCTTTTCTGCCAGGAATAGTCTTTTCAGGAAATGTACTTTGCACATTTCTAAGAGATTTAATTCTGACAAAATATAAATAATAAACCTTAAAACATTCCGTATTGCTCCACAAAGTAATTCCAACATGTTTATGCATAACATTTAGTAAAATAATACAGTTAGTAAGAGTTGAGCAGTGTTTATTATCCCTCTTCACTTGCATGAATTCATATGAATTTGACTCTATCACGGACAGAATAAATGCTCTCATGACCCGTCTGTATGTGTGCGTGTGTGAGTGCGTGTGTGTACCTGTTTAACCCTACAGTCTCGGCCAAAATCCCACAAAGATGGCAATATCCAAAATTTTTTGAGGAAACAAGCTCATAAATCATTCAGAATTAACTTTTTTTTAATCTAAAAGAGCAGAACGTTTTCTGTGATTGTTAGCTTTAAGGTGGGGAATATGATGTACAGTTTGCCGAGTATGAAAACCATTGCATCTATGGAATGTCCCCATAAAACATAGCAACCCAACGTGTGTGTGTGTGTGTGAGTGCGTGCGTGTGTGTGAAAAGGCGTATCCAGTGTGACTGCCAACATATGGTGACTGTAAACTCTTATAAACTGATGCACCACACCTTTGGAAAAAAGATGCCACAGCATGTCCACATCTAAATCTAGGCATTATGTAACTGGAAGAGAGTGCATTTAAAAGCGTTTTTTTATGCTAAAGTACTTTATTTTGAGTTCTGCAGAAGAAAGAAAGTAACACAGATTTAAATTGACAGTAGGGTGGTAAATGATGACAGAATGTCTGGGTGAACTATCACTTTAAACATAGGACTGAATGCGTTCCTTAAAGGAATAGTAAATCTAAAAAATGAAAATGTACTCACCCTTCATGCCATCCCAGTTAAACATCTACAGTATATCTGGGATGGCATGAGGGGTGAGTACATTTTCATTCAGTACTTTTATATAATGATATATATTTTTATACGATAGATATATATATATATATTAAATACAATTTATGTAAATATGTCTAAAATATAATAAAAATATATAGTATTTTCTAAAATTACAAAATAATAATCATTTCTGATAGATGTAAGTGATTTTGGGTGCTTCAACACATTGGATCCAATAGAAAAATTCATATTTTTGTTGACCTTCGGCCAAAGAAATGCACGTATTGAAGATCTGGTATTGCATGAGGGTAAATTATGATTTAATATTTGGGTAAGTTATTTCTTTATTGTTAATTTAACCTATTGAGTAAGGTTTGTTCTCGATAACATCGAATCTTTCTCCATTTATGGTTCATTTGAATGACCTCTCTGTATTGAATTGTTTTCTCGATCTTCATGGGAATGGAAACATCTCAAAGCAGTATAGCAGGGTGCCAAACAGGAAGTAAATCAAATCCAGGCTTGTCTACACCACATATTCTGAAGGATTCAGACACGGCAATCTTAACAACTGTTGCTGTAAATTCCCTTTGAAGAATTATGCAACATAATTGTGCCATAATACATTAATGGCTCTTGCCACAGAGCGACTCACAGCTTAGCAACTTGTTGTGACAATAAGTATATTTTGGTCTAATTACGCACTTCACTCTCCCAAAGACATTCATGAGAGCACTTTTTTTGACACTGCACAACAAGACTATTTCACAAATATAGTAAGGTCAAGGCGTAAGGAAAGTCTTGGTAAGGTTCCGCGCCAGGCCGCTGAGTCATCTCGGGACTGTGGCTTTTTTTAACAGAGCCTTCTCAGTAGTAAGCTTTGGGGTTTTCCAATACACACAATCTCCCTATTATTGCAACACCACAGGCACGGCCCACGGCATTTAAACCGCCTGGAGGTGGGACAAGAGCTATACAATATGCACACAAACTGACTTCTCCGTGTGTTATTATCAGATTAAGTGACCTCACGGCTCGCAGTGTGTTAGTCGCCTGTTTTTGACCACAAACTGGTTGCGGCATGTTTCAGATTACCGCTGAATATATCTCTGCTTGGAGTGCGTTTAAGATGTAACACTTCCATTTTATGGATTACTGCACAATGACAAAACAAACTCGCTCTTTAGACAAAAAGCCCTGTTTGACAACTTCTCTTAGGGCCGTCAGAGTTGAACTGACAACTGAGGAAAACAGAACAGGCGGGACGTTATTAGTCAGTGAGGCCATTGTCCGGGCATGTGCCGCACAAACACTCGAGTTTGAGAGTCGGGTAAATCAAGGAAGTATGGCCTGCACACGTCACATAGAATTGAGCAGGCGATAGTGAACTATCCTTTATTAAGAAATTCACACTTATATAACGTACAATGCCACAAATGATCTAATTTGTTCGAACAATATGTCTGCTATACAAAAAATACTCCTTTCCTTAGAAGAGCACAGAACTTTGGCAGCTGTTCAGGCAATAAAAGCTAGGGAATATGGAGAAACTGTGTACAAGTAATAACAACGTTGCCCAACAGAAACGAACATGAAGTCTTCCATTCATCCATGGGATACGTTCCAAAAAACACCAGTCCAGTCTTCCTGCTGTGTTTAAAAACCCCTGAAGGACGACTGAATGAATCCAGGTTGTGTTTCCAAGCACTTCTGAAATGTTAAACAGTTTGGCAGAGGGGCCGTGAATCATACTTCATTGAATGTCTTCTAAAGCGGCATCATGCTTTCCTTTATAATACTGCTGGGTGAATGCAATGTCCTCCATTTAGCACAAGGTAAATGTCTCTTGAAAAATGCAAAGTGTTTACTAAAATCCACTCAATGTGACATTTGCACGCATTGAAATAAGGGTTGAGCTATCCAGTGGCTTCTGCAACAATCGTGCGAGCAAAATAATTCCACTGTTCAAGAGATTCTCCGTGCCGACTGACACCAACGGATACGATACCATCCACATTGTTCGTGTTCACACAAAAAGGCGTGGAGGTGATTAAAAAAAAATGGTGGAAGTACAAAAGAGTCTTCAAACTTCTTTGTGGTCGAGAATCAGAATAAGTCTTTCATCAGCATTCAGTCTCTCTTTCATGGATTCAGTCTGCGTGTGAGCTGAGATATCCTAGAGGAAACAACAGTTAAACTGTGTCAGTGTGTTGTTAAAAAGCGTATGAGCAAAGAGTATTGTGCCTGTGGTGCAAAGTAAGCAGATGTGTTCAGTCAAATATATTTTTTAACACACCACACATTCATTCACATCTTCCTAAAAACAGAAAAGTCCGAGATGAGATCTATCAGTTGTTTCTCCGAGACATGATAATAAATCTTGAGCAAATAGAAACGTATGCTGAAGTCTCAGATATTTCTCACACTGTCTCCACTAGAGCTTCAGAAGAAATCTCAATAATAATTCAAACTGAGCTCAGATGTGCCACGTCTGCAATGAAACATTTATATTTTAAAGATTTCGATGCAGTCACATTTATCCCAAATCAGAATGTTTTAGCTATACCGTTTACATTATTGTATACCATTATACTCTTAAAGGGACAGTTCGCCCAAAAAATTACATTCTGTCATCATTTGCTCACCCTTTTGTTGTTGCAAATCTGTATAAATGTATTTGTCTTATGAACACAGAGAAAGGGTTAAAATGCTTTTGGCAAAACAGTTGCAGAACTTGCAAACATTCTTTGCCACCATTGACTACCATATTAGGAAAACATTACAATGCTAGTCAAAGGTGACCTTAAGCTTTTTGCTTTCCTTAATTCCTAAAATATATTTGTTATACAGAACTGTGTATGTTTTATATATATATATATATACACAGCCATACTTACACACAATTATTATTTCTACTATGGTAGTCAATGATACCCCAGACATGTCAGTTGCTAACAGTCATCCAAATATTATTCTTTGTCTTCAGTAGAACAAAGACACTTATACAGGTTTGGAACAACTTGAGGGTGAGAAAATGATGACAGAATTTTCATTTTTTAGTGAACTATCCCTAATATTAGGAATGTGTACTTTATGTCTATGTCTTCAAAGCTATTATGGGGTAAACATCTGAAACACAACTGAGAATTCTTAAGTAAAAATATCCTCTGTTTGTCCACACACGAGTAAGGACATGGCATTAAATCCTTGTCATAAAAAAATGCTTATTTCTTCTGGATGAACACAAATAAAATTGCAATAAACCTGATCCTAATTCTCCTCTGAGATATGGTTCACCTTTAAAATGAATTTTGCTTTATACACAGAAACCTCAAGCATTACTGTCATTATAATGACTTGGCCATGCAAATTTGTCGTCATTTTCCCATCGACGAGAACACAAACGTCATAACTGTCAGTCTATGAATAGGTGCATTACAGTAAATGAAAAGCAGCTGTGAACGCGCAAATGGTTCTCCGTTCCAGAATCAAGCATTCAGAATAAAGTGCTCGTTTGTTAAATAAAGCGGCAACAGCGATGAGCAAATCCGATCGTCTGTCGTACCCTTATAGCTCGACGTCTCCCTCCCCGCAGCTGCCCAGATGTGACATATGTCTGTTCCTGCCGGTCTGAACGGCGACGCGATTTTTGAAGCGCACCAGCGCGAGCGCGATCTCCGCGTTCCACGCCGTTCCCTCCTGCTGGCACCTGAAGTCGATCTCTTTGCCGTCGCTCATCACGATGGTGAAGTACACCAGACCCCGCTGTGTACTCCACGCAATCCAGCGTGCCCATCCGCTCGAAGCGCAACTCTTTCTCGCCTTTGCAGTCATTCAGATGGATACCGTCTTCCGTCAGAACGCAGCGCTTCTTCTTCCACAGCTGTAAAAGTCCATTGCTCCTCTTCTCCAAATAGCCGTCCTTCATGACTTTAGTCAGGCTCATTGTGAGTGAAGCGTGAAAACGTAACAAAACAATCTGTAGTTGTTGGTGTGAATCCCGAAGGTGACGCGTCCGCTGCCGTTTACTTGAAGATTTTATGCAAACGCGCAAAACCAATGCGCCCCTACCGAATTTAAAGCTTCATTTGTGCCGTTTTTAACTGGAAACGCTAAAAGTGATTCCACTAACCACTTCTTGTTTATGACATATCGTCGCTGCAGTGCCGGCAAACGCCTGGTTAAAGATCCATTTCCGACTTTAATATATAGCCACAGTTGACTTGGAAGTCCCGTAATGTGGGCATGTTGGTACATGCTCCTCTGAAAGCGACACTTCTCGTGTTTCCGAAGGACTCACCCCCACCCTATGTGACGTCACGGGGATTAGCCCTACTTACCAGCGCGCTGGAATGCTGCTGCCTGATAAACATAAACGTGTGCATCCATTCATACTCTGACGTTTTTACTTCCCATTGCATTTGCCTGAAATGATATTTGTTTTAAACTAAGTGTAAACGATAGTTAACGCTGCAGTTCACACTGCTGTTAATATACGAAATGATTTATACGGGTTCATTCCTGTTGATGGTATGTTTCGATGCTCGTTTGTGCTGGTTTAAGATGGTCATCTGCTCAAGATGGTCATGTGCTGGTCCTTGGCTGGTTAAAGCTGGTCAAACCAGCATCAAAACATATCTAACCCAGCATTATGCTGTTTTTCAACAGGGTAAGAGATAGTTTGCCCCGATTCGAAGACCCCATTTGATCATATGAGTTGTCTTGTGTAAGTTGTGAATGAAAAACTAATTTGACACACACACAGAAACATCTTTTTAGGATACCCAACCATGATAATTTCCGTTTAGATAAAATGCTCTCATCAACGTATTTTTAAAACTCCTTTACCTCCCCATCTGATGTCCCTCTTCGCACTGTCACGTTATGGTGTTTCTGATATAAAAATTCATACTGGGTAAAGATAAATCTTATTCATCTGAAATTATTTGTAAAACGGGACATCACACCAAAAGAAAAGTAATCATAAAACAATCTTATAAGGCTTATAAAATGCAACCAGAATTTTAAAGTCAATTTCATTTCAATTAACAATTTTGTTTAGATTTTTATCTAAAGTTTTTTTTATTTTACAGTATAACGATTTTCGGAAAGTTGTGGTTTTTTTTTCATTCTTTTGACTGTGGGACCTTATAATAGGCTATTTGCCTTACAAAAATATGTCACTGGTGGTGGACTGCCGTAAAGTTTCATAAAGGCTCATCTAGAATGATCAGAATCTCTCTGTATTTTGTCTTGATTGACAAAATCAATCCATACATTTACAGAACTAAAAAAATGAAGCGGCTAGTTTCTGGATGCATGGTAGAAAACATAGAAGAAAACAAGAAGTAGCCCATCTCCATGTTTTTTTGCATCTCTGTCTTTTAGGAATGACGTTAAGCGATACTTTTAGGAAATGTTAACGTCATTGATGCAAAAGAAATGGAATGATGAACATCTTAAAAGGTCACTGAGAAATATACTCGCCCCTCTGATAGCTGAAACGCTGGAGAACACATTCTGTCGACTAGAGGGCAATCTTTCTCTTTTTTCTTAACATTTGAAACCTAACTCACAAACTCATACCCATATGGTTTTAGGAGTGCCATACCACACTCAGACATTGTTTTGGTTCTATTGGCATTTATCTCTGTACGTGTTGAGCATATACATTCTCAAAACACACTTTAAAGTGTAAGGTGACAGGGGGGGATTCAATAACTTTTATAGACCTAATTAAAGTTTCTGTTAGTGGCGCAAAAATGGGGTATGCAGTATATGCGGTGCATAGGGGCGCCGAACAAGGGGGGAGCCATTGTGCCAAAATAATATTGAACGTTTTTTAATAAAACGTTATAAATAATAAAAACATATTGCGAAAAAGTCATTATCAAAAAGGTTTTGGTTTAACTTTTGTCTACCATTTTAAACAAGTTTAATAAATAAATATATTTCATTAAAATCAAGTTATTGTGTCAACCAATCACTCTTTGATAGTCAAATGACCAAATGGATAGATCGAAGAAACTTCGAAAAGCACAGAAAAGAACATAGAAATTAAAAACGGTATGGACAAGTAAAAACAATGTCCAAGTGGATAAATATCGATTATCAAGTTATTTATCGTCAGGCCCGTGTTCTTCATGCAATGCTATCAGATGCGTCTTCTGCAAACAGCGCGCTGCCCAGAGCACCGGAGAGATTGCGTGTGGACAGTGAAATAACGCAATGGTCGACAGGATGACTGAGACTTGACCGCAAAAGAAGATTGGTTAATAAAAACAAAATTTTAAGTTCAATGAAAGGGGGTTTGTCTTTGTTTTACTTGAATGTGTTTTAAGAAAATGTGAACCACAAACTAGAAATGTTTTAAAGCAAGGGGAAAATACAAAGATTTTTTATTTATTTGCGTTATAAGGTCTGTTATCCGTTTTAATTCATTTTTCAATAAAGTTTAATTATAAAGTTTCAGTAAAAGTATGTTTAACATAGGCTATTTTATTGATGTGTTTTTATTCAATATTAATGAACCAACTAAGCATTCTTTTTAAAGTAGGCCTGAGTGGGAAAAAGCAAATACCGTTTGTTTATTTGCGATATACAACGCTCGATTGTTACTTATATGTGGGATATTTAAAGAAGTTTTAAGAGTAAACTGCGTTCTAAATTTGGGAAAACATCATTCATTGGATAAGTTTTGTGTCAAGGGAAGTAGTTGGGTGAAATACATAAATTACAATTTAAGAAAAATATGTAAAACTAATAGAAAAACCCAGCAGAAGAAATGTATGACTACCACGTTTTTGAAAGCATTTTAATAGCAAGCCTGACATTCTTCAGAAGTTTAATATTCTTAAGAACAACTTAATGTTCCCTACCAATACAAATGTTTTATCAGGGACTTCCCGAGGGGACGTGACACGACTGTAAGTGTCAGATTATGTATGTTTCAGTCACGGTGAAACTGAATACATTTTTGGCATAGTAGAATTGTCAGTTCATAAACCTTGCATGTTTTCAGATGATGTGAACAGAATGTGGTTGTTTTGTTATGCTCAGACTATAAAACTGAACGTTCACATGCAAAAACTGCAGGAAGTAAAATTAGCAGACAATGTTTTACACTAATTAATGATAAATCAAATTGACAAATACATTCATAGCACAGTAAAAGTAAAACATTGTGTGAATGGCAAATGCATTTTAGAATACATATTGGAAGTATAGTCTTCATTGTAACACTAACAAAAATTATCTGTTATTTCAATATTAAATGGAGTTAAACTAAAATGAAATCTTAAATCTTTAAACATATCTTTTTTCCTTTTTATGGACAGAAAAGTATATTAGGAGAGGACAACAAGCTGTAGGGTGGAGGGAGGGGAACGCCAGAGCACCTTGAGCCACAGTCCTACCACTAAATATTTCCCATGCACAAATTACATCATATTTTAATAATTTATAATGTTTGAATGTAATGAACACCAATAAAAAAATACAACACACATATTTTAACTTGTAATTGAACACCTTCTTACTCAAGTTCAAAGTGCGTGTGATATTTTTCCATTGACAGCAGAATAAAACCGCTTAACCTGGTGCGTCTTTAGCCAAGGAATGTCATCTTTCATGCTGTGAATCGAGCTGAAGGGAACATTCTTTACAGTAATTAAGCTCAAACAAGCATGTACATTTTGTACTGGTGTGTTTGTCCATCCATTATACAGAACAGACAATACATTGATGCAGGAAAACACAGCTCAAATTCCACTAAAAATCTGTAACTTGAAGTGAACATTTTAGGTTGGTGGATTAAGCGTTAATCCCATGCTTTGTTTACATAGTTGACATTCTTCCAAGTATTTGGTAATGTTCTAGAGTTAAATCGAGACTTTTACAATGTCTTTGAAATGTGGAATGTGTCATGTTGTGCTTTCGACTCCTCTTGACGGACTGTTTGAAGACATCGACATGCTCGTGGTTAAGGAATGTGCAGTGTTTTGCTGTTCTATTGAGTGTGTGACAGTGCACCAGCCCCTTGACCGTATCCAAAACCCTTTGGTCCAAAGTTTTTGCCATAGCAACCTGCGTAGAGCACAAAATGAGCACGTTAAGAGAACTCAAAAGACAAGACTAGATATGATTGTGTGTTTATAAGATTGGATACTCTTGCCTTTGCAGTATATTTCTCCATCCTTGTCGGCTAAAGTTGTGGACTCGAGCCCCTTACCACACTTAGCACATCGGAAACATTCCTTGTGCCATGCCTACGAAAAACAACAACATTCCATCATTGAAAACCATCTCCAGGGGTTCAGGGCTGATGGTTAAGGGTGGTATTTGGGACTGAGATTTATACAAAAACACATGCGTATTATTCAATGTGTATGATTCTCATTTATTCACGTACATTTCCGGCCCCTATGACTTTTTCAGCAGCGTAAACTGCCTTACTGCATCGTGGACAAATATCAGAGCCACCGAACTTTTGTGCAAACTTGGATGTGTTGGGGTTGTTGGTTGGCTGGTGCTGTTGAGTCCTGCAGTCAGGAGAAATAAACGCAGTCAGTGAGTTCAGTTTAAGAGTATTAGATTAAAGCAAGGTCAATAAAATGGTTCATTACTCTTGTGGTTTAATGCCAAGTGACTCTCCTTTGTCCATGCTCAGAGTTCCAGCACCGCCGCCGTACCCGTAGCCCTTGGGCCCGTATTTTTTGCCGTAACAGGCTTTGCAATAGATCTCGTCCTCATGCGTGGCCACAGTGGTGCTGTCAAGATTCTTCCTGCACACCACTGAAAGGGAAAAATAAAGACACAGGCCTCAATAACAAATAAATAGCACAAATTAAATAGTACAGTTAAAAAGGAATGCTGTTCTGAAACGCTTTGGCAACATTTCCGCAGACAGTATATTTTCTGGTTTCGCAATGATTAGGCAGAGCCATATTAATGCAGCTGATCTTGAAAGACACATTATTGTCGTTGTGTATTATATTATTTTTGTTATGAACATTTATTATTTCAATGCTTTTCAAATAAAATATTAATTTATTTATTAAAAACAAGGAAAGAAAGTATTTGAAGATAATCTCTTCTCCTTTAGTATAGATGAATAGATTCGGCTGTTCCAGTTTAAAGCATTTAAATTGTGAGCTCCAGCAGATCTTTCAGACTCTTTGAATCTTTACAGTGTTTTGTTTTATGAGTTTTTCATTAAAGTGGGCTTTAATGTATTTTTCTGCAGACTGTGTGTCTCTGTATGTTATTGTAGCAGTCCTGCCTGCGTGCCAAACGGTGAATTGTAAATCTAGACAGCAGAGGGCAATACAAAAACAGCATGAAATGAGCATGAATAGAGTTCTGAAACAGCATTAAAAGCAGAAAAGTCTTACTTACTCTACTGTATTAAAATAATCTTACTACTACTATTATAGCAAAACGACTGTTACTGTTTTAGACACAATAATATTTGATCCGCGAAATTGCGCGAATTAAAGTGCCCGCGAGAGCACATTGCTTCGAATGCTTTCTAATAACTCTCGCGGTACTTTGATTTCATACGCCGAGCCGGCTGCGCAGCGCCTCATGATAAACACACCTGTTTAAACAACCCAACACCAAACGGAGCAGTCTGTGAGTCTCTTTTATACAGGAAATGGTGAGTCGTTCTCAAATGCTAATTGAATGTAGGTTGTAGTCTAAATGTTAAGTAGTATGTAATTGTATGGAAGCGTGCGCGTTCAAACATTACTGACAAGTGTCTGAGCAAATGTATACTTAATTGTTGTCTTACTGTACACCACTGTTTCTCAAATCTGGCCATCAAGATCCATTTTCATGCCGCGTTTAGCCTCAACTCTGATATAAAACACCTTAACAAGCTAATCCACGTATTTATGAATAATTTAATTCAATTTAATGCGGCGCTGCGCAATTCTATCAGCGTATGAGATGTAAGTACCGCGATAGCGATTCAAGAGCAGATTGCTCCGTACGCATTTGAATCGCTCTCGCGGTACTTTAATGTGATAAACCAAACAATCTGCGCAGCCCAACATTACATTGAAAGCGTGTTTTCATGATGTCACTGAGTAGCCTCTTCAGGTGTTTATCAGAGTTAGGGCTAAACTCGGCAGGAAATTGGATCTCGCGAGCCAGAGTTGAGAACCACTGCTGTACACTCAAACGTATATAGCTTACTTTTTCATTACCATTAAAGTACGATTTACAAAAAGTTATTGTCATTGTAGAGATAATGACTTTATAAAGCAGTTCAATATTTTCAAATATGAAATTGTGTCTGCCTTTGGTAAACACGGTTAAACATAATGAAGTGAACTACTCTGGATGCACAGCTTATCTTCTGTTACTTATACACAGAAAAATGAAGGGAATTTACTGCACAGGAAGCAGGATCTGTGGAAGCTTCGCCCTTCACACTGCACTTCCTCTGCAAAGTACACAGTTTTCTGACAGCAGCCACATTTGTTTCCCCCTCCGAGAGGCATCCTGCAAGATATACAGCACAGTAGGTTTCATCATTGACTGTGTTCACATGTGTATGCACAGTCACGTATTCATAAGATTAATGAATATAACATTGGATTGTTTTAAAGTCACCATGAAATCATAGTGGGAAATTCTAAGGGTTTTACAAAGTGTTGCAGTGATTCTTATAAATGATTTATCAGTGCACACCATTATTTCTTTTAAATTCATTTGCACTTGTAATCTTTAATCAAATACGTTAAGCTCCTCTCCCCCTCTCAACAACAACACTTCACTACATGACATCTGCAACAAAAAAGAGGTAGGACTATAGTGACTGTCCAATGGCCAGGCATTTTAGCCCTCCCCACCAGGCCTATCTTACAACAAACCAATCAAAAAGTGAAGGGCAAAAAAACCACCGCCCTAATTTTTTATTCTGATTTCAGAAGGAGTTTCACTTGGACATATGTCATGATATGGAAAATAAGTCAATCGCAAATTACGCTTCATGGTGACTTTAAACCTTTTTTTTGGGGGGGGGGCGTGGGAATCTAATATGCCTAAAACTGTAGTGTATTAAGTGTCATGAAATGTAAAGAATTATTTATAAAGTGTTGGATTCATACATCCATGAAAAGACTTCATTATTAAAGTTTGCTCATGCCAAAATTGGATTAGAAACAGATTCAAAAGCACATTTGGTCTGTGCTATGATTCCAGAGTACAGCTTGAACTTTGCTGCCTTGGAATATTTCCCTGTTTTCCAAGTATTCTTCCAAGTGTTGAGGATCAAAACTAATCCCTCCTGATCCCGAATCAGCTTGATCTATCCTCAGATATATTAAAGGGATAGTTCACCCAAAAATGAAAATTTCGTCATCGTTTACACACCCTCGTGTTATTTCATATCTGTATAAATCATTTTTTTCTAAATTCTACAAAATATCTAATTTTGTGTTAAAATATGCCAAACCTTTATCTTACTATGGCAGTGGATGTTGCAGAACTGAAAATTGCCAACGTTTTCCAAATATCATCCGTGGATTTCAACAGAACAAAGAAATGTATACAGGCTTAAAACTACCTGAGGGTTAATAAATTATGGCAGAATTTTCATTTTTGGGCGAACTTTCCCTTTAAAGCCTGTATGACTTTCTGCTGCAGAACACAAAAGATATTCTGAAGAGCATCACTCACCAAATAACATCGACCCCCCCTGGCTTCCATTGTATTCAACACAAAACCACTACAAGATTTCTTAAAATATCTTTGGTGTTCCACGAGAAAGAAAGAAAGAAAGTCATGAGAGTGAACAAATGGTGACCGAATTTATATTTTAGGTAAACAAACACCTCGGCATAGCATTTTACAATCTAGTTTTCATAAGGGATAAAGCAAAACCAAATCAAAGTACAGTAGTAACATGTTGCAAGGAGTTTATTATCCACTGATCTGCTGTAATTGCTTGGAAATGTCTCATTGATTTGTCCATAAAAGGTCTTGTTGGACGTCTTTGAGACATTCCTGCATAGTTCTGCAGTGTCTAGTCTAAATAGTAGCGGCGGCCCCTGGCTCTAAACATGTTGGGTCATCAGGGATGTGAGGAAACACCACTCGGCACAAAGCCACTGAGAGTCAGATGTGACTCTTCTTTTGAACAAAATCTTGTTAAACATACTAAGAATGAAAGCTTTTTTGTCAGTGAAAGCGTTTGCGTAATGCTGTTACAGAAGGTCAAAAGCAGGTTGATTCAGTTAACATGAACGGAAAGTGTTCAGTCGGATTAAATGTGCTTCACACTTCTTGCGGTGTCCAAATATGGCTAACGCCAGTCACAATATGAGCGAAAAGTCTACAAGCTCGCCCACACTATCTATTACAGCATGTACTGAGTTACTCCCTCTCTACACATACACAAAGTGTTACAAAACAATAGCACTATCTGCTAACACAAACTGATACAGCCTTTTGTGACATGTTTAAATATCAGAGTGTTATATGATCATGTTTTGTTTAGAATATAAATATTTCAGTAAATCGCTATTTCCTCACACTGTTTTATCTTTTCAACTAGATTCCAGGCCTAACTTTTCCAAAGAATATTTCTCAAACTAAATGTTTTGTTAGAATCCTGTTTTTAGTCCAGTTGGCTCAACAAAACCAGTTGTGTCGCATTCCTGATTCAAGATTAGAAAAGTCTCTAGTCTGTGAAATCACAGTGAAATAACTGAATCAAAGTGAACATGTTGGATTATAGGCTATTTTCAAATAAATAAATATCGTTTTTACTCTATTTAAGTCCATAGTTTTGTCCATCTCAATACAGAACCAAATACGTTGATGGTTAGAAAGAATGGAAAAGAATTTCGAGAAAACACATCTTTATACTTTCACAACATAAAATAGTTACAACCTCATGAAGTGCACATAAATTGTGAGCACCGACATACCAGAAAAAGGAAAGCATGTGGGTGTGACCAAAAAACTGTGAAAATAGTTTTACCTGTCGTGATCTTTGGTGTGGTCTGATGTTGAAGTCAGAAGCTCAGCACGAATGTGGAAATGCCCTTTGTGTTTCTAACACACGTAACGGTGAAGAGTCTGTGTCAGTACAGGAGCTCTGGGGTGGGGCGATGAGGGAAGTGAGTCAAAACTATGTACGGTGGTGAGAAGTTAAAGGAACAGAGCTGCTTCATGACCCTGCTGTGTTTCTGCTCTCAGACTGTAAGCCCCCTCTGCTGGCTGACTCACTTCACATTCACACTGAAAAGCATTGAGTGCAAATTCCTCACAAACGGCAAAAAGAAAATATAATAACTATTTAGTGTTTCAAGAAGAAGCACCCCTTCTCCATTTGTTGGGTATTATTGCATCTGGTTTGTGCATTTTACAATAATCCACAAAATCCTACAAAGTGTGTTCTTTCTTAAAAACATGCATTCTTTTATGTCACATCTGTAACGCATGAATTTTACTCACTCGTATGTAGACTGACATTTCCCTGATGTCTGGACTCTAGGGTTTAGTAAAATATAAATGGATGATTCAATATATTTGAAATAAATATATTCTCGTAGAATTTATATTTCAAGTTTAGACTGAAAATGACATTAATATTGCTGGATTTGCTCAAATGGTAATAGGTCCTCAATGGTTAATTTTTCTAAGAAACATTTGAACTCAAATGACGCTCTTTTAATTCAAAACGTAATAACTTTTCAAGCAAGACTTGTGTGTCTTGAAAGTATTTTTTTTTAAGATAACACTTCTCCGTTTGGCTTCCAGTTGTCTGGTTTCTGACATTTTGCAGAAAGGAGACCGTACAGAATATTATGTTAAATGTGACTTATGCTGATAAAGGATTCATGCTTTCAAGATTTTGCTTAGTGATCTACATTTAGTCATTTGGCAGACGCTTTTATCCAAAGCGACTGAATCTAGAAGGCAGTTTACCCTTTATTGTTTACGATGCGTTTACACCGACAGATGGAGTCCAGAAACAAATTAAGCATTGTTGACCTTCACATTTTGATGCCTCGGTGGGATTAGAAATGCCAGGGGCGTGTGGGCAATGTACTATGGTAGTCTTCAGAGAAATTGAATATCCCATCAGGCATTGCCTGCACACACCCTGCTGTCACAGTATCTCCTTTTGTATCTGGGTAATTACAGTGCTGGAGTAATGTAAGTGGGGTGAGTGGAAGTCTGGAGCTCGGTTTGGGTTGTTTTTAGTCCCAGTGACAGAAAAGTAAACTATGAAAAACAAATGAGAAGTTCGGTAGAATGAGTTAGCAGGCCAATGCATGTTTGCATGTTTTTTATGTGGTTTTTGGACGTAAAAGATCGTTAAAAATGGGATTTTAACGAAAAATATCAGGGTATAACATAAAAAAATCATACATACCGTGCATGTTTGTGTCTCCTCTTTGCCCCGCGTCTCTGAAACCCTAAATTTTTTTACGAAGCTCATCGCTCTGAAGAGCGAGGTGTGCTATGATTGGCCAGTTAGCCAGTGCATAGTGATTGGTCGAATTCCAAAGCAACTGTGCTAACAGGTACGCCCACCTTACTCGCGTTTACATTATGGCGGTCTCAGTCAATTCATACCACGAACTGACGTAGATTTGATGGGGTGTGGTGACAAGAGGTGTTTCAGGCAGGTCTGGGTAAGCATTCGCTTTTAGATAGAATGCATCTTTTGTGTTCTGACTCTTTTACGTCTCTAATACGCGCATAGGCAACATATAATACAACAAAGATGCAGAAAAACACGTTTTCGCGTCATAGACCCCTTTAAATCTGTATAAATGTCTTTGTTCTGTTGAACACAGAGAAAGATGTGTGGACAAATGCTTGTAACCAAACAGTTCTGGGCCACAATTGACTACCATAGTAGGAAAAATGACAATGGTCAAAAGTGCCCCAGTACTGTTTGCTTTTATTCTTCAAAATATCTTCTTTTGTGTTTAATAGAACAAATACATTTATGAAACGATTTACTATAGTCAATGGTGTCAAAGAACTCCCCAGAATAAAGACATTCATGCATATCCGGAACATCTTTAGAGTGAATAAATGACATACATTTTGGGGGGTGAACTGTCCCTTTAAGGTTGACAGACAACATGTGACATCTCTATGTGTACAAGGGATTGTTCGGATATATAGGAAGATATTACAGCAAAATCCTTTCATCTTGTTGCGTAATCTGAGCACTGTTACCTTGAGATTGGATAACACTCAGTTCAGGCTCTTGTTGGTTTCTTCACCATATTGATGTTGTTAGAATGAGTTATACATTGACATTAGGCATGATTAGTGGAAACAAATGTAGTGTTCAGTTATTCTTATTTAGGACTCACTGGCTCCATCTTGTGGATCTCAACCTGTAACTTCAAGGCCCATGCACTCCTAATTTCTACTCAATAAAACATTCTAGACACTTGGATTTTGCTATAACGAAATTATTATAAAACATGTTTTAAATGGATTACTTGGACCAAATCATAGATATAAAGCAGCCAGTATGAGCAGGGTAGATGGCAATTTCTTCAATACTGTTTAAAAAACTTTCTAGGTTGAGATTTTGAGAAGCTGTATGATAAAATGCTGATTTGCATGATTCACGTATTTTCATATTAAGGCAAAGGGTTACAACTTTGAAGATGCAAAATATAACATAGAGTTCAGTTATTTTGGAAGCTTAGTCCCAACATAATTCATTGTGTTATTTCATTGTTTTAATTCAGTTTGCTATTATATTATCTAAAAATATAAATAGAGGAGGGTTAGTGATCCTCGCTATGTGATATGTTTTCAGAAATAACCACACACCGAGAGTTGCCTTGATTTGTTTATGGTCTTTTAATGTATGGATCCTTGCAAGTTCCCCTCCTGGTGGAGAAACACTGCATAAACGCAATTGTTTACAAATGTTGAATAACACTTAACAACAAGGCAGCGAGCAACTTTGACTAAACTTTATAACATATTTTAGGGTTTTTTGCAGTTACATTGACATTTATTGACATGCAGATAAAAAGTGCTGTGTGTTTGATAAGTGCAAGCAGTTTAGTAATTTGACAATATTATCAATAATAATTATTAATTTGAGTTGCGTGTTAAGTTTTGCAGAGAGATTATGTTTGTGTGATAATGCAGCTGTGACCTGCTTTAGCCTGTGTGAAGATTTACATTGTGCTATATTTTAATCCGTTACATTAACATTTTTGTTATATGTTTTTTGTATTATGGAATATTTCTTTTAGATTTGTAGAGTAACGGAAACTGTGCGAACAAACAAAATAATGTAAAATAGGTTAACAGCCGTGGACAACAATTTATCTTTACTGTAACAGTGTTTTTCCAGAAAAGTTGACGGTTTCAAAGTGCTAACATACACAAATTTGAGTGCCTGGCGATTATTTCTAATAACAAGCAAAAGAAACCAAGAAGAACCGTTACTTGGCTAAACTTGTCTCTCAAACATTTAGAATCTAGACCGCTAGATGTCAATGTACAATACTGTGACTTGAAATGCGTCAAAACCACAGGACCAATTCAGTTATATCTTTTTTGAATGCGATCATGATACAATAATATTAGTTAATATTAACTTTAATAATATTAACTTTAATAATATATTTAATTTGACACTAACTGAACACAGACCGGAAGTTGTGTATAACCCCCCTTTTAATTTCTTCCCTTCTCAAAATACGATCTGTGTTTCATTTGCATAATGCTGATAAAACAATTGAAAGCACTCAACAAAGACCCATATAATCATCTCATGTCCACTCCGCTTTGTATTACCTTCTTAATCTCCCCTCTGTCTCTCATTTTGTGTGCTTTGTATCTGCTCAAAAAGTGCCCCCGTGCACACAGATGGCTGTGTTCGTATCATCATTAGTAGGCTGTTAAATGAAGTAGCGGCCTCTTACAAAAGCCCGGGCGACACAGGCTTACCATTGTGGTGCCGTCTGCTGGGGCTTCCCCTCATAGTGATTGCCACTAAGTGTGCCCGGCTTTGGCTGACATAGTTTGGCTTTGGCTGACTTTACCCCCAGTAAACACAGATTCGCACATACACTTCGCCCCACCCGTTAGCACTGTCACAGGGGAATGTGTGTAATCTACGGAGAAGACCCTCAATAGCTCTTGTCTTTGTGTGCTCCGCAACAGATATCCCAGTGTGTGCGTGCATACAGTGTGACCATGTCTTTCATTTCAAGAGAGCATCTGCCTCCCAGAGCACACTCAAGAAGAGCATGAAAAATACAAACAGAACTGGATAAGCAGCTCTGCACCGAACGTCCAATCTTCTTTTTGTAAGTAAACTGTTTTTATTAGTGGCTTTGAGCTCTCAGACGTGGATGGACAGGATGAGTTTGGGGTTTCACTGTGGACTCAATACAGCTACAGTATTTTTTTCTTGGCGTCCTCTCTCTGTATCCATATTTGATTATAATAGATGTTTTATGTTTGCGGCACATGGGGCAGAGAACAGGTGATTTGAAAGGCCATAGCAGAAAACTGTGAAGATTTTGTAAACATAGTACAACAGTAATATCACGTTTTTGTAAATGTACAGTATTTGAAGTCCATATTTTATTGTTGCATCATTTATTACATGGTATTTTTGCGAAACCTTGCAAACTTTCTTTCTTCTGCAGAACAAAAACAAGATTTTGATCAACAATGCTGGGACCCATGACTTCTATTGTATGGACACAAAACCAATGCAAGTAAATGGGTGCCGGTTTACAACATTCTTTAAAATCTCTTCTTTTCTGTTATGCGGATGAAAGAAAATCATACAGGTTTGAAATGACAAGAGGGTGAATAAATGATGACAGAATGTTCATTTTTGGGTGACCTATCCCTTTAAGGTAAATATGAGGTTTAAATTTGGATATAATAATTAACTTTACTGCTTTAAATTACACCAAAATAATTTTCAAGAGTCATTTCTGCTTAAACATACTTGAAATGTTTGTATCGTGTTCTAATGGACTCAAGTATCAGAGATGAGTTTCAGCTGACAGTAATATGAGAACACATTTTTCACATGAAGGTTGAACTTTCCAGAACATTCCTCTGTATTTATAGGCATTTGTTCTGATTGTTTCTGTAATACATCTGCAAGGGTTGACAGTAATTGCACATTACTGTTTTAAAGCGATGAACAATTACTCAAATGACATTTAATTTTCCATTATATAAGACTGAGTGCTGTAATATCATCAATCATTGTGTGCTTTACTGCTGTGCGCTGTGGACATGCTCATTGTATGAAATGCATTATGGAATCAGCGCTGATGTCCACATGGTGTCTCCCATGACCGGAGGAAACAGATTTATAAGAGCTGCTGCCATGTGTTGAGTTGGTCGACATCTCATGTTTTGCTTGTTTTGTAGGTTTTTAAAAATAAGAATATTTCATATTTGGCTAATGTTATCTCTAACATGTTGTTAGACAAATGTTAAACAGCTGAAGATGAAATCTTTAACTGCATTACACATTAGTGTAGGGTCTATTTTTAGAGCCATAATTTTTGTTGGACAAAATTAGCAAAATGTATTGTTTTTTTTATTGAAAATAATTGTCAAGAAACGCCAAAGAAACTTTAAAAAGGGACATTTCATCATGGCCACTGAAAAATGATTTAGGAAAGTGCTGTAGAACAGAATAAAGTAAATAAGGCAATAAGGCACTTTTTCTAATCACTATTCAATAATTTACTTATCTGCAACAATTTGGGGGGATCTTTCACCAAACATGGGATTTCACAATTTCTAAAGTGCTTCTAACAATTTTGAAATGTTAGAAAGTAGCTTTACAGAAAATAAATTTGATTAAAAACAGTGTAGAAATAAGAAACAACAGAATAAAGAAAAATAACTTATAAGGAAAATGAAATACATTGTGTCATTGTAAACATTTTATAAGTACATTAAAACTATAAAAATAATTTTCAACTTTTGTATTCATTTATTAGCATATCATGTCAATTGAATTAAATTTCCATTTTTTGTTCACAATAATTAGTGAAGTGGTTGTGTCAGTTGATGTGCAATTTTGCCATTGATATCTAGGGGGCGACAGAGAGACTATCATCTCTGAATGCTTTTCATTTTCTGATGACAAAACACTTTGGTCATCGACAAATAGGTCATTTCGTCAACATTGATCTATTTTATTAGGATCAGTTACCCAGCTGCTGAGTCACCCGAGCACTTTTTGGAAATAAATGGGTCCTGAGATTGTAAAATAACCCAGCGTCCAGGAGAGAGTGGGAGAGAGAGGGAGAGAGAGAAAGAGAGCCGTGTCCAAAGTTAAATCCCCAGTGATTCGGCTAATGACCTTCACAATCATTGAGCTCCGCTCAAAACAAATAGAGCAGTTAGCAGTTCAATTGTACTTAAATGAAATGCATTACTGTACACTATTGCTCATGCCTTTGACTCATTGACAACTGAATCACGATTTGAGGAACCTGTAGGCATGGGCGCCGTAAAGGGGTGGAAGGTAAGGACGATTCTAAGGGCCCAGGCTGATTTAGGGCCCAGAAGAGCAGACGCCCTTTTTATTTTCCTATTTCTTTTCTCTTTTTTATACATATATTAAATGTGCTAGGGCCCCTCGTGCACTAAATGTGTATTTTGTCCGTTTTGACCATAGATTTAATATTTAAAAAACAAATAATGTATTTACTGTTTCAGTCACACCCCTCCCTCTCACAATGGTTCATTCCACCTGCGCTGTCCGAGCTACGATCGGTGTAGCGTCTCTTGCTTATTGGACTTGTTATGATGCAGCGCAGACAGTGACACACGCAGGCATGTCACATCAGAAGTCAGGGCATCAAAAACGGAAAGAAAAGAAGGAAAGAGAAGATAGAGAACGCCAAAGTCGACAGTATGTCACACAGTTTTTCAAAAAGAAAGGTAGCTTGCCCTATTCCTGAATTCCAAAACTTATTTTTGCTGCTACATGACCTGCTTTTATCTAGTTAGCCTAGCTTAGTAAAATAATTACTGAATTATGATTAACATCCAACAATAATAACATCTCTGCTGTCTCCGGGACGGGTTATCATGTCTCGTAGACGCAGATTCAGCGGCTGCTGCACACACACGTCCTCCTTCCCCCACGTCCCCCGTCCCCATCTCAGCCGAACAAGGTGAGCCTGAGCGCGAAACTTCGCGAAGATTGAAGCCTAAACACGTCTTATCTACTGTGTTCGCCACATGATGGTAACTTTGCAAAACAAAAAGTAATCTACACGCTTCAAAAATTACAAAATCAGTTTGCCGTGTCATGTGTTCTGTGAAGTGACAGTGCTGCTGCTACGATCGATGCTGTCAAACTTGACGTTCTTAATATGAATAAAATGCCCCAGAAAAAAATAATATAAATTGAATAAAACGTGTCTGTAGTGACCATTGGCTATAAGGAGTTTACAAAATAGATATTTAAATTTTTCATATAAAGAAAACTAAATAGGCCAATAAAAATAATATGGTTAGTCTGCTCCACAGCATTTACAAGATGCAGCCGCAGAGTATTTTTGGGCAGGTCTGCATAGTTTTGTGAATATTTTTCACACTGCCTGTGACCGTTGCTGGTGGCGAGAGAGCATTCAGTAAGCTGAAACTGATCAAAAATTATCTGAGGTCTGCTATGTTGCAGGATAGACTTTGTCACCTTGCCATACTATCCATTGAAAGCAAACTGGCAAGAAAGCTGAACTTTGATGATTTGATACATGATTTTGCCAGCAGAAAGGGACGCCGCTGGGCCATTATAAAGTGATGTTGAACATAACTTTGTTAGACCTGGATAACAAACAGTTGAAGTCTGGTTCAGTACTTGTTTAGTCCTGGACTGGTTTAGGCCTGGCATTACTCCTGGTGTGTCTTGATTTTGAGCCCTTTTGGCCTAGCTAGTTTTATTCCTGGACTGATTTAATTACGGGTTAGTTCTACTGTAGCTGATGTTTCCTGATTGAGCAGTTTGACCCAGCTAAAGCTTGTTCATGTAAAGTATATGTCAAAATGTGCACATAATGTTCTGTTGTGCTTGCAATTGCAATTGAGATAGTAAATGCTCTCCTTTTTATGTAAACAAGTACATATTTCAATATATTTTTTTCTTCTTTTTGTAGGCTTTGTACCCATCTTTAGACATTTTAACTATGCAATGTGCTAAGTATCTTTTTTTTAAGTATACAGGGCATGTTTATTGGGTTAAATTTTATCTGTAAAATATGTAGCGGGCCCAGAAATTTTGGTTTCCATAGGGCCCAGAATTTCTGGTGGCACCCCTGCCTTTAGGGTATTGTATATTAAAACATTGGTATGTTTTTTAAAGGGTATCAGTTTAGCAGCTATGCAGTTGTTTATATTTAAAGCTTTTTAACATTCTGGGTTTATTTGTGTCAGCCCTCTTATGTTTGCTTGTTGACAATGTATCCCGTCCCCCTGCTGGCATTGTCAGCCCAATCTTCATGGCCTGCAGCTTTAATAAGTGTTTCCTGCACCCTATTCAGTGCAGCGTGCACTGAAAAAAAGAAGATGCTCATTTACAAGCACAGCTGTGTCTCTACAAAGCCCTCTCGCAGTCCTAATTAATACGTCCCCTCTGTCACTAAGCACCGGTTAGCATCGCCGGGATTTTCACCCAATCCCTCTCAAATGGGCCCAAATGACTGTAATTCCCCACCGCTCTAATTTTAGCATATTTTACTCAATTCTGATGTTGAATTACAGAGATCGAAGTGGATATTTTAAAGGAGGAATGAATACAATTTTTAACCTTAGCTTTTGTTATATAAGAATGTTTCACTCGAAAATCATGTAAGTGTTAGAGCTGAAAACACCCTTGTTACTGAGATAACATCTGTTATTGACACAGCGAATGGCGGGTTTTGGAATGCAACTATCTATGACGACATTGATAGTTTGAACGCCGCCTCCACAGAAAATAAGCAACGACTAATTCTCTAGCCCCGCGCACTGGTTCGCCCATGACAGTTCTGAAGTAACACAGGTACCCCTGGAACCAGATAGAGCGAGCAAGCAATAAACAAACATGCCGTTAAAGATAGCTAAATATTGTGCCACCCCTGGTTGTGGAAGAATACAATCGGTGCATAAGCTTCCATCAGATTCCGATATTAGGAATGCGATGTTAAAGTTTATTTTTAAAGACGTTCCAGCTCATGTGGGAAAAACATGGAGCATTTGTTCCTTTCATTTCTCTGAGAATTCCTTCGTGGACAAGGCAGAGATCGACACTGGATTTGTGAAATGAATAATATTAAAAAGCAGTGCTGTGTTGTAAATATTGGATCCGATTGGAATGGTGCAGCAATCTTAGGTGAGTAAAAAATGTTTGTACTATGCCTCACTATTAATTTATTAGAGATCGCTTGATGCGCCCTGCACAAGATTAGTATTTCCCGGGGACCTCTAGTCATCTGTCATACTTTCTGAGGTTGTCTGTGACCTTAAGCCCGTGCGATAGGCATCTCTGTGATTTGACGGGCTCATATATAATTTTTTAAGGTTTTATCCACCGTTTGGGAATAGTGGAGGCTGCTTTGAAGTGTTTTTGTATTATTTTGGGGAGATGGGTGATATCCATAAGTTACCGGGAGTCTCCCTTTTGTTTCTTCATCGTGGAAACTCTCGTAACATTTGAGACCCACTATAGGCTATACAAACTATACGCAAAGCCTTGCCATCACATCCAAGAAATAAGTCAGTAAATTTGAGTAAATCTTGCGAATGCGTCACATGAAATACTGATGTGGGGTGGTCATTAATAAATCACAGGAGGTCTCCAGATAATACCTTATGCCCTGCGAAAACGGTGAATGGAGCTAATGTGTAACCTAACGTTACGTCTCTAACCAAATTGACAGAGGGCTCCAACTATGCAAACTGTTATCCAATAAATGGATAATTTACTTATAAAGTCTTCAATGTGCCACACCCATTAAAACTGAGCGTTTGCAAAGGTGGTCTCAAAACCCTTGTAGAAAATAGCCTATTACTTCTTGTTTTGATGTTTTTTTTTTGTAAAAATCAGGGGAACGTCATAACTGGACCTCATACAACAGTATAAAGCAAAAGAAAAGGCCAGTTCATGAGACATTTATATATGTGGAGATGAAGGGGGTTGTTGTTCATATGCTAAGCACCCTGGGGGCAGATTTGGCTTTATTTGTTAGGGCAAGTGTCAGAGATAATGAGGCAATATGTTGCTCAGTGTACTTTCAGACGGATTTATTGAATAATAAATCATGCAAATTGTTAGAGGATTCTAATGGTTCACGTGCTGTGTTTGAATGTCTTTTTGACAAAAAAAGTTATTTTGTCTTTAAGCATGAATACAGTATGTTAGACTTAATGATATCGACAATATAAAGTAGTGTGCTCCAAAACACTGACAAAATTCACATTTAAAAGATATCTCGGTGCCATTGTTTTGTCTTAACATGCACACTCGCATGCATAAAATAACATCATGTTAATGTTATAGTTGCCCAGCTTATGTTTGGTAGACAAACATGATATTTTTTACGTTAAGATTTTATAAGTTCACATTTGGATTTAAGTTCTCAAATATCTTAAATTCATATGACATGACATTTTCATTTATCTTTTCTAAGAAGATTTTAAATTAACAGAGCTTAACAGAAATTCAAGCTTAAAAAGTGTAACCTCCCACGGCCTAAATCCAAGCCAATTCTCTTCTGAACAATGTTCAAGTTCAAGTCTTTCATTGTCAAATGTACTAGGTACAATGAAATGCTTACTGTGTTGCTCTTCATGATAAAGACAAATTACTGGACTGTAAAGATACGGAAAATATATAATATTGCAAATAAAACATAAAACGACAAGAAAATGACTCTCTTACTCTTAAAGCATACTGGGAATTGAAAATCCTCTACTACTGAGGTGTGAAAAAATCATTCAGTTCAGTTAGACGACTGAACATAAAATCATGTTGATGAAAAATATTACGTTGAATTAACTTGTTTAAATGAAGTAAACTGGACTAGTATCAAAGTTCCTAAGGGATAAATACATTGTTTTTGAGTTTTATTAGTTTATGTTCTTTACTTAGTTTACACATGTTTGTTTAAACCTAGTATTATTTAGTTTTGTAAACTGCTTAGTCTAGTTGTGGGCAAAATATTGACAATATAAGCAAGGCATCTGTTTTGTTTGTCGTTTGATTTTTTATTAAAAACGTTATAAAAATCTAAAAGAGTTGCTAACGTAGCAACATTGGCCAGACACATTAAATGTAGACAACTTTGTTTGGGACTGAAGTACACCAATAATATCTGCTTCTTTCATAATTCCAGGAATCGTGTTTTGAAAGTACAACATTGAACAGCCTGTACAACTATCCCACACTGCCTTTCTGTGCCTAAATATGGCATCTACCCTAACTATGGTTTATGGTCCTCCAAAAACAATGAACATTTTTAGTAATGAATGAGTTGAGTGAGTCTTCCTTGTTTTTAGGACTAGCGGTCGCAAGAGTCTGTGTTGTTCTGTTGTTTTATTTATACAGTGTTATTTGACATTTTACTATCCTTGCGGGACACCGTTCTCTCTCTCTCTCTCTCTCTCTCTCTCTCTCTCTCTCTCTCTCTCTCTCTCTCTCTCTCTCTCTCTCTCTCTCTCTCTCTCTCACTCTCACTCTCACTCTCACTCTCTCTCTCACTCTCAGAGACACATATCTCATCTGCTACAAAAATATGATTTGTCATAGCTTCTACATCTTATACGTCTTCATCATCATTATTATTAGTCATTTACACACATCGAGAATTTGCTCAGCTGCTTCATCCTCCTAATGGTCGGGCTTGCTGATGCTGTAGAAGAGAGCTAATATTTCACACTGTGCAGGAACCCAGCCAACGGGTCCATTTACTGGCAGAAAGAAAGAGAGAAAGTGAAAGAGTGAGAGATAAGGGAGGGGGAAGGATCCGGACTGCAGGCGGACTGCGGCAGGAGGGGTATGACGTTAGAGAGAAATGTACGGTATGAGACAGCCTCCAGGGTGAGCGCAATCACAGCAGTGAGATGAGATGATAGAGATGCTCTTGTTTTAAACAGGATGAGGTTTGCAGGGATGTAGTTTTGAATCACAGTTGGAAAGTGGTCGGATGAGTGGGTCACTTCTCAGGATTCAGGCATAGTGAGTCAGTGCAGAATGGATGAGTCAGTGTGACACTTGTAAGGGACCCAGCATGTGTGACAGCGTGCACGAGCACTGCGTAGTGTTTGAGCGCAGGACACACTGAGCCTGTTTTTTACTTCCATAGAGAGCCACGCTTTCAATCGGTGTGAGTATAGCTCTCGTGATTGTAGATTCTCTACTTGACTTTACAGCGTTATGGGTTTGATGTTTTGGGTAGGATTGTCTTGAAATATGGGCTGTCACATGTTATCATTATGACCACCACAGATGTGACTTCAGAGTTAGGTCAGCTTTCAACAATAAACTTTCTGAATGAGTAAGACATCCGTGAGCTGAAAGAATTGGAAACTGTTGATTGGCTGAGAGCATTGTTGCCCTGTGAGAAAACTTCCTGTTTCCTCCGAGTGGACGCTGGGTTACATTGGAACAGCACGGCAAAGGATGCAAGTGTAATTCAGGAAAAAAAACATCCTATTGTTTCTCGAGATCGCATAGCGGATATACAGCCCGCGGTTTTTAACGCATTCAGAAGAAACGTGAATTTATAGAGAAATAAAGGTAAGCCATAACTCTCCTAAATATTTTGAACATCTATTGGATGTTTCTTTAATGAAATGTGAATAGTTTCTTGAGTTATACAATGGTTTGTGACATACAAATAGTGGTGTGTTCACAAAAGACATTTCGTCCTTATGAGAATCCTGTTGAGTTTGACATTGGTTGAATGGCATTTTTAGAAAGAAGACTGTCACCCTCATGTGATTTCATTATTTTTGTTGGTTTTATGTTTTGTCTTATAATAGACAGTGTATTTTAGAGTGATTCTTGGTTGGGTTTGTTTTAGGACCCACTTAGGAAATTTACACCGGGCATCAATTGGTGACCTAACATAGAACTCTTGATCAATGTTAAAGGCACATTATTGTAATTAAAAATGTCACTAAATCTTAAAGCAGGATGTATTAATATTACCATGAGATGCTGAGGTGCGTATGGTATAGATGTATACGATTTGACATATGATTAAAAATATCTTATTTATCACATAGTCATTTGTAGTTACACAAGCCTTTTGCTGTCTTTGTTTGTTTGTTTTTAAACCGTACATAAATTATTGAGGATTTTTTTGCTGTTGATATATTTGATATGTTCAAGTTGCTTTGTTTTACAAAACTCAATTGGTTACTCTTTATGCTTTGAGTGTTTGGTTTCAAAATGTATTCAATTTCAATGCTTTTTTGCTACTGGCAAACAGATTTAGGGATTCACACAAACTACGTTTATCTTTAAAACATATTTCCTTTAGTCCAGGTCGTCTTTTCTTTTACCTTGCATAGTTTCGACGATCATGTTAAACAAACTGACCATGTTCACAATTTGAACACTTGTACCAAGTGACAGGGGAAAAATACATTTTACATGTCATATTTTATTATTTTGTATTGTGCATTATTATATTTTATATGGATGAAATGTTGACATTTGACAGAAGTGATTACATCTGTCAGTTATAGGCTTTAATGATGAAGGAATACATATTTGCATCCATCTCTTTTAAATTAATGTTTCCTGTCACACATAATGTTTACAGAAAGGACTTTATATTCTGGCTACATCAAAGACACAGTAATGGTAATTGAAGGAATTAATGGGAAACTAGGGTCTATTTTACCTTTCATAGGCTTTTAAGAGCTTTGGATAAGCAACAGAGACAACTGATGGGAAGAGGTCAATTTTAACCATCACACAAACTCAAAGGCTATATAATGACAATAAAGAAGAGCTTAGTCACACCACAGTAACCATGAGAGACAGGCATTTTTCATTTGAACTGCTGTGAATGTGAACTGGTGAGCTGAAGTGAATCTAATTCAGTTTAAGGGTGAGGGACCCCCGACTGGGTGTCTATTGTGTTTGGCATCATGAGTCACGCGTTCATTCACTGAGTGAAAACACAGCGGCATGTGATTAACTGTATCATTGTGTCAGTGGCACGTTTCTCGCACTTTATCTAACAGAGCAAACAATAAAGTTTTAAGGTCGTAAGAAACATTCTGTTAGTAAAAACATTTTAATGTGACTGAGGACTAATGATTAACATACATAGCTCACTTAAAAAAAAGAAATGGGTTGTTTTTTGGGTGAAATAAATTGAAAGTTATTTCACATGAATGTGAATGAAAGTTTAAAACTGAACAAATAATTATGCATATTATTTATGCAATTATTATATATATATATATATTTTAATTCATTGTATTGTTATATAAAAAAATATATATTTTTAAATAAATATTATTATTTTGTAAGGATAGACCCCGGTTATATTTCTTTGCTGAGTTATTGACAAATACCTTCTCAACAAGGAAACTTTTTTACACGGTTGTACTCACTCATGCAGATCTCTGAAATCTTTTGTTAATAAATGTGTCGCAGGCACAATTGTTGTCTTTTACAGAAAAGATCAGCATGAAAGAATGTGTTTTATCCTTTACAGTATTTATTGAATATAAGATCTTGTACTGTTCTGTTGTCTGTGCCATTTCTTGTGCCAACAGCAGATGGCAGACTTCACACAGATATTGAGGAAGCAAAGCCTTCTTTTCTAGTCAGTGGAATACATTCATGAATGGACAAGATTGAACAGTTTACTTTCTCCATACAAATAAGGGTCTGCGGTTAATCTAGTAGTCCTGTTTGCCTGACCAGACTCCACCTCATTTTGATGTGCACTCATTTTGTACAATGTACATTCATTTCAGATAATACTTTATATATTGTAGCTGTAATGAGGTGTATGTATAGCCTAGTCTGTCAGTCTCGGTTTGTGCAATTTTCTATTTGTAGGAAAGCAGACAAGAAAGATATTAAAGAGATTATTTTACAGCATTTTTGAGAGCAGAATGCATGGAGCAGGGACCCCCTTATACGAAATGTGTAAACGGAGCTAATGAAATAGAAACAACCCTTATTGTCGCAAATATTATGTTAAGACTTTACATAAGCACTATTATGCATGTTATTGTTGCACATACATACTTTTGTGAGTGTTATTTTTGTTGTTAATATAGATTGTTTGATTATTTTAAGGGATTTGCAGCATCATACATTTTCATTTTACTCTGAGATGGACAGTTACACATTTACTCATCCTGAACCTTTTTTTAAAATTAAGGCTTCAATGTGATGACTGACCCTGGTTAATGGCACAAAGACTATTCAAGTGGAGGTTCAGGTTGACTCTGGATGCAAAAGAAATCAACGCAGATGTTATGCATTCTGTTGTAAAAACAGACTGTTTCATTAAGTTTGATTTTTATTCTCTGTGTTTTGCAGAACACACCACTATTTTATAATTCTGAGCTCCGTTGTCTTTCTCATGGATCAGCATTGTCCTGACTGTTATAGTAGAGTTTTTTCTGCAGAGCATACTAAGAAGTGTGACATTTCTTGGGGCAACTTGTTTGACGTGCACCATCAGTACAAGCTGCGCGTTTCATTGATTTTAAACACGTACGATAGTTTTGTCAGAGTGTACAATGCAGATGCGGCGTTGTGTCATTTGCTTGTCTAAAAAGCACTATAAAGAGAACTATTTCTGTACTCATCCTTTAAATTTTGAACAAAATGTGACCCCCTGTTGAAGACCCAGGTGTTAAACGGATGATAATTAATTATTTCAGTTTATATAAAATTATATGATAAAATAAAAGTTGTCAAAGTAAATTAATAATATAACCGCATCATTATTTTAATTTATTATTATTTAAATCAATGTTTAAGATGTATCGTTTTTTTCCTATTTTTTTTGCCGACTAACATATCTTCTCCCATATTTGTTTGTTCTGTATGTGTGTATGTGCTTTGAAAGTCTGTGTGAAATACCCTGTGTTTACTCATGTGTCTGATTTTTTCAGTGTGGAAATTTCCATAGCATTACAGACCAGGCAAGGGTCCCATCTGCTAGTGCTGGACACCTAATGATTATTAATACAGCATTTCAAGAGCACCCCCACACCTCACCTGACATTTATAGGATTATTAAAATACATAGAAGAAAATGATGGAATAGGCTTATAGTCTTTGTCCGCTGGCCATACACAACCTGCCCTTATATTTCCTCTCTGCCATACTCTAACTTCTCTTTGAAATAAAATATGATATAATTTGAGCTGGAAACAGATAACCAGAGGCAGAGGAACAGACAGTCACGCCGTATTAGCCTTTGATCCGACCCGCAATAGTTTCCGCAGTATTGTCTTAGATTGGATAACCTCAGCAGCCAGACTCAATTGGTCCAACAGATTTGTTATAAGGTCACAATCCCAAGACATCTTGTGTGTGTGAATGGTTCTTGTGCCAACACTTAGCTTATTTTGTGTTGTTTACGGCTCGTCACTGACTCATTCCTTTTACAACAACCCACTGTCGAGGGCCGAACCAATGCAGGGTTTAAAGATACAGTGCCGTTGAGACACCAATTAAATGATAGTAATTAAACAGCTTTTCTTTGTGATTATAGATATTTAGAGCTGAGCTTCTCGTTTTAGAGACTAGAAATAACACTTCACCTTAGAGAGCCCTTCGTGAAGTGATGACTAATGGAAATGTTACAGCGTGTGGGTGGGCCTTGATATCAGATGTACTCTGCAATTCATTAAACATCAGCTGCGCTTTATAGCAAGCATTTCAGTGAACAAAAATCTGTCTTTCTAACCAAATCAATCCAGTTTATCCAGGTGCACTAGAATAGTTGGTCATATGTCAATGAATCATATTTACAGCAATATAATTGAAAAACAGGCGTTTGTTAATTTTGCTAACAGAACAGCTTTGAGGCACCATTGATCTTTATTGGGGTTTAGGAGAATGATTGGCCCGCAAAACCTGAAAACTCTTGATAGCTCTGTTGACCAACATTTCTGTAAGTCTCGGTTCTGAAGTGCGCTGTCAATAATACCTGTCGTCTGGTTACATGCTGGAATAGGAAGTACATATTAGAAAACAGGAAACACCTTTAGATATGAACGGTTGAATTGTGATGTAAGTGCTTTGACTTAAATTAAGTCCCTGTTATTTGATGTAGGCTTTTGGTATAAAAATGCGAATCTAGAAATATGATGAATATGGCTCAATATGATATCTATGATCATGTGTGCTGGGCACTGACCATATTTACACTTAGAAGTTGTCATAAATTACAATCTTTAACTACCTCTTGTACAGATTAATGAATTTTGAAACACCATTTCACACTGTAGCTTCTTGGACATTGATAATTGCTGGAATTGCGGATATGTTTTTATAAAAAATTGTATTACTGTTTTTATTAGTGGTTGACTGCATGCCCCCTTTAAGTAGGCGTGTTTAATGCTTTAATCCATGGGGAAAAAAACAAGGTGATTTTTGTCATCTTGATCCTGATTTTAACAGTAGAAAATAAGTTGGATGAACGGAGGATAAGAGAGCACCAACATTTGAAGGATCTTAAGCGTTTGTGTATGACGGAATGGACTTGGAGGACTTGGCATGATTTCTCAAACCTCTTCAGACATAAAAGAAAAGTTTCCAAGCTGTTTTCATGCAGATGGAGTTTACAGAACGTTTTGAATTCAAGGCTGCAAATAATTGTGACCAGGTTGTATTACACAAAAACTTTTTTTACCTAATGTGATATTCCCCCCACTTCAAATTGTTTTACTTAAATGAAATGTTGGAATATTGTATATATTTTAAATAAAAGATCAAAAGGAGAAACGATACAGCCTTCTTTGCTCATTATTACCAGGGATGCCAATAATAGTGGAGGGCACTGTATGTTCTGGAATGTCACTAAATCTTGGCCGAGTTTTATTTCTGTTTCTGCACGCTGTTTTGGGTTGTATTTTAAGGTCAAGCGATTCATATTTTTATTTATTTGGTGCTTTTCACATTTCATATTGTTTCAAAGCAGCTTTACAGAAAATCATGCTTTTAAAGCCATAAATAATAAAAAGCCATAAATATCGCATACAACGCTTGATCAGTTTTGAACTAAATATTTCATGCTGGGTATTGCATCACAAAAGATATTTCCAACTTTCTACACATTTTTTCAAGATGGTCGCATTGAAACTGATAAATATTAGGCCATGGCTTTCAGCACATTTTCATTGGAAATCTCATTTTCTATATAACATTTATTTTGGGAGAAAGATGGCAAAAATCTGTGGTTAAACTGTATTTTTATGCGGCAGTGTAATTGTAAATTCTCAAGTTGCACCCAATGTTCTATCTTATATCAGTTGATGGGTTTATGCTGTGATGGGACTGTAGATGAGAGCAGGTGCACAATTACATTGGAGCAAAACCTATAAGAGCTGGTGACAAAATTTTGCTCGGTTTATTAGACGATGTGTCCCTGCAATTTCAGTTTGTTATATTTAAGAAATATAACGAAAAGCGAGAACATTTTATGCAATTGTTGTGACATCCATTGTAACAGTTTAAACATATGTTAAGACATTTTCAGATTCAACCCATTCTAAAAATAAAAATTATTTCATTAAATCACTGTCATATCATTCAAAACCTGAATGAGTTTTGCAGATATTTTGAAGAATGTTGATAACCAAATAAAACTGACCCCAATTGACTTCCATTGTCTAAACACAAAACCTTTGAGACATTTCTCAAAATATCTTCTTTTGTGTTCCACAGAAGAAAAAGTTATGGTTTATGGGTGAATAAAACATGACAGTATTAGTATTTTGGAGTTAAACGTCTTGCAGCCTTTTTTCAGACCACGGTAGTCTCGGCTTGAGTCCTACCAGTCGTGGGGTCTTTCACAGTGTCTGAAACGTAACACATGTTGTGATTCTCATTTGCAAGAGAACGGTAGGAAAACAACCACCTTTCACAAGAATAAGTGGCTCACAGCAGGGCCATGAACTTGATGGATTGAGTCTTGCTTGGACTTTTTTGTTGTGTTGTGTGACAGTTACCATGGAATTGTGCAAGTTACACAGGGCTTGTCTGTGTGCTGAAATTAAAGACTTTGATGACAACTGTATCTGCCAGACTGGCTAACTGGCACAAGTTTAAAGGCCTCGGACCTTCAACCACGGTTAATCTCAACATGACTTGCTATTAGAATTGATTTCGACCAGATGGTGCTTTACACTATTTGTGAAGTTTTTTGGCTTAACAAAATGAGATTGAGATAATCACTCATTTTGATGCTAAAGCCTGTATTTCAAATAGAGTCTCCTTTATCTCCTATTCTTTCACGAGACTCTTAAACAGCCATGCCAAATCCTCCCCCTTGGCGTGGTTTTACCAAATGCCTCAAAGAAGCTTGTGAGGAGATTTTCCCAAATTTGGTTAATCGGTCCATGTCATGTTTAAATGCAACAGTTGGGAATTTGGAACGTTAACTAAGAGTTAGTGTTCATCTCTTTAAATCACTGTCTTCTCTAAGCTTTCTTTGACACTCTGTTCACCAGTGGATCCCAAACTTTTCTGTTCACTGAAACAAAGTGACTTGAAAACTCCAGTAATGTTCTATTTTTCAATAAATGTATCAAATACAGTAAAACATGTTGTGTGTATACTGATGAGTATAAGATACAAATAAAATAACTTTGTAACCAGATGCCATCGTGGAAATACACATTTATCAATCAAAAGTTAAAGATAAGATCAACGAGATCACAAGGTTTACAAAGTTATATGAAAGCCACCTTTGTTTTCAAAAATACTATTTAAAGCTGCAGAGCTGTTAAAGGCGCAATGCGTGGTATTAAAGTGGATCTATTGACAGAAATGCAAAATAATATAGATAAATACTGTATGTCTTCAGATGTGTATAAATCTATTTGGATGGGTGTATTTGTATTACATAATGGAGCGTACACCATGTTGTTTCTACAGTAGCCCTAAATGGCCAAACTACTTACAGAACGCGTTTCATAAATGCATTATCTCCTTCGGCAAAGAAGTGAAAATATGTCAACGTCTGTTTTAGCCACTTTATTGCTTTAAAATTTTTAAAAGCTTTTAGAATTGTTTTATTAATAAAGCATTAATCGAGTGGAATAAATTTCAAAATTGTCACTTTACTCAACTGTAAGCGTATAATAGTGATTCATAATATTGTGGGAAATGTTCCATAACATGCACTATCATGTTTCCAACAGAGATGGAGTGATAGAGGCAAAAGTTATGGATTGCAGCTTGAAACATATTTTAAGTTGCAAAATTAAACAGCATGTGTTTAAACCTCGATTCGTGCCATAATTTACAAGCTTAGTTTAATAATGAATTTTTATTTTCTTCGCGCTGATATATTACATAATTATCAATAGAAATAATATAAACCACTTTGTATACATATAAAATGGAACCAGAAATATAAAGCCATAAAACCAATTTATCTTCAACAAATTAAATTACTTTACAATCCAAATATTATTTGTGTTTATATCATAAATATATTCTGACCAATGTCTCAAATGCAGATATTTCTCACAAAGTATTGTATTGTGTTGTTTCCATAAGCGGCACCGTTTACTCTTGTGTTTGACATTTTGTTTGCATGTCAAGGGTCAACCTTAAAATATATTCTTGCGTGAATAAAAACAGAATGGCAACACCCTCTGATTCAGGCCCTCATGATATATTTTCCTTTGTTCTCAGCAGCTGACTCTGTCCCGACATGAGTGCAGGAGTGAACGTGAAGAGCCTTCCACGGGCCCAGCCCGGCTCTGCCATCCCTCTACACAGAACCAGACACCCCTCCCCAAAACATGAGCCCAAAATCACCAGCGTTGGCCTGCCGAGACCATCCACACACATCCCCTGGAGCAATGGAACCTCCAACAGCTCTCCGCCTGTCTCCTCCAGAGACGTGCTGAGGAACCAGCATCTGCTGCTGAGAGGAAGCCCACCCGCTCAACGTTCTACCACCAATCCTCAAATACACATCCAAGACTCTAGATCAGCCCAAAGCAGTCCACAAGTTAGACGGAAAGACTCCCCGCTTCTGAGGGGCTCTCCGGATGGGTCCAGGTCTGAAAGTTTGTTAGACCTCCGGTCCAACGTCAACAAGAACATCCAGAGCTTTCGTTCTCAAGCGGGAAGATTAGATAACGGTAACAGCAAGATCTCAGAAGGACCCAAATGCCAAGAAGAGAGCGGCGTTTCCCTAAGCAGTCAAATCAGGACAGGAATCCCTTCGTTTAGATTTGGTAACAAAAATCTGAGGCCGGGTGCTGCGAATGCAGATTCGCGTCTCCTCAAAGTTCGGAGAGATAGAGTGTCATTGCAGAAAAGCGCTTCCAGTAGTTTCTCAGATGAGGAGATGTGCACGCCGGATGACCTCAGTCCAGAGGTCCCACAGAGACCAAATCCAGAGGTCATAGCGGCTGGCATGAATCAGGATGCTTGCAGCGTCGACCTGCTGAAGGCCAGACAGACACCGAAGGTCAATATGGCTGCCGTGGCACCGTTCCGATACAGGTAACTCCTTTGAGAAGAAATGGTTTTGGAAACTCTCTTTCTGTGCCCTACACTCATATTTTGAGTGTGATACCTTTGCCAAAAAAGAACAACACATTTACAAAACTGAAGATGAAGATTGATAGAATCATTTATTAAAAATGCAACATTTCGGTAGATATCATATTCATGTTAATATCATAATTCTTTTGGCCACGATAATCATTTATTAGATGTCTGATATTTGACAGCCCTAGTTGGCATCTTGTCCCACATTACATTTCAATTACCCTCCTTCATCTGTTTCTGACTGCCTGATATTGGCTGTCACCATTTTATCAATCCAGTGTCTCTTTCTCAACCCATTTCAGTCTATTTGCACCATTGTGACAGCCCATCATCAGATTAGCCTCCTTTTCTCACTGGTGATGTTTCCAGCTCTGAATCAGTGATGCGGTTTAAGTGTCTGTCTCGGTCTCGTACCTTGTGTGTGCCCGCTGGGAATTCTGGGGCGAATTATAGGCAAGAAAAGCTTCTCCCGCCAGCACAGACACACTCTGAATTATCTGCTCTGATGACTCGGGCACTGGACGGCCGGTGGGCACGAGATACACTGGCATCAGGGTGACTGAAACATTTGCTTAGGAATATAAACCAGCCATGGCTCTTAAGTTTGAAAGGTTTTCTTTGAATATTTAGTGAAAACATACACCATTTTATAAACAGAAAGTTATACCAGAATTAAAATGGTAAAATTAGATGAAGGGATTTAGCGTATAGTATGTCGCGCAGTTTATCCGTGTGATATTTTACCTTTTTGTTTATCAAAATATTAATATTAATAAAAAATGTATAGTTCATAAATTAAGCCATTTGTTTATATTTATTACACATAAAAGTAAACAATAATAGTATAACGTCCTCAAAACTATAGAGTATAGTATAGATCTGTTTCTTCGGTTTTTATTTTCTGCACATTATTGCAAATACAAACCATAATTATATTTGAAATGTGGGAGAAATATTGTTAGTAGTTCACAGAATAGAACAAAAATAACATAAATAGTAAATTCAGAAAGACTGAAAATAAATTTGAAACGGTCCATATTTTTTCACGGCTATCTACAGTTTGTACAATGTATATTTTATTGTTCTAATTTAAATAATATTATAATATTTACATATACTGATAAAAATGTCACAGGATGAAGAAAGTTCTTGTCTTGTCAGCAACAATTAGTTTTTCAGGTCAGGTGCCTACAATGACTGCCAGTTAAAGACGGTCTCAGAACAGTGAATGTTGTGACTGATTTATTTCACCTTTTTAATTCTGTCATAAAGACTGCAGATTCAAGAAGACGCCATATCTCTGGACGAGTTCAGCGACTGTTCATCTGACTCCATTGAAGTGAACTGTGACGATCTAACTGCTGGTAAGTAATTGACTCTCTTTACTTTATTTATTATCTCATTTTAGGCTTTAATATAAATATGAATTCTCAGTGATCTGTGTTGTATAAAATAAGCATGCAGTCACTTGCTTGAATCCCTTAAGTTGAGGGCAGAGAGCTTTGAATCTGTCCCTACATTTCTTTTCTGGCCTAATTCTTCAGCTGTAAGTGACCTGTCGCCCGTGGCAGCGGACGCGAGGCACTCTGAGAGAAAACAGGCTAGGATAGCCATCGCTGTGGGATTTCCACCCTTACAGAGAGAAAGAGTGAATACAACAATCACAGAGACTGTCTTTACTCTTTCAATGCTCTGACACACACACACACACTCAGAAAGTCTTTAAACCACCTCCAAATACACATCACGGGCTGTGGTGAAAAGTGTGCTCTGCTTTAGATGACGCGTCACGTTCTTAGGCATGCTGACCACCCTCGGGTCCTGTTTAAATTTTTTTTTTTCATCCATTGAATTGTTCGCCATGCAAAGTTTTTAATAGCTTGTTATTTAAATGAATCGTATTGAATTAGATATCAGATCAGATCAGTTAAACTGGGTTTAACCAACAGGTGTTACTTTCAGCTCTTTCTTCATTCGATTTCTGACTCACGGCTCTGTTAAGAGCGTAATTGAGCTGTGTAAACACGTTCTGGGCACCGTTGAAACCATCACCATGAATATTAATGAAACTAATGGCACTAAATTACAGCGCATTGTGGCCAAAAATATTAAGACATCAATGTTTTCAACATCAACCCCAGTCTAAAATGACTTTATATACAGTAATTTAGAGCTCTGACCTGCTTACTTTCGGTGTGTGTGCGCATGTGTGCTTTAGTGATTTAAAGGGATAGTTCTCCCAAAAATGAAAATTCTATCATCATTTACTCACTCTCTTGTCATTTCAAACCTTTACGACTTTCTTTCTTCCGCAGAACACAAAAGAAAATATTTTAAATAAATTTGATAACCGAACAGCGGTTATTCTATTGATTTGTATTGCGTGGAAAAAAAAATGCAAGTGAATGGCTGCCATTGCTGTTCGGTCAACAACATATTTAAAAAAATCTTCTTCTGTGTTCTGCGGAAGAAAGTAAGTCATTCAGGTTTGAAATGACAAGAAGGTGAATAAATGATGATACAACTTTCATTTTTGGGTGAACTATCACTATAAGTGTGTGATGGCCGATCTGACAGTGTGATGCGTAAGTGTGGTGGTGAGAGGGCTCAAGGGTTCCATCAGGGCCGGGATCAGATTCACCCCTGAGAATGGACAATAGATTGTCAGCAGATCGAATCACACGCTTCCTATTTCAACATCTGCCAGCAGCCTTCAGTTGCAGATGGTTGACACACGAACACACGCGAGCACTTATGCACACACACTCGCATCAAACACGCAGAAATATCCCTTTTACACCAGCGTAGGCAGAGACATCGGTTGTTTATAATCGTACGGTCTATTATCATTGAGAGAGGAGATGAGATGCTCCTGATGCACACTGAATCACACTGACAGGAAAGGAACAGAACAGATGCTTTGATTCGCTTCGTAGAAGCTTTGTATCTGTGAATCAGTTGTGAGTGATTTCAGGATTTTTCCTTGCTCAAAATGAGGCAGAGGTGGTGCCTTCCTCATCTTGTACACACACGCACGTGTAGGCCTACCGTACCTTTAAGTGGCTTAACCCAACACTTTACATATTGACAGAAAATTAGATGAACATGACAATAAGGAAGTGATATAAACAATTACTCTTATTCAACATAACAGATATGTTTTTAAATCAATCAAAGCTTTTTATCCTTTTTAACTTTTCAACCCACAATAGCTAACTAAATTAAGTTATCCAGTTTTATTAAATTTGCAAGGCTCATTCACATCCTGCGTTTTCTTGTGGTTTACTGAGCTTTGAAAGGTTCACAGATTTTTGATATTTGCTAGTGACTGAAAAGTTTCAACTGTCTATACGAATCGGTCGAAGGAGTCATTTGCTTGCAAGTCGTTCTGATCACAATGTGCATTGATACCGGCGAACTTGCTGTGTGCAGTATAACACTGATTCAATGTGTCAACTGCACAGCTTTAAACATTAAACAATGTACACCACATTAATTTAAGAAAACCTTTTAAGAAATTGTATGTACTTGGATGCAAAACAAACCTAAAAAAACACAACTAATACTTGTACTGGTGACTTTTCAGCTCCCCAATGTGCTGATAACGAAACAGCGCCTCCCTTGAGGCGTAATGCCGCAATTGCAATTACAAATGACAGTATGTTGACAGAATACAAGCATTGTTTTTTGTGAAGACACCTGACATAATTGTGGCAAGAGACTGAGGCAGTCACGAAATTTGACGGAGGCGGCCGCCTTCAATTATTTTACGCAGACAAAAACCCTGGATTTCCAATTTGCCTTATTAGCGTCGGCTTTAAGAAAATCTGCACATGAGTAAAGATGGCATCATTGCTCTCTTTGGGAATTTCAGGTTCTGAAGCAGATTTCCTCAATGCTCAGTGAAGCTTCCAGAGGTTTCCAAAACGAGATCAAATCTGTTTTTTGGCAATTAATGACAGAAAAGATCGATTTGAGTTTTCATGCTTGTTTACAGGGATCAAGACTGAATTAATATCTAGCATATGGTGAGGACAGAGAGAAATAGACAGTGCAACTGAGCCATTGGCAGTGAGACAAATCGCAAATCAGCAGTGGCCTCTTTTTGAGCTCCTTTTAGTAGATTCATTTTTTCCAGCATCAATTTTTCAACCGTCAAATTTGAGAATCCATTGACTCAAGTGCAAAAGAATGTAAAAACACAGACCAGTTGCAATAAAGGGTCTACTACTGTAGCAAAATGTAGTGACACGTGTCTATCCAGAGGTCTATCAGACATGTGGAAATCCTCCCTGCTGCTGTTTAATCGTTTGATTTGGCTCTGCGTCACCATCAGTAAGTAACTTCATCTTTTTTTTGAAACCGATTCAAAGCTCAGATTGACTGGGAACGATTTAGGCCATCTCATAAATCCCGACAAGGGAGCGATTAACACAAGAAGAATATTCACCTCTTGAAATGGAATCTCACATTGTGTTTCCACTGGATGAAATGTTGAGACTGGCGATTGGAAAACAGGTGCTTTGGAGAGACTCTAACCTACTGTAAGAGGCAGAAGCACTATAAATGCTAATTTACTTGATGCCTGAAGGTAGAATAGAAAAACTGATGTGTGTTTGTGTCGCCTTATAGTCAATTTGACATGGACACTTCAAGGCACACGTGTAAAACAAGTTCATCACGATTTAACATAATTGTTGGAGAATATCTGAACAGTGCTTGCACATGCAAAGGGAATGTTGCAAGGGGGTTGCTAGAGTTTTCTGAGGGGTTGTTTGGATGTTGCAGTGCAGTTGTTAGGTTTAGGATAGTTGTTAGGATTGTGTTTTGCACTTGCTAGGGTATTTTAGGTGGTCGTTAGGTGTTGATGTGCAGTTGCTAGGGTGTTCTGGGTATTTGCTAGCATGTTGCTATGCAGTTGCAAGGGTGTTCTGGGTATTTTCTAGCATATTCCTATGCAGTTGCTAGGTTGCTTTGGTTATTTGCTAGCATGTTACTGTGCAGTTCTTAGCGTGTCCTGGGTAGATGTCTGTAAGATTTTTATGATTTCGAATGTTTGTACAATTGCCTCTTCTAAGATATAGATCACATTTTTTTACAGGGTTGATGTTATCCAGATTTTAAGCAGACATCTTACAGATGGACCTGTTAGGATGTTGCTTTGCAGTTGCTATGGTGTTCTGAAGGGATGTTAAAGGGGTGCTGCAACGACGTTTCATGCATTCTGACTTCATTACAATGTTAAACGTGCTGTCTTCTCATGCTTAACATGGTCAACTTGTCAAAAAACGAGTTGGGCGTATTATGTAGTAATAGATATAAAAAACTGTTAATTATTGGACAATTCTCCCAGAAAAGCACGCGGCAGCGAGGAGAGCAGGCATCACTTTCACTTGTGTGAAGGAGAGAGAGAGCATACGTGTGCGCATTTTGAGTGTTTGTTTGTTCACTGCATTTGAGTGATAAATGTTATATAAACGTTGGATTTAACGCTGAATTTGGAGATCTTTTGAAACTGATATATGAAGCCGTCCCAGCGCTAAAAGATGCTGGAAATGAACCGCATGCCGTGTGTGAAACTGATTTATGTGTTTTGTTGGTAATGTGTGCGCACGTGCCATATCATTTCGGAAGTAATCGTACAGCTGTATCTATCTTTTATAAATGTGATCAAACTAAATACTCTGCGAAGAGACGAAGTGTGTAATACTAAACTATGGGTACTCAAGATTAATATGAGATAGGCAGAAACTGCGTGTGTTAGGGCTGTAGTTACTAGAGTGTTCTGAGGGTTTGTGAACTCGTTTCCCGCCAGACTTTTGAAAAAAAGATGCCAGCCAGCGTTTTTTATCATTGTCACTCAAATTAATGGCTCAAAGTACAGGTGTGGTAAGGATATTGTTTTGCTGTTGCGAGGGTGTTGAGTGGTTGTTTAGATGTTACTGTGCAGTTACTAGGATATGCTATGTGGTTGTTAGGATGTTGTTTTTGAGTTTATAAGATGTTGTAAGTTTTTTGTGAATGTTGCTCTTCAGAGTGTTCTGATGGATTGTTAGGATGTTGTATTGCAGCTGCAATGGTCTTTGGAGTGTTTGTTAGGACATAGTTGCTAGGGTCTCCCGGGTTTTTGTTAGCGTGTTGCTATGCAAGTGTAGGGTGTTTTCAGCAGTTGTTAGACTTTTTCAAAGGTATTGTGGCTGCTTGTCAGGGTCTTTTTGTCTGATTACTAAGATATGTTGGGTGGTTGCTTTGTTATCCTCATTGCCTAGTCAAGTCAGATGACCCTATTCTCAAATCTATGAAGTCTATCAAAACCTACAAAATTAGTACAATAACCTGTTGAAAAAAACAGCATATGGTGGTTAGGTAAGATTTGAAGCTGGTCAGTTTCTGGTTAAGCTGCACAAACCAGCTACCATGCTTTAAATCTTACCTAACAACCATATTCTGTGTTTTCAACAGGGAACTGGGGTGATTTGTAGCATCATGTATCATTTTTCATGCAATCTCTTGCACGAAACGCATGCACACACACACATGCAAATCGTATACAGTACCTTTAGCCTGCATGTTACCTTCATGTTGCATTCTTTAGTCCTTCCATTTGACTGCACACACACAAAGCACACACTGGTCTGCGGAAACAAAGACTCTTGAAAGCATTCCTCTCATCACTCATTAATGCTCTTCAAAACTGCACAAAGTCTGATAAGTTGCAGCAGCCACATTAGTGATCATTGTGCATATCTGTTAAAAGGCTCCATCAGGAGACGTGTATCAGCTTGATCAGATAATAACCCTGCATCCTTATCCTAACCAAACAATGCAGAGAGAGAGAGACAGACAGACAGACAGACAGACAGACAGACAGACAGAGTAAACATTAAAGTTAGGGGGAGAAAGAGATCCCCTCTCTTCTAAAACACGGTGCAGAATGCTGGAGTGACAAACTTCTTTGCTTTTTAATTACATTTATTTTCATGCTACTGTATAAAACGTGCACAAGGACACACTTAAAGACGTCTTTTATGCTTTCTGATAATTTCTCGCCTTGTTTTTCTGGTAAACTCAGCACTTTAGGAAAATGTTTGAGTGCACAGGACTCATTTTTGTAACAGACATTTTTAGTTTAGCACCCATCATAAGGTGAGAATAAGTGCTGTCACACAGTCATTTTCATGACACGTGGGTTGCATCTAACCATCAGATGTACAGTAATTTTTTATCAGGGTTGCAGCCTGTGAAAAAATATGTTAAACATAAACTTTAAGTATGTTTGTGTTAGATCTGAGGTGAGAGAACTACAAGGGCTCATCAATAAAGACAAGAGTAAGGAGATATTGATGGTTTGATATAGAGAAATGTTTATCTTAGTATAAAGAAATATATTGTTATATATGTTATACAGCAGTGTTTTTTCAACTGGTGGGTCGCCAAACATTTAGTCAAAGAAGAAACATCAACAACAAAATATGTAATTCTAAATATTTTTCTAAAGCAAGACTTTTATTTTAAAAGACTGTTGGTAAAAGCTGTTGGCAGAGGCCTGAGCGAGTGAGCGCTCACCGTCTCAATTCAATATTTGCATTTAGGTGAGATGTTGTCAGGCTGAATGTCATTCCATCGTTATTTTCTTAACATGTTACACAAGTTCGTTCACCTCAGCGAAACGAACTATCTTGCCTGTCAGATGTCATACATTGCTGTACTCACACAAATCTTGACTGAAGGAAAAAAGTAGCAATTGAAACTACGTGCATGGCATGTTACGTGTGAAATAAAAGTAAAGTAGGCTTCCTAAATATAACATGGACCCTTTGTGTGTTATAGCTGGGAAGGATTTACATGTATGATATTCATATTCATCTTTTATTAACAGTTAATGATAGTATTGTGTATTCACTGTGGTACCTCAAAATTCCATGGAATTTTTGCTTTGTGTTATTTTGTATGTTTATATTTCGGAGATGCCTGAAACCTAGTTTGGGACTGCTATTTAATAGCCTTAACCTTAACTTATAGGCTGCTCATTCATCAGTATTAGTCATATAAGTCATAAATGTTTTTTAGCTAAGTATTTTAGGATTAGTCACTTGTTTTTTTTAAACAAACTTCATATGACGTCACAAATCTGAAAAAGTGGGTCGCGACTTGACGAGCATGGGAAAATTTTGCCCCCATGGCAAAACCAGTTGAGAACCACTGCTGTTTATAGAATGTTTCTTTTAGAAAGTACAATTTAATATAATAGTATTACCCAGATTTTGACCATGCAGAACATGCCATTGCATTTCCAGATGTTTATGGTTGCTAGAGCGTTGCTGTTCAGTTGTTAGGATTTTCTGAGTGGTTGCCAAGGCATCGGTAGACGGCTGCTTGGTTATTTTTGATAATTATATTGAGGTTGTTTGCTTAATTTGGTAAAACAAGTCTACAAAGTCGCTACAATATTTTGGACCCTAGATATTGTTATGGATTTCTACTACAGTGTTGCCTGTTTTATCATCCATGATGCAAAAGTAAGTCTGATTGTTGAGAATAATAGCACACAATTCTCTTTATTTCTGCCATTGTTTTATAAAAGGAAGAATAAAACTGTACAAAAGCAGTTTCAAAAACAGTTTCTCAAAGATCTAATTGATGCCACTAGAAGTGATTTTATATCTGGAAAACATAGAACGTTTTCAGGCTGAGAACATTTTCAGACAGCAATACATCTTAAATAAAGAAAATAATTTACCCCAAAGGTCATCTTGTACTATTAATTTGAGTAATACATCAGTTCATTTGAAAACAGATAGTGTTGATTTTAATGAAAAGAGTTATTTATATGGCCTGCAGAAACATCACAGTGTGAATCACACAACACACAAATAGATAAACTTATAAACAGAGGTCAGGGATCAAAGGTTTTCTATACAATATTAATTTGACTTGTAAAGAGGACTTCCTCATGAGTTTGTTAGTTCCTCTGCTCTGGGTGGTTTTGTTTTTGGAAATCTTAGCTGATATCTGAGTCACACTCGGGTGTGGTGTATTAAGTTTAGCTGCAAGTAATAGTCATATTTCATCTACTGAAAGCCAAAGGAACACATTCGTTCATAGATTTTATAAACGTTGTACACAACTCCATAAATAAAATGAAGGCATAAAATGTATAAAAAGTATTTTTAATAAGGTGTTGAATGGGTTTTATTGCCATTCATACTGGGATTGTGTGAAGTTTACTATGGGAACTTTGAGAACTTATACAGAACAAAGGGCAAATGTTTAAAACTATAGCTCCACTTGATTTATAAAAAAAACTTTTGTAAGATCCATGGGGATGCACAATACTATAGGCATGCAGATAAATGTAAAATCCGCAGGTATTGGCTTATAAATTTATTATCGGCCCGATATGAAAAATGTCTTATTGCGTCTGAAATACCATTGTGTTAAAAATTCACATGGTTTTAGGTTAAGCCGGTGTTCTGACATTTTGTTCTTCCATTAAGAGCCCTACATATTTTTGTTTCTCAACTCTTTTATTTACTAAGTATTTTTGTTCAACGACTGTAAAATACATCACACACTGTTTCGTATTGATATCTGAACACAGATTTGTAAAATATATGCTCTAGCAGCAGTAATATAATCATTTGCGTGAGGAGTGCAAATCAGATCATACGTTCATAATGGCGCAACATAACCTTATTACGTTACTGCATGTCACTCAGAAATCCAAACAAGCTCAAACTGCTAAATCCTCCATGCCAAGCATTCACAATATAACATCCATTTGTCCTTGAAGTACACAAAAGTAATGATAATCAGCGAACTCTGAATATATTTCCCATTGTGTACATTAGATTCCTTGTGAAAGAACCGCCATTGTTTTCCAACTAAGTATCAGACAGCGCGGTTTTCCTCCGGTAAAACTGGGTAAAATCTGATCCGTCAGTCTTATGTAGCGTTATATTAGGAGCCCACGCTCACATGATTCATATTTCACAAGCAGATGATAAGTTTTTTATTTCACAGCTGTGTTGTTAGTCTGTCAGCAATAGGTTAATGCTATAGCACAGTCCTGTAACGTTACTCCTGTCATGACCATCCACACGTTCACTCTATCAGTTAGCCATAATCAGTCAGCACAGAGTTTGCAGGTTTAAAGAAATGAGTACACCCCTCACATTTTTGTAAATATTTTTTATATCTTTTCATGTGACAACATGTGAAGAAATTACACTTTGCTACAATGTTAAGAAGTTAGTGTTCATTTCGTATAACAGTGTAAATTTGCTGTCCCCTCAAAATAAGTCAACACACAGCCATTAATGTCTAAAGCGCCCTAAGTATCAATATTTTGTGTGGCCACCATTATTTTCCAGCACTGCCTTAACCCTCTTGGCCATGAAGTTCACCAGGGCTTCACAGGTTGCCACTGGAGTCTTCTTCAACTCCTCCATGACGACATCACCGAGTTGGTGGATGTTAGAGACCATGCACTCCTCCACCTTCCGTTTGACCTTGTAACACTAACAAATCACATGACACTGGGGAGGGAAATGGGTAATTGGGCCCAATTTGGACATTTTCACTTAGTGGTGTACTCACTTTTGTTGTCAGCGGTTTAGACGACTTTATGTTGAGTTATTTTGAGAGGACAGCAAATTAACACTACAAGCTGTTTACACTGATGCTAAGCTACAGCTTAAGCTATTGGCCATTAAAACAAGTGCTTTCTTTGATCATTTATCAACGATTCTCAATAAGTCTGTATGGAAAACACTTGGTATCTTCTTGTTGAACAGTTGTTGGGTTTTTTCCATAAAGGTTTTATTATACATTATTACTATATGCCGTTTTATTTCTGTCAAACAGTAAAACTCCCTTTACAAACTTCATGTAATTACATAAAATAAAAAAAATGCAACAAAAGTTTTGCAGATATTTACAAAAGGTAAAATATAACAGAGACACGTAAATTAATAAACGATTGCTCTTTAATTACAGAATTAAAATGTAGGATAATAAGTGGTTTTAGAGCACTTTTGGAAATGTCATGATAGGAAAAAATGTAAAAGATGCACCATTTGTTCTATCATCATCATAAAAGACAAACTAAGTTTGTAAGTTGTATTTAGAAAACTGCCTATAGTGACTTTTTCTCACATAATTCTTGCAGATTTTAAGACATTGCCTTAGGCTGTGACACATTCAAATAAGTATGATAAATAACAAAAGTAACTAATCTGCCATGCAAAATATATTTATATATAAATCTCTACAGATTTTGAATAAACAGTATGTAAAAACATACCTTTATAAATGTACATTGAACTCTATGTATGTATGAGGCCATTAAAAATTGTCCATTCATAAAACACTGCTCTCTAAATTATTAAATCTTAATAAAAACTCTGCTTTTTAGGAAATAAACAAGAAGACACTTATGTACTGCAGTCTCCGATGTAAGTTTACCAAATGATAGATGGATCATGTAATCAGACTTTAAATGTTGAACTCTAGCTGAATATTGAGTAGTTCTCTGAAGTTTGTCCAGCAGTTTCTCAACGGTGTCTGTGTGACCAGCGCCGGACAGTCGGCTCAGTGTTAAAACCCGGCGAGCAACAGACTGGGTGGCGACCTGTGGTGAAATTTACGTGAGCGTAACTATCCCTAGCTGTACTGCTGCGCACGCTCAAAACAGAGTGGTGTTTATAAGCAAGAGCTCCACCGTGAACACATCCAGCTCTGTGTTATTCCTTCCATTTTATGTCCAGTGTGACATTAATGCCTCTACAGGGAACAACTCGGGTCTCGCCTATTGGTTTGCATCTCTTCTCTTTCCTCAATAATGGCTGAGATTAAAAACATGTTGAGTTTCATCACCAAATGAATGTAATGTATGGCCAATGTTTAAAGGAATGTTAAAAAAAAATTATGAGTGGCCTGCCAGGTGGAAGGGCTTTTTTTGAGTATTTAACTTAAAGACGTTTCTGAAAGACAGTAGCAACACTGTTTCATTTAAAGCTGTTTGTTACATTTGAATATTTTGTTTGCTCTTTGGATAGCTGCCAGAAACTGCAAACGTTCGTTCGTGTTCATCAATTTACTCACTGACTTGTATAGTAGGAGGTTTTAAGTTGCCATCATGAATTAGTGCATAAAGTGCATGATGATTTGAAACTGAGGTATTAACAGGTGTAGTAATGGAGAATAATAATGCACCACCTTAAAAGCATGCACTTTACCTGAGATCATTGATTCTATGCCAGATAAATGCTGAGGGATATTGAAGTTTGTTTTTGTTTTAAGTGTGTTAACACTTTTATTTGCTGACGATTAGTATTTGAGACTTGATAAAAATATGAGAGCATAATCAAATTGGTGATTCTGGTTTTATCAACACCATATCTTTGAGTTGAGAAGCTGGGTGAGGTCAGTTTTTTCCACTTGGACGGTCTGTTGGTTAGAACAGTGAAATGACAAAACAAAGTAGGGCACTCTCGAAATGGATTCAAACACGCTCACGTCCCTTTCGGCTTAAGAGGAAGGAAGCTGTGTATGTTCTCGTGTGCATTGTATTATTGTGACATGGCCTTCCAAACTCTGCCAGAAAATTAGGTCCATTCAGTGTCAAAATGGAGGACGGTCTTCACCAATTTCAGTCTTTTCCTTTTGGATGTCCTTCAGTCACATCAAAGTTGACACCTAATTTCCTGTATATTTGTTATTGCCGGATGCTTCATGCATGACTTTGTTTAGAAGTGGCACCAGTGCAACAGTGTTGGCTCACTGAATGCCCCAAGATATATTTTTAAAAATTTTCTAATATATATATATAGACATATATATTAGATTTTTTTATCTGCAATATAAGCAGTTATGTACCTATATTATTTATACATTTTTATTTGTATTAAACCAAAATTGCAACTGAACTTGACGGACTGTATCACCATACAGTTTTACTGTAACTTTGACATGTTGGTGATGACTCCTTTTGTGTTTTACAGGAAAAAAGAGACATGTGATTTGGTAAATGATACTACAGTTTACAATACAAAACGAAAGATACATGATTTGAATGACCAAATGTAGATGTGTGAAAAATTCATCTCTTCCACAGTATTCTATCGAAACTACTTTAAATCATCATGCAACTTTATTGTCTAAGATGCATTTTTAATTTTTGGAAGTTGCAAGGCCATACGTCCCATTAAATTGGCAGAACGGTTGCAGTTACGTTTACAGTACAGTAAGCATAAGATTTATTGTGACAGATAAAGTTGGTTAAGCCAACCATGTACACTAGTGAACATGACAGTTAAATGTTAATGTCTATTTCCGTGCAGTTAAAACATATTGGTTTTATATTAACAGAACATTGTAGTGAAACCACAGAGGAGGAAGCATGCTGGCAGGCAGGCAACTGTTTAAAAAAAGAGCATGTAATTTATCACTGGTCCTTCTTGCTATAACACTTGTGCAAGGGAGTAGTATAGCATCTTTAGAGTGGGTGTCTGTGAGAGAGAGAGAGAGAGAGAGAGAGAGATAGAGAAGGGGGTGGAGGAAGGTGTGTGTGGTTGAATGAGTGTGGGGGAGCGAGGGGAGGGACTGTTTCTGCGTCTGTCTTCTGTGTCATTCTGCTGCTGAACGGCTAAGCAGCAAGTCATTCTGCTGGAGGGAGGAGAGAGAAAGAGAGAGACAGAGAGAGCGAGAGAGAGAGAGAGAGAGAGGGGAAGAATGAGTGAGTATCTAGCACTAGAGCAGCTGCAACAGAGGCAGTCTGACTGCACGGAGCCAGATGCTGGATTTACATGCTAAAGACACCCGACACACGGATTACCTCTTCAATACAGGATCGGTCTATCGGTCTTTCTCTATGTGTTACTGGAGAGCTCGTTTTCCCTGTGATAAGGATTTGGACGTAAGCGACAGAGCTTGCGGACCTTGCACTGTCTCTTCTTTTGCTCTTTGTGAAACCGTTTGACTTACTGATGCTTTTACATGGTTTTACGCAGGAGGAATGCTTGGGGGTAGCCCAAGAGGACGAGGAGTAGAGCTGGATACTGAGGCTGACAAAACCTCCAAAGCCAAGACCCCTCAGGGCCAGGCGGGAGCCAAAGGAGTCGAGGGCATGGCTGCGAAAAGGGGCAAGTCAGGGCTCCCACAAGCTTCTCCTCGGACTGAGTTAAAAGTCTACCGAGCCGGTAATTCTGAGGGACGTCTACCAGTGCCTACCAGCTTGCGAAAACAGAAGTCTTTGACCAATCTGTGTGTGCTTACGGACTTGGAGAAAAAGATGCACCTGTACCAGCCCAAGTGGTCGGATGATATGGAAAAACCAGGGGCTGAACAGAACAAGTCTGGCTCAAAGCTAAAAGATGCCGGAGGAAGCACTTTGAAGGGTATTCCGCTTTCCAAGAACCTTTCCAAGTCTGAACATTCTTTGTTTCAGGGAAGACCAAAACCTTTCAGCCCGCCTTCCAACCTGAGCAAACCCAGTCGAATACCTAGGGGTCCGTATGCTGAGGTCAAACCCATTAGCAAGTCTCAAGATCTGGCAGAGGACAAGTCAGATGATGAGATCCTGTCAAGCAAATCTAAAGCTAATGGTAAGAAGTCTGTAAGTGGAACTACTGGAGCAGCCAACCCGGGAGGTGGGAAAGAAGCATCAGAACCTGAGGAAGGGGACAAGACATTTCTAAAGGTGGATCCGGAATTGGTTGTAACAGTACTTGGAGACCTGGAACAGCTTCTCTTCAGTCAGATGTTCGGTAAGTAATACCAATTGCTAATCTTCTTGCAATGCCAAGGAATGAGCAATGCTATCAACCTGGCTGACCGACGGACCCATCATCCTCGCATCTTCATTTATCAACCCAGCCCTGCTCCTGCTTAGCAACCACCTTTCTGTTTCCTTTACATTCTGTGCTTCTCACAACGCTACCTACTCTCCTCACATCTATTTGCTTGATGCTTAATCTGCATGTTAATCATCAATGTCATTTTTATTTCGTGTGAATCAGTGCATTGATGCATTAAACAATTTCCACGACCCCTTTTGTTTACATTGCATGCTCACGCATCGCATCTGTGCACGCATTGGGCGAGACCAATCTGTACTCCAATCGGGGGGTGGGGGGTTGTTCCAGGGGTATATTTGCTTCACTATTGTACCATTCAGACTTGACACACTGCCCTAATCTTCAATGTTTGCCTCCTTGCTCCTGTTCCCTAAGGCTGTGAATTGGATTACTGATATTCATTTTTACAATTTGCACCGATAGCGCCAATTCAGAATGTGTTATTTTAATAATAAAGCAGGTTTACGTTATATATGTTAAAATAAATGTTAAAATGGGAACTTAAAAATAAACCTCATTGGCTGGAATTGTTTTCATGTCGTGGTGGGCAACATGTTTAGCCTTGCCGCTGGTGCCATTGATCTGTGGGGTAGTTGACAGATGGTTCCCCTCTCTCTTCCTCTCTTCCCTCTCTTTCTCACTCTCTCTCTCTGTCACCGGGGGACTTCAAAAAGAATAATAGGGGTGTCACACTCTTTCAGAAGGTCAGTGACTCAGAATGAGGTGGCAAGGGCGCACAAGAATTGTGTGTTTTGTTTTTAGTTAAGAATACATGAACAATGTGGTGACTTATTGGCAGATTGCTTAGCTGTTTTTAGTCACCTTCCTATTCTAGTTCCTATTCTTAAAGGGCCAGTTCACCCCGAAAATTTTAATTCTGTCATTAATAACTAATGTCTTTCAAAGCGCGTGTCTTTTCTTTTGTGTAAAACAGTAAAATGGTTGTTGATATCTTATCTGAGCTGTTCTTTCACATCAATTTTCACCATTTTGTTTGTTTATTTTATGGAAAAAGTACCTAGGTTATTTGTATTTGCGATCAACTAGGGTTGGGTTATTGATGGCACATTTGTTCATTTTTGGGCAGAAAAAATGTCTAAATTTGTTTAACTATTTGCGATAGCATAATCTGGTGAGGTTAATTTCTGGTTTGCGGTCAATTCTCAGCTAGAACCTCATAGTTATAATTTTAAGTCCATTGAGTTCAGATATGAGAAAATCGAAATTCAGTCTATCTGCCACACTTCTTTCCCCTCCTTCCCTGAAGCTTATTTTGACCTTGTAGTATGACACCTTTCTGAAGGGAAACGTGCAGGATTGAAAAAATATTTTTATATTGTTCAGCTGATTAGTACTTTGTATTCTTTTCAGCTTCTTTACCGCTGTACATCACTGTTAATTCCCTCAGTCTTTGTTGCCCAGCGGGGTTGGTTCAAAGTCTCCTTTGTGGTTGTGTCCTGCATGAATTTGTAACTGAATGCATTAGTGCTGCTTAGCCCAAAACCTCTCCTTTTAGACCCTGCAAAGCAGCAACAGTGTATTTCATTCATCCAGTTAGATTGTTGTGAGAGATAGCTCTGATGAAGCACAATTTAAAGTGTGTATGTGTGTACACATTGTGTAAGGGTTTCCATTTTAAAACATCGAGGATACCAGCTGGAGAATCATCATTGTGTTCAGGCATCTCTTAGACATACACAGTACTTAATGAATCTGACAGATGCTTCTTTATGTGTTGATAAGAGCTTTATCAAACTAAATATCCTACAGTGCAGACAAAAAATTATTGAACCTGTCTATGGAACTCTGGATTAGATGAAATGATGCAAGTTTAGCCTTCAGTTTTATTTTTTGCATGTTCAGTGACGTCATTAAGTTTAAATGACTCCAAATGCGTATATAAAGTTAGTCTGTAAAGAGAATGTGAAGATAAAATGTACTCTAAAGTATGATTTTGGTCTGTATTATGTGTCTGATTTGTAATTCCAGTGGCCCAAATGTCAAAGTTGTGTGTTCATTCCTCTAAACAGTAACTCACATGCTGATATAATGTATACATTGAATACACTACAAGGGGCTGTTTACATAACACAGTTGTTAAGTGTTGTGGCGGTTTGTTTACACAACAACAGTGTTTTGGGGGCCAGGAAATGTAGTCTTTGAAAACGCATTCAAAGTGGAAAGTTTTAACAACAAAAAAACTATTGTAACCTAAAACAAATTTAGTTTACTGTGTAAACAGAATGAAGACTGTCAACGTGCGAATAGGTAATATGTTATTTACAAAGTGACATCGCTAGCTATTGGCGTGGCATACAAAATACAGCGTTTTTTCAAACGGGATCTTTTTTACTACATTGCTTGTGAAACAACGAAAATATTTGTTTTAATTTGACGCAAAAACAAGGTTTTGACTCTGTTGAAGTTGTCTGCCAAATATATAATTGAAAACACAAAGCTTCTTTTCAACTTTGCTGCTAGTGCCTGGGCAGGGAAAAAATCAACTATATCATGATCCAATCAAATCCCGATAAATCCTTGCAAATCCTGATCAAATCAAAATGGATAAAATCATATCCTGGCCTACATTATTTCCTACTGAATGATCCGTTTCACTTAAAAATGCATAAATCCTGTTTCATCTATTTTAAGTTCTGATTAAGGTCTACGCTGTACAGATGATACAGCATAACAGGCATATAAAAACACATCTTTGCCAACAATGGTTTGAGTTTATGAGACTGCACAATGTCTCACTCCACTGTTACAGGGTGTGTCTCACAGCCAAGAACATCCCTACAGCATCCTAACCAGAGGCACTTTACTGCTATCTCTCTCGTCATAATCATCATCTCTGTCTGGTTTGAGCCGCTCTGGTTGGGCTGGGTCAGTGGTGGACATGATCGCTGTTGACAGCCTCATTCAGAGAGACCTCTGTGTGTTGTGCTGGGTTTTAAACGACCTTAAGAAATGGGTGGCCTAATGAATAATATACAATAAGACAATTCATTTATCTTAATAATAAGACTCATAACCCATTTCCTGTTGAGCGAGGCACAGTGACCTGGAAGTGCTTTGTAAGTCATGCCACAGGATTTCCTCATTTCCTGTATGTGATATTGTTGGGTTATTATGCGCCCTCAATGTGTGTCTACGTGGCTGGTGCATTTAGCAGGAAATGCACCAACGGGAGTGTGCGGGAAATGACCAACAGAACATTCAAGTCATTCAAGCAGAACGGTTTTAAAAGGAAACCATCACTCTTGTCTTATGCAGTGGTTTGGCTTTTTGTATAATGTTTTTTAAGTCAGGAAAGATGTCGTAAGGGTTGAAGTCAGATTGATTGACATCCCAGCATCCTGCAGGCTTCCTTCTCACAGCTCATTATTTCATTTCATGTCTGGTTTTGTAATGTCAGATCTCAAAGGGAACAACACATAACACATACGTATAGCCGTAGTACAAATTCATGGTTTATTTACTACCTGCTATGCTATGAATTTTCATTGTTACTTCATGGTAGCTATTGCATTGACTAATGTTGACAAACTGAACCAGAATCCATCATAATGAGACGGACAAACTCAAAAGAGGAACAGAAAGAGGAACCATGCATTTGCAAATAAAGGTCAAGTGTTAGTTCATCCCTTTCTGTTGACATGGAAACACTCGCAACCCACCGCCTCCATTTCATGACCACAGAGATGATTTGTGTACTGTTTGACGGCCAACAGATTTGTAATGTGATTACTGTCATGACCAGCGTCTCCATGCCTCTGCATGCTTCGTGCGGCTAATGCAATCTTACTCCTAATCTGATTTCTGCACGTCTGCAAAACTGCGGAGCGGAAAGAATCCACTCAATTACATGCAACATGGACCTTGTGTTTGTGTAGCTGACTTCACATTCAGCTTGTTGTGTGTTTGTTAAGTGAGAGGTTTCCTCAAATGTCCAGCTATTTTTTTTGAGTTGTATTTTTGAATGCTGCTTGTTTTGGTGTTAAATTGTTCTTTGTTACTTTGTCGATAAGAAACACCAATTTGGTTGCCCCTGTACAGTATTCTTGGTGTTTGTGGTTGCATTTACTTTAAAAAGAGTTTATTCTAATAACCCAATCCAAGCTTTACATTTCAATGCATAATTGTGTCATGGATAAGGATATGCTTTAGCGTATGCCACTAGATTTATTTTGCCACACCAAACATCCTCCCCACCACGGCTGCAACTTCTCAGTTTCCCTTTCATTCCTAATTTGCATTGCCATTGCTGCTAAATTAGCAACTCTTTCACTAGTTTTACCGACTTTTCCGACCCCCGACTTTAGTTCAGTAGAGGCTCACACAGAAATACTAACCAGCTTTTTGAATAAACCTTATGTTTCATTCAGTGGGAAATTGTCGGCAGTACTTCTGCCGCGCGATTGCAGTTTTTCACTTTTCCGGAGCAGGGATCGCCTTTCTCTCAGCATCTTCTCCTCTGGGCAAGGAAAAGCAGCACATTCAGTTTAGCGTATGGTGGATGGCTCGTGAATAAATGAGAACAAAAAACTGTGTTTCCATAAAACGTGACACTGTTACTGACTGTTTGACTGTTTGATATACATGTATGTATAGCTTTCCTGTAGCTCAGTGGTAAGAGCATTGCGTCAACAACGCAAGGTTGTGGGTTCGATACCAGGGATTGCAAATACCTATAAAATGTATAGGATAAAGCAATGTAAGTCGCTTTGGTTTGTCCATTTTTGACCCATTGATGGGTTGAAAAAACCCAACAAATTTAGTGTAGTTTTCCAAAATTAAAATGTGATAACTTTTTGAATTTAGTGGCTCCTCAGCTCCTATTGTCTTCAACTGTACTGTAGGATAGAAAACTGACAAATCCTGGAAAAAGCAGTAGATCTGTATTTCTCCCGTACTGTCTTTGGCATACTTAGGTTTCAGATATACTATTCATTTTACTGAACATATTGATTTTCCTTTACTATATGGAACCCGGATGCTGGGGTGGTCTCTGTGGGCTTCATATGAGGAGTGCTATTTCAGTGTAAAGCGTGATTGACCACTAACAAAGTTGTGTCCCGTTAAGATCAGCGAAGTAGTCACTTACAGTGTAATATTCCACCTAGTTTAGGAGTTAGTTATTGGAGCACAGGGAATGTGTTGCAACAGTTCAGTCTGTACCAAGAGCAAGCCTGTTGAAACTTGGAATATTTTCCTTCTTTTCGAATCTCCAGAATAAACACAGCTGAGAGGTCAAAGTCAGATTATTGGTCTTGTCACTGATGTGTTGTTTATCACTAGAACTATATAAACCAAACAGCTGCCTCCACATCTTTACAGACAGTAACAAAGATAAATGGAGTTTAATGGTTGATGATTTGGTACCCAGGTGTGAAGTCGAGGTTCAAACGGGCACAGGGTGCACGGCTGGCTGGTTCAGGTTTAGGAAGATTAATATTTAATACCCGATTCCTCCGAAACGCATTATTTGAATTCTCATAGATCTCCAAACACGTTTGCTACTCTATTGAGACTCAAAGCTAGATTGTAAAGACGCCAAGTCTGTTTTGATGCCGAGAGAAAGAAGCGTGGAAACGTGAGCCTGCAGATGTTCACTTGGTTTTTACAATCTGTTTTAAAATCCTCTGATGACTCATCTTTAATGATAAAATCCAATCAGGCTGTTCATCCGTTAGTCTGAGAGTATTTAGATTCAAAGGATTCTCCTGAAGGCCCTGCTGAGAAACTAAGGGCGTACTCACATATATCCCGGTTGCTCTCAATTGTGCCTGAGCGCGATTGTCCCCACTCCCCCGCTGGCCTGCGCTCAATTTCTCTTTATGTTATTATGTCATTGTCATACAAGAGCGATACAAGAGTAAATGGCTCATTATGCTTTTATATCACCCACGCGTACTTTATTATCATAAAGCCGATCGTTACACACAGCTTTGCATTATGTTTTCAAAACTAATATCTGGAGTAGTTTTGGCCGCGGCGATACACGCCTGCACGTGTACTGTGCTGTGTATCAGACGTTTTTAACGGTGACAACTCAATCTTGGGGAGGAATTGACAGTCGCATAATTTACGTTATTCTTTCAGTTCCGTGCTCCGGCAAGATTTGCGCTCATACGGCCCCCTTTCCAAACCAAACAGTGCTCCAGCCCACCTGTGCCAACCAGGCCAGGGCGCAGTAAGTGAACTCTGCCAGACCGTGGTTGCGTGCACTCACACTAGTCAATCGAACCAGGCTTTAGGGGTCAAACACACCCGGGCGCTGTTTGATTTGGATGATGTGAGTAGGCCCTAACCCACAGTAATACATTATTTCAGCACCCACAGCCTTGTCCAGATTTAATCTAGGGATATAATCTGAAGTGTTTGGCTCACACCGCCTGCAAATAGGAGGATTTCAGAGAATTTTAGAGAATTGGGACTAAGAGGTAATTGGCAAATGTTTTCAAAACGCGAATAGGAATGTTTACTATGCATTTGAACCCGTGCGGACCGCGTTCACAACTTTGCTTTGTGCAGAGAAGACTGGAGAGCCCTTGTTAAAAGCAATCGTTGCCCCGAAGCAAGATACGTAGTTGATCTTGTGTTCTCCACACACATGGTCTCCAGTTCCACAGCTGGTCTTATTGAACTTTCATGTTGTGATGGGGTCATTCGGGCCTGAGGTTGCATTTTGGAGTTATAATGTTTTTGTTTGTCACACAGCACTTGCCATTTTTACCTCATTGAGTTTCAGGAGACTTTAAGCAAGGAGTGTGATACGCTCAACAAGGGTTCATTTCTTCCCTGACTAAATGAACATGACAACTGCTCTGGCTCTTTCTTACAAGCTTTTGAGAGGTTTGCTGTAGATGCAGCAAGGGTGTTGGAGATTTTAAGCACCAGAGAGTTTATGAACCACGCAGCTGTCCGGGCATCACTCCCACTTCCTTGCCCATGGGTATCTAAAGATTCCTCACCAAACTTTTACTTCTCCAGTGTTTTACTTGACAGTGTCAAGTGAGTAGGAATAACCTTTTTCTCAGGGAACTTGTATTTTAAGGTCTTTTTACCTTTTTCACTGAGCTAAAAAGATTATTAATAATAATAATATTTTGAAATTTTAGATTAACTATAGTCTGGTTCTAACTTAAGCCAATAGGAATGAAATGAGATCAACCGTTTCTCTCAGACAGCAATGAGTTTAAATGGAAAGAAAATGTAGACGTATGTTTATCCAGCTGCTCAAATTTTTATTTAAAAAAAACTAAAAGACTAGTAGTTTCAAGAGTCACCTATAGAGTTTAAGCCGAGATATCTACATTTCACAGCAGGCATGGTACTGGGCTAGCTGATTAACAGATCAATATTTAATAGATGATAAAAATAAGCATTTAATCTTAAAATATTCTAATTGTGGATATTTAGGAGGGGCCCAAGATAAATCCTAGATCCGGTCTTGTCTCAAACTTTGCAAAGCAAATGTGCAAAAAAGGAGATTTCAACCCAAACATTTCATCGTTTTTTTCTGATGTGAGGTGTGCCAGCCAAAGGAATCTTACTCCAGTCAATAAATATATATACTTCAATTTTCAAGATCTTAGCCAAAGCAGTCATTTAAAGGCCCAGTGTGTAATTTTTGGGAGGATCTATTGATAGAAATGCAATATACTGTAGTATACATAGCTACTACAGAGATATATATCTCTAGATTTCACTATCTGGACCTTTAAAAGAAGAAGTGAAAACTTTGTAAAGTGTGCCAGTAAGGCGAACAATATTTGTTTCCCACTCAATACATATTTTTAAAAATAAACCTTTTTTTCTTTTAATAAGTCCTCAGAGAGCTGAGTGACAGAAATATATAAAAGGGAGTTCCCTTTTTATGTAATAGTAATAGACATTTTGTTTGCTATGTGTCCAAAACTTGTATCCATTAGGGTGGATGCTTAAAATTTGACTTTATTTTGCCACTGAAATGAGTGAAAGGAAGTGAGAGAAATGGAAGAAGACATTTTCCCAGCCTTAGTATTATGCGAAAACGTGTTCTTGGCTGCGTTTCTGATTTTAAATCAGATTTGACATGGGAACAGGTCTGTTTCATTGGTATTTCTCAGCTGTTGGGATTCTGTTTGTTTATGGCCTCTCGGATGGTTTCGTAAGCGGCTTAATGTGATCGCAGGGTTAGTGATATGCAAGACTAGAACGCCTTTCAATATTCTCAGAAAACCCCACCAGCCTGATAAGAGCGTTGTCACGGTTTTCTTGTTTCCGAAGTTATTCCCTTAGGATATTATTGTGATCTTGCACGGATATTCCAGTCCGTCTTCTCATTTCCCGCTGTGTGTCCTCCACTGTATGTCTGAAGCGCCTGCAGGACACTCTATTGTTATTTCGAAGCGGAGTTAGTCACAGATGCGGCATTCTCGCGTGTGTACACACCTTCCTGTTTTCATGTTGCCGAGGTCAGAGCTTTGTTTCCGAGCACCTTGAGACTACACAGGAGACAGCTGCAAAAAACAGAAAAGTTTGGCGTAACTGAAAATGAAATGCAAAATGTGGTAAACTATTGAGAACGTCTCCCATATCGCACTATACCAAAAGGTCTGCCAGTGTGTCAAATGTTTCACTGCTTTGGTACATTGCTAGGCCATTAAACTACAACATCATTAACATCCAAACGGACTTCATTTGGCTTTATTTAGATTTCTGTCATCATCTACACCTAAATTAACCAATTAAATATCATCTGTTCCACAGCCCTACTGATGCAACTTGGATAATAGAAATTGTAATGGATTGAAATGGATCATTATTTGTAAAAAACAATGAATACAACCAGACTTCCATGTTATCTGGCGATGCGTCCAGACATGACGTGTTAGCAGAGCGGCCCGTTTCAGCCAAAAATGTTATTCAGTGTTGTCAGCACTTTCTAATGTCCATTTAGCGAGAGCATTTCACTTCCTGCCTGCACAGCATTCTCAGAAAGGCAAATGATGGCTCCAGTAAGCATCCGTCTACACCCTATTAGCTTCACTATTGACAGGTTATGCTTCAGTTAGTCATTAGGAAGACATTGACAATATCAAAAACTTGTACTGTTGAGACAGTGTGGCAGCTCTGTTACAGATGGTAGAGCGTCTGAAATGAAAACGTGTGCGTCATCTTGGTGTATTTAGTTTATAGTAGAATTACGCCATAACCTCAGGTATAATATATTTCAATGTATGAATCAATGTATGTATCTTATTCCCGTGCTCATAAATAAATGCAATTTCTTGATCCGGATAATAGCATTTTGGATAGGAGCGCTGATGTCCTTCTGAAACCTTCTGTGATTTTTGCCATAAATTATTGTTATTAAGGCTAAAATACACAAAAAGAATTTTGCCCAGATTGTCTGGACTGAAAGTCTGTGCCAGTCTGCAAATTGGATCGGTTAGTGTGTTTCTATCTGAAACTTTCAAAAAGTCTGCAAGTTTATGATGTCTTTAAAAAAATCTGTTCAGATTTTAAAAGTCTTGTTGTGTATTCCAGCCATTAGTCACCCATTGTCACTGGGACTTGAAAACATTTAGCAAATAAAACACATTAAAAGTGCAGGTCAACTTTGACAACACAGTATTTAATAGTTTAAAAAGTACATTGTTTTTTCAATTCCTAGAAAAGCAGCAAATTTGGACAATTTAGGTTTCAGGAGGACCTTGATGTGTTTCTAGAAGTCCTGGATTTAATTTTAGGGTGAACAAGCCATTTAAAGGTCCATTGTGTAATATTTAGTAGGATCTATTGACTGTAATGCAATATAATATACATAACTATGTCTTTGGAGGTTTATAAAGGCCTTACATAATGAAGCGTTTTATTACCTTAGAATGAGTTATTTCTATCTACATACACCGCGGGTCTCCTTGCATGGAATTCACCAAGTTGTTTCTACAGTCGCCCTAAACGGACAAACTGTTGTTTCGTAAATAAATACATTATCTCCTTCGGTAAAGAGGTGAAAACGTGACGACATCTTTTTCTTGCCGTCGTTCTTCGAAAGGGAGGGGTGGAGTGAGCAGTTGGTTGCAATTCGCCACTTGACCGCTATATGCTGCTAAAATTGATACATTAGTAAAATAAAGACAGTAAAGACCATAAAATTGCTATCTAGGGCTACTTATGTGGGCTTTTTGAATCTGTTATCTAATCCAAATTTTAGGCCAATTGTAATTATGGGATTATTGTTAATCTTCCCTCCTGTGATCGAGGGGCATTTTTAAACCCCTTTAAATGAGGTGTGACCGCATCAATGAAGTCAGTTGACAAAGTAGCCCACTTTGTGCGGGCTCGGTGTTATCCATTAGAATCAAACTTTTTTATCTCCTTTATCGTGTTCTCTTTTGTCATTTCTGCTGGATATACAGTAGAGTCGTCCTACTCCTTTGGAAGCGTTTTTTAATCTACTCAATATATAACTGTAACAAGTTAATCAAGTGACTGATGCCAGTTTTCTTTTAAAGCCTCTATCATTAGAATTCTTCCAGTGTCTCTGCTTTTACACATGCAGCCCTTCATCAGCTTGAATACCCCTGAATAGGAAGAGAAAAGAGAGGCTGGATTGCTACTAAGGACACAAGGGTGTAAAGAGGGGGGTGGCAGGTGTACTGGAGTCCCCCCCTCGCCACATTTAAACAGCCTAGCCTTGATTCATTAGTCATCCCCCTGGGAAAGTCCTCACGACGGGGGTGAAATTTACATCTCTAATTTCCTCATTCCCTCACGCAGGCCGCAGCTGGGTCCTCTGGGCCAGGGACGATTTAGAAAACAGGAAGTCTGACAGGCCCGAACCTTTCTGTCAACCTTACCCCTGGAGTGGGGAGACTTTAATTACCATAAATGAGGGCTCTGTTTAACAACCGCAAGCAATCGATTAGATCCAGCGAGGGGGATTGGGGTGGTAAACCTACTCTGGCTGATGCCTTTTGTTTCAGCATGCAGTACATCTCAGTTTTGCATCAGAGAGCAGATAGATAGAAAGAACACCAGCTACGGCTAAAGCTCGTAGGAAATGATTAATAGTTGTTTAATGTTTTGCTCGCTGCACATTGTCATGTGAACAAAGATCATAGGTGACTGAACATGGACAAAACAGATTTTATGCAGCTCTTAATCGGTCATGAACATAGTTCAATGGTTGTTAATGAACACAATGTATTTACATATGCTTAAAGGTACAGTTCACCCCAAAATAAAAATGAATCATTGTTTGTTCACCCTTGTGCCATTCTAAACCTCTTTTTGACTCTTTGCTTTTGGAACACAGAGGAACATATTTTGAAAAATGTTGTGTTCATACAGGGGATGTTATAATGGAGGCCAATGTTGTTTGTTTACCAACTTCTTCAAAATAAATTATTTTGCGTTTTGCAGAAGAAAGAAACTCATACAGAGTTCGAATGATATGAGAATAATTAAACGGTTAAGATATACAGTATAGTAGTTAACAATTCTGGTTCTTATGTGGCCCCCTCATGTGTTTTTCTGTTGTCTTGGGTTGCTCTGCTGGAACATTCATCCAGATGAATGTAGAAAGGAATGGATTTAAGCCATGCACAAATGAAATGAGCTATCCTAGCATGGTCGATTCCAGTGTGTCTAATATGATTTTAAGTACCACTGCTCAGTGAATAAATGTGACTCTTGGGCATTTTGGATGGAGTGCCAATCTTCAAAGCACAGATTCAGCCGAGCAGAAGGGGGAAGTGTGTGTGCCATCTAGTTTAGGGAAGCAGGTGCGATAACATAATATCTTGATATTTATTAATGTACATGTGACGGACACCCTTTATGCCTTATTTTTAAGAAATATTCTGATCGAACAGGATTTTACGAGGTCGATATTTTGTACGAAATGACTTAATTGATGCAAAATTTCTGATCATTAGAAGAAAAAAACATCATTGGAACCCTACGTCCTAAACCTAACCATAGTTATTAGTGCTTAAAGATTATACCAAAACGTACAGTACAAATGAGATTAAATGGATTCATACAGATCAGCCGCCATGTAAAACAGTTGAAAAACATGAGTTTGTTGAAATATTAGGCTTTTTATAGATTATTATGTTGCATTACAAAGAACTCTTGAATAAAAGTGTTGCCAAAATATTTGTATTTTACTATAATATTTTCAAATACAAAATCTAAAATACGCACTATAAAAACATTTCTTATATTTAAATATACTAACAGGACACATATTTTTCCTTTATAGATTTATTTCTAAATAGATTTGATATAATATAATATAATATCTATGTTTTGTTTTATTTATTTTATTTTGGTATGTTTGTCCTTTTTAAGGGTTGCTGGAACTTTTATCAATTGAATATTGTTGCACTGTTTTCCTGTAATAGACTCTTTCCTCCAAAGCAGCTTTGCAACAATGCATATTGGGAAAAATGCTCTAGATATAAGTTTGAATCCATTTTATTTTTAGTACTACACAAGGGAATATATTGTTTGTTAAAATGTAAAAAAAAAAAAAAGGGAATTGTAACTACACCCCCAAAAAATGTAAGTGGTACTTGCCCAGACAAATCTCATCACTTCTCTGCTGACGGTTGAGTGGTTGGCAGTGTATTTATGTCCAGGCGTTCTGAGTGTGTAACTGAGTGGTTGCTAGGGTATTCTGTGTAGTTGCTAGGGCGTTACGGGTGGTTTCTATATGTGTACTTACCTCCCAAGTATAAACCGCACCCAAAAACATTGGACTAATTAAAATAGAGCACCGCCACTAATCAGTACACAACTGTTTATTGAATAAATGTATACTTGATACCCCTCTTCTCTCCACTGGAGATAACCTTTGAAATCGAAACAGCTTGCTCACTTCGGTGCAGCTCTGTGCGTTCAATGCCTCTATCAGCTCACTATTGAGCTAATCCCCAGAGCTGATGAAATCAATGAATCTTCTATACATCACACGTCTTTAGGTGAAATCAATGTGACATGTTTTCGTGAGAATGTTTCTCACCATCAGAGGTTCTCAAGGTTCTCACCTTGAGTGGTGTTTCCAGATGAGCTGAGATTCAGACTCCAGCCATCAGGGTGATGGACATCTTGCTGGTTCATGACCTCGCCGTCTTCACCAAGGTCATTCCAGCACTGACCAGCTGGACACGTCTGCAGGGGTCCGGGGGCGTGGAAGTGCAAGCGTAACGTCCTTCTCACTCTCCTTTAGTTACACCAGAGCCCAACAGGACAATTCACATGTATCTGTTTGCCAACTGGAGCGAGTCCATGCACAATGCAGTATTTTCTGAAAAGAAGTTATTTTCGACCCAGCATTGGGTCAAAAAGGGATGAACCTACCCATTGGGTTAAATAACAAATGCTGTTTTAGGTTCAAGTAAAATTGGAGGTTGAAACAGTTTGGGGTCTGTTCAGATGTGGAAAGGGAATTCAGTGGATTGCATCGGCTGAGCATATTTTCAGTGTAAGGTCCAACGGCTTCAACATGTTGTTCCAAATCTGTCCATTTTCTGGTATTTTTCCTCTCACAGCTTAATGCTGTGAACTCAGTTCTGGGCTATCACATGGAGTTAATGGACCTTTTAGCCACAGACTGCAGACACAGTTATTGTCATCTTGTGATCATGCTGCATTGGGGGGGGGTGGTTTGGAGTTTAGTGTGGACTGTAACAGCCTGTTGTAACTCCTATAACAGCAATGCTTTGTTGAGCTGCAAACAAATAAATAATAATACAGTAAATTCAATACATTTGCTTCAGTTTTACTGAAGGCAGGACAAAGGACAAAGAAAGATGGCAAGAATCAGAATGGAGCTGTGAGAGATGACACAAACCAGACTCAAATTTGTACCTGCAAATAAGGCTTAGAAGCCATGTTGTTATTTGTTAAAGGCACAATATGTCATTTTTTAAACTAGAGGTTACAAAACAAAAATAAAATCATAACTTCATGAGTGTGGAATTGTAGTCTTCACTTCCACTGCTGATGGAAATCAATCCAGCGGGGATGCTAAATCATGCAAATTGGCTCTGATGCAGCTTTTCTTTCTTTATTGTTATTCATTTATTTTAAATCAATTTTGGGGATTTTTAAGCATATATATTTGCGTAAAATGAATTTATAGACATGTACTTTTTATTTTGTAACATTTATACTATATAATATATTTTATTTCATATCATTATAATATATTGTATATACTGTTCACTCAAATGTTTGTAGTTACATAAACGTTTCAATTGGCACAACTGCTAACTGTCACTTGCTGCAACAGAATGTTTCTTTAATAACAGTGATGTTGATGTTGTGGTCACACCAAGACCCAATTTAGCTTTTTGCGCGAGTAAATTACATACAGAGTCAATGCAAAGATTGATGTGAATTGAAGTGAATACGATATTCACTTCAACTACGTATTCTGCACAAGTTGAAAATTTTAACTCGAGCGGCGCATTCACACGAAGGCCTTATTGACTACTACGGTTCAACATGTCTAAATACGTGAACACATTTCCTGTTTCGTGAGGTCTTTATTTGTGCGAGTGATGCGAAAAATAAAAAATCCTATGAGTAAAATAGAGTGAAGAATGCAATGCTTTGCTTTTGGTGTGAACAGTACATTTGAGATGATTGAAAAATGTACATGCGACCACTCACAAATTTTGAGTTAAGGCCTGACATTTTTACAGTGACCTATGTGTAATTAGCTGGGGTTTTTTTGCAATACATATTTACGTATCTTTGGATAAAGTGTACAGATGGTTTCATCAGACATGCGCCTGGCCTAAACTGTTTACATTTTATTTAATTAATATCAATTTGTATTCAAAATTGATTATATATTAATTGTATTAAATAAACGATTCGTTGAATGGGTCCTGCAACATTGTCGCATTTGAGTTTAGCCAAGTAACTGTTCTTCTACTGGTAACCCGAAATAATATTGTTTTTTTTCATAGGGTACCCCACACCTTTAATTTAGAGTGTAGCATAAAGTATGAACTCAGTTGCATATTAGTCAGTCTAGCTTTAGACCCAACTACCACATGAGCTTACAATCTAACCTACCACACAGCTCATTTAAACCTATTTGGAAACTCACTGTGCTTCATAAATCTCATTGTGTGAGATTACGGCTGAATGGAGAGGAACTCCACAGGGGGCCGCAGTGGCAGGGGTCCTCCATTTTCATCACAAAACCGTGGGCCACCTACATGTGTTGTGCTGATCCGCTACACACTAACACACAGGTCTGCATGTGCATTCAAGGGCAGATCCGTATGTGATGGAGATTAAAATGAATTAAGACCAGGGTTTTGACTAATGCCAATCTGGATGTCATTACAGTAGGTTTTGCATGGAGTCTTGCTGTGCTGGCTGGTCAAGCTTTGGGATTTACACACCCCAGGGGAAACATGCAAGATGCTGCCAGTGATGAGGTTTTAGGAGGGATGAGAGGTGGCAGAGGAAGAGACTAATCTGATTGTGAAGACGCTCGTCTCAGCCTCAGAGGACACACTAAAGAATCCTTCCCGGAGTGCTGGATGTGTATTGCACACAAAAATGAGCTGACCATCGTATCCAAAAATACAATATAGCCCACTGTTTTCCAGTCAGCCTGAAGTGGCAGTGAATAAATATGAGAGGTTATATAGTGATAACTGCAGAGGGACCTCTGTGTAATGTGGTTTTATAATGTTACACTGAAGCAGCGCTGTTTGTTTAGGGTGGGAGGCTGATCAGACGAAACGCAGCTCCCGCACCCGTCAGCAGTTTTCAAACAGTCGGACTTAAGACGTATAATGCATTCCCAGCTAGTTTTCTGCTTGAATGTCAAATCAATCTGAATAAGCACATTTACCTAAATAAAGAAAGCAATCAAACTGAAAGAAGACCTTTTGTAAATACTAATGTCCTGTTTAAGTGAACTCACTGGTATGGTAGCTCGATATGCTTTTGGCATGTTGGCAGGATAGGAATGTAATGTTTAATTCATTCGTGCTCTGCCTGAAAAGCTGCCCACTTGCTGAGCTGTTATATTCCTCTGTTCTATCGCTCTGCGCTATTACAGCATGAGGATAAGCCGCTTGTTTGATCTTTCTGAAAACAGAGATACTGTGTCAGTGAAAAACATAGCTCGATATCACACTTGATATACGCTAATGTTTTTCTTGGCTGTAGTCCACAAGCTTTACATTTTAACGCTCGTGTGTGTGTTTGTGTAGGTATGGCTACATTGTAGTTGTTTATGCTAAATGTCTGGTTTAACAGACCGCTCATCCTCTCTTATCTTTCCTTCAGATCCCGAGTCCCAGAGGAAACGCACCGTTCAGAATGTCCTCGACCTCCGGCAGAACCTGGAAGATACCATGTCAAGCTTGCGGGGGTCGCAGCTCAGCCACAGGTATGGAAGGTCACACTTTTAGGCATCCTCAGCTGATTTTTCATGGGGGAAAGTCTATAACCTGATAGCTTAAAGGGACAGTTACTTAAAATATAAATTCGACCTCATGTTGTTCAAAACTTGCCTATGACTCTTTCTTCTGTGGAACTCGATAGAAGATATTTTGAGAAATGTGTCAGTTGTTTGGTGTTCATACAGTGGAAGTCAGTGGGGGCTCAGTTTCAATGGTGTATGCACACATAACCTTCAATGTCCTTGAGGGAGATTTATCTGTGTCTGAATGAACCCACTGAAAGCAGTGAACAGTCACGAAACCAGCAGAGCAGCAGATGTTTGTCTGTCCTTCTCACATCACCTCTCACATCACCTCCCGCTGTTGTTTCTCCCTGTCCAAGGTCCACAAACACACATACAAACCACAGCACAGGGATAGATTTCCCTCTCATCGCAGACCCACATGTGCGTGAGATCTTCTGGCAGGGCGTATGTGTTGTGTTAATGTATTGGTTATGAGAGCTAATGGCTTGTGTATCTTGTGGTTTGGAGAAGCAGTCCTAACTCTCAAGGAAGTTGTTAATGGTGCATTACAAACCAATATGTTAGCCCTGCGAACCAAACGTAAAATAATTTATGTTGTGTAACATTTAAAGGGGATGTCAGAGCTGTGGATTAGTGTGTGCTGTGTTACACTAAGCCCCTCTTTTTTATGAATTCATTTTTAACCCCTTATTTTTCTTTTAAACGGTAAAAGATGATAACCCACTTGATACTTTATTTGCACTGGCCAAATATTTTAAGCACTATTTGTCTTATTTTACAGTGAAATCTTATGCAAGCAAACTTGAGTAATTAAAGAGCGTTCCCATTTTTCAACCTTTAGTTATTGTGTAATGTTGCTGTTAGAGCATAAATAATACCTGCAAAATGATAAAGAACAACGTTCATTGCCAAGCGAGATATTGTCTTAATCAGAATGAACTTTTCAAGGTTCAAATGATTGTTGGAGGTTGTTTTGTTTAACTTAATCAATATAGTTGTGTGACATATTGTATGTGTTTCTTGTTCATACACAATTGAAATGTGTAATACTGACATAGACAGGCGACTCTTTGACATAACTTATTCCATTTGTGTTGGGACAACCTTAATCATTTTCATTGACTATATTTACTGGAGAACCAGACGTATTATTTATGCCTATAAAATAAGAGAAGATAATATAAAACTGAACCTTATTCAAGTTTTCTGAAAACACACTTCTTAGCTTGTCAAGTCCATTTGATATTTAAAGACTAATTGTGACTAATAACTAGGACTGTTCAAAGATGAATTGCGATAAATCACATCTAGAATAAAAGTGTGTGTTTACATAATATATGTCTGTGTACTGTGCTTATATATTTTGTATTTATAAATTCATACATGTACACGTGTATATTTAGGAAATATTTGCATGTATATATTTATATATTATTTAAATTATATATAAACATTTATTGATTTTTACTTCAATATATACACGCATGTGTATGTGTTAATAAATTCAAATGAATATGCACAATACACACATATACAGTATATATACGTGTGAATATATTATTATAAACATACTTTTATTCTGAATGCGATTAATCGATTAATCCTTGAACAGCCTAAAAACCAGTCGCTTCTCAACACATGACAAACTGTAAACAGATCCAAATTCAGTAATTTAATATTTTTTCTATTTACGTTTTTGCTTAGCATGCACATTTAACACAAACACGCCATGAAAAACAGATTCTTGTGTGCATTAGTTTAATCTGCTATATGATATGTTTTTAATGTACAGTATGTTAGCACTCTATCTTTCACTCGATGTAATTGTTTAAGTGAGTGATTTTAGTTCTGTCTCCTGATATAAAATTACCCTGTCAGCAGTTGCCGAGTCATACTATTAAAGCCTTAACATAATCATCCTGATTTAATGCTTCATCTTCACATAAACACTATAATGCCCCGACTCAAGCTTTAAGCGAGAGTCTGTACAGTACAGAGAGAGGCGGAGCTTACCGTTTTGTTTTTTAATGCATAATTACGCCTGCTTAAGCAACATGCTCTGCTTGATTTGTCATATTTTCTATTCATCTGACTGATGATTTCTGAGACGTCCAGGGAAGGACTAAAGGAACGCTAATCACAGCCATTTAACCATCATTATTATTCTGCCTGACAGTCAAGCACACACAAGCGCCTGCCAATTTCAAAAGATAATTCATAATCACGTCAATGCTCTGAAAACCATTGTCATCTATTCTGGCTTCTCTGAGAAAAATTCACCACTCCACTTTATGGATTTTTTTGTGAATTCTACATGTGTGCAATGCATTGTGGGTATTAAAAGAAGTGGGTATAAAAGAAGTTGAGCGGTCGATGACTGCCAAATACTTTTTTTCTGTCCCATGGATTTGAAAAAAGCACAAACATGCGTACAGTAATACACATGTACTTTGTAATGTAACCGATGTCTGTAGTGTAAAGAATCTTAGATATTTTTTCTGAAATAAATATTAAAATTAAGTAAATTCAAGCTAAACGCTAAAAAAAAGTTTTTCAATTAAGGTTATAATTCTTACCTTGTATTTGTTTTTTGTTCATTTTTAGAATGAACTCTGAATTTTGATATTGTTTTTAAAAACAAGACTTCCAGTTTGGACGGCAAGGCTACAAAAACAAATGAAAAAAAGTATCTTTTCTTTTTCATAGTTTTTTTGCAGTGCATTATATGTGTTGACATGACATTTGTGTATAAAACGCATGTTGATGTTGTCTGAGCAATGTTATATCCAACTTCTGTTATGACCATGTAAAGCTGGTAAACTCGCAAGAACAGCAGAAATATATTAATGGTTTCAGCGGACACATGGGCTTGGTCCGAAGTTAACTTCCGGTCCATGATTGGTTATAATATAAAACAATATTTATATTAAATTATATAGTAATTAATAATCATATTTTATTGTATATTAATTGTATTAAAAGGATACAACCCCCAAAAATATCATCATTAACTCACCTTCGAGTTGTTCCAAATCTGTATAAATGTCTTTGTTCTGAGGAACACAGAGTTCTGGGGAACATTTGACTACCATTTTAATTTTTCCTACTATGGGAGTCATCGGGGGGCAAAATGTGTTTGGTTATTAGCATTCTTCCAAATATCTTCCTCTGTGTTCATCAAAACAATGCAATTTATACTGAATGGGAACAAACGGAAGGTGAAGTGAATTTTCATTTTTGGGTGAAGAATCCCTTTGAATTAAAACTGCTAAGCAGTCATTGATTCTTTGCGGAGGTCTACCGGAAGTTAAAATTGGGCCACATAACTTTTGTTTATGTTGTTGCCGCTGAAACTGTTTATATAAAGAAACAAAAGTAGATTCCTGCTTTATTGCGCTGTCAGGAGTCAAAATTGGTTTCTGTGGTGATTGACAATGTGCCACATATGTTGTCAATTAAATGTAAGTTTTTTTTTTATTTACCTTGAACATTCCTTTAAATTAGAGCATGCACAATATCCAAAGGCTTTTATGCTTTGAAAGTTGAGCTCAAGGACAGTGGGTAATAATCTACTTCCATCCGCTCAGCTTAAAAATAAAAACAAAAGCTGGACACCTGGAATCAAAATAAGAGCATTAAAATAATTTTAAGGATAGGGTATGAGTTTATCCAGACGAGGGCTTTAGGGATGAAAGGTCAGCCAGTTTATCCAGGTGGCCAAACCCTGACGCACTATTTTTAAATCAGAAAAAGTGGCCCGAGGGGTCAATGTGTGTGTGATTCACTTCCTCTAGAATGCTTGAGCAATGTGTGAGACACGAATGAAGGAAATTAAACATCCTCTATATCTTTCCCAGAATCCCCAGGGGTACTGTATCTCTAACCAAGGATTTGTGGATGAAGTGCATGATGGTTATATGTTGTATGAGGGATAAGTTAAAATGGATCAAATTAATTTGAAATGTTTTCCCCAAGTAACCCCAACATTTTTTTTACGTTTACACAATAAAAACCAAAACAAACATTGTTATCTAATGTATACTTTTAACCTGATCTCACTCAACTTTAAGTGGTAAAACCAAATTTAGTCTGGTGGATTCTGTCATATTAATGTTTCTAATATTATTTCGTTCGATTTTTGCTTTTCAGCTGTATTGAGAGCAGCATGTGCTATGATAGCGATGAGACCAATGCTCGCAGCATCTCCAGCTTATCCAATCGGTCATCGCCCCTCTCGTGGCGCCAGGGTCAGTCCAGTCCTCGACTGCAGGCGGGTGACGCCCCCTCCTCTGGGGTCACAGCCCACTCACTGCCCATCCGTGCGTCGACGCAGATCAGCCACCGGCAGCGCATCCAGCTCATCGAGAGTCTGGACACTGCCGATGATGACCTTGCCGACCTCAAGTCTGGTTACCTTAGCGACGGCAATCTGACCGGAAAAAGGCAACCAGATGATGATGATGAAGATGATGATGATGACGTAGATGTCGATGACGATGATCTGGCCAACGAGTAAGTGTTTTTGAGATTAGTAATTTTTTAACTTTTTGATTATAAATTATTTGTTATCTTTTTATTTGTAATGTTTGGGGATTTTTTAATTATGTAATTTTGTGACTTTGTAATAGTTTTTAATATAGAACTAAATAGAAAATCATTTTTTGACTCTTTATCTCTTTAAGACTATTTTTAAGATGCAATCTGTAACTTTTGTCTCTCTATCGCCATCTGTGTTTGAAACATGAAACTGCAGGTTACTTTACATTCATATCTTTATATGAATTAAAGTCAAATAATGTCAAACTCTGTCAAACTTCTTATTTTATTGTTCAATAACTTACTTTTAATTTTTAACCAAAAAAAGTTAAGGATTCCAGCTTTAGGCTATGTTCACATTTGACTTCTTTTTTTGAAGCTGTTAGCATCTATAAACCCTGTTTTCAAAAAAGTCCACAGCTGTAGTTTTATCTGTGTTTAGTTTTTAATCTTAATACCATTTTTATCGATAAATTATTATTGTACTTTTTAAATATGTGTTTGTTGTTGCAAACACGCTTTAAGTTTATGATTTCAATGGACTTCTGTAAGGCTTCCTATGAAGCCTGTCTGAATCTTTTTCTCTGAGCTGCCCTTTGAACATTTTTTGGGCTGGTATCTGCAACCACAACTCTGTGAGAATTTTTTTTACCAAAAAATCCCAACTTTTTCTTGTCAAAAAGAAGTCAAATGTGAACATAGCCTTAACGTTTTGTCATTTGTACCTTGTCCAAACAATATATGCAAGTGATAGCCAGTATTTGGAAGTCTTTCCAACAAAAAATGCTTTTTCCTCCTATTAGTAAAATTATGATATTTAGATTCAGTGATGGTTTATCCCATTAATCTGAGGCCCGCCAATGAGACTGCTGATGTTACTAAATTCAGTCTTCCTTCAGCTAGTAACAGCTGTGTGTAGAGAATAGGTCTTGTGTTAAGTGTGTGTTCATGTGGCAGGTCTTGTGGACAAAAAACTAGGAAATGATGGAGGAAATGAGATGTATTTGCTTTAGCCATCAGCAAAGCTTTGAAGTTGCCCTCTCTTAACCTGCGCTGTTGGTTTAGTCTGATAGGGAATAGTTGTCAAAAGTCACGAGTCAGTCGCTGCTAAGTGAGAAAGTTTACAATCAAGCTGTTCAGATTTGACGGTACTTTACCTTGAGGTATTTGGCAGCACTTGAAGTCAAATAAAACTCTCCATCAGTAGATCACAGTTGAAATCCAGCACAATGTAACACAGGACTAGAAGTTAACTTGTAAAGAGACTATGTTAGCAAAAATATTTGATGAATGAATACACATGAGGCAAGTGATGTGCCAGACATAGTGAATAAAAAACATTCCAGCTCTGCATATGGGATTAGCTATCTCACTGTACATTAAGTGTAATTTTAAAGCTGCAATCTTTCCCTTTGTGGAGGTTAATAATTAACATAACTCCGGGTTTGAGCAAGTGCATAAAAAATCATTGAAAAAACCTAATTTACCTTATCTGACCTCACTGTAAGCTTGAAATAAAGATTTATAATTTGAGCTGTTAAGTACAATTTCCCTGAATTGTCAGTCTGACATCCTTTGATTTACATAATTCATAATACTTACATAATGAAGCGTTACGTTTTTATTTCCTTAGAATGATCTTATTCACCATGTTGTTACATTGGGACCATTTACTACCATAGCAGGATCATTTACTTTATAAATGTCTCTGTTCTGTTACACACAAAAGAAGATATTTTGAAGACTGTAGGAAATGAAACAGTTCTGGGGCACTTTTGACTACCCAAATTTTTGGTAGTCAATGGTTGCAATGAACTGTTTGGTTAAAAGCATTTTTCCTAGTATCTTTCTCTGTGTTCATCAGAAAATATAAATTTATGCAGATTTGGAACAACTGAAGGGTAACTAAATTAAGGTTGTTATGAAACCTATACTAGTATGGGAAATGCCACCGATATCACAAAAAAATCTGACGTCGGCATCAGCGAGTACTTTAAATCCATATACCGATCCGATACCGTTTTCTTAAACAATACCTAGTTATCCCTGTTAGCTTTGCTTTACACTGCAAATGGGAAATATATTCTTCGCTGCTCAGAATGCAAACATAAGAAGTTGTGCTGTGTCGTCACAATTAATCACTGTTTAGAGCAACGACGAAGATATGAAAACTTGCTAGAAGTATGCCCACTATTTGGCAGTATTTCAGAGTGGACCAGCCAGTAAAACTGCGACTTAAGATAAATAAAGAATATAACTGTCAAATGTCTGTCATATAATAAAAATACTTTAGTTTACTGTATGTATTTGTGCATGTTTTATTAAAGAATAAGTCTGAGGCACACCATAAAACAATTCTATTAATTCATACAGGGCCAGTAGTATATACAGCTGTATATACAGATAGACACACAGGATTTGGTTCAGTGCTCGGTATCTGAACATTCCTAGAATAAATGATGAGTTTTATTATACATTTTTGGGTGAACTGTCCCTTTTAAATAAGAAAAGACCTTCATCCAACCTGCAATTTTATGTTTCAAACAGAGGTGGCGATAGAGGCAAAAGTATTGCAGCTTTGAACTGTAATAAAAATAATTTCTGTTTTTATTGACAACAAAATTGGAATCAATCAGTAATTATGAATACAGTTTCTGTGTATTTCATTTAGATACCTTTTAAGTACATTTTTCATTAGCTTTTATTGCTATGATGCGATTCAGATTTGTTTTCGTCTGGTTTGGCCTCTACTTGTCTGCCTGGTTTGAAATGACCAGCTGATTTGTTTCACTTTGCTGTTCCTCTGGGCATCACGTTGAGATCTGTCTTGAGTTGCTAAGGTTACTAACTGCACAGACAGCCCATGAATGTTATCAGCTCATTTACAGGAGATAAAGGATGTTGAAAAAAGGGCGTAAAGCACATGTCACACCCCTCTGGAGTAAGGTCACATAAGTGACCTTAAAAATGACTGTCTTAGGCCAAGGTACAAAAGTCTGTGATCAAATATAATGATTTCAAAAAGAACTTCAATATGTCTCATGAGATTATTCTTAAACCAAACCCAGGCTGTCAGCAACTGTGTCATGTAGGTTTATTTTTAACTCGTTTAAAGGATTTATGGAAAAGCATTTGAGACAAAGTTGATGCGTGCAAATGAGTATCATGAAGTCTGCTGAATCTGAAAGAAACCGTAGATCATTTTTTCTCGGGAGACTTATGAACAGGCTTAGTGCGACGTAAATTCAATGCGATTTATAAGATTTAAACACACACATCTTTTTAAAAGCAGTGCAACTTGCACATGCAGGGCTTAAATGCTCATACTGATTTTTCTAAGTAGTGAAGATATCCAGCCTCCAAACGTGCTCTTTCATGGTTTGTCTTCTGAAATCTTCTCCTCAGGTATGTGTGTTGCCATGGTAACACAATTGTCCTTGTTTTCTCATCATATTCTGTCTGCTGAATGCAGTGCATGATGGGTAGAAGGTGATGATTAATGATTGGGCAATTGCTTGAGTTAACAGTGCCTTAATGGATGACTTGAATTCAAGCAATTACCAGAAGACTACCACTCATAAACTGTTGTCACAAATGAGAATTAAATCACATTTTAAAGTGTTCTTTTTACATTTCAGTAAAACATTGTTAGTGGTGCTTGACTATAAAAAACCTGCCACTGCGATGCTAAGGTGTAAAAAAAAGATTATACATTGTTTAGTTCTAAATGTGCAGTAGATGCTAGCATTTCAATTTGGTTTTATTTTGGGCAACGTTTTAGGTTTCAGATTTGTTGTCTGTAATAATCTAATAGCCAATAAATGTATTACAATTTCAATTTCATACTAATTTGCATAATACTGTTTTACCTGTAGTTATTTTTGTTCTATGACATTAAGCTGTTTGTTAAAGGGGAGGTGCCACAGTGTTTCATGCATTCTGACTTCTTTGTGATGTTAAACGTGGTGGCTTCTCATGCGTGACATGGTCAACTTGTCAAAAACGAGCTGGACATATTACGTAGTATTTCTGTGTATTTCTAGTATTGTAGTATATTCTCGATACACTGGGCCAGGGTTCTTATAGGTTTCAGAACGTTTTTTCTTAACTGGAAACTCCGTTAATAACTTTTATTGGACAATTCTAAAGCACGCCCATGCGTCAACCCGCGAGAGCCAGATGAAAGAGTACGCCCAGTTAACCAGAGAGAGCGGGAGAAGGAGCATGCGCACACGTCAACCAGCTAGAGCGAGAGAGAGAGCACTGCATTTGTGAAGTTCAGCTTGTTTGGTAGTTCACTGCTGTGTTCAGTGACGAATGGTATATAAACGATGGATATAATGCTGGATTTGGAGATTTTTTGTAACTGATAGATAAGTCAAACTGAGTCAGATGTCTGTGTTTTGTTGGCAATCGGCGTGTAGGTGCATAATGTTTACAAAACAAACTTATAGTGAATCAACAGTTATGCAGGGATATGTGATGATATATTGTGTGCTAGTGTTGTAGTCTACCCCTGAAGCGTTCAGGGCTCGCCTGTTTTCGGAAATAATCGTACTACTCTATAGGTACTCAAGATTAATATGAGATTGGCGTAAAAATGTGTGTTTAACATCCGCTTTAATATGTAATAAGTCACATACTTGTGTCCCATAAACAAGTCACAGCTTATAACTGGATCCTTTACATAATAAGCTTCTTACTAAAGAGTAATTTGATGATGCCATTTGTTAAAGTGATACTCCATCTAAAAAGGAAAATTCTGTCATGAATTACTTCAACCAAGTTGTTCCAAACCTGTATACATTTCTTTGTCCTGTTGAACACAAAGAAAGATATTTGGTGAAACGTTAGCAACTGAAATTTCTGGGACATCATTGACTACCACATTATTCAAAATATCTAATTTGGCATATGGCTCAGTGGGTTGAACATGGCACTAACAACACCATATCATAAGTTCGATCCCAGGGAGTTTGCATACTCGGAAGCCAATGTATAGTATATGCAATGTGAGTCGCTTTGTATAAAACCATCTACCAAATGCGTAGAATGTAAATGTAATTTTTTTTATTTTGTGTTCAACAGAACAAAGAAAGATACGTAATTTTTCCTACAACAGGTTTGGGACAATTAGATTTTTGAGGGTGAGTAAATAATGACAGAATTTTAATTTTTGAGTGAACTATCCCTTTAAGTATTTACACCGTTAGCTGTCATATTTTGACCTCAGAGTTCAACTCAAAGCTAGTTTTCCAAATGTCTCAAGAATGGTTTTCTTAAAGCTGTTCACATGTCAGCATTAGATATCCTTTAAAGATAAAATAATCCCACGTCTCATTGCTCATTGTGCATAGCTTGGTCTAATAGACGTAAATCTTATACTTCAGTAACACAATGAGGTACATTTATCCCACATTTTATTGTATTGCAGCCCACCACATTCATTAATAAAAATAGCTATAAATGGTTTTTAGGGTATTGTGCTATTATGTTACCAACATCAAACTCAACAACTATGAGTCAACTCTCAGAAGTGTTTCATGAGAGGAGCACATGGATTTGCTTCCTACAGTGTTTCATATAAGTTATGACCTAAAAGTGTTGTTTCCTAAGCTCAAACTGTCTAGAAAACACGTTTAGGTTTTCGGTTTCTGAATCAAGCTAAGATGTCACGGAAAGATTTGTAACCCTTATTAAATGTGGTCATATCTGTATGTTCACTGGTGTAGTAGCTGTTTTTATTGGGGTCTTGTTACACTGGTTTCAAGAGCCTGTGGTGTGAAACAGGAATGTCCCAAATAAACTGGACAGTGGTCATAACTCTAGCACCAGTAAAGCTCTAGACTGGCTCCAGTATTTGTTCATGACAAAAGATTATACACATAAAGCGTTTTTCCTCAATGAATAAACACAGAGGAGTTCATGTTAGACAAGCTCCAGATCCCTGACGTTTGAGAAATGATTTTTGGGGACATAAAGGGGGCAGATTGTGTTTGGTAATGATAGAATGGACACTATATCTTGACCTTTTTTAAAGGATTTTTTATAATGTAAGAACTATTTAACGAGGTAGCTAATTTGTTTAAATTAGTATCTTATAGTATCTTAGTATCATCATGGAATTGGAAAAAATTGGCTGGACATTTTCAATGATATCAGGTTGGAATTTACTAAATTTTGCTGTATCTTTGCAATATTTCCTGAGCCTATACACAAAATCTATGCAAAATGCTTTATTTTAACGTTGTTAATGTGAGGACCAGCAGTTGTGCCATGGCTTATAAAGTTGCACCTAACCCATGGTATTTAGTCAGTTTGAGGTTTGAGGTGTCGTGGGGGGACATGTTTTAGATATTCAGTAGGGGGTCCCTCACTTACGCCCATGCTCATTGAAGCGGGCCAGGGAATTCTGGCGCCACCGTGTGCAGCTCTTGCCTGTTGCTATAGCAACACTGGCCCACAAAGCCATCGGCAAAGCTGCGAGTTGGTTTTGAACTAGACAAAGACATCTCGTAGGACAGAGCGTGTGGGAGTGGTTGTGTATTTAGGTCAGTGGTTTTAAGTGGGAATAACCATTGCTGTGACAAACACATCCAGGGCCTTTATTTCAATTGAGTCTGATTTCAAGTAAAGGATGTGAGGAGAACAATATTCAGCCTTTTAATCACTAGATCAAAAGTGCATGTTGATAATTCATGTAAGAAGTATTTTAATTTACTTCCCTTTGAATTAGATTGGACAATGTAAAACATAGCAGAGTACAGTATGTTGAGTTAAATGTTGACAAAACTGAACTGTGTTGGTCGTAGGGTTTGGTGATGCCACCAGACTTTCCTATATACCATGCTACTGTTTGTTTACCAAATTACCATGGTTTTTAAATGGATTTTAAGGTGCAGTGTCTTTATTTTAATGGCAGTGTGTGTTATAACATGGTATTTTTCGATTGCTTAAAGGCAGGGTGGGTGATCCTGTCCAGAAAAAAAAATGTTATGTTGGTTGGAAATCTCTTAACATCCTGATAGCAATCAAGAAGTATAGTGGTCAAATTAAATTTTTATAAAAATATATAATCTGTGAAAGGTGTGGGACCAAAAGACGTTTGCCCAATCAAAACATTCTGGCGGAACGCTGTGACTGGTCATGTGTACATTTTCAGCCTACGTATTTTGCACTGCGCACCCTGTTTACGCATACATCACACAACATCAGAGCTGCAACACTCACGTCCGCTATGTCAATGTAGGGAGAATGGAGGACAATCAGCAACAATCAAACTTTCTTTCGGAATCGACAATGAGTAAATCTACAAAACGAAAGTCAGTCTTTGAAGAAGGAGTGACAAACAAATGTCTGGATCTTGTAAAGGAAAAACTCGAATTAACATCGGTTCAGCCTTACTGGATGGAGATAGCTCAGGCAGGCAAAGGGTCTGAAAGACGATACCATGGTTGCTCTCTTTCTTTTGGACTGGTATGTACATGCTTCGAGAAGAATTGAATGGATTTAGTTTGTAATACATTATGTGGATTTACGAAATTCATTCATGCGTTTGGAGGAGGCGTGGCTTTGGACGGCGAATTGGCCAAAATTTGTGCGATTACAATTTAAGTGCTAGAAGGCTGCAGTTAGCACCTTTCCAAATGAAACATCCCACCTTTAATACAGTGATCTATTCTGAGCTTTAGCCAGTGTGTCTCCATGGTTACCACTACAAAGCTTCCTGCTTTTCCCAGCAGGAAATGTTTTTTTTTATAGATTAGACCGCCCCGAGGGAATGAATGGACCCTAAGGTCCCAAAGATCAGTCTCCTAATTCTCCTACCAAATAAGAGTTTTACATTGTAAAATAAATGTTTTTGTATTTTTCTTGTTTTCCAGTACAAATATCTAAACATCCCTCAATCTCAAGACATTTCGTTCAAAAGGAAAAGTACCCAATTGGCTGTTTTTTTTCATTTGTTTTAGGGATGCACCGATATGTTAATTTTGGCCGATAACCGATAATTCTGTAACATTGTAAGCCAATAACCGGTATATGGTCGATATACATTATCTAAATACTTATAAAAATGTCCTAAGACGGCGAAAAGTGGACATTTGCTTGTATTTGAAAACATTTACTGCAGAAAACAAGGTAACCATTAGTTCTCTTTTTTCCCCTGAAAATCATGTTTCAAGCCTTCTGTACACTAGTTAAAGATTCTTTAAAGATCGTGTAACATGCTATGTCAGGCATTCTGACTTCTTTAAACTGTTTTATGTCTGTGCTTGATACACTCCCTCAGCTCCAACTTGTTTCAGAAAGTTTTTTATAAGTCTGGATCCCTGTTTTCAATGAACAGTGATCCTATTCCGTAAATACAGCTGTATCTCTCTTTTATAAATTTGATAAAACGAAACACTCTTCGAAGATACGACGTATGCAATACAACTATATAGGTACTCAAGATTAATATGAAATATGCAGAAACTAAGTGTGTTACCTGATCTTTAGCATTCCAACTTTTCTTGTATATTTTTTATTTAATAAACAAATTATAAATGTTCATTCAGAGCAAACTAGATAAATGTTCTCAATAGGCACATGACTCAAGACAGAAAGCATTCAGACAGCAGTCTGATTCAGACAATATGCTTTTGTACCTACATCAACAATGTTTTGCTAATGGGAGTAAGTTTTATCAGCTATAATATTTCGGACTAGATTTTATTATCGACTGATACTGATAACATTAAAATGACCATTTATCGGCCGATAATTTATGGTGCATCTTAATTTTTTCATAATTACATATAATAATATTTAATTATTTGTTTTACTCATTCTCTTAATAGGACTAGTTGTCATAATCCCATAATTTCAGCACAGTTGATTTGCCCAATAGGACATTTCCCACGCCTTATGCAGGGGGAAGCAGTCAAGAATATGAATAGAGGAATGATGTCTGAGGTTTCACTAGTTCGTCGGGTAGGCATCCTCTGTGTTTAGCCTTAAATGATTATAGAATAACATAGCATACTTACCATTCCTTGTCATTATGAGAGAGACATCTCATGAGTTGTGTGTCCCAATTTCATCACATTATCCTCAGTGAAAGATGCCTTTTGGTGAGGTGCTGCTGATAATGTCCTTTGTATGGTTCCCATCAAAATGGTCAGTTGTGCACCTCAACCTCATTGTGTGTTTCAGCCCTTTATCACAAGACACCCTCAAGGGAGACCCACCCCAGGTTGATCAGACCTGGGTGTGTGTCGCATTGTTTCAAGATCATCTGGCAGAAGCAGTGGGCAGCTATCACTGCAGCGCAAAGGCACCTCAGTCGTTAGCCACCAGCCCTGAGAATCCAACCGGCAACCGTCTGGTCACCACTCTCTTACTATTAGGCCACGACTACCCAATCCGTTATTGCGTGCTTAGTGCCGCCGGATCCGTATCAAATACATTTACAACACATTACCAGAAATACAATAATATTAAACTTTTTGTGATTTATTTATTTTACATATAGCAATAACATTTTGTTTCTCAAATAAATGTATCCAGATAAGAATGTTTAGAATGTTGTACTGAAAAACAAGACAAAACTGAGGACAAAACAAAATATTTGTAGTGTAAAAAATAAATAAACTTTTGTTCTGTGATTTGAGAAAAATTATATTTGGTCAAGTAAATGTTGGCAATGAATGGACTTGTTATGAATATAGATAGCAGAGCTTTTACCAAAACGAGCCATTGTTTAACTTTAGTAACCGTAGTTTAGGTTTTATTTGTAGTAAAAACAGTAACCACAAATTTACCATGGTATTTGTAGTAAAATTGTGGTAGAAATACAAATGGAAGTTAGTCTGCCAAAAGAAAACATGTTCATTACTCTTTTACTGTAATAAAGCCATGGTTAATTTGCACAAGGACGGGAGATCCCTGCTGTTGATCTGACATACTGTTTGTCCAAATCTTACAAACTGAGATACAAATTGTCTACTAATTAAAATCTCCTCAATGTATTGGTTGTTCCTCAGATAAACTTCCATCTGTGTTTCATGTTTATGTTTGAAACGCCCGAACTACACATGGCGAAATATTCCTGTAATATTTCTCAATTCACCAACTGTTGACAGGCCCTTTTCCAAACCGGCGGATCCAGTAACTAATTCCCAAAGGATGAAGAAACTTTTAAAAGCTTCATTACCCATAAGACCTCCCCCCGGCAACCTTGTGCTAACTACCCGCACCATGTCAAAAATGTTAAATGTTTTACGACATGACACGACACAAGCAGATTACCAGAAAAGGTGAGCAGGTGCTGTGACTTGCTCTCAACTAGATCATAGTTAGTCCTTTTATGTCTCAAACATTAAGGAAATCATGTTTCATTCGGCTTGTGACCTCAGGTAAGGTTAGAGCCAGGTGAAACCAAACTGCGGTTGTTTCGAATCACGTCAGCTCGCTGAAAATCACAGCTTTTACAGGAAGGTAAAAATATCCCATGATCCCTGCATCACGGTCATCCATCATGTCTCAACTAAGGGGCGTAATTGAGAGATTTGGTTGCGGTGGGGAGCAGTGGATGACTAATGGATTTTCGGATGAGACGCAGGATGTCTCTATCACATTCTCTGCTCCCTCATTGACTGCTCCAAATTTCTGTCTGACAGGCAGACTCTCTCAGTTCATCATTTATTTCTATAACATGTATAATACATAGCACACCACTACCCTTCATTCACTCCCTGCTGTGTTAGTCTCTGTGTCGCCCCACTGGTGGTCTGTGGATAATTATGGACTACAAAAAATATAATTGTTAATGCTGTGGAATTTGGGCAAAACTTCAGATTCCAGCAGTGTTTTTCCTATCTAGGATTTAAATTCCCATCATGCTGCACTTCCACATCTCACAATCCAACACAAACTCAAATGCCTTGAACCGCCTGACCGTATTTCTGCTCATTCTTCTGGCGTATTAGTCTCTCAAGACGTTATCCTAAATTTCCTGTTTCTCATTTCCCCCTCCTGAGGGGTCACACAGCCCCTGGATAAGCTTTCAACTTCACACACACCAGCAGTCTGACAATAAACCTCACTAAACTCGTACAGGACATCCTGTGCTGCAGGTAGAAACCCAAGATCCCGGCAGGGTCAGAAGATCACGGGGAGAGTTGCCTTGGTAACCTGAAGCCATCTTTATTAGTCAGTTAGGGGGTCTCTGATCCGCCTCGAGACCCGTGGAGACGGGAAGGTTTTAAAAAGGAAAAGATATGGTTGAAAAGGAAAGTAAACGTGTCAGAGACCCCCCAGCTAACTCACCGCACTGAATCATCATACAAACTCGACACGCTACTTTGAAACTGCATCTATTCGAGCAGAGTTAGTGAGTAACACCCATTTCCACCATGACACACGTTGAACGCTTGAGTCAGATAAATCATATTGAGTCAACTTGACCTTTTGAGTCACCGACGTACTGGAAAATATTAATCAACTTTAAACATTCGTGACTAAACCACAGATGTTTTGAGGCCCGTTCACAGCAATGATGATTATAGACTAAAAATAGTATGTTTTAAAAATTGTTTTTTAAAGAATAGCAGCATGTAAACAATCATAAGAAACAAAGGAACCATATCATTAGGGCCACTTTCAGAGGGATGAACAATAAAACATTGAGAGCCAATCAAAATCTTATCAAATTTAAAGGGCCCACACATATAAAATGTTAACAGGAGTGTGTGAGCTTAGAGTGAACATAGTGTAAGCATTCGTGATAACGCTAAAAACTTGTTGGCGTTTTTGGTGTGAATACCTTACATGCTACATCCATGTAAAGTTTAGGGATTTTGGTCCAGTTCGTTTTAATGTGTATGATAGAATTTAAGCACATGTGTACATTCCTTCACTTCCTCAGAGGTGTCAAACAGACCTAATTTAGTAAATTTGTCCGATGAATGTGCAATACTAATATGACAACAACTTGCAATATCAAATTGCAACACAAGACTTTTCTGGACTGTAATGAGCAGTTCACCCAAAAATGAAAATTCTGTCATCATTTGGCTAATCTGGGCCACTGTTGACTTCCATAACTATGGTAGTATATGGTGCCCCAGAATGGTTTAGTTTCCTACATTCTTTAAAATATCTTTTAAGGTGAACTGCCACTTTAAACAATGTTAATGACGTACTTATATAGTCTAGTTAATAAATAGAGATATTTTAATGAAAACAATCCTGAACAGTGTCATCACTGACACTGATATTAAAACAATGACAATGTGAACTTCAGTGTCTTTAGTGAACCGAGGGGTGAAATGAGTCTTGGAAAAGATGGAGGCATACATAAGAGATAGGAGAGTGGTGTGTGTTTGCCTGGCATTAGGAATCAGATGAAGACGATGGAGATGTTTTTGCCCTGCACTTGAACTTCACAGACTCCCCAGAGTCAGAGGATTTAGACTGTGTTGGCCGTAATATGTGTCTATGTGTTTGTTTTGTGTTTTCAGCTTTGTTGCTCACTCGTAGTTTATTTCAGGGAATAAATCAATTCATGTGTAAATGAATACGTCTGGAGTGGGAGATTTGGTCCCAGACACATTACTATCAATGTGATGGTCTTATTCTCTTTTTCTCAGAGTGTGTAAGAGATTTTGTATCCATCTGGCCCAGTAGTGGTAATGTTGTAAACAAGTGCAAAGTTTGGCCTTGTGGTTAGTGATGAGGTCACAGCTCAGTCAGAGGCTTTAGAAAGGTCAAGTTGTGTTCAGAAGACTTCTGCTCCCTCTACAGGACGAAACATGTAAGTGCATTTGGATCTCAGCCACATTGCCCCAAAGGCAAATTGCACATGTCTCTCTTAATATCTTATTGGCGAGTTGATGTGGTGTTTTTTATTTTCTGGGCAATGGAATTTGTATATTATATAGTAAATAATTATATATCACGATACTAATGATTGTTTTTTTCTAATGAGAATCTAATGACACGTTGCAGTAATGAATATCTGGGGGGATTGTGTTTAATTGTCATGAATAAAATGGTGTAATGCAAATATCTTATCAAGTTCAGTTTCTTTATGCTGAAATACAATAAAGAAATATCATAAGTCGATATTTTGGGGTGTAAAAAGACCCGAACATGTCAAATTTCTCCATTTTGGATCATGTTAAAAGTCATTAGAATCTGCTTTGTTTCAACATGTTTCCCGTTTAAAGGTTAATGAGGGTCTCAATGGCGTTCTGACTGTGTGCGAAGGCTCTAATGTGCCGTTGTCAGACTTAATTTAATGAGCGGGAGAAGATAGCCGTGGGGGGTAATTGGGGTTGTTACTAAAAAGGCGAAACCTGGATGAGTCATGAGGTCCTGTTGGTTTCTCCTGACCACTGAGCATGAAGTCATCTCAGCAGCTGGATTTAGTCAAGGTTTCCCTTACTCAATTGAAAGATCAGATATATGGATTTAATTTAAACCAGCGACGGTGTACGCGTGACAGACCTCCACCCTCTTGTGGGAATGTGGTGCTGGTACTCTAGAGACCCTGTCACAATCAGCTGTGGTCTGTTTGTATGGGTTTGGTGGGTGTGCCGTGTATATCCCCACTTCAGCTGATTTTCCAGCAGTGATTTGTCTTTTTCTGAGAGAGTTCAGTTCATGGAATGTTAATAATAAAACACAGCATGCAAAAACTTGATTACTAATGTATGAAGCCAGACGTAAACATGTACGTTTGTGGAATATTGATGTGTTGTTTTGAGTGTGAGCTTTTACATTTTTTATGTATGATTAAAAAATGTAATATTACAGGTCAGTAAAAGCATTTTTGGATATATATTTTTTTTCTTTATATTTGACATTCGTTCTTCTTTGTTATTGACCAGTAAAAACCTATATGCAATTTTATATATTCTATATGCATTTTTTATGTAATTACTATATTATTACATTATTATTTTCATACATCAAAAATCTATAAAAGGTATTTTTTTACTTTTAACGTTTTCATGGTCGGAAACCCGATCTTGTTTTTGGGAAAATTTATTGAAAGTTTGAAAGTAAAATAAACTAAGAATAACAGTTGTTTTAGGTTTAATGGCCCGTGGGAACCTTACTCATTTAACAGAGGTAAAGCTAAAGGGAGAAAGGCCTGGTGGCAAACCTTATCTCTTCTCTCCCACACATCACTAATCACAACAAAGACTCACGTTCCCAGGGATGCTGGGACACACACACACACATTTTCCATGGCAACAGTCATAGGGCATGTGCTCCCAAACTTTATAATTAAATAAAGTGGCACTAGCAGGGGTAGCAGACAGGAGAAGAGCTTCATTGTTGTCATCAAAACGATCATCTCATAGGCTTTGAGAACGTTTGTGTGTCACGTATCCTACATGACCAACATTGGGCGGTTTGGGGTGGTTTCAGTGGGAGAATAATGTATTTGTCATAATTATTAAGACATAAGTTAGTTCCCTTTTATCCATTAGTCAAATAGATTTTCATATAATGAATACATTAAAAATATAGTTAACCCATGAAAATTCTGTGATGGGTGACTCACTAATAGTTGTCCAAACCTGTATAAATTTCTTTGTGTGGTTGGACAATGAGAAAAATATTGGAGCAAATGCTTGTAGTTTTATATCTGAGCACTTGATTTAATTTATAATGTATCACAGTTTGTGGACACCATTGACTACCATTGTAGGAAAATTGGCAATGGACGTCAAAAGTGTTTACTGTCTGACATTCTTTAAAATATCTTCTTTTGTGTTCAACAGATAAAAAATATAAAAAGCCCTTTATCCCACTATGGTAGTAAATGAGGTCTACGAACTGTGATACATTTAATTTTTTTTTATAAAATTCTAGGATATAAAATTCCATTGTTCTTATTTTCTGACCGTCTGTGTGAATGTGCTCACCGCTTTGCTCGTGTCACCGTGAAATCGATTCTCTCTACTGTCATGGTGATTTCATGCTTAAGTCCTGTTGCATGTTTAATTACTGTGAAATCTATGAAAATTTGATGAAAATTTCTATGACATATTTTAGCAATAAAGTTAAGTGAGAGTGCAAACCATGTTAAAGTTTAGTTAAAAACAACAACATTAATAAAAGTAATATTACCCCAATTGGAAGTGCATTGTGCTGACATTGGTTTCAACAAGAGTCATTTTTCAGAAGTTTTAAATTTCATGAGGGTGCTAAACGATGACACTTTTTTTTCTATTTATACGTGTTGAGGTACAAGTCATTGCCTTCTTTGAAAGAACTGAATATCTGCATCCTTGCAGGAGTAGATCTAGAGATATTGGACAGGGTGGAGCAAGAAATCCACATTTTGCTCATGGTTTAAAGGGTTTATTTGAACACAGATGCTCTGCTGAGTTAAAGCACCATCGGGCCTTTTTGAAGCCACTAACGACTAAAGCATTCACTGCACCGAGAGTTATAGACTGGAAAACCAAGCCCGGATATTTGCTGCGGGTTTTGAGGTGGCAAGAAAAGCAGGGAAAAACGAAGGAAAAAATGTCGGATTTAGTGAAGAGAACAGCTAACAGCCACGTCTATACAAGTGTTTTTGTTTCCAAGACAACTGATGAAATGACTGATGTAGCGTTTGGGATATAATAAGGTGCGATGTAGATGACATATCTATATGGTGACTGATATCTTAGTAGTCTGAAGAAAACGAAAACTTCTGGCATATGCAAGGAAACAAAATAATTTTTTCAGTCCTGTCATAGAGGGAAATATATTTTACAACTGCCGAAAGTCGGACAGAATTGAATAATTACTTTATACATCACTTCTCCCTCTAATTGCAGTTATTATTTCTGCCTTTTTTGAGAAACAAGAGCTTCACTTCCTATCAAACACAATGAAATACATTTGTGCACCACTGCATTAGAATTGCATTGACAATGCAAAATAATAATAAATAAAATCTAAATGGTACATCCCTGAACTAAGAGCAAAATGAAAAAGGTCTTCCTCACCAATTAAAATTCATTCATGCATTTATTTATTTTTAACTTTACTTTTTTGCATTTGGCAGGAGCTTTTATCCAGAGTTAATTGTGTTCAAGGTGTACATTTTTTTACAATGTCGATTCTCCATAGTCTTCATTCTAAAAATGGTGCTCTATAGCACTAAAAGTGGTTGGTTGCACTTATCATAGGGGAATCACTTTAAGTGCTATATAGAACCATATCTTGGGGAATCAGTGGTTCTTCAGAGGTTCTTTGGGGTGGTCGAGGTGCTATATAGCACTGTTTCCATATAAAGAAACTGTTAAGCCCCTGTAGGCTTCTCCAGCGGTTCTAGACTATATAGCACCTCAGTACTCCCAAAGAACCGCTGAAGAACCAAGATATTGTTCTATATAGCACTTTAAGTGGTTCCCCCCAATGAGATCCATGAACCACTTTTAGCTCCGTTTCTTTAGATATTTTTTATGGAACGAAAAAGAAGATGTTTTGAGATATGGCTCAGTGGCATTGAGCACCAATGTTATTTGGTTATCAACGTTCTTTAAAATATCTTCTTTTTTGTTCCACGGAAGAAAGAAAGTCATACAGGTTTGGGATGCCATGACTGTGAGTGTTTGCACCATTGGCTTGCTCTCTGTGCCATGTCTCCTGCCTGCGAAATAGAAGCTCAGAGGTGTGGGAGCGACCGTCGAGACGAGCGTGAAAAGATAGAGAGAGGGAAGAGATGCTGATGAGCAGTCAGGCAAACAAAGCACTTATCTGTGTTGAGTATAGTTGACCTGTTAGCCCTGTGCCTCTGGCTGTTGCCCAGTCCCGGTCTGCATGTCATAATATTTATGCATCAGTGCTGTCTGCTTCCACCTATCCACTGCTTTCCTTCAACTGGTTTCTCGACTACAATGATTTTGCAGAGCATTGCTGTTTCGTCACAAATACATACAGTTTCAGTTATGTTGTTTCTATCCCCTGTTGTGTTTCATTTGTCTTTGTCTAAGCTTGCAAGCATTTCTGCATCTAGAGTCTTTCTTTCCTCCATTTGTTTCCCCTTGCTCTCTGAAGTGTTTCGCTGTGCTGGCATGTTGCTGACGAAGTGCTGTTGACCTCCCATCATATCCTGAGGCGTAACTCCTCTGACATCTCTCCCACGGTCTCAGGTGAATCTAGGAGTCATGTGACCCTAACAGACCCGGTACTCCTCTGTCCTGGCTGAAGGTCGTCCGTCAGCAAAGACTCGTGGGAGGCTGAAGTTACATATGGATGAAGGTGGACAACCTCCCATTGTCCAGAACATGCCCTGACTTGCGGGACGTGGGAATTGAGGAATGGAAATGCTGTCATTAGCCAGGAATGTTGTCAATCAAATTCGCTCCCATAGACATTTTGACCAAAAAGACAGACTGGAAAAGTTTTGTGACAGGTGCCTCAATGGGATTTGGTGTTGTTCCTCAAAAATATGACCTTTAGGGAAACGTTAATGCGAAAGAAAGTCCCAAATGGAAAAGAAGCGTGCAGAGGAGACTCTACTGTATTATTACCGTCTGGTTGGTCTATCAACAGCTGTGTTTAAAGCGTGTTTCTCTCAGTCTGTACTATACTGCGGCTATTGCATCATCATGCTGCTTTATTCATTACCCAGAAGGCTTTGCTCAAGTATCATCATTATGGGCTCCTCGAGGCTGCCACGTTACAAACCAATGATTTCTTCTTTAAGCAATCTCAAACTCTCATAGATTTCTGATTCGTACCCTAACTACAGATACAAAAATGTCCGCAATAATAATAGAGAGATGCGTCGGAGACGATAGCCTTGTGGGCAGTGCAATGTGGGAAAAATTTTGTCACTAGTTGACAGAATAAAACATGATGATTATAAAACGATTATTTTGCTTTAACACATTTTTAAAAATAGTGAAGTGCTTGTTCTGGCATGAAGTGCTTGTGCTAAATGTGCATTGGCCGCATCTAATGCCGAACACTTTATTGATTCTAATCGGGTCTAGTTTCACTCAATTCAAATTTGTTTTGTGTTACTCTAACTGGACCAAGAATACAAAGCCACTGCTTATCCAGAGACATTTTTAAAGAAAAGGAACCACCCTGGTGGAGGAATAGGGGTATGAGTTTGCCTCTATAATAGTGTCACCCTCCTGCTGTTACTGTGTAAATCTTCACTGTAATCTTCCCCATTGTTCCCCCAAAAGCTCACCCCCTTCCCGCCCATGGTCCCTCTTCCATGCACGTGAAAGAAATGCGGATGTATTCTGGAACTGAATGATCCGGAAGGTCTCTAATCCTCTCTCAGATCACGAGAGGAGCGTGATTTCAATGGAAGGGGTCGAGAGCGATTAGACGAGCTGACACAACAGCATGTCCTGAAAGCTGGTTAAGGGGGGTTGGAGTTGGACTCCAAATCTCTTGACTCGCCAAAGAAATCTTAACATGAGACTAAACTGCTTTAGAGGAGTGGACACAATGGCGAGGAACCTGAAAGGATGCTAATAAAGCATCTTGGCCTCTATCGTAACGCACTTCTGTCAGACAGTCAAGCATGTAAACGCAGACCTCGCAATCATAACAAATGCTTCTTAAATGGATAAAGACATGAGTGGGTGGTTTACAACTCTTGCACCAAATTGTCTTTCACTTGCCCAAAATCAATCCACATGTTGTCAAGAGGAAGGTCAGATGGGGCTATGATGCAAAGTTGTTGTTTGTTGTGGATAGAAAGACATAGCATCAAGATAGCCACATGGTTTGAAATGCAAGTCACGAAACAAACAAATCAGCCAGCTGGAGTCTGGAATTACATACTTTGTGTCTCTAACGCTCAACTCAACCTGGATTCACAGGCGAAACTCAATCCATCAACACTATACATTCAGCTTAACAGCTCTGGGGAATTTCAGGTCTCCTAAATATTAGGGGGGCCAAAGCTGGGTGGAATGGCCATAGTGTCGACTGTGGTTTGGAAATCTGTAATGTCTTGAAAAGGATTAAACTCTGTCAATTGGTCTCTCTCTGAAGTGGTCCCTCACTTTTCTAGTCCGTGCTGTCTGGGTGGGCCGGGGGAATAATTGTGCCGAGGGGCCATACAAAACAATATTGCTCAAAGCAGGGTGGAAGTGAAATTGGAGTGGAAGTCCTTCAAGGTTAGCGGATGTGTTTCTCCAAAGTTTAAACTTTGCAAGTGGCTTTGCGTGCATTACGGAATAGTGCACTTGCATTTATTCACCCTTGTGTTGTTCCAAGCCTTTGTAATCTTCTTTTTAGGGGGAGCACGGATGTTTTTGTCTGTGCTGCAGTTTTTTTTTACATATCTGAGGGAGGGGTATTTCTTAGCTCTAAAAGGCAAATACTGGCCCACATTTTCGGCGCACAAACAAACCCATTCACACTTTTCACACTTGCAGGGTAAAACAATGAGATGACAAGCTCATTGTTTGGGTCTCTCTGATGGTCTCCTGTAAGCTGTCATGCATCACTCCCTCTATTTCTCCAACCTACCTGTAATAGTCAGTCCCACGGCTTCTTTAAAAACACCCTGTGGGAGAGCCACTCAGTCACATCAGCTCCCCTCTGCCTCATAAAAGGACTAAATGGGTCAAGAAACACCCAAGAATGCCGAGCCGCCGACCAACTAAAGAGCCGCGACTGCTGTTAAAGTGATCTGAGTGTTTTAAAGTAGCCCTGGATTTGTCTCTTCTGTCTGACCACAGCATAGACGGTGTAGGGTAAAGTGTTTAAAGAGGGCAATGTGAAAAAGAGGACAAGATTTTTTCGTCCCCTGTGGTTAGTTTTACTGTCGTTTACAATGGAAAGTTGAAAATTTAGGTGAAATGGCTTCTTGTTAAAGTTTTACTTTTGGTATACCTCTCCAGCACTGTGGTATAAGCGTCTTTTGTCAGGCTAGCTTTACAGCATGTATTCATCCTCATGTTGTAAAAAAACCTGCATATGACTCTTTCATCTGTGAAAAACAAAAGAAGATATTTAGATAAATTTGAGGTTTTGTGTTCGTACAAAGGAAGTCTATAAAGGTTCATTTTTGGGCGAAATACGCAAAAACTATTATAAAAACACATTAACAATGGTCTGTTTGAATACTCGATTCTGATTGGCTGGAAGGTGTGCATCTAAACTGTTGTATGCATGGGGAGTTGTACGAGTAGTTAAATTTAACTGACGAAAACAACTGTCATTTTCTCCTGTCAGATTAAAAATGACACTACAAACATCAACAGCAGCAAACAGCTTAATGTAGTTAAATGACCATGGTATACTCGGGATAATCCACAGCTAGCCGTGCATTAAATATTTGCGTCGGTCGGTCCTTGGCCATGGTTAGCTGTGGATTATCCCTTATACTTAAATATATTCCTTAATGTTCTCATAATAAGGAAGCTTTTATATTCTATAGTGATATTTGGAGCCAATTTTTGGGGGAAAAATTTAATACATTAGATGGAAAAGATGTGAATTGCGCTTATATATATTTTAAAGGGGTAACTCTTTTCAGGTGCACTTTTGCCACAGCTGTTCCTAATATCCACACATACTATTAGAGAACGGACTAATAGAAGGTTTGAAGGCCACATCATACAGTGGGGAAGTGAGTTTGGAAATATGTGGACTTTGGTTTACGTCTCGGGCCAAGGGCCATCCTGAAGGACCCAGAGGCTCCAAAGAAAATGATACACATGTTGTTAAACCCATTATGCTGAGACTGTACAGATTTCATGGGAAGAGAGACACAAATATGCAGGGGCTATATTTTGAACGTGCTTTATCGGTTTAGAAGCGGCCAAGTTTGCTCAAGGTGGAGCCCTAATGTCGGTTTTGTAAATGATAAATTTCCAAGCGTATGTGGGGTGTTGCAAACATTTTCAGTTCAAATATGAGAAGGGCAGAAAGTGTAGATAATCTAAACCTGGGGAGGTTAAATCCAACATCACAAGCTGTGCTCCTTTCGTCAATGGATCTCATTGTGCACTGGGGAGGGCGAGCCGGCAGCAGAAAAATGTAAACTCGTATGATGAAAGCCAACATGTGGATAAGTGGGAGTGTGTGTTAAAGTGTCTCTTCGCCAGTAGACTCACGTTGGATCAATTGTTCCAAATACTTTTACTTCAGGAACCCTCCAGGAAACTGTATTTGTGGACATCCACATTGATCCATGTGATCAAGTGTTGTATTGTTTGCTTCTTTCCTAAGTTTGTCAAACTGGATGTTGTCAAGGGAATCCCCTGTGAGGGCATGAAGTTGGTTGTGAGTTCTAGATAAGGAGGATGAGTGTTCCCAGGTCTCCTCGGAGCTCCTGGGTTCCTCTTTCATCTCTCTTTCACTGACAGGTTCCCAGGGAAATCAAAGTCTTAGGTCGGTACTCGTGCATTATGTTGAGGAAGGGGCCGTAACAATCGCCACAGTTGCCAATTAAGTCGACCACTAAGCTTTTACAGAATGCAGAATGTGGGAGAAGTCGGACGACTGTTAGAAGTTTGTTACTTCTGACTTTCTTCCTAATTCCACTGTTTTTTTTAAGAATTTGAATACTTTATTACATTTGATTGATATTTGATTTCAGTTTAGCGAAAAGACAAGAAATGTCTAAAGACAAGAAATGTTTTCCTACAATTTTTTTTCATTGTCTACCTTTGAATTATAATTTTTTCCGTTCCCTTTTGTTTTTGTGTCCCTTTCCTTCCAGCCGCCTGTCATATGGCTATATTTCTCTCTAAAACATCAAAGAAATGTAACATCGACAGAACAACAAAATAATAATAATTTTGACAGATAGCCCCGCCCCCAAACGTATGCTATTCGTTGAGACACATTTTAAATTGAGGAGTGTTTTGAAAATACCACAGACACTAATGACCGCATCAGATTATACGAATTCATCTCAAATTTGGCTCGATTTGGGGTATCAAAGTAATTTGTAAAGAAGATGGGGTGCCGAGACGCAAGATTCGATTGTCAAAATTGCATAATCTGACACAGTGACATTATAACAGGTGTGTCTATGTAAGTATTTCTGTGAACTAGAATCGAATTTCTGGGGTTAAACAATGTACTGGTCCATCTACATGGTGTTTACGTGAATTACGTAACTTCGGCAGTCACACAGGTCGACCGTAGTTGCTAAAACCAGAGACACTGTTCTCCACAAACATTTATGGGGTGCAATTAAACCGCAATGACTTGTTCACAGCGGCACTGAATCTGTTCTCTTACCACAGTGACTTGTCTCAAGGTGGAGATCAAAGAAGGGAGGAAAATCATTCATTATACGGGACTCTTTACTCATTAGTGTCCCTTTTTTTGTCTTGCTCTCTCTCGTCTCCCGGTGCCAGGCAACCCAGCGGGCAGGAGACTGGCACACCTGCACTCTCTGTGTTTTGTTCACACTGCCAAAAGACCAATCAGGCATGTCTGTCACATCCTTACAACACACACCTGCCTAGACACAACATCAGGGCCACCAGTCGTGTGTGTGACTGCTTGATGTTCTGTGTGTGTGTGTGTGTGTGTGTGTGTGTGTGAGTGAGTGTGTGTGTGTGTGTGTGTGTGTATGTGTGTGGTGTTTATAAGTGTGTGCAATAGAAGAAGAGCCTCTTTGTCATTTCTTCAGGGCTGTCCTCTTTCCTAAAGGTTTTATTCATGCTATCGTCTCATTGGTTCCTATAGAGTCTTGGCTTTCTTCAGTCAGACTGTTCATTTAGAGAAGCAGTCTATTGACTAAGAACACTATCTGCTGTCCTCTTTATAGGACTGTGTTGTTTGTTTGTTGAAAGAAAAGTTGCTTTCTCTTTGTTCTTATGTCATATCTTTTTTTTTCCGAAGCCACACACACAGCTGTACATTTTTACAGTTTGACATTCTTTCCTCTGAACATCTTGAATTTTTAAGGAGAAAGGAAATAAAAAGAAATATGGAAATCACCTTCCATCAGTGCCTTATGGCAGATTAACTAAAATATTTGATTTGTTTTGGCATTAAATCAGTATGTACTTTGTCCTATTATATTTATTATATTTTTGGTTACCAAATATTTGATTTGACATAAGAATAAAGAGAAAGCAGGTCTCCTTGGAAGAAGAGACTGTGAAGGCCTAATGGGATTTTATATCCTGGTTAAATACTTATTATTATTATAATATGTGTTATATATCATTATATGTATTATTTATTTAACGATATTAAAAAGAATCAGTTTGCCAGCATATCTTTATTCTTTAATGGAAAATGTGTACTTTGTGGTGCAGTTTGGTAATGATGCAGTTTATACATTCATGCATGAATTATGTTTTTACACATATTTTCAGGTTTTATTTTTCACATGAGGGCTCTGAAGAGATGACAGTACATGTGTAGCGTTGACGTGCAAATATACCATCAAAACATATTTAGAACAGAAATTAGCCCCTCCATACCTGAAAGGGTTAATAATATAGTATTTCTGTTGCTCGGTTGGTGCTAGCAACACAAATGTCATGGGTTTGATCTCCAGAGAACACACGTACTGATAAAAATGTATAAATGAAATCTCACTTCATATTAAAGTATCTACCAAAAGCATAAAATTGGCACGTCATTTGCACGTAAATTACTTCTTAATACATTTTATAATCTAGTCGTCAGAATTAAAGCACAATAAATTGCTGACAGTAATTGTAGAGATTTGAAGGTTCGGTCGGTGGGCATTAAAGCCTCACAGCTGGCTGCATGCGCTCAGGAGAGAAACAGAAGGGGTGGAAATTCGGGGGTGTTGCCTAGCCTGTCCTCGCCTCTATCTCTCTTTCTCTCTCTCAACGTGAGCATTGCGCAGAGAGCCGATCCCGACGCAAACCTGCGCGGAGCTACAGCGAGCGAACGCGGGATTTTATACTGTATATAGCATGTGAAACAAAGCGGAGTGAGAAATAATGAGCGGCCGAGTTCTCAATGGGAAAATGCTGCAGGTTCAGGGTCAGAGAGTAGGACGGTCAATGCACTACCACCTCTCAAGGTAAGCCAAATGTGCTGTTGAATTACATCAGCCGGCGCTTTATTCCTGTAGCGATTTCTTTATTGAAAGCCCGGCTTTGCGATGGGACATTGGCCGCAAGGTGCGCGCGCTCGTGTGATAGTGCACTTAAAACCCCTATAGAGGACACCTCACTGATCGATTGTAATGTATAGGTATAAGCACGTACGTAAGTTGTCAGCGGGTGTCGTCTCTTATATGTGCAACATTGTCAACCCGGCCACAAATGAACATTGATGTCTTGATAATATAGTGGTTTCTTTCATTCAGTGCCGATGGATCTCTCGGGTCATCTCATCCTCATTCATTTAATCTCGCGCATAATAAATGTCTTTGTCTCGCAAGTTGTTTTAAAGTGTGCGATTGTTGCGCCGATGGCTCGTGGAGTGTCGCAGGCGGAGGCGTTGAATTTGAATGAATGGAGGTGCGGACCGGGGGTGCATTGCGGAGGGGCTAACAGGCGGATATCTCGCTTTCAAGAGCAAGCTTCCCTATTGTTTGATGACTGTAGTATTGTGGATTGGCCGGAGTGACGAGGACTCGCGGAAGAGGACGTGTCTGTCGCATAGTAGGCTATATTATTCTATAGTCCTCAATGACCTACATTAGAGGATGCGAATGGGCTGCTGTGAGACAATGCTCTACATTTACATTAACTGTAAGTGACTTGTACGTCTGTAAAACTAGTGAGCTGCGTATATAGACTGCATTTTTGCCCATTATATGCGCGTGCAACAATCGCTCGTTTGAATTTTAAGGGGGCGTGTCCTCTGTCGCGTTACATGAAAAACATATTTTTGACAAAGAGAATAAGTTAGAGAAAGATTTTATATCAAAATACATTAGGATTATTATTATATTATGATGGATATAAAATTATAAAATGTATTTATCAATTTATGATTTATTATTTAATAATTAAAAATGATATCATAATATATAGCCTACATAATAAATGTAAACAGATTCATACACTCTAAACTTTTAACATTTATCTTTTCATGACAACTCATGTCACATAAAAACTCGAATTAAATAATTAAATAAACAAATATGACATTTTGGTCCCAAGCTCCGCACCCCCCCCCCCTCCAACGCGTACATGATACAGACATTACTCATAATTATAGGTATAAACTACAATGATCGTCTGCGTTCTTCAAACCAACTTTAAACCTGACCTCGGCCCCTTGAATCTAACAGACGGTTTCCCCCCCACCCCTTCTGTCGATATTGATTGTGACCTTAAAAGGCACAACTGTGTTTTCGCTCTTTCTGGGTGACTGGGCTCTTCAATCGACCTTTTATGTAAAGCCATTAGGAAAAGAGATCTGATAAAAACTGTTATTGCTCTGTTCATTCAGCCATTTAGCCACGTGAAGTTGTCATTGCGTCTCTTGACAGAGACCAGTTTCCCTGCCGTTCGTCTTATCAGTTGCATCACTAGTCTTTCCCAAAGTAGGCGGGTTCAATTTCTTTATCTGTTTGTTTTAGCTGTTGGGCCTTAAAATCAAACAATGGTTCTGCCAGGCAGTGATGTGGTTGGGCAGCTGGTGGATTGTGTAATTCATACAGGAAAAGCATTGTTGTTGTTTTACTGATATGACTTTAGTTACTTTTGGGTTATTTTAAGTACTGTTCCAGGCGTTTAGGAGAGTAAAAGGTGACTTATGCTAAAAAGGAGTTTTGCTTGGTCTGTATGTGTCGTGTTCGTCATAGAATGGCTCTTTGTGTATTGGATTGGAATCGCTTAAGACCTTTTCAAAAGTCAGACTTTCTTCTCAAGCTGTTAGGTTTTACTGCTGTCATGGATGAGCTACAAGTCCAGTTTCCTGTGGTGTGAACTGTTTGTAGCTACAAGGGGTGGGAAAGGATGTTTTACTCCATTTAAGCAAATAGTTCCAAAAGCTTTCGTCCTGTCTGCTGTTGTTACAAATGACATATTGGGCAATGATCATTTTAAATGGTCTATCAGGGGCGAACTGGTCCCAGGATATCCTGTTTTGGAAGTGAATGTTTGGCTCGGATGCAGTGGATCATAAAATCTGAACTGTGTTCATGATTCATTTTGATTCTCTGATTATTTTTTATTGATTCATAACTGTGTTATTGTATAGGACACGCAATTGGCTGATTTGAAATTCTTTGTATGTAAATTCTAACAAATTTTCAGTATTGATGTAGGAACAGTGTGAAGGTTTTAGGTTCATATGAAATAGTAGGAAGCATTAAATATATAGGAAGTAATTATTCTTGTGTTTAAGTGACAAATAATATCAGCCAGTATGATGAAGTATTATTGACATGACAGATTAATCAGTAAACAAATTTCATACTACTCAAAAAAACTGTGGACAACCAATGTATTGTAAAATTTGTATATATTCCTGCTCTTGAGACATCAGCCATTGAAGAACCTAAATTGTTTTTATTCACAATACAAAGGTAATATAGAGGTAATTTACAAAAACATATTAATGTTTCAATAATATTCAGAAGAATGTGCATACTGCATTCATTTGGCAAGAAATCAGAATCTGATAAAAGATGTCATTGTAAAAACAAACATTATATTCCCTTAGCTTAGGAGCCTGACTTTTTTTTACAAACACATTTACATATAATGAAAATGTACATAAATAATAAAGCATGTTTTGCATGTAATTTTCCTGTAATTTGACATTTTTGGACTATATTATCTTATAACGGCAGCATATTCGCCCCTATTGCTCCTCGTCAGTCTCCTCTACAGCTGTAGTACAGTACAGGAAGATTAATCTTTGAATCCATGTCTGTGTATTGTTATGGCGGTGGAGTGCGCTTCGTGCAGTTGCTCTTCAGCAGCTGTAAGGAGGAAGAGGCCACGCTGGGTTTAACGGTGGCCACAGCTGCTACGAGTTACGCCCGTCTGGGAGAAGTGCTCTTCATTTACTCTACCTCTCTGTTCTCCCCTTTACAAGTCCCCTTCATTCAAACCAAAACATTCTCCTCAGCATCCCCTGTTCAAACGGGAATGCGTCCGTTATATCCACCGTCGAGCCTGGAGAAAAGCCACGAGAAACTTGAACTCTTGAGTATTTTTCCGGGGCTTGTTGGTTTAGCATCTTGATTTCCTTCAGGTAATGTTCTGAGGAGTACTGCGGTTGAATAAAACACGATACCGAGCACACTAAAGGACTTAGTGTTGTCCATGAAGAATCTGTCTATCCACCCATCCTTATGCCATGCAAAGGTATGATTCTCACTCCAGAAAAGTGGATAACGCTGCACGTTTTTGTGTAAGGATCCAAAGCCATGGCCTTGATTCTTAAGTACTTTTTACAGTCGAAAAGACGATCACCCGAATCGCTTAGTTTATAAAACCCAGATAAAGCCTAGTCCAAAACCGCAAGGGATTTCCAATAGAGAATCCCATTTGAGCAGTTTCATTAAGCCTAATCTGCGTTTGGGAAAATGGCCACTGAAATCCCAAACAGCATTTAATTTTATATCAGAACAAGGTCTTGGTACTTGGTGGTAAAATACTTTTTCCCTGTCAGGGAGAAAGTATGTTATTGGAAGAATACCAGATAATCATTGCAGGACAACATTAAGGAATTAGTCACAGGCCTTAAATCCGGTAAATCTGGATTTGCTCAATAGTTGGAGTTTTCCTGGCCCTCTGAGCTGTCCAAACGTTGCTTAATACCGCAGTGTCTGGTTTACATGTTTTAGCTTCAGATGCTTTGTCATCAAGTTCACAGAATTTAAAATCTTGAGTAATGGACCACTGCAGACTAATGGGGCCTTCAGAAAGGCCAGGAAGAATATAATGACTTATGTTTATGTTAAATGACCTGTTCACCCAAATAGGAACATTTACTCACCCTAATGCTATCCTAGATGTAAGACTCTCTTCAGTTGAAAACAATTGATTCCATTTAATGATAAAAAATCAATAACATCTTACATGAAATCCCAAATGCTGAAGCTACAAAAAGCACATCTATTATTAAATGATTCAAAAGAGCCCAGCGTGTTAATGTCTTCTGAAGTGAAACAATACGCTAGTGAGAGAAATAATTGATATTTTGAGCTTATTTAGCGATTGATACATCATCAATGTATACAAAAAGATGCGTTAAATTTAAAGGTGCAATGTGTATTTTTTGAGGATCTAATGACAGAAATGCAATAAAATATACATAACTATGTCTAAAGAGGTGTATAAAGATCTTACATAAAGAAGCGTCATGTTTTAATTATTTTAGAATGAGCTATTTCTATCTACATACACTGTGGGTCCCCTTACATGTTTCTACAGTAGCCCTAAACGGACAAACCGCTCTACAGAGCGTGCTTTGTAAATACCTTATTTCCTTCGTCAAGGGATCAAAGACGTGATAACATCTTTGTCCTATGTCAGACACTGTAGTGCTTCGAAAATGTAGTCCTATAATTCTCACATTGCACCTTTAAATATGGCAGCACGTCGATAACCTAAAATCTCATTGGTTCTCGCACTTTGATCTCACGGGAATTCATAATTATTATACGAATGTGTACGATGGGAATTAAAATGTTCGATTATTAGAGAAAGCATTCAGTTTAACTGTCACGATTGTAAAAGCAGATCATACTAAAGTATTTGAGTGGGATCATATAAATTCATGAGTTAGCCATGTCGTTATAGTTACACGGGAGGTACAACATGATTTGTTCTCATTCTGAATGGCATTTAATGGGCCGAAAATCTATATAGACTTGTGGAAGATGAGTCATAGAAACGGTAAATAGTTAAGCTTTACAAACCTTTTGTGAACGTATTCGCCTCTCAAAACCATAATATGAACATATGGAATAGATTTACCATTGGGAAATTAGTTGATATATAATCTTTATTAATCCCAGGCTTAGTTGCTTTTGTGGGCTTGCGAAAGCTGGCTTGTTATTGTATCACATTGTTTTTCATTTTAACATGCGCAATAGAACTACAACTGACAGTGAAAACATGTCAGGGAGGAAATACATTTCTGATTTCACACGAAAAGCCGGCAAGTCAGATAAATGACTGATCCCAGTGAGAACAGCATTCAACGTAACGCATTCGGCCTAACAGACAGCTTTTGGCAGACATAGACCCATAGGTGTACATGTCAAAGGTTGTCCGTCCCAACGGATCCATAGATTTTGCTGTCAGACTCTTTTGAATGTGATCAAATTTGATTATGTATGTTACGGATGTGGTCAGAATTAAATTATAATGCTTAAATCTTCCAGAAGTGACAAGTCTTTGATAAGCTGTATTGGTTCGGGGTGTTCAGGGCAATCTGTTCACTAAAGCTTAACCGGTTAGGTGGTCTTACACCCCGTATTGTGAACCATCTGTGCTGCCAGTCGCTGCCATCGCTTTACCCACACTTACAGTAACACACACAGACACATACATAAAGTGTGTCGCAGTACCTGCCACAGTAGAGACAGATGATAATCTGAATGTTATTAAATTCAATATTAGTTTGATACATGTAGGCTGAGCTTGGTTTAATTACGCAGATGACAAAAAGTGGCTTTGACTTGAAGAAAAAACCTGCATTGACCCCCATTGACTTCCACTGTATGGACACGAAACCACTGAGCAAAGCAACTATTGTTATAAATAGTATAGTCAAACCATGGTTAATGCTCCTGATTTCCCCCACTGCAGATATTCACTCTTTACAGCCTAAAATATACCTACCATACAGGATGTGATCTTTAAAAAATAAATCTTGACAGACAGCCAGGCTTACAGCACACCTTAGCCATGTTTGGCAACAAATGTTGGCGTTAACTGGGGCTTTGTTCTCGCCTGAGGGGACAACTGTAGCCTAGCGTCAACAATGGCTTTTCTGACAACGGCAAGAATGTTCAAAATGTCCTTCCTCTTTGTCGATTTGCATGCTTAATCTGAATGCATACGACATTTTGGGTAAATGTGTATCATTATGGTTAATAAACAGCATTTGTAGTACTATTTTATTTTGGACACATGTGCGGTTTGTCGGTTTGAGGCGTCGTTCACTCTGTGGATTTTGGGTGTCCAATTGGCATTGATGAAAGAGGATCTGCCACCTGTCATTTGGTATTCCAGTATTTTGCAAAGCTGGGAATTTTGGGATGGGCAAAGCATAAAAAATGAAGAATGTGCAGGGAAAATGGATATAGATGGAATGACATGAAGATATAGGATATATGCCACAGGCAGCATAATGCGCTTTGGGACAATTGACACATAACTTTAGAAATTGGTTGATGATATAAAAGCTTTTTTTAATTTAATTCAGTAATATTTATTAAATCAAATCATAAGTCAAGGGGTGTGCCCTGCTAAAAAAGCAATTTAAATTGTGATGGTTTCCATTACAAATACCATTGTGAACCATCAGATGTTTACAATTAAAATATTTACAAAGTTGCTTTCTTTTTACTTTATTTTGTATTGCTTATTTCAGTAGGATTATTGGTCTCCATCCCAGATAACATCCAGCCAAACCCAACACATTAACAGCAGAGACCATTATAGTTTCCATTAAATCCAATCCAATTCCTAAAATAACCATTAAATCCATTAGAATATCTGTGGTGGTTTCCATTGCTTTGTAAAGCGGTTATGTGTAGTTTTTATTCATTTGTTTAACAAAATCTGTCAATTTTGTGTATCATCATTCTCGGATTTATCACCTGCCACCTGGATACACGGCTCATGGTTGCCCATTTGTTTAATTTTCGTGTGATATACGTGTGGCAAGATGCCATGAGACAACTCACCCTCTCTAAAAACTCCAAATAGCTCTTGGACAGCGGGTGCTTTCTTTAGAAACGAACTATTGCTGTTATCTGCTTGCCTGGCATCCATGCAATTAAAGTCAATGTTTAGTTAAAAGTGTGGGGGGGGTGCTTTATCTTTAAATCGCTCTGTTGTTTTCTAGCTGGCAGTGTCTGCACAATTACAGTGCAGTCTTGACATGGCGTTATTGTATTTTTTGAGAGCTCTCTTGTGGAAGGGGAGGACAGATAGAGGCATGTGCTTCAGTTAGAGACTGACAGCTTCAACAGCACTAGCATTATTAGCTCAGCGGTGTCTGTCAGTTTGCCTGTCGTTTTTATTTTGTTTAGCTATGCGTAGTTCTCGTTTGTTTCCTTATTCGCCTTTACATCTTAAAACGGTCTCTGCATGACGATTGTTGTTGCCTTTCCTTCATATAGCCGACGGTTTGATTTGTTTACTTTAACAAATGCTTTGTATAAAGAGAGGGTGTTGGGTGCGGTTTGTTGAGGTTTTTGTTGATTCAAAACGGCACTAGTATTTACGTCAGAGTAACACGGCGGTTAGCAAATGTGTACATTAGTCAGCAGAAAAAATTATATTTTATGTCAAATAACAAAACTAAATAGCAATTTTAAAAACAAGTTCCTAATCAAATAAAAAATGAATAAAACGTATCTTTAATTTAAAAACAAAGACTTTGTCTGTGGTTTTCCTAACTTGGGTTTTTGTAACAATGTTTTAAAGAAATATCAGCATACCCATGCTTTCAGTTAAGTTTGCAGTAAACACTCTGTTCAAAACATGTATCCCGACTCATTTAACATTTCAACCGACTTGAATCGTCACATATTATAATTTTCAATTATTACGATTTATCACATATTACGAATTTCAACTGGCTCACAGTGAATCGTTAAATCCCTAATTTGCACAACAACAATATAGTAAAAAACAGAATTTCTTTTTATGTTTCTGGAAAGTTTTACGTGTTTAATCGTTGCACATTCCTATGTGTTTGATAAAAAAGTAACATTACTATTTTTAGAAAGTTTAAAGAATTGCCATGCAAGCGTTAGATTTTATGCTAATCTGAAGAAACAGAGCGGAGTCTTACAAATTCGTTTAGCCTTTGATTTGGTCGCTTAATAGCTGTCTTCTGAACTGTGAACTTCAAAAACGCACGCGATGTCCATGTGGTTAAAACCCCTTACTTAACTGACACTATCAGCAGGGCAGACTTGAGGTTGCTGCTCATTATCGGCATTGAACATGCAGATTAAGTCCGGGTTTATCGAAAACCATGTGACGTCTCTGGGATGCCTTTGAAGTCAGTGGGACACTGCAGGTAAACCTGAGTTTTCAAGGTCTCCTTGCCCTCCTTTTTCCACATTGCCTGCTACATGCCTTAGAAATCTTCTGGGAAGCTCCACTCTAAAAGCGACACTTCAGATGATAAATTCAGATCACAGATATGTCATTGTGATTCTTCGTTGCTGTCGAGCGGTCCTGGTTGTAGTGTTTATTTCAACGAGCAGGTTTGAAGAAAAAAGGCAGCGTTTTAAGTTGCACAAATGGCACACTTGCCACGCATTGAAGCAAAAAAACAGCTGCTAGATCACATCTCACAAATTTTCCCAGCTGTGAGAGACAAGCATGCGACTTGTTCTCCATTTAAATCCTTCCACGGAGGGTCGGATGATGAGAAGTTGGAGTGTAATGACAGAGTTTGAAGATTGAGGTGTTTGAAACTGCCCCTTCAAAGTCAAAGCCCCGGTCATTATCCTTCATAAAGATACCAGCACTGTTTCAGTCCTCGGGGCTGCATGTCCCACAAAACTATTTTAATACCATTTTCAGGTGTCATTGGGATATTTGAGGAATTTAAGCACATGTGGTGAATAGAAAAGTGTCGGTTGTGTGTTCAGAGTTTATAACGAAAGCAAGTGTTAATGCTACAGCAGAAATTGTATCACGGTATCGTTTTTGAACTGAACTATCAGTTCGTGACCAAAATATTTTACGATAACAATATTATCAGAATACTCATCGAAATGTCTTTTTTGAAAAGAAAGAAAAGATACCGTTTAATTTTGTTCGATATTGTCTGTTATGTGGTCAATGAATCACACTTGAAATAGAAGTGTATGGTGGCGGAGAGAGCGTTTGTTAACATTCTCTTTACAATATTATGATATTTGTAAAATGAATACAATATCAAAATCGTGTTTTTTAATATCACGTTATTGTCGGTACCGGTATTTTGGTACACCCCTAGAACAGTCTTACCCACTTGGGTGGCAAATGACACACTCGCACAACCATTCACGCCCTACTGTCGCATGTAAGGCTGCATTTACATTTGTCATTTACATACGACCTGTATCTGGATGTTTTCCACACACACATTGAAAGGACAAGTGTTAACACGTTCCTCATAGGAATGTTATCCAATCAGCGTGTCCTATCCAGAGGTAGTCGAGGACGTATTGTTATCAGATCTTAGTGTAATGTAAACGCAATCCAGCCAGTTTATCTACATTTACCGGCACAACCTATCATTAATCTCTTGTCTGTCCGAAACCTGTCAGACCGCTGAGCAGATGACTAATACAGAGGAAAGTTTACTCTTGCTTCCGAACGTTGCACAACCGTTCATGTTCTTGAAAAAATTATTGTGGATACTTTTTAACAGTTTATCATAACAGTGTTTCCCTTAGGTTTATGGCTTTGGGGGGTCTCTATATTTTTGTGCGGCAGTGGCAAACAATACTTTGTTTAATAAATAATGTTAAATCAATTAATCTTATCTTTTATCAGGCAATTTACTTAATATTCTGATAGCCACAGTCAATGTGAAACATAGAAGGTCTGGTAACTGAGAAAATGTGTTGTAGGCTCTGGTGCTGAAGCAAAGTCCTAGGGGTCTATATTAATATTTAAAACACTTCTGACAACAAAATGTAACAATTGAAATTAATATATCATTTGCAGGAGTACTTATAAAGTTACTAACAGCCTTTCCATAAGAACTGATTCTAAATATTTTCAATTAAAATATGAAAACATGCTCTTAACATGTTGATTATTCATGATATTATTATCATGAATGATATATGGAGATACAAGACGTTATGGTTTATAATCTGTCACAACCTATTTAGCAAACTGTAAACTGACTTACAGCTAAAAATACTTTATAACGTTGCATTTTCGTTTACTTAAGCGTTACAGAAAAGAGTCCATTTATTTACCTGCTTTTGGTGTCCGCAGGTATTTATATGCGACGTGTCTTTGGCGGGAGAATCAGGGTTCAATGAAAGGGTTCAAATGAAGTGCGTTTGGTGCTAAATAAAAGATGTTCAAAGAATTAGCGGAAAAATATAATCAACATAAATGTCCATGAAAGCGCGTGATGTGCACATCTCAGTGCTGTAGACGTGCTGCTCAATTTTAACAACAGAAATAATCAGAATTTTTTAATTGTTCATTATGTCTTCCCAATTTCAACATGGCTGCGGTGGATACTTTCCAGTGTATCAAATCTGTAACGTGCTCATCCACCCCGTTATAAGTGTTCCGGGCTAAATACCGGGCTCTTTTAAAAAGCAGGCTTTTTAAAATAATGGGCGGAAAACTATAGCGATCCGATCAGACATCCAGATGTGGAAGCCACTTGATGTTAACCAGTGTAAATGCGCACTGTCCTGATTGTCTGAAGATCCGATCTGCTTGTTCGGATCAGCGAGATCGCATGTTAATGCCAAATATAAATGCACCCTTACATGAACAATATTATATGAGGAGCAGTAGTGTTTTAAACATAAAACACAAAATATGTCATAAGATCAAGAGGGCGTCTGCCAAAAGAATGCCATAAAATGAGGCACATGATCCCAAAGTCAGCTGTTTCGTTCTATAGGTCACTACAGCCTTCCAGAACATCCCATCACAGCTTAACAAACCCTTTGTTCAAATGAATCAGCATCCGTTGCATAACATGCCTTTTATCTATAAGGAACCGGTTATGTTCCTTCATGACACAGTTTATCAAATGTGGGTTGCGAATAGAAGAACTGCAAACTTCTCTATGTCAAAATGTGTTCAGTGTTTCTCAAAGGCATTAGCGGAACGTGGATCTTATCATTTTTAGGGTTTATCAGGTAATGTTTGACTAGATGTGGTCTTATCTCAAAGTCACCTTCATCTTGAAGCATTCCCTTATTAAAGAACCTGATAAATCGGGACTATAATAGACATCTTGTGAATGTTTAATAAGATTCAGTAGGGTCCTTTGTTTGATAAACATCCGAAGTGATTTATATAAAAGTTAGCCCAAAAGGCGGCACTGAATAGAGGAAATTAAAGGAATTATTTTGATTGTTTGCTCATAGGATGTGGAATCATTATAGCTGAAATCTGTAACTTTTTCCTCTCTATCGCCATTTCTGTTTGACGCATAAAATTGCAGGTTGCTTTACATGTATTTCTTTACGTGTGTCGAAGTCGCATTATGTCAACTTGAGATTCCTTTATTTATAAAATATTGTATATTTAGTTTCATTACTGTTTATTCTATTGTCTTTATTGTACCACTAAACAAAATAGTTTCCATGTGCAAACATGTCTGTATTTATCTTTTAGTAAATAGCCACTAATAAGCGAGACAGATCACTATTATTGCAAGATAAACTCCTTGGCATTTAGGGTAATACTAGAACACTCTACTTTATTGTGGGGCCCTGATTCCTACGTTGGACTTTATTTTGTGATAACCAGCTGGCTGTGTAGTTTCTATTACATCGCTCTGCATGATGGAGGTCTTCAGTGGTATGGTATGGTAATGTCACATTTTTTCTTTTTCAGTTGGGATGAGAGCAGCTCCATCAGCAGCGGTTTGAGTGACGGTTCAGACAACCTCAGCTCGGAGGAGTTCAACGCAGGCTCCTCCCTCAACTCCCTGCCAACAACTCCCATTGGCTCCCGGCGAAACTCCGCCATTGTGGTAATTCACTTCTACTTGAATAGACATATTGATCTTACAGTTGGTTTCATCTAGGTTTGGCACCGTTTGGATGTTCCACACAGACACATGACATCGGATCTGTCTAACTGGCAGGCCGGGTTCGAGCTTACAATCTTTTGCTGCTAATGCGACGAATGTGTTACAAACCGCTAACCTCTTTAGAATGAGGGGCGCACACTGACGCACACAGTTGATATTCATCTGAAATCTTTCACCACAGAACACACACAACCGTTTTCCCACCCAAAGACATGCGATGTGACTCTATCTGACCAAGAAGCCTTCAGGGAGGCTCTGGTTTCATCTTCAAAGATGAAGTTATGTTACTCACTTCCGTGTGTATGTCGGTTGTGACGGGTTACTAGTCTTTCCAAATAAATCTGCCCCGGGGTTCAGTGGTCAAAAGAGGAATAGGAACAACTCACTTAAATTGAAAATGAACCGAATGTTACTCATGTCATTCTAAACCATTTATAATTTTTATCTTCGGTGGAAAAAAAGTGTTGCACATAAAGAAATATGAAATAGGATATTTTTTGTACAAATCGAGTGACCTTCTTGTTGTTGGTAGATTTATTACCATTTGCGTTGCTGTAGTTTTACTACAATACCTTGGTTAAACTCACAGCATGTTTTTTCCAGTCAAATTTTTTCCATAAATGCCGAAATAATGCACAGCAGAAAGTTCATTTCAGTCAAATGTACACAAAGAAACACGCTCTGTATATTATACAATATCTTTCCCATCAAACAGATCACATTGTACCTTAACCCCCCCAGACTCAAATACCAGCCCACACCCCTCAGATGAGTAAGTTGTACTCTAAAGAGGCTCAGTGTTTGATCGGCGTTCTGCAACTCACATGGAGGAGGAAATAACATATCACAATCACACTTATACAAACAGTGATGTTCAGACAGGTTTAATTGGTCAAATATGTGAGCTTGCCTTTAACCCAGAATTCTTAGGGTTAATTCTTAGCGGAGCAGACATTCCTCCAGTGACATCAACCTTACACAAAGGGCTATTTACATTTAATAAAGCAGGTATGCCCCTCCACAGAGCAGAGCGGGGTTGTCCTCAAGACGGACATGGGTCATTTAACCCGAGCGCGTGGTGGTTAAACTCTGTCTTATTCCTCAATCAAAACCCTTTCTTCTGCTTATCTTACATACATTTTACATTTTAAAGTGGTAGTTCACACCAAAATATAAAATCCTGTCATCATTTATTCACCCTCTTTTTTGAAAATCTAACCCAAATGAATTACATTGGTAACACAAAACCAGAAGCAGCAGAGCTTAGAGCGTGACATCTACAATAAATACAAATGTTATTATGTTGTATAAACTGATGTAGCTTTCTTCACTGTGTAGAGACACAAAGCAGTTGTTACTATTATTTAGACTTTTGACAGGTAGAGTCAAACAGTGGTGGTTTTTCTTGGAAGCTGTGAAGCAGAATCCATGAGAATGTGTTGATTTATTTCACTGAAGAAAAAACTTCCATGTTTGGTGTTTTTTTTAATGTGCGTAGACGTAAAGAGTTTCATCTTCCTCCTTTTTCTATTTACCAGAAAGTGATTCTCATTGTAGGCCAGTTTTTGAGTGCTGTAACCAGTGGTTGTTATTTCAATATTTTACACTAAATAGAATAGATTCAAAATACAGTTGTAGAGATTACCAAAGATATAAGCAAGAAATGTCCATAATTCAATACAAACAACTAAAATTTTATTGAAAAAGAGAGACATTAGTTTAGTTATAGACAACCGGAATACCACAAATACCGAAGATTATTTTAACTATGTCTGTTTACAGTTAAACAATACAAAAAAAGGGACACCCCTTTCATTACATGTATTAATGTGTAATATAAAAAATAATAAATGAAATATATCGTCACTTAGGCAAAGTGGTTTAAGAAAGTTGGCAATGCAAGCATTTTTTTCAATGTCTCAGGCTGATTTTGAAAGATTTTTCAAACTTCAATGCTCTCTCCGCAGCTGCGCACCGATGCCGAGAAGCGTTCGCTGGTGGAAAGTGGCCTGTCCTGGTACAATGAAGAGGGGAAGACTCCGTGCCGGACTGAGGGAGAATACGACACGGGCAGCCTGAAGGCGGAGACGTCCAGCAAGTGGAAAAAGAACAGAAAGCAGGACGACACGACCGTCAGAGGTGAACTGAGGAAACCACAGACGCTCGGACAACCGCCCAGCGGACTGAAGAAGGGCCGCAACCCTCCTATAGGCGTGACGTCGCCCATCACGCACACCTCACAGAGCATGCTCAAAGTGCCGGGAGGTTAGTGATGTCAACGTGTGAATAACGTTATTTCTTTTGCAGGACACAAAAGGAGGTTTTTTATGAAGAACATTGATAATCAGACAATATTGACCCCTGTTGAATGAACAAAAACACATTTGTCAAAATATCTTCTTTTGTGTTTCACAGAAGAAAGAGTCATATCCAGGTTTTCAATGACATGATAAAATAAACATGACATCATTTTGATTTGTGATCTTTTGAGAAACAGTAAGTGTACTGTGGTATGTCATGTAAATGAATAGAAGTCTCAGTTTGCTGGACACATCTGATTGTTGTTTTGGAGAACCATTTGAGAAAGAATGAAGATCTCTTTAGTAATATCTTTTTTTGTATTAGACAGCCTTAAAAATATCAACAAACATCAGACTGATTAAAGAGTAAATCCAATGGCAGTATCAATGACTGTGACCTCATCTTTAAAACAAAGACACTTTTCTTATTGGCTTCATCTTTTTAATGCAGCTCTCTGTGTGTCAATGTCAAACCCAGATGATGGCAGTTAGCTCTGCTTCATTAGATCCAATACAGAGTTTCAACAAAGCTTCTTTCTGCCGCTGGCACGGGTGGAGTCGCCGCTAAAGAAAGACGCCCTGTTCAGCTCAATGGAGGTGGAGTAGAGGGTTGGCACAGGGTCTCGCCAGCTGTTGTCTCCCACCCGGGAGAGGGGGTTACGATAACAGCTCTTGAAACCCTAAATCAACCACTACCACCCACTATTCCTCTTCCTGTTTGTGTATCAACCCATCTGATTGTTTTTAGCTCCAGTTCATTCGTTCATGTAATTTACAACCGGAGAGCTTTGAATTAAAAGAGGAAAAATAGCTTCATTGCAAGCGATAAACGTGTTATAAAAATAATGAATGCCACCTTGTAGGGGTGTAACGATACACTCAGCTCCCGATTCGATACATATCTCGATGCTGGGTTCACGATACGATACACATCTCGATATTTTGAACAAAGTTAAAAAATTTAACTGAAATACATATAACATTTATTTTCAAAATATTAACAATTTAGTAACTTTTTTGTTGTACATTTTAAGGCTTAACTGAAATTAGAATTAAGATCAGTGTCAATTTTAACACCAAATTTTGATTTAGTTTTAGTTTTAATGAGAAATATCTAATCTTTCAAAAAGGCACATTACATAAACTGTATTACATTTCTTCAATTATGCAAATCACATACCTTTTTTAGCTCACTTCATCACTTCTCTGATCGGAACAGCGCTGGTGTCTGTTGGCTTAGTTTATATTGAATATCACATTATGCAGCAGCTCAAGGTAGCGGATAAATTAACAGAAAGTAAGACGCTCTTTAAAGCACGTGAAGAGACAGATTGTGTCTGTGCTTCCTCTTCTTCCAGAGACTTCTCTCTCTATCGCATTTGTGAGAAGCACATGTGACGCGCTGGCGCAGAGTAGGTAGCGTCTTGACCACTCAATGAATAGAATTAAACACATCGTTAAATATTGCCATCTATCCACGATGCGTATCGTAACATTTTCGAAATAAGAAATATCATTACACCCCTACCACCTTGCGAGCGAGCCACTAGTCATGTTGTGACAAAAATGTTTTCGTTGTGCCGAAAGAAAACATCTGGCTGCTGTTATATACATATTGAGAGCCATAAAAAGTACACATCAATTCTGTCATTATTTACTCAGCTTCAAGTTGTTCCATATCTTTATACATTTCTTTATTTCCCATAGTAGAAATAAAACAATGGTAGTCCAAAGTGCACCAAAACCGTTTGCTTACCTACATTCTTCAAAATATCTTCTTTTGTGTTCAACAGAACAAAACAAATGATAAATTATTTTTTCCTAGTATGGTAGTCAATGGGTGACAAGATCTGTTTGATTACAAGCATTCTTCCAAATATCTTTATCTGTGTTCATCAGAATAAAGACATTTATACAGATTTGGCTAGTAAATGATGACAGAATTTTCATTTTTGGGTGAAGTATTCCTGTAATAAGTCTTTGATTTACTCAGTGTGTGTTAGCACATCGCCAGCCCATCAGCAATCACACATGTGTCTGCCATTTATGTGCCGTATAATTCAGTTGTGTATGTTTTTGAACAATTAGAAGATGAATTGCAGATTAAAGCAAATGCACTGCACATCTTGATCGACAGATCCTGGAGTTGAGTTGTTTCTTCGAGACACTTGAGCACACAAGGCGTCATTATTGGTTCTGTGAGTGTTTAGATGTTACATACGGGTATGTGAACACACATGTCAGCTCTCACTGCAGACGGCACTTTGGACGGACCAAATACAAGACGTGACACGACTACATTTGCATATTGTTACTGAGAGAATTAGTTTCAGCTTTTATTCAATGTTGTCATTTATGATTTATTGTCCTCTGGAATTAGATCTTGAATATCCATCTTGAAAAATATAGTTAACGGAGAAATATAATGGAGAAAGCAGATCCTTGTCGTGTGAGATGTGTGTGATATACATTCCCTCATAAACTGTCAGAGAAATGAACCGATCAGTCTTATTTATGGGTGCTCGTAGCTGGGATAGAGCAACAGTAAAACTCTCCCAGATCAATCCTTTACTCGCAGTGATAGCTGATCTCACGGATTCTCTGGACTGGTATAGAAGAGCCAACATCGAGCGTATTATACAGAAGTTTACTAACACTGAAAACTATTTAACATTTATATTAATTGAAATAAAATTATTTATTGGTCTAAATATTATGTGAAGATTTAAACTATATGAACAATTTAGAATGTTGCTGCAGCAATAAACTAAAGTAAGTTTAAAGCCCCCATGAAATTTTATTTACTTTTTTCATGGAATATTGTAGTGTTAATTATAAATAGCTCATTCTACTTTTAAAATTCCCGTGTCCTCACTATCTTCAGTAAAAATCTGAAAATGCACTTCTGTCCTCTAGAGGCTATATCCATCTCTAATGACGTCAGTTAATCGGCTTGGCCAGAGCATCAGTTAACTCAAATCACAATGAAAATCACAAACTATGCCCAATGTTTTTTTCATTCGATATTCGGTTTCACATGTGCCGGAAAGTAAAAGTGATCACAGTTTCTGGTTCAATAACTATGTCTTCAGAGGTGTATAAAGACCTTACATAATGAAGAGTTATGTTTTTGTTATCTTAGAATGAGCTATTTCTATCTACCCTTACATGGAATCTTACATCTTAATCATGTGAGAGCCACTGTAGTGCTTCGAATAGGAAAGGTGGAGGGGTGAAGTGAGCCGTTGGTTGCAATTCAAAACCTCACCACTAGATGCCGCTAAAATCTCCACATTTCTCTTTTAAGTCACTAAAATTATTAAAAACTAAAAAACCCTTAATATTAAATAAATGTAAATGAATACTCTAAAATAAAGCTCCCTAAATAATAATAAATGTAATGGAATACTAAAGTTAAAAACCCTAAATAATAATGCATTTAATGAAATACTGGTATGTAGTTGCTAGGGTGTTGCTAAGGGGATGTACTTAGTTTCGAATGCTTGTACCTTCTACATGTGAGTTAAAGCGGCCCTGCAACGATGTGTCATGCATTCTGACTTCTTTACAATGTTACACGTGCTGGCTTCTCATGCTTATCATGGTCAACTCGTCAAAAAAGTGTTGGCCGTATAATGTAGTATTTCTGTGCTTGATACACTACCCCAGTGATCGTACAGGTATCGTTAAGTTTTTTCGAAACATATAAAACTGTTTTGTAACAATTTTCCTTTTTGGACAATTCTCCCGGAAATTCATGCCGGACATGAACAGCATGCGGTGAAACTGATGTGTTTTGTTGGCAATTGGTCGCATGTGCTTTAGTTCAGCGTACACCTCCCCCCGCACGCGCTGTATGTTTTTGGAAACAATCGTAAAGCTGTATCTATCTTTTATAAATGCGATCAAACTAAATTCTCGTCTTCGAAGATGAAAGTATGCGATACTACTCTATAGGTACTCAAGATTAATATGAGATTGGCAGAAACCGCGTGTGTTACGCCAGCTTTAAAAAACACTGGCAGAGAAAAAGAGGTAAATATCTTCAAAAATAAGCAATGGTTACAGTGACACTTGACTTTGAAAACAGTGCTAGTAATGATCAAGTGCTGTTTTTTTTAAGAAAATTCATCTTGATTTTCTTAACATTAGTGTTGGCACATTGTTATTCCAATCTGCAGTCTGAATGTATAATAATAGTGGAGTATCTGTTTTGTCTTATAATCCTGACACCTGTAGTAATGGAGTATCACAGGGACAAATGACATCTATATGCGCTTCTCTTCAAAGCTGTATCTGTCAGACTGAAAGCTTAATGGTCACACTCTTTCAGTTCGCCACTTTGTCTCCTTTTTTTCCATCGACTCCCTTTTTTACTGTTTCTGACTCAGTTTTGCTCATTCTCTCCAGTCTAAACAAACGCCCCCTGATACGATCACGCTAGCAGTTAATCCAATCACTGTCCGTTAATGGGCCGCTTGATCCAGCTCAACATATTTCTTTCCACATTTAATTTTTATCTCGACTGGATGTCAGCTGTATTTACTTGCGTTGGCTGTCGTCCTGGGTGGTATCGGTGTTAATAAAAGCACCGCCCAATGGACGAAGTACACACTGTAGTTCACTTTTACTCTTCATCGGTTTGTTCTGCGCCTGCACATTGAGCCGTTTACAAGCTTAAACAAGTTTTTTACGCAAACATTTCACATTTATTTTCGGTGTGATTTGCGCTCATCCACTGGTCCAGTCACGTTTACGTGTTTTGCCTCAGTTTTTCTGTTGTGTTTATAAATACCTCTGAGGGGATCCAGATGGGCTATCAGGGTGGGCTTTGGTTCACCCTTGTCATGTTGTCAGCGCTGTAACGGTTGTGCCGTACTCTCTCTCTTTGTCTCTTAAAGTGTTGTTCTTCAAGAGTCCTCTAAATATTCAAGTGGCCCGTCATGCATTTCAGTCATGTTAATTAGAGTCAATAGAATGCGCAGTACATTTTTAGACCTCATGATGGATAGGTGTCCATTTACTGCGTTATTCTAATGCTTGTGTGTGTACTGAATATAAATTGAGGTGTTAAGTCATTTGAATTTGTTTATACCTATAACTTCTCTGTAGTCGATAATAAAAAAAAAGATTCATTGTCTAAAAAAGCTTAAATGCAGCTCTACACCCTTGCTTTAAATAAGATTTGCAGAACCACAAATATGCAAATTAGTCCCCGCCTAAAAACACCACATAGACATAAAAAATTTTTTAGCACACTTGTTAGTCAGGAATATGTTTTGTTGGCAGATGGACAACAATGGACATTTGTTTGCAAACTAATGGTTGTTTATCTTTTGTTGATTTTATGCGTTTTTAATGGAGTCACATTTAAACATTGTTAATCATTGGCATTAGTCGTCTAGAAAACAGTTTCCTTTATTTAGTGATGTAAGAAGCAACATCGAAAACCTTATAATCGTATAATGTTCTTATAATCGTATAATGTTTTGTAATTATCCTCATGATTCCAAGGTTACACGTGTCTGATTTTGCTTATTTGTGTTCCCCCACAGCTCCAAAGAATGATCAGCGTGTTGTGGATAAATCCAAAACGGCAGTGAAAACATCAGGCCTACAGCGATCCAGCTCAGATGCCGGAAAAGACCGCGGTGAGCAGCGAAAACCCCCATCCGGTCTTGTCCGTCCATCCGCCGGCACTGTAAATTCATTCGGTTTTAAGAAGACAGCTCCCAGCACTGCTCCTTTGCTAACGACTGGTGGAAATACAGTTTCAGATATAAGCAAAAGTCCTAAAACCTCCGGTATACCAGTGAAACCCTCTGGTGGTGGCGTAGGAGCAGGACGGAAGATCAGCCTTGATGTTTCAAACTGTGATCAAGGCTTCATGGCTCCGAATGCACGTAACAACATTCAGTACCGTAGTCTCCCGAGACCTGCAAAGTCCAGCACCTTGAGTCTGACGAGTGGACGCCCGGGCGCTCGGCCAGTCAGCAGTAACATAGACGCTGGTTTGCAGGGCCTGAAAACAGTTCCCGTCCAGTCCAGGTTAAAGGAACCGGTCAGCATAAAGAGGTCCCACCGTGCTAGTATAGGAGGAAGCTGTCCAGTCAATCAGACGGACCGTGAGAAGGAGAAAGCCAAGGCCAAAGCTGTAGCGTCTGATTCAGAGTGCGGCGGAGGCGGATCGTCGAAGAACGGCACGCTAATGTCAACACAGAGCGCATTGGAACCTCCTTCAAAGCTCCTGGGACTACGGCAACCATCCAACCTGTCAAAATATTCTGAGCTTCCCTCTCCAAATTCTCAAAGGTGAGATACACAGATAGACATATACCATAAACCAAGTGCAACTAGCAGATTAGCATCTGTTTTGTTACAAACACTTTTCCAAAATCTTTCAACAATTTGTTTTATAGCCTTCACAACTGACATTTCCCTGTATTTTCCAGGCCGTCCAGTGCCAGATCTCTGCCAAAACCTGTTCACCTGGACAAGGTCAACTCCAACAGCCTGGACTGCGGGATACTCAACGTGGAGAACAAGCTTCCTCCTAAAGTCCCACCCTTCTCAAAATTACAGGACCTTTCAGGCATGAGCATCTCAAGCGTCTCGTGTCTGACCCCCAGCCCAGCTCCCATCCTCAACGTCAACTCCTCTGAATGCTTCTCCAGCGCCACCATGGGTCGAGGGGGGAGTTCTGGTGGTTCGCCCTCGTTCTACCCACGTCTCTCTGGACTACATCGTAGCATGGAGTCTTTGTCTCTGCAGATGAGTGTGTCTCCAGCAGGGAGCATTGTGACGGAATCCAAAACCAGACGTGAGGAGAAAGGGACGGTCAACGGCTGGTCAGCAGGAAGCAGGGTGTCGCTCACTCTTACAACAGACAGGTGAGGGATCTACAGTGAGGGAAATAATTATTTGATCCCCTTCTGATTTTGTAAGTTTGCCTGCTTACAAAGAAATGAACGGCCTATCATTTTTATGGTAAATTATTTTAACTGATCGAAACAGAATATCAACCAAAACATCTGGAAACTAAATTATATAAAGATTATAAATTGATTTGCTTTTCAGTCAATGAAATAACTTTATTTAAAGAATTCTTGTTATGTGTGATTAATCACGATTAATTATTGAAACATGCGATTAATTAGTAAAAAAATATATCGATTGACCGCCCTAATAAAATCACAGGAGGAAAACAGATCAAGGCAGTGAAGACACATATTGTGCTCACAAGCACATCCTAATTTTTATTCATTACCGTTATTTGGATTAGGGCTGTCAGACGATTAATTGCGATTAATCGCATCCAGAATGAAAGTTTGTGTTTACATAATTTATGTCGGTTTATTCATTTTGTGTTCATAAACATAAACACAAACACAACAAAAACATACACATACATATATATTTAGGAAATACATAGATGGATTTATTTTTATTTACCATATCAAGGTTTATTCATTTTTACATTTTTCTTAAATATATGCATGTGTATGTGTTTATGAATACAAAATTAATATGCAAAATACACAATCTTTTATTTTGAATGTGATTAATCGCGATTAATAGTTTAACAGCCCTTCTTTAGATTTTGAACCCTGGATTTTAATGATTTAGTTTATTATGTCAGCAAATATAAAAAAAATCAAATAAGACAAAAAGCATCACATCTAAATAAACCTTACATAACCATTTTTATTTTCGGTTTCTGCTCCAAAGCAGCATTTACATATCATGTAAATAACCACAAACAAGCACGTTTTGCGCTGTGTTCAGATCAGTCGCTCATCATTGGGTGTGTCAATGGAAACATCTAAAATCAGCTCACACGTTCTCTTCCTGTGGTTATTTTGTCAAGCTTTATACAGCTCGCTGCCACCCCTTAACCAATGTTGTTGTCATCTCCTTTATTAGGCACCACCATAACATTTTGTTGATTTTTTGGAAGAGTTTAAAAACTGGACAATGTCCCGTAGGCCTTCATTTGGTTTATCTGTATTTGTATTGGACCGCAGGGCAGGCAGTTAATAGTTCAAGGGGTAGTAAACGTACTACATCTGTATAACCGCTTGTGTATTTCTCTTTTCACTGGAATCTATTAGTAAAGGCCTTGCTCTGTATTTGTTTCTCAACACTGCAGACACTGTTATGTTTGATGATTTATTCCCATAATAAAAGAATCACTCGCCGGGTTTCCTATGAGGTCAGGAGAGTAATTCTTCACTGTTGTTTTCTTACATTCACGAGCACCATCCACTTAAATCTCACTCTCTCAAAATCATTTCTTGAGGCTGTCTGCTGGGCCGCTGGCATCTTTAATCATTTCACATGGCAACATTAAAACCGGGGCTGCCAAATAGTCATATTCAAAAAGCAGCACAGATCCATGAGACACAGCAGCACAGGTTTCTGTTCAATGTCAATGGCATTGTTTGGTCATCTTTGTTAAAACACAAATCAATTCAGAGTGAAAAGTCTACATTTGGTGACGCTAGTGGTACCAAGACAAATAGCAAAATGGATTTTTAGGTTTTCAGAAGAAACTTTTAGGTGGGCCCAATATTCATGCACAAAGCCACTTTAGACCATATTTGACTCAGTTCACACCCCCTTAAAATTAAGAGCAGAATAATTACCTGTTACGATAACATTATATCTATGCTATTAATCCTGACTCAACGTAATTGCTCATTTTGCCGCAGAAAGGAAACCGAGACCTATTCGCAGACTTGAATCTCTTCATTTCCATGCGTTGTGAATAATGCTCTTTTTCCTCTCTCTCTCTCTCTCTCTTTCTCATAACTTTCTTTCAGCTCACAAAGGGACAGAAATACTCTTCCAAAGAAAGGCCTAAGGTAACGTTACCCTTCGTTTTACTTGTGCTGCTGGTTTCATGTCATGTGGCAGAAACTAACGTTCATATTTCCCATCAGCCAACACAGCTTCTCGCAGGTTGAGGAGGACAGCAAAGAGAGACGTCACTCGCACACCATCATGAGCTTGACAGAGACGGACAGCCCGTCGAAGTTCCCTTCACCTATACTGACAGCAAAGATGCCACTTACAAGTATCAGTGAGTGTCTCTGTGAAAGAGAAATACTTAGTGATCCTTTCTTTCACGCTTTTTCAAATTAGTTTCACCAAAACGTATGCAAAAACAAATGCGCGGGAATGATCCAGAAGTATTTTAAGCATGTCTATCTGGTGCAATTTGATTAGCTTGTGATTAGTAGGCATTTAAATAACTGTTATTTATTAATAGTAAGTTATTATTTGTGCAATGTCGATGGTATATATAAATAACAATGTTTATACATTTTCCGTGTTACCTGAACTAAAAAATGCATGTTTAGCTCATCTGATGATGCTAAATCAGCAAAGTGTCACTCACTCACATCACTAAATGTTTGATTTTCTAGTATAATATTTATTTGTATTTCCCCACCTTTGAAAAGACTTTTCAAGTTCATTCTTCACTAAAACGAAAATGTTTTATTTTGCTGCATAATATGTGTATTAACCGACTCCCTCTGCTGTCCGTTTTCTGCAGTGACACCCAGCCCCACCTCTGGCACTCCGAGGATGACCCGATCCAACAGTATCCCCACCCACGAGCCCAGTTTCGAGTTATATCAAGCCTCTCCGCTGGGTAGCACTTTATCGCTCGCCGAGCGGCCCAAAAGCATGATCCGATCCGGCTCCTTCAGAGACAGAGAAGCAGCGGATGACGGTGAGACATTATGATTTGACCTTAACAACGTGCCTTTACTTCATATAACAGTTCGAGAGGTTCTGGAAATTAAATATGCTTTTATTAATGACAAACAGAACAGAACACAAGATACACATAGTAAATAATGTGTTTTTATTTTGTAAAGCATCTGTCCTGTGTCACATGACTATTTAGCACCACTTTAATTGACAATTTTTCTCTGTGTGTGTTTGTGTGTCACAGTTCATGGTTCAGTGCTGTCACTGGTATCGAACGCCTCCTCCAGCTACTCTTCTGTGAGTATTCACACACTCTCGGGGCCGGCTACTGTTGATTTATAAATCTCTCGCAGTAAAAGGAGTTGAAGAAGCTTTCTCCAGTTTCTTTACTGAAAATGGAGTTGTTACTTAAAGCGCCGTTGTGATCTATTGGACGGGTGAAGGAAGACAGATGTTTCTGTACCAAAAAACAGATTTATTCAAAAGTGTAGTCAAGGCAGTTGACACATCTAGAGGCATAAATAATAACACCGCTATCTCTGTTTCATAAAGTTATAAACCGTAATCTCATTAAAATAACACTAACACCATCCATACACAGCTTACAGAAATACAGTAGTTTGACTTTTATTGAATAGTGACATAATTTATCATTGCTTTATTAAAATACATTTTCTAGTGCTGAACAATTCATTACATTTTAAAAAGTGTGTCTAGGCTTTCTGACAGTATTAGGACGTGCAAAGCTGTGATTCCATTAAAGGAATATACAAAATATGAATTATATAAACAATAAATATATTCTCATGTCCACTTTAAAGTCCAAATATAGTGTGAATGCAAAGGGAAACATGTTTCCCTGACGGTTCACTTTGAATTGTATACTTGGAGTGATTCGAATTTGGTTCTTCAAAGAGGACTCGCGTGAGAAAAAAAAGACTTGCTTAAGTAGACCCTATTGAACACTGAAATGCTGCACGGTTGCCAGATCTGCATATTAACCAGCACACTGGCCTATCAAAACTAGCCCAACGACTCCGGCCCAAATACCAAAAGTCAAGATATGACACTCTTATACCTAAAATGTGTCATTTAAAATCGTTATTATCCATTACACAAGATTTCTTCCTGATACTCACCGTAACATAATCTGTTTTCATTATCAACTTAAACAAAAATATAACTAGTCAGTAATTGCTACAATACTTTCTATCCTGATCTCAGATCTATTTCATTGCTATTGCTTTGGTCTTCATCTACTGTCTCTCTCTTCTTTCATACACATTGTCAGGCCGAGGAGAAAATGCAGGGCGAGGTAAGAGTCTCTCTCTCTGATTTCCCTTCACCGTCTCTGTTACGTTCATGTGACGGTCAATAATGACCCGTTGTTCTCAGAAATCATAACAGCCGAAGTACATCCATTGTCTGGTGTCACGGGATCAGATCTTATGATTCTCTGCCACAATATGTCTTTGTCGAGATGTTTTATCTGTTTGTGACCGATTGTTTCTGGGCTCTTGGAGATGTGCTTACTCTAACCACATATTAATTGTTGGTGTCTTTATCTCGTGGGATGTGTTTCGGTTCTACAAACATAAAGTCTATTCACACCATGTCTGCTTATTTGAAACAAAACAGTTTGACAGAGGTGTAACTTTTGACATTGTCTGACAAAAAAAAAAACATCTGGCATCGAATAAAATTACATGATAGGTATTGGCATAATTAACAAAATACATCCTAGTCGCAGAATAAAAAACGACTGAAGTATGCTGTTCATAGTTCAGTCAGTGTTTCAGACTTGATGTGAAGGGATAAAGACACTATCACTTATGTCTTATGTTGGCAATAACCAGTTGTACTTTCGTGTCGTGTTTCTACTTGTTCAGTGTATGCCAAATGATGATGTCCACTAACTTTAACACACTTGATAAAAAAAGTGTTGCAACTATGAAGACTGCATTGAGGCGTTACTTTTTTTTGTCTTCTGGTCTCATGTGCATCAATGTGTACGAATAAATTCACCTTATGTAAAGAGGTTTTGCTGAATATCATCTGCCACGTGTCGCAGCTGCAATGAGACTCCTGAAACTCCACAGATTCATTCTGTGTTCTATAATATTTTATTTATTTCAGGGAGAAATGACTACAGTGCTTGAAATATTTGTTTGATTGATAAGTTTGTGCATCTTTTAATAGCAAATCCGTAAACTGAGGAGAGAGCTGGAGTCTTCACAGGAGAAGGTGGCCTGTCTAACATCCCAGCTGTCTGCTAATGTATGTATATACTAGACAGTCTCAGAATATAAACTCTTTCAGAAATGACCCTGATGAATATCATCATGGTCTGCATCCTTCTCTGATATAGTCTCAATTCAAATTTTTCAATTCTATTCAGAAAATCCTTTTTGCTTGATCATCTTCTAAACACACATTGAATGAAAGAGTTCAACATATTCAGGAATGAAAAGATTATTAATGTATTTCACAATGTAATGTTGTCTCATCTTAATGAACAGGACATCTCTTCATCAGTATTGTTATTGATATGCCTTTATGCACACATTTGATGTTTCATATTCGGAAAAAAGCCTTACAGATGATGTACCTAAGTGACTTTAAAAGCACAAAACTGGCCAATAAGTCACTTTTCCTTGAAATATTGTGAATATATTTATGGTATTGATTTTGCCAGCTCTGAAAATGTATTAATATGAGTCTTGTTTTTCCAGGCAAACCTAGTGGCAGCATTTGAACAGAGTCTGACGCTCATGACCACTCGACTTCAGTCACTTTCCTTTAGTGCAGAGCAGAAGGTTTGACATTTATTCTCACACAAACATGAGTCACATCACTTAATATAACATTCATAACCTCCACTCGAAACACTAACAGAGCTGTAGATTGAAAGATCTAAGCATACAGTCTGGAAAGCTGTATGTTTATCAGGTTTAAAATAACAAATACATTCAAAAATAAGCATATAAAACCGTCTCCGTTCATGAATGAGTTTATTATCACACTGACAAACTGTTGGACATGTAAAACTCTCCGAATTTTTTTAGATTTATCTTTAATCATTTTGCTGATCAGTGTATCTTGTTTAATGTATTTAATGTAGCTACTAATGCCCGTGCTTTATCGACCCCTCGGTCTCTTTAAGTGCTATAGTTTCCTAATATCGACTTTATACGAGCACACAAAAGCAGCATAACCTTTCATCATAGTCTGGCAAAGAAAAACAATCCGTCTATCATTATTTATAAGTCTCCAATTTGATTCATGCTATAAATCGTTTGGGAAAAATATTAAGCATCCATCAGCTGTCAGTATACTGTCTATAAGCTTCACCCATGTTAGTAGCCTCATAGAACCACTGACAGGGAAAGAGCAAGATTTGGGTCAGATTCGGATTGAACAGAGGTTATGGGGTTGTTATCTGTGCCACTCTCCACATTTTGGCCCAAGGCTACATTAGCATACATGTTTTAGGAGTGAACCAATGTTTTTCATGGTGCATTACCTTCTGTGAAAGAAAGCAGCCAGTCTAAAAAATATGATGTTGTGAGGCACTGAACTGTATTTATTGATTCAATCATCCTGTAAACCCACGGACTGTTTTTTTTTTTATAAAAAAAATGATGTAGGGGGACCGTACCAAAGCTAAAGGAGCTTTTGTTGGCTTGTGTGGACATAAAAGGTGTCTCTGAATTGATTGGTTGAATTCAGGCAGTAAAATAATTAGAATTTAACTTCCATTTGTTTGGAGAAAAGTCACCACTGGAGCATTGGGAAATGCTGTTTGAGTATTTATGGTTTAAATGGTCTATTCACACAGAACTGGATTTCCCAGAGGAGGTCGGGTAGCGTTTCACAGACATAATTTATGATTTTAATCCTGTCCAGATCGAACACGACTGTGTTTTTCTCACAGAACCTGTGATAGGCATGTTTTCCATTGTTTTTCAGCCAGCTTGGGATTCACTGACCTATTTGCTTCTCAAACGGGGCCCCCAAGATGGATCCAGGGATCACTGATTTTGTGGCATTTTATGAAATTTATTCATATTATCATTTTTATGCAATCGAATCAACCATAAGAAAAATAAGACCACCAAGTCTTTATTTAGGGGGCCCAAAGCAATGCATCCTAAGCGTTTGAGAACCACTGTACTAACTTATCTTTCACCATTCAGAAATGTCTTTGATGGCAGTATATTCTGTTTGTTCTCTTATTTGTCCTCCGCTAAATACTGTAAATGAAGCAAGTTATGGATTTGGATCTTTCCAACTATTCTTGTAGAAAATAACCTAACTGATGATTTCCTTACTTCTGACATCCCATAATATTTTAAAATAATTAAATATAACATAATATAAATATAGTTATCTTAATCCAAGGGTTTTGGTGGATCTACAGCACACAACTTTCCATGGAGAAAAAAAATACTTCCACCTTAATACAAATAACAAAAGTCCCAATGACATTCAAGTCAGAACATGAAATGCAGATGTTTGGAAAATCCCATCTGAGTAAACTTTTACATCTCTCTGTAGGACTCTCAATTAACAGATCTGAAAGAAACCATTGAGAACCTAAAGACCAAGAACATGGAGGCGCAGGCCGTTATCCACGTAGCCCTAAATAACCCTGATGTAGCCCCGAGAGGTGAGAAAAAACCAAAAGCACTTTAGATTGTTTTGGTTGTTATTTGACATCATGCATTAGTCATAAATGTAACTGATTGGAGTAAAGTTTTGAGGTGACATTCTCACTGTTCCTCAGAGTTAAGTATGAGGAGGCATAACTCGTCCGAGAGCATATCTAGTCTGAACAGCATCACCAGTCACTCCAGTGTGGGCAGTCTGAAAGACGACGCCAAGAAGAAGAAAAAAAAGAGCTGGGTGAGTGGAAAAAACAGAGACATAAATAGCAGAATTTTGGGGGGAATTATCGCTTTAAACATTGTTCTCTGTTCCTCTGTAGTTGCGGAGTTCTTTTGGCAAGGCGTTCAGTATTAAGAAGGGCTCTAAAGGTGGCACAATGTACTCTGATATTGAAGAGATCACCACCCCAGACTCCTCCGCTCCGAATTCTCCGAAACTGGTGCATGAAGAGGGAGAAAACCCGCCCCCTTCCTTCCAGTCCACCCAATCATCCGCCTCTTCTGTGTAAGTGACAGTACCGGGCAATTTCATGCATGCCCCATCAATGAGAATTAACACCGATGTGTAAAAAGGTGACAGCTTTTTTTGTCCCATCAGGATCAACGAGTGTGATGAGGAAAACGAGGGTGATGAGGGTGATGAGAAGGTGGTATCAGAGCTGAGGTCTGAGCTGTGGGAGAAAGAGATGAAGCTGACGGACATTCGTCTGGAAGCGCTAAACTCGGCACACCAGCTGGAGCAGCTGCAAGAGACCATGAACAAGCATGCAGGTTAAGATCTACAAACACAGGCTTTGAGGAACAAGTGCTCTTGGGTAGACACTTATTGAAGCATTAAAATGTTTTTGGTCTCGTTGTAGATGATGGTGGAGAACCTGAAGACTGAAAATGACCAGCTGAAAACAGGAAGTGCTCCATCTTTAGAGCAGACGTGCGGCCCACCCTCAACTTCCACTTCCCAACCCTCAGGTCTCGCCAGCCTTCTCAACTGCAGCCAAAACAAACCGCCCATGACCCTTACAAAGTCCTTCAGCCTCAGTCTCAATGAATACTCCAACCCTGGTGAGTTCCTTTATTTACCTCATGTCATATTCAAGGGCTCTTAAGAGTTTACAGCTGTTAAACTTAACAAAACTCTGAAGTATCTCTACAAGTGTGCCAATTTATTCCCAAGTAGATTTGAAATACTACACCTACACTACTAATACATTGATATTAGAATACTTCCTAGAGAAAGTTTACTTAATATATAAAAAAAATGTAAGGGGTGAGTTTGAGGTTGAGGAACTATGGAGCAAGGTGGTACCAACCCCTTTAAACACAATTATAACTATGGGCATTTCAAATCCCTAGAGAAATGTTATAACATCATTCTATTTGTATTCATATAGACATTGCTCCTATGGAGTTACTGAGCCTACCGTCTCAGAGGGACGACCTCTTTACACGTGTGGTGGTCCGTATAGCTGACCAGCAAGTGTCCAAAGAGGTAAATGCACAAAACAACATTAACCTCAGTTCATGTCCATAAAAATGAGCTGGCATCTAAACTATTGCTATGAACAGGTAAGACAACATGATTTCTACATCGGCTCTGTGAGGGTTAACGGAGATACAGACTGGTCTACATTAGACACAATCATCTCAACGCTTTTCAAGGTGAGATCATAAAGACAAAAATACGTCCTACAGTATATAATACTTCACTAGCATGTTTATTTTGGAGTATGTACACTGCGCCTGATGCATAGATATGACATGCTCTTTGTCCTTCTTTATTAGGACTACACTTCCCAGGTGGACCCGGGTTCTAGCATGGGTTTGTCTGTGGACTCCATCCAAAGTTACAGTGTTCATCAGAGCAGGAGAGTGCTTGGAGCAGAAGCCCCAGAGAGCTCACCCAGCAACTGTCTCAAAAATGACCCGCGACTCATTAGCGTTTCCCTCAAAGGTGAATATCTCAAGCTTTCAAACTCACACTCACTCCAGTCCCATCATCTTTCATCTTTACACTTGACAGAGTTCAAGTTGTCGAGTCATTTGAATGTCCTCACTGAATGTGGGATGCTATGAGAAGTGACAAAATCACAAGTTTAAGTGGCACTGCATTAAAGTCTACTAGTGCGAAGAACAGCTTGGACTCGAAACTGGAAATTTTGACAAAAAATGTTCAAGCCTGACTTCACTGTTATAAAGTAAATCATCACCTGATCAGGATGCAATGTTGATTCTCCCTCTCACTATACGTTTTTCCTCCTCACTGTTTTAGGGGTTAAGGAGAAGAGTGTGGACAGTCTGGTGTTTGAGACGCTCATTCCCAAGCCCATGATGCAACACTACATCAGTCTCTTGCTGAAGCACCGACGGCTGATTCTGTCAGGCTCCAGCGGCACAGGGAAGACCTACCTCGCCACCCACCTGGCCGAGTACCTGCTGGAGAGGAGTGGTCGCGAGCCTGGCCCAGGCAATATCAGAACCTTTAACATGCACCATCAGTCATGCAAGGTAAAGATTTGCCTTATATTCACTTTGTTGGAGGATGAGAAACTAGTTAGATTACTAGTTAGAACATCACATACCAAATCTGTTGCATGGCATACACTTGCAAAGCCTCACATTGGTGTTCCCTCCCTCAGGACCTCCAGTTGTACTTGTCTAATCTGGCCAATCAGATTGACCGAGATTGTGGTACTGAGGATGTTCCATTGGTCATTGTCTTGGATGACGTTGGAGAGGCGTCTTCAATCACCGACCTGGTCAACAGTGCACTGACCTGCAAATATCACAAATGGTGAGAAAAAATGACTAAGGTGTTAATGATATAATATATTTCTATCAACTGGGTACAAAAAATGGCCTGAAACTGTGCAAGAAAAATGTTGACCCTTTTCATAAAGTCAATTTAAAATGGATTATTATTTATTACTGTAATTTAATTCTAATTTACATAATTATAGCAATACAATTATTCTTTTCAATTTAAATATTGCAGTCCATATGTCATCGGAACAACCAATCACCATGTAAAGATGTCGTCCAATCATGGCCTTCATCTCAGTTTTAGGTAAGTCTTTATTTCAGTTTCCAATGTTCATTCCGTTATTAATGAAATTCATTGAAATCCCTCTCTAAAATATTCTTCCCCTTCCCATTTACCTGAAGAATGGTCACCTTCTCCAACAACGTGGAGCCTGCCAATGGGTTCTTAGTGCGTTACTTGCACAGGAAGCTGATCGAGACAGAGGATGCGAGTGCAATTCATGGTACTGAGATTCTGAGGGTTCTGGACTGGGTTTCTAAACTCTGGTATCATCTACATACGTTCCTGGAGAAACACAGCACCTCAGACTTTCTCATAGGTACATTCTACAATGTTTTGCATAGCTCACTTATTGCTCTTGAGAAAAAAATGATACTTTGTGTTTAGTACTAGAAATGATGACATAGTATAGCATATACAAATTCATCTTAGGCCTTGTACGAACACTTGCAAGTGTTCTTAAAAGTTATAGGTTGAAATACAGGAAAGCACTCATCAAAGTCAATTGTCCAAAATATCTGCATTTCTTGTGTCTGCAGGGCCATGTTTCTTCCTCTCCTGTCCAGTAACAATAGCCGACTTTCGTTCCTGGTTTATTGAACTTTGGAATCTGTCTATTATTCCTTATCTACAGGAGGGAGCCAAAGATGGTGTGAAGGTAAGAGATCATGTGACCACAATGTGTGGCCTTTGGAGCTTTTACAGTAGTCCAACTTGGTTTCGAAAGAAATGTCCAACTTCTGCTTGAAGTGTAAAACTTTAAACACATTGGTTGTTAAATCTCTGTTTTGTGTTTCAGATCCATGGTCAGAAAGCAGCATGGGAGGATCCAGTAGAATGGGTGAGAGACACACTGCCCTGGCCTTCATCTCAACAGGACCAGGCTAAACTCTTTCACCTGCCCCCTCCAACCAGCGGCCCCAACTCTGCTCCCACTCAACAACCCAGTGACAATAGATCCATCAAAGATACCCCAGTTCCCACCATGGAGACAGATCCGCTGGTGAGTGTCAATACAGCTAAACCAAAGCTCTGTAAGAAGTATGAATGTGGTCTCACAAGCTGTCCTTCTTGTCATTAAGATGGCCATGCTGCTGAAACTCCAGGAGTCCGCCAACTACATTGAATCTCCGGAACGGGACATTTCGGGCAACCCCGGTTTCTAGGCTGAACCAAAAGACTCAAGTGGTCTCTAATGGCTAGAGCTGTTAAAACACTCTTCTGTACAGATTGGTTGGTAAATGGAAATGAAACTCTCAAGAACTTCCTACTCAAGATCGATTAAACCCTTGAAAGAAAGAGAAAATGAAGAACTGATCTTATCAGATCTGAGCAAGAAGCTTTTTTGCACTGTTGTCTTAACTGGTCCTTCCTTTGCTTCTCTAACCTGCAAGTTGCATGGCAATACTTGCGACTGAGGATTGGGAAGATGAGATCTTATATACCATACTGGGAGCTAAAAGTGCCCCACAGCTGTTCAGTTTTGTTCCTAGGAAGATCTGACCGTATGGACCAAAAACGTATTTATTTGCAAGAGCATCATCCAACACATTAAACCCTGTTGTCAAAGCTACGGTTGCAGTATCTCGCCATTAAGACCAACTCGCATGGATGCAAAACGTAACGTACAAGATGGTGCTTAGAAATCAGCCTTAAAAGAAACCCCTCATGTATCATGACATCAGTTCCATAGAAATCTGATTATAACTACATATTACCTCACAGTTTGCATAGTGATGCAGTTTAAGGTACAGTACAGACTCGTAACCAGGTTGCGTTTAACCCTTAAACACAGAGATGCGAGAGCAGAAGTAGAATATCGAGCACAGGGATGCATCTTTAAAGATGCACTTTGATTTAAAGCTTTCAAGTAAGAGCAATGTCTGCATTCAAAACCTGAGGGGCATTCCGAGTGTTCGGCTACATAGGGACTTGACACTCATTTTGAGTAAGAGTTTGAGGTGACATGAGTGAACTTTGGTGACTCGCAACGGTTGAGCAGAGTTAAAATATGCAGAATTTAAATATGCAGCGAGCGAGCTTCTGTTATCCAGCACCAGGTATTGTTGAATATTGTGTCCAAGCAGGAACACTTCAAAACAGCATAGCAACGTGCAGAGCTCCAGCGTCTGAATCGCTGCCAGTAAGAACTCACCTTCAGTATGGGGTCAAAACAGAGGTGCTGCCAAATGGTGCAATGATGCAGTGCGCAACATCTTACCTTCAACGTTTGCTTTTGTGTGTTCAGCCTGCCCTTAGTTTCAACACCCAAGGTGCTTATGGCTCATCAAAAAAAATCAAAGGCTTGGTTTACACTGAAAGAGCAAATCTGATGTTGAGCAAAGTTATTGAGGCCTACATCATTGTATACAGTAGCAATCAGTGTAGATGTACCAGATGTTTACACTGCTTAAACAATAAATCCGATTGGAGCCAACAGTCAAAAATAAGATTTGTGTCCAGTGTGAACAAAGCCAAAGTGGATCAAACTAATGCCTTTGTAAAGTCTGAAGGTTCAGAGTAAAACAACATACACGTTCCCTTGTATATGCACTTATGTCCTTCGGTCTTCTGTAACAATGTAGCCAACTGTAAACTTTTTAACTGGTTGTTAGTTGTGCTAATGACTCGCAGTAGGGTTTCTTAAATCATTCTGTTCACTCTCATCATGACATAACACACACACACAAAATAATAATAGATGTAACTCATGAATGTGTTTGCGGGTGCTCCAAGACTGTAAATGCATGAAAGCTTTAACTTTGAGGACAATTGTGATTAAGGCACCTTATCTTGAGGATGTGTTGGCAACAAGTGCCCAGTAGCAATCTTTCAACTAAATGATGTTTAGATCATTTATAACTAAATTACATAATTATGTATAGTATAATAATTGGCATTTAAATAAAAAAAAACCTGTCATTGTGCACAGAACTGAAGAATATAAATTGATCAATATCTGCTATGATGGAACTTTAGTTTGCCAACACGCCTCATGCTCTCGATGCTTGCCAACAGTGCTTGTGTTTTCCTGTTCTAATGTCAGACATAGCTTCCCTTATGAGTAAGTGTTTTTTTAAATCCTTTTGTATGATTTTTTACAACAAAATGTTAGTCTGACATTTGTAAATAGGATTTTCCAAAAAAGTAAAAAAAGAGCAAAAAGTTAGTAGAATAAACCAAGCAAACCTAAAACATGGCATAGTATGAACTTAACATGTCCAGTTAGAGATACATTACGTAAAAGATCTTAGTAACCATCCTGTTTGTCAATCATCTCTTCATAGCCTGTAGGTAAGGAGTTTAACTGTCACAAAGTAACTAGATCAAGTTGCCTATGTGAACATTTTCTCAGTCCAAGTGTCTTCTCTGTTCTCTTTCGGATCATACAAGGTATTACAGTAGATGGCTCTCACCATGTTTAAAGTGTCAGTGGTGCATCACTTTACACTAGTACCTCAAATCGGTCTCATGATATTATCATAAACATCCCTTAATATGCTTCTGGATAGTTCGGGGCTTTGGGGACAATACCCCACGGTTTGTCTTGAAAATGTGCCTGATAGCCAACTTGTTGGACATTGCAATACCCAAACGATTATGTGTTTTGCAAGGGATTGTGTGCTGTGGAGGATAAGAATGTGAGCTAACTCGCTGTTTTTTTCTATGCTAGTCTATGAAGATTTTTAGCTTGCTGGTAGCCTTGTTTTCAAAATGGAATGGAAATGAAGGCTAGTTTGCCAGCTGGCACAAACTTAAGCCATTCTCTCACTGTCCAACTCAACGTCTCTCCATATTTGACACAAACTATATTTGCATCCTTATAAAATGTGGTGTATCAAATCTGGTTATTTTGCAACCTGGTAAAGTTTGGACAGCCTAAAACTGGGTGTCTAACAGAGGGAATGTTTGAATTAATTTATTCTTGTTTTCTGCTTTCTTCTAACTATCTATGATTTGTATAAAGTTTTTCACTTGTTTAACGTGAAACATGCCATACATGTTCAGTTTATCAAGATTTCTGGGTTGTTGTCACTATGCAGTTTTTGTATAGCATTTTTAGCATAGGTTCCGTTATTTTGACCAATAGCAGATAACAATGGTGAACTTTATGTAATAAGCTAATGTGAAAATTGGAAGTTTTGAATGTTGTTGATGTGTCACCATAGTTTTCTGTGAGAAAAAACCCATTGGACCTATATCCCACTGAGATTTCAAACAAAAATATATGTTTTTCTTCATTTTGTTTTAAAGAAATTTATGTTGCTTTTTCCTTATTGTTCAATAAATCTTACTATTTTGTATAGAATGTTGCAATTGTAAACAATGTACATAGTGAACGCATTTGCGACCACAATCACAGTAAACTATAAAAAAGATCTGGCCATTTTTTTTGCAACTGGTTGCTGGAAAGAGGCATGTGCTGACCTGAGAGAATTCCATCCATCATATATTCACTCAAGTTTCAATAAACATGCCACTCCTACACTAAGATGTCTTCCTTATTGAGTCTGAATGTTATTTATTAGTTTATTTTGGGGAAATTCTGATAAATGTTATGATTTTTGTCCTTGTAATTTGCTGTTGTAACAGGAGTCCTTCCTGAGCTTGAAAATAGGTTGTATTTTATTGTGTTAAGACAAATAATTATTTTACAAAATGTTTACATTACTGTTAGTTGTCTTTGCTGTAAAGCTAGTTCTGGCATTTAACCTGCATTTAATGTGGACATTTGAAGATGAATAAACACGGTTCATCTGTAAATATGCACATAGTTTGTTACTCAGACAGAAGCTTTGTGCTGCATGATACAAATAACAATAATATCATAAACCAAAAATCACTGCATATAGCCGTTATTTATGTATTTTTTTCAGACAAAGCGATGGTTATAAATCAGGAGTGTGAGGGTAACATATTATATTAATGTTTTTTTTTAGTTTGCCCATGTTACACTTGTTACATGTCTTGACAACAGAAAATATTTATTTTATTGCCTATTTAGTTGTATTACTGTGACAATTAAATTAAGCAAAACAGTTTCAAAGTGCTGACACAAGTCTAAACCCAAAATACAATACGATGACGTTGCCCATTTAGCATGTGACGTCATCCAGTGCCATTGGTTCGCAAAATTCTCTTGGAAACACTATTATCCTAGTTTTGGTAAGATTACGACCAGTGTTTTAGCTTAAACACTGTGTCAGATGGACCTTTAATTATGTTTTTCTCAGAAAGGCCAAGTCAGCAAACTATGAGACAAGTGCCACTGCATGCAAAGGTGATAAATGATGCAAAAATTGGCATCTCAACATCTGAATTCACATTATTAACACATGCTTCTTAAATGCAAATATTCTTTTAAAAATTGTGACTGCATTTTCTTTTAAATTTCAAAATATATGGACCCCCTCAAACCCTGTGTCCCGCCATGTCACACTGATGGTACTCAAAAACATTTTGGAATTCGGGTATATGAATCTGTTAAATTAAAATCAGTAATGAAATATGTCTTCAGGGTACAGGAGTGATACTGTATATTTTGGTATTTTGGATAGTGTCACTGGGCTATATTTTAATAAACTGTTTTTTTTAGCAGATATGGCAACCTTCGAGCACATGCTCGAGTATATTAACTTGCTAGCAAGCAATCAAGCTGGAAGATTTGTATCTTCTGTAGGACAATTATTCACAGCATCGGTGGTCGCTATTAATACACCTTTAAACTTAAACATCATGCTGCATTTACAAAGCTTACACAGAGGAGGGCGACAAACCTCAAACAAAATGTGAAAAATAAAAGAGCCCTTAAGAAATATTAACTCTTATTAATAACTAAAATGTTAATGCTCTCTTTGTCTAAGTCACTTTGGATTGCTCAATTAATAAATTTAATTGTATTATTATTATTTTTATGTAAAACCTTAGTAAACACCGTGGTCCAACCAAACTGCTTTAACAACGGGATACTACAAATGACAAACAATCTCACCCCAAAATAATTATTGTACTATAATACAATTTTCCAAAGGGAGAGAAAAGTCGTTCGGAATTGAGGGTCAAAATATTAAAAGCATTAAAGCTGTATGATATAAAGTCAAGCAAAAGTCTTACTGTGACTCCCTGCTTCATATAATGGGCCAAGAACCTCTCTGAAGCTTAGGGTTATGAGCTGATAAGGACAGTTCACACTTAAATGTACTGGTTGCTATTTAAAGAGAAGGAGGAGTCCATGTCCAGAGTCCATATAAATTGGATGTCTCCAAAGACATAGCCCAGTAGAGTATTCCCACCATGCCAGCCAAACCAGCACCCATTAAAAAGTCAGCCAAAAAGGCTGTTGTTAAAGAGGAGAAGCCGGCAGAGCCCGAGCCTGCGCCCCAGGCTCCCCCCGCAGAAGCACCACCACCACCAGCTGAAGCACCTCCAGCTGAACCTGCCACAGCTGACACCACCCCTTCAGAAGCACCTGCTCCTGAAGGTACTAAAGCAATGTAGAGCATACGGCATTCGCTCTTTGATTATCGATGCACAGAGTATTGTATCACATTTTAATGTTGTAACAGTGTACTATTAGTGTTTCAGTGGAGTCTGTGGTTATTGTAAAACATTTTTGTGAAATAAATATGAAATGAATGAAGCCCATAAGACATCCTGGTGCCAGTTTAGCAGCAATAACAATTTGCTTTATTATACTGTTATGAAAGCAACATAAATGTTTATGGGAGTGTTTTAAAAAGGAGAATGAAAACCTTCACCATTTGCTTAAGAGAGTATAAACATAACAATACTAGCTATTAAATGCCCTCCTGGAATACTTGATTCGAATAGGTCAATAACATGATTCATAATAGTGTAGTTCAGTGTATCATTAAGCTGGAACATATATCACATACAGCTGGAAAACATATACTCATGTGTGAAATTTATGACCACATACCCACTAACATGTACCTAACATTTATTTAACATGTGACACTAGCTTCTACTACCCCTGCTGCTAAAACGGCTGCTTACCATTGACATGTGACCCCCGCTAGGGGTAAAGATAACAAGGTTGGGCATTATAATCGGTGTATTTTATTTAAACAAATGTTATAGGCCATGTCACCTAAGTTGGCCAATACTAACTAGCCTGTGCTTTCAAAATGTCTCTGACATGCCTGTGCCTTCATGAATATTTAACACAATATTTACATGATCTTTTGTTGTCTGTACTCTTAGAAATAAAGGTGCTAGAAAGGACTCTTCACAGCGATACCATGGAAAACCCTGGTTTGTCGCTTCTTCATTTCTTGTCTTTTTATAGTTTGTCAAAGCTTTTGAGGTTCTGTGAATGTTACTGGCTCTTTTAAGACATGCACTCGGACAAAGTACTCTTCAGAAACCTTTATTTTTAAGAGTGTAGGAAGCAGATATTTTCACAGCTTGAGGGGGAAACTACATCACGACACTTTAGTGGTCTGCCGCTTGTTTCCATCTCATTCAACCCATCTTTGTATCTGCCTTTTAGCTCGGGCTGTTCCAAGGTAATTAGTGATTATTGATTGAATGTTTACATGTAAAACTAACAGGTGAACTTGCATGTAGCATTGTAAAGAAAAGTATTTTGAAGAGGACTAATGTTTTGAGCGGCTTTTGGGCAGCAAAGAGTTAATAAAAGTGTAACAATCTGCTTTTAGGTGCTGCAGAGGAAGCTTCTCCTCCCACTGATGCTCCAGCTGAGGGTAAAGCTCTTTTTGTTTCACATAACCTTTATCAGTCAGAATATTTTTACTCTTAGAAAAAAAAGACTGTGGCTTTTTTAAAAACATGTTTTAAAAGTTTTTAGATGTTCACTTGAGTCGAGGAGATACTGTAGCTGTACACTCTATGTGGAAAAGGGTTTATTTCAGAGTTTGAGTTTATAATCTTTTTGAGATTGAACCTTCAGAAAAATGACCATTTATACTTAGGGATTACTATTTATTCACAGAAAATTCAGTTTAATGCTGATGGTAAAATTTAATTGTACTTTAATACTTGAAATAATTTGAAAGATTCCATTATAATCCTTATATTCCTGCATGTACGAACATCAGCTGCCCCTGCTGAACCTGCACCTGTAGAAGAACCACTTAGTGTACCAACACCACCTCCTTCAGCAGGTAAGCATCACTCCATCCATCATCTGTTCGTTCAAAGACATCTCTCCATCAATCCAAATTCCACCCATGCATCTGTCTATTCTATGACACCTTTCCATTCATTTACCCAAATACATCCATCCATCCCTTAATTTATTCATTCTAACCAGCGCTCGAATTGAACCAAGTCTTTTGGGGGGTCCCCCTAATAAGACTTTTTTTGTGGGGGTTAGTCTCGAAAAATACAATTTATACAAAATGCACAATATATTTGATATCCATATCCATATCTATATATTATTTATTAAAAACAGGCTTACATAGAAGAACAGGCTTCTTTCACTGTCCCGCGCTTAGCGGTCTTTAGACCGGGGCGAGGCGTTTCAAATTTAAAACACATGACACCTAGCCCATAAATTAACTTTATTTAAATTATTGTAAATAATTAATTCATGAAATTTACCATATCCATTGCATGAATTTAAATCACATTTGTCATTAAATTTACTCTAATACAAATACCTGAGGGAACCCCCAAAGTCCAATTTTTACTTCTTATGGGGGTCCCTATTGGCTTATGGGGGGTCCCGGATACCCCCACCCCCCCTTCAATTTGAGCACTAATTCTAACCCTAACCATTTATGCACCCATCAAATTCCACTTGTCTGTCCACCAATTCAGATCAATTAATTTATCCATTTGTTCCAATCGTCTATCCCCCAAACCACACTACTCCATCCATCCAAATTCCATCCATTCATCTCTCTTTACTATGACAACTGTCCATTAATTTACACATCCATCCCAACTATACAATCGTTGGATCTGGTCCTTGATTCTGATTGTTGTGTAGTTTCTTGAGGCTGATGGGTTTATAATCCACCAGTTCATCAAATCCTTCAATTCGCCTCTCATAATACTTTAACAGAAGTGCTTTTGTCCCTACTGAATGTGCAGTGCCCACAAGTGCTCCTCTAAATCTCACCGTGGTCGATGTCAATGACACCTCAGTCAGTCTTAAATGGAGAATGCCCGAGACCATCGGAAAGGGTGGACTGGATGGATACACCGTGGAATACTGCAAGGAAGGATGTGCGTACATTTCCTCAATATTGCTGATAAGCTTGTTAGATCATGGCTGGTGTTTCAATCATCAAGCCTTCATTTTGAAACCAAACCATGTCGAACTATCAGATGTCACCAGAAAAGTAGGTTGTATGACTATCTGTTGTAGCACCTGTCTTAGAAGTGTCGTCAGCAGACTAATTTATAACCAGCCCCAGTAAGTCTCCCTATTAGGAAGAGATGCTTTCAACCAACTGTCACTCTATCTGCACACACCACATTTAGATTTGTGGATCTATACTGACATCACCATGACATCATGTGTTTGTGTTTTAAATTCTTATTTGATCTTGAGATTATAAAAGGTTCCATTCCAAACGAATTTTGTCTCTCAAACTTCGTTTGGGAAAACTTAGTTATTTTCACATTAGTGATACGAGCTGACAAATATTTTCAACCTTCGTGGAAGACGAGATTGATGCGTGTTCACAGCATTCGCGCAACCTGATTCCCGCCATTTGCAAAGCCTGCTTCGAATTTGAGTTTAAACACTTCTTTGCATTCACTGTGTATGTAATTTACCGCGCAAAACTCTTAATTCGCATTTGGTGTGAACCCAGTGTTACTCTGGGTTCACACCAAATGCGAACAATCGTGTTCAACGCTCTTTATTACTTGCAGGAAAAGTTTGTTATTTCCCCGTGAGTGACGCGATCAAACAAATAATTTCCAACTTTTGCTTAATACGAAATTGACACGCATCGCACCGCCTACCGCGAGTTTGTGTCTTTGTATTGACTTTGGATGCAATTTACCTACACAAAACGTTAATTCGCGTTTGATGTGAACCCAGTGTTAGGTTTTCATCGTCTATCCATTTTACACCATGCAGCTTCTGAATGGGTGGTCGCCAATGTTGAGCTCAACCCCTCCAACCGCCTTGTCATCAAGAACCTGACAACTGGAGACCTGCTTAACATCCGTGTGGTGGCCGTGAACGCCGGGGGCCGGAGCGAGCCTGCCACACTGCCTCAGCCTGTTGTCATCCGAGAAATCTTGGGTGAGAGTTTACGTCACCTATTCTACACTAAATGCATTGTAGTTCACATTCCTGTAGCTCAACTGGTAGAGGTCGTGGAGGTCAGGAAACACGCATACTGACAAAATGTATACTTTGAATTCATTGTAAATCACTCTGAATGGCAGGGTATGCCAAATGCATAAATGTAGATGTTATTAAAGAAAGCCCCGGCAAACGTAGCAAAACGTTGAAGCTCAGGTTACAGCGTGTGTTCGTCAGTTGATGGGCCGTGTGCTACCTCTCTTCCCCTCAATGGTTTCAACAGCTGTGGGTATATAAATCCGATTGGCTTGTGCTGACAAGAGCTTTCATTAGCATTTAAATTACAAACATAAAGACCCAAGTCAAGGCTGTCAATGGAATCTGAGCCTGCGGGCTGAGGACGGTTGTAAACACATATGTCCTCCTTCTAAATGTAGCGAAGGTGGTTATGAATAATCATGTATTTTTATAAGCATATTTATCTAGCGAAAGGATCTTTTGAAATGCTTAAGCTACCCTTGCCTAGCGTGACTTGTGTGACAGGTGCAGGGCCAAGATCTGTTTGGATTTGGTGTTTATGCACTTGACCACTTTCAATGGTGGATCTGTTGTGTGCTCACTGCCCAACGTTGAACTTGACCTTGACTTGATTTATTGTTCGAAGATAAAGGATTACGTTTGGATTTTTGGTTTGATGTAAATATATAAATTAGATATCCATTATTTTCCATAGGAATTCTGTGCCTACTGAATAAATAAGAAATTATCTCACTGGTTTCAATGGATTGAAGATTTTTTAAAACAAATCCCTTAGACCATATCTTACTGTAGCTTTTAAGGTTTTGCATTGAAAATGATTTAAAAATGAGTAACCCCAAATGTTTTCATGTTTTGACCAAGATCAACATATATTAACATCTTTATTTGTTTAAAATAACTCAACAGAATTTCTGGACTCAAGTCATTATTGTTACTATGATTAAACATTGTTATAAATAGGCCAAACTTACTGACTATATGCTAGCATTATACAGAATCAAAGGGTCCGATGTGTTCATATATTTGAGTTCAGCTTGTGAATGTTGTGAAGGATGGCAGCGATTCAAGACCTCATACAGGATTACATGTTCAAACGTTGTCTGTTAATAGGTTTGAAATAAGTGTTTCACACATTCAAGTGCAAACGCTAGGGAAATCAGGTCAGGTATTGTGAGGCACTATGCAGGGGAATGTGACCTAACCTTCACTGTTGAACCGCGTCAGCAATCTGTACTGCTTCACAGACAGAAACAAGGTGCAAATAGTTTCCTTCAATAATGAATGAGCGTGGTGCTCCTGCAGTCCTGGGACATAACTGGGAAATGTAGTTATTAGGGAGGATTACAGGCCTGCTGAGCAGGAATGGGGATGTGGAGCTCTCTGCTGAGTGATAGTATCATCGTATGCTCGGAGAGAACGGTGTAAGTTTCGAGGCTGTCTCATTGGAGGAACTATCTAGAGAAAGGACAGTTTCCTTGAGTTTAGGTTGGCACTAGTCTTTTTGAATATTATGATGAAATGATTCACTATACTCATAATGAAACATCTCAGTTGACAATCACCACGTCACTTTATTTATTATACTTTTATTGGTTGTATACATGGTTAAAATTGGGCTATGCTTGTATGAAATAGATAACATGTATTCAAGAAACTAGTTTCAAAAGCCGAGTCTCCTGTTCTCAAATGCTGGCCTTTAATATCAGTGATGTTGACCTGAAGAAGTGTTTCACATAGATCTATTTTTGGATCATCTAAGTGGTTCTCAAACTATGGTATGTGAACCACTGGTACTCGAAGAGACCCCTAGTGGTACGTGACACGACAGGAAACTAATAACCCTTTAGATTCATTTCGTATTTTAAATCAAATAAAGAAATAAAAAACCTTAGATTTGTATACTGTGGTAGGCTATATGAGACCAGTTTTACTGAGCTTATGCTTTTTGTTTTCCTTATGTTGTTCCAATTGTTTTCATTGTTTACCTCATTTGTAGGTCGCTTTGGATATAGCGTCTCCTAAATGACTAAATGTAAATACAATTTCAAAAGTTACACATGATAAATACAGAATGCATCTTATTTAGCCCATGTGCAATTTTAATATAGTTGTATGGATCACAAAAGAAGATTTTTTGAGAAATAGCTCAGTGCTTTTATGACCATACAATGGAAGTCAATGGGGTCAGTATTGTTTGGTTACCAAAGTTCTGCAAAATATCGTCTTTTGTGGTCTGTAGAGGCGCACGTTGCAATTTAGTTTTGACGCGCCGCTTTGTCAAGAGCCACTGCAGTAAAGTTTGAGTCTAATACAAAGTGAAACGAAACAGACCGAATTAAAATAGACCCTGTAACCACCACCTTATAACACACCTGTCCCATTCATAATCTGATCTCTAGATATCTTTTTGCTATATACAGTTGTTTATGCACATATTTATACTTAGGCTATCTTCTGTGTCAAATATTCTTTCCACGTTATCTGTTTTTAATATAGGTTTGTAGTCTTTCTGCAAGTCCCCACAAAGCAAAAATAATCCCCCATAGGATCCCCATGTCTACAAAAAAGTGGTTTGTGTCTTGTAAGTGTTTGAATTATTAAAAAATCATAAGAAATTGGAGGACGAGGTCTATCTAATCATAAGTAAAGATTTTCAGCTCTACTATTAACTTTAGTGATTATTCATGTGATTTTCTATGACGGTCATTAGGTGGTACTTGGAACAACTCATTTTATTAAAGGAACTTGGTCTGAAACGTTTGAGAACCACTGATCTAAGATATGTTGCTATGGACTAACTTTCCAATATGCAGCATAATGAAAACCCACTAAAACAAAGTTAATTCCATCCAATTTAAAGGGTGTTATGATTAAGACTTTTAAAATAAATGTCCTATCCAAAAGCTTTCCTTTAAATCTTTCTTTCAGATCGGCCCAAGATTCGTGTGCCCCGTGCCCTGAGGTCAAAATACACCAGGCAAGTTGGAGCACAGATCAACCTTGTCATCCCTTTCATTGTAAGTCACGTCTTTAATACATATCTGTGATGTTTTAATGTAGGTCACACATCCCGTGATCCTTTGTTAATCATATATTTTCTGTTTTATAGGGCAAACCTAAACCAGTGATATCATGGATCAAGGATGGCCAGCCTTTGGATACAAAGAAGGTGAACATCCGCAACAGCGACAAGGACAGCATACTCTTTATCCGCAAGGCGGAGAGAGACGACTCCGGTGTCTACGAGATGACCGTGAAGGTGGACAGCTTTGAAGACAAGACTTCCCTTCTAATTCAGATCGTGGGTGAGTCGCAGCGTGATCCAGAGACCTTTCATTTCTGTGCAGTCTCCTTCTGACTTCCTATTTCCACTCTTAGTTCACTGATGATAGATGTGTCCCAATTTGGGGGCTGCAACCTTCTAAGGTTGCAGACTTAAATATGAGCACTTGTTCTTCAAAGTACACAGCCTCAAAAGTCCAAAAACCGAACTTGAAATGAAAGGGTCTATCCTCACGGAGGATTTCATAATTGCGTCACCTGATGCTCATGTTGCGTGTTGACAGCAGCAGGACACAGCAGATAAGTTTCTGACTTTTTTAAACAAATATGGAGTCAGAATTTCATTTTAGAGAATATGACACGTTTATGTAGATTAAACAGCCCAACAGTATATTAAATTAACCAACCGCAAAATTTAAAAACACAATAATGCACGAATAATGTTAATGAACAACATCATATATTATATTGAAATACTTAAATTGACAATTTTTGTGAATTACATAGATTTATTTGAAATAAATTTTGAATGATTATTTTAAAATTTCAAGCCATTACAGGCGTGCGATGAATCTCAAGATTCAAGATACATTTGTTGCATCCTTAAACACCAGTGGAAATAAGGTCGCATTTTGAGCTGCTTTTGAAGCAACCTTTGAATCGGGACAGCCTTACCAGCCTTCAGTCGTGCTGCTGTGAGGCAATCAGACTTTAAGTGCATCCTTCAAAGAACTCAACTCCCGAATTGGGACACAGCCACTGTGTCAAATGACAAAACTAAGACTAGATTAATTTTAATGGTTGAACATCTATGTGTAGATCTGCCTGGACCTCCTACCTCAGCCAAACTGGTTGACTACTGGGGCTTCAATGCAGCTTTGGAATGGACCCCTCCTAAAGACAGCGGCAACACTGACATCACAGGATACACTGTTCAGAAGGCAGACAAGAAAACTGGAGTAAGTAATCCTTTGATGGTGATTATGCGATTGATGGTGTAAAAATGTATCAAAATATCGCAATTTTTTGTGACACTGTACACAATATTTTAAAGTGATAGTTCACAGTAAAATAAAAATTGTCATCATTTATTCACCCTCATGGAACACAAAGGAAGATATTTTGAGAAATATCTCAGAGCTTTCATGTCCATACAATGGAAGTCAATGGGGTCAGTATTGTTTGGTTACCAACATTCTGCAAAATATCGTCTTTGTGTTCTTAAGAAGTAAAGACAAACAGGTTTGGAATGACATTAGGATGAGTAAATGATGAAGGAATTTTAATTTTTGAGTGACTAATTCTAAAATTATTCAGATGGTTTTCTGAAAGTGTGCGCTGGACACCTCTGGGCAGATGCGCCATTGTTCTGACACCCAAATGAAATCACTTTACACTGTGATAACTACCAGCAGAACAGCAGACACTACTTAGGGGCCCTTGTTTAGGTACGATTACCATTATACTTAAAGGCAAAGCTTTATTTAGACATCTGCCAAGTCAATCTAGAGCAAGAGTCTGAGAGTCTGTATATGGACATCACACTCGTCTATCTATAAGCTTGTATCCGGATGTCAGAGGTCTGGGTCACATGGGTCGTGGTAAGAGATCGTAAAGCTAGGAAGATGTGAGCGGTGACAGACAGAGAGTTGTGGGCGATGACAGCTCATCACTCAGAGACTATCACGATGAGGGATCAAAATACTAAATGGCCGGCCTGATCATGAGTTTTTGTATGTATGTTGTAAATAAAAAATCACTTAGTCTTGAATGTCAAAGTCACAACTTTGACACCTGTTGTAGATATGGTTTTGTTTACGACGTGTTTATTAGATGGAACCCACCCGAGGTGTATTTTTAGGCCTTAAACTTCATTTAGTGACACATATTATCCTGTTCATCATATTTAACCAAGGGGAATTCAGCAAGAATTTAACACCTGCTGATGGTGTGGTTGATTGGCACGCACTGTAGGTTTCGTATGTGATTAAAGCACTTTATTGCCCAAAGGGGAACATGCATCCCTAAATGTAATACTATTTGTAATATGCATCACTTTTAAGAATAGAGTGTTTCAAATAAGATGTATTTTAAGACTTTATTAAAAGTCACAGTACTTTTTCAGCATATGGAAATGCAATATATGTATATTTTCATATATAAAATACATATATGAACACTATTAGAAAATTGACTATTTCATATATTGATATATGTCAACCATATACAAAACAAATCTATGTTTATGTACGTAAAATATATTTATTGTCATAAATTGAATGTGTATAATTATTTATATTTGTGAGATATATATTTTTAATTGAGTGTTATGTATACATTAGACATATATGTGACATGTTCACTTATATATCCGATAATCGTTTAATTATGAAATATATGGTTTAATATTAGATCTTTTAATACGGGATCTTTGTACTTCAAAATGATTCTTTAATACAGGATGCATTACCGACATGTATCTACAAAGTTGCAGTGTAACGCACACTCCATACCTTAAACGTACATTATATGTACAATACGTTAGAAAAATTAACACACCTTTATTTAAATATAAAAAATCTTATTAAGCTGCACAATCAATCAAAACAATAAACAGGTTTAAAAAAACAGAACATTTAGCATTTTTAGTGGATAAGATAAAGCCCTGCAGTTTTGTGTTCCAACATCTTGGTTAGTTTTTGCCATATTGCCATCCCCAAAGGGCCCCTGGTGAAGAAACTTCTGGATCACTGCATCTGTAGGAAATCTGTAAAAGTTAGGTGACTATAATATTATTAAAATATATTGATTTACTAGGCCAAGTTACTTACTAGTTATGTTTATACTGAAACCCTATATTTCCGAAAGTCCCCAACATTTTAAAGCAACTTTGATAGTGTTGGGTGGGACAGCAAACTAAACTTAATCTTAGTCGACATGATGTTAAAATATCTTTAATCTGCGTAAATCTTGCAATCCAACACTGAACCAAAGTTTAATTTGCTTTTATGTTAGACATATGCCTAAAGCTTAAAACTACATTAAGATGTAACTGGCTTCATGAGGTTAATATATTGAGTATTGGTAAAGATAAAGATCTTTACCAATCCCACATACCACTTGATCTGAGCTTCACCTTGCTAAGGACAAGGCAGAACAACAAGCTAGCCTACATGCCCATGCAAATAATATGCCTCTACAGACACGAAGAATAATACTATAGTGACCCAAGAGTTCAGTGACAGAGTTTACAATTAAGGTTATAATTGAATTTGCTATTTAGCATTAATTAAATAAACAGTTGACATTCATAACTAATGAGGTCACTGTTTAGGCCAGGAGGAAGCTATTAAATAAGGCAGTTGGTTTGTTCACATGTATATTGCAGATGCTTGTTTTGGTTTCAATAATATACGTAAACCTTTTCTGGGTTTAGATGCTCCACCATTCAGTGGTAGTTTGGGAATCTTTCTGACTCCTCAGACTGCAACGCAACCAAACACACAAGCTACACACTATTATTGCTCCTGTTTGACAAATCGCTTATTGCTTCCTGACTGTAAGTCGCTTTGGATAAAAGCGTCTGGTAAATGACTAAATCTAAATGTAAATATGTTCTAAACATTTATCTTCAAAGATCCAGAAGATGTCAATGTGTGTTAATAATATTATTAATCTTATATGTAACAACTCAACTCAACTCAACTTTATTTATATAGCGCTTTTTACAATTTTCATTGTTACAAAGCAGCTGTACATGAGACACATTGAATACAAGTAAAACAACTAAAGACATATACCTGTAAAAACAAGAAAAAGGTGAAAACAACAAAAGACAGACATACAAATGCTCCACACACACAATATGCATACATACTTACACACATTGACATAGACGCACACACACAAACACAAACACACTCTCACACACACACAAACACACTCGCACACTCACACACTGAAAGATAAAGGAGAGAGAACCACAGGTCAAATATTAAACGGACTATAAATTCCTATATGCAATATTAATTATGTCTAATTTCTGAAATCTAAAGCAGCCCCCCCGGCCAGGCAGATTGTTACAATAAAAACGGTGGTGAGGAACCCAAAACTCCAATCGAGAAAAAAAACCTCAGGAGAACCTAGGCCCAACCAGGGGATTGCGGTTCCCCTCTGGCAAAAGCTGCTGCCTCTGCACAAGCTCAACAGTGCTTGCACAACAAGGCTAAATAAAAATAAAAAAAATATATGGCAAAATCACAATTGATATAGGCACATATGTCATATATTACATTTCTGTAAGTTTATCACCTTAAATTTGATTCTAGATCGTAGGTTTTTGCACTGAATTAGTGTAAAATTGCAAAAAAATTGCTTAGATGTTTACTGAATCATCCTTGTATTTTTATTCACTTTATAAATGATCTGTTAAAACGTGTAATAGGAAAGAAGTGGAGAGTGATGAAGTGTACGGATTTGTTTTAACAGTATTGCTGTCTTTGACAGGACTGGTTCACGGTTCTAGAGCACTTCCACAGGCTCAACGCCACAGTCTCTGACCTTGTGATGGGAAATTCATACAGCTTTAGAGTTTTCAGTGAAAACATGGTCGGAAGGAGCGAAAGCGCTGCAGTCACGAAAAACATTGCTCATATTCAGAAAACAGGTAAGGTCACGTCTCTTCTTTTGTTTTTCGTTTATCACATGGGCGTGTGAAGTTGGTACCAATATTTCATGAGAATACCATCCCACCATGAGAATTTCCTTTGAATGGCCATCAATGGAGATGTTCCTCAACACCAGACTGTTGTGGTTACAGCATCTACCAGTGGAATTAGCAGAATGGGTCAGGTATAAAGAGCGCTTAAGATAATGAGGATTTTATGTGAAAAAACAACGTTTGTTGGACCACATAGCAGAAACTGTTCACTTGAAGCTTAACTGCTATAACATGGTACTAAGGTCATGCGTTGAAATCGCTAGGGAACACGCATACTGATAATATGTGACCCACATACAATGTAAGTAACTTTGGATATAAGAAAAAATGTATAGTATTCTGAAAATTAGCTTTTACATAGGAGCACTTTTAACTCATTCCCCGCCAGCCTTTTTAAAAAAAGTTGTCAGCCTACGCCAGCGTTTTTTTAACATTTTCACCCAACTTTAATGGCTCACAGTAAATTTTCTGTTAAGAATATATGGACAAAAAATATGTCAAATGAAAGAACCGAGTCTTAGCTTTAAAACTAAAGAAACCGTATTCTTCTATCTTGATTTGTTTTTTATCACTCCGTAGATGTGGGTAGGTTTCTAAAAAATTTATCACTTTGATTAATGAAGTGAGATAATTAACGTTTTCTTTCAAAGATTCCGCCCAGATTACACTCAGAACAATCATTAAAAACCGCTAAAACATATGCGTTCTAGGTTCTGGGACTCTGTACTTTTTCCCAAAGGTGTGTAATAGCACCACATGCTGTATAACGGTACAAACACTGATTGCCGTAATAACTCGTCTTCGGGGAACGTTTTTTCTTTAAATGAAGAGATAACTCGTCAATGGCGGTGAAAGAGTTAACAAGTCCTGTAAATCGGAAGTTACGTTATTTTTTACTTCCGTATTGGGACACATTTCCGAGTGAAAAAGTGTAATATATGTATAAATCACCCGTTGCATTTTGAAATGGTACTGACAGCAGACTGATAGTTGAAGGGGAAGAGCTAACGGATGCTCCGCCCAAGCCATCTAATTTATGTCATTTGAGATAGATAGTCACCAGAGGGCGTAAGAGCATTTCTCCGATTTTAATTTAAGGTTATTAGGGCACATGAATTTTAAAAAGAGAGTGGTCAGCATTGGTAAGCTATTTACAATAAAGGCTGCAATATTTCACGAAAAATAGGAATTGTCCCTTTAAATTTCACTGGGACTTTAAACACGTCAGGTCGTTTTGTTACCACTAGACAAATGACTACGTTTACATGCGCATCAATAAAGCGATCATTTTCAATAATCAGAGTGCAGTAACATGTTTACTTGACATGAAAACACCTCTTAATTTGCTCCAGTTTACTTGAAAGTTTTATTAGTCTGATTATTTGTTATGATAAAGAGTACAAACACTGCTCTCCGGTACAGTGGGTGTGTGTTACTGGCTACTGATTTAATATATTCACGTCCATCGTGTCAAATGCAAATCACCGCTGTGTGGACGTAGGCCCATATACGCTCATTGGTATTCTGTTTCTGTATGAAGGTAAGGAGCAACTGACACCAAGTTGTGTTCACGGTAAAACTTCCGACTGTCATGTTTACCTCGAATTTGTACCTAAGGTACGTGACAGAAGCACATGCGCACCTTGATCAGAGCAGCATAAATGCGTTTAACCTATTTACATGTCTCTATATTGTGACTTCGATTACGTGTAGTCGTAAGTGTTATCGCAGAATTGCCAAAATCCTAATCGCATTATGAGGGTGCATGTGAAGGTAGTCAATGACAGCAAGCACTACATCTTCTGACTCTTTGTACAGAAAACTATTGGCTGTGATGTCAGTGCTGATCATGGTTTTCATTCCTAACACATCAGAATTGCATCTGCATTACAGCATGGATTATGCTGGTGTTGTCGTGTGAGACTGTCAGTCTTCCATCGACATGAATCACATAAAATACAAGGATCCAGTTAACGGTTACATTAAACTGCTGAGGGTTCATCAGCCTCTCATCCCGAGCTGTTGCTGACAGAATGCTTCTGCAGTACAAGGTGCCTTTTTGCGAAGCACAGGTTTTGCTGAACCAAACAGTTCTCAAATGCAACATTAATCAGTTCATCAATAAGGAAAGCTTAGCTAGACCTTCGGCTGCAACTCTGCAGCTTAAATCGGCCAAAAGACTACCCACCTTGAAAGAGGTGTCTGACTTCTAATGCTTTGCCCAGTCCTTCAATGTGTCAACGGCGCCATTATGTTAGGAATGGCAAACTGCTTTATAAACATACCAGTGAAGGGGAGCTACATACTTTTGGCAAAGAAATCACATTTTTCAAATCTGCATGCGTACTATTTCTTATGACAATACATATTTTTTGACAATAAATAAATCAATAGAGACATATCATAAACCATCAAAATTTCTTTCTTTAATTCTGAAGAACAACTCTTAAGTCAAGGTTTTGAAACCAAAAGTATGTTAGACTTTATTGTCACAAAGCTGAAACAAACCCGAGTTGGATTGCAATGCAACTGACATCTCTTCTTCCAGCCAAGCTTAAATACTCGTCTTATCAGGCACATGCCGCTATTATTAATTACCATAGGAGGTATGAAGAGGGGGTCTATTCTCTTACAGCCCAATTTGGTCACAAACACATGGAACAGGAGGCCTATTCTTTGCATCCTGATTTGATTTTCAACATGTGATTATAATCACGAGAGCTGCAAACCCTCTCCCATCCTCCATACATGCAGGCATAGAAAACTACATTGCATAGAATAATGCAATTATACAATGGTAGAATAAGTTTTTACATATAAGGAATTATTTTTTTACTATACTTTAACAAAAACCCACATCTTATTTATTCACTTGTATATATTTTTTTAGCAGTCTTGCCCTACTCAATATGGTGGCAATCAGTGACCCATGATTTTCAGCAGCCAATGTGTATAAGTGGCTGCTGAAACAGTGATTTTTTGTGCTTTTAATGACCCCTCATGTTAAATCAAACCAACAAAATACGAGACGTACATTACAAAATGGGCAAAACACCAAACCTTTAAGAGATTTATTGGACAAAATGATTTTGATTTGGCAAAAAGACAAACCACTGTGTAAATTGTCCGAATATACAACCAAAATTCTAAACTACAATTTTATCAGGTTTTTTGATCCCCTCTTGAAGAAGATCATATCCTTTTTTGGTGCAAAATATATCAAGCTGTTATCGAGCAAACTGTGGAAGGTTTGTGGGCATGTTCTGAGGTGAAGGTTTCTATAAGATAAGCAAACCGTACACAGAAATTGTTGTCTTGACTTAATGGCATAAAATAGCTATAACCTTTGTACAACTGACAGTCCCGGCTGAGGTTGTTGTCCCCTGTTCTGTAGGTATTGTCTACAAGCCGCTGGACTACAAAGAACACGATTTCAGTGAGGCTCCCAAGTTCACAGCCCCCCTCAGCGACAGGGCGGCAACTGTGGGCTACACCATGAAACTACTGTGTGCAGTTCGTGGGACACCAAAGGTACAGATGATGTTTGACATGCTTTTTGTTAATGCTTACAAACTGTATGAATAGCCAAATACTAATTTATGAATACTTGATGGCTAAAGAGAAGCTCAAAATGGCTTTCCAGCAACCAAAGTCATTCATTTTCCAGTGATTCAAAGTTACAGAGGCCATTGGCAATGCAACAGAGTTAAGCAAAAGATCAGGAATGCAGTTTGCCAACTACCAATAGAAGTACAATCATCTTCATTACTTAAACTTTTATATTTGCCGTTATATTAAAAGCTTTCAATATTATCTGTTGTTTATCATGAAGAATATCCAGCCTGCATCTTTGGACTACCAGAAGTTTCCAATATGCTACAAATATACTTCTGAAGTAGCGGTTGTCATAATCTAACAATAGCTGTTGATAATCCACCAATGCCATCATCAGATCCAGACGTCCTTGGGTTTGAGCTCAATAAATAGACAGCTTATGTATTCCCATAAATCTGAAGTACATGTGCTCTAGTCATAAAGCAGAAGAAGTATATCTCCACTGGGTGTTCTGCTAACCACTAAAGCCAGCTGGTAGATAGACATGTATGGACTGCGTTGGCTTGTCATTCCCAAGGAGAGGAATGGAGACTCAAGTTTCGGGAACAGCTGAGATACATGCAAATCTAGGGTGAATGCAGGTCCTGATGTAGGACCTGCATTCTAGGACAGCCCGTAATCCTTGCTTAATAAAGCTAGTTATGTGGGTCCATCCATTTGATGGTAACAAGACTGACGTGTCGAGGGATTCGAGTATGAAAGTAAAAAACGAGTATGAGTAAAGAGTATGAAAGCACTGGGATGTTTCAATGTTTTTGTACACTGGTCAGTGTTCACTGCATTTCATGCTGTGATTTTTGTATTTTCTCTCTCTTCAAGAACACTTGGAAAAGCTTTCAGAAGCACGTGCAATATCGCTTCACTGAACCATGGCCTAAGCAATGTGATAAAACATCACCGTATTAATACAATAGGGAAATACGGTTGCAGTTGCACTGTCATTATGCATAGAAAAAGGTAATTTGTAGGGTGAATAATTGTGAACTTTCCCTTTAAGTAGCCAGAAATTCAGAGATCTGTTAAATTTTAGATAAGAACTGCAAGCACATATTTTGATGGGGCCACTTTCCATTTGGAAGTTAACACAGAGCACCTTCAGCCTGTTAGATGCATACGGAAACTTTAAACCTTCAAAGCCACCATGATGTTACTCATAGAAAGATATCATGGTCATAAGGATTTCTTCAACAGGCTGAGTATTTTTAGATATTTCTGCCCATTAACAAGTAATGCAAATGGTCTTCTCATGCAAATTTGATATTGCCAATGAGGTCAACTACAATTTAACTGGATAGGAGAATACTTTGGTGGACACGCTTTATACATACGATTCTCTGAGAGGAATAATTGTATTGATATATATTGAAATATATCTGATGTAGTATATGTCCATCTATTTTGCTCAAATGCATTTACAGTAGCTATTACAGTAAGAGGGCGTGATGGTATTGTTACCAGCTACTGTTATTCCATTATTGTACAAAAGTCCAGAATTATTTGGAATAAGAGCCAGCTGGTAATTTGAAAGATTTTTTCCGATGGTACCGTTTACTCCTCGGTGAAAAAATACAATACAGAAATACGCCACTGACAAAAAAATTGCCATTAAGAGTAAGATCTGAAGCCACAACCTTGTGCTAAGGCAAGAAATATTCACTAGCTAACGTAGAAGGCTGAACCCCCCATCACTGAAATCCTTGTAAACCTGTCCAAAACTACTCGCCTGCCATTGAGCTGGTGATTGATTATAGTACCCATGGACACTGTTGACCCCCATGTTAATGATGGCGTTTTGGACCCTTCGAGTTTAACTGGTGAAAGCAAAAAGAAATTTTGCACGGGATTGATGCCATCTGTCTAGATCCTATCCCAAGAGGAGCTTTCAACAGCAGGGTTCTCTTATTCCGAAAGATTAGTCAGGATTCTTTTGGGTATCACTGGTTGTCCTGCATCATCAGGTTACTGCAAACAGAATCCTAAAATGCTTCTTTAAACATGACCTAAGCAATAGAGTAACATGCCGTTCCAGTTGATGGAGCTTGAGTGGGCAGAAATCCTGAGACTGAGACGTGTGAAATTTTATATAAAGCACTATGATGCTGTCAGTGTGTCAGGGATAAATTCAGTGAGAGTAGAGGGTCATTAGCACTGCAGTTTAGAATCGTTTGAGTTACAGCAGTTGACAACATTATTGTGGATGTAATAAATGTGTCGAGGTTTGCCATCCATGAATTACGCTTTCTTTAATCAGGGTTAGAAAATGTGTTAATATTTTTGGTTGAACATGAACAAAAATCAGTAATTGACCAAGGACATAAAAATGTGTGTTGAAAACAATCTTTCTTTACTCTGATTCGCAACAATACGTTTACATTAGTGATAAAAAATGGGACTGTCACATACAATTTGAATAGTTCAACCAGCATCAAAAACAAATCTACAAGTACTTGCAATTTTATGATTTAAACAGGATTTTGTAATTATTCTACAAAATATATTTTTTTTTAAACAACCTCATACTGATTAGATACCTTGTAATTATGTTGTGAATTGCCATGAGCTTGTGTTGGTGTTATTAACATTGTTTGTTATTTCACTTTATTATTACTTATCAAATCGGATATTTTCCCTTCTGTGTACTAGAACAGAATTTTTAAAGAATATACTATGAGACTGTCAAATTACAAATGCTCCCTGAAAGTATGATATACGGTAATTGTAAAAGTATGATACAGTGAAAGTATGATCACTGTGTGATTTATTTACAATAGCTATCAAACCTTAAGTGAATTCTCAATAATAATCCTGCTCTTTAGTGGTCTGTTACCCGCTTTGACTGAATCATTCTTATTGAAAACAAACTACTCCAAAAAGACCTCCTAATCTACTGTTTAAAGTGCATGCAAAACTGATGCATTACAAATGACTTTGCCGTTATCTTTGGGTAACGTCACAGTTTGGCAAGTCAGAAGAACTCAGATGCAGGCAGACGGTGATGACGGGTAAACAAAGGTTTATTTAAACTTAAAAACAGGAACAAAACAAAAGCCCACTATGGGGGGTAACAAAGACAAGACTAAATAATATATCTAACAACAAGAAACGGAAAGAATTCCCACAAGGGGGCTAATAACTAAATCAAAACAAGTCGACACAACCTCACAAAACAACAGGCAAGGTAAGGGATTTAGAGAAAGGATATAGCACGGGCAAGGCAAGACACGACATTACACGGCACGGCACGGTACAAATAAAGTACAAACTACAAGGAACAGGGTACAATGAACGAGCACAGGGCAATGAACACGAGGATGTTTTAAAGGGAGACAGACAAAGGATAATTAACAAGGGGCAGGTGTGGGTAATGAAACACTAATGGGAAGGTAACTAGGAAACAAGATGGCGGGAACAGAGACGCGGACCGGAGAGAGAGTATAGAGAAGAGTGCTAGGTAAACTATTGCTCTCTCTCCACACAAAACCTAAGGCTATGCCATGGCTCCGCTCCAAGACCAAGAATAGTCATGAAAAGATGGCGGAACCATGTCTCACTTTGTTTATCTGTTCTGTGTCTGCAGCCTAAGATCGAGTGGCTGAAGAATCAGATGGTTATAGGGGACGATCCCAAATATAGGCAGATCAACAGCCAGGGAGTTTGCTCACTCGAAATTCGCAAACCGTCCAACTTTGATGGCGGAGTCTACACCTGCAGGGCCAAGAATGCTCTGGGTGAAGCTACAGTGGCCTGCAAGCTGGAGGTCAAAAGTAAGTACAGGATAATTTTCTCTGTGACTGTATCGAATGCTAAGGAATGCATTTTTAGCTGATTGTTGGGACTGTGCTCCTTTGAGGTGTTTATCCAGTAGTGGAACTGCAAGTAAGCATTTTGCTTGCTGAGCTGGTTTAAAATGACATGTATGTAACGAATAATGTGCATGAATGTATACATGAAGGCATTTGCTGAGATGTGATCAGTTACGCTTTTCTTTCACCAGAGGTGATTGTTCAAGAAGAGAAGAAATAAACAGGTCAGTTAAACATTCTGCTAAATCAAAAAAAAAAGACCTAAAGTAACATATAAGTTACTTTAAATATTGTCAGATGCAAAGTCACTTGTTTAATTTGCAAATATGTTTTGTAACATTTGTATTGTGATTTTTATTTAGTTTTCTTTCCTGTAATACAACATTTTAAGTTACAACATAACTATTAAGTAGAACAAATGTATTTCTTTAACACATACAGTAAATATCATTTAAGCAGTACATAACCCTCATCTCTGTTATCTGAAAACGAAAAGAGAATTATCATGAAAATGTTACAGTGAAAAAATCTGAATGCTGCAAATGAAATGTTTCCTTTCTTTGTGTTTTGCGGTGAAACATGATCTGCACTAACACATTTATTAAGATTCACTTATTTACATCTATAGACAAAATTATATAATCAGGTCAAACTTTAGATTATCGTCAATCCCCACTTTTAACTAACTAATAACTACATTTTATGCCTTTTTAAACTCCTACTAAGTGTTTATAAAGTAGTTTTCAGGTTTAGGTATTGGGTAGGATTAAGAGATTTAAAATAAAGCAATTCAGAATAATGTGCTTTATACATACTTATATACACTTTAAAACTTTTCATTGTAAATTTGCAGTAATTTACAGGCAGCAGCTTCACCGCAAGGAACTTGTTTTCCACTGTTCTTTACTTTATTTAGAATTACGGTGTGATACTGTATTAAAAATTTACCTTTTTTAAATTACAGTATATTACTGGCAGCTGCGATCATTTCGTTTCCATTCAAATTTAAAATTTTAACATTAACAAGCGTCTGCCAAATTAATAAATGTAAATGTGGTATTAGTTTAGTGAGTGTATTTAATTTGATCCCACTTAAAAAGATTCTCTGACACGAAATAAACCTGCAAAGACATATTAAACAACAAACTAAACAATCTAAACATCACTTGAACTGAAGCCTCACAAAAAGCTTCATTAATTTACAATAACACATACACACGTGTGCCAACATAATTAACATAGATTAACATTACATCAACAGCTACACAGTTATTTTATAACCAAAAGTATAGATCGACAAAACATCTGACACTTGATTTATTATGGTAAGTTTTTTGTTAGCTGTAATAGTGTGATTCAGAAGCACATGTACGACAGCCTGACAAACGACAAAATAGTTTGGTCCTTTTTCTGGTAGTAATAGGCGCAGAGGTGGACTTAAGTGAAGATGTGTTTTGTCATTGTCTGACACAATATTGTGACTTACTGTCATGAACTGGGGGAGAGACAAGGCTGGAGAACCCAAGTGCAGGCAGACACAGGACGAGATGGTAGGGGTAACAAGGATTTATTATAACAAAGACTTAACACTACAAAAAGGCAAAAGAAGACCCACAATGGGGAAAACAAGACTGGAAAACTAAATACAGAAACAAGAACACGGACTAACTAAACTAAGAAAACAAACACTGGGAACAAACACTAAACTAAGAGTTACTAGACACAGGGTTGATAAACACGGGCAGCGAACAGCAAACAGCATACAAGGAACAAGGTAAGACGTACATACAGCTTACAGGTACAATGAACAACTACGACACGACAGCATACAACAGAGTATATCAAACAATGAACGAGCACAAGACAATGAACACGAGGATGTTTTAAAGGGGAACAAATCAAGAGGGAACAGGTGCAGGGGATAAACTAATTAACACAGACTAGGAAACAGGAGGGTAGGAACGATGACGTAGACCAGAGAGAGAGAGTATGACGACACATAGGTGAAAACCTCTCTCTCAAACATGAAACAAAGGATTCTGCATGATTCCACCTCTAAACCAAGAAATACCTGACAAGGAGAGGTGAAACCATGACACTTACTCTGTGATATCAAATTTTATGATGGAAATAAAACAAATATCACATGAATAATTTAGACATCAAGAATGAGCTCATGAAACTCAACATCGGTGACACCGAATAAAAGAAAGCTTCGACCTGCTATGCATTGTGGGTAACAGCATAGAACCGAACCCGACTGTATTTTGCCACAATTGTTGAGATTCATAAGCGGATTTTTGATGTCTGGAAGATTCTACAACAAAATCTTTCATTCTGCTCGATTTTCGCTGCTTCCTTAAAACGCTGTTATAACAGAAATTTAAATTTGGGGATTTTAGTGTAAGAAATAACACGACACAGTAACACTCAAACTAAATTTGTAGAAGTATTCACAAATCATACAAGAAGGACACCACAATTAGATTTTTTTTCTTGGCTGTTATAAATGTGCTTCAGAAACACACTATTACAGCTAACAAAAAACTTACCATAATCAGTCAAGGGTAAGAGCCAAACTAAAGTAAAAAACACTCAATACTATTATGGTGACTTCTTATTGATCGTGTTTTCTTTAGCGAGTCTGTTTTTTAACAGCAGATCATTCTCATTGATGACTCACTTTATGAATTCATATGAAACTGTGTAGTTCCCCTTCAGTCGGTCTCTCGACGTTGTGTTGAGAGACAGACTGGGGTTTGGTTCTGAGAACCTATCATCTCCGAGATAAAACGCCAATGGGGATTGGCCAATGACCCGCCCACGCCAGTCTCCGCCCCGTACATACGGGTATAAAAGGAAGATGGCGGCGGTCATTCATCATCCTTTGTTCTTCGGAACCTTCTCGGCGTATATGTCGAGTTTATCTCTTCGAGTTCCTGCTGGATATTTGACGCAGAGCAGCGGACTTCTCCCTTCTGATGGCGGATCCCCCTCGGCGAGTGGACTCTCCCTCGGTGGCGGATTTCTCCTCCGGAGCGCGGACTTCCCCTCGGCGTCTCGGCAGCGAGCTACAGATTTAAAAGAGCAGGTCCTTTTCAGGACCAATATTCTCACAGTTTCCACTCTCATCCAGGAGGGGGGACGGACATAGCGGCTACCCCGGATGTTGGGCTTCCGGCATCTGGGCCGGCCGTTGTGGATCAGTTCCGTCCGCACTGCGGGCGGTGTATGATTCAGACGTTGCGTCACGGGCGGCTGTCTTCCCACGGGACTCAGCCGCCAACTCGCTGCTTCCCGTTTCGTGACGGCATTGGCTACGGCCTTGCCGTCCGCGGCGGGGAGGGGGGAGGGTGATGTGAGCGTTGTGGATCAGTTCTGTCCGCACTGCGGGCGGTGTATGATTAAGACGTTGCGTCACGGGCGGCTGTGTTCCCACGGGACTCAGCCACCAACTCACTGCTTCCCGTTTCGTGACGGCATTGGCTACGGCCTTGCCGTCCGCGGCGGGGAGGGGCGAGGGTGATGTGAGGATGTGAACGTTTTCGTCAGCCCTGGCTGGCGGATCGTCCGCACCTTCCCTCGTCTGACCGTTCCCCAAGAGACGGTCCCACCGTCTTGTTCCTACACCACGCACCGGAAACGGTGTGTGGTGATGATGAGATGCTGCAAGCTGTGTTCCTGGGTATGACAGACCCATCTTCGGGTCTGACGGGCACGACACCTGTACTGCAAGTATGGGTTGTCCTCAGGTGTGGCGTTCACAGCGGCTACGTTCTCCGGAATGTTGCCGCAAAACCCCGTCTGTTCCCTGTGCGTGACCGCCGCCACGGCGAGGTTGAACGCTTCGGCGAACGTCGGTGGTGATCGGGGATTCCCTTGTTTGTTACTCCGCCAGCTTCGGCTCGCGGGTCATTCATGCCCCAACACGCTCACCTAGCTCGTCCCCGATGGGCGGGATACCGTCCCATATCGGGCAAGATCCGACAACGTGCTCTGTCATAACATCTGATAGCTACCTCCGGTCATCAGATGCGAAGCCCCTTGGAGCTCCCGCCCTCGGGAGGTCGAGCCCAAGAAGAGGCAACGCAGAGATGACGGCCGTGCTTCCCCGGGCCGGAGATGCATGTTGAGCTCACTAGACGTGGAGCATGCCGTTCGCGGCTTGCTCCTGTCTGACGCGAAGCCCCTTAGAGCTCCCGCCTCTGGGCGGTCGAGCTCAGGAAGCTACGCAAAGTGAGGGCCGTGCTTCCCCGGACTTCCCTGGAGATCCATGTGGAGCTCATTAGACGTCGGTATGCCGTCCGCGGCGTGCTCTTGTCTGAAGGGCTCAGGGAGCTATTACTTTCCTGGACAGTGAGGTAAGCTGAGGGCTGTGTTGATCACCCAGGTGGTCTAGCGCCCGTGGTACTCCACGGACGCTGCCACTTGGAGGAGTCGACGAGGTCTCCTAAGCTGCTTTCACGCTCCACGCTATGGCGGTCAATAGGGTCCAAAGCGTTATGGCGACCCATTGGGTCATATGCCAGAGCGTTTAGATCTGGTTGATGGAAAGGTCGACCCGGCTGCGCACCGCCACAGGCCTCGCGCATCGAGCGACGAAGGTCAGGGTGTGTGCCCTGGGTTGGACGATGTCCACAATAGTGGTCCAAGGATCTGTGGCTCAACCTTGCGCGATGAAGCTCGGAAGGTCCGCCTTCTTGGGCACCGCGCAAGCTGGGCTGGATGGTTACACTGACCTCCGGTCATCAGATGCAAAGCCCCTTGGAGCTCCCACCTTCGGGAGGTCGAGCCCAAGAAGAGGCAACGCAGAGATGACGGCCGTGCTTCCCCGGGCCGGAGATACACGTTGAGCTCACTAGACGTGAAGTAGGCCGTTCGGCTTGCTCCTGTCTGAACGAAGCCCCTTAGAACTCCCGCCTATGGCCGGTCGAGCTCAGGAGGCAACGCAAAAGTGAGGACCGTGCTTCCCCGGACTTCCCCGGAGATCCACGTGGGTGATCTTTTATAAAGAAGCGGCAGCCTGCCCTCCATCAGCCCCGCCTCCCCGCGGTGGCCCCTTTGATACTGGGCCCTCCAAGGATGGCCCGTCAGAGATGTGGAGCCACGCAGGAGGAGGACTCTACCCTGTTGGGTAAACGCCTCAGGGCGGCCCTGACAGGAGAGCCGTGGAGATGGAGAGTACACTCTCTCTCCGGGCTTCCCCCTGTGGTAGCTGCCTTCGGCAATCTCCAAGTGACGTTGCGTTGGCCGGCGGCAACACTAAGCAGGTAAGTAGGCAGAGCAGTCAAACCTCTCCGGGTTCTCACCCTGTGTAAGGTGACCGCTCTGTCAAGCCACTAACCAGCCTCCCTGGCACAGTGAAGCAGATCATCCTCCGGTTTCGTACAGCACCTGCCGTTACGAAGGGCTAGAGGACGATCCATCTCGGTTATGCGATCCATTTTTGCGCCTGGCACCCGCCAGGTTCGGGGCATTCTCCTAAGGGGGAAGCTCCCGTGCTCAGGCCGAGGTTGCTGCTTATGGCGGGAAGTGCGGTCGAACCTGTCCCTCTAACCGAGATGTTTCCGGGCCGGACTTCACAGTGCCTTTAGGGGGGGGGAGGCCGCGCCCCTCTCTGTATCAGTTGCTACAGAAGCGCATCTTGGCGACAAGATTGGTTGTGGCAATCGACCCGTAGGACCCTTACTCTTACGTCTCCTTCCTTCTGCGAAATTCGTGTTGAACGAAGAACGTATCAGTACTAGGTCGGTCCCTGTTTCCTCTAACGGTCATGGGATCTTGTGCTTCGGCACCTAGACCTTCTGGCCTACGGGTTAACTGGGAAAGAGCAAGCTCTTCCCAAAAGAGCGGGAGCTCCTCTTATCTCGGTGTGGAACTGACTCTGCCCTTATGCAGCATGCTCACTAAACGAGTTTCTGCAGTAGGCGTTGAACTGGATGAATTTGGTCAGCCGGACTCCGGGTCCCGCTGATCACTTCATAGGCTCCTGGACACGTGGCGTCCTCGACGGATAATCCCTTGAGTTGATGCACACAGCCACTTCAGCACTGGCAGAGTCAGGTTCCTGGATGGCGGCACACGGGCACCAGGTGGGTTAGGCTACGCCTCAGTGTCTACACACCCCAAACCCTGGTCAGATGTGACCCTTCTCCGAGCAGGCCCGCTCGGGCAGGTATGAGGCGCGTCAAGCGCCTCCCTGCGGGGTAGGGTGTAGTGTGCAATGGGCAGTAGCGGGCAGTGACGGGTTCCCTACTGCCTAGAGTTTTTGGCAGTCCCCTTGGCACTAGACCTCTAGTGCAGGACTACGTGCTAGTCCTGTCGGGCAGCACGACTGCTGTGGCGGCAGACGCTCACAGCAGATGCCACAACTCGCCCCATGCCTCCTCTTTTGGAGTCAGCAGGATGATCTATCCCTGCGGGCCAGGTTATCCTTGGCAAACTGAACCCGACAGCCGTTGCGCTCTCTCGTCAGTGAAACGCCTCGGAGAGTGGCCACTCCATCCTCGCGCAGTCCAGCTCTCAGGGGACCGGTGTGGCCAGGATCAGATCCTGTTGCCCCCAGAGTCCCATTTATTCCTGCTTTGTACCCTACGGGTACCTTAGCACACAGCTGGCCGCGGGACAAGCGGAAGTACGACTTCCCCCAGGAGCCTCCTTGCACAGGGCCTGTGCAAAGTCGGAGCAGAGTGGCTTCATGTACTGTTGTTGCGCCTTACTGGCCCAACCAGACTTGATTTTCAGACTTCTCAGTTCTGATAGCCCCCTCTTGCCGATTCCCCTGACGAAACCTTCACAGGGGAAGGACACGGTTGGCACCCCAGGCCAGGCCTCTGGTATCTCCATGCCTGACCTCCAGATGGGACGAGGAGGCCTGGAGTGGCTTGCAGTACGCTGCCTAAAGCCCCACCACTTGCATGTGCACGCATATAAGTGGCGCCCCTCCCTCTAGTGTTCTCCCTCAGTGAGAACCCACGGAGTTGCTTGATCCGGTCAGTGTTGACCTTTTGGAGACTAGAGAGTAATCTCTCCCCTTCCGCGTTAGTGTATGCAGCCGCTATGGCCGCTCATCACAATCGCCTGGAGGGTAAGTTTCTTGGTTAACATAACCTGGTCACCAGGTTCTCAGGAGCGCGACTCCGGCTGCGCTCCGTACCCTCTTAGGACCGTAGGTCCTACATGGCCTTTGGGCCTGTGAGCCCCTCGGAGACGCCTCTCGTCCTTGTTACGATGAAGGCCGCTCTTGATGGCGCTTGCCTCTGCAAGAGGGTAGGGACCTCTAGTATTCTTCGTGTCTCATGGGTGCCTGGAAATTGGGCGGTAGTCTTCTGAGATACCGGCCTGGTTACGTGCCCAAGGTTCCCACACTCCCTTCCGGGTTCAGGTGGTGAACCTGCAGGCGCTCCCCTCGGGAGAGAGAAGACCCAACCTCCTAGTGTTGTGTCCAGCGCACTGCGCCTCTAATTGGACCGCACTCAGAGCATTAGCTCTGAGCAGCTCTTGTCTGTTCAGAAGACGGCACCAGGGAGGGCTGTCTCAGACAGAGGCTGACGCATTGGATTGTGGGCGCCACGGCGTACCGATCCCTGGATCACCCGTGCCCACTCGCAGTGAGAGCCCACTCCACCGGAGCAGGGCCTCCTCGTGGACACCGGCCCAAGGCGCCCCTCTGGCAGACATGTGTAGCTACAGGTTGGGCTACACCCAGTACCTTCGTGAGCTTTACAACCTCCGAAAGGAACCAGTGTCCTACACCTAATATGTAGGACAGGCATCTGGGCTGGGCGTACGCCTGCGAAAGCGCCTTCTTCCCTATCAGGTAAGTTCAGTGCGCTATTTAGTCTCCCTACTTCCCCCTCATTGGGTGAAGTATAGGCATTCTATCCATCACTAGCAATCTGGTAACGGACCGGGCGGAGCGGTCTGTTTGAACCAAGTCCAGTACTGGCAGTGTCGCCCCTACTTAGGTGGACCCCTATACTAGGACTATTGCCCCATACTTAGGAACTCCCCCGTTGGGTAGTCCCGTATGTTGATTCTTCACTCCTGGTTCCCCTGTTGGCGAATCTGTGACCTCCCCTCCGGTGGCACAACCACCTTGGCTGGCCCCCTACGGCCAAACATTTTTGCATGTGATCTCCTTCGGGAGACCATGTCAGTTTTCCACATGTTACCTCCCGTACGGCAGGATGTGGTCTCCGTAACATACTCTCCAAGAGGAGAGCAGTGTTCTTTCCCAGTGCGACGGCTCCGGACGGCGCCTCACTTACAAGGCGAACGCCCTGTCCGTGATGACTGTCTGTACAGGCATCGCAAATGCCTGTTTTAGGCTTCGCAGTAGGTCCACTACTATTCACTGGAAGGTTACATCTCGCTGCACCGCTCACTTGTGACTCGCTAGCCTAGTCAGTGTCGCTCAGCTCGAGGTCGTAATACGGCTCAGCGCCGTGGCGTGTTAGATATATCCCCAGTCTGTCTCTCAACACAACGTCGAGAGACCGACTGAAGGGGAACGTCTCGGTTACGTCCGTAACCTTCGTTCCCTGATGGAGGGAACGAGACGTTGTGTCTTCATGCCACAACGCTTTGCCGATCCGCTGCAAGGAGCACTTCTAAGGTTCCTCAGCACAAAGGGTGATGAATGACCGCCGCCATCTTCCTTTTATACCCGTATGTACGGGGCGGAGACTGGCGTGGGCGGGTCATTGGCCAATCCCCATTGGCGTTTTATCTCGGAGATGATAGGTTCTCAGAACCAAACCCCAGTCTGTCTCTCAACACAACGTCTCGTTCCCTCCATCAGGGAACGAAGGTTACGGACGTAACCGAGACGTTCCACTAAATACAGGGTTACAACCACCCATCAGTGTATGACATCACATTATCTAAAAGAGTGAATAACAGCATTCCTCAAAATGCTGTGTAAAAATGTTCCACCAATATTGTATTGTAGTTTACATTATGACCCTGTATGTCATTAATACAGCAGAATACTGTAGAATTTCACCGTGAATTTTCATCAAAGTTTTACAGTGTACAACCAATAAGAATATTAATAAGCAAGTAGTTATTAATGAATTTCTGTACCATAATATAATGTGGAACTGAAGTATGTCTGTTATGTGCTAACTCATTTCTTTATGAGTCCATAAAAACTGCTGAATGCACTCTGTGGCTCCAGGAAGTATAGAGATACTGTACTAAGAAGAAACATATTGCAGACCTGTACTTCCCTTTAGCACATTTTGTGTTGGGTTTTTTATCAGTTTCTTACATGATGGCAGCTGTTTACACTTACGGGATCTCCATACATAGAAGCCACTGCAAACTGTGAGAATGTAGGCGCTCTCACTCAAAGAGGCCATCGGGGCTGATAATGGCTGTGCGTGCTAAAAATGAAACTGTGACATAGAGGGACATGACCACATTGCCACATTGCAGTAAACAGAAAACCGCCCATCACCAGTGTTTGCCTAACTCGCGATAAAAAAGTTGCATTAGTTACAAATACAAGCAACACATAAAACAACTGCAGGAGTTTATTTTTAAAACTCTTTTGAAGGTTTAATTTGTTGGAAAAGTGCTCATAGATCTCGCCGCCATGTGGTCACATGGTTCATTTAGCGCTCAATCGTTTCAAACAAATCCTTAATATCAACCTATTTTAATGGATTTTAGCGGACGACAGCAACTATATTTGCATAAATTTTGCTAAATATATTTGGCACATTGTGTCCTCTGAAGGCTACATTGACTACATTTATAGCAGCATTTTATCTGGAGAGGAATAGGAAAAGAAGATCTATAAATATAAGATCTATGAATATAAGATATGTCCGCCAACTTGTTAAAATGTTTAATCGTGCCGTTATTTCACCAACTGTACAGCAAATGCTTTTGGGAGAGATTGAAATGAATTGGCAGTGCAGTTTTATTGTAACTATTGGTCACTCCATGACACAAGTTTCTTTTGCATTCCATTCTCCCAACAGATGTCTATGCAAGTGTCGTAACTCTGTTCTCAAATGGTTCTGGGTAATTTCAGTCAGTTTGATCAATGTTCGAAATTAACTGAAAAAAATAAGATGTCATTTTCACCTGTCCGATCAAAAATGATCATCAAAAACAGCTTTAACTTGGCAAATGATCATGATATAAGCGAATAATCCACAGCTAGCCATGCAGTAAAGGATGTTAATGCAGAGGCCTCCATGTCTGGCTGTGTATTACCCCTTACTTGTAACCAGTACCTTGTTTTAAAGGGGGAAAATACATCATCAGTATCAATATTTAAGAATTCAGATTGTTCCAAAGAAAATGTTACTGGTGTTTGTACAAACCTCACCACCATAAACCTTAACATTTCTTTATGACTTTCTTCAAAGTCTTTAGAGTGTTCTATTGACTATTACTAGGTGATTGTTTACTGTCCCAACCTTTGTGAGGCTTCAATGTAAAATTATTTTTTATTTTTGTTCAAAGTTACTTTTGAAGATTGATGTTATGGCTTCATATGTTGGTTTTATGTCTCTTTCAGTACCTGTTGAGGAGCAGAAAGCAAGACCTTAGATATAAAACGGTGAGAAAACTTGAATTTATACCAAAAAGCATTTTCATTTCTTCTGTTAAATAATTTACCTCCTGTTTTTATGCTAATTCTGCTATAGTAAAAAGTGACTTATTGGTTACAGTATGTGATTTACTTTTGAATGAAGAGCAGGACCAGGTATTTATCATATGCAAGCTAGCAATGCTCGTTGGTTCAAGAGAGGCTAGAAAAGTATAAATGCTACAAGTAGAAAATAACCCAAGCTCAAGTTCTATCTAGTGCGATTAACCACACACAAGTTCCACACTAAAACAAATGTTCAAACTGTCTTGACTGAAAATAACTTGCACTGACATATTTCAAAACAGACCAGTGCCATTGTTTTCGGGTAAGATGCACACACCAGTAATGTTTTTACTAAAGCATCTTTGTAAAAGCGACTAAAATATCTCAATTTAACTAAGGCATAGTCTTGGCTTAACCTAAGTCTTGTTTGTGAAACTGGAACAATGTGTTAAAACTCTGAGGCATTCTGGGAAATGGAGTTTCCATTTTTCTGACACTTTCCACTTTCTCTTCTGTTCCAGATGTTTACAGTGGTGCTGGAAGACGATTTGAAGTGTGCAGAGTCTCAACCTAGTTTCTATGATTACTTCTTTGAATAAAATATAAGAAACATTTCAAAATTACTTTTAGGGGTTATAACAATTCTTGAGTGCTAACAGGAGGAGTTCGGTTATAAATAATTTTATATTGTTGGCTTGTCACACTATTTACAACTTGTTTGTTTTGTTAATAAGACCCTTGTTGTAACAGAATCTGTTTCCGATTAAAATAAAATGAATTCAAAACACCCTTTATTACAAACATACATGATATTGCACAAATGGTTGTGGATTAGTTGCTTGCTCTTTAAAATGTATTTTGTCTCTGAATAAGGTCCTGCACTGTGGAGAGTTTTATAGATTAAACTGTGTTTTTTTAAACCGGTCTGTATCACTTATTAAAGATAAAGTTTAGAGGTAGTGCCGTTTTGAACAGAGGTCACAGATCTATATCTGCAACAATGCCTTTTTGGTTAGGAAAAAGGAAGCAGCCTCATGAGGGGTTTTAAATTTGGATTTGTGGTCATTTGTTCTTATTCAGTACCTTTGAACAGAGAGAGGTGAACAAGATTTACATCTGCATTTACAGTTTAACTTTTACTAACTCACACAATACATCATCATTTCCAGTCTTAAGTTCTACTTAACCGCAAAACATCACCAAAGTGTCACAATCCAAAGCAGCAAACTATTGTTTCTGCCCATGAGCCAGCTTGCAACCCATCTTGAGTTTTGACATCCTTGCTTTGCTGTTGGGTTACTAACTACGTTAAAGAAACCCCACCCCATCTGTGGTTGCAGGATGTAGGTTCGCCACGTGTCAGATGAGTATTACTTAGAAACAAAAATGACTAATATTGATACCTTACTCATAAACTATAAAAAATACAACATGTCTGAAAAAATGAAACTCTGTAATGCAAAAGATTTCAGTAATAAAGTCAAAATTGTAATATGTCTCAAATGTAGTCTCTTTTATCGACTAGCATTACTGCAACAATATCATTTAGTCAACGCTAATGTTGTGAATACTTAAAAAGAAAGAACTGTTTTTCCAAACTTGATGATAATCTGAAATCGATATAAAACAGAAACACGTTTGTCTGTAACCACTGTTTCTGCTAAAGCATTGTTCGTGTGGCTCAGTGCATTAGAGTGTTGAAGCAGCATTTTATCAACTTCCTGTTTCCTCATTACCACTTGTGGATTACGTGTATTCTTCTTCACAAAGGAAATGTTACATTTACTTACCACGTTTCTTCAGAATACATGTGTGCAAAACAGTGCCTCTAAAATCCCCCTAGTCAAGTTCCGAGGGAAATGCTGTCTGATGACAAATGCAATGAGTTTGCAACTTTTTTCCTTCAAAAGATCAGTAATATCAGAATCGAAATCAGCAAAGCTTCATGCGGCAGTCAGGTCAGTCTGACTTCAGTACATCAGAAATTAGTTACTTTGTCTGAATTTCAGACAATTGATCTCAAAACCCTGGAGGAAACGGTCCAGCATCTTAAGGCGTCAACTTGCAGCCTTGACACACTTCCCACATCCTTTTTCAAAAGAGTGTTTAACTGTTTGGAAGCAGATCTCCTAAAAATAATTAATACCTCACTGCTCTCAGGAACTTTCCCCGAGTCCCTAAAAAATGCAGTTGTCAAACCTCTTCTAAAAAAGGCCAATCTAGACAAAACCTTACTGTCTAACTACAGACCAATATCAAATCTTCCTTTTATAGGCAAGATCATTGAAAAGGTTGTCTTCAATCAGCTGAACAAATTTTTGAACTCAAATGGCTACCTGGACAATTATCAGTCTGGTTTCCGTCAGCATCATAGCACAGAGACAGTGCTCATAAAAATAATTAATGATATTCGATTGAATTCTGATTCAGGCAAAATATCAGTTCTGGTTTTACTAGATCTCAGTGCTGCTTTTGACACAGTGGATCACACCATACTCCTAAATAGGCTGGAAAACTGGGTAGGGCTTTCTGGATTGGTACTTAAATGGTTTGGGTCATACCTTAAAGGGAGAGGTTACTATGTGAACATAGGCAACCATAAATCTGACTGGACACCCATGACTTGTGGTGTTCCACAGGGCTCAATTCTAGCTCCGCTCCTCTTCAACCTGTATATGCTCCCACTTGGCCAAATAATGAAAAAGTACCAAATTGCCTACCACAGCTATGCAGACGACACTCAGATCTACCTAGCCCTCGCACCCAATGACTACAGGCCTATTGACTCTCTTTGCCAATGCATTGATGAAATTAACAGCTGGATGTGTCAAAACTTCCTTCAGTTAAATAAAAACAAAACTGAAGTCATTGTTTTTGGTAACAAGGATGAAACTAACAAGGTAAACACATACCTTGACTTAAGAGGTCTAAAGACACAAAGCAAGGTAAAAAATCTTGGGGTCATTTTGGAGTCTGACCTTAGTTTCAGCAGTCATGTCAAAGCAATAAGCAAATCAGCCTACTACCATCTCAGAAACATAGCCAGAATCAGATGTTTTGTCTCAAGCCAAGATTTAGAGAAACTAGTTCATGCTTTCATCACCAGCAGGGTGGATTACTGTAATGGACTCCTTACAGGTCTTCCCAAAAAGACCATCAGACAGCTGCAGCTCATACAGAACGCTGCTGCCAGGATTCTGACCAGAACCAAAAAATCTGAGCATATCACTCCAATCCTCAGGTCCTTACACTGGTTACCAGTTACTTTTAGAATCAACTTCAAAGTATTATTAATTGTCTATAAATCACTCAATGGTCTAGGACCTAAATACATCTCAGATATGCTCATTGAATATAAACCAATAAGACTTCTCAGATCATCAGGATCAAGTCAGTTAGAGATAACAAGGGTTCACTCAAAACAGGGCGAGTCAGCGTTTAGTCATTACGCCACCCGTAGCTGGAATCTGCTTCCAGATGACATCAGACATTCACCAACAGTAGATACTTTTAAATCCAGATTAAAAACACACTTGTTTAGCTGTGCATTCACAACCTGAGCACTTTGCTGCTTTACATCAACTGCACTTCTATTTATCATTTATTTTTATTTTGCTCTTATTCTTTTTATATACTGCATACATAACATTTTTAATCAATTTTATTGGTGTTTTATTGTTTTAAATAATTTGCATTTTAAAGATACGTTTTATTCTTTCTGTCAATCATTTTATGTAAAGCACTTTGAATTGCACTTGTGTATGAAATGTGCTATATAAATAAACTTGCCTTGCCTTGCCTTACAATCATGAGATAAATTCATCCCCCCCAAAAAAAATTCACAATAAACACTATGTTTCACCAGCTGGAAGTACAAACTACATCCAGACTTGTGTTAAATATTTACACCTGTTGAAGCATCTAAAACTAAGACCTGGCACAGCTACACTTATCTTAGACGATGCGCGTCCCCGCAGGCACATTCTACTGCAGTTAGACTGACTTTCTTACTGCCTCCAATGATTGAAAAGGGGGGAAAAAAATTGATAAAAGAAATAAAAAAATTACAGAAAAACACTTGATAAACATGCACGAAATCTTAAGTACATGCAAATGCAAAAACAAATTAGGGCAAAAAATCAAGGCATCTGTCAGAACATTTCATTCAATAAAGCAGCACTTCATTCCTATCTGTTTTATGTATAATTGTGGTAATAATCTGTTGATTTCATGCTTGATTTCGCTGCAACGTATAGAGGGAGTAGAGTATAATCTCACGACAACGGAGTATAATCCAAGGGGTATCTTTTATTAGATCCACGTGGAGACAGGAACAGATAAACACGTTAACATAAACAAACCATACCGGACACTGAACAAAGGAGAAGGATATGTGTAAATAGTCCACAGGTGATGAGGGTGATGACGGGAATATGTGGGGATTACTGACGAAACACAGGTGTGGGAGCAAAGGAAATGAAGTCCTTGGGGAAAACACCGGGAGAAACAGAAGGGAACCGTTAAATTAGCGGATTCCATGCAGCCCATTCAATCTCCATCACATGTCTAAAACATGTTTTCAAATATCTTCGAAGGGGTCTTTCTCTGTATTAGATCTGCCATTATCTCAATTTTATACTGTATATTCTATTTACTCCATGGAAACACGTCAAGAATTTTTATTAACTCCTGTCTCTGACTAGACCTATGATTTAGTCTCAGACGTAGCCTTAAACTATGCCTTGGTGGTTTGACAGGTATAAATTCTAAGCAGGATTAAAGGTGCATTTTGCGTCCAGACCAAATCAAAAAATCAAAATCAACCCAATGGCCATTCAAAACTGGAAAACCACAGGCTAGGAGACATGAAGGCACATCGCATACTGGATTTCAACAGAAAAGACGAATTCGGTGTTTCTGAAAATGCTCTCATAGGAATAGAAAAACAGGATAAAAATTTAAATTTTATATCAGGTATCTGATTCCTTCTTTTCGATTCTCAGCTCTACTGTAAATAGATTAAAACACCACACAATGTCAGGGGTGTCTAAATCGTGCTCATGGATGGCTAGTCCAGATGCTATCCTAAACCCAAGCTGTTTGAACAAAGCATCGCATTCTAGAAAACTCTAGGCATGTTTGTTGAGGCAAACTCTAAAGTTCAGTGGGCTCAGGACATAGTTTTGAACTATGAATAAAAAAAGTTTCATTTCCTGTGAGGTTAAAGTTCTAAGTAGCTAATGACAGAATGACAGAAATAAACTGTTCTTATACAGTATCTCTGCTCACTGAGGGTTACTGCCCTCAGTTCACAGTTCATCTCTGCTCACTTAACTCCTGACAGCTAGTGCAAATGGGAATGTTTCAAATGATCTTTTTGACAGGTAGGACACAATATTTAATGAGGAACTATGATGTTCTTGGATATTTATTATATACTAACATGATTTTACAAAGGAAACCAAATAAATATTTAAAATTAATTTATTTCTGTCTCCGCTAGCAGTAAACACTTACAAAAATCACTGTATGGCATTTTTAAAGCAAGATTTCTGAATCTTTTTTCTTCACAGTGGCGGTCAGTGTCCAAGTAGCATCTGCGGAGGTCAATGATGGTAGGACTTTTTTGTAGAACCTTTCTGGTTGGTCTTTTTCAGCAACAATTTATTTTCTGGGCAGTTCCGTGAAAATAACAAATCTTTACCAAAGGTTTTTACTATGCTAACAGCACAGATATCAACATTTGGTGGTATAAATTCCCATGTGAGGTCTCTCCAAGTTTTTAAAGCATTTGTTCAGTTTAAAGTGCATGATTTTTCATAGTCAGGTAAGTGGCATTTTCAGGATTGTCACACCCATAGTGGTACATATTTATCATAAATGGACATGAAAACTAAATAGTTAAATAATAATTGTTTAGTAATAATTTGATGTTCTATGAAGGGGCATCCGTCTCCATTCATTGGGTATTATTGCTTCAGGTTTTTGCATTTTAAATCAGAGAGATGCCCAACAAAGATTATTGTGTCCGTTTTTTGTCACATCAAAAACGTATGTTTATTTGCCTCAAAATAGAAAATTTGTTCATGGACTGAAATATTTCTGATGTTAAGACTTTATCAACATGGATTTAGAAAAATATAAACAGATGGTTCAATATATTCATAAGAGGACAAAATCACGCATTTCAACCTCAAATGTGTGCTCGACCAAAAAAAATAATGAAGGATTACATACAAAAGTCGGCACACCAAAGCTTAAAAAATACAAAAATGTGTTGATTAAAAGACTATAGCATGGCTCAATACTTTACACGCCATGCTATAGTCTTTTAATCAAAACATTTTTATATTTTTCGGAGCTTTGGTTTGCCAACTTTTGTAACTAATCCTTTAAAACATTCTTAACAAATACATTCTGAGCATTTTTATGGAATGTCTGTGTGGTGTGAAGTTAGTTGCTTTTCATTGCATGTTCTGTAGACTATTTGAAATATGGGTAATTCGCCACTTTGACAAAGTTTATTATATTCTCCTAGAAGCTACAGTAATTTAGATTTCTAACCCAGAATCCACCCCATAGTGTTGTAAAGCCACAATAAGGTTTATTTTTTGCTGTTTGAGTAAGGGATGTTGTACAGTCAGAGGGTTGATATCGCAGAATAAACCTTGACAGGGCCACCAGGATCCCGATGTGTTTCTTATTATATGGCTACTGTCATGATCCTGTCTGTCTCTCGCCTGTTTTGTAGTGTTCCTTGTTTCCCCATTGTTCCAATGTTGTTCTGCCCACTTGTTCGTTACCATGGACTAATCATAGACCACACCTATCTCATCTGTTGCCATATCCATTCATTGCCACTTCACCTGTGCCTTGTTATCTTATGTGTGTATATATATATATATATTGTGTCTGTCTTTCTTGTACCATTGTAGGTTATTGAATGTACGTAGTTTTGCCATGCCCATGTTTATATTGTTTACTTTCGGCTTGATTAAATTACTTTGATGCTGCACTTGGATTATTTTTCTAGTTGTCTGTTTTGGACTAGATTGTTATAGTTACAGTGGTTTCTGGGGAGCAACTCCTCTGCACATTTTGTTGGTGTCCCTTAACTGACACACTAACTTCAGTTCATAGATATCTCCCTTAATGAGCTGATGATTTGAGTGAAGTGTTTTAGATAAAGGAGACATGCAAAATGTGCAGAGCTGTGGGTCCCCAGAAACAGGTTTGGGAAAAACATATGAGACAAAAGGGATTTTTCCATATAGAAAGTCTCAAAAAAGGGAGTGTTAGTGCCGACTTCATTAATGATTTCAAGAAATGGACGCATTTGTCATTTATGAAGCAACCTAGTTGCTTTATGTGGACAATACATCAAGATGGAGCCTACTCAGAAGGTTAAATACTTGTTCTGAGACTATAAGACAGATGGAAGAATTACAGACTTTGTAGGTTTAATTCCAGCACTTTTCAAGTACTTTCGATGTGTGTTCTCATGCTTTTCTAGTATACATACCTAAGCATAATAAGTGATGATATTGTGCTAAATATATATATTGTTGACTGTCTGGCAAACTAGTAGGCATACATTTGACATGATTCCCAAAAAATGTCTATCATTTGCAAGAGGGCCTGAATTTTATTTTTTAAACTGGGGGAGAATTTCTTGTCATGACACTGCCTCATCATGTCATGTCTATTCTTGGTCTTGTGGGAGAGTCATGGCGAAGCCTTAGGTTTTATGTGTAGAGAGAGTTGTTTGCCCTTTCGGTCTTCCAAACTCTCTTTCTGGTCCTCGTCTCTGTTCTCACCCTCTCGTTACTCGTTAGTTTTCCTTCAGTGTTTCATCCCCTACACCTGTCCCCTGTTAATTATCCTTTGTTATTCCCCCTTTATAATACCCTCGTGCTCATTGTCCTTTGCTTGTTCGGAAACAAAGGAGGGTTATAACCTATTGAGCATTCAAAAGGAGACATACCGGAGGCGGCCGTCGGAAGGGAAAACTTTCATGGACGTACTCGATCCATAAGAGTTTAGAGCACCAAGAACTCGGGTAGGAGGATGTCAGACAGCGTAGCATTCTAACGAGATCCTGGTTGGCCAGTTCGCACTGCCCGTTGGTCTGAGGGTGGAAACTAGAATACAGACTATAGAGTTCCCGATCTGTCTACAGAATTCTCTCCAGAACCAGGAGGAGAACTGAGGCCCCCTATTGGAGACCACATCGAGCTGCAACCTGTGGAGGAGGATAAATTGGTCCACCATAGGGCTGCACAATAAATCGCACGCGATTGTCACCCGCATCTCGTCAGTAAAACCGGTTCCTTGATTAGAAGTATATCGCCATCAGCTGCTTTCAGGTGGAGCGGCATTTCCTATACAGAGCCGTAGTTCACTGACAAGCGGGGAAATATCGCATTCATAATCGCAGGCGATTCATCCGCTATTATGAATGCGATATTTCCCCTCTTGTCAGTGAACTACGGCTCTGTGTACAAAATGCCGCCCATCTGAAAGCAGCTGATGGCGATATACTACTAATCAAGGAACCGGTTTTACTGACGAGATGCGCGTGACAATCGCGTGCGATTTATCGTGCAGCCCTAGTCCACCATCAGCTGGGTAAACTCCAGGGCGAACGGGAGCTTAGGGAGGGGGACGAAATTAACCGCCTTGGAGAAGCGATCCACCACAGTGAAAACCACTGTGTTGCCATTGGAACTGGGAAGCCCTGTGATGAAATCAAGAGTGATATGAGACCAGGGGTGGGAGGGGATGGGTAAAGGGCGTAGCAGACCAGCGGGGGAGGCTGACGAGGGGACCTGCATTGAGAGCAAGTCAAGCAGGCCAACATGAACTGTCTGACATCGGTGATCAGTTACGGTCACCAAAAACGTGACGGGCGGTAGCCAATGTTCCCCGAATACCTGGATGGCAGGCCAGCCTGGAGGAGTGACCCCACCGAAGGACCTAAGGCCACAGCGCAGCCGGCACAAACAGCCTACTCGCTGGACACTCAGTTGGTACTTGGAGCCCTCGTCCGGCCTTTATCAATCGTAATTTGATCCCCAAGAGAGCGCTCCCACTACCATCCTCTCAGGGAGGAAGGCTTCCTCCAAAAACCCTCTCAGGGGTCTCAAACAAACGCGAGAGAGCATTAGGCTTAAGGTTCTTAGAGCCTTGTGAAGTTAAAAAGACCAAAAAAGAGAGCCAGGCCTGGCGGGAGCTCCTTGTCCGAACGGATGTATTCCAGGTTCTTGTGGTCTGTGCAGACCAAGAAGGGCTGCGCTGATCCCTCCAGCCAATGATGCCACTCTTCCAATGCCAGTCTGACCGCAAACAACTCACGGTTACCAATATCATAGTTACGTTCTGCAGGGCCTCGGCCGGTAGAGGAAGTTCGAAGCTCTCCATAAAGTAAGGAAAGTTCAGCCACGCGGGAACTAAGGGTTCCGATCTCCTGGGGGGTCACATTCAGTCGGGTAGCTTGTTGTCTCAATTAGACCCCCTGTTGAGAGATCGCAGCGTGAAGGGGGTCGGGTCCTGATGATTCCATCTTGGTCAGTCTGTTCTGTTATGAATGACTCAAGAGTCAGAGCCTCCTTGCACAAGTCCTGTGCAAGGTCAGGGAAGAGGGGCTTCCGGTACTGCTAGTTGTGCCTTATTGGTCCAACCAGACTTGGCTCTCAGACCTCACAGCTCTGACAACAGCCCCCCTGGTCAATTCCCCTGGCGAAAGACCTTCTTGCAGGGGAAGGCCACGGTTTGGCAACCCAAGCCAGGCCTCTGGAATCTCCATGCCAAGTGTCCCATGGTTGCCAAGAATCTGGGCGGTAACTCTCACATTATCTTGAGACACCGGCCCGGTTACGTGGTCAAAGTCCCCACCACTCCTTTCCAGGACCATGTGGTGAACCACAGGCGCTCCCCTCTGGGGAGAAAGACCCAACCTCCAACGTGCTGTTTTCCAGCACACTGCACCTCTACTTGGACCGCACACAGAGCCTTTGAAGCTCTGAGCAGCTCTTTGTCTGTTTTGGAAGGCAGCACCAGGGAGGGGGCTGTCTCCAAACAGAGGATGGTGCACTGGATTGTGGAACCCATTTCCTTGGCGTGCTTATCCCAAGATTGCCCATGCTCACTGGCAGTGAAAGCCCACTCCATCCGGACTATGGCCTCCTCGTAGGCACTAACACAAGGCACTTCTCTGGCAGACATATGCTATACTGCGGTGTGGGCAACGCCCAATGTCTTACACATGTTTTATTCCACGTCTTAGTGAGCTCCTCATGCACCTCCAGGTCGGCCGCCCGGGGAAGCACTGCCGTCATCTCTGCATCGCCTCCTCTTGGGCTTGACCGTATAGGACAGGCATCTGGCCTGGGCGTACGCCTTCGAAAGCGCCTTCTCCCCTCTTCAGCGCTATATAGCCTCCCTACTTTCCCCTTAGGGTGAAGCATAGGCATTCCATCCATCCCGAAGCATTGGCATTCTGGTAACAGACCGGGCAGAGCGGTCTGTTCGAACCAAGTCCAGTACTGGAAGAGTTGCCCCTACTCAGGTGGACCCCTATACTAGGACTTTTGCCCCATACATAGTGACTCCCCTGCAGGGTAGTCCCGTATGTTGATTCCCTCACTCCTGATTTCCCCGTAGGTGTATCTGTGACCTCCCTCCGGTGGCACTTCCACCTGGGCTCTGACTGAAGGGGAATGTCTCGGTTACGTCTATAACCTCCGTTCCCTGATGGAGGGAATGAGACGTTGCGTCTTCATGCCACAAGCGTTTCGCCGGTCCGCTGCAGCGACCGGGAGATACCTCTCAGGTTCCTCAGCCCAAAGGGTGATTGAATGACCACCGCCATCTTCCTTTTATACCCGTATGTGGGGGGGGGGGAGACTGGCGTGCGTGTGCCATTCGCCAATCCCATTGACGTTTTAATCTATCTCGGAGATGATAGGTTCTCAAGATCAAACCCCAGTCTGTCTCTCAACACATTTTCACTTTTCTCAGCACCTGTAAGAACCCTGAATTAGCGTGGAAGTATTAAAACTGCAAAAAAAAAGATCACAATCAAGAGTTGATTTATTCCAAAACCTCTAAATTGGCATTAGATTTTTTAAATGAATTTAAGATTTTATTCAAGTGAAATAACTGTGAAAGCCCTATTACAAAATAATTCTAAATGTTGTAATATGACAGTTTTATTCAAAATGATATTAGAAAAGTATTTGCGTCTTAAAGGTGGCATCAATTAATTCACAATTTTAACCGGAGCTGATGTCATATAAGAGGGAATCGTATTTACACGTTCCATCATGTAGGTGATGGAACTGAAAACGCTGTTGTTAACGAGATTACATCTGTTATTGACATTAGGCCCAGCGAACGCCAGGTTCTGGAATGCACCTATCATTGATAGGTTGAACACCTCCTCCACAGAAAAAGATCAATGACTGAGCAGTTGTGCTCAGTCATTGTAACATGGGTAACATGGGTGGTGCCGAACCAGATAGAGCGAGCAAGCAATAAACAAACATGCCGTTAAAGATATGTAAATATTGTGCCACCCCTGTTTGTTGAAGAATACAGTCGATGCATAACTTGCCTTCGGATTTCGATTTGAGAAATGTGCGATTAAAGTTTATTTTTAAAGAAGTTCCAGCTCAGGTGGAAAAAACATGGAGCGTTTGCTCGTTTCATTTCTCTGAGGATTTCTTCGTGAACAAGGTCGACACTGGATTTGTGGAATGACTAAAAAGCAGTGCTATGCCTTCAATATTGGATCCGATAGGAATGACAGGGTAGTAGTAAATTTTTGTTCTATGCATCACTATTGCTTTGATAGATGCTTGATGTGCCCTGAGCACTATTCGCATAAGATTAGTATGACCCGGGGACCTCAGTCATTTGTATTAATTGCAGAGGTTGTGTGTGATCTTAAGCTCATGCAAATCGGCATCTCTTAGTTCATATATAATTTTATCTTTATATATTTTATCCACCGTTTGCGAATATTGGAGGCTGTTTTGAAGTGTTTTGGTATTATTTCGGGTTCCGGGAGAAATCCATAAGTTACCAGGAGTCTCCCGTTTGTTGATTTAACATGGAAACTCTCATAACTTTTGAGTCCCACGATCGCAATGATCTTTTGTCCGGTTCGGGATTCTTGGTCTCAAATGCTGACAGGTACATTCATATATCATGAAATACCAAAAAACTATAAGCTTAACAACTTTTAAGGCATTACTTAAGACACACCTGTATTCTTTGGCTTTTATGACAGGCTGAATGCAGACATTGCGATGTTATTATTTGTATTAGTATATGTGTATGTATGTATGTATGTATGTATGTATATATATATAAATATATGTGTATGTAATTTATATTAAAATATTATTACTATTACTCATTGTATTCGTGTTACTTGTGTATGTTTGCCTTTGGACATTGTGAAGCAGTTTGGTCAACCATGGTTGTTTTTAAATGTGGTATATAAAAAAAATTGAACTGAACTGAACTGAACAAACTACACGCAAAGCCCTGCTATCACTGCCGAGAAATAAGTTATTAAATTTGAGTAAAATCATCCCTTGCGAATGTGCCACATGAAATACTGATGTGGGGAGGTCATTTATAAATCACAGGAGATCTCCAGATAATACTAATGCCGTGCGAAATATATGAAAGGTGCTAATGTGTAACATAACGTTACGTCTAAAACCAAATTCACAGATTTAAACTACGCAAACTGCTATCCAATCAAAGCGGTGGGTGTTTACCTTATTAAGTCTTCAATTAAACTAAGCGTTTGTAGAGCTGGCCACAAAACCAGTGTAAAAAATAGCCTATTAATTCTTGATTTTGATGTTTTTGAATGTAAAAATCACGCGAACATCATACAACAGAATAAAACAATGAACAAGGCCAGTTCATGAGACCTTTAATATATGTCATCAGCCACCTAGTAAGCAAATTCAAATAAATCAAAATTCATATAGTGAGTAAGGTATTGAACGTGTTTTCTATGTATTTTGATTTAATTTGTCTTTTTACTTGTCGATAGCAATCCCAATCCCAACACCAAAACTAATATTGGAACCAGCGTTAAAAGGATTCTACCTGTCTGAAAAAATCACTCTGACGTGTGAGATTGAGGGTACTTCAGATGATTGGAACTACAAGTGGTATAAAAACGGGCAAGGCCTACAAAATTCCAGACCTCTTTTAGAAATCAAGTCGGCAAAAAAGGATGACACTGGATATTATTCCTGCCAGGGATCTATTAACCACAGAGTGGTCAGCGAAAGGAGTAATGCTGTTGAACTCCAAATTAATGGTAAGCATAATCCTTTCTATTGGATTCAAACACTCTCCTAGTGTCCCTGAAGCATTCTTATACACTGTAAACTTTGCTGTTGCTTTTGCAGCAGGTTTGCCAGCAACTTACAGTAGATTTAATTGCTACTTAATGAGATCCAAAATGAGCATAAAGAGACTGACATTAGCACAGAAATACTGCAAAAAAAAGACATTTTCCAAAGCATTTTTCTCTTATTTTATGTAAAAATATTTAAAACTTCTTAAATTACGATATATTTACATAACAAGAAAAGTGACCCAAGATATTTAGTCTTGTTTTATGAAAGAACATATATAAACTAGGTACGTTTATGCTTAAAACAAAATTGTACATTAAATCTACAATAAATTACTGGCAAACCTGCTTCGAAATTACATCAAAATTTCAATGTGTAGATTACAGTTTTTTATAGTTGGTGTTGGTGAGTTCTATATCCGTGGTCGGTTGCACCAGCAGGACATAAAAAAGTTGGGTGTAACCCAACGTCGGGCGTAGCTACGTCCAGACTTACGTATATATTTACACCTGTTGGAATAAATTCTAAACATCTCTTCCAAACTTTTCCTCTGTAGAGACTCCTAAACCAAAGCTGACCGCAGATCCAAACTGGACAGAGTTTTTCCCAGATGAGACAATCACTCTGACTTGTGGTTTTGATGGTAATTCTGACAGCTGGTCTTTTGAATGGCTCAAAAATGGCAAATCATTTTATGGAAACCCTCTTACAATCACAACAAAGCCCTCTGACTCTGGACCATATAAATGTAAAGGAAAACTTAATGGCAGATCGGTTGTTACCCAACATAGTGACACTTTTCAGCTTAACGTCAGAGGTAAGAATAGTCATACAAACAATGCAAAAGAATAGTGCATACTAGTGTTTTCCAGAGAACCTAAAAGCAATCATCAGCTCTTTATCCTTCTTTGTTCATGTTGTGACGCATAATTGCATAATGTTTAATTATTTTGATTTGCATTTCTCTCTTTAGATCAATGCCCCAAGCCCATTATGACCCAGAGCCCAGATTCCAATGTGATCTATAACAAAGAAAGTTTAACATTTAAATGTGATTTCAAGGTGGAGTTGTCCGAATGGGAATATCTCTTTTTTCGAGAATCCAGGCAGATTCATGCTGGCAGTAGCAACAGCTTTTCCATCCAAACAGCACAAGGGTCCAACAGTGGAAAATACTCATGTCGAGTCAAACGAAGAACTCTCACCTCTGACCAAAGTGACGTACGCACAGTTACTGTCAAAGGTTAGGTGAAAACGCTTTCGTTTCATTTACTGTAAGAAATATTTGATAAAAACATCATGAGAGCATATTCACGTGTCATGAGTTTGACTTTTCTGTCTCTCACTTCAGAAATTCCTAAAGCTCAACTTTATTCTGAATGGAAAGATGCTTTTCCTGGCGAAACTGTGTCTTTGCAGTGTGTGATTCCAGTTTTATCTGAAAAATGGAACTATTTGTGGTTCAGGAATGACAGAACTGTCACCAGTGGTCCTGACACAAACGTATATGGAAATACTCTGTTACTCTCGGTTAAATCGCGTGACGCTGGGCTGTATATGTTTGTTTGTCAAGCTGAGCTAGAGAGAAGGTCTGTGAAGACAGCAAAAAGCACACAACATTCATTACACATTTATGGTAAGTTTTGTCAACTTGTGATATATGAAGTTGTATTGAACACAAGCTTGCTTTAGTTTTCTTATTTTGTTTGTATTGATGCTATTGCAAAATCAAACACTGACACGGTGGTCTGTACCTGACGCTATGGATGGTCTTGTATTCTCCTTCATGAGTAAATTATTGGACATGAAATATTGATTAGAAATATTTTACTAGCTTATTGGTTATGAATGCAGACCTTTTGTTTACTTTCGGGTTTAAAGTAAAGCACAAAGTTCAGACAAGATGAACATGCAAGAAACATATAATTTCATCATTTGTGTATAATCTCAAATATGTTATTAATCCGGCATATTTATTTATTAAACTAAGTGATATACTGAAGATTTATAGTGACTCTGTGTTATTAGTTTTGTTCGGTTAGCGGAAAATCACAGACCTTTGAGCGTTGCCCATGGTTGTGAAATAGGTCACAATTGTAGACGGTATGCATTGATGTCACTTTACCACATGAACGTGTCGGGACACGCTCCCCTGGGTGGCATAACGCACAGCAAAATGGCTGAGGAGAACACTGAAATGTTGCACAGAATTGCGTTTCCTGATATTATAAGCAGTCATTTTGCAGAGTGTTTAGCCAGCCACAGGGGTGCAAGTGAAGATACGTCCATACCCTCTATACCCCAATTCTGCTACATTTGATAAATAAGTAAAATGTTATACTGTATGCTTTTAATTAGGAGTGTGAATCGAAACTGGTCTGGGGATTTAAAATTATTACAATTGTCAGGTCAACGATTTGATTTGATTTAATTCGAATCAGTGTCTTGATGCATTACAATGTGCTGCATCCTCAATTTTCAATATTACTGCACAAGTTAGTCTGTCTCAATATTTACTGTTGCAGCTCTTTCTTGTTAAAGCCCCGTGATTTAAAACTATGATCAAGGGACGCACACTCTTTTATTGATAACGCAAGAAGAACGCCTGCAGACACAATGTGCCATCCTTAATGTGTCGATTGAACACTTTACATCTTAAAGGAGCAATGTTAAGATTTTTGAGGCATTTAGCGGTGAGGTTGAGGAATTGCAACCAACGGCTCATTCCAACCCTCCCGTTCTAAGCACTACTGTTGCTGACACAGAACTAAGATGTCGTTGCGTTTTCGCTTCTTTGCCGGAAGAGATTATGTTTTAACGAAAACATGCTCTGTAGTGGAGTTTGTCCATTGAGGGCCACTGTAGAAACAACATGGTGAATTCCATGCAAGGGGACCCGAAGTGTTTGTAGATAGAAATATCTCATTCTAAGATAATAAAAACATAACGCTTCATTATGTAAGGTCTTTATACACCTCTGAAGACATAGTTTTATAGACAAAGTCTAAAAAATATATGCTAGATAATATTAAATATAATTAAAAATATATATTTTTACAATAAAATCAGTAACCGCAGACATCTATGATATTTAATTGCAATTTTTAATAATGCAGTAAACCTCCACATAGGCATTGCAAAAACTATTATATTTCATAGCCCTATTATTAACAGTAAACTTTTGTGCTGCTTATTGCTAGTCTGTATTTTTTATTGGTTCCTTTAAAATAATGCATAATTAATATATTAAAATAATTGCATTGGTATATTTTAATATATTTTCTTCATTCTCCAAACAGGATCCTGGCCAACAATCATTGTGGGACAAGATCCACAATATCCAGAAATTTATACTGGGGAACAGGTCGAACTTAAATGTAGCATTCAAGAGCAGACATCAAATTGGGCATTCCAGTGGAAAAAAGACAAATCTGAACAAGACATCCGAGGCGATACCTACACTATCCAAAGTCCCACACTCTCTCACAATGGGTTGTACACATGTCAAATAAGCAGGAATGGGGTTACATTTCTATCTGAGCCTAGAAAAATTACAATAATCGGTAAGATTAATCTTTTGTGTTGCATTTTTATGTCCAAGCTTACAATGCTGAAAATACATAAATGGTCATTCTGTTGTGCGGTTTCTGCTTATCCACATAGAGCCACCTCAACCAAGACTCTTTATAGAATCTGAATGGAAAATATTTTACCCAACTGAAAAAATAACTCTGAAGTGTTCAATCAATGCAAATCCAAATGATTGGCGCTATGAATGGTACAAATACGGAATTCCTCTCTCTGAAGAAAAAAAAGACACGTTCTTGATCGGCTCAGCCGAAAGAAGTCATTCTGGAAGTTATAAGTGCAAAGCAAAACATCAACAGAGATCAGCAGTGACTACAATTGAAACAGCTGCTTTGCAGATTCACATTCTTGGTAAGTCAAGATAATTGAAATGAGGAAGTCAGATATAAAGTCGATCTTTGAAAGGTTATATTAGCAGAATACCACAACATGATACTCTAAAGTATGACTGATAAATAAAAAAGACACATTAAAGATGCCTTAATATTGGTGTAGAGTCATTTGATATTGTCATGTTTTTAGAACGGTGCTTCTCCACTCTAGTTCTTCACTTCACATTTTGTGTGTCCCTTATTTAACACGCTTGATTCATATCATCAACCTATTAACAGAGAGCTAAACCAGAGCTATTTCAGAAAAAGGGGAGATACAAAATCTGCAGTACTATAGTCCAAAGGAGTTGTAAAGCACTGTTTCTAAAAAAATAAGTGAAACACTGTCGGCAGTATAGTTCCATTAATTTAAGTCTCAGACTTTAAAGAAAAAGCACATGTGACTTTGAACAGATTTGGTTGGGGATGGATTATTAATTATACATTTCTGTTTTCAAGGTACCACGCCAAAACCAGAGATTAGAAAACAGCCATCGTTCGAGTTTTTCTACACAAATGAGCAAATTCTGCTTTCTTGTAGCAGGTCAGGTGATGGTTGGGCATATCACTGGTACAAAGACTCAAAGCCAACACGACCTTCTATCACAAATAAAATCTACACCGTTAACAAAGCATCTCTCTCTGATGCTGGTGAATATTACTGTAAAGCAAAGAGAGGCGACTTCTCGATTGACAGTGAGACTCTGAAAGTGCAAGTAAAAGGTATGTTCCTTTCAAATATATAAAAGAGTAAAATGAATTACTGAATATGTTTGAAACAAAAAAGTATCAAATATGACATTGAAACATGTAAAAAGTTGAAAAAATATTGCTTTTTATTTTACATTGCAAATGTATTTATGTGTGCACATGTGTTTTCTACACAGAGCCACCTCAGCCAAAAATCTCAATAGAGTCTCAATGGAAAATATTTTATCCAAGTGAAAAAATAACTCTGAAGTGTTCAATCAATGAAGATCCAAATAATTGGTGCTATGAATGGTACAGAAACATAACTAAGCTCTCTGAAGAAAAGGACACGCTGTTGATCAAATCAGCAGACAGAAGTCATTCTGGAAGTTATAAGTGCAAAGCGAAACATCGACAGAGATCACAAGTGACTACAAGTGAAACAGAGGCTTTGCAGATACACATTCTTGGCAAGTCATTTTTCTGTTAACATGGAATCAGGTCTAGAAGGAACAAGTCGGAAAGTCACATTTGTTATAAAGAGGTCAAGTTAAAGGACAGTTAGGGTTGCTATTCCCTTTCTCACGCTTCTCTAAGGGTGTGGACTGATTTGTGTCAGAACGGCAACTTCTTGTATTGTCTTAAAAATAGATTTTCAGTAGACAGCCACCACAATCAGCACAATTCACTTCATGTGTTCCTCAGGAATAACAAGCACACACATTTCAAGGCAGTTGTCTATTGCTAATTTTACTTTTGTTGTGTGTAGATCCCACTCCAAATCCAGACATAAAGATACATCCAACTTTTGAACATTTCTACACTGATGAGCGTATTCACCTTGATTGTTACATGTTTGGTGATGGTTGGGAATATCGCTGGTACAAGGACTCAAAGCCGACACAACCTTCTATCACACATACAAATTATAGCATTGATTCTGCATCTCTCCATCACAAAGGTGACTATACGTGTGAAGCAAAGAGGGGCGACTTCTCAATCTACAGTGAGCTGCTGAAAGTGGACGTTCAAGGTAAAATCCCCTTACTTCCAAATTTTCCACAATTAAACTCTGTTTCTGTACGTTAAAAGGGTTTCTTTTCTATCAAGACTTGTATGCAATAATAAATCAATATTAGCATTGACCATAAAACCATAAATTACAAATCAGTGTAAATACTATACTGTAGCTTTGAAAGCTCACAACACATCCGTTCTCTTAATGCTCTCAGTGGACATAAACCTGTTAGTAAAATGAGTAAACAGAAGAAGAGCGATGTAAATAAACGGGTACAGTAGGTGGCAGTATGTCCTCCTGGCACCAGTCTGTCTACCTTGAAAGAAGAGAACCTTAGCTGTACAAGGTAAACATATGCATTAAACTCGAGATGTTTCATGGACTGCACCGTAAGCCTCTATGACTAAGAAAGAAAGGGCTTAGAAAAGTCTGAATAAGCATACTTTACCCTATGATAAATTTAAAGGGGTGTAGCGATTTTAGCTGCATGTTGAATTAAGGATGAGTTTACTCAACAAATAAGATTCTCCACCAGATCTATCAAGATCAAACATATATGAAATGAGTTATTTAAAACGTCAATTTCAGTCAAGGAATTAGTTTAGCTCAAAGGAAAATATGTATAATAATCGTCATTACACATACATATTTTACAATTCTGATTAGCAGTATAGTGATAAAAATCCTACATGTATCCGTCCAGCAAATGCATCAATGATTTTATACACTAACGTTATCTCATTACTATAAGTAACGTGACTTTAACAAACAGAATTAAGAGCAGAGGTAGCATAGATCGAAACACAGTTTAAGTGACCAAGTTTGTAAGCCTGAACACAGAGAACTCATCACAAATGCCTTTATGGGTTTTTATTAAACTCTACTCTACATGGTAAACAAAATGACGACAAAAAAAATACATGAAACACAAGTGCGCTACGAAGCGCAGAGAGAGAGAGAGAGAGAGAGAGAGATGGCCGCGAGGCAGGTAAAACATGTCTGAAAACCAATAGAATCATTTTTGACAAAGAGGCACGCTCTTAACGCAGCTACTCTGTATTTAGAAACGGATACTTGCAATCTCGATGTTGGACCAATATCCGTATTCGTGTGGATGGAAATCTTGAATGGTTTCAGAATGCAGTCCTGTTGAAACGCTGAGTTTAGGTCCTGAGTCCGGAGTTCCATGGCTTAATCGGGGACCCCAGAGGGGGGGCCCCAAGCGGGGGTGTACGTTAGATTGTCCTCTTTCTTTTCCCTTCCAATTCCTAAATCAAAAGACGCTCCGAAGTGGATCGGTGATGGTGTTTTAAATGCATACCTGCCCTGCCCCCAGATGGTCTGTGGGCCAATGCCACGAAGGAGATCCGTGGGCCAAAGAGAGGTCCTTTCTCATGGCGCCTCATTTGCATGGCTCTGACAGTATGGTCAGTTAGCATTTAATACCTAAACTTAGTTATGGACAAAGTATGATGCATGCTATGTTTTTATAACATAGCTCATCATATAGGGAATTCAGAGATGTGTAGTTACATATGAAACATGCAAGTCTTTGAGCTGTGAATCCTCCCAACGTATGAATACATCAAATGAACCCTAAATCAAAACTTGCATATCTAACAGTTACAGAGTATTTATAATGGCACGAGCGCCAACATATAACCAGACATTTAGATCAAATTTTATGAAAGGACAGTTTAAGCACATAGGTTCCTATTTGTCAGAGAAGTTTCTCTGGTTAGCTCAGATGTTAAGTAAGAGGTGAGACAGAGACTTAAAAGCAATGCTTTGAAGCTACGGAGTCGTAAATGTCCTACAGAGAAACCAAATGGTTATCACGCTATCGGTGCAAGTTCCAAACGCAAACCCAGACTCATGGAGCCATACTTGCTTTGATCTTTAGATGATGGTATCTAGAAACCGGGACAAAAGGGAGTCAGGGGTTGAATGGCTTTTTTCACACTGATCCAGTCACTACATATCCCCCCTTTCGGAAGAGGAAGTGCGAATGTAAACTTCAGCTGACGATGGATAGTTAGATCATGATGGCGGGATCACTGGAGGTTCCTATTGGTCCACAGGATCTCGACATACAGGCAGAGAATGCTCCAGAGTGGTCAGGTATTGTCTTTAATTGGGTACCTTTCATCTTTTCGATCCTGCTTAGACATCAAGGGAGTGCACCCATGCACCTGTTTGCTGGTTCTTGCAACAGGTTGGTTAGGATGTTTCCTGCCTCCACGGAGATGCACAGAAGCAGTCCTTGATGAAACAGCAGGTGGGATGGCATGATTGGCTTCCATGCAAAAGCCTGTAGTCCTGTGTCATGGAGAAGGGTTTTGTCTACATATTCCCCCCCCGTCTCACTTAGCTGGGCAAAGATATGATACCAAATCTTGTTACTCACATCACTTTCCTATGTGAATCTTGCCGGGTGCAGCATGCTCTCTGGCCTTCAGGTGTTCTGCAGTGATTGCTGGGCAAAGGCTGGTGTCACACTCCGGGGTCTTTCATTGAAGTACTGGTGAGCGGTGTAGGACAAGGTTGGGGTCTCATTGCTGGCCCTGGCGATGTTGTGGTGGTGCTGTCTGAACTCAGGCTGTGGTAAGAGCCATGTTTTGCTGGTGCTTGGCTAACCCCCCCTATCGTTCTGGTCACGCTGTCAGTGTAGACCAGTGTTAAGGCAGTGTTTGGCAAGTCCAACATTCAGATGGAACTCCGTTCAGCAAGGGTCAAGCAGGCATGTGGTGAAGCGCAGGTGCCATTTGGTGTGTACATGGCACCGTCTTGAGCGCTCATTTACATGAGTGGGCAGTTCTTTTAACATTTCACGAACCTTGTAGGTGGTGTCCTGTGTAGCCCAGGATGCAGCTAGCTTGGGATGTAATGTCATGTGGTTCTGTGATGGGGGCCACATAGTTGACATTAGTTCTGCATCATTGTCTTTCGTGACGAGCAGCTCTAGCACTGGCAGTTGATGGCAGGGCGTGGTCCATCTCCTTGGAGTGGTAATCCGCTATCATGCTCTTCATAAAGACATTGTTCAAAATCTTTGGAAAGTGTACTCACTTGTACAGTATGCACGCTGCAAAAAGATGACTTATTCGGTAAAAAGGGGGTGTGGCTTCCAGAGTGGGCCATGCTCCACGTATTCCATTGAATATGTGTGGTTGAAGGCTTGGTCACACTGTGTGTTGAGCTGAACAGTGACCCCTTTTGGTGAATGCAGTTACAACAGTCTCATTTATTTACCAGAGGTCAAAGCTCTGGGCTGTTCTTGTAGGTCTAGTAGAAGGTTCTCGCACTTGAGAGGGCCCCCCATGGGGCTGTGAGATTTGCGAGAACCAGGAAGTAGCATGTTCAGCATTGGTTATTCCCTTTCAAGTTCAGAGCACAGGTGTCCTAGGTCGTTGCTGTGGTTGACAGGCATGAGTCCAATGGATACTGTGCGCACTTGAGGGAAGAAGAAATGTCTGAAGCTGGTGTTGTTGTGGAGAGCGTGTGAACAGTGTAAAGCTGATGTCTGAGATATCTGCCCATGGTTCCTGTAGGGTGACATGCTCATCTTGTAGTAGAATGTCTCTGTGGTCGACCAGCATGTTACAGAGATCTGGAATTTTTTCTCAGAAAAGGGGCATTCAAGAGGGTTGTTTGTTTCAAAAGCCACTCGTGGTGAGAAAGAGTCTGATTTGGATTTAAATCCTCCTGTTGAGGTTTCTTGTAGAATCAGCTCCTTTGATGTCCCCAGGATCTCTGCTGTCTCAGATGCAGTTACACGGTTCTTTTGCTCTTTGTACAGGTGTCATCCATGGTGTTGAGATGAATTCCTCGATGACTGTTGGGCCGGAACAGGTCAATAGCTCCTAGGTTGCCAGCTGGGTTTCCACGGGGCGTCGTCTTCCGAGTTCGACAAAAGTGGTGACACTGTGTTGTCTCAGGGCCTCCTGTCTGGTGCTTGGCTGTTCCCGGCAGGCTGTAACATCTGCTGAGTCTCTGTTGAAGATCTGCTACTGTGGTGCACCCTACATAGTCAGTTCTTTGTGATGTGCAGAGATAGGCAGGATTTACACAGTCTTTATGGAGGCGGCGCTATGTTCTCTGTAGGCCTTATGGGCTGAGTTCCGCAGATATCAGGTGATCGTGGCGGAAAAAGGCTGTAGCGCTTAGGTTTTGACTCAAAGTGTGATGCGGATTTCTGAGGGAGAAGAGTTTTGCTTTGAAGTCTTCTTCCCTTTCGGCCTGTTCTGTCGTCTGACGAAGGCTCGGATGCTGGCTGTAGCAGATGTGTTGTAGTTGCTGTAATCCGCTTTGACAGTTTCCGACTGCTGGCATAGGATGCTGTGGTCCTCTTGGCTGGAGGTGATCCTAATCAGTTGACCGGTCTCTTGTGGTCACACTTGGCAGTGTTAATGCCTGAGAGTCAATGTTATGCAGGTAGCCATTTGTTGTGGCCTCCTGCAGTGTTCAGGGTGACAGCATTTAGTGGTGACAGCTGTCATTTTTCTGGCCAGCTTGCTGGGGTCTGTGGGGCCATGCAGCGTGTGTCTCTGCAGGTTCTTCTGGATGGCTCCTGCCCCACCCCTATGTGTTTGCTGGCTAGTAAGGTGTGAACAGTGGGGTTTCACCCCCCCCCCTTTTCGCAGCTCTGGGCTTTTAGCTGGGGGACTCGACAGGAGAGAATCTGTTGCATTCTCCGGTCTGTTCACATCGTAGTCTGCAAGTGAAGTTCAGTTCATTTAGATTCCATTGCTGAGTCATGGCTTGGACTTCAGCAAGGACTGCTTGCAGAGGGCCTTTATAGGCCTTGGCCGTGGCATTGTGTTGCTGTCTGCCGGGGCCATTATAGAGAGCTTTTGCTTGTTGGAGTTTTCCTACCAGCTCCTCTCTGGCATCTGCTCCAATAGCTCTCTTTGCTCAGTCTGTGTTGCAAAGGACTCATGTAGCTTTTCATCTCCTCCTGTAGCTCCTGGTCCTCTTCATCCACTGTCGTATGCAGGTCCAGCTGGTCTAGGCGGTTCTGCACGTGCTTCTGGCACCTCCCGGCTTCCTTCATTCTGGCTCTAGTAGGACGATCTGGTCGTGGGCGTGGTCACCGATGATCCTGGCTGTGCACTTCAGATGAGTTTGTTGGCTCTCTGTAGTTGTAGCTCTGGTTCAGATCGTGGTCCCTTCGCCGGATTAGGTCGTCCGACCAACTGCTCTCAGCGCAGTTGCCATGTGCCGATGCTGGTCCCAGGCAGGAGTCCATTGCAGCGCTTTGCCTGGTCTCTAGCTAGACTGGCAGGTGACAGGATTGGATCTTCTGGACACATTGAGACACAGGGGAGAGAGAAAAGGCACAACAGCAAGATGCAAGTCCGTACAAATCTACTGAGCTAAATATGTGGGCTATGTGTTGAATGCTTAACTGAGTTGGTCAGTTAGTGACGCAAACTTAACGCTTATTATCCTAGCCGTGAAGGCAGGGGCGGATAATTGTGTGGGTGAACACAGGAAAATTATGAATAATGTTGCTGAAGAGTTTTACCTATGGGGTCATTCTGTGACTTAGGCTATTCGATTCATCAACATATTTACCAAGAATTTTACTGATGTTCAGACAGGTTCAGTCTCTGATAAGAAAAACAAAAGTCAGATGAGTTGAGAGAAAGAGAGGTTAGGATAGAGAAGGAGGGTTATTTCTTTCTGGTACAGGGGTGAACTTGCTCCACACTGAGGTCTATGACAGGGCCCGTAGTTAGGGGGCGCTATGGAGTCATAGTGAAGTCAGTAAAATCATTAAATGAAAAACTGAGATAAAACAATAAGGCAATTGGGAGTTAATCCCAAACACCATAAAGTGGCAATCTGATTGTTTTGATCACAGTTCAAATTTAATTAAGTTGGTTTAATTAAAATTTAAGTATCATCAAATACAATTCTAACTGCAAGGGAGTTTCAAATGATTCAAATGATTCAAATAAAGAAAAATCAAATCATCAAAACAAAGCGGAATAATATTAATTATTATTATAGTTTGTATATAATAACAAATAATAAATATTCTCAAACACAGTAAACCGTGTCATAGTAAAATAAATCATAAAATCAAACAAAAGAAGAGACTGGCTGAGACTTCACACCTAGCGTTGCCCAAACAAAAGGTTATAGTCAGGCAGAGATGAGACAGGAGAAGTGTTAGGACACTTTAAGACAAACTGACCTCTAGTGTTAGTAGAAGTTATGCGTCTTCTGCCGGACCTCCGGTTCCACAATTCTGTGTGGAATTACACTTGCGTTTACGCACAATTTCTATGGCGACGAGTGTAATTTAATCACGTGTCTAACGGCTCGTGTCAGTTTACTGAACACGGGTACGTGGCTTTCCAACTTACACAAACAATAAACACACAATACTACATTATAACTGACTAACGGGATTTCTTCGCCGTCCTGAAAGTTATTTGTGTACTTGGTCGGAATTCTTCGTCGACCGTAACATAAAGCAAAAACACATAATACTACACTTTAACTGACTAACGGGATTTCTTCGCCGTCCTGAAAGTTACTTGTGTACTTGGTCGGAATTCTTCGTCGACCGTAACGTAAAGCAAAAACACATAATACTACACTTTAACTGACTAACGGGATTTCTTCGCCGTCCTGAAAGTTATTTGTGTACTTGGTCGGAATTCTTCGTCGACCGTACATAAAAACAAAAACACACTTGATCAAGATTTTTGTTAAACCCCCCTTAATATAGTAAAACTGACCCGGAGTTATTTACTAATAAAATCCGCTGGGTTAAGCGAATGGGAGAAACATTATCAGTCAGCTACACTGATTGTTCACCCCAGGGAGCGCAATAGCTTAGTTAATTTGCACTGGAATACACATCAGTTACACCTAGCTATGCATTAACAATAAGGCCTTTAGATAAGACGAGGGAGGAACATCGCTCGCTCTGTCTTCTTCGCGCTAAAAGAGGATTTCTTCGCTCAATGTAGGCGGTAAATTAATAATATAGTGCGTTATAAAGAGATTTCTTCGTCTTTATATTGTCACTAAATCTTTGACAGACGCTGAGGTTTTCTCTGTGAGAAGCTCAAGAGTCTTCCAAGGATAGGTGGGCGGGTCCACACCTTCATTCATACATATCAAAGTGCCATTTAAAAGAGTATTCGGTTTCAATAAACACACGTAAAAACACACATGAATAGTCACTGAGTTCTGCTCACAAAACAAGGTTTAAAACTGTGCCCGCATTCTCCACCAATTTATGTAGCGATTTTAGCTGCATGTTGAATTAAGGATGAGTTTACTCAACAAATAAGATTCTCCACCAGATCTATCAAGATCAAACATATATGAAATGAGTTATTTAAAACGTCAATTTCAGTCAAGGAATTAGTTTAGCTCAAAGGAAAATATGTATAATAATCGTCATTACACATACATATTTTACAATTCTGATTAGCAGTATAGTGATAAAAATCCTACATGTATCCGTCCAGCAAATGCATCAATGATTTTATACACTAACGTTATCTCATTACTATAAGTAACGTGACTTTAACAAACAGAATTAAGAGCAGAGGTAGCATAGATCGAAACACAGTTTAAGTGACCAAGTTTGTAAGCCTGAACACAGAGAACTCATCACAAATGCCTTTATGGGTTTTTATTAAACTCTACTCTACATGGTAAACAAAATGACGACAAAAAAAATACATGAAACACAAGTGCGCTACGAAGCGCAGAGAGAGAGAGAGAGAGAGAGAGAGAGATGGCCGCGAGGCAGGTAAAACATGTCTGAAAACCAATAGAATCATTTTTGACAAAGAGGCACGCTCTTAACGCAGCTACTCTGTATTTAGAAACGGATACTTGCAATCTCGATGTTGGACCAATATCCGTATTCGTGTGGATGGAAATCTTGAATGGTTTCAGAATGCAGTCCTGTTGAAACGCTGAGTTTAGGTCCTGAGTCCGGAGTTCCATGGCTTAATCGGGGACCCCAGAGGGGGGGCCCCAAGCGGGGGTGTACGTTAGATTGTCCTCTTTCTTTTCCCTTCCAATTCCTAAATCAAAAGACGCTCCGAAGTGGATCGGTGATGGTGTTTTAAATGCATACCTGCCCTGCCCCCAGATGGTCTGTGGGCCAATGCCACGAAGGAGATCCGTGGGCCAAAGAGAGGTCCTTTCTCATGGCGCCTCATTTGCATGGCTCTGACAGTATGGTCAGTTAGCATTTAATACCTAAACTTAGTTATGGACAAAGTATGATGCATGCTATGTTTTTATAACATAGCTCATCATATAGGGAATTCAGAGATGTGTAGTTACATATGAAACATGCAAGTCTTTGAGCTGTGAATCCTCCCAACGTATGAATACATCAAATGAACCCTAAATCAAAACTTGCATATCTAACAGTTACAGAGTATTTATAATGGCACGAGCGCCAACATATAACCAGACATTTAGATCAAATTTTATGAAAGGACAGTTTAAGCACATAGGTTCCTATTTGTCAGAGAAGTTTCTCTGGTTAGCTCAGATGTTAAGTAAGAGGTGAGACAGAGACTTAAAAGCAATGCTTTGAAGCTACGGAGTCGTAAATGTCCTACAGAGAAACCAAATGGTTATCACGCTATCGGTGCAAGTTCCAAACGCAAACCCAGACTCATGGAGCCATACTTGCTTTGATCTTTAGATGATGGTATCTAGAAACCGGGACAAAAGGGAGTCAGGGGTTGAATGGCTTTTTTCACACTGATCCAGTCACTACAGGGGTCATAACTTTAGTTTTCACTCTTTGAACTGTACTTAGCATATATTGTTGTTATTTGAGCATCAAAAGATTTGCAAAGTTATGATGCTCAAAGTTCACTGCACAGTAAGTTTCAAGATTCAAAAGCTTTATTGGGATGATAATAATACACTGATATTACACCGGTCTTGCATCTCTCACGGAGGAGCTCGGAAGCATAAACGGTGGAGCAACAGGAGTGTACGGCAAGAGAGATGTGAGACCGGTGCAACGCGCAGCTGACCCTCGTTATCACTCGAGTTACTGGCCTCGCCCGTTCCCTCACGGGCCTCGTCCCACTCTGCTTGTCACAGAGCGTTTCGGAAGGAGTGACTTTATATAGACCGGAGGAAAGCCAGTCATTTTGTTAGAAGGGGGACAGCAGTGAACAGTAGACTTGAAATATGTGAAATATAAAGCGTTTTGGTTTTTTTAGAAACATGAACGTCAATTGTTAAACACCCAAAAAACATAATCAAAGCCTCACAAAAAGCAAAAGACTGGCTCCTTTAAGATTTAATAAAATATTGTTAATAGTTCACAGTTCACAGCATATATGACATAACCTATAGGACATTTAACTGTGGGCCTAAAGTTTCACTCTCTACCACTGTCACAGGAGACCTTCATACTCTAATGCAAATGAATTATCATATGACAAAGTGTAGCAGTTCTACAATTAAAGGAGTCTGGATTGCGCTGGATTCACATGGGGCGTCAGTGTCAACGCTTCTCATTTACTCTGAATGGGTGACGTCATTCGTTGCCAAACTGAATTGTGGGTCCGTCAGCGTCGTTTCACTGGCATTGCTCACGACAAGAAATTGAAAATGTTCAACTTTTCAAGCGCCAACGCAGGCGTCACCCAATCAGATCACCCCATGCAAATAAACTTGTGTAGAAGGTAGCCAATTGCATTTATGCAAGACCTGAAAACAATTGATTGGCTGTTGTCACTATGACGATCGCGCCAGCCACACTTCAGACATGACCTCCGTCAAGCATTGACGCTGAAACCCCGTGTGAATCCAGCAATAATATGACAACATCAGCAACTGTTCAAAATAAGCTGATACATTGCCATGTCAGTTTTCACAAAACCAAATAAAAGCTTTTTAGGCGTTTATTGTTCTATAAATGTATACGCCTCTAGATCTCTTAAGATCTTGAAATCAGTTAATTATATCTGTCCCTCGCTCACTGTAAATCTAAAGATGATTAAGCTTTATCTGTCATTGCTTTAAACATTAGGGCCTGCCCATCATTGAATGTTTTAAAGGGATAGTTGACCCAAAAACGATATTTTGGGGATATATGATATAAAACATAAAGAAAGATATTTGTAATGATGTCAGAAACCAAACATATCTCATCCGTTCTTCCAAATATCCTCCTTTGTGCTCAGAAGAACAAATACATTTATACAACTATCCCTTTAAATCTACCTTAAAGACCTATGTTTATCCTAAAACATTTTAATGAGGCAGTGTTCATATTCCATTAGTATGTTTTTATATCTTCTGTTTGTATAAATAAAGCCTGAAAACATGTACATATTAATCATGAAAACATATAGACCCCTTTTTCTTGGTTAACATTATGACATGTTTTTGTGGGTGGAGCATCAGGGAACAGAGAGATCCCCCTGACTGCTTTACTAACGCTAGCTAGCATGTTGTGGTAGCTTGTTTTTTGACAATGGAGAAAATCTGATTTAATTTAAACATTTGAGGTCACCCCCTGACCGATTTGTTGTTGAAGCATTTTCATTAATGGATGGAATCAGATCCACAAACGCTCACTCAATGGATGGACAAACTGACTGGATTATCTCCATTAGAATGTCCTGACATCATACATCAGACAGAGAAACCAAGAGTGTATGGTGAAGATCAATTGAATGCCTATTTTTTAGATTCCTATACTATATGTCAGTGGAAAGCAAACTACTTGGACACACACCTGACAAATAACTTACATATTCTGGTCATTAGCTAACTGCTAGTTGTACAGCTAACAAAGTTAGCTTTTATATACGTAAACATTTTAACGCTCGGTGAAAAATAACTTAAAGACATGTACCCAAACCGTATTCCATATTAACAAAAGTTTAAAATGTATATATTTTAATGTCTGATGTTTTTATTTCTTAAATTATTTTAGCTTTATTTTTCACATGTTTTTCATCAGAGCACCTTATATCTATAGGAGAGTTAAGTAGTGTTTCAGTACACTTAGTTGACAGTTGACCTGTGCGTCAATTCTTTGACATCAAACAACATGGTGGCCTCCGAAGGTTAAATTAAATGTTACATGGTGTGTTTTTTAAAGAAATAAAATTGTTTAATCGGTTTCTATCAATGAACTTTTGTAGTAAAAGCCGATTATAACATTAAAGGGGTGATATGACACGGCTGAAACAAATATTATCGTTTGTTTTAGATGTAAAACAATGTGTATACACGATTTAAGGTTAAAAAACGCTGTGTATTCCACATACCGTGCATGTTTGTATTTCCTATTTGGGCCGCTCATCGCTCTGAAAAGCGAGGTGTGCTATGATTTGCCAATTTACCAGTGTGTAGTGATTGGTCGAATACTGCAAGTGTGTGACGGAAATGTAGCGCCTCTTACCATTTTTGGAACATCAGGTTCCAAAGCAATTGTACTGATAAGTACGCCCTCCTTACTTGCGTATACATTTTGGCAGTCTTAGTCAACTCATACCATGAACTGACGTGGATTAGTGGGGGTGTGGTTACACGAGGTGTTTCAGTCAGGTCTGGGTGAGCATTCGCTTTGGTGCATCTTTTGTTCCGACACTTTCAATTTTGCAATTTTACGTGTCTAATACATACGTGGGCAACTTATAACACAACAAAGACACAGAAAAACACATATTGGCGCCATATGACTACTTTAAGGCACACAAGGCTCTATAGTTGGGAATTGTTTTAATGATAATTAAAATTTATGTTGTTAAGCTTGCCCTAGCTTGACAAATCTAAAATAATTTGCTTGCTTTCAGCTCGTTCACCTGCTGATCTGACGCTCGTCACTGAATTGAGTGACTTCATGGCGGGAAATATCTTGACATTAAGGTGTGAGGTCTTAGATGGCCAAAAATGGAACTACACCTGGTATGAGAACGGGCAGGAGCTGAATGAGTCTTTAAATACATTGAAAGTGGAATCAACTGAAGATACTATAAAAAATGAATTTAAGTGCAGGGGAGAAAGGACAGTACGACCGCTGTACTCCTCTTGGAGTGAGGGGTTTGTGGCCAATAATATTGGTAAGTAAACATCATTTTTGCTCAATACTGCCCTAGCCTGGCCAACTGAGTAGACCAAGCTAGGGTCAACCTTAATTCAACCAAAATTAAGGTTGACCCTATAGAGCAGGGATCTCCAACCCTGTTCCTCCAACCCTGCTTCAGCACACCTGTCTGTAATTATCAAGCAACCCTATATCTTGTTTAGATGGTCCAGGTGTGTTTGATTGGGGTTGGAGCTGAAATCTTCAGGACAGTAGGCTCACCAGGAGCAGGGTTTGAGATCCCTGCTATAGAGCATACACATCAAAGAGTTCAGAGTTTGGCTTTTGCCTTAAGATTTCTAGTGATCCTGAACAACTTGAATAGCTGGATCAAGTGTGTTTTCATAGTCATGTGATCCATATGCTTTTTTACCAATAACGTGAAAGTAATGCACATAGGCGTTGTTAAGAATATAATTTAATCACAAGAAATACATTTACGCCTGTACTTACACTTGAAAACACCCATAAACCTTGCAGTTTTTAATTTATTAATGTTATTGTTGCTCAGCTCCCGTGGCATCATGAGATAGAATAGTGTCCATCCAATGCACACCCACAAATCTGGGCGGAAGAAGTAGACTATCTGGTTACTTCTCGCCTACTGTTTTTGGAAAACAGGCATTTTGACATGCTTTCTATACCTCATACGGATTTTAGCCTCTTATATGAAAGTAGGCGAAAGTAAGTCTGGCCCCCGAGGGCGTCGCAAGTGGGGGAAGAGGGTGACTGAGTACATAGGGCCTTGAAATTCCTGAAATTATGATTATAACCCTTTTACAATTATTACAAAATACTTTCTTTTTTACTGTTCAATAGTTAAATGTGTTATGTTTTGAACTACAGTGCACAGTGTCTCTATTAATAGATCACAATTTAAAAAAAAATGGTTCAACTGTCAATTAAGTATATCAAGTATATTAAGTATATCACAATTCGAACAGAAATGAGATTCAGGGCTGTATTACAAATAAATATAACAATTAGTTATATTTGCTAAATAGCGTGGTGGGGCCCCACACATTGCCTTTAAACAGGGCCAGAGATTCTGTGCTACGCCCCTGCTGACACCCCTGCTCTAGAGTATAAATCATATAGACTCCCAGATCAAACTTCACAATCTTAAAAGGCGATGATTGCTTTACTGCTAGTTTGACTCATCTGTGTTGTTTAATTGGTTTAAAAGGTATTTTATCGTTTTTGAATCACAGCAATCATACGTTAAATCTTAAAAAACGTTTGTTGCTTAACCTCTACCTATAAAATAGCCATTGTTTATTGACGAAAAAACGTATAGCCACAACAAATAATCCCTGAGGGAAACAAGCAGTACAAGTAAGTACAAATAAAAGGAATAACAAAAAGTTTTTCCAGAACCTGTCTCCAATTTTACTAAGGTGCTAATAGTGTCGTTGGTTAATGCTGTACCTTCAATAACTTTAGCCTGTGCATTCCTCACCTGCAGTGTTCAAAAGAAAGATACTGCTGGCCATATCAGGATGTTTCGTGTCCTGCATTGTTATTCTGATCATTGGATGCATCATACTAAAAATCACCCGTAAACCAGGTACATTTAGTGTTTTTAGTGAATTCCTAAAAAGTTTAACATTTATAACATTATATAGCTTGGTATAAAAGCTTGGTATTGCTTAACAATTACAAACTGTATTAAACATTATTTTTTATCATTAGAGAAGAAAGAGACAGTACATGAGGACTTGTTTATCTCAATGGCTGACTGCAAGAACCGTAAGTAGAAAATTGTGTATGTGCATTTCTGTCCCCAAAAATAAGCAGTTTTGCGCAGGATTGTGCATACAATTTAATAATTTGAATAATTCCCACACATCTAGCTTTAATCATATGTGAAGTTTTCGTACAGGTGGATTTGTGTCACCTTGGATCGAATAATTAAACAAACCCCACAGACTATATAAAGAGTTTGGTTCCAAAACGCGATAATCGCCATTTAAAAAAAAAGGAGCTGCCAAAATCAATATTGTATCAGGTCGTATTGAAAAATCACTTTTTAATTTGATGCTAAATGCGATATTTGTCGTGTAATTCTGACATGTTTTCTCCCTTTCTTTCCAATCCGCAATAAACGCCAGTCCCACTTCTCTGCAGAATTCGATATATCCACTCAACCAATCACAGCACACAATTCGCTTAGTAGACAGTAATAACATCCTAGTTTCCCTGATCTACTTTGTACTTTGTGTTCAACAAAAAAATTGCTGTGAGGAAGAAACGTAAGCCATCGAAATCTAATCATTTAAGTGAGGAGATTAAGAAGATGAGGCACACATCTATAGCATTAAAATGATGACCTGTTGAATTTATTTTAGGAGCAATGACGGATTGAGTGTATTTTTATAATAAATATTTTAAAATCAAAATCTATATATATTTATTTACTAAAACCTAAAGATGCTATGTGAAACCTTGGAACAGAAAATAGTGGTTTTCATCTTGCCACTTTCTTTGTAAAGAAAACACTAATTTTATTCAAATTAATCCAAAACGGATTTATAGCGTTTTGGAACCAAACTCTTCATATTTAAGTATATACAATTCTCCACATAACATTCACCTTATTAATTTATTAATCTTCACAGAAGCTATATCACCCTTGATGGAATGCATAAACAACGAGGCAAAAGAAAAAGGTACCTTTCCTTCACTGAGCTTAAGTGATGACCAGTCTGATCTCATAGGAATTTGTAACTATTTTATGAGGTGACCAGGAGCGATTCTAGGTTTTCAATATCAGGGGGAGCTCAGCCTCCAATATATAATGAATATAATTCATTCACCTTTGGGCTGAGTAGCCTGAGAGCATCTAACGACTGCTACAGCGGGCAGCACGCACTGTGGCATGACGGACACAACGTCTCATTCCCTCCATCAGGGAACAGAGGTTACATCCGTAAAAAGATGTTCCCTTTCTGTCGGTCTCTCTACGTAGTGTTGAACCGAAAGATGGAGTTCCTATGGAAAACGGACGAAATTGTAACCTTCCAGGGGAGGGGGAGGGGGTCCCAGAGCTTTTGGAAAGGTGGAAAGCCCCTACCACCAGCCGTCACAGGCGGAGGCCATGTTTCTCTAACATTGAGAAGCAGCCTGGCACCATAAGGGCTACAGAGACCACTTCCTACCATAGGGAGGAGTTTAGTGATGACACTAACATGGTCTCGCCGATAGGGGAGAACTCATGGGAGGAATGTGCGTACTGGAGGAAGTGGCGATTTGGGAAGCTCTAGCCAGGCTCCCAGGGACTGGTTCAGGGTTGACTGATCGACCGACCAGCAAGGGAATGGTTGGGTAAAGCCAGATGGTGTACTCGATCTCCCTGGGCTCTTCCCGTCAGGGTCGCTTCTGCTTCCCTGGAGGAGGTTTCCTCCTCTACGTCCTGGAGCCGGCGTTGAAGAGGGCCAGGTTGCTGGTTAGCAGACGCCGCATGGGATCTTATCTTCGTGGAGCTCTATCAACGCCCTTGGCCTGATGGACCTGCAGGATGGCCATGGCCTGGAGAGAGGAGGCAGCTTTGCCCGCAGCAGTCTAAGCCTTTCGACACCAGAGATGCCGAAAACGTACACGCTTTGGACGGGAGTCTAGGTCGACCTCTCCAGGTCGCCGTCTGCGGGCACAGGTGCACAGTGACTGCCCCACCATCGAGGGAAGTAAGGGTGACAGAACTAGTATGACATAAACAAGCTAAAAAGGGCGCATTCCAGGTCTTACTAAGTTCGTCAAGCACTTCTGGGAAGAATGGCACTGTAGCAGGCCCCGAGGTACCATGTGTCCACCCGAGAGCGTTGGGGAAGGGGCGGTGCGGTGCACTGCAACCCAATGCTCACGGCGGCCCGGGAAAGCATGGCTGACATCTCAACATTTCTTCCTGGGCTCAACCCCCCGAGGGAGGGAGCTCCGAGGAATCGTCAGGGTCGGATGCCAGTAAGTCACCCTCGAATGCTACAGGGGACATCTAATCATCATCACGCACCATTTCCGAATACGTGGCTGAGGAACAAGACGGGTAGGGACCGCTTCCTGGGGAACGCATAGATGAGCGAGACAAAGTACTGAATGTTCCGCGAGCTCTTGGCTGATGGATTTACGCTCACAGTAATCCACATATCACCCTCGCCGCTAGCCGTAGCCACTCCTGTCACGGAACGGGACCGCAACGTCTGAAACGCCATCCGCCCGCAGTGCGGACAGGACGTTTCCACATATTCAGTAGTTATGGCTTCTTATGTATTACATTAAATTTCACATTAAAAACCAAGCGTAATGAAGCAACAAGTATTGTTTTTTCAGAATCAGGAGAAAAAGAAGAATTGCATCTGAATCATATTTCAGTAACTTATGTGGATGGTGTCATAAAAGGTATGTCCTTAAATCCTAATCATTTATAATTTTACACTAAATATCAATTAACTGAATTTCATTTTATTCAAGAAGAAGATTCACCACCAGCAGATGCTAACGGCTTAACGTCCTTTAAAGGTACTTTTTTTTTATTTTAACACAATTTCATTCTAATTTTGTGCTTATGATGGTTAAAATTGTCAAGCTTTGTATGCATTTTGGAAATTGGATTTATTATAATGTAGATGTGAGGGGAAAATAATTTTACACATTCAATACTTTAGGCCTTAGATTCAATACTTCAAAATTATTCACAAATGAAAAACAGCCTTTTAAATGTTAAAATATAACATGAATGTTATCGGAACAAATACACTAGAGACTAGATTAGAAGTGAAAGTGGCAACACTTCTCTGCCTCTGAACGCAAATGTGGCATGATGACGTCACAAATATGTATGCTAATTTGATTTTCGAGAAACGTGTTTCTATCGAATCTTGAAGGTACCAAACGATTCCAATCCCTTTTATAATGTGTCTGTTTAACCTTTAAAGGTCCTTACATATTTGTTCATCAATCAAGATCAGAATGAAGTTTCTCTTTTTGCACTAAGACAGCTAAATAGCTAAACAGCTAAATATATTTTCCATAAGCCTGCATTACGTATTGCAGCATAGCACTTTGTCTAACAGTTGTACTGAAAAACAAGCCTTTGTTTTGGCAGTAAACTTTTGAATTTAAATGCATTGTTATTCAGTAAATATTTGAAATGGATAAGAAAATGCTGCACAAGAGTGACCTTACAGCAAAAATAAAACACACAGACAGCAATTTTGATAACATGCTCAGTTGTTTACACATCACTGTATCTGTATCACCTTGTCTATTTTCTTTGTAAAACATTGTTTTATTATTGTAATTAATTTGGACATTTATTATTTCTCCTTTTGTAAGGGCCGTGTTTACACTTGTGTGATATACATTTGTGAAATAGGAGTTAACTTATACCATTCAAAAATTGTATTACTTCTGTTAAGGTATTGTTGGTGAGACGATTTCATAAACAGAGAAGATGAAGTGCCGGCCTTCCCAAGATTTCTCAATCATGAAAAGTAACTTCAAAACTTGGGAAAGATGAATGTTTTACAGTACATCAAGATCAGAAGTTTTTACTCAACTTACTTGTGCAATTGCTCAGTGGGATAAATCATGATCCTGGTGTGAAGCTCATATTTAAGCTTGACCAAAATTGGTCAGAAGGAAACCAGAATGTGCTTGACATGAGGACTCATTGACCTTATGTGGTGAGGATATGGTCCTCAGTAGGTGGTGGTTCCTTGTGGAAGCTTGTTTTGAGCATGTTCAAAGTTTTATAGCTTTTCTTGACTCATGTTCTTTGTAGTTTCCTCAATGTTTTTATGGGTTCACATGTCTAATGTAAATTGCTCTGAATGGTTTATTGTTTCAGTATTGCCAGGTATCACATTACCTTGATTTTCTATATTTTTACTTTTATGTTTCTCTTTGTATCTGAGATAAACCTACCCGAGTTAAAGTTCAAACTTCGGAGAGCACAGCGACGTCATTTTGCCACTTCCTTATTATTGAGTAGAGGTGACGTTTCTCCCCATCGGCTGTAGACAGACCACTCTCACTTTTTGAGATCGCGCGGACGTGCCGCGTGCAACAGCGCATGCGCAACAAAGTGCACTAGACCACTAGAAGTCAGTCAATACAAACACAGAAAGGTGCAACAAGGAGATACAAAACCAACGCGCTGAAACCAAGAACAGAAAGCTTAGAAGCATATCCTTCTCCAAATTGTTTGGCTCTTGTTCTTGTTGTCTTGCTGTTTGCTCGGATTGTATGCAATGGCGAAAACACTTCATCAATCCTTAATTTGCAGTAAGTCTGTAAATGACGCGATTTAGCGCTGCCCCCCTGACGGTCTGGTAGAGCTCACATACTCATTTGTATTGCGCAAGTGTTGAACTCGGATGTGTTTGTGCGCGACGGAGACGAACGCGGAGAGTGAAGTATGCCACATCCATGCATGCAGTGCGACACACATTCACATCCACTATTTAACAGTATCTCTATCACAAACAATGCAGTTATTCGGCACCATGAACGTTTATTAACTGCATGCATTTTCAAAGTTATGCCTGTTTAAACGTTCAATCGATTTGCCTCACAGACGTTTCTTCTGACTAATGAGAGCATCCGATGCGCACGCACACAGCACAACACAGAAGAGAACAAAGTTCTCTTTCGCATCTTTTTTGCTTTTTAACTGCAAATGGACACAAGATTATGTGAACACCTAAGGTGGTGGCGGTCTGAATAGGGCCAAAGCAGTACAAGGCTTCTCCACTGATCTTAGTGAAATGCTTACGATGTATAACCAGTATTTACAGTCTAAAAGGAAGAGACAGGGAACAGACAATTTTGTTTAATATAGTTATGTAGTTCAATAACATTATATTTATGCATTTGTACTGTCACTTCGCTTTGTAGAAAATGTAGAGATGAAGGTTTTCTGGCTAATTCTTGCTGGGAAAAACCTTCGGACACCTTTCACTATCTCTTTTTTTCCCCGATCTTTAGAAGTGCTGGAAGATTAGATGACGTGTGTGTGAAAATCAAGGCTCAACCTCATTTCTGTAATTTTTTATAATTAAAATAAGATAACATTACGAAGTCAAAACAATTATTGGATGTCAGACTTAACAGTTGGAGTTTGGTTGAATATGATTTCATATGTTTGCCAGTCATGCTATTTACTGTACCTGTTACTTTTTTATTGTCATCCCTCGTTGTACCTGGGTGTGTTTTTAATAAAAGAACAAGCTCTCTTTTGAATGCAAAACATTCTTATTCTTGCCTATTCTGTAGCAAGCAAAATAACTAACATTGATACAACATCTAGTCAACATTTCATCTCATAAATACATCTAATGGTAGAACTGTCTTTCTAACTTTGTTCAATTAATGTCATGTTCCTGAAATGGACACAAAACACAAACTGTTTCGTTAGTGCACTGGCTTCAGCTTAAGCGCTGTAGCTGTGGTGCTGTAGCTGTGGTTCAGTGCACCGTAGTTCAAAATAGTGTTGAAGGAGCATTCTTTCAACTTCCTGTTTCCTCATTGTCATTTTAAGTAGTGGATTATGACTTATTCACAAAACAAGTAAAAACAGGAAATGTAGCATTTAAAACAAGTTTTGAACAAAAACAGTGAAGAAAAATGGAATGTCATACATTTATCCAAAAATAACAATAAACACCATTTTGCCATTTATCTCAGGAATGCTAAATGTCATTGGTTCAATCATCTTGTTATCAAAACATAACTAACCAACAAAATACTCTAGGTCTCGGCATAACTTGAAAGATGTATATATATAATAAAAATAACCAAACATTTTCTGTAGTGGTGCTTTGTAAGATGCATGTCAGAACTTTAGTCGTATCTGTCAATATGCAAATCCTCAAAGCTTCAGTGATCATCCATTAATAAAACATAATACCTCAAAGCTTCACTGATCATCCATTAATAAATCATAATACTTCAAAGCTTCAATGATCACTCATTAATAATACAATTTACATTGATATGCACAGTTACCCAATCACTTTGTCTGTATAATAGAAGTAGACACTATGTAAAAGAAGGTTTCATTTCCTGTGAGGTTAACGTTTTCAAGTGGTAATGACAGGAAAACACTCCTCTCACGAAGCTGCTTTGTTCACAACGGTTTGGTCTTTCGTAAATCTTGACTGCTGCAGCGAATGGAAATGTTTCAAATCATCTTTTTGGCAGGTAGGACACATCATTTGCCCAGGAGTAATAAAGTTACTGTATGTAGTTGGAACAGATAATGTAAACAGTGAAACAATGTACTGTTTCTGTCTTTTGTCTAAGATTTCAACATGTTTCTTTTTATTAATAGTGGCAGTCAGTGCACAAGTATCACCTCCAACGGTCAATACTGGAAAGACAAATATAGGTAACACTTTGCAAAAAGCCATTACTTCATGTTTTAAACCTTGCTAATGTTCGTTAAAAATAAATGTTAATATAACATGAAATAAGAATGATAAATGTCGCACAGGCATTGTTCTTTGATACTTTGTTTTAGGTAATGCATTATCTAACTGTCAACAAATGCAATCTTATCTTAAAGTGTTACTGAAAAAAGACGCTTAAATTTGCTCAGTAAAGAACAGTTGTGTGTGTGCAGTGAATGTCTTTTTCAAGAAATGTTCTGTATCAATACTTTTACAGAAACTTAAAATATCTACAATTCTCTGCCCTGACAAAGTTTATTTTCTTCTTGAAGCCCCAATTCAGATCCCTAAGCCACAAATTGTTCAGAAACCATTTTATGATGTGTTGTACAACACAGAGAACGTGACTCTAGAATGTGTGGTCCATGAGGCAATAGCAGATTTACAGTTTGAATGGTATAAGGACTCAACTTTACTTAATCCTCCACTGGATCAAGCCTTCATTATCGTGAGTACCAGCGGAAAATATCAATGCAAGGGGAAGAAAGGAGTTACAGAGTCTGAAAAAAGTGATTCTAAAACTTTAGATATAAAAGGTACGTCAACATCATAGTTGAACATGTGCTACTTTGTTCTTTCTGAAGTATTAACCGCTTTAATTGTCCCAAATGCATAAATGTACATGTTATGTGCATAATGAAACTGCTTTTTAATTTTTATGAAAGGTAGCAAAGTTGAAGTTATAATCAGTACACAATTCTCCCAACCATAACAATTTATTCATTTTAAGTAGCTGGACCTGTTTTATGTTTTTTAAATTTCTCTGTTTATTTTATCAAAAGCAATCCCAACAGCAAAACTGACTTTGGAATCAGCATCATCAGTTTTCTACCCGTCTGAAAAAGTCACTCTGAAGTGTGAGATTGAGGGCAGCTCAGATAACTGGAGCTACAAGTGGTATAAAAATAAGGGAGATCTCCAAGAATCCAAACCCTCATTAGAAATCCCGTTGACATCAAAGGATGATTCTGGAGAATATACGTGCCAGCGATTCATTAAAGGCAGAGTGACCACTGAAATGAGTTCTGCTGTTAAACTTCAAGTTAATGGTAAGCATAATAATTCTTTCCTCTTATTGTATTCAGCCACTTCAGTGGTGTAAAGTATTGGAGTAGATGTAATTAGTTCATGTACTTAAGTATCTTTTTTACTACTTTTTAGTTGTACTGAGTATTAAAGATATAAGCAACTTTTACTCTCTACTTGACTACATTTTTGATAAAGTATATGTACTTTTCATTCCACTACATTTGTAATGACTAATGCAATTACACATTACATTTTGCATGGCTCCTATCTTTTTTTGCAGCAGTTTATTTTTGCTTCAGAATCATTAATATTGCATTTTACAGGGCATTGAAGGTCATATAATCTTCTGAATTTTGCCCTAACTTACTTAAACTTGTCAGCATGGTTTCTTTATGTGAAAACGAGTGCAGTATCAGGTAGTTGTCAATCGCTGGCGTTTTATATGTGAAATGAGGACATGATTGCAGGTGGCGATGAGGTCAAAACCAGCATGTCCAGTGCAAAAAGGCTTTGGCTGTTTAATTTCACTTTAAATTATTCTATTTATCCGTTCTATTGAAGAGACCTTTTTGAAGGAGTTTGGTTTACTTATGAGCACATGAGCTTAAAGGTAGAAATCGCCGCTAGAGGGCGCACGATCAAAATAACAAAACCGCGTAGCTTGATGACTCTGTGTAGAACCGTGGAATGATGGAATATGTTGTCTTCAACTCCACCGCTGATGGTACAGCTGATACATCAATTAGATGGGAATGAGAAATCATGTTAGCGGAAGAGGTAAAGCAATATAAAGTAATAAAGTTTAATAAATGTTGCGTTTGATTAAAATAATTTTATTTCATTGTAATGAATTAGACCCGAGTTATGGAAGGTTTAAAACTAAATTGTTATCATAGATATTACAGTAATCCTTTTGATGGTGTGATAACACTGCGCAGTTTTAAGTGTTCAAATCAATCATAGTAAAAGTTATTTTGAACGTGCCCTTATCATTTGCAATAATGCTAGACGGTACAACCTACTTCTGCACCTGTCTACCACAGTGTCACGCGGTTGCTACGTCAGTAAGAGTAACGCGGATACGACGCCATTGACAGGCGACTAAACAGCCCCGGTCCACTGTTTAGAATGCCGATTTTCTCAGGATTTAAAACCAGTTGAAAACATTTGAGATATTGTAAGTACCAGCTGAAAAAAATATATAACATTGCCCTAGTGGTTTTGGGATATTTTACTACAAAATTCTTACAAACTCTACCTTTAAATGAGACTTGGGTGATAGTGATAGACGTACCCAGAGGATAATTGTTTTGCTCATTTGTTGCTTTTTCTAAGCTCAGGAGACATAGTTGTGATTCTCCTATGTTTCTTGATTAAGTGTCAGAAGTTCATCAGATATTTCTCCTAAAATTCCTTAGGAGAAACAAAATGAAGACGCAAATGAGAGATGTGAAAACGTCTCTGTTAGGTCTGTAACCTCAGTTCCCTGATGGAGGGAACGAGACATTGTGTCGAGCCGACAGATAGGGTTCGCCCTTGAGAACCTATCAACTCTGACTACTATTGAAAAGGCCAATGAAATTTGGCTTATGAAATTTGCATGCCGGCCTCCGCCTCCAGATATCCGGTATAAAACGAAGTCGGCATTCAGAATTCATTTACCTTTTGTTTTGAAGAGCCTGAGAGCCTCTCACGACTACAGCAGAGGACGTGTTGTGGCATAAGGGACACAACGTCTTGTTCCTTCCATCAGGGAAGTTAGGTTACAGACATAACCAAGACGTTCCCTTTCTGTCGGTCTCTCGACGTTGTGTCGAACCAACAGATGGGGTTCGTTTGGAAAACGCCACAACGCTGTTTTGTGTCACAATCTCTAGCGAAGCGACGGTAACAGGCCTGATCGTGTCAGCACTAGGCTTTCGCGAAACTGTAACCTTCCAGTGTGATGGTCGGGGGGTCACAGTGCTTTCTTGGAGAAAGATGGGTACACCCTGACCGGTAACCTTTCACGGACGGAGGCCTTAGCTCTCTAATGGCAAGAGGCTGCCTGGATCGGGTTTACACCGGGTGGGCGCGGCTTCCTTAATTAGGAATGTGCTGCAGAGGCCACGTCCTACCCGGGGGGAGGAATACAGTGGATATAGGTATGGTCTCGCCCTTAGGGGAGATACCATGGAACGTGCGGACTGAGTAGTTAACCGCGAGGTGGAGGTCCACCTGGGGGAGGTCATGGGTTACCAGGAGTGGGAACCACCTCATGAGGATACATCAGACGGAACAGCCCTTGGAGGGGGTGTTACAGACGTCCGATAGGACTAGGTCTGGTTAGCTGATGCTCTTTTTAAGAAGCAGATACTGAAGCTTGAAATTCCCAGACAACTCGACAAACCCGGGCCGTCCCATGGCATAGGCAACATAGGCAGTTGAATTCGAATGAAAATGACAAGAGGGGCGCAAGAAGAGAGCGCAAAAAAGCGACATGTGAACAGCTTCTAGCATCATGACACGATTATGATTATCTATGAATGATAATCTCGACGCATTCATTATGCATGTGTGACGGACACCAGCTTGTGTGGTCTGTGCAGGTAAACTTCACTTGCCGTTTTTAACAAATGCCCCCGTAACTTGTGTTAGATTATGGTCTTGTGGTTAAAGCGCCTGCTTCCCATTCAGAACTCATTGTCTGTGTTAAGTTTGAATCCCACTCGGAGCAGCTTGCTTATTTAGAACCATTTTACTGACAACACTGACACTGCGTGCTGTTTTTGACTGCTTTCAACTAAGTGAACTCCAAAAAGTGTTTACTGGCACAGTGACTGAGCCATGCCAATTATACGAAAATCCAAAACAATACAATACAAGGATTTGCGAAGAGCTTTACAAAATGTTAAAAAGACCTTTCTCATTGACCTTTATCTAAATAATAATAATAATCAAATATTTGTTTTATGAGCTCTAATTTTAACTACAGTATCATTGAGAATGTTTTCAGCATTCATAGTAATTACAAAACAATTTATTACAAATATTTTTTAGTTGTTATTTACTAACTTTCTACCACAATTCATGTTTTATTAAAATTAATATGAATTTTTCTTTTAAAAAAAGGAAATTTTCTGGGTATGTATAAAACTTCTCAAAAATGCTCTGAGAATGCTAGACTCTCTAGATAAGGGGAATAATCTGAGCACAGTGTGATATGTTATTGAGATCTCTTCTACATTTTAGTGTAGACAAACATGACAGAATTACATTTTTTGTCTCAGGAGAAACAAGTGAGAAGGAGATCAATTGTTTGATTTTCCTTTCCTCTGGGGTAGGATCTGTTTCAATTTTGAGGTGTTCAGTCTTTTTTGTTTACCTTTATTATTACTATCTATTAGTATTTAAGAAACCAACAAATCAACTGTTTCTCTTTTTTCTTGAGTGTTGATGACTAGTACTTCTTTGAGCCTTCATTCAGTATGAGTAAAAAACTCAAGTACTGTTAAAATCAGATACTCCAAACACTTTACCTTAAGTCGTTTTGGTATTGGTGACTTGTAACTTGTAATGCAGTAATTTTCGTTTTACTTTTACTTAAGCATGGTGTTCAGGTACTCTTCACACATCTGAGTCACTCTTATCGTACATGTGAGGTGCGACTCTTCTTGTTTCCAGTTTAAATGGCTTAAGATATATTTGTTCATAAAAGAACATCTGTTATGCATTCGCTTTTGAATTTCTATTGTTTTTGCGTAGCAATGTAGCAAAATTGCAGTAACAATACACAGTTGTCCAAACTAGAAGGATCAATTCATAGGGAATAAGTAGCTGGACTTCTTGTTACTCTCTCTCTCTCTCTTTCTCTCTCTCTTTAGCAATCCCAACAGCAAAACTGACTTTGGAACCAGCATTAGCAGTATTCTATCCGTCTGAAAAAGTCACTCTGAAGTGTGAGATTGAGGGCAGCTCAGATAACTGGAGCTACAAGTGGTATAAAAATCAGGGAGATCTCGAAGAATCCAAACCATCATTAGAAATTCAGTCGACATCAAAGGATGATTCTGGAGAATATACGTGCCAGCGATTCATTAAAGGCAGAGTGACCACTGAAATGAGTTCTGCTGTTAAACTTCAAGTTAATGGTAAACATACTAATTCTTTTCTCTTATTGTATTCAGCCACTCTATTTGTACATGTGAGGTGCGACTTTTCTTGTTTGCAGTTTAAATGGCGTTTGATAATTTGTGCCAAATGCATAAAAGAACATCTGTTATGCATTCGCTTTTGAATTTCTATTGGTTTTGCGGATAAAGTAGCAGAATGGCTGCAATAATACACAGTTGTCCAAACTAGAAGTATTAATTCATAGGGAATAAGTAGCCGAACTTCTTGTTTCTCTCTCTCTCTTTAGCAATCCCAACAGCAAAACTGACTTTGGAACCAGCATTAGCAGTATTCTATCCGTCTGAAAAAGTCACTCTGAAGTGTGAGATTGTGGGCAGCTCAGATGACTGGAGCTACAAGTGGTATAAAAATCAGGGAGATCTCCAAGAATCCAAACCATCGTTAGAAATCCAGTTGACATCAAAGGAGGATTCTGGAGAATATACGTGCCAGCGATTCATTAAAGGCAGAGTGACCACTGAAATGAGTTCTGCTGTTAAACTTCAAGTTAATGGTAAGCATAATAATTCTTTCCTCTTATTTTTTTCAGCCACTCTTATCGTATATGTGAGGTCTGACTCTTCATGTGTCCAGTTTAAATGGCTTTAGATAAATTGTTGCAAATGCATAAAAGAACATCTGTTATGCATTCGCTTTTGAATTTCTATTGGTTTTGCGGATAAAGTAGTTGAATGGCTGCAATAATACACAGTTGTCCAAACTAGAAGTATTAATTCATAGGGAATAAGTAGCCGAACTTCTTGTTTCTCTCTCTCTCTTTAGCAATCCCAACAGCAAAACTGACTTTGGAACCAGCATTAGCAGTATTCTATCCATCTGAAAAATTCACTCTGAAGTGTGAGATTGAGGGCAGCTCAGATGACTGGAGCTACAAGTGGTATAAAAATAAGGGAGATCTCCAAGAATCCAAACCCTCATTAGAAATTCAATCGACATCAAAGGAGGATTCTGGAGAATATACGTGCCAGGGATTCATTAAAGGCAGAGTGACCACTCAAATGAGTTCTGCTGTTGCACTTCAAGTTAAAGGTAAGCATATTCTATTCCTATTATGACATTCAGCCACTCTGTTTCCACATGTGGGGTGCTGTTTTCCTTTTTTTTGCAGATTAAAATATGAACTTCAAAATACAAGCACAAGCTTGATACCAACCACCCTTACCCCATTACATATGATGTGCCACTGATGGCTTTTAACTTGCGGTGAGCTGCTTTCTGGTGGCTGATGCAAGATTTCTCTTTCCCATGTCAATGAGGTCTTTAAAGAATTTTGCGTAAAATTTTCTGCTGGTGATAAAACCGATTACCTTTCTGTCGGTCTCTGGAAGTTGTCTTGGCTCGACACATTGGGGTTTGATCCTGAGAACCTATCATCTCTGATTGTACTTTTACGAGGCCAATGAACTTTCCGAATGGCATGGCATGGCAGTCTCCGCCCTCTACATAGGGGTATAAAAGGTAGATGGCGTGCCCATTCATTCACTTTTTGTTCTTTGGAACCTGCTAAGATTAAATGCTGAGTGCATTATCTCTTGATTATCTGCTGGATTATACGATGCAGAGCAGCGCTTTTGTCCTGGTGTGTGCAATTTCGCCTAGGCGTTTCGGTAGCGAGCCGAAGGTGTCGATTGGTGCAAATTTTCTCAAAGAGCTAAAATTCTCACGGCGTGCACTTGTCGCCAGGCATGTCTCGCCACTGTAATCTTGGATGTGACTGTATCATTCTCAAGTCTGACAAGCACAATACAGCATGTCCGCACCTCACCACCTCCTGCCCCTGTTCAGGGCTGGCATCCACTCTGTCTCTAAAAGAGATTCCTTTCTTCTTGGGTATTCCAGCATGCATCAGCCTCAATTCGACGTTGCGTCATGCCAATCACGCAGCCCTCAGCACTCTCCACTCCACAGTGGGTCGTGCAGCGAAGACTTAAGGCGAAGACTTTAGCAAACCCGCTCACCTCCCCAGGGTAACGTCCCTGTTCTGCCGGCCACTGAAACTCCTCCTACAGGGCCAATGTTGCAGATCTCCCCCTAGTTCCTCTGTCGCGGTGTCTGGGGCCTGGTCACAGATTCAAAGCCCATCACGGAGGCAAGAAAAGATGATCCGTCTCGGCTACGTGTTCCAGTTCGCCAGGCAACCGACCAAGTAACGTTACATTCAGCACTTCGGAGCGAGGCAAAAATGCTATTGTGCTTCGGGTCGACGTTGCCACCCTACTGGATTGGTTTGTGGCTATCGACCTGAAGGAAGCGTACTTTCATGTCTTGATTCTCCGAGGGCACAGACCTTTTCTTCGGTTTGCCTTGAAGGGTCCTCCCTGTGCCTTTACCAAGGTAGTGGAGGCTCCTCTTGCTCCCCTCAGCGAGCAGGGGTGCGTATTCTCAGCTATCTCGATGACTGGCTTATCTTGGTTCGACACAACATCGAGAGAAAGACAGAAAGGGAAAGTCTTGGTTATGTATGTAACCTCAGTTCCCTGATGGCGGGAACGAGACATTGTGTCGTTCTTGCCACAATGCTTCGCCGTCCGCTGCAACCAACAAGAATGACTCTCAGGTTCCTCAGCCTAAAGGTGGATGAATGGGCACGCCATCTTCCTTTTGCACCTGCTTGCAAATGTCTCCTGTTCAATCCGCTTGTTTTATTTTCCAACTCGTTTTCCAATATAAAAAGGCAAAACTAAACTTCTGTTATTAGTGTTAATTAATATAATCGGTCTGACGCCATTTGGTCTGGTGTCATTTCCCTTGCCATAGTAGGAAACATTTTTTGATCTCTAACAAAGATTGACGTTTGCACATGCACTAGCAGACCTCTGTTACTCTTCGATCAATCCCAATGTTTTTAACTGATAAAGTGAAGTTGACGCCATTGTTACTGTTTATTGCTTATATTTTATGAATGCATAAATAGGGGCACCAACCAATCACAACAGCATGGGAAGCGGAAGCTCGCGGATATGGTATGGAACCAATCTCAACAGACCTGGTCAGCTTTACCAGCAGAGTGTTTTAGAAGGAGGGACTTATATAGACCGGATGAAATCCAGTCGTTTTGTGAGAAAAGGGACCGAGGTTTTTTATTACAAACATGAACGTCTATTGTTAAACACTCAAAAAACATAACCAAAGCCTCAAAAGCAGCAAAAGAATGGCTCCTTAAGGAAGATGTTACAATTATGAAATTTGGCTGCCGATTAATTGTTTATTAAATAATATCGAATATGTTGATTAATTGTGTGTTTTAAAGTGGTCATATGACACAGCTAAAACGAATATTATCATTGTTTTAGATGTAATGCAATGTGTATAATCGGTTCATTATACAGTATAATAAAAGGTTCAAAGACACAGTATTTTTTTCAATTACAGTGCGTGTTTGTATCTCCTCTTTGCCTCGCCTCTCTGAAATGCACATTTTACAAAGCTCAGCCCAAGGCGAGGTCTGCTATGATTGACCAGTTAACCAGTGAGTAGTGATTGGTCGAATACTGCAAGCATATGACGGAAATGTAACGCCTCTTACCATATTTGGAACATCAGGTTTCAAAGCAATTATTCTGACATGTACGCCAACCTTACTTGCCTATACATTTGGGTGGTCTTAGTCAAATCATACCACGAACTGACGTAGAATTGTGGGGGTGTGGTTACACGAGGCATTTCAGGCAGGACTGGGTGAGCATTCGCTTTTAGATAGAATTAAACTTTTGTTTCTGACACTTACATTTTGGAAATTTTATGCATCTAGTACATGCATGGCCAGCTTATGACACACCAAAGACACAGAAAACACGTATTCCCGCCGTATGACCCCTTTAAACGTGCTGTGTGTAATTTTTTGGAGGATCTATTGAAAGAAAAGCAATGCAATTTACATAACTGTCTTCAGAGGCGTGTAGAGATTTTACAAAATGAAGACTTTTGTTAACATTTTATTACCCAAGAATGAGCTATTTCTAAGCACGCTTCGTAAATGTTATTTAATTCGGCAAAGAAGTGAAAACGTGATGACATCTTAGTTCTGTGTGTGTTGCAATTCGCCATCTTACCGCTAGATGACGAAAAAATCTAACAAATAGCTTTAAAGCTTATAATAACAATTCATCACAAGTAATTTATTGAATAAAGAAAATATATCTTTGACAGTTTCTGTGACTGCTCTATTTCTAACATAATTGTGGAAATATTGGAAGTGTTTCCTAACCCTGGTGCTCGGGGCACACCTTCCAGAATGTTTAAGATCAGGAGTTTCATATAGGAGGAGAACTAAAAGATTCTGGAAGGTGTGCCCCGAGGACCAGGGTTGGGAAACACCGGGCTATGCTACTGAATGACAGCAACAAGCGCAATTTTCTTCCCTGAGGCAAACTATTTTTGGAGAATGTTCATTGTACATTAAATAAGCTCCATGCTAACGTAATAACACCTTGTCTACACCGGATGCGCAGAATCAAGTGCGGACAAAATTGAAATTATAAAAAGGTTCTAATTTATTTCTTATGTCTTTTGTCTTGCCGTGCCGATTGCATACGGTGTAGACAGGTGTAATGAGAATGTGAAACAATAGTGACAAGTTGCTAAGAATCACCTCATCTCACTTCTCGCTCAGTAGCACAGAACTGCCGAATATTACAGTTGTTTAGCAAATAAATAATTTACAAACAAGTAAAAGCATTCTTCTTACAAGTATAAAAGCTTTATACACCGCAATTGTTGTATTTGCATTGTATAGCAGCCTTTACTCTGGAGAATATACCTGCCAGTGATTCATTTAAGACAGAGTGACCACTGAAATGAGTTCTGAACCTTATTTTATATAGCCACTCAAAGAGTACTTGTCTCCTAGGCCAACAAAGGTCTACATCAAAAAGTCCCTCTCTTGTACAGTCCCCAAAGCATTCGTACAGTGTAAAAATCTCTTTTGTGGTTCTTCTCCTTTTCGTATGTAGAGACTCCTAGACCAAAGCTGACCGCAGATCCGAACTGGACAGAGTTTTTCCCAAACGAGACAATCACACTGACGTGTGGATTGGATGACAATTCTGACGGCTGGTCTTTTGAATGGTTCAAAATGAACGAAAATATTAAAACAAGCTCCACTCTTACAATAACAGCAAAGCCCTCTGACTCTGGAAAATATTCATGTAAAGGAAAACTTAGATCGGTGGTTACCCAACATAGTGATATATTTCCACTAAATGTCTACGGTAAGTTTAGCCACACAAACAATTCCAAAGAATTCATCAGCTATTGTAGGTGCATAGTGTTTTATAGACAGAGCCAAAGCAATTATCATCTCTTTTCTTTCTTCGTTCATGTTATGAAAGATAATTAAATTAAGTAAATTCATTTTGACTTCTATTTCTCTGTTAAGATCAATGGCCCAAGCCAAATTTTACCCAGAGCCAAAATTTTCAAGTGTTTTACAAAGGAGAAGCTATCACATTTATCTGTGATGTCGATGTGCAGTCACCCACCTGGGAATATCAATTTTTTAGAGACGCGGTGCAGATTCATAAATTGACCAGCAACAGTTTTTCTATCGAATCTGTACAAGTGTCCGACAGTGGAAAATACTCATGTCAAGTCAAACGAAGAACTCTCAGCTCTGGTCAAAGTGACGTACGCACAGTAACTGTCAAAGGTTTGGTGACGAAGCTTTCTTTTCTCATACAGTTACAAATATTTGTTTTAAACACTTGCAAGAGCTTATTCATTTGAGTCATTTATATCATGAGTTTGACTGTTCTGTCTCTCACTTCAGAAATTCCTAAAGCTCAGCTTAATTCTGAATGGAAAGATGCTTTTCCTGGTGAAACGGTGTCTTTGCAGTGTGTGATTCCAGGTGTATCAGAAAACTGGATCTATATCTGGTTCAGGAACAACAAAACTGTCTCCAGTGGCGCTGACACAAACGTATCTGAAAATACTCTGTTACTCTCGGATAAATCGCGTGACGCTGGGCCATATACGTTTGTTTGTCAAGCTGAGCTAGAGAGAAGGTCTGTGAAGACAGCAAAAAGCACACAACATTCATTACACATTTATGGTAAGTTTCGTTAACAAAAGCTCATAACATTGTGATGTGTAATGGCATGGCTAGAACAAACACTTACTTTAGTTTTAAAAATGCATAGACAGGCTTTATGTGCTACAGTACAACAATTTTTATCTCTTATTTTGTATTATTTATTTTAGGCAATTTATTTTTTGCACACCTTTTGTAACTTTGACTTGTTGTAAGTTGGGAATTTTGATGCTGTTCATCACTAGCCTCGATTGATGTCGTTTTTATTCTAATCATACATAATGGGTAAAGAAATAAAATAGTTGTCTTTGTCCTTCACAGGATCCCAGCCAACAATCATTGTGGGACAAGATCCACAATACCCAGAAATTTACACTGGGGAACAGGTCGAACTTAAATGTAGCATTCAAGAGCAGACATCTTTTTGGACATACCAGTGGAAAACAGACACATCTGTTCAAGACATCCGAGGCGATACCTACACTATCCAAAGTGCCACACTCTCTCACAATGGGTTGTACACATGTCATATAAGCAGGAATATGGTTACATTTTCCTCTAAGTCTAAAAAAATTACAATAATCGGTAGGATTCATTTTTTGCATTTTAGCATTTTGCAATGCGTTGTAATTTATATTATTAACAAAAAATTTCTTTCTGTATGTTGTTTTTGTGTTTATCCGTGCAGAGCCACCTCAACCAAAACTCTCAATAGAGTCTGAATGGAAATTTTTTTACCAAACTGAAAAAATAACTCTGAAGTGTTCAATTAATGAAAATCCAAATGATTGGCAATATGAATGGTACAGAAACATAACTAAGCTCTCTGAAGAAAAGGACACGCTCCTGATCAAACATGCAGACAGAAGTCATTCTGGAAGTTATAAGTGCAGAGCGAAACATCAACAGAGATCACAAGTGACTACAAGTGAAACAGAAGCTTCGCAGATTCACATTTCTGGCAAGTAAACATTTTTCTTTTCTGGCTGCATTCATCTGTTTTAGACTAGTCTTATTAGTTAGTCGTCTACATTTTTGTTAAAACTGATGTCTATTTTTGAAGCCAGTTGCATAAAATCTGAGATTGGTTTAATTTAAGATTTAAAAGTAAGACTGATGACCCCATTGATAACTTTTCTTTATGATCCATGTTGTCATGGAAAGCATCAACTGCTCTAGTCGAAAAGTGCCCTGACTTTGTGTTGTGATATTGCAATTTTTCATTAAATGGACAAAAAGGGTAAGAGTTACCAAAGACCAATAAATTCCCCTGGAAGTCCCTGTGAAAAATACATTTCAGAAAAATCATTTTTTACACTTTTTCTTTTGGGTACATCTTTGACGGTTTGTGAAACTAACTGATTTATACTATTATATTTCTCAGATAATGTAGTCCAAGCATAATATGTATTATTATTCTCACTGCTATTGCTAAAGTTGTTCATTTAAATTGATATGACAGAATTGGATTTTTTTCAATTTGCTAATATTTTCAGCAAAGAAAAACTGGGTTGAGCCCCTACTGTTTGCCATTTTGTTTAAGTTGTTCAGTGTCTTACTTTTCCCAAGAAGCAGTGTTTAAAACTTGACTTAAGAGAACCATTGTATGCAAGTCTTTTCTAATCTACTTTTAAGATACTGTCTTAAAATCATGGCATATGTTTAAAACAACCGGCCCTAGTTCTTAAAGCAATAAATCAGAATATGTATATCATTTCTATTAATTATAGAAATAGTTATTTAATTTCTATAAATTATTGAAATATTTGTGACTTATTTTCATCGAGAATAACAAGCACATGTATCCCAAGGCACTTGTTAATTATTGTTCATTTTACATTTGTTTTGTGTAGATAAAACTCCAAAATTGGACATAAAAATACATACACCAAACATAACGTTTTTCTACACTGATGAGCGAATTCATCTCTTTTGTAAAATGCCGGGTGCTGGTTGGGAATATCACTGGTTTAAGGACTCAAAGCCGACACAACCTTCCATCAAAAATACAAACTACACCATAAACTCGGCATCTCTCTATCACACCGGTGACTACAAATGTGAAGCGAAGAGAGGCGACTTCTCAATCTCAAGTGGGCCGCTGAAAGTGGAAGTTCAAGGTACTGTATATTAACATACTAATCGCCTCTGTATTTTAAGTAATACTGATAAAACCTCTTTATATTATGTAGCCACAGAGTTTAAACACTTAAATGTATTACATATCCATTACATTTTAACATTTACATCATATACAATTTATAAGTAAATTCAGTTGTAAAACAGCGGTTCCAGTCCTTGATTCTCAATGGTCCATATAGCCATGCTTGTGGTGCAGTAATGGCGACATTTTCCCACTGAATGAAAGATGAGGTTCATCCAAAAAGTTGCTTGATTTGTCGCTATATGCTTCTGAACAGAAGACACTAAAGAGGTTGGAAAAGTCACTAAATCTAGGGACAGAGTTGCCAAGTGAGCAACACTGGTTATAGCATGCCCCTGAGTGTTGACTGTGAGTAGCAGACATGCTTTGCCTAAACACTGCCATAAAACAATGTACAGATTTAGAAGTGTTAAATATTTTCCGTATGGCAGGACTAATTCAACTAAGGCAATGAATGTGAAACACTGCGTCACTGAGAAGCTATAGTCATGTGGGTTTGATTTCTGGTGTGGCGGCCTGCCGTGGCAGAATGAATGTAGCAGAAATGCTGAAATAAAAACTGCTTCCTTCTAATGCATTTATTTAACCTCATCATCCTGTTTCTTATTTTGTTTATTGGCATCAGTGACATGAAAATGAGACAAACAGTATTTTCTTTAAATAATAACTAAACCGAATTCTCACTGACAAAATGTTTTTTTTTTGCTTGCAGCTCGTTCTTCTGCTGTGCTGACGCTGAGCACTGAATTGAGTGACATCATGGCCGGGAATACACTGAAACTGATGTGTGAGGTCTCAGATGGCAAAGTATGGAACTATACCTGGTCAGAGAACGGACAGGAGCTGAATGAGTCTTCTGATACATTAGAAGTGAAGGCAAACGAAGTTACTATAAAAAATGAATTTAAGTGCAGGGGTAAAAGGACAGTACGACCGCTGTACTCCTCTTGGAGTGAGGGGTTTGTGGCCAACAATATTGGTGAGTTACCATAATACTTGGTTTACACATTGAGATGTCATACTGTAAAAAATAATTGTGCATTACTAGAAAGTTAGGAAATCTCAAGATCATCATAGAATTCAACTCAAGGTGTGAAAGCATCTGTGTAGTAGACCAAGCTGGTCAGTCAAGTTTGACTGGTGATAGGAGGACTAAAACAGTGTTTGGTCGATTCTGCTCAGCTGTGTTCTAAAACGTGTTTCCGCTGGTTCGGCAAAACTTAGTTTGGGAACATGTAGCTTGACAGTGGATCAGTTCATTTTTAAACAGTTCAGTTTTTCAGTAATGACATACTTTTTTCAGCTAGTAGAGGTTTAGTGTGACCAAAAGATTTGACATTTGAGCAACCTGCATCAGTGTGGCCATGTCTGTGGTTTCAAGCTAGCTTTGAGAGACCTTTGGGCTGGTTTTGTTGCACAGATCTGGCAACACTGCCTGCAACACACTGAAGCAGCATCCTCTTCTCACAAGATTACGAACTATAATTGTTTATTACCACCATGATCTGTTGTTTTATTAATGCGTTACGTTAATTGAGAAGAGATTGTATGATGATTCTTTAAAGGACATATAGGAGTGGATTGCTATTTTTGGTTTGACATCCCAACCTAAAAAATGTTGAAATCAAACATAATTGAATTTCATTACATTTTTAAAACCAAGATTGTTTTACTTGAACCATTCCTCATTAATACTTACTATTGTATCTCATGTTATATCCCACATGAATAAAGGGAATTGATGTCAGGATCCTGTCCTTCCTGTCCTGAGTTCTCGAGCCTTGTGAAGAGGGTCGGGATAGTACCATGTCTTGTGTGTGTTTTGTCTTGTGTGGTGACACGTGTCTGTATGTTTTGTCCTGTTTTTTGGTTTAGCACCGGCCCCTTGTTTCTCCGTTATTGTACCATTTAGTGTTTAATCTCCCTCACCTGTCCCATTATCTTCCCGCTAATGTAAAGTCTTGTCCCCTGCACATCTCTTTCCTGTGCAATTATCCTCTTTAGTGCTTCCCTATTTAATGTTCCCCTCATTCTCACGTTTCTTGTCGATTCATTGTTACTCGTTGCTTTGTTCTTTTGTACGTGCGTCTCGCCCTTGTCTGATTCCTGTGGAATACGTTTTCTTGTGGACTTTTCCTTTTTTGTTTTGGACTTATTTTGGATTATTCATCGTGTTTGTTTTATCCCCCTTGTGGGAGGTTATTGGTTTGAAGTTTATATTATTTATAGCGTTTTTCCCCCATCGAGGGTGTTTGTTTGTTTTATTAAATAAAGTATTTTTGTTAACCCTTAAACTGCCTGCATTTGGGTTCCGTCACCCGTTCCGTGACAATTGATAACTGCGATAAACCATGTAGTTTTCTTATCTTCTATCTAGGAATTTTACTACTATAAACATAAACATGAGAGAGTGAGAATAGATCTCGTAGATAGAATACATCTCTATATAAAAGTGATAAAGCGTTTAAAGCTGTGTTTACACCTTGTACCGTGTTTAAAATGTTTTATTTTGTTTTCTTTCCGCTATATTCATTTTGTGGTGGTGAGCCACCATGGCTGCAGCTTCTTGGTGATATGCTTAATCACTACGTTTTTAGCGGCTTGAACAGTTCACTCAAACGCATCATTTATTCTATCATCATTTATTTATTTCAATAAGAGGTCTGCAATATATATTGTGCACAATATCGTATTTGTGGTTTTAATGTTATGTGAAAGCGTTATTGAGAATGTCAAGTTTTTCCCCACTTTTTTTTGCAGTGTTCAAAAGAAAAATAGTGCTGGCCATCTCAGGATTCATTATCTGCTGTATTCTTATTCTGATCAGTGCATGCATCATACTAAAAATCACCCGTAAACCAGGTAGAGTTTTTAGCTCATTCCTAAAATTTTGCATTATTCAATTACTTAAAATGTTACATTACATTTTTAATAGCTTTTATTTACATTAGAAACATTCATTTTTATCATTAGTTCAGAAAGAGACTGTGTATGAGGACTTGTTTATTTCAATGGCGGACTCCAAGAATCGTAAGTTTCAAATTTTGTTTGTGTGTGCGTTTATACTATTATTATTATCTCATAATGTTTTCTATTAGGGTTCTGTGGTTTTGACTAAGTGTAGAGTATGTAAAATATTTCCACATTGCATCAACTTTGTGTGGGTCTTTGATTACTCTGCACAGAAGCTACGACACCCTTGATGGAGTACATGGAAAACAAGCCAACAGAGAATGGTACCATTCTTTGACCAAACTTAAATGATGACAGTTTGCTTAAATACACAGACTCTATTGTTGTAATCTTAATTGCCTTTCAGAATCTGAGGAAAAGGAGGAACTGAATATGGATCATATTTCAATCACTCATGTGGATGGTGTGATAAAAGGTAGGTCAACAACAGATTTATAATAATGTTTAAGAGAGCTCTATACAGTAAGGGATGGTTTCCAGGACAGGGCTTAAGCCTAAAATGTAAGAGATGCCTTGATGAAAAACAACTTGCATTGACATAGTCTTAAAATATATCATCGCGATTGTTTTGTCTCAAGATGCACATAGTAATGTTTTTTATAGATTATATTTTTAAAACAACTTAATTATCCTAATTTAACTAAGCCCTAGTGCTGTTTTGAGCTATTCCTTATCTGGGTAACCGCCCCAAAATGTCCCCATGTTTAACTCCCTCAAGGCATCCTCATTAAATATGACTTTCTTCTTGAAGAATAATGATCTAGAGTTATAATACCAAGTATAATTTTTCTTCCAAGCGGTAGAATGGGAGTGAATGGGGGTGCATTTTTTGAAGCTCCAGAAAGTGCATCCATCGATCAAAGAACTGCCTGACATGGCTCTGTGGTCTTAAAAGAGGTTTTCTGAAGCGAATCGATGCGAGAGAAATATCTATATTATATCCAAATAACCATATCCAATTGCTAAAACCTGAGACTTGTTTTTCCAGCAAATATCGCAGGAGTGTCGTGAGCTCTGGTGACGAATCCGCCATTTTTCTTTTTGATGCAATAGGATAGGAAATCTCCTGTGGGCGGGAGCTTTCGTCACTGTGATTTGCCGGAAAAACAAGTCTCTGGTTAATGCTCGGCAGAGGGATAACGCAAGTTAAACATTAACGTTAATAGTTCTATCAATATGGATATTTTCCCTAAACGAACGGGTCTATTCGCTTCAGAAGATCTTTAAGTCCATGGAGCCATGTCGAGCAATTCTTTGTTCGATGGATGCCCTTTTTGGAGCTCTAAAAAATTGCCCCCATTTCACTCTCATTCTACCGCTTGGAAAAAGGAGGTACCCCTGTGGTGGAATGTACTGTCGGCCTCCACCCCAACTTTCAAAAACAGCTCAAAACACACCTGTTCAGCATTATTTGACTAATCAATAACCGTCTGTCTTGTGTAAAAAAAAAAAAAACGTATTCATTATCTCATTTGCTTACTTCAGCTTTGATCCTCCTACTAGCATGGCCTTGTAAACTAACGGTGCTGTGTAGCGTGTCGTCAAAATGTTTATATGCTCTCATACTTGTAAGTTGCTTTGGAAAAAAGGGTCTGACAATTAAATAAATGTAAATGTAATTGTAAGAAAATTTATATATAATACGTGGTATTATAACTCTGACTGCATTATTCTTCAAGAAGAAAGTCTTATCCAATCAGGATGCCTTGAGGGTGAGAAATTTTGTTGTGCCTCTGAAATATTGCTTTAAGCATTTATAATTTTAGAGTCAATTGTTTGAATTGTAATCTTGTTTCCTTTTTAAAGGCGACGATTCACCATCAGCTGAGGCTAATGGGCTAACATCTTTTAAAGGTACAATTAAGATTTGTTTTCTTATTTTTACTCTAAAATGAATACAGAGTATGAGCTCAATGTCTTCATTCTACCTATCTAGGATCCTGAAACATTTCTCAGCAATGAACATCAGGGTGACGTTTCTCTTTGTTGCACTGAGGCAGCTAAATGACAAGCATATTTCTGTAAGACTGCATTATGTATTAGATAGCACAGCACTTTGTCTAACAGCAATTGCACTTTCCTACCTACAAAGCCGGAGAAACATGCTTATTGTTAGGATAGTAAACCTGCTCATGATTGTACAGTGAATAAACATAAAGACAGCAATATCGATAATGTGCTCAGAATTAAAATCAGGGCCCAGTTGCTTAAACTAAGCCAACTAGTCTCATTGACTAGCAATCAAAGAAGTTATGACCAGTCTTGAAGAAAGAAAATATGTGACAAACTTCTGAGACTAGTCTAAGCAGTTTATGCAAGCGGCCCCAGATGTAAACACAGTATACTGTATCTGTCTGTACACACCTAGTATATATTAAACTGTCATATAGTGTATCTGCTTTGTGTTGCTATTTTGAATTTAATTGAACCGTAAGCAAACGTTTTCAACTGTTTCTTCTTATATAAGTGCACAGTATATACCATTCTGATTGTGTGATTTAAATTTGTTGAATAAAAGTTTACTAAATCAATTACATTGATAGTTATTATTTATGTTGGTGTTGGTGAGAGGATTTGTTCTGGTGTATTTGTAAGCATGCTCAGGCCACACAGTAATGGTATAAAATATATTTTTTTACATAAATTGCCACTTTTAGTTTGGTGTGAGTTCGGGATCAGCTTAATTAGTACACAAAACATATGTTGTGTTTGAAAAACAGCTTAGCACCAAATTACTCTACATATTTGCATATTTATAATATTTACATTGTGTGTAGCAGGCAAATTATTGTGTATGAGAGTTAAGGAATTGTTATGTTAGCTGGCTACATGACTGTTAATACTGACCCCTCTCCTCGCTTAGAGACTCATTATTCCATTTCTGTGTGTCACGTCTGTGAAACTTGGTTATTTGTCCCTATTTTGAGCACTTTGAGGGCCGAGGCACTGCTGTCTCATGTGCACTTCTGGGGTTTCCTTTACAAGTTTTGCGTAGGCACAAAATGGTACTATAAAAACATGCGTACACCACTTTCCAAATGTTGTGATCAATTAAATCAAACTTGACGGGAGAATGTGCGCACCTGTCTGCAACATCCTGGAGACAAGGGGAAGTGGCGACACAGATAGCGAGTTGGTAAACTCAAGTCATTGCAGAAAGTAAATGTGATCAGAACGATTACGTGTATTAATGCCTCACACACATGTAATCTCACTCCATATCATATGTTAGATCCACGTCATCACGAAGATTAAATCCAGGAGATTTATTTGCGCTTGTACTGAGGGATAGTTGTTTAATTAACACTTTCTTGTAAAATCCAACGCAAATCTTAAATCAAAATTTAATCGAAATATTTAATGGATGCTGTCTCACCATCACATTGTCCACTACGGGACCTTGTGTTCATACTCTTTTACTAGGGATGCAACAATATAATCAATATTGTGTTATCGCAATAGCAAAATTGGTTCAATATTATTGCGGTCACATGACTTTGTGAAACGATAGGACTTCCTGGCCTAACAAAGAGAATGCTGGAAAAAATAATAGATGTTTCCTTTGTTAAGGTCTATCTGGAGCAATAATTTTATTTTATAAATGGGATCTTTAGGTCATTTAACCCATCTCATACTATAACTCATACCTCTAAGCAACAGTTATGATTAGAGGATAAAGAAAAGAGGACTCTTATGGCACTTTCCAAGTCATCATTTGACATTTTAAATATTGCAATAAATGTAGTACCGTGGACTTTATACAGAGGTATTATCGTACAGTGAGATTTGGATATTGTTACATCCCTATCTTTTACTGGTGTGAGTGAAGCCTAATAATACAGGCAGAATCATTTTAAACTCTGTTTTCTCTTTTATACACAAATTGTATTAAATATTTCACTCTTATTAATGGAGTTAATAAAAAAAGTCTAAAAGTTAAACATAAAGTATAGATATATTTCTAGTGCATGCACTGCTTTTAAACACGTTAATTCCTGTGGCATGTTGCACATTTGAAATGACAGCGAGGAGTGTGAGGTGTATTATAATTCCCCTTAAACTAAATTGCAGAACTCTTGTTCTAAAACATATTTAAATGTATATAAAACGTTTCTAGCAAAATGTCAACAAGACGCAATTTGGTTTAATCATTTAAATATAATGTCATATACTTTATTAATAGACATATTTATATTTCATTTAAACTGTTAAAACTGTCAAAATCTGTTAAAATTGTAGCATCCGGGTTACCGTGTGTTATACGTTTTGAGAGGTTGTTATCTGGAAATATCAAACCTGCAAATGTAGCGTCTGGCCAATCAGTTTCTACCATTCCAACCAGCTGTGTAATAATACACAATAATAACCAACAATTGCAGAATGGTAAGCTCCTCTTATCACAAAATAGTTCACATGTTTATTTAAACCACTAAATATCTTGGCTATTATGGTAAAAATGTCTGTATCTGAATGGAATTGTCAGAGTTTTGGTTTCTGGTATGTCATGTTTTAGTGGAGATTAAAATATAAGACATTTGTGCTGTTTTACCATAAATGTATAATAGTTACTGAGAGTAATTTAATAATTGTGTCAGGATTTATGTCACTCCATGCTTATACAAAGAACACATGCTGTGTTGTAAACTGGGACCACATTGTGTGTTTGCGCGTGTCCTTAGTCAAAGTGTCCTGTAGAAATACTAGTTTATATGACAGACTGTAATTTTCTTTATACACAATACATTAATGAAATTCTTTACAACATATTCTGGAATAGGCCTACTACAGAATTCGAAGGGAAATGGACAATGTACTGTAGCAAACTAGAAAGGTGTTTTAGTGGTAAAAAGCACGAGAAAATGTTCACATTTATCAAAAATTCTTACCTGCATCTTCACGTGAGCCATTGGATCTAGCTGTCTTCCAGCATTTTAAGAAAACATGTCTATACATTTTGTAGTCTACCTGATTTCTGTGTGTTGTAAACAAAAATTGTGAGCCTGGGAACTGTGCTACAGACAGACATTTCTTTTTTACGTTACAAAGTGTCACAATGGCACAAATGTAAACATCATTCTTGTTAGCCATCCTAGCATTCGCATTAGCAAGTATTACGGTAAGCTAGATAAAGGCAGAAATATTGACCTTACATTCATGAAATGCGTCATTTATTAAGGTCAACAAAAACGCGTAGATTCAGCTTTCAAAGCACGAGCAAACAATCATAAATAAACAACAGTTAGCAAGTTTTTTTATAGTATTATTGTAGACATTTAATGCATTTATGCAGACTATTAAACAAGTTAGAACATAAAAAAGAAAATACCTTAAATAAGTTTCTTTCCGGGATGTTTAATGAAACAATGATTGACTTTCCCGCCTACAGCAACATCTTAAATACACTGCAGGCCACAAGCAGAGGGGCAGAAAACACTGAAGCTGAAGTTTAGTAACAAATTAAATGTCTTTCACATAAACATACTACTTTACAAGAGTTGGATCAAAACCCACGTGGAGTCGAATGGACGTTATTTAGCTGTGTCGTCGTTCATTTAAATCATTTTGCTCTACATTAATATGAAAAAAAGGTGTCCGGATATTCTTCAAAACTCATTCCTATATAATACAACGTTCTACGGGGTTGACCATGACGAAGGTGAGTAAATTAAGACCTTTGATTCTTTGTAAAATACTATCATCATGCGTGATCTAAAGGTTTAACAACGAAAACATAGTAAACATCCCCATCTAGCGTTGTGATGAGGTATTCCATTTATTAAATAGCTTTTAAAAAACATTTGCTAAATTTAAATATCCACGCCATTGGAAAAGAGAGTTGGGTGAAGAATCAGATTTGGACTGGCAAACGTGTACAAAAAGTAACCATTCATGTAACACTATTACTTTGTTTTGGCTTTAATTTTTATCTAATTTATGATCTCACCACAATTACCACATGTTGACAATGATATTTGTATTCACTGGTAATGGTAAGCTATGATTCTGAAACATATTTTACATTAATAAAAGCTGAAAGTCATTATGGACATTTCATCCCTCTCTGATGATGGTGGTGTACTTATAAGACTGTACTGTAAAGATAGCCCTCTGCTTTTTTTCATCGTCTTCCCTGAAGTCACTTCTCTCTCCTCCATATTCTACCTCATTTCATAGTCATTTTTGAGACCTCATCAGTTATTGCAAAGCTGTTCTATGTGAGAGATGAGAGAAGGGCCTGGACAGGCCACATAAATTGTCTCCATCCAATTAAAGGCTAGAGCTTTCATTTCGCATTCATTACTTTGCAGGAGCTTTGCCGGTCAGAGGACACCGCCGGTACAGAAAGCAGTATAATATTGAAAGAACAAGTTTACCATGCAAAGATCCTGTACTGTATGTTTTTCTCTACCTTCTCAGGAGATGGTTGGATGCATTTGAAGCAAAATATATTTTTTGTAAATATTTTTGCAAAGCTTTGGGTTAACACCTCTTTACGTTTCTCTTTAAGACATTGCACCCATGGTAAGTAAATTATGCTTTTATTGGTACGTAAATGTATGTGAAGCATTCGAAAGGAAAGTGGTAAACCAGGGTATGTACTGTGATTGATTATTATTTTATCTATAAAGATGTGGTTTTTTTTAGTAATTTTAATACAGTAAATCTATAAGTCTATACAATTCTATAAGGATAACTCCTATTTGGGTCAATGCAGTTTACACTATAGTCTGTGTTGCTTGATTTATAGCATTTGCAACTAACTGTAAAATACAACTCTGTAAATGCCTATTTGTAACAGATGGTAACTTGGTTCTGCCACAGCATCTAAGCAATACAGCTTATGTGGTGTGCAAATTATTTCTTATATTTTTATCATTATATTACATTTAATCACAACCTTTATTATGAAAACTGTGGTGTCAGTTTACAACTAGGTTCCTTTTTTAACATGAGGAACAGACAATGCCTCTATAGCATTTGTAAATCTAAGTGCATGTGAATTTTAACATTTAATAATACATAGTTCAATGTTACGTATATCTTTAACATTGCTTCAACTTGCATGATCAATAGATGCGCAAAAAAATATTGTCTTGGAATTATAATGTTCTATCTGACTTTTTTTTTTAAATTGAGTTATATGCATATTCTTATTCTGTGACAACTTGTTCACATTATGTGATGTTTGTTTCTTTACATTGTGTACTTTTTGGGACTTTATTAGAAAACAAAAAATGTAAAATCTTTTATCGTTTAAGCCTGTTATCTCTAAACTGCTCAGAATCCAGATAGAACAATATAATTTCAAGACGATGATAATTCCAAAATAATGATAAAACGTCAAATAACATTAAAAATAAAGCAGAATCAACACATCAATATCAGAACTCATTTCAAAACAAAAATGTCAGCAAAAATATTGTTACAATTTTATTTATAACAACGCTCCTTGGACCAGCCTTCAAAATACAAAAAATCAATTCATTTTAGACCAGTAGAGGGCGCCCTCTTTCAATAAAAATGTTAGTAGAATTAACAATGACCAATTAGCCTGTTTAGTGTATTTGTAAATGAAACCATTCGTCAAGTAGAAAGCATTGTTTCATTGTGAATAGTTTTTCAGAGCCATTTGCTCTAAAACTGATTTTTTTAGTCACTACACTTTAATAATTCAATTGAGGTCATTCAAATCAAAGGCAGTTAAGTTTAATCTTAAAACATAATTCTTTAAAAACTCATTTAAGCAGTCAGAAGTGCAATAGTACAGAAAAAGTACAACCAGGTAAGCTTCCCATTCCTGCCGCGCTCATTGACCATTGACAAGATAATTCATCTTGTGACAAAAGAGTTTTAAAATTCATCAATTAATCTGTTAAAACTGCATTTTAAGCTTGTACGTTTTTATTTGTTTACGTCGTACTGTATACACGAGTACTGTATGAGAGAAGGGCGTCGTGTCACGAAAGGAAGGTGCCTTAGACTCTAATGTAGGACAGAAGAACGAGGGAGGAGCATGTGTTGGAGAAAAAAAGAATAGTACAGGAACATAAAAGGCAGAGGGCACTGTGGGTGAGTTTTAGAGAGAGAGAGAGAGATGATCGAGTGGGTGTGCTGAAAGCTTCCAGCACTGCAGTATGTTGCAGTACCCAGCCCCCATTGACAGCGCAGCATACATGCTCAAAACATCATTTTGTAGTATTTTTATTGATTCTAATGGTTATGCATTTGACCACACCCAGGCGGTACATCTTAAAAAAATTGTCCTGCAAATTTTGTCATTGGCACGAGTCAGCTAATCACTTTGGTGATGTGAGGTCTTTCTGTAAGGGAGGATGTCCTCTTTCAAAGCCCAGTGTTCTCGCTCTGTGTGTGCGTGTGTTGAGAAACTAAGAATCTGGTGAAGCGCAGCCCACATTGTACATTCCACCTGACATAACAACGAGGACTATTTTTTTTAGTCATGACTCTGGAAATGTACATGAAATGCGTGTACATTTGATGTTGTAGCTGAACTGGTTGAGCATGGTGCTAGCAAGACCAAGGTCATGGCTTTGACTCCAAGTAAACACACAGAATAATACTCTGTGTACCTTAAACGCACTGTAAGCTGCTTTCCATGAAATCTAAATGCCAATGAAAGCATTTCTTTTAAACAACTAGGTGCCTATATTGTTTTCAGATAAGATTTAATTGTTTAAATGAATTGGATAGTTCACCCAAAAATAAAATGATGCCATCATTCATCCACCATCATGTCATTCAAAACATGTGCATGAATGTTGCTTTTGTCGAACACATTAGACAATTTTGTTTGATTACAAACATTATTCAAAATACCTTCTTTTGTGTTCTGCAGAAGAAAAAGCCTGTATCTCCAAGAAACACTCGCTGAGTTGTGTTTCACAAGATCTGTAAAACTAAGATATGGCATTAACTCGACAGATTTGTCTTTTGAGTTTAGATCTACTTTAAACTAAGTCTGACTCGGGCTGCATTGCCTGAACTTAACACAATGCAAATATGAAGGTTTTCTTTGGTTACGCTTGTCAGTTGTTTGCATTTATAACATTCTCCTTAAAAAAAAAAATTTGCCCTCACATTCAGTCTTTTTGATCCACAGTGTTCCTCAGAATAGATTTTAAAATACATTTATGCTGGCCTTGTATTGCCCAAGAAGTCAAAAAAATGCCAGTTAGACACAGCTTATCAATGGTGAAGGTGAAGGAATATACCATATAAATATTTTACTTTTATATAACTGGCAAAACATTTTTTTAATGCACTGGCTGTGTAACGTACAACAGGCTCAGACAAGTCATGCTCTTTGTCTTCTTAGTTATTATTCTTACTTAAACAATAACCAAGTGATTTCATGACACGATTGAAAATATATCAATTTCAGGTGCCTAGACGAATAGCAGGCAAACCATTAATTTTCCTTATGGAGACGTTGTGGTTTTTGCACTGTGGTTACTGTTATTTAACACACAGGTGGAGTATTTTGGGCTCTGCAAGGCATAGACTTACAACTTTTATGATGAATGTTTTTACAATGTACATGTACTTTAGAAAGAATAATGTTATTGGCTTTCCTGTCATGTAAATGCCAAAATAAGGAATGTAGTTATATAATATAATATAAATAGGCTACCATAATTATTTACAGGCAGATTTATTAATGCACGGCTGTTGAAATATGCATAAATGATTTATAGGTTGATCCCGTCCAGGCATTAGCTGTGGTTTGCTTTCATGCTGCTGCTTTCTGCATTTTAGAGCTTGAAGCGTTATGCAATTGTGCTGCAGAGCGTGCTTAAAATGAGATTCGAGGTTGCACCCTTATTTCTTGTTATGGTGCTGCAAGAAGTTCACAGAATTATGAGTGAGAATAAAGACAGGGAGGAAAAATGTAATCGAATTTAGACCTCCAAGAATAGAGATTATAAGAATCGAAAGAAGAGAGACAGAGGGGAACGTAGAGTTGTGGCAGGATGAACTGCAGGCTGCACTGCTGAAAATGCTGCAGTGAGCTGCATAATTAATCCAAAGGGACGGCTAAGGGGTGGAGTCAGAGGCGGGGCTTACCGCAAGCATGCTCGAGCGATTGTGCCTGTGCTGGTGAGGGGTTCCTCTGATGCTTTGTGTTACTGTATTCCCGTTGTACTTTATGCTGATCACGACATGTTGGCAATGCATGTGTTGTCTAAGCATCTTAGCACTGCTACCTTTAAATTCTCATTGTCTCTTCATCTTCATCTCACTGTCAAAGGATAGTGTTTTAAAAGAGCAGTATACTAAGGGTACACACTGTTCTATGCACATCTCTCCCAAATGCTCAGTTTTGCTGTTGTTATTCAGTATGTGTCTTGTTATCTTTCAGCAGCAGATAGTCATTGTGAAATTGTTTGAATGTTAGATAGATGCAAGAAAGACAAGATCATAAAAGCATGAAGTGCAATATAAAATAGCTCCGCACGAAAAAAAAAAAAATGAAACATGCCTTAATTCGACATACAGCACCCAATAAGGCATCGATAATAAACAATAATCAATTAGAAATTAAATGATAACACATTTGATAAAAAGAAAATTACATAACCGACATACATTTTTCAGATTCTTTCTGGGAAAAATGCATCACTTCAGCACAACGGCTGGAAGGAAACAGAGATGTTTTACTGTTGATTTACGTAAAAACGTGTACAGTTACACCTACATGCATCAACCTATAACTTTCAATCTACATCATTTTGTCAATTTGGGGTATTAAAATAATTAATTTATTGAAAACCTTTCCTATGATGCATAGCACAGAATACACATTTGTGATATTTTGATTATTAGTAAACAGCAAATGTTTTTACATCATATGTTTAGTGGTTCTGGCTTAATTGAACATCTGGTTGAGTTGGCTGAAAGTAAAATGTCATGTTAGGGTTTACATTATACAGTGCTGCCTTAGAATCAATGTATTTAACAAGGAATACAAGGAATAAGCAAACTCATTGGTATTTCAGATTTTAAGACTTCAGACTTCTCCAACTCAAATTCTTTGTAGACACTGTTTGAATGCAGTGCCAAGAGATTATTTATTTTACTTTATGTAAAGTCTGGGCTAACTTTGGCTTGTGTGTCTGTAGAACGCTCAGTAAGCTGAAAGTGATGACGTGCTTGCTTAGTGTCATTTAGTGGTCACAGGATACCAGTTAGTGCAGATCTCTTGTAGTATCGAGAAGTGAGATTACTATATCCTTTCAGCTTTAAGCAAGTTAACCCTCCTGCGGTGTCTTGAGCACTTCAAGCTGTTCCACATGAACTCTGAGTGCCTAGAGATGCACTTCATGATGTTCCACCCGAGATGCTCCATTTTTGGTTTCTTTGCTTCTGCATGGCTGCTGGCCGTGGTGCTGAACTGCCTCTTGTGTGAAAACCAATCGCACTGTCATATTCCCCAATACACAACTGCATCATCATTTTTACTTCCGATGTGTCTTTCTGTGGTCATAAAAGTCACAACGAAAATGACTTCATACTGAATCATCAATAATGCATATAATATCAGCCTCTCAGTACTGCACCTCAATATATTTTTAATATGATATAAAAATTGGTCTATGGGCACCATTAAGATAAATTAAAGGCAAGACCTTAAGTTTTCTATGCTGTAGTAAATGTGCTCCACGTTCACCATATGCTGCCTCCCAGAGACTGGACATGTCGGGCTGGAGAGCGCAGAGGAATCATTGATCAAAGCTGCTGTATACTACTAGCGTACAGCAACAGCAGACCTACATAAGAGAGAGAGAGACAGACTAGCCCCCCAAGACCTGAATGCCAAATGAGTCCTACTGGCAGACAAACAGCACTGAAGGCAATACAAGGACTAGCATTATATACTATTGAAAATATGAGGCGTGTTTGCATGTTTTCAGGGTTTGGTGGACAAGCAACTGTACTTGGTTATTTATATTTTCTGTGATCTTTTACCTTATTCCATTTACTAGACACTAGATAGCACATATCAACACACACAGAAGGCACACCGTAGCAACATCATAGTTACGCCTTGCCATCCACCAATAACAGACTGGTATTGTGGTGGTAAGTTTTGCACAGGCATGTGAACATGAAGTTAAATTATTTCATTTTTTTAGCTATATTATTATATTATTAAGTCATAAAACATCAAATATGTCATTAAACATCAAATTGTACCGCAGCAATAATACATTTATCTTTAGTGGCTCCACCATTATCGAGAGAATTGTTAAATGTATATTATTTTTGATTTAACTGTGAATCATTTCTGCACTTAGTGGAAAACTCTCTTTAAAGCTCACACTATTTTAGGACCAGTTGATGTTAATCATGAAATGTAAATATATAAGCAATATGTTATCTGTTTATCTGGCCATGTGAGGTGCTGTCCACACAGGCTGTACTGGGGTCGAGTCATTTGTGAACATTAAAACTCACAGCAGTTCACCTCTGGAGGCTGATAACTCTACAATTACCTGCCGACTGCTAACCGAGAATCGATTAGTCCTGTCCTCTTGTACCCTGGACTTGATTGATTCGATTGTTGATTCAACTGCAAGATTACAGAGCCATGTGAAACCTGCTGATAAACATTCACACCTTGGCAACGACTGCAGTCTGCTCTGACTTGGTTTGTGTGAATTTTTTTTGTGAGACTGGAAAGGTGTCACTATGAGTGTGATTATATGCACAAATAAGCGGAAATCTATCAAAAACCTGCGTAATATAATACCTGTTTGTATGTGCACATGCATATAAACTGGCTGTACGGAAATCAGGTAAATTGTAAAAATCAAAGGATAATATAGAAAAAGCATAAAAACAAAAAAGCATGGATAAAGCATGAAAACAATGTATGCTTTTCCCAAAAGCATAGAAACAATGTAGATTTTGTTGTTTCAGCAGGACATTGAGATTTTCATCCACCAAAGCAGCATTCACCAGCATATTGTTTAAACACAATATGTGCATCTAATCTTCTATATTCCCAAACAGCGATAATGGTTTACAAATATGAATCAAACGATCGCTATGTGATGACACCGTTCTTCTCTGTGTTTTAAATGCATAGTGTTGCACTCTAAATACTGCCCTTACTTCCACAAACTCTTAGCATACATTTTCGACACTGTGACTGTGTCTTGTTTTGGAAAGATGCGCCCTCCAGACGTCTCATTTGAAGCCTGTTACATCATTGAGTCTGTCTCGTTTCATAAAAGCAGGTTGGACACTCAGTAGGCACTATTCTAATGCGACCTACTTTCACGAGAATTCGTAGGACACATGAGGTGTTTCCTTAGTAGTTAGAGATCACCCACAATTCTTTGCGTCGGCCAAAGTCTGTTAAATAAACGTTTGTTGAATAAACGGCAGCAGCTGCACATTCAATCAAATATGGGTGTGTTAAATGCGAACAATTTGTCTCACGTTTTTTAATCTTAGCAGGCATATGTAGGAAATAGGTTTACAAGTGTTTAGAAATTTTTAAAAGTTTTAGGAAGGATATACATTTGACATTTGTTTAACTCTTTTGGCATTGTTTAGGGTAGAACGTAACCAACTTTTTACCTCTTAATATCATGTAGAAATCATTTTAATTAATTTGACAGGTGTACGAGTGCAAAGTGTGGTCGTAGAAACGTGATACTTCCTGTTTCCATTTCCATTATGAACTACGAAAGGACGTCTCTTTTAATTCTAAGTTGAGAATCCTCTGTACAGCGCATTCTTTAGAGGATGATGCTATACCTCTGGAGCCTTACGAAACGAAACGAGACACAGCTAACAGCTTTTTTTTAACGCGTATGTATAGGCCATACCTTTAGTAATCAGTGCCAAGTGCCCTGTTTTAAGTTGCTGCTACAACCCCGCTGCCTTGCGTTTAAAGCTTAAACAGCTACACGTCCACAGAAGACGATTGGCATGGTAACACTCACTTGTGGTCGGCTGAATGTGAGTTCACAAAAAAATTATTTAAAAATCAGGTAGCATGCTAAGTCATGGTTTCTGACTTATTTTACACTGTTGAACAGGCTGGCTTCTCACGGTCAACATGTTAACAAACGAGTTGGAGGTATGATGTAGTATTTCAGTGCTTGATACACTCCAGCACTCCAACTTGTTTTTGGAAAGTTTTTTATAAGTCTGGATCCCTGTTTCCTATTCCTTTTATTGGGCAATTCTCCCGGAAAAGCACAGCAAGGTGAAAGAAAGAGCCCGTCCATGCGCCAACCGCCAGATCGATTGGACTAAGACTTGCTTATCAAGATTGGCTGCGCCGTGTCAAGAGTGGCTGCGCTTTGGGGCTGGAGATGCAGCTCCTTGTTTTTGCGATAGGGAGAAGAGTTTGAGGTGTGTTTGTTTGTTCACGGCATTTCAGAGATGGATGTTATATAAACGTTGGATATGAAGCTGGATTTGGAGATCGTTTGAAACTGATAAATGGCGTGGTCCCAGTGCTGATAGATGCCGCACATGTACTGCACTCGGTAAGTCAAACTTAGTCATATGTCTGTGTTTTGTTGGCAGTCGCAGTGTATGTGCATAATCTACAAAACACAAAGGGATTAATGCGATGATGTGTTGTGTGTTCGCGCTGTAGTTCCGAACAAGTGCCTGCCTCCAGCAGCATGTGGAAATAATCGTACAGCTGTATCTCTCTTTTATAATTTGACCAAACTAAATAGTATTCGAAGATACAACGTACTGTATGCAATACTACAGTATTGGTACTCAAGAGTAATATGAGATTGGTAGAAACTTCATGTGTTACCTGATCTTTAACAAACCAGAGAATGTGGGAGGGAATGGTGGCGGCGGTGTGTCGAACAGTAAGAGGGACAGAATCATCTTTATCTGAAAGTGAGGGAGGGATGGCCCCCGCATTCCCCACGTATTCCACGCCCATGATTCAGGGATTTATTAAAAACTTTCGGGGCTTCAGCCCCCCTAGCCCACCCCTAGCGCCTCCCCTTGTTGTGGCAGTTAACCGGTTCATCAATTTAAAAAATATTACTGACCACAATAGGTTTTACCAACAAAAGTTATGTTTAACGGCTTGAACAGGTAGAAATAGCTCTGTAGGCTAAGAACAGCCCACTGATGTTCACTTTTAACAGTTTGGCTATATTTATAGCCATTAGTTTGTGAGAGTTGTGCAAAGCTAAATCCAGCCTGACATTTTTGACATAAGCCTGCAAAATTTTCCATAACAGTTTTCTCCCCCAAAAATTAAAGAAGCTATGAAATGACTTAAATCTGTCATACATTTTATCGTTTTACTTTTGCTTAAAGCAATCTAAATGTGACTTATGGCTGGTCTCTCTCTGATGAATAAATAATAAACTCTTCCCTGTAAATGGCTATTGCTCATGATAATCCTAGCAACATGCCGAATAATACAACACAAACGCATTTTGAACAGAATAATATACAAGGATAATGTGTTAGACTTATATCTGCGTAATGTAACTGTAATTTAAACTTGATATGCAGTTTTTGCAACACAACACTGAGATCGATACACTGAAGAAAACAATTCTGATGGAAATGTATATACAGTCAGGTCCAGAAATATACGGACATCGACACAATTCTAAAATGTTTGGCTCTATACACCACCACAATGGATTTCAAATGAAACGAACAAGATGTGCTTTAACTGCAGACTGTCAGCTTTAATTTGAAGGTATTTACATCCAAATCAGGTGAACGGTGTAGGAATTACAACAGTTTGCATATGTGCCATCCACTTGTTAAGGGACCAAAAGTAATGGGACAATTGGCTTCTCAATGGCCAGGTGTGTTATTCCCTCACTATACCAATTACAATGAGCAGATATAAGGTCCAGAGTTCATTTCAAGTGTGCTATTTGCATTTAGAATCTGTTGCTGTCAACTGTCAAGATGAGATCCAAAGAGCTCTCACTATCAGTGAAGCAAGCCATCATTAGGCTGAAAAAACAAAACAAACCCATCAGAGACATAGCAAAAACATTAGGCGTGGCCAAAACAACTGTTTAGAACATTCTTAAAAAGAAGGAACGCACCGGTGAGCTCAGCAACACCAAAAGACCCGGAAGACCACGGAAAACATCTGTGGTGGATGACCGAATAATTCTTTCCCTGTTGAAGAAAACACCCTTCACAACAGTTGGCCAGATCAAGAACACTCTCCAGGAGGTAGGTGTAGGTGTGTCAAAGTCAACAATCAAGAGAAGATTTCACCAGAGTGAATACAGAGGGTTCAGCACAAGATGTAAACCATTGGTGAGCCTCAAAAACAGGAAGACCAGATTAGAGTTTGCCAAACGACATCTATAAAAGCCTTCACAGTTCTGGAACAACATCCTATGGACAGATGAGACCAGATTTCAACTTGTACCAGAGTGATGGGAAGAGAAGAGTATGGAAAAGGAAAGAAACTGCTCATGATCCTAAGCATACCACCTCATCAGTGAAGCATGGTGGTTGTAGTGTCATTGCGTGGGCATGTATGGCTGCCAGTGGAACTGGTTCTCTTGTATTTATTGATGATGTGACTGCTGACAAAAGCAGCAGGATGAATTCTCAATTGTTTCGGTCAATATTTTCTGCTCATATTCAGCCAAATGCTTCAGAACTCATTGGACAGCGCTTCATAGTGCAGATGGACAATGACTCAAAGCATACCGCAAGAGCAACCAAAGAGTTTTTGAAGGGAAAGAAGTGGACTGTTATGCAATGGCCAAGTCAATCACCTGACCTGAATCCGATTGAGCATGCATTTCACTTGATGAAGACAAAACTGGAGGGAAAATGCCCCAAGAACAAGCAGGAACTGAAGACGGTTGCAGTAGAGGCCTGGCAGAGCATCACCAGGGATGAAACCCAGCGTCTGTTGATGTCTATGAGTTAAAGACTTCAGACTATAATTGACTGCAAAGGATTTGCAACCAAGTATTAAAAAGTGAAAGTTTGATTTATGATTAGTATTTTGTCCCATTACTTTTGGTCCCTTAACAAGCGGGAGGCACATATGCAAACTGTTGTAATTCCAATACAATTCACCTGATTTGGATGTTGTAAAACTGACAGTCTGCAGTTAAAGCACATCTTGTTTGTTTAATTTGAAATCCATTGTGGTGGTGTATAGAGCCAAAAATGTTAGAATTGTGTTGATGTCCCAATATTTATCGACCTGACTGTAAATGGCCTCATCTTTCATTATCTGTTTCCTCTTTCTGAGATTTAATATTTAGAATTTTTCACCAAGATTTGGAGATCTTTCAACAAGTATTTGACTTGCCAACAATGTCTTTGTGTTTTGTCAATGTCAATTGTTTATTGAAAAGCGGTTACAAGCGATCCTGTCTAGTTTACAAAAGCTCGAGGGACTAAAGGTTAATATTCATTGCCAGTTAGTCATTCTGCATTACTTTCATTTTTGCCTCTGGAGATAGATTATAAAGAATTGGCCATATTGCATGAAAGAACAAAGTGTGTGCCAATGCACAACACAAGGAACGACTGAATTTAATTTAAAGTGAGTGGTAAATGTCATCGCACAGTGATCGTTGTGTTCGGCATTGAAGCGAATAGATGCAAGTTCATTCAGCTGCAATGGTTAATGTGTTAGATATCCTAATTTAGACGATGCTCAGTCACATGATACAAATTTCAGAAAGGGACTTTGGACTGTACATAATTTCAGTTAAAATTGAACTGTGAATTGATTGTGAATCTGACCTGAAGGGTATCTTTTGACTTTAAGATTCAGTGGGCCTCATAAGTCTGTGGCTACATTGAGAATGTAGTGTAAATGCCTGATTTTATTGAGGAATGAAGAATATATTTGAAATATTAGCTGTATATAATTAATTAATATGAATACTAGAATTTGTGACATGGATCTTCTTCATACTTTTGTGCAAAAGTTTGACACGGTTTGCAGATGATTGTTATATACAACTTGCATACACATTTAGATGAAAATCAAAATCTGGTATTCTCTCCATCTATCTAAATCTTCGTATAGCAATTATTTTTGTTTACGGTATGTAATTTCAATCAGCTTGTCTCTTTAACGGTACATTCATATTCAGCCATAGAGAGTTGTAATTAATCAGCAGACGAGTGAACATTATTCTCAGGCGTGACCGTTTGGAGTGTAAAGGGAGCCAATGATGGATGGATTTGGTTCTTCACACAAGCAGCAGGGCTTGTGTTGTCCAGGAGAACAGCTGGTGGAGAACCAGTCACCGGCCAACAGATTTATCATCATAGGAAGAGAAGAATGTCCTCCATTCAAACAGATGATCAAACCCAAAAACAGAAGAAAGGTGAACGTTTTGTTGTGCAGAATCTGGAGCTTACCTGGTGCGAAACCTGTGAAATAGTTTCGGCTTCAGAAGGAATAACTGTGAACCATGGATGGTCAAAGACCACCTAATTCATATTGCTTGAGAAAATGGTAAAGGGCTTTTAAAAACAGCATGTTTAATACTGGTCTTGTCCATTTTTTATTTTGCTCATAGCTTTAATAATACAAACTGATATTTGTCACTTTACTAGGCCTGCTTTATCTGTTTAAATGGCTCTTGGCCAGAATAAGATCCAATGTAAACCAAACTTCTTGAAGATTATCAAAAGCAGTTTGCACACCTGATTAATGTGGCATCAGTCCAGTTTCATTACAGTTAGTCCCAGCAATATCTCAGCAGTTCAGCTGAGTGCCATGCCGTTTTTCTTGCGTTCCTTTGTAACAGGTGCATTCAATCATTGCGACTTTCTTCTATTGATGTGCATGTCAATAGTGCTCCTGCCTCCTACCCTGCTATTCACCGCAGCTCTGTATTGTGATTTATGACTAAATTTGGTGATTTAGTCATATCACTTGAGGCACTGCATCTCAGACATATTTATAAAATGCTGCTGTTGTTTTAAAGGTCTTACATATGAGAACAGATAATGCTTCAAACGGTAGCTGGCATCACAAATATGTTTTTGTCTTCTCTGATTTTAACGCTGACTCACTTCTCACTCCAGCTAGATGCAATCTTGAATGTTTTGCAGCTTCCTATATGGCTCCTAATGTTGCCATTGAAGTAAGTGATACTTTAAGTTTTATTTACTTCGTTTATTCATAATTCCTTCATTGCAATGTGAAACGAAAAGTGAATATTATGGTACATTTTTAATCTCCCCACCTGAGATCCATGAAACTAATTTCATTTTCAAATCCTTTAATGTTTATGGCAATAGAGGAATGCTTTGTTTAATCTGTTTATTTGCACATAATTTATATTTATATATAGATTTATAAAGAAACAATACATCCTGAATTCTTCTTGACAACACTTCTGAGAAACTTTCGTGTTTTGGTTTTTTTTCTAAACGGCTTTTCTTATTCTGCTTAAACACATTAAGCATAAGATGCTCAGGGGCACCAACAATCTGAAAAGTGGGCAGGCCATAGCATGAAACCTTTAGTAAAAAACATTGTCTTATTTGACAAGTCTCTTAGTTTGGTAATAGCATTTGAAAATGAGGGTTATAATATATTAATATTCAATTAATATAATTGAATACATTATCATGCACTGAAATGTAAAACTATACATTGATTTGTGAGGCAGTGTTTGCAGTAAGACATTTTTCTCCGGGGTCTTTTGGTAATCTTCTTGCATATAAAGGAAAAAAAGCCAACACTAGTCCCTTCAAGCACAGCTCCACGTGCAGTATCAGCATTTTCAGACAAAAGCCAAACTCATTACATAACCTCTATACCGGCTGTGATGGACACCCAACCGTCTGCAATCTGCCACTCCACACAAAACGCTAGACATTTGTGTTGTGTTTACTCAATGAAAAAAACAAAACCTGTCTCCCTTCGGCTAACTTTTTTTCTTTAGATTCATGTAACAATTTAGAAGCAGCGAATTTTATACAGCATTGCCGTATTGCCCAGTATTTGTCGTGAAGTAGGCTTAAAATCTTAACAGCGCAGTGGACATCAAACAGCTTGGCATGTCAATTCAATAAACATGCATTTTCAGTTTCACCGTGGTATGAAAGTCAAGCCGTGATCAGCCCTGCGGGTTCACTGAATGTATTGGAGTATTTGTACCTTTGTGCTTTAGTTCTCCGACCGCTCCAGAGTATTGAGTTTAGCCGGTCACACCTGCATTCTCTCTGATTGTGTCTTCAGAGGCTGGCTTTGGTGTTGGTGCTGCTTGGGGGTAAATGAAAAGCCTCACTCCCAATTTCGTTCCACATGCTTTTTGGTAGACTGTGATATGTGGACAGTGCTCATGAAGGAGGAGGGGTCTGTGTTCCTCATGTGCCAGGAGAGGCGGTCTGGCAGGAAATGGAACAGAACGCTTTGATTATTCAGTTACAAGAGCGGCCCGTCGGGGGCATGGATATTGACTTGGCTGAAATGTTAAGGCAGTGATCAGTGCTTTGGATTTAAATATTGATATTGCTGATACCATTTACTGAGCAGGTTGTGGGTCACTCTAAACCATGAGCAATTACTGTCTAGGCCTGTGTGTGCCTGTATTTCTCTCTCTCTTTCTCTCTCTCTCTGTTTATTTATAAATATACTGTATGTATCCATATCTGTCTATCTACAATTTATATTTATATAGAGAGAGAGAGAGAGAGAGAGAGATAGAGAGAGTTTGATTTGCATTAGGGCTGTCAAATAAATGAATAGTGATATTAAAATAAATTTTGTATTTATATAATATATGTGTGTGTACTGTCTGTATATAGATGTATATAAATACACAAAGATACATTAGTCACCCTTTATTTTTGTCACTGGGTTTTGCATCCCAAGTGCTTGTCAACTTTGATAACATAGTTATCAAATCATTTTTAATCATTTAAAATGTACAGTGTTTTTTACATTCCCTAATTTTGACATCTGAGGTTTTGGAAGGACAGCGTCGATATCTATATTTATAAATAACATTAATTGTATTTAAATATACATTTATATGTTTTAATATAAAAAACATGAGCGTACTCTGCAAACATGAACTCTATATTTATTTTGTATTCATTAATAGATAATAATAATTAATAAGTTGAGCTGTTGAGTTGTATTTCACAGAAATGTCCTTTGACTTAAGCCCATATAAAAAAAAGTAGGATAGGTTAGGTTAGGTTATCTTTTATACTAGTCGCATTTACTTAATTTCAATAGAGTAAAACATTTCCCCCTAGAAACTATAGAAATAGTTTTTCATTCTATTGAATGTTTCAAAAGTGAGAATCAAGCTTGTTGCCTTTATTTTAAGGATCGTATTCTTACTTTCATGACTGGTTTTGCCCTTTGAGCTGTGAAAGAAGTCACATGTAATTTCTCCCCCATTTTGTGGGCTTTGATGTTTTCTCATTGATGAAATTGAATCATCAGAGTGGACAAAAGTGCTTAGTGCTTTTAGTCTGGACACGAACAAAACAATTAACAGAGATTCGCAACCATTGGGGGCTGCTTTGTCTTCCTGTTTGCCATTTGTCCTCTTGGGAAACAAACAAGTAGGAGAAAGATCCAATTACCTCCTTCGAGAAGGAGTGGAGAGGCAATTCGCCTTAAAGTGATTGTCTCAGATCTGCCACATTAGGTTTGTTTCTTCATGGTTCGGGTGGACTAACAACCGTAATATTATCAACTGGCTACAAGGTTCTGGCTCTGAGCGCTTTTTTGTTTGGGTCCATGTGTTTATATTCAAAATGGTCTTGTGAATGCAATTTGACCAAGAAGGTCAGTTCCAATTGAAGCTTCCTGGTACCTCCTACATTATGGGTATAGGTAACAATGTAGGTGTAATTTGATTATGCCCTTGGCCATACTGTGTCGATATAAAGTTATTGCATGGCTGGGCTTTTCTTCCTCTTTGCGTGGTAGGAATAAAATAGTAAAAATGTGAAATGAGAGATTTTTTCAGATTCTCTGGGGATGAGGTAGTCATGGACGAATGGATCATTTAATGCACTTTCACATTAGCACTAATTTTCTAGAAACAGCAGGAGGCCTTACAACACTGTCGAGAGATGAAGAAAACGTATGCGCGTATGACTGAGAGGAGGGAAAGCTTGCAGAAAGATGGAGATTAAGGCAGTTCATCTCTGACTTTCTCTGCATCAGGAAATAAGAGTCATGGCTGTAATGAGGATTGGGACCATACCAGAGAAATCTGGTGTATTTTAAAACTGTAGCTCTGAACTGGTTTTGCTTAAACACCTCAAACCTAAGGTGGTGGTCCGACTAGAGAGTTATTGCATTTCATTATTTAGATCAAATCTGCAGTCACACTTGACTTTTCGTTCCACTGACTTCCATTCATACGCTTGCGAAAACAGGAGACGCAGGCCCGTCCGAAGATATTTCGCTGCATAGCAACGTTCAAGTTTGGGGAACTCTGACCTGGAATTCGCGGCATGTGGTGCGTGAGACCAATAGAAGATCACAGCATGACCTCTCGGTAGAGAAAAGTTGAAGATGGAGGAATTACTCCCGCCCATTTTCGCAGCACCATCCGAACGATTTTCGCATGCTCAAAAGTCTGACCACTGGAAAGGGGCTGTGTCCATCGATGCGCATTTACGCGGCTGAAAACGGCTGGAGCTAGCTAAGCGTTCTGCCCAAAGGTGAGCATTTTTCAACTCTGGGTGCCTGGTCGAACGCCAGTGCTGATCGTGGGAAAAACACATAGCACCAGTGCTGAGCACGAAAAAACCCGTCAACTGATGGCCTTTTTTTAAATGCTACGTTTCTGTTGAAAACAATTAAAAGACGTAAACGCCTCGGTGGACACAGGCCCTAGTTATTGTTTTGTCTTGTAGCCCACCGGTTACAGTCACTGTTTCATAGCATATATAGAATAATATATTACATTAAAAGACTGTACGAGGTTTTGAAGAGTCGTTTACTCAATGGAGTGGACATAAATTTAACGTTTCATCCTTAATTTACCTGAAATATTTAATACTGTTGAAACAACAATAATCAGTAGAGCACATAAGCTGTTCTCACAGCACCAGTATCCGGTTGTCAATCTGCTGTTAGAGTGTTAAATACTGTTGTGTTCACACACAGTTCATGTATGACAACAACTGTACTGTAAATAAACTGATTACTTGAAACAGCTGCGTCTTGAGAGTGGGTTCAATAAACTTGACGTGTCAATGATTTGACCCGTATTAATGAAACTGCCAAAATTATTTATCAGTATTCGATCTTAGTTTTATTGTATGCTCGCACCTTATTTTAATTTGTTTTTAAAAAACGTTGAATCGTTGAGTTAAATTAACCAGGCAAATTGTCTGTATGTGACCCACCAATGGGTTAATAAAACCCCAGCATAGGTTAACCTAACGTTTGGTTCATCCCTTTTGAGATTGCATTTTTCAGAGAGTAGTATAGTTTTTGTTATTGGTGTCAACCGGCCTTTACTAGAAAACCATATGGCTTGCTCAAGTCAAAATCCGACACCCCCTCTGTTAAGCTTAATTTTTGTGTATTTTAAAAATCAAAATCTAACCTGTTTTACAGTCTTGCACTGAAAGTTTGTTTAGACAGATTGCACAACAATGGTTTTGCTAGTGTATGATAAATCTAGAGCTCCAGGGGAGGGCCGTGATTTATAGGGGATCCATTATATGCTACGCAGCCTATTTCTTCAAGACCCCACCCCCAACCGAGTCATTTCGCTAATTGATAGTTGCCTGGAAACTCTGTGAGGGGGCTGACAAGAGACTAATACTGTACATAAGAATGGGTGTGCGGCTTTATCGGTTACGAGAAGAAAAACATTCATATTCATTGACTTGCACAAGACCATTGATCGGGGATTGATACGGCAGCACATGGCGCATTGTGTTTCGATGATAGTGAGGGCATTTATAATGAAGTGTAAATGATGAGTTATGATTTAAATTCGAAGCAGAGATCTGTGATGTCATCACACACACTACTGGTCAAATGACTGCACATATGTGCAGTGACCAGATGCTTCTAGGTGTTATAAAAGAATAGTCTTAGTCATCGTCATAAAAGCTATTGATCCAAGGCTAATGCTCAGCAATGGGCTTTATTATGGGTTATCTGTGTCAGATCAATATCTCTAGCAATGGTCATTTGTTCTTTTTCTCTCTGAGATTCGGTGCACATCAGCTCTAAGTTCAAGAGATTTGGTGTTGGTGTTATTAAATGCATTTGTATGAAAATTGCAGCGTAGCTATAGTGATTCACAGGTTTTACATATACGCATTTGGGTAATGGTTTTATCCAAAGCGATTTAGTGTATTTACAGTATACATTTTTTGGACACACTTTACCATAACGTGCTATTTGTTAACTGTAGTAAATGCATTAGCAGGCAATGATACATCTAGTTTTTTTTAAGTTATACCTTTTTTAACCCATGACCTTTGCACTATGAATAGAGAATATGCTACCAATTGAGCTATAGGAAGAGTTGTATAAGTGATTTATGTGAGCTGTAAATTATCACATATTTTATGAATGCGGTAAAAAATGTCAAATTACAAAAAATAGACTGAAAATGTAAAGAAAAATGTTATGAAGATGTCAAGTTAAATGTAAAATAACTTTAAAGACAAATATTATTTCATGTTTTTTCTGACGCCCCAGCTGCCAGAATATGATTTTTTTTACTGTGTGCTGTACAGTCGAGCTACAAATCAGGTCATAGCTTATTTTATGATTGTTAATTTCTAACTGATCATAGATTGTCATTAGCTGGTCTAAGCTTGATTAGATGTAAGACCAACTAGACTGTTAGCTTAGACGGCTCTTCTTATCTGGGTCAAGGGACCTGCCACCTCACCAGCCTAAGGATCAGCTGATTTTTTATGTTTTTTTGGTTCAACATGTCTCCCATGACCAAGAACAGTATGACAGAAAGGTTCTTATGTAGTGCTGTATTTCAATTTGTAAAGCATTGTGTTAGCACAAGGGCATGGGTTCAACATACTGCTGACACAAAATGTGTACAGTATACATATAGTAACAATACTGAACCTATCACTCTGTTGAGAGATGATTGAATGTCAGTTTCAAGCCATCGTGGAGATGGAGAGTATGACATCGGAAAGAACCAAACAACATTCAGAAATCCGATCAGCACCATCACCATGTTTGGCAATATGTCTTAATATTCATCAGATGGAATAAAATGCTGTGAAAATGATCTCAATGATGTCATAGCTGTATTGTGGACTATGCTTCTTTATTCTCTTACATTTAGAATGATTTTCAACAATGATTTTCATATCTATTAAATGCAAAAATTTAGGGGCCATGTTATTTGTTAATTTTTTCTCTCTAAACTTCCATATGTTAAGTCTAACTAAAGTGTGAATGGTCATCACCTAACAGAAGATTTTCTTAGTCCGTTTTTGAAAAACAAGACAACCCCAGCATGAGGGCCAGATATAGCGGCCAAGAGTATCCCGGCAGTGCCAGAGTTGCCCCTCCCCTGCTCCCACTACAATCTGTTTGCAGGATGCTCTATCTGGAGGTATTCCCTCAGCTCGACTCACACCAGCTCCACAGCTGAAACACTACACCATTCTGAAGAGGGCAAAGAGGGAAAACGTCTGGCCGAATGCTTATGAAAGCATTAGAGGAGAGATGGCAATGTTGGTTTTAGGTTACTTGCAGCAATGTCCATTGTGAAAACCACTAAAGAATATAAAATTAAATTGAATTTACATTGGAATTTGGATTTGGATTCCTATCGCTACTATAAAAATAGGATTGTTCATCTTCAGTCTTGAGTATTTCTACCCAAAAACCTGCAGGTTTTATAGAGCTGCACATACAGTATGCAAATTATCAAAATGTAGCAAATGTGCATATCAAATTTACTATAACAAACAGATTTGTTTTAATGCACTGCAAGTAAAACATGGCTGTTCAATTTCCAAGAAATAATATGAAATGCATTTAGATTTTTTTTACGTAATTTTGACTTTTTTAGTATACTTAGTATAATTTTAAATGTTTTAAAAGTAATGCATCTGCAAGTTGTATTATGATGCACATATTTTCAACATGGTGCCGTTTTTTACTTACCTGCAATCTGGTGGTCAATTATTATATCTGGTGCTTTTATTTTAGCAATTTTGTATAGATCATAGAAGCAGTGATTTAATAGATAATGCTTATAATAATAATTAGCAGGAGTAGAAGTAGTAAGTAACCATGCTTATTATTTATCAAATTTCATAAGGCCCAAGACAAAAATATAAGCCTGCTCCATGCCTTTACAAACTATCCGTCTGCAGATAAGGAATCACTCTGCGCAAATCACGATCAGCATTACTGTCATAGGCACATTTGCGGCACTGTGTGATTTGCGTAATTTCTTTAGCGAGCCAGCCACTGAAACAATATGTTCGAATAAACAACCCTGAACAACGACTGAAGTGAATTCCCGTCAGAAAGATTATGTAATATTTTCAAATATCCACTGCACTATTTTTATGAGTCACCACCCGCCTCAGGCTGTGAATGCCTTAATGTAGAAATTCAGTGCTGTTGTAAAAAATATATTAGACATGAAATCTTCAACCATGACTCTCTTACATGAAATGCAATTATTGAATTTCCACCTTGTATAAACGTCCAAAGCAGGCCACGAGAATTCTCTTCTTGAAGATGTTAATTTTAAATGTAAAGTGTACAAAAATCTACTCTAAATTTGGAGGGGATTAATCATAAATCGTATATCTCACGCTCTCATGAAGCCGAGGGGGTGAGGAGAATGGAGATTCATCCTTCCTTAAGACAATACATCATTATGTTGGCATAAATCCAGAGAAAGACCTTAACGAAAAGCAATTGTGGCATTTAAGATATTACATTCAGTGTTTTGCCAAAACTGTTTAAAGTTCCTGTCTGTGATTAAACAGTGGAAGTGTTCTACTATATCCTCACCGAGCTACGCCTTAGGCCAAAAGTCATTCTGGTTCCAAGCCGAGGTCACCAGTGTCGGTCAATACTTTGTGGTCACTGAGGGGTTTCTTCTGAAAGGCCATCTTTCTGACATCACTTACATCTGGTTACGGCTATTTAACTTCTTCCACTTCAAGTCTATTGAGTCAAAAAGACCATGCCATTGAAAATAAGTCTGTGTTTTTCCATGTACATGCCTAAATTTTAAGACTCTTCAGTATCGTAGTTACAAAATATCATGGGTTGAAGTATGTGTAAAACACTGACTGCTGTTATTTAGCAAAGACTGTTCCATATTGATCTATTTTTGGAGGCGTTTCAAGTTGTTCCATTCGAAAGAATCCAATTCTCCCCGTTAATGTGAATAATCTCGCGGCGAGCATGTGCGCGTTGCAAATATTGACAGTGCTTGTGAGGGTCGAACGATCCAGCTGTCACCAATGACTTGATGGTGAAATGGGAAAGGCCGTCTCTTTGGCTTGGAGTGATTGAGGCGTTATTGATTTTATTTTCATCAGCTGTGAAGGAGGCAGACACACTTAGGGGAGATGGGTAATTTTTTGTGACATGTAACGAAGGCCTCGCGTGTCTCCTGGGGGCTGTGACCAAAAGAGCAGAGGACCGGCAGGAAGGATCGGATCAAACTGCGAATAAGCCGCTGCGTTGATCTGGGGTTCGTCTGCACTGAATGCTGGGAAACACCAGAATGTCGGTGACGTTACTTTAATCACATTATAAGCATTTTATTTTCTGGCCTGAGGACTGATGGGAGTTTGAGCACTTCAGTGCTTCATTAACTGCAAAAGATGCTTCGAATTGATTTGAGGTTTATGAAATTGTGTGTTGCAGCAGACTGTGATGCATTCATATCTGTGATGATGCATATATAATCGAATGTAAACATTACTTATCTTTAAACACAATTAAATAAATTCTATTTACTAGTGAAGGACTGGATTGGGTAGAGCTGTTTTATTATATGGTCGTTTGCAGGAATTGGCTAACTGACCAATCAGAATATATAGTCCCTTTTCTAATTTATACGCAGTCCCAGTTCTAATTTAAACTTAAATCAATATTTCACGTCTGTTTATTTATTCATTTTTTATTTGGTAAGTAGCTTGGTAATAATATAAACGTAATACAGCCTAGTAGTCATTACCGCAAAATAAACTCCATCAGGATGTAATGAAACCCCCTCTGGTCCTGATCACCCCATGAGGGTTTATTTTGCATTAATGACTGGCTGACTTGACATCATATCTTAAACGCCACTCTCCAGCTCCCTCTCTTTACAGTCGTCTACCATTTGGTCTCTTTCTGCTGCAAACCATTTGAAGCTCCGCAGCCCCCTTTTCCACCCCCCCTCCACGTTCCCTTTTCTCCCGTCCTGAAACCCACTCGAACTGTGTTTGTACAGTCCCGGGGCTGCGTTACTCAAAAAAAACCAACAGGGTGATTTAAGGTCACTCAGTTTGACGGGGAAGGCAGAGGAAGAGCTGTATATTGACCCGGGCTGATAACCCCGACGTGCACGCGAGCCGAATAGAAAAGCAGAAAAAAAGAAGCAGAGATGCATGCAGAGCTGTGTGAGCAGAATCTCCAATCAGACGCTTGGGAAGAGGACGGAATTGGAAGGGTGGGGGAAGGAAAAAGAGAGAGAGGGAGTGTGCGTTTGGGGGGATTTCTCTGTGGGAGAGAGAAAGTGAGAGGGAGAGCGCAAACAGGAGGAGGGGAGGGCTGTGTGTGTGTGTGTGTTCGCTGAAGTGAGCGTGTGTGTGCGCGCGTGTGCATTGCTGCAGTAAGGAGTAGAGGGGGGATGACTGCAGTTTCTCGGGCTGATGGAAGAGAGCGTGCCGGAGACGTTCACACGCCGTTGAAACGTTAACCCCTAAGTGCCTAGCTCATTGAGGATTAGGACCGAAGAGAACACCGCAGTCAGGTGTGTGCGGCTCTTGAACGTGCTTTTTGCAAAGACGAGGAACCGTGCGGAGCTGGATGGTAGAAAGATTGTTTGGCGGCACTAGATGGTTTGTGACTTAACCGTGAGCGGTGGAGAGGGAAGCCCATTAGAGTCTGGGCTCTGTGATTAGTGGAGTACTGCAGTGTGATTCATACATTTGTGACTGTTGTTCTCGGCTGTAACTCTTTTCAAGCGGCAATTTGCGTTTATGCTGGTGAAAAGTGCAAGTTGGGGGCTCTGAACCGGAGTTGGTGAGTTAAACCGATGTATTAAGTTTTAATCAACGGTGCTTTGTTTATTCGTTTCATTTGGCGTTTTCAACGGCTTGTTTGATCCGGCCACTTTATTTGAACTGATCTCTGGTCAGTTTCCCCTTCGCACCTTATTGAGGCTGGAGTTGCGCGCCGGTCATGGGAAGCTAGTCCCGGAGCTGTGCGCAAGGGCAATGTCAAACGGGCGGGTGGCTTTTTTGCCGTGTCCATGCATGGGCGCAGTGTGTCTTCCTGACTGTCCCCCTGACAGCTGCTGTGTTTCCCCAAGGGGGAAATAGGAACGACACCTTCCTCTGCTTCACCGATCAGAGGGAAGACAATATGCCGCGGCTCTCCGATAAAGCTGCTGTAACAGCACATCGCACAGGCAAAGACAATGGAGAGCATTAAAAGAGGTCTGCGGTTGAGTGTAGAGGAGCGAGAGCTGTCGTCTGAATGCACTTTGTCATTGGGTTTTAACCTTGTATTATGTAAAGGAACGCTGTTAAGTTCACGTGCACAGATGCGAATCACTTTCAGGCCATTTTAAAAGTGGACATCTAGAAAATGATCCACCAGGAAATGTATGATGCCTGGAGGTTGCTCTTGTTTAGCTGAGGAGACCTAAGTGAGTTCTCAGTTATGTCTCATTTTGGTATCAAGTTTGTTTCTCTGAAAATTCTACAGGCTGAAGATGAATCAGAATCGTCCAAATATAGTACAATAATGAAGGTATTAAAAACATGGAGGGCATATGTTGCCATTGAGAATTTGATGAGAAATGTTTGAAAATCTCACAGTTTTGATGGCAAGTGTTGTCTTGGCAGATCTGAGCACAAGTGGATATAGCGTGAGATCTCCACCGAAGCTGTAGCGGTAACCCCACACATGTCTTCAGGGTTTTTTACTTAGGTGAACAATTAGAGAGGCAGAAGACTTAAGCAAAGGTCTCCATTTGCTCTCCATTTACGAGTTTGTGATTATATAGGTTGCTAGAAGAATGAAAGGGAACTTCTTTAGATGCTCAGCAGCTCTCTCACTCTCTCTCGGGATTCTCCTGCAGTAGATGGGGGATCACAGGGAGGGGACATTCTCAAGGACGAATGCTGTGTCATCAAGAGCTCTAGTACAGTACAGTGTGCCACCAAGTGCAGATATGCAACGGGCAATTCGAAGCCACCTTTGAAGCTATATCTACTTATACCCAAGGGAAGATGTTACTTCTCAGAGGTTGCTCTTTCATAACTCACAAGATTTGTAAGTATAAGCGAGTCTCAGATGTTTCTCCCAAATTGCTTAGGAGACATAACAATGAGATGTAGTTTAGTTTAAAATGTTCCCCCGTTGACGTTCCATAGTAGAATAAAAATGACTATGAAAAGTGAATCGGGGCAAATTTTATATTCACTTTTGATTGCAGACTTTGGCAATCTGAGGTCAGTTTGTGAGATTGTTGAGATCTGTAATGGAGATTTGGATTTGTGAGATTTCTAAGGGGAAACATATGAGACGCAGGAGACATAAGCAAACATATCTATTTCCTTTCCATTTTGTCTCATTGATGTCTAGTCGAGATATTAAATAGATATCATGTATGATTTTTCTATCTTATTGTAGCTTGGTGAATCGGAGGTGCTATTAAACTGCATTGATGCCGTTTGGAAGTTTTTTATGCTTTGAAAATACTTATGTGGTTATGTGGGTGATAGTTTTGGGTGTAAGATCATACAGTATGTGTGTGCTAGATTTGGAATATGATACCGAAGCATTGTGGTTTGTGATGCTTTAAGCAAGATAGCCACTATCCAAGATGGTCACCATGTTCCTAGTAGTATAGAGTCAAACCAGAGGAATATTGTAAAGCATAGTTTTTGGTTCATCAAAATACAAACTTTCATCAAAACGTCTTTAGGAGAGATGACAAAGGTACAAATCTAAGTAGTCCAGATCATTTTGTCCTTTGAATGTGTTTCATAAAGTTTGAGTTATTATAAAAGTCAATTACTTGACAGCATGGTGTGAGACATTGCTAAGATTTCTTCCGAAACTCTAAAGGAGTCACAATCGAGGTATTTCTATCAAAAGACGAATCTGTGAAGCAGGAGGCTTATACAAACGTCACCGTTTGTTTATTGCTCCATTACTGTCTAGAGATATTAAGTGATCTCATTTGTGATTTCCTGAGGGAGGGATTTTGGGGTGTTTATTTAACTGATGTGATGTTTTCTGTAACTCAATAAAGTTGTTTTGTTTTCTTAGGTGAAAAAAATATTGTTTTTGTTCATTCCTGTCTGCAATCCTACTATGTTTAACTAAAAAATATTTTGAATACAGCTTATTTTTAAAATACTCTTAAAGTCAATTCTAAAAAGTATGGTGCTACATAAAAACAGTTTCTCTCAGCAGTCAAAGTCTGAAACAGCAACCATAAACATCAGATAAAACACAGCCACTATCATCTATCGTCTCTGTTTCCCATATGCTCAGATCACAGTTGTGTGTGGTGAAATCTGCTCGATATGAGATAAGTAATGGTCAGTACACTGGATCATACTGTAGACGGCAAGGGGACATTATTTTGTATCAGCCCTTCGGGATTGTGTGGTCAATTCAGACAGATGTAATATATAATATATCACATCTGATTTATGAGGAGAAACTGTCTGTCGTTTAAAGTCTAACTGATACCTTGTTTTTTTGCACATTTATAACGGAGGAAAAAAGCTCCCCAGAAATGTGTCCCCACCAGGCTTCCTAAGTAGCTTAAAGCCGACATAAAACAGACGTAGCGATAGTCTTTTCCCCAAAACATAACATATCTCAGGGTGAAACGGCTTCTGAAATCAACAAAAAAGATGACGTGGGGCGGGACTTGATTTCATCCATTGAGAACCGATTGGATCGTTGGAAGTTGCGTGTTGATAACAAAATTCAGGCAGATCCTTATGTCAGTTTGCAGTCAGTCGTGGAGAATTGCTACCCACCATACTCAACACTGGCATCAACCCATTAAGAAAACTGGGTTATTCGGGAAAAGCGAAAAGAACTTTAGCAATTCACTATGTTGTCAATTGCTAATCTTTTCCTAGGCAAAAGCGAGTATTCGATAACCCTGACCATAGCCGTAACCCATGACAGAAGTGGAGAGTAGTCATTTTGAGGGGGAGGAGCTTAACGTTTTTGATTAATTATTATTAGGGCACATTTACTTTGTTTAAATAATGAGGCGCACGGATAAGTCATTTATAAAAAAAAGCAATACTATATTCCATTAAAAAGAGGAAAGTTATTCATTTCTATTTTATGGGGACTTTAACCATCAAGACTTATCTGGTCAACTAGGTTCCTCAGAAATACCTTTTAGCATCATGGCTAGACGGGTCCTTCAACCAGACTGGCATCAAACCAGAAATAACCTGCTAAAACCAGTCTCGGTTCATTATGGATGTTGACGCTGGTTTCTTGTGAAATGGCTGTCAGGTCAGGTCGATCTTCTCTGTGCTGTTACCGCTGATGTGGTCATCGTCTGCGATGTTACTGTTTCTCTCCGACACCTGTGAGAAGCAGAAACCAGTGAGAAACTATTGTTACTTATTAGGAACGCATCGATCAGATATTAATTAGCAATCTAACAGAATCGGACATTAAAAAAAAGAAAAACTGTGATACAATCTGAAACTACACTCTGATGTAATGGTATCGAGCCCTCCATGTAACTGATTTGGTAAATGTTTACCACTAAAACAGGGTGTGGTTGACCTGTGGTCAGTCATGGTGCAATGAGAACTTATTGCCCTCCAAAAATACAGCTGCTTAGTTGAAAAGCCATAGGGGTGGCAGTAACTTGAGAGAAACAATTTGTAATTAATGAGATAGAGCAGCTTTGCCCTCAGGACAAAGCATTGAGGCTAAAAGAAGCCCGAGAAACATGTGGAAAGAGTCTGATGTACTTTGTTGTAAGACATTCGTTGTACAAAAGAACACATTTTTTTGCATTTAGAAAAAAAAACTTATTTCAATTCATTATTTTATGCATTTCTTAATCTGAGATATGATTTTGCATTATGCCATGTGAGAAATTTTTCAAGAACAAAAATGTCAGCCCTCCAGGTTTGTTTGTGTGTCCAGCTTGGCCGAAGTGCCACAGGAAAGCTCATGAGTAGCAAACAGAGAGGCCTAGAGCCACGATGTAGAAAAGACTCATGTTCATCTCACTGAGCTTAATCAGAAAAGATTTCAGTGGAAATGTTCAACCATCAGTTATGAAATGCCCCAAGACGTGTTTTTAAAATGGAGAATGAGGAATGCTCAGATTCACGGACACTGTGTGGTCTTGTGTCTGTCCTTGTATTCACTGCTAGATGATTTATATGTACTGTTTTGTTTACCATGAGAATTCTTGTTTGTTCATTGTTCTGTCCTCTGCTGTAGATCAGAGATTTTCAACTTATTTCAGTCCTTCAGCGTAATCATTATCATTACATTACTTGTCTTCCTGTGAAACATCCCAAAAACAATAGTAATTTTACTTTAGGATTTGATATTATTGGTGCGGTTACATGAAATAGAGTGCTATATTTTCCACACAATATGCAAATATTCTAATTCAGCCAATCTAGACCAAGACTCAGTCCCATAAAAAAGAAAAATACAGATGAGATTTCATCAAGACATGAATGAGATTATATGGAGAACAAATTGTAAGTTTTGCGAGTGTCTCAAATATTTCTCCTAAGAAAAAGTGACAGAGATCTTACAAATGTCTCCATTGCGTGTCTTCAAAATGGAGGTCTCAACAATTTCACAAATTGAGCTCAGATTTGTCAAGACTCCAATCAAAAGTCCATGTTATTAAAGATCTCAATCATTTCTCATCATATTTACCCAAATCCAGATTAGTTTACATCTACAACCTGTATTCATTCAACATATCCATACTGTTTTTGTATTCTAGCTTCATTTGTTTCTTGATTTCTAACCAATTTAATGAGATACATCTGAGACTAGGTTTATACTTAAAAGAAGCACAGAAGAGATCTTCATCAAATCTCCTGAGCTATAAAAGAGTAACATCTGAGCAATATATGTCATTTTATATTTACAAATGTTCTACTACGAGTGCCTCCACACAAGGCAACCATTGCATCGTTTTTGTCTATAGGAGCTGAAGTCATTACCTATACGATTTATAATGTGTGTAAATTACAGATGTATAATATAAATAATATTGTTTGACTTTTATTGTAGTCATTTATTATTATGAAATCTTTTCAAGTATCGTACCCTGTGTAATGTGCTTCAGGACCCCCCATGGTCCTGTACATGCACCCCTGCTGTAGCCTTTCATACTGTAAGTGAATGTGACTTCAATTTCCATTATTTTCATTCTTCCTGCATACATCCATAGTAATGGAATAGCTGAGAGCAGGAAATCCAGCTCAAGTGGAAGATTGCTTGTATTTATTTTCGTTGTGCTTGTTTATATTTGTTCCCAAAATTGACGTGAGCTGATTGAGGAGGCATTTAGATTTTTCTCTGCCGAAAGTCGCTGCATTTCTTTTTTCTTTCTGTCGTTTTTGCTTAATGTTGGGACATTTTGTTACTTTGGTGCAAGCAGCACAGAAATATGCTCTTCCGGTAAATCCCCGGTACAGCTCCAAGTCACAGTAGAATGAATGTGCGCCTTACTTTAAAACAGAAATGTATACATTGCTCAGATGCTTTTATAAATATTGAGATGAAAAACCTTTGTATTTCTACCAAGTTGAGTTTTATTTTACTATATATTACAAAACAAGAATAATTGGAATACCTTTGCATCTAGTTTACAGACGTAAAAGATCTTTGCTGTTTTTGTTTCTGTAAATGTCCGAGATGCAGTTGAAGCAAACGTCCATCTCTCTTTAGCTCTCTATCTCTCTCTCACCCTCTCTTTCCTTCTCTCTGATTTAGTGTTTCATTTTCTTGTACAGCCTGGATGGAGGAAAATATAATTTAATATCAGCTGTAAGCCTTTTGCTCATTTTTGCCTCTTTAAATATTTACATGGCTGCCTGGATATACAATATCGCACCTGTGTGTTACACTAACAGTTTGTATGGACATTTCAGAACGGGTTGTATTGTGAAGCCATCTCAATGTATTGCTGGTATTGCAATAAGACCGTTCTTGAATGAAAACGTAATGCCAAATATATTGAACCCTGACTAGTGTGCAAGCATAGCAAAGCACCATTTCTTATTTAAATCTTAAAGGCACAGGAGCAAAATAAAGTTAGGGTGAAAAGGTGAGGGTGAGGAGAAATCTTGAAAATAACATTTTGAATGCTTTAGTGCATTAAGTGCAAGTGTAAAAGTCATTATGGATGCATCACATTTACTTTCTGTATTACAAAATTATAATTGTAATTTCTGATACAAAGTCATTCATAAATAAAAATAAATAAGCATTTCTGCCCCGTTAGCAGCACAGAATACAATAATTTGAGTGATTTATACGAGTGATTTTGTTTAAGGTTGAAGTTGGTCAGCCGGAGCCTACTTGCAATGCTTGTTAATTTAATTGTAGAAATGTAATTAGTGAGAGCTATTGCTCTTTGAGGCGACCGTTGCTGGGAAAAGCCTCAGGTCTCGAATTGTGCTACTCAGAATCACACACACATCCTGATCTTGTTTCAGGGTTTTCATTGTGATCGAGCGCTTTAAAATTCCTGCGTTTGATGCAATAACGTGTAACTTTGATAAATGATCTGGAAAATGTTTTTATTCGTCATGGGCAAAATGAAAAATAAGAGCCTTGGTACAAGCTCACTGTAATGCAGGAATAGTCCAATTGGCACTCGGCCCATGTTCACATGAGATCTGCTTTTTGGATGATCATATGGTCTAACTTGTATTTTTTTCATGAATCTGAATTATACTATGACTAGCTGGTGTGTTCAATTAACTTATTATAGTTTGTCCGAAAATATATCAAAAATGTCTTAAATGTTTTTTGGAGGGCTCTTAATTATTTCCCCAACAGTGTTTTCAATCAGTATCAGCATTTTTATCATATTCACAGGACTGTATTGGCCCCCCCTAATATTTTGTTCTAAAAATGTGCAAACATTTAATATTTACTGTATATAAAAAGCAGAGCCTTTGCATTAAAGGGGTCATATGACACTGCTAAAATGGATATAGTCGTTTGTTTTAGATGTAAGGGACGATTTAAGGTTAAAAAACGCTGCATTTTCAACATATGTGCATGTTCGTATCTCCTCTTTGCCTGCATCTCTGAAACGCGCAGATTTTTTACAAAGCTAATCGCTCTGAAAAGCGAGGTGTGTTATGATTGGGCAGTTAACCAGAGCATAGTGGTTGGTCGACTCCTTTTTATCGTGTGACGGAAATGTAACGCCTCTTACGAACATCAGGTTCCAAAGCAATTGTACTGACAAGTACACCCACCTTACTTGCGTATACATTTGGGCAGTCTTAGTAAAATAGTATGAACTGACGTAGATATGTGGGGTTGTGGTTACACGAGGTGTTTCAGGCAGGTCAGGGTGAGCATTCGCTTTTAGATAGAATGAATCTTTTGTTCTAACACTTACAATTTTGCAATTTTACGTCTCTAATACATGCATGGGCAACTCATAACACATTTTGTCAAAGATTTTCTCCAGATAATATTTAGTGCGATGATAAAATTTTGAATGACAGTAAAAGAAAAGAGTATTTGCTTGTTTTTGGATTCCTAGATGTATCTGTACTTTTTCAGATGAGGCAAAACAGCATCCCCTGTCTTGTAACAATGAAAACATGGAAAGCAACAACTTGTGATTTTGAATGAAGCGAAAGCATGGTATCATAAATGACAGAAAATCTTGTCAATGGCTGGAAAAGAGTTAAAATCATGAAATGAACTAGACGGCTTTTCTGTCTGTCAGGTGGAAGGGACCTTTATTTTGCCCACCCCAAAAATTCACCTTCAATGGCATTATAAGGAAAAAAAAAGTACGGTGCCAGTTGAACTCCATTATAAAACGGCCCTCCTATCAATTTTCTCATTCTGTTTGACAGCTATAAAAAGGCTAAATTTATGACTGGTTCTCAGTCAGCCATTGAAAGCGCTGACCCAACAAGTCCAAAGGAATTATCCTGCTGAGCCACGGCATCACCGGTCACTATGTTTCATTTCTCACATCGATGAGCCCACGTTACTGAAAAACCAGCTCGAATTAATCCCACCATAAAGAAGGAAAGCTGCAAGCTAATGTACAGTTACCATTGTAATTGTGTTGTTGTGTTCAGGCCTGAGATGAGGTGAAGTTATTGTAGTAGTTTTCTTACGTTGGGGATGAAGCCCTGGCAGACGGCTGTGGGTAGGGACTTGGAGACTGGTTGTGAGAGCCAGTGAGGATACCAGGCCTTGGTCCTTTGACTGTGTTGTTTTGAATTATCTGTCAGCTGAGGACATGTTGAACAGCTGCAGTTTTTCAGCAAGACACACCCAGGGTTATGAGCCAGAAAGCTGACCAGTCTTCCAACCTGAGTTATTAAGTACAAAGAATGAAATGATACTTAGCATCTCTCTCCTGTTCCAAAAGTCCACATACGCTAATGATATGTAGTTTTTAAAGGGCTGCCCATAGATTAATCGCATCCAGAATAAAAGTTTGTGTTAACATAATATATGTAATACCTTCTATATATATGAAGAGTTTGGTTTCAAAATGAGATAAATCATGTTTTTATTATACATTCCAATTCATATCTATCAGTCTGCCGTTTTTTGTTTTGATTTAGGCCATAATAACTCAAAAAATTACTGCTAATTAACACAATAAAACAATAAACACATGATTTTTGTTATTTTGGAACCAAACTCTTCGTATATTTATATATTGTTTAAACATTCAATTCTAAACATGTGAGCTGGCCACACCCATATATTTACATATAATGGTATACACAGACATCTAATTCTGTCACACAGGTATATAGCTTCATACCACCCAGCCATAAACTGTGTCTGTAATGTCATTTTTTGAGAGTCACCCTGAGGCCCTCTTATTTCTTGTCCTAATACGGGTTACAGTAAGAGGTGATTTCACAATTTAGAAATGACAATGAAATGGATCTGTTGAAATCTGGGCAGGTTGTGATGATGTGATCTTTGAGTGGCAGCCTATTGCTTGTGCGTTTTTTAACACAGTTGGTGTGGTGATGGAATTGGAAGGTCAATCTCTTAAGTATTGGGGGTGCCGAATACAGATAAAGTGCAGTGCTGGACTTTCATTTGTCTTATTCTAGTCATCTTTTATACTAGTAAGGGAGGAGCTAAAGTGATTCTGCCAATCTATGTGAGGATTAAACTTGTACTGATTGGCTAATGTGTAATGATGCCACGCTGGTACAGGAACAAGCAGACATCACGCAGTCATAGTAGATGTTATTAAATCACTTCATCAGCATGTGTTGCACTAAAATCAATGTCGAACACTAGCTACAATGTCAAACTTTATTCAAATCAAATTTTATCCATACAAGGACACAAAACATTGCTTTTTGAGCATTACTGTACACCATCGATTCTACAGAGACCACCCACACCACCAAACGCGTTTGGCAGGAACACAATAAGAGCTACCAAGAGTTTTTGTGTTTTGTTTTGGCAGGTATGTGTTGCGTGTTTTAGGCACAAATAGTGTGTAACACCACATATGTAATGGTGGACGATGATTATTATTACTTTATTTCTTGGTTGATTTGTGCTATTTCTATTTTGCTCTGGGATGGACAAGCCACCTGTCCAGGTTGTGCCCAGCTAACATTCATGATGCTGGAATTGACTCCAGCGTTTCCCATGACCATATCCAGGATAGGCAACAGAGAAAATGGAAGTATAATTTTGAGTTTTTTAATTTGCACCTTTTTTTAAAAACAATGAACAGCTAAATCATCATTCTATTGATGTATGGTTTGCAATCTGAGGCACTGTAGCAGGCCAACCACCAAGTGTTTATTTAGTTGGGGTAGGACATTTACACAATATCTTCATGGAACATGATCTTTACTTAATATCCTAATGATAATTTTGATCCACACAGTGTTTTTTTGTCTTTTACTAATGTTCCCATGCTACTAAAGACTGGTTTTGTGATCCAGGGTCACAAATGACAAAAAAATGTCAAGATTAAATACAAAATGTAATAATAAAAAAATATAATGTTTTGCATAAATGCAATTGTGTTGGTTTTAAAACAATCAATAATCACTTTTAGGTTGTTTTGTGACATTATTTTGAATAATAATTTTATTCAATTTGTAAACATGTTTGGATTTAAAGAAATTCTAAACAAATATTTGACCATTAAATATGGCTTTATTTACTTTAAGCAAAACTTTTCAAATTTCATTTAATATTTATTTTATTTTTTTGACCCAGGGTTGACTCAGATTCAGTGAGTCTAAGCATCATTCTGGACTGCAGCATTGTTGAGTAGCAAGAACTGCAGTGAATACAAAGTGTCTGGATTGTATAGAAAGAGCTCCCACACGACACAAGACAAGTTTGGCAGATGCCCTGAAGCAATTATCATTATGGAGTTCAGCACTCATATCCAGTCGGATCGCTGAAGGTTTGATTTGCTCTGCCAAATGAACCAGGTCCATTCTGCTCCTTCTGTTCCTAGATCACTGTTTATTTGTGCCAGCTAAAGCTTTGTGTGAATCAAATGCATCATTACAGCCAGCAGGCTGGAATGCAGAAAAGTTTTAGTCGAGATGGCACAATAGTTACATTTGAAGTTATCATTGTTTCATATTTACCAATTTGAACTGTGCAAAGCAAAAACTCATGACAGTGAGACAGGCTTTAGTAAATACAGTCAAATTATCTGTAAATATAAGTAATTTGTTTTAATATTACTTTTGCAATCATCAGTAGATATCGTATTTGTGATTGTTAGTATCATATTTGTGCGCATCAGTAAATAACATTTGTGATCATCAATCAATATGATTTTTAACAACCAATCACATTTGTAGCCTTTAGTTATACCATTTTTTGAAACATCAGTATGTATCACAGCTGGCTGCATCTGTTTATATCACATACACAAATATCAATTAATATCACATTTTTGATAATCTTAATAATCTTAATATGTTAATATCCTATCAGTTAATATCACAATTGTGAGTATCAGTAAACATCACAGTTGACAGCATCAATATATAGCAGATGAGCATTCTGCAATAAATATCACATTTCCAATCCTTGGTAAATATGATAATTGGGATCACAAGTAAATATCACATTTGCGAGAATCTAATCACATTCGCAGTCAATATTCACTAAATATCACATTTGAGAGCATTAACAAATGTATCAGCTTCAAACATATGTAAATATTACATTTGCACATATCAAGAAATATCACATTAAAGAACTTTGGTCAATTTTACTTTTGTGATCATTACTAAATATCACATTTGGGAATATCACTAAATATCACATTTGAGACCATCATTAATCATCACGGCTGGGAGCATCAGTAAATATCTCTTTTACTTTCATTAGTAAATATCACAATTGGGATCGCCAGTAAATGTCACATTTGCAACCATTAGAAAAAAATCACATTTGTGAGTATCAGTAAATACCACAGTTGAGATTATCAATGAATATTACATTTGTGGCCATTGGAGTACATTAGTGGTAGTTGATTCCAGAATAGAGTTGTTTATATTGCAGATTTGCACCAAGCTCAGTGGCTGCATTTCCTGCATGTTGTGATGCTGTTTAATTACATTACATTACAATTGACCGTGTTTTATATTATGCATATTTTTAATTCATAGAATGTAAATACGAACCCTTAATTTTTAGCTTATTTTCAGCAGTTTATTTTTTTCAACGTTTGTGTTTTATATGTATTTGCCCTTTACAATATTATATATTGCTTAAATGTTTTTTTTAACTCACAGATATAACCAAAATACATGATTATTATTTACAGAATAATTTTAATCTGGTGATTTTAACCAGTTTCATGGACAAGAAAAGAAAGATGAGGAGAAAGTAATAGTTAAACGAGAGCGTGGTCGGATAACTTTTGGATGACGTCCATGTTAAAACATACTTAGCACATAAAAACACTACAGAAGAGATTTACTCAGGGTGTTTTTAATACTGCAATATAATGCATATTGGAGCCACGTATCTACATGAAAGACATCATACAATAGGTAGAATACAGACATAATAATAATTTGCAGCAGTTTACATTCAAGCATGTTTCTTTTATAATAAGAACATTTCATTAACATAACCATTCTTCACAGTGGGAAGTGTGGATGGGACTTCTATTAAAGAAATTTAACTGAGAAAACACATCGCAAAAGCACAAAGCTGCTGTATTCCTTTTAATTGCTTACTTTCATCAAACGCATATAGCCCTACATGGTAAAAATGAAAATACATGAACATTAAAAGCTCTGAATGTGCTGTACTTTCATGTGTTGTTTAATTTTACAAAAGCCATGTCACGGTGTTAATGTAACCTGTCTCTCATAACTTATGTTGTTGAGCTTGTCATTACATCAAGTGGCAAATCTCTGGCCCAACCCCCAGTACAGGGATTGCGGATATGCACCTCAAACTTAAGTTGCCAGCCACCTGCTATTGAAAAGGAACAGAAGAAGAATTATGTCACATGATCACGTCAATATGGCGTACGAAGGCCGATCGCAATCATACTAAACCCATTCTGGCAAAACAGTACATAACCAACTAGCCCTTGGTAAGAAGGTACTTACTAAAGTTGAAGTTCAGACAGTATCTGTCTCAGTCCTATGATTTTCTTGTCCACGCTTAAAATCTCATTATTCCTAGACTTTGTTTTCAAAAAAGCGGATCTGTTGTATCTATATGTTTACTTGATCGTATGTATTTACAACAAGTATGCTGGCAGTGGCACCTATAAAACAGCAGGAGAATGTCAGAGAGCTGTAAAATCACTGTGAGTGCCGTGAACATAATGGCTCCCATAAAAAGCAAAGTGTCTGTTGTCCTCTGAGCGGCATGCAGTCACCCCCAGAGCAAAGACACGGACACAAGATTCTCACTTCATATCCTCCCTCTCTCTATATCAGTCTATCTCTATCTCTCTTTTACTGTGTATCTCTCTTTCTTCAGTACAAAGCAGGAGGATAAATCTCCATCTCAGGGAGTCCAGTGATCATATCACTGTGTTAAACACACACACAAGACACCCCAGAGTGTGGAGAAGAGGTGAGAGGTGGCAAACGTTGCCTTCCATTTTAATTAAAGTCCGGTTTCAAACATTGTCAGCTATGGGAATAAAATGGGTAGAACAAGAACAAACAACTACAAACAAGTGGAACTGATTTGCATTTAGATGTAACATAGCCAGGTGTAAAGTATAACAAAAAAAATCGTGACATTGCATAGATGGTGTGCACGGATAAATAATTTATCATAATCTGTGTAAAACAATCAGAATTTTCCTTTGTGATTTCATGATGACTTTTACTGTTAATTAAATAGATTGCATCTCCCACAATCTCCAGCTTTGGCATTCTGTCTAAAAACATTGATATCCTGAATGGTGATTCTCTTGGCAATATTAACACTTGTAATTAAAGGTGATGGACAGTTAGGGCCACTTGTGTTGACAGACGGCACAAAGACATTTCTCCCAAGCCGCTAATCTGCCTCATGTTTATTACCTTATGCTCCTTTGGAGGATTAGCAACAATTTGTACGTAATTTTCTCTCAGGTATTTAGTCATTTGGAGCGCCTGAGACATTTTAACACAATAATTTATCAGCCAGTTGAAATTACCCTGGGATTGTTTAATCAGCCAATTTTCTTAGATCGCAGGTCTCTCTGTTTTCACCATGAATAAGTAACATTATATAATTGGACAGCTGTCGGTTGGTTACAAGCTGTTTAAACAAGTGAATTATTTGTCAGTATTTGTTTAATCTTGAAATTGATCCAGACTCTGAGTCATTCTGTAAATATGTTGAAATTGAAGGTTGTTATATTGCAAGGTCTTCTTGAATCCAAGCAGAGGTGGATTTCTTGGTCTGATATTCTCAGGTCTTTGCCTCGGTGTCCTTGCACTGTCCACAGTATTTTTGCGCAAATGAATTCATCATTTTGTAGAAGAAAGTATGTGGACACAAAATTTGGCCAGTGAGTTATACGCAGCAGTGATTTATTTGCTGTCTGGAGACATAAAGGTGTCATGAATTAAGAAATAATTTTGAACCTGAGATTTTGTCATATAAAATCTCATTGTATTCAAACAGACATCCTGTAAGTGTCAGAACTGAAGACGTCCTTGTTACTGAAATGTAGACTTTAATTGCCACGAGGCCTAGAAAAGGCCAGGTTCTGGAATTTACCTAGCAATGATGTCATTGATAGGTTGAACACCGCCTACACAGAAGAATATCAACGATCACTTCTCTAGCCCCGCCCACTGGTTCGCAAATGAATGAAGCCATGTACACATAGTACACACTCCAGCATTTGTGATGATTTACAAACTAGTAACCATAGGGACATATTTTTTGGCTAAAGAATTGTTTTGTCCATCAGCTTAAACTAAACCGCTGATATGCGCTGTGTTGGGTTTATGCTCGGAAGGCTGCAGCGCTCTTATGCACTGTTGCCATGTTCATTATTAATAATCGCTTTATGTTGGTCTTAGATCAAAAGGCCTCGGCCTTTAGGTCTTAATAAATGGTCAGTTGTAAATTGTAAGATTTTTTGGTCTTATAAAATGCATAAACAATTTGCATTTTAAGGTTTATTTTCTTCTTGTCTTTAGTTGCCATTTTTTTCTGTGAAGATCTGGCAACCCTGTAACTTTAGCAAAGGGCTATCGAGAGCTGCTGACTCCGTGTCATATGTACAAAATTGAGGACTTTTTTCACTGTCATTTTTATTTAAAGCAACCAAGCAACAAACATGCTTCATATTGTGCAGCGCCTGGTTATGGAAGGACACAGTCGTTTCCTTCGGTTTCTGATATGAGAAATGCATGATTGAAGTTTCTTTTTAAAGACGTTAAAACTCACGTGGGTAAAGCAATGAGATTTTGTTGCTTCATTTAACCGTGGATTCCTTTGTGAACAAGGCACACTTCGATGCAGGATTTGCAGAGAGACTAAGATTGAAACGCAATGCTGTGCCTTCAATATTGAATCTGACCGGTATTTTATGCGAGTAAAAATATAGGTATGATGGGTCACTATTGCTTTGTTAAAGATCGCTTTATATGTCCTGATTATGTGTAACCTACCTGTCTAACTAAGTTTACAGAAGGCTCCAGCTGAGCACATAGTTTGTCAAACAGAGACACAGAAATGTACATCACAGGCCTGTCTTTTGGAACATTTATCCAAGCATTGCAGTGTGCGTTTGATTCAAAGTCTTCAATGCAGCCCGCACTTAAAAAACGAGCGTTTCTTGAGCTGGCCTCAAGACCAGGGTATCAATAGCCTCTAACTTATTTTTGTAATGTTTTTCAATGTAAAAAACACATGAACCTCATAAGTTGACCTCAGACAACAGCATAAAATAATTAAAAAGGCCAGTTCATGACACCTTTAAGAACTTTATAATAAATGTAGGAACCAAACTGTCAAAGTATATAGGCAGTGTTGATCAAGAAGGCAAGTTTCACATTCAGCTATATGTTCTGAGTTTGTCATTTTGCTTGCGTTTTCACTATGCGGTTGAATTTTATTAAATGAAAATGATCTACCATTTACCACTCTTATCTTTGTAAACAACATTGCCCCCCATTGACTTTCACAATATGAAAAACATTTCTCAAAATATCTTCTTTTCTGTTCCAGAGAAAAAAGAGTCATAAACAGGATTGAATGACACAATAATTTATTTTTAGTTTTGGGTCTGTCCTTTAACTTTTGTATGCTGAATAATTTTGGCAATGTGCTGGGTCTCCATTTAAAATCTGGATTTAGTTCAAGTTATTTTTTTTAAAACAATATATTACTTTCACAATTTGTTGTGCAGATATATTTTTTCTGTTTTAAAGATGTTCAATTATTTAAATTAGTGGTCCTCAAAAGGTTACCTTGTGTAAAGATAGTAAGCAGTGAAATAAGCCAAAAGAACTTAAAATCAAGATATGTCTTGTTGTTATTTTGATCACAAATATAGATCTTTATAACAAGCTCTAGAATATTTGATTGGTTAAACATTGTAAATTGGTGAATCTTTGAAACTGTTGTGGACAATAGTGGGGTTATTCGAGTGTTGTGTAAGAGAGAGAGTGCTGGGTGCATTTGTGACTCACAGTGGCCGTATCCATTGTTTTCCGTCTGTTTTCATCTTCTCTTTAGTGGTGCTCTCCCTGCAGTGTATTTGTGGAAAACTCGACTTACGCAGTGTCACATTGCATAACGGCAGCATAGCGCAATTCTCCCATACCTTCTAAGAAAAGGAACGTGTCCTTGAATTATAAAGCGGCTTAGCCCGTGAATTTTGTCAGCTTCATTAAATTATTCACGCGCTGGAATGGGTACAGACAGGCTCTTACCCTATGGAGCAGAGAATTGATGCTTGGAATTTGAGAAATCCTTTTTTGTTTGCCTATGTCACAGTGTTTTTTAAAAAGATGGGAGGGCAGAGTCTACTTTCGTTTAGTTTATCATTTCTCTCGGAGTGGGTGGCGAGATTCATATAGTCGTGTCGAATTTGATTTGCCACTTTTGTATTTTCAGTGAGCAAAAAATTCAGAGCTGCATTTGATATTGTACAGTACATGTGATAAAGTAGGTTAAACACTTTGTTTCTTTTAAACATTTACTCCACAGTATATGTATACTGGTCCTTCCGGATGTAACTAGCTTTAATTTAAGAAATTTGTAAGGTTTACTTGTTAAATGTTGATTTGAATTAATGTCTACTTTCATTTGTCAACTTATTAATAAAATTCAATTTCCTGACAAGTACAACGTCGCTTTTCACATTATCAGGCATGTTTTGATAGTCAAGAAATCAGACAGCGTGTGATATTACGTTGACCGTCATCACTCCCTCAGTAACTGATTATATCAGGAAATTTGCATGTTTGATGGGGCGAGTAAGTCATTTAATTCAGTTTCCATTGAGGACGGTGTATGTAGCAGAGCCAACACAAAATGAAGTGATTCATTAGCATATCATCACACCCATGTCATCTTATCTTTGTTTTTGTCCTATCAGGGTTTCTGTTGGTGTAGCCATCAAGCATGAAGTGGAATTTATTTAAGAAGAAGCCTGAGGCTATGGTGGGCCCCGAGCCCACCGGCGCCAGCGCCTTGACTATGGCTCCGACCGTCTTCACACCCACAGATAACTCTACCGAGCAGCAGGGCCCAGTCAGCAAGAATGACGTCTTCGGTGACATCAAAAACAAGTTCCTCAATGAGATGGACAAGCTGCCACGTAAGTGATGGACCACTGGTGGATTTGAGCAAATAATCTTTGTACAAACATGTTTTAGAATCTTCTTCAAGCTACAGTAATACCCGTCACAATCTTTCAGTTGTGTGGAGTATTTCAATTGTGTTGAGTTTGTATACTATGATATTTATGTTCCAAATAATTGGACTCTTTCCTTATAGACCTTATTAACGATAAAATAATCCAATAGACTTACATCAACGTTATGACATATCTGAGAATCTTAACAACCTAAAAATCACTGTGAACACTTTAGAAACTACCTCATAATGCCTTGGCAACCTCTTTAAAACACCAAAGCAACCATGTAGCAGCACCCTAGCTAGCATCATCTCTCTCTAGCAACTGCCTAGCAACACTCTAGAAAACAACAACATCCCAACCACATAGAAACATCCTCTAAGAGCCATCTAGCAACACCCTGACAGCACCAGAAACAATCCAAATAATACCCCAAAAAACACTTACAATACCGTGGCAGCTGTCCATCAACTCTAGCAGCAGCTTAACAACACCCAAATAAAGACCACGAACATCCTAGCTACTGCTTAACAATACAGTGACAACAACCATAACACCCTAGGAACACCCAGCACACCCTTACTACACCCAGAACCCTCTAACAACACCCTGACAACACCTAGACCACCCTAGCAGCTAATTTACAACACCCTGACAACACTCAGAGCAACCTTTCATCTAACTTGTGGACTTGAAACTTAAAACTATTTTAAACTTTACAGCAAGGTAAACATTGCTTTTAGTTGTCATTAAAAAAAAACCTAAAGCTATCTCTATGGCTCTTCCCCACATGCAGTGACATTTAAGTTTACAATCCCTTGCTGTATCGATCAAAGGGTAACTCTCATGGTGGCCCAGATCAAGCAAAAACCCAACCCGTGCTCCTGCAACATTCTTTGTCTTTCTTTCACTTTAAGTGCCTCCCTGGGCCATCATTGCCATAGCTATCGTAGCGGTGGTCTTGATCCTCACCTGCTGTTTCTGCATCGTTAAAAAGACCTGCCTTAAGAAGAAAAAAGGCAAGAAGGGAAAGAAAGGCAAAGGAGACATGGGAATGAAGAACATGAAGGAAGGAGAGGTATGACCACACAACACCATTCATACAGTGCGTCATCATTAAAGAGACATTTCACCCCAAAATGTAATTCTGTCATCATTTACTCACCCTCATGTCAAAATACGTATGACTTTCTGGAGAACAGAAAATATGTTTTTTACAACAAAATTCTAAAGCTTTTCTTTACAATACACTGAAAGTGTATTGCAACAATATACTGTAAGAGTGAGTATGATGACAGAAACTTTCTTTTTTGGGGGTACTATTTAAATCGCGACTATTTAGAGAAAGACCGAAAATGAAACATTTTCCAGACACATTTCCGCCTGTTATAAAAGATTTTAATAGGATTTAATGTTTTATGTTTCTATTTTATAGACTGTGTTTCTACCTCACATATTCTTAATATAGCTTCTAGGTCATGCAAATGGATGGTTGGTATTCTAGAAAGATTTTTTTCGGCATTTAATATTAATGGAATATAAAATATTCAGCACTGTACGTCATTTGCTCCCTGTAAAGCAGGAAAGCAAGAAAGATGTCCCGCCTTGTCATTTCATTTGCCGTGTTCGTATAATTTCGTTTCAAACGAATGTGTGTGTGCTGTTAATCTCTCTTGTGATTTTGTGTTAAAAATGGCACATTTTTTTGAGACACACAGTGGAACTAACACTTTGTGTAGGGTTTAATGGAAGATAAACTAAAAAGTTGCAATTGTTTTTAATTATCAAATTCTCCCCTTGGGAATTAATAATGTTCTACCTTGTAATTGTATGATTTTCCATATGCATAATCTCTAAAAGACTTTTCTATTGCTGTTTTGTATAAACATGTTCAGGAGAGGGCCATTATTTACTTTTTTTAATTCTAGAATAATAACCATAATTTTGTGATTGGATTCTCAAACGTTATTTATTTAAATTGTTTATGGATCCATAAGTCTGAAGATCATGTTTTAATTTTTTTTATTTTCTATTTTTGCTTGTTTTCCAGTACAAATATTTAAAAAAATATTAAATAAAGATAAAATTACTTGGGAAACAAAATCACATAAGATATGTCTCATTTATCTTTAAAACTTATGCATTTGCTAAGAAATAAATTGAATTAAATTGTGTCTGTCAAATAGCTCAATTTAAATGTAGTTAATTTATTAAGTTTACTGTACTTATACTCAATCTTGTTTGAAGCACAAGCTTTTTTCAAAAAACAAGACTCAATGTTTTAGGATTTTTATATAAATATATAAATATTTATTCTGGAAAACAAGACAAAATATTTAATAAGTATACATTGCAGGTTGTGCAGATTTGATAGATTAAATTTAAAACAAAATTCCTATATTTTCATTTTTATTATATACATCGTAACATTTCTTTGTTTGACATTGTAAAACTTAAAAAGATAATTTTCATTTTTATATTACTGCAGTCTTAGACTTTTGCACCCTGCTGTACATGTAACACAATCAGGAGTTTAACTAAAAACTTTTTGATACATGTCCATTAAGTGTGACTTAATTTCCTTTACTTGATTCTGTGAGTTCAATCTCTCCCTCTCTCTCCATTTCTTCATCTCTCTATCTCTCCCGCTCTATGTCTGATATGTGCTCCGTGAATCTTGACTGTGGTGGACCCGGCTACTCACGGTAGGTGTGAAATGGCTTGCAGTGCCCCTCTCTGACCGCCTGGTGTAAGCTCAGACCGGGACAGGGTGAATTGGGCATTGGAGACTGGCTGAGAATGAAATCTTTGGCTTTTATTAGGGCCTTGCGAGCTGCAGGGCTGCTGAGGTTGCTTGAGGGACAAGATTTGGGGGATTGTTCGGGGAGGGCTCGCATTCCACCGGTTTGACATGCAACCACGAGTAGTACGGGTAAAATGCGAAACTAGTAAAAATAAGCAATGGCCCTTTAAGAGTGTATGTGCATCTGGTTATGAACTTAAACTTCATCCCTGCTTATGGAGAACACCAATACACCAATCCACACTAACATGCATGTTGAAAGGGTACGGTTGGTGACTTGTCCTCCAAAACCTGCTCCACCTGTCTAATGTAATAAATTGGTCCTATAAAGGAATATAAGTGTCTAACATTTGATTTGGCAGAACTTTTCTCAAACGGTGACCTCAAAAAGAGCAACACAAAGACAGGTAAAGACTAGGTGAAGCAGCATTTGAGACGAAGCCCAATGCATGCCCTTCATACAGGCACCAGTGAATGACCACGACTTGACTTGAGAGTAGCTTTTCAGGATGACCCATTGTATGAAAATAAACAAATTACCTTTGTCCTTGCTTTCAAAAATGTGGAGAGGAGCCAAAGCATAAAGCAGAAGTAACCTCTCACCCGGAGACTTATTGCAATATATTAGACTGGTTTTATTACTTTTGAAGGACACGCGTGTGTGTGTGCGAATTTAGTGTTCTTACTTAAGCGTCCACTGTTTAATATCATGTCTACTACACATAATAGATATTTGGAATTGAACAGCAACTAAACAATGAATCGAAAATCATGAATCCAAATCATAAATGGTTAGTCAATACGTTCTGATTCGACCAGAAACAATCGTTTACTGTGTTTGATCTCTCCTTCACCGTTTCTTATTTCATCTGCCACCTTTACTGAGATGAATGCGCTGTAACTTAGCATGACTGCCTCCGAATGCTCGATGCAAGTCACTTCAATTACATACAGTAGGAGAACGGCGACACACTTCATATCAGGAATACTGCATTAGTCATTATTCATCATACTCTTTTAATGCGACATTGCAAGGGTTGTTTTTCTCTATAGTTCTGCTATTTATGCATTTAGCTAGAAATATTTCCAGACTTTGCATTTTGTGGCTTGGCATGCATGAATGCACTTTTATCGTGTCACTTAAGATATAAGAAATGGTGCTTTTTTGTCTACAGTATACGTCTTTTAGTGTGTGTGTGTTTGTGTGTGTTTTTCTGGGAAAGGACAAATCCTCACCCCCAGCATTTTTTGTTCTCTGTGTTTCTTGTTTTTTGTGTTTGTGTTTTTTTCCCCAAAGCTGAACAAGACAACTTCACCCATGTAAGCAGATATTTGCTGTTTCACTTGCATTGCTTTTGTGGCTTCAGAGGTTCTACGAAGGGCATTAAGAGTCAGAAATGCTTGATCTGATGATACAGACACAGTGGGCTTTAGTAAGGCAGTCTCACATGGATGGGCTTGCTGGGTTGTTAAACACTACTTCTTGATCACACCAGTGTCCTCCAAAGTACTGTCTGTCAACACGAGAACTAGAACTGTGTGTGTCAAAGAACATTAATGCTGTACTTCAACTTGTCTGGCAAAGCTTTTGATCTTCTGCATAAAGTCTGGTCTGCTTAGCAGCTTATTGTAGCCGAGAACTTAGACACGATTTTAAAATATATTTAATCGGAGGCGTGCGATGGGACTGGAGTTAATTTCCGGTCTGTGTTTGGATAGTGTCTAAAAATCTAACTTTTATATTTAATTTAATTTCTGTGAATATTTATATTAATATAAAACGTTTTTTTTCGTTTATGGTTTCTCTTAAAGGGATAGTTCACCCCAAAATGAGAATTCTGTCATTATTTACCCATCCTCTTGTCATTACAAACCATTATGACTTTCTGTCTTCAGGAGAACACAAGAGAAAATATTTTAAAGAATGCTGGTAACCGAAAAACAGCAATACCATTCTCTTCTATTGCATGGACACAAAACCAATGCAAGTCAATTGAGTATCGACGTTGTTTAGTTTTGTGATTGTGAAATCTGTCCTTCAAGTAGAGTAGGACTTGTCAGTGAGTGTGTCAACTTATTAGTTAGGTTCAAGACCTCAACAAATGATCCTAACAATTGTTTAATAAGGGAAGTTTACTGTATATATACATATTTATATATATAAACTACAAGTTATTTAAATACACATTTAATGCACATTGACATTGATCATTACTTGTTATGTAAGGCTTGTTTACACCTTTGAGATAAGTGGTTTGAGAAGATAACCCAGCAAGAGAATGTAATGATTGTTCAAGATAACTTCATTAGAAATGTATTTTAATAAGAGCCCACATTATCTCAATTTTTTAGCTCAAAAGAATGTTCTGGGAGCTTTATTCAATCAATAACGTCGCCTTGACTTACCTTTCAATAATAATTATAATGCACCTTTCTCAAGCTCAAAGCGCCACAACAATGCAACAAGTAAATACATTATTTATGTAAAAGAAATTAAAGTTTTACGTTTAAGTTTTAAACTCAATGTGAGATTGAACAGTAAACCAGACATAGGACACCCGGGATGTGCTGACAAGAAGCTTAAGACCATTAAAAACATCAACTTTATATCCTATTCATCAATGTTATTCTGTTGCAGACATCTACTGTGCATAAAAAAGACATAAAAGAAAATCATTTAAGTTATATCTTTGGCTTTTATCAAGGTTGAAGTTGTGCGTTTTAGTTCTCACAAACATCAAACATCCATGTAAAAAAAACATTTCAGTTATTTTCAATTATGGCGCAGGACAATAACTTTGTGTTAATTACAGAATCATTGTCTGAAGTTAAATCACCAACAGAGTAAATGACAATACACGCTACTTGTTTCATTTAATTTTTGTGCCATTGTCATTTTGAAGAACAGCAGGGGGGGGTACATTGCGTACATTGTGTCTCAGGTGTACGCAGAGAAGTATGATCTTTCACATCTAAATTTGTATTGTACGGTATGGACGAAAAAATGTATAAGCCTCAGAAGATGCATTTTTTCTTTATTTTCAAAGGACAATAAAATTAATTCTGTATCAGGTGTAAAACCAGTCCTGTTAATTCAGTAGGTCTCCCAGCCATGAACAGGTTTATCAAATCCTTTACAAATATACTGCTTCAGACATTGTAAATTGAATGTCTTTAACTCCACAAAATAAATTTAGATTGTTGATTCAAATGGTGTCATACAAGGAAAAGTGAAATCAAGTCATGTTGCTTCTAATGTCATCGCTGCCACAGTTACATACAATAACATCCAGGTGCTTTGACACCTGTCAGACTTCAGGTAAGATGGGAACATGCACGACGCTTGTCGACCTTCATTTACTGCCATGGGCTCTGCTCTGATTCCTCCCTTAATGCTTGTGTGTCCCTCTGTCTCCCCAGAAACAGGACGATGATGATGAAGAAGATGTAGATATGGGAATAACCGAAGAGAAAGAGGAAGAACCCAAAGAGAAGGAGAAGCTGGGAAAACTGCAGTTCTCCTTAGATTACGACTTCTCTGACAACAAGGTTAGGCACATTGGGTTATGACTAAACATTTACTTTAAATTAAATACATGCAATACATAATATTTTTAAGATAAAATGTAATCAAAATTTATTGAGCAAGTATATTAAATCGTTTCTCTTTAACTTAAAGATGATTCACAACCCTAAGTTTATAGTTATGATTTATCATTTTTAAGTAGCAAATTTTTAAATAAGTAATTGGGAATGTCATTTGACAACACGCATAAAGATTACTGTTACGTAAGCTTGCCTGCAGTTTTATGTTTCAAACAGAGATGGCGATAGAGAGGCAAAAGTTACAGATTGCAGCTTTAATGATGCAATTGGGGCAATTCCAGCATTATGGATGTAACAGTTTCAGTCAAAATGCAAATAATAGACTCGTACACATCTGTTTATATTTTACTAGATCCCTAATGATAGAGTCGAGACAACCATTAGCAGTTATACCCATAGGATGACTCTTCATGAAACATAATTGTTATTTTAGTATATTTTCATTTTTATGTGGCCATTTATGAGAAAGTTCAGGATGTTCTAAAAGTGGCACTTTGAAAAATTACGCTTTAAAGACATTACATGGGTTTCTAAACCACCAAATATATACATCTCAGCTACCAGTATAAAAGTATTGTAAAATAATTTTTTATGGGTAAGTTCGGCATAGAATTGACCTATTAGTTAAATAAAATGAATATAGCCTATAATATTTTATATTTCATCTAGCAGAATGGCTCTCATCTGTGCCATATTTCAGATAAAAAACAATGAATTGACTTTGTATTATGTAGCTGTCAGTGGGTATTCTGCAAGCCGCCGATCTACTCTCAATGGACAGCGGAGGCACCTCCGACCCGTACGTCAAAGTTTTCATTCTCCCAGACAAGAAGAAGAAGTTTGACACCAAGGTGCATAAGAAAACCCTCAACCCTGTCTTCAATGAAACTTTCCACTTTAAGGTACAAAACACATTTCATGTCAAAATTTGTGTCGTGTTATACATTTGTGTATGTGTTGAAACAGGATCTACTGACAGTCTATGTCTGTGGTAATGTCTGGCCTATGTAGACCATCCAGTTTTAGGTGTCATTCATGTCCATAGCACAAAAGGTGCAGAATGAGTTGGATATAAAAAACGTAAACTTTTTTTGTTTTTCCCTAAACCCAAGGATAGCATATACTGATAGTATTAAAGGTATAACTTGAACACATTGTAAGTCACTTTAAATAAAAGCATGTGCCAAATGCATAAATGTTTTCACAAGTATAGTATTAATGTTACTAGTATAATATGGTCCTAGTATCCAGTGGTGTGCAGAGGGGTGGGGATCCCCCCTTCGTTCCCACTTTGGGCATCAAAAAGGGCACTTTGGGCAAAGGGGCAGGGGCTCATGCATGTCTTCGCCCACCCCTGCACATGCCTGCAAGTATCTGTATTAAACAGTAATATTTTTGTGTCTAGATTCCGTTTGCTGAAATGGGTGGGAAGACTCTGGTCATGTCCGTCTACGACTTTGACCGTTTCTCGAAGCACGACGTGATAGGCGAGGTGAAGATTGCTATGAACAAGGTGGACCTGGCCCAGCCCATCGAGCAGTGGAGAGACCTGGATAGTGCTGAGAAAGAAGAGGTGAAGCAGCTCTTCATCTGTCATTCTCTTCACGTGAACCAGAGCGAGCAGCTGTCGCTCGCTGATAGTAATAAGAGTTAATGAAGCTGCACTGTTTTACACCAATAATGTAACAAATCATTACATAATGCTTTTCTGCCTCAATATGTGATAAAACATGGACGTTTTGGCCTATTTACACATTTCCACGGGTGTCTCAAGAGAAAAATAAGATTTCTTGGTGTTAGGATGTAGTTTTTGATCATTAAACATAAAACAGAGAATTATGTAAAAACAAGCATTTGAAATGGACCTCCTTTTTTATTTTTACACACAGCCTGAAAAACTTGGAGATATCTGCATCTCTCTGCGCTACGTACCTACAGCTGGAAAACTCACCATCTGCATCTTGGAAGCTAAGAACCTGAAAAAGATGGATGTTGGAGGACTCTCAGGTACACACACACACAGGCTTTTCATTTTTCTGTATCTCTGGAGAGTGGGTGGCGACAAACGCCATACAATTTCCTAACTGCTGCAGAATGACACACAATCACATGTGACCAGGGGTGTAGCCATCATTTCTGAAGTGAGGGATGAAGAAATGTCAAGTGAACACACTTGTCCAAGGAAGTGCGGAGGATGCGTTTACACTTCATTAAAGTTGCATTTAAGTATTCTACCAAATTGGCAATTCCAGGGTTATGGACATGACATAAAAATGGTCAGAGAATGAATTTGGTGCGATTATATTGAACCATCTGTTTATATTTTACTTAACCCTTGTTGACATAAAAATGTAAATGTCAGTCTTTGAAAAAAAAACTATTTAAAGAAAAGGGAAATAAACATGTATTGTGGAAGGGCAAAAAAAAGGATGCGGTTTTTGGGAGACAATAAACTTTGTAGGATTTCTGTAAAATAAATGCACAATCCTTGAGCATTAAAACCCAATGAAGGAAGAAGGCATGGTTCTTTATAGAACATAAAATAGTTACTTTATATTAATTTTCATGTGTCCATTTATGAGTAATATATAGCATTATGGATCTGACCATCCTGAAAATGGCACTTACCTGACTATGAAAAATCATGCACTAAAATAAAAACAATTGCTTTAAAAATTCGAAGAGAGATTTCACATGGGTATTTGCGCCACCAAATGTTAAAATCTGTGCTGTTACCATAGTAAAAAAAACTTCTTTTTTTCGTGGTAAGGAATTGCCCATAAAATATCTGGATTGGATTTTTCTCTTTTGTCTTTATTATAAGGGTACTGTTTAATATATGCACTAGATGTGCATGTTTAACTCATTACTTGATTCGTCGATTAATTCGTCATGTTTCTGGCAGGCGTGCGCAGCGGGTTCCTGCACTGCAGCGGCATGTTTGTGTAATAAGTGTGCTTTAGTGATGGCGGTGGTCATGCAGAACATATAGCGCTCACGTGCTGACTCTGCAGCCCTCCACGAGTCCTCTTCAGTCCGGCCTTAGAGCTGCTGCCATCTCCTGGCTGATCGGGGAACAGTAGCTGTTTAAAACCCTTTGCAAGCATTAATCTAATAGAATAGTGATGGGTGTGAAACATTACATCATATTCAAGGGCTAGTCTTGAGTGGAATCACAAGCGATTTTTGAACAGATCCGGTGTGGCTTAGTGGTTATAGCAATGAGTTGGTGGCTCAAAGGTTTTGGTTTGAACCTAAGAGAGTCTCTTTGGATAAACACTTGCCTCAAACTGATAAATGTACAGCTTGAATGTGCTGTTAGGTGCTTTGGTAAAATACATCTATACATGTTTAAATGTAAATGGAAGTGACTGTGCAAGATTAGCCAATCTAAATTCTAATCTTCTAGTTTATTTGTTTAGATTTTTCCCCAGTAAAGATGAATTGTTTTTCTTGACCTAATGAATATTTACTTGAGAATCAAAATTACCTTACATATGACATCTTGTTTTTCATTTAAAAATCATTGTAAATAAATGAATACATTAAAACAGTGAGAATTTTAAACCAGAAGAATATTTGCCAGTGGTCTTTTCTTTAAATTGTTATTTTTATTGCATAAGAGGAAATGTTATCTTGGTTTTAGCATAATCTTAAACAAATACATTTTTGTTTGTTTACAAAAAGTGTTGTTATTTTGATTCCCAAATAAATCCTGATTTAAGAATGTTTAGATTATTTATTTCTTTTGGAAAACAAGACAAAAATACTGAGATAGACGTTTTTTCCTTTAGGTAATTTTATATATTGACAAATATATATTTTTATTAATATATAATTGATAGATTTTGATCTATTCTGAATTGATTAATTGATCAATTGATTATATAATTGAATATATTATTAATGTATGTGTTCATACTAAACAAAAATAATGCCAACCTGATCTCACAGGAATTAGTAACAATTTTACGATGTGGCTTATTTGCATGAATTTGTACTTTGTGAATCCTACAAAACATACGATTACTAGAAAAAAGCAATAATGAAGCCCCACCATAACCCTGCTCCTCACCCTAATGTCTCTGGCGCAAAAGCAAATCGTACAAAAATGAATGAGATCGTACGAATTTATAAGAGATTATGTTGATAATGCATATGTTTATGACTAAATGTATATCAAAAGTTATCTGGAGCTTATATAATTGTAAACAAAAAAACACATCATGATTTTAGCTTTACAATCTGTTCAACTGTACGTGTTTATATGCATTTCTGATAAACCTCAACAGACCCCTACGTGAAGATTCACCTTCTACAGAACGGTAAGCGGCTTAAGAAGAAGAAGACCACAGTGAAGAAGAACACGCTGAATCCCTACTACAACGAATCCTTCAGCTTTGAGATTCCACAGGACCAGATGCAGGTAAAGGCACTTTCTTCAGCCATTAAAAGTCATATCTAGTCTTCTCTTGTACAGACTACAACATCAACTCTCCTCCATAGAAAATCCAAGCCGTGGTCACAGTGCTCGACTACGACAAGATCGGCAAGAACGACGCTATCGGGAAGATCTGGGTGAGCAGCAAAGCGCAGGGAACTGCGCTAAAACACTGGTCCGACATGCAGGCCAACCCCCGCCGGCCCATCGCCCAATGGCATCAGCTCAAACCAGAGGAGGACGTAGATGCTGAGTTAGCAGCCCTCAATGCCAAGAAGTAATCCTGCCACTTCTCCTTCCTTCCCTCCCTCCCCGCCCCTCCCTCTCTCTCACTTTTCCTTTCTTTCACTTGCATAACACGTCATCTTAACCAATCAGTACTGAATAACAGCCGTAGGCTATCGGACTAGAGACTTAAGGTATTAGAAGAACACAAATCAAGATAGCGGATCAGGGTCGTGTCGGATCCAGCGAGGAAGCTGAACAAAGACTGTTTCGACTACTATCCATGTTCTTCGAGAAAAACCCGATCTCTGAGGGTTCTTCGGGGAACAACACAGGGTTTAATTCCAGAGGAGATGCGAGCTCACACTTCAGCACATTTACACTCGAGCATCCAACTGATCATTCCAAATTTTTTGCATCGGTGACCAGGGATAGAAAACACTGCCTCTTCCACTGCCTAATTTGAACACATTTCTTCTAGATTCTCTGGTCATCTAGAGTTCTGTTACGTTCGAGTCTGAAAGGACAGTGAGGAATGATTCGTCATTATGAATACAAAAAATAAACACAGCAAACATTGGGAAATGGAGAGATGGTTGGACTAAATGCTCCTGACCCATTGAGAAGGAATTTTTCAGGGGTCGTCGATTACACTGCCTGCAAACCTTTTCTTCCATCCTTCAGTTCGAACGGTCAGCCGGATGGCTGACATCCTAACAAAACCCTGACAAAAAGGAGACAAGCCTTCAAACATCATGATATAAGCAATTCTTAGCTGCCAGGGACGTCTTCCTGTTAGCGTCAGTGTTTTATCCTTTGCTTTGATTCGTTGTATGTAATGTCTTCTGCCTGAGCACTTTAAATGGAAGTGTGTTTTTGTTGTTGACAGTGTTTTCACTCGCGTTTGGGAGGTTGTTGCTCTGATTCGTGTTTTTGATGATCCGGACCAAGTCGCTATGAACTCATTTTGCGTTTTTTTCGATTTTTGTTTCACATCAGAAGTTGAGGAGGGCAGATCATGACTGAGGGCGACGTGACATGTGTATTCACTACACAACTTACCAAACCGCTGAACCTATTTGCACTACATTCTGTAGATGTTGTACTTTTGTGATGGTGGATTCTTGATTCCAGTTGTCCGAATTTGCATAGGTTTAAAAAAGGGAACTTCATCTGAATCAGCTCTTGACGGCGCAAGTAATTGTTGAGATATAAATATAATTTTGCTGATGAGCCACGTAGAACGAAATCTTCAGGCGAATGATCCTCCTACTCCTTGGAGATGCTCGGCTGGTGATGATGATACCTTGGGATAATTTTTCAATTATCAACCAGTTTAGAAAATTGCAAGCCTGAATTTTTATGCCGCATTATTTATTGCGTGTAGACTTTTAAATTAGGCCAATTGCGACAGGCATAGATTTCCAAGTGTGAATTTAAAGGACGGATTGAAGGTTTGTGTACTCACAATGCTTTGACCCAAGGTAAACAACTCATTGTCAAATGGAAATTTCACCCTAGTGCTACAAAATGCATCTTGTAGTGGCATGTTCGAGGGGGTTTCAAAAGTTATTTTACGTAGAGATGCACCGATACTACATTTCTCCACCGATATGGTTATTCAGAGTGATAGCTGCCGATACCGATTCTAAAGATTGAATTAATATTTCTTAACTTTCTAAGTGTTATTAATTCATATAAATACATTTAATATTGACATTAGTGGTGATGTTTCCTAACATTTACTATGTACAGAGCACAAATTTATTGCATTTTTCTGTCCTCTTTTGATTGACAGGACATATCTGCCCTGATCATCTGCTTTTATCAACCAAATCAAATTATTGGCTGGCACAGTATATCGGTGCATCTCTAATTCTTAACCCAACTTTAAGAGTTAAAATTAAGTCTGTCATCATGTAATTCAAAGCCTGTAATATGTTCTGTATTGGAACAAGATTTGATATTTAAGTCCTTATTCCTTGACAATCACCCCGTTTGCCACGTTATGGAGTATTTGTGGTTGGGGTGGGGTTAGGGGCTAAACAAAATAACAAAATAAAAATTTAATAGGATATATAAACTAAAATTCTCTTAAATATAAAATACAGAGGCTTCTCCAAGCTGGGTTTGGTAATGTTTTGGTAATGCAGAGAGGACAAAATCTCTACAGCAACGTGACCCACGCGAGACTCCCGTGTCTAAAAACAAGTCGCGTTCAGTTGCAATAACTTGTTTTGCTAAGCTGATTGTAAAATAGCAGGTACTTCCAACCACATTCACATTTTGAAAATAAGTTTCTTCGCAAGATTTACAAACGGTTAGTTATTTATCGCTGCTTAGACGACTTTGGTTTGTTTTACTGGTAATATTGAAACACGTCATTTAGAGATCAACTTCTGTGTTAACTCTTTCAATGTGGGTTAATTCTACACAACTCTGTCTTTTATTAAAAAAGAATAAAAAGAATACAAAGAAATCGTAAATTGCAACTAACAACCCCCCTCCCCAAACCCGTAAGAGTGTAGTTTTAACTATATATATATGCATAGTTCCTACTTTATAATACTGCATGTTACAATAAAAAGATTCGCATGTTTCAGAGATGAAGCGAAAATATATTGTGTAGGTGTTCTTTGTCATTTTAATAACAAAAAGGAGGGGGGCTGGCTTAAGATACTGTGTATATTTTCTAATTAAATCAAATATGTATTTATTTTCTGTGAGTGGGTACTGGAGAGATCATGAACTAAACTAGACTAAAATTCATTTTCAGATCCAATCCATGCCAGAACATCAAGAGCAAATATGTTAAGTGCTTCGTGTGAACTAATGTAGAGTGAAAACGTAGCCGCATGCTTGCCGTCTACTAATATTGTTAAAAATGTTAATGTATTAATTTACTATTCTAAATGCTTTTTCTTATTTTTAGAGTAATATTTCTATGTCTTTTCGTCAGAATATGTTCGTGGGAAGTAAAAACTTCCATCGGGGGCTCCAAGTCTAAATATTCCCTGCCCCATGTCATGATGTAATGTTTTAGGTCACACAGAATCGTTTTAAAAGTTTGCCGTTTTTTTTCTCCACATTTTATTTATAATTTTTTTCCTTTTCACTATCAGTGCCAATAAGAATAAGTCACGTTTACTGCCATTTTAACTGACTTAACGTCATTCTTGCGTGATTTTTTCGGACCAACTGATTTTTACATTGGCGACCAAGTCGCCAAAGCACAATAGTACCAATCGCATCATCGAAAACTTGGAGTCCCCATTGTTTTCTAAAAGCTTTTATTTCAGAAAATTTTACATAACAACAGCGTTTAACTAGCCAATAAACAGTAAGTTTGTGTGTGAGAATGTGAATAAGATAAAGCCATAAGACTTGAGCTAAATCTTTGAAGCTCAGCTATATAGATGTACTTAAAATAACCCTAAACATGTCTCCTCCTTTCATACTGTAGGCCTTTTTTTCTCCTCAACATTCCATTCAAGTCTGTGATGCTATAGGGAGCCACACATTCCTCATTCGAGCATTATTGGCGGTTTTACTTGCAATAACCAGTCTCTCTTTATAATGTGTCCTTTTAATGTTTTTATATTATTTGTTTCATTCTATGTTGAGTTTTGTAAATGCCTTGATTTAACACAGTCTACTAGGGACATCTGTACTGTATGAACATACACGTGTGGTCAGTCTAGTTGTTGCCATTCCGCTATGTATGTTCACACATGCATTTTTGGGCAAAGGGCAATTTAAAAGGGCAGTTTATATTCATGGTAATATACAATCATTTAAAGTTGCAATCTGTAATGTTTGCCTCTATAACGCCATCTATGTTTGAAACATAGAACAGCATGTTACTTTACATACTCATTCCTATGTGGGTTGAAGTAATCTCAAACTGACATTTCTGCAAAATCCGACCCGACAGCTCTATTATAACCAAGAAAACTTACAGATTGCAGCTTTAATGTGTAGACGGTTTCTATGTACGTACAAACGTAAACAACGTTTGTGGCCCAAACTCAACTTCAGGTAGACATGAGCAAAGAATAACATTTTTACTTAATACAATTAATATGCCATTAAATATTTAAATAAAGTAGTATTAATATAAATTAAATATTTAATTGTTATATTACTACCCACTAGCAAGACCAGTAACCAAGCACAGACTAGAAGTTAACTTCAGGCCAGTCACATGCAACCGTTAAATCGTCTAAAGAGTAACTTTTTAAATATGAATTTTATTATTATAATTATAATAATAACAACAACAACAACAATAATAACAATAAATTGACATGGATAAATTAGCTAGAAAATATAATAGAAATTAAAACCTCAAAAAGTGGATGCTGTTAATCGGAGATTCATTTATTTATTTATTTATCCAATATTTATTTATTTTTTTGTTTGTTTTTAAACAATTTAAATTCGAATACTAAGAAATTAAGCAGAAATGTGTCCATTTAATGTCAGTCAGCAAGAAGAGAAAATTGTTTGGGCTTGAGCGGGTATGAACGTGTGTGAATTTAATCAACAATGCATAGGCCCTTTAATAAATATTCATTTGTTGTGAGTAGAGCACTGCCATTCTGCCTATAGGGCAGAGTGCACAATAAAAAATTATTTCAAACATTCCTAACTGTTAGCCACAGAGTGGCTATACTTGCGGGTCAATACATTGCGAGCAGACAATAAAAACGATGCTGGGATAGTTTCGAGAGATGGATAAAGCCCACAACTGCCTGCCAATGTATAAACCAGCATGCAAAAGCAAGTCTGTGGTCTGTAGTCTTGCTCAGTGAGTGTTTTTTCTGTTGTGTTGATGAATGAGAGATTGTTCTAACACCCACAGCAGAGATATCTTTACATTTTTGTTTATTTCTATGGATGCCAGCCAGAAACAAAACAGCAAATGAGGGGATGCCTTCATGCCTGCTTTTGCGTATCATATATCTAGACAAATGCTCTGGGGGCAAAAAAGAATAAAAATCTTGCCATTGTATTATTTCTATTTCCTTTTATTGTGCACTTTTCATATCTCATAACTGGAGTTATAAAAATGATATTTTTTTTCTATTTGTGCAGGTTTAGTTTTTTAGTCAGTGGGAGACTGTAAGGGTTTGTTTGTACCTGTTTTAGTGTTGTTGTGTGTGCGCGTTTGCGTTGCGTGTTCATGTCTGTATCGTCGTGCCTAGTGTGGATCAATCGCATGCTTTAGCCCCTGACGGGACACTTTGAGAATACGTTGCTCACAGACTCTTCCCATGATCCCTAATGGACGGTACATGAGCATCAGCAATCCTTGTGAAGACGTCAAGGGAACCAAATAGCTCTTCGGATTTATCATATGTGTTACCAGCTCTGTACTGAAACAAATGATAAAATAAAGGCCTTTAAATACACTTATTTCTGTCTGACAATGGTGTTGTCGTGTAATGTCTCATTTGATCAAATTCATAATTGTTACTTTGGGGTTGAAGATTCTGTTGACAATCCATTATTTTCTTTCACACATAGAAATGAAAATAAATTATTGACCCTCATGTCATTTCAAACCTGTATGACTTTCGCCTATTTTTGAAGAATGTTGGTAGACAAATAATATTGACCCCCATTGACTTCCATTGTATGACACAAGTGAAGATATTTAGAGAAACGTCTCAAAGTTTTGTGTTCCGTGAAGAAAGAGTAATTTACAGGTTTTGACAAACATGATTATTAAATAAACTATACCTTTAATAATATAAATATTCCAAGTTGACTAAAAATAGCCCTTTTTAAACCCCTAGTGGCCAAAGTGCAGATCATATGAGAAATTGGATGATTGGTGAATTATGGTAATCATAATTGTTTATAATGTATGGATATGAAGACAGTGTTTTGAGAATGTTAACAGACAGGGGGCAGCACTGTTCCAATGAAGCACTCGACTACATTTATTTTACAGTGTGTTGTTATTAATAATCAAACAAGCAAATAATAAACACAAACAACCATAAACAAAGTGCTGTGAGCATTATTTCAAGATTACAGGCTAAAAACTGTGGAAAATTTAAAAAAGGCATTGAAAAAATTTCTTGTGAAGTTTTTGTTGGTGTTGTGTCTAAACAGATAATTATAAAACAAACCAAAGCATAAATAAATATAGCAAAACACATTCAACAATGGTGCCATGTAATCATTCTTCAACCCCTTATTTCATATTCAAACACTCATTATAAAAGCTAAAAGAAGAGAAAAGAGTGAAAATAGAGTGACATCATTTCTCAGTGGGAACATTCCATTTCAGAAAGTATTGGCGTGAGCTTCTGAAGAGTCATACTGGAGCGTTTTACAGCAGCTGGCTGCTTTAGGGCAAGTGAACTACATTGTATACATGTGACGGCAGTTTATTTAGCTCATACCTGTTTTTGAATGCTGGTAACACTTGTATGGTGTTCAGGTCTGTGAAACCTTTTTTAAAAGTTAAAAATGCTTAAAAAACAAGGTAAACTTCAGACATTTATATTTATTCAGGATAAACATATTTTTTTAAATGAATGGAACCATTTTGAATGAATGTGAAAAATTTGAAAATGATATGTGTAAATGGGTAAATGTATGTTAATGGGATAAAATAAACACTTGTTTGTATTTTTACATAAACTTTTATGGCTGTATTGATTCGACTAGACCAGTGAAAATTAGCTGTGTAACAAAGAGATGAACACCATACATTGGTTAACCATGACCAGCAGCAAGACTCGGTAAACTAGTATTTCTGGTTAAACAGCTTGACTGTTCACCAGCTAGACCAGCCGTGATAATAAATGCAAGTCTTTTCAGCAGGATGTAGACAGTCTCTTACTCCTGTTTCGAAACATCTAAATCTAATCGAAACATTTTTTGGACATGTTTGTAGGACTTATCAACACTGTCTCTACCAGTGTTGGGTAAGTTACTCTGAAAAAGTAATTAATTACTAGTTACTATTTACATATTCAATAGTGTAATATGATTACTGTAATAATTACTCTCTCCAAAAAGTATTAAGTTACTTATTACTTTCTATTTCCTAGATCAACCTCGATTAGTTTTTAAACAGCTGTTTTAATTCATTCAAATAAATAATATTTAACTACATAAAGTTCTCTTATTTACTGACCAAAGTATTACAAATGTAAGAATTAGGCATTAAAGCACATATTTTAAAGTAAGACTTTGAATTTTTATATCAATTCCACTATTGCACAAACTTATATCACACAAAGTATTTTGTTTAATTACATCAAAAGTAACCGTAATTAAATTACAGAAAAAATAAGAGTAATCCCTTAAGTGTTGAAAAGTAATTAAATTATAGTAACTAATTACTTATTACCTAGTTACACCCAACACTGGTCTCTACAATGACAGTTTTATTAAACTACCCTATTGCAAAACACAGATCATACCAGCCTACCAAAAGACATCTTCAGCTCGAAAGTTCAATGACCAGGTCAATCATCGCCTCTCAAACTGAGAGACTTGTGTGGTCAACCATCAAAACCGGCATATCGTCTAACAGAAAATAACAGAGTAAACCCAGCTCAAGCAGGTTTTAATTGTATTTTCCAATAGCATAGGTAAGAACACCTTAGCATTGGAGACAATGCACCAATAATAAGATCGATAACACAAACAAGGGTGATACTGGTTCGGTTGTGGTCTATGGAGGGGCGTTGTGAAGCTCTGACGTTCGGCGTTTCCTCAGTATTGGTCTGTGTACAGTATTAACGTGAATGTCTGGTCTTCTTCACTTGGAAAGTTTGCTGATGACTCTTATTAGGGCTCCATTCTCATCTTTCAGCCGCTGGTTATCGGACTTCAATTCTGTCAAATCCTGAGACCAGAAAAGGGAATAACAGAGAATTTATCTGTGTATGAATTTGCACTATTAAAATATCTAGACCTCTCTGTCATCACTCAGAAAATATGATAATTTATAAACAGCAAAAAAAACATGCTCAGTGAGATAAATATGACAGCTATGCTCCAAAATCTAGTGAGTGGCCAAGTCAGGCAACTTTTCACACATCAAGCATGATTCCAGCCCATCAACATTGTTCTGACCTGTAAGCTGGTACCCCATTTTGGCAAAATTCTAAGACAGCAACCTTTTGTAAAGAAGAGAATCCCATAATGCATTGTGCCATGCTTAGCAAAACAAAATCTTTAAAGATGCAGTGTGACAACAGATACTGACTATATGCCTATTTAATTTAATTCACAAAGTATCAAATATGTTTCATTTTATTAAAACACAGCAAAGACAGAATGTTCCCTTGATTTTTTTGTTCCCATTTGGGTGATTTTTTGGGAAGCAAAAAAAGTTCTTAAAAGTTTTTTGCAACCATGAAATAACTCTCTCATAAAAATAACCTGTACAGAATGTTCCCTGGTGGTTTATTGTTTGCAATTATAAAATAACATTCTGGAATCCAAAAGTTAACAAAAAAAACAAAAGAAATTCTGGGAACAAAACATTGTCCTATGGGAATTAATTATTTGACCGATGCATTATTCTATTACAGTGTTGTGTTGTTAGCTTAGCTACATGCTAATGTCATTCTCTACCCTGTTGAAAAAAACATGCTGGTTTGGTATGTTTGGTATGGTCATCTGGTGGTTTATGCTGGTCCTTAGCTGGTTTAAGCTGGTCAAACTAGCATTAAAACATATCCAACCAAGCATTTGCTGTTTTTTTATAAACAGGGTTGACTCTTGAAAACTGTTCAATAAATGTTATTTGTCAGCCTATATGGTTCCATTAAGACCCTTTAATGTCCAGAGAACTTTTATGTTTCATAAAAGGTTCTTTTATAGTGAAAAAAGATTCCACCGACTATAAAAAGGTGAGAAAGGAAGGGTTATTTTAAGAACTTTGAACTGAAAGGTTCTTTGGGGAAACAAACATTGATCTACGGGATCACTGCAAAGAACTTTTTACAACCTCCTTAATTCTTAAGAGTGTTTTGGAATAATTTTTTTGTTGAGTACTATTGTGTAGGGCATTCCAGATGATTGTGTTTATGTGGACAGACAATAGAAAGACGATTCACACACTCAGTTTTGAAACAGAACTGGACAAATCAACTAGTCAAGATGTTTTGATCATAACATGCAACACTCACATGCCTGAGTACTTCCGTGCCAACTTCCAGTCATACTGAAATCACCCACAGTGTGTTATTAGAAAAGACAAGTTAGAAATGAAGAGAGATGATCATTCTTTCTAAAACAGCAGTGATTAAAACAGCATCACCAGCACTAATACACTTTAAGAAAAGAGTAAACCAGGCCACTTTTAGGACTTCATATCACATCTTTTCAGCCTTCAGATAAAGAACTCATTTTGGCTTATTCCCTTTAAGCACACAAAACCATGACTAGCACACACTCATACACATACACACAGGCACTCAGCACTGAAGACATGTCTTGGGTTTTCCACAAGTAGGGTTTAAATTAGTGTCCCATTACCTCTTCTGTTTTAAAATGATAATATGTCTTATGTGACTTTGAGTCATGAACCATGACTGTTGGACTTCATTGGCAGACAGGGAAATTATTTAACCCGGTCTCATAGAAAATACATACGTTTTTAAACTTCTTGCAGCGCCAAAAAATATTGCTACAGTTTTGAGAAACAAAAGTCCACTGGAGGCGCTAAAGAGAAGAACCGTATTAGTCCGCTTTATAATGAGTGTCAGTTTCGGGATTGCCTCAAAAACGTATAAATACGTATTATTTGTACTTTAACTTTGAATTTTTAGAGCACCTAAACACACTCCTACCCTAAAAGTACCCACTTCCCAACCACACTAACACGCATCGAGGAAATAGAAGTCAAGACATGGGTATTTATAGCAAAAGCAATATAAATGCATTACAAACAGATTGAGTTGCCTTTCGAGTCTTTTAAAGCTGTATGTTATTGTTGTTTTGACCACAGCAGGTTATAATCGCCTACGATCACACTCCAGGAATACATCCAGTTGGGTTTTATTAACTACGCTCAATGACGTTTTAAAAGATAAACTAGCGTAATGAAGCAACTAGTCACTGGACCCAGGACAGCCAAAGCCATTTCACTGTCGACGCTGACGTAACAGTTCACAAACCGGCGGCAATGTTCAAATTCTGTCACTGTGTCCAAGTAGCGCAGCCGGTCTGGATCAGAGTTTTATGGGAGAAGGAAAAGGGGATCGCTTTCGGGTCTGATCTCTGGCCTCGGAACGATTGGAATAAATGCATGCTTTTAAATAAACAGCATGTATCTTCCTGTTACGTGTTGTGTTTTATATTGTATAATATACAAACCGTTAGGTTTAGGGGCGGGGTCGGGGCACGTGCTCAAATACTTCTAAATTGTGCGTACGAAATAAGAAATGTACACAAGATATGACGTCTGATTAAATTCTAAATCATTACACACCAGTATAATATAATATGGTGTTACTAACGTAACTGTTAATGGAAATTGTGATATGTACTTGATGGTACGTATTTTATAGCGCTGCCAAAAGTGTACAGAGGTATGTAATTCCTATGAGACCAGGTTGAAACTTGAGACTTATGAAAAGGAATAACAGAAGTCGAGTCTTGATTGTAAATGTGAGGTGGAGCTGGGGATAGAGGAGGGTTATTTTCTCCCGAGCTGAGCTTTAACTGCATCAGCTGATGCGTGACCAGCCACAACTAACGCTATATGCTCGATTTTTGGTCCCGTTCTGTTCAGCGGCACTTTAGCTTCAAGTAATTGAAAATCTATAGAAAGTGAACTATTAGATATATTAGAAAAGCTAGAACACACTCCTGAACAAAATCTTAAGACAGGGGGAAACGGCAGGAAAGTATAAGCATTTCTCGCTGGTCGATCGTTACCAGGTTATAAGTACTGCTTCAAAATTCCAAAACAAGAAACAGGAGCAAGAGACAAAAACTGCGAGTAGGCAATTTATTGAAGACGTCATTTAAGCTCAAACAATGTCACCTGTTTAACTGTTAACTGTCGGAGCCATTTTTGAGCCTACACATGAAAACTCATGGTTGAACTAAAATGGCGGTAACTCATGAATTCTTTGGAATACATACTTACGGTTGTTCTCGTTTGAAAAAAAAGTATCTGATAATTGCTAATAAAAAAAATCACACACACACACAATTATTTTAAAGGTATGTTGTTAGGTTTATTGTAAAATATAAATAAAAAAAGTTTATGTTTTTCATTTATTAAAAAATACATTTAAAAAATACGGGCCGCAAAAGGATCACAAAAAAATCTAAGAACACTCTTTATAAAAAAGAATCAAATACTCTCCCTACATAAATTATTTAAAAAAACACCAAAGAAGTTTGTATTCTAGAGTCTTAGACCTTTCCTATGATATATATTTTGTCATGATTTGATTAGAAATTAAATGCACAATATTGACGCAAACTTAGGTGTCCCGTATACGGAACGGCTGATAGCGAACAGGCTACAAGTTTAAGACCATAGCCGTAAAAAGTTAAAACCTGCACAAAAATATGGCTGTCATGTTATTGTTCTTCAGGCAGTCACACTGTACTGATCTCCTGAAGGCAAACGCAAAAATGCTTTCTGTCATTAAACGTCTCAGGATTGTTGAGCTGGACAAGCAACGGCTCTCGCAACATGATTTATTAAAAACAACCTGATTTATTGAACGAAAAATGTGTGGTTGTTATAAGAAGAATCATCTTTTCACATAACCATTTTTATCTTTAATTACAAGAAAAGAAAACGTTATCAGTCACTGTAAACTTACAATTCATTCTAGTTATTTCCCACTGATTAATTTATGTTAAGGAATAAGAACACATTTTTGGTTGTATTCGCTATAAATGGAATAGGGGGTAGATTTAGGAGAGTAATGCTTAATTTATTCATAAAAAGTTATTAAACGTACTACTTTCTTTTTTTAAACTTTCAGTATTTTCCTGTCTCTGTCAGTAGCTGTCCAGAGGACACTAAACCATGTGAAGGCTTACTGTACATGTCAAATGGCACTGAGTTATAGTTCTTAAAATAGTCTAAATGCAGTCAGCAGTTCTCTGTGTTGGTGATTTGATTTAGATATTGCTCTGGTATACAACAGATGTTTGGTCATGGAAGAGCTTTAAATATCTTCAAAGCGCCTGCAAGAGGAATGTGAGCCCCTCCTCAGACCCGTGTGAGAAACAAAGATATGAAGTAGGAAAAATGTCTTTAATGTAAGACAATTAAAAACAAACATAAATAAAAGAAACCTGCCTGGGAGGTGTGCAGTATAGTGTGGAGGAAGAGGACAGTAGGGTGTAACAAAATGAGAGGAAAGAAGAAAGGGAGAGGAGGACTAGAGATCCTCCGTCTCGGGGAGAGAGGACGTCTGAGAGAAGCAACCGAGGGTGCGGAGCATGGCTTTGTTCTCCATTAGGAGGTGCTCGTTCCTCCTGCGGAGAGCCTGAAGCCGAGTCAGAGCAGGAAGGGTCTGGAGATACAAAGAGGCCCAGATATACAGAGAGAGAGAGAAATAGAGAGAATATGAGTGTGAGGAAACGTTAAAGAAGTTTTAGTACTAAAGTATTAGTCTGTAAAAAAATAACATGAAATCCAAATATATTATAGATTTTCTTAATGCACTGTAATAACTTTTGAACCAATTTTATCGGACAAATTTTTTTTAGACCCTACCCATGTGAAATCAAGATATAACGAAAATCCACAGGCCACAACTGACCAATCAGAATCAAGTGTTCCAAAAAGGCTGTTATGTTTTTCCAGTATTCCCAAAAACGACCCTGTTTTGAATGTATTAGATTGCAAAATGTGTAAAAAATCAGCTAAACATGCAAAGACAATTAAGCAAGAACATACAAACACAGCACATGCACGTAACAATAGACATCCAAAAAAGGAAAGCAAATCAAGCCTGCATTCAACTTCATAGTCACTTGTAAACTTGTCAATCTTTTTTACTGAGTGAGATGCTACGAGATGCTACAATCAACAGTAGTGATCATTATCTTTCATGCATTTTATTCAATAAAAGCCGGAAATGGAGATTAAGGGTTGAAATGAAGCAGTATAATCTACCTCAGTACCATCATATGGAGACTATTCTGAGAAACCATACAAACTTCTTTTCATGGCTTACAGATCCAGAATCAAGCCGCCATAGATCTTATTCTCTTGCATCCCATAACGAAGATTGCTCTTAGTCTCTAGAATGACTCACCGCTTTGACAAACAGGTCATATGAGCCAATCCTGAATAAACCGGTGTAACTGAATAAAAGTCACTATTTGGATTCTATGTAGTGTTGAGACTTGTTTTCAAGTCACTTACACGGTCAAGTGCACATTCATTTTTTGCAGTTACAGTGTCCATAAAGAATTCATGTGAGGGTGTTCGTATCATTTAAATAAATTACAGTAGGTATCTTAGAGGGAAGAAAACTTATTGTGTTTCTCAGAAGAGTGCTTATATTACAATGCTATGTTTACTTTATTTTATAATGCGCAGAGATAAGCGTAAGTGGTACTGTTCCTTTATGAAACCACTGTTCTGTTTGCTTAACCTAACAATGTTATATTATCTTTAATGTTGTGAGCTTGAGGCCGGACTGGTTCTGGGAAGAATAATATAAATCTGTCTCAAAACCACAGATGGAACGAAAATGGTCACTGCATGCTGCAGTTTCATCTATAAAAGTTGATAGTCAGCCTGATATCACAGGAATTCCTAGCTATTTTCTGAATTCATATGTATTCGCACGATGTGAAAAAAAGCAATTCTTCCCTTAACCCCACACCTTAACCTAACGTCAGTGGTGTATTAGCAAGTCGTTTTAAATCATATACATTTATATGAATTAGCAAAAAATTGCCATCTCGTAAAACAGTTACTCACAAATTGCGATAGCGTTGGTATAGTTGTTCTGTTGGGATTCAATACAATAATATTATTTTAAGGACTTTCAGATTTACAGTATGAATGAGGTCATGTATAGTTCTCAGAAATCTGTTATCTAGGTCATGGAAACCTGAAGTTATCTACCAATCTCACCAAAAATTCCTCTTTCGCAATTCCGTAATTTTTTTTACAATGCAAGTCGTTCAAAAGTACTATTATTACAAAAAACCCTAATGTCATTGGGGTGAATCAGATCGTACTAAATCATACAATGAGATCATACGATCTGAATGAACCCAAAATAGTAACTAATTGACATCATATGGTATACAGTATCTACAGCACACACTGGGTTGCATTTCGGTGAGTAAACAGGTGCATGTGGTGCCCTTTATGTGTGTGAGCAGGCAACCTCGCGTGGGGCAAACCACTCACCATCAGCCCCTCTTTAACCCAGTTCAGATGAGGTCTGCTCAGGGCTGACAGCGAAACCTCACTGGAGGCGTCTGTTGGGGTAATAGTTATATCAAACAGTCACATCAAACAAGAACAAGAGTTTCTGGTTTCTTATCTCTAGTGAGCTGATAAGAAGAATATCACAGAAAGTTCCAGACCACAGTCGGTCGTAGATGTTTTTTTTTATAGTGTAATAGAAGGGTAACGATGTGTTCATGAAGGAGATTAGAAAACTAAGTGAATACTGATTTTGAAACATTTGAAAAAAGTGTAATTTAAAAACGATCATCCATATTCGAGTTCTCGATAAAAGTTGCTCCTTCACACTAAAAATGTATTACGCATGACACGTGTCATTTCTGTCAGGCGATTATGCACGTACTTTCCACTTCTTTCACTTCTTGATGTGACAATGAGGTGCACAAAAATAGTACGATAAGAATATAAAGATCCAAAGCGTGTCAAAATGTAGACCAAGAATAAGGACATACAAACATGGTCGAAATATATGACGGCTTCAAAAGTTATGCATACAGTGCCTTGCAAAAGTGTTCATACCCACAGAAGTTTTCCAAATTTTGACACGTTAAACCAACAAACAAAAATGTATTTTATTGGGATTTTATGTAATAGACCAACACAAAGTGGCACATAATTGTGAAGTGGACGGAAAACGATAAATGGTATCGAACATATTTTTCAAAGAAATATCTGAAAATTGCCGTGTGCATTTGTATTCAGTCCCCATCCCCCGAGTCAACACTTTGTAGAACCACCTTTCACTGCAATTACAGCAGCAAGTCTTTTGGGGTATGTCTTTACTAGCATTGCACATCGAGAGAGTGCAATGTTTGCCCATTCTTCTCTGCAAAATAGCACAAGCTAAGACAGATTGGATGGAGAACGTCTGTGAACAGCAATTTCCAAGTCTCGAAACAGATTCTCAATTTGATTTAGGTCTGGACATTGACTGGGCAACTCTAACAAGCTTTGATCTAAACAATTCCATTGTAGCTCTGGCTGTATGTTTAGAGTAGTTGTCTTGCTGGAAAGGTGAATCTCCTCTTTTGCAGACTCTAGCAGGTTTTCATCTAAGATTGCCCTGTATTTGGCTCCATCCATCTTCCCATCAACTCTGACCAGCTTCCCTGTCACTGCTGAAGAGAAGCATCCCCACAACATGATGTTCAGGGTGATGTGCAGTGTTCGGTTTCCGCCTCACATAACGTTTTGCATTTAGGCCAAAAAGTTCAAATTTGGTATCATCTGAGCACTTTCTTCCACATGCTAGCAATGTTCCGCAACTGCAAACAGGACTTCTTATGGCTTTCTTTCAGCAATGGCTTTCTTATTGTCACTCTTCCATAAGGGCCAGATTTGTGGAGTGCACGACTAATAGTTGTCCTTTGGACAGATTCTCCCACCTGAGCTGTGGACACCATTTATCATTTTCATTGCACTTCACAATTATGTGTTACTATGTGTTGGTCTCATAAAATTCCAATAAAATACATTTTAGTTTGTGGTTGTAACGTGTGGGAAAGTTCAGTGGGTATTAATATGAATGAATGAATGAGGGATTTATTTAGCGCTTTATCGTGTATTGCTGTAGACCCAAAGCGCTTTACAATCATATGAGGGGGTCTCTCCTCACCAATCACCAGTGTGCAGCATTCACTTGGATGACGTGACGGGAGCCAAAGTACAACGGCGCCAGTGCGCTCAAAACACACCAGCTATCGGTGGAGAGGAGAGAGAGGGATAGAGAAAATTCAGAGGGTGGGGAATATTAGAAGGCCAAGATTGACAAGGGCTATTGGAAGGATTCTGGCCAGGACACTTTTTAACACTTTTTCAAGGCACTGTATAAGTTAAAAATATGAAATATAAGTTTCTTGCTTTGGTCTGAAGGGATCACTGTAATATGATTGAAAATATGTCATTAAAAACTAGATTGTCAATAGTTTCTGTTTTGTTGTTGTTGACAAAAACAAAGCCTCAGTGTGGACGTAGCCAAAACTGAGAGAAAAAATATGCGTTTACGAAGGCAGAAGTCTTATAGTAGGATTTTGAATCAGAAGCAACAGAGACAGCTGACAATGTGACAACAAACAGCATAGATACAAATTATGCAAATATTCACCCACTCAGGGTGTTTAACTACCAAAGGCAATACAAAAAATAGGAGCCTTCCACACATATGATCTTTAAAAACAAATGTACTGTACATATGTACTGACTTTCAGCAATGAAATAATTTCCAGTGTAAAGAAAAATGAATGACCCATCAAAATTGCCCAGCCCAAATCTTGTTACCTCAATTGAAATTTGGAGCAATTGTTATCTTGCCTCCCTTACATTGATTTGGCCTTTCGTAAATTTGGGACCAAGTTCTTCTTGGCTCAAAATGCCAGCGATGTGCAATTACTGCTGGAATGCAGAACAAAAGCCGTGCCGTGTCTCTTTGCTGGATTCATTTGGGCTCCGGTGTAGCTGGAAGTAGGTCATAATGTACCACAGCAGCTGTCAGATGCTAGAGCAAGTTACAGCGAGTGTAATGCCATCGGTGTGTGATGGGGAGCACAGATTTGGATAACGTGAGATAAATCAGGAGTGAGGGCTTTCATAATTGTTAAATTGACCATTTAACTTGTATAACGTATTTAACCTTTTATGTCAGTTAACTATGAATTCACTAAAAACGGTAAGTAAATATTGAGGTTAGTAAACATGCTCTCGAAAGACACTCAACATCAGGCAGATAAACTTGCTTGGGATCAGAATAAGAAAGCACAAGCACAATAAAACACTTTGATTGATATGTACCTTCAATTCTTCTTCCATGCCTGAGACCCTCTTCGCCAATGCTTCCTTTTCCTACACAGGCAGACAAAAATCGTATTTAAACAATATCATTAAAATATAACAATTAAAATATAATATAGGCGGTTTCACCACACATGCCTTTCTCAAAGTTAAAGGGGTGATCCGCCGGTGTTTTTCTGTGTCTTTAGTGTGTTATAACTTGCCCATGTACGTATTAGACAGGTAAAATTGCAAAAATTTAAGTGACGGAACAAAAGATTTGTTTTATCTAGAAGCGAATGCTCACCCAGACCTGCCTGAAACGCCTCCTGTAACCACACCTTGGCCAATCTATTTCAGTTCGTATCACAATTTGACTAAGACCACCCAAATCTAAACGGCAGTAAGGTGGGCGTACCTGTCAGTACATCCTTTTGAACCTGATGTTCCAAATATGGTAAGGGGCGTTACATTTCAGTGAAGTATTCCACCAATCACTACGCACTAGTGAACTGGCAAATCATAGCACACCTCGCTTTTCAGTGCGATCAGCTTTTTTGGAAAATATCAGCGCGTTTCAGAGAGGCGGAGCAAAGAGGAGATACAAACATGCAAGGTATGTGGAAAATACAGCGTTTTTTAACCTTAAATCGTGTTTACACATTGTATTACATCTAAAGCAAGCAATAATATTAGTTTTAACTGCGTCAAATATTAACTTCCAGCCTGAGTTTAGATATAATATTAATTTATAAAAATATTCATTCATATTTTATTGTATATTAATTGTATTAAAGTATATTAAAACTACTCAACAGTTATTGATTCTTTGCGGAGGTCTACCTGAAGTTACGTTTGGCCAACATAACGTGTGTTTATGTTGTTGCTGCTGAAACCATCTTTAATAGGCCTATATAGTGCCTGGCATAGCCTGAGTGTTGGATCTTTTGTGAGGATCATTAAGATCATTTGTCCTGGTTTCTTGATACCATTATTAAAATAATTCAATTCAAGTTTATTTATATAGCGCTTTTGACAATGTGCATTGTTCCAAAGCAGCTTTACAGGAGCAAACAGGAAAACAGAAAACACAAAGGTAAAACACAGAAGAGTGCATGGTGTTAATAGAACAATAAGAACAGAGCCAAACCTGGCTCCTGGAGGGCTGGATATAGGTTAGTTCTACCCCCCAGAAAATGTTGACAACTTTTTGTTTCTCCATGGGATATTTAAGACCCATAAGCTTCAAAGCAAGCAAAGGAGATGAGAGAAGTCTCTGTGCTTTTTCTCACCTGGAAATTAGGACCTGTAGTTTATACAGAGAAAAAAAACTACACTAAACTGTCCTTTTCTATTAAAATATGTAAATATCCTTGTTGTGTGTTGACACTCTTGCAATCCTAAATTACCTGTAACCAGTAATGATGAGAGTTTTGATTGAAACATTCTTGTATTCATACGTTGGGTTGATTAACAGTTTAACATAATTAAAGGCATAGTATGCTTTCCTGTAGCTCAGTGGTAAGAGCATTGCGTCAACAATGCAAGGTTGTGGGTTCGAACCCAGGGGATTACAAATACCTATGTAAAATGTATAGGGTAAAGCAATGTAAGTCGCTTTGGATAAAAGCGTCTGCCAAATGCCTAAATAAAAATGCAAATGTAAATGTTTACTCAACTCAACTGTATTAACATAGCGCTTTTAACAATGTTCATTGTCACATATACTTGATCTTAAACTGTGTTTCGATCAATGCTGCAGCTCTAAATACTGTTTGGTTAAGTCGAGTTTCTTATGGCCATGAGATAACGTTAAAGTGTATAATATCATTGATCTATTTGTTGGACGAATACATACAAGTATTTTAATTACTATATTGCTAATCAGAAACAGTAAAATATGTAAACTTAACGACAATTATTATACGTATTTTCCTTTGAGCTAAACTACTTCCCTGACTGAAATTGATGTTAAATTAACTAATTTCATGGATCTGATCTTGGTAGATCTGGTGGAGAATCAAATTTGGTGAGCAAAGCTCATCATTATTTTTAACATGCAGCTTATCCCGCTACAAATAATACATAGGATCCAAATAATTAAAATATAGCAATAAAATTAAAAATAACATGACAATTTTAAAATCCCCATCAACAAAATAAACGGAAACTCATGCTCTGAACCTCACAGCATGCAGAATAAAGGAGTAATATAAACTCTTTAAAGTGAAAGTCAGTTATTATTACGTATAATGATAAAATATATGTACCCTTTTCTCAGATTCAAGTACAGTAGATCTCTCTGATATTCTGTCCTGCTTCTGAAACACAAGATAAGTAAAAATAAATAAATCCACATAAGCAAAATCACAACACAACTATAAAAACAAACACATTTTTATTTGTATTATTATTTTAGGGTTAACACTTAAAGCAAATTGGCCTGATCTCAGTCTTAGTATTGGCGTATACAGTGTTTTATTTGCTTTTCACGGATCGTAATTCTTTACAGATGCTATCATACTAAGCCAAACCCTCTGGAGCCCGAGTGGATGCAGAGGGCAAGCGTGCGCTGTTGTTTTTAATACAGCTTGAGATAATATCTCTTTCCCTCCACATCTCCAGAGATTGTCCCTCACCTGCGTGACTCTATCCAGCTGCGAGTGGATTTTGGAGAGCTCCTGCTTGCTGTCCGCCAGACGAGACTTTAGCTTCTCATTCTCAGACAGTGCTTCCTCATACATCTGAAAAACAAAGAGTTTGTATGACCGGATAAATTTACATCTCCACTGGGAACTTCTTTCCTGTTGACAGTCACCAACAAACCACAATTGACCCACAATGACCCTGCTAACTAAATTCTGTTTTAAATCTAGTTAACACTGGTTTATGGTTAAAATCCAGTGGAGGCCGAGGCTGGTTTTCTAATTATATTTTATATGAAGTGCCTAATTCACATGAATTTGTACACCTGCTTTTGCACAAGTGATGGTTTGGTTTAGGGGAGTGGCTTAATTGCTCTTTTTCTAAGATACGGTTTAGTATGTTTGTGGACACGTCATACAAATTCATATGAATTAGTCACTTTGTGAAGTAGTTTTGAATTCCAGTGAGTTTGGTCTTGGAGTAAAGCTTGATCTCACTACTGTAAGGGTTAAGGTCAAAAGTCAGATTAAACAAAGCTTGTTTTCTTTAGCAGTGTGTATTTAAGTTGGTTGTAAACACTGAGCTCAAACCCATCTACAATTAGGATGATTATTGTAAACTCTGTTCTTTAAAATAAAATTGTCATATCAAATGTCTTACTTTACATTATCTGTTGGGTGACCAAGTTAACAAAATGAAACCATCATTTACAGCAGGTCAAGGGTAAACTAATTAATTATATAGTCAACGGTTTGATATACATGTATTTAAGGGGTTAACTCCAACATTTTTGCTGTCTTGTGATATTTTAGGTTTAGAAATGTTAGAATGTTAGAAAAGTTCTTCTCACCTTCTTATAGTCTTTGTTTGCAGAGTCATCATCAGTTTTGCTCAAGGAGGCGAGTCTGTTCTCTCGGCGTGTGTATGTTCGAGACGTCAGTCTGTCAGACGGGGCATCAATGCCACTGGAGTCTGACCTGATGCCACCCGGCAAACACAGTAATGAATCATTTAGCTTTTTGATATCCAAATATTGTGATACTGGATATAAATACTGTAAAAGAACAATTGTTTAGATCCTTACCTTGACACCCGATCTTGCTGCAAAAAAAGAGAAAAAAAATAATTAACAAATGTTTAACAATATTTTACAACTGATGTAAAATTGCTTAAATATGTTCACCAAACTTATTCGTGATAGACTGCCATTGTATTGAATTGAGCCAAACAATTCATTCAATTCTCTCATTCTACAGAAGTAAGTCACAGAGGTTTGGAGCAATTTCGTGTTTGTTTTGAACATTTACAGCAGGGGTAGTCTAGTTTTACTCGTCTGTCTCCAGATGACAAAAATAAGTTTTAAATTTCTCTATTGGAAAACAAATTTGTTTTTGTGAAATTAAGTTGTTTAAACCTTCCCTGGAAGACAAAACAAGATCAATTGAGGATTGGTTTTATGTCCATACAATGGAAGACAGTGTGTGGTAGATACTGCTTGTTATCAACATTCTTCAGAATATTTTCTTTTGTGTTATGAAGAAGAAAGAAACTCAAACAGGTCCGGAATGAGGGTGAGAAAATGAAGAATGAAAGATGTATTTATTTAAATTGAATAAATTTAAGCGATGACTTTTCATTAATGAGTGTTGCTTACTATGTACTTGCATTACACCCTTCATATACTTTCAGTTATGCCTTCATTTTATTTTGCAGTAACTTCTTGCAGTAACCTGTAATTTCACTCTGATTTTATGGTAATGATTGTTTGATCTTGCTAATGATCTATGCAGTTCCTTATGAAATCTGCTTCTTTTACACTTCATTTTTTTACTCCCCGAATGAAACCGGATCAATTTTAATACAGTAAAATGTGTGCAACAGACCAGAAACGAATGAAAGTGAATGTTATTGTTAGTCGAAAGCACCAACGATCAAATCAAATTGTGCATAATATTTAGTAAACAAACATGTAAGGCTGCGGGCTGAATCACTTCCATTTAGTTCTACAGATTCCGTGTGGTCTTTCTAAGATGTTCCCTTGAAGTGCTTCAGATTCAACGCTGTCAAAAGAGAGCAGAGAAAGAATCCCTTCTGTTGCTCCTCTAAAGCGAGCACATCCTGTTTGGACACTTGATAATGCATCAGAGAGAAATAACAGTCCTGTCTCCACCATCTGAGAGGGACCGCTGAACAATGCCAAAAAAGGACATGGAGTATCCAGTCACTACAGCCGGAGAGAGTTTGGCGGGGGAGAAGAAGAGCTTACACTGAAAAACTAATAAAACAAGATATGTGCCATCACATATTGACCTTATATGACAGTGCATGTCTGGGTCTGTAATTGTTTTTTGTTGGGACGTCAACAGTTGGGCCACTGGTAACTCGTGAGATGAGGTTGTGTCACTGTGAAAGTTAAACACATCCAGGACTTTTCTCCTTATGTGGTTATACAACATGTGCATGGATTAAGTAAATACTGTTTGTGTTCTTGTGGTCATTCCAGCCTCTGTTATCAATGATGCTCTTATTCCCACAAGGGAATCTGAGATTATATTTATATGCAATGTGAACCAGCAAAACATTCCTATCAATCCCTCACAATGAAAAGTCTATCATTGTCTTATTTACCATAACCTACTCCAAATTAAAAAATAAACCATTTTGTTTAAGGATAGCCCATTACAAAAAAAATATTATGTTAGCATGAAATCATCCTTTAACGTGTGGTTACAAGAGAATATATTTTGAGATATGTCTTGGTTTTGTTTTCATATAATGGAAGTCATTAGGGCCAAATGCTGTTTGGTTACCAACATTCTTCAAAATATCTTCTTTTGTGTTCTGCAGAAGAAAGAAAGTGACACAGGTTTAAAAATGGCACATGGAGAGCAAATGATGAAATCATTCTCATTTTGGGGTGAACCCTTTAAACCTAAACCAAACCACAGCCCAACCATAATCCTGAAACAAAGTATTTGACTTCTATAATCCCCCTAAATTATCCCTTAAATAATAAAAAAAAGAATATTAATAAGAATGCTTTTTAAACTCAATCCCAACCCTAATTATATTTATCGTTCCACACCTGATTCATTCTTGAAGAATCATTTTCCTCTGGTTTGAAGTCCTTAACCTCAGCCCCTAAGCTTGACCTTATCCTTACCCCCAAAATTTGACACAATCTGTTGCACTGTGACCAACATGTCCTTCTTGAATGAATCACATCAAACTCTAAGGCGAATTATCCCATTTAAAGATCTGAAAGCCCTCATGGGTCATCAGCACCCACGGGCACCTGCTGGCCCGAGGCCCGGTCACTGTTTCTAAAGAGAGAGGGAGAAGTATCAGTGCGCTCACTTTCACTACAGTAAACCATGTAAGGCAGTTCTCTTGCTGGTGCAGACATTCCGTTCTGCGAGTAAAAATAACACTGAATCAGATTAATGGCCGTGGCCTCTAAAACAGACCTACGAGCACGAAGGAGTGAGCTCTGGCTAAACGGTAACCTATCGTTCCATTGTGATCAAACTTACAGCGGATGATGTCAGGGCTCATCCCCCATACAAAGATTCGCCAACAATTCAGTCAATTCTCTTACAATGGTTCAATGAGGATTTGCTTGGGGTAAGCTTGGATTAGTGCAACAGGACAACTGCACCCTGTGTTTCACATCAAAGGCCATGAGAAAACACATGTTGACCTCAGCAGGGGTTGCTGAAATCTCTGTGCTTTTAACGCATATGATCTTCATAACTCATGCATTGTATACTACGCTGTGGACGACTTCACATTGATCCAATAACTTCACAAACTGTAACATTTACAGGATCTGGCTCACTCTGAAGTATTTATTTGGAACCCCTTTAATCCTCTGTTTCCCTCATCCCTTCATCTCCCCCTTTTAGAGCCAGCTACTCTGTCTGCCAGCTTGCAAAATGGAAAATATTAGCATCGCCATATTCGAATGGGAACTTACAACAGGCAAGTCCAAATAAAGGCTTTTTCTCTGCAGTCCTCTCTCTCCTGTCATTTCAGATGTATAAAAGGTGTCGTCGTGTCCTTTTCTGGACTCCCATTATTCTAAGACTGTTTTGTGTCAGAGAGCAAAATAATGTTACAGTGATACCAGGGTGCTTAAAGGGATTCTTCACCCAAAAATGAAAATTCTGTCATCAACTCACCTTCGAGTTGTTCCAAATCTGAATAAATGTATTTGTTCTGATGATCACAGAGAAATATGTTTGGAAGAATGCTTATATCCAGACAGATCGTGCCCCACCATTGACTGCCATAGTAGAAAAAAACTATAAAAATTTTGTTGAACACAAAATAAGACATTTTGAAGAATTTAGGACTTTTGACTTCCATTGTATTTTTTCCTACTAAAGTAGTCAATGGGGGGCTGGAGGTGGGATGTGCCTGGTTATACGCATTCTTCCAAATATATTTCTCTGTGTTAATCAGAACTAATAAATGTATACAGATTTGGAACAACTGGAAGGTGAGTAAACGATGACAGATGACAGAATTTTTATTTTTGGGTGAAGTATCGCTTTAAATAACAGTGGTCTTTTTCTGAAACTCCACTTAAATACCATGGTACATGTTTGAAATATTATGTTATGGTAGTACCATGGTAAGAGATTATATAACAAATTAACCTTATAAAAACAAAATCAGATCAACATTTTGACAACATGATTATCATGGCCAAAAGATTCACACTAATGATATTACCACATTATGTATAGAAATGTTTTTTTGGAAAATATTCCTATTATAAGTTAAATTCTATTTTGCAAATGAATCATCATCAAAGTACAAGTGTAGGGAGACAAAGAGAGTTTATAATCATTGTGGCTCTTAACGCAAAACTTGCAGCAGGTGTTGAATTATGTACAATATTAGCATGTGTAGAATTATCTCTATTAATCGTGGTTTTATAACAATTACTGTTAATACCAGTATATCATAACATGCCGAGTTCAAATTATATAAAAGGACAAAATTGTTAGTATTTACATCACTTTGAGTGAAATACTCCTTACAGGGCACGATACATTTTTTTTTAATAACATTTTTCTGCTTGAATTTTTCTGAATTCTGTTTTTTTAACTACAAAAAATATCATATATTTGCCCATATGCCAAAGAAATGCTTAATTATACTACAGTTTTTGCTCATAAACTCTAAAAAAATACCAAGACACTACATTGTTTTGAATCATACAGTTTAAAATCCTTTTAACAAGGCATATTGTACAACTATGTTAATATAAACCAAACCAGTATCTATCATCTTACATTTCATTTCTGGTTTCTATTATAATTTTACTAGCTTGCTGAATAGTAAAGTAAATAAAATAGTACACTACAGTTTTTTCGTGTAGGTTTGTCATAGTTAACCAGACTTTTATTTTGACGACTCGCCACCAAGTCCTTTTCAATGCGTGTTTGACAGCAGCTTTTTTAATTAAATGGTGAAATGCTTGTGTTTTAAACTCTCAGAGCAGTTCTGCAGATTATGTGTTTGCGTCCCTATACAGTGAGACACAGCATCGCGTCTACGGTACACGAAACCGCACCTCTCATTCACTCAAGAGACATGCAGAGCAAGCAGATTACATAAACTGCAGCTAAATAATTATTCTTCCTTTTATAGCCCAATTTGGATTTTAGCACCACAAATTTGCAATCATCTCATTAAAATAACCATAATGTAACCATTGTATTTGTATTAAAACTATGACAATTGTAGCCAATCTGGCAACATGGTTACTACATCTTTTAGTATTATAAAACCATGATACATTTTTGTATTTTTCTTACACTCAGCTCCATGTTAAAAGTGAAAACGTTCGCACGATCAGTCATCAGTGTTTGTCATCATATGTTGTCTGGGCTTAAAAAAGTCCTTCATAAACAACCAGACGACCATAACAAACAAATGTGTTTATTCACATGTGTTTATTCTTTAAAACATTCGCTCCCTCACTCGCCCTCGTCATGGAAACTTTTTTAAGCCCACGTGTGCCATTTAGTTGATGGGAAAAAACGCATGTTATGATTAGAGGAAACATGAAACATTGTATCCCTTTAGCTAATCTTGTCTTATTATGGGGTGAAACTACTGTTATGATCCCTAAATATTAAATCTTTGTTACAGTGCGCAGATTTAGATATGGGGGCGGTGATGTCATAAAGTAGCATGTTCATTTCAGCCAGAACTGTATACTTGCAGTGTTTGCCAACACCACGGGTACACATAAAGGAAATCAAGTTTTCGTTCGTTCAGTGCAGCACCTGCTGATTTTATTGGCTTTTTTATTTTTGCTGAAGTAAACAGTCACAGCCAGTATCTCAAAATTGTTTCAGTTCACTTACCCTTGAGTGTAAAACCACAGCCAACAGAAAAAACAACCGTTTGTACAAATCAACCAATTATGCAAGAGTACCTCCTGGATTGGTGTGGTGAGAATTAAAAACTTGAGTGACGTGAAATGTTTTTTGTTAAGATTTCTCAAATCTGACCTTCTCAAGCCATGAAGAAAAGCAACTTAACTCATAATTTAGTTCTGATTTATGGTAAAGCAGATTTTTGTGTTTGTCAGGGTCAGTGCATACTGATCTAAAAACGAAAAGCTTCTCTAATGGAAAATAGAGTGGATTTCTCAATAAACATTGCAGAGCTTGTATTCACAAACGAGCCTAATAA